>JAPVLO010000011.1:5753333-8630000 GCA_027257055.1 Cephalopachus bancanus | reverse complement strand
TATATATCAATAACAAAGGGAACTTTAAAAGCTACACAAATACATGGAAATTAGACAATATACTCCTGAGTGACCATTGATTCAATGAAGAAATTAAAACAAAATTTGTAACATTTATTTAAACAAACAAAAATGAAAACATAGTATAATGAAACCTGTTGGATACAATAAAAGCAGTGTGAAGAGAGAAGCCTATAGTAATAAATTCTTATATCAAATGTAGAAAAACTACAAATAACCTAAAATGCATCTTGAAGAACTAGAAAAGCAAGAGCAAACCAAACTCAAAATTAGTGAAGAAAATAAATAATAAAGATTAGAGAAAAAATTAATTATACTGAGACTAAAAATTCAATGCAAAATATCAAGTAAATGAAAAGTGTGTTTTCTAAAAGATAAACAAAATCAGTGAAACTTTAGCCAAACCAGCTAAGGAAATGAGAGAGAAAAGTCAAATAAATAAAATCAGAGATGTAACGGGAGACATTATTACTGATACCACAGAAATTCAAAGGATTATTAGAGGCTTAAAAGCAACTATATGTCAATAAGTTGAAAAACCTAGAAGAAATGAATAAATTCCTAGATGTATACAACCTGCCAAGATTAAGCTATGAAGAAATGCAAAGCCCAAATAGACCAATAACAAGTAGTAAAAGAGAAGTACAAATAAAAATTCTTTCATCAAAGAAAAGCACAGAACTTAATAGCTTCATTGCTGAATTCTTTTATCCATTTAAATAATAATTTTAAAAAAATACTGGCTGGGTGTGGTGGCTCATGTCTGTAATCCCAGCACTTTGAGAGGCCAAGGTGGAAGGATAGCTTGAGCTCAGGAGCTCAAGACCAGCCTAGGCAACATAGTAAGAACTAATTTTTACAAAAAATAAAAATAAAAAAATAACTAAGCATTGTGGCACGTGCCTGTAGTCCCAGCCATTCAGGAGGCTGACGCAAGAGGATTGTCTAAGCCCAGGAGGTTGAAGCTGTGGTGAGCCATCATTTTGCCACTGCACTCCAGTGTGGGCAACAGAGTGAGACACTGACTCAACTCAAAAAAAAAAAAAAGAAAAGAAAGAAAGAAAAAGAAAGAATTAAAGAAAATTTAAAAAGAAAAAACAACTAATCCTACTCTAATTATTCCAAGAAATATGAGAAGAAAAACTACTTCCAAACTTATTATATGAGGCCATTATTACTCTGATATCAAAATCAGAAAAAGATCAAATTAAAAATAAAGATTATAGGCCAATGTCTCTGATAAACATGGATGCAATAATCCTCAACAAAATACTGCAAGCGGAATTCAAAAATTCAAAATACTGCAAGCTGAATTCAAAAATTCATTTAAAAGATCGTTCATCATGATCAGTTCATCCCAGGGATCCAAGGATGGTTCAACACAGGCAAATCAATAAATGTAATACATTACATCAACATCAACAGACTGAAGGATAAAAATTTTGAGATCATTTCAATAGATGCCCAAAAAAGCATTCGATGATGCTAAACATTCCTTCATGATGAAAACTCTCAAAAAACTGTGTATAGAAGGAAGCTACCTCAACTTGTTAAAAAGCTGAACATGACAAAACAACAACTAGTATTACCTGATTGGGAGAAAACCTAAAACTTTCCTTTTCCAAATCTCCCTTTTTGCTCTGATTTTTTAATTGGCTTTTGCAGCGATCACCTGCCTCTGTTCCTGCAGGCAATCCCAGCCTTTGAACCACTCCTGCTCCTTGACTTTGCTGTGCTACTCTGAATCTATCTGTGGTTCCGTAACCTATCTCTGCCCCATGGTAGCCCCAGAATACTTTCCAGGTGAGTATCAATGTATGAAAGCCCCACCGAGAGCTCCTCTCTTTTAGACTCTTTCCTGGAATCTGATCAACCCTTCTTCTCTTCTAATCTTCTCATCCTGAAGCATGACAAAGGCGTAGTCCAAATAATCTAGAACATGTGGATATATTTTGAATTGAAAGGCTTGAACCTTCTTCATGTTCTGAAATACAAAAGTCCAAATTCTCTTAGTCTTTGTGCTAACTGCTTAGGGTATGGATGAGAGAAAAGATACAGAGATTAAATGTCCACAGTTAATAAGCATCCCACCAAGAAGACAATTTCTTCCATGGCAGCCGCTCTGTCTCTGGACAGAAAAATAAGGTCATTCTTCCAACAATTTGCACACTAAAATCCGTGGTAAGAACTACTTTCTGCCTATTAATAAAGCAGAGTTTGGAGGTTTTGAGGACAGGCTGTAGGATGTCAGTTCTTCCACTACAGTTGCCAGGGAGTGGGAACCTTGGATTTTCTGAATATCACAAGAGAGGAGGTCAAAGGAATCTTGAAAATAGACCTGTTCCACTATCAAGTCAAATAACAGGTATTGAACCTCACCATGTTCTAGGCACTCTCTGAATATAAAAGAAACATCAGTGAGTAAGACATCCCAGGGGAACGCAAGTGATAAGCAAGGCAATAAACAATTATAGGATATGATTTCAGGTAGTCGAAAAGAAATAAAGAAAATAAATCAGGGTAAGGGGGGTAGAGCATGATTATCCATTCCTAGAAAGACATATACATGTGAACAATCTTTATGACACGGAAGGGTTGAGAAAGATAAGAATGACATTGCCCAGGACTGTCTGATCAACAGTGCGTTCTTACACAAAGTGATTTTTCAATGTCTAAATTAGTGATATATAATCAAAGTATCTGCCACTGCTGGAAGGATATGTCAAACATTTGAGTTAAATAGTATTTGAAAAAGCATAATATACATTTATTTTGCTTTAGTTATTATGCATTGCTTATTTTTCAAACCCCAAATTGCATTACAGGACATTATCCTACTTGTGCTTATAAAATTGGATTTGTCTAAAGAATATTTCAGAAACAATAGTCAAATTCATTATTTTTCTGAGAAAATAGGTAGAGAAACTGCAGAGTCTGAGAAACTTTTTTCAATTATTATGATGCAAAAGTTGGACATTCAAATTTCTCATGAAAACTGATCGCTCAGTTATCAGGAATCAATGAAAGCTTTTGTATTTAAGTGGGATTTTACAAGCAATTAATTTTGTTCATAAAAAACGATAATGTAATTATAAATACTCTGCTCTTAGTCTATAAGCCAGTATCATCTTGCTACTAATCTGGAATTTAATAATTTGAGAACTGGAATATATTCATCTCTTAAAGATAGAACGAGACAGCTGAACTGAAATTTCCCCAGAATGGAGTCTTGATGCTCATTCACTGTATATATCGAGGTTGGTCCCTTAAATCTTTCCCAGGGCCTGAGCACAGGACGAACTATGGTGTTTGCAACATCCCAGATAATATTCTTTATCTCTGAAAGTTATCCAGACGTTTTCCACATGCTTTTGCAAAGAGTAAGACTGGGTTCTCCTCTCCCATAATTTTTGTGAGTCTGATGGGCAGTTTTTCCATTTGTTCAAGGAATTTACAAATAAGATGAGATATGGGAAAAATGAATCCGATTTGTCACAACAGATTTGCTGTGCAGTTTGTGGTCTTTGGGCTGCAGGAATGCTAAACTCGTTTCAAGAGATGCAATCTTTATCCTGGAGGGATCGCTGGAACTATTTCCCATATAAATCAGCCAGATTAGGAAGCAATGCTTAGAGCAAAGAAAATGTTCATGTTCATTTTAAATTTGGTCTTGACAGATCTAGTACTGCCAGCTATTTTTCCCATTAGTTTTATTTTCCTAATAGTGTATTATTTTTCATTGAAATGTATTAAATTTTATTTATATTGAAGTTTTTTTGTTAAACTTAATAGCAGTTTCTATCTTCCAGGCACTGTTTTAAGTCTTTTACAAATATTAATATATTCCACCCTCACAACAGCTCTCGGAGGTGAGTTCTGTTTTTATCATACTCACTAACCAGAAGGGGAAATAAAGAATTCTGGAGGCCAAAAAATGTCCCCAGGATCATATCCTGTGCTTCATTTTATCTATGTTTCTGATTATTATTTTTTAAATTAATTAAATTTAATATTTCAGTTTTCCTTTGCTGTGTGCACCTTTAACAGTATGCAAGTACGTGTCAGTCCTCTAAAGAATCTAGGACTTTGTTCTATAATAAGAAAATGTAATCTATTGCACAATAGATTAACTTTTTTTCATCTTCTGTTCACTCGTATGCCTTCTGGTTTTCATTTTTCTGTTGCTACACTTTGCTTTTTTTTTCCCTAGTCAACATTTTTTACTTTTCCCTTGTCTTGTATTCTGCTTATTTTGCCAGTAGTATTTGCTTTTAACTTTTCAAAAGACATTGAGTCTATTTTTCTGATTTTCAAAGTGACAAACTAAGGAGAATGTGTAGATTCCCTCATCTGCAAGACAAAATCTTAATAGAATTTCACTTCACTTTCCTGTCTCTTCTTCCTTTTCTAATCCTCGAAATTATTGTGGAAACTATGAAACGCACTATTCTTACTAATCTCATCTGGTTAAACACACATATACCTATGCAAATTTTTAAGGATCATCTTTACATTTTATGATTTCAGCAATTCTCCAGACTGTTCGTGTGTTTGTTTTCATGCTAAACACTCATTTAACGTTATATATACCCAATAATAAACTATAAATATATAGATCTTTCCAAAGTCGGAAGAATAACCAAGTGTAGGAGTTAAAAGAGTTCATGAAGTTTCCAATGACATTAATGACAAAATGCACAGCCAGACACACTTTGAAAAACGAAAATTCAAAGACATGCATAAGTCCTATGAAGGTCCAGTTGGGAGAGAAAAACGGGTTACTAGCAAAACAGTAAAACTAAACTTGCCTCCAGTTTTTTCTGCAAAAGTAAATACCAGATTACAATAGGCTCATGCTTGACAGAAAAATACTGGGGTATAAAAATATTCATTTGGTCATGTAGGGAACAAATAGGCCTTGTCAAACATGCACTATTAGTCCCAAGTGTCTCACACCCATGTCTGACTCTCAAATCATCTTGAAGTTCGACATCGTCCTTTCTCTCCTTGGGAACATTTTCCTCTACAATGGCCTTGAGATGGATGGGGGTGGGCACAATGGTAGAGCTCTTCTGGGTTGTGTTTAAATTATTGACACTGGAGCATGAAGTCATCTCTTGAAGATGGAATGAGGCAGCTGAACTGAAATTTGGAGGTGAGAAACATAGAGAATTATTTCCTCACTGGATCCATAGATACTTATTGGTCATGAAAACTAAATGTACAAAAACATGCTGATAAATACCTACTACAAATTAAAAGGGGAATTGACACTCAGAAAATATGAAAATTAAACAACATGGGACACAAAAGAAGAAAAAGGTCAAGGTGATGCCAGTGCATGGTGTCTGCATTAGACCAAGAATGCTCAACAAAGCATGTGGATAATTGGTTTCCAAATTAAATGGAACCAAATCAAGTCTCAGACAGATGCCAGATGGATTCTACCCTAGAATGTCATTGATGTGAGTCTAGCATCCAGCAACAGTAGTTTTATTTTCATGGGTTAAGGGAGGAAAGAGAGGAGAACAGAGAGGTGTGGAAAGAGAGATGTATTATAGTAAAGAGATGCTAGGCTGGAAGATACAATCCCAATTTAAGAAACACTAATTGCAAGAAAAATTAGTTGCACATTACAGGTAATGCAGGCAAAAGTGAAACTTTACTGATCAAAACTTGGAGGAAAATCGCAAGCATAGATAGAAGAGATCTAAATATTTAAATTAAAAAGTATTATCATATGTTGGCAAAATTATTCCAAAGAAGCCCAATTAATAAATGCATTCTTAAAAAAATAGAAAGTCCAAAAATAGAAACAAAATTACAAATCATGGTAACCATTCCCACAGCCCCTTGTGTTTCTTCATAATACACAACCCCTGAAATATTGAAAGTAATTGTTCAATGCTTGCCTTTTCCACTGAGTTATAAGCTCCATGGTGAAGGGGTCTCCTTGGTGAATTCTCAATAATTGGATAATTATTGGTAATTAAGCATGATTAATGAGTGACTAATAAAAAAGCAAGGTGAGCTGGGCTCCCACGCCTTTGGGAGGCTGAGGTGAGTGGATTGCCTGACCCCGCGGGTTCGAGACCCGCCTGGGCAGCGAGACTTCATCTCTACAATAAATCAAAAAAATCAGTTGGGCATGGTAGAGCGCGCCTGTAATTCCGGCTACTTGGAAGGCTGAGGCGGAAGGATCGCTGGAGCCCAGCAGGTCGCGGCTGCGGTGGCCGGGAACGGCCACTGCACTCCAGTCTGGGCGACAGAGTGAGACTCCAACTCAAAAAAAAAAAGAAAAAAAGCAACCTGACTAAAAAAACTATTCTAAAATGATTGAAGATCTTGATGAAAGGCACTCTTTTCTAAGAAAACATAAATTGAAAAATTGCTTCAAAAAAGAAAGCAAAAAACACAATAGTCCATTAAAAATAAAACACATTTAATAGACAAAAATTATTTCCAAAAAATAAATTACACTCAGATAATTCTACAAGTGTGTTTTATCAAATCTTAAAGGAACAGATAATTGCCAATTGTTTGAAATGTTCCAGAACACATCAATTATTTGGAAAATTTTCCAGTTAATTTTACTAAGTCGCCAAAACCCTAAAACCAAAACCTTAAAAAGAAGGCATGAATGTTTTGATTGCTTCTTTTTCACCCCATTGGTGAGAGAGGGATTCTTGCTCTAGAGTAATGAGGAGGGCCAAACACCTGACACCTACCACTGGGCAGGTAGAATCCACAGCAGTTTGTTTGTCACATATGAGAGGGACTTCCCCCAAAAACGGAATTATCTTTTGGAGGGTGGGTGCCTTGTAGTACAACCTTCCCTGACTAAGTAAGTGTTCTAGGAACCCATCAGCATCAGCGTACAATCTAGCGTTGTTGTGAGAGACTGCGTTTGACTTCAGGAAAATTTTTTTTTTAGAGTCTTCCAATGTGCTCGCCCATTTCATGATGGGTGATCTATGAGCACACCTGCCCACACTGTGCTGAGTGTTCAGCAGTTTTTAGTCAAAAACAGCATGACCCCCTGCTCTCCCTACTCACCTGCTCTCCCTACTCACCTGATCTCATTCTCAGTAAATTTTGTCTCCCCAGTGAAAGCATCCTCAAAGGGAAACATTTTGCCAATGTGGAACAGGTGAATTAAAAAGTGACAGAAGCACTAAAAGGCATCAAAATGGATGAATTTGGAAATTATTTTGAGCAGTGGGAAAAATGTCTCAATAGATGCAGTAGATCAAACAGAGAATACTTTGAAGATGACTGAAGTTTAAACATGAAATAATAAATGAACAATTTTTTATAGATACATTCTGGATTTTTTGGGTCCCCTGTCCATATACTCACAACCTGGAGAAGGAAGGCATTCTCCTTCATGGAGGGCCACATGGGTCTGCACATGGAAACAAAGGCAGGCAAACCTTGCAGTAACAGGAGGGTAAAGTGCCCCTGGTTCCCATGGGAGAATGTAATGGGCTTGTTTGAATAATTCTATGGCCTGGCAGAAAGTTGAAATCTATTTAAGAATAAGCAGATACCGTGCCTTGTCCCTATGAGGACAGCTGTCATTTTACCAGATGTCAAGGCAGCATATAATATGAGTCTTTAGCACTGACCACAACTTGCTCAGGCGTGCGCGCGCGCGCGCACACACACACACACACACACACACACACACACACACACACACCAATATCTCTTATTATCCAAGTAAACATACTCAAGAGAATACTCTAAACTTAAACTAATCAATATATTTTAAAACAACATCCCCAAACAAGGCAGGATAAATTTCGAGACGCGTTAAGTAATTATGTGACAGGTCAAAGAAAACAGTAAAATTTTGGTATTGATAAAGGAAACACAACCACTTCTCTCCCCATTCACTCTAGAGAACTACATCAGAATCACGTAAAGGCTTAAAAAAATATCTACCCTATCCCACATTTCTCCAATCTCCAGAATAAGAATTATGATGGGCATTTGGGATTGTAGGAGAAGAAAACTAAGCTGGAGAGATGCTGTCAAAATAGCCAAAGTATACTACCAATACTTTTTAGTAAACAAAGAGAGAGACTTTCTTCACACTGAAAAACCAAGAGCTAGTGTCATTCTGAAGAGCAAAACATGGGAGTCATTCCCACTACAGCCTGGAAAGAAATAACTGTCCCCAGTCGCCAGTCTCCCACCTGCTCTGGATACCTCGTCCATGGCTTGGAGTAGAAGAAAAAAGTGAAGATGCAAAATGTGAGAAAAAGAGAGCGATGATTTGAGGGAATGTAAGTGTGGCTTCTGGAAAAAAGCAGGAAAATGAGTTGAAAGTCGATCAGACTTGATTAGAGGAAAGGAAACCAGCCAACTATAAATATCTGCACCATTTCTAGAAGTTATGTGTTTTATTTAAAAGAAAATATGTATATAAAAGAGGACCCAAAAAGCCCAGAAATTTTTATTAAAAATTGTGAGATTGGCAGTAGCAGGAAACTGCCAGGGAGGGGGATAGGAACAGAGCAACAATAAGGGTGACTGATCTCAAACCAGGGCAAAGTGGGGACCAAAGGGAGGCTCAAACTTTACCTGTACAATGACCACTTGTATGCCTAATCCTGAAATGCACCCCACATCTTAAATAAATAAATAAATAATTGAGCATTTATTCTTACATGTTTAAACTTCAGTCATCTTCAAATTATTCTCCATTTGATGCAAATACACCTATCGAGATGCTTTTTCCATTTTTGGAACTCATCAGTTTTAATGACTTTTAGTGTATCTGCCCTTTTTTGTTTCGCCTCTCCCACATGATCAAAAGGACTTTTTTCATCTAGGGAAGCAAACAAACAAAAAGTCTCTTGAGGGGGGGAATAAAGTGACTAGGGAGGGTGGGGCAAGGGGATCATGCTGTTTTTGGTAAAAAATTGCTGAACACTCAGTGCAGTATAAGCAGGTGTGCTCATGAAACACACATCATGAAATGAGCAAATGTATTTAAAAAATCTCCCCAACCCCCCCCCAAAAAAAATCCACTGAAGCTGATTACAGCTTCTCCCAACAATACTCATTGGTACACTGGTGTTTGCCGATGGGTTTCTAGAACACTTATCTAGTGAGGGAAGCCTGTACTACAAGGGGCCTCCCCTCCAAAAGATAACTGGTTTTCGGACAGATCCTCTATTGTATGGCTTTATAAAGTTTCAAGCACTGTTCTAAATTCTGTAGAACATTAATTCACTGAATCCTCATAACAGTTACGAGGCAAGTACTACAATTTTCATGATATGATTGACCCCATTTTACAGATGAGGACATTGAGGCACCGAGGGTCTGAGTGTTATGCTCATGATAACCTCCTACTTGGTAGCCAAGTCAGGATTCAGGCACTGGATATCTGGTTCTGAGCCTACTCTCTGACGCGCTGTACCTGGCTGGCCACTTTTCATCATTTTAAACAGAATTGTTAGAAAATGAGTTATAATGAGTCTGTATTTAATTCAACCAAACTAAGAATACCCTAGGAATAAATGTAATAAGAATTGTGAAATACCTGTATGAATAAAAATATACATTTTTATAGAGAAGTATTTCAAAAATGGGAATGAATGGAAAGACATAGCATTTTTTTTTTTTGCTCAGAATATGGAGTATTTAAAAGATTTTGATCTTCTCTGAATTCTCTGAATTCTCTGAATATCCATATACAAGTGTGATCCCAATCAGAATCCCAATAAGGTTTTAAATTTGATATAAATATACCATTAAAAATGTTGAAAGCATAGTCAGTCTAGAATAGATAAGAAACTGTCAGAAAAGAGAATATAACTCAAGGAATGTTAGAAATCTATGATAATTAGAAAATTATATATATCTAAAACAATTGAAGCTGTGTTGCTGACATGAGAAAGACAAAGATATAATCAAGTATACAATGTCCAAAAACATACCAAAATAGTCATTATTAAACAAGTTGAATTTTTAAACGAGTTCTGTAAGAAATAGATTAGTCAAGTGATTAGAAAAAATGAGATACTTTTAATGTTTTAAAACCTGAAAGTTAGATCTTTACTTCCTACCTTGTAAGAAAGCAAATAACAGTTTAAATCATAAAACTGTATACAATTATTGAAATAATTGTGTTTGGAAAAAAATGAAAATATTGATTTGGGGAATCTGATTTTCAATACAGATAGAAGATATCCAAAGAAACATATGAATAGCAAACACATGAAATATTGGCACGTAGGGGTCAGGAGTGGTGGCTCACTTGGGCGTAAATCCCAACATTTTGGGAGACCAAAGCAGAAGGTTTCTTGACAGCAGGAGTTGGGAGACTGGCCTGGGCAACATAACTAGATCCCAGTTTCTACAAAAAAAAAAAAAAAAAAAAAGAAAATAGGCAGAGTTGGGTGTAGTGGCTCACACTTTTGGAGCACTTTTGGAGACTGAGGCAGAGAGATCTCTTGAGACCACCTTAGGTAACATAGTGAGAGCTCATCTCTATAAAAAATTTTAAAAGTTAGCCAGGTGTGGTGTGCGCCTGTAGTTCCAACTACTTAGGAGGTTGAAGTGGAAGGGTCACCTGAGCCCAAGAGGTCAAAGTTGTGGTAAATTGTAATGGTGCCACTGAACTCCAGCCTGGGAAACAGAATGAGACTCTGACTGGGGGTGGGGGAAAGAAGCCATACATGGTGGTGCACTCCTGTAGTTCCGACTACTCAGGAGTCTGAGGCGGGAGCATTGCTTGAGCCCAGGAATTTGAAGCTATAGTGAACTACAAGAGTGCTCGACTGCACTCAGGCCTGGGTGACTGAGGGAAGCCCTGTCTTAAAAGTAAATAAATAATCTTGCTCTTGTGAACAATGCTGCAATAAACATATGTGTGCAGGTATCTTTTTTATGGAGTGATTTGAATTCTTCAGGATACATTCCCAGTAGGGGGATTGCGGGGTCATATGTTCACAATAGCAAGATCATGGAACCAACCATGCTGTCCATCAAGAGGACTGGATCAAAACAATGTGGTACATATACACAGTGGAACGTTAAGCAGTCATAAAGAAGAACAAAATCATGAATTTTGCAGCAAACTGGATGGAATGAGAGTTTATAATACTGAGTGATCTTTGAGTATAAACAAAGATCTGAGTATCACATGTCCTTACTCATAACTGGACCTTGAACAACTACCAATACTATAAGAAAAGGATTGACAGTGGTGGGAAACTATGAGGGAGGCAGGGAGGGGCAGGGAGGTGAGATTAATGGCAGTTAATATCTGTGTGGGGAAGGGAGGGGCACCCCTCCTCAACGAGGGTACCTGCACAATGAATATTTGTATACCTAACCCTTAACTGTGCCCCACAATTTTAAAATAAAAAATATAAATAAATAAAAATAAAACAAAGCAACTCTTAAAATCAGAACCAAACCTGGCAACAGGAAGGTAGTGTGAAAGTAATCTCCTCTCTACTAGGAAGAGAAATATCGTGAAAACTTTGCTTGTCAACTTCAAACAAAACGTCAGCCCGGAGGTCGCTGACTCAAGCAAAGCTTTTCAGGTAGTTCTCAAAGTAGTGACAGAGAACGGAACACAGGAGTCATGGTGAGGGCCCCTCTGGAGAGCCAGATTGGGGCTATCTGGAAGCCCAGAGCTAAAACGGGCTAAACATAAGGCCGGTGGGAGACAAAGCTCGTGATGTCCTCAAGTTCTATGGGGAAACAGAGGCTGCCTGAGCAGGTTTAGTGCCAGGAACTTTCACGCCAGGGCCTGGGCAGGGAGGAAGAGGCAGGGAGCCCTCGGGGAGCAAGAAATAAGGCCTCTGTGGTCTCAGCTGCCCGCAGCACCACGGTGGGTGGTCCTCCGGAGGTGAGATGATGCCACATCCCGCCTGCCCTCCGCCCCAGCCCACACACCTCACCAGACTTGCCGCACCACAGCACAGCCCACTTCTTCACCTCTGAGCCTGAGCTGCTCACTGGCAGACTCGAACAGGACTCCTTTCAGCAAGGAAGCTGGGGAGGGGTGGGTTCTGACTGTGCGTGGCCTTGGAAGGGTGTTCTGGGAGCCCGCGAGACCACCAACACCCAGCACATGGCCTGTGTAGTGCCATAGTCTCTTGTGACAAGGATCACCAAAACTTGCTTCTGAACAGTCCTGTTAGGAAACATGCTAGAGTGAGCTCAGCACTTGGGTGGCATACACATATACACACACTGAGACACAAACATGCACACACACAGAGACATGTGCACACACAAGTGCTCATACATGTATATATACCCACATACACACATACAGAAATATATTGACACGCATACATACAGACATGTGCACATGCATATACTGAATGTACACACACATACATACACAGATGGCAAACACAGACATATGCACACATACACACATACGAGACGCGCATGTATACAGACATGCACGCACATGCTCATACATGTATACACAGATAAATATACAAATACACATGCACACATGTGCACACACAAATACTGAATATACACACATACATACATATACACACAGAGACATACACACAGAGTCATAAACACACATAAATAAGAGCACAGGCATGTACACATACACACAGAGAGACACATGCACACAGACATGTGTACACACATATACACACATGCTCATACATATGTACACACATACAGAAATATACAAATAGACACACGTGCATGTGCAAGTGTACTGAATGTTCACGTATGTATATATATAAACACAGAGTCATATACACACACAAAGATGCAAACATAGACATATACACACATACGCACATATATACACAGGCACATACACATATACTCACACACATACACAAACATATACACACATAAACATACAAGCATGTACAAACACATAAACACACACAAATGTATACACAGACTCGTACACACATATACACACCTACACATACACACGCACGCAGGAAAGCAAAGAACATCTGGGACCCCTCCTGCACGGAGCCTTCCTGAAGCCCAGAGACTGGTATTGGTCACTGTGCACTTCCCCTCACAGGGGACCCCACACCTGAAGGCCTCTGGCCCCACGAAGCCTAATCCTCCCCACACGGAGCTGTCAGCACGTCCATCCACCTCGCGACGTTTAGGTGAGCACGTAGGCGGGAAGGGAAGACTGCTGGACTCCTGAGCATGGCCAGCATAGTGATATGGGATTGTAACATGCATGGGAAAGAATGAGAAGCTTTAGACTTCAGGAGGGAAGGGGTTTAACACCAGACCACTCTGACGACTCCCTGTAGGGTTTGATGTTTCTCCTTCTGAGCTAGAGGAGGTGAAGGGAGGGAGGAGAGTGACTGTGAGGTCAGCAGGCAGCTCTGGGTGGGAGTTCTCTCCAATCTGCCCTTGCACAACACCGTGTTGGAGGATATTCGGGGTCCAAGAGTACTTTTCAATACACGAGTGCACCCTCTTGGGGTCAAGCATGATGCTGATGTCCCATCAGGTGTTGCTCTGAAGTTAGCTTCATTCATACCCCACTGAGGTCAGTCACCACAAGGCAGGGCTGCTTCTGAAAGAAGGATAGGTGTGCTGGGAGCGGTGGCTGCCCCGTGGCACTGGGACAGAGGTATCCGGCCAGGAGAGTGGGGAAGAGCCAGCCTGTTGGCCCCCGCAGTCGGGCTGCTCTGGGGGCAGCTCTCTGTGCCCTCTGGACTTCCGCAGGGGCTGGTACTCTGGGGCTGGGCGATGCAAACAGCACTCATCCTCCACCTCTAGTCAGTAAGGCCACCTGCACCCCACACCCACTCAGTTCCCCTCTCCTGCCCTGGAGCTGAATAGGGCTGAGGTGAACAGAGAAAGAAGGGCCAAGGAAGGGTGGCCCTACCAGCCTTCTGGTCCCGACAGCATCGTCTGAAGCCCTTGGCTCTTTCCTTTTCCCTCCTGTTGAGGACCACTCAGAGGGTCCCTCCTCCCGAGACCTTCGCTAGCTCCAGTTTTCGCTTCTTTTATCAATTAAAGAAGAATGTTTCAAGCTGATGCCAAATTTAGTTTTTCCGCTGGTCTGTCCAACGTTGTTATCCTTCCGAGAAGGAATGACAGCGCTAACGATATCATCCAAATGTCGGAGTCCAGAATATGTGGAAACTAAACGGGTTGATATTTCTAGCGAAATACAGCCTTATGATGACTTACAGAATAGTAAAACCAGGAACCTGTGCACAGCTGTTATTCTTAGATTTTACAAAGTCATTCTTAGATTTTTTTTCCTAAAAAGTGAGATAAAGGGGGATAAAGGGAATTCTAACCATGCCCAAATTCAGTTTTAAATTAAAAGTAATAATTCCATTTCTTAAAATTAATCTATTGGCCAGGCTCAGTGGCTCAGCTTATAATCCCAGCACTTTGGGAGGTTGAGGCGAGTGGATTGTCTGAGCCAACAGGTTCGAGAACAGCCTGGGCAACTTGGCAAGATCTCATCTCTTCAATAAAATTGAAATTAGTGGGGCATGGTAGTGCACGCCTGTAATTCAGGCTACTTGGAAGGTTGAGGTGGAAGGGTACCCAGAGCCCAGCAGGTTGACGCTGAGGTAGCCGTGAGTGTGCCACTGCACTCCAGCATGGGTGACAGAATGAGACTCTGACTCAAAAAAAATTAATGTATTAAATTTTCTTTTTATATTGGCAAATGCAAAACATATTTGCTGCCACATTATCAACGGCATAAAACATATCTCTGTATTAAGGTCCACAGCCCCTGATTCCTACTCACCTCTTTTGTTCTAGAAATTCTCTTCGAATTACAAAAAAGTCACAAAACAATATAGACATGACTGGATAACTCGCTTTGAGTTATAGACCAATAGGCGTACATATACACACACACATATCTTATGCATGTTCCAGCCTGACTATTCGTGCACAAACAGGTGCATGCATGCTCACTAGCACGTGCGTTTCAGGGGGTCACTTCCAGGGCAGAACACATCTCTGGAGCTGGCACGCCACAGTGCACAGAGCTGTCTCCCAGTGCTCAGTGCGGGCCGCCTCCCGGCTCCGTTCCAGTATCTTCCACAGATCCTGACATCCAGGCCCCAGCCCATACCCTGGACTTCAGCCTCTGGTGATGGGCCCAGAACTGAATGTGAATCCCTCACGCTTCCCCGAGGGATTCCAAGGACGGCCATGGCCCTGGAAGCCTTCTCAGTGGGGTCCGTGGGCCCACGTGGGGATCCTCTGGGAGTGGCACCTGTGGAGCAGGCATGTTATGGGGGGATCTGGAGCCTCTTCCCCTGGGGAGGTCCCAGCTCCGGTGCACACAGGCCTCTGGGTGCACCAGGGAGGACAGTGCCACCAGCCCAGACCCTCCCCAGAGGAAGCACAGAGCAACGGAGCTCTGCTGTCTCCCCACCTGCCCCAGGACTTTCTCTACTCCTCCTTCCAACATTCTCAAGGTATCTGTCTACCCAGCTCTCCTGGCATCCCCAGGTCTCCCGGCCTCCCCCAGCTCTTTGGCCTTCCCCAACCATCCTGGCCTCCCCAGCTCTTCTGGCTTCCTCAAGCTCTCCCAGCCTTCTCAGCCCTCCCTGCCTCACAGATCTCACACAGACCTCTCCTCTGAAGACCCCACACTAAGCCTCCAAGCTCCTCCAGCAGCTAGACCGAGCCGTGGCGTCTCCGCAGTGAGGCCTTGGGATGGAAAGAGGATCAGGAATGGATATCATGTTGCAATTCTTCTTCAACATTCCTTCCGGATGGACAGCAACTTTATCGTCCCAGACAGATTGCATTAATCTCAGAGGACTGCTGTAAAGAGTATCACAGACTGGGTATCTTCAACAACAGAAATGTGTTGTCTTGGTGGCCGGTCATGGTGGCTCACACCTGTAATCCCAGCACTTTGAGAGGGTGAGGTGGGAGGATTGCTTGAGGCCAGGAGTCCAAGACCAGCCTGGGCAACATAGTAAGACTTCGTCTCTAAGGAAATAAAACGAAATAAAATAAATGGCTTTTTAAAAATGTATTATCTCACAGCTCTGGAGGCCAGAAGCCTGAGGTTAAGGGGTGGGCAGGTTGGTTCGGCCTGAGACTGTGAGAGAAGTTCTGGTCCAGACGTTTCTCCAGGTTCTGAGAGTTTGCTGGAAAAATCTAGTGCATCTTGACTTGTAGATGTATCACCCTGATCTTCTCCCTTCACCTTCACATAACTCCTCTTGTGTGTACATCTGTTCCCCAAATTTCCCTTGTTATAAGGACACCAGTCATCTTAGATTAGTGCCCACCCTGAAGATCTCATTTTAACTTGATCACCTCGGTAAAGGTCCCATCTCCAAACAAGGTCCCACTCCGAGTGACTGGAGATTAGGACTCCATTATATGGAAAGGGGGAGGCAAGATTCAACCAAAACACTTATCTTCCAAGGAATGGGGAAACAAAAACATTCTTAGCCACACCTGGAGAGAGTGAGTGGATGGGTAGGAAGCCCCTCTCCTAAAAGGCACCCTTCTCTGAGCACCATAGCCCTGATGTAGCACCAAGCACCTCTGTCCTTGGCCTGACACCACCCGCAGTGCAGATACTTCTGGAAGGCATGGCAAAGGACGCCCCCTCCCTAGAGCCAGTCAGTGACCTGGGTACCATGAACACCAGCCACACCACAGTCCACACATTACAATCTGCAGGAGGGTGAGGTTTAAAATGAAAAGGGGAGACTGCCCTGCTTGTGTTCACAACTTGGCAGTGTGGCATGCAACGCCTTCTATGAAGCAGAGAAGTCTGCCCCCTGTGTCCGGGCTGCCCATCCCATCCGGGTATTGCCCTCGCCAGTAGGCTGTGGCAGGGGAAGCAAGTGGGTTTGGCAAGCCCAGACCTGGCCTTCAAGGCCTTCCACACAGCTGCTCCCTGAGAACGCAGCACTCCCCCAGACAACCAGCCCAGGCTTCCCTGCAGGAGGATAAGGAAACACAAGAAATAAATCTGGGCCAGGAACAGTGGCTCAAGCCTGTCATCCCAGCACTTTGGGAGGCCGAGGTGAGGGGATTGCCTGAGCCCACAGGTTTGACAACAGCCTGAGCAACTTGGCGAGACCTCATCTCATCTCTACAATAAATCAAAAAATTAGCTGGATGTGGTAGCACATGCCTGTAGTTCTGGCTACTTGGAAGGCTGAGGAGGAAAGATTGCCTGAGCCCAGCAAGGCGACACTGTGGTGGCTATGTGTGCCACTGCACTCCAGTCTGGGTGATGGAGTGAGACTCCAACTCCAAAAGAAAACAAAGTAGGAAAGAAGGAAGGAAGGAAGGAAGGAAGGAAGGAAGGAAGGAAGGAAGGAAGGAAAAAAGAAAAGAAAAAAAAGAAAAGAAAGATGAATGGATCCACCCAGTTGTTCCAGAATGTGAATGAGACCAACTCAACTCAGCACCTACTCAGTACCACAGACAGGTTCCGTGCTGACCCAGTCACGACCTTTCTTTCTTTCTTTCTTTCTTTCTTTCTTTTCTTTCTTTCTTTCTTTCTTTCTTTCTTTCTTTCTTTCTTTCTTTCTTTCTTTCTTTTTCTTTCTTCCTTCCTTCATTCCTTCCTTCCTTTCTTTCTTTCTTTCTCTCTCTCTCTCACTCTCTCTCTCTCTCTTTGAGTTGGTAACCAGCAAGCGTGCAGGTCCACAAGCATAAGAGCAGCACTTGTTTTAAGTGATAAGGTTGTTTCCTTATCAGCAATAGCTAACTGATGCACCAGCCCCCAATAATTACGTCACCTTGTTCTCATGAACAGAACGTATGTTTCCCAGAAGCCAGTGTCAGCATGGGTCAGAGGACTTGGGAAAAAGAGTGCGGGTTCTGTTTCCCAGAGTGTGCAAGTGATCGATCTCCTACATACAGCTTCAGCCCTGGGGGAGACAGAATGAGGTGCCTGGCTGCAAGAATGGGTGTCTCATACCCATAATAATGACAATAAAAGAATAAACAATGAGCTCATAATAATTATTGTAAACATTTAAAATAATGCATAATATGATAGCACTTTATATTGTGCCATATCATGATACAATGCAGGGTCTAGAGTGTGGTAAGTAAAAGAATCAGCACATGAACCCACTGCTGACGTGATCTCGTTACCTTGTAGGCATTTGAAGGACATTATTGGCCCATGGAGAGAGGGCTTCAGGTCCCGTGAGCACTGAGGAGCTGACTCGCTCAGGGTCAGTGAGGACTTGGAGGAAGGGTGTGGAGGAAACACAAGGTGTGTATTAAGTCTTGCTGGCCATTCTGGAAGAGCGATTTCTAAACTTATCTTCAATCACTCTTCATGGTGAGTTCTAAACTTCACATAATCCATGAGGTACATTGCTCCATTTTTACTTTTTCACCCAAACTAGAAATTTATAGTTTCGTACATCAAAATGTCCTCTCCTTCTTTTTTTTCCTGTTATTTTTTCACAGTGTAAGATACTCTACTCTCAGGCTTATAGGAGGGGAGACCCCCCAAAAAATCAGAATTATCTTTTGGATGCCAGGCCCCTTTGCAGTCCAGGATTTCCCCCTAAGTAAGTGTTCTAGGAACCCAGGAGCTTTGGTATATTGGCTAGTGCTGTTGTGAGAGGCTGTTCTTGACTTCAGTAAATTTATTTTATTTATTTATTTACTTATTTATTTTTGTGGAGATCTTTTCAACTCATTTTCCCATTTCATGACGGATGATTTAGGAGTGTACCTGCCTACACCGCGCTGTGTTCAGCAGTTTTTGACCAAAATGGCATGACCCCCATGCCCCGCCCTCCCTATTCGCCCAGAATGACCTTTTTGCTTATGTTTCCTGGCTGAAAAAAGTCCTCAAAAAGAAACATTTTGCCAGTGTGGATGAGGAGAAACAAAAAATGGCAGAAGCACTAAAAGGTACCGAAATTGACAAGCTCAAAAACTGTTTTGAGCAGTGGAAAAAGCGTCTCGATAGGTGTATTACATCAAATGGAGAGTACTTTGAAGGTGACTGAGGTTTAAACACATAAGAGTAAATATCCAATTGTTTACAAATAAATTCCATTTTTTGGAGGGGTCCCCCTCATAAATCGCCCTTTTGCGGAGGGTTGAGGGAATAAGTACAGGAAGGGAGCCCTCCGATCCTGCTGTGGGCTAGGTGACCTGCCTACCTTCTCTGGGACTTGGGTCTCTCCGCTGTTGCCTGCAAACAAGGACTAGATGCATCTTTTGACCTCCAGGCTGGAAAGGTATTTGACATGACTGCTGTCATGTTTCAGTGAAATTGTGCTCTTATAATTTGTATGAAATAATAAAAAAGACACCCTAGACTTTCGGAAAAGACTATGAACTAGGGAAGTTTTCTATATGATCTTTGCGATTTTTTTTCACCTTAAAGAAAAGTGTTCATGCACAATACAGTCATAGCCTGTAGGAAACACAACCTAAGTCATAGGTTCAGCGGTGCGTAGGATAAAAAAAGGAGAAAACTTACAGACTCAGCACAGTCTTCACAGTTCACAGACACATCCCGTTCTCTGCGGGAATGGTGGGTTTACAAAAAAGGTAAGATGCCCATGTGTGTTGTTTTCATTTAAAGCTTATACAATTTAGACAAGGGCTATAACGAAGTTTGCTCCTTGGAATCCAAAATGCCATCCATTTACAAGAGAAAGCACCCTTGCTTCTTCGATTTTGAACAGGCACTGGGCCAAAGATCTGGGAGAAAAGACAGTAGTTAGAAGATGCTCTCTCTCTTGGGTCCTTTGCTAAACACCGTGTTTTCATTTTAATTTAACTTTTATTCTCTATCAAATATCTACTTGCTATTCAAGTTGGCATCTTAAAGAACAAGAGCCTTCCACCAGAGAGAAACAAGTGTTCGCTGTGATTGGTCTAAACAACAAAGGGCCTGAGGGTGACCAGTTTAGGTTTTGCAGGACACACAGTCTCTGTTGTAAGAACTCAGCTCTGCCATCCCGAAAGCATTCACAGACAATTTGTAAACAATTGGATTGTATTCCAATAAAACTTTATTTACAAGAACAGGCAGTGGACCAGATTTGATCCCAGGCAGTAGTTTTTCAACCCTAGCTCTAAACAAATGATACCAAAATTACTTTTCTAGACTTTGATCTCAAAGTTTACACTGCTGAGTTCTTGAAGGGCTGAAGATTGGAGGACTTTCAGACCACCTGTTTATTTGATCCTTCCAATATTTGTCCTCAGGATTATTTTGAAGGGACATTTTTAAATTGAGAAGACCTCACGTACAAATTTGGATTTCCATTGTCTCTTTAAAAAAAAAAAAAGGCAGAAGGCCAGACGTGGCGGCTCACGCCTGTGATCCCAGCACTCTGGGAAGCCAAGGTGGGAGGATCGCTTGAGCCCAAGAGTGTGAGAACATCCTGGGCAACATAGGGAGACATTGTCTCTACAAAAATAAAATCATGCCACCGGACAACAGAGTGAAACCCCAACTCAAAAAATAAGAAAGAAAATCTGGGCCTCTGTTACTGTATGTCAACATCAGCCATCCCTTTTAAGGTTTGCCCCAGTCCCCTTCTCTCCCTATTGCTCTCTCCTAAAGACTGAGAAGCAACTTTGAGTTACTGCACCACGTTTTGTGGCCTTTCTTAAACCGAGTCCACTAGTTTTACTCATCCCAGCTTCCAACCTGGCCTCCGAAGTTGGAGTTTGCCATTGCTCTGTACTATCTGGAGACATTCCTGTTCTAGGACAAGCCCCGATTCCGGCACAGTCAAAGGATCTGGAAAACAGCACTGCAGAGAATGTTGCATTTTTCTTCACAGTGGAAAGAGACTCATTAGGCACTGTCTTGGTCTTACTCTTTTAAAACATTCTTAAGAGTGAGTCCTTCAGTCTTGATTACAAGTGTTACTTTAGATGCCAAAAAATAACATTTAATTTTGGAAACAACTTTTAAATTAATTTGTTCTTATTTAGAAAATCCTTATGAATGTAAATGGACTTGTCTGTGATCCGTGTGGATATTTAAGGTGCTTACATAACCATATGGAAAATGAAGTGAAAATTCCTGTTTACATTTCTTGAAAATTTTACATATTTTTTAAAGTTCAAATTTTTTAATGAGTCTTGTTTTTAACGCACATAAATATGTTTCGCAGAAAAGCAAAAAATAAAAAAATAACGAAGAGTGAGTCCTTCTATTCCAGCCATTCTCCTTTCGTTCCATCTGTTTGAACTTATGGAAAGAGAGCCCCAGGATATCTTCATGTGATCCTTAGACTTGGAAACGCTCCTTTTCCGGACACACTGGACTTAGCTAGAAGTCATCAGGGAAATCGGTTCAGCAAACACGCAATGTCCTGCACCCAGGACAAGGGACACTCTGCCCCGCCTGGAAGACAGTTTGGAGACCTCTAGGCACTGCGCCCCACCTTGCCCCCTCCAAGCAAGTGTTGAGCTCCCTGAAGTACCAACTGAGGCAGAAGCTTGTTGGGCATTGGGGGAGGGGAAGGGGCAGGTGTTAGAAGTCACTCCCACAGCCTTTATGGAAAACTGTTTGCACTTTTAAAGAGTGTTTTCAAATACACAAGTATGAGGGAGGGAGGGAGGAAGAAAGGAGGAAAGAGACAGAGAGAGAGAAAGGGGGGGAGAGAGGGAGAGAGAGAGAGAGAGAAAGAAGAGAGAGAGAGAGAGAGAGAGAGAGAGAGAGAGAGAGAGGCGCACGTGTGTGTGTGCGTGTGTGTGTGTGTGTGTGTGTGTGTGTGTGTGTGTGTGTGTGTGTGTTAGCTACACGGCACAGGATGGCCCGTGCACAGTCAGCTGGATCTGTTGTCCCTGCCCAGGACGCCTGGCACTTCAGGCATGCCAGGGCCCCGGGATACAGCCAGCTTGAGCGTCTACAAGTTCAAGACTGGCTGGGCCAGGGAGGCCAGGGACTACTGCCACCATTTCCCCACTCCTCCTTCTCCTCTCCAAAATGTGCAAACCGGGCAAGGTCAACCAGAGTATGAGAGATGCCACAACCACCACCGAGAGGAAGCCCAGGCCCTACAGAGGTCCTCCGGGGTCCGGGAGGTGGGAGAGCAGCCACTGTGTGGGGGATGGGTGGTCACAGCACACGTGTGCAAACGTGCGGGTGAGGGGACGCGCACACACCCGCACTGCACTCACGATACACACTCACGCTGAAGTGTGCACCCACACTCCACCCAGGGATGCAGTAGAGTGCACCTGCTGCCACTCGGCCCCCTAGTGCGGTCCACCCAGCAGCACGACCCCAGCCCGGCACCCGGGTCGGCAAGCGCCGCGCATCCTAGGCCGAGGGCGCAGGCGACGGGGCTTCCTCGGCCGCCTGGTCGCCCATCCCTCCCAAGCCCCGGAGGACGCGCAGCCTCTGGACGCAGGGCGGCGCGTTCCCCAGAAGGTCCAGGCGCCCCCTTTTCCGCCCCCGGTCTCCCGGGCCCGCGGGACGGCGGGTCTCAGCGGGGTCCAGGGGCCGCACTCCTCGAACCGTAGGCGGCCGGGACCCCAGCCCGACGGCGGATCCGCAGGGCGCGCAGGTCGACCGCCCAACCCGCTGGCCGCCCGCGCCGGGTCCCAGGCCGCGGCTCCACCCGCGCGCTCACCGCTGGCCTGCCGGGCGCGGCCGGCCGGCCCGTGGGCGTCGAGGCCCTCCTGTCCTCCTCCCGCCTCGCCCGCGCTCGCCCAGCTCTTTCTCCCCAATTCCATTCTCCCCCCCTCCCCACTCTCCTCTCCCAGCCTCTCCTTTCCAACACCCCCTCCTTTCACCCCCAGTTCCTCTCCCCTCCTCCCCTCCGCTGCTTCTCTTCTCCCTCCCTGCCCTCTCCCCTCCCTCCTGGTCTCCTCTCTGTCCCTGGTCTTTCTTCCCTCCTCTCCCTCCCCTGTCCTGCCTCTCCCCTGCCCCTCCCCCTCTTTTGCCCCCTCCTCTCTCCCCTCCTCCCCTCCTCCTCTCCCTTCCTCCCCTCCCTCCGTCCCTCCCCCTCCCTCCCTCCCCCTCCCTCCCTTCCCCTCCTCCTCCCTCCCTTCCCCCTCCCGTCTCCACTTCTCCACTGCCCTCTCTCCCTTCCTCCCTCCCCTACCTCCTTCTCCCTCCCTCCTCTGCCTTTCTCCCCTCCTCCTCTTCCCCTTCCGCCCTCTCCCCCCTGCCCTGTCTCCACTTTTCCCTCCGCCCCTCTTCCTCCCCTCATCTCCCCTTCCCTCCATCCCTCTCCTGCCCTTCCTTTCCTCCGGCCCACCTCCATCCCCTGCCCTGCCTCTTCTCCCCCCGCCCGTCCTCTCTTCTCCCCGCTCTCCCTCCCTTGCCTTTTTCCCCCTCTCCTTTCCTTCCTCGACCTCCCTCCCCTCCTCCCCTCCTCTCCTCTCCCCTTCCCTGCCTCCCTCCCTTCCCTCCTCTCCCTCTCGGCCCCCCTCTTTTGCCCTCTCCCCCTCCTCCCCTGCCTCTGTCTGCCCCTCCCTCTCCCTCCCCTCACCTGCTCTGTCTCCGCTTCTCCCCCCCTTCCCTTCCTTCCTCTCCTCTCCCTTCCCTTCCCTGCCTCTCCTCCTGCCTCCTCCCCCCTTTTACCCTTCCTCCCCTCCTGCTCCTCCCCGTCTCCCAGGCTTCTGCCCCCTCCTCTGCCCGGCCTCCCCTTCGCCCTCCCCCGCCTCGCTTCCCTCCTTCCCCGCTCTCCCACTGTTCGGGCGGGGGCTCGCCGCCGCCCCTGCCGCCGCGGCTGCCACTCCGCCCCCCGCGCCGCGCGGAGCCGCAGTAATAACCCCGGCGCGGGCGGCGGAGCCGCTGTGGGGAGCCCTCCTGCGCTCCGCCCGCGTCGGGTCCGCTCTGCCCCTCGCCCGCCGCCGACCGGGGACCCTCGGCGGCCCCCAGCCCCTCCGAGCGCCCCCGGATGAAGCCCTGCGAGCGCCCCTCGGGGATGCGGCGCCGACGGCGCGCGTGGGGCGCCGCGGGGGTCGCGGGCGGCGTGGCGCTGTGGCTGCTGCTGCTGGCGCAGGTGGCGTGCAGGTGAGTCCCGCGCGGCCCCGACGGCGGCACCGGGCGCCCAGGCTCCCCTCCCGCGCCCCCCGCGTCTCACCGAGGTGTCGCCGCTGTTTCCCAGCAGGCACCTGCGAGCGCCGTGGGACCCGCGGCGGCGGCGCCCGGGGGCCCCCGCGCCCCGCAGCCCTCCACTCCCGCGGAGCCGCCGGGATGGACGCCGGAGGCCGGTAAGTCAGCGCGCGCGGGCGCCGCGAACGGCGCGGCTCGGCGGCTCGTGGCCCCTGCCCCTGGCTCGGCCCCCCGCCCCTGGCTCCTCGCCCCTGTCCCTGGCTCGAGCCCCTGCCCGGGGCTCGCGGCCCGCGCCGCCGGCTCTCGCCCCTGTCCCTGGCTCGAGCCCCTGGTCCTGGCTTTAGCCCCTGTCCCCGACTCCATAGCTCCTGTCCCTGGCTCATCGCACCCGTCCCCGGTTCTAGCCCGTGCCCCCGGCTGGTGAGCGCCGCGAAGGTTCACGGCTCCGCGGGGTCCACCTTGCAGACGCCGCGGTGCGCTCTCCCCACCGTGGGAACGAGTGCGTGAGCGGGCTTCCCGCAACGTTGATAGTGTTGGGTTCGCAGGTTGAACAGTGACGGTTCGCCAGAGTCATCGCCGTAATGTTAGGGAAAGGGCGAGGGCATATATTTTAATTTTTTTTAATTAGGAAAAATCTACAGGTCGTCTCCATGTATACGTCAGAGCCATTATAGAGTATACATCTTTATACTGTATACAGCAGCTGCATAACGTATGCATCCTTGTAATGTAAACATATGCATAATTTGTACATCAAAACCTTTGTTACCTCTCTGCGCCCCCCTCCCCCCTTTTAAATTTGAAGTCTTTCTCAATCCTTGACCATCATAGGACTAGGAGATTTTTTAAAAAGAAGGCCATGTTCCTCAGTGCTTATCAGCTTAGCATCAAAGTTAAAGCTCTTCAAGAATTGGGCGTGTTTGAAACAAAATAGCGCCTGAGATGACTGATTAGCTAATTGTGACCCCGCAAGCGTCGTCCATGTCCTATGTCATGATTTCGCACGAGAGCAAGTCTGATCCTTTTGCAATGACCGTCTTATTTCTGCTACTCATAAGTGGCATCGGCAAGCTTGCTGTCTTATCAGAATGGATCGCTATGTCTCGGTAAGGCATCAGGCCCATGAGAAAGCAGGTGCGTGACGTTGGTTGCCAGGTGTTTTTCTAATCTGAATTCTTCCAGGGCAGTTACTCAACACCATTTTGCGTTGTTTCCGACAACACATAGCTTTGTCAGAAGTAAAGTGGAATTGACTTTCATAGGAAGCGCTGGGTTTGATGCTCTCAGTGAATTTTCGTGAGACCTAAAAGATCAAAGAGTCAATCAGTCATCGATAGGGTTTTCCATTTTTATGAAAGTAGCCTAAGGACAAGACTTGAACGTGTGCATACGCTGTTGAAATCCTTCCCGACTGAAGGAATATGTGAATGGAGTGATCTAAAAAGCCACTGCGGACTGGGGCTCTGCCACAGGACATTTTGGGAAGTCACCAGAGGGCGCTAGATGCAAATGATAGATAATGTTTAAAAAAATATATTTGCTGGATAGTTACAAGTTAATGATCTATTTGAAGTTCGCCTTTTAGCATCCTTGCGCACAGTGCATTCTACAATAACTCATGCGATAAGTTAATTTTAATTCACTCTTTAAATTGGATTTGTGTTACACATTCTAGTTCTCAGGCAGTGACTCATGCCTGTCACCCCAGCACTTTGGGAAGCCAAGGTGGGAGGACTGCTTGAGCCCAGAAGTTCAGGACCAGGCTAGACAACACAGCAAGATCTTGTCTTTAAGAAAAATATTAGAAAAACCTTAGCCGGGCATGGTGATGCACGTCTGTAGTCCCAGCTACTTAGGAGGCTGAGGTGGAAGGATCGCCTGACCCCAAGAGTTGAGGCCCCGGTGAACTGTAAGGAAGCCACTGCCCTCCAGTCGGGACCACAAAGTGAGACCCTGACTCAAAGAAATGACAAAAAAAAATCTAGTTCTCTATAATCATGAAAATTCCAGAGGCACTCAGGAGATTTTCCGGGTTCTTTGTTAAGATTTTATGAAGTGTTATTTAAGATAAGAACATTATAGACGGAGACCCACTTGGAAAGACAAGCCAGGGCTTTCTGCCTGTGTATGCTTTTCCTCTGGAGACTGTCTACTCCCTTGTCCTCTCCTGTGAGCCGGCTGCTGGCTGCTCTGATTCCCTGGCACCTCAGCTGCTGTGGCAACAACACGTTCCCATGGCAACCACTCACGGGGCTTGGGCAGAACCTGAAGGGAAAGGTGGGAAGTTCTAGCTTAGTCGACACGGTGCGCCCTCATACCCTCCTTTCCATGCACTCTACTCCCTCAGGTTAAAGGCTGATGTGGGAGACAGGCCTCCATGGCAAGCTTCCAAACTGCCAGAGGAAAGCTCTCCTTGCCTGGCAGTGTTGCCTGTCTCAATCCGAATTAGTGGAACTGGGAAATGCTTGTGTGATGCAACACAGGGGTCAGCTTACTGTCGCACAGCTAGGTAACCATTATGCACGTTGGCTCTGAAATAACTAACTGTGCCCCTATGTTTTACTTAAAGAAACAAATGACTCAAACTATGGTTGCTCATTTTGCTAGGTGTCTGAAAGAATCAAGCCATAGGAAAGAGAGCTTCGCATTTTTTGAGGCATTAAGAGATAACTATGCTGAGATACATTTTATTTTCATATATGAATTATGCCAATTTCATCTTTTGCTGATCCGACGTTACTTTTCCTTATTTCTCGATAAAAGACTTGAACACTTCCCCCACACACATACTGATCTGCCTTTCTAATACAAATTGTGTCTTCTATTAAGACCACAGACAGTATTACAGAGTTGTTAACTTGTATTAAATTCCAAAGTAAGTTGGACTTCCAAGACAAGATTTAGAAAATCATTAGAGCTGTGTTTCACCAGACACAATAGGCACGTGTTTGTATTTGTATATGTATATGTGTTTGAAGTTTACAGTAATTTATGTTCAAATATTTAAATAACACGAGACAGGGCCAGCTCTTTCCAGCTGGCCCAGGAGTGTGCTTGGAAATGTTTAGCAAGTTCTTAGGGTAGGGCAGAAGGATCTCCGATTTGTAACATGGGCTGATTCCCGTGATGTAAAACCCCCCACCATGGCCGATTGCAGGCCATCAGTGTGATGTCACTGAACACAGACAGAGTTAGGAAGTGATGTCCCCAAATCAGCAATTTGCAGCCCTTCTGAACACACTCATGATGCCTGCCCCTCACACATTCGTTTCTAAACCAGTCTTCCTAGACTTGATGCTGTGGTCATAAAACCTCTTGAAATCAAGTCGTTTAGGGCACTGAATTAAGCAGCCATCTGTGACCTTTTTCTTCTTTTGGAAAAAAAAATCTATATAGGGCCAACGTCTTACTTAAAGGATTCTTAAAGATCGGGAATCTTACTAATATTTTTTAGCCACAACGCTATTGCTTGAAATCACAAGTCAAGAGTTTTGGGGATTATCATCTTAAAACATGAGCTTCAAGTTAATTTACAATGTTCAGCTTATTGCAGTTATACTTTGACTTATCTCCAAAGAGTAATCAGTGTATGATGAGATGTTATGCTTATTTTGTTCATTCATTGAATTTCTTAGCTGTGACCTTTTTCATACTCATTTGCTTGTAAATGAGACTACACGTTTGAAACCACCGAGGATTATTTTTTGACCACATAAGGACTTCTCGAGCTTGGCAGTACTGGCATGTTGTTGTGGGGTGTGTCCTGTGAACTGCAGCATGTGTAGCAGTGGCCCTGGATTCCACCCACCAGATTCCAGAAGTATCATTCTCCCTTCCCCATTTACTGGGGACCAAAAAGCGTCTAACAGAACAGTCTCCTAACATACGTAGCTCATAAAAAAAAAGAAGTTGGCAGGGTGCAGTGGCTCATGCCTATAATCCCAGCACTTTGGGAGGCTGAGGCGAGGGGATCACTTGAGCCCAGGAGTTCAAAATCAGCCTGGGCAACATAATGAGACCTTGTCACTACAAAAAAAAAATCAAAAAATTAGCCAGGCATGGTGGTGTGCACTAGAACCCCAGCGACTCTAGAGGCTGAGGTGGGAGGATCACCCAAGCCCAGGCGGTTGGGGCAGCAGTGAACTGTGATCGTGCCACTGCACTCCAGCCTGGGCAACAGAGTGAGACCCCCAACTCAAAGGACAAGAACAAAAAAGCAGAAAGAATATGACTGAAGGAATGTTTTAGAACTATAAAAACAATTACATATGGTAGTTACTCTCTCAGTGAACTATAATCCTAAAAGTTCAGTTTTGGTTTTATTTAGTTGGTAATCTGTTTTCCCTTCTAAGTGACGTAGAACTTGCTGGATTGGTAATGACACAGGATGGGGCAACGTTGACTCAAGTAAACGCTCCTTTTATGATTTCCCCTCTGAACTCTGATTGTGTGTGTTCCACAATCTGAACTGAGAGTGGGCGGGTGTTGCATTTTTCCCCATCATTCTTCACTAGATGACGATGTCATCTGATAGTTAGTCTTGTATTGTAAAACGTCCTGATTCTTCTCAGATGCCTAAAATGATGCAGCCGCTCCCCGCTATTTCTATTTCAGAATACGACCTGATCTCTGCCTACGAGGTCGACCACAGGGGCGATTACGTGTCCCATGAAATCATGCACCACCAACGGCGCAGGAGAGCCGTGGCCCAGGCAGGGGTCGACTCTCTTCACCTTAGGCTGAGAGGCTCCAGGCACGACTTCCACATGGATCTGAGGACTTCCAACAACCTGGTGGCTCCCGGATTTACCGTGCAGACCTTGGGAGAGGGAGGCACTAAGTCTGTGCAGACGCTGCCGCCGGGGGATTTCTGTTTCTATCAGGGCTCCTTGCGGTTCCACAGAAACTCCTCCGTGGCCCTTTCCACCTGCCAAGGCTTGGTGAGTACAGCGCGCATCCCTGGGAGTAAGGTGCAGCAACGGTGCCGCGTGCAAAAGGGAAGTGTCACCAGAGATTTCCCTCAAAATGGCGTAGATACTCATGTGATACTGCAGTGCAAACTACACAGGAGAAAAAGTGCCAAGTGATACTTTCCAGAAATAGTATGTTCCCTCCTTTGACTCATTGGGAAGTAGTGAACACACCCACCCTTTTGTTCTGGAATAATTGTGGAAGAGTGCTTTGGTCTGGAAATGGTACGTAAGGACTTGTAGCCAGGTCTTAACACATTCATTTCTTCAGAGATGTTTTTAACTCTCATTTACTGGCCTGTTACAAAGAGTGGAGAAATGTCTCCATTTTGAATAGGATGACAGTGTCGAGCAGATTGACTGTGTGGATTGTTTGGTCAGCTGTTGGGAAGACTTTGAGGACTTCATGTCTGTCCCTCTGATGAAGACAGTGTGCTTCCACACTAGGACATCGTCCGTAGCAGGACATTGCTGGTCCTCTT
Organism: Cephalopachus bancanus; assembly: GCA_027257055.1. Lineage (NCBI taxonomy): Eukaryota > Metazoa > Chordata > Mammalia > Primates > Tarsiidae > Cephalopachus > Cephalopachus bancanus. The sequence continues at coordinate 8,600,517 of JAPVLO010000011.1, read as the reverse complement.
GGGCTGATGGGTCATGGGCACATGTCCCATGTTCTGAATGTCCAATTTAAATGTTGCACATCACCTAGATGCTTCAAGTGCACAGGGACTCTAGAGCGAGGGCTTCCGGCCAAGTCCAGAATCTACCTGTCTCCCTCAGGCCTTCCCAGTCCGAAATCTCACTGACTGGTCTTTTACTTTTCTTAACATATTTTTATATTCTTAGGGAACACATTGCTTAGGAGATGCTGAGATTCTTGGCCAGAAATGAGTTCTTCAGACACAGCGGAGCGAAATGTGACTCAGAGAGCATAGTAAAAATGTGTGGTCAAAACACTTTAAGGTCTTGATCACGTTAAAGGTTTAGCAAATACATTTTTGGACATGTATTGCTTCCCTGGAAAATGCCTTCAGTTTGCCTGAAAATTTCTTCCCAGTTTAAGGAGAGGAAATTGAGATCCCATGTCTCATAAGGATTTTGTGTATGAGTATGGGAGTATTGGATGCTGAATGGGCATTCATGGCCAGTTCTTTAAAATACTAAGTATATGCAAATACTACACCTTATTAAAATATTTTTAAAATATTAACATTCTGCTTTTTAGGGAAATTTGATATGAGTTGATGTCATTTCTGTTTCATTTGCAAGAGATTTTTGGGTTGAATTGCCAGGGAGAGGGGTGGTGGTGATTTGGCATTCTTGTTGAGCATGAAGATAATGGAGCTGATTTCTTCCACACTCTCCCAAGAAAAACAGGTCTTCCTTAACAGGCTAGAACTTTGCACGTCATGCACAAAAGGAAGACATCTCTTCCTTGACTTTCTTCCATAAAGCCTTAGACCGGAAATGGAAGCCATTTGTGTGGTAGCAAGTTGCACCATCCCTTTGGACCTCAGCATCCTTGAATTTGTTTGTATAGACTGGGTTAGGTTCTTCCTGCCAGCTCAGCAGGAATGCAAGCTCGCTGATGCCCCTGGGTCTCCTGAGCCAGAACTCTCTCAGGGTGGCTAAGCCATACCCCGGAATCTGTCCTATGAGTTGAGGAGGCTGGCAGCTGTTTGAGATTTCTGGCTGTCTGTGAACCTGATGGCAGCAAACAGCAAAAGCTGTAAGTGTCCAATTAGGTGAAAGATAAAATGACAAAGAACAGAAAAAAATGCTTCTCTAGTTAATCACCACTGCTATTGTGGTCACTGGAATAGAAAAGTATGTGTTTTGACCATTAATCTTCCAAATACCTAAATTCCAACTTAACTGATAGTTTGTCTCCTTATGGCCATTACAGAAGTGACCTCAAGTAGACTGAAGAATGTGAGGTTTAGAGGTGTTTTCTGTAAATAAGACAAATCAAAGGCATCTTAAAGAAAAACAAGGAAAAAAAATTTTAAAGCCCTCCTTTGTTAGCCATTTAATATTGAATGACTGCTGGTAGGTTATTTCTTTCCTGATTAATGATTACCCATTCCTCATTTATGTAATCCATCAACATTTGGAGAACAATAGTGTGTCTTTTACATTAGTTGATGGCTTTTTTTTATTGTCCTCATTCTTGGCTCTCTCTCAGAGGCTAATGGGAGTCCAAGGTGGATCTTAGTTAAGCTTTTTGGCAGGGTTTCTGGTTGAACTTGGTCTGCCCAGGACTCCAATGGTAACATCAGGGAGTCACTAGGATTCTCTTCTCTCCATCCTATTCTCAGTCAAGCAGGTTTGCAGAGCCTAGTGGGGAATACTTTGAAAACAAGGTCCATTTTAGTGGGAAATGTTGTCTATTTTATTCTCTCTGTTTAATCTACAGGATGAGAGCATCATTTTTAAGTTTAAACACATATTGCTTAATGAAAAGTACAATGTCATACATTATTCAATTAGAGAAAATGGTTTACTATTGTGAGACAGTGTAGATTCCAAACTGATGTACAATGTTTCCCCCCGATTCTCAGATTTTTCGTTGGAAAGAATTTGCTGTAGCCCTCAGTCAGCTGGTTTGAAGAACACTGTGAAAAGGAGTCATCAGGGCTGTAGAGTAAATAAATAGTCATAAAAGGGAAAGGCAAAACTAAACAAGCATTGTATGTTGGATCTATTGTTCATGATGATAATGTGAATGATAAGTGGCCTCCGGAATTGTGTGTGACTGGAACCTGCCAGACTTGGGTCCAGGGAGTTTATTGTTTAATGAGAGAGGCAGGTAACAGGCGATTTCCCTACAGGGTGATGAAACAGGGACAAATATGGACACCAGAAAAACCCAGAGTGGTGGTAGTTGGAGAGGGTCAGGGTAGAATTTCAGAGACTGTCCAAAACCCAGCTCAAGTTAGAATGTGATGCCCATAGATGGAGGAGTAACAGACAGTCCTGAGGAAGACTGCTATCACCACCAAGTTCATGAAATCCTTGTTAACATCACTGATAAATGTGAAGAGTTTAATATTCGTATACTAAGTCCAAGTCTAATGAACTAAATAAGATCTGTGAGCCTTAAAAAGATATCTAAAGGTAGCCTGGTATTGCCACCAAGTATTTCTTACTTAATTAAATAAGGATTAATTTTGAAAAAATAATATCTGACATGTATATATATGTCTGTACCAAACTGACATCAGAAATCTGTTGTAGTCACCAACCACCATCACATAAATATGTGTCACTCAGAAAGTTAAATAATGGATAAACGTACTGGGCTAATTACAGGGAGGAAGACGATGATGATGACAAAGCAGAAAGAACAGTATCAACTTATCGAATGCTATGTGCCGAGCACTTTGTCAGTCGTTTTACATGGGTTATCTCACTTAGCCTGATGATAAGTCTACGAGATAGGTACTGTTTTTTAAAAACCTTTATTGAGATATAATTCACCCCTTAATTAATTAATTAACTCTATTAATTAACTACCAGTTTAATAAAGGTTCTCCCTTTAAAATGTATACTTTTTTGTTTTGTTTTTAGTATATTTTCAGAAGTGTGCATATATCACCAGTATCTAGCTGGAAACGTGTATACCACCTTGAAAAGAAGCCTCTTATAATCAGCTTCCAGTTCCCCAAATCTTTCTTCCATTCTTGTCACCCATTCAAGTACTATCTGTCTCTATAGATTTGCCTAATCTGGCAATTTATTATAAACAGAAACATACAGTATATGGTATTTGTGACTAGCTTCTTTCACTTAGCGTAACATGTTCTAGGTTCTTCCCATGTTATTGGAAGTAACAGTACTTTATTCCTTTTCATTGCTTAGTAATCCAGTGTATACTTATGCCACATATTTTATTTACCCATTTATTGGTTGATGGACATATTGTTTTTACTTTTTTAGCTATTGTGAATAATGCTGCTACAAACATTTTTGTGCGGATGTGTGCTTTCATTTCTCTTGTATACATACCTAGGAGTGAAATTCCTTGGTCATATGGAAATTCTATATTTAACATTGAGTGGGATTATCCAGTTGTTTTTCATAGTAGCTGTATCAGTTTATATTACCCTATCAATGTATGAGATTTTCAATTCTTCCATATTCTTGCCAACCCTTTTTATTGTCTTTTTTCTTTTTCTTTTTCTTTTTCTTTTTTTTTGTACTAGCCATCCTAGTGAGTATGGAACAGTATTAGTATCTCATTGTGGTTTTTATTTGTTGGATAGGGATTATTGACTTGTGAAGCAGGTTCACTGTACACTGGTAACACATTTTATCTAAGTCTGATGAGACAGAACACCCAACATATCACAAATTATATAAAGTGGATTTATTACATGCAGATAGGCAGCAGTGACAGCAAACCCCTAGGAGTCATTGCATGCTGGACCCTAAGGCTCAATATAGCTACCTGCGGTGGGTGAGTCTTGACTATACGTTGCACCACAGCTAAGACTCCCTGGATAGCACCTACCCTGGGCTTCATACCCTGGGGCACGTGGCACAATGGGCAAGTTCTTTACTTGGATTGTTACCTCCTGTCTCAAGGGATACTGGAACAGGATCTGGCCTATTTCCACCAGTTCCTCCCTATCTCAAGATGTTGTGTTTCCATCACATTTAACACTTATTCTTGAGAACTAAAAGGAAGAAAATGGGGAGAGCCAGGTTGATCCAAAAGCTGCCTGGACAATTGTCCTGCACTGATTGACAGTTTTTATTGTTTTTCTTTCTTTTTTAAGAAATTTTCAGCATGAAACTTACCATTTAACCTGTAAAAGCTAGACTGCATTAAAAAAATGTGGTACATATACAAAATGGAATATTATGTAGCCATAAAGAAGGACAAGCATAGGACTTTGTAGCAACTTGGATGGATTTAGAGTCAATCATACTCAGTGATCTATCACAGAGAAAAAGAACAGAGTACCATATGTTTTCACTCATAAGTGAACCTGGAACAATTATTATAATACTATAAGAAAGGGATTGGCAAACTGGTGATCCCTAGTGGGAAACTGTCAAGGGTGGGTGGGATTGGCGGTTGAGGGAAACTGCTAGTGGAGGGAAAGGCATAACTCATCAACAAGGGTATCTGCATAATCAATGTTTGTATACCTGACCCTGAATTGTACCCCACATCTTTATAAAAATAAAATTAAATACATAAATAAATAAAATTGTGGAGTACAATTCAGGGTTAGGTATACAAATATTCATTGTGCAGTTACCCTTGTTGATGAGGTGTGCTCCGCCCAGGCATTTTTATTGCTTTTCTTTTAGCACTTTGAGTATGTCCTCCCACCACCTTCTGATTTCCATTGTATCTGATGATAAGTCAACTGTTTATCTCATTGTGGTTGATTGTGCATATTGCGTTATGCTTATGCTGGTATGTTTGTATTAGTATCCATAGTGCATGTGTCGGTATGTCTAATGATATGCCACAGTTCTGAAGCTTCGTTCATTTTTTTCTTCCATCTTTTTTCTATATATTCTTCAGGTTGCATAATCTCCATCAATTTATGCTCAAGTTTGCTGATTTTATGCTGATAGCTCAAATCTATTATGAAGGTCTTGCGGTAATTTTTTTTTTTTTTTTGAGTTGGAGTCTCACTCTGTCACCCAGACTGGAGTGCAGTGGCCGCTCCCGGCCACTGCAGCCTCGACCTGCGGGGCTCCGGCGATCCTTCCACCTCAGCCTTCCAAGTAGCCGGAATTACAGGCATGCGCCACCATGCCCGACTGATTTTTTGATTTATTGTAGAGATGAGGTCTCACTGCCCAGGCGGGTCTCGAACCCGCGGGCTCAGGCAATCCACTCACCTCAGCCTCCCAAAGGCGCGGGATTACAGGCTGAGCCACCGAGCCCGGCTTGGTAATTTTTTTTTTATTTTGGATATTATACTTTTCAGCTCCAGAATTTTCATTTACTTCTCTTATAATTCATTTTTACTCAGATTCTCTATGTTATAGGATGTTACCATTGTGGCTGTATTTATTTCTTTTTATCTTTTAAATTTTATTTTTATTATATATATTTAAGGTGGAAAACACAATGTTTACACAAATATATACACACACACACAAACACTAAAATGACTACTACCTTCAAGCAAACTAATCTATTTATTGCTTTCATAGTTACATTTGTGTGTGTGCGTGTGTGAGAGAGAGAGAGAGAGTGTGTGTGTGTGCATGTGTGTTGAGAGAGCACCTAAAATCTACTTCAGATCAAATTTTCAGTATACAGCACAATATCATTAACTAGAGTCCTTACACTATACGTTAGTTCTCTAGACTCACTCATTCCATGTAACTTCAAGTTTGTATTCTTTGATCTATTTCTCCCCATTTCCTTCTCCTCCTTGTCCCTGAGAGGGAAAGTTCTAACCAGTGTTCTATTTCTATCATTCAACTTTTTCTTAGAGTCCACATATAAGTGGGATCATGCAGTATTTTTCTTTCTGTGTCTGGCTTATTTCACTTAGCATAATGTTCTCCAGATTCACCCCAATTGTCATAAGTGACTGGATCTCTTTCTATCAATTGCCAAGAGCCAAAATCTCCATTATGTTTGACAGTGTCCTGAGGCATGAACTTCCCTTCATTCTGTTCCACATAAAGTCAGACCAAGAGGCAAGCTTCTTGTCCTAGCTGCCTGTCTCTTTTCCTGGGCAAACTCTTCAAGACGCTGACCTGCAGCTGGGACTGATAGAATGACCTGCTTCTCCTATTTCTTCTAAACCCCTGCCCTGTGGTCGAGCTCTGGCAGGCATGGTGTGGCCTCATGTCTTCTCTGCTTTTGCTTTCTGGCTTGAAACCTCCAACCTACACGTGAGGTGGGCTGTGGGTATTCAGAGCTCCGCAATTCTTGGCCTGCTAAGCCTGGAGGAGAACTTCCACCCTGTAAGTAGAGGCTCTTAGCAGAAGGGAATTAGTTCTGGTGGCCACGCCTATCTGGAGGAGACATTATGCCATATGGAACTTAGGGGGTGACAGGTGCTATGGGCTTTCCTCTCCTGCAGTGCAAATGAAGCCCTGGAATAGGAGTTTCAGAGGGGACACAGATCCCTTATCTTACTGGCTACATATGCCTGGAGTAGAAATTCTGTTACGCTGAGCTGGAATTAGGATGAGGATATTAGCAAACCATGCCTCAAATGCTGCCAAATTTCCCCCTTCTCTTCAAGATGGACTAAATTTTACTTAATGGTTGTCCCTCCATTTTTTATGCCCTTAGGACAATTTTTAGAGACTTTAGGTGGCTGATGTGTGTGTGTGTGTGTGTGTGTGTGTGTGTATGTGTGAATTTTCAACAGTTAAATGCTTGTTTCACTGGGCAGAGGGTCTATTGTGCTTCTTATATTGCCATTCTGGAAGTCTCTGTTAGGTACTACAGAGGATGCCCAAAAAGTGTACACATTTTAAGAAAGGGAAAAGTCTGTACTAAAATTATAATACTCCGTAAGATGAATCCAAGTCACATTTGACTTCTTCAATTACAAGATGTGCTCAAAGTGGTTGCCAACAGCATGTAGCACTTCTGATGATGGCGACCGTCTCTTAAAATGTGTATACATTTCTTGGCACTCCTGGTACTACTGACACATTTTGCAGATCATTACCCAAGACCACTTTATTATCCCCATTTTGCAGATGATTCCCAAGCTAATTTCTTTTTTTTTTTTTGGGTTGGAGTCTTACTCCTCACCCAGGCTGGAGTGTAGTTGGCTCGCTCATGGCCACCCCAGCGTCGCCCTGCTGGGCTCCGGCGATCCTTCCACCTCAGCCATTCGAGTAGTGGGAACTATAGGAGCACACTACCATGCCCGACTAATTTTTTGATTAATTGTAGAGATGAGGTCTCGCCAAGTTTCCGAGGACTGTCTCAAATCCGTGGGCTAGAGCAATCCCCTCACATCGGCCTCCCAAAGTCCCAAGTTAATTCTTAAAAACATGGGATTTGGATCTAGGTAGTCTGGCTCTAGAACCAGCATTTGAAACCACAGCACTTCCCTTAACTGTGAGGTTGTCACTGCCCCACAGAGACATGCAAGTTCACATGTGTCAATTTCTGTTGTGTCATCCTTGAACACTTTGTAAGGTGTTTCTCGTTTGATTTCTGCTTCAATGCTATCTTTCTCATCATCTAGATAACATTCAGTTTAGTGACATCATTTGTAGTATATTAAAATACACATGGCTTCAATCTTAATTACTTATTTCCAGGGTTTTTTTAAATACCAGACTATGAACTCTTCAAGAGTCCTTATATATTCATCATTGTATCTTCAAGTTCTTGCTACTAAAATTATTTTTTTCCTTGCAATAAATGATTGTATCTCAAATTTACAAACAGAAATACTATATCTTCTCAACATCAGTTTGGGGTATGAATAAACATAAAATTAGTTTTATAATTCATTTTATCTGATGTCTTTCTATGATGAATGCCAGATGCTGCAACTTTTCTTTTGGACTGTATTTTTCCATTAAGAAATGATGTCTTCCCTAGTGGTTTTTGAAAAAAATATTTTTAGAAATTCCCTTGGTTAATACTTTTAAATAAAGTTTGTTTAGAAATGTTTTTTGTTGCTTATGACAGGAACAGATTTTTTAAAAGATTTCATACAAGTTCTGTATTTGGATTAACACTTAAAAAAAGAGTATCATTTATCTTTGGCATAAAATCTACATAAACTTTGGCTCCTCTTATACAAAACATGATGTTTGCTATGGCATTGATGCATGGGATAGGTATCACTTCTAAAATCTAATTTTCTCTTGTTTTCAAAAATGTTGGAAAACTTGTAAATGCTACAATTCCCCGTTCTGTTTATTCTGTCACTTGGTTGGAAACTTATTCATGGTCCTAGTTTGAATTGCACTGGGTTTCATTTCCACCCACACACTCCAGGGATTCCCTGGAAATTCTAGTCACTGAGAGATTTTTCTAAAGCACCCAATAAATACTAGAAAACTGTCTGAAACAATGCCAAGTTTTCAACTGACTTTTAAAAATATTCTTGAGCCAAGAAAATAAAACAGGAGAGGAAAGGAAGAGCCCACATGGGGGATGATCAGAAGAGATAGCATGAGTTTTGAAAGAAAGGTGTCACTATCTGTGAAGACCAGTGATGGCAAAACCAGATGAAAGTATCAGTCTTAAAACACATGTAGGGAAGTCGTAGTGAAAGTGGTTTGTGGATAAAGTATGCCCAAACCTGGTGGTGACTAGAAAATTTAAAAGACAGTTGTGAGGAACTGATAGTGTGGATACTTTCATCAATTTCTGCTAATTAAGAATATAAGATTAACATTTTGAAATTAGCAGAAATCAATTAATTTCTTCTCCAGAAGTAGATCAAAGTAGCATTTTATAAGATAATTTTTTATACTTGAAGTGACTACAGATTTTCCTGTTTGTTTGCTATATTTGTAAACAAAAATTAGATGATTGAAGAATGCTAACGATCAAGTTTATAGTTTCTTTTGTTTCCCTTCTTTCTGAAGTGATGGAACTGAGAGTCAAAGGAACGACGTGACCTGGTCAACGTTACAAAGTCAGGTGGAGCTAAGACAGGTCTAGAATGCAGGTCTTTGGAGCCTCTGCCCAGCAACGTTTTCACTGAAAAGCACTGAATAATAGTACCTTTTTATTATAAGGAAGAACCCATTGAAGGAGTTTAAGTGTTGGAGTGTGTGTAGAGATATTAAAAATAAAGCAGATATGTCCTTGGGCTAGAGACCTTGGCCAGGTAGCACGGGAAGGAAGACAGAGTGACAGGTTTCCCTTCTGGTCATTGTTTAGTGCTCCTGATGTCCCTTTGCCAGGAGGCAGATGCTTCCCTCATCAGCTCCTAGAACCTCCGTCCTTCGGACTCTTGTCATGCCCATCGAATACTTGCTGTCAAGGTTGCTCGAATGTTGTTCATCTCCACAGCCAGTGTAGGCAGGATGTTCTTCCTGTCCCAGACCAACCTGAAAACATCCAGAGGGATCCCCCAGGAGGAGCAGAACATGATCCCTGTGGTGATGGCCTTGGGGAGATGAGCCATGTCTGGACTGTCTGAAGGATGACATGCTTGAAACCTACTTTTTCAGAGAGTGGCCATGCAAGAAAAATCCAGCCCGAAGAGTGTCAAACAGGCTAAATGAACCAAGCTCTTGAGAATGGGATCTTGCCTTGCCCAAGTCTGATTGTATCTGCAAAAATCCCAGTTGAGAACTGGCCCTCTGTTAGTTTAGTTTGGGAAGCATGCAATCCCCCATCAACCATCGCAGGGCCCAAGCCTGTCTGCAAGGCCCCGAAAGCATATCTCAGAGGCAGGGAAGCAGACAAGGCAAAGGCTGTTCACATTCAGAGGAAGGGCCATTTGGAAGGGAGCACTTTCCCAGTCTGAGCCTTGTGAGTCCATTCTCTAGTTTCGGATAAAGAAAATCTCCAAACAAATTATAAATAACAAGTGTTGCAATATAGTTCACATGACATGATGTGGCATAATTTATATGAAGTACAATTCAAGCAACTATGGGGCATTTGTCAAGTTTTTAGCCTTGTGTACCTACCACATGAGCATAGAGACATTGTCATTGCTGTGCCTCGGTCTCTTAGATAGTTGTCATCTCCAATAACCAATCTTGTGAAAAGACTAGATCGCTGACTGTATATTAAGATTCCTGGGAATGGATGTTCCCACCTCCCTGAATCTTCCAAGAAATGATACAGCATCCTTGATATACACTGACATTCAGGGATGAAAAGCCGGTGTCTCTCATAAAATAAGAAACAGGTTCCTCATTACTTTGTTTAGCTAGTTAAATTATATTATAAGCAATTCATTTTATAAAAATCCAGAGCCAAGTGAGTCAACAAGCATTTCAGAGCATCTAAAATTGAAGGACTGTGGGAGTCATTGTCAAAATTGAAAAGCATGAATTCTCTACATGCAAAGAAATATATTGATTTAGACAGTTACTCAAGCAAGAAGCAGAATAAAAGTGCTTCTTCAGGTAAGTACGTGGAAAGTATGATCTAAAAAAATTGACTTTCAGAGTCAGATGATCTTGGTCAAATTGGATTTATCTTACTAGCCAAGTGGCTTACCTCTCTGAGTTTCAGCTGTCTTAGTTTGTAATTAACACTGGCCATGCAGGGCCATGTGAGGATTGATTAACACAGAGCTTGGCACGGAGAAGAGGCTGAATGAGTATCTGTTCTCCTTGGCCTCTGCCCTCCCTTCCATTAACATACTATAAATAAAGGCTAATCAGGAAAACCGTGCACACTATAATGAGAACAAGTTCAAACAGAGTTAAAGAAGGGAGAGGTGAAGTTATACTGACCTTCAGAGAAACCCCACAGAAGAGATGGGAATAGGATTAGAATATATTTTAGCTAGGCTCGGTGGCTCAGCCTGTAATCCCAGCACTTTGGGAGCCGAGGCCAGTGGATTGCCTGAGCCCACGAGTTCAAGACCCACCCGCTCAACTTGGCAAGACCTCATCACTATAATAAATTTTTAAAAATTAGCCGAGCGTGGTAGTGCGTGCCTGTAGTTACAGCTACTTGGAGGCTGAGGAAGGATCGCCGGAGCCCAGCAGGTCAAGGCTGCGGGAATGTGCCACTGCCCTTCAGTCTGGGCAACAGAGTGAGACTCCAACTCAAAAAAAAAAAGAATATATTTTAATTACACTAGGCCCTTTAGGGTGACTTAGGAAAGCAATTAGAATGATAAAAAGACCTACCACTGAGGCAGGCTATTTAAGGATCATGGGTGTTATTTATGTAATTTTTAGAACCATCGCTGATATGCACACATTGGGAAGAAAGTTGTCCACTCCCAGCACCTGGGAGATCACTTTGTGCTTAACAAGGTATCATAAATGAGGAAAAGTGCCCAGAATAGCTCACATGTTGACTTTGCATTTCCCCTGTGGCAGCCAAAGGAGCTGTAAACCTTGTTTTTATTCACAGAGATTATCTAACTGAAGCTGGGGAGTTTTGACTATTCCCTCACCAGGTCATCATTAGGTAATAAAATAAAGAGTTATGGATTGCAGAAGAACAAGCCAGAAGAGAAGCTAAGATATTTTATAGCACAGTTCGATCTCTAGCTGAAACGTACAAGTATATGCAGAACACGTGGGAGAGGCAGTGAATGTTTAAGTGTGTGTGGGTGTACTGAGTAAGCGTGCCCTGCATAGAAACAAAGGTCAGTAGGTCTTCCTGAAGAAGGCCCATAATTTAATATAGCCTTTTTCCTCCACCATTTTGCATCATTTTTCTGAATTTCGAATATTGCTTTCACATGTAATATAATTATATGTTTACTACCTGAAAACTTTTTTGGATTTAATGTCAACACAATTTCCAACCCCTGTCTCTAGCAGTTCAGTACGTTGGGAAACAGCTTATGGGTTTATGCATTCTAATTCAGTTGAGCTCACTGACTCCTGACACTTTGAAGTTTCCCATTATGACCCCTCTGAAAACTTAGAGTTATTCACGTGTCATGTCTCTCTACTGAAAGAAGTGCCAGAGTCACTTGGTTTATAAAAATTTTAGAAGGATTGTTTACGGCCACATATTTGAAATAAGTGCAAATCCAAAGTCTTAAAATACCTATAACTGTGTCTTCAGTTGTAGGTGCAGACACTTTATGAGATAAGAGTTTTTACCTGAATTTTGGTTCTGAAATGCTGACTGGGTCATGTACAAGTTTACATGCACCTCAACTAGTGAAAGTGCTTTTTACATTGACTTAAACCTTTAAAAACTTAACAACAAACAACAACCAAAAGCAACGCCAGCCTCACTTTACATCGGGCCTGAGTTACAAGTGTGCACCTGTGACTGAGAACTGGCAAACTCAGCTTTCAGTCCTACTGGAGAGGACAGTGTCCTGGGAGGCCTGCCCCTTTGTATGTATGCAAAGAACACTGTCTGAAAGATGTGGGCACTTTTGTCTTAATGTAGGAGGTACCTTAGTGAGAATACTTTACTAATCTCACAGATTGCAATGGAATTGTCCAAATATCTTAAAAGCGCATCCCTTAATTTTCACATTATTGAGTGGCAGCTCTCAGTTGCATATACACTAGCTCACTGACTACATTGTTAACTACATATGGCATTGTCTGCACTATAAGTGAGGAGGTAACATCCGTTCTATCCAACATCCATAGCCAATGATGAAGGCCAAGCATATCAATTACATTTGACATTGTATCACATTCCATTGTATAGTTTGCAAATTAATCCTCTTATTTGGCAATTATTCACAGTTTAGATTTCACCTTCATCTCCTGCACTCTAAAACAGATTAGATTTGGAGACTTACGAGAGGCCATTTCTGTTTGATCTTGGTTTCAAAGTCAACCTCAACCAACTTCTCCTTTCTCTGGTTTCAGCCTTTCATCCATTCTTTGTCAAAGGTGTGGCTCTGTGTGGGACAGAGGACCCTGACACAGCTGTCGTAGGTGCAATGTGCTGCGGTTAAGTTGTAGAGTCCATAAGTATAAATATATAGTTTATTTTAATATTTTGCAAAATATCGGTAGAGACATAGATGCATTAAAAGAGACTGGTTGCTGTTGCCATCGCAGACATGGTTGGATGTCAGTTTGTGCTGGGCTACATTTCCAAATTTCCACAATGTCTTAATTCACTTGCCATTTACATGTCCTTTCCATAATTTCTTCTCCTTTGCACGAATAATTTTCACAGCCCGCATTTACGGTTCTTGCCTAGAAGGGTAGTCTCAATAATATTTTTTTCTTCCATGGAAAAAGCAAGCCCATCCTTAGGCTTTGGTATGCCTTGTTCTTTGGAAATGGTTGTTCTTCTGCCCTCTGGGACCAGACATTGGAGAAGACTGAAAAGGTCTCAGGCAAAGGATGTTATTTACCCCACTTACCTTCTTTTTCCTTTTCTCCACCTCTCACACACCAGAGCTTTGGGGGAAAAACCTGAACCTACAATTTTTCTCATCCTTAGGGTACTCCAGCACCAATGTATTGGCATTTTGAAAAGATTCCCTTGCAGTCCAATTTTCCTGCTTTGTTGTTATGAAGCAAACCTATGGTGAATTTTGCTTTATTGCCATAGAAGTGTGTGCATCAAAGTGTGTGTCCTGATAAAATCTGAATAGTTTTCAATGAAATCTGAAAAGGCACCTATTATTAGGGAAAAGGATTCATACTAAAACAAGCACATACTGTAAGCCAGGCAGATTCATTTTTTTCTAGGCAGATATATCACACAATCTGCTATTGCATTTAATTATATTAACACTGTGAATAGAATGTCTAATCCCATTTTACATAAGGGGAATCTGTTGGTCAGACACTAAGCGGGCGTCTAACAAAGGAGAGAGCTTGTATTCCAAACTCTGACTCTGGGATCTCAACATCATGTCAGACTTTGCACCCAGACCCCATGTCTCCTTCCAGGGACAGTTTCCATCAGTATCCTTGCAGTCTTTTTGTGCAACTTCGGATCTTTGCAGAAAAAGAAGAACTGAGATGTGCAAAACTTGTGCTTTCATCACTTTGGGTGCATGCATCGGAAGTAACTCTGCAGTTGACACAACTTTGCTGGGAAAGACAGAAGTCCTCGAGAGAAATGTGATGTTTCTGTGGCGTGTGCATATCTGGTGGTGATCAGCTCCTGGAATGATATGATTTAGTGATGAAAACCTAGGTGACAACAAGGTGGAAGAGAATAAGGCAGAGAGAGAGAGAGAGAGAGAGAGAAACACATGTTTAAAGCATGTTTTAATCCAAAACCCATCAAGGGAAGCCTACAACAATTTCAAATCACAGAGAGTGAATGGTCTTCTTATTTCAGCCTGCTTCACAGCTATCTGGTCCTGTTCACTTATTATGGACAGGGCAGCAATATTTCTAACAGCTCTATCTCCTTTTAATATGGCTGGGCTACAAAATGCACTTGAAGACTTGGCAGGAAGTTGATTCCAGAGAGCATCATGGTAACAGCCACCACTGCTGACCAAAAGGAGTGATTGTCTCACGTACAGATTTCTGGGAGAAGTGGCCCTGGGGCATTTTTGTTTGTTTGTTTTGTGGAGAAGAAAAAAATCTTCTGGAACCATCCTTATTAATGAATGACACACATGCGCGCACATTTATGGTGAGTTCAACAAAAACTATATTTTTAGAAAGCTTTTGTTATGTTAAATTATCTTATTGGGTAACTTGAAAACAAATAACTTCACTGACCCAAGAGTTATCCTATAAATATTAGGTCTATGATCTGGCTAGAGACAGGGAGTTCTTGCCTCTTGATCGACAACTGTGTTTCAAATTCTTATCTATCTATCTATCTATTTTTTTATTTTTAAATAAAAATTTTGTAGAGTCAGGCTGGTTTTGAACTCTTGGTCTCAAGCAATGCTCACTCTTTAGCTTCCCAAAGAGGATAGGGAGAGGGAGGGAGGGAGGGAGGGAGGGAGAGAGGGAGAGAGGGAGAGAGGGAGAGAGAGAGAGAGAAAGGGGGGAGAGAAACATGTTTAAAGCCTGTTTTAATACAAAGCTCATCAAGGAAGCATACAACAAATTCCAATCATAGAGATTTCATGTTCTGGGATTACAGACATGAGCCACAGTGCTCAGCTTGTATCTTAATCATAATATTTAATCATAAAATTGGAGACATGTCTTATATCTCTGCAAAGTTGACATGTAGATTTTGGACATCCACATGGGGACCATCATATGCTTTAGCAGTTTGGAAGTAACCTGTAGATGAATGAGGGGTTAGGCTTGAGGCTTCAGTAGACATTGTTTTATTAATATGCGTATGATTATGGCAAATATGCAAAGAATAAATGAGTGGACAGATATGATGGGGTCACTGGATACTATAGTGTTTAGGGCACTTGGGTGTCTCCTTTTAAGCCCCATCCTCCATTGTCTAAGTTTCAGTTTCCTTGTCCTAAGTAATAAGTTGGAAATAATCAATTTGAGAAACTCTTTGAGGCAAAAATATACATAGAACTCCCTAGTATGTGAAGGTTCAAGTGAACCATGATACCGCTCTTGTGAGTGCTCTTAAAAAAATGTCTGACTCCTACAAGGTTGGAGTCAAAGTCAACCAATATTTATTAAGCACAGACAAGTTTAGGACAGATGATGTAGGTGGCCCTTATCTATCTTTGAGGAGATTTGGTGGTTGAGAGAATTGTTGCAATTATAAGTAAGAGAGGAGCTCAATTAGCAGCAGCATTCCGTTCATGTGGAAAATACATGAGATGTCAAAAAACGTAGACACATTTTAAAAGTTGTTATCTATGTATTACTTTTCCAAGTTGAATTAAATTACAGTAGCCGCTTTGAGAGGCTGAGGTGAGTGGATTGCCTGAGCCCGCGGGTTCGAGACCCGTCTGGGCAACTTGGCGAGACCTCATCTCTACAATAAATCAAAAATTAGCCGGGTGTGGTAGCGCACGCCTGTATTTCCAGCTGCTTGGAAGGCTGAGGCGGAAGGATCGCCGGAGCCCAGCAGGTCGAGGTTGCGGTGGCCAGGAGTAGCCACTGCACTCCAGTCTGGGTGACAGAGTGAGACTCCAACTGAAAAAAAAAATTACAGTAGCAAAGTGTAATATGACGTTTGCTCAGCTGTGCTTCTGCCATTTTCTTTGACCACCCTGCCTGTTGCGTGATGACTCTAGCATTCATTTGATGAACGCCATCTTTGGAGTGAACTTCATGCTTAAATTGTGTATATGTGTTTTTGGCACCCCCGTATTTATATGATTATTCAGAATAGCTGTTTGTCACTGCAAAGCCACACACTTAGCTGGCCTTTGCCAAGGCCTTTTGACCGGTTGTGGGATAGAAGGAGAGAGTCACTTTCAGTCTTATTTGAAGTTGCACTCTGAGCCAACGGTGAGAATCGCACCCTCGCCTCACTGATTAATGAAGGTAGCCGTGAACTAGATCATGGTGGTAGAGAAAAGGACAGCGAATCACAGTATGCAGTCAACCAAGGCCTGCTTTCCATGTGCTATTTGTTGATTTTTGTCTGTTTTTTTTGTTTGTTTTTTAGTTTTATTTCTCTAGAAGTGATAGTTCTGCCTAATTTTTTAGCAGTGAACTATCTCCTGCTGTTTGGGAGACCTGTTGAGTGATATTAGACTCTCATGGACTAATTTTTCCATAGTGCTGCTTGTGTTTTATTTCTAGAAATAAAATATAATATTTGCATAATACATTCTTGACAACAGCTTACATTTTGCATATGCATCACCACATCCTATAACGATTATACAGTTTGAGCTAACAGCCTGGAAATAGGATCAGTCATAACTTTTATAATCCCCAGGGGATTCGGACGTGTTTGAGAGTGTATACTGTCACATGTATAACTGAGGCTGGAATTTATGAACGGTCAAATTTGGTATCCGCAGTAACAGATGTTTAAAGTAACTGCCTAGAATGTTACGTGTGTACAGGAAGTCATGTGGAATACACAGCATTGGTACAATTGACCATCCCTAGGTCCTATGTCACAAAAGGCATTACCGGGCCATGTTTTCAGTCTGTGCTGGTAAACTTAACAAAAGACTTGCATAGTTGGTATTGGTTTTGATATTTATCTACTTTCCAGAAGAAAATAATGGTGTCATGTCAACTTGCTGGAAAATTTAAAAATGCCAGTTATAACGATCTCCACATAAAGTCAAATTGTGTCCTAGCGAGCCATTTAATACCTGGAAAACATCCAACAACCCGTACTTTCCTGCAGACGTTGTGTCCTGTTCCCCGACTGCAGTGTTGAGGGGAAAGAAATATGACAGACAGAGCACAGGGTATCCAGAGCCTTGGCCTTCATGACCTGAATGGTGTGCCCTGCTATGGAGTATGTGAATCTCCTAAACACACATGTTTATCACACCCACCTTGGACCCAGATCAGATGATCTGGAGAGAAAACTTTTCCGATGATTCTCATAGAAATTTTTGAGGATCACAGGTGGATATGCAGAAGGTGGCAGACTCTGTAAATAATACCCTCAGCATATCAGCTCTGTTTTCAGGGGAGACTCATGACATTCCCATTGGGTACCCATAGCTGGGATCCCGCAGGTGAACATACCACTGACCTTCCTTGTGGGTTGCTCAGATCAGTGGCAGAAAACACCTGGTCTCAAATCTTTAGCTGCCTCTAAAGTGATGATACTGAAAAGTCAACTGGGCAAATGCTTTTACACAGTCTTGCCATGCTCTACACAAGTCGAGGGAAGAGAGCTTGAACACATGTGACACTCCTGGGGCTGGCTTCAGTCTCTCAGCTCTGCTTTTGCCTCTGTGTTCTTTTGAGCTTCCCAGTTAGGCTGATTATCTTCCAAAGACCCTTCTCAAGAGTGACTTCAGCATGGGCACTCTGTGCACCGAGGAAGCACTGTCATGGCGTGAAGGATGCGGGTGATGTGAGAGCCCAGCAACCTGGTTACATTCCAGAGCTTTGGCTTTGTTTCGTTTTCCAAATGCTTTCAAGAGGCATCATTTACGTAACTAATGCTCACCACTTTAAGTGCATAATTCAGTGATGTTTAAATAAATCAACAGTGTCATGCAACCCACTCCCACAATCCACTTTGAGACCTTTTCCATCGCCCCAGAAAGAGTCCACATGTCCATCAGCAGACGCATCCTGTCCCCTCCTCCCCAGCCCCGGAAACCACGCCTCAGCTTCTTGCCGTGGAGTCATGTAATGCCGGGTTTTTTTCCTGGCTTTCACGGGGCATGGTGTTTTTGCATGTACCCATGCCGTGGTGTTTATCACTACTTCACTGCTGAAAGGCACTCCGTCGTGCAGATTTGTCCACTCACCAGGTGATGAGCACTTTTGATTGTTTGAGCCTCCATTTCTTTATCTGCAAAAACGTGGCTGTTAATTCCTTCCTTGCAAATCAGTTTCAAGGATTTTGGATCATAATATGGTCCAAAGGACAGAGGCAGGGGCATCGTGGGTGGTATGTCGGGAGAGTGGTCAGCAGTGGTATGACTAACAGAACCGTGAGGCGACCTTCTGGAACCTGGAGCTCAGAGGATGCTGGGGGCAGATCTCAACTGCAAAACCAGTCGGGAGGAGAAGCACCTCGAGTGGCAGCACTAAATAGAGAAAGCAGCTGACTCATGAGCTAAGTGTCAACTCGGTGAGCTCATCACGGAGTCCGCCTCCAGTCAGCAACCTGCTGCGGCCAGAGGGAATGGCGCCATGAGGCTGTACACTGGGGTGGATGGATTGTGTACAGAAAAGCGTGGGCGATCTCAACCAGGGCTTATGGATCCAGGTGACAACTCCCTGGGGACCCACAGCCTCTAATGAGAAACATGTGTGCCTGCCCGGCTACCCTCAGGCCCTGCCGGCCCCTGTGGCCGATTTACTGTCCAGACCCCTCAGGCACAGATGTCTCAGGACTGCTGTGATTCCCTCATCCTGCCTTTGGTGTTGTCATTTTCAACATGCCCAGGGCCCTGCCCACGCTTTACCTCCTCTCTTCAGCAGGTCTCCATGTGCTTCTTTCCTTCTTTAAAAGACTGATCTGCTCTAACATGTGTATGTTTAACCTGCACCCTGAGAAATGGTTCGAGGTTGCAAACACAGAAACTAGTCTCAGAACACGCACACGCACACACACACACACACACACACACACACACACGCACACACACACATACTCAGAGCTCATGCTCTAAGGAGATACAGAGTCAGGACTTGAACCAGATCTTTGGCCTTGGAAGCCACCATCGACCATCTCATGGCTGCTGTATGTGCCACAGATTGGGTCGAATATCTGCTCCACCTTCAAGCAGCTTGAGGGAAGGTAACCCCTGCAGAAGTCATTCCAAATGGAAAGATGAGAAAGACCCAAACACATGGAAGTCTGGGGCAGGGGCAGGTCAGGAGGAAGGACAGTGGGGCAGAAGCTCTGAGGCCACAAGGAACCTGGGTGTCCTGGAGTGAAAGTGGTGGCCGGCAGGGTTGGAGTGCCCTGAGTCCCAGATGAGGTGGGATGTCAGGAACCAGGGAGAAATCAACACAGGCCAGAGGGTGCAGGCTTGAAGGAAGCCTTTCCAAGGGGCGCTGGATTGCATTCTCAAGTAGAGGACATTGTGGCAAGGTTGTAAGTAGACAGTGAGCTGGTTTACGCTCTCCTCACACACACACGAAAGATAGAGAAAATAAAGTGTAAGGAGGGCTAGCATGTTAGTAGCCAGATGCCACGTGTGAGTCCCTGGGGAAGGTGATAGAGATGGTTCGGATGACAGAGGAAACCCTGGAACTTTGAACTGTCCCTTCCATCTGATGTGTTGGAAGAGAATTTCTTTTCTTCTCTTTTCTTTTTTTTGAGTTGGAGTGTCACTCTGTCACTCAGACCGATGTGCAGTGGTACAATCACAGCTACCACAACCTCAGCCTGCTGTGCTCACGTGATCCTTTTGCCTCAGCCTTCCAAGGAGCTGGAACCATAGGCGCTCACCACCACACCCAGCTAATTTTTTTGATTTATTGTAGAGACAAGGTCTCACCAAGTTGCCCAGGCTGGTCTTGAATCCCTGGGCTCAAGTGGCAGTCTTCTCACCTCCACCTCCCAATGTGCTGGGATTACAGGCATGAGCCACTATGTCCAGCCTGGAAGAGAATTTCCAAGACAATGTTTCCAGTTTGAAAAGAAGTCCTGCCGAATTATTATTATTGTTGGTTGGTAAGTGTATTACTTGTGGAAGTTTTGCAAAGAATACAAACATCAGCTGTTGCCACATAGGTTTGTAGGGCTTTCCTTCTTCCTTCCTTCTTTCCTGCTTTCTTGCTTTGTGATGTTCATTACCTTCTCATGTTTTATTTCATTTTATTCACTTTATTATGTTTATTGTTTATTATTGGCTATCTCACTCACATTGGAATTTAAGTTCTACAAAAGTGGAGATATTTATCTATTTTGTTCATTGCTTTGTCTGGATTATCTAATAGAGTGAGTGCCTGGCTCATGACAGACAGTTAATGAACAGTCATTGAATGAGTAAATGAACAAATACTCCTAATCTTTGGATACGACTCTGAATTAATTCCACATTATGGAGTTACATTTGTATCTGAATGTGACACACATCTTTAAGTAATGTTCAATGCCTTGACCAAAGATCATTTGCTTAAATATTTCTCTTTGTGTCTCAGGAATTGGCAGGTACAAATCTGAGAATCTAAGTTTGCGTTGGGTGATGGTTCATTGTGCATTACAATAAATAAGTGCCTGGATCATTTATAAAGAATAGACGTTTCTTTTGTCTCCTGGTTCTGCCTGGTGTCAGCATCTGCTAGGCTTTTGGCGAAGCCTCAGGAAGCTAGCAATCATGGCAGAAGGTAAAGAGGGGGCAGGCGTGTCTCAGGGCGAGAATGGATGTGAGAAAGAGGGAAGGAGGTGCCAAGCTCTTTTAAACAACCAACTCTTTTGCGAGCTAATGGTGCAAGAACTCACTCCTGACTGTAGAATGACACCGAAACTTTCACAAGGGATCTCCCGCCATGACCCAATCACCTTCACTAGACCCCACCTCCAACACTGGAGATCATGTTAAAGCGTGAAATGTGAAGGGCATATCCAAACCATATCAGGTGGTTTTTAGTTCAGAAAGTTTTGTGTCAACCAAAGGTGAGTTATTTAGTATTCAGTCTAGGATGGCATATTCTAAATATTGTAGCAGGGACAATTTTATAAAAAAGCTAGCGTGTGATTTAAAAGTTTATTTCTAAATGTGCTGCACATATTATTTGTTATAGAGAAATACTGTAGCAGACTTCTCACTTACCTAGCAAACTCATCTTATGAAGTAAGCTTTCAGAAATGTGCTAATGCCCCTTGTTCCAGAATAGCACCCTCCAATGGCACTTTGTACTGTGATACAAATATCTGTGTTGTCCAGTGTGGTAGCTACTAGCTACACATGGCAAGTGAGCAAATGGAAGATTAACTTTTACTTTTAAAATTCTAATTTATTTAAACTTGACTTTTGAATACCCACGAGTGGCTGTTCAACAACTGGTAGGCTAAACTTTTAACTTTATTTGGCTTTAATTCATTTAAATTGAAATGTGCATAGCCACTGGTGGCTTCTGACCACCATATTGGACAGCACAGATTTGGAAGGTTTCCCTGAATAGTCTTAAATTCTTGTAACAGGATGGCCTGAAATATGTCATAAAGTTGAAAAGCAACACATATAACAAGAAATGTACTAATGTAAAGTAAGAATATGTGCTGCAGTGACATTCATCTTCAAGAGTACTGTGATTACCCCTTATAGATCTTGGTCAGAGCTCATTATATTATGTATTTTCTTAGTGTATTTTTTGTTTATTACATTATTTTAAAGCATGCCTAATTTGGTCTACAAACCAACTATTAACTTTACCAGACTTCCTTAGTTTAATATTCACATCGTTTTTACTCTTTATTGATTTATTTATCTTGAATCATTACTATTTTTTTAAAAATTCATTTCTGGTTTCCAGGTGGTCATTTCTTGCATCTTTTAAAACTTTTGAGTTAATGTTTAATTTGCTTATTTTCTTTGTTTCATTAAAGAAAAAATCAGGACTTTGAATTTCTCTAAAACAACATAAATGCATGTCATCATTTTTTATAGGTAGAGACCTCATTTTCTGTTTTATAATTAACTAATTATATAGCCTTCTTTTCTCTTTGTTCTAGTAGTTATGATTAGCAAGGAGCATTATATTTTTGAACCAAACCAAACACACAATTTCATTTACAGTAGCCATAAAAAAATATCTTGACATTCATTTAACCAAAGAGGTGAAAGATATTTATAATGACAACTACAAAACTCTGCTCAAAGAAATAAAAGACAACACAAATGGAAGAGCATCCAATGCTCACAGATTGAAAGAATCAATATTGTCAAGATGTCCATTCTACCCAAAGCAATCTACAGATTCAATGTAATCCTCATTACACTGCTAGCAACATTTTTCACAGACCTAGAAAAAACAATACTTAAATTCATATGGAAGAAAAAAAGCCAGGATAGCTAAAGCAATCCTCAGCAAAACTAACAAAGCTGGGGGCATCACACTCCCAGATTTCAAACGTTACTACAAGGCTACAATAACCAAAACGGCATGTTACTGGTAAAAAAAAAATAGACACATAAACCAATAGAACAGGATAGAGAACTCAGAAATAAAACCACACACCTTCAGCCAACTCATCTTTGACAAAGCTGAACAGAAACAAATAATTGTGAAAGGAAACCTTAGTTAGCAAATGGTGCTGCAAAAACTGGCTCACCACACACAGAAGAGTAAAACTGGACCCCTACCTCTCACCATCTACAAACATTAGTTTACAATGGATCAAGGACTTTAATGTGAAACCTCAAGCTATAAGAACCTTAGAAAAAAACCTAGGAAGCACCTTCTCGGATGTCAGCCTAGGTGATGAAATTATGGCCAAGTACTCAAAAACAAATGCAGTAAAAACTAAAATTGATGAATGGGACCTTGTCAAGCTATAGTGTTTTTTTCACAGCAGAAGAAACCATCAAGAGAGTAAAGCAACAACTCACAGAATGGAAAAAAAATATTTGCAAGGTATGTATCTGGCAAAGGTCTATCATTCAAGATCTATAAGGAACTCGCATGAATTGACAGGAAAAGAAATAACCTCATTAAAAAGTGAACAGAAGACGTGAACAGACACTTCTCACAGGAAGTCATATAAGCAACCAACATATAAAAAAATGTTCAGCCTCACTGATTATCTGAGAAATACACATCAAAATTACAATGAGATCTCATACCAGTCAGGATGGCTATTATTAAAAATTTTAAAAAAATACCCAAAAAATCAACAACAGGTATTGACAAGTCTCCAGAGAAAAGGAAACGCTCCTACACTATTGTTGGGAATATAAGCTAGTTCAGCCTTTGTGTAAAGCAGTTAGGTGATTTCTCAAAGAACCCAAAATAGAACTACCATTCAACCCAGCGATCCCATCCCTGGGACTAAACCCAAAAGAACACAAATCACTCTAAAAAAAAAAAAAAAAAAAAAGACACTGGCACTTGTGCACTTATTGCAGCAGTATCCACAGTAGCAAAAACATGGAGATCCCCATCAAAGATGGACTGGAAAAGAAAATGTTATGCATAATGGAATACTATGCAGTCATAAAGAGCAACAAAGTCATGTCTACTGTAGAAACATAGATACAGCTATAGACCATCATTCCAGCTGAACTATCACAGGATTTAAAAATTGATTTTGAAGTCGGGCTCGGTGGCTCAGCCTGTAATCCCACGCCTTTGGGAGGCTGAGGTGAGTGGATTGCCTGAGCCCACGGGTTCGAGACCCGCCTGGGCAGCGAGACCTCATCTCTACAATAAATCAAAAAATCAGCCAGGCGTGGTAGCGCACGCCTGTAATTCCGGCTACTCGGAAGGCTGAGGCGGAAGGATCGCCGGAGCCTAGCAGGTCGAGGCTGTGGTGGCCGGGAGTGGCCACTGCACTCCA
This sequence comes from Cephalopachus bancanus, assembly GCA_027257055.1. Taxonomy (NCBI): domain Eukaryota; kingdom Metazoa; phylum Chordata; class Mammalia; order Primates; family Tarsiidae; genus Cephalopachus; species Cephalopachus bancanus. The sequence continues at coordinate 8,576,551 of JAPVLO010000011.1, read as the reverse complement.
GTTTGGGTGACAGAGTGAGACTCCAACTCAAAAAAAAAAATTGGTTTCCTCATGTTCTCATGCATAAGTGGGCACTAAACACTGGGCACACAGGCACAAGAGCGGGAACACCAGATGCTGAGCACTGCTAAAGGCAGGAAGGAAGGAGAGGGGATAAGAAACACCAAACCACCCATTGAGTCCCATTTCTACCACTGGTTGGGGCAGAGCTTGTCAGACGCCCAAACCTTGCCTTCACACAATACGTAGCAAATCCTCTCATGTACCCCATGATTCTAAATTTTTTTATAAGGACACTTTGAGTTAATGCTTAGTTATTTTCTTTATTTTTAATAAACAAAAAATTCAGGACTTTGAATTTCTCTAAGAGCAACATGTCACCATCATTTTATGGGCAGAGTCCTCATTTTCCACTTTCTAGTGAACTGATTGATTTGTTCCCTTTCATTAGTGGACGGACACTGTGGAATTCCTCGACAGGCCACACTGATGGCTTTCCTACCATTTCCTTCTGTGTGCATCTGATCCTTCTCTGTTGTACCTTGACAGAGTGACTGGTGTCTTTTCTCCCCATGGCTGGCTTGTTTTCCTGCAGTATTGATTCTCTTTATTATTGTTGCATGTGGATATTTCATCACCTGGATTGTGCTCCAGGTGTCCTCGCTGCATATTTGTAGACCATGTAGTCACTTCTTTTTCTTTGACTTTTTTTTAATTTATTTTTTGTTTTTTTGTCGAGACAGGATCTCCCCACGATGCCTGGGCTAGTCTTGAACCCCTGGCCCCAAGTGACAACTCTTGCCTTGGCCTTTCAAAGTGCCAGAATCACAGGCGTGAGCCACTCAGCCCTGACTCCTTTTTGAATGAGGAGAGTATCATTCATGCCGGTGTCTGTTGAGAGAGAGTGCTCACTGAGCTCCCATTCTCATCTGCTCTTGTGCCTGCTGGGTGCTGCCTCACTTTGGGTGGACAGCAGAAATGGATGTGTCTACTCCTTAGAGATGTGTGTTATCTCCTAATTTTCTCCTGCTAAACTCACGTGGATCTTCACCTGCATCTCTAAATGCTGGATCGTTGACCAAGCCCAAATGTCAAAACTAGCATGTGGGAGAAGCCATTCATAGGAGTCTACTCTACCGGGTGGTGAGCCCACAAACAGTTACCACCACACTTCCATTGTCTTTATTTTTAAGGCAATTTTACTTCCAGGGAGTGTTATACCACACCCTCCCTTCCTCTCTCTATCATTGGCCAGTTTTCTCATTTGTAATGGAAGCGAAGGAAGGCATTTTGGGGTGGACAGTCATTTTAGCCACAGCAGAGACGATTTCCCATCTTTGATGGGCAGCTGCATTGGTTCCATGTTTTTGCTTTTGTAGAGAGTCAACTCCTGTGCTCTGGCCAAGGTGGTACTTTAACTGTGAGCAGAGTTGACAAGCAAAACAGCTTTTGATCTGCCAGTTTTTCTAATCTCTTATTCTGCTGCCATTCAGAGGGCAGAGGGGACCCAATACATGGTGGTGTTTTTCAGTCCATGATGTTTGCTGCTCTCATCAAGGAAACTGCCTTATTCTTGGGGCAAAAGCTCTTTTCAATCATATGTGCAAACCTGTGTCCACCTTTCTTCCCCTTGCACATGTTCTCTTTGCATGTATTTAATGAGCAAGAAACGATTTAACCGGACTGCTCACAAGCTGCTAGAATTTCCTAGATATGTAAGCTGAGAGTCAGGGGACATAATTAGCTTATATAAGTAGAATTGAGGACATCTGCTTTCAAAGGGATGGCTGTGAAAAAAAGTTGATGGATTTATAATGTGTTATCTGTTGAGCAGATCATGAAGTCTTATACCATATTACTTAACCTCTCGATCTAATCCTTTTGCTGACTTTTCCTTGTTGGAAACATGTTTAAGAGAACATTGACAAAATGATTTTGGACACAGGAGAACCACAGAAGGGGGAGAGAGGCTTACATTTATATAAAAATGTTATGAGGGATGGCCAAAGGATATTTGGCATGGAAGAAAGAATACTTCAGCAAGACATGACTGAATGCGTATATTGAAAAGTGATTCACAGAACAGTGATTGGAATTTGTCCTGCGTAGCACCAAAGAGAGGGACAAGAAGGAGAGGGATTTCAGCATATGTCAAAAAGAGAGGGAGAGTTGCTCAACAATGTAATGTCTCTCAGAAATCGATACCCAGTCACTCAGATCTTCCAGCAGAGCCTAAAAGTCTGGGTCAGGAATATTCTAACACACCGGAAGTTGCACTAGACCCTGAGCTCTAGGTTCCTGTCACAGCTACACAGTGAGCATCCTCTAATCCCATGAAGCAGTAGTGTGTAGCATGGCTACTATCATGGCATCAGGGCCAAATAGTTTTGGATTTGATTTCTAATTTCACTCACTTCCTGGCTTGTGAACTCAGATGTACTATTTAACCCTTGTAGACATCTATCCGTTCCTGCAATTTCTTCATTATTCTACAGCAAAGACCAATACGTTAATATCTAGGAGATGCTGTTCCTGGCCTAGATTATAGACTCACTAAATGGGAGGCATATTCGCAATTATGATTATCTTGCTGCTGGCAACATTTCTAGTTTCAGTGTAGGAGGAAATACTGGTCTTAGAAAAATGTCTATGTTTGGCTGCTCTGGGTGTTCACAGATGGCCTCTCAGGTTCTGCACAGTGTCCAGTGAGGACCAAGCAAGGACCTAGAAGAATCCCTACATGTATTCCTCACAAAAAGCAGAGTTTGGCTTCGATAAAAGTGTGGCAAAAGTTGAAATTGTCTAATGTTTCTAAAATATCACTAAGAAGACCTAGCGTGAATAGAATATTCCCCAAACAAATCACACTTTTGGAGAAAAGAAACAGAGGGGAGTAAAAACAAAGTTACTTGGGCATTTGAATGCCTGTTTCTCATAACCAGCCCAATTTCTTCTTCACTGTGCTTATGGATAGCTAGCTCCCGTGAATAGGGCACACAGTGTCACCTGAGACACACTTGGAACCAGTTCATTGGCGCTGCCTCACACTGCAGGAGAAATTGGCTCAGTGATGGGGCATTCATCCATTTCTTCTTATTTGCCATTTTATTTTTTGGTTCATATAACTTTTATGAGCAGTTTTTACAAATCTCAATAGTTGCACAATCATAAAAACCTAGCAACATTTAATTGTGAATAGCAACAAATATAATACACGAGACCTCTGCTTTCAAGCTGCGATATTGTCTTTACTTATATTGCTCAGAAATGGTATTTCTCAACAGTAACATGACACGTGTTCTTTCCCCCTCACAAAGGCGATGCAAGTGTGTGGTAAGAGTTCCGATGTCAAATGATTTACAGAAGTGGACGTGAGAGCTGCAGGCCCCAGGAGGCCAAACCTTGTCCCATGCAAAGCCTGAAGGACACATGCCTTTGCTGAATTCTGGTTGATCTTCCACCCAGCTGACATTCCGGCGGTAACTGGGGACTACAGCCGGGTTGCACTAGATACCTCAAGAGTTTCCAAATAAGTGTTCTTCATTCAGATAAGAAAGCATTCATCTTCTGTGGCTGACCTCCTCTTTTAAATATGCTTGTAAGCTAATAATGCAGCAAACTAACGGGGTAGCTTTTTTTCATATATTTCATTATTCTTATCAGGGTTATCAAAATATCAGTCTTATCAGTTACTATACTTGATGTACTTCATGAAATTGGGGATTATTTAAACATAAAATATTGACTGGTTTTTTAATGAAAATTCAAAAATCTGCCACCTACAACAGACACCCTTGCCTGGGGGTCTTGTCTCCTCAGCCTTGATCAGCCAGAACATAGCCTTGTCCCTGGGAAAAAGCAGATGCTTTTGAATCTGCAGTAGCTGCCACAGAACACAAGTGTTTCAATGAGGAAGTTGGAAGGAGTGTAAAAATCAAGCAGCAGATCAGAGGTAAAGATCTGTTTGAGACGATGGTGGTATTGAATGCATCCACACTCAGGCTTCAGAGGTGTCTTGTACTACATGGTGGAAAATCCCCCAGGGACTCTCTGAATTATCAGAAGGAAATCAGAGATCATCAGGTTGAAGTAGATACTTGACATTATTTTATTTTCAGCAAATCTTTTTTAAATGCTCACAGCAGTTCATGTGCTTTAAACGTATCGTTGTTACATCATGACAAAAAAACTCATGACAAGTAACTATCCTTGTATCTACTTACTAGACGACAAAGCTGCGCAGAGACGATGAGCAAATCATTCAGTATCACACAGCTAATACAAGTTACAACTGCATGATCAGTGCTGGGGTATCCAACTCATCCAACCAGTCTTTCATGAATCCACTCTGGTTTGCAAAAGAGATGCTAAGTGACATGCATTCTAGGTTCTTAAGGAGCCTATGGTCTTCTAAGAGAAGGTTTGGAACGCAAGAAACTGTTTGAATATCAGAAAAGTGGGATTTTTTTTAAAAAACCATGCATGAAGTTTTCTTATTTTTTCAGTTTCATATTTAACCGGTTACCTTCAGTAGTGGAGAACCTTTGGGTTAGTGTTATAGGAGGTTGAATACAGGAAAGACTGCTTATGTTACTCCTCAGTTAATTAAAATGCAAAAGGGATGAAACCTAACAGGCTTTATCCACTATTTGATTTAACTCACACTTGGCTATTTCCTGGCAGAGCTTCATTCTGCAAAGTGTTGTTATGTCTACATTTAGTTGGTGGGCTTCTAAAAGCCCAAGAGATAACAAGTCACTCCTGCGCTGTATTGCATGGCAACATGCCTCTGCCCCCTCTCCCTCAATCCAGAGCATAAATTCCAAGTATTTCACCTTTCCATGGCTCCGTGGTATTTGGTCCCCAGGAGGTCTCTACCCCACTTGGTGCTGATGGCTTCATTGATAGTTCACCAAGTGTGCCTTTGTCTTCCCTTCCCCCACAGCAGCAGGGAGTCTGTGACCAATGCTTAGTCTCCCAGAATTTGATAAACCTGGTCTCTCACGTCAGTCTGACTTTCCCCAGTGTGTTTGACCATTTCCCAAGATCTAAAAAATGTACTTCTGAGAGTGTGCCCCACATTAGGCCCATGTTCACTCAGAATAGCCCAGTCAGCAGGAGCTCACTGGGTGGGTATTGATGCCAGAGAACTCCAAAATGAGAATGAAATGCTCGATGCACGCTCATTAAATCAGAAGCAAACTTAAAACAGACATCCATATGTCAGTGTCTGTGAAGACCTCATCACTGTCTGACTCAGTATGTTGAACTAAATTAGCAAATTAACGGAAAAAAGTCACCACAATCGTAATATTGACAGGTCAGTATTAGAGAATTCTAAATGATACTTTGGTGTTATATATTAGTTAATTGTATTATAAAATTATGGCAATATTTAATCACATTTATAAGGATTTTAAAAGCTCATTCATAGTCCCATGATCCAGGAATGCCATTGCCATGCTTGGTTTTTTCTACGTTTTGGATGCACACAGACTAAAAAACCTTGGATTGTGCAGAAAGATATAAAAGTTAAGTGGAATTCCCTTCTTGTGTCCTTGCTACTCGACTTTTCTCCCTGAAGATAACCAACATCAAAAATTGCTCACCAGCCCTCTGGGGAATTCTTTAAGTGTACATGCACAATTTCTTAAGTGAACACAACTGAGATCATACTATATACTCTGTTATATACTTTAAAAGAATGTATAGTTCTGGGGAACCCTGCCCTGTAGTATGAACCTTAAACTTACAGAATCTGAATTTATTCTAATTTTGTTCAATTTCTCACACTGCGTTTCCTGCTCAGTTGACCTTGAAAACATTGCTTAATCCCTATAAACCTTCACGGATAAAAATAGGATGCTAGTGATGAGTGAGTGAGTATTCCATAGGAAAGAAGGGCCACAGTTTCAGGAACGCAAAGGTTTTAATCATGACTATCATCAGGCAATAATTATCTAAATATTAGTGGTTATATACTCTCCAATGATATAAACGTACTTTTAAAAATTGATCATAAATTCATTGGTAAACATTCACATTGTTTATTGCTTTTGTTTGTTTCGTTTTTGTGGGTTTTTTTGTGTTTTTTTTGGTATTGTAAACAATGCTGCCTTACACATTCACACATGTTAACCAATATTGGAAAAGTGTTTCCAAAAAGTACTTGGCAGGAACTCCACAGAATTAAGTTTCTAGAATTGAATTATACACTAGTTCTAGATATCTCTGGTGGATGGACGTGTGTGGGATAGCCGTCTCCTCAGTGTGGCCTCAGTGTATACTTTGCTGGAGTGTACAATCGCCTGGTTGTTCTCATGGTCGTCAATTACCATATTACCAAGCTCTAAGAATATTTGTCATTCTAAAATGTAAAAAAGTCACCTCTCAATTTTGTCTTAAGGTATTTTTTAACGTTATTCATGCTGTAGTGGCATTTTAAGTGTTTTTATAAAATCACTTCTTTCTTGTTTCCTTTAATATCTTGCTTAAAAAAACCTTGATTCCCTATGGAAATGTTCTCATGCTTGCTTCCGGATTCCTTTTGTTAAGTTAATACTTTCTAAGAAAGTGCTTCCATTTCTTCACATTTTAAAACTCACTTGATCAGAGTATGGCAAATTACTCTATTAGGATCCTAATTCGTATCTCTTTATCTAAGACCGCCCCCCCATAATCATATCTACACATGTGCACATATGCCTCTCATGCCTTCACTACTTGTGGTTTGCATGAGCTGACTCAGGCCTGCTGCATACCCTGTCTTCCTCTCTCCATCACTGAGTCTGGTCCTGGAGAACCACACTGGCTTTCTTCAAGAACCAAGTGGGACCTTATCAACAAGGGTATCTGCATAATCAACGTTTGCTGTATACCTAATCCTGAATTGTACCCCACATCTTTTTTTTTTTAAAGAATCAGGCGGAAGGAACTCAGGTTGTACACAGAGGGCTTGCCTACCTCTAATTCCCAGACCAGGATTTTGAACCCTTTCCATAGAAGCTCTCCCTAGAGGAAGCAGCATGCTTGTGAGACAACAATCACAAATATAGTGCTTGGAGAATTGGCCGTGTCTCCAACTGGAAAGTACAAATGTATTTCCTTTCTTCCTCTTTATTATTTTTTTTTCCAGTCAGGCATGATAAGAACAGCAGAAGCAGATTACTTCTTGAAACCACTTCCTTCACACCTTGCTGGGATACCCAACAGCTCTGCGCAGGGTGGCCCTCCCTCCCACATTTTGTATAAGAGATCCACAGGAGCCCGGCCTCCCAAGGCCAGCGAGGTCCTGCTGACCGCCAGAAAGCAGGAGCTGGCAAGTCAACACCTGCATGATGGCGGCCTTCACTTCGGGATCCCGCAAAAGCAGCATTTCTGTGGAAGACGCAAGAAATGTATGTAAGGGCGATTTTTGTCATGTATTTATTGATCTGGATGTTTGTGTATGCCAGTGGGATATTTTTAATGCCCTTCAGAGTATGTCTGCTCATGAGGTTACATTTATTGACTATCACTGATAAACTTTAGGAACGATTTCAGAGAGTTCATTCTATGCAAGTTTGGTATGGTAGATGGATAGATAAAGTAGATTTTCTTATTTAGAATTGTTCCAACTTTAGAGACGATTCTAGAGAGTTCATTCTATGCAAGTTCAGTATAGAACAACTTTGCATGGTAGATGGATACATAAAGTAGATTTTTTTGTTTAGAATTGTTCCCAGGGCAGATTAAATGACACTCTGCTCAGAGGTGCTCAGAATTCACTGGCATCTCTACTCAGTAATTCTAAATTTTTGAGGTTTAGATTTATTAAATCCTACCTCGTTTTTCTGCTGAGGCAATTCATTTATATACATATTTATATACTTGCCTTTATCATATCAAAAGGGTAGACTATGTAGGACATAATTCACCTGCAATTTATCATCAAGGCTTTATCAAAGTATTTTTTGCCATAACTGTTCAGAAGGTCACTTTTTATTTACATTTTATGTCGAAACCTCTCGCAAGTGCAGGACTGGAAGTCTGGTATTTTCTAGAATTTCCCTCACCTCCTTGCCCTCTTCCTTCAAGTAACACAGAGAGAGCCTCCCCTGTGAACCTCCAGAAAGCCCCTTCTCCCAGCCCAAGCCCATCGCTCTCTGCTTGACTGGTTTCAGGCTGCTCTACCCAGCACCCTGAACAGAGGCAGCCATGGTGCTGATGCTCAGTGCATCTTGTGGGAGAAGTGAAGGAACAGAGATCACTTGACACCCACCATGGAAGAATAAATACCATTTAAACGGTCAGTGCCTGTAAGACCTCTGAACCTATTTCATGCTACACATAATAGACCTAGGCTGCATTCAGGTGGACTTGAAAAACTCAAACCCAAATGAACTTAGTCAGCGGGCTTGGTTTCACAGGAAGCAGCAGGAATAATCACACTGAGAACAAATAAAGGTGAACAGAAATCAAAGAGAATCAGGGAGACTGGAGCTGAATGAGTACATGAACAGAGTATACATGTTGTCAATAGCTGTGCGAGGTTGCCTGGATGGGAGAAGCAGAGGTAATTTTGGCAGGGTCAGGGGCCAAGGCAGGACCAAGATGTAGGGCTGAGGCAAGGTCAGAGCCAGGATTCCTGAGGGCAGGGTTCATGGTGTAGTCAGAGTAGGACTAATTTCATATATCAGGGATGATACATTGTCCCATACACCAGCACCTGGGTCTTAGCAGGAGAGATCAGAGCTTATAACCTCTTTGACAGGTCACACGAGGCTGTGACGCAGATGTTGCCCTGTAAACATTGAGCAATGCTGACCATTCAGAGAGGAATATGACTCTTTGATTCTTTTTTTTTGAGTCGAAGTGTCACTCTGTCACTTAGGTTGGCGTGCAATGGCACGCTCGCCTGTGTGCTGGGCTCAGGCGATCCCTCTGTCTTAGCCTTCCAACTAGCTGGAACTATAGGCATGCACCACCACGCCTGGTTAATTTTTTCATTTACTGTAGAGACAAGGTCTCACTAAGTTGCCCAGACTGGTCTCTCAAACCCCTGGGTTCAGGCAATCCTCTTGCCTTGGCTTCCCAAAGTACTGGGATTACAGGTGTGAGCCAAGGCACCCAGTGACTCTTTCATTCTTACCTGAAGGTGATCAGCGTCACTCAGGCTGGTAGTTCAGCTAAGGCACATCTCTGCACACAAGACAGCACAATGATCCTCAGTTCAGTGTACACAAAGATGTGTATGCACAGACGTGGGGGGGGTATGTTGCTTCGAGAGGTGTTTCAGAATCTCAAGTGAGAGTTGGTAGAAGGTAGTTATCTGCAAAAGACTGCTAAACTGTATCAAAAATTGTGCATTTGGAAAACAGAAAAAATATCACCACTGTTTTCATAATAAAACTAGAAAAGAAAAGCTCAACAAAATGCTCTTACTGGTAGAAAATGTTGGTGATCGACATTGTCATGCTTGGTTTGTCAAATATTGCTATCTCCTCCACACTGTCAAGGTGGTAGGACTGTGCTCCTGGACTCCAAATGGTCAAAGGACATGTAACCAGCCCTGACCCATGAGCTGTGAGCAGAAAGGACACCACTGTTTCCATGCTAAAGCATTTCATTCCCACACTTCTTTGTCAACTATGCATAGCAATAACTGTGCTCACTTTCTACTATTGCTAGATAGACAGACAGGTACAGATATCTAATTACCAATTATTGGCTCCTTCTTGGTGGTACCTGACACTAAAAGCTGAAGTTTTGGATACAGGGAGGTCTATCTCTGATCATCCAACACCAAGGAAAGGGTTATGAGACCTCTGAGTTGGTAGGTGTCCTTGTTAGAATATAGGCAGATTTTTAAACTCAGAGAGTGACTCCAGAAGCCAAGCACTCTCCAAACTTCTGACAAGGAATTCCATCTGCACTCGAGAAATAGTTGGGAGGAGACCAAGAGGCTACAAGAAAAGGAAGGAAAAAACCGTGGTAAGAAGATGATAGAAGAAAGATGAAAACATTTGAGATGATGGATTGTAGAAGTAGAAACGAATAGTCAGAGTGGCATTTGGGGTAAGGAGCAGAGACAGTGTGACAACACTGAGATGCAACAAGTAGCTGATGAAGCGCCAAGGTGTAGAAATATTAGAAAAACTCTATAGAATAGGGACAGAGCTTCCACACATCAGAGAAGCAACAGATATCAGCACAGAAAATTAGCAGATATTGTCATGCTGTCCCTGAGACTTTGGGACTTTCTCTGGAAGGGTAGGGCGAGTCCTGGTGTGTCTCGGTGGTATTCACACTTACAGAATTCGTTGCTATTAGAGTCTCCAGTTCAGACAATGGGAGCTTTTTCTATATGTTCACATAGGCATCTGGGGAAGCTGGAAAACAAAGGCAGATTGACTGGTTTCACACCAGTAGTGAGGTTGAACCTTAATCTGATGAACAGACCTGCAGCCGTCAACTGTTGGTGGGTATTCACATGTAAACCACGTGTTTCAAGGATAGTGCTGCACACCCCTTACTGAGGAGCTGTAATTGAGAGCCCTGGCCAGTGAGGCCACCACCCTCACATCCTCCTGCCCCTGCATCTGACCAAGGGCCCGTAGCTGCCAGGCCGTGCTGTGCCCTGCTCCCATCTACACCTATTTCTCCACCAGTGGAAATTAAGGTCCAAGGCTCTAGGGCCACCCTGTCAAGGTCTGAAACCATTTCCAGCACTTTCTAGGGAAGGGCTTTGAGAAAGTTATGACCATGCCCTCGGCCTCCCAGGCCATATCCTCAGCACCCTGTGCACGGGCTGGTGTAGAGAATGAGTAATTTATGTGGACTCAGCTCCTGGGGGAAGTTCACGCCAGTGTACCTTGCATACATGTTAATGGCCAGTGATTAGTGCATTAGCTGGTGTTATTATTACTCTCCAAAAAGTTCATTTGGACTTGGAAAGATTTTAGCAAAGAGGGATCAAATGCGTTGGACCGAGTACCAGTCAAACGAAAAGGCATCTTCTGACTACATATTCCATGAATAGGGTTTGCATGGTTTTTGGACACATGCCACCTGGGTATATGGGCTTTTTGACGTCTGCTTTCTCAGGGAGCAATGCTTACCACATTTTTTGTGGCATCTGCTAAACCTAATTGTTTTTAATATAGTGTTAACTTAATGATTATAAATGCCAAAAATATTTGTAAAGTGATTCCTTCAAAAGGAGAGAGGAGATTCTGTCTGCCAACCAGATTAGGTAAATATTTATGGTCCTTTCTAGAAAATTTAGTACTGTAGTGAAATGGAGCTGCCGTGAGCACTTTATAATCCATTTGAAACAGGGTAGACTGGTTATGCGTTCAGACACTGAAATCAACTTTAGAAAACAGCAGATCATTAAAAGTCTTCAGGTGGGAAAACAAAGCAAGCCAGCACTCTTTTTCGTAATTGTTAGTGCCACCACTTTGTCTTTGTGGAGAGCCCTTTTCACAAATCTTGTGCTCATTGTCCTAGAACACTGATTGTCCTTCTAGCTACTAGGACACTAGGACTTCAGAGCCCAAGGGTCCCCTCTCTTGTTTTAAATCAGGATGAAATTTCCTAAAGGTAAATACAGCAATGATTTCCATGACACCTAGACTATACAAACTTAATCTAATTTTAGTGTGTGCTAGTTGAACATTAGTTTTTGCATCACAGCGTTTTAAATGCTATTCTGTTTTTATCATAAGCATTCATTTTTAAGACCAACCTTCTCTGCGACGAGCTACAGCCCTGCTTTCTGCGTGATGGCTTCTGCTGCAATTTGCTCTTCGTGTGTGTCCCTCCACAGACATGCCCCAGCCGCCCAGCGAAGACATCTTCATCTTGCCGGATGAGTACAAGTCTGGCGTACGACATAAGCGCTCTCTTCTGAAGTCCCATAGAAACGAAGAACTGAATGTTGAGACGTTGGTGGTGGTTGACAAGAAGATGATGCAGAACCACGGCCATGAAAATATCACCACCTACGTACTGACTATACTCAATATGGTAAGGGCATCCTGGCTGAGGTACCCTGTGTAGTTACCCCTAATAAGAGGTATATGTGTGTGTGCTACATTTTACTTTTTGCTTGTGGATTTGTGTCCCATATATAAGAAATATTTTAGGAGTGGTAACTCTTTGTTTTCTGTGCTGCAGTCAAAATAGCTATTTTTGGAACTTCAGAGGATAAAATAAGGAGGCAAAAAAAATTGACTCTCTCCGTAAGTCTCTGTAAGCCCTGAAATGTTTGGATTTACTGAAGTCTTTGCTAGAAATCTCCAAGAGGATATTTAAACACTGCAGTGCGGTAAATCTGTTTATCAGCATTAGATGTATAATTTTAGAAGGCTATACAGTAATACCAATCTTTTCTAGAAATATTAATATTCAGATGTTGACTATCTATTATTTAATCTACAAAAATGGAAATAACAGTCCAACCTTTTGGAATATCACCTCAGATAAAATGTGTCTCTGTCTCTATATTAATAATTTAAGAGTGATAAGAATTATATTAAGCCCCATTTTATGTGAGATCTAGGTAACAGAAGACAAAATCTTGGCTCACCAAAGAGGGTTTTTAAAAATAGTTTCGAAGACTTTTTAAAATGTGTGTTTTCACATGCTTCTACCTCAGTAGAGTACCCTTAAATGCATCTGTCTCCATGGTGCCACGTGATTTTTATTACCAGCATCCCTCTTGGTAGACAGTTTGTGATCTCCCAGGGAATTGGGGGAAATGGTGAAATAGAGCTCCCCTCTCACGGCACAGGGTCAAGGATTTACCCTACAAGGACAGTGGGATTCAAGCTGCTCTGATGTATGGAAGCATCTGCCTCTGTTCTATAGAGTTTTTCCATTATTTCTACACCTGGTGCCTCATCAGCTCCCAGGGTTATCCCACTGTCTCTGCTCCTCACCCCGAATGCCACTCTGACCATTTCTACTTCTACAATCCATCTTCGCTAATGTTTCTATATTTCTTTCATCATCTTACCATGATCTTTTCCTTCCTTTTTTTGTAGCCTCTTGGTCTCCTCCCAACTACTTGTGTGCAAATGGAATTCCTTATCAGAAGCTTGGAGAGTGCTTGGCTTCTGGGGTCATCCCTCTGAGTTTAAAAATCTGCCTATATTCTAACAAGGACACTTACAAATTCAGAAGTCTTGTAAACCTTTCCTTAGTGTTTGATGATAAGAGGTGGACCTCCCCCTACCCAAAACTTCAGCTTTTACTGTCAGGCACCACTGAGAAAGAGTCAACAATTGATAACCAGATTTCTATACCTGTCTGTCTAGCAACATTAGAAAATGAGCATTGCTCTGACACTGAAGAACAAGGGGGTTGGCCTTCTGCAGCAGGATTCCAGCCCACGAACAGCCTGCAGAAAAATGTTGACCTTTATGGGACTGATGTGCATTTGTCGTCTTTTTCAGGTGTCTGCTTTATTCAAAGATGGAACGATAGGAGGAAACATCAACATTGCAATTGTAGGTCTGATTCTTCTAGAAGATGAACAGGTATTCTGTCTTTGAAGCTTCAACTCTTTTTTTTCCCCAGAAAAAAATAAATGCAAATTAATTTTTTTTCTTTAATATAATTGTTCTTTCTCTTAGGGGTGAAAAAGCATTGAATATTATGTGTCTGGCGCAATTAGTTTCTTTTAGTTCTCTTAAATATTTTGTTTGTTTTTGTGCAGGGCTAGTAAGAAATATTCTTTTAATTGCCTTATGAGAAAATGGAATGCAAGCACTGCTGTAAATATATGAGTGGGAAACACACAAGGAATGCAAAGTAAAAAAAAAATGTGTCTTCAGCCTCTGTGAGCTTTTAGGATGCCAGTTGGAATGAGACCTTTCTGCGTTCTGCTAGAAGAAGAATCATGCTTTGTAGCCTAGAAGTTACATTGCACTGCATGGCACCACTTGGCCTTATTCCCTTTCCCCCCATCCTAATCCTCAGCACCTTCACTCTTAGATTTTTATTTGGTACTTATTTCTATGGTATGCCAAGTACATTTCTCTCATTGAATGAAAACTCCCAAATTACATGGTTCCTGGTAGCGGTGGGTGACATGACCTCTTTGCCTCCTGTCCAGTCCCCTGTCAATAAACAGAGGCACACTCTTCACACCGAGAGTGCATATAAACATTCCATGGCATAAGTAATAGGGCATCTTAGTCATAAAAGGCTCTCACTTCTGTTTTACCCCAAGCTAATCATTGACTCGGCAAAAGAGCATGGCCGCCGGACCCAAGCCAGGCACCCGGCATTCGGTTCCGCCCTTGCTGACATCTTCAGAGTCTCCTGTTAGCCATAGTTTTCTTGTTTGTAAAATAAAGCATTTTTGAGATGAAATTTGAGATCGTTCATAAGATCAACTATACCTTCAGATGTTAAAGGTCTGAGATGTCGCACTTTTTCTGTGCAGGGTAGACTGTGTGTGGGCAGGGCTACTTCAAGCCTGAGTAGTCAGGGAAGATACAGCCTCATTGTCTTTTCTGTGAGAGTGTGCCTGGGGAGGGGACTGCTGAACCAGCAGGGCTTCTCAGGTGACAGGTTAATTATTCCATGTATTAAAACGTTTTCACCTTGGAATTCATCCAAGCTGCAAAGAATAAGCGAGGTTATCGTTTGATCGTACACCTGTGCTAACTTTAATTAATGCCGTTTTCCTGGAAATCACCTGCTGAAGAATGCAAGGCATCCCCAGTGCTTATGTATAGCATTTAGCTGAGGCATATCTGACTCTCTGGAAAAACCAAATAAGCATTTGGAGAGAAAACATATTCAGTGAGTGAGAGACAAAGGTGTCAACAGAGCACTCTACCAGTGAAAGCTTTAAACAAGATTGTGTCCTGAAGTCAAGGTAATTACCCTGGTTTTCTGTAGGAAAAATATGGCACAGCTTTACATCTAAATAAGTTTCAATAGCTTGGTGCAGCCAGGCCTGATTGATGTTCCAGCTACCCCCTAAATTCCTCAGTTCCCAAGAGCTTCTTTCTGTGATTTCATGTTTGCTCTATCCGAACTTGGTAGATACGGATAAATTTTAATGTCTTCTATATATTTTCCTTCTAATTACAATTTATTTCCCAGAAATAGAGCTTTACTCATTGACCTACCTCTTTTCATAAACATGTTACCTCTGTAGGAAAGTTACTGAACAGTGGAATGATAGATATTTAAAGAGTTGTTCATTGCAAATCCCACTTGCGTAACTTGATTATGAAATGAACCCATCACTGTCCAGGTGTGTTTTCGTGTATGCATGTGCAAAACACATATAAGTTATCATGTCATCTTAATTCATTTTGAAAAGTATTTTCCAGAGATTTTAAATGCAGAAAATCTATACACAGATGTAATCTTTCTGGGATCATTGAGCATGCATTTAGGGTCAGCTGGATACATTCCAATTGTTTCTGTACAAAACTGGAAGAAATGTAAACAAGTGTGACTACACAGAATCTGTACAGTTTTTTAATATAAAACACCTTCCTTTGGATTTTAATACATAAAATGGGTGCATTCCCTATGTGCCATTCAGATTCACCAATGTATTTGAAATCCAAGTCAATGACAGTTTGTTTTGATGACAGTGCCTTGTAACATGTTTTCTCTCCATTATCATGGGGTCCTTGATCTCTCTTGCATAGCCAGGGCTGGTGATAAGTCACCACGCAGACCACACCTTAAGTAGCTTCTGCCAGTGGCAGTCTGGATTGATGGGGAAAGATGGAACTCGCCATGACCACGCCATCTTGCTCACTGGTCTGGATATATGTTCCTGGAAGAACGAACCCTGTGACACTTTGGGTAAGACCTTCCAGTCGAGTTTTGAGTACCATGTGTGGGGTGTCACCCTTGGTGGGTGGTGTAGGATACAGCATGTTCTCGTCCTGGTTCCATCTTAATAAGTAGCTGCTGATGAGTACAGTTGTAAAGAATGAACTCACTTCCATGTATAAACTTTGGCCAAGCCTTAGGGTATGCTTTTATTCATCAGGAGTGGTCCATGAACAAGGAAAATCTCTTGAAGGTGTAGGACTTCCTATCTCTTCTAAAATGCTAAATAATTTCTTCTACCATTTGTGAGAATGGAGGAGATGAATTCAAGGGGGTGTCATGATGTGGCAGAAATAATACGTTTATGAAAATATGTAGAGATATTAAACAATATTATGTGCCCCATTTTTCTCTATCTCAATCTTAGCAATTTTTTTTTTGGCTGTTTACAGGGCTGAGTATAACTTGTAGGCAGTATTTTTATTCTTTTTTTCAAGTGTATAAAACAGTGTACTCCTGGCCAGGATTCTGCAAAACATTTTTTTCTAACTCTCCATTTTTCCTAAGTTCCTAGGAGGAAGGGTTTTAATTGTAAAGTCTTTCAGATAGAACCCAGTTTAATCAAGGTTAGTCCTATTGCGCAAAACAGGATTAACAGAGTGGCCTGGCTTGTCCTTAGAAAGACCTGCTTAAAGGTTGGCTCTGGGCTGGCCTCTGAGACCTTAGATTTTAGAATGGTTTCCACCACCCGATCTAATAAGAGTGGCTCACTGTGTCTAAGCTGTTTGTACAAATAAGATGGCTTATCCTTATACTGTTTTCCTTCTGAAGATCTAGAATTTTGGTACACGCAAGGCAGTGGATATCTACTTGACCAGCCACCAATTAAAACCCTGGACACTGAGTCCCTAATGAGCTTCCCTGGTAGACAACATTTTACCTTCATTGTCACAGCCCACTGATAAGCAGACCTACGTAACTTTCCTGGGAGAGGACTTTTAGAAACTCAAGCCTGTTTTCCCCAGGACTTCTCCCATGTGTTTTTTCCAGCTTTGCTGATTTTTTCCCTGTATCCATTTGTTATGTTAAATAATAACTGCGAGTATGACAAGTGCTTATTATGGCAAATGTGAATCATTAAATCTGGGGGTGGTCTTGGGGACCTCCCAACACACCCATTCTCTGCAGTACTTTTTTACTTGGGATTTTTTGAATATGGATGTTTATAGAATAAGGCAAACATTGTCCTCCATCTGCAATAAATTCCCTCTTCTGTTTTTGTCCCAATTATAACCTTAACAAGAACATTGCATAAAGCCATGAATTTTTTTCATGACACAGAGAGTCCTTGGGCTCCTGGGGATACATCCCCTTCTTCCACATGATTAAGTGTCCTTTATATGCTTGTCCGAGGGTACCAAATTTCCCTAAGGGACAGAAAATACACAACTCTTTATTTTATTACAAAAGCGGTCCTATATACGCTTTCAATCTTTGTGCCTCATAGGCTTTGCACCCATAAGTGGAATGTGTAGTAAATATCGCAGCTGCACGATTAATGAAGATACTGGTCTTGGACTGGCCTTCACCGTTGCTCACGAGTCTGGACACAAGTAAGTGCATCTCCACAGGAGGGTGGAGTCTCGGTTTCTTTTTTGACTGGATGATTGTCATAAAAATATATTTCTTACCAGATGATTACCATAAGAGTTTAAAAAACTAAGAGGAATTCACATATATCCAATAACAATGCCATTGAAAGTTATATAATGCTATCATGTGAGACTTTTGTCTTATTTTTGGTGTTCTACCATGTACATTTTAAAGTCACAACAATGCACGTGTTTACACTTCCCTGGATATGTTCTTCTCTGACATTCCTATTCACACAGCATGTGCCTAAGATTGGGGATGGTTGTGTCTCATTCTATTCATCCGTCCTGTATTTTGAACTTGGCCCTTTGGTCTGATCTCATTCCATAGTCAGATACTATTGAGCGATTCCAAATGACTAAGGTGGTATCAAGCCCTCCCACTGATGCTTGTGTTCTTTGATGTATATTTTTATAACCTGTAGAGATGTTGCTTTTTGGATTAGAATGCTGAGCAGAGAAGAAATTGAGCCTCCCTGGTAAAATTTGCTTTGCTTTCCTTATTCTACCCCTGATTGCAGTGTAGATGGTGGTTTTGAAGTGGGTCAGCATCAGGATGCCCCAGGACCCTGGGGCTCAGCAATGGACGCTGGTCCTGGCCTGGCAGCTCTTAGCAATGAGTGGTATGTTATTCGTGCCATGTTCATACCTGAAAAACTTACATGTATACCTGTAGAATGAATAATTTCTAGCAATTATGTATGGAAGCTATTATTCTTGGATAAGGTTTCCTTTCTTCCTCCCCCCCTCCCCTCTCTCTCTCTCTCTCTCTCTCTCTCTCTCTCTCTCTCTCTCTCTCTCTCTCTCTTTCTGTCAGGGTCTCACCCCTTGCCCAGGCTGGAATGCAATGGCACACTCATGGCCACTCCAGCATCGACCTACTGGGCTCCGATGATCCTTCCACTTCAGCCTTCCTAGTAGCCGGAGCTACAGCTGCATGATACCAAGCCCAGCTAATTTTTTTTTTAATTATGGAGACGAGGTCTTGCCAAGTTGCCTGGGTTGGTCTAGAACCTGCGGGCTTGGCAATCCACTCGCCTTGGCCTCCCAAAGTGCTGGGATTACAGGCTGAGCCACCAAGCCCGGCCTTGGATAAGATATCTTAGGTTAAAAACTCTATGAGCTGTCCTACCTTGAGGGAGCATCTGTTTTTAAAAAAGAGTCAAGGACCCACCTACTGACTGTGCAGCTGCCAGCTCCTTGCAGTGGTCCTGGGGGCCAGCATTAGGGAGCCAAGTGTTTTCTTGCCACACTGAAACTGTACTTGAATTTCCTCCAGAAAATGTCCAACCAGGACTTACATCTTTTCTATTATTTTATTTTCAATATGATTTTACTGGCAAAAGGAATACCAAGGCAGTGTTTGTGATCTGTGTTTAGGCAAAGCCAACTTTTCCACCCTTTACTGGAAAATGGACTGAGGGCACAGACTTCTGTCACCCAGACCTGTTCAAAGCACTGGGGAGGGTGTGTGTGTGTGTGTGTGTGTGTGTGTGTGTGTGTGTGTGTGTGTGTGTGTATAGACAGGCACGTGTGTATGCATGTGTGTGCTTGTGTTTAGTGAAATTCCCTGGAGGCCCTGCAGGTTTTGGCTGTGTGTGAACTGATGACCTGAAAACGAAGCTTTATATCCCTTTACTGATCCCCTCATCATTACAGGTAATGATTGACTATTTGATTGCTTAGCAAATTACACCTATACTTTACAAAGCTTTCAGTTAAATCATAATTGTATTTTTAATAGCCTGCTAGAGTGAAAACTTCAAAAACTCTCATTATTGTAACGACATGTGGCTCTTGCTTTCCTCTGAACCATACCTGAATTTAATTAAACAGTCAAGGCCAGAGATATTTAAGTCAAGGGCTGAGCAGGTCAGCATTCGATAGGCAGTTGAGATAGGGGCACTGGCAGCACTCGCCGTGGGAGGTGATGAACTTCGTGGAGGGTAAACTTGACACTTACGCATCTTGGCTCTCGATTAGTCTTCAGTGGCAAAACAAGAGTCCGCATTTGCGTTTGTTTTACTTAGAAGTCAATTATTAATATTTCCTCTCTTTACTCAGACTGGCTCTAGATGGCAAAAGATTTTTCTCCCGACAAGAACAAAGTGTTTTATTTGAAAGAGAAAATAGAGAAGGAAGTAAAGAAAGGAGATGAACATATGGGGGTGCAAGGAGTCCCGTTGCTCGTAGAATCAACCCCCAGAAATCATCAGACCCTTCTCGAACACCTGGTGTTTAGAGGACATTGTGCAAGTTACAGAGAACTGGGTACTCATCAACAAAATGGCTTCTAATCATGTTGAGAAAATAGGGAAAGTATTTAGCATGTGCTAAGTGCCAAGATGAGTGTTAAAATAGCAACAGTAATAAAGGAAGAAGAATGGTCATGAAAATAGTAGTGCTTGCTCTTTGTGGAGCTCTGTGGAAATGAAAATAAGAAATGTATTTAGCATGTGCTGAATATCAACACCAGTGATGATAATGGTGATAGCAATAATAATGAGTAATATCTGCTTTTGTGGAACACTTTATGTAAAATTGACTAAGGAATTTCACATATAGCTCAAGCCGTGGAGACCACTCAGGAAAATCCTTTATCTTGCCTTCACTAGCCAAGGGACTGATGCTAAACATTCAGCAAATGTGTGTGAATGGCATGGGGGGAATGAGTGAGCCAGGGCAGGACAAGTGAGCAGATGGAGAGTGGACATTTCAGATGCGTTGTTAACTGTGACATCTACCTCAGATGAGAAAGGCTGTGGCTAATGACACTGTAAGGCTACTCCCTGGGTATTGGTTGAGTGGAATGGAAGATAAACACATTTGTTCAATGCGCCTATTTCGTGTTATTTCTTTAAGAAGGCATTGCAAGTTTGATGCATGACTCAAAAGTCATAGCGTAAATAGAAAATCTTTATCTTATCTTTGGCAATGAGCTCAAAGAGAACCCATTTTTTGGTTCTATGACTTCAGAATTAAAAACTCGTTTTGCAGCTGGGCTCGGTGGCTCAGCCTGTAATCCCGCGCCTTCGGGAGGCTGAGGTGAGTGGATTGCCTGAGCCCGCGGGTTCGAGACCCGCCCGGGCAGCGAGACCTCATCTCCACAATAAATCAAAAAATCAGCCGGGCGTGGTAGCACATGCCTGTAATTCAGGCTACTTGGAAGGCTGAGGCGGAAGGATCGCCGGAGCCCAGCAGGTCGAGGCTGCGGTGGCCGGAAGCGGCCACTGCACTCCAGTCTGGGCGACAGAGTGAGACTCCCACTCAAAAAAAAAGAAAAAAAAAAAAAACTCGTTTTGCATCGATTACAACTTTTATTACAAAAGACATGTAACACGCCCTGCTTCAAAGGTGAATTTTACATCTTCGTGTCTGCTACCATCTAGAGTACATTATTTGGGGTGGAGACGCTTTTCCATGGCTTGAAGTAGTGGACTTTTTAACCTTTAACTCAGAGAAAGATTTCAGTTAGTGCCCATCCAGTTTCTTCTTCTAAAGTTCACCTGTTTTAATCTCAAAATACCATGCCATTTATACTGAGGAATCTGACCTAAAAATAGAAATTTTTAAGAACAAGTGTTTGGATTCGTGTTGGGAAAGTGAGGAAGAGAGACAGAGAACTAGGATCGAGAGATATATTCTCTTTTGGTGCCTGGGATTGAATTAGAACTTTTTTGAGGACAGTAGTGTGAGGATAGTTTCCTGCTTCTGTTAAATCACTTGACACAGGACTTGCGGTTTGCTAGGTGCAGGTGTTAGGCACTGGCACAGACACACCAAGGGCTGAATTGCACATTTTTGAGAATACATACATCATCTGGGCATGAATCCATTTGAAAAATTCCCATTTGCTGAGGGAAGTCATACCATTTGGTGGGGAGGGCCCGGGACTCAGATTCCAGATCTCTGCAGCACGACCACAGCCTGATAGTGGCAGACAGTGTCACTGGGTCAGCTCTAACCTAGGTTTTTCATCTGCAAATCCAGTAGGGTACTGTGAGCTCCTAGGCTCGTGAGTACAGCTGCAATCTAAGTTGTATTATTTGAGCTGAAAATTCTTACTACATAAAATAGGTTTAAGTAGTGAAGTTGCACTATCATTTTGACCATTTAAGACACTATTAAAACATATTCACTATGCTCAGAAGTATTAATGATCCATCATTCTGTCTCATCTTTCTCCCTGAATTTTTGGACCTATTCACTGGACATAGTTTTTTTTTTTATTTTGCCAATAAGGAATTATGTAGGATTCTACTAAGAAAAAGAAAAACCTAGCAATCCAAATTCTCCTAAAGTTTAAAAGAAAAGATGAAATAGGCATGTCATGCAAGGCATCAAGTAATAAGGGCTGTAGGTACTGTACAAGAACAGACAGGGACAGAGAGGTGTTCTTGAAAGTCACAGAACTGGTGTCACTGCTACCTAGCTTAATAATGCCATTTAGTTCTACCACACTTTGCTGGCAGTACCCTCTCCAGCATTTGACGATGATGTATTCAAACCACCAATTTGTGGCTGTGCTCTGTCACCAGCCTGGGCCCATTCCGCTGGATCAGAGAGGCACTCAGTGATATTCAGAGACTTGTGGAATATCGGAGAAAGGCAGCCCGTTAACCATCATTTGGTCTGGTGATTGTCGGTCTGCCCTCTGAGAAACTCCAGCTGGTTAGAACGACAGCTCTTACCAATTTTATTTGTTGTCATTTATCTTAGATTCTCTTGTTTGTTTGTGTGTCCAGGATGTATTAGAAATCCATTGACATTTGACTGAGCGCACACACACACACACACACACACACACACACACACACACCATATGTACATGAGTGACATTTAGATGTTGAGTAATTTGAGCAAGTCCACATCTGAATCAGGAAGAGACAGAAGCTTTGAATTTTCCTTTGTCATGTGCTTAGTCACAGGCATTCTGTACAGTTTATGAGGAGGATTTAATTATCCCATTTTGCATATAAAGAAACTGAGGCTTGCGGTCTTAAGTAATTTGCCCAGTATCAAGCAGCTTGTGAATGACAGAGACACGAACCTGACTGGGGTCCCCACACCACCTCCACAGCCCATGATCTCTCCTGGTATCTGTCCACCCAGGTCTCCCGATAACCCCCCAACTGATATCTCTAGCTCAGCCTTCCGCCTGTCACTGAGGATGAGCTGTGTTTCTCAAGAAGCCTATGTCAACCCTCCATCAGGGTTCTGGGCATCTCGATGCTATCTGTGGTCCCTATCATCATGCCGAGGGTAGAATTCACCATCCAGATAACACTGGCCCATTTGCAAATATTTTCTTCTATTTTGAGACTTGTGCTTTTACTTTCTAGATTGTGTCTTCATGCACAGAAGTTTTCATTTTGATGAAGTCCAGATATTTATTTTTTCTTTGGCTGCTTGTGCTTTTGAAGTTGTATTTATGAAAACTTTGCCTAATCCAAGGTCACTAAGATATATACCTACACTTCCTTCTAAGGGCTTTATAATTTTAGCTCTTACATTCATATCTTTCATCCATAGAGTTAATTTTGTATGTCTCACGAAGGGCCCGAATTTATTATTCTGCATTTGGATATCCAGTTTTCCCAAAATCATTTGTCCTTTCCCCCACTGAATGATCTTGGCATTCTTGTAGACAAATGCTTAGAAATTGGTAGTAGATTGGCAGTTTCCAGGTGCAGGGGAGGGAAAAAAATGGCAGTTCCTGCCTAAGGGATATGGAGCTTCCTTCTCAGGTGATGAAAATGTTTCCAAATTTAGGTAGTGGTGATGGTTGCAAAATGTATTATAAACAGCCGAATTATGCACTTTAGAATGGTTAAATTGGTGACTTTTATGTTTTGTAATTTTTATCTCATTAAACATTTTTACAAATAGGTTAAAAACAAAAACAAAAAAACACATTGGACTATGCCTCCTTTAAGGGGTGTCTCATTCCTTCAACCACTGCTGTTTGAACAACCTGAAATGAGTGGCACACCCTCTAAAAACACTTGCCTAGCTAGTCATCAATCTAGGTTTATCATTAGTAATGAATAAATCCTTGCCAATAATAATTGAATCTCTCAAAAAATAGTATGGAAGACATTTAAAGCTTTGACAGTGAATATTCTCAAATTCACTTTAATTTGAAATCAGGTTTATACTTAGTTATTTGAGTTAGTGTGATAGCTGGAAAAGCTGTTCTTTATTTATTCAATGGACTTGAATGAAGACCTGTTATGGGCTATTGAGTTTATGGGCAGTTGGCTTGTATACATGAATAAGAGAAATCTATCTTTTAAAATCTTGTACAGGAACAATTTTAAAATGATCTGGTCTGTGTAACTTGAATAGTGATTATATTTCTTGGTTTCCAAATACCAGCCTTGTCTCCAAAATGTGTGCTATGTATTCTTCCATGGTTTTATTAATGTTAACATTGAATGCGATGACTGTGTGCACTTTTGTGCTGATCTACTGGAATCCATTACATTACATATGTGGGCATTGGGCACCGTACTGATTGAGAACACAACTTGTGAAATAGTGCTGCCGGGATTTTGGTGGGTGTCAGAATCACACAGGGATGTGTTAGAACACACCCAGATTCCCGATCCTGACCCTCAGCCTACAAAATCAGAAATCTGTCACAGCGGACTTTGGGTAGCCACAGCATGCTGTACATTTCTCAGATGTTCTGATGCATGGCAGAGTTTGAGACTCAGTGCTAGCAGGAATCATTGAAAACACCTTAGATGAAAACATTTAATAAAGACCGAGATGTGACCGAGCCTGAGAAATTGCGACTTTGAATTTCTTAGAAATGTACACAGAAGTGGCAGCAAATT
The DNA here is from genome assembly GCA_027257055.1 of Cephalopachus bancanus. Taxonomy (NCBI): domain Eukaryota; kingdom Metazoa; phylum Chordata; class Mammalia; order Primates; family Tarsiidae; genus Cephalopachus; species Cephalopachus bancanus. The sequence continues at coordinate 8,552,265 of JAPVLO010000011.1, read as the reverse complement.
TATCAAGAGCCATTGCTGGAACATAATGTCTTCCTTATAAGCAGCTCAAGGGCCAGACAGAGGAAGGTCTTTTGGCATTTCATTTCATCGTTTTCTCCCCAGGCCAGCCTCCCATGTGGGATTTCAGCCTGAATCCTTTTCACAGCCATGACACATTTCCTCTGCCATATGGTTCCCCTGGTCTTGATTAATTGCCTTTAATAGAACTTCAGAGAATGGGTGGAGGCTAAATGACCACATCTGCATCATCCCTGGTACCGATCAGAGATTTTGCAGACATTCAGCAGTATTTGCATGCCAGATTTCCTTGGATACACCCTTCAATCACACTCAGGTTACACCATTGCATGGATCCTGCTTGGTCTCTGACGTCGTAGTGTCCAGGTTCCAGACTTGACTCTGCAACCCTGGACAAGCTCTCTCTCCAGGCCTCAGTCTTCTGTCTTTGTATTTAACCTACCTTATAAGACTGTGTTGAGTTTTAGGTTATAATATAGGCTACGTGGTTAACATCTTAACGATAAAATAGTAAATGCTCATAAATGTTAATTACTATCTTTACTCCTATGACTAAACAGCTCTAAGAAAAGCAATTAAGTGGACAACTGTGTCTTCAGCTATGGCAACAAGACAGAGTCTCTTGCCACATTTTGGAACCCACTTCACCCCCCGCCCCATTCGTGTTCTTTGGTCCCTGATGCCTTCCCTTCACTAATCATGGGACTCTTGGCAGTAGAATGCCCCTAGATCTAAAAACCACCATGTCCTCCTTTGTTTTTTCTCTCTAGTCCTTCCCCTTTCTATTGTATCTCACCACTCAGGACTCTGTTCTCAAAAAGTCCATGCAATGACTAGATACCAGACTTTAATGGTGACAGTGGCTTGGCTCTCCAAGAATATATTTGCTCCAGGGAGGTCTTTAGGGTCACCTAGAGCTACCAAATCTGTAGTTCCTAAGGCTGTCCTAAGAGACAATATGTGTTGCTCTTCTGGGATGACTGAAGATGGCAGTGCCAAACTGTCCTCTAGGCCAAGCATTCTGAAATTAAGGAGAAGACGTGGACTTGTTGGTAGAGGAAGGTGGCGACTCAGGTCAGGGTGATTCTCACGGGTGCAGGGCTGCAGTTTTCTTAAGAGTCATTCAGCGGGTGCTGATTGGCATCACGGGATTTGAACACGTCTGATTAGCCCTATTAAGCATCCCTATAGCTGTTGTATCTTGGGATGTTTAAGCCAGGTGTGGATTCTCAAAGCGGTCTGGTTTTCACTAAGGAGTAATCTGTGCTGCTTCAAACAATACTCACAAATACTATACTCAGCCGTGTTCACCCATTGGAGTTCTGTGGAGCGACTCCCTCCAAAAAAATGCAGGGATTGGGGTCAAGTACTACCTACCTATCACAGCCTTCAGCAGTCTGAGAAAGAGTAGCCCCTGGTAGGTGTGGGGACAATGGCAGTTAGTTGTAGCTGCTAACTAAGGAGCTCTCAAATTGCGGTAGACATCACGCTTACCTGGGGAGCTTGTCGGGAAGGCTCAAATGCCTGGATCTCTCTTTCCTGACTTAACAGCTGGGAGCCTGACATCTGTATTTCTAGGAAACAGCCTTGGAAATTCTGACAATCCCAGTGAGGAGAAAATAATAGAGAGAAAAGGAAGTGACATAGAGCAGTATTCACTTTAGCGAGATCACAGGTCCTCCTCAGCCCACTTGAAATGCAGGCTTCTGGACATTTATTCTGATTTCAAATCAATATCCACTTTTAAACAATTCCATGGATGGTCTGTTCTTCAGAAACAGTCTATGAACACGTGAGTATTCTCAACACATTGGTTGTTATGGCTTCTGTTTGTGCCTGCCTCAAATACAGCAATAGGAGACTCCCACAGTCTTGACCTGCAATTGTTAGAGTGTATTAAATAATTTAAACTGTTCTTTGTTCTAAAAGAACCATTGATCTCTGTCTCTTGTAGCTTTGGCATGGTTCATGATGGAGAAGGAAACATGTGCAAAAAGTCTGAGGGCAACATCATGTCCCCTACATTGGCAGGACGCAATGGGGTCTTCTCCTGGTCACCCTGCAGCCGGCAGTATCTGCACAAATTTCTAAGGTATGAACTCCTTGAGCTGGACGTGCAATCTTCTGGTGCCTTTGATGCTTACAGCCTGGTTGGCCGGATCTCATGCAAACAGCTCCAGGCTGTGGTCCCCGATGTGGTTTCCTCTCAAAGGTGTCTTGAGACACTCAGTTGACCAAAGAGTTTGCTGAACACCTCCTTGGAGCACTGAGGCCTGACAACTTAATCCAACATCGAGTTGGTAGAGGAAGGTCGCAACTCAAATCAGGGCAATGGCCAAAAGGAGCCCTAGGACATGAACCAGACCAACATATTTGTCACCAATATTTATTGTTTTTAAATTCTTACTTTTATATCCATGCATATTCAGTCAGTGAATAGAAAGATCTAGATGCATACAACTGTATACATAATAAGGACATGTAGCTGAGTTTATTTTTCTGTTTACTATGTGTGAATGTATGTATTTACAAGATGCATTTCTCATTAGGTGGAAAAACCTGAGTATTTACATTTTGTTCTGGCTATAAAATCCTGTGGTAGTAGCATTTTTTAGAAATGTTATTATAGCACTAATTCATTTAGGGCATAAAACATAGGGGAGGTAGAGTTTGACTCTTGAAAAGGAGGTAGTAGTTTTTAACATTTTAGAGAAAGAAGGGAATTTTGCAAAACTCTTTAGATTTGCCAATTGGTAAACTATTCTTCACATTTCAATGGCTTTGAGATTAAAGGCTAGTTTAAGCCTTAAACCAAAACTTCATTTCTGACTCACATCACACTCCAGTGTAGATTGGTGGTCTCTGTTCCACGCAGTCATTTGGAGGCCAAGTTTTCTTCCATCCTGTGGTCTTTTCCCTTCCAGGACCTTGTTTTCCGTTGCAGTCAGCTGGGAGCTGGGGACAGAAAGAGCATGGTGGGACGTGCAAGGAAGGGGTGATGTTCCTGGAGGGAGAACTCAGACAATGGCCTAAGAAATGTCACCTAGTCATGTGCTCTGGAGGAAGAGGACAGGGGGTTAGTGAAAGAGGGCCATCTGTGCTGCATCACCCACCCCAAATCCTGTCACAGGGAAGTGACTGGAACTGGTAGAAACAGCCAGTTGCTGGTCAAACCGAGTAGAACCCAGGCATTCTGGGCCCTACGCCTGACCTCTCTGCACCCATCCCAAAGACAATTGCAGCCAGCAGAGGAAAAGCAATTCTGTTGCAGCCTCTCGGGGCTCCCATGCCTTTAGCTTGGTCCTTCCTGGTGTTCGCTGAGACCTCAGTCAAGATATTTCAATGCCGTAAGGTGTGGTGGCTTTGTTCCATGTTTTATGCCACCCAAATGAGTGAGAGCATTGTGGGCATTATAGCCTTTGTTCCTTTTAAAATCTCTAAGTACTAACAAAATTACTTGGTTCAAATACTAAAAAGATGCACGAGAGTATGTATCTGCTTAGAGAACAGCTTTTATCTCCTGAAGAGGACTGGTCTGTGGGAAACGGCACAGACAGGGAACATTCGTGGGCTTCAGAATGGACACCGTGCATTGAACCCTTGACTCCTCAGCCTCGTCCTTCCTTTCTGAACAGTCTCTGCAGGTTGAGTGGCAACCCCACACAGACTGTAGCTTGGTATTTTTTATTCCTCTAGGAAGACACATGAATTTCCACCTTTTCCATGTTATTGTTTCTTTGTCCCCAGGAAGGCGAGCCACTCTTATTCAGGGTGAAGGACACATTTATTCATTAGATAGTAGTGTATTTTACCACACACATGGAAATTGTGTTTGCTCTTGACAAACTTATTGACTCACAGTAGTCTACTGATTCTAGGAGAGGGCATACCAAAAAAAGTGTTTATTCTCAAAACGCACTAATGCTAGTGGATAATGATGGGAAAGAGGCTGCTGTGTTTAGTTCTCAATTAAATGTGCTATGTTTTTGAAAAATTGTATTTCTGATACTCTTCAAGGAAAAATAGAGAAATGATCACTCAACTCAAGGATTTTTTTTTTAAGTTAACAAAAATAACCTCCTAACCTTACAAATTTGGAGCAGATTGCATAAGAAATCACAAAAAAAATAGTAAAATGGAAAGATGAAGAGGAAAAGTAAGTGAAAATGTGAAAATGAAGAACAGAGTAAAGGACATAAATCTGTAGCTCTAAGGAGCTACGTCGGTGTGACAGAAAGCTCAAGATTTGTCCAAAAAGGAAATATATTTGTATCATTAGAAAATAGGGAAAATACCAACACCTCAAGGAAAGCAAAACTTTCTTGTTAAAGAACAGCTTTATTAAGGTAAAATTCTTATGCATAAACTACGCATGTCACGTAGACAGTTGAATTAGTTTAGACATACGCATGCACCATTGAAACAACCTCCGTGAAGATTCCACTAGAGTTGGTGGAAGAAAAAATAGGTTGGTGGCACCGAGAAGTCCACAGGCTAGAAAACCAGACTGCCTTTCACGTCTTTGCAACTTACATGATCTTGTAGTCAAAACTAAGAACTAGTTAGTTATTCCAAACTAAGAATGAAGATAGATACTCCTTCCTTACTTGAGCCTGTCAACACTGCAGTGTCCAACTGACCTCTCTGGTTTCTTTCTGACCTTCTTACTTGGGGTGCAACAGTTTTTTCTTTCCTTTATTTCTTCCTCCCTCCCTCCCTCCCTCCTTTCTTTCTTTCTTACTTTCTGTCTTTCTTTCTGTTTTTCTTCCTGTCATTCTTTCTGTTTCTCTTCCCTTCCTTCTTTCTCTTCTCTTCCTTCTTTTTTTGTTCATTTATTTTATTAACAGAACTCCTTTGCCTTCACTTTCATTTTTCTGTTGTACACATTAAGCCACCTTGTTTCTAGGACACTATTTGAGAAGATCATACTAGCATTTCTGTTGCTTTTACTCTGGTTTACGATCTGGCGGCTATCTCCCCCAGCGCCCATCTGGGTCTGGTTTACACCTCACTGCCTCTTTCTCCAGTGATCTGGGAGAGCTTGTAGCCCATCCTGCAAGCCAGCATTTGCACGTCAGCCTCTAGGGACCCCCATGCCTTTAGCTTGGTCCTTCCTGGTGTTCGCTGAGAACTCAGTCAAGATATTTCAACACCGTAAGGTGTGGTGGCTGTGTCCCATGTTTTACGCCACCCAAATGAGTGAGAGCATTGTGGGCAATTTCTGTATCTTGGTGATATAAATCTGTATTCTAGGCACATACACTCGATCATTTTTTTAAAATTTCTATTACCAAAAAAGGCAACGTTAATATGATTCTGCAACTGACATGACACATGGGGGTGCATTTAGCATCTGTTATTCCTCGCATGGCTTGCTCCTGGAGTCAGGTTGGGGATAGCTAAGATTGCTATTAGCTGTGTCTTGCAGCTGTTTGCATTTTTCTCTGGCTGTGTGTGAATAATTCCATTTTCAGTAATAAGGAAGGGTATTAACTTTGGGCTCACATGCTCTTATTTGCATTCACAGGGAAAATTTGGAATTTATCTCAGATCTACTCTATAATTTTCTAGATTTAGAATTTTTTCTAAATCTATTTTTCATCTTAATGGTTGTGGAAAAATAGCCTAACATTTTTTAATATTTTGAAATGTGCTCTGACAACTTGAAAAATGAAAGGATGCAAATGTGGGTGTGGAGTTATCATCAGCATCATGAAAGAGTCCAAAAACAGTTTTGAAACTGCCAAGAAATATAGGAAGACTCGTGGAAAGAAAATAATGACGTGCTTGGGGAAGAATTATTTTGAGGATACTGAAAATGGACTGTAATCACAGTTGTGTGTCCTAGAAATGATTACTAAGATGCTGGAGTGAAAAGCCATTTTTGTCATAGCCCCTGGAAGGTCTGCACTGTAACGGAAGCCTGCTGACTTGTTTTTGTGCTAATCCAGAAAAACACTTCTGTAGCATTTCAACAGTAAATCTTTATTTCCAGAGGCTCCACTAATTTCCTTGCAAATAAATATATCGGGATTTTCTTGCTTACAAACTGTTTTCTTGAAAAATTAAATTTTCCAAGAAATTCTCTTGTCGCCAAATTCACTCCTAAGGTTTATTTTTACTTGAAACCCTATTGCACGTCGGACAGTGTATTAAACCTTGTTTTCTCACCAAATCAATCGAGCCTTTCTCCTTTGCTTGCTGACTTCCTGATTTCCAAATAATCAAAATACTGTGATTTTCTCCAGCGATTAGGTGGCTCTTTGGATGGGACCCCAACAGTGAGTAAGGATACATGGCTGACTTTTAAAGATGCATCTGCTCTTGTTTACAAGCAGTCCAGCATTTGGCAGGTGGAAAAAACTCAAAGAGGGAGCTCAAGTGGCCTGAAGTTGTCAGTACAGCTTTTCTCCATTCTCAGTAGAGTTGTGAAGGAAAGATACTTGTTGGGAATAAATCCATCAACCTCGTCAATAGTCATGTGTCATTTCCTAGTAACAGACACAGACCTCATCGCAGTTACTCATGTCTGCGTCCAGGAGGCCTATGACTTACAGAAACTGTAGCTCACTATTTTAAATTTAATGACAACAGGAAATCATCTTCAAATGACTTTTTAACGTCTGAATCGTGTCCTGCACATCAGTTAGTACACTTGCCCCTGACTACATGAGCCTATATTCTTCAATACAGGAGAAAGGTGACCATCACAGGAAACTGGAAAAGTGGGGGTTGCCTATCCTACCCCATACCCTACCTCTATCATTGAATAAGAAATTATTTGACCTAAGAGCCCATTATGCATGTTGTTGCACATAATGAGAGTAATCCATTTCAATTCTCCTCTTGCTCTGCTGTATAATGTTTATCTTAAGAAAAGCAAAAAGTCATGGCTGATAGTTGTTTCTGGAGAACCGTGCGACTCTAAGACCAAAGAAGAGGCACTGCCCTATAGTGGAGAGAAGAACAGAGAAAAGAAGAGCTGGTGCATGGGTGTGTCTTTATCGCTCATGTCTAGGAAGATCTTGACCTTAGCAAGTCAAATAACCTTTCCTGAGAGCCCTCATTTTCTTACTTGAGAAATGAGAGACTATAACCAGATCTCTCAAGCTCTTTAACGTTCCGTGGTTCACGAATTAGAGTAGGGAAAGGATTTTGAAGTGTTCTTGTGGTGCTTTGGGCCTGTCTTAAAAGATTTAATTTACATTGTTTTTGTTGTGGCATAGAATACATACAGAAAAGTACAAAATTATTAGGACACGGCTTGATACATTTTTACACAGTGAACACAGTTATGAATTGTGTACCCAGATCAAGTTGTAGAACTTGATAAGGACCTCAGAAATCCCTTCTGCAAAGGGTTACCAAAAGGTAACCCTTCTCCAGCATGGAACACTGCAGGTTGGAATCATGAGTTATTTACTCTTTTATGATTATGAGATTCATTCTTGTTGTTGCATCGAAAAAGAACATTGGTTTACTTATATTGTTTTATGAATGTACTATGAATTATTCATTCGTTCCATTGATGATCTAATTTGAGTTTCCCATATGGGGCTCTTATAAGGATTGTTACAGTGAATATTACCCTGATTTGCATAGATACCTCTGAGTAGACTTAAGAGTGGGATTTTAGGGTCATAAATATTTATACACAGTTTTAGCAGACACCACCAAACAGCTTTTCTAAGTGTCCATGTAAAGTTACATTCCCAGAAGCAGCTATGAAACATTCAAATGGTTTCAATACCTTGCTAATACTTAGTCATGTTGGTATTTTTCATTCTAGCCATCTAGAGGGTGTGTAGTGGATATCAATATGGTTGCTAAGTGGATGGAATACCTTTTATATGGTTTATGGTCTCTTGACTAAAGTTTTTGGTAAAGCATCTGTTCAGATCTCTTGTGCACTTTTAAAAATTAGAATTTTAAATAAATTCTACTTGTTTATTGCTGGTATATTAAAAAGTAATGGATTTTTTGCAATTAACCTTTTATGTTGTAACTTTGCTATAACTTTGCTGTAACTTTGCTATAACTTTTATGCTGTAACTTTGCTATAACCTTTTATGCTGTAACTTTGCAATAACTCCAGGAGTTTTTTTTTATTTTTTCATATTTCTAATGTCATCTGCATACAGAGATGGTTTTATTTATTATATCCCAATCTGTATGCCTTTTATTTCCTTTTCCAGCTTTTTTCAGTAGCTGGAACTTCCAGTTAAAAAAGAAGTGGAGAGAGGAGTCTTTCTTGTTGTTTCTCCTGATTTTAGTGGGAAGGCTTTAAGTTTCTCACTGTTAATTATGATGTTAGCTGTAGATTTTTTTGGAGGATGTTCTTTATCAAGTTGAGGGAGTTTCTCTCTACCCCTAGTTCACCAGGAATTTTTATCATGAATGAATGCTAAATCTTACCAAATGATTTTTCTTCATCTGTTGGTAGAATCGTTTTTTAAAATTTAGCCTACTGATATAATGGATTACATTAAATGACTTTTGAATGCTGAGCAAGCCTTGCATAACTAGGATGAATTCCACCTGGTCATGGCATACAATGATTTTTATGGGTTGTTGGATTCAAATTTCTCATATTTTGTTGAATATTTTTGCGTGTGTGTTCTGAGAGATAAGAAAAGCTTTATTTTCTTGTAAAGCCTGGTTTTGGTGTTAGGGTAATGTTGGCCTCGTTAAATGATTCAGGGAGTAGTTCCTTTGCTCTCATCGTCTATAAGAGATTGTAGAGAATTGGTATAATTTCTTCCCTAAATGTTTGGTAGACTTCACAGAGAATCCCATCTAGGCTACTTGTTGCTTTTTATGCACAGATTCCTGAGCCCCAAGTCAGTGGAAACTGGGGCTGAGGTCCCAGGGAGACCAGCCAGAAACCTTTGAATCAAGGTAGACCATCCCTGCAAGCAAAGTTTGGGGGATGATCTGCCATTGTTCCATTCGGTATGATTATAAGTTTTTGGTTTGGGAATTTTTTTGGAGGGAGGCTACTGAAATTTATAGGAAGAATTTACAAACACATACATGTTTAAATACTTTCCTCTAAATTCATAAATTATACCAAAGAATATTCCCACTAGGGAATAAAATATTCTATTTGTGGAGGAAAAGACCATTAGTTGGTCTTTAGCCATCTACTAATTAATTTTAGCAAAGTTAATTTTCTTCTTGATTTGGGGTCATCAGAAATTAGCCCGCATATAGAGCATTGTTGGTGGAAATTTGTTGTTCCATGAAAACTCGCTGGAAGCTGGAAAACAAGGTACAGCTATTTCTCAGTCTAGGAAAGAAAAAGAATGGAAAAAGAAAGATGAAATAAAGAAGATTCCAACCTTTGACAGAGACTGATTGTGTTCTACTCTTACAATGCCCATTTTCATCTTTCAGTTGTTTCTGGCATGAAGTGTGCACAGAAGGTGCCTAACAGGCACTTCTCTCATTGAACATTTGGATGTATTTCTTCCATTTCACTTTTTCTCATAAGTTAGAGAAATCTAATGAAGAACAAATTGCCTTCCTGGTAGAGGTCCAATGTGTTATGAATGATTTTAGAAAATGGGATTCCTGTATTTAAATATACGTGAGATAAATGTTATGTTGGACCCCGGGACAAAAATAGATCTCTTTCTATATGCTGTAAAATCGCGTGAGGAACACAAAAGGCAGAAGGGGTTGTGCATCCTTTGTTGACTCCGTGTCGTCGTTAGTCACTCATCTTCTTCTTACTTCAGCACTGCTCAAGCTACATGCCTTGCTGACCAGCCAAAGCCTGTGAAGGAATACAAGTACCCTGAGAAGCTGCCGGGAGAGTTGTATGATGCACACACTCAGTGCAAGTGGCAGTTTGGAGAGAAAGCCAAGCTCTGCACACTGGACTTTAAAAAGGCAAGTGATTATTGGCAGATACTCAATGCAGTATGATTCATAAAACTGTTTTATTTAGTGTAACTGACGTTGATGTATTCCGCATTTATTGGGTACCTACCAAATGTCAAATTCTGCATGTTAGGGCTGGTCCTATATAACAGGAAACACATGTTTTGCTGGCAAAGAAGATGATGGTAGATATTGTTGTGGGGATCACTTTTCATTGGAGAACTGACTTGCTTTTTGGGTCACATCTTTCTGATTTATCATGTGGTAGTTTGGTAATAACTTTTAGTCAGTGTGAGTTGCCAAATTAATACTCTGCATTTGGGGGGGGATGATATTAAGAAAACAAGGACTCCCTCTTCCCTCCCAGTATAGGCATAATTTACTTTAAAGCAGCAGCCTGTGTGGGGCTTCTGATTAATAAATTCCCCCAAATAAGGTATGTATAGAGTAGTTTCTCTTAGACAGCGATATCTACCCTGTTGACACAAGGGATTTCAACAGTGATTTCTAACATGAATTTCTCATATAACACAGACACATATGCTCTTACTAGACCAGGAAAACCATGATTTAGGAACTTGCTCGATTGGACCACAAGAAAAGCAACCCATAAATTAAGTGAATGTAACCATTTTTGAAGTTTCCTTTATTTTAGTTTATAATGAAATCAAGAGGAAAGTAGACCAAAAAATATATAGTCCTCTGGAAACTTCCACATTGGGAATACTCCCAACTTAAATCTAAAGTTATAATCTTGTTTCTTCTAAATTCAAGAGCTTTCCCCAAAGGTCAATTACAGCCATGTGCTAGAGCTGGATTCTTATCTCCTTGCTGGGTCATCTCATCTTGGAGCAAGAATAATAAATCAGTCAGCATCAACATATCTTCCCAATAGTTTTTCCTGTGGTCAGAAGATAGTGAATTCCCTAAGATGCGTGCGTGTGTGTGTGTGTGTGTGTGTGTGTGTGTGTGTGTGTGCACGCTTATGTGTGTGTTGCAGGGGGAGTGCTTTTCTGCTCGTTAGGGAGAGAAACATGAAACTCATGTCTTCTCAAAGATGGGATCTCCTAGATTATACTTCCATAGGAGTTTGTTTTGCAACCATGGACCATGTGCCACTTGGGAAATAGAGGCAACAGTAAATTGAATGCAGGGTGTCTTGTCATCACTGAAGAAATATTTCCATGCAGGGAGATGCATTCATTTCAAGTGTACAGTTTGAATTTTAACAATTGTATTCCCCCATGTTGCCAGCATCCCAGTCGAGATGGGGCTGATTTCCACAAAGCCAGAAAGTTTCCGGTGGCCCCTCCACTCCACCCTTCCCTCGCTCCAGTTAGCAGCCATTGTTCTGATTCTGTCAACATTTTTGAGCTTTAACTATCCCTGAACTTTACGATTGCCTTGTTCCATGTGTTAAAAGTCCATCTGTAATATTTCACCATTAAGTGTGATGTTAGTGGTTGGTTTTTATACTTATGCCCTGTATCAGATTAAGTAAATTCACTACTAATCCTAGTTTATTGAGAGATTTTAATATCAAAATTGTGTTGATGACAAACTTTTCTAATGTCTGTTGATGTAGTTATATTGTTTCCTCCTATATTCTGTTAATGCAGTGTGAATTGTATTGATTCGTTTATTTTCCCCTGTTGGCCTTTTTTTTTTTTTTTTTTACTATTTTTTTTATTTTACATTCAGGGACACACATACATATTTGCTACATGAACATATTGTGTAGTTGTGGGGATTGAGTCTCAGGTGGTCCATTCCCTAGATAGTGAACACTGTGCCCCAGATAGTTTCTGAACCCTAACCTTCCTCCCCATCCCCCCTTTATTGGTGGCCCCAGTGTCCATTATTTGCGTCTTTGTGACCATTTGGCTTTTAATGTTAAGCCAGCATGTTTTCCTTGGATAAACCTACTTGGTCATAATCTGTTGCTCATTTTTGCTATTTGCTGATTTTATTTGTGAATATTTGCTCAGGATTTTGCATCTGTGTTTTTAATGGAATGGGTTGAGAGTGTACCCTACTCTGTTTTCTTGAAGAGTTTGCAAACGGTTGGTATTGTTTCTTCCTTAAATGTTTATTAGACTTCACCAATGAGGTCAGTTTGTGGGAAGGTTTTGGTAAGTACTGATTCAACTACATGAACAAATATAGGGTTATTCAGAAGAAAGTCCTAGCTATACTAATCTAATTCATTGGGAAAAAGTAAAGAAGTTATCAAAAGTGACAAAAGAAAATAGTTTTTTAAAATGAATTTTTTTGTTGTTGTTGTTTTTTGAGTTGGAGTCTCACTCTGTCACCCAGACTGGAGTGCAGTGGCCGCTCCCGGCCACCGCAGCCTTGATCTGCTGGGCTCCGGCGATCCTGCCGCCTCAGCTTTCCGAGTAGCCAGAATTACAGACACGCGTTACCACGCCCAGCTGATTTTTTTTTTTTTTTTTGATTTATTGTAGAGATGAGGTCTCGCTGCCCAGGCAGGTCTCGAACCTGCGGGGTCAGGCAATCCACTCACCTCAGCCTCCCAAAATCTGTCTCTTTAATTATTGTAAGATCTATAATGATATATCCTCTCTCATTCCTAATAATAATAATGTACTTTTTCATCTTTTTTCCTTGATCAGTCTAGTTAGAAGTTCATCGCATTAATTAATCCTTTCAAACACACCAATATTTGGCTTTGTGATTTTTGTGGGGTTTTTTTAATTTCATCAAGTTATATTTTCTCTTTATTGTATTCCCTAACTTAATATGCCTTTTCGTTTTCTTGCTTTTTAGAGTAGAAACTGGGACCTTGTCTTTAACACTTTCTTCTTTACTTGATAAAACCATTTAGCTATATTTAAAGCTATAAATTTCCTTCTAAGCTCAATATTAGTTGTATTCTGAAGATTTTTGCTTGTTGAGTTTTAATATTATGATGCATAAAATATTTTCTACTTTATCTAGTGATTACTTCTTTAACCCATGTATTATTGAAAATATATGATTTAATTTTAAAATAATTTATTTTCTGGATAACATTAATTTTGGTTAATTATTTAGTTAATTTTTAGTTCAAAATTTCATAGGCTATACTCTATACACACTTTGGAAATGTATTGAAACATATTTCATGGCTTAGCATATGGTCTTTCTTGGGGAGCATTCCATGGACATTTGAAATGATTGTGAATTCTGCAGTCGTTGGGCATAGTGTTCAAGAAATACCTATGTTCTTATCTGATGATATAGCTTACATCTTTGGCATCATCCATGATATTGTTTACTTGTGCCATTTTCACAAAGATGGGTGAATTATTGTGGTTTTTTTTTCACTTTAGTTCTATTAGTTTTTACTTTGTGCATTTTGATACTTTATAATTAGGTGCAGACACATTTAGGATGGTTATATGTCTTCTGACTCTTCCTTATGAGATATCCTCGCTCATTTTGGTAACATTTCTTCTCTTGAATTCTATATCACCTGATATTAGTAGACATGTCAGCTTATTTGGGAATGCACTTGTGTGATATCTTCTTCCATCCTTTTACTTTGATTATTTATGTTTTGCAAAAAAAAGTGTCTGCTGTAAACACGCTTTTATTTGATATTGTTTCTTTGGTCAGTTGAACAGTCTCTGACCTTTCACCAGAATGTTTGACCTATGAATATTGAAGGTAACAATTGATGCAGTAGGTTTAAATCTACCACTTTGTGATGTGTTTTCTATTCATTCCATTTCTGATTTGTTCCTCTGTTCCCTTTTTTCCTATCTTCTCTTGGGTTAAACTACTTTTTAAAATGTGTGTTATTTACCTTTACTTACTGTTTAGCCATACATCCTATAACAATTTGTAGCGGTTGCTCTAGAGATTGCAACACGCATCCTTAGCTTAGATCCTCTATAGAATTAATGCTTGTGCTACTATCGTATTACAAGTCACAAAATGCAATGTTATCATTTTTGTTCTAAAAGTCATTTGCTTTGAAATGAAATAAGACAAAAATAAGACCATCTTTTATATTTACTCACACATTTACTGTTTAGTATCTATTTTTCTATAGATTTCAATTTCAAATTGGTATCATTTTCCTAGAACCTGAAGAACTTCCTTTAGCATTTCGTATAGCACATATCTGCTAGCCACAAATTATGTGAAGTTTTCTTTACCTGAAAATTTCATTAATTCACCCTCAATTTTGAAGACTGTTTTCTGAATATAGACATCTGAACGATTTTTTCTGTGTTCTTTCATTCTTTATACACTATAGATATATAATTTTTTTCTCTTTTCAGGACTCAATTGTTTCCATTAAAAAGTTGGCCATTATTTGCATCTCCCTTCTACCATTTCTAAACATTTGTTTAGACAATTCTGTGAAACGTACATTTAGGTTATTGTAAGCTTCCATTACAGAGTTTTCATTTGAATTTTTTTGTTTGTTTTTCATGGTTTATCTTTCTCTGCTGCATTTTGCAGATGTTCACTTATTACATCCACTTTTTTCTAGAATATATTTATATTATTTTATGTTACATATATTTATACTGTGTTATCCCAATATTACGTGAATTATTTTGGTCCCTGGAGGCTTTGTTTTATTCTTTTTTGTTTGTTTGTTTTGTTTTGTTTTGTTTTTGAGTTGGAGTCTCACTCTGTTGCCCAGACTGGATGCAGTGCCGCTCCCGGCCACCGCAGCCTCGACCTGCTGGGCTCCAGCGATCCCTCCGCCTCAGCCTTCCAAGTAGCCGAAATTACAGGCATGCGCTACCACGCTCGGCTGATTTTTTGATTTATTGTAGAGATGAGGTCTCGCCAAGTTGCCCAGGCGAGTCTCGAACCTGCGGGTTCGGGCAATCCACTCACCTCAGCCTCCCAAAGGCACGGGATTACAGGCTGAGCCACCGAACCCGGCTGTTTTATTCTTTGTTAGGGCGCATCTGTTTTAAGTTTTTCTGGGCCCTGTGGAGTTAGGGTTAGGGTTAGGATTAGGGTTGGGGGGTTAGGGTTAGGGTTAGGGGTTAGGGGTTAGAGTTGGGATTAGGGTTAGGTTTAGGGTTAGGTTTACAGTTTGGGTTAGTGCAGCAGTCCCCTATCTTTTTGGTCCCAGAGACCACTTTTATGAAAGACTGTTCTTCTCTGACCAGGAGCTGCGTGGAAGGAGGGGCTGGTTTCGGGATGTTTCAAGTGCATTACTTTTATTGTGCACTTTATTTCTGTTATTATTATATTGTAATATATAATGAAGTGATTATTATCATGAAATTACCATCTTGACATGAGTCTCCAAGCCATTTGTTGATGATGGTCTCTGTGCAGTCACACCTCACTGCTCATGTTAATCTGCATTTACATCCACTCTCCAGCACTAGCATCACTGCCTCAGCTCCACCTCAGCTTATCAGGTATTCGATTCTCATAAGGAGCGCACAGCCTGGATCTCTCACGTGCACAGTTCACAGTAGGGTTCGCGTTCCTATGAGAATCTATTACCCCCACAGATATGACAGGAGACAGTGCTCAGGCAGTAATGCGAGCAATGGGGGAGTAGCTGTAAATACAGATGAAGCTTCTCTCACTTTCCTGCCACTCATCTCCTTCTGTGCGACCCAGTTCCTAATAGTATTGGCATTGGTTCATGGCTCAGGAGTTTGCGATCCCTGCTCTAAGATTCTTAGCCATCAGGGATGGACTTCTGGGCTCTTCACTGAATTCCCAGGAGGCTCACTGAGGTCTCCTCACTCTCATGTGAGCCAAAAATCCAGTGCCTCCCAGCTCTCTGCAACCTCTGTCTTTTAGCCCTTATCAGTTTTCAACCTGCAGCTGTGGTCCTCTGCTAGGCCACTTGGAATGTCATCCTGTGTGTCAGCTGCTCACCCCTTAGAATAGGACTTGCAGGAAATCCTAAGAAAGACATCTGGGGCCTCCAACTCAGTGCAACTTTTCCTTTCTGGTCCCACTCCACAGGTTCTAGCTACTTGAACAGGCCTCAACTCTGATCCCTGCATGCCTCAATCAGAGAGACTGCTGCCATCTTTCTGGGATCCCCTCTTTCCCCCCTTCACCACAGCAATGTCTGCAAAGGGTTCCCAGGAAGAGGCCTGAGCAAATATGGCACTCAGCTTACATGCCCCCCTTCTCTCGAGCATCAGAGCACTGTTTTGCCTGTTGTCAAGGTCTAAAACAATTGGTCTATATATGTGACTCATATAGTTTTATATTTCTGAGGTTTTTGTGTTGTTTGTTTTGCAAAAAAAGTGAAATTGATACCAGTTTCCTCATAGTGATTATAGTGGAGGAAGTATCTTTTGAAATTATACAAAACTTTCATATATTAAAATCAGATAATGTCAGCTCATTCCTTATGACGTAAAATTTTTCTTGAACACAAACATTCTGTACTTTTAAAAATTAAATTGTCTTTATGTGACCAGAATCTCTAATATACCAACTCTCCAAATTAGATATGGCGTGGCAATCAGAGCATACAAGGTATAAACAAAGCATACAAGGTATAATGCTTCATTTTCCATGTAGATTGGAATATCTCAGATGTTAAATTATAAATTTTAATTTCTTAAATGAACTCCTGCTAAATTTTTATTTAAAAGGATCTATTTTGTTAGAATGAAATGTAAAGATCAAAAGTTTTCTAACGGGAGGATGTAAAACAACAAACTACTATAACAAAAAAGTATTTAGTTCCTAGACTAGCACCAGACACATTAGAATCACTCAATAAAAATTTGCTAATCTGGGTGATAGATAAATGGATGATATTTTAGAAAGGGGTGATTATCTTTTAACCACTTTATACTATTTAGTTTGAAAAGTTAATATATAATGTAAATATATGTGAATAGTTCTTTTACATAGATGAATATCTATTTGGTGTCTATGTATGTATGTTTACATACTTGCATGTAAATTCGCATACATGGTGATGGCTTTCTCTATCCATGTATGTAAAGTGGTAATATGAATTTGTGATAAAAGCAACCCATTGCTTGTAAAATAAATAATCATAATGCATTGTGTATCTAATTGTAACATCATTTGAAATGCATGCTTAGTTTATACTGTTGGAGACTCTAATACAAAGAGTTCTAAGAATTTGGAAGTATATTAATCACAATAATGTAATGTCACAAAACATTTCAACCCTGTCATCTGAAAATGTTGGTTTTATCTGGGGTGTTAAACTTAACCAAGTCATTATTATTGAAACTTAACCAAGTCATTATTATTGAAATTGGTCTTTGTGAACACACCCCTTAAATTATGGGCTAGAATCGTAAGCGAGAGCCTTCTTTAAACACAGTGTTCCTTAACTGCAAAGATAAAAACAAGAGTAAACGCTCTACAAAGATTTTGACTCTTTTCTGCCCAAGTTACGCATTCGTTACTACAGTTTGTCTCTATCAAGTACCTTTTCTGCATTGTCAACATTACTTGGTGGCCTGACCTCGCAGTCTGAAATATAAGCTGCCGTGATTACTTTGAAATTTGATCACCTCGTATCCTGGGAACTGTTGTTAAGTTGGAAGTTCCCCCCACACCCAGTGAGTCTTACATTCCAAATCCCTGGACCCTAGAACCATGATTTAATAAGATCTTTATTTCAAGAGGACTCTGTAGTTTCACTCAGGATATAACAACCTACAACAGTAATCATTTATTATGATTATTGTACATTATGTCCAGAAATTAGCAGATAAGTCAAAAGTATCAGAAAAGTGATGGGAGCAATTGATTTTTTGGCTGTTCAGTTGTGGTTTAATTTTCTTTCTTTAACTTTTTGTTCTTAATTTTTATGGATGCATAATAGTTGTACATATTTATGTGGTACATGTGATATTTTGATACCAGCATGTAAAGTATAATGGTCAAATCAGGGTAATTGAGGTATTTGCCACCTAAAGCGTTTATCATTTATTTCCACTCTTCCAGTGATTTTGCAATATAAAATAAATCATTGTTAACTATAAGAACCCTATTGTGCTTCCAAACACTAGATCTCATTCCTTCTAACAGTATTTTTGTACCCATTAACCCACCTTTCCCTAATCTTCTCTACACACTACCCTTCCCAGCATCTGTTAACCATTATTTTTCTCTTTACTGCAATGAGATCTTTTTTTTTTTAGTTCCCACAGATGAGTGAGGACATGTGGCATTTTTATGTTATCATCTAATTCTCTGAGATATTGGAATTTTTATTTGTCTGGGACAGAGGGGCATGTTTGTTAAATAGAAGACAGTTACATCTATGAGGTACTAAGGTCTTAAATGCTTTTTGATATGTTGGAAAACACTAACATGGGTTACATGATATTTTAGGATTCTCCTAACTCTATGATTTATTCCTGCTTTGAGGACAGGAATTGAGGATTGAACGAGTTCCAAGATTAATCTAAAATACACAGTTGGCATGAGCCAGGGCATAGGGTGAATTAGAGAGCCACATGCTTTAGTGGCGAACTATCACCAGTCTCCTATATTTAAGGGATTTGTACTTTAAAAAGTTGAAAGTTCATGCCCTAAAAGTATCTCTCATTCGTACTTCTTTATTCTGCAACAATATTCCCCAACAACTAAAATGCAAGAATATCCTGAAATGACTCTGAATGGCAGTCTGAATCTAGCATTCTCCTGTCGTATCATGGTCCTCACAGGCTATCTTAGATTTTTTTATTATCGCAATTCATTGATAATTATTAGTTTTATCTTATACTAAAACTGTCCTAATTGTTCTATCACTGGTTTTCACAGGAACAAACGAGCACATGTTCAACTTGCACAGAAAAACCAGTTAGATAGCAAGCACTGGATCAGGTCTTGATGATGACTGTAGCAAAATAATCAACATTTTAAAACACCATTTCCCATGTATTGTCTCAGATAGTCTTAAAAACAGCCCCATAGATTAAGACCCTCATCTCTAAGACCACAGCACCCACAGAATAGAACTCCGGACATAGACTGAGGCCTGGGACCATGATGGAATCACATTGAGCCCTTGAAGTGGGAAGGGAAATGTACCTTTCAAGGCGCCAGGCCCTGAGCAGGACATGTTGCTTGTAACCCCTTCATTCACCCCAGGACAAGTAGATGATGGGATGTTATCATCCTTGTGCCCACGTGAGAATTCTGGGGTCCTGTCTGTGCAATCCACATAGATCTGCCTCCTACTTGGGAATCTCAAACCCTCTACTAGACCACGGTAGCCATCTCCCTGCTGACCTGACCACACCAGCAGCTTCTGCATTCATGTTTATCTATTCATTCATTTAAGTCTGCAGGCTCAGCGTCCTGAGCAGTAGGTCTCTACGCCACATCCATACAGAAGGTATGGCTTGCCCTAGGCAGTATGGCTCTGATCCACCATACTGCCACTCAGACATTGAGCCCTGGTCCAGGGCTCTGGTTTCATGGAAGTTTATTTATATCCTGGTATACTATCAAGTTGTCACCCCCCTGCAAGTCAGTGGAGCCCTGCAGTTGTCTCTTTGGGGAGTTCCAGACACTCAAGCCCCTGCCTTCATGAATTACTTGGGTTCCTCATATCTCATATCTCTAAATGCTGTTCTGGCCAAGTATAGAGGCCCTGACACACCAGGCGAATTAATGCAGAGAAAAAGCCTGCCTCAAGGAGAGGAAACCTGAGGTTTTCAGCAATGGTCTTTACAGAAGCAGCTGTCAGAGTGGCCCTGCTTGTGACCTGCTCACAGGGGCATGAGTCTGGCAAAGCACTTACCACCAACATGCCACATCTACCCTAAGAGCACAGATCCTGATGGATTTGCATAAGAAGGTGAAATTGCGCCATGATTGTAACCATACAAGACATTTATGAGTCGCTCAAAATAAAAGAAATTAGTATCTGAACTAAAATGATGCACGTTTACTTGTTAACATTCCAGGTTTCCAAAGACTGGTTTAATAGTGAAGAAAACATAAGCAGGAAAAACATGAGGCTGTGTCTTTAATAAAGACACGAACTTCTAAATATATAGTTAAATCTGTGTGGGAGATTTAAGAACTAGTTTTATGAAGGTATAATTAAAAATAAAACTCTTCATGAGATGACTCACACAATGCAGAAAACCTTTGTACCTCACTGAAGCGTAGAGTGAGTTCACCACACAGCAAAATGTCATCTTTCAAGCAGAAATATGTTGACGTGCTTCATTGCACTGCTTTTTCTTTTTCTTTCTTTTTTTTTTTTTTTTTTTTGAGTTGGAGTCTCACTCTGCCGCCCAGACTGGAGTGCAGTGGCCGCTCCCAACCATCGCAGCCTTGACTTGCCGGGCTCTGGCAATCCTTCTGCCTCAGCCTTTGAGTAGCTGGAACTACAATCGCATGCTACCACACCCGGCTAATTTTTTTGATTTGTTGTAGACATGAGGTCTTGCCAAGTTGCCCAGGCGGGTCTCGAACCTGCGGGTTCAGGCAATCCACTCACCTCAGCCTCCCAAAGCACGGGATTACAGCCACCAAGCCCGGCTTGCTTTTTCTTTATGATACAAATCACCCAGCAGATACAGCCATGAATTTTCTTGGGAAATAATGCAGCACTTGTTTAAATACTCTATGGTTGTGCAATTTTTAAAATGCTTTCATCATGTCCAGTTGAAGCTACCACCAGCATTCCAGAAGCTTCCATCATATCACAAGTTCTAATGTTTGCCCTTCACTAAGACATTTCTTTGGACTCAAAGGATGTGGAAGTAAAAACAGTTCTTTACACTTGGAGAGTCTTTTATCATTTGTAAATCTCAGACTGTTTTATTTTACTGCCAAATCTCCATGTGGGTCTTCCTTCCTTTGGATACACCCTTCATTCTTGAATCCCTCTTAAATGCCGTCCCCTCTCCTGAAAAACTCTGCTAACTCAATATTTGGCTCAGACATTATGTCTTATATGACTCCGTCCCCGAGTTTTCCAGGCAAAGCCCTTTACTCCTTCGAAGAAGCTCACTCTGCATTCTGGTCTTCCTTTTGTTGGGGCACCTATTTCCACTGCACTATATGGTGATTTACGATTTATGGTTCCCTCTTTATCCCCTTTAAGGCCAACTCAAGAGTATAGGTCTGTGTTCACTATGGAACTTCCTGCCTAGCAAGGTGCCTCACATAATTCAAGCTTTCATCAGAAGATTGGAGAGGATGGATGGATGGATGGATGGATGGATGGATGGATGGATGGTTGGATGGATGGATGGATGGATGGATGGATGATGGATGGATGAGTGGTTGGGTGGACAGACAGATGGATGAAAAGCCAACAACTGTCCTAATCATTCTTAAATCAAAAGGGAGGATTCAGACTTAGAGAGGTTAGTGGAATGTGGGGTTGAGAAGAATAAATTATAAAATATTAAATTTAGTTGTTTTTTAATTTTAATTTTTTTTATAGTTTCCTGCAATTTCTGGATGAAGCATATTAAACTTTTTAATTTAGAAAATGTATTTTGTTAAATGAATAATATGTAAATATGAACAAATAAAGTTTCAGAGATGAAACTAAACTTGAACCAGTTCTAGAACAAAGGTCTTCTGACTCCTCACTCTATCATATGTTATCCTATTGCTAAGCTGACGACAGCTTTAAAATTGTGTAGTTTTTTACCTTGAATATTTTAGTGATATTTTATGATAGATATATAGAAAGCATATAGTACTAATGACCGTTTTTCTCCTTTAGGACATTTGTAAAGCTCTGTGGTGCCATCGGATTGGAAGGAAATGTGAGACTAAATTTATGCCAGCAGCAGAAGGCACTGTGTGTGGTCACGACATGGTAAGTGGCTAATGCTGGGTAGAGCATCACATTCAGGTGTCAGTCCTTTGACGTATGTGTCTTTCCTTCTCTTGCCTTGGTATTTTAAGACCAGTATCTCTCATAATACAAGTGCGTACCTACACTCCTGTCACAATACCCTGAGCTAAGATGCACATGAGACATGGGGGTTCCTCCAGCCATCCTGCCTTCTTTACAGACATATGCTATTCTTCTTCGTAACGTAGCTGTGATACTCGCTCAAAATACAAAGGGGACTACAAAGGGGACTCTTTTTCTCACTTCTATGAAAATAAAATTGATGAGCTTTCCGGAATTCATAGATACAGAAGTCACCTAACAGGTGATGATTGAAGCGATTTAATTAGGGGAAACATTAAACCACTGACCACCACTTAACCATGTAAAGGACCAGCACTGAATAATGCTGTGCAAGCCACAGAGTATCCATTTGAAGATCACTTAAATCAAAAGTGAGGTCGAAAGCATGCCATTTTGACCTCTTGTTGCTCCTATGAAAGAAGAGAGAGTTATGGTGGGGGGAAAGGACATATATAAGATAGCAAGTTTATTACTAAATGGAAGAGAATGATTGTTTTGCCATTAAGCCTTTAGAAATAAATTAACACTCAGTATTTTAATTATTTTAATCTAACCTAGTATTGAATTTTTTCATAATATAAAAAAACTACTGAGAAAGATATACAAATCACCACTATAATCATTTTTGCTTTTTATGTATCTGATAATTTTAGTGACACTAATGAATGTGAAAGAAAAATACATGCCTAAATATTATTGACATATCATGTCAAAGTTCCAGAATAAATAAGTCACATTCTCAATGTATTTAAATGTGTATACAAGCAGAAAGGACTTAAAACGTTAACAAACAATGCTAATGTGCTTTCAGGCTAAATTATCTCAAGACCCATGGAGAAAATAAAGAGAAATGAGGCGAACTTGCCTGAGAATAGCACCAGCTGCCATTTCTTCCAGGCACGTTGTTCATATGCTTTATTTTTCAGTCCCTCGAAGGGAATGAGACTGATAATTAAATTCTTCTGTTGATACAGGCAGCAATAATTCAACTAATCCACAATAAAAATGCTTTCAGTTTCTTGAAAGTGAAGATAGGTATGATGAGATATTACAAAGCGGAAATTGTCAAAAAACACCAGATAATGTACTTGAGTACCAGGTGGCAGATAATCATGACACTTCTGCTCATCATTGATTCACATTTTCTCTTAGGACGATAATTTGCAAAATTGTGTGTATTTCTTGAAAGATCGGCAGCCTTTCTGTTGTTAACTCTGAGCTATGATGCACATGAGACATGGGGGTTCCTCCAGCCATCCTGCCTTCTTTACAGACATATGCTATTCTTTCTGGTAACGTAGCTGTGATACTCTCTCAAAATAACATTTTTGTTACATTTTACTTACCTTGAAGGCACTGCTAGTTTTCTTTGGCATCTTACATTTTGTTCCCTGTATTTCAAATATAGCTTTTTTCCTTCATGTTGAAAATAATGAGGGCATGTTAGGGTAGAGTAGATCTCTACAGATTACACAGCTGAAGCAATGAAGTGTTTAGTTCGGCGTCACCTGGCTGCCCAGTGCCAAGGTGGGACTTGCGTCTCAGTCTCATGGAAACACTCCCTACTGGTATTAGTTGTGCATCTTTGTTATTGGTTTGCATACATAAGCGAGGTTTACCAATATAGAGGCTTGGTTACTCAGAGATCAGGATTCCAACATTTTTCTCCTTGATGGGATCCTGTCTCACTCTACTTTTGAGGACGCTATTGAGACTCCATGATTATTGCCTGAGAGTAAAATTGATTCATGTTTACTTCATTCTTAGTGCCAACTCTATACTTAATACATTGTATGCATTTTATCCTTGCAACAACCCAAGCAGTGAGCCCACTGCAATCCCCACGTACATTTAAGAGCACTTCCAAGAAAGGGACACTGGCTTCTCTTGTGCTTACCTTATGAGAAATGCAGGACAAGAGGCAGGCACCACAACCCAGACGCAGGTCGGTGTGGATTCTAGCTCTTCAGTCATGGGGGGTCTCTCACGTGACCCGCTCTCACTTTGCAAGTATGTTAGCTCTGGTGCTACGTAGTTGGTCTTGTCATTACGCTGAATCCTCAGAACAACTCCATCTGATGGTTTCTTTAGTCCCTAATTTTCAGAGGAGGGCACAGAAGCTCAGGGCATTTGAGTAACTTGCCCCAGGTTACATGGCTCACAAAACTGACGTGTGATACTCATTCTTGACGCCACAATGTCAGTTTTTCTACTTTATTACATTGTTTTCCCGTATCTACAGGATTTTTGTGTGTTGTTCTTGTTCTGTGAACAGTAATCACAACAGGAATAGACACTCTGTCATGGCATCCAACTTCCTAGGATAAAACCTTTTTCGTAGGCCACAGTATTCATGAATGAAATACAAAATCGTGATAAAGACAAGTCAGTCCTAAGAAACCTAATTGGTGTTCTAGTGGAAATCTGAAATCTGTATGTATGTTTAGCACAGGGTTCTTAATGCTGACCTGATGACTCCATAGGTCTGCGGTCTGCCTGAAATTGTATTCGAAATTCGAAATTGGTGTGTGTGTGTGTGTGTGTGTGTGTGTGTGTGTGTGTGTGTGTGTGTGTATGCACCTATATGTGTCCCCAATCCTATTGGAACAAGATATAATTCTTAAAAAAGGTGTTTATAAAAAATAATTTTAAAAGTAGGGCAGTCATTTAAGGATACCTGGAAAGAAATGGCAAAAGACGCATTGACAAGAAAATTTATTGCAATAATCCTTATTATAGTTAATGCCTGAAACGATGCACATACCCACCAAGAGGGTACTGGCTGGAAAAATACCCAATAGAGTAGGTCGTAGCTGTAAAGAATGAGTGAAGGACATGTCTATATATTTCTGTGGAATGATGCAGAGGACATATTGTTAAGTGGAAAAGCAGGATGGAAAAAAGATCTTGCAGTATGTTGTCTTTTATCACAGAGAAAGAACTAATAATCTGAATAAGAATTTGTTTATATTAAAAATAGGAAAATAACTATAAAGTTTTAAAAACATGCAATACTTCAGGTAATTGAAATTCTATTAAAGTACTCCCTAAATATCAAAATCAAAATATAACAATTTAACTTAATTATGTAGCAAGTTGTTGGCTTAACCATAACCATCACAGAAGAATTATTTCAAGAGACTTTAAAATCCAGTAATTTGACTGTGCATCTCAAATGGAATATATCCAATGGTGAAAAAGTTACTAAAGATAATGTGAAACGGTTTACAGCAATGATATCATTATTGATGGATTATTTTGCTTTTCTAGAACTATTAAATATACAATATAAAGATCAACAAAGTGCTAAATATACTTATGCTGTTAAGATTTTTTTAATGTGTAAGAGAAAGAGATACGTGTATAAAATCAAAGAAACTAAGCAACATTTATAATACTAAATTTGAATTGGATAAATTACTGTGGACTAATAAAATATGTTCTATTTAAAATTAAAGTTGAAGAAAATACACAAACAAAAACTCTGTTCATTGATAACTCAATAATAATGGCACCCCCAAACAAACTGCAGCCTCTTAATCCAGTTTTCCTGATAAAATAAGCCAAATCTTCTTGTGTGAAAGGATGAATCCAAGTCTCTAACAAGGAATTTCAAGACAAGCCTGAGACACGTCGTTGAGTCAGAAAGCTAGAAGCCTACCAAAGACTCCTGGGTCCTGTCAAGAGGACTCTGCAGCCAACCTCTCCAAAAGAAACATATGACATTAACAGATCTTTCTTTTAAAAGAGAGAGAGCAGCATGTTTTCCTACATAAACTCAAATTCAGGACATCCAGACATTTGATGAAGATTACTCTTTCTTAAAAGAATGAATGCAGCTAGTAATTCAAGAAATGAAAAGAAAAAGATATAATTAGAATACTATCATTCTTTCTTTTTTGACTTTTTGTTTCAAAGATGTGGAACAATTCAGGGTTAGGTCGTTAAGTGGGCATCATACCGGTAAAGTTTGGATACCCTTATTGATGTTATGTGCCCCCCTCCCTCCCCTGGTAGTGTTCCACTATGCCAATCTCTTTCAGTGTTAAGATAAAAGTTCAGGGTCCATTTATGAGTGAGTACATGTAGTACTCAAATCTTTGTTTCTGTGACAAATCACTGAGTATTTTAGACACTAATTCCATCCAAGTTGCTGCAAAGTTCATAATTTTGTTTTTCTTTATGACTACATAACATTCCATCGTGTAAATGTGCCACATTTTCTTTATCCAGTCCACTTTCTATAGGCAGAATGGTTGGTTCCATGTTTTTGCTATTGTAAATAATGTTGCAATGAACATGCATGTGCAGGTTTCTTTTTTATAGAGTGATTTGAGGATTGCTGGGTTGTATGGAAGGTCAACTTTTAGATCTTTTAGAAATAGCTTCAATGTTTTCCATAGAGGTTATATTAGTTTACTTTCCCACCAACAGTCCGGAAGCATTCCCTTTTCCCCACATCCTCTCCAGCATCTGAGTTGGGCATCCTGACTGGAGTTAGGTGGTATCTCATTGTGGTTTTAATTTGCATTTCTTTGATGATCAGTGAGGCTGAGCAGTTTTTCGTGTGTCTGTTGGCTGCTCATACGTCTTCTTCTGAGAAGTATCTATTCATATCTTTTGCCCATTTTTTAATAGGGTTGTTTGTTTTTTTCCTTTCGGCACATTTGAGTTCATTACAGATGCTGGATGTTAGGTCTTTGTCAAATTTACAGTTGGCAAATATTTTTTCCCATTCTGTGGCTGTATCCCCACTCTCTTGATGGTTTCTTTTGTGTTGCAGAAGCTTTTCAGTTTGATGAGGTTATTATCATTCTTTCAACAACCAAAGACTTGAAGTCTCAAGGAAGTGGTTGTCAGTGGCTGCTAAAATCATTAGGTGGGAAGTTGAGAAGAAACTCTACAGTGGTCAAGACAGCCTGGCAATCCCTGAGCCACAGAAGCTTCTTAACATCAAAGTTCCAGGCATTAGAAGGTATTCTGTGTGCCCAGAGAACTCTGAGCCTAACCAAGTCTCCAGACCCAACTGCCTGATTGCAGCAAACCCAAGGGACAAGGAACACGTTCAATGGCACCATGGAGACGCAATCAGCCAGATCCAGAGTGTGGGAAACTGAGAGACAAGCGGATCTGTTCCTTGCCAAGTGAATTCAGACAAAATAGAAGATCAAGGGACTTCAATGCTGAAAGAGCTGTGGAAGTCATATCAGCCAAATGCAATCGGCAGATCTTGTTTCGATTCTAACGTGTCAACTGAAAAAGAAAAAGGAGGAAAACTGGAATTTTGAACACTCACCAGATATTCAGTGTTATTAAGAAAGTATTATAAGTTTTAGGGTAATAATGGTGTGGTGATTATGTTTTTTTAAGTCATTAATTTGGCGAACCCATAGTGAAGTAGCTTTGAATAAATAATATAAAGTCTGGGAGTGGACCTGAACTAGTGTTTAGGTCCAACAAGATTGGACCCGAATGTATATCTTTGAAATTTTCTGTTAAAATTTTTTTTTAAGAACAGGAGAGCGAACTCTGTTACCATGTCAGTATTCCTTTTTGTGTCCATGCACTTTGTCAGGTAATAACAGTAAATCAATGGTAATGGCAAGATCCACATTGAGTTTGCTCACAAGTTCCTGGTAACAACAGTGGCACTCTGATACATTAAACTCTCTGCTTTCAAGACACAGCTCTTGACTTCCTCTTCGTTTGGAGTTCCAAATCCTGTTCTTCATCTTCAAACCAAGATGGATTTTCCTGGAAGTATTTTCTGAGTTATTCAACTTGTCGATTCTTGCTTTCATGCTCACTATTTCTTGCCTTAAATAGCTATGTCCAAACTGGACTCAGTAGCTCACACCTCCAATTCCAGCACTTTGGGAGACAGAGGCGAGAGGACTGCTTGAGCCCAGGGGTTCAAGAGCAACCTGGACGACTTGGTGAGACCACTTCTCTGCAATAAACCAAAAACTTATCCAGACATGGTGGCACGCTTGTAGTTCCAGCTGCTTGGAAGACTGAGGCAGAAAGATCACCTGAGCACCGCAGGCCGAGGCTGCGGTGGCCATGAACGTGCCACTACCCTCCAGCCTGAGTGACAGAGTGAGACTTTGACTCAAAATAAAAAACCCATGACCAATTGACTGTTAAACACAGAATAAAATAAACAATCACAACAAGCCCACACCTGGCATCTTCCTCCTCCCTTGGTAGCCCAGTTCACAGCCATTGGGAGCTAGCCTCACTCCTGCCTCTGCTTTGGTTTTTTCCTTGGTTCATGAGGAAGAAATGGATGAATCTTAGGACTGGGAACCTTGTTCTCCACCTGGGGTGAGGGCAAGTGGAACTGGAAGAGAACTGCTGGTTTTCTTATAGAAAAGAATAGAAGAATTGAGAGACTTTAGTACTCAGCATTACTTACATTTTTCATCATGTAATAGTATTAAATCAGACTGTTACTGGGCTAGCAGGATCTGCGTTGTGGTCTTTGGTTCTTGTGTCTTGTCAACAAAGAATTGAAAATGCAACACAAACAATAGCAGGTGCAAGCGACTGGTTTTTTATGGTTTTTTATGTATACTCAGTGCAGCTCAGAGGACAGAATGGCCTGTCCAGGGGAAGCTCAGTCTCCTAACTGACTGTGGGCTTCTGGTTTATGATTTTCTGTTTGTTGTATTTTTTAAAAAATCAACAAGAACAAAAACCATCCATTTTCAGTTTTTCTCCTGCCAATCTACCTTTTCCATAGTTGGATGGCCAGGTCCTGAGTTACATAACATTCGGGACTGCACGTGCAGGTTTCCCATGAGTATCTAAAGGAAACCCAGGGGGATGTTAGGGGAGGGGAGTTAAAACCCCAGTGCTAATGATATGATAATAACCCAAAGGTCATATGAGGGCAGCTGTAAGCTTCGAATGTGCATGCATGCTGGTCTGGGAAGTCCCGGGTGCTCAAAGCTCCGTACTAGGTAAGAGGCCATGACAGCAAGAGAGAAGAACTTTTTATGTGGAATGAGGAACCTGGGGCAGGGACTAGTCTGAAACTGGGTGACCTGGGGGAAATGGCAGGTGGGCTACTCTCTGGGGTGTGTCTTCCTGCTTCTGTCTAACTGCTGCCTCACAGACCCATTTGAAATTGTCATTTTTGTGTGCCGTCAATGGTCAAATATCAGTGGTTTGATATGTTTTAACCTAATACATCCATTAATAAAGTGTTCTTTTTCCTCTTATAAAAGTATCCTTTTTTTCTCTCAGTACAAATCTGGTGGCTCTAACCTTAGAGAGAGAAAGGAGTGAGTCTCCCCTCCCCAGTACACAGCAAGTTCTCCTGGGTCCTTCCAAGTCAGGGCGAAGGGGCACGCATCTTCCTTCCTCCTCTCTACAGACAGCAGGGTCTTTAGGATCCTTGAAGTCTACACCAAACCACCCCAGAAGCAACACCCTTGGGCACAGTGTTCAACGGTGTGTAGCATTCATGTGTGATGGCGTGAAGTAACCGTGTGGAGCTTAGCGTGAATTAGAATGGATGAGCACTTCTCTGGAGAAAGGGCAACAGACAGCATCTCCAGCCCTTGCAGGGACAGATGGAATTCCATGGGGATTGCTTCATGGCCTTGGAAACTGCGTGACCTCCCACATGCCATCAGTGAATAACCTCCCAGCCCAGGTGCTCAGGGGTAAGAGCGAGCGTGTAGAGAGACCAGAAATGACAAGATGTTGAGCCTTATGGAGTCTCCAGCTGTACCCTCCCCACTGAATTTCTCTCTGCCCTGAACAGACGTGAAAAACACCTTGTTTTCAGGGGAGGTCAAAGTTCCCAGAGCAGTCAGGCTGAGTGCTGAGATGACACGCCTTCATTAAAAATGTGGAGTTTCCAGGAGCTCAGACATTTCAAAATGATTTTTCTATCCCTCTTCCCTGCATGTGGATATATAGAAGAATGCTGGATTTGGAAAGAAAAGAGAAGCAGTGCTGAATTCACTGTGTTTACATGAGATACAACTCGAGAGAAGGAATATTAACAACAAAAGCATAATATAAAGTTAGATTTTGAAAGTCTGCAGATGATCTCTTACAACAGAACTCACAGCTTTTTCACTCTTTTCCCCCTTCCTTTAATGAAGTAGTATCTTGAGCCATTAATAATTTTGGGACCTTTTAATCCAGAAGGTATATAGAAACCTTTTCAGATTTTTCATATGATTTCATATGCAGATGTACGTCTATCAAATACCTTATTTTACCTTACAGATATTTGTTGCACGGCAGACACTGCTGTATTTAGAAATTTCTACTTCAGTTCATTTAAAACCGCAAAACCAATCTGTATCACACACCAAACTGATTTCAAAGAAATCTACATGTTTATCGGACTAAAAAAAAATGACTGCATATTTTGCAAAACATCCCGCTACTCAGTGTTATGTTGGCGGTAAAATGAACCCGTTTAGCTCTCCGTGAGTCCGGTCAACTTTTTTTAATCATTTTGTACATTTTCAGTGGTGCCGCGGAGGGCAGTGTGTAAAAGCTGGCGATGAAGGCCCCAAGCCCACCCATGGCCACTGGTCGGACTGGTCTCCCTGGTCCCCCTGCTCCAGGACCTGTGGGGGAGGCGTGTCTCACAGGGCCCGCCTCTGCACCAACCCCAGGTCAGTCTGCCTTGACCTTCTTCCACATAAATGATTGATTTCTCTGCCATGAGCCTTCAAGTGGCATGTCTGTACCTCCGCTCAGTAATATTAAGTCAGCGCTTCACCTATTATGGCAAGAAGCACCGAGTAGGAAAAGTATTTTACTGAAGTATTTCTTAAATAATTACTCTCTTTGATATAACTTAAGAACCACCTGCCCCAACAGTCAGAAATTGGATTTGACCACATTGCTTGAGATACCGAGGATCTGCTTAAAGCATGTGAGTAAATCATAAGAAAAGTATATTAAATGCAGATGAATGAGAATCAGTGAGAACAATTGTTTCATGTAGGAAAAAAACATCTGGTTTTCTGTCAAGTGTACTTACTTTCACGACAGATGGATTAATTGTGGGGTTCTGTCAGAAGACACGAATGTGAGAAGCAGACACCATGGTGAGAAAGGAAGAGGTTCTTAGAGTCCCCTTTTGCTCCCAGGTTGGTTTGAGACATGTTGCGTTGCTCGCCATTTTAGTTCCATCAAGAGTGAGACCAGAGTCCCACTCTGTGTCCCTTAGGTTGTCCTCACCCAGATGTGCACGCACACATTCTTTAGGGGTGAGCAGGGGTGAGTTGTCAGTGCCAACCAGCAAAGGCGACTGGTTCTTCTGACCGTCCTCGGGCCCTGGCCTTGTCACCAGGAGGCTGGTGGCAGAAAGATGTTGCGATCTAGCAAGTGAAGGCATTGCACTTCTGTCTGAGCTCCTCGTTCTCTCAGCTGTGCCATCGTGGGAAGGCCCGGCCCACTTTAGCCGGTTCCTCCCTATGAAGTGTGAAGGAACAAGGACTCCATAGCTAATAAGTCACTCAGTAGAAACGGGAGCACCGCCTGTATCACTCACGTGCAAGGATGTGTCAGTGATGCCTAGAAATGCACTTTTCCTCATGACCCACTCCAAGTAAATTAGGATGGTTGGCTCTTTCTCTCCAGTAAGCCCATTGCAAGGAAGAGCTCTGCACCTACTAAAATGGGAGGTTGCTAACTTCAAATATACATTCCAGGCCATCACACGGAGGGAAGTTTTGCGAGGGCTCGACACGTACACTGAAACTCTGCAACGGTCAGAAATGTCCCCAGGACAGTGTTGACTTCCGCGCTGCCCAGTGCGCAGAGCACAACAGCCGGCGCTTCAGAGGCCGGCACTACAAGTGGAAGCCTTACACCCAGGTAGAAGGTAGGTCTCAAGCTTCTCTCTCCCCAGAGCCCAGCTCTGCTAACTTTACGTTTTAAAGAATTGCATGACTGAGAGTGCAGTGTTCAGATAAGCCAGACAGCACTCTGGGAGGTCAGTGTCACACACTCTTTATTTTTATTTATTAGTATTTTATCATTTTATTTATTTTTATATAGACAAGGACTTACTCTGCTGCCCAAGCTGGTCTCAAAGTCCTGGGCTCAAGCAACTCTTCCTCCTCAGCCTCCCAAAGTGCTGGGATCATAGGCATGAGCCCCCATGCCCGGCTGATGTCACACATTCTTTTCTGAGAGTTAATTTGATTTTGTGGGAGGCATCTTGTCTACACTTGACCAGTTATGAAGGTCAAAAATCAACAGGCCAGAGAGGGAGTGTCTGCATGATACAATGAAACTCATCCAAAAAATGATAAATGAGACCATGAAGAGGATGCATTGATGCTGGATCAATGTGTGTGTTTTCTTAATTAAGCATTATAGTGGTTGATAGTGATGTTGCTATTAACAAGTTACCCATGGTATACTTGTAACTGTCAATGGATGAAAACAAAATAGTATTTTTTGGAAAATTGAACCGCTTTCAAGCAAACGACATTCAGAGAGTCCTGGTTTATATCTATAAACCAAGAAGTCTATTTGTGGCATATGAAAGATATTTTACTCTGGAGTAGGAAAGAAAAAGTGTTGTTCTCTGAATTAGAATAACTTGAAGTCAGTAGCTCAAGTGGCATATAAGGAGAATTTCAAAGAACGCCTAGTCATCTCATGTCTTGAAATTGAGAATATTGTCCAAGAAGAGACACTTGGAAATAAATAAGCCAGGGTATCCCTTGTGGCATGGACTTTTATCATCTCAATATATCCAGTGTTTTCTTGGTGATAGGTTTATAAAGATAGCAAATTCTGGAAGGAAAATTGCAAGAAGTCCCAAAAAAAACACGTTTGATTTTTTATTCCTAAATCTGTAAAAATGAAGCTAGTGAAAAGCAAACCATTAGGCAGGATAAAAAAGTAGAATGAACTTTGAACGGGACCCCAAAATTGTGTATGCTACTGCTACTTTGCCAATTTTCAGCAAATGAATTTATGAATCAAAGAAGTGCATACTAGATTTGATTCTTAGAATTACCCAGGTCTCTTATTTTGAAAAATAAGAAAAATATCTGTAGGTGAATCTTGGGTCTGTAAAAATCTCTAAGTCAGACAAAACTTCTATTATCAACTGTTCCTATTTGCCAAGAAGAAAACAAGTTCATTTAAAATATACACCGTAAGATCTTGGATGGATTGTTGAGGGAGAAAGTGAATTTCCTATTTCTCTATGTGCCAGTATTTTTGATAGTCCATTCTATTGATTAAAAAAAATAGTTCTCTAGAGATTTCATCTAAGTCATTTTCGTTATTAGTTTAAAATTATTTATGTATTCCATCAAATGCACTTTTAAAAATCAATAGCTGTTTTAATGATGTTATGACATTTGTTTGTAATTTATTACTTTTTTAGTGTATTACTACAAAATGGTAGTGACTTCTTTGCATTTCTACAGCATAGTAGTTAATTGTACAAGTAAAACATTAAACTATTAATGTAGTTAACAAATATTTATTGAATGCCTACTATGTGCCAACCACTGTGTAAAGAGCAAGGATCATAAAGGACACCATAGATTGAAATTTAATAGTTATTAAAATATAATAGTAACAAATTTTGGGGGAAAAAAGCAAAGCCTAGTGAGGCAACTGTAAAAAATGTCATTACAATGTATCGTTGTGTGGGAGTTATTTTATGGGGGAGAAGAAAAGAAAGTCTATCTAAAATTCAGAGCAAAAATGATCAGAGCTTAAGTATCTTTCTTATCTGTGTTTGTGTGTGTATTTCTTTTTAAGATCAGGACTTATGCAAACTCTACTGTGTCGCAGAAGGATTTGATTTCTTCTTTTCTTTGTCAAATAAAGTGAAAGATGGGACTCCCTGCTCGGAGGATAGCCGTAATGTTTGTGTAGATGGGATATGTGAGGTAATAATGACCCTTCATTCATTCCACAAATGATTCCAGACCGTCTGTTTCGTGCCCGGTACCCTGCAGGGGCTAGAAAGACCGGATGTGCAGGGCAAACCTTCCCTCCCAGTCACAGCCCAGGATGGGGGACAGCCACAGGAGCACACGCTGGTGGCACACTGCTTTGTTCCAATGAAGCTGTATACAGAGCTTGAGGAGTGGGCAGGAGCCAACTCTTTCTTGGATGTGGGTCTGGGACATGTGTGGGTCTCCTAGGAGGAGGGAACAGCTGCACCCGAGCTAGATCTGAAAGGGTGAGATGGGGGAGGAAAGCTAGAGGATTAGGGAGGGGACCACGGTGGCACCACAGGCATGGGCTGATGGGAGCTGATTCGGTCATCAGAATACCCAGGGCAGGGAGGAGATGAGGAGACTGAGGGAGGGGAGTGGGGTGAGAAAAGACCCTCCCAGGGCCACCATCCCCTGGGAAGAGGCATTGGGGCCACATCCCTGTGTCCCATGCACTGGGAGCAGGGAAGCCACAGGGTCAGGTTGCAGTTTCCGGGCCATAGTGTAGAGTCAAGGAAGGCGAGGTTGGCAGAGAGCCTGGGCCCCTTGCCTGTGGTCTCCCAATGTCCAGTAGCCTCAACTTCCCCTGAGGAGGGCAGGCAGAAAGGGAGGTGGGAGATGGGCTGGAGAGTCAGAGGCGAGGTGAGCATAAGGTGACAGGTGAGCTTGTCGCCACTGGCAGAGGTGAGGGGTGGACAGAATTTTATTATAGACAAAGTGAAGGCATTAGCAGATCAAGTGCATTGCATGCAGACAGTGGGTTTTTTAATATGCATATTCTGCATTAATATCCATTAATATGCGTTTAATATGCATATTCTGTGGAGTCCAGAAAACTTGGCTCCAGTTCTAGGTTCCTCCAGTTCTAGGTTCCTCAGTAGGGTGACCATGGCAGGGTTGAACCACCCGATGAGTTCCTTAGTGAAATCGTTTTTAATGTAGGAAGATTAATGCTAGATGATTCCATTAAGATCTCTTTTAGATATAAAATGCTCAATTTTATCTGATTGTTTGTTAAATATTTATTACATTTAGGTATTCTCAGTGGTACAGTGTCACACTCCCTTATTTGTATCTCTGAAATCCAGAAACCTGAAATCCAAAGAGCTGTGAACATTTTGGGGGACTTGAATTTGTTTGGTGGCAAAATCTGCCCTGGTGGAAAGATCTGCCGTGAGACTATTGACTGGCTTTCTTTATCCCACATGAATACATATATTTTTCAGTATAGAAACATGAATGTGTTAATCCATGGGATGCCACCCTGGGCCATTCTGAGATACCCATATGCATAATATGCAAAACACCGGTTACCTTTCTAAAATTTTAAAAAAAAGCAACTCTGAGTTCTGAAATGCGTCTGGCCCTAAGAATTTCAAACAAGGGATTGTGGACTTTAGGTATTTTGTTTCCATATGGATTTTCTACATACAGTGCCTCTTCTCTTTGTGAGGAAATATAATACCGAAAATCATAGAATTATCATAGAAATTATAAAGAGCTTCTAAAATTCAAAGGCAGTGACCAAAGCTGCCCCTTTCCATTGTTACTCCTGAGGATAACTTTTCTGTGTCATCTCCTTGTCTGCCACCACACAAGACACAACTCAAATGCACATTCAGTAGAACCGTGTGTGGAGACATTTCTGGTCACTTTTATTCAGCCTGAAAGTCACTCATGTCTCCACCACGACAACCCGTAGGTTTCATTCAAGGTTCAGTGTACTACATTTGTGCAACAAGACTAAAGAGGACATGTTATGCTTCATATTTAAAAGCTTTCTGCTTTGGATAGAAGGAGTAGATTTGTAGTTCTGCTGTGCACATACTGGGTATCCAATAAATATTTGTTCACTACCCTGTGTTTATGAAATTTCCAACTCTGGTGGGGAGGTAGTTTCCTGCTTGAGGTTGGTGACATTGCGTGTGTTGTCCTTTCTTTCATGGATGATGTGTGACCTCGTGGGTCCCTCCAGAGAGTTGGATGTGACAATGTCCTTGGGTCTGATGCTGTTGAAGACAGCTGTGGAGTATGCAAGGGGAATAACTCAGCCTGCACGACTCACAAGGGTCTCTACGCCAAGCACCACCCCACCAACCGTGAGTACCTTAGAGCTGCCCACATGTCTTGGGCAAAGAAGACTTTAACTGGAACCTCTTAGTGGGAGGAGCTTGAGGTGACAGTGTAACACCGGTGCTCAAGCACCTGGCAAGCCTTCCACAGTGACATTTCCAGCCTTGGGTAGCACTTTGCTTCTGCTGTAGCCCTTTGCTTGGATTGGAAGTGATTGCTAGCTTATTTGAATTAAAATTGCTCTTGGGAACAGTGAAAATCACACTGCTCCAATGAATAAAAAGGAGTCACGATGGTTCTAAAGGAACTGATCGCCAACACAGATCTTCCCCTTGTGCCAAATGTGCACCCTCAGGCTTTGGTTCCTAAGGGCTGAAGTTGCATAGAAACTATGTGTTGGCATTATTGAATGAAATACAATATTTCCCCCATGTTCTTTTTCTAGAGTATTACCACATAGTCACCATTCCTTCTGGAGCCCGGAATATTCGCATCTATGAAATGAACGTCTCTACCTCCTACATTTCTGTGTGCAATGTTCTCAAAAAATACTACTTGAACGGACACTGGACCGTGGACTGGCCCGGCCGATACAAGCTTGCAGGCACTGTCTTCGACTACAGACGGTCTTATCATGAGCCTGAGACCTTAATCTCCACTGGCCCAACCAACGAAACGCTGATTGTAGAGGTAGTGGCCAGTGCTTGGTTTCAGGGCTTGGATTTGGGGGTCTTCTGGCATTTTGGGGAATCTGCAACTGTTGACATAATTTTGAGAAGGCAGAGAATGTTTACAGTTATCAAAAATAGGAGTAACCCATCCATAGGCTGAATGGGACGGTACACCTGTTGTTATTATCTTTCGTCTTCTGGTGTTTGATTAAGTCTGTATTTATGCATCACATATGTTCCCATTTGGAGTTTTTTGACTATCGCGTTCGAAGTCTTCCTCTGCAGAAAGTTCCGTGACTGTGATAGTGACACGCCTAGCGGAGTGGGAGAAGTTGTGTCTCTGTCTGTTTTTGAGGTGGGATCAGCATTCTATGGCTGCGTCCTGTAGAAATAGGGGCATGAAGATAACCCAGAGCTGAAGCCTCCTGCTGGGTGAATAACTGCCTGGTCACAGCATTAACATTGGCGGGCCACAACTCTGCAGTCCCATTGTCCCAGTGTCCAGTAGCTTTTCTACCCCTGAAGGCAGAGTCTCACAATATACAGACAGGCTTCCAGCAACACCATCTGTCCCACAGGACTGGTCAGATAGCGGCGACAGTTAGTAGATGTGCTAAATCCCAACCTTGTTATATTTCTGTGCATAGTTCAAGGAAAAGTACTTGGTTCAAAAGTCGCCCGGCATCCCACCCTTGCTATGAAGGTGACAGCCACTGACATCTCCTTCCTGCTCCCTTAGTCTCACGGCCCCATTCCCTCCTCCTGTGTCTCCCTGGGGAAAGCTTCCCCAGGTGATCTGGGAATGGCTCAGGTGTAGAGGAGCTGATGTAGTCCCCAGGTCCCACCTCCATCTTTCCGCCCTGCCCCTGGACAGTGCCCTTCCCGCCTTTTTGTAATTCATCCTAAGTTCTTTCCTTGATTGTGTTTCTCCCACCACCAAAGATTTAGCTTTAACCATCAGAGAGAAAGGGAGGCAGGTCAGGGTTGAAGATGAGCAGGGCATATTAGGAAACTTTTCTTGATGGAAGAAGAATTAAGGATCAGAATACCAGGGCGGGAGAGCATCTCGGGGACCTGTCAGCGCAGACACCTATGCTGGGCTCCTACCTGTCCCACAACATCAGTACTAAGATTTGAGCTGTGTCACCAGGCAGGAGGTAGGCGGAGGGTGGAGCGTGGTACCAGGGTACCAGGGTAGTCAGGGGAAGGTGTGTCCTCATCCACATGACCATCACATCAAGGACAACAAGGACTCCAAAGCTCAGGCATGGGATTTATATCAACAGGTTAACAGTGAGGCTTCCAGAAACACCTGCTCACCAAGATCCAAGGATCTGATGCATTTATGAAAGAACTGATCACTGGTCCATATAATTGAGCTTCAATTTAGGAAGTCCAAATCCAATTCCATGCCCTAAACAGTAACTCACAGGCATGCCAGGCCCAAGTGATCTTCTTTATTGGTAAAATACCTTTTCCCCTGGGCTTAGTGGTTACCTGCTAGTAGTTGGAAGTCCCCTTTAACTCTCATGGTGGAAAGGGCTGTATCTTAACTTTGATCAGGCAGGGATGATATCTATGTAAGTGTCCTGAAATATTTGGAACCCATTAGGGAATATGACAGTGCCTTGTAAGTATCCTTTTCTGATTCACTCAGATGCAAAGGATTTGCAGGGGATCCCCCCAAACCACCAAGGGACATAACCAAATTCTTCTGTTAGGATGTATCAAATTATCACAAGTACCCCATAAATATGTGTTTCTATTATGTATCCATAAAAAACAATAGATGAATGCAGCTGGAGGCCGTTATTCGAAGCAAATTAACCCAGACACAGAAAAGCAAATATTGCCATGTTCTCACTTGTAAGTGGGAGCTAAACACTGGGCATGAAGATGGGACCTAAAATGGGAACAGCAGACACTTGGGACCCCTGCAGAGTAGAGGGAGGAAAGGGAGCAAGGAATGAGAACTATGTCTTGAGTCCCATGCTCACTATCTGGGTGATGTGTTCAACCGAAGCCCAAGTCTCAGCATCACACAATATACCCAGGTAACAAACCTGCACATGAACCCCTGCATCTAAAATTAGAAAAATAGGTAAGTAAAAAAAAATAATGGGGGAGAAAGCTCGTATTAGGTCCAAAGGCATTTGAAGCTTTGTATGGAGGAAGTCATTAAATATAAGGTGAAAGACTTGCCTGTCTATACCCTATTCTAGACTTTCTTGAGTCTAGACAAGCGTGTTTTTCCTTTTAAAAACTGATACAAATGTTGGAGGGTGGGCCGGGTTTATTTTCTCATTATAACCAAATTTTGTCACTATGAATGTCATTTTATGTACTTTAAAGCAAATTATAAGCATTTGCTGGATTCACATGAATTCACCTTCCTTTTCCCCCGTCTTTTTGTTGTTGTTGTTGTTGCAGCTTCTGTTTCAGGGAAGGAACCCGGGCATCGCCTGGGAATACTCAGTGCCTCGCTTGGGGTCAGGGAAGAAGCCCACTGCCCAGCCCAGCTACACCTGGGCCATCGTGCGCTCTGAGTGCTCCGTCTCCTGCGGAGGGGGTAGGTCACTCTCAGGCCGCTACTGAGAGGCACATTGGTGCAGCGCCTTCATCAGGTCATGGGGTGCACGTTTTTGGTCCTCACAGAGTTCTACGAGCAGCCCAGGGCTTCTCCTTGACGTTGACAGGAACACTCCCAGAGACAGAATGGGGAGCTGTGGCCCTGAGTGTCACTTGTAAGCCCAGTCCGCCTTCTCCAGGCTATCTACCTCAGTGTGTGGCTTTGAGAATGTCGTTTGGTGCACTGGTTCCTGCTTTTCTC
The DNA here is from genome assembly GCA_027257055.1 of Cephalopachus bancanus. Lineage (NCBI taxonomy): Eukaryota > Metazoa > Chordata > Mammalia > Primates > Tarsiidae > Cephalopachus > Cephalopachus bancanus. The sequence continues at coordinate 8,512,938 of JAPVLO010000011.1, read as the reverse complement.
TCATTTAAGGTTCTGTAAAGGATCATTTTATTTATTACTTGAAATTATCCAAATGAAAGTTCCTCTAATTATTACATACATCATGTTGGTGGTGAGAAATATAAACTTGCAGAGAAAACACAGTGATATAGAATGAGCCTTTCCTTTTTAATCTAACTAGTCTTGTTCAAAAAATTTACTGGAAAGAAATTTGCCTTCAAGTTGTATGCTTAAGTTCACTCAAAGAGTATAAGGATTTTGTGAATGTGAAGAGAAAACATTTCAAAACAGTTCTCAGAACAATAGAGGCTTTGTCGTCTCATTGCCATAGAAATGTAAATCTCATATTTAAATTGGTAAAGCTAGTACCACTAAAATAAAGTATTTAGCTAGAGCCAATATGTACTGTTGGAAATGGGATAATGAGCAAAATATATGCCCATTTAAAAACAAAATTGTCAGCCAGGCTCAATGGCTCAGCCTGTAATCCCGCGCTTTGGGATGCTGAAGTGAGTGGATTGCCTGAGCCCGCAGGTTCGAGACCTGCCTGGGCAACTTGGCAAGACCTCATCTCTACAACAAATCAAAAAATCAGTCGGGCATGGTAGCGCATGGCTATAATTCCAGCTACTCAGAAGGCTAAGATGGAAGGATCGCCAGAGCCCAGCAGGTCGAGGCTGCAGTGGCCAGGAGCGTCCTCTGCACTCCAGTCTGGGCGACAGAGTGAGAATCCAACTCCAAAAAAAAAAAAAAAAAAATAGTCAATTCTATCTGAAATTTTTATAAAACAGACAGGTTTCCATCCGGCCAGATGGATTTCAGCTTTATACACTCCAGGTTTTAATATTTTATAAGTTAATATAGACATTACCATGTTTAAGTAAAAGAGAATAGTACACGAATGACCATATACATAAAGAATGTAATGAATGAATAAAGAAGCAATAAAAATAACTTCATATGTTCTTAACAGTTGCTCTAAATAAATGAGTTTTTTTAAAAAGGAACACTGAAAGATTAAACCAAAACACAGTAGTCCTAATCATTAACACTGTGTGCTTGGCAAATGTTAAATCTTAAGTATGAACTAAGGATAAAATATTTAAATCCCCGATGCTGACAAAGCTGGTTATTCTGACATTAACAACTTTCTGAGGAAAAAAATATGATTCCCTTCTGCGCAAAAGCAAGGTAAGCAAATAACTCTAGTTGCAATGAGAAATATATAGGAAATCTTACACTGGGGCTGTGGCCCAAATGAGCTGCCATTTTACTTCATTCAGAACACTGTGGAAAAAAACTGTGTATAATTGATGGGTTTCTCTGTGTGTATCATGGGAAAAGTAACTTCCGTTACACTTATTCTCTTTCCTTTGTGATCTCATAGCCACCCCTGTGCTTCCATAAATTGTTTTGAAAATGTGCTTGATTTTTACCTCTTCCTTTTTAAGGTCATCTGGCAAACAGGGTTTGATTAGAATCATAACTGGGCCATAACGCTTTGTGTTTGTGTGAGGATATTTTGAATTTCAGAGCTCTTTCCTGTACATTTTCACTTGGTGAAACCTAATCCAAAGCACACCTTATTGGCCATGTGTGCATGGTCAGGAAGGAATGCTTTTTCAAATGGTAATCCCACAGGTCTTGAATTTTACCATATTCTTGTCTGTTTTTGTAGATGCCTAAAAGCCCCCACCTCATTCTCCTGTTCTCTCTCTTCTTCCATTAGAATCACAAGGATTAGCCGGGCTCAGTGGTTCAGCCTGTCATCCCAGCACTTTGGGAGGCCGAGGCGAGTAGATTGCCTGAGCCCGCAGGCTTGAGACCAGCCTGAGAAGCTTGGGACACCTCGTGTCTACATTAAAAAAATCAAAAAAATTAGCCAGGCATGGTAGTGCGTGCCTGTAGTTCCAGCTACTTGGAAGGCTGAGGTGGTGGATGGATCACCAGAGCCCAGCAGGTCAACTAAGCGTGCCACTGCACTCCAGCCTGGGCAATGGAGAGACTCCAATCCAAAAAAAAGAATCCCAAGGATTATCCTATTTTCTATACAGGCAACACATATTTGCCTGTATAGAAACACATCATTGCCATGTATTGAGCTATGCGTTTATGTATTTTCACATACGCTATCTTGTCAAAACATTTGAAAGGATAAGAGTAGAAAGACTACACGGTTGGAGGCAGCCAGACCTGGTTCAAGTCTTGGCTTCGGCAAGGCATGTCCCTTCAAATTTTTGAGACAGCCTCTCATGTCTATGAAGATTAAAGACTTTCTGAATGTCAATGTCTGGAAACAACCATTGTTATCATCTCAGAAGTCTCAGTAGTATTGTTTCTCATTCTTTCAAAACCATAGGTTCAGAAATTCAGGGAATTGCCCGAGATAGCCCAGCAAGTAACAGTTCATACAGATTTACTGACCCCTGATCTCATGTCTTCCACCATAGTCAAACTCCAACTGAACACATTTCTGATTGCTTGGTATTTGTTCTAATTCTTTAACAAAAATTGCTATGCCAAGAAAGAACAATATGGTATTCAATTTCCTGTCTTCCTTCCATAATATAAAATGTATTCACAAATGAGAGTTGCAGTCCCTTGAATGTAAGACTGAAATACCAGCCGTGAGGAGGTGAACTCACATGTAGGCTGTGCTTAAATGTCATGGTTATTCAAGGTTAAGGTTGATCTTGTTCTGTTCTAGTATTCAATTTTTCTCTGATCTACATTTGGTGGATATGTCCAATGTTCCCCAATAGTCTTAGATCACGTTGTATTTCACAGAGTGTTAATTAAAGTGACTTATTTTGAGATAGGACTTTCATTTCCCTAGACTTAAATATCCCATTATAAGTGGTTATTTTGATTAAATGATTTATCAAAATTTACTGTCTCTGCCTAAGAACCTTGGGAGTTTGGTGAAATCTGATGACAAAGATTCAGTGACTTTATGTTTATAAAATGCTTCATTAGCGCTATCCTTATCAGAGTCATCTAAATTCTAAAAGTTAAATCAGGTTATTTCAATTTTGTGTTATCTGAAAATAGTATATTTAGCTTCTTACACGGTTAACACTGGTGGATAAAAATCCAAAATGAGCCTAATTCTCACTTTTCCAATTTTGTGAGAGAATAACTTCACCAATGAGTGTGCTAAAAATAACATTTGATCACGATTCTCTTTTCTTAACAGCATAGGTTACTGTATTCCCTAACAATTCCTGACCTGATTCCCAAAGGAAAAGGAAAAGGACAGACACCATTTTCCTTATATCTACGTATTGTATGTTTGTAAGATTTCAACTTGCAGAGACTTCCCAATATGCTCAATTTGAAGTATTAAATCATCCTTTTCTTCGCTATCTCCTCATGGGTCTAAGGGTCTACCAGGGACACTTGGGAAATTAGTGAAGACACTTGGAAAACTTCCTCACCTCTTCATTCCCGAAACATTACCTGACATGAGAAGAGGAAGAATCATTCTTTTTGACTTAAAGAGATCTCATTTCCTTATCTCTCAGAATGGGTCCATATCTGCAGGAAATACGGTTTCCCAGCAGGTGTGGACAGGTAGTGCCTTCCCTCTTTTCTGACAGTTTCTTCTGTTCCTTGTTCTTCTCCTTTCCCTTTTATGGTATAGCGCATTTTTTATTTCAATATTCCTGCTTACTTGTGCCCTGACTGTATTCTCGGTGAGTGTCTCAGTGAGTGCTGGGACTAAGAACTCAAGCAGGGAGACAGGAAGCCAAGCATACTATCCAGAACCAGCTTAGTTGTTCATGCCTGTCTCTGCGATAGAGACCTCTTGATGTGGCAATGACCTCATTAGACTTCTGGTCACCTTATAAAGGCATCAGCTTTTTTCCAAAATTACGGATGCTCTCATGTTTTAAAGTCAGCCTCTATGATTCAATTGGTTCACTGTATTCCAAATCACTAATATTCAACCTCTGATATACTTCCAAGTAAAAATGACTATTAACATTAGCCTATAGTTATGTTTAAACTCTCCAATATGCATCGTGCAATGTCTGGAGATGGTGTTTTTCTTTCAGATCAAAATTTCATCTAATTCATAAAGTTTCTCAGACGAATCTTAAAACTGGCTTGTAAAACAACCTCTTTAGATTTTTCTAATAATATTCTCTTTGCCACTTACAAATATTTCCAGGGCTTGAGCTTTAATCCATTTAGAGATTAAACTTGGAAAAATGACTGAAATCATGAGGAGTCTTTCCTTATCTTGATATCAAACCATTTATTCATTCGCTTGTTCAATCAGCAAATGCTTGCATGTTGGATCTGAACCGCAAAGACCTTGAAGCCATCTGGGGAGATGCATAATTCCTTCCATGTCTGAATTGAGCACTGAAATTTCAAAGTAGTTGTCCTTTCCAGGAAAACTACTTTAGTGGTTTTTTAGTGTTATATAGCTCATTGAAGCATTGCACATCTGTGCATCTCAACCAAGGAATTAAGTAAATACTTCAGTCCAGCAATTCTTTCTTACGTGTGTCTTATGTGTGTGTCGAGCTCTACATTTACAAAGGAAAACGATATACATTGACCCTGTCCTCAAAAAGTTCACAATCTGGAGTGAAGGGTTACCCATCTGCCTGTGTGTGACAATGTGAGTTTGTAAACTGTGCTGTGCACAAAGATCTTTGAGAACTCCAGGGCTGTGGCCCAGGGTGGGTCAGAGTTCAGCCGCTTGGGATGTCTGTCTACCTCAGAGTGGCATTGCTGGATGGCGTTTGAAGAGCAACAGTGGGTTGGTTCCTCCTACTCATCTAACTGGCTACAGTCTCTGCATGTTCTTCACGGGAACTGCTTCCAATCAGATCTTCCCCATTCTTCGTTTGTGTGCTAGAATGTTCTAAATCCTGGAGTGAGTGTGCGTCTATTTCGTGTAAACATTTCAACTATTTTAAACTCAACCTGAAATGTTTCTGGCTTTTTTCTCCCTGCTTTGGGTCACTCATAAGCTGATCTATTCGAAATGTCTTCTGTGTCTTTATCCAAGTCCTGAAAAATTAAAAAATGCATTACCCTTAAACCCCTTTCCCCCTCAAAAAAGCAGAAGAGAAAGAAACAAATAAAGGTTTCTCCTGGGAGGGGCTTATATTCCTTGGGCCCTGAGTTGTGTGATATCCACCCAGGCCCATTTTTTTCAAGTGTGCCCTGAGGTGCAGGGTGAAACAAGGAAGTCCACCTCTTCTTAAAGAGCAGGAATTCTTCCCGCTTCCCAGAGTCTCTGCAGTTCCCGCAAACCAAACCTCCCTTCATCAGGAGTTTGGGGTCCCTCCCATGTCACCATTATGTGGCCTTAACCAACTCCTCTGAACCCCCTGCTCTGAGGGTTCACCGGTGCACATGGGGCTTCAGGTCTGCCAACTTGGAACCTTAAAAACAGGCCATCACTGCCAACATGCAGATGAGCTGAGGGTTTTTCTGCCATTCTTCTGGAGAAATCGGAGAGTCAGGCCAGTTTCCTGTGAAGCAGAGCACCTGCTTCTGACACGTGAGGATGTCACAGCCTCTGAAATGTGGAGCACTCCGCTGATGCCATGTGCTCAGAGCAATCATGCCAGGCACAACTGTCACTTAAGTACACCTGGGAGCCACTCTGAATCTGAACAGCCCCAGGAATGCACCCACTTGGGGTTCCTATAGCTGTCTTTGCTCCTCTGTTTTCAAGGTTCTGCAACGGTCACACATGATAATGTATCAATAATCTATCTAGCATGCATGGTAGAAAAGCTGCATGCTTCTCATGAGACTTCATGCTTTTATTTGTGGAGTATTTTCCAGTTTTCTGTGTAGTTTTGCTTGCAGGGTTGGTTTGATTTTTTGTTTCTTTTCCTTTATAAAGGAAGGATAGAGCTATTGGCAACAGCTGGAATTCATTTTGTAGTTAATATTACTGAAAACTTAGAGAGTATTTGATAAAATCATGGTTTTTTCAGACTGAAGAATCTTCTTCCAGATACTTTGGCAAAATATGAGGATTTTTAAGTGATTTCCAAAGAACTGGCCAGAGCTGGTTTCTGTAAAAAGATAAAAGTCATTTCTGAGCACATTGCTCATTAAACTCACCACCTTCTGTGGCCAGGACTCATCTTCCAGCGGCTAATGGCTTGTTCTCTCAGACTTTCCTATTTTATTCTTTACATTTTATTCTTTTCCCCTCTCTTATCTGTTAATGTGGACCGTTTGAGAAAATTGGCCGGCACAATTCTAGCATTTCCATGGTCTATGCGATTTTTCCTTCTGACGTTTAAGTGATTGTATGCACCGTCGAGAAATTGCTTCACAAGTGTGCCATTAGTCAGATAAATAATAACTGAGTTTCCACAAACGTTCATCTAAATGACTGAGGAAACTCCGTTCTATCACTTAAGCTCATCTGAAAATGAAATTATCGACAAAATATAGGCCTGGAAAACTTAAATACCATTGTAATATGGCTGTCTCTATATATTTTAATTTCTCAGAAGATTCAGAGATTTATGTTCAGTCAGAAGAAGAAAATTTAAACTTACTTTTATGTGTATTATTGTTTATAGGGATTGATGTATAGGGTTCTCTGAAAAAACAGAATCAAGAGAAAATATCTATCATCTATCTATATCTCATCTATCCACCTGTCTCTCTTATCATCTATCCAATCTATCTGTATCTATCATATATCTATCTAACTCATCTGCCATCTACCCTTGAACCATCTATCTATCTATATTTGTCTAGCAAGAGAAAGAGATTTATGAGCCAAGTTTGTCTCACATGATTGTGAAGACTGCAAGCTCTCACAGTCACTTTCTGCAAGCTAAAGAACCAGGAACACCAGAGAGATGTAATTCAGTCCGAGTCCAAAGGTGAGAGGTCAGGGACATGGTGTAAGAGTCCTAGAGTCTGAAGGCCTAAGGACCAGGAGTGCTGATGTCAAGTAAAGGAACTTGGTATTACACAAAGCGGGGAACCCCTAAAAAACCAGAATCATCTTTTGGAGGACAGGACCCTCGTAGTCCAGGCTTCTTGCACTAGGTAAGTGTTCTAGGACCCCATGGGCATCAGTGTACCTGTTAGTGTTGTGAGAGGCTGCGTTCAGCTTCAGAGAAATTTGGGGAGGGGGAGAGTCTTTCAATGCGTTTGCCCATTTCATGATGGGTGGTTTAGGAGCCCACCTGTCCACACCATGTTGAGTGTTCAGCAGTTTTTGACCAAAAATGGCATGACCCCTGTGCCTCACCATCTCTATTCATCTGATCTCACCCCAAGTGACTTTTCTGTGTCTCCGGGGATGAAAAAATCCTCAAGGGGAAACATTTTGCTGATATGGAAGAGGTGAAACAAAAACGACAGAAGCACTAAAAAGTATCAAAATTGACAAGTTCAAAAATTGTTTTGAGCAGTGGAAAACGTGTCTCGAAGGTGTATTGCATCAGGCAAGGAGTACTTTGAAGGTGACTGAAGCTTAAACATGTAAGAATAAGTACACAATTTTTATCAATAAATTTCAGGGTTTTGGGGTCTCCCCTCGTGTATTACATGCATATGGTGAGCAAACGTCTGTCATTAAAGACCCAAGAAAAACTCTTTGAGAAAAAAAATAGATGGTGTGCAAAAACTGGAGTGTAGTCTCTTTTGCTCAATTTTTAGTCTTTGCTATTTTTCCTATGTGTGAGATGACTGGATGGTGCAAAAATAGGTTAGGACGGTGTTCTGAACAGCCAACAGAAAAGCAGAAGGAGCTTGAGAGAGGATTTGGAGAGAAATCCTAAGAAGAACTGGTCTGATAGGAGCCATACAAAAATTAAGTGATCAAATCCTGATATAGAATAAGAAATCTGAATGTTCCTGGCCAGCCTACGAGCTCAGATTTTCAGGTCCTCGAGCCAAAGACCTTCTGATCTCACATGATTTCCCAGTAGCCTTGAATTAACAGTGGCAAATAACTTTTTAAAGCATAACCCAAAGCTGCTCCTTAGTAGCCCAACCATGTGTCACCTGTTGGCTCCCTGAGAGTTCAGATGTGGGCATCGAGGCCCAAGTCCTGGGAGTGGGACAGTAGTGTGGCGGGTAGTGTGGTGAAGGGGTGTGGTTTGGGACTGACTTCCAGGAGGAAGGCATTTAAACCAGCTCATCATCCTTTCTGTCTCTTCAATGTGTGTGTGTGTATACAAGTGTGTGTGCGTGGATGTACACACACCGGGACAGAAATAAAAATGAGGGTTTCTTTTCTTTTGTTTTTTTAAGTTGGGATTTCACTCTGCCACCCAGGCTAGAGTGCAGTGCAATGATCACAATGATCACAGCTCCTGGCAGCCTCAGCCTCCTGGCTTCAGGTGATCCTTCTACCTCAGCCGCCAGAGTAGCTGGGACTACAGGTGTGGGCCACCGTGCCCAGTTAATTACAGATGTGTTTTTTAAAGGAGACCTCCAAGGTTTTTTCCAGTCTGACATTCTGTGATCCTTGTCAGTCAACGACATGTATGGATCTAAACACAAAAACACTGAATATCATCTGTCCTCTTAGCCTCTGATTCCTTCCTTCCTCACCCCTACAGGCCTTCACATGCTGAGCTCTCCGGAGGCAGATGGAGCTAGGAAGGGGAAGGAGAGGCCAGAGCAGGGGGTGGACAGGTTGCAGGCAGGCAGGTGGGAGCATCTTGAGAAGTCGGGACCCCTCCTGCCCAGTGTCCTTGAGCCTGCCCAAGGTGTCTACAGGACAGGATGTCCACCTTCACAAAGGCCCAAATTTGCAAGTGTTGAGTTTTTCACTACAAATATTACAAGTAATTAGAAAGTGAAGAGGACAAGTTCTCCCCTTAATACTCTGCCTTGACGGAGTCACTAAGCATTTCAGAGCGCCTCATTCCATTTCTCCCTCCATAGGCAGTTCTGCAAGGGTAAGCCCTTGTGTAGGAGGGTCTTAATGGCCAGCTTTTTCTATGACATTGTCACTCGCCTCCTTCATTTGCGAAGAGTTCCTTCCTAAGTATGCGAGCAAATAGCCCACTTTAATGTGGCCATTCACATTCTTGAGCAAATATATTCAAGCATAGTTCATACTTTCAACAGACTTCAAACAATGAATGCCTCTAAACCCCAAAAAATTCCTTAGAAATGACAAATATTGGCTTCACTTTTGGGGGGACTGTTTCAAGGGGGTGGTTCCTAAAACTCTAAAGCTTTTTCTCTTGGGAAAACCCCACCTACAGATATGTGTGTGTGCTATACACAGTCACACCTAGAGTTGAGTTTGCTGTGGCTCAGAGACCAAACAGAGATGGAGTTGCAGAGATTCTGATTTCACTTTCATAAGCCTGGGTGCCTGCCAGTTGATGAACACTGCAAGAGAAATCTCGTGCAAGAAACTGGGGTGCTACTGGCATCCTAGGACCCCAAGCCAGTAGTGTCACATGTCCTCGAACCTCATGAGACATGCAGATTCTTAGGCCCTAGCCCAGACAGGTGGAATAAGAAGTCTGCATTTGGCAGTCTGATTCTTTCATTCCACCTCCTGAATCTTCCTTCTTGCTTTCCACTGTGTTTTTACCTGGGGGACATCTCTCAAAACACATTGTGTACTAGTTTTCCACCTTGAACTACTGGCAGCCCCCAAAGAGATTTCTGGAATCCCTGGTGTTCAGGACTCACAATGGGGTAAAAAAAATACTGCCCTGGGGAAAGCTAATTGTAAAAGAAAAGCCATGATGCCCCTGAACCCAGCAGTTAATTTTTGAATGGTAATCAGAAGACGACCTCCCAGGGACGGCGACAGTGAAGGGCCAAGGCCAGGCTTTTTGTTTTTGGGAGGTGCGTGTAGAAGCCTTAGTGGGTGGCTGTGAACACTGAAGATGAGGACTTCCCTGGAAAAGCCCCAGGATGCGAGTCTGGGGATCATTAGCTGATCCCGCCCCCATATGATTTTCATCATGGTGATTTGTAAAAAGGGGAAAACAATTTCTGTTAACAGAATTCCCAACCCTACTGATCTTTACAGATTAAAGTCAACACTTTAAGTACCCTCAGAAGCCAATTGAAAGCCAAAGCCATCGTGGAGTTGGCTGCAATCAGTTCCATATGTTTTTCCTGTGTCAGCCCAGGTCTCTGCACATGCACCAGGCAGTTCCATCCTCCCATGACAGGCATGAGTGTTGGTTTGTCCCACCAACCTCTCCCAAAGGTCCTTGTCGCTCACCCTTTCTGGTGTCTTATTGCCCCAAAGGAAACATTTCTCCTTTCTAAATCAAATTCTCCACTTGACCCCATCAACCATGTTTCTTGCCACCAAATTCATCCTTTTTTCATTCCATGTCATTCTTCCTTCTCCTCCCATCCTGCTTTTTTCCTTACATGTGTTTAGCTCTCCTCAGTCTCAAAATGAACTCTTCCTTTGCTCGCCCATCCCTCCTTTTTCCTTTCCATGTGAAGCCTTTCCTGAGAGCGATCCATTCCTCCTGCTTCCTTCCCTCTAGGGGCCACCTCCCCATTCCCAATGCCTCAGTCTTATTTCTGCTGTACTCAGCTTTGAGGATCTTTCAGTCAAGACCCCACCCAATCGCCAAATTCACACTCTTTCTGGGACCCTTGTTGGCCTCCCCGCTGCACTGAACAGCTGAGCGGCCATCTCTTGAACTTTTCCTTCCCTTGATTTGCAAGGCCTTTCCCACAGATGCAGATTCATAACAAAACCAGAGCCATTCTTTTTCCTTTTCCTCCCTCAGAGCAGTGTTTTATCCTTGTGTTTTCCTTATCATCACTACCCATGAGGGATCTTGTGTCTTTTACACAACTCGGGCTCCGTCTTTGTCCTCTTGTCAGCCCCACACCTACGATAGCCTGATGGGCGCCTTCTCCTGGAGTGCCCCATTGGGACCAATACATACCAGCTCAGCAGCAGGGGTCAGTTTCCCCCTTTACCTTAAAGACCTTTCTGGTCTTTTTTAAAAATTCAGGCTTGACTTTTTTCTAGTTACTCAAGATTCTCTCATGCATTCTCTTGCTCTCTCTGCCTTTAACTCTTTCCCCACACCAAGTAATCCGTCATCAGTTAACAAATCTATGGTAGTTATCTAACCATACCACGTGAAATTACTCCTGTCACAATTTTCATACCTTTTATATTCTTTTATTTTTTCTAATTGTATCAGCTAGTGTCTGTAAAATTATTTTAATTAATATTGGTAATAATTAAAATTGTTGTCTTATTCTTGACCTTGATGGGAATTTCTAGTGTTTCCCATAATGTTAGCTTCTAGGTTTAAGTGTACATAAAAAGATCTATATATGCAGATTATATATATACACACACACATACACATACAAATTCACACAAATATATACACATATTGATGAGAGTAAATATTCATCTGTTGTCTGTTTCATTAACATTTTTTTCAGAAATGGAGATCAACTTTATGGCTTGCTAAACTTTGATACATTTATGGTGAAATTTATATTTGTCCTTTGATTCATTAAATGGTGAAATATATTGCCTTTTCTAATGTTGAACCATCCTTACATTCCTAATATGAATCATTTCCTAAGTTAATTTTTTTCAATATGGCACTTGATTCTGTCTCTACCTGATTTTTTTAGTATTTTTTACATTGATACTTCTAAGTATTACTGAGATATAGTTTTCTTTTGTGAACTAAAATGTATTAAATTTACTTATTTAAATGTTAGAAACTTTTATTTTCTGGAGCAATTTAAATATCTTTAGTGTTATCTGTCTCTTAACATTTGGCAAAATTTACTTAAATTTTATTATCTGAATGTGTTGCTTTTTTAAGAAGTTAGATATTTGATAAATTTTTGAGTTATGTATGGTAATTGAACCATATTGGTTGCTTATTTCTTCTGCAATTAGTTGTTCTAGTTAAGAAAGCCATCTTTTTCCATGGGATTTAAAAATTTGTTTGAAAATATTTCCTATTAGATTAGTTTTATTTCTTCTTCATGTAAATATCTTCTTATTCTCATTTCTCATCTTGCATATTTGTGCTTACTACTTATTTTTACCAACATATCAGTTACAGTTTAGCCAGGAAAACAGAAGTCATTGTAGGTATTTTTAGCAGAAAGTTATTTAATACAGAGAATTGGTGGTTCACAAAACAGATAGATTGAATGAGTAAAGATCAGAGACAGACATCTGTAGCTCTCAGAGGCATTCTGGTCTTTTAAAAGCCAGGAAGGGGTAGAAAATTCTAGAAATCACTGGTGATAATTACAGCTACACCAGCACTGGAGCAGATGATTCCCAGGATGTTGCCTGAAGACTACTGCAAACCAAAATCCATGCTTATATCTACCGCTGCCAGAGACAGGATGATGTGACTTCTCATTCTCTTCCACCTTCCAAATCTCCTGCTTGTGTTTCTCATCAGTGGGATGTAACTGAAAGCCTCACAGACAAGAGAGTTAGGAAATACACCATGACTTCAGTTCTCTGTGACATTGAGGAGACCATGAAAGGAGGGAGTGCACTAAGTTGTATGTTATTATGTTCAGTATATTGTCTTCTATTTCTATGTCAGTTCCCTCTTTCTACTTCCTTGGGCTGTTCTTTATTCTAACATCCTAATTAGATAGTTTGCTTATTTCTCTTTCTACTTATTTATCAATATAAATATTTTAAGACATTGTCTGAATGTTGCTTTAGCTATACTCCACAGATTTTGCTCTGTGGCATTTTCATCATTTTCTTAAGTAAATTGTATTTGGAACTCACAAACCACCCTTCTTTCTGCTCTGTTTCCCCTGATGGCTAAAACTTTCAAAGGCGCGCTTTAAATTGCCCCCTTCTTTCCTAATCACGTACTTACTGTATCTGCATGTGGCTTCTCAGTGTTCTCTACTGATACTGTATTGTCCCTCGTAGGGAAGTATTTTAGTTGTGATGATTGGAAAAGGATGCCATGACACTTAGTGACTAGGAGTTAGGGATGCTAAAGGCCTGGCAATATGTGCTGCTGTGCTACACAACAAAGAATGTTTTTGTCTAAAATACCAGTGATGTTTCACTAGGGAGAAAAAAAAAGAAGTTTTCTAAAGTCACAGCTTTGAAAAAAGAAAGTAACTAGCAGAGTCAAAACTTGCACATGAATTGGACAAACTCCAATGTTTTTCAATGGCTTTTATACATTTTTACTAAATTATCACATGAATTACTAGATCTGAATTTCCCTCGTCTCCAATTAGCAGGTAAAAGTTCTGCTACTAAGCTGACATGGAGGCAACTCAAGAGTGAAGGCAAGCAAATGTCTCCAATAAGAAAGAAAAATAAGTGTTAATAAGGTCAATTTCTGTTTCTGTTGCAAGGCAAAACACATTTCTTATTTGGTTTGTTGAGAGACAATACGTTGTTCAGAATCATCGGTGATCATGAAGGCATGATTCTTTGTTCAGACTTGAATAGAAGGTTTGAATTTTACATGTTCTTAATTTCAAAACAGGAAACCAAACTGAAGCCATTATTTATAGAATCACACTCCTGAAAAGCCATAAATATATTTTTAGGAATTTAAAAATGGACTTTAAACTTGAAATGTAAGTAGAAAAACATTAATTTTTCTTCTACACTTATTAGGGAGGCTTCCAAGTTTTAGAAAACTGTACAGTTTCTCAATATGTTCCTCATTTAAATTGAGTTTTGATTATTAGACTTAACTCTGCAGAACAGTTTTAAACATACATTTGTTTCTTTTTCTAATTTAGTATTCTTTCATTCCTAATCAGCAAGTGGAAAAGTTGGTTCATAAAATGTTGATTCAAATTGCATCTCAGCATTTACACATGGATGTGTCATCAACACTGTGCCTTGATTCATCCTAAGCAATATAGAAAGAAAAAAATATACCCTTACTATGATGATTTCTCTGCCTACGTATTAGGTAAACCACTACTAACTTGACTGAGTTTAGAAGCTGCTGAACATAAGAAAGTTGACCAGTGTCTCGAAAATTGCTTAATAAGTAAGATTAAAAAATTAAATCTTGCATGCTACTGAAATTGTGGAAATGTGTAACATATGTTCTCTGCTCTTCAGAAATTGATTCCAATGTATGGCACGTAAGTGTTAACCAGACCTCATAATTAGAGTCACTGTAATGCATCGCCTCACCTTGGATGCTTTGAGAGGGAAAGGGGTTACTCGTAGGTACCATTTTGTCAGGAAAGGTGGCCATAACTGTGACTTCAACTCTCCAATCATGCCTTGGTCTTCCTGGTTAGCAGCACCATTCTGAGATGTTTAGGGACTTTCAGCATCCATTCCTGGAGTGGCATCAGTACTCCAGAGATTGCAGGGGCTTTAGGAACAGTGTGTACTCTTCACACCTGGGTCACTTGAAACAGGAAAACAATGACTTCTAATTTTGCCTAGAGCAGTGGTTCTTTCAGTATATGGGTCCAGAAATGTCAGCATCAGCAGTATCTTGTGTATTTGTCAGAAGTGCAAATTCTAAGACCATGTCACAGATCCAATGCAGCAAAAACTCGGAAGGTGGAGCCCGACATTCCAGGGGTTTCAATATACACTCAAGTTTGAGAAACACCGACCCTAGAAGTTCAGAGAAGAAGGCATGTGTGTCTGATTTAAAAGGATGAGAATTGTCGGGGAAGACCAGGGTCATGGCAGTGGAGGACAGCACTCCAGGTAGAGGTAGAGAGGGCAACCAGTGGACAGGCCTGAACAGTCAGAGGACACAGAGAAGGTCGAGGGGCAGGGCCACAGCATCAAATGGCTGGAAGGGAAAGGTTAGGAAGCCCAGAGTTTAAAAAAGGAAAAATGGAGATTCTTAACCTGGGAGTGGCAGGAGTGTGTGTGTGTGTGTGTGTGTGTGTGTGTGTGTGTGTGTGTGTGTGTGTGTGTGAAAGGAAATGTACTTTTGGAAAGGTCATTCATCTGCAGGACAATGGAAGCAGATTAAAGTACTACTTTTCTCTCCTGGGGGACGAACCATTGTGAGGGTTTGGCTGGGAGGCCCCTGGGGTACCCTGGGGCCCCTCGGTGCCTGTGCCTGTGCTGTGTGTGACATGACAGTTCACAGGGCTGGCTCGTTACTATCTCGGGGACACTGAGACTGATGGATTTCTGGACCGTCGCTCCCTTTCACAGTGAATTCCACTGCGCAGGCTTCGGGTCACTGTGCCCATTCCTGTGAATTCCGTGAGTGCCTCTGACCCGCTGTGTCACGCCTCAGCCCTTTTCAGCAGCACTAGGGGGGCCATGTGATCACTTGGGTCTCTGCAGATTCCACTCCTGCTGTCTCCTCCCACACAAGGACTTGTCGTGTCTGCTGATCTGAGACTCAGGCAGTTAAATGGTATTATTCAGAAGTCCACGGTGTTTACACCCACCCTGCTGCATGATCATCGCAAGTGCTATCCCAAGCAGCCTTCTCTTACATCCATCACACCTTCCCAGGGGAGATTGGACCCTCAGGTCAGGCACCAAGCCCAACTTTGATTTTCCTACCTCTGTCCTTTAGAACAAAGTTGAGGCTGCAGAAGTACCAGAGTGTAGACATGTTCATTTTTGTCACCTTTCTATTGCCTCATGGCATCGAGGTCTGTCTGCAGGGGACACCAACTTGACCTTCTTATTTTTCGTCTTCAGTGGCAATATGTGTGATTTCAATCTTGTTCTTTTGCAGAAATATTCTTCTTCAAGAAACTCCACATTTTAAGTAAATTTTACATTTCTACAGAGTAGATACCAAAGTCATTTTGTAAAATAAACCATTTCTGTTAAGAGATCCATAACATTCGGAAGAAATAATTGCAAAATTCATATCAAGGGATCGTCAAATGAATACCACCTACCTCGGTTAAATATATGATTTTGTCAAGTTAGGAGAATTGTGAATGGTTTTACAAAATTGTGAGGGTCTAATGTAATCTTCCTTTCTTCTTCATCACTGCTCAAAAGGCTGAAAAGGGGTGGTTTGGTGCTCATATCCACTCGGTTCCTGCCTTAGAATTCAGGAGAGCTGTCTTACCTTGGCGCTTAAGAGAAATGATTCTCTTCAGAATGTAACTTTCCCTTCCAAATGGCCTTATTCTTTTTGACAAAGTAGTGTCAAAATGCCACACTCGCTTTCGATGTATATTTAAGACTTTCAATTTTCCCTAAGTCAGGAAAGGTTTGACTTCCAGTGGGACTGGTGTTAGAGGTGTGTGTGTCTTGTGTCCACAGCCTGCTGTTCCGCTCCTCTGACACCATGTCTGTGGTGTATTTCTTGATGAGGAAACACTGTTGTCTGTTAGGTGATGGGAATACACGGCTTGGACTACAGGGGGTTGAGAATGGACATTTCACACAAACAGCGTGATTCCTTCAACAATATTTCCAAGTGTAGCGATAACGCCTTTTCAAAACCTTAATATATCTTAATTGCGTTTATTTTGTCAATACTACCTTGGTTATTTGTTTTCTCACTAGTCAATGAACTCTTTAGCATCATTTTTCATCATGTATATCCAGTCATAGTTCCTTTTTTATCATGGCAAAATGTACCTCACATGAAATTGGTCATTTTAACCATTTTCAAGTGTTTGGTTCAGTGGTATTAAGCACATTCACAGTGTACAGCCATCCCTACCATCCACTACCATCAACTTCCCAAACTGAAACTCTGTACCATTAAACACTAACTCCTCATTCATCATGCCTCCAGCCCCTTGTAACCACCATTCCACGTTCTGTCTCTATGAATTTGACTCTTACTGGTACCTCACATAACTAGTAGTTCCTTTGGGATAAATATAATTAACTAAAAAGTCAATTTAGAAATGTTCACAAAGTCTTAAATAGAACTTGGAATGGATATGGAGGCTGAGAATCAAGCCAACTTCCATTTGATACAAGTCAACAACTGTGAAAAGTTCTCCTTCCAGATCATGACTGTAGCAATACTTAGCTTTAGGAATTCTCTGGTGAGAAACTGCTTATCATTTTATTGGCTGTGTTTCTTGCCAATTTATTACAAATTGTTTCCTGTTGTCATCTCTCAGTTGAAAACTAGGACAGGTATACTTGATATTAGTGTTTCTTTTGAAAAATGACTGTTGTTCCCAGCTGTGGAAACAGTAGAAAAGAATCTGTATATTCATCAAATGCATGATGGCATCAATTGCAAGACACATGGACTTCAAAGATATTAAAATGTTGGGCATCTTAGATTGATGAAACTCACTAATTAAAAATCATGAGCACAGGTCAATAGAGTATCAAGTTGGCCACTTAGTAATGTGAATACAGTTGAGATTTTTTTACAAAGAGTCTGTATTTGCTCGTCGTGTGCCCTGCTTGTGAGTCTTTATTCTAAATTTCATCCTTTCCTACAGGGCAGATGACAACAAGAGAGGCCTGCTACCGAGACCTGAAATTTCAAGTCAACACATCCTTCTGCAGTCCCAAGACTCGACCTGTCACAGGGCTGGTACCTTGCAAAGTATCTGCCTGTCCCCCCAGGTAAGAAGCGCTGTGTTCCTTTAAGTGGGTTTCCCAGTTTGCAGACACGCTCTGGGAGGGACTGGAGCTCCCGAGTTGAGAGTGAGACGTGCTGACCACCATCACGTCATCCCTAATAGCAAAGAGGCAGAGGGGTCAGGAGCTACCTGGACAAGGGACCTGGAAGGTATGTCTGGGCAGGAAGTGGTTTGGAGCTTGTGACTATGAGTGGACGTTATGTTATGTCAGGACATCCTGTTCGTCGTATTCGTCCCGTAATCAGGTGCAGACTGGCAGGAGTGGTGACACACCATGGGGATAGTGACACGTTCTCTCTTAGCCTCCTGTCTTGTTGTCGGAGTGAAGCCTTGGAAGAACTCATTCACACGCCTACCAGAGGTTGGGGGTGGGGAGGGGAGATATTGGAATCCAGAAGCCCTGAAAATGTGCAGGTGTGAGAAGTAGACACAGGTGTGAGAAGTAGACACAGCTTTTGTCATCTGTCCTTACCCTTAGTACTGCTGCCCTCAGAATTTTCTAAACCTGAGCTCAGGCTCTGTGAGATGATGGGGTGGAAAGGACAGTTGATGTTGACATCACTGTGTCCTTGACTTAAAACCATTGCCTCACACGTAGGAAAGTTGGGAGTGTTGCTTCCTGATCTGAGTTCCTCTTTCCATCTGTGCTTCGTCTGAGTTTGTTAAGGAAATATGATGCCTCAAAGCAACTAGTTACCTATGCCATAAAGTGGAAGAAAACCACTAATTTAGATGTTTAAGAATGTGTGTGTACGTGTGTGTGTACGTATGTGTGTGTACATGTGACTTTCACTTGCAGGAGAAACTGGACTTACTATTAGTGTGTGACAGTAAATCCACCAGAATGTTAATTACCCATTGGGGTAACTGGCAATGTCGAGCAGTTGAATGATATTCCTCAGGCTTGTCGTGTTAGTGGGTCAGGTGTAGCCTTGCATTGACTGCCCTGGCCTGCTCCATGATGCTCATCTGCAAAGAATGCTCGAGATGACTTGCCCCCACCCAGGATGGAGTTACCATCACCTGAGCTTCCAACCGTGTCTTCTTTGAAGCATCGCATAATACCGATATGAACAGGTCATTGGGACACCCCTGAATAGGACCCTTTGAGTCTGCAAATACTATGGTACTCAGACCCAGGAAACAGAAGAGGCTGGTGGCCCCGAAGGAGCAGAGAGAAGCTAAGGCAGATGGCAGCAGCCGCCTGCCTTCCATAGGACGGCCCTGGCCCCGCTGGCAGCTGCTTGGCTTCCTTCTTGGAGTGAGCAGAGTGGTTCATTTAAATCGTGATTTCCTGTCATTGCAATCTGTTTGTTGGTGGGCAATGTTTTTTCCCCTCCATTCCGCCTACTCCATTTTGCCTCCAGATCCATCCACCTCAGAGACTCACTGCAAGGGAAACACAGCAGGAAGACGCTCTCTGCCTCCTGGGGTCTCCTGTTCTCAATGTCACCCAGACTTCTCTTAACCAAACCTTAGGCAGAATAAGCTCAAAAGAAGGCTACGTTGCCACCTGTTCAGTGTCAATCTTGGTGGCTTTCTGCTTCTGTGTTGTCTAGCTTCATTTTAAATGTGTCAAAATGCCCCTGCCCAAGTGAGACCACAATGCAGTCATTCAATTTCCTTAACAGAAACATGAGACTGAGGCTATCCCAAATCATCCACCTAAAGCCTCGTGACTTCTGTCTCACCTAGCTCTGATGTATTTATCTCATATTTTAGGATGTTGCATTGTCCTGTGAAAGAGAAAACATTGAGACCATGCAAAGGCCTCAGTGTGAACCCAACACCAGTCTTTTCTGGCTGGGAGATTCTTGAGAAGGACTGAGTGGGTCTCTTCATGTCTAGTGTGTGCCCAGCAAGCAACAGAGGACTGATCAGAAGGGGGCTTTCTGTCTTATGAATGAAACAAGATCTCCCAGGCCCCCATTCCACAACTCTGTGCCTCTGAGTCCTTTGAATGGGGGTGGTTTAGTGGGCATGGGTTATGTTCAAGGGCCAGAAAGAGAAAGAGGACGCGTTGACTGCCCTGGCCTGTTCCATGACACTCATGTTTCTGTAAAGGGCAGAGCTAGGTAAGATAGAAGTCACTAGGCTTTAGGTGGATGATTTGGGATAGCCTCAGTCTCATGTTTCTGTTAAGGAAAATGACCTTGCACTTGGTGCATGAGCTTTATGACACTCATGCACTTGGTGAAGGGTTCCAGCCACCAAGGCTTTTTGCCCCCCATGGGGCTCAGCCCCACCTTCCCTACTTTGAATGTGATCTGGGTAGTGATAGGACCTGTCTCCTGGGGTAAGGCAAGGATTGTACATAAAAACTATCCCATGAGATAGCGCTTACTAAATCTTGGCTGTTTTTATTGTTGCTATAAAAACAGAAACAAACTCACCATTATTTATTTAGTCTGCGAAGCAAAACTATCAATGACAAAACACAGATTAACAAACCGCATGACAAATATTAGCACGCGTAGGCTGTTATGTTATCACGTGATTTTATTTTAGCAATCCAGTTGGGAACATCAATTTTCATTGTCAATGTTCCTTTGCTTTTCCTCTGAAATGGAAGATCGATCTCCCTCTTGTCTAGGATGCTGCTGACAGTATTCCGTTCCTTGTTAAGTGAGCAGAAAGCTCAAGTTCCATGTTTCTGGGGATGAAGGCCTGTACTTTTCTCCCGAGACTCTCTACAAGGCTCTCGTGCCCCTGTCTTAGTGGCGGGTGCTCCTGGGCTCTGTTCTAAGCAGCCTCTTAAAACCAAAGCAACTGCGCAAGTGCTGCCCTGGCTGCAGTGGGGTGCGATTCAGTATTTCACGCTTAACATGAAGGAGGGTCCCAAAGGACTGGGGAGTGGAACCTTTAAAACTTCTTAATCCGCAGCCTTCTCACTTTGAACTTCAATGGGGAGGGAAATGTGCTGACTTTGTTAGAGTCCAGCCGCCTCCATGGCACCCAGAGGCCTGCTGTGCGGCATCCAGGCTCCCACAGATGGATCGCTGTCGAGCCGTGGGATTCCGGTCCGGATGCGATCCCCCCACAAAGTCATAAATCGTAGCAGGGGGCAGGGGGATGCAAGTCTGGGAGACTCCTCGCTGGAGGAAGATGATCTTAAAATGTCTGCATGGCTTCAGCCAGCAAGAGCATCATGGGGAGGTGATGGGTGCCAGCAATTTGGAGCTGCTTCTCCAAGAGGAGGGAGGCAGACAGCTCCTGCAGCTCGAAGGGGCTCCTGCCTGCGCTGGTGCTATGCACAGCTCTCCTGCTGCTCCCCCGCCTCCGTCTGCCTTTCAGTATGATTCGGGCATTTTTATCACTTACTTTTGAAGCATGAATTCTAAATCACACAACTATTTATTTCCCTTATGTTTCGCAGCTTATCTAAACAGAGTGACTCTTCATGTCATTCACCTTGACTTTTAACAGACCTTCCTGGACAACAGGGGAGGGTACAAGAGGAATACTTTCCAGACGGCAGATAGATACTTTTCTTGTCTTTTCAGTGTTCTTCTAGGAATGCAGGCTGCGAGTTTGGGTGAAGCGCATCGTGATCAAATGCTTTGTTTTATCTGCCTAGGAATCTGTACAAATGGAGCCTGCGTCCACTTGATAATTGGATGGTTCTGTGTCTGTGTGTGTGTGTGTGTGGTGTGTGTGTGTGTGTGTGTGTGTGTGTGTGAGAGAGAGAGAGAGAGAGAGAGAGAGAGAGAGAGAGAGAGAGAGAGAGAGAGAGACTCCTTACAAACCTATCAGCAAAACTGCTCCTTCAGAAACACATTCATTAACCCAAAGGGGGAAGCAGCTGCTTTTGCTTTTTTTGTCTCTTGTCTCTTTTAGATATGAACCCTGAAAACTCTAACCACCCAGGCTGAGCATGGTGGTTCATGCCTGTCATCCCAACACCTTGGGAGGACGAGACAGGTGAATTGCTTGAGCCCAGGACTTTGAGACCAGCCTGGGCAACGTAGCGAGTCTATGTCTGCACTAAAAAGTAGAATAAAATTTAAAAATTAAATTAAAATTAGCCAGGCCTGGTGGCACACACCTGTAGTCCTGGCTACTCAGGATGCTGAGATGGAAAGATCGCCTGAGCCCAGGAGGTCAATGCTGTGATTGTCATGATCATGTCACTGCCCTCCATTCTGGGTGACAGAGTGAAACCCTAACTCAAAAACATACAAAAAACACTACCCAGCCAGTAGTGTACAGGTAACCAAGGGAATGAAAAGGGCCCAGTCACTTCAGTGGTATCTTTATACAGAAGAACCTTTGCTCCCAGGCATAACATAGAATGAACATTTTGGTTCATCTCATTACCTGAGCAGCTGAGAGCACACGTGACAAGACAAGCTTCCGGAGCAGGGATGTGCACGACCCCTGGGCCCCCGTGCTGGGAAGGGGCCCCTGCTTGGTTCTGTTCTCTGCTTTTGCTGACATTAAATTCCAAAGGACTTTTTCACAAGGGGCCTGGCGTATTTGCTTTGCACGGGGTCCCGTGAATGTCACAGCCGGTGCTGCTGGCAGCTCCATTTCTATGTCATTGTGGTTTTCTGGAACATCTGGGAATTGCATTAGAACCCTCCTTGTTTTACACAGTGAATTATGCATTTGCTACTCCTGAGTTCGGATGCTGTTCTACACTGATGTCATATCATGGATGTGAACCACAGGGGACTGTGAGTGGCCATTCTCTGCTGTTATGTTCTTTTAGCTTATGGGGTGAAAGTCAACTGTGCTGAACTCTGAGCGCTTGCAAGTGAATGAAGTAACTGTGAGGGGGACCTTACAGAGTTATTCTAGATCCCTTTTCCGGGTCTCAACGCTTGCCCTGGGGGAGAGTGCAGCTGGGAATGGGACCATGCATCTCTTATCCACAGAAGCCACTGTCCTGAGGGGCACCTCACTCTTCTTTAGATGACCCGTGCCCCTAACCTTTCTCCATTTAATCAGGGCAACCACAAGTGTGGAGGCATCTGTAAGATCATGCATGATATGCATGAATGCATGAAATGTGCCTTCATGTCTCTTTGAGACTCGTGTCTTTTTAGGACTGGATGCATCAGTTTTATTTATTCAATCACCTACTGAAGGACACATCTGGGTAGCCTTATTTTTTGTATATTTCTAGCATTTATATATATATATATGTTTGTGTATATACCAAATATATACTTATATCTTATATTTTTATACATACATTGTATATACATATATGACCCATATGAGCAAAGGCAAAAACGTACCTTGGGAACTTAGGAATATTTCCATTTTTCAGGAAATTTAACTGGCTATTTAGGTTCAATGAAAATTTTTCATACCAGCCTGGGTAACATAGTGAGACCTTGTCTCTACAAAAAACTAGTCAGGCATGGTAGCATATGCCTGTAGTCACAGCAACTCAGTAGACTGAGGCAAGAGGATCACTTGAGCCCAGAAGTTGGAGGTTGTAGTGAGCTGTGGTCATGCCACTGCACTCCAACATGAGCTACAGAGTGGGATTCCAACTCAAAAAAAAAAGTTCATTATATTTTTGTTGTTCTGGTCTCTGGTACTCAGTATGATTGACTCTAAAATTCACCGAGTTTCTTCTTCACATTCAACATAACCACGCTCTGGTAATTCAAACCATGGCATATGCTTCAAATATTTTTAATAATAATACTAAACAAACAGATGATGAATAGACAGATCAATAGCACCACAAGCCTATCTCAATATCCATAGAATCACTGCAAGTGTACTAACATTTGTTGAAAACCGGAAACTTTACTCAAAATCCAGACTGGGTGGGGGTGAAAGAGAAAATGATATATTGTTTTTAGGTACAATTAGGCACCATTGCTTTATTCTCTGACTCAGGCATTGTTTAGAATTCTGGTTCTGCATTTCCAAATAGATGGAAGCTTCAGGGTAATTTTCTCTGTTATTTTTAATGTTTTTATTCTGAGATCAAAGGAAGAGTTAAGATAATCTCATTTTTGACATTTTTGAGACTTCCTTTATGGCTTAGGAATGGCATTTTTTTTATAAATTTTCCTGTGGGAATGAAGGAATGTGTGTCCTCCGTTGGATTACTTATATGACAACTAGATCAAACTATTTAGTTATTTATTCAAATCTGCTATGTTCTAATTTTTGTTTTCCTTGTATATCTGTTTCTAAGAGAAGTGTATTAAAAGGTCACATTATAATTGTTTAATAACTCCAGTTCATTTGTGTTATAATTGACTCAAAATTCCACTTTATGTTGTCAGATAGGGTTGTAACTTCTGCATTAATTGTTCTTTTATTATTAATAGCCACTTTATCTCTAATACGACTTTCCAATTTACGATCTATTTTGCCTGAAGTTAACCTTATGGCACCAGCTCCCATTTACATTTTTTGGGGCCTGACTTAATTCTTTCAACTTTTAAATGTCTGTGTCATTGGGGTTTTTTGTACCTTAAGTAGAAAGTATTCTGCTGGATTTTGGATTTTGATTATATCAGGTCAAGAACATATCTTTTTACACATAAGTTTAAATCCGTTTTTTTTTTTTTTTACAAAGTGTGGTTGCTGTTATATATGGATTTAGGTCCACCAACTTTTTGGGTGTCTTCCATTTTACCGTGTCTTTTCTTGCATCCTACTGATTCCCACCCTTTTTTTTTCTTTTTTTAATTTTTTTTATTCTAAAGATGTGGGGAACAATTCAGGGTTAGGTATACAAATGTTTATTATGCATGTACCATTGTTGATGAGGTATTCCCCCGACTCCCCTGGCAGTTTCCCTCTACTGCCAATCCCCTTCCTATAGTATTAAGATAATTGTTCAAGGTCCTCTTATGAGTGAGAACATGTGGTATTCAATTCTTTGTTTCTGTGATGTATCACTCAGACTCTAAGTCCATTCAAGTTGCTGCGAACTTCATAATTCTGTCCTTCTTTATGGCTGTGTAATATTCTATCGTGATATGTACCACATTTTTTAATCCAGTCCTCTTTTGATGGGCAGCACGGTTGGTGCTATGTTTTTGCTATTGTGAATAATGCTGCAGTAAACATGCGTGTACAGGTATCTTTTTCATAGAGTGATTTGATTTGTTTTCTAACGAGTTGTAGAATTCTCTTTCCTTTTCCCCTCTGCTGAATGTGACACATCCGCCTTCTTTGACACCATTGCTTTCTGAGTAAAAACAAATCAGACAGACTTCAATACGAATCAGTGTAACTTTTTAAATATCCAGAATTACTCATGCATGATTTTCATAAAACTTTCAGCAATAAGTCATTTATCCAAAAAGCTAAGTGAACTTTGAAGAGCTTGGACTGAAGGTTGCATCTTTTCGCAACTCAGTTATGCAGTGGTGCTGGAGTTTTCTGTGTACATGCTTGGAGGAGTATTAGAAAGCAGTGGGACAGAAGCCAGACATTACACAGAAGAAACACTCTGTGTGGAAGTTCTCTGGGGAGTCCTGGCCCCAGGATGGAGGCAAGACTTCCCTGACGAAGCCAGTGGGACTGTTTGCATTTGGAGGGAGGTCAACCAGCCCTGCTGAGCCTGGACGTAAGACCTCAGGCGACTGGCCCCAGAGGGAGGATACATCTCTCTGGGAAGCCTACCTAACTTTTCTGTCTTTTGCTTGTTTGTTGCCAAAACAAAACGAAAACACACAAAGAAACAAAACCACTGCATTAACCGTGTGTTTCTGCAAAATAAATGTGTTTTAGGGTCATTTTTTTCAGGTACTCATATATATGCCTCATTTTAGACAGCATTGAATTCTGTTAAAGAGGACATAGCTGAATTTTGCAGTCCTCTGAATTATACTTTGATACCGAAAATCCCATATATTGCGTGTCAGACATGAACTTTCTTAATGTCACTAATTTAAAATTTGTGACTGTCAGTGACGGAGTTGGACTGAATCTTCCTCTTTATACTATCTGCAAACGTGAGGTTTGCTAATATGATCAAAAGCCATAATCAGATGGCAGTAGAAGGATAAATGCTTAAACCAGATTCCTGAAAAATAAGTCACATTTCTCCCCCATTCACAAACATAGCTTTTAGTCAGGTAAGTTATATAGACCACAACATATGTCCAGATATCCAGCAGATGGTTTTTGGGTGGTGGCCTGGTACTTATCACTGCTCTGGGTGGTTTGGAACCGGCCCCTGACCCACTGGGCCACGGCATTAGACAGAGCAGGTGGTTAACAGGCTGCCATGCACATGCACTGCGTCCTTTCAAGATTAACTCTACGGTTGTGATCATCATAAAGGAAGATCATGGTCTCCTAGAATGTTGAATTTTGTCTGGCTCCAATGCATGGCAGGAATCCATGCAGGAATTTCCCTCTCAGTCCCAGCCGCCCACGTTGTCTCAGAGTCTGATGATGCCAAATGAAATTCCAACAGTGAGGATTTTTAATTGTTGGGTGCATTCATCGTTTATTTTCTTAATTAAAAGGGGGATCACAGAAGAGGATCTGCTTAAATTCTCAGAATTCAACATTTAAACTAAATCTAGGTTTTTGCTCCTTGCATTCTATTATCTTAAATAATTTTTGCCTTACTTAGTCACCACATGCATGTAGTTTAAAAAGCCCAATGGTATTTCAGAGCTCACTATAGAAAATCACAGTTCCTCACACACACTCCACTCAGTCCACCCGAAGTCTCACTGACCAGGACCACCAATTGCAGTGACTTTGGCTCTCTCTTCTGGTATCTATTTTGAGATGTCCAAATAATGAGAGACACTTTCCTATGTATGGATTTTAAAGGTTATCCTGCTACCCATCACAAGTGAGGTCTCAGCCTTTTTTTGTTGTTGTTACCTTTCATCAGTTTTATATTTTCTTAGCTCTCTTACCTTCAACTTCCTTTCTCTTCATATTGCCAATATGCTTATATTCTATTAGTATTCATTTTTTTTTCATTATTTATCAGTCCTTGCTGGCTAAGTAGAACACCTTGATTCTGTTGTCGTTCATATGTAAAATGTTGTCTAAAACTTAATGAGCGCCTGCTTTTGCTTACTGAAGTTTCTTTTACTTTTTAATATGTCCAAAAGACATAAGTTCATGAATTCATTCAACAAATACAAATTGAGTATCTACTGTGTGCCAGGCTCTTGGGACACATTAGTGAGTCAACAAAGCTCCCTGAACTAGAGGAGCTTGTGTTTAGGTTTGGGGAGATACAGTCAGTAATAGATATATTGTTTATTTAGACTTTATGCTTAATTATATTTTACATTTCATATACAAATATATATTTACATCTTGTTCAAAAAATAATACATAGATAATCTTCATATAAAAATAACATATACCATAGATAACAATATATTTATATATTAAAATGTGCTATATAATATGTAACATGTAAAAACAATATATTCATATGTAAAAATAATATATACAATAATATACTAATAAAAATAATAGATATAATTTTTTTTAATTTTTTTTAAAGGTGTGGGATATAATTCAGGGTTAGGTACACAAATGTTCATTATACAGGTACCCTTGTTGATGAGGTGCGTCCCCCCTTCCCCAGGCAGATTCCCAGTACTGCAATCCCTCTTCCCACCTCCCCCACCAGCAGTTTCCCACTACTGTCAATCCATTTCTTATAGTATTACGATAGTTGTTCAAGGTCCGCGTATGAGTGAGAACATGTGATACTCAGTTCTTTGTTTCTGTGAAAGATCGCTCAGTATTATGGACTCTAAGTCCATCCAGGTTGCTGTGAAGTTCATGATTTTGTTCTTTATGGCTGTGTAATATTCCATCTTGTATATGTACCACATTTTTTTAGCCAGTCCTCTTTTGATGGGAAGCACAGCTGATTCCATGTTCTTGCTACTGTGAACAATGCTGTGATAAACATACAGGTGCGGGTATCTTTTTTATAGAGCAATGATAGCATATTTTAGAAGGTGATCAGTGTCATGAGTAAAAAAGGAAGAAAAGAATACAGCAAGGCAGGAAGGGAGACTGAAGTAATGAAAAAAGGAAGTGCAGGCATCAGGTGGACTACATTGAGGAAGTGTCATCTGATCAAGCCTTGAGCAGAGGTGAGGACTGAAATGCCATTCCCTGCACTGTCAGGCAGGCCAGAGCACCCCTCCATTCCTTTTCCCTGGACTCTTTATTTCCGGTGTCACCATCCCTTGTCCATACCTGGGCCTGTCATCACCCAGGAACTTCCTGTGTTTTCTTGCCATGTGGGATACCCTGTCTCTGGGATGCCAGGCCATCGTGTGTCTTGGTTACACCACCATTATCTGGGAAACACAGCCTCTTCTAGCCTGAGACTGTTTTAGGGAGTTGCATTTTCTGAGGCTTCTCACAGGACAGAGAGTTTGAGAAAAGAATTCCAGGGTAGAACTCAGTACCCCCACCTGCCCAGCCCATGGGGGGGGGGGATTGGGGATTATAGGTCTGACATCCTTGTGTCCACCCACTGTGGCTGCTGAGAAGTCTGCTGCTACTCTGATTCCAAGCTCTTAATTAGGAAACTGTGTTTTGTGTTCCCTTCACCCCTTTCTGGAAGCTTTAATGCTTTTTATTTGTTCCTGGTTCCTGATGTGGTTCAATGGCATTGAATTTTCATTCATTTTCGGAGTCCACAGTGGCTTCTTTCCATTTGTTTAAAACAAAATTTCGATAACATTTCCCTTAATTTGCTATATTCTTGCCTTCTGAACTCTACTGACTAAAGTGATGTTCTTATGGGATTTTTTTCGGTTTTTTAAATATTCATCTTTTGCCTTTTTGTTCTAGGAGATTTCTTTGACTTTATCTTCCAGGTTTTCTGCACTTCATTTTGTTTTGCTTTGTTTTGTTTTGTTTTTGGTTGGTTGATATTTTAAAACTTATCTCCTTTATATTTCCAATGCTCATTTTTGTTGTTTGTGTTTTTTTATTGTTTCTTCTCTTTTAAGGTGCCCTGCTCCACTCTATTCTCTTTGGTTTTTGTTTTGTTTTTTTTCCACTGAGGCTTTTTATTTGTACATATGCATTGCATTACATCCCTAGAAAAAGAATCCCAAGATTTTCCCTTCTGTGTGTTTCCTTCTTGCTTCTTCGTGGTCCATAATGCCAGCTGAGGTTGTCAGTACAATGAAACAAAGTGGTGGAATGGAAACAGATTATTCTGCCACCTTTCTAGTTCTTTGAGTTGCACACCAAATCTGGAGCTGATTATGCCACATGTGTTTAACCTGCCTGTGAGGTTCACAACAATTTTTCCAGTTCTGTGATTATCAATGATTTCAAACTCGACAGTGTGACCATACTTCATTTGTTTCTCTCAGTCGTCCATTTCTTCCTTTCTGTTTTTCTTTCTTTCTTCTTTCTTCTTCCACCTGTTGATTATTTTCCTTCCACATTCCTACCAGTGGTTGGGCAGTATGTTTGACTGCTTGTTTTCATGTTGTCGTCTCCCACAAATACCTAATCATTCTGAATGTCCATGCAGGTTGAGATCAACTCACCAAGACTTTGATTGGACATTCACTGTGCTTGTTTGTCAGTGATGCATTGGAAAACACAGGACAGGAAGCAGTTTTTATTTCTGCTCTGTCACCTCCAAAATTCTTCCCCCAGGCTCACCCATTTCTCTTGAGGAGGATCCTGTCGGTGAATGATTGGCATTGGAGGTGTGTGTGTGGTGGGTGGGCCAACATCGTGCCTGTCACTCTAGAACACGGAAGGGAAGGTCCCTTAACGTTCTTCCATTTTGCGGACTTATTCTCTTGTGCCAGTCTGACACCACTTCATTTCTACAACATTTTATGAAATGTACTCCCTGACAGGAAAAGTTTACCTTTCAACACTTGTCTTTCTTAGAATTGTGGAGGCTTGCCCTGAATGCTTTTTCCAGATGAACTTTATATTCATGTTGTCAAGTTAAAAAATAATCCTTTTGAAATTTTGGTTTCGGTTGCACTGCATTATTCAGTTAATTTAGACAAAACTGAAATCTTGAAAACTTGGAAGCTACCTATCAAAACTCTTTTTTTTTTCTTCTTTGTTATTTCCTTTGGCCACTGGGTTCTAAAGAATCAGTTTGCATATTTATTCATATAAGCGAATATGAGCATTTTTATTTTTTCTGAATATTTTATTATTTTTATTAGTCTTTTGAATGAAATTTTGTATTTTATTTATTTTTATCAGGTAAAACACTAATTTTGTACAACACACTAAAATTTTATATTTTCAACTTTTTTTCAGTCAGTTGTATTATACATTTAATGTCACAAGCTGATCATGGTAATTTTGACTTCTCTCTCTAATGTTTATACCTCTTATTCACCTCTGTCCCCAGTTTAATTGCAATGCCATTTATTTCTAGAACTGTACTGAAATGCCTTATTTCTTTTTCCTGATTTCAACTGGAATGCTTCTGCATTTTCACAAGTAAGTGCCAGCTATTCATTTGACATGTCTCTTTATTTCTATTTTCTCAAGCATGACTGAATTTTAGCTCATTTCTTTTCTCCTGTATAATTGTTTTCTAATGGACTTAGAAAAGTTTTAAGAAAAAAAGCTGGCAAATCTGTTTTTAAAAGTTTGTGAGTTTCTGCACACCACATAGGATAGAGAAAGCCATGCTCCCTACCTATCCCCACCTCCCCACTACCCGGAAGCTCACAAAGTACTATCACTTCAGGTACTACAGGAATAGATCTGTGGTTACTATTTCTTTGACCAAGCGAATTGATCTTGTCCAGTCACACAGCATCCTGGGGTTTATAAGCAAATGATGATACCCATAAGAGCCTGAGGTTACAGCAGATGCCAAGTGTTGACTATGTTCTGTGTGTTTGTATAGGTGACACTGTGTTAGCCACCAAACCACTGGAGGACAACTGAACCCATTAATATTACTACTATTTTAAAAAGTGAACACTCATGACGTTGTGAAGAAAAGTACATGCTCATTCTCTAGCCTTAGGTAAATGAGGCCTGTGATGTGTGGTTAATTGCACCATCCTTGCATTCCTGTAATGAAGCCCAGTTGATCATTGCATATTCTTTAATGTTCTGGTGGCTTTAATTTAATAGTAATTTATTTTAGAAGATAGCTCAGTTTCAGAAGATAAATCTCATATTAATTCTTTCATCTAAGTTTACTTCCAGTTTTTAATTTTTTTTTTTTTTTTACTGCTACTTTTGTTTTTAGATTTTTTGCTGTATGGCTTTCTGTTCTTTTTTGCCCCTTTGGTTATTTAGAAAACATACTATATATTTGTAATACTACTATAGTTACCTCCACAATTTAAAATCGTATGCTTAAGTCTCTCTTTCTTGATTTATTAACTTTACAAATTGAACTAAAGCTGTAAAGACCCCGTTGGGCAAAATAAACCAATTAGCACATTTTTACTTCCTCCATTCTCTATTCCTCTCACTTCAGCTCAGGCCCCAATCTTTTCTTATAATTGTGAACCAGCTTCTCACTTCAGTTTAGCTTTAGTAGTTTTATTTTTATATTGTATTGTGTACTTCTGTCCTTCCAGCAATTATGGCATGCAAATTCTGTTTCATGATCTTGGCCACAGCTGTTTAGGTTCAATTGTCTATCTAAACGGATTCCGTGGCCTCGCCAGTCTTTGTGCTAAACCCCTCCTGTTCTTGAGTTTGACAGTGTAAGTCTTTCCTGGTCAGGGCATTATGTATCTGAGGATACTATTCAGAAGGTTGACTGTGCCCTGAATTTCCTGACTGTCTGCATGTCTCTGTGTTGCTTCACTCCAGCTCCCACGAATGTAATTCTGTCTTATCTCCATCATGTTCCATAGAATTCTTACTCTCTTTTACATTTTCTGACAGTGTAATTACATTTTGCAGAACTGTGTTTGCATAAGTCAGTCTTCTTCCAAAATAATTTTTTATTTTTATTTTTATTTTTGAATGTTATGTCCTTCTCGTGTGTTTTTGTGGGGAGGGAGTTGCTATGTCATCTTCACATGGGCTCCCTGTAAGCCTTCTTTTCTTTTCCCCAACTCATTCTGACTGGGGCATTTCCACACAAGTTATTTATAGACCAAAGCTAAACTGATCGCCTTGCTGCAGGCCTTGTTCCTCTGACGTATTTCTTCTAAGTGCTTTACCAATACCAATGGCTTATGTGAGCAGCGCTTTTGCTTTGATTCTTTTGATATGTTTCCCAGTCATTTGTTATATTTTGAGAAAAGGAATCTGCATGACCTTACTCATATAATAGTTTCACAAAATCTCCACCATGATTTTTAAGATGAAAAATAAAACTTTTAGAGATATGTGCTTTCTTTATAAAGCCATCAAAGAGTGGTCTACACTTGTTAAATAGTTATGTGACCTTACAGTTACTAAAGACACTTAGAATCTGGTCTATTAATCAACAGGAGTGTTATTTATCTCTGATGACCATGCCACCTTTCTGCCCTGGTGACGGTTGCTTGTGAGGGCTTTCCCCAGAATTGGCAGCTGACTACATACAGTCCCTGTGGCTGCTGTGACCAACATTTGGAATGTGCCTCCAGTCTGCCCTGAATGGTGGTTCTCCCAATATACCAGAGCATGGGTGTGGCCCAGGTGGTCTATGCTGGGGTCCTGGATCTACCATGTGTTAGTATTTATGCACCTCAGTTTCTTTATCTATGAAATGAGCACAATAATCATGCCAATCATGTAGATTTGTTGTGAGAAAGATTTCTACAGGTAAAGCATCTCATTAAATACCAGCTATCATTATTAGTGTTATAAGAACTAAATAAACAAAAGAGATGTGGACACCAGATGCATCAATAGGAGTAGTCTGTGTATTGTTCAGAGACTTGTACTACACAGAGAGTGCCATAAAATGTATACCCATTTTAAGTGTGATAATCTTGGGATGAAAACTTCCCATTTTGCTGTTTTAATAATGTGTCGTATACCTGTTCTGCTAACTCCAATCTGACATGCACACTGCTTGGTAGACTTCTGCAGTGAGCGTGTAAACTGTTCCAACACCATAACAAAAGAAGCAGGACTTGTCGCTGTGTGAGGTCTTTTGGATCTTCCCTTGTGCAGATCACACGTAGTCCCGTGCATCTCACACTTACCACGAATGTGTGCAGTTGTTAGGCATATTGCAAGTTCTGTTGCATACTCACACCTCCATTGTCATTATACTTCCACAACATTCTTGAATTTCAAATACCACTTCAAAGTGGTCTTGTGCTCTTTGAATGACCACTGTGCTTCCGCTATTTTCTTTGTCCTACCTGTCGCATGGTGATGCCAGCATTCATTTGATTCATACCATATTTTGAGCGAGCATCATACTACATATTGCTTCCAAAATTCAATTCAACTTTCAAAAGTAATACATAGATAACATATCTTAAAATGTGTATTTTTTTTTTTTTGGCACCCACGGGATATTGGTTCCTTTAGGACAGTGAGATTTTGCACAGCCTGTTCAATGTCATTTAATGACTATTAGACCATAATACACAAAGAATCATAGAGCAGCCCTCTGCATTCAACCCCCCACTAATCTCAGCATTTCAGATACCTTCACTTCTTCTTCCTCTTTGGGAGAACCTTTTATTTCGTTCAAAGAATTGAATTTCCCAGCTCGCTTTCCCCAGTCTGTGAACGCGAATGCAACTCTCTCATGGCTACTTGTGCATATGTAGACCTTACTTCATATGGGAAGTTAAAGAAAGACATCCCAGTGCTGTCAAAAGTACTCAGACATTGTTTCTCTGTTCTGCATATGATACTTTGGAATGAATTATTGTAAATGCTACACTGGTTGGCTGCTGTCCCAATTTGAGTCATTTAAACCAGCTGAACCAGAGAAGGAGGTCTTTAAATATGGGCTTTCTCTAACCCAACTCCTTGTAAGAATACTGAGCATGTGTGAAACCATTTAAATATAAAATAGAGTATTTGTGTGTGTGGGGGGAGAGAACCACTGAATCATTAGACTCTTTTGCAACATAGACTAATAAATTATACCAATAAAAATAAAACTAGTATAACTAATGAGATACCAGTACAGTATATTTTTTCTTATCGTCTCTTAGTTTTCTGCACCAATGTTTTCAAGAGTAATAGATAAATATGACATTTAAAACAGGATTCATTTAATAAGTTTTATGATATAATGACTAAAGTTTTACATTAGAAAGTTGATTCCAAAGACTGAAACAGTAACTATAATTTAACTAATTATTTAGTTAACCAAACTAAATATCTAACTATGTTTTTAAATATATATTTTTTTTTTGAGTTGGAGTCTCATTCTGTTGCCCAGACTGGAGTGCAGTGGCCGCTCCCGGCCACCGCAGCCTCAACCTGCTGAGCTCCGGTGATCCTTCCGCCTCAGCCTTCCAAACAGCCAGAATTACAGGCATGCGCTACCACGTCCGGCTGATTTTTTGATTTATTGTAGAGATGAGGTCTCGCTGCCCAGGCGGGTCTCGAACCCGCGGGCTCAGGCAATCCACTCACCTCAGCCTCCCAAAGGCGCGGGATTACAGGCTGAGCCACCGAGCCCAGCGTAAATATATTTTTTTTAAATGCATGATGCTTTAGAATCCACTAATTAGTAAAACTCACTTCATGGGGAAAAATTCAGTCAATGGGTACCTAAGACTTAGTAAGAAAATAAGAAATAACTAATCTGCAGGTGTCTTGAAGAAGAATGAAGGCATCTGAAAAGGTAGTTTCACAGGGACAGGAGCCAGGAGGTTACATAAACATTATTCTCTCTACTCAATGTGTTCATTTCCTGAATCCAATTAATCTCCTCAAAGTGCCACAGTGAGAAGTCCTTCCTGCAGAGAATGGAATTGTTCCAACCTTATCAAGAAAGATTACTCCAAAGTCAAGTGTTACCCATATATTCTTGGCAGGCACCCCGCCTAACAGCATCTATTGGCCAGAAAAACTATCTGTAACGTGATACCTTCATGCCTGGGTCTCAGCTTGGTGGCTGCTTGAAAGCATAGGAGATAAAACTTACAGATTCTTAGAAGTCATGGCAAAAATCCAAATCCTGCTGTCATTTTGTGGAAATAGCAGTAAGTATTCCTGAGTCTGCTGTCACTTATGTCCTTTGCTTGGATTCTTTGCCTCGACGAGGTTCATACCTCACATAGCCCATCAGTTAGTCAGTCTTTACCATTGTCACAAATTTTCTAAAAAGCAAGGAAATCAAATCCCCAGTTTTGCTTAGTGTTAGCAAGTTAGCCACTCAAAAAGCATTGCAGAGAGCTCTTTGATACGATGCTGTGACCATGATCATCTTACCATCTCTCTTTATACCCTGACAGTGAAGAATGTGACCGAGACTCCAGGCAGGATACTGACATTGATTTCATGCATGGCGTCAGCTTGTTTGCGGATTTGATCTGTGTAAAATATGGATTCAATCCGCTTCTTTCATTTTTCCCTTAAAACTCTTTGGATTTATGGCAATTCCTGGTGACCCCGTCACCGCAGACGTCACATAAAACTTCTGTGGATGGCCCTCACTGACCAATCCCACTCACCAAGACCCTCACAGTCCCCCCTGTTACCCCCCCAACCCACCACCAACCCTCCCCATCACTCCCCATCGAGTTCACAAGCCTCAAGAACTGAGTAGTTGCAGTCCAGGCTCAAAGTGACCAGAACCACTGCACAAAGACACCTGGAAAACATTTTTAGAAAATCATCTCATGAACCTGGAGATTATTTCTAAGTGTGTATCTCAGAGTGAACATCCAAGAAACCCTAACGTGAAAATTCCAGAAGAACCTGAAACCGGAGAAGGCGGGAGGCATCATTTTTAAATCCTTGTCATAAAAAGAAGAAGTCACGGTGGGGAGGGCTCAACCTTTGTAATAGCGTGAGAAACTGACGTTCATTCTCATGAAAACGCGGGTCCAAAGAACAGGAGCTGGTATTCGGTTGTTAGTGAATCCTCCATGACTGAAATTATGTTTTGCACCTTGAGAGATGAATTAAGCCGTCTCCTGTGGGATGGTTATTCATTTCAAAAGAAAGAAAAATGAACCTAAGTCTGTCATGAAGTACTTAAATTCATGTTAGACACGTAGGTTTTCCTTAGAGCACCACGTAAGTGGCTCCCTTGAGAGTCGGGAAAACATATTTCAGATGTTATAGGAAATCTGGACACTTAAGATGACTAAGGGAAACCTATTTAGAAAGAGCTCGGCCGTGAGTATTTTGACACGGATTCAACTCTGAGTCATTCAGAAATTTCCAAACAGGCTCCATGTGGATAATTAGCCATATAGGGGAAATATCCAATTTTCACCAAGGGTAATGAGTTCTACACGTCATCTGTGTATAAAATAGATATGCATAACAACAATTGCAATGGTCCGATTAAAATATGCAAGTCCCCCAAATTCCTATATAGATGCATTTTTCCTCGGACATTTTTGAGCCAAGTGACATTGTTAACTCACATCAGATTTCTCTCCAGTTAGCAAGCCTTGTAGAAGTCTTACTTATCTGGCGGCAATGCAGCAAAGTGGGTACGAACACAGGCTCTCTGAGTTTCCTTTCTGGTCCTGCCACTCCCGCTGTGTGATGTCCACCATCAAGGACTGCAGTGACTGCGGCCAAGCTTCTCAGTGCCTCCGGCCCTCGGTTTCCTCATCTTCAAAATGGGAATTCCAGTGGCACCTCTCCCTAGGGTTGTTAAGTGAGTTCATGGGTGTGCATGGGTTGTTTGGTATATGTGAGCTTTAGAAAGGAACCAGAACTGGTCGTGAGAACCTAGGCCCTGGAGCTGGACTTCATGAGTCCACATCCCATCCCACGCTGCTAAGAAATCTTTCTGCACTTCACTTTTAGGAAGCACCTACCTCAGTGATGTGTGGGGAGGAGTTAAAGCTGTTAGCAAGTAAAAGGAAAAACACTTTGCACTCTGCCTGACATTCCCTTTGTCCTAAAGAGGTGCTAACTCAGCTTGGTTGTTGGTAACTGAGTTGACATTCTACCTGTAAGGTGCACCTGGCTTTCTTTCTTGCTTGCTGCAGTGTGTGAAGCCATCTGCATAAGCCTCTTTTTGTCACTCTAAGATTTGCAAATAGCCCCTCTCATGCCTGTAACCCCAGTGCTTTGAGAGGCCAAAGCAAAAGGATTGCTTGAGTCCAGGTGTTCGAAACTAACCTGGGCAACATAGGGACACCTCATATTTATGAAAAATCAAAAAGTTAACCAGGTGTGGGCCTGTAGTCCCAGCTACTCAAGAGGCTGAGTCAGAAGGAACGCCTGAGCACAGGTGGTCAAGGCTTAGGTGAGCTGTGATCATGCCATTGCACTTCAGCCTGGGTGACAGATTGAGACTCTGACTCAAAATTTTAAAATTGCAAATATTTTGTTAGAACTTCAAGGTTGACTATGTAGAGCTTGTTGCTGTCTGTTGTTGCTTTATTTTTAACACCCCCCATGTGGGGTCATTTATCCTAATCTCCCAATAATTATCTATGGCTGTGTTTAGGATGGGGATCAAACCCCAACTGGTCTCTCTTGTAAGGTGTCTTGGCTGCTGTGGAAACAGCAGTTGGTTAAATCAGGGGGTGACAAGGCAAGGGCAGCCTGCCACTCGACTTTGTAAACACAATTCCATCAGAACAGCTACACCTATTCATTTATACGTGTCTTCAGAGCTTCCTCACAGCATGGATGAGTTTCGTGGCAGAGATTGCATGCCCCAAAATATTTAATATCTGCCCCTCAAATAAGATATTTCTCAACTCTTAGACTGGATGAAAACATCTCCCAGCAAAATGAGTGTCTTAATCACAAGCAGTTTCTCTGTATTACCTCTTTTGGGGGCAGAATAATAGTGTTAATGTGATTCTGTAGCCAGATGGGTTACAATGTGACATTCCATGAGTCTTTGACCTGTCACATAAATGTATTAGAGAAAGAGGGAAAGAGAAGGAGAAAGGAGCATGCCCAATGAGCATGGGTGTCTTAAGAGAAAGAACGCATATTTGGCTTTGACAAAAAGCTTGATATACCTTTACAATGATTATTAGGCTAACCATGAGCTAAAGGGTGGGCCGCAGGCATCTGGTGCCAAGTTTTAATGACCATCTCTCTACCTTTGATAAGCTAAGGGGGTGGGCTTTTCCTGAACATGCATTTTTGCCTTTGACAGGAAGCTTGATAGACTTTTACAACAATTATTACACTAAACATGAACTAAGTGTGGGCTGCAGGTATCTGGTCCTGAGTTTCAATGACCATCTCTCTACCTTTGATAAGCTAAGTGGGTGGACTTTTTCTGAATGTGCATTTTGCCTTTGACAGAAAACTTGATAGACTTTACGGTGATTATCATGCTAACCATGACCTAAAAGATGGGCTGATTACCATTTCTTCACCTTTGATGCACTTTCCTGAACACACATTTGCTTTTGACAAGAAGCTTGATAGACTTTTACAGTGATTATTATGCTAACCATGAACTGAAAGGGTGGGCTACCCTGAGAAGTCCACATTCCAGCCTGCAGGGTAGTCAGGCCTGTAAGAAAGATGTCTGAACCCTTTCCCTATTTAAAACTACCTTCAAGAAGCCTACCTGTCTAACCTACACTGAATAACCTGACTCAGTTCCAGAAACAGATTTCAAGTAGATCAGAAAATCTAAACCTAGTTTCAGTCTCCAGTCTTCCTATTATTAGTGCATGAGTATCTTTTAGAGTGAGTTGATGTATTTATTGGTAGATTTATCATCTCAAAGATTTAGGAAACATGTTCCTTTCTTGGTTAGAAAAATGATGTATCTTCAGGGTAACAAAACTTCCCTTAAGTAAAGAAGTAAGTTAGATTTGGAATCATCAGATATGTGTCATGTACAAACTCATGTTTTTGTGCTGATTTTCACCTAAATTATATAAGAAAGACATATCCTAGCCAGTGGTTAAAATGTGTCAGCAAAGCCAGAGGCCTCGTGGTCTTATAAATGATCGTGTATTCTTTGATGGGCCATTTTCTCCCTTGGCCCATAATTTGCCACATTAGGACTTATGAGAAGGCCTGGAATCTTGTAGTATAGGTCCATTAACGTGTTGGAGGAAGGGCCACTTCTCCCCTGGGAATGTTAACCAAGTGTTGTCCAAATGCAGTTCAGTAAGCCTACAGATTCTCCCCACTTCCATGACAGAGTGGGTTCTAGTAGCTTCTTTTGGGAGTTACTCAAGTATTTAATTACATTTTCTCCTTGAAAGATGGGATTTGCAAGAGGTACTAGCAGTCTTTTCTTTTCCCTTGTAAACCTTCACTGTATGGGACTGGACTGCCCCATTCTTCCCTCTGTGACTGTGGGCTTTTGTTCTTGGCTCAGGTAGAAGGAGAGCGTCTGCGTGGGGCTGCTCAGGCCCCTCTAGTTTAGTATCATTGAGCTCATGTCCACTTTCCTTTCTTTAGATATAAGTGAATGCATCCAGTTACGGTTGCTTGGGGGCATTGTTTTCCATATCCTGTCTTCCTCCCCTTCCTTCCATTTTTAGAACCTTCTTTTAAATTTCTCAATAATTCTTATAAGAGTAAATGTCCTAAAATTGCAGTCTCGATATCATGCAAAAGCATGACTCTTTTATTACACAATCTGCACCCATGTCAGAGAATCACTAAGAGGTAACAGTACAAAATAAATGTTTGTCTCTCTGATTTTTTTTTTCTTTTTAAAAAATCGTATTTTCTAAGTTATGTGTTTAGTGGTTTTACATTGATTTTCAAAGAGGACACATAAACCTCATGCTGTAGGAAAGTACAGTTTTCCTCCTCATCTGCCTATTGAGTAGAGAGACTGAGAGACTGACTCCATTGGGTCCTGTGGACCACCCTTGAATGGCTTCACTTTCCCAGGTGAGGGTTGAGGGGAAGAGGAAGAGGTGAAGGAATAAACTATGGCAACCACAGTCAACCCTTTCACAGTTCTCCCTCTTTGTTAATCTTCCCACCTGCCCAACTCTGCATGGAGAAGGGACCATGATCATCTCCACTTTGCAGATGAAGAAATGGAGACAGAGTATCCAGTGATGTCCCGAAGGCCACCAACTGGCCAGGGTGGAGCTGAGGTTAGAACACGGCAGCTTGATGGGAGAGCCGCCACTCCACCCCACACCACACACCTCCGACTCAGGAAGGGCCATCCTCAGGAAGTCAGCCATTCAGATCACAGACCGGGGGGCTTCACAGAGAACTGTAGTATGCATTGCCCTGATGGTGTGTGGTTACAATTTTGTAGATGTCTCTACCTGCAGGCAAAAAGCACATCCTCTGAAACACAGGTTCATAAAGTAGATTTTCTTTGGCATAGTGTGTTGGCCATGTGCTCTTCCAAAGAAGGTATTTGTCCAGTGTTTAGCACGGCCCCCATTGCCTGATGCTTTCTTATTTTCATTCAATCCTCTGTATCTGGTCCAAGCTTTAGATTCAGTTTACAATAGCCAAAATAGAACTGTGTTCATACATTTTCCCACGATAAAACAACTTCTCAATGAAACAAACCAAAAAATAAATAAAAATAAAACACAGTTTCATGACGGTGATCCCAAACTTTTGAACATATGACTATCTAACAAATAGCATAGCTCCGTGGCTGTGACTGAGAATGGTGACATTCACTGTCAATCTGTCAACAAGTGTTGAGTATTTTTCAAGTGCTTAGTCCTGTGAGTTTCACAAAGGCCTTGATGAAATGTCAAATTGTAAAGCATAGGTTTTGTGGACGGATAGAATGGGCCCCCTTGAATGGGTTCAGCCTGCCAACACAGCCAGCCTCTCTGCCCTTCCAGATGACTTTTCTACCTCTGGTCTCTTATCCATACTGCTCTCATCCATACTGCAGCAGCAGTAATCTCGCTGGAATACCAACTCAGGAGAGACAGTCCTCCAAGTCTGTCTTCCAAGCCTGCTCATCACCATTTGCTTAGACCCCAAATGCCGTCTAGTGGTCTCCATGGGCCCCTGGGGCTTGCCGCTGCCTCCTCCAGTGCCTTCAAGGGCATTGAGTGCCTTCAAGGGTTTTGCCGCATCCTCAAGGCCCACATTCTTGCTGCATTTCCTGCCTTGTCCTGACATCCTTCTCACCTTGAACTTCCCGGACTGCCTATCTTAGCACTTACCCTTCATGGGATGCATTTACTCTCCCATCTCAGCCGTTCTTGACATCCCGGGAGGCTCCAGATGCGCTCTGGCTGGGTCCACGTGCCTACGGTGCTTAGCCCACAAGTGCCATGTTGTGTCTGTGACGAGGACAGCAGGCGTTTCCTTACTCCTTTTTTCTTTTCTAACAAGAGTGAAAAACATGCCTTTTTTTGGAATGTTTACTGTTTCTTTGTTTTTAAAAATTAATTGCACTTTATTTTAAAGTTGTGAGGGTTTGGGTCAGGATTTTATTTTATTTTAATATTGTGGGGATTTTTTTTTTGGTCAGTTAATTTATTTATTTGTTTTTTAGTCAGAGTCTCACTCTGTGACCCAGGCTGGAGTCCAGTGGAACAATCATGTCTACTGTAGCCTCGACCTCCTCCTGGGCTCAGGCGATCCTTCCACTTCAGCCTTCAAAGTAGCCAGAACTACAGGCGCGTGCCACCAGTCCAGCTAACTTTTTTGGTTTACTGTAGAGATGAGGTCTCTCCAAGTTTCCCAGGCTGGTTTCAAACCCCTGGGCTCAGAAAGTCCTCTCACCTCCGCCTCCCAAAGTGCTGGGATTGCAGCCGCGAGCCACCACACCCGGCTTCCTTAGTCCCTTTAGCACGGTGAATATCTGGGATGGAGGGAAAAGGCAGAGATGGTGCTTCTCTCGGGAAGTTGTAGCCACCGAGGCCTTGTGTGCTCAGGGGGGACCTGGTGGAGGAAGCAGGAACTGAAGGTGTCTTGGAGGGTCATTTCCCGGCTTGTCAGCATCACAGGAAGAGGCCTCTGAGAGTGTCATGGTTTTCTAGCTATCTTGTGTTTCTAAGATGTCATTCCGTCCATTGTTTTTTCTGATGTGGCAGCTGACACATTCTTAGCTCTTAGTGAGTGTGAAATTTATCCTAAGGACAATTAGGAATAATTGCCCCAGTGGCTGCTTGTTCTCGATTTTCCTTCTCCTTTCTTTCACTCATGTCCTTTGTGTGGTGAGAAAACATTCAGTGAGGAGAGGAGGCTTCCTGTCCAGGACAAAAGCTCCAGACCTGACTTTCCTGCTGTTTTCTTTTAGTCCACAGAACAGTCTCTCTCGTTCCCTTAAAACATGAGATTGTGGGCCGGGTTCGGTGGCTCAGCCTGTAATCCCAACTTTGGGAGGCCGAGGTGAGTGGATTACCTGAGCCCACGGGTTCAAGACCCGTCTGGGCAACTTGGCGAGACCTCATCTCTACAATAAAATCAAAAAAATTAGCCAGGTATGGTAGCATGCGCCTGTAGTTCCAGCTACTTGGAAGGCTGAGGCAGAAGGATCACCTGAGCCCAGCAGGTCGAGGTTGTGGTGGCCGGGAGCACGCCACTGCACTCCACTCTGGGCAAAAGAGTGAGACTCCAACTCAAAAAAAAAATGTGAGATTGTGGCCGTGATTTGCCATCCCTTGCATCGCGACTTCCTCTTTGGGCCTGTCAGGAAGGAGCTGGCCAGAGAGCCACACCAGGCTGGGTGTTGGGAGCTGAGCTAGGTGAGCTGAACTGGACCCACTTGGAAGGAAGGTTTCTCCAGTCCTGAGAATACAGGTCCTCTTTGTTTCCTTCCTTGTCCATGACTTCCACTGTGTTCCCAGTAAGCTTATATTTCTATCCTTGAAAAGTTATGCTTTTGAAATATTGCTAAGGCAAATGATCCTTCCACCTCAGCCTCCCGAGTAGCTGGGACTACAGGTGTGTGCCACCAAGCCCACGGTGCTTTAAAAAAAAATTTGTCTAAAGATGGGATCTCACTGTGTTGCCCGGGATGGTCTCAAACTCCTGGCCTCAAGCAATCCTCATGCCTCAGCCTCCCAATTTGTTGGGCATATAGATGTAAGCCGCTGTGCTTGGCTTTTTAAATGTTTTTGTAGAATGTTAGTGATTTTAAAAATCAGCATTCATTACTGAGTAATGGTGTATCCTGAGATGCTGATATGACCAAGGATGGTAAGAAAATAACTATATGTATTAAAAACATATATATTGCGAAGGCAGGTTCCAAGGGCAAAATTTCCAGACTGAGAATATGATAAAGGAAGAAACCAGTGGTTATGTTAGTCAGGTTCTTGGGGCAACCACATGCATTCTTAGGGTTCATTTTCTTAGGATTCAGGAGAGCTTGC
Organism: Cephalopachus bancanus; assembly: GCA_027257055.1. Taxonomy (NCBI): domain Eukaryota; kingdom Metazoa; phylum Chordata; class Mammalia; order Primates; family Tarsiidae; genus Cephalopachus; species Cephalopachus bancanus. Next base: position 8,470,153 of record JAPVLO010000011.1, on the reverse strand, counting down.
CTTAAAATTCCTTGCCAGCACAGCCATTTTTACTCTGAACCCCTTCCCCAAGGGCCTTGAACTTTGGAATTACCCAGCATACTGTAGACTCACAGGCATTCAGGAAGGTGGGTACAGCAGGTCCACCCAGGTGAGCCTTGTGTCCTAGGAAGCTGGAGCCATTGAGTATTTTAAATAGGAGTGGGCTGTTCATATTCGCACTGAGGATACTTCTTGGCAACAGCAGGGTAGATTTGTTTTTATCAGCAGCCCCAGAAGCAGGCGGGCAACAAAGAGACCATTTGTTTCAGCGATGACAAGGCTCTTGTATTAGTCAGGGTTCTCCAGGAAAACAAAACCAGTAGGATGTGTGTAGTAAAGACTCTCCCTGGTTGCAGTCCTCCGTAAGACTTGTAAATAAAACTAACTTTAATCCTTTAAACCCCGATTCTTCAACTGATAAGAAAAGAGAGAGAGAGAGAGAGAGAGGAAGGAGGAGGGGTAGGGGAAGAAGAGAGAGAATAAGAGAGAGAGAGCAAGGGAGGAGGGAGAGAAAGAGTAAGGAAGGGGGAAGGAGGGTTGGGGAGAGAAGGAGGGAGGGAGAATGAGAGAGAGAGGGAGAGAGAAAGGGAGAGAGAAAGGGAGGAAGAGAGAGGAAAGGGAGAGGGGAAGACATAAAATGGATTGATTTTTAAGGAATTGGCTTGCGTGATTGTGCAGACTGGCATGTCCAAAATTCACAGGACAGACCATTAGACTAGAAACCCAAGGAAGAAGTGCAGTTTTGCATTTCAAGTCTGAAGTTATGGCTGCTGGTGGAATCCCTCCTTCTTCCTCCTTTTCCTTCCTGTTCCATGGCCCTCAGTCTTTGTCTTTTTGGGCCTTCAGCCGATTAGATGAGGCCCACCCACATTATGAGGCATAATCTGCTTTACTCAAAATCTACTGATTTGAATGTTAATCTCGTCTAAAAACATCTTCATGGAAACATTTAGACTAATGCTTGGCCAAATATCTGTCTATGGTATCCTAGCCAAGTTGACACATAAAATTAACCATCACAGACCTGGACTCAGCCAACGTGGGTGTCAGATGTGCAGAGGAGAGTTGCCTTGCTGAATCATTAGGAAGTAGAATCTATGATTTGATGGGAGGAGGGAAGGCCTGGGGGGATTTCACTTCTGGTGCAGGTGACTGGAGAGGCAGTGGGAGCAAAGACAGAGACTGTCAACTGGAGCTGTCTAGAAGCAGTGGTCTACACAGGTGTCAAACCCAAAAGGAAAGATTTGGGAGTCCCCAGACAGGAGAGACACTCTCTTAGCCCACTGGAAAAAGTGGGTTGAGGAAAAAAAATTTTTTTAATGCAAACACACCTTGAACATTTGTTTTTGCTTAAAATACACAAATGTGCATCCATTTGCTAATTTTTTAAATTATGGTTCAATTTTTTTAAAAAAGCAAAAATCTGCCCATTGATGTGTCTGGGTTGATTATTTGCAGAAAACATGCACATTGCATCCGATTTCCAATGTGAGTTGCTCTAAAGGAGAGTGAAACTTGTCCCATTTATCCAAGCACAAAATCATTTTAAGTTTTTAATTTTTTCTCAGTATTGGACTTTTGTCTCAGCCACACCTAACTTGACAGCAGTTCTGTTTAATGACGGGTCTGTACTGAGTCATTCTGAAGATCTAACTTCATTTTCATAGTAACAGGCTTTTCTTTTTTTATGCTCATGTTTCATGGCGCTACACCAAGTTTAATTATATTACGTAATTCCAGCAAGAAGTTCAGCTGGCATAAACAGATTTGATGATGGACTGAGCCAGTTCCCTACAAACCCTCAAGTGGCAGCAGAAGGATGCTGCCATCGCTGGCAAGGCTGGCACCTCACCCCCTGGCACGGATGAGTGAGTCTGACGTGTCGGCTCAGGCGAGCAGAGAAGAGCTTCGAATTTGGCTGGCAGTGAACCAGGGGCCAGCGAGGAGCCAAACCAGGTGGCACATCTAGTGGTCAGAGACACAAACCGTCATCTACGGAGCCACTGGCACAGAAGCTGATCCAGATACTATTCCAGTGTTCGGTCTTCTGGAGAGTTGTAAACTGAGAGTATCACACAGGAAGCTGTATGGGCCTTGCCCAGTGGAAACCCAGTTGTGTGCTCAGGTGTCGGGGTAGTATAAGAGGAATCTTTGTGACCTGAATGGTGTCTCCAGTTGTGAAAGCATTCATTATCACAAGCTCACACGTCAAACAAAAAAGTCAGTCTTAGAAGACCTTGCACCATGGAGCCATTCTGGGTAGAAATGTCTCTCCAGTTCTTAAATTGGATTGAGAAGCTTGGGAGAAGGTAAATGTTGGAGATCATCAACTCTACTTCTCAGATATCTTTATTTCAATATGAGAAGAATCAAAATACAAGAAGGCAGCTGTGGGCCCTCCCAGCTCTGAAACCTCTTGGGTCCTAGGAGTGTCCCTCGTTGGGAGGGAAGTCAGGCTTATGTGACTTTGCACTCACAGAAGCAAAGTCACTATGTTGGGGCTGGTGACCTGCTGCCAGGGCCTGCTGCCAGGGGAGCTGTGCTATCTGGGAGTCTGCTCTGAGGAGGTGCCCATGGACTTTGCTGACCAGTGGGCTAATGACAGGGAACGAAGGCATCTGCTTTCCTCCAGATTCACCACACGACCCCCATAACCGTCTTGTTATTGGTATATCCCCGTTAGTTTTCATCATTAAAAAATAAAATCAATGCAACTTTAACTCCAGGAATTGAGGCCAAAGGCAGAGATCGGGGCCATTCAGAACTGACGTGACCAGTCCCTGGCCTTCCCTAGGAGTTGGATATTGCGTTTCCCAGAACTGTGTTTCCAAAGTTTCTGTTTATCATCCAAACCCCCAGGACTGCAGAAAGAAGGTTTTTTTGAGGCTTCAGCCCCGAACCCCATCCCTAGAGAGCCAGGGCCATCAGATTCCTGATTCACACAGCCCTGAGGTGAAGACCGGAATGGAGAAGTGCCTGAGAGCCCACCAGCAGCTGTGGCTTGGGAAACCTTATCTCAGTCGCAGGCTCACAGGCCAGGGTCCTCTCAGCCCCTTTGTGCTGTCCTCAGATGTGAGAATTTCTGATGCACAGCCTGAGAGAGTGGAAGGAGTTGCTTCTTGTGCAAGTGGTGCTCAACTTCAGATGTAATTGGATGTAGACAGCTCTCCTGCCTACTTATGTCTGTTTCCACTCCTGTATTCTTTAGTCCATAGCAAAGGCATCTGTAATATAAACAGTTGGCCCAGGGGCTGGGTACAGAAGTGGCACTAAGGCGGTGCCCTCCCAACACTGAGATCTGGAGATGGGAAAAGACCCCGTTCTTTTGAGTGGAGTAGGGTGGCTTCTGACAATAGCACTGTTTTAGTGGGTAGGGTTGGCAGTAAGACATATGTTTCTCCCTATTGGCATGTTCTGCTCACTCAAAAGCCCTTGCTTCTGAGAGCTCAGTCTCCTCGTATGTAAGACAAGGCCAGCCAGTGCCACCTGTGCTGGAAGTCTTTCCAGCACTAACACCTGGCATTCCTTCTTCCAGTCTTCCCAGGAAAGCTCAGAGGGGCAGCCTTGCCAGAGCACTGTTGGCTGTTAGAAACTACCCAGGTCTCTTTCAACCTTCAGGAGCTGGGGTCTTTCATTTATGTGAGGGAAATGCGGACACCCCTGGCACTCTGCAGAGAAGTTCTCAGATGAGGGACTTTTCTTACAATGGGGCATTATTAAGGTTGTTTCGAACAGTAAGTTCAGCATCTTTGGTCTGTGAACCTTTCGTGATTCCATTTTGCCTGTCTTCCTGGTATAAGTGAAAGCTCTGCAGATCTTACGGATTCTTCTTAAGATAAAATCCGATGACAGGATGGTGAGGCAGTAAAACCTGGTTAATCAATCAATCAACCAATAACTGCATGTTGGCCGCTGAATAGTGACATGCCACATACCTCTGACTTCTGAAAGTTCATGAGCTTGACACCCAGAGTGTTTCCTTTTGCAGGGGAGATTTGGTGTCCCTCAATCTGGCTTGGTGGGCTCCAGCAAAGAAATCCCGTGTTTAGAGATGAAAACAGTTCCGTGTCTGTGTCTGGCTCGTTACAAAATCTCTCCTTCAGTTTCACAAGTCGAGCAAAGTGGTTGGACGTTTGAAGCCGAAGAAAATGAACCGTCAAGTTGCGAGTTTCCAAGTGCCGCCAGCCAGGCCTGGTTCCCAGCCCCTGTTCCTTGCCAACCAGTTGTCAGAAATGGAGCTTTCTGTTCCCACAAGAAAGGCCAGGCCAGGCCCCGGCATTAACCCCTGGAAGGACGTGTCTCGGGAGACAGTCTGTGGGTCCCAGCCTGCGCAGACAGTGTCCAGGACATCTGTGCAAATCAACTGTGATAGGAAGACATGATTGTGTCCCACATGCCATCATGACATCTGAGGCACTGACTCCGAGACTTTGGATGAATTTGGAGACGTTAAGAGCGTTAACATCTTGCGTGTGCACACAGTACACTCTCTCTAATGATTCTGGCTCTATCTACTACGCTCATTTACACATTCAGTGATTGACCTACTTTCAGAGTTGGACTTCTACCTCCTAACTTGCTTGGAGTGTAGCTGGCACCAAGGGATACTAATGAGATGTCCTTTGACACAGACCCGTAATAAATCCCCAAGGCAGCAGAGGAGGAAGGCAAGCTGCAGGCCCTTGGCCAGCTGCCAGGCACACTTAAGAAATCCGTTTCTCTCCTCCCCTGTGCTCCCCGGTTTTGCTGACCTCGGCCACCCCACTTGCAACTTATAGCCAGCCTGCGCTCTTTCAATCAATGTGTTAACTTATTTATTTTTTCTATGGAGCAGGCAGATATTTCAAGCTGGCATCTGTTTATTGTTCAATGTGAATCGTTATCTCTCAAACATTTTGTTTAAAAGAAAAAGGTAGTACATCTCAGATTGCTTAGACATGGGAAGATGTTGTTTTGTATGAAAACGAGGTTGTCGTGGATTGCTCAAATCCAGGAATTCAAGACCAGCCTAAACAGCATGCAAGGCTCAGACTCTACAATAAAATTTTTTAAACAATTTGCTGGGCATGGTGGTGCATGCCTGTAAGTCCCAACTTCGGGGGAGGCTGAGACAGGATTATTGCTTAAGCCCAGGAATTCAAGGCTGTGGTGAGCCATGATTGTGCCTGTGCACTCCAGCCTGGGTGACAGAGGGAGGCCCTGTTGCTATTTTTTTTAATTCCGGTAATATTGTTCCTGCAGACCACATTGGCAGCTGTCTTGACCCCTGGTCCATTGAGTATGGAGTGTGTGAGTGTCTGTGTGTATAGTCAAAGCAGTCAGTGACATGAGCAGTTTAATTAAGAACAGTTCACTGGCAGATTGTGACAGGTTACCAACATGAGACCGTCAGGTGCCCCCAGTCTGACTCTGATGCTGAAGAGTTACCTCCTAATGCAAGCTGTAGCCTCATGTTGTCTTTCCCCACATCTGGCACTCACCCTTCTCGAATTAAATCCAGCTGTGAGTCCCTAATGCTTATCACAGCCTATCACATTGTGCTGTGACAAGGTCTCTGCTCTGTCATCGTTCCATGTGTTTATGAAAGACTACTGAAAGACGGTCAAGAGTCATTACAGAAGAGAGAATAACAGAGGGCTGAATCTTGACACTTCAAAAAGAATCAACAAACAGAAGACGCTCCAATTAAATTCTGAAATGAAGGACTTAGAGATTTACTGATGTTAAATCCATAAACAGAGCTTGGACGGCCCTGGGCGAGACTCGGGTCTAGACCAGGGCTGACCTCTGAGTCTGAATTGTCATCACGACACAGTGACTGCTTGTGTGGTGCTTCTACAATAAATCAAAAATTAGCCGGGCGAGGTAGCACGTACCTGTAGTTCCAGCTACTTGGAAGTTTGAGGAGGAGGGTCGCCTGAGCCCAGCAGGCTGAGGTTGCAGTAGCCATGAGCATGCCACTGCACTCCAGCCTGGGCAACAGAGTGAGACTCTGACTCAAAAAAAATTTTTTTAATTAAAAATAAACTGTGTAAAAATCATTTCTGAGTGGGATCAATTCTACTTCCCAACCAGAAAGCAGCATCCATTCCCCTTCCATTTGAGGTTCTACCAATGAATTCATCCTTAGGACTTCCAGAAGAGTCCAAAACTTGGTTCTAAAATTACTTGGGTCGTGGACTTCTTTGAGAATTTAAAGAGAGGTGCTGAGCATTTTGCTTAGAAATCTTGTCTGACATGACACACACAGAACTAGAACATTTCCAAAATGTTCCTGGATCTCCTAGAGTTTGGGAATTCAGTAATTTTTGCCTGTATTTCTTTATTAGATATTTAGATACCCCAGTCCATATTGTAAAATTAGAGATACTGAAACTATGCGCATCAAGGCTTTGCAGTGTAAGGAAAACGTCTGTTGTAGACCCTGAATTTTAAAAATGCTGAATACAAAGTTATACTTCACCATGATAAAATTATATATAGACACTGAAATCACCAAAAGCAAATGTGAAGAAAGAATGGCAATGATTATCTCTAGCAGGAGGAATTCTGGGTGGTGTTCACCTTCTCCTTCATGTTTCTCTCAATACAAGTTGGGTCTACAGATGTCATTCTTGAAAATGTCTCTCCCAGGTGCCACATGGTGTTGCCAAGAGGTGCCCATGAGCTCTGGACCAAGCTCACTTGGTTTCTGCTTTGACACCTCAACCCAGGATGACTACTGGGGGCCAGATCGGGGACAGGATGGAGGGTTGTGAAACCAAAGGGTAAACCTGTGGCATCTTCACAGAGTCTTGGCTTTGCCTCAAGCTTCAGGAGAAGGTCATGGTTATCCTAACTCTACTCGGAAATGTTGTGGAAGAGAAGACAAAACGCACCTCCTCCAGGTCCTTCCCTCAGGGCAGAGACTCAAAAGTAGTCCTTGGGCTTGTGTCCCAGGGTGGGTCACCCCTATCATGACTTGCACTGATGCGCTGGAAACTCAGCATGGAAGAAGTTTGTCTGGCGGTCTGTGCTCCTTGCCATCCCAAGTGTCCTGTTGTGTCACCTGAAAAAAGAAAATCAAGGCTTCTCTCATCCCTTCAATGCCGTTCCCCTACAACTACCAAGCTGGTGCCACCGTCTTCCACAGATTTTCAGATTTTGAGCAGACACTTCCCACGCCCTTCTCCTGGCCTACAGGGAGCAGGACAGGAAGATCAGTGTGAGTTCTCTTAGCTGACTCCAGGAGGGAGCTCAAAGCCTTCCCACCCAGTGAGTCCCAGTGGTGGGACCACCCTTGACCTCCCAGATCTCCCTCCTCTTAATGAGTTGCTCCTCTCTGTCTCCAGGATGCACTCTGAGCCCCTCCACAAATCGCTTGTGCAAGGCCAATGGCAGCTTGGTAGACATGCCCAGGTGCGTCTTGATTAAAGAAGGCACCACTGGGCAGAGCCTGGACTGGACTCCTTCCATACCCCAACACCTGCCAACACACATGTTGATGTGGAATGCTTTCATAACTAGGAAAGAAAACCATAGCTTTGAGAGAGAACGTTGACAAACATCAACAGTGCTAACAAATTAAAAGGTGACCAGACATCGTAGCCTCCTGTTCCTGCTGGAAGAATGCATGACCACGTGTGAAATTGTCATTTGAAAAAATAAGATGGAGTCTGATAAAACTTTTAGATCCAACTACTAAATGATGGGAGAGAAAGAGAGAGAGAGAAGATAGAGAGACACGTAAAGCAACACCACAGAGATGGAGTTAGAAAAATCCTATAGTTACAGGAAACTCTGGAAGACTCAGTGAGGGAAAAGATCCCATTTCTGTAATTAACAAGTTGAACAGAAAAATAAATTACATTAAGGAAAAGCCTATAGAATAAAAGAGAAGAAAGGCATTAGCCAACTGCAGAGTGTGGACTTTATCTGGATTCTTCAGGCAAGCAGATTAAATTAAATTATGACATTTGTGACATAACCTGGATTCAGAACACTGAATATTTAGTGATGTTAAGGAGTTAACATGAGTTTTCTAGACGTCAGTGGTGTTATGGTTATGTAAGCAAACAACAAAGAATCCTTATCTTTTAGAGATGTGTTTTGAAATAGTTACATGACTGGAATTTTCTTCAAAATTGGGGTTAGGGGTATAAGTTGATAATTACTGAACACAGAAGTTTCTTTTTTAAAGAATGTATATGTTTGAAATTTTCCATTAAAAAGAAAAGAATATTGCAAGAACAGGCACACTGGGTGGGTTATTTCCAAGGACACTGGAACCAAAAAATCATGGGAGGAGAAAGAACGACAGACCCTTCAGTCAAGGAGGGTAGAGCAGAAAGGGCTAGAGAGACTTGTAAGACAGGAGTATTGGCCTGGGGAAGTAAGCACTGAAAATAACTGTGTGCATGTGACTGTGGTCAGGAAATCACAGCAGCAGCTGCCACAGCAGACCAAAGGCCGTCTCTCTTCAAGTTATGGCACTGACCCTCACCACAGGTCTTTGTCCCCTTCCAGCTGGTCTGTGGGGAACTGGAGTACCTGTAGCCAGACATGTGGTGGGGGCTCCCAGAGCCGCCCTGTGCAGTGCACACAGCGGTCACACAACTTGGAGTCCATCCCAGCCAGCCTGTGCCCACAGCCTGTGCCCTCCAGCAGACAGGCCTGCAATTCCCAAAGCTGCCCACCAGCGTGGAGCTCTGGGCCCTGGACAGAGGTAACCCCAGGCGGGATTGGCAGGGGTGGTGTTGGGCTCCCTCATGGTCTGATTTGCTGCATGCAGCCATTGCTTGACACTGACCTTGGCGCCTCTGTACAGTGCTCGCGCACCTGTGGGAAGGGGTGGAGGAAGAGGGCGGTGGCCTGCAAGAGCACCAACCCTTCGGCCAGAGCGCGGCTGCTGCCAGACACTGTCTGCACCTCGGAGCCGAGGCCCAGGACGCACGAGGCCTGTCTGCTTCAGCGCTGCCCCAAGCCCAAGAAACTGCAGTGGCTCGTGTCTGCCTGGTCCCAGGTAGGCAAACCCATCCCGGTGGAGTGGAGTTGACCAGCTCTCCCCTGGGGGCTGCCTCCTCTCTCCTGCTTTCCCTCTTCCTTCTCCTTTTCATTCACCCCCCTTTCCTCACACTGCCCAAGTTCCCAGACAGCTTCAGGCCACCTCTTGGCTTCGGTCAACTTCATCGTGTTCCTCAGTGTCTTCTTTGGCTTTTGAGTTATGTCCTGGGAGAATCTCGCCCGGTGGCACCCACTTCGTCATCCCTAAGCCAGTGTCCAACAGAGGATGAGAATGTGGGGCCAGGTGCCGTAGCTCATGCCTATAATCCCAGGACTTTGGAAGGCCAAGGCAGGAGGATCCCTGGAGCCCAGGCGTTCCAAACCAGCCTGGTCAACATAGCAAGACTCTCTAACACAGCGAGCACATCTCTACAAAAAAAAATTTTTAATTGAAAAATGTGTAGAGCTTGGTGGTGCACACCTATAGTCCCAGCTACGTGAGAGGCAGGAGGATCACTTGAGCCCAGGAGTCCAAGGCTTTAGTGAGCTATGATTGCACCACTGGACTTTAGAGCCTGAGACTGTCTCTAAATGAATTGGCAAATAAATAAAAGTTAAAAAGAGAAGGCCAGAAGGGGAGTGCATATGAGAAGAGAGGTCCACTCCTCATGCGGACAGCGGGGTCCTGGAGACTCCCTTCACTCCACCACAAGGGTGGCCATTTTTCAGGAAACGTGTAGCCAGTGGAAATCAGGGAGGAGCTGGGTTACTTTGGGCAGGCATGGAGTGCCCATTTCCTGAGGTGTGTCTCCACGGGCAGCCTTTGCAAGTGCAAAAGGAACACGCTGGCTTTGCTGCAAGTCTAGTGCTGCTGGAGGCTGGGAGGTCTTTTTGTATGCACCACTTGGACCATGGTCCTGGACCTTTTTAAAGAGGAACTAATGTCAAGGAACATGAGTTTGGAATATTGATGGCTTCGTCACTAGCCTTGGCCCAAGTGAGCCCAAAAGGACTTCGGGAATCTTACAACCACGGAGTAAAGCAGCGCTCCCAGCCCAGGGTACACCTGTGTGAGTGGAATGTTGAGAGCATGTAGTCAGAGCTGCCCCTCTTCAGGGGCACCACAGCCCTGCCCACGCCCGTCCTTGCTCCAGGGCTGGACCCCGGTCTCACTGGCACTGTGCTTCCCCAGCACCTGGAATGACCCCTTGATCATGATGGTGGAATGTGCCAAGCTGGGCATTGAATCCCATCCAGACGCTATTTCAGTGTGCTGCTGAAAAATAAAAATGCTTGCTGAAGTGAGCTTTGCACGGCCCACAGAGCGCTCCAGGTCCTCTTGCTCCTGGGCATCAGAATGACAGCATCTCAGGAATGCACTGTCTCACAAGACATTTCTGTGATGCAGATCCCTGGATACTGTGTAGATACAAGCGACTTGGGCTGCCTTGTCCATGGGCAGTGTCCAGGTAGTGTCCTTGCCCTACGACGTAATACATGCACGCACAAATACGCACACACATACATATGTACATGCACACACACACACGCAGATGCACACTCATGCACACACACACACACACATGCACGCACCAAAGCTGCTCCCTTAGGGACAGCCCAGGAAACAACTGAGAGGAGACTTCCAACCCAGTCTCTATCTTGGCATCAGGGAGCACCACAAGCACAGCGTCAGCCTAAAGGGCATGAGGTTGTAACCTGGGCAGGTGCGGGGCAGGGACCTCTCTCCCTGGAAGTTCAAGCGTATGCCTTGCTCCTGTGTGTCCTCCCTGCATGGCAGGGCCTGCGGAGTTTTCCTGTCTTGCTGGTTTGCCCGGGGCCCCTCTGCTCAGGCCAGGGTGTTCAGCAGCCAGGACAACTCGAGCTTAGCGTAGGCTGCCGCAGAGAACGGCTGGAACTGCTCTCCAGATATGTGCCTTCCAGGCAGCACTTGCAATTCTGAGGAAGATTTGTGAGCCCTGGGTTTCTTCCACCTGCCCCTGGTTCAGGTGCCAGCATATCCCTGCCATCACGTGCATTAGTCCGTGGAACTGTGACGTTCACCACACGCCCTTGTGTATTAAATTTCAGTATATTCTGTTATCAGTGACAGCCCTACATTTTAATTGTTCCATGAAGTGGTAGCTTTGGAGTTTCTCCCTTCGTGGTTTCTGACTGCCCTGCCCCTATTCATAACCCTACTGATGCTGTGCCACTGTGACCTCAAGATCTTCTTTTATATGATAGTTACTATAGTGCCTTTTAAGCATGCCAAGTTCCAGTGAATTTCCAGTGAATTTCTCCAAACGTCTACACTTCTATAAATGTTCAAGTTGATATCCTTGGGAGACATTTTAACCCACAGATTTTGCATAAAAGGTATTTTTCCATGACGTCTCTTGTTCTCCTACTTTTAGTGCTCCATGACGTGCGAAAGAGGAACGCAGAAAAGATTCCTGCAGTGTGCTGAGAAGTTCGTCTCTGGGAAGTATCGAGAGCTGCCCTCCAAGAAGTGCCTGCATTTGCCAAAGCCCACCCTGGAGCTGGAGCGCACCTGCGCCCTGTTTTCGTGCCCCAAGCACCCCCTGTACGCCGCAGCGGGGCCCTCGAGGGCCGGCTGGTTTGCCTCACCCTGGTCTCAGGTAGGGGGGCCTCTGAATTCCTGAAGAGTGGGTGGGCACAGCCCGGGCCCCAGGAGGGAGCAGCTGGCTTACGGAGAGGCTTCTGAGGGTGGATTTCTAAGGCAGGACAGCGTTTCATGATGCTTTCTTTCCAGAGTGAGCGCGGGTGGCCTGCTCCAGGGTGTGTGCGGCTTTCTGGGCATGGCCTCCAAATGTGACTGAATCTCCCAGGGCACATGTGTTTCACACTAAATGTCACCCAATTAAGTGTAAGGAAATGTAATACTGTGGGAGAGTCTGGGCAGAGCTCCCTGGAGATGAGTTTGAGCGGGGCAGGAATACGAGATCTGGGATGAGTGGGCGATTGCAGCGTGTTAGCTGCTGGGCCCGCCCTCGCTCCCGGATCTGTTTCCCTCTCGGGCTCCTGACGGCCTGTCCTCCCCCTGGAAGTTGTAGATCTGCCCCTCGGGCTCTCTGTTTCCAGATTCCTTCTTATCCCAGTCCCTGCCCTCACTCTTCTCTCTCCTGCTGTTGCCTCTGCTCAGATCAGGGTGGGCCCGGATCCACAGGGGGGCCAGGGGCTGACGCCTGCCAGGGCTTTGCTGGCCATGAGCCATGAGCATCCACACCGGCTTGAGTCTGCCCAGGACAGGGGCCCTTTTCCTTTCCTGGTTTTCTGATCTGGTGGCTGGGAGCGCCAGGCTCTTCCTGATCTTCTCGGTGGTTTCCTGCCTGTTGCGAAAAGTCCCCAGCTCTGACTCCTTCCCACACAGAGAAGGGAGGCGGGAGGGGAGGAGAGGAGAGAACCTGTTCACAGCGGTGGTGTGCAGCGGGTTGGAGAGCACGTGTGGGATCAGGACCCTGGGCCATGACCCCATGGGGTGTGTGTGTGTGTGTGTGTGTGTGTGTGTGTGTGTGTGTGTTTGCCTGAAAGCAAACGGGAATGCAGCATGACGAGCACATAAAGTGTCATCCACAGTTCACATCCTGGTCAGGCTGCCAGGTCCTCAGGCACCCAGATTCTGGGGAAGAATTGGATCCGGTAAGTTTTTAAGAATTGAAGAACTGCCATGATGGACCTGCCAACATGCCAAGGCCACACCATGAGCAGCAGGGTACTTGCCTGCACAATTTGTCTTGGAAAGGAAATTGATGTCAGGGGCAGGTGCCCACTGATCATGCAGTTAGGCAGAGGCGTGGGCAGGAGGCGGCTGAGCTCTAAGACCAAGTGTGACCCACCTGCTTAGCCAGAGGGACCATTAGCCCTGGACCGTGGCCGACTCTCTGCAGCTCTAGTCTCTCCTCTCGTGTTCTCTCGTCCTCCTCCTGTGATCCCTCCTAGTCCCTCATTTCCTTTCCTGGGTCCCCATCATTTGCTGCTGGTCACCTCTCCTCTGGAGAGGGACCCCACGCCATGCCTCACTGGCAGGGCCCAGTGCTGAGTAGTAACTCCAGAACTCACGTCCCCCCAGACCCTGGCATGTGGCCTTATTTGGAAATGGATGCAGGTGGCATTAACTGGGATGAGATCAAGCCCAGTGGAGAACCCAGTAACTGGCTGCCCTTGTGAGAAGCCATGTGAGGACACAGAGACTCCCAAGGGAGTCACAGCCCATGATGGCTGACAGGCAGAACTTGAAGTGATGCACGGACAAGCCAGAGAACACTCAGGGTTGATGCGACACCAGACTCCGGACAAGGCATGGACGAGTCTCCCTCTGAGCCTCCAGAAGGAACCACCACCACTGGCCGTGCTGTGATTTCATATCTGTGGCCTCCCAAACTGTGAATACATTTTGGTGTCTTAAGCCCCTCATTTGTGGCGACTGTTACGGTCCTCAGGAACTAACACAGGTGTTATTTGTGTCCTTGTCCCACTGTGCCTCCTCCTGACCCCACCAGAGGGCAAGCCATCAGAAGACAAGCGTCTTATTTCCCTTGCTGGCCACGTAGCCCTCTCTCAGAGCCGTGAGGATCATGGCACGTGGACAGCAGGGGCTAGGTCTAACCAAGTACCCGTGCTTCCTGTCGGCACTTAATCTTCTCTCGGGGAGACACAGGAGACTCGGCATGGAGACCCCGAGGCCCTGTGCCTCACAGCCTCCTGTGGCCGGGACAACAGAGAAGGGAAAGGCTTGCAGGTTCTTCCACTCTCAGCTCCCGTGGTTTCCCAAGAACCAGGTGACCCAGCGCCACACCCAGCCCCTCACAAGCACTTTCCACCACCACCAACACTCAGGAATCAGCAATTCGCCAACTTCAAGCCCACCCTGAGTGGAGAACCGAAATGAGCCGCAGAAGTTTGACAGACAAAAATCACACAGTATTACTCTTTTTGCTAAGCCCAAAGAAACAAGCAGAAGTATTGGCCAGAACCAATTTAATCCATCCTGGAACCGTTTTTTCATATTGCTCAAAGAAAGCCAGTTCAAAACTTCCTCCAATGAGGCCACTGCTTCATTCTGCAGGAACTCTGGGAGTGTGTGTGTGAGGCAGGGCTGTATGCATTCATAAGCTTCTTTTAGAACCATGACATCCCAGCCTGGCCACTGCTGTCCCTCAAGCGACACCACATAACTCTTGGCCCCCATCTCCAAGCTCTGCAGACAGAAACCCACGCAGAAGGGAGACGTTTCTCTGCCTGGGTTCCATGCTAGTTCCTGCTGCGCTCAAACCAGAGACAACTTTTTTCATTTAGAAATACGCAATCTCCTTCCCAAAAGATATTTAAATCAGAAATAATGTAACTTAAATAGTTGGAGCAGGGGACGTTTGAACTCTGTTTTTTAAGGATTTTTTTTTAATCTCTATTTTTCTTTTTAGATTCAAGCCATATGCATATGGGGTTGGCTACACGAGTATATTGCGTGAGGGTGATGCTTGGGTTCTTAATGAGCCTGTCACCCAGGTAGTGGGCATGGTATCCAGTGGGTAGTTTCCAGCTCGTTCCCTATCCCTCCCTCTCCCCTTTAGGAATGCCCTGGGGTCTGTTGTTCCCATCCTTGTGCCCATGTGTGCTCAGTGTTTAACCCTGCTTGTTAGGAAGAGTGTCTGATATTCGCTCAGGATGATGGTCTCTAGCTGCAGCCACAGTGTGCTGCAAAGGACGTAATCTTGTTCTTTTTGTGGTGCATATGTACTGCATTTTCTTTATCCAGTCCACCACTGATGGGCACCGAGGTTGGCTCCATGTTTTTTCTCTCGTGGATTCTGCTGTGATGAATTTGTTGGGCACAGGTGTCCTTTTTGGTGGAGTGATTTGTGCTCCTTTGGGTGTATTTCCAGAAGTGGCGTTGCTGGGTCGAATGGTACATCTGTTTTTAGTTCCTGGAGAGATCTCCAACCTGCTTTCCACAGAGAGTGAACAAGTTCACATTCCGACCAACAGTGTATGAGTATTCCCTTTTTTCCATGTCCTCGCCAACACCTGTTTTCTTGCTTTTTGGGTTTTTGGTTTTTGGGTTTTTTTTAATTTTTAATAAAAGCCGTCCTGACTGCTGTGAGATGGCATCTCATTGTGGTTCTGATTTGCATGTCCCTGATGATTGGTGAGAAGTATCAGCAGCAACACCTTTTCCCCAGGTGGCCTCTCTTCATTTCTACTGAGCACACAGTCTTTCGCCCTCCTCAGATAGTTACAGGCCAAATGTACTGTCATCATCTTTCAAAATTCTAAGCGGTGCATAGAAGAACAAGAGCCGGCCTGTTGCCACTGACGGTCAGGTCACCAGTTGCACCTCCTGAGTTCGAGGGAGTTTGTATTTGTGACCAGCAAGATGTGGCCGGTTAGCTCAGAAACGGAGTCAAGATTTCTTGGGCATACGCTTTGCTTTCTCTGTTCCCGAGAGGTATGGGGCAGCGACAGAGGACACTGGAGTTCCCAGAACCAAACCCTTGTCCCCGGGCTGCCGAGCCAGTGGTCACCCTACCCTGCAAAGGGCAGCGGCTTCAGGCAAATTTAGAAAGTGAAAAACAAGGTTTTTCATTATTTGATTTAAACCCAGACCTAAAGCCTAAAATACTTTCATAGCTTTTCCCAGTCTGAAATATTCAAGCAGTCTGTCTAATAAGTCATTTTTATCAGAAGCTGCCTGAAGTTTTTATCCACTGTGATTCATGTATTACGTTCTGGGACTGTAGCTTTTGGGGGTGGGTGGTCATAACTCAGGGGGCTGTGTCTGCTGTGAGCCCTCACACCCAAGCCTCTGCCCTCACGCTGTGGGAAATTGTCAGGCTGTAATGAATGTCCAGGGCCTAGCTGAACTTTGCCGCCAGATAGGTTTATTCTCGTCGCTGTCTGAAGGTCACCGTTTCTATTATCTGGGCCACGAGATTCCCATTGATTTAAGTGCTTTGCTTATCTGCACGTTTCATGGTGTGCAGCAGCGAGGATCGACTTAAACCCCTGGAGTCATCTGGGCTTCGTGTCAGGTGGTTCCCATGATAACTTGGACTGGGAACGGCTTAAGTACGATCACCTGTTGGACCCGCTGGCTTCACAGCACAGGGTCAGGTGGTTTGTCAGTGCTGGGCTCTTTCTAGAGGTTCTTCACCAGGATCGGACAGAGATTGATTTGGAAACACACCAGCTCTGAGAGGCAAGGAACTGTGTCACAGACCACTTAGTCCGATTTCCACCCTGGCAATTAAGACTGCAAGCTGCACCCAGTTCACATGCGCGCGCGCGCACACACACACACACACACACACACACACACACACACACAATGCATAGCAACTTCAACAGACGAGGATTGAATGGGAGCTCTGCAGCCCACCTGAGAGTGCTGCCCTGCTTCCTTTTCATTCAGTCACCCACCTCAGATAGTTTCAGGCCAAATCTACTATCATCATCTCTCAAAATTCTAAGTGGTTGCACAGAAAAACAAGAGCCGGCCTGCTGCCATTGATGGCCAGGTAACCAGTTGCACCTCCTGAGTTCGTATTTGTGACTAGTTGAATGAACCAAACTTAACAACCCCGTTTATGTGACAGCAGAGGTTGTCAGGGATAAGGCCATCAAGGCCTGTGTAGGCCCATCCTGAACTGAACGGACCTGGGAAAGTGGGAAAACTCGAGGGGCAGAAGACTCAGAGAGACAGAATTCACCAAGGCCAACAGGAATCTGACAAATGACAGGGAACTCAGTGGGGTCTCTTGGTGGAGATGGCACAGCAGGAAGATGTGTGAAGCCTTCAGCTCCCAGGAATGACCGCTTGTGTGTGTATTGGTGGTCCTGTGAGTTTGAGAAATGAGCTCTACCCTGCAGAAAGTCCCGCGGTCGTCATGGTCCCTCAGGGCATGATGGGGGGAGGCCAGTCAGTCACAACAGAGACACTGGCAGCCTGGAGTCCTCCAGCATGTGTCCACAAAGACCAGTGGTGTGAGAAAGAGGATTCACTCTAATTTTTTTTTAAAGTATGCACTCCCTTAATTCAAGATATAGCTTAATAATCGTATTCAATTAAGTGTTTTCTGATTTGTATAATTAGTTGTATCTCGAAAGCACTTTTAGAAAGATATTTTAAAATGCAAAATAAGGTATTGCATTTACATTATAATTAATAAGCCATTTGTGAACTAACCTGAATTCCATATGACACACTGATTTGTGGTTACAAAATATTCAAAGTTACAGATGCCTAACCTACAAGTGAACACTTAGAACCCAACACTTTTGGGGAGTTAGAGACTTCACGTAACGTTAATTTCCAGAACTCTCAAGTAAATGTCCAGGTATGGCTCTAGAAGATCTATGGGTGGTGAGTATTGTGATAGAAATTAAGATGTGTGGACTTGGCTGGGCCTAGAATTTTTTTCTTAGGTTTTGTTCTCTCCACTAATGGGCTCATGCATGCTACTGCTCTTGGAGAATGTCCACAAACAAACAACAACAACAAAAAAAAAGCAAATGTTACTGTTTGAAGATACATCTCTTTGTGTGTGTGTGTCTGGGGTGGGTGTGTGTGTTGTGTGTGTGTGTGTGTGTGTGTGTGTGACCTGTCTCTCCTCCATAGTGTTTGTGTAGGGCCTCTCGTACCTGAGCTGCTGAGCTCTCTCAAAGCATGTAGTTCGCTCCCCACACAGGGACACCCAGAAGAATATCAGAAGAGAGGGGTTCCCCAGCACGTCAATTTTCTGGAAAACATGTGCTAAGTCAATGCCCAAACTAGACTCGCTGGAGGAAGCTGGAGCTAATGCTATCTGTAGAGGCTCTCAGAGCACGAAGTCTGCAAGGGGTCTCCCCGGTACGGGAGGGGGCGCTGCCATCCTCGGACGTCCTTTAATCCTAGAATGGCCAAAGGGCCCTGGTTGCTGGACCTCGCGGGGACTGTTGCCGTTGATACTGCGTTGCTGCTTTTCCACATCCAACTTCCCGACTTGGACAGAGTCTTGGCACAATCCCCTGGGATCCCCTGGGCTCCCCTGGGCATGGCTTCAGGCCCTGGTTAGAGCCAGCAACACTGAGTCGACAGCAAGGGAGGCAGAGCGTGAGGGCTTCTAAGGCACTGGGAGATCGCAGTAGCCGTGATGTCCAGCCCATGGGCGGCTTGTGGGAACCCAAGGATGCTCCTGCGTTCTGTTCTCCTCCCTGTTCCCACAGGAGCTGTGAATCAACCTCAGTCATTCACTCAACAAAAGACAGAATACCTGCCAAGGGCTTACTCACCCGTCAGACAGGCCGTACCTGCCCCCAGGAGTTTTCACACCTGGAGGAGACTTTGACAGTGTGTACAAGAGGACACATGCAAGGGGTTGGCTTGTGCAGAGTGGGGGTCACGGGGTCCTCTCCAAGGCAGTGACAGGGTGGAGTGGGGAGCAATCCATCTCTATCTACGAAGACTGCGCCAGGGCAGGAGTTCCAGTCCCCTCACAAGATGCCTGGTTTCCCGTGTACCGTCATGCCTCGCTCTGGCTCTGTGCACCATTTGTGTGAGTAAGATGTGACTGAAGTCAGTTCTGAAAAGTTAAAATGAAAAGTAAAAGAAAGGGCAAAATAATATATTTCAATGTCATCCCGAAAACCTAGGGAGGGGGTTCTCCCAGTGTGATTCCTCTCAGCAGCATCTGGGTTAGAAATACAGGTTCCCAGGTTCCACTCAGACCTGTTATAGCCTGAGCTCTCGGGTGGGGTCCCTCAGTCCATTTGAATGTGTCTTCCGGGTGATTCTAACGTGCATGCCAATTGGAGAGTTGTCAATTTGAGGATGGAGCCAACAGCCAGGGTTCTGGACACCTGACTCCAACAGTGTGTAGGTCACCATCACGGGGCCCGTGGTGGTCTCTGCCATCTACATCATCAGTAGGGTGCCCAGGTCGGAACCCATGAAACTGGAGGAAGAAGCCATGCTTGCTGATTCCAGATCCGAGTTCCAGACTCCCTCTCCACTGAGCGGTGTCTTTCCCAAAGGTGCCATGCCATCAGACTTGCCCATCACACTTGTCAGACCACTGCCTCCTGGGCATGCCTCACACCTTCCTCCCCCCTCGGTCGCCACCCCCAGAGTCTGTGTGAACATCAAGGGCTCTAGGTTATTCTTAGAGTCATTCTGTTTGGAGATCTCAGCCCCATGGGAAAACCTGGAGTGTGACTTCTAAACGGCCGTGCTGCATTTTAAGCCACCATATTTGTGACTTGGAGAAACAACTTGCACTTTTTTTCCTTCCTGGAATGAAAAGTGAATAAATGGTTTCAGGTTTCTTCTTTTCCATCTCCTGGCAGATCACCATCTTTATCAGTTCAAAATATTTTCAAAATGTACAGCTGAAATCTTAGGGTTTTTTTCAGTTTGCATACAGAAATGCAAGTTTTGGAATGTTTTCCTTTTTTTTTTTTCCCATGGGACTGTAAAAACTCTCAAGACAGTGGTTTTCACACTAGCTGTGCATAGGGATCTCCTGGGGGCATTGCAGATTCCAAACAGTTAATCCAGGGAGGCAGGGAGGCTGAGATTTAGAATTGCTAGCTAGCTCCTGCTGAGGCCCACACTGCTGGGTCAAGGACCACACTTTGAGTACTGAGGTTCTGAATCTACGCTGAGGTCAGGGGCCAAGTTGCTGTGTTCATGGGAGAGGTGAGTGATTATATCTGTCAAATGGGCTGGGCACAAGAGCTCACACCTATAATCCCAGCACTCTGGGACGCTGAAGTGGAAGGACTGCTTGAGCCCAGTTCAAGATCAATCTGGGCAACATAACAAGACCTTGTCTCTACCAAAAAAAAGAAAATTAGCCAGCCATAGTGGTGTGCACTTATAGTCCCAGCTACTTGGGAGGCTGAGGCAGGAGGATCACCTGAACCCAGGTGGTCGAGGCTACAGTGAGCCATGGACATGTGACTGCACTCCAACCTGGGTGACAGAATGCGACCCACACTCAAAAAGAGACAAAGTCTTTCAAATAAGTGAATCCATGACAAAAATGAATCACACCACATAGCAATTATTTTGGAGCTGTTTAGATAATAAAAAACAATGATGAGACTTCTTGATTTCTAAATGAGGTATGACATCATTAACAAGGATGGAATTCTGTCCCAGTTACTGCTTATGAAAGAAATTCAACTTAAGGGGCCAGGGGATGTTATAGACAGCAAGGGGTGTGACCAGTGGGATCCTATGAACTGTCATCCCGCACGGCAAGCCATGGCCCCAAAGTTTTCAGCATACATGCTGCATGCGACCCATGTCTGGCACACAGACCGCAGGGAACACAGGCCAGAACTGTGGTTCTGTGGAATGTTCAGGAAGATGTAACATGCTGTGGGAGACATCTGGCTCCATTGCGTGTGGCCCTCATAGTTCAGGAACCAGGCGTGATACACCGTTATTTTTTCTGGTTGCCGCAGTCACATATTAAAACAGAATTATTAACGACTGCTGCTAAAATCAGGTTTGAAGCAAAAGAGATACACATGCCTCCCAGATATGTCCCAGATACCTGCCCAGGGGGCCCAGATATCCCTCATCCAAAGAGGAAAATTCCAGAAGGATGAACAACTCCCACAGCCTGGGAGTCTCAGGACCCACAAGGCTCCCACCTTGTCTCTCAAGAGGCAGATGAATCTGTTTAACGTGCTTCGCCACCGTGTCTCTGTCCCCGGAGAGCTAAGTCACTCAGCAAAGCTGTGGTTGTAGCAGGTCCTGGGAAGAAGCCAGGAGAAGCTTGGTACCTGGTTGTTCACTGCAAGTGGATGTGGGTGCAGAAACCAGCCCAACCTGCAGCTTTGACCCGCTGGAGGGGCTTTCCACATGCTGTCTCGTAAGCCTGGACCTGCAATGACAATCATGTGTGCCCCCAATTTCTCACAGCCTTGTCCTTCAATTTCAAAGCCACCATTAGGTTTACCCACCATTCAACAGAATTTCCCTGTGTTGACTGACCCTGTCTTCCTGCAGGTGCTTCCTTCATTGCTTACATTCTTCACATTTTTAAGCCCCTAGAATTGTCTGAGCACCGTTTACATAATTCAGTCTAGACTGAGGGTTACTTTCATTTTTAGATGGACCTCTCACTGTGGGGTTCAGTTCCTCCATCTCCCTAGTGACTTATCCCTGATGTCTTCACCATAGCTCATCTCAGATGGGTCTCACTGTATTTTGTGGCGTGTGCATCCAGCCAGCTAATGAGCGTCCATTCCCTTCCTACTCTAAGTACAAGGGTACCGCCCCAAGAAACAGAGTTTATTTTTTTAATGTGTGTATTTATTCTTACATATTTAACCTTCTAAGTACTCTCTGTTTGATGTAATACATCAGTTTTGATGACTTTTAGTGCTTCTGCCATTTTTTTTTGTTTTGTTTTATCTCTTCCACATGGGCAAAATGTTTCCCTTGGAAGACTTATCTCATCCAGAGAAACAACAAAAAAAAAGTAGCCTGGGGTGAGAACGGGTGAATGGGGAGAGTGGAGCATGTAGGGGTCTTGCCATTTGGGGTCAAAAACTACTGAATACTCAGCACAGTGTGGGCAAGTTGTGTAAATCACGTATCATGAAATGGGCAAGTATTGAAAGAATCTTCCAAAAAGATTCACTGAAGCTGAACGCAGCCTCTCATAACTAGCTGATACACTGATGCCAATGAGTTCCTAGAATACTTGCCTAGTAGGGGGAGCTTGTAGTACAAGGGACCCACCTTCCAAAAGATAATCCAGGGATTTTTTTTGTCTCCCCTCTTACTGGGGTACTCTCAGTAGGATGCCAACGCCTTAACAAAATGAGCCCTAGCACCTTCAGACATCGGGAGCCTGGGAACGTGGGGTCTGCAGGGTCTTAGTGCTACTATGCCTCTGGAAGGGTTGGATCATCAAGCTTTTCCCAGTCAGACCACCAGAAAGGATGGCTCAGTGAGGGCATCCTCTGAAGGGACTGTTTCTTTCACGCCAGGCTTGGAGAAACACTTGATATCCCCAGATATGTACCAGCGTCCTTGTGTTCATCAAACCACCAATGATTCATTCAACAACACTCTAGACCTCCAGGCACGTCTCCCTCTGTCCATATCTGGGATTAATCCAGAATCTGGCTAGCCACCCACAATTGTAGAGAGAGACTACCTTGAAGGATCCAGGTGTAAGAGGGAGGCTTGCAAGGGAAAATGCAGGAGAAAATGAAGGGGTTGCCACAGCCAGCAGTTACAAGGGGTGACCCTGGTGACAGGAGTTAAGGAAGAACCCAGCACAGCTAAGTACTTTTGCCATAAGTCCTGGGTGGTAATATCAGTAACCGTGTGCTCTGAAATGCCTTAGATAGATGCCAAAATTGGAAGGCTTTTATTGTTTTTTGTGGGGGGAAGGATTACTTAATTTTGTTTTTCAGCACTACCTGCAATTTGAGGAGATAATATGCCAATCCACAAATATCAAATTTTTTATTCAGTATACTTTAAGAAAAATGTACTCTACCTCCAAAGTGATCCCAGGGATATTCCACTGAGGCTATAGGACCAGACTCCAGTGGTTCAAATCCCAGCCTGAGCAAGACCTTCACTTCCCAAGGCTATCTCCCATCAGAAGATCATAGCAGCAACATTACTCCTTTGATTTAGACTGTACAGATGGTATAGAATGCCCATTGGCTTAGAATGTCCATTGACTTAAGATGCCCCGTTGGCTTAGAATGCCCATTGGTTTAGAATGCCTGTTGATTTACAATGTCCATTGGCTTAGAATGCACATTTGTTTAGGGGCTAGCTCAGGACACGCCTGATACTGGCTCCTGGAAAGGTGAGCAGGGGGTGCATTCACTGGCCTGGTAGCCCAGAAGAGTGCCACCCACTTTATGAGACTTTCTTCCCCACAAGAGATGCTCTTCTCTCCTTTGCTTGCCTACAGCAGTTATTCTCTTGGAAAGGCGACCACGCCAAGGCTGCCCATATGCCGGAGAGCCCGGCAGCATTCTGATGTGTGTGTGTGCCTCTTGCAGTGCTCGGCCAGCTGTGGAGGCGGCGTCCAGACCAGGTTGGTGCAGTGCCTGGCCGGGGGCCGGCCAGCCTCGGGCTGCCTCTCACACCAGAAGCCCACGGCTTCCCTGGCCTGCAACACTCACTTCTGCCCTGTCGCAGAGAAGAGAGGTGAGTACAGGAGTCCTTGGCTTGACCTGGGCACGGGACAGGTGGCAAGCTCCAGAGTAGGCCATCAGAGGGCCTACAGCTTGAGTCTTGTGTCTGCTCTTCTGTCTTTTTACCTTCTCCTCGAGTTTTACAAGGAAACATCCCACAAAGCGATCACCGCTGCCTCTCACACTGCCCTAGAATGGCATAGACAGTGGTGACATAATCTAGCTCTGGGAAAGCATGCTTTCTTTCCTATCCACTTATCTAAAGAAGGTCATCTTAACAAAAGCAGCCTTTCCCCATGTGTTAAACAAAAATCCCCTCCTCCATTGAGAGTTCTCTAAATGCCATCCCTGTGCGTGTACAAATTGCTCCTGCATGGCAGAGGTGGATGGCTACCTGTCGAGGTTTTTCTGCGAAATAACGTAGCTCAAGAGGGAGAGTGGTTTGACTCGACGAGAGAATTAGACATGGACATTTAGTCAACAGAGACTCCACTGCCTTGGGTGGGAAAGTGGGTGGGTTTCAGCACAGGAAGGACATTTCAGTTTCACAGGGACCTCCCAAAAAGGTCTCATGGAAAGAACGAGTTCCATGACCCTTGTTAGACCCGAAGGGCTGCCCCTTGATCAGCAGCATCAGAGCCTGACACATCTGCTTCTCACTGGTCAACCGAGTCATTAGCTGGTGGCGTCAGTCGCCATGCTCGAGGGCGCTGACAGATGTGGGTTTGCTCATTTGCAGAGGCCTTCTGCAGGGACTACTTCCACTGGTGCTACCTGGTGCCCCAGCACGGAATGTGCAGCCACAACTTCTATGGCAAGCAGTGCTGCAGGACTTGCTTCCAGTCCAACCTGTGAGCCAGGGCCACTTCCCACAGTGGACAACAGGCCTGCGTGGCAGGGGAGCTCCCCACAAGGGAGCCGCGTGGTCCACGTGTGATGCGTCCAAGGAAGATGAAGGAAAACCGAGTTGGGTTTTTTGCCCCCGAGGATGTGTGCGCATGTCCGCCTGCATGCAGGCTCTCCCGGAGAGCCCGGGCAGGCCAAACTGCAGCAGGTCAGACAGGGTTAGCTCTGTGGGACAGGGGAAGCAACCCTTCCCCAGCTTGTACTGCAGCTGAATCAAATCAACGAGACAAGCAGAGTCGAACCCGCTAAGCCCTAGATGTCGGGTGCTTTATAAAAAGAAAGGCCATGCAATAAGGAAGACATGCAAAATATCTGCCACCAGGTAAGCCTGCATCCCCTCTCTACTGAAAGCCTCCTCTGGTCACTGGGAGACTGACTTTCTGAGTGGAGGTCAGGTGGCGGGCACTCTGGGGCACTGCCCCAGGGTTCTCCTCCTTCCCAACTGTTGCAGAGTGACTCTTCCCAGGGACTTGATGGTGCCACAAGAGCTGGTGTCCCTCAAGGGCCACCTGCCTGCCAAGGGACTGCATTCTGATTTGGGATTCTGCATATGGAAAAAGGACTTGACATCCCTCCTAAGGTGCTCCCGTCTCCCTCAGACTCACGTGCTGGAGGAAAGACTTGATCGTCTACGTTTTATCTTTCTCAGTTATTTGCAAGTCAGTGTCCCTTTTATACCCACTTCCTAACGCTTTTCTGTTTCCAAGTAACAGATCAGAAGTACAGGTTACGTCAAAACCCTGCTGTCCTAAAGAGAACTGTGGTCCTACTAAAACAGACATCTGCCCCATGATCATAACCTTAGGGCTCCGTGGTTTGTTTTCGCGTGTTGTGAGGTTTCTAACATTTTGTCCGTAAGTTTGGCCATTTCTGTAAGGCCGGCTCAGAAGGAAGGCCAGCCGGGTCGGCGTGGGAGGCTGCCCGGGGTCCCCAGCGTCCTCTCGTCATCCCAAAGCTGCGTCATCCTGTGGTGTGGCTCCATTTGGAATGGGTGCCTGGATATTTATATTTGCTGAAGTTTTATAATAAATTTTATATTGTACAGCGTGCTTCTCAATGGCTTCATGATCTCTTACAAGGTTTGCTTTTGAGATCAGGGCTGGCAAGAAGATTCCAAGAAATGGGTTTCCTAGAGGGAGAGAGGGGCTCTAGAAAGGGGTGAAGAGAACTGGAAATGATCCAGGAGGAGGTGTCGCTGGGTGAGGGAGAGGCTGTGGGTAGGACGACTGGGGACAGGTGACACTGGCTTTGTGCCACATCTAAGGAAAAGGAAGTGCCCCTCATGCTGTGATCCCCACTCGTATTAGTCGGGTTCTCTGGAGACCTGGAAACAATTGTCCATGTAGGGAGAAAAGGGGGTGCGGATTTATCGTAAGGATGGTGGAGGCTGGCAGTTCTGCAATCTGTAGGGCAAGCTGGCAGGCCGGGAACTCAGGAAGGAGTCAATGTTGCCATCTGCAGTGTGAATTCCACAGGGCGGCAGGCTGGATACACAGGCAGGGTTTCTAGGTTGCTGTCTTGAGGAGAATCTCTTCAACTTTGGGAAACCCCAGTCTTTGCTCTTAAGGCCTTCGACTGACTGGATGAGGCCCACCATTATGCAGGGTAATCTGCTTTACTTAAAGTCCACTGATTTAAATTTTAATCATTTCTATAAAAAAAATAGCCAGACTCGGTGGCTCAGCCTGTGATCCCAGCACTTTGGGAGGCCAAGGCGAGTGGATTGCCTGAGCCCGTGGTTCAAGACCAGCCTGGGCAACTTGGCAAGACCTCGTCTCTACAATAAATCAAAAATTAGCTGGGCATGGTAGTGCACACCTGTAGTTCCGGCTACTTGGAAGGCTGAGGCAGAAGGATCACCGGAGCCCAGCAGGTCAATGCTGGGATGGCTGTGAGTGTGCCACTGCACTACAGCCTGGGTGACGAGGTGAGACTCTGACTAAAAAAAAACTTCACATCTACATCCAGTCTGTTTGGCAAACCACTGGGCATCCCATAATCTAGCCACGTTGACACATAAAATGAGTCATCCTATATCCTTTGGGTTGGATTTAACCAACCATGGGAAGCGACACTGCTCTGTGATTGAGGTGGACACCTGTCCCATGGGACGCCAGCTGCCCAAGCATGGCTCCTAGCATGCCTGGCCCCACGCACGGTCAGGTTGTCTGGCCTCCTCATAACAACAGCTGATGTTGAAGCGCAGCACAGCCCTGCCACGCTTCACCAGCACACGGGCCCCCTCATCTGAGGACATACCTCCCAACCCTATTTTACAGAGTGGAGAGTGACAGAATGCTTACAGAGCTTTTTCTTGGAGTTGTTAGCCAGAAAGGGGGGTTCTGCAGAATTCTACAGGATCCTGGAGGACTGGGACAGCTTATTCCAAAACCCAAAGCCCTCAGGCATGATGGTCTTAGTGATTCACCAAGGCACGGGGTCACCCTCTAAGCCTCTGTCCTTTGAAGAGAGGATTCTCAGTAGGTCTTTATCATTTTCTGTCACCCTCCATGGGACGCCAGTTGGCCAGTTTCCGGGAAGGAGCAGCCATGGCCAGAGGTGGTCTTGCCTTTCAGGGCCCTGTGATTCCACAGAAAAATAATGCATGGCCGAAAATCTACATAGTGCAAGATCAACCACACCCCAGAGGACAGGCAGAGGCAGATTTGCTCCTGTCAGAAAGGGAAAGAGTCTGGTGCAGTGGCTCACCCCTGTTGTCCCAGCACTTTGAGAGGCAGAGGCAAGAGAATTGCCTGAAGCCTAGACTGGGCCATTTGGCAAGGCCTTGTCTCTGCATTAAATCTGAAATTTATCCAGGCATGGTGGCATGCACCCGTAGTTCCAGCTACTTGGAAGGCTGGGGTAGAACAATCACCTGGTTGCCGTGGCCGTAAGTATATCACTGCACTCCAGGCTGGGAGTGAGACTCCCACTCAAAAAAAAAAAAGGCATGTACCTAGACCCTATTCTACTCAAACCACCACCAACCACTCCTCTCCCCCACCCGTCCGTGCTCTGGACATTTCTGACTGACTGACTGAGAATCTCCTTCCAGCATTCCTTCTTTGCTCCCCACACAGTCCCAGTACTTTGGGGCTGGAAAAATAAAAGGTTCTAGAGGTGAAGCTGAGAGCTGCCAACAGATGGATTCAAAATCCATGAGTAGGGAGAGTCACTCACTGCATCACCTCTGGGTTGAAATACCTGGAGTTCTCAGCCTCAGAGGACCCATAGGGGCCTGTCCCTCCTTCCTGAGGCCTCAGTGGACCCGTGGTGCCCCCATCCCTCACAGGCCACGATGCTCTGATCCTGTAACTCCCAGGAAGTTGCCCTGGAGTTTCGGAGCCTTCACATTTTCCCAGGAGCCCTTCATGGAGATTGTCTCTGCTTGTTTCTGGTTATCTTCTCATGTCCCAGCAGGGCCCACAGAGCCTTTGTCCTTGCTCACTGGCCCCCCGGGAAGCCCACCGGATGCTGCTCATTGGAACCTGGAGGAGCATGTCCCTATGTGCCAGGAACCACAATGTGTCTAGGCTAAACACAGACCCCAGAAATTTCAGGCTGAGCCAAGGAGTCCAGACAAAACAAAACTGTAGAGGCTGAGGAGGGAGAGACTGGCACCACCCAGATAACCCAGCCCTCAGCAGTCACTGCCCTGTCTGCCTGTCTATCTCGCGCCTACTTCCCAGAGGACAGCAGAAAACATCCCCAGCTCCCAGCTCAGCCACCCAGCAAAGAAAGTCAGCAGGAGATTGTGGGAGGGGAAGGAAATCTCTAGAACACCCCAGGACACTGTCTGTGCGTATTCTGTGAGGAGACTCCCTCTCGCCCCTTCTCGAGTCCACTGAGAGGTTCTCTGTCATTCTGGACCTTGTTTGTGAACCCAGCCCCGTGTCAGCACAGGTGTGTCTTAAGTACTGGACACTCACATTTCTGCATCTCACAGAATGGAGACGGAAGCCTCACTCTGTCTGCCAGCTGGGTCTATCCCAGGAGCCAGGGAGGCCGCTTACCCTGTCCTGCTCTCCCCTGGTCCCTTCTGAGCTCCCTCCTTTGCCCTTTCTGGTGTGCTTCTCACAACTGCACGAACGTCACACACTGTGCTTGACTGCCCCCCAATCAGTGATCCCCAACCTTTTTGACTTCAGGGACAAGTTTCACGGAAGATTTTTCCACGGACCAGGGACAGGTAGTGGTGGGGGGGTTTGGGATGATTCAAGCACATTGCATTTATTGTGCACTTTATTTCTATTATTATTACTTCATATTATTAATGAACTAGATAATGAAACATATGTACTAATATATCCATATATAATAAATATATAATGAAATATGGAAATAGATAATGTAAATATATAATTGTATGTAATAAAATAATTATACATACTTATATAATACACATAATTACGTATATGATATTACTAATATTCATAATTATACAATCATTGTGCCACCAGATGCAGCTGTACAACTGAAACACATCAACTCACTTGCCACTCACGGATTGGGTTTTGACATGAGTCTGCAGACAATTGCTTTATGATGGTTTCTGTGCGGTCCAACCTCACTGCTGATGTTAATCTGTATTTGCGGCCACTCCAGTGCTAGCATCCCTGCCTCAGTTCCACCTCAGCTCATCAAGCATTCTATTCTCATAAGAGGTACGCACCTAGATCCCTTGAATGCACAGTTCACAATAGGGTTTGTCCTCCTATGAGAATCTAATGCTGCCTCTGATCTGACGGAAGATGGAGCTCAGGCAGTCATGTGAGCGATGGAGAGTGGCTGTAAATACAGATGAAGCTTCGCTCACTCACTGGCTGCTTATCCCCTGCTGTGAGGCCTGGTTCTTAACAGGCCACAGATCAGTATCAGTCCACGGCCTGGGAGCTGGGGACCCCTGTTACAAGGATAGCCTCTTGCCCGCTCCCCTCACCTGTAAAAGTGGTGTGCCATGGTCCCTGTGTCTGTTTTCTCATTTCCTCCATGGGGACAGGGTCATCTGGGATGTTCCTGCAGACCCCAAGCCTCCTGGGACCTGTCACACAGTGCTTGGCCCCCCATTGAGAACCGGGCCGGGGTCCCTATGCAAGGATGTAAAGGAGCACAGACCCACTGTCTGGAAGGCCCCGCATATTGAGAGCTTCTCACTCACTCTTTCCATTAGAGAGACAGAGCCCTTTCTCTCATGATGAAGTGAGTCTTGGGTTGAGTCTGGAAGGGCCTTAGGCAAGGCCACCAGACTTTGCTCTGCAGGACATCCTGTGACTGAGTCCAGACCCATTCTGCTCACCCGCACCACAGCCAACAACTCAAGAAACAAGGAGTCAGAGCAAGGGAACGATTTTATTCTGGAAAGCCAGCAAGCCAAGAAGATGGCAGACTGGTGTCCTGAATACCCGTCTTAGCGTTCTGTTGTGTCTGCGTTGTTGGGTCCTTATCTAAGCATGGGAGAAAGGGAGGGGGCCAAGAACCTCAGACATCTGGGTGCCAGCAGGGATGTGGAAAAAGTTGTGAGATCTCTTTGTCCTTGACTAAAGGCTTCCTTGTTCCTTAAACTCTTTAACAAAGCATAGCTAATGTATGTACTTCCCTCTTTTAGTCTAAAATGGAACTAGTCATGTTAGTGATTTGCCATTTCACTGCTACGGTAGTAAGGAGCTACCTCATCATTCCCTTACCCTGGTCCGGTTATGGTTATGAGAAAGGTCTGAACACCCAACCCTCTGCAGCAAAGGTGGCCCCAAGTTCCGCACCAGGGCAGCTCCGCCCCACCACTGTGAAGGGTGCACACCATGTCGGCCATCTAGACCAGCCATGCTAGCCTGGGGTGCAGACCTTCTCAGAGCCTTGGAGGCTGAAGATGTCATGGTCATAGCTCAGTACTGTTTGGATAATGTGTAGAGTCGAGAGAAGAGAGCACATCAGACATAGTCACCAATCTCTCTCTGTCTCGGTGTCCATCTTGGTGTCTCACTGCAGTTTAGGTCATCAGAAGCCTAGAGAGGGGAGACAGGCCACATTCTGGCAGACATCTAGTACCTCCCACTCACCTCTTGCCTCTGCATCCTGCCCTGATCTCTCTAGTGAAATTGCTGCCACTAAAGCCACCAACAGCCTGGCGGTTGCCAAATCAAGAACTCCCACAGTCTCCTCTGGGTAAGACAATGGCATGCCTCATCATGACCACAGAATGTGCCGCAACAGGAGTTGATGTCCTCAGTGGTCACTTTGCTGAGACTGGTCACCTGCCCAGCCATATGAAGCACATGTTATAGGCAGCATCATGAGGCTAGGCCTGCACATACCTCGCGTCGTGTCCTCAAGACTTCTCTGTCATCTTGGTGTCCCTCATCCATGCCCAGATCCCTGTAGGTTAGCCTCATTTATCACACCACTAGTTGGTAGGAGTAGTGTCCTGAAATGCAGACGAGCACTGCTGTATCCAGAGGACACTGACAGCACGTGGACTTCATCCCTGTCTCATTTCTCCTTCCTTGAATACATCCTGTAGTCACTGAACACCACAGTCTCTGTCGGCTGGGCCTCTGCACCAACAGCTCAAGGTCTCGGTGACTTACCAAAAGGGCTTATTTCTTGATCGTGTCACATGTTGGCCGCACATTGCCTAGGGTCTGTTCTCTGCATATTCTTCCATCCAAAATTCAGGCTGAAGACCAGCCTCATCCAGCACGTACTGTTCTTCTAGCAGAGGGAAAGAGTAAGAAACTACTGGAAATGCCCGCTGCCTCTTATCGCCTCTGCTCAGAACAGGTACACTGTTACTCATACTCACACCCCACTAGCCAGAGAAAGAAAAATGGTCAAGTCCGGTGTCAACAGGGCAGAAAAGTAAATTCTTATGGGAAGCCCTGAGTGGCAAATGAAAAGAGTGGGTGTAGGATGCATTTAAACAGAAAGAGAGTGAGTGATTCAAGCAAGGATGCCATATACCACACCTTCTACATGCCAGATTCCAGACTAAATAAGGCATGGCCCCCTCCCTTGAGGTTATACAGTGGAACCAGCAGGTTATATTATATTAACTACCTGGGTGACCTTGGGCAAGTCATTTTACCTCTCCAACACTTGGACTTATTATCTGTAAAACAACATAATTAGATCCCATAGACGCCTCAAAAATTCTGAGATGCCTGCCTTTTCATTTATCTCACTGTTATGAAGCCAGTTTATTTCTTGAAGTTGTGCACCAACCGTGGAAATAGGACCTCAACTCACATAGCATAGGAAGGAGGAGAGAAAATTCTGTTCTGCGTTAGAAGGCAGATAAAGAGGGGTGTAGTGGAATCTTTAAGGATCCGGTTGGTGATGTCTATTGAAATTTTGAAAGTGACACTCACAGACTCCAGGTTGTGGGCAGCACAGAGACCTCTTGTAAACCTCTTGTAAGACTGTGAGAGGCCAGGTGGGTGGCCTTCAGGTCAGGGTGCCCAGAGCTGCCTGTTCACCTGGCAAGCTGACAGTGGTCCTCAACAGGAGTTTTGCCCAGGCCTCCGTGCCTGCCAGACTCGCCCTGACAGCCACCCAGCTCCCTTTGATAGTTGTGTTATAGTTGGATTGCAAGAAAGAAGTTGCCAACATGCAGAGAGTTGAATTTGAGTCCTTTATTAGCCAGCGGTTGAGAGCAGGCTTGTGTCACAAAGAACTCTTGACCCCGAATGGAGCAAGCAAGGGGTTTATAAAGGCTAAAACTGCAATTTTATCAGAATTGGGTGGGGTGTTTATAGGAAATTTCGGTTACAGAACAGTTAGCAGAACAATAACAAGTACAGAACAGTTTATCTCAAGCGGTTACAGAACAGCTTATCTGGGCTTTCTGTCAAGCAGGATGTGATTAAAGAGAATGTGGCTAACTGCTTACTGGAAGGTTGGGGCAGTCACGCAGAGAAGGGGTGAGAAGGGAACTGAGAGGCAAAATGGGGGATTCGTTATACTTGGAGTCACCATGGTAGGTGCTAACAGGCATTTTGGTTGACTACCTGAGCCAGGCCTTCTGGGCTCCCACCTGAGTGCCAGTACCTAGGCACAACTCACAGGGATGCAGACATCTTCCTCCGACATCAGTGTTTTTAATGGCCGGCTCTAGAAGCTGACTCCCCAGCTGGAGGCTGAAAACCACAAGGCTCTGAGATAGGTTTATGAATCATAAGAGCTCTCATTTGAAGTCTGAAAAAAGCCAGCAACACCCGGGTGCCCTGTGACTAAGAGTCCAGCAAGTGCAGAGCCCTGGGGGAAACCCAGGCCAGGCTGAGACATGCTGGGCAGGTGTCTGAAGCATGGAGAGGGTGGACATGTGCTGCCAACTTTACTTGCACATCTGGTACTTGCCATCCCTTTTTTACAGCCAGGAAGGCATGCTGATCTTCCCAGGAGAGCCAGGCTCAAAACCATCAAGACGGCCAGGCATGGTGGCTCATGCCTTAATCTAGGACTTTGAGGTCATAGGCACAATCACCTGCCACTGGAAGCTCAATCAATGTAGAGCAACCTGCATGTACAATTTGAAAGCAAACACACACACACACACACACACACACACACACACACACACACAACAGAGAGAGAGAGAGAGAGAGAGATTCTTGCTTCGTTATCACCTTAACTGAGGATGCAGCCTGTGAAGGAAGCCTATGACCATTTTGCATTCTTTTCCATTTTGGGAAACATGAAACCAGGCATGATTACTCACACCTCCAATCCCAGCACTTGGAGGCCAGGAGTTCGAGACCAACCTCGGCAACATCAGGAGATTTTGTCTCTAGAAAGAATAAAAAATTGACCTGGCTCAGTAGCTCAGCCTGTAATCCCAGTATTTGGGGAGGCCAAGGCGAGTGGATTGCCTGAGCCCACAGGTTTGAGAACAGCCCAGACAACTTGGCAAGATCTCGTCTCACCGGGCTCAGTGGCTCAGCCTGTAATCTCACGCCTTTGGGAGGCTGAGGTGTGTGGATTGCCTGAGCCCGCGGATTCGAGACCCGCCTGGGCAGCGAGACCTCATCTCTACAATAAATAAATCAGCCAGGCATGGTAGCGCATGCCTGTAATTCCGGCTACTCGGAAGGCTGAGGCGGAAAGATTGCCGGAGCCCAGCAGGCGAGGCTGCGGTGGCCGGGAGCGGCCACTGCATTCCAGTCTGGGTGACCGAGTGAGACTCCAACTCAAAAAAACAAACAAAAAAAAAAAGACCTCGTCTCGTCAGTAAATCAAAAAATTAGCTGGGCATGGTAGCATGTGCCTGTAGTTCTGGCTACTTGGAAGGCTGAGGCAGAAGGATCACCGGAGCCCAGCAGGTCGACGCTGGGGTGCCTGTGAGCGTGCCACGGCACTCCAGCCTGGGTGACACAGAGTGAGATTCCAACTCAAAAAAAAAAAGAATAAAAAATTAGCCAGGAATGGTGGCAGACACCTGTAATCCTAGCTACTTGGGAGGCTGAGGCCAGAGAATTGTTTGAGCCCAGGAGTTAAGAGGCTGCTGTGAACTACGATTGCACAACTGCACTCTAGCCCTGGGCAAGAGAGTAAGACCCCGTCTCTAACGACAACAAAGAAGCTGAGAACCATGAAAACACAGTAAATAAACATAAAGGATCATCTTGATGTCACTCTTTCTGTGGTGTCCCTCAGCAGCAGGACTGAATTCCTGTGACCGGGGCCATGTTTCTGTCTGTGTGTGAACATCAGCATCCACGATGATTTTCTAACGAGGTCCAGTCTCAGACATTGTTTTATGTATCAGTCTTTTCTCTATGCCCTCTGCTCTCCAGACCCAGGGCAGAAGTTTTGCCTTCGGAAAGCTCATGGGAGTAAGATGCAGAACAGAGGAGAAGGAAGAAAAGGCTGAATGTGGACAACATCACCGCACGCATGTGGTCGAGCCCGGTGTTGCAAGGGCCTCTGTGCACATGCCATTCCAGAGACTGCACACGGCAATCATGTACAACCTTGGCAGGCTTCAAGGGTCTTGTGGAGGGTATGGTCTGCTTAGGCTCTGAGGAAGAGGACTGATCCGTCCACAATGTCCCCTAAACCCTTTGCAACACGTTTTCCGAGTTCCCACCATGGGAACGTGGTAATCTTGGAAGCTGAGTTCACCTTATCATTGTCTGTTTTAAATCCAGCTGAGTTAAAGATGCACAAAAGCCTCTGTTCTGACTGTGTGCTTCTCCCTGAAGGCTGGCGGCCTCCTCCGCTGCTGGGCCAGGAGTCATCTCCAGCTCTGCCTTCCTGTGTCTGCCCTTCCCTGGACAGCCCCGCCATGACCAAGGCTCCCTTGCATCCACACAGCTCCCTTGGTCTTCAGCCTCAGGACCTTTCTCACTGGGCCTCTTTTTTCCAACTGAACCCGAGGCATGCCTCCTAGGGTGTCTGGGTAGAACCACCCACTCACCCCATCCAAATAGGAGCCCCTCCCTCACCTGTTCACAGTTCCCTCCCAACTCTGCTGCTTCCACGATGTGAGTCGCACACCTGTGATCTCTTCTTCCCACTGCAGTGTCCCCATCAGGCACCAAGGGGTCTCCAACACATCGTTTCCTTTCCGATCACACAAGAGCAAGCTCGCTTTCACCTGCACGCTGAATATCCTTGGGCCTGACTAAATTTGCTTTTAGGATCTCAGAAGTGCACTCATTCAGCAGAGAAAGTGGCTTAAGAGGACAAAACCCCTTGTCTCAGTAAAGTATCTAGTCCTAAGGGAATGAAGTCACTGGCGTCAGGATGGAGTGGTCTTGCTAGGGAAGTCACTGGTTCTCGTGGGCCTGGGAGAGGGGGATGAGATATTTTGTTCTCTAGGACTCATTTCAGCCTGGCTGCTTAGGGTGTCTCCTCGGCTTATTGAAGAGATTAAAAAAAAAACTAGATGGTCCAGCTTAGAAAACGAGGGTAGAGAAAAATGGCAGCTCAAGAAAGAATGTCTATCCAGTAGCAGATGGTGTTTCATGGACCAAGGCATCTAACTCTCCAAACCACTCAGGCAACAGGATTGCCAAAAATGAAAAGATGAGAAACCTCTTCATGTCTGCCACAAATATCGTAAATGGACAAACATGGGCAGAGCGGAAGAACAAAGATTATCTTCCAAGTAGGTCCTGATTTTCTTACAAATTAGT
Source organism: Cephalopachus bancanus (assembly GCA_027257055.1). Taxonomy (NCBI): domain Eukaryota; kingdom Metazoa; phylum Chordata; class Mammalia; order Primates; family Tarsiidae; genus Cephalopachus; species Cephalopachus bancanus. Next base: position 8,434,934 of record JAPVLO010000011.1, on the reverse strand, counting down.
TTGGCAGTGGAGGAGGTCGGGAATTACTGAGGAGAGAGTAAATGTGTATGCTTGAATCAAATTTCCTTACCAATGAAATAGCAAATGTAAAGGTAATGAACAAATACTATATATTTAATAAAGATGATCTTTAATGAAATGAGTGTTTGGGCATGGTGGCTCACACCTATAAACCCAGGACTTTGAGAGGCTGAAGTAGGAGGATTGCTTGAGCCCAGGAGTTCAAGACCAGCATGGGCAACATAGCAAGATCTCATCTCTATAGAAGAAAATAATAATACTACAGAATTAGCCAGGTGTGGTGGCATGCATCTGTGGTCTTAATTACTTGGGAGGCTGGGGCAGAAGGATCACCGGAGTCCAGAAGGTTGGGGCTGCACTGAGCCATGATCACACCACTGGATTCCAGTCTAGGAGACAGAGTGAGACACCAACTCAAAAAAATAAAAAATAAATTAAATAAGCCACTTCATTGATATATCTGCACACACAAAATAACAGTAAGAGACAATGACAAATGCATGGAAAGCTAGTTTCGGAATCTGGTTTTTCCTTGAAAAGTAAACAGATAAAAGACATAAAAATACTTGGAAAAGTTGAAGCTCTATAAGATGTAAGATACTGTTTTGATAGAGTCATCTATGACTCAGTCATGATTAATTACCATTTTAAAAGGATATCTTAAGCACATGACTCAGATCTTAAACCACTCCTCAGTTTTGCGATCTTCTGACAAAGAAAAACATAGCTAATCACAGAAGATGCCTTTTCTTTTCTCCTCCTCCACTTACAAACCAGAGCTAAGTGAACAGTGGTTATGAAAGAACCCCCCAAGTACTTGTCCTTCCTTAGTGCAGGGCGTGCTTTCAAGTAAACACTCACTTTCCCTGGGGTTTGCTTTCAGCTGCTGTGGGCCAGGAGTCCCCCATCCTGGAGCTCACGTGTTGGTTTAAATCACATGAGACATTCTTTGCAGATGGTCTCAGGGCACAGCGCTCAGGGCAAGTGTACACACATTCCTCAGAGCTCAGCAGTTTTGTCCTGAACGCCAGGACCACAAAGTTTGTGGTTTCTAGGGTCACAAAACCCAAGAAATGTTTCATTCTGGAAATCTCTCTGGGAATCTCCTTTGGTTCTTGTTTCTCTTTGTGTTTCTTCTTTTTACCCAGTCTACCCACCCTAAGTCACTTGAGACACGAAAACTTTCCATTGTCTGGTGACACCATGAAGTTAGACAGTGTTGCCCCCAAGTCCCAGAGGCTAAAGATATTAGCAGTTCAGTAAGTGTTTAAACACTTCCAACTTCATTCCTTCCAACTCCTCAATAACTGTGTCTGAGCCCCCGCTGTGCACACAACATGGGGCAAGGTAACTTGAAGAACTAGAAGTGTGTGTGATCCCAACCCCTGTCCTTGAGCAGACTTCTGCCTGTATTGTGGAAATAAGCTTTACAAAAGCGAAGCAACGAACATCTCCTATAACAGCATGTATAAACAATCATGGAAACAGACACATTGAAGTTAAAACTGTGGTGTAGACGTTGAGCTACAGAAGGTGGGCAGAAAAGACACTTATATAATCAGGCGGAACAGGCTGGGGTTTGAAGGAAGAGGGGAGAAACTCTGCAGGCCAACACCACAACACGAGCAAAAGAAGCAAAATATCAAAAGCGCATGAAACAGTGTGAGCCATGGACACCGGCTGGGTGCAGGACTGGGGCGGAGGGAGGAGTGCGCTGATGGCATCTGGGGGTTCTTCCCTCCAAAGCTCATGTTGAAATGTGAAGTCCATTGTTGGAGGTGGGGCCTAGTGTTTGGGTCATGGGGCAGATCCCTCGTGAATGGTTTGGCCCTTTCTCGAGGTGTTGAGTGGCTCTCCCTACGTTCATTCACATGAGAATTGATTGCTTCAAGAAAGCTGGCACTTCTCTCTCTCCCCCTTGCTCCCACTCTCACCACATGATACATTTGCTCCCTCTTCACCTTCCGCCATGATTGGAAGCTTCCCAAGACCTCACCAAAAGCAGATGCCAGCATTTTCTTCTTGTTCAGTCTGTAGAACTGTGAACCCAAATAAACCTCTTTTCTTACCAGTGCGGTGGCGCATGCCTCCAATCCCAGCACTTTGGGAGGCGGAGGCGAGGAGATTGCCTGAGCTCAAGGGGTTTGAGACCAACCTGGGCAACTTGGCTAGACATTACAATAATTTTTTTAAAGAATTAGTCGGGCGTGGTGGCACATGTCTGTAGTTCCAGCTACTTGGTTGCCTGAGGCAGATGGATCACCTGAGCCCGCAGCAGGGCAAATCTGCAGTAGCTGTGAGCATGCCACCGCACTCCAGCTGGGGGACACAGTGAGACTCCGACTCAAAAAACAAAACAAAACAGAGACCTCTTTTCTTTACAAATTACCCTCTTCGGGTGTTCCTTTGTAGCAACACAAAATGGACTGCTACAGGCATCTTCCCGTAGAAGTCCTGCAGGAAGTCCTGGAGCTGATTCTTTTAAAAAAATGCTGAGACTTGCCTGGCGCTGAGTGAGGACTGGACCACTCAGGAAGCCAGCCGAGTCACATGCCCTGGGGAGTCAGTGGGATACACATCCTCAAGGACATGCAAAAGACTGAAGCGGGAATGGGCAGCAGGAGGAGAGACTGATGGACAGATCACTGAAGGAGGGATGCATAAAGGGTACTCCATGAACCATGGACTTGCCCCTGAGCCCCTGAGCCATGGAGACAGGAGCAGGGAAGGGTGGGAATGCTGGAGGCACAGTCCATCCACGATAGAGGTCATCTTGAACCAACTGCCAATCTGACTTGTTTTTCCTTCTGGAATCCAATTCTCCTGTATTGATTATGTGACAGATGGTTTCTCAAAAATTACAAAATGAAGCTTTCAGAATTTTTCTTTTTTTCTTCTTTTTTTTTTCTTTTAAAGATGTGGGGTACAACTCGGGGATAGCTATACAAATGTTCATGATGCAGGTATCTTTTTGATGAGGTGTGCCCCCATGCCTCCCCTGGCAGTTTCCCACTACTGCCAATCCCTTTCTTATAGTATTATGATGGTCGTTCAAGGTTCACTTATGAGTGAGAGCATGTGATACTCGGTTCTTTGTTTTTGTGATAGATCACTCATTATTATAGATTCTAAGTCCATTCAATTTGCTGCGACGTTCATAATTTTGTCCTTCCTTATCGCTGTGTAATATTCCATCGGGTATATGTACCACATTTTTTTTATCCGGTCTTCTTTCAGTAGGTAGCACAGTTGGCTTCATGTTTTTGCTATCTTGAATAACGCTGCAATAAACACACGTGTGCAGGCATCTTTTTTCTAGAGTGATTTGAGTTCTTCTGGGTATATTTCCAGTAGGGGGATTGCAGGGTCGTATGGGAGGTCGATTTTTAGATCTTTAGGAATCGCCACAATGTTTTCCATAGAGGCTGCACTGGTTTATACTCCCACCAACAGTGCAGAAGTGGTCCCTTTCCCCACATCCTCTCCAGCATCTGTTGTTTTTTGAATTATTGATGATGGCCATCTTGACTGGAGTTAGGTGATATCTCCATATGGTTTTAATTTGCATTTCTTTGATACAGAATTTTCCTTAAAGCTGATGACAAGTTTGCCTTCAAGGGTCAGAGTTTCCAAAGTAGACACGGCAAGAGTGGGCACAGGATCATCTTCACAAGACACGGCAAGAGTGGGCACAGGATCATCTTCACAGTGAATAATTGTTCTGCCTATTGTGCGGTGGTTAGTGCTATGTGCCACTTATCCCAAATAGAGCACCGGTCACCCCCTCCATTTTCATGAAGAGCTGGAATACCACATGCATTCTCAGTGCTCCCCAGGGCTAGGGCAACCCAACAGGGAGAGCGCCTACCAGGCTATGCTGCAAAGGGAATGACTACACATCACTAACATCAGTCCAGGTGTCCCACTTCCAGCTTGAGCAGCTTAGTTTCCAAACGTTCAGAGGAAAAGGGAAGGGAGGGACAAAGATCGAATAAGGAATTCTACTTCAGTACAGAAAAATCTGCCAGTTGAGTCATGTAAAAAACTGAATTCAGAATCCAGTGGGTGATGGAGGAGACTCGGGATGACATCACCATAGGAAGGACTGGAACTGCGTCTTGCATGGTACAGAGGAGACCGAGCGTTTCAGGAGTGGCACAACAAGTACAAGGACACGGGAGTCATGAAATATGTTTCCTCACATAGGACACACTTGAAATGTTTCGACACTCAGCATGTGTTCCTGTTTTGGAATCATTTGAAGCATGATTTCTAAAACCAACATAAATCTTGATAAGTACTGTCCAGTGAAAACCACCAGAAATGGCTCTAAATTAGAAAAATAAGAGTAAGCCCAATAGTAGATCTTATTTTTTATTTACTATAAAGTTCAGCCAAGACAATTCAGTGGGAAAGAATAGTCTTTTCAACAAAGGGTGTCAGAACGACCGAATATACCATGGAAAGGCTATGAAGGTGGACCCCTCCCTCACTTCATATTCAAAATCAACTCAAAGTGGAACAAAGATCTTAATGAAAGCTACAGCTGTAACATTGTTATATAAGTCTGTGTGACCTTAGATTTGGCAATTGTTTCTTAGGTAGAGCCCTGAAAGCACAAGCAACAAAAGGAAAAATATAAATTAGACTTCATCAAAAAATACAAACTTTTATACATCAAAGTAAAATGATCAAGAAAATAAAAAGATAAACTACAGAATGGGAAAATAATTTCAAATCAACTATCTGATAAGGGTTGGCTATGGTATAAATATACATTTCCTCCCAAAATTCAGAAGTTATAACCTAATACTTAAAGTGATACAATTGGGAGGCAGAGCTTACAAGAATTGACGAAATCATGAGGGCTTCACCTTTAAGAATGGGATTAGTGCTCTTTTTTAAAAAAAAAGGCTCAAGTAAGCTTCCTTGCCCCTTCTGCCTTGTGAGAACATAATAAGGAGATGACATCTTTGAGGCAGAGAGCAACCCTCACCAGACACAAAATCTGCTGATGTCTTGATCTTGACCTTCTAGCCTCCAGAAGTATAGGCAATAAATGTCTGTTGTTTATAAATTAACCAATCTAGAGTATTTTGTTATAACAGTTCAAATGAACTAAGACAGGGTCTAATATCTAAAAATGAATAAAATATCTTACAACTCAATACTGAAAAGTCAAATGCAAAAATAAAAATGGTCAAAGAATTTCAACAGATACTTCTCCAAAGAGGATATGTAAATGACCAATGAGAACATGAAAAGGTGCTAAATACTATTAATCATTAGGGAAATGCTAATCAAAACCATGGTGAGCTAGCACTGCATACCCAACAGCACACTGCGGCTATCACAAAATAAAAATGGAACATGCCAAGTGCTGATGAGAATGCAGAGAAATTATTACACTCAAAACTTGCTATTTGGACATGTAAAATGCTTCATCCTCTAGGGGAAACAGTTTGGAAGTTCTCAAAAAGCTAAACATGTAATTCTCATATGACACATCAGTTCTTAGATATAAACCCAAGAAAAACAAATAGTTTGGCGATTCCTAAAAGGTCTAAAAATTAACCTTCCATATGACCCTGTAATCCCCCTACGGGGAATATACCTGGAGGAACTCAAATCACTCTATGAAAAAGATGCCTGCACACGCATGTTTATTGCAGCATTGTTCACAATAGCAAAAACATGGAACCAACTGTGCTGCCCATCGAAAGAAGACTGGATTGAAAAAATGTGGTACATATACATGATGGAATATTATGCAGCCATAAAAGACAGAATTATGAACTTCACAGCAACTTGGATGGATTTAGAGTCTATAATACTGAGTGATCGATCACAGAAACAAAGTATCACATGTTCTCACTCATAAATGGACCTTGAACAACTATCATAATACTATAAGAAAATGATTGGCAGTGGCAGGAAACAGCCAGGGGGCAGGAGTCGAGGTAAGATTGACAGTAGTGGGAATCTGCTGGGGGAGGGGAGGCACACCTCATCAACAAGAGCACTTGCATAATGAACATTTGTATACTTAACCCTGAATTGTGCCCCACATCTTTAAAATAAAAAGTTTGAAAAATAAATAAATAAACCCAAGAAAATTGAAAACATATTCATGCAAAAACTTGAACATGAATATTCATAGCTATATTACTCATAACCACCAAGCCCAGACTTGGGGGTCAGTGACACACTAGAATTTAGAAGAGTGCATTTTAATTCTCTGCTCAGGGAACAATCTGTTAGGAGGCTAATAATCTTCACCCTTTTCTAAAAAGCCGAGGAAGATCCCATTTCATACTTGTGAATGAATCTATTAGGATACTACTAAACATCTCCTTTTCTAAAAAGTCAAGGAAGAATCAGTTTCATCAGGCAGAGACATCCTTGCGCTTGGGGCCAGCCTGAGCCCAAGTGCCATGGCCACACCTCTCTGATCATGCTCTCAGATCTGCACCAGGTCAGGGTGGAGAGAGGCTGGGGATGTCTGAATAACTGCCCCCTCCACCTGTCTGCAGTTTCCGACAGGCGTGACTGGTAGCAGAACAAGCTCTTACACCCCCGGGTGGCTGTGCACCTGCATTCTCTCCCTGACTTGGCAAATTTGGGACCTGGAAGAAACAGGTTTAAAGTTCCCCTTGATTTTTCCTGGGACATTCCTATCAGCCACATCCCAGAGTTCAGTTTAGAACTCATAGACAAACTTACCACCATGCATGTTTCTTTTCTTCTCAAAGACATTGAAAAGTTTCTGGAGCAGGGCCCCTTTTTGTTTTAATTACTGTGTTTTATGATTAATCCCAAATCATTCACATGGAGTCCAAATTAGAAAACAATTTTCATTTTGCCTCTTCATATTATATTCATACGATTTGTTGCAAAGTTGCCTGAGCTTGGCAGCTTCATCCTGGTACCTTCCTCCCTCTAGAAAGATTGAAGACCAGAATAAAACTGTGCACGCATCTCCAGAGAACCAGATCCTTGGCGAGAGAGGGAGGTAGAGCTAAATCTCAAAGAAAAGTAACTGAGGAAAGCTATTCATCGACCAGCCCACTTTGGAGAAATTTATTGTGATGAAACATTACAAGGAGATTTTAATTACCAGTGAGGGAATAGCAGGAAAGATAATCCTACACATGAGCATACTTGTCCCAGACATCCCACCCACGCCACCGCACTGGGTCCCACCAGGCCCAGCCCAGCCCCCTCGCGCTGGTGGAATTCTCTCTCCATGTGTTTCCTCTTGGCATTACTCATCTCAGGGCTACTCAACTCTCACGCGACTCGACACTCCCTCCCATCGCAGACAACTCACAGTTCACCCTTTCCTGTCTTTTACTCTTAATGGATTCTGATTGATTTATCCTTAAGTATCTGAAAAATCAGTTGCAGCTGGAGCCTTATAGCACTGCCCATCTCCCAACCCCCATATCTTACCTGTAGCCTGCAGGAGGTTTTCTCAGAACTGGAGGCCCAGAAGTGGCCCAGGACCAGGATGGTGCTCACAGAAATAAGGCCCTCCATCCGAGTCCATCACCCATAGATCCTGCCCTCAATATTAATTGAGGAGTCTGTTTGGAGGGATGTGAGCCATTGGGCAGAATTGAAAACTGAGTGTGAAATCACAGAGCAACGTTATAAATGAACGGGCTAGACAGTCATCCCGAGACTCTTGAGTATCCCTGTCTCTCTGTTGCGAAAGGAACAACAGACTCTCCGGACACCCCAGATATAGACCTAAAAACAGAGTAGCCAACCACAGTCACAGAGACGGGCTTATAGAAAGGTATTTTTCGTAGGGACCCTTGCTGGGGAGGAGAAAATGTTAACTATGCCCTTTGACCTTCTGTATTCTAGATTCTGGGGTATCTGTGGCCTCTGTGACTAGGAGAGCTTGCCCCTCCCAGTGCTGGCCAGTTCCTAGAGCACACCCTTCTTGGGATTTCCTACAAGAATCAAGCATCCCAAGTTCATATCTCCAACCACGTGCTCTACCAAATGCTTACACATCAAGCCAATATCTTTCCTATCCTAAATCACCCCAGAGCCAGGTACCTGGCATCTCCTGCCACCCAGAGCTGCTGACACTATTGGACTAGCCAGTCTTGAACCCTTTCCCTTGCCTGGTCTTGCCTTTCCCACAAAAGACACAAAAGGCTTTAGTCTGGGCTCCGAACTCACTTCTCCCTTCTGATTCCTGCAGGACACATGTGCGTCTCCGTGTCGCCCCGTGTGCCTGGTATGACCCTTCCTCTCAGAGAACATAGCTAACATCTTCATTCAATGGCACTAGCCCCAGTGTGCCTTCAGTCACCTTCCTGAATTAAAGTCCTGCATGTATACTCTGGCATATCCTCCATAGGGCACCCCCTCCCTGTTCACATTTTGATCGATTATGACTGAACCGTGGGCAGCTGGAGGCTGTGCTCTTGCCTGGGCTGAGACCCTGAGACCGCCACCCCCCCCACCCCCGCCAGAACTGGGCCTTGCCCACCTCTCACTCTTACTGTGTCACACATCCTGCAAGCCACTGCAGAGTCCTGGAGTGGTTGATTCAGTCACATACATCCACCCAGCACCTCTGAGACCATGAGAAAAATATGTATATTCTTTGGCTGAATTATTTGATTGGTGAACCGTAGCATTTAAATACAGCTGCTAATATCTTCTACAAATGCCTTATGGATGCCTACTTTCTCTTTGCTTTCTTCAGAAAATTAAGACATACTTCACATACTATAAAATTCACCCTTTTATCATGTACAATTCAGTGGAGTTTTATATTTACAAAGTTGTGCAACCCTCACCAGTATCTAATTCCAAAATATTTTCATCATCCCAAAACTATTAGCAGTCAGATTCTCAACCTCTGGTAAGCACTAATTTACTTTCTGTCCTTATGACTCGCCGACTCTGAACATGTCATATCAGTGGAGTCATACAATATGTGGTCATTATATCTGACTTCTTTCACTCGGTATAATAAAAACAATCTACATTCTTATTGCAGATCATGGAAGTACTACATTGTGTCTATTCATTCATCAGTTGATGGACATCTGGGTTATTTTCACATTTGGGCTGTTATGACCAACACTGCTATGAACAATTTTGTACAAGTGTCTGTGTGAACATGTTTTCATTTTTCCTGGGTTTATAACTGGCAATCGAATAGCTGGGCCATCTGGAAACTGTGTTAAACATTTTAAGGAAATGCCAAATGGACTTCCAAAGGCATTGCACTGTGTCACATTCCCACCAGCAGCGTGGGGGAGTTCCATTCACTCCACATCTTGTCGTTTTCCATCTTTTTTATTATGGCATCCTAGTGGAGGGAAGAGGAACATTGTTGTGGTTATGATATACATTTCCCTAATATCTAATAATATTGACTGCCTTTGCATACATTAATGAGATATGTGTATGTTTTATTTGGATAAATGTCTAACCAAGCTCTTTGTCAATTTTTTAAAAGTTATCTGTCTATTTATTGTTGAGTTGTAAGAGTTCTTTATTACTATAGGTGCAAGTCTCTTATCAGATGTCATGATTTGCATTTATTTTCTCTCATTCTGTGGGTGGGTTTTTTTACTTTCTTGATCGTGTCCTTTAAGGAAAAACGTTAATTTTGATGAAGTCTAACATATCTGTTTTCTTCTTTTGTTGCTTGTGATTCTGGTGTCCTCTACGATAAGGTGTCCTCTAAGATAAGGTGCCTCATCCTAGGTGATAAAGATCTGTGCCTGAGTTTGCACAGATCTTAACCCTCCTTTCTTTTGAGGATTCCAATGATGATCTACACTCTTCAAGGAGGGCAAGAAAAGGAGGAAAAATAATGCAGAAAAGTGAGTCGTTTCAACTCATTTTTCTTTTAGCAATATGAGGAGATGAATGCCTGACATCATGGAGAAGACTGACATGAAGGCTAAAGGAACGTAGCTTAATTGTGCCTTTGGGGGACACTCCCGTTCCTCCCTCCAGTGTCCCTTCTTTACATACTGCCAGTGTTCTTCCGGTTTGCATTCTGTTCACCTGACTTAAATGAGCTGAACCTTGCCCCTGGGTAATGGGGGCTGCAAGCCTTGGAGGCCTCCTGCAGCCTGTTTCTCCCTAGCCATTCTCCTGCAGTTGAACCCCCTCATGCTGTTTTGCAGCAGCACTGCCTGCTGCTCGGGTCCCCCATGACCCCTTTGCAGGCCTGCAGCCATGTGTGACACATAATAGGTGCCTTTTCAGGACCAAACCAGACTCAGACGGCCACTGCCATGCTTCAAAACCACGTAAACCGAAGAATGAATCTTGTTGCGACCTTAAGTAAGTCATTTTACATCCGCGTCCCAGCCCCTCAAGGCCCCGTCCTTCTGGAATGTGATGCACAAATCTGAAAATCCTCAGTTTTCCTCGTTCCTGCTGAGCAGGGTGTCTTCCAGCTTAGGCACAGCCCTCGCTACAGACAAAAAGCGTCTTCCAGCAACCTGAATGTGATGTGCCAGGATGGAATAGACCTTTCCTTGCCTCGTTCCTGGTCACCGAGACACGCTTCTTCCACGTGACTTCCAGCCTCCATGTGGGCACAGCCTGTGTCCTCCCCTTCTCTCCAGCACTCCCTGACTGCAGCAGCCCTGCCCCCACTCCAGGCCTTTGGGGCTTGCCACACTGTTGCTTACATATTCAGGAAATTAAGAGAAAATAAAAACTCATTCAACCCACACTTCCTGTCCTGGGAAAATCCAGCCATTGTTCTTTCCTAGGCAGCATCTTAAAGCCCCACATTTTCCCAGATCTTGTCACATCTGTCCCTGGAGGCCAGAGTCTCTCATTAATACACAGTATTCCTGGGGTGTGTTGGGCTTGGTGTCCTGCTGCCAAGCCTGGTGGGGGTGTGGGGTTGGCAGTCAAAGCCAAATCCTGGCATGTAATCACACTTTGCATTTTGCTCATCAACGCCCCCTCATTCTTTTACCAACTCATTTTTTTTGAGAAAGAGAAAAAATCATTAAACACACATGCACACATGCACGCATACACACATACACACTCACACACACCCCAGCGTGGTAACAATATCTCTGATACATTCAGCTATCATCTGAGATATTATAATTATAATGCTTGTTAACTTGCATGTGCTGCATATTTCAGTTTGCATATTTAGTGTCAAAAGATTAGATGTTCATCTTACGCCTTCCTTCCGACAGCTATCCACTCTCTGTCCACAGTGCTGTTTTGTGGCTGACATTCAGGCCTTTACTGGGTAGATTTTGGATAACACAAATGATAAGCCACTTCCTGGAAGCTAGTATATGTCCAGACTCCCCCCCAACACTTTGATTAAAATTATGACCAAGACCAATCAAGTAATTTAAAAGTATTCAGTGAGCTTTGTACAAGGTAGACAGAAATCAAGAAGTCTCCTCAGAACATGCGAGTAGAAAATGGCCAAAGTCTCCAAGATGTCTAAAGTAAAACTCCCCAGTCACTTTGGGAAATAAAGAACTAAGAAAATTTATCATACAAATGTTCTTCTCTAGTTTAAACAGTTATCTTCATCTTGATTTTATAATTAAGGACATACCAGTTGTCAGAAGAACATTAAGTTACTATGAATGTATATTAGCAGAGCTCTAACTAAGAATCAGGCAAAATGCTAAGTGTTTACAAACAGGAATCCAAAATTTATAAAATACCATTAGCATCTTAACTTATAGGACAATAAAATTAAATCAGAAAACATTTTAAGTAGGTGGCCCAAGGTCACACAAACAGTCCATGAAAGGTCAAGGTACAGGCAGACTCACTGACTCCAAAGCTAGGTTCTCGGTCACAGAGCTGGTCCTTGAACCCATTTTCATTTTCACAATGGATGTGATTCTCTGGAAATTGGCAGTTTACAATCTGCACTTCCCCACAAGGGCAGAAACTCCACGAAGGAAGAACCACCACTGTCTTTTCCCTGCTGTTCGTTCAGCCCCTAGGACAGAACTGGAGTCTCGGTAGCAATCATAAACCTTGGTGGAACAGGGGAACGAGCCCACGTGGTGTGATGAGGTCACACCACCACCACCTGGTCATTTCCGCAAGGATAACCACCAATGCCAAAAAGAGATTTGAAGACTCTCTGGCCTAGGGAAAGGAGATGAGCCTCAGACTTTGCAATAATGAAAGAGATGTCAAACGAATGCCACACTTGGTTTTTTATGATTAGCATATATATCTTAGTCTGTTCTGACTCAAGTCTTTACCCCAGCAATCCCCTCGGCTGAAGCTGTTGTTGATTCGATACTGACCATCACAGCTGAGCATCTTATACTTACAAAAATGGTGTCCGAAGGTCTAACCACATTTTTCAGTGGTTCCCATGGCAAGCAGTCTCTCGTGAATCTCAGAATTCTTTTGGCAACCCCCTGACTTTTGCTGCATCTTTCTGTCCATCCATGTGTTCCTGGTTATTACGTGATCTAGCGGTCAACGGTATCCTGGTGTCCACTCCAGCCCAGGTGGTGTCAACCTTGCCCAATCAGCATCACAAATGGTTGTACCTGATGATTTGCATATACTTCAGGGGCATCCAGTCAGGTCACAGCCTGGTGTTCCAGGAAATACCTTCTCAGCTGAACAGAGGGAGGACTAAAAGCCTAAAAAACAGTGTCACCTGTTTCATAATATGTTCAAAAAGAAAGATTACCAAAAAAAAAAAAAACCCACAAACCCTCAGAAGTCATTAGTTTCAGTTGTATTTCAATTCTTTCTCCTGCCCTCAATTTATGTTTTAAAAAAGGATCCCAGAGACCTCCTAAAGTGCCTTCCAGCTTCAGAAACTCATTTAATCAAGTTTGATTCTCCATTTCAGATTCATAAAAACATTGAGCTTACTTTAAGTAAATGAAAATTTTATGCCATATCAGACAAAATTAAACCTTAGAGTATCTTCAGATTTATCCATCTCACATCAAGTTCAGCTATCATCCAGTGGTCATCAAAGGTCAGCAAATAATGAATTACTCCCATATGAATGATTCCACAGAGTCAGTTTTCGAATTTGTTCTTTCCCTCAAGCTTCTTTATCAGAAAAGTGACTGCATTTGTTCTTTCCCTCAAGCTTCTTTATCAGAAAAGTGATCATGCTGATGTTAGCAGGCATTGCTGGAGTAGGGTTTTCACACTCAGGTACCTGTAGGGTACAGGTAAGATAACAAATCCACACAGTGGGCAGGGTGGGGTAGCTGGAGAGAACCTGGCAAATCCAAATGCACATGGTTTAGTAAAAGGTGCTCAATAAAATATTCTAAAAAGTAAAAACTCTGTAAGTCGAACAAAGGTCTTGGCTATTGACTATTTGTGTCCCCCGAAAATTCATACATTGACACCTAATCCCTCAAAGTGATGGTATTAGAAAGCAGTGCCTTCAATAGGTGATAAGTCATGAGGGTGGGGGCCTCATGAATGGGATTAGTGTCCTTATAATAGATACCCAGGAGATCTTCACCCTTTACACTGTGTGAAGATGCAGAGAGAAGACCCTAGCTATGATCCAGGAAAGAGACCCTCACCGACACTGAATGTTCTGGCACCTTGATCTTGGACTTGACAGCCTTCAGAGCTGTAAAAAGGAAGTGGTTGTTGTTTAAGCCACCCAGTGGATGGCCTTCTGTTATAGCAACCCAGACAGACTAAGACATCTGTGCATGTGATAAGGCCCTGAAGCCAGCCATTTGGGACATCTTGGATGCAAAGGCAAGTTACCCATTTATTTATAAACTGTGCATACCAACTGATAAGTAGTCCAAGATTTAACATCAATTAATGTAACTCTTTCAGAGGCATATGTGTAGGCTATGTTCTCTCAGGTCAAATGAGCTAACCACAGAGGGGATATTTTCTCCTCGTTTTAGGCTGCAGAACTGAGATGAAGTGTTTCAGCTTCAGGGATCTCACGACGCTACCTTGGAAATGAAATCCTTCAGTGCAGCACATGCAAATTCCTCTTCTGTTCCAGCAGATTCCTCTGCAAGTTGTGCAACTCCCACTGTGGCTTTCGGCAGCCTGTGGGTGGCTCTGAGCTTCCCAGGAGCCTGCTAAGTGTCCTGACTTCTCCTGGAACTGGCATTAGAGGCAAGCAGCTCAGAAAGCCAAGGGGCCCTGAGAGGAAGATGCCTAACAGCTGCTGAGCTGACATGGTGTTCCCATTTCAACACCCACGAGGCCCAGAAATGCATGAACTAGTGGAGCATCCTGCAGGAGACCACCCTAGGAGCCCGTCAAAACGTCAAAATCCCTTTTCTCCTGCAAGGCAAGGGAGATGGAGAAGGAGACTGCATCTTGGAAATTAGCCTCAAGAGAAGAATGAACTTGAAGGAAAAAATATTCTCTAACACTAAGCAATTTAGCAGAAGTCTTTTAAGATTTGTTTTTCACACCCCTGTGATTCTCTCTCCTCACAGATCAGGATTCACATAAATGAATCCTCTGAAAATTTCAAGCAAAGTGCATGGGGTCAGGCACACTCAGCATTGAGCACTGGGCACTTGTGTTCCCCAGGTTATGCCTAGACGGGCCAGGCACACAGCATTCAATTCCCACCTCTTCTCCTCACCACATGCGGGGCTGTGGAGTCGCCTCTGTTGGTTTCCTGTGGCTGCTATGACAATGACCACAGACTTCATGGCTTCGGTAACCCACATTCATTCTCCCACCATTCCAGAGGCCAGAAGTCTAAAGTCAGTACCACTGGGCCAAGTGCCAGGTGACGGACACCAGGCTACACTCCCTGAAGGCTTTGGAGGTGAATCGGCCTCTTGCCTCTTCCAGCTTCTGGTGACTGAAGGCTTTCCATGGTGTTCTCAGCTTTGGGTCACATCACTCCATGCTCTTCAAATCTCTCTCCATCTTCATCCTGGCCTTCCTTGCGGTCCAAGCTCCCTCTGCCTGTCTCTTAGAAGGACGCTTGTGGTTACAGTTAGGGCCTCCTCAGATAATCTCCCCATCTGAAGGTCCTTAGTCTACTTTGTCTTATCCATGGTGACACTCATAGAGTCCAGAGGTTCAGACCTATGTCTTTGGAGACCATTCCTCAGCCTACCCCATCCCTCCAAGGTGATTGAGATGAAGACACTCGCCCTTGGGAAAGGGCTGCAGTCATTGAATGCTCATGGAGAGACACAGGAAAGGGATTCTGCATCATGGCCCCTGCACAACTGTAGGATGATATTGAACTAAAGACTATAAAACTCAAGACCAGTCATGATGGCTCATGTCTGTAATCCCAGAGCTTTTGGAGACTGAGGCAGGTGCATTGCTTGAGGCCAGGAGTTTGATACCAGCCTGGGCAATACAATGAGATTTTGTCTATACAAAAAATAAGTTAGCTAGGCGTGGTGGCACATGTCTATAGTCCTAGCTACTTGGAAGATTGAGGCAGTGGTATCAACTGAACCCAGGAGTTTGAAGCTGCAGTGAACCATGATTGTGCCATCACACTCCAGCATGGGTGACAGAGCAAGACCCCATCTCAAAAAAAAACAAATAAAAACTAAAAATCCGGACTGATCTAGGCGCAGAGAGCGAGAAGGGCCTTCACACAGTTCCCACTCTGTTCCAGGTTGCAGCTGCTCTGCCGTCACGTGACCAGCGAGTGTTTCACCAGCTGCTGCAACGAGACATTGACTAATCACGCACCCACAGGCCCATCTTTCCAGAATAAAACTCACGTCAAGTCACTGCCCTGTGTGAGCACATCGGAGGGTCCTCAGCCGCTCGGGGACAACATCGAAGGCCCCAACTGGCTTTCAAAACCCTTGTGGTGTCAGATACACCCTCATCCACCAACACCTCCATAGCAGCAATCTCTGGTCCATGTTTTAGTGTTTACAACTCCCAAAGTATGCCGTGCCGATTCATGCCAGGCGACTTGGCACACACTGCCGGCCAGCTCTGCCGAAGGCATCCTTCTCAATACTGCTCACTGCATGAGGATGTCCACCTTGCTACCTTGCCGGGGTTTGCTGGATCTGTGTTTGGAGACTTTGCGATTCAGTACATGCTCATTTGTAACCAAGCTCTCCTCCTGTCCAATTGCTGCACTTGTCATGGGGGAGTGCCTCTTTGTCCCGAGTGCTGTCTGCCTTAGTCTGCTGTTTCTAAGGGTGACATCACAGCCTCTGTTGAAGGTGCACCAGCACTTCCTGGGCATGGCATTTTGCATTTTCGACTTAAAACTTTTCTGCACCTCCATATCACAGATATGTCACATGGACACCACATGTGCTAAAAATTATTCCCGATGGTTTCTGACTAGTTGTAGAAATTTTTTTTGTGTTGGGGTATCTATATTTCATAAACTTACCTGTTTCAAGTAAGTCCTTCATGATGTTTGCCTCGCTTTCAGCTTCTTTAATGCAATCTACTTAATATAGACAAGGTTGTCAAAAAATGTACACCACACGTTGAGTATGATGCTCACTCAAAAGATGGCATTGATCAAATGAATGCTAGCATCACCATAAGACAGGCGGGACAGTCACAGAAAATGCCAGCAGCAAGATTGAGTGAACATCATACTACACATTGCTACCATAATTTAATTCAACTTCAAAAATACATAGATGACATCACTTAAAATGTGTATATATTTTTGGCACCCCCTATGAATCTTTAAATTGACTCAACTAAAAAAAATTAATGGGTGCTACCTACTTTGACTTTGTCCTAATTAATACTATTTATGAGATCATTGGCTTAATAAAACATATGCACATGTGTGTATATGAATGTGCATGTCCTAAAATATATTAAAGTTAGTATGTGAGTACTTCAACTTTTAAAATGCGTGTCCATGTACCAGGTGAAACGTTCTAGAGAATCTCCAGGCTGCACACCTTCTTTAAGAAGTCCTAGGAAAGTTAATAATATTTTATTTTCTAAAGTAAAAAAACTGTCTAGTTTTATAAGGCTATTTAAAACTGTCTAGTTTTGTAAGGACTTTGAGGCCTTTTGTAAAAATAAATAAGTGGGATACCAAAATTAACAACCAAAGGAACCTAGGGACAGGCAGATGGGGGTGGAAAGCCATCCAGTCGGTGCTGTGAATGCATACTACATGGGGTCAGCTAGGCAGAGCCCTTGCATTTCAGTTTTGTAGAAAAATTAGTACTGCATGGAAGCATGGTTACTTGCTAGTTATATTAGATCTGACAATTAAGTGCACAAACTCAGAGTAGAAAAAAATGCTACATACCTCATTACTGAATATCACCAAGTCACCTTTGAAGTACTCCCCTTGGGAAGCTATGCACCAATGGCAGCGCCTAGTCCACCTGTCAAAGCGATGTTAGAGCTCTTTGTCTGGAATGACTATTGGTGTTGTCGTTGTATTGTCCTGAATGTCACCAAAATGTCTTCCTTTCAATATTTCCTTTATCTCCAAAAAGAAAAAAGGCATTGGGAACCAGATCAGGTGAGTAGGGAGGGTGTTCCAATATAGTTATTTGCATACAGGCTGAAAACTCCCTCACAGACAGTGCTGTGTAAGCTGGTGCATTGTTGTGATGCAAGAACTCCTTCGGGACCATTTTTGCACACACCTTTCTCATGTCAAGATTTTCAGTTAAGATTTTCCTGTTTTTTTATTGATGTTTATTTAGTCTGCTATGTTTCTCACAGTCAGCTGATGATTTTGATGCACAATTTGACCAATTTTTCAATGTTTCATCAGTTCTGCTCATTACTGGTCATTGTGACCTCTCTTCATCAACAATGCTTTCTCTCTCCTCAGAAAAATGTTTAATCCATTTGTACACTGCCATTATCTTCATGGTATTATCCCCATAAACTTGGACTAACGTGTCCCTGATTTCACTTCCACTCTTGCCAAGTTTAACAGAAATTTAAGTTTGTTCATTGCTCTAATTCAAGCTTCAACATTTTTGTAATGGCACACAAACACATGCAACACCAATCATGAACGTCATTCAGCAAGACACTACCACACATCAACAGGAACACAACTGTGAGACACTGATACACCAAGGTCATGAAAGCTTATGGAGTTGTTTGTACAGTGCTGCCAGCATAAGCACATGGAGGCATAATTGTGAATTTAATTGTCAGAACTCTTGGTGCCCATAAAATAGAAAATAAGGTAGATGTTTAGAAAGAATTGAAATGTTCTGGTAACTGAGACATGAAGTCTTTCCCATGGATCCCTACAAAAAAAAGCTCCATGTGATGCCAGTTTCAGCACTGACCTAGGAATTAATGTGTGATTCTTCTACCTGTCCCCTCCAGCATGTCCTGGCATGGACCTAAGGTCTAAGGCCAGAGCATGAGACAATTCAAACAACTCCCCATGAAGACAGAGAAAGTCTGGGTGTGTAGTTCAGGGCCACTGCTTGAGTCTCCTTTCAGGTACTACTGCACCAAGGCAGTCCATGAGGGAATCTACAAGGATGAGGGACTGCTCTGCTGAAGGCAAATCCTCCACAAAGACTATTTCTGTCCCATGAACTTCTAAAAAGCTCATGAGTGGCAGAAAGCTCCAAGTTATACTTTAACAAAGCCAGGAGTGTTGCTACTCTATTTTCCTGTGCAATAACTGGCAATGATTTGATGTGACATTGTGACTTAAAGCATCCAAGCCATGGTTTATCCATTTTTCCAAGTCTTCTTTCCTGAAATCAGCTTTGAGAAGCATGGCATGCTGTGGTTATTGGTTATACATTTTCACATGTTTCTTTTTTTTATCAGAAATATGTGAATAAATTCTTATTGGAAATTATTTAAACTACAGTAAGTCCCCTACATACAAACCTTCAAGTTACAAACTTTAACAATGCACACCTTTTTTATGCATTATTTGTCTCCATCAGGTGTCAGTATAACCTGTTGGATATATACAGTACTCTATAGCTGATTGTGTTAGGCTAACGTTGTTGAACTTACAACAAATTGGACTTACAAATGCACTCTTGGAACAAAACTCATTTGTGTTTTGGGAGCTTCCTGTATTCAGAAGTGTCAGATGCCACCATGATAGGTCTTGGGCACCATACTTATTGGTCTCCTGGAGTTAACTCTCTGCATCCTTCCATCCCCTTCATTATACATTTGTTCAGGCACTCATATGTATACACACAACACACAAGACGTTCCCACATACACATGTGCACACACACAGCTCTCTCCCACACTCATCCACACTTAATCTTCACAAATGTTGTGTGTGTGTGTGTGTGTGTGTGTGTGTGTGTGTGTGTGTGTATTTATTAGCCTTGATTGCTTATACAATTTGTCCTGAAGACACTTCTTGGCCACCTGTATGCAGTACCTGACCTATACAAGTTTAGCTCCCATTTTGTCCTATTTAGTCCCAGGTGGGTCTCGGATTGTTACGGTAAATCGTGTCCCTCCAAATCCGTATGTGTCTAGAATGAGACCTTCTTTGGATATAGCGTCTTTACGGAGAAAGCCTGGGTATGTAGTGCAGGGCCACTGCCTGACTCTCCTTTCAGGTACTACTGAACCAAGGCAGCCCATGAGGGAATCTACAAGGATGAGGGACTGGAGTTAAATCAGGGTTCTTGAAGAGGATCCTAATTCAATATGACTGGGGTCCTTATAAAAAGGGGAAATTTTACAGATACATAGAAAAACACCATATGCACATGAGAGCAGAGACGGAGGCAGCACTTCTGCAAGCCAAGAGACCCCGAGATTGCCATCAACCCCCCAGGAGCGAGGAGAGGTCCGGATCACCTGCTCCTTCCTGCCTTAGGAGGACCTCAGCTCCTGATCCCCTGGTCTGCAGTCCCGCCAACACCCAATTCAGACATCCAGCCTCTAGAACTGTGAGAGAATATATTTACCTTGTGTAAGCCCTCTCGTTTGTGGTGCTTTGTTAGTACAGCCCTAGGGAACTACCTATCTACCTACACACACACACACACACACACACACACACACACACACACACAGGCAGTTTCAAAAGTTTTAAGTGCTTTGGAGAAAAATGGCAACCAGCAGGTGCAGAGGGGCTCCAGGAGCAGAGGCCATGGAGGGAGGCGGAGGTGTGTCCCTGCTTTACAGGAATCCTCACTATTGGGGCATTTGAGGGCTGAAAGGAAGGAGGGCACGAGCCAACCAGGCACAGGGGACAAGCAGGGCAAAGTGTCTGCAGCAGGACCCTGCTGGGGAGGTGTGAGAAGCCTTGGGAAGGTCAGACAGGAGGCCAGGGACTGAGTCAGAGGGTGGGGACCCACATGGTGTGGAGTCTCCTAGATCTCTGTGTTCTGACGAACTGGAAAGCAGAGGCTGGGCACGTGCTATGGTGAGGATGGATGGTTTGCAAGACCACTCTGGCTGCCCTGAGCAGAGGGGGTGAGGAGGAAGTGGGGGTGGAGGCTGAAGTTTGAGAGGCAATTCCATTAGTCCAGATGGGAGAGAGCCAGCTCTGGAGGCTGAGGATATGAGTAGAGGCCAAGTCTGGAGGCATCATGGGGATAAGAAGCCGTGCTGATGGTTGGGATGTAGGTGTGAACAGAGGAGAGTGCCAAGGAGGATGCCAGGGCTCGGAGTCACCACATCTAGGTGGAAGCACGAGTGAAGGCATGTGTGCACAGCATTTTTGCAGAATACTAAGGTTTCATTTACATTTCTTATTTCGTCTGACATTTTCTGCCCTAAATTGTCTACTGTGGGAAGTTCAACAGTCCCTTTCTAATGCCAACCGGAGGGTCTTGACTAACAGATGCCCCCACTTCTCCCAAGCTCTCCTCTTTCCTGGGCGTCCACCATCTGTTCCAGGAAACTGGGCAATTCCTCCTGCCTGGGTGGAATGGACTGTCGCTTTCCAAGAAGTCATCTGGGAGCACAGTTTCCTTCTCCAAGCTGCAATACAGGCACTCTTTTTTTAGGATGCTTAAGCAATAATCAGGCATCCAAGCGTCTAAGTTAAAATCCAGCTATGGAGTGACTGCCAGTGCTGCTGAGAAACAAATGGGCAAAAGGATGTACTCCCTCATGTGTGCATCACACACACAAATAATAATAATAATAGACAGAAAAGGAAGTCATGAGAACTGTGCTGGCCGGGGTAAACCAGTTGGCTCTGTGAAGTCCAAAACACTCAAAGTTGAAATAGAACTATTGTGTTTGGGAAGAACCAATGTTGTGTGAAACAATCTTTAAAAGGAGAGTTCAATGGGAAAAAATATTTGCCAATTGTATATCTGACAAAGGCCTAACATCTAGGATCTACAAGGAACTCAAGCTGCCAAAAGGAAAAAACAAACAGCCCCAAAGTGGACAAAAGACATGAATAGACACTTTTCAAAAGAAGATATACGGGCAGCCAACAGACACACGAAAAAGTGCTCAGTCTCACTCATCATTAGAGAAATGCAAATCAAAACCACACTGAGATACAACATAAGAATGACCATCATTAATAAAGCAAACAACAACAGATGCTGGCGAGGATACAGAGAAAAAGGAGCGATTCTACACTGCTGGTGGAAATGCAAAGTAGTGCAATCTCTTTGGAAGACAGTGTGGCGATTTCTGAGAAAACTAGAAATTGACCTTCCATATGACCCAGCAATTCCCCTATTGGGAATACACCCAGAGGAACTCAAATCATTCTACAAAAAAAAAAAAAATGCACCAATGTTTGTTGCAGTTCTATTCACAATAGAAAAAACATGAACCAACCATGCTGCCCATCAAAGCTGGACTGGATAAAATAAATATGGTGCATATACACAATGGAATATTATGCAGCCATAAAAAGGACAAACATATGGACTTTGCAGCCTCTTGGATGGATTTAGAGTCTATCATACTCAGTGATCTGTCACAGAAACAAAGAACAGAGTACCATATGTTCTCAAAGGGATTGGCAGTAGGGGGAAACTGCCAGGTGAAGGGGGATGGGATTGGCAGTTGAGGGAGACTGCTAGAGGAGGGAAGGTTGTACCTCATCAACAAGGGTGCCTGCATAATCAACGTCTGTATACCTAACCCTGAATTGTACCTCACATCTTTAAAATAAAAAAAATTAAAATAAAAAAAGGAGAGCTCAGAGAATCCAACCTGTTTATTTATAGGTCAGATAGCTGAGAGCCAGAATTTGTGCTTGCTTGCTTGTTTGTTTGTTTGTTTTAGAGTCAGTGTCTCTGTAGTTCAGGTTGGAGTGCAGTGCATGACTGCTGTACTCCACTTCCTGGGCTCAAGCAATCCTTCCACCTTAGCCTCCCAAGTAACTGGGACTACAAAAGACTGCCACAACATCTGGCTATTTTCAAAATTTTTTTGTAGAGTTGGGGTCTTCCTACATTGCCCAGGCTGGTTCAGAGTTTAAATGACTCTCCAAAATCACACAGTGGGCAATGGCAAGGCAAGATGAGGACTCCTTGCTGACCTGCCTCTCTGTCCATTGCTCCAGAAAGCAAACCATGCCTCCCTTCCCATGCATTCTGCCTGTTCCTTGTGCGAGACTCAGGCACCACAAATTGATCACTGTCCATAGCCTATGAGCCATCCAAAGGCCTATCCAAGGACCTCACACTAGAAGAAAAGCTTACAACGCCAAGATAGATGGGAGCACAGTCTCCCCGGATGGGTGACCCCTGCCTCGATGGCCCCAGTATCCATGGAGACACACATGTGCCCCAAGTGCTCCTTGTATACAAAGGTCAACACTCCGTGGGTTCACACACGACTCCAGCACTGTGAAGAGGCAGTCAGAGACCATATACTGAGAGACATTTAGAGGGACAGGAACATGTAGGGCAGCTCTGGTGCAAGTGGGAAGCCAAGAGGGCAAAAAACCCAGACAGAACAGGGGAGTGGGCTGATACCAGGGTCTCTCTGTGGGGTCACAGGTGCTGTAAGTCGAGGGAGCCCTAGAGTTTGGGGCTGAGAGTGAGAGATGAGTAGCAAAGTAGAATGTGAAGAAGGAACACAGTGGTGCCGCTGGACCCCAGCATCCCTGGAAAGCCCCTCTAAGGTTTCCCGGCATCTCAGAGGACCCATTCTTTTTCCCAAGCTTCACTTCGAGATCACCTTCCAAGAGTCCAGAGGAAACACCACACAAGTCACTGTGTCCAAGTAGCCTATGATTGTCTCCATGGTGGTTTTTTTTTTCTTTCTTTTTCTTCTATTTGTGCCCATGCTCTGATTCCCAGATCTTGTAAACTTTCTCAGACGCTGTGTTCTAAGATCCTAGCGACAATCTTCGGCAACCGTCAAGACAAGTGATGAATGGACTTGCCAGGCTGACACGGTATGTATAAATCAGCACTAAATATCTTCCTGAGCTATAAACGTCTCAGGTCCCTTTCATCCTGCGGGGTAACGTAAATAGTGGTTGTGTGCTCGTCTGACCTCTCCTGGGGTCTGCTGACTCCAGGCTGGTGAGTCACGCCGGGGCCGGGCAGTGGGGTCACGGGCAATGGCATGCTTTGGTTACCGCTCTTCCCGACGGCCCAGGGCAAACATGCACTTTGTCCCAGTGACTCATGCCTGCCTGCCTGTCGTCCACAGGGGTGCTCTCCCCAGCTGGTGAGCTCCTCTTTTCCCAAGGCAGATGTGCACTTGAAAATTGCTGAGAGAGTGAATTCTCAATGCTCTCACCATAAAAAAAAACAAAAAGAGATAAGAATGTGAGGTAATGCACATGTTCACCGTGTTGATCTAGTCCTTTTATAATGTATACATATGTCAAAATATCATGTTGCATACCATAAATACGGGGGTGCCAAAAATGCATACACTTTTTAAAAGATATTATCTCTGTATTACTTTTAGTTCGCCATCATCAGAAGTGCCTGGATGCTGCTGGTAACCACTTTTAGCAATTCTTATAACTGCAGAAGTCAAATGTGACTTGTATCCATTTTTGTTATCGGTATATATTGAATATTACAATTTTAGTGCAGTATTTCTTAAAATGTGTATAATTTTTTGGCATCCTATACATATGTATATACATACATATGTGTATATCAACAACAAACAGACTAGTGGGTCTAGTCATCAAAGAGTGAGATGTCACACTTGGAGACACTTATCACCAGGCTAACAGTGACACTGGGTAGAGGATTCCCTTGAGATCCTTTCAAAATAAAAATTCTATTTCTAAACATTTTAGAAAAAATACAAACATCTTGAAGATGTCCATCTGCTTTGTAAAAAGACTTTATGCATAAAATATAAGGATATAAAATTTTACAATCGTCCAAGGAAATAACTGTACAAAACTAAGAGAGAATATTCTAGCCACCATTCTCCTGACTTAGTCTGCAGTGTATATACAGGGGATGACAGCTACTTTGGAGTGAATTTTAAATGGCATACAAAGCAAGATTTGTTGAGTCTGTTCCCACCAAGATACATACTGTTTACAAGTCCATGAGGATCAAAAAGGAAAACTGTTATCTCACCACTGTGACTCAGATGGTCTTCTGCAGGGTCTGAGATCAATGACAAGACTCTAAAAAGACATTTCAACAGAATTTCTTTGACAAAGATGAAGTTCCGACAACACACAGAGAAAGGGGGAAGGAGGGAATGGAATGATTGTTAAGAACAAATCAACCATACAAAATGTCAGATATTTACTCTTGTTAAAGAACAGAAGATCTATTCGTTAACCTCACAGCCTTTAAAGGGACCTATCCTGTATCTTACCACCTCCAAAGAGCAGGAAGAGACAGGCTTAAACAAACCTAGCGGTGAGCAAGGCAAGTTTACGATAGAGAAACCACCAGCAGGGGTAGGCAGAGCACTCCAGGGTCTGCCGGTGTGAGGGGGAAAGAGGTGGGGTTACAACAGCTCATTTGACCATATGGAGACTTCTCTCGTTTGCAGAAAAGCTAAGGAGATTAAGTATCTCTGGGAGAATGTCCTAGCTGGTGATTTCGCTTAGTAATCCTTAATTATTTTAAAACTCACAATTTCTTACTCTTCAATATTTCTGTGGGCACCTAAAATATCTAAATTTACCCCAAAAAAGCCAGCCTACAAAAGAGGCTGCAACAATATTCTGTTTTCAACCCCGTATAAGCTATTTTCCAGAAAACTCTAGACTCAGAGGCCTGTCTAGTGATTCATTAGAAAATTAAAATTAACCATTTTCTTCCCTCACGTTTATCAGAAACACATGTGAACTGCCATATTCAGAGCCAATGTAACAGGGCAAAGCTCTCTAGAGAATCCATCTAAGACCCAAACAGAGGGTGCTTGTGATTTAATAAGAAAATATATTTGGTCTTTGTCTTCAGTTCTTGGTCTAGAGCTCCTAGGACCCTTGGAGTTTTCTAAGAGAGAAGGGTGACAGGAACATTTGTTGTTCTAAGGAGTTGGCCCTCTGTGAGCTCCCAGGTGGCTTCAGGATGGGGTGGTCATCAGAAAGGCCAGCCTTTGACTAGAAGTGTGAAGCTTCCTGCCCCACACCATAGGGGAGAAGGGCCAGAGACTGAGATAACCACCAGTGGCCAGTGATGTCGTCATTCCTTTCTACATTACAAATCCTCCATATAGCCACATGGAATGATGGGTTCAGAGCTTCCCAGCTGGTGAACATATCCATGTGCCCAGGGGAGGCACACCCAAACTTTCTGGACTCTACCTTCTGGATGCCTTCATCTGGCTGTCCCTTTATCCTTTATAATAAACTGGCAACAGTAAGGAACATGGCTTTGTGAGTTCTGTGAGCCATTCTACCATATTGTTCCTTCTGGAGAGGCATGTGGGACCCCCTAATATATAGCCACTTGGACAGAAGACTCAGTGACCCAACATTTGCAACTGGCTTCTGAAACGAGGGTGGTCTTGCTGGACTGAGCCCTGTGCTTTGGGATCTGATGCTATCTCTGGTCGATAGTGGCAGGATTGAATGGAATTGTTGAACACCTAGCTGGTGTCGGAGACTTGGAGTGGGTTGGGGTTGGAGAAGGCACCAGGCATCTGGTGTCAGGAGGAAAGACCCTTCCCACCGCTTCCCCTAGAATGGACCGGTGATGCTAATGGAATCAGTGGAAGCTAGTGGAATGCTATTTGGAGTTAGTAAAGTCTCATTCAAAGTCTCAGGAAGAAAGGAAGGAACTATCACGGACACACACACACACACACACACACACACACACACACACACACCTGTTGTTGATAGTTTCACTCAGCTTTTCATCTTAAGGAATGAAAAATGAAAACCACTTAAAATGTTTTTGTCCATGACACACTCAGAGAGACTGTCTTCACTGAAAAAACAGTAGATTTTTCTCACGGCTATGAATATGCTCTTAGCAAGTCTAGAAAAAAGTAGTTATCATAGATCCCTCTATTCTGTAAAAATAAAAGTGAACTCCAGGATAATGTTCTTCCTTGCCTAGTAAATGCCAACAGAAAAAAAAATTATATGTATACATAGATAGACTTCTTTTTTCCCTAGAGAGAGAGAAAGGATAAAAAGAAATAACTTTAAGTAAAATGAATGATAAAACTTCTGAATAAACACAATAAACTGAATAAACTGATGGATGCTTTCCATCAGTCGGTGACCCCGGCCCCCAAGTTGCCGCTGTCCAGCCTGTCTCCCCAGAACACTCAGGCTTGGTGGCACAGGGACGGGCACCCCCAGCCACAGGGACAGGAAACTGAGCAGGAGGCCATGGTCCTTCATTCCAGGACTCCTTAGGGAGGCTCATGTGTCTGCAGGTGCAGAGTGTGGAAAGGTCTGTGGAGCTCGACACTGCCCAGAGGCACATGATTGCCCTCCCGCCCGTGCCCAGCTTGTTCTCAAGGTCACCTACGAGCACCTCAGCACTGAGCAGGCAGGCAGCAGAGCAAGGACCCACTAGGCTGGAAAGCCAGACTTCAGCTGCAGTACGCACCGAAACTCCGTCTTGCTTCCTTTTGGATAAACACACACACACACACACACATACACGCACACATGCACACATGCATACACACACTCATGCACACACACTAGTATGTGCACACTTATACATACACACACGAACATGTACTCACACACACGTATACACACTTACACACACACTCGTGTACACACTTGTGCACACACACTCATGTGCACACATATATACACACCCACAGACACAGTCATACACACTTATGTACTCATGCACACACTCATTTGCACACAATTATACAGACATACGTTCATGCACACACACTCATCTGCACACACTCATGTGCACACAACATACACACATGCATATACACACACACACTCATGCATACATTTAAACATGCATATGCTCATATACACACACTTATACATACACACTCATATAGGCACATTCATATGCACATACACACACACACACTTATACATACACATGCACTGATACACTCATACTCACATACATTCACACACATATTCACATACGTACTCTCATACACACATACATTAAACTCCTGCACGCACACTCATATACACACACTTATACATACACCCTCACACATGCTCATACACATGCTCATGCACACACACTTATACATACACACTCATACATATGCTTATAATCACTCATATAATACACTCACGCACACACATATACACATATACATACACACGCATACACACACTTACACACACATGCTCATACATGAACTCATACACACACATACACAGTCATACACACATATACATACATACTCATATACACACATACATACACTCACACACACAAACTCACACAGTTGTGCACACAGGATTTGTACTGCTACAATTAATATATAAACAAAGTCTTTCTAACGAATAATTATTACAAAAACACCTTCATCGGTAACATGCAGAATTCAAATTTCACTCCATAGAAAAGAAAGTCTAAAGTGTTCTTTTCTGAAGACATTCATATGGGTTACCAATTAGGAAAATGATTCTTAGAGAATTTTTAATGCAAAAATGATCATCTGCTTGGGACAAAGTTGAACCATCATTAGAAGCCACAGTCTCACAGAGGAACCGCCTCACATGCCAACAGCGACCGCCTGTGGTGGCTAACCCTCTCACTGGTGTGGGCCCACCCGTCGAAGCAGCCTGCCAAATACACAGCCTGCTCCACACTTCCTAATTAGGAAATTATCACATACTCATTGTAGATTAACTTGGAAACAGAAAGGAAATAAAAGATCTTGGCTGATCCCACCAGCTGGAAATAATCACTATTAAATTGCTGTACATTTCCTTCCAACCTGTTAAAAAATATTTTGTGGCCAGGCATGTTGTCACATGCCTGTAATCTCAGTACTTTGGGAGGCTAAGGCAGGAGGATGGTTCAGCCCAGGAGTTCAAGACCAGCCTGGGCAACATAGCAAGACCTTGTCTCTACCACAAAAAAAAAAAAAAAAAAAAATTAGCCTAACGTGGCTAACACAACTACAATCCCAGCTAATTGGGAGGCTGAGGTGAAAGGATCACCTGAGCCTAGGCATTCAAGCTGTAGTGAGCCGTAATGGGGCCATTGCACTCCAGCCTGGGTGACAGAGTGAGACCATGACTCAAAAAAAAAAAAAAATGCAGCTGTAGTCTTTGGAATGTTGAGTCCTACTCCATTCAAAAGCTAAGCTCACAGGATCGATATTGGATGAGCAGAATCTCAGAGGGAAGTGAAAGAGGCCAGAGATTTATAAAAGCCGTGCATGCCCTCAGGTAGGAAGGGGCCAGGAACTGGCAGAAGGGAACTGGAGATTATGACCGACTGTCAACCAGGGCTGCTGACTTTGGTGGAGCCCAAGGCCCATCCGTGAGCTCTACCTACTAGGCTCTGGGACTGCGTAGATCTGGAAAAAAAGGATTCCAGAGCCTTACAACATCCTCTAAATGCCCCACTGCCACCGAGCCATTTGAGATGCTATCTGCTTCTGTAAAAGACAGAATCGCACTTTCTGGTGTCTTCTTCGTGGTCCTCCTGCCAAGTTTAAGCGCACTGCTGGTTTCCACTGTAGGAACACATCCACAGGCACTTGTGAGCTGGGTCTCCAAGTCAAGCTTCCTCAGGAGGGGGACATCCCAGCTTCCCAGGAATTCAGTGTTGTGAAAACAGTGTTCACATATTCCTGCAAGTCCCACTCTGAGCTACAGAGATGAGTATGCAGGGATAGGAAGTTCGTACAAAGCAACTCAGATTTTATTTTGTTTTATTTTATTTTTATTTTTTGAGTTGGAATCTTACTCCATCCCCCAGGGTGGAGAGCAGTGGCACAGTCACAGACACCCCAGTGTCAACCCTCTGGGCTCCAGTAATCCTCAGCCTTCCAAGTAGCCAAAACTACAGGCGAGCACTACCACACCCGGGCAATTTTTTTCATTTATTGTAGAGACAAGTTCTCACCAAGTTGCAGACTGGTCTCAGATGCATGGGCTCAGGCAAGCCACTCATCTTGGCATCCCAAAGTGCTGGCATTACAGGCTGAGCCACCAAACCCAGCTGCAACTCAGATTTTAAAGATCAGATGTAGTACCTGCATTTCTCCGGTGTTTAGCTGAACTAAGCTCCTTCCGGGGCCCCTCCTATTGTGGACAGTCAACAGATTAGCTACACAGAGTGTTCTTTCTGCTGCTGTTCTGGAAGTCTGTTTTGTTCTTTGAGATTCAGACTTTTTTATTTTAAAGATGCGGGGTACGATTTAGGACTAGGTATATAAGTAGTCATTGTACAGATAAAGTTTGTGCCTCCCTTTGGTCCCTACTTTGCCTGGTTTGAGATCAGGTACCCTTATTGATGTTGTGTTCCCCCTGCCACCCTGGCAGTATCCCACTACTGTCAATCTCTTTCTTATAGTAATATAGCAATGTCCAAGGTTCACTTATGAGTGAGAACATGTGGTACTCTGTTCTTTGTTTCTGTGATAGTTCACTCAGTATTATAGACTGTAAGTCCATCCAAGTTGCTGTGAAGCTCATACTTTAGTCTTTCTTTATGGCTGCATAATATTTCATTGTGGATATGCACCACATTTTTTTATCCAGTCCAGTTTCAATGGGCAGCACAGCTGAGTCCATGTTTTTGCTATTGTGAATAGTGCGGCAATTAACATGCGAGTGCAGGTATCTTTTTTGCAGAATGATTTGAGTTCCTCCAGTATATTCCCCTGTAGGGGGATTGCTGAGTCATAGGAAGGTCAATGTCCAGTTCTTTTGGGAATCACCACACTGTTTTCCAAAGAGGCAGCACTACTTTGCATTCCCACCAACAGTGTAGAAGCATTCCCTTTTCTCTGCATCCTCGCCAGCATCTGTTGTTGTTTGTTTTGTTAATGATGGCCATTCTTACAGGGGTTAGGTGGTATCTCAATGTGGTTTTGATTTGCATTTGTCTGATGATGAGTGAGGTTGAGCATTTTTTCATGTGTCTGTTGGCTGCCTGTATATCTTCTTTTGAGAAGTGTCTATTCATGTCCTTTGCCCACTTTTTAATGGGGCTGTTGGTTTTTTCCTTTTGGTGCATTTGAGTTCCTTGTAGATCCTGGATGTTAGGCCTTTGTCAGATATACAGTTGGCAAATATTATTTCCTATTCTGTGGGCTGTCTCCCTGCTTTCTTGATGATTTCTTTTGCTTTGCAGTAGCTCGTTAGTTTGATGAGGTCTCACTTGTCTATCTTATTTCTTAAGGTATGGGCATTGAGGATTCTGCATAGGAATTGGTTACCAGTTCAAATTTCCATAAGGGTGTCTCCTGCGTTTTCTAAGATTCTTATAGTTTGAGGTTTTGCATTTAGGTCTTTGATTCATTTAGAGTTAATTTTTATGTATGGTGATAGGTAGGGGTCTTGTTTCAATCTTCTGCGCGTGATCAGCTAGTTTTCCCAGCACCATTTACTGAATAGGTTTTCCTCTTCCTGGTGGTTGTTGGTAGAGGTTTTGTCAAAGATAAGTTGGTTGAGAAATTGAGGTTTTGCTACTGGAATCTCTATCCTGTTCTATTGGTCTATATGCCTATTCTTGTACCAATACCAGGCTGTTTTAATTATTGTAGCCTTTTAGTAAAGTTTAAAGTCTGGAAGTATGATACCTCCCACTTTGTTTCTTTTGCTAAGGATTGTTTTGGCTGTTCGTGGTCATTTATGTTTCTATATGAATTTCTGTATTGTCGCTTCCAGGTCTGAGAAGAATGATGTTGGTAATTTAATGGGTATTGCATTAAATCTGTAGATTGCCTTTGGTAGGATGGTCATCTTAACAATGTTCATTCTTCCTATCCATGAGCATGGAATTTTTTTCCATTGGTTTGTGTCATCTGATTTCTTTGAACAGCGTTTTGTAGTTTTCACTGTAAAGTTCTTTCACTTCTCTTCACTTTTCTGGTTAGGAAGATACCAAGGTAATTTCTTTCTTTCTTTCTTTCTTTCTTTCTTTCTTTCTTTCTTTCTTTCTTTCTTTCTTTCTTTCTTTCTTTTTTATGTTTTTGGTGGCTATTGTGAATGGGATTGTGCTTTTTATTTGTTTCTCTGCCTGCTTGTTGTTGGTATATAAGAATGTGACTGTCTTTTGCACATTTATTTTATACCCTGAGACTTTGTCAAAGTCATTTATCAGTGCAAGCAGGTTTTCGACAGATTCTCTTGGGTTTTCAAAGTATAGGATCATATTGTCAGCAAAGAAGGATAACTCAACTTCCTCTTTTCCCATTTGGATACCCCTGATTTCCTTCTCTTGTCTAATTGCTCTAGCCAGGACATCCAACATAATGTTGAAAAGAGGGGTGAGAGTGGGCAGCCTCATCTTGTTCCAGATTTCAGGGGAGATGTTTCTAGTTTCTGTCCATTTAGCAATACGCTGGCTGTGGGTTTATCTTAGATGATGCTTGCTATTTTGAGGCGTGTTCCTTCTATTCCTAGGATTTTGATAATTTTTATGAAGAAGAGATGCTGGTTTTCAACAAAAGCTTTTTCTGCTTCTAATGATATAATCCTGTGGTTCTTGTTTTTATATCTGTTGATATAGTTAATTACATTTATGGTCTTACAAATGTTGAAGCAGCCCTGCATCTTGGGGATGAAGCCTACTTGATCATGGTGAATGATTTTCTAGATGTTTTTGGATACAATTTGCTAGAATCTTGTTGACAATTTTTGCATCTATGATCATTAGGGATATTGGCCTGTAGTTCTCTTTTTTTTGCTGGATCTTTACCCAGTTTGGGTATCAGTATGATGTTAGCTTCATAAAATGATCTGGGGAGAATTCTGACTTTCTCAACTGCCTGGAATACTTTCAATAGGATTGGTATCAGTTCTTCCTTGTACATTTAGTAGAATTCCACTGGAAAGCAGTCTGGTCCAGGGCTTTTTTTTTTTTGTAGGTAGTTTTCTTATGATGGAGTCAATTTCCTGGGTTGTTATTGGTCTATTTAGTGTCACAGTGTCTTCTTGTTTCAATCTTGGGGGGTTGTGTGATGTCAGAAATTCCTCCATTTCATTCAGGTTGTCAAGCTTATTTCCATACAGGTGTGCGTAATAATCTCTGATAACCTTTTGTATTTATTCAGGGTCAGTTATGATTCGGACTTTCTGACAGAGCTACTCCCTCCTCCAAGAGTAGCCCCCTTCTTCTTATTCCAAAGATGCCCCATCTCCAGGACTGCAGCCCCACCCGCCATTCCCCAGCGGCTCCCATGCCACTCCTGGCCTCTGTTCAGCCAAGGTGTCCACAACCAGTGGGCTCATGGAAAAGATGCTTCTCTCCTTCTAGTCATTCTAACAGGAAACATGTTGGCATGTCATCGCGGTTGTGACTAGTCTTTCCCTGGTGGCACATGGTAGTGAGTTTATTCCTATGTGCTAGTTTCCTTGGCAAAGTGTCTTTTCAAATCTCTCACCCACCTTTATCACATTGTTTGCATATTATTGAGTTTTGATGATTTGTTATATGAGGAGTTTTTTTATGAGATGTGGGTTTTGTAAATGTTTTCTGCCCATTCGCAGACTGTCTTTTCGTTCTCTTGACAGCATCTGTCACAAAGAAAAACTTAGCAATTTTAACAAAGCCGTTTATCCATTTTTTTTTAGTTTTATAAATTGCGGTTTTGATGTTGTATCTGAGAGATATTTGCCTAATCCGAAGTCATAGATATTTTCTATGTTTTCTTCTAGAAGTTGTATAGTACTGGGTTGTACATATTGGTCTGTGTTCCACTCTGAGCTACATTTCAAAGAGGTCATTTCTTTCACATACGGATGTCCAGGACCACTTGCTGAAATAACGTTTACTTTTCATATTATACGTTAGAGAGACACAACTCCGGAAAAGTTGCTTCATATGAACTTTCTCATTTAATCTTCACAACAATCTTGTGAGGATTGGGGGTAAAGTTGCTGTCTTCAGCTGAGACAGACAGGGAAACCAAGGCAAAGAGTATGTGAGCCCTTGCCCAAGGTCACCCAAGCACTGAAAGGCAGAGCAGAGACCTGAATGGTGTCCGCCTCGTTCCTAACCCAGGGCCCCTAGATTATCATCCTCCACCTGAAGAAAGAAAGATACCTGCCCATTCTGAGACAGTCGCAGCCTGGGAGCCCCTCTAAGGCCTCTGAAATATCAGCAAGTCCAGTTGGGCTGCAACACCCTGTGGGGCTACACATGACCCAAAGTTTCAGTGTATATCTGCCCTGTAAATCCCCTCAGGGTAACCTGTTAACCACACCCCACAGGCCACTTGGGCTCTAGGGGAGAGGGGAGGGCACGGCAGCAGCCACAAACTCCCCATAGAGGCCAACCAGCATGTCACAGGAAGAAACAGGACTACACAAAGATGGCCCCTGTGATGCCAAGGCTTCCCTTTCAAAAGAAAGGAAATACGATCCCACCCAGGCCAAACATCTGAATGAAAAGGCCAAGGGACTTGTGTTTTGTTGCATTTTGGGCATCCTGGATCCTATTCTAAACATTAGTTTTGGACTGTGTGCTAAAGCCCCAGTCCTATTTGATCTAATCCTTTGTAAAATCACGACCAGCCTGATGGTCTTGTAATCCTTTTACGTTTTCTGTAAATAAACACAATCTGGCACAGTTCCCTCCTCCCCCACTCCCCGTGTGACACGCCAGTACCCCCAAACCCAAAAATTCCTCATCAATCATAGGATGGGGAAACACCACTGATTTGAAAATGGCTTTGTCATTCTACATGTTTCTGACATTTCTTTATTGAAGAAAACCATGAACTCAGCTATTTAAAAATAACTTTTCATCTTAGATTACTCTAGAGAAATGCTTGCCCAGTGAAGCCTAGAAATACCCAAGTCCTTTATTTTTAGATCCTTGATTCATTGAAAGAAGGTATAACCTAACATTAACATTAGTACTGTCCCATATAGGCTGGGTGTGGTGGCTCACGTCTGTAATTCCAGCACCTTGGGAGGCCAAGATGGAAGGATCATTTGAGCCCAGAGTTCGAGACCAGCCTAGGCAACATAGTAAGACTTTGTTTCTTCCACAAAAATTCAGAAACCTACCCTGCCATGGTGGTGTGTGCCTGTAGTCCCAACTACTCAGGAAGCTGAAGTGGAAGGGTCTCCTGAGCCCAGAAGGTCGAGGCTGCAGTGACCCATGTATATAGCTTTTGGACCGCGTGCTAAAGCCCTATAAACCTTCATAGCCTTGTATAGGATAAAACTGTGCATTTAACATTGTACTTAGCCCATAGACTGATTTTATTATTTTTCCTTGGGAAAATAAATAGTTTCATCCGTTGCTACAGTTTGGTCACAATGTTGGTGACCATTTTGCCACACAGTCGGTGTGTTATGTTATTGATCTTCATTCTGACTTCAACTGTGACTAACATATCCTGTAAGTTCCTTCAGGCTACCCTATTAACCACACCCCACTTTCTCATATGCCCTCACTATATAAAAATTCATTTTTCCATGGCAAATTCAGGCCTTGACAGTCACACAAGTTGTTCTTCGTGACCTGATCAGGGTCCAGGGATGGTGGAATGGTCATTCACACTTCAGAGAGGGTGAGAAACTGCCAGTGGTCCCCACCAGAATTGCACCTTCTTTGCAGATTGTGTTCCCACTCCAAGAGTCTCAGTGCTAAGAAGTACAGTCTGCTGGGCTCAGTGGCTCAGCCTGTCATCCCAGCACTTTGGGAGGCTGAGGGGAGTGGATTGCCTGAGTCCACGGGTTCAAGACCAGCCTGGGCAACTTGGCGAGACCTTGTCTCTACAATAAAATAAAAAATTAGCCGGGCATGGTAGTGCATGCCTGTAGTTCTAACTACTTGGAAGGCTGAGGCGGAAGAATCTCTGGAGCCCAGCAGGTCGACGCTGGGGTAGCCGTGAGTGTGCCACTGCACTCCAGCCTGGGCGACAGATTGAGACTCCAACACACACAAAAAAAGAAGTACAGTCTAGTCCACCTGCCCAGATACCTCCCTCCATTGGTCCAGACACCTTCATCTGCTCAGATACTCCAGCCCTTCAAAGTACTGCCAAAGGCACATGGTGGCTCCAAGTACTCTTATAAGACTCCCTCCACGCTCTAACGCTACATTTCTCTCAAACTTCAACATGAATTAACTGGCTGGAGGGAAGGACATGAGGAGCTGCATGAGATACACTCTTCGTATGGAATGCCCCACATTCTTTCCAACAAGAGAAGGAAAGCCCGACTCACTGATGTGAGAAAATAAAAACACAAATGAATGAATGGATGAAGGAACAAATGTACGATGCATGCACAGATGGATTGTTGCGTCCACAAAACTTGATATTGCTAACAAATCAGCTTTATTTTGTTTAATATGGCCAAAATATTTGGAAGTTAAGGTCACAGAGGTTTACATTACTCAATTAGCAGAAACTTGAGGCCAATATTAATTTTTACCTTTCTTTGAAAACGCATGTTACCACATTCCACAATCACATCTGTAATGATAAATTAAGTTCACTGTTGCTAAATTCTGGAAAATACGCCAGTTCTTACTCAGGTATTCTAAACTATTTGTTAGGTCTCTGGATTAGACGGACATTTTTATATACAAATTCAATTCTTCTACAATAAAGTTGAAATTGTAGTCACAGATATACTTGTGTGTTTCTATAGTTCTCTTTGAAATAACTTAAAATCATAATGTTCTATTGAAATCTTTGTAGAATGCAATTAGCCATCTTATTTATCAAATCCAAAGACCTAAGACATTTACCTTCAGAAAGCTGTGATTTTTGCCTTAAATTTGTCACCTCCTAGGAGTACTTACCAAAGTAAAACTCTTGGACTTTTTCTAAGCCGGAGACCATAAGTTATATAGAGGACAAAAAGGATGGCACTTTTGAGAAGCTGGAATGAGCTATGCTCATTGAAACTTTTAAAAATATAAACAGCCTCTGATCATGAAACAGAGAAACACCTTTGGACATGGTATAATACCACACCTAAAAGCAAAACATTCCTACCCAAAATACACAAACAGAAAGCACAGTGTCACCAAAGGAACACTAAAAGTTTCTTTCTTTTTTTTAGATTAGAAAATATAGTTTATTTAGGAGGTAAATTAAAGAGACAGAGAGAAAGAGGAGATACACCTTACCAAGGTAGGGAGGGGGCCAAAGCTAGGAAATATGACCTGGCGATATCTGAAAGAACACATGGCCACACCATAGCTTACCAAGGCAATGGCCTAAAAGGATTCTTATTCTGCTGCAGATCGTAACAGAAATAGACATGATGACCACAATCTGATCTACAGTTGGGGAATCTTGTCTACACATGAGGTCTATGAACCTGAAGGACTCTGGGTACACCCTTATCACTGTAAAGAAAAAGAGAGATAGCTTGGAGAACCACTCCTCCAAACAGCACAGAATACTTTGATTATCCTAACTAATAACATGATTTCTCTCAAGTCACATCAAGGGGAAATGTCCACATTCCCTGGCATTCCAGAGAGAAGATACATGAAGCACATACTAAGAAATTAAGATTTCATATTTTTTTAATGTGTTGAACTACCTTTGTAAAAACTTTGATTTGACTCATCAAGTCAGTGAATAGCTTGCTTTGACAAAGTCTAAGCTAATATCCTTATAATTGTGACTTATTTAAAAATTGCAGCACTATTCACAATAGCAAAAACATGTAACCAACCGTGCTGCCCTTCAAAAGGGGACTGGATAAAAAAAAATGTGATACATATACATGATGGAATATTACACAGTCATGAAGGACAATATTATAGACTTTACAGAAACTTAGATAAATTTAGAGTCTATTATACTCAGTGATCTATCACAGAAGCAAATAACTGAGTATCACATGTTCTCACTCATAAGTGAACCTTGAACATGTATCATAATACTGCAATGAAAAGGATTGACAGTAACAGGTCACTCCCATGAGAGGGGGACACATAACACTAATAAGGGTACCTAATCTCAAACCAGGAGAAGTGAGGACCAATGGGAGGCCCAAACTTCACCTGTACAATGACCACTTATGTACCTAACCTTGAATCACACCCCACATCCTTAAAATAATAAAATTAAATTAAAATAAAAGGGGACAAACAGTTTACCTATGCTGGGATCCTTCCTAGGTATCCGGTTGGCTGATGGTCACCGTGCTTACTTTATACGAAACAGCATCTCAAGGGCAACATGTGTACCTGACCATTTTCTTACAGCCTAAGTTTCCTATCAATTTGGGTCAACTGTGTTCAATTCTTCCTGTGGGGACTTAGAAGGGATCCATGGACCCTGAAACTGCAGATACTGCTTGGAAGCTTTGATTAAGAGCCAAAACTTCAGAAACAAATATCCAGATGGCCCAAGAATGACTCAAAGCCATTGGTTAACTGAAAGTAAGTGACATGGCCTAAAAGTGAGTATTACATGGTTCTATTTCTACAGTGCCCCTTGACGACTCCCCTCCCCCGAAAAAAAAATGCCTAATATTTTTTAATGTTAGGCAGCAATATAATTTAGCACTGGCACAAAATGATGATGAAAAGGTTAATAGCTTTGCATTTGGCCTTTGGGATTTTTCTTTAAGGGAAAGATACTATTTTGTATTCACTTTCTCATTAATACTTATAGGGCTTCGGGCCAGGTGTGATGGCTCATGCCAGTCATTCCAGCACTATGGGAGGCCAAGACAGGAAGACTTTAGTGCCCAGGAGTTCAAGACTAGCCTGGGCAACATAGCAAGACTCTATCTCTACAAAATAATAATGATAATAATCAAAAAATTAGCCGAGAGTGGCCTCATGCACCTGTAGTACCATCTACTTGGGAAGCTGAAGTGGAAGGATCGCCTGAGCACAGGAGGTCAAGGCTGCAGTGAGCCGTGATTGTGCCACTGCACTCCAACCTGGGTGACAGAGTAAGACCGTGACTCAAAAATTTTAAAAAAGCCTGACATGGGTCGAAGGAAGTGGAAAGTGGAAACCTCAAACCCAAGTGTTCAAGGGGTAAAACCAGAGCCCCATTAGCAGGTTTTCTTACTAAAGAAGGGAGTCAAAATCATGTATAGAAGAAAACTTTGACATTTTTCTTACTAAATGTATTCTCTCTTTGTGCAAGCAAGTGTATTTATTCTAATAGTACTCATATTTCCAGAAGGCAAGTATGGAATTTCCCTGCTATCCATTTTCTATTTTATTTTTGAGAGAAAACATACTGCACTCAAAATTGAGCTATTTTTGGCAGGGGAAAACAAAGGTCAATTATAACAAATAGATTGTCAAAGCTGTGAGTCCTAAAAGACTGGTTAGACCAATTCTCACTCATAACCTTGAACATTTACCTCTATTTTTTTCCTTCTTTCCTGTCTGGGTATATGACTCAGTATGGTATGCCCTGAATTTGCTAAGGCAGCAAACATTCCTAACATGCATTGCCTTTTTCCTTTTTCTTTCTTTTCTTTTTTTTTGGGGGGGTGGGGGAGTCGGATCTCACTCTGTTGCCCAAGCTGGAGTGCAGTGGCATTATCACAACTCAAAGCAGTCTCAACTTCCTGGGTTCAGGCAATCATTCCGTCTCAGCCCCCCAAGTAGCTGGGACTACTTGCCACCAAGCACCCAACACAGTTTTTGTTTTATTTTATTTTATTTTATTTTATTTTATTTTATTTTTTGCCTCATCTTGTCTCAAAATCCTGGGCCCAAGCAATCCTCCTATCTCAGCTTCCCAAAGTGCTGGGATTACAGTCATGAGACACTATGCCCAGCAACATTTTTTTCTTGATAAATTACCCAGTCTATGGTATTCTGTTGCAACAGCAGAAAATGGACTAATACTAAATCCCTTTGGCCCATGTTGAGTTATGGTAATTACATATTTCATTTCACTCTGGTCTGAGACTACACATAGCACAAGCAAGACAAATAATGATAGCACTGGGTTAACACTTACTAAGGAGGGAGAGGTATCAGATCTGATTACACAGGTCAGTTCTTTGTGGGCTATCCCTCCATTCCCTCTGGACAGTGGAGTCCCCATGCATAGAAATTCTGTCACTCTTTCCTGTACTCCAATGCCTCTGCCTCATGCTCTGGTGCCTAGTAAATGCTCAATAAATATACAGTGAATAAGTGGATCCATGCATCGTGATAAAGTGTCTTCATCACATCCCCATAGGAAAAGCAACATAGAAGGTGAAATGAGCTAAAACCTAAACTATAAGCTGAAAATATCTCTATAGGCATTTCTCAGAACTCCTGGTCTTCCTGTAGATGCTGTTTTCTTCCCAAGGTCAAACTCAACAGGAGTAAGATAGTGACCATGAAAAATGTCAGGTGGGACAGGAGATGTGATCATCAGAAACACACAGAGCAGTGGCTCAGTAGACTGCCACAGCTGTCACTGAAACACATTCCTGCTGTGTTTGGTGTTCATAACTAGCCTGGGCAACATAGCGAAACCTCATCTCTACAAAAATCAAAAAATAAGCCAGAGGGTTGTGTGTGTCTGTAGTCCCAGCTACTTGGAAGGCTGAGGCAGAAGTATTACCTGAGCCCAAGAGGTGGAGGCTGTGGTGAATGATCTGTGATCATGCCACTGTGCTCCAGCCTGGGTGACAGAGTAAGACCTCAACTCAGAAAAAAAGAAAGAAAAGTTTATTTGGCTCACAGTTCTGGAGATGGAAAAGTCCAAGCACATGACACCGGCCTCTGACAAGGATCATTGCCTGGCAGATGACAGAAGGCAGAAGCAAGCCAGAGAGACAAAGACAGAAATGGGGCTGGACTTAGCTTTCATCGGGAGCTCACACTGCACTTAAGGTGTTAGCCATGACCTCATGATCTAATCACCTCCTGAAGGTCTCACCTCTCAACACTGCTACAATGGCAATTAAATGCCAGTGTTCGTTTTGGTGGGGACATTCAAACCAATAGCAGAGTTCCCCACCTTCTCAGAAAGGGAGAATTTACCAGAGGAACACCATTCTCAGGGTGCTCCTCCCACTAACTTGCCATGAAAGCTCAGGATATTTTTTGTGTTCCACCTCTGGTGGGCGCCACTCACAGCTCATTATAGCCCACCCTTGCAGAATCAGAAATGACCCAGTTCTTCTCTATATAGTAATGGAATCGTTCATAAGGTACAGGGGCAAGGATCAGGGAAGGCTCCTTTCCTCAACCTAGATACGCTTGTATTTCTCTTGTAGCCAAGTTTTGTTTCATTTTCATTTGTTTTTTTGAAAGTGGGCTTCTTGGTAGGTCATCTGTTCCAAACATTGGCAGGAAGGATAATACCAGTGGAGAAGAAATGGTACCATCATCCCCCGAGGCCTTCACAGCTTGGGACTCATGGTGGAGGGAAGCGGTTACCCAAGAATATGACAGCAGATGGCAGCCTCAGAGGAGATGGGCTGACCTTTAGCAGCGGCTGAAGGGAGCACAAGCATGAGTCAGGGTATAGTTCAGGCCTCAGGGTGCCTTCCCTCACAGGGGCAAGGAATATCCTAACAAGGTTGTTCTGGGCTCTGTCCCTCCCACCCCTGCTGGGAGGCTCTGTTCTTGGCCTTGTTTAATAAAGGACTTGCAATTTCCATCCCAGCCTGCTATGGTCTTGTGAGTTCCCAGCAGGTGCGAGGGGTGGGAGAAATGGGTGCATTGAGGAGATGGTGAGGAGTTTTTTTGCCCGTGACTTTCCCCTCAACTCATTGAGGAAGGAAGCTTTTGGCTTCTTAGATAGGTCACAGGGTCGGATGCGATGGCTCAGCCTATAATCCCAGCACTTTGAGAGACCGAGGCAACAGGATTGTCTGAGCCTGGGGGTTCGAGACCAGCCTGGGCAACTTGGTGAGACCTCTTCTCTACAATAAATCACAAAAACTAGCCAGGCATGGTGGCGTGTATCTGTAGTTCTAGCTACTTGGAAGGCTGAGGCAGAAGGACCACCTAAGCCCAGCAGGTCGATGCTGTGGTGGCCGTGAGCATGCCACTGCATGCCAGCCTAGGTAACAAGAGTGAGACTTCAACTCAAAAACAAACAAAAAAGATGGGTCACGGGTTACCATGGGTACCCATGATCCCACGGGCTCCCAAAGACAAAGACGAGACAGATCCTGAGAGTAACTTCTCCAATGGCCCCATAGTTTCCTAAAGGACACTTTTTAAGAAGTATCAGCTGAAGGATGAAAAGGTTTATGCATTTGGAAAGGAGAGCTCTCTTTCTCATAAAGGGTTGCAGTCTGCAGGTGGCCATTCTGACAAGCTGCAAGTGTAGCCTCCAGCCAGAAATTGAGAACAGGCAGGCACTTCAGGGAAGGGTGAAAGGAACATAAACTTGTGCTGAGCAGGTTGGCAATGTATACATATTCAGGAGGTCACAGGAGGAGCTATTCATGAAGGGGAGGTGCACACATGTGTAGTGAGCTAACATGCATGCTACATGCATCCCATGCACACTTTGGAGTGGAGACACCATCTGAATGTATTTCAATTAGCCCCTCCACTTCAAAAGATGAAGCAGAGGACATGAAGACTCTCTGTGTACAGCCTCTACAGACTGGCCAGAACCACTCCGTGGTTGGTAGTGTCCTGTTGGGAAGGAATGCTGGTCAGCTGCTGTGTCAAAACCGCAAAAGGAACGAACAGCATCAGGCACTGGTTGATATCAGTGGTGGAGTGAGTCTTTCAAAGGGGCAGATTTCTGTTTAACTCTCAGGGAAGAAAGCCTAGGGGTAAAACAAGGTGTGTCTGACCTCTCGTCCTATCATGGCCAGGAACTCAGTTGTTAAGGTTTCTCTGGAGTCCCCTTGGTCAAAAGAAGTCCCACTTAGTTGGTGGTGTGGCTTAGGATTTTATTTTTTACTTCCCAGAAGGGAAGACCTTCCTCATGCCATGAACACGGGGCTTTGATGGCCCACTTACCCATCCAAAGATCCCTCATGGCTTGCAAACCTCCTGCCCGGGAGTCTCTGAAGGTGGGACATTCCAGTTCAGCCCAGGCCTGGAAGCTCTTGTTGACATCTCGCCTGTGTGCACCTTCACTTGCACACTTGGGCTTCCCACCCTCCAGGACAGGGGCAAGTCCTCGCTCTGAACCAGAAAGCCTCCTTCTCTCTCCAAACACAGTCCCTGCCAGGGGCTGGGAAGGAAAAGCAGAATTGGGAGCTTCACACATTTGCAGGTCCCAATCCACATTCTTTTCAAAAAGAAATCTGAAATGCAATTGATTCTTTATTAGTAAAGCAATAAAGGAAAGAGTGTCCAGCATACCATTTTTAAGCAAGATTTAGAGCACCTTTGAATTCGATAATTTCCAGCCAGGTGTGGTAGCTCAAGCTTGTAATCCCAGCACTGTGGGAGGCCGAGGCAAGAGAATTGCTTGAGGCCAAGAGTTCAAGACCAGCCTGGGTAACGTAGCTAAACCTTGTCTCCGTGGAAAAATAAAAAACAATTCAGGCATGGTGATAGAGTGAGACCCTGACTCAAATAGTAATAGTAATAATAATAATTGTAAAGAAGAGGTGGGTTAGTCACAGAGAGTACAAGCATTTTCAGATATATGCTGATCATTATTATTATTGATCATTGCAGTCTTGGAATCTAGGACACTAATGTTTCTTTTTTTTGTATTCTTCTTACATTTGGGACTTTCGTTCTTAGCTGTGGTTTCCTTCCAATTGGTGTCAGCTAATATTGGGCAGTGTTGCATCCTCTAAACCACTCTTTAAGGTCCCACGGTATTTAAAATGTCTAGTTTCCAACATCCTGGAACACTTAACTAACCCTTTCCAGATCAAATAAAATTCCTTGTGTTTTGTTTATTTACAGCTTTTCAGAGGTGGCATGAGAGCCAAGCCTTATTGTTGGCACTCAGTGGGGCATTTTTCACCCGCTGCTACCTGGAGAGTAATTGAAATGAACACCCTGGCAGAGAAGGAAGTAACCAGATACCAGAAGGCAGAAAAATGTGCAGCCTCAGGTCCAGACTGCTGTCGCATTGATGAGCACACATGAGCAAAAACCTAGAAACAGAGTGTCCAGGCACTACTCCTCATTAAAATCTGCCAACTCCCAATAGACTTGACATTTGTTGATGATTCTCACCAGAACCATTCTTTACTATGAAGATTGCAAAATGAGGCTTTTTCCTCCTCAGTACACCCTACTCAGTGATCATCTTGACTTGGCATTCCATCATAGGCAAGAATTGTCCCTTCTCATCCATTTAGTTTATGTATCTATTTGTAAATGGGAAAAAAAAGACTTTGCAAAATATTTAAGGTTTATTCTGGGCCAGCTATGAGTAACGTAGGCCAGTGGCACAGTCCCAAGAGGTCCTGAGAACACATGCCTTAAATGGTTGAATTACAGCTTGGTTTTGCACATTTTTAGAGACAGAAATTATGGGCAAAATATAAAACAATACGTGTGAGGTTTACATTGGCTGGGCCCAGAAGGGTAGAACATCTCTAAGCAGGGGAGCTTGAGGGTCTAGGTGAATTGAAAGACTTTCTGATGACGATTGTTAGAGAGAGCCAAGCTCTGTCTAAAGAATGTGAAACCAGGAAAAGAAATACTTGAGTTGAGATAAAGGGAGTTGTGTAGGCCAAGGTTATTGTCATGTAGATGAAACCTCTAAGTAGCAGACTTCAGAGAGAATAGGTGTCAAATGTCTTAAAAGGTATTCTGACCTGACAGATTCATATTTCCCCAAGAGAGAACTTTGCAAGATCACTTCAAAATATGTCAAACATACATACTTTAGGGTAAAATTTTTGTATTTCCTCTGGAGCCTGCTATCCCTCATGCGATGGTTTACCAGAGTCAGGTTGGAATTTGGTACAGCAAGTCCCTTACATACAAACCTTCAAGTTGCGAACTTTCAAGATGCAAATGTGCATTCACATGTCCAATCACATAAGTTAGATTCTAAATGTTTTACTTTTTCTGTTTTTTATGTATTACTTGTGTGAAAAGTTTAATAAACCTATCACAGTAAGTTCCCTACATACAAACTAGTTCTGTTCAAAGAATGTATTCTTATGTCCAGTTTGTTTGTAAGTCCAACAGAGTTAGCCTAGGTACCCAACCAAATCA
This sequence comes from Cephalopachus bancanus, assembly GCA_027257055.1. Lineage (NCBI taxonomy): Eukaryota > Metazoa > Chordata > Mammalia > Primates > Tarsiidae > Cephalopachus > Cephalopachus bancanus. The sequence continues at coordinate 8,390,388 of JAPVLO010000011.1, read as the reverse complement.
CAGTAGTATTATACTGTAATAGGTCTATACTTTTCACACAAATAATACATTAAAAAACCAAAAACCAAAGAAAACATTTTTGATCTTACAGTGCACCATGTGACAATGTACACCAGACACGTGAACTAACATGTGATTGGACATGCAAATGCATATTTGCATCTTGAAAGTTCACAACTTAAAGGTTCATATGTAGAGGACTTACTGTACAGGACAGTACCATATAACTGCTTGTGTTAATTGGGTACTTAGGCTAACTTTGTTGGACTTACAAACAAATTGAACTTACAAACAGACTCTCAGAATGGAACTTGTTCATATGTAGGGGACTTACTGTATCTTCTTGCCATGGACTCTGTTTGTCAGTCTTATGATCTCTATTTTAATGTCAATGCTGGTCAGTTGTGCTTAAAACTCCACAAAGGAGATCGTATCACTAGGCATGTCTGACTTCCCTTTTTATTGTGGCCTGGGATTTAGTATTTCAGATTTCCCTTGGCCCAGAGAGGGTCCATTCAGTCATTTGGGAAGCTTACAAGTTTATTTTCAGTATACATATTTAGTATAGGCATGGACTTTCTGACTTGTTTGCCGCCCTCAATTGTTTTAAAATGCCACTTGTCCCAGATATGGCTAGTAGGAGCTCTTTCTGCTGCTTCTGTGTCCTTGTGAAATGCCCTTGTCATTTAAAAAAAATCATTTCCTGACTTTCTGGCATAATAAGATGTTCCAAACTGACAAAGATTCTCTCCTTGACCAAAGCTTCTCAAGTCCTTTTGAAATCCTTTTCAACTAGGCCTTGACTTCCGGACTTCTGTGTTTGTCCCTGCATTGTCCAATTTGAGCAAGCATCCTTTTAACCTTCTTTCCATTTTCCCCGAAGAATACTCACTGGCAGTGCTGACAGCCTCGCACTTACCCTGAGATAACTCATGGATGACTGTCCTAACCTCACCCCCAATGTTTGCCGTAACACGTCTCACTTTTAATATTGTTTTTGCATTACTCTAGTACATTGATAGTCTTTGGAAACAAATGACATCATTCTATTTTATAGCATTCTGTTTTTAGTAGTGGTATTTCCATTTATAAAATATACTAATTCTCTCTTTTTTTTTTTTAGTAATTCTCAATCACTGAAAATATCAAATCCTAGAAAATGTAGCATTCCCTATGAGTGATGTTAACACATGAAAAAAAAGTTTACATACTGATCATCATATACATTTCTGCTACACTAGGATTAGAGACAAGTTCTGTATAGAAGTAACTTCAAGAACAATTTTTATATTTTATTTTCACATTGAAAACCAGTCAGATTTGCTTCAGCCTCAAAGAGTGTACTTATGTAAAATTAAACGAACGTGGAAGTGAGCTGTACTTTTTTTTCTAAACAAGAAATGGGTTAAGTCAGTTTAGTCCGAATCCGTCCCTGCTTGCATCCGTCCACCCTAGACATCTAGTCAGGTTCCTCATCCCTGGCAACCACCAGGGTGGTGTCAGATCAGCCTGTCCTACCTACAGCAAGCATCCTGCCATGCTGGTTCAGCTAAACCGTCCCTTACCTCTGATGTGTTCCCCGGTAATTTTCCATCCACTGACCCTGCCCTGCTCCTTGGCTATAAATGTCTTTGTTGTATTCAGAATTGAGCCCTCTTCTATACTGAGGTCTCTCTTTCCCTACTGTGAGAGATTTTCTGAATCAAATCTGTTTGTGCCATTTTAATTCACTGCCAGCTCTGTTTTTTGTTTGTTTGTTTGTTTTGTTTTTGACAAAGCTTGTCTTCAATATTACCCACCTCCTTTCTGGATTCTGCCATTTTTATGCCTTAAAAAAAGCCACTGGTTTATTTCAATGCTATGCAAAAAGTGTTGTATTGTTTCATTTTGTTTTGTTTTGTTTTGAGTAGAGGTCTCACTCTGTCACTCAGGCTGGAGTGACATGGCATGACCACGGCTCACCACACCCTCGACCTCCTGCTCTCAGGTGATTCTTCCACCTCTGCCTCCTGAGTAGCTGAGACTACAAGAATGCACCACCACACCCGGCTACCTTTTTAAAAAAAATTTTGCAGCAATAAGGTGTAACTATGTTGCCCGTGCTGGTCTCGAACACCTGGGGTCAAGCAATCCTCCCATCTTGGTCTCCTAAAGGGCTGGGATTTACAGGCACAAGCCACTGCACCCAGCTAAGAGTATCCTTTAATTAGAACCTGGAGCTCTATGATTGGACGGCTGCTGGTCAGAGAGGAATCCTTTGATGGCAAGAGACAGAAAATCTGACTTGCAAGAGCAGAATATCACTCAATTGGATGACAAAATCCAAGGTTGACTGACTGACCACTGGAAGCACAGGGATGCTTCTGAATTCCCGGAGCCCACTGGCAACCAGGACACACCCAATGACAGGCAGTCTCCATCTCAGAACCTCATCTTTGTTTCTCTCCATGGGCAGCTACAGTCCCAGACCACGGAAACATGGCATGATACCCACCTCAGGGAATTCCTGTTCCTTGGGAATAAACTCAGTCTTCTAGCTTGACTCAGCTCTCCATCCCTGGATTAATCGAGAGGCCCGTGGATACACGCTCATAATGAAAGAGGACAGTTTCTGATCTGGCCAAGTGGAAAGAAGAGGAGGAGAAAGAGGGCCAAGAACCCAGGGAAAGTCTTGTGTCACTCTGCCTCGGACAGAGTGATGGTTTGTTGACTTCCTGCTCACTCTTCTCTGGGACCCAAAAAAGTTATTTGTTTTTTCTAAGTGATGCTGGAATGCAAAGGTCCCCACAATAACAAAATCATGTTACGTTCCAGACAAAGTTTCATAGGTAAGATCAGTGACATATGGGAGGTCAGTGACGTATTGAGGGTGTCATCCAACACTGTCTCCTTGTCTCACACCTGTGTGCATTGTGGCATTATATGCATTATATAATACATTATTTGTGAACATATGCTCTATATGCATGTATGTGTGTTTATGTGCTGTGTGTGTGTGTGTGTGTGTGTGTGTATAGTGAAAAAATCATTGGGTGGAGGATGGACTTGGAGACTGACACCACCTCTCTGTGACCTTGGGCAGCTGGCCTAACCTCTTGGCCCTCAGACGATCTTGCAGTCTCCTTCTGCTGGAACCTCCCATGACTGTGTGGTCTGTGTTCAAGCAGACCCGTTATTTTGACAGCTTGGCCTTGCCTTCACGTAGAGCTCAGCCAACCCATGACCGCTGGTGACCACAGATGGACAGAGAGCCCAGCCGTAGACCAGTCTCCCTCCCTATTACCTAATCCCCAACTCCCTTCTGGCATGCCATCGACATTCTTCTGGTTTGGACCCAATCTGTGGATCCTGATTCACCCATCAGCTCTCAAACTCAGTGCATCTATTGCTGTAACAAGAAGTGGACAATGTAAGGCTGCCTGTCCCCTCTGCCCCAAAGTGGCAGCCACTGGGCACATCATTCCTAGGACAGCCCACCTCACGCAGCCACCCTGCCTCTGCAGACCTCATCATCACTAGCCTTGGTGGTCAGAACAGCTGCCCCTCCTACCATTCACTGGGAGGATCCCCAGGCAACCAGGGCCTCCACCAGGGCGACAGGACCTGCCGAAAGCCATTTGGAAGAGGGAGCTGGGTTACAGTCAGGGTTAGGTGACTCGTGTTTTGACTTTATTTTGAATGTGTCATGTTTCTAGGAGTATGAACATGCCTGGAAAGTAGAATTAGGACTCAACTATTGGTTCCACCATGAGGGATGGGATTAGTGGTTCCTGGGCCCTGCCAGAAACGCAGCTGTGTAGACAAGCCACAGTGACCTAATCTCCTCAGCTATGAGCTGGCTCCTTCCAGCTGGGATGGGGGCATTCTAGCTGGAGGGCGTGAGTGGGAGTGGAGTGGAGTGGGAAGGTCAGAGATTGTGTGGATACGAGAGGGAAGGGGGAGATGGTTGTATTAAAGAGAAGGAAATACACACATGAATATGGATGAAGATGTGAGCAGGTAGTGGATATTCCTGTCCTCAGGAAGAAGGGAGAAGGAATAGAGAAGAAGACAGAGATGCCAAGCACATTAAAAAGAAGGCCTTGCCCATGGGAGGGAAAAAAAGCAGCCGAAATGAGGATGGACCACTTTTGTCCAAAGGAAGTGAGTCATGCTCCATTTCCAGAAAAGTGGTTAATAAAAAAAAGTTGGTAAAATCAGTAATTTTTAAAATATTTGGCTATTTTCAAGAAAGGATTAGAGATGTTGAGTGCTCATTGAGACCAGCTTTTTCCTGTGGCATACATGGATAAGCTCATATCTTTCCACCGTGTGACCCCTGAGATGTCACAAGGAGCCATTCTTGTGGGCATGTCTTCCATCCACTTCATTAATTCCCACCAAGCACATTATCCCAAATGCAGTTGAATCATGAATTGTACAGTTCCTTGGGAGTCTAGTCTTCTTCTTCCTTTCCCCTCTCCCTCCTCTCATTCTGTCTCTTTCAGGTAGTTTGACAAACGAACAAGTAAAAGCAAAGACGTTTCATCAAATCCCTAGTTCCTTTTAAGCAACTCTTTCTATTTATTTCTGGATAGTTAAAAACATCAGTAAAGCATTATCAAAAGCAAGTTTCTCTAGTCCTTTTGAGCCAAGACTTAAAACACAACATCCCAAAAAAGATGTGACTGAATTTTTTAGACAATAAACATCAAACACTCATAATTTCATGTATTTCTTCATATCAAAATTAAGCTAACTGGCCAAACTAGAATACAGCATGTAAGTTCAATAACTTGACTATCAATCATTCTATGAATGCAAACATAACTGATTCAATCAAGAGTGGACATTTTAGAACAAGTTATAATGATTTCTGAAAGACTCAAATTAGCTAGTTTATAAAATCCAAAATTTAGTCCAAAAGCTGGAAACTGACATCTGTAAAATTAGCATTTTTATGCAAATGGATTGATTCGATGAATAAGAAGAAGTTCCTGTGTTCTCCTGCAAAATTCAACTTTCCTCTGTATCTTCATGTCAGCATTGCATCCAAAGTGTTTTTGATGGTGATACGTAAAAGTCACCATGACTTTGGCTAGATGTGTGACCTGTCATCTCCCCCGCCCCCTGCACATCCTCTGTGAGTACAGGTGAATGTGAATCAGGTGAACATGTGGGAAGATGAGATCATGCGATGCAAATTTGACTCAAAAGCCACTTGTTTCAGAGGGCGGGTATCAATCTCATCTATGCACTTTTCTAAAGGACTTGACCAATAGAGGGTCATTAGACTAATCCCAGAGTAACAACAAAGCCCAAGAAGACTGGTCCAAAGAGTGACTCGTCGTCTAGAACTTCTAGGTCAACTACACATTATAAGATCATGTAAGCATGAAAACGGCTAAGGTAAGTTCCTTCAGGACATGTTAATCTACAACTCAAACCACAATACAGAGAAGTTAACTTATTGAGACTGACTTTAATTCACTTCTATTGCCTGAAGTAGCACCATGATAATTTCCATAGTCTTCCCATTCTGGACTTGTACTAAATTGCCAGTGTTTCAGTTAGTCTACAAGCAGACTCAAAAAGTAGGTGAATTCTCATTTCACACTCAAGCGAGTCAGCTTTTCCTTCGAGTTTCCATCCTAGCAAAGTAAGCCTTAATGGAAATTTCCCTGAGTTTATAAATAGGGCTAGAGCCATTCATTCAAAAGTGAGTGATCTTGGATTCTGTCTACATGTTGTGCTTCACGCACCTGCTTGACAGAAAAGAATATATGTTTTCTATAGACCACCAATCTGTTTGCAATGAATAGTATTTCCAAAAAGAAAAAAAAAACATGGAAGTTCGATCGTAGCATCTGGTCTGTTTAGTAGCACAGTTGTTCTGTCCTCTTATGTACATTGGAAGCAGGTGTCAGATGTACTAGTCTTCTGAGATGCACTACATGGAGCCTGAGAAAGGGGGAAGGATCAGCAGGTGATTAGAGCCAACAGGGACTTTGAACTTGACAGAGCTCAAGTCACCCTATGCACAGTCTGTGGAGACTGCTATCCCCGTGAGGTGGTCCCAAACACCACCCAGTAAAGTCACAAACACAGGAAGGATGGAGTCCACAGATCTGGCTGCTGTGGCATAATTTTACTGAGAAAAAAAACAAACCTTTACGACTTCCATCTCAGTGAAACTTCATTAAACATCTCAGCATCTTCTACAGCAACATTTTTATCTCCTTGTAACTTTGGTGCTGACACATAAATCTGCTTCCATGAAGACTGATTGGATTGAACTTCTAGAATGGGCATTCTGAGATAGGAATGTAGAAGTAAAGGACCCTGTGGTACTGTGGATGGACCAGACCGAAGGATGGGTCTACTCAGTTGTCTAATACTGTGTCTTCTGGTCTCCAGATCTGCCAACTTTGAAATAAAAATTAATCACCTCTCCTATCAGTTTTAGCCTTCTTGAGAAAGGCAATAAGTTGTTTTCCTGCGTAAATTTGCAAAATCAGAGCAATGAAAGACTTTTTTATGGACACATGGGTGGAAAATGCAGAGGACTGGACTGATATATGGATGAGGTTGAAGTGACAGGAGCTGGGAAATATTGTGACTTCTGTCACAGCTGGTGGTTTCTGCTAAGCAATCAAGAGAGGTCCAGAAAGCATTTTTGCAAGACATCCACAGATTTTTACCTAGATATATTTTAGTTGTTTTCTCTAGTTTAGCTGCCTGGTAACTTGCTTCGTAGGAGAACTTTTACAGAGTGAAAAAGGCAGACTTAAGAAAACAAAAAGAAGATAAAATTGCTTGTCCAGAGTGAAATCAAATCTGAAACTGGATTCTATTCAACTGACGTTATTAGTTCACAGAATCCACTGGAATCTAAGACTGCAATATCTCGGGCTCCCCAGTTCCTATCCCTTGCTCTCCCCTGCCACGGTTCAAGGTCTTAAGAAGGAGTCAAATCATTAGGGACAGATGGTTAAGAAGAAAACCTTACCCCATTATTTTATCAAATGCAAGATATTTGTCTCTGGTTGAGCTGATGACTCAAAGGTTTCATGCCGGCCTCCTCTGAGGGCTTTGGAAAGCCTAGCGTGCCCACAGAGGATGCAGCTGATAAAACAGAGACAGCCAGAGACAGTCACTGATCCCAACATCAATGGGTGCTTTCAGTTGATTCAGATGTAATTGAAATGCCCCATTTGCATTGAGTCCACCAGTGCAAGAAAACACAGAAGAGGCGTGTCCGCCTCGCCCCAGGTTATGAGCAGTGTCTTGGTTTTTCATCCGTTCTATCTTGTGACTTCTTCTGAATTTGAGAAGTCATCTGGCTACCGGTGTGTGTGGATCCCATTTCATCTTCATTCAATATCCTCTCGGCGGACAGATGATTAAAACCAACATCACAAATGAACAAAATAGATCACCAGCAGAGAGTAATCTACGGTCAGAGGTGAAGCCTCCATGAGAGTAGACATTCCTACAATTCACAGTCCACACAGTCCCTGCCGTCCCTCGAGCAGCCGAAGTGGGCTTTGGGACAGCAGATTTATCTGGCGGCTGCGTATTTGTAATCACCAGAAACACATCTTCCACAACAAGCGCAATACTGTCACATATGTGTGGAGCAATTAGGTACAGATGTTCACGCTCTCACAAAATGCTTTACGATGGATTCAATTATTGAAACTTTTGGTCATACTTAATCACATAAACCGCGCTTGAAGAACATACATGTCTCTCTTCAACTAGTTGGGTGATGCCTGGTTTAGAGGGAAAGACAGGACCACATGTCTCTGTATAGTGGGAAGAAGAAAAGAAGAAAACTTTCTTTCTAAAATGTGATATAAAAGTGATTAGTGTCATTTTATTGTAGTCTAGTGTAAAATAAGGCAAAAATCTTAATCCAATAGACACACACACACACACACACACCATGCTGATGTTTTTGCCTTTGATTATTATAATTAATTAATAGTGTGGGTTTTACTCAGAAGAGTTTAGCAGAGAGATTTGTTTGCGGTTGAGCATTTTTCCTCTGTGGAGCTAGAAATATCGAAGTCAACGTGGCGACTCACAACATCTCTATCTGCAGCTCAGAAAGTGTTGACACAGATGTTTGGCTAATCATTCATAGCAAATAGCTATTCCCATAAAGGCTAAGATTAGTCGAAATTGGCATGCTTTTCTTTCTTCTGTGAGTCTCGTTTGATTATAGATGATGTTTTGTTAGAGCGTGTCCATGCAACCTAATAAATGATGTAAAACCCAAGAAAAACACAGACTCTGTGCCCAAACCAAATTAAATACACATCAGAAAACTGTGAGCTTGATTCAGGTTCAGGTACCACGAAATTTGCCTTGGTCTATTGTTGCTAAAACCTTCAGGAAAACTATAAAAAGCAACCTTGATATTCACAGCCATTAAAGCCGGGGCAGCTGCCAGCATCTCATCAACATGAAGCTCGGCTGGCAGCATCTTCTACAGCTCCACATATGGCAGCAGCAACCGCAGCCTCTGAGGGCTGTGAAAAATGGCTCACGCAGCCCGGGCAAGCAAGAGCCGTCCTGTCTGTGCAGATGCACCGCAACTGTCACTGTGTCTTCAGTGATCATCACAGACATGCCTGGGAGTTGGATGCAAAGGCGGTTGTCCCTGCACCTCATTCTCTCATGAGCAGTTTCCGGGTCTCTCACATGTGTCACGCCCACCTTTCCCCTCCTGTCAACTGACCCAAGAGGGACGTCCCGTGTGCCGCCTCCCTTCCCTCCTTTGCCACCCCATCCTTACACAGACCCCTGGAATCCAAGTAGAATGATCCATGGGGTTACCTCTGGAGTGTCTCGAAGGATCGGAAAGCCCTCTGTCTTATTTCTTTATGACCTGCGGTCCTGGGAATGGGGTTTAGGAGAACAAGGGCAACACCAAACCCAATCTGGCACCAAGCCCTCCCTCCAGGAAAGTATCTGTTCACTTCCCATGCAAAATAAAGTCTTAAGAATAAAAAATAAAGAAATAAGCAGAGAAAATGGGCATATACATTATTTTCTAAATAAATTGTTCTGAATGGTTTTGCCTTTTTTTCTAAGGCATGCATTTACAGGTTAAAATGCCTGCTCTTGGGACAGATTCCACCAGGTACTGGGGCTGTGGGGGGTGGAGGGGGTAGCAATAAAGACCTAGATGGGAAGTGGTTGCACAGATTTCACCTGCCTGCTCACCACTCAGGAATGAAACCACGAACACCTGGAAGCAAAATCACGAAGGGAAGGCAGATTGATAACTTGGAGAGTTGAAACTCCTGTATATGAGGTTCTCCTATAAACACCTGGCCCTGGAAAGAAAATCATTGATATCAGGTGAGTGGGAGAGAATGCTGAGTGAGCTTCCTCCAGGGAAAGGCCACGTCATTCACACTGTGAAAGACCTCCCAAGTCTGCGGGTGACTCCCACAGTAAAGCTATAATCACTGCTCATCCCAGGAATTCTTCATCTACAGAAAGCTGAGTCCGACATCCTTTTTGGGAGGTTTTGTTTATATGACAGTATAACATCTGCTATGCCAGGGTGCCAAAAAAAGGTATACACATGTTAAGAAATGTCATCTATGTGTCACTTTTCAAGTTGAATGACGGTAGCAATGTGCCGCTTGATGTTCACGCAAAAGATGGTGTTCATCAAATGAATGCCAGCATCACCATGCAACAGGCAGGACAAAGAAAATGGTGGAAGCATGGTTGTTTGAGGAGCGCAAGACCGTTTTGAAGTGGTTTTTGAAATTTGAGAGCATTGTGGAAGTACAACGACAATGGTGGCGTGAGTATGTAACAGAATCTCCAACACACATGACAACTACACACATGTGTGGTAAGTTTGAGACACATGGGACTGCGTGTGATGTGCACAAGGGAAGATCTTGGAGATCTCACACAGCAGCAAGTCCTGCAGTTAGTCGTTCACCATCGGGACACTGATGGAAACCACTTTGAGCACCTCTTGTAATTGCAATACATGACTTGTATTCATCTTTTGTTATCGGTATATATTGAGTAAAATTTTAATACAGATGTTTCCTTTTTTGTTTTTTGGGTTTTTTTTTGAGCTGGACTTTCACTCCGTCGCCCAGACTGTAGTGCAGTGGCTCCTCCCAGACCCCGCAGCCTCAACCTGCTGGGCTCCGACGATCCTTCCGCCTCAGCCTTCTGAGTAGCCGGAATTACAGGCGTGCACTACACGCCCGGCTGATTTTTTATTTATTGTAGAGATGAGGTCTCGCTGCCCAGGCGGGTCTCGAACCTGTGGGCTCAGGCAATCCATTCACCTCAGCCTACCAAAGATGTGGGATTACATGCTGAGCCACCGAGCCCGGCTCAGATGTTTCCTTTCTTAAAATGTGTATGTTTTTTTTTTTTTGGTACCCTTTGTATTGATTGTGTGTCTTCCAAAATTCCTATTGAAACTTAATCCCAGCTAGGCTCAGTGGCTCAGCCTGTAATCCCACGCCTTTGGGAGGCTGAGTTGAGTGGATTGCCTGAGCCCGCGGGTTCGAGACCTGCCTGGGCAACTTGGTGAGACCTCATCTCTACAATAAATAAAAAATTAGCCAGGCGTGGTAGCGCGCACCTGTTGTTCCAGCTACTTGGAAGGCTGAGGGGGAAGGATCGCCGGAGCCCAGCAGGTCGAGGCTGCCGTGGCCTGGAGCGACCACTGCACTCCAGTCTGGGTGACAGAGTGAGTCTCCCACTCAAAAAAAAAAAAAGAAAAGAAACTTAATCCCCATTGCACTGGCTTTAAGACATGTGGCCTTTGGGGAAGTGACTAGGTCAAGAGGGCTCTACCCTCCTGAATGAATGAGTGTCTTATAAAAGGGCTGGAAGGGCTATCTTAGGCCCTTTTTGCCTGTCATTTCTGCTTTGGAAGGACACCACATGCATCCCCTTTGGAGGAAGCAGCAACAAGGTGCCATCTTGAAAGCAGAGACTGGGGTCCTCACCAGACACCATATCTTGATCTTGGACTTCCCGGCCTCTAGATCTGTGAGAAAATAAATTTTTCCTCTTTATAAATTACCCAAATGAACTAAGACAGCACCTCACACACTCTTGCCCTATGTCTATTTCGTAAATGCGAGTTAAGCTTCTTCTGTGTGGAGTAACTCAGCCCAAAACTCCCCACCATGTTTACTGTTAGATACCTCCATGTGTCAAACTCACGAGGGAACAAAAGTGACATGCTTTTTTATTTTAAACAGAATTTGTAAGGAAGAGAAGAGAGAAGAATGGGCAAACAAACGTGCTCTTTGGGGCTTTACATCTCCTGTTCAGGTCTTTTTTACACTTGTATTTATTTTCAGAATACTTGATGGGATCAATCTCTAATCTCCCACACTCCATTTTTACTCAAAACTCCTGCTCACCTTTGAAGACTCACCCAGAAGTCAGCAACTGTAGAGCCCCCTCAGTTTCTGGGTATCCATGCCTGCATCTACTAGGACTAAATTTTTATTTTATTTTATTTTTGAGCTGGGGCCTCACTCTGTTGCCCAGGTTGGAGTGCAATGGCACCATCATGACTTACCACAGCCTTGACCTTCTGGGTTCAAGAGATCCTTCCACCTCAGCCTCCCAAGTAGCTGGAACTACAGGCAAGTACCACCATGCTTGGCTATTTTTTTATTTTTTGTAGAGACAGTCTCTTGCTATGTTGCCCAGGTTGGTCTGAAACTCCAGTGCTCAAGCAATCTTCCCACCTCAGCATCCCAAAGTGCTGAGATTAAGGTTGTAAGCCACTGTGCTCAGTTTACTAGGACTAATTAGATGGTGTTAACATATATTTCCTTCCCCAGTGGACTATGAATGCTCCTTAAGAGAAGATGGTGATGTCTTTAACACAACAACTCATATCAGCTCTGTGAAAGAAAGCTTTTGCCAATGACAAAAATGAACATCTGCACATCCCAGTAGGCAGCCAGTAGACACATGCGATTCCAGGGCACTTGACATGTGCATGATGCTGGGTGTGGTGGCTCATGCCTATAATCTCAGCACTTTGGGAGGCTGAGGCAGGATGATTGCTTGAGCACAGGAGTTCGAGACCAGCCTGGACAACATAGTGAGACTTTATCTCAATTAAAAAAAAGTTAATAAATAAAATTCCAGGCATGTTGGCTCATGCCTGTAATTCCAGCACTTTGGAGGCTGAGGTAGGTGGATTGCTTGAGCCCAGAGTTCAAGACCAGCCTGGGCAGCATAGCAAAACCTTGTCTCAATAAATAAATAAATAAACAAACAAATAAATAAATAAGTAAATAAATAAAATGTAGGGCATAGGTCCTCACTCTTGTGAACCCAGCACTTTTGGAAGCTGAGGTGGGAGGATTTCTCAGGAGTTCAAGACCAGCCTGGGCAGCATAGTGAGACCCATGTCTCAATAAATAAATAAAAAAATGGGCAGCATAGAGAGACCTTGTCTCAATACATAGATAGATAGATAGATAGATAGATAGATAGATAGATAGAATATTGGGCATGGGTTCACACCTGTGATCTCAGCACTTTCAGAAGCTGAGGTGGGAGGCTTGCTTGAACCAGGAGTTTGAGACCAACCTGAGCAACATAGCCAGACCCCATCTCAATCAAACAATCAATCAATCAATGTGGCCGGCGTGGCTATTAAACTATTTTACTTATATTTTATCCTAAGTAATTCAGATTCATATCTCACAGCTGCACGTGGCTAGAGACCGCCCCATGGGCCAGCACAGCCCCGGAGGTGCCTATCCAGCTTGGAACAGAGGTGTCTGAACCTCTGTTGACAGAGTGAACTGAACTTAGAAGCTAAGCCCGTCTTAGTGCTTGCCTTGAATGGCTCGGCCTTTCGAATCAGGGAAGTTGCTTGCTGGCTTCCTGAGTTCATTTCCCCACCATGAGATGTACCACCTATGCCAGCCCCGCCTAGGGGACGCTCCCATTCCATGATCAGGGTGGCCTCTGTGCACGAGTGCATCTGGACAGAGACCCGTGAGCCCTGGGGAGATCTGGAGGGAGGGTGTGTGCCCCAGCAGAAGCCCAGGACTGAGGGGTCCCAGGTGGGACGGGACCTGGAGCGCTCCCTAAGCAGTAGAGTCTCCTCTCCAAGGTCCGGTAGGGAGAGGCAGCCCCCAACGAAGTGGGCCATAAGGCATGGGAGCCCAGGAATTTCATTTTAACCATAGAAGCCATTGGAGGGCTTTGAGCAGGGTCAATCCTCTGGCACCTGGGAGAACACTGGACACAAACAGGCAAGAAGGGAAGGCAGAAGGCAGAGACGGGTGTGTCCCTGGTGGTCTTGGGGTGGACATAGGCCAGCGGGAGGGAGTGGAAGATGGGAGAGCCATAGGGCATTCCCACAGCAGGTTGGAGCTCTGAGGACAGGTAGGTCATCCCCAAGTCAGGCTGGAGCACTGGGGACAGGGTAGGGCGTCCCTGGGTTGAGTTGGAATACTGAGGAGGGCACAGGGAGTCCTGAGGTCAGGTTGGAGCACTGGGGCCTTACAGACGCATTGGCCCCTCCCAGAGCGAGGCCCGAGAGATACGGGAGCTGCTTCAGGATCTTGGGATTACTAAGGTGGACACAGAGACGAGTGGTCGGAGATGTGGGAGGGACACTGATGTGGGCGTGTCACAGACTCAAGCAAGCAGAAGGATGTCCAGATCAGTTGACCCAGCATCCTCCTCTTTTTGCTGAGTTTAAAGCCCGTTAACACAAGAAGGCATTGCAGTAGAAACAGACCACAACAGGGTCTGTGTTCTCTGTCTCAGGGATCATGGGAGGAGCGCTGGTCACTGATTGAACTCAGATCCCAAAAGCGCGACATGGGGCTGGTGCACTCCCAGGGGTCCCGGGCCACTAAATCACCTAAGTCACCCCACACTCTGTTTCCCAAGTACTGAACCATTAGACAAAGTTGTTGAGCAATGCTGGAATGCCCCCCAGCTTTTCTTAAATTTTATGCCTCACAGTGGACCATCAGCAATGAGATAAATTTAGGTTCCCGTGAAGCCAGCCACTGCGGCGATTGTGCAAGGATGATGTTTCCAATTACACTTTTATGATCTCGCCTTGCTCTTCCAACTTCTAACTCTCCTTTCTCATCACTCTCTGGTTGTTCCTCATCTGCATCCCTTTCTCCTCACAGGACAATCAGGAAACTGCTCCAATCGCCAGTAAATGCTGGAAAGAATGAACGGATTTGGCTTTACACACTCCTAAGTAGACAGTTGGGAAGTGGTCGAAAATTAAAACCAGGCGGCTTAATCATATTAATATGGTCCGTTCGAGAAATCGAACCTCGGCCCCTAGCCTCTGGGCTCGGTTTTATCTATGACATCAGAGCTCAGAGGGTAGGGCTGGGAAGGGGAGCCCTTGGTGACCAGGCCCTCCTGCAGAGAACACTGTGGGCTTCTGTCCAACCCCCAGAGGAACTCAGATCATTCATACGGTGCAGTGAACCCAGTTTCCTCCAGTCAACATGGACAGCCAGTTCCCACAGAGGAAACAGTCCTTAGCATCTCTGAGCACATTCTTCCCCCCTCCCCGTCTCCACCCCCCAACACCATCTGAAAAGGAGAGCAGCACCCAAACACCAATGTCCCCAGGGAGCCTGCTTGGGCTAGTGTTTTTATTTGCTAGGATCGCACTAAAAACTTTACAGTCAGAGGGACTTCTACACACTTCCTATCAAGAATTCAGAAAGTGAGGTAGGCTAGAGCCTGGGGAAGAGGATGGCTTTGTGTGAAGATGTGATATTCATGTCAAAATGTATCCACTTGAGGATTTGGGGTTGGTGGTTTCTTTCAGTTTATCACGGAGGATGAACCAAAGGTGAATTGCATTAGCATCCTGTCAAGAAGAGCAGCACCATGACTGTTAGTTATTTAATTGCCCCAAATGTATTGAGCATGTTGTAAACCACACACAACAGTGAAGCCTAACATGGACTCTTTTCAAGTCATTCATAAAAAAGAAAAGCTTCTACCAACTGCACGGATTCTTCTGGCTTCCAGAAGGAAAGGGGGTGGGAGGGGAGGGGAGCATACCTGTCGGATGTGGAGAAGACAAGTTCCAGCTTCATCATTGGCCTCTTGGGAGCTTCTCTGGGGTTTCGATAGATTCTACCAATTCACACCAGGACCAAATCAGTTATAACTTACTTGTTGTTTCCCCAATCACATATGGACCATCCTAGCAGCCCAGAAATGATCTAAAGTGGCGGTCCTGATCTTTTTGGCATCAGGGACTGGTTTCATGAAAGACAATTTTTCCCCAGACAGGAGAAGGGGGCAGGTGTGATCATCAGACATCAGATTCTCAAAAGGAAGGTGCAACCCAGATCCTGCGCATTCACAGTTCACAACAGGGTTCTTGCTCCTGTGAGAATCAAATGCCCCCACTGATCTGACAGAAGACGGAGCTCCACTCGTCTGCCACTCACCTCCTACTGTGCAGCACCGTTCCTAACAGGCCACAGACCTATACCAGTTCACAGCCCTGGGATCAAGGGCCATTGACCTAAATCAAGTGCAATCCCGGCACCTCCAACAAATATGAAGTGAATGTGAGAGGTGAAGTTCTCAGGTAACCCCTAAGAGTCCTATCTACCCCCCTCCTTGTATAAACAAATCACCTCCAAGTTATTCAGTCGAATGCTAATCTACATACTGCTGTGAAGGGGTCTTGTAGATGAAATCAAGATCCAAAATAGGTTGACTTCAAGATGAAGAGATTACTCTGGGTGAGCCTGACCTAATCAGATGACAGGGTTCTCCTGGAAGAAAGTGATGGTGAGAGGGATTCCCCATGAGGGATAATCACTTTTGCTGGCTCTGAATATAAAGGAGCCCAAATGGCAAGGAATGTGGGCAGTCACTAGGAGCTCAGGTCTCCAGTCCTGCAACTACAAGGAACTGAATCCCATCAACAACCTGCATGAGGGAGAAGCAGATTCTTCCACTGGGCTTCCAGAAAGGTAGGAAGCCTGAGCTGCACCCTGATTTCACCATGTGAGACCCTGAGCAGGAAACCCAGCCTCACTGTGACCCAACTTCTGACCTAGAAAAACTGTGAGCTAAAAAATGACTGTGGGTTTCAGTTATGAAGTCTGTGTACCTTTTACACAGTGAAAGAAAACCACAAAATTGCCAGACGCAGTGGCTCAAGCCTGTCATCCCAGCACTTTGGGAGGTGGAGGTGAGAGGATTGCCCGAGGAGCTCAGGGGTTCAAGTGTAGCCTGAGCAACACGGTGAGACTTCGTCTCTACAATAAATCAAAAAATTAGCCAGTTGTGGTGGCACATGCCTGTGGTTCCAGCTACTTGGAAGGCTGAGGCAGAAGAATCACTTGAGCCCAGGAGGTCAAGGCTGTGGTGGCTGTGAGCATACCACTGCACTCCAGCCTGGGTGACAGAGTAAGATTCCGACTCAAAAGAAAAGAAAAGAAAAGAAAACCACAAAATCTGTTCTGGAATCAATAGATTTCATTTGCAGATGCTCAAGCCAATCCCACAGCAGATCCCACATCCGCAATCCCAGTCTCCTCATTCATACAAGTGTGAAAATACCTATCTTGTATTTCTGTTTATTTCTCATCAGAAAATGGTAAGGACTACCAGGAAAAGGTTTAGAACTCACTCATGAACATGGAAGCCACCATTAAAGGTAGCATCAATCATATTCTTGTTGTGGATGGGTAGCCTTAATTATAGCTGTTTTCACTTTCACTGTTACAGACGGTTTGTCTTTTTCACCATGTTGCCTGAAAAGTAATAATGGTGTGAGGAAAATAGCCCTTCCCAAACTGCAGTGCTCGGAAGGCAGTTCTCACTGAGACATTAACTGTTATTTCTTGAAGAAGGGTGCCAAGGTCTATTAGGAAAGGCCCTGAGAAGGTGTGCCCAAGAAGAACTGGCTTAATATTGTTTATTCTGGCATTTTCCAACTCCATCAACCCAAAAAGCACTTTGCTGCAGCCACTCTACTAAATCTCATGGAACCAAAGGGGCCCATGGAGCCCAGTTTGAGAAGAGGGTTCAGAGGCGAATGAAAACAGACACACAAACAAGCCATTAAGGATCACTGACTCTCCATTCCTAACAGCCTGGTCCTGCTATCTCACGGGCTTGTGAGAGTCTCTGCACCCTGTCTAGTGCCCAGGAATTCTCAACCAATTTTTAGACACCTGCCTGTGTCCTTGGGCGGTAACATTCCAGGCACTCTAGGCAAAGAAACTGAGCCCTGGTGACAATACTCAAGGCGGGCAACCTTTCAACACAGAGTGAAATTCATAGCCTCAAACTGTCTACTAAGAAGTAAAGCTATCTTTGAAATGTCATAGGGAATACCTGAGGCTGGGTCACTTGTAAAGAAAAGAGGTTTATTTGGCTCACGGTCCTGCCTGGTGCTGGCGTCTACCCAGCTTCTGGTGAGGCCTCAGGAAGATTTTACTCCTGGAGGAAGACACACGGCAAGAGCAGAAGCAAAAGACAGGGTAGGAAGTGCACGGCGCTTTTACACAACCAGATCATCCTAACAGAGGGAAAATTCACTCATTACTGTGAAAATGGTACCAAGTCATTCATGAAGGATATGGCCCCGTGACCCAAACATCTACAGGCCCCACCCCCAACACAGGGAATCACATTTCAACATGAGATTTAGAGGAGACAAACATCCAAACGATATCAAACGGAAAAATACTTGGACTGATATGAGAATGAAAAATCCCTGTCCTCCCACGGACGTCCCCTCAAAAAAAAACCACCCCACACCACATTTTTTGCACTCTATTTGCAAATAAAAGATGTGGCAATTAAAACAAGACTTGTTCTGCCAGATAAAGAAGAGGATTATACATCAATAGTCATTCCCATTGTTTGGCCTGGGCCAAGACAATAGGCAGATCAAGAGAGCAGAATAGACAGTCTGGAAATGGTCTCTCATACACAGGACTTCACACATGAGCTCCATGACTTACAAAGATGAATTATTCAATAACTGGAGTTAAAAAAAAAACCCTTGCTGACTCCTTGGGGAAAAGAGTTATATCCTCAGCCCTTGTCTTATTTTAAAATGAATTTCAAATGGAAAAAAGCAAATTTAAGTATAAAATAATAACCTCTAAATATAGTGGAAAAAAGCATAGATAAATATTTAATCCTGGGGTTAAGAACAAACTGTTCTGCATAGTTTCAGAAGTAAAACCATAAAGAAAAATACTGATAGGTTTGACTGCATATGCATTTCCATATTAAAAAATAACAAATGAAAAAGGCAAAGGAAATGGAGAAAAATGTTTGCAATATTTGCAAGAGACAAATTATCAGCATTATCCACATGTAAAGGAATTGCAAATGAATAAGAAAAATTTGAATTCCCTAACAGGAAAATAGGCAAAGGACATGAATAGGCAAAGTAAGTTTAAACACAAGTGGCCCACGAATATGTGAAAACATACTTGACCTCACCAGTAATGAAATAAACAGCAACAAAGTCATGAGACATCTGTCCAGCGGGGTATAATAAACATGAATGACAGAGCTTCCTGCTGATTTGGTGATGGGAGCTGAGTCAGTTGAAGGGAGGATGCATTTTAAAATTTCAGAAAGGTAAAGTCAGTAAAAACATCAAAACTTGGAAACAGGCGTCTTTTCAACTTTTCCTTAGGGGGAACTACCCCTAGTCTGATGTATTCTCTTCCACTGGTGAGGATGTATCACAACCTTGTGAAGTCCACGTTAACACATAGGAAAGTGACCACAATGCAATCATTCTTGTGGATTCTTGTCTGGCAGTCATGCAAAGGAGCAATGTCCCATAGACTTGGGAAGGACAGCAGCCCAGAGGTCAAGGTGTCCTTGTGTGTACTGTTGAATGATCTCCTTCTGGTGTTTTTGTGATGCCTTTTTGTCTGTCTGTCCCCACCCTGCTGGACCAGCCTCACCATCCTGCTGGGTGTCCCACCAGGAGTCAGAAATAAAATCTTTGACATGTGCTCATAGTGTTTGTATGACAGTCATGTTTTTAACTTTTTAAAAATGATACTTTGACAGGAGTTCAGCAGATACATTCCAAAGTGCTCAAACAAATGCCTCTTCCCTGTAGCAGTAATGTAGTTTCTAGGAATTTTATCCTCTGGATGTAATTGGATAGAGGTGGAAAGACAGCTATCAGGAAGTTCAGACAGCTTTGTCTAATGAAGTTCTTTGTTTCTATTTATTATGTATTTGTTTTATCTATTTATTTTGAGTCAAGTCTCATTCTATCACCCAGGCTGGAGTGCAGTGACACGATCACAGCTCACCTCAGCCTCAAAACCTGGGCTCAGGCAATCCTTCCACCTCAGCCTCTCGAGTAGCTGGAACTACAGACATATGCCACCATGCACCTACTAATTTTTTTTATTTTTTGTAGAGATGAAGTCTTGCTATGCTGTCTTGCCTGTTCTTGAACTCCTGGGCTCAAGCAATCCTCCTGTCTTGGCCTCCTAAAGTACTGAGACTACAGATATGAGCCACTGGGCCAGGCTTGTTTTTGTTTTTAAAGAAAAACTTAAGTCACTGGTTTTCAACCTAGGGGGATTTTGTACTCCAAGGGAGTTTGGTAATGTCTAGCGATAGTGTTGATTGTCACAACAGACGAGGGGAGAGGGGAGATGTTATTGGCATTCGGGATCAGAGGCCAGGATACAGGGCTACATCCCACAATTCACAGAGTGGTGCCCCACACAAAGCATGGGCCCAAAATAGTGCTGAGGCTGAAAAACCTCCACTTAAATGCCACTATAGGGACTGGGTGGAATAAATTAAAGTGTACTGCTTTACAACCATAAAAAATATATGGTATTGTCAGCATATATTCATAGTTCTGCTTAGGACATATTGTTAAGTGAGAAAAAGATGATTATACAATTCCAATTTTGGCATACATATGACTAGAAAAATTAAATATATTAATAAGATATATACAGACATATGTATAGAATATTATGCCTTTCATGTTTTCTGCAAATAATATGTTTTTGCATGTCTATATAGAAAGTACCTTTCAAATAAATAAATGCATGCATCCATATTATGGTATTTTTATTCCTCTATACATTTCTCAATTCTTTTTATTTATTTATTTACATGAATTTTGTTAGATCCTGCATGAGTGCCCGAGTTGCCACCATTGAGGATTCCTGTCTCTAAGGGAAGAAACCGGTCGGTCTGCTGTAAGGCATTTGTCTGGGAGACAGTGCATCACCCTTGTCCAGCCATGTGTCCTGGGTATGAGGTGGTTGATTGGATTGGCTGACTTGTCTGTCATTCAGCATCACCTGAGGACCAGACAGCTTTGGTGGCCGAGTTGGGGGTATAGGGCTCCCGGGCCAGGTGTGACTGTCCCAAGAAGGGTCAACCCCTGAGAGGTGCAGGGAAGAGATGAGAACCCTGCTGCTTTTTGTTCAGGCTAGCCCTGATGTCAACCTGCTGGGTAGGCCTGAGTGCTGAAGCCCAGACAGGGCAAGTTTCTCTACTCCAAGCCCCACCTCTGGCCGGGCTCTGCCTCTCACTGCAGATTTCCTCATCTGTGGAATGAGAGCACTGGCCCAGCCATCTCCAGGGCTTCCCAGTGCTCTGAGGCTGGACTCCTCATCTATCCCTGCAGTTTCCCCATGAATGACTGGTTTCCATCCTCACCACTGACATGCCTGTTGAAACCGTTCCCTTGGCTTGATAGCTTTCTCCTGTTACTTTCAAATGACCACAGGCTCCAGGGAGGAGGGTTTAGGTAAGCCTGTCTCCAAGCACTGGACCCCAAAGGTCCCAAAGAAATGCCTTGCTACAAAGCATTCTCAAGGCCTGGGATGTGTGACCACGGAAATGCAGAGGCTCAGCCGTGCTGCTCCCTGGAAGGAGACACTGGGCTGCTGGCTCTGGGGTGCACCTTCTCATCTTGTTCTGAGCTGGTGTTTCACTTGAGAACATCATTTCCTATTATTCCTTAGGGATCAGCACTTTAGCCCAGGAGTCATATACTGTGTGCCTGATTTGTTAGTGCTTGTGAGTGTCTGCTCTTACTTGCTGTGTAATTTTTTTTTTAGTTGGGATCTCACTCTGCTGCCCAGGCTATGGTGAAGTGGCACGATTATGGCTTGCCATACCTTGAAGCACCTGGGCTCAGGTAATCCTCCTGCCTCAGCCTACTGAGTAGCTATGACTACAGGTACATACCACTACACTCAGCTAATTTTTAAAAAATTGTGTAGAGACAGCATCTCACTATGTTGCTCAGCCTGTTCTCGAACACCTGGGCTCAAGCAATCCTCCAGTCTCGGCCTCCCAAAAAGTTGCGATAACAGGCATATGCCACCATGCCTGGTCTGCTGTATGATTTTTAAAATGCGGAGTTCTATGCATTCTTTGAAATCAGGCTCATGATTGAGAGAGGAAAGAACACCTTTATAAACAGCCATAAATCCCCAACAGTACCTTCAGCTTTCCACATTTGTACAAGGATGGAACCCAGGGACCCTTAACCCTGCCACCATGGATGTCTTATGGTGGCCAATTCTTTGAGGTTGGGAATTGCCCTGTGTATTGGAAGATAGTCAGCACTATCCCTAGGCTGTACCCACCAGATGCCAGGTGCATTGTCCTCCTCCATGACCATGCCACAGTATAAGAATCAGAAACCCCAAAATTTAGCATCTAGGGCAGCACCAGAATCTATCAGTCCAGGGAAGGTGCCAAAGGAAAACAGAGGCTGTGTCTCTCTAGGGAAGATGGACGTCTCCTCTTTGTAGCCTCTAAGCATGTGACTGGTCTCCGATCATATATCTAAAGAGCCACCAGTCACATTCAACAGTACATTATGGCTGAAGGAGGCTGGATGGTTCACAGAATTAGTCCAGCACATACGTTTAAGTGTTTCAAGCGATTGTGGTAGAAATACTAATAATTCATATATTACAAGAGATCATCTTTGTGATAGATATAGTAATAATTAGGACTGATTTTATTTATTTTCTTCTTTGGACCTGTTCCTACAACATAAAGTGCCTACATTTATTCCTTTTGTAATGTTTTATAAGCTTAAGAAGTGGAAAAATTGATACAGATGTTTTATATCCCCTTAGGTGACATGGTAAGCACACCTCAAGGTGACCTATCCCCAGTGATTTGTGTCCCACAATCCCCTCCCCCTGAGTACGACGGGGCTTTTGACCTGCTTCTAGATGACAGGATAAGGTCACAGCAATGGCTTTATGTGATAGAGGATGCTGCCTTAGCAGGTGAGAGCAAGCAAGACTCCTGCTGCTGACCTGACCAAGGAAGCTGCCGTCTCGGGAGCTGCCCTGTGAGAAGGCCACATGGCAGGGACTTGGGCAGTCTCTAGCTGTTGGGAGTGGTCCTCAGATACCAGTCAACAAACGAGGCCCTTCAGCCCTACAACCACAAGGAACTAAATTCTGCCAATGACCTGAGAAGTCCTGAAAGGGATCTTTTCCCAGTTGAGCCTCTGATGAGACCACAGCCCTGGCTGACACCTGATTGTAGCCTGATGGGACCCAAAGCAGAGGACCTAGTTGGCTGTGCCTGAACTCCTGACCTACTGAGAGCATTAAATAGATAATGTGTGTTGTTTCAAGTCGCTAGGTTTGTAGTGATTTCCTAGGCAGCAACAGATAATAAATACAAGCAGCTTCAAGATTCCATGAGTCAAACACCTTCCATAAGTCTCTTGCAGCTGTCTCTAGGTTAAGAGAAGAGTGAATCCTTAATTATCCAGTACCTGTCTGATCGGAACTCACAACACACTGACAAAGAAAAAGCCACCTGGGAGCACTGGAAGCTGAGCTGGCACTGGCAGCAATGCCATGATGTGTTTCTATGGAACATCAAGGTCACAGACCACCAACCCCAGACACCCCTCCATAATCATGCCTGGACACAGACCAAAACAAGGGCGTGAGCAAAACCACAAGTAGACCTAAGCTCCCGCATCTCTGCTAGCATGAAGAGATTACAACCACGGTGTCATCCTCAGTCCATTCTCCCTATCTTCTAGATGAGAATTATTAAGACATCCAATCCTAGACTCACCCCCCAATTTCAGGCAGCATTTAGCCCTGAGCATGGCCTATTTCCTTGCACCCTCCCCCAAGGTCGCCCTGCATGAGCCAGACCCCACCGTTCCTGCCCATCACCCTCTTTCTGAGATGCCCCTCAGTCCCTTGGGACACAGCCTCCCTTATTGTAGCAAGTCAATAGCCCCCCACTTCGCCGGACTACAGGTGTTCACTGTGTTCCTGGTGGTCCTTGGATGACATCATTGACAATAGAATGACCAAAATAATGTGGATGCATTCCAGTCTTAGCACAAAGATTAGCAAAGCATTCATTTTTAAAAGCGTACATCGGGGTTTGATCCAATAAGATCAAAATCCGGGGAATGTTAGTAGGTAGCTCAGGCATGTACCTCCTCAGTGTGTCCTGTCATCACTGATGTCTGGGATGACCCAGTGAACTAAAAAATGAGGCCAATGAACTATAAATTCTTCAAACATAAAAGAATCATTCAATCTTCTATGCTTACAAAATATGTGTACTGTACATCACAATTACTATATACTGTCAGGCAGGAAATTGTAATCGTGCATTTCAGAAAGTTTTGAGTCAAAAGAAGGAGGAAGGAGAGACAATGTCATCATGATCATCCATCAACCAAACATTTTGGTAAATTAGGTGTTTACTGTACTAAACAGAAACTGTACATGGGTTTTAACTTCAGTTTCACCATCATTTTCCACCAAAATCGCCTAGAGTAGAACAACAAACTTGACCCTCGAACTCCAGCAACATCAGTTCTCTGCAACTGCTCTGGGGTAACCTGCATTCCAACAATGCCCACGGAGGCCAGCTTGCCCAGGTCAGCGGACACTCACCCCTGCCACAGCCAGGGCTGTGCCGACTCTCCACCATCAGGATGTGGCTGCCCACCCTGATCCAGCTACGAACCTGTCCCTGCTACTTTCCTACCAGCCAGTGACTCATAACTCACATGGTTCCCAATGCTCCCTCTTTCTGTCCCAAGCCCAGCCCCGTCGCTGGTTTGTGGTGAAGAGACTGGATGCCACGCACGGGGAAGGCTCAGAAGAGAGTGGTTGAAAAGAGAAAAGGGAGACAGGGAAGGAAACTGCCAAGCAGAAGCTGCCTCTTTACACAGGTGCATGGGGTGGACAACCAACTCAGGGGAGGCTAATTCAATTGCATTGCTAATGACCATGTTTTGAAGGATGGCTCCAAACCACAGGTTCAGTCCAGATGTAGACAATGCTGGCTGCTTCTGCAGTGGTTACAGTGATGGGAAGCCACTCTGTGAGCAAGGAGGAAATGGGTCTCTTTCCAGCGCCGTGTGGAAGCAAAACACTGGAAACATGCTTTGGAGAATGTCGTATCTTAATTAAACATCCTGCTGGGCTCGGGAGGCTGAGGTGAGTGGATTGCCTGTGCCCACAGGTTCAAGACCAGCCCGGGCAACTTGACAAGACCTTGTCTCTATAATTAAAAAAAAAAATTAGCCAGGTGTGGTAGCACACACCTGTAGTTCTGGCTACTTGGAAGGCTGAGGTGGAAGGAGCCCAACAGGTTGATACTGGGGTGGCCATGAGCATGCCACTGCACTCCAGCCTGGGTGATGGAATGAGACTCCAACTCAAAAAATAAAAATCCTAAGACATGAGGACAAAATGCGGTGACTCACACCTGTAACCCCAGCACTTTGGGAGGTAGAGGTGAAAGGACTGCCTGAGCTCAGGGGTTTGAGACCAGTGTAGTGGCACATGCCTGTAATTCCATCTACTTGAAAGCCTGAGGCAGAAGGATCACCTGAGCCCAGCAGGCCAAGGCTGCAGTGGCTATGATTGTGCCATTGCACACTATCCTGGGTGACAGAGTTCATAAAATCAGGTTCCATAAAATGACTCATTTAAAAAATTTTGGTAGAGAATTTTCCTGAAATAAAGTAGAAACTGTTGACCAAAAAATATAACAAGAAAATTCCATGATTTGTGCATCCTCAGATGTTCTTTATAACTACTGACACATTGGGGCACAATGAAGAAACCAGGTATTGCATGGAAGAGGGCACTAAGAACAGAAAGTTCCAGCTGCACCCTTGAGACTGACTTAGTATAATCTTGTGAATAGCCAGAGAAGACTCAGACTCCATCTACCTGACTTCCTGTGTGTCCCATCGATGTGCATGGGAGATGATGCATGTGACCTTCAGAAACTAATTTAAAACAGCCAAGGTGCATTCCTTATGTGGACATCTTTACACATTTCCTAAAAGTCTGATGATATAAATTAGATAGTATTTAAGATGGACTTGGTGACACCGTTTAAGATATGTGAGGCCCAGGCATGGTGGCTTATGCCCATAATCCCACCGACTCAAGAGGCTGAGGCAGGAGGATTGCTTGAGGCCAGGAGTTTGAGTCCAGCCTGGGCATCATAGAGAGACCTTGTCTCAAACAAAAAATAGAAATAATTAGCCAGGCATGGTGATGCATGCCTGCAGTTCCAAGTACTTAAGAGAAGGATCGCATAAGCCCAGGAGTTGGAGGCTGCAGTGAGCTGTGATCACACCACTGCCTGGCGGTAGGGCGAGACCTTGTCTCTAAAAGTAAATAAATAAATAATATGTGAGCACAGGCTGAGTTGAATTATGACAATTAGCCATGGTTTCCATTTTTTTAGAATTTTTTGTTTAAGATGTGGGGGGCAATTCAGGATTAGGTATACAAGTGGTCATCGTACAAGTAAAATTTGGGCCTCCCTTTGGTCCCCGCTTTGCCTGGTTTGAGATCAGGTACCCCTACTGATGTTGTGTCCCCCCATCCCCATCGCGGCAGTATCCCGCTACTGTCAATCCCTTTCTTATAGTATTATGGTGACTGTTCAGGGACCACTTATGAGTGAAAACATGTGGTACTCAGTTCTTTGTTTCTGTGATAGCTCATTGAGTGTGATAGACTCTAAATCCATCCAAGTTGCTGCAAAGTCCATATGTTTGTCCTTTATGGCTGTGTAATATTTCATTGTGTATATGTACCACATTTTTTAATCCAGTCCAGTGTCAACGGGTAGCATAGTCAGTTCCCTGTTTTTGCTATTGTGAATAGTGCTGCAATAAACATGTGTGCGCAAGTATCTTTTATGTAGAATGATTTGAGTTCCTCCAGGTATATTCCCAGTAGGGAGATTGCTGGGTCATATGGAAGGTCAATGTCTAGTTCTTGCAAAAGTCGCCACACTGTTTTCCAAAGAGGTTACACTAGTTTGCGTGTCCACCAGCAGTGTAGAGGCATTCTTTTTTCTCTGCATCCTCACCAGCATCTATTGTTGTTTACTTTGTTAATGATGGCTATAGAATGGGTTTTCATGGGGCCATCCAGCATACTGATAAATACAAAAATGGCAAGCTCTATCTTACTTATTTTGAAGCCTAAGATGGTTAAATTTGTGTGTCAACTTGGCTGAGCTATGGTGCTCAGTCGCTTGATCAAACACTAGTCTAAATGTTGCTATGAAGATACTTTTATAAATTTATTAGCATTTTACAACCAGTTGACTTTATGTAAAATGAGTGGCCCTTCATACTGTGGGTGGGTCTCACCCAATCAGTTGAAGGCCATCAGAGCAAAGACTGACATTTTCCAAGGAGGAAGCAATTCTGCCTCAAGACTGCAAACAGAAATGCTGCCCAGTCACCAGACTGCTGACCTGCCGAAGTCAGACTCAAGACCTCAAGGTTAGCTCAGACCTGAGTTTTCAGATGGCAAGCCTGCTTTGCGGGTGGAGGGATCACCAGCTTCTGCAGTCACACAAGCCAATTCCAATAAAATAAACTGATATCTAATATCTGTCCTATCTATCATCTACTTATCATTTATCCTATCTATCATCTACCTATATTTGTCTGTCTCATCTATCATCTATCTTATAATTTACCTCTATTTATCTAGCTCATCTATCTCTATCTGTCTCATCTATCTGTCTGTCTATCTATCTCTATGTCTATCTACCTAGCTTATCTCGCTATCTATCCATCTATCATCTACTCTTTCATCTATTTAATGATCTATTTATCTTGCTATATCTATCTATCATTTATCTCTCTCCATATCTATCTCTAGCTAGTTAACTAATCTAGCTATTTATCTATCATTTACCCTATCTTTCTACTTCTATCTATCTGTCTACCTATCTATCCATCTAATCTACCTCGCTATCTATCTATCATCTATCTATCTCATTTTCTCTCTCTCTTTCTCTCTCTTTAGATAAATCTCTATATATGTAGCTGAATGCTTCCTGAAAATCTCACTAAGTTGGCTCTTCTAAAGCAGAGCTGACTGTGTTGCTCACCACAGCACAGGTGAGCTCTACCTTGATTGTCTTAGATCAGTCCTGGAAAGGCTGCGATAAAGGAGGGATATTTATGAGTTTCTTGGTGTCCAGTTTAAGGCAGATTTTCAAAAGAGGGGAGGGACTTGATTAGGACTAGGTAGGGCTCATGATGTAACAGTTTAGGAGAGGCCGACTCAGCAAATCATAGAGGAGGTAGTCATCCAGTGTCCTCTGCTGTCAAATGAGTGACCCAATGTCCACTCAGGTTCATTTTGGGGAAGTCATTGAAATTAGCAATAATGGTATTTGCAAGTTCAATCTTCCTGGGCAAAAGTTCTCTGCCGTCCTGAAGTCTGGTTTGTTGAGACAGTGGAAGAATGAACTGATATGAATGCAGACTACGAGTTCCTGTGGTATAGACACACCTTGGTTCTCAATGCTCAGCCCATAATAAGGTTTAGATAAACCAGATGAAAGCAGAGAATGCGGAAGTGGGAGCCTCTTGCCTCTGAGAGGCCACCACTTCATAGAAAACCCAGAAGTCACCCCAAGAAACTGAGAGTTCCAGAAGTGAGGAGGCAGGAGGAAGAGACCTGTTGGAGTTACAGGGAAGGCAGCTGTCAGACGGGACATTCTCTACACATGACTTCCAAAAACCACATCCCAGTTACCTCCAAGGGTGTGTTCAAAGGACAGAGTATGTGGAAATGGAGAAGGAAGAGGAATTCCTTAAGGGACAACTGCATCCCCTGTGATCCATCATCCCATGGAGCTCTCTTCCACACACCAGCCAGGCACATTGGAGGAGAAAGAATGTCAGCTGCTGAGCTCGGTGCCAGATTTCAAAAGCGGGCAAAGTGGGAACGTGTTTTACATTTGAAAAAGCAAGGAGTGTGTGTGTGTGTGTGTGTGTGTGTGTGGGCGGGGGGTTGGTTTGTTTTTGTTCTGTTTGTTTTCCTGAGTGGAGACTCACCACTCTGTTGCTCAGTCTGGAGTGCATTAGCACGCTCATGGCCACTACAGCCTGGACCTGCTGTGCTCAGGAGATCCTTCTGCCTCAGCCTTCCAAGTAGCTGGAACCACAGGCATGCGCCACCTTGCCTTGTTAATTTTTTGATTTATTGTAGAGACGAGGTCTTGCCAAACCACCCAAACTGGTCTCGAACCTCTGGGCTCAGGCAATCCTCTCGTCCCTACCTCCCAAAGTGCTGGGATGACAGGCATCAAGCAGGTGTGCATTTTGCTAGCCCTGGACACTTGCTTCCAATGAGAGCTCAGTCTGCAGCAAAGAAGTCAAGAAACATAAACTGAGATTTTGAATGTGTCCTGGTACTTCAACGTCTGTCACTTCCTGGGCCCCTACCCATCGGTAAGGTACATTACATATGTAATTCACTCGAAATGGTGGAAAGCCTCATTGCCCCGATTGGCGGATGTGCGAATAAAGACCCTCTTCAGAAGCTATTTGGTCAAGGCCAAACAGTGAGTGGCTGTGCGCCAAGACTCTGTCTCTGCATAGTACCACACTGTTTTCATTACTGTCATGTGGGGTTTGCCCAATATGTACATATACATATACAAGCTAACAGAAATCATCCATTGTGTTCTGCACGTTTTTATTTCTGTCCCATAGAAAAAGAGAAGACATCCGCCCCTAGGAAGTGGTCTTCCTTGAAGTCCAAATTGTTGCACTAAACCTTTTCCTTCCCTTCCTGACACAATACCACAGTGTCCTTGGCACCCAGATTCTTTCCCAGGAATTTGAAGTCCCCAAAACCCACCTTTCACTTAACCTTCCCTCATTACTCCCCAGGCATTCTGCCTTTAGTCATATGCTAATACTCATTCCTCATCTTAAGCCAATGTTTTATGCCAGGTGCCTTGGCCAAAACTGCCCTCCCCTGGGCGGGGTGGGGGGGATGTCCTAACCCTAATGGGTCTGTTCTTGGCCAAAACCTTTCTTAGCCTCCAACTTGGATTTCAAGGCTCATCTCTTTTGTGAAATATTCCTGGAAGTCCAGTAAAAACTCCTGCCCAGCCCTGCTGGCTTCTCAGTGTCTCTGTCACAGAGCTCAGTGGAGAGCATCACAATTCATGAGGGGTCACCTGGTCAGTATGTAAACACCTGGAAG
Source organism: Cephalopachus bancanus (assembly GCA_027257055.1). NCBI lineage: Eukaryota > Metazoa > Chordata > Mammalia > Primates > Tarsiidae > Cephalopachus > Cephalopachus bancanus. Next base: position 8,360,833 of record JAPVLO010000011.1, on the reverse strand, counting down.
ACAGGGAGTGTGTCTTCTCCATCTCACCAGCCCCAGGGCAGTGCTTGGCCTGGGGCAGATGTTTGGTTCACGCTTGTTCAATGAATCAAATTCAGACATGAACGTGTTGCTTCCTAACATGAAGACTTCCTTTTCTGGGGATTTGTTTAGATGAGAAAACTCATGTATTTTACTTCTATATCATATGGGAGTTTCACCAAACTTGGTGGGGATTAGGAATTCTCCCTCAAAAAAAAAAATATATATATATATAGGAAAGACTTGGATAAGTGAATTGAAAACATAAACTCTGGCAGGAAAATGAATTGTTTTCTTCTTTTCTAAATTAGTACCACTCGATTCAAGGACAATGGGTCATCTTTGTCAAGTTTAAAATTGGTTGGATTCCTTTTGCTTTTCTCAAATTTTAGGTCTATGACCTAAACATACTTCATGTAGAAAATTACACTGTTCTCTCTTCATGTTGCTATTTATCAATGAAAAACAAGGCACTTTACAAACAGCACTGCACTTCACAGGATTCCTGTTAAATGAGGCAATATTCTTATCCCTCCTCCCATATTTTGGGCAGGAAATCTGAAGTACAAGTGAACAAAATTGTTTCATGCACACAAGACACGCACAACCAAGCTGATATTAGAACACAAAGTATTTCCCATCACCCTGCAGGGTTGATTGCATGAGTTCTATTTCTCCATTCATTATTCCCAAGTGTTCATTTCAGCTTAATGATTATAGACTGAACCCTGCCCTATGAATTCATGTGTGATAAGCATCGTGGACAACATAGTGATAATATGTGGTTCTCAGGACTTATGGCTCACACATTAAGGATCGTGAAGCTGCCCAAAACCAAAAATGACCTAGGGGACAACACAAGGCAGTGTGAAATGGAGTGACTCAGCTGCATTCTACATGCTGTAGGAGTCACTAGGACTGAGCAATTATTCTGAGCTAGGCAAGTCAGGGATCCATCGTGGAAAGAGTGGGCCTTGGGTGGGAAGTCAAAGGCAGCAGGGCTTGGACAGTGATGGCAGGCAGTCAGCACTCTCCAGGAGGGAGATGTCTGGATTGAGGGCACAGGTGAGATGGTCCATAGCACGGCTGAGGGGCTGAGAGTTAACTTAATGCACTAAGTGGTAACAAAGCCTCAAAGCCGTGCTGGACACGAGGCGGGAGGGTGTCAACTGCACGCTGTGGGCTTTGTCTTGTGGGGACAGGGTTTTCAAGGTGAGAGCATCCTATGGTTTTTTCGAAAGATTGTTTTCAGAGAACAAATGTGTCAGGGCTCCTGGATGGTGCAGAGGTGGGGTCACCCTACATGTCTGCAGGCTATGCCGGGTGTACACGTGCAGGGACTTGGCCTGCCCACTCTAGGAATGAGGCTGTGTAGGCCAGAAGAGAGAAAAGCAACTCAGAGAAAAGGAGGGAGAAAAGCATGGACTGAGAGCTGACCAGGAGAAGGAGCCATTGTGGACAGAAAGGAGGAGGATATACTGGGAACCAGCCTGGGGAGACCATCAAGGATCCAGATGTAGTTTGTATCTTTTTCCAAAGCCACGAGAGAAAGCATGCCAAGCTGTCCTCAGGCTGACGAGCAAGAAGCAGGGATCACTAGCTGACTTAAATAGAAGGGAATTTAATGAAGAGAATCAGGTGCTTTGATAGAGTCAAAGGGCAGAGTGGCCAGGGCCCTGGGCTCCAGGTAAGACTCTGGAAGGCCTTTCGGAAAAGCTGTGCTTCCCCGGCAAAGAGGAAGGTGGGGGATTGTGAGGCCATGTTTGGGATGGTGGTGTCGGGAACGTGTGGTCCCAGCTGCATTCCAGGCACAAGAAAACTGCCTGTCAGGTGCAGGAATGGGGACTGGCCAATGGAACCCCACACCTGGGCCATGCTTGTCTGCTGAAATGACTGAGGCTGCAGCAAGATAAGCAGTACTTCCCAGAAGTGCACTGACTTCCACAACCCAGATGGGGAGGACCAAAAGGAATGCCTTCCTGACCTTGGACTTCAAAGGCACATTGGGAAGAGCTTAGAATGGAGGCTGAGTGCAGATATCTATTGTGAGCTCTTACCAGCCTCTCACGCACAGCCCTCTGCAAGCAAGGCCTGGCTATTGCCTTCCTCTGGCAATCGAGAGAGGCCGTGGTATCAGACTGGTCAAGAGATGGCAGAGTGGGTTTGTGGGCACACTCAAAGATGAGCCTTCAGATCACACTTACATGCAGACTACATAAGAGGGGGTCCAAAAAATGGAATTTATTTCTAAAAAATTATGTATTTATTCTTACATGGTTAAACTTGTCACCTTCAAAGTACTCTCTGATGCAATACACCTACTTGGACGCATCTTTCACAGCTCAGAATAGTGTTTGAACTCATCAACTTTTATGCCTTTTAGTGCTTCACTATTTTTTGCTTCACCTCTTCCACATTGGCAAAATGTTTCCCTTTGTGAACTTTTTTTTAATCTAGAGAAACAAACAAAAAAGTTGTTTGGGGTAAGATTAGGTGTGGATAGTTGCGCTTGTAAATCACCCATCATTCACATCTCATCAACAAGGGTACCTGCAAAATGAACATTTGCATACCTAACCCTGAATTGTACCCCACATCTTTAAAATTAAAAAAAAAAAATTTAAAACACAAAACCACATCAGGAAATGAGCAAAAGCTTGAGAAAATAAACAACAAAAACTACTGAGGCTAAATGTAGCCTTCCTAGAACACTTACCTAGCAAGGAGAAACCTGTACCACAAGGCGCCTGCCCTTGATAATTTCTGGGTGTTTTTTGGTTTGTTCTGGTCTGAATTTTGATTGGTTTCCTTCGTATGCCACCTGATGCTGCCATGAAAGTCAAATTGTATGACCTGAGGAGTTAGAGCACAAGGTGTGGTTTCTTTTGCCGTGCCAACTCTGGCGTGTCTCCATTTCTTTTCTCCTGTCTTTCTTTAATAAACTTTGTTGAAAACTGCCGGCTGCTCTAACATTTATTTTAGAATGAACCAAAGAATCCACGAGTTTTGCGCTGCACCCACCCGGCATCATCACTGTCCCCTATCACCCCCAGAGGGGACTGTCTACTTTCAGGAAAACAAGCTCAGGGCTCCCACTGATTCTGCGTTAAGATAAGTTGTATAGTTACTTCATTATGTATTACAATGTAATAATAATAGAAATAAAGTGCACAATAAATGTGCTGTGCTTGAATCACCCTGAAATCATACCTTCCACCCCTGGGTCTGTGGAAAAGTAGTCTTCCATGAATCCAGTCCCTGATGCCAAAAACGTTGGGGACGGCTGCCCCCATGTAGAGGCACAATGTAGACTCTGACCCCAGGAAAAGAAGACTTACTTAGCAACAATCATTATAACTTATTATAATGTGTTCATATTTAATTACAGTAATTAATTAATTCCATTTGTTCATGGTTAATTACAGATGAACCTGAGTAACATGTCTTGGAATGGATTACAAAGACTTTAAAGTAGGGTAAAAGGAACATTAGTTTGGACAAAATGTATCAGATATTCCAGACTCTTACTTCTGCTGGATGTCAGCATTCTTACTCTGTCACAATGTAGCCCCAGGGAACTTGATCATCTTACCACCCTGCAGAGCACATTGCTTGCTTCTTAATGGCAGTAAGCATATTGAACTTGGTAAGCCAGAGATATCCTCTTGCATACAAGATGGAGTAGGGAAGAAAAGCCCCGTGAAAATGTCCAGGGGCCACCACACTTTTGAAGTTTCTGCAGGTCCAGGTGTACCCCAACATGGGGGAAGACCATTTGCTGCTCTTTGAGACCCTATTTCACTTTCATTCTGCCTAGTGCTAAAAAGAAGTTTGATGCTTTTTCTTTCTTTCTGTTTCTAAGTTGATCAGCCTTTTTTTTTCTTCTTGGATTTTAGAGGCAGAATCTACCACCTCTGGGTGTGCTGCTCTGACCATTGAATAACTTGAACGATACCGACTCTGAGGCAAGCTGGAGACAAGAGAAGGCAGGAAGATCCTCTGTCTGGCCTCTCAGCCATGAAGAACCAGATACTGCATTGGAAAGCATTACGGGCCTGGAATGCCTTCCTTGAAAAATAATTACTTTTTTTTTTTAAACAGCTCTTGGTTTCTCCTGGTCCCTGACAGAGACTGAATGTCTAACTATGGGATATCAAGTGACCATGTGATCTAACTCCTCAGGTCATACAATTTGACTTTCATGGCAGCATCAGGTGGCATACGAAGGAAACCAATCAAAATTCAGACCAGAACAAACCAAAAAACACCCAGAAATTATCAAGGGCAGGCGCCTTGTGGTACAGGTTTCTCCTTGCTAGGTAAGTGTTCTAGGAAGGCTACATTTAGCCTCAGTAGTTTTTGTTGTTTATTTTCTCAAGCTTTTGCTCATTTCCTGATGTGGTTTTGTGTTTTAAATTTTTTTTTAATTTTTTTTATTTTAAAGATGTGGGGTACAATTCAGGGTTAGGTATGCAAATGTTCATTTTGCAGGTACCCTTGTTGATGAGATGTGAATGATGGGGTGATTTACAAGCGCAACTATCCACACCTAATCTTGCCCCAAACAACTTTTTTGTTTGTTTCTCTAGATTAAAAAAAAGTTCACAAAGGGAAACATTTTGCCAATGTGGAAGAGGTGAAGCAAAAAATAGTGAAGCACTAAAAGGCATAAAAGTTGATGAGTTCAAACACTATTCTGAGCTGTGAAAGATGCGTCCAAGTAGGTGTATTGCATCAGAGAGTACTTTGAAGGTGACAAGTTTAACCATGTAAGAATAAATACATAATTTTTTAGAAATAAATTCCATTTTTTGGACCCCCTCTTATGTAGTCTGCATGTAAGTGTGATCTGAAGGCTCATCTTTGAGTGTGCCCACAAACCCACTCTGCCATCTCTTGACCAGTCTGATACCACGGCCTCTCTCGATTGCCAGAGGAAGGCAATAGCCAGGCCTTGCTTGCAGAGGGCTGTGCGTGAGAGGCTGGTAAGAGCTCACAATAGATATCTGCACTCAGCCTCCATTCTAAGCTCTTCCCAATGTGCCTTTGAAGTCCAAGGTCAGGAAGGCATTCCTTTTGTTGTTGTTGTTGTTTTTGTTTTTTGAGTTGGAGTCTCACTCTGTCGCCCAGACTGGAGTGCAGTGGCGTGTTCCCGGCCACCACAGCCTCGACCTGCTGGGCTCTGGTGATCCTTCCGCCATAACCTTCCAAGTAGACAGGACTACAGGCCACCTTTTAGCTAAAAAAGTTGTGAATTGGAAACGTCTGCCAGGTCTCCTACAAAAGACAATGCAGTCAGGAAAAGACCACTCTTCCCCTTGTCCCCGCCCATCAGGAGTCCAGAGATGTCCATCTCCAGAGTGATGCAACTTAAGCTCCACCCTCTTTAGCATATCAATCATTGTGAAGGTATATCAGGTCTACTGTAAAGAGTAGTCCTGTCTACTTGGAAGGTTATGGCGGAAGGATCACCAGAGCCCAGCAGGTCGAGGCTGTGGTGGCCGGGAACACGCCACTGCACTCCAGTCTGGGCGACAGAGTGAGACTCCAACTCAAAAAACAAAAACAACAACAATAACAAAAAAAGTCTGAATGCTTCCTAAAACCTTCCTGTGGGAAATTTATCTACCTATGTCTAACCTGTGTTAGCGAACCTACCTCAAGTGATACCCTAAGTGTGTTGCTTATGTCCAGTCTACTCTGTCATCTGGTTTTGGGTGCTATCACTGCAGAAAACCTTACCTCACAAAGATAGGATGTTGTAAATGGAAGCAGACTTCTCAGCGTTGATCTAACAGGAGGAGGAGCTCAGGCAGTAATAGGAGTGAGTGATAGGGAGTGGTTGTAAATACAGATGAAGCTTCACTCCACCCCCCATCTGCCACTCACCTCCTGCTGTGTGGCCCTGGTCCTAACTAGCCACAGACCAGTACCAGAATGTGGTCTGGGGTTTGGAGACCCCTGCTCCAGGCATGTGGGGATCTGATTATAGTTGTAGGTCTAGAGGCAACCTGGAGCAGTTTGAGGAGCATTGCCATTCTAGCAAGGCAACCGTGTTAGGTGATGGTAGGATTGGCCTCATCAGACTAACCAGGAATCTCCCTGTTCCTGCTCTCCTGTTCTTACTTAACCCAACAATTTCCTGCATTTGATGAAGAAGACCTGGTGAGCTCTGAATTCAATTCCACTGTGACTCAGCCATGTGAAGAATGGACTCCATTTGGGACTTGGAGTGCGTCAGGCCTTAGAAGCCTGCCAGCTGACATGCCTTGAACTGAGAATGTTAACCCTTGAGCCGGACATTTCTCTACTTGACTCCTCAGTTTGGTCATAGGCAGGCAGCTCACCTCCCATTATAGTCCTCATTCCTGCTGTGATGTCACCACAGTCACTGGGGCCGCCAACGTCTTCCCTTCAACAGGCATTTTATTCCTGTGCCTTCAGGTGACCTTGGTCCACCGCATCAAGCCATGTTTAAACAACAGAGTTAACATCTGCCTCAATTTAACTCAGTCTGTTTCCTTGACTGTGATTTGAATTTATTTACCAGATGTGTCATTTTTCTTTCCTACACAGAGGTTTGCGGCATCAGTCCCACTGGAGAAGTTTGCTGCTTTCTTCCCTGATCCTTTGTCCACAATTTGATTTAACAGCCATTGTTTAAGTCTTGGTGTCCTGGTTATAGTTACTTAACCTGAATAACAAGTCTTCAGCTGGTTAACTAAATAGGTTCTAAGCAAGCACTTTTTCTCATTAAAAAAAAAATTACTCACATAGGGCCAAACCATTTGCTTTTTATATAATAGCCACATAATGCTCTTTACATCACTATCCAGGTAGAAGGCAGTGATTTTTCCAGTGATACTTGACCATGAGGTTTGTTAGAACTGCCTTCTTTCTCCTTTAGAGCTTCAAAGGCATAGTCTTCCCAGCTGACTCTCCGTTGATTCAGTAGTGTCTAAGCCTTCATGGTTTAGCGGGGGATCACCTCCACCTTTCCTCCTAAAGAGCAGACCTGCTAAACCCATAAACCCCAAATCCCAGCACAACACAGAGCCTGGGGTGGAGGAGCATAGCGGCTCTTTAAACACGTTCAACCACCAAACACATTAGAGGAAACTGCATTCTTTGTTATCCTAACCCACACCTGGTTTCTTTCTACTGTTTAAGTCTCCACTGTGATCAGTCACATTAGGGAAAAATGTAGCTGTTGACCACCCAAAGGACTGTGTTTCTATCTTTTTCACAAAGTGGGGCCTAAAAGTGGGTAGTGGATGACTCTATCCATGGATGAATGGATGAATGGGTTGGCTATCAGGAGAGAGGGTCTGCTCTACCAGCAGTTTGGCCATCTCTCCTGAGCCCCTCTCCATAAGATGCCCTGTGCTGCCCCCACACTCTGCCGGTGCCCAGCAGCAGAGGCAGCCCCTCGTCCTTGGACAACCACTCTCTAGAACTGTATGAAATACATCTCTTTCCTTTAGACATCACCCAGTTCCAGGTATTCTGTTATAAGCAACCAAAACTGGACTAAGACAGATGTTTGGTGTCATGTTATCTATAATTCGAACACTTGCTAGATATTTGGTTTAAATGAAGGATTGTTTTTAGTTTTATTTTTCCCTCCTTGGCAATGACTTTCTGCCTGGACAAATTACAGAATGTGCTATAGGACGGGGGACCCAAAAATGTATCTTATTTATAAAAAACTTTGTATTTATTCTTACATGTCTAAACTTCAGTCACCTTCAAAGTACTCTCCATTTGATGCAATACACCTATCAAGATCCATTTCCTGATGCTCAAGACAGTTTTGAACTCATTCGTTTTGATGCCTTTTTTGTTTCTGCCATATTTTGTTTTGTTTCTGCCATATTTTGCCATGTTTTGATGCCTTTTTTGCTTCTGCCATATTTTGTTTCACTTCTTCCACATTGGCAAGCAATTTCCCTTTGAGGACTTTTTTCATCCACTGGGGGGGGGGGAGTCACTCAGGGTGAGACTGAGTAAATAGAGAGGGTGGGACATGGTGGTTGTGCTGTTTTTGGTCAAAAATTGCTGAACACTTAGCACAGTGTGGACAGGGGCAGATGTACTCCTAAATCACCCATCATAAAATGGGCATACACATTGGAAAGAACGTCAAAAAAAATTTACTGAAGCTGAATGCAGCCTCTCACAACAATGCTTGCTGGTACATAGATGGCAATGGATTCCTAGAACACTTACCTAGCAAGGGAAGCCTGTACTACAAGGGGTCCACCCTACAAAAAAAAATCCATTTTTTTTGTCCCCCTCATATTATCAGTCTTAGAATAAAACCATCCCAATTCACTATCTAAATAAACCATATATTTCAGTTATAAAGGAAGCTTCAAGAATCATGTCTTTTTAAGGCCAGTAGGAAACTCAAACTAATTTCTTCACTTCAAAAACTTTTTGTCATTCTGCATTCCAGATCATTTATGGTGTCATCTTTCCTTGTGAAATCCAGAAAGCAAGTACCACATCTCTGATTCCTCACCCAAAGCTGAGTCTTCATTCCCAGCCCAGGAATGACACTCTCCCACCCATGCACTCTTTCCTTCTCATGGTTCAGCTATGTTGGTGAAAAATGCCAAACTTTGTAAGATATTTAAGATGGTTTATTCTGAGCCAAATGTGAGTGACCTGGTCCCGTGACACCACCCCAAGGAGGTCCTGAGAATGTGTGCCTGCTGTGGTTGAATGGTAGCTTGGTTATATACAATTTAGGAGGACAGAAGTTACATGAAACCATAAATCAATGTGTGTGAACTTTTCGTGGATTTGGCCCCGGAAGGTGGGGTGTTTCCAAGCAGGGGCCCACAGGCTATAGGTGGATTCAAAGATGTTCTGACTGATAATTAATCAGCTAGAGTTATCTAAGGAATTCTGGAAGCATTAAAGGAATCAGGCAGCTTGAGGAAAGACAAGGAGCCAAGTTCCTTGATAGATAATGAAGCTTTAGGGGCGTTGGCCAACCTTACAGCAGGTAAGTGTCTTAAAGGGTGCCCGGAGTACCCCCCCAAAATGCTATGATTTTCCTTCTTTATCTACTACGTGATGTTATGCCAGAGCCAGTTGGAAAGTAAAGCGCATTAAATAGTTAAAAAAAAAAGCCTGTCTCTTCAGGCCCCTTAGGAATTTGGCAAGGTAAAGAAGAAAGGTCAGTGTTTAGTCATCAACTAGAATCCCAGAATTCCTTTTCCTTCATTCTACATGTAACCTTCACCATGATCCTGCCAGCAGTATCTACACAGGTCCTTACTATTTCCTCCTCACCTTCATCCTCTGTTGCCCGGATGGTTCCCTCTATCCAGTCTCTCTGCTTCCCCCAATGCCTTCTCCCAGTCCCCATGACAGTCAATATGAAACATTTTTAAAGTAAATCAGGTGACACCACTCCACTTCCTTCAAACTCTTTGAAGATGTAACACATTTCTACCCTGGTTTAGAAGACCCAATGCGATCTGTCCTGGCCAACCCCTCTCTCCTCAATTAATCAATCCCACATTGTTCCTGGCTCACTACAACCCAGGAATCCTGGACTGATTTCTGACACTTTACCATGCCAATTTACTCCTGACTTGAAGACTTCCTGTTATTACTCCCACTGCCTGCAACCGTTTGCTCTTGGTTTTTGTTGTTGCTTTACTTTTGGACCAAATAGAATTTTTTTTTTTTTTGAGCAATTTTTAGGTCTACAGCAAAATTCCCAGAAAGGCACAGAGCTGTCCAATACATCCCTGCCGCCTCTCCCCAGCCTTCTTCATCATCAATGTCCCCATCCCAAGAGTGGTCCACTCGTCACAAGCAGTGAACCTACACTGACACATCATTATCACCCAAAGTCAATAAGTTACACTAGGGTTCATTCAGTGTTGTACATTATAGGGGTTCTGACAAATGCATAATAAGTGTCCGCCAAACAGAATAGTTCTACTGCCTTAAACCTCCCTTGTGTTCTTTCTATTCAACCTTTCCTCCCCCCAAACCCCTAGCAACCACTGATCTCTTTACTGACTCCACAGTTTTGCCTTTTCCAAGATGTTGCACAGTTGAGATCCTGCAGCATGCAGCCTTTTCAGACTGGTTTCTCTCTTTTAGCCATACTTGTTGAAGGTTCCTCTATGATTTCTCAATGAAATGAGCTTGAGAGCTCATTTCCCTTTCTTGCTGAATAACAGTCCGTGGTCTGCGTGCACCGCAGTTGATGTATCCATCCACCCACTGGAGGATGTCTGGGTTTCTACCAACTTTTGCAATTTTGAATAAATCTGCAGTTCGCACAAGTGTGCAGGATTTTGAGTGGCATCACTTTTCAACTCATTTGGGTATAGACCGAGAAGCATGATTGCTGGAGCTTGGTTTTTTATCTCACTGGGTTATACTTATATCCAGATATCAGCTGGATAAACATGCTTCTATTCATTCACTCAGTTCATTGATTCTTTCAACAGTCATTTCTTCAGAATCTGCCATTGGGGAGGCATGCCCAGGGTGCTGGGGACATGGCAGTAAACAGGGCCTGGGGCTCTCCTTCATGAGCCATCCAGTGCAGTAAAGGGAGGCAGTCAACAAGCACACAGACACTGCCAGGTGGGGACAAGAGCCAAGAGGAGGAAGCAGGAAGAGGGACAGAGATGGATGCTGTGGAGGGTGGGGTGGCCGGGCACACAGAGCCCTAACAGGAGCTAGTGCTGCTTAGATGTGGGAAGGGGGGTGGTGGCACAAAGGACCAAGAGTAACAGTGAAATGAGATGAAGAAGTTAGACGTGCAAAACCACATCAGCGATTTCCCTGAGAAACTGGATTTTAACAGACCTTGGAGAACAGGTGGTGCCCAGGACGGCGAGGGGGTGTCCCTGCTGCCAAGTCCAGTCCCACAGGGTCGCTGCCTGCAACCTTTTGCTTGGGACGGTGAGGGGGTATCACCCAATGCCAAGTCCAGCCCTGCAGCGTGCCTGCTTAGGACCTCATGCCTGAGATGGCACGGAGACATCACCTGCTGCCTTATCCAACCCCACGGCGAGGCTGCCTGGGGTAGGGCAGCGTGAAGGATGGGAGCTGGTAGCCGGGCACACACGACTGAGGATGATGCCCACAGGGAGGCGCATTCTAGGAGGGAGCAGGCAGGTGGATCTACATGCTGCCACCAGTACTGGGGAAGGGAAGTGCCGGGCAGGGTAAGATCAGAAAGCCACTCCATCCACTTATCCATGTTGTAGCCACCATTCTCAGTGCGATTTGTTCTCTGGGCTATCTCTTACCTTTGTTTTACTTCCTTCTTTCTTTTAACTTTTAGAATTTTTTTTTTTGAGTCGGAGTCTCACTCTGTCACCCAGACTGGAGTGCAATGGCATGCTCCTGACCACCGCAGCCTCGACCTGCTGGGCTCTGGTGATCCTTCCGCCTCAGCCTTCCAAGTAGCTGGGACTACAGGTGTGCACTACCATGCCCAGTTAATTCTTGATTTATTGTAGAGATGAGGGCTCACCAAGTTGCCCAGGTGGGTCTCGAACCCACAGGCTCAGGCAATTCACTCACCCCGGCCTCCCAAAATGCTGAGATTACAGGTTGAGTCACTGAGCCCAGCCTAGAAATCTTAAGTTTTATTTTTTGTAGAGATGAGGTCTTGAACTCCTGGCCTCAAGCAATCCTCTTGCCTCAATCTCCCAAAGTGCCAGAGTTACAAGAGTGAGCCACCTTGCCAGGACTTTCTCTTATCTTGATAAAATCTGAGCATGCACATAGCTTTAGTCACTCTCAGACAACACAAAGTTCAGTGCATTTGCTGTCACTTGTTACCTTCTACTTAAAGCTTCTCTTGCTGTCAAGCTGGTGGCCATTCTTAGATGCCAGCAAGAGCGGTGGGAGCAAGCCCTGGGATTCTTCCCTTGTGCCATCAGCAGGAAGTGACAAAGAGCGCAGAGGACCAATGGGCCGGCCCCTTCTGCTGACATCCACTGGCAGAACTTACTCACACGTTAGGTGCAAGGAGGCTGGGAGCCCTTGGATGCCTGGCAAAACAGAAGTAGGCTTTGGTGACAGCTGACCTTGCCGTGGTGCCCTGGGGATGTGGAAGGTCAGCGCAGGCCCTTCCAGTTGTGGACATCCAGCTGCAGCCCCGGGTGGTGGGTGGAGAAGCAATGCCTTGTTTCTGGCTGCTCACATCCACTCTGCCTGGTGCTGGCATCTCACGGACACTTGCTGGCTTCTGTCCTCCCGGGTCAAGGACAGCTCCCACTGAGGTGCCCCTGAATCTAGCTGACAACCTCCTCCGGCTTGGTCCCAGTGCTGCTGGGAGTGAGGCTCACTCTGCATATGCATAGATGACTTGCCACCTCCAATCCACCACCCGCAGGGTCCCCAGGCCCTCAGAATCTCTCTATGGCACACGGCCAGCTCTGGGAGCTTCATGCTGTGGCCCCCTCACTGACCTCAGGTGAAGGAGGAATGCCTCCCCCCTGCTCAGGGTAGGAATGCCCCCCCCACCTCTGCTCATGACCTTGCCAGCAACTCTGCAGAGATCCCCCTCCTCGGCACATTGTCAGCTCGGAGCACCTGCCTTCTTCCCTCGCCAGTCCCCGAGGCCACAGGAAGTTTTGCGTGTGACCAGCTGTCACAGCTGCCCGATGTTCCCAAGACACCCTGCAAGGCAGAGTGGACCTGTTTTCTCCTGCAGAGGGCTCTGGCTGCAAGTCCTTTACAATGTTGCTTTATTTTATTTTAATTTAATTTAATTTAATTTTTTTTTTTAAGTTGGAGTCTCACTCTGTTGCCCAGACTGGAGTGCAGTGGCCACTCCCGGGCACCGCAGCCTCGACCTGCTGGGCTCCGGCGATCCTTCCGCCTCAGCCTTCCAAGTAGCTGGAACTACAGGCGCACGCTACCACGCCCAGCTAATTTTGATTTATTGTAGAGATGAGGTCTCGCCAAGTTTTTAAACTTTAACAATCGTGTCAGTGTTGCTTTCTATTCCAAAATACGATTGTTTAAAACTTTTGTTGTTGTTGTTTTGGTCTGGTTCAAGGAAAATCAATGTTCCAGGAAGAAGCAACATGTTTACCCTGCAGCTTCAAATCACTTTTAGGGTAAGAGCTGAGGCTGCAAGCAAACTGCTGATCCCTGGGGACAAGTCAAAACACCACCACCTAGGAGATTAAGGACAACTCCAGCAAAGATAGTTAGGATCAGCCGGTCTCGGTGGCTCAGCCTGTAATCCCGCGCCTTTGGCTGAGGTGAGTGGATTGCCTGAGCCCGCGGGTTCGAGACCCGCCTGGGCAACTTGGCGAGACCTCATCTCTACAATAAATCAAAAATTAGCCAGGCATGGTAGCGCACACCTGTAGTTCCAGCTACTTGGAAGGCTGAGGCGGAAGGATCCCTGGAGTCCAGCAGGTCGAGGCTGCGGAGGCCAGGAGTGGCCGCTGCACTCCAGTCTGGGCAACAGAGTGAGACTCCAATGAAAAAAAAAAAAAAGGTAGCTAGGACCAAGCATGGTGGGATGTGAGGGGCAGATGGGAAGGTGGTTCCCACAGGGTGCCTTCCACCCTAAGATGCCCCAGAGGGTGGCTTTTCTCCTCCCCTAAGAAGGCTCTGATATGTCCTAAACATGGTTGGAAAGCCCATTTATGCATAACACTGACAGGGAAAGACAGACATCTTGTGGGCATATGGCAGCATTACATTACAGGCCTAGAAATTAATAGCCGGTAATCAGATCATGTCATAGTCACCGACTTTTCCATAAACATTTCTCAGGAATATATATATAATATATATATATATATGTATTTTGGGAAGGGGGTTCCCACTCTGTCACCCAGGCTGGAGTGCAAGTGGCATGCTCATGGCCACCGAAGCCTTGACCTGCTGGGCTCAGGCGATCCTTCCGCCTCAGCCTTCTAAGTAGCTGGAACTACAGGTGTGCACCACCACACCAGGCTAATTTCTTGATTTATTGTAGAGGGGAGGTGTTAGCAAGTTGCCCAGGCTTGTCTTGAACCTGTGGGCTCAGGCAATTCTCATATCTCCACCTCCCAAAGTGTTGGGATTATAGGTCTGAGCCACTGCACTGGGCCCCAGGACTTTAAAAGAAAGTATAGATCATTTTTCTTATAGACAAAATGCATCTAATTAAAGAATAGCTTTTCTTCACAAAGCAAAATATAAGACCTTCCAAAGAACAAATAACAGTTCATTTTGAGTCCTCCTTTGTTTCCAGACCAAATCTCCTAGCCATTTCCACAGAAGCATGTCAATGAATTAAATCATCAGCTAACTCTCAATTATGTCTCTCATCATATTATATTCCAAAGCTTCAGTTTTAAGCTGTTACCCAGTAGCTGGGAGGTAATGAGGGTTTGGGGTGAGAACTGAGTTGGATCTTCTGAACAGCTAACTGGATTTGACAGGAGCAGGGAATCCCAAGATCAAAGGCTGGAAGGCAGACATTTCTCCAGGTCTTAGGATGCTCTGGCAGAAAAAGTTTTTCTTGGAAATTTGACAAGAAAAATGCTTAAAGAAATCCTCTCTCCTTCCTAGGAGTAGGCTGAAGATATACTTATTTTCCAGAATGGATAACGCCATCAATAAATTAATAACTACTCCCTGCATAGTGAATCCTACAGCATGGCTGTGTTTTTGTCACTATTTGCTTACATTATAGTTAGTTCTCTGTAAAGAAACACCAGCACAAACAGGTCACTTGCTTGAGAACTGAAAGTCAGATAGGTGATTCCAGAGCCATAATTGACCACTTTCAACATTTAGTTTCTGTCTCCATGACAGAGAAGGTGCGGCCCATCTTGCGTGAAAGGAGAAAATGCAATTTTGAGTATTTCTCAATTAGTGGACTACATCAACTTCCATAATGACTATCATCACACCTTTTTTGTACAGCTTGCAAACTAAAAATTATTTTACACTTTTCATAGGTTCTTTAAAAAAAAACCCAGAAAGTGGCAAATAGTTGGCACAAGGTTGTGTGACCTGCAAAGCCTAAAGTATTTGCCACATGACCCTTCACAGAATGTTTGCCTACACCTGCATTATACAAACAAGACTTCTTTTCTTTTAACATCTTAAGAATTGGCTTTGAGAAAGATAGAAAAAAACGCACTTTTGTTTTTGTAGGAAAATACTTATCCTTCCTTACCTTCAACTAGTTTCAGCAAATTGGATTCATTCTAACCACCATTTAGTACCTACTGCGTGTAGTACTTTTCAGGTTTAAAAGGAAGCCTCATCTCTAAGACAGAAAAATCACTATCATCCAAATCAAAATGTGGTGTTCCTCCTTCTTCACCCTCCCCCACAAATGTGGCGTTATTGAAAATGATTCAGTGCTAAAAGACAAAGGAGAGGGGTTGTGGAGGTAAGCCATGGGACTGGCAGGGTAGGCAGATGTCCACACACACAACTAAATGGATGCGCATTCCAGGTAGCAAACACTGGGCAGGTGCAAAGGCAGGGGAGCAGCGGTGAGAACTCCAAGTCCCTGTAAGTGTGTTGTGGCTGAGGCTGGATGGTGTGGAAAGAGGGGAAACATTGTTGCTTCCCCCACTAAGGTACTTGGGAAAAAAACAAACATACACACATTCATTTAAGTAACCCTCAGTAAAAGGGAAGCTGCAGTGAAGACCAGTTTGTCTGGGACCAGGAGGTAGAACCAGAAAGTCATCAAGATTTGTACAGGTCTCTCCTTGTCGCTCATAAATGCTGGCCCTTTCTCTGACGGATCACATGGTCTTTTCCAAAGTACAGCTGCCTCCCCTTTGCATCTGCTCCTTTTTCTCTAAATTCTGCTCTTGTTTCTCGCCCAGCTGTCTGTAAGGAGAGCCAGGACCGCAGCCCTACGCTGTCCTTAGGTGCAGGCAGGTCTGGCTTGGGTGTCGACGTCAGGAAACCCAGTTGTCTCTGTGTATCTCGTCCCTCCGCTGCACAGCAAGCGGCACCCAGCTAGGGCAAGGGCAGGCGCGCGACTTTTGGAGAAAAACCAGAGGCAAACACAGACTGCTTTTTTGGAAGGGGTGTTTTCCATTGCAACCGAGGACTCAGGACATCGACTTAACACACAATGCTCGTGTTGAGTGTGAAAACGTTTGGACTTTGCAGCCAGACGGTGGGAAGCCACGAAGGCCTCTGGGCAAGGTTCTGGTGGCAACACGCTGTGATGACTGGGAAGACGATCCTGGGGGAGACGGACGCGGCGATCGGAGATGGGAAAAAGCCTCGGTTTAAGCGAGAGTTCGGGGCTTGAATGTATCTGGCAACTGCGGTCAGGGCGAGGATTCTCTCTCTCTTCTTTTCCCTCTCTCCCAAGAGGTATGGAGCCCAAGACTTGGTAGAGGCCGGCTAAGGGCCAAGTTGGGTGGGCGGGGCATCAAGGATTCCACCAGACTCCCGGCCTGGTCCCGGTGGGGGACTGGGTACCCGCCGCTCGGGCTTCAGGGGCTGTCCCGGTCATGCGTGGAAACGCGGCCGGGGACGGAGAGGCCGGAGGCAAGTGAGTCAGCTCAGGAGAAGGGGAGCGGCCACCAGGAAGCACTCCTTCCTGCCGCGCCCAGACCCGCGACTGGCCCCGGACGGCTGTGCTCCCTCTGGTTATAAATCGCGCACTTTCACGTCCGGGACGCAGGGCCCTTTCACGCCAGCAGACGCCTCAAGATTACGTCATCGGCTGGGCCCCGCCTCCACAGCTGAAGACTTTGGGCGTCCGACAAAGGCCTGTTGCACATCTAGCTGGCAGCAAAGGATTGACCCCTAGCCGTGGAAGAAGTGCACCTCCGATGCGTCCACCCGCCTTGGCTTTTGCTTCGTTGGCGTGCCCCTCGCCTCCTTGGCGGCCCCACTTCCCATTGTGGCCAGGCAGCGCCTTGGACAGCCCCACCCCGCGGCGAGGGGCGGGACGAAACAGGGCGGGGCGGGGACCTGGCTGGGAGGCGTCGCGCTCGAGGGCCGCGCCGGGTAGCGTCCCTCTTCAGCGCCCGCGGCGGCTCTGGCTCCGAGAGCCTTTCGCCGCCTCCACGGGGACCTCTGTGCACGGATGGACCCGCCCGGACCCGGCGGGAAGCGGCCTGGCGGGCGGCGGCCCCGGCGGCGTCAGCAGAGACAGGACGGGGCCGCAGCCGCGGGTCCCTGAGGCGCGCGTGTGCACCGGGCCCGGCGGCGGCACCATGATGCCGGGCGAGACCCACTCGGCGGCGCCCGGGACGGCGGCGGAGCTGTCGCGGTGTCAGGGCTGCGCCTCCCTGCAGCAGGTGCGACGCCTCGCGGGCCCGGGGACGCGGGGGCGGCCGGGCCGGCCGGGCTGGGGGCTGCGTGCCGTCCCTTCCCGACGGGCGTCGGGCCTCGCCCCCTCCCCGCGCCGCGTCGTCCCCGCCGGTCGGGGTGCGGCTTCCTCTGCCGCGCGGAGGCCTAGGGCCCAGGATGCGTGCGGCGGGGTCCGAGGGGCCGAGTCCCGGCGCCCCCTCCCTCGCGGCCCGGCCACAGGGCTCCGCGGGCCGGCTTTCGGGTGGGCGAGCGGGGGCGCCGCGCTGGGGCGGTCGCCGCCGTCCTTGGTGTTTGTGGCTCGGGGGCAGACTTCTGCGACGCGTGAGTCGTCTGAGTCATGGGCCCCGGGGCTCGGGAGGCATGGCGTTGTGCATCCGACGTGCTGTCCCGAGGCGGATTTTTCAGGCAGGTCGAGTGCTGGGTTAACGTATCGGCGGTTTGATGCAAGTCCTCAGTTAAGGTCTCTGACGGAGTGCGGGCTATTCTTCGCTCGGACGGAAGGGGCCTGCTGGAGTCTGGCTCCAGGTCGAGTGGGGTGGGCCCTGGGAAACCGCCCCCCCCCCGCGCGCGCGCTTTCCGCGACTCTGCTGACTGTCTGATGTCGGGTGCGTCCTTCGGCTGATGACTGTCCCTGGTTCCAGGGCGACAGACACATGGGTGTCAGGGAGGCAAGGACTCTCACGGATGTGGCCTAACAGTGCCTTCCTCACGCGGCCACATACACAACGTGAGGTTCCTGTCAGCCCAGAGCACGTCACCCACCCAAGTGGCTGTAGGTGGGTTTCCCGGGATTCCGGGTCGGCGTCACTTGAGGCCAGGGAGCGAAGTCGGCCGGTCTGCACGATTCCTGGATTCTGCACAGCTGGAGAATGACGAGCGCGGGGACGGGGTCAGGACTTGGCCCTCTTGATATGGGGGCTTTCTTATAAACACCTTCTAGGCGTTTTTGCCTAATACCCTCCCAGCAAAGCGTGTTCGTTTCATGAGTCTGTCGACATGTTTGCGACTTTTTTAGTCAAAGCATGTTTTCCAAAACAAGGGAGTGTCACAGCACTCTGCACACTAGGGTTCATCACCCTGAACAAAGATGGAGTCACTCATGCTCAAGACACAGTCTTCAGTGGTCAGGGGGACTCATCCCGCCACAGCTGCCTCGTGTAAAGATCCACTCTGCCTCATGCTCTAGGCACTAGGGACGGTGTGGTGAACAAGATGGGTGGGTTCTGCTCTCATCAGCAAGATGCGTGCGTGTGTGTGTTGTAAACAAGGCTTCAGAAGATTTTAAGTGTTAGAAAACAAAGGAAGATGGTTGAATTGTGATCTTGTCTGTTGGCTGGCGTGGTCTGTAGAGTGTTTTTTGGGAGTTTATGACATTCAGAGAGTTCAGTGATGAGAAGGAGCAGGCTGTCGGAGGGAACGTGCAAAGAGCTTTCTGGACAGAGTCAGAGATGGGAAGTTTCCTGTGGTGTCTTTCATGAGCACAACACGGTCTGGTTGGCATGAGCATAGTGCAGAGGGAAGGTAACCAATGAGATGAGTCCAGAAGAGAATGAAGGCTAAGTAGGCTGTGAAGAGAAGTGCCATTTTTGTTTTAAGTGCAAGATCTATGAACTGATTCCAAGCATTTTTAGTGTCGGAGGCAGGGAGGGGGAAGGAGAATGCTCTTCTGCCCTTCTGGGTAGAAGGAGCACTAGCAGTAAAATTGTTGCCTTCATTGAGCTGTGCTGTGTAGGTGGGTGTCTTGTCATGTGCTCCTCCAAGCCCCAGTAACGTGAGTGGAATTCTGAACCTTTACTAATTGTATTTGCTCTTTGAACTAGTTCACTCAATAAATATTGAGCACCTGTGTTTTAGGCACTGCAATTATGGCAGTGGGGGAGAAAAAGACAAAGGTTCTTAACCTCTTGGCGCTTCCATTTTAGGAGGATGGCAGGACAAATAACAAAACAAATAAGTTGGGAGGCAGTACCTGCATTGGTGATGGTGATGTATTGAGCAGAGATGGGGAGGGAATGAATGGGTGAGAACTAGACCTGTGGCTGTTGACGTTTAAATAGGGAGTCTTGGAACGCTTATATTGGAGCAGAGCTGGGAGAGTGAACTGTGTTGAGATCTTGGGAGATATGCAACCCAGGCAGTGGAGTCCTCAGGTGGGAGAGCTGAAGCAGGAACTGGCTTGGTGTGGTGGGGGGAGCCAGAAGGCCAGTGAGGCTGGGGTGGAACTGCTGTTGGGCGTCAGTGCTCGTGTGAACCGTTGCTAGGGTTTGGGCTTTTCTGCTTGAGGTGGTGGGTTGTTGGAGGCTTTTGTGCAGAACTGTTCATGTGAGCTATGCTTCTAGTCATGTTTCCTGGTGGCTGAGGGCAGATACTAGGTGACATTCTCGGTGTCGCACAGCCTGTCTTCAGTCTGACAGCAGGCTCTGTTGGCTCTGCCTTCCTCATCCACCCACTTTTCACCACCTCTGCTGCTTCCACCCTGGTGGGAACTACTCGAATTCACGGCCCAGAGTTTCTCTTTAGCTTCCAAAGGAGTCTTCTTTCTTCCACCCTTGCTACGTTCCTGCCGCTGGCTCTCAAAATGGCAGTAGGAGTAAGCTTGTTACATCTCTAGGTCCAGGGGTCTGCAGACTCTCCTATAAAGGGCAAGATTGCCGGGCTCGGTGGCTCAGCCTGTAATCCCATGCCTTTGGGAGGCTGAGGTGAGTGAATTACCTGAGCTCACGGGTTCGAGACCCGCCTGGGCAGCGAGACCTCATCTCTACAATAAAAATCAAAAAATCAGCCGGGTGTGGTAGCGCATGCCTGTAATTCCGGCTACTTGGAAGGCTGAGGCAGAAGGATCGCCGGATCCCAGCAGGCTGAGGCTGCGGTGACTGGGAGCGGCCACTACACTCCAATCTGGGTGACAGAATGAGACTCCAACTCAAAAAAAAAAAGGGGGCAAGATCATATGTATTTAGACTTTGGTACTTGTTTACAACTACTCAGCTCTGCCATTTTGGTGTTAGAGCAGCATGGACAGTCCCTGAAGGAATAGGCATGGCTGTGCTTCATTGAAACTTTATTTGTAACAAATGGAGGAGGGCGTCAGTCAGTGGTCAGTGGAGCTCTTCTCTAGGTCAGGACACTCCATTTCATTTGGGTTTTCTGTAGCTCCAAATTGGAGTGTCTTTTTAGAGGATAAGGGTGAGTGGCATCTCTGGAACAGTTCTGTAGTTTTGCAAAGTGAGGCTGGAGAAATAGGATCCTGGTAGTTTATAGAGAACCTTGGATGGCGTCCGTCATGAAATCTTGCTCTTATTTCTGTCAGTGTTAGGAAGCAATGGCGGTTTTTGCATAGTTACTATGTCAGATGGATGCTTGTAGTAGAAGTCAGGCTCGGTTGTATGCAGGATGGATTGCAGGGGGTGCAAGTAGGTATGGCAGGTTATTTTACTAAGACATATGAGTGATAATGAAAGCCTGAATGAATTAAAGTTTCCTGGGAATGGGAGTAGGGAAGAAAGAGGTTCTGAATGTGAGTGATTCCAAAGTGGATGGATCTCGTGTCAAGGAAAGGAAAAGTCCAGAGATTTAAAGCTTGAGTGACCATGAGGCCTGTGGTGGGTGTTCGGGAAGGAGGAAACCAAGGTGAGGGGATGTTGGAAAGGTGGGTCTGAAGTTTTGGAATGACATCAGAACTGGGGATTTTTAACCATTTTCAAATGTATTGTCTATGAAGCACAAGTGTTTCTGAGATGTTCTAGTCTCTCTCCTTCAAGGAAGCAGAGAGGAAGCCAGGTTAGATGGCCACGGTGTTCAGGGTAAGCATTTTATTGGGGGGAGGGGAGAATCGGGGATTATGCTCTGTCATTTGGAAACTTGGAAAGCCACTGTGCCAAATCATGGGACTACCTGCTATCACGAGAGTTAGTGAAGAAAAGCCAGCCGGCTGATGAGTGACCTTTGACAGTGAGCATGGAATGGTGAGGAAAGGAGTAACAGACAGCGTGGCAGAGAGTTAAATGGAGTGTGTCATCCAGGGAGTCAGTCAGAAGGAATGAGTATTGAGGAAAACAATTGCGTTGGTTGTGAGTAGATAGAGAATCACCTTTAGGAAAGAATTTTTTGCATGTATTATAACCACATCAAGTACTGTATTTTGATTAAGTGTTAGTGTGAGAGAAACTGAAGAGGTTAGATGCAGAGAGAAGATACCCTGCTCTGTAGTTTAAACTCACAGAATCAGCCTGACTGTGCAGAACCTTCACAGGCATTGTGTAGGAGTCTTTCCAGTTGGAGGTAGACACGTGGGTGCCGTGACGTCGTTCTGAACCATAGTGTTAGGCTAACTAGCCTCTGTCCTGAATTGAACACTGGTTTGCTTGCACTGAACATCTTCCTTTTCATGTCTGACTCCTTTTTTACCCATTTTCCCTTTAGTTTCTGAGGAGAAACAGTACCTGCTAAGATCAGTACTTGATTCGGAAGGGTAAGGATGACTGCATTTCACGCACCTTTCTTTGCAGTCTCACAGATCGCCTCTTCTCTGTTTCACTCCCATTGATTACGGGGCTCACACTGATCCGCAGCCCAGTGTCCATGTGGGTTGCAGAATGTTGGTGGTCGTGTAAGCCAATGTGGGTCCTTACTCTGGTGATGCTGTGTACAGTTAAACAAGTCTTCCGTTGGTTTTAAGTCAAGCCAGGCAGGCTAACAGAGATCACCGTGTTCTGGTGAAGGAAAGGCCCTATTTGCCCAGCTTCACTGGAGAGCAAAACAATTGGGTTTTCTGGGGGATCCAGGTGAAAGTTTGAGTCACCTGGTTATACTGCTCCTCTCGTGTAACTAGGTTAGATTTAGTCAGTTTGGTGTGTGGCTGTCCTTGGGGCAGATTTCAGCCTGTTATTTACATGAACTTATGCTGGACTTGCATTGATAATTGCCAGTGGTTTGAACTTCTTTGTTTGAAACTTGAAACATTTCCTCTCAGATTGACTTATAAGTGTTTCTATTGGCAAGGAATGCTCACAAAATCGTAATCCTTTCATTTACCAAATACAATACTAACCAACCATGTATGTGATGCCATGCTGTGTTTTGGATTATGGTCATGAACAAAAGAGGCATGGGGCGCTTCTATTGGGGCTGCAGTTGAGTAGGGAAGCAACCCCGGTGTAAGTACAATGTAATGTAGATGCGGTAGGGACATACAGAGGACTCAGGGAGCACATCAGAGGGTCAACTCCATGGGACTTGTGCGACCTCTGCGAAACCTTCATAGGAGAAGTGAATTTAACCTGAGGTCTGAGAAATGATCTGCAGTTAACTAGAAGGAAAGCAGTGGAGGGAAAGCGTGAGCAAGTTGTACAAAGGCTTGGAGGGGAGTAGGTAGTTTATGAGAGATTAAAGGTGAACGAAACATATAATGAAAGGCCGGGGTCAATGAAGCGGAGGCTGGAGAGACTGGGATTTGCCTTCCGAGGACCCAGAAGCCATTCGGCTTGTTTTGGGTGGATGTGTGTACCTGGGGCACAGTTGGAGAGAGGTGGACATTCCCACCTTGTTGCCCTGTTCCAGCCCCTACTGTGCCAGAGGTCACATGCTCATCATCTGTGCTAGAAATCTACGTGGGCTTTGATTTTTCAGTAAGAACAGTTAGTAAACAGCTAGCAAACCAGAAGTAGGAAACATGGCTTTCTAGAGAATAGTTGTGCTGAACGATCAGCCAGATTTCCCCCAGCAAAGCCGTAAATGCGATTAGTGTTTTTTTTTTTTTTTTTTTTTTTTTTTTGAGTTGGAGTCTCACTCTGTCGCCCAGACTGGAGTGCAGTGGCCGCTCCCGGCCACCGCAGCCTCGACCTGCTGGGCTCCGGCGATCCTTCCGCCTCAGCCTTCCAAGTAGCTGGAATTACAGGCATGCGCTACCACGCCCGGCTGATTTTTTGATTTATTGTAGAGATGAGGTCTCGCTGCCCAGGCGGGTCTCGAACCCGCGGGCTCAGGCAATCCACTCACCTCAGCCTCCCAAAGGCGCGGGATTACAGGCTGAGCCACCGAGCCCGGCTCGCGATTAGTGTGTTTTAAAAAAAATGGTTTATTTTGAAATAATTTTAGACTTACAAGAGCACTTCCAGAATAGTACAAAGTACTCTCCTATTCTCAAATTCACACATTGTTAATGTGTCACTGCATTTGCTTAATCCTTGGGTGCACACATACACTTTGTCTTCCCCACATACTGCAGGGTATATTTCCTCCAAATGTGAACATCTACCAACATAGTCAGCCTACGGCCCTCCAGTCATGGGTGCAGCACTTCTGTCCAATCCATAGACTTACTCAGATACTGCTTGCTGGTCTGGGAATAGCTCTTTCCTTTCTTGTTCAAGGTCTTGTCAGGAATATGGGTTATATTTTATTGTCATGTCTCTTCAGCTTCCTTCATCTAGTCCTTCTTTGATGTTGTGAAACTTTAAGCAGTAGAGCCTTGCATTTCTCAGGGAATATTCTACGAGGTCTGGAGTTATTTTTGGTTGTCACAATGTTGGGAGTCTCCAAGACCACACTCAGGTTCAGTATTCATAGGACTTAGCATGTGGTTATACTCATTGGTGTGGTTTATTTTAGTAAAAGGTTACAGAGCAAAATCAGCAAGGGAAAAGACACATGGGTCAAAGTCTAGGGGAAACCAGACACAAGCTTCTACCAGTTTCTCCTGGTGGAAACACAAGAGTACATATCAAATTGCTTTAGCAGTGTGAACTTGTGAAGTGTTGTCTACCAGGGAAGCTCGTTACAGATTCAGTGTCCAAGGTTTTTATTGGGGGCTGGTCATGTGTACACCTTCTTCCTAGCAGGTACCAAAATTCCTGCCTCCCAGAGGGAAAGCAAATATTCTGCGTAAACCACATTGCACAGTGAGCCACTCTTACCAGCTTGGGAATTGTGGAATGAACCCTCTAGGAATCCAAGTTCCCAAGTGACAACCAAGGGCCCACCTTGCAAGCAGGCATTGCTGAGGAGAGTATTCCCAGGCCTGCTGTGTTACCTTTTTGCTGCACACATACCTGTGGGCCTGGGGGAGTGATGTGGCCAGTTATAGAGGCCAGGGATGCTGCCAGATGTCCTGCCTTTTAGCCCAAAATGCTGAAGTTGAGAAACTGTCCTCTACTGCATGCTTGCTTATTTGTTCAAGCAATCCACTTATCCCATTATCGTCTTTATATTTATGTTGTGCTAGATTAGTGGATATTTTACTTATTGCCTGAGTAAAACCATTTCCCTGGCCACGCTGGCTGTCTTTTCTGTCACCTCCTCTCAGTCCCTGGGCCGACTGGCTTGCTCCTTGCCTTGGGCTTAGCCAGTCAAGTTGATTTCACTTTTCCAAGAATGGAAGGAAACTGGGCAGCACCATTCCCAGTGACAGTTCAGGAGGGTATTGTGTGGATGCTATTAAAACAGACTGCACCATAGCAAAGGAGTAAACAGAGAGTGCAAAGTCTTGAGGGAGAGAAGGGGCTGCTCTGGGTACTGTGCTAGTGGATAAGTACAGCTTGAGGAAGTCACCCAGTAGGCAAAGAATACAAAAGATAGTGGTTATGAGAGTAAAGGAGGGAGACTTGAGAGTGAATCTGAGCTTTCCAGTGGATAAATGCGATAGAAATTCCAGAAGTGGAGAGTAGGCCCATTTCTTGGAGAGGAAGAATACCTTGAACTTCACTTTCTGGACATGTGTGTGAACAATGTGGATCAGAATAATGTGGCATAAGTGCCCCCCATCCAGGCACACCCTGCTAACTGACAATTCTGAGGTTCATTATTTAGATAACTTGGTTTCAGCCAACATAAATAATATTAGAATCTGATTTGAAGAGAAACAAATGTTTTATTAGAGCAATATCTGATTAAAGATACTTTGGTATTTGACCAAATTTGAGCTGACATGCAGCTGGACCTTAGGAAATACTGTTATGCAGGTACTAGAATGCTATAGGACAACTAAGAAGGCCTTTTTTTCCCCCCTGTTTAATGCTGTTTGGTGATTGTAAGTTTTTATTTGTATCAGAATTATAAATGGTCAACCCCCTCAGGTCCCCTCCCACTGTGGGAGCTTTCCTGTCCTCTCAATAAATCCTGCTTAAAAAAAAAGAATTATAAATGAGTATCATTTAAAGAGTCAGGTAGATAGAGGTACAAGATTTATTAAGACAGCAGCCCTCAGCGTCACCCATTCCTTCTTTTTAAGAGACAACCTTTTTTCTTTTCTTTTTAAATTTTGAGTTCCAGCGTTATTCTGTCACGCAGGCTAGAGTGCAGTTACATAATCATGGCTCATTATAACTTTGACCTTCTAGGCTCAGTCAATCCTTCAGCCTCAGACTCTGAAGTAGCTGGGACTATAGGCATGCGCCACCACACCTGGCTCATTTTTTGTAGAGATGAGGTTTTATGTTGCCCAGGCTTGGCTTGAACTCCTGTATTCAAGCAATTCCCTCATCTTGGCTTCCCAAAGTGCTGGGATTACAGACAGATGTGAGCCACTGCCCCCATCAGAGACAAACATTTTTATTTGCTGGCACTGTGTTTCATCATGAACATTCCTACTGCTGGAAGGCAGACTTGTATTACTGACTTTGGAACCTGGGAATTGAGCTCTTACTGCCCCATACTCCACCATGCCTGAGTGTGTCCTCTCCCCATCCTCTCAGTATAATCGTGGTTTCTGTTACACAGTATTTGGAGGTGACATTATTGCGACTGTGTTCTGTTCAGAACTAAGCTCTCGTGTACATTATTTTCCTTTCCTGCATACTTTCTTGTTTTTCCTGATTAATGATAATATTTGTAATTCAGCTTTTCATCCTGAAATTGTGAATGAATGCTTACTCTATGCCAGGGGCTGGATTGAACAATTTATTGGGTGTGTCCCATTTAATCCTTATAGCAGGCCTGCTATTTAACTGTGTTTCTCTGTTTCTCCATCTGTAACACTGGAACCAGTATGGAGGCAGGAAGAGGTTAAATACATTTGCTCAAGGTCACTCAGCTAGAAAGTGGTGGTGGCATAGGAATGTGAATCCAGAGGAACTGGACTCTAGAGCCTGGGATTTCTCTGAGGTCTCTGGCCTAGAACTTTATAGGAGGAGCGGGAAGCACGGCAGGAAAGGTGAGAATAGAGTGGCAAGGAACTTCAAACAGAACAGAATGAGGATGCATCTCTTCTGTTTAAAAGGATAACTGCATTCCCTTGCGATTCTCTACCAGTTAGGCACAAATACTTTGTATCATTTTCTTCTCAAAGGATAAAAATGCCCTCCCCAGCCAGGACCTGCTGGGGTGGGAGAGCCCTGGGAATGGGTGTGCCTCGTGCCCAAGGCTCCCTTCACCTGGATCTCCTGCCTGCTGCCATACTTTCTCTTGGCTTACTCACTTCTCCTAGAGAAGTGTGTTCACGTCTTTAATTACCTCCCTGAGAAAGGCTATCTGGGGCGTAAGTTTGTAGAGGTTTTGCAGATTTGAAAATACTTAATATTTATTGTATAAGATTTTAACTTGGGATTAATTTGCCTTCACAACGTTGAAGGCTTGTTTTCTAGAGCTCTAGCTTTCAGCGTGCTGTTGAAGTGAAGCTATTCTGACTGCACATTCTTTGTATATAACTTGTTTCATTTTACTTTTCTCTTAAGATTCTTATAGAATCTTTGCCTCTGAAATTATGAAGTTTTGTGCTGATGTTTCATGGTTTGGATCCTGTTTGAGTCGATGTGCCAGGCTCTCCCAATTTGGACTTTTCTGGCTTTAGCTGGAAACTTCTCTCGAATGTCAGTATTTCTTTGATTAAGTCTCCATCTTTTCCTTGAGCTCTTATTGTTGGGCATGTGGGACCTCTTGTACTGACACTAATTGTTTTCATTTTCTTTCTCAGGTCTGTGTTTTTGCTTTATTTTCTGGGTCCTTTTTTTTTCTACTTACAGTCAAATCTTTTTAGTCTTTCATTTTTTCTTTCTTGCTTTTTATGTAGCTACAATAGCATTACTGAAGTATGATTCTCATAACATAAAAAGCCACTCTTTTAATGTGTACAAATCAGTAGTTTTAAATGTATTCACAAAGTTGTGCAGCCATCACCACTATCTAGTAGTGAAACATTTTCATTCCTCCTCCCCCTGAAAAAACTCGTGCTAATTACCAGTTGTTTCCTGTCTCTCTGCTTTTCCTCCAGTCCCTGGCAACCAGGAGTCTGCTTTCTGTCTCTATGGATTTGTACATTATGGAAAATTCATGTCAATGGACTCATAGAATATATGTGGCCTTTTGTGACTGTCTTGTTTCACTTAACATTATGCTGTCAAGGTTCTTCCATGTAGCATATATTCATTCCTTTTCATTGTCAAATAGTCTCCTATTATATGAATATGTGTCATTTTGTTAATCCATTCATCCCCTGATGACCATTTAGTTTATGTCTACTTTTTGGCTGGTGTGAGTAATACTGCTATAAATATAAGTGTACAAGTTTGGCATGGACATATGTGTTCTGTTCTCTTGGGTATATACCTAGGAATGGGACTACTGGATCATATGGTAACTCTGATTAACATTTTGAGGAACTGCCAAACTATTTTCCATAGCAGCTGCACCATTTTACATTCCCAACAGCAGTGTGTGAGGGTTCTGATTTTTCCACATCTTCACCAACATTTGTTATTGTCTGTATTTTTAGTTTTAACCATCCTAGTGGGTGTTCATATTTTTAATTCAATTTTAAGAGCTCTGCATATTCCTTTTAAATATAGCATTCTGTTTCACACATGTAGCATCATTTATCTCTGATCACATTAATACATATTTTTGAAGTTTTCGGTTTGCTTCAGGTTGCTTGTGCTCGTTTTGATTACCTCTTTTACACTGCATGTCTGTTTTATCTTTGGAAATCATTGATTGTTCCTCTTAAGAATGGGTGGCTAACATGCTAGCATGAGGATGTGGGGCTTCTGGACCCTGAGTTGCTTTGCAAGATCGTCTGCTTGGGCCGGTTATTGATTGAAGAATGTCTAGTGTCAATACCTTTAGATCTTATCTTAGAGAATATGGTTCCATTCTCCTTCCAGGAGGACAAAAGGACCATGCCGTTTGGGAGTTGAAGTGCTTAGATTTACTTATCTCTGTGCTTTTGGTACCTCCCCAAAATGTGCATGGCACTCCAATCAGAGAGACCTTCTACAAAAAGCAAACCTCTTTCTGTTGGATGGGGAGAAGTGATTTCTTGGAGGCATGCTAGCTAGGTAAGGTTGGGATTAAGTCCTTATCAGAATTCCAGCCCCCTTCGCCTTTCTTTCAAAGAAACTGTGCCACTGATTTCCTGAGCCTTTTGAAGTTCTGCAGTGTAAATTGAGTTGGTTCTCATTTTTTCCCCATTGTTGGCTTTCTGGGGTGCTAAATCAGTACTCTCAAATCTGCTTTCCATTTTCCATTTGTCTTTTATTCAGTTCTCATCTGTTGGTTTTGCCTTTTGGAAAAAATAAAAACAAACAAAACAAAAAAGCTCCTTTGACTGTAGTTTTAACTGGTTTTATGGAGGGAATAAAAGTAGATGCGTGTGTGTCCCCTCTGCCCAGAAATCTGCACTCAGCCCACTCTGATGCAGTGTGAGCTCATCCTAATAATATCTACAAAGACCCTGTTTCTAAGTAAAGTTACTCTGAAGTACTGGGGGTTAGGACTTTAGTATGTCTATTGTGGGGCAGGGCATGATCCGACCCTTAACAGGTGGTGACCCCATGACTCTGTACCCAGCAAACAGTTACTCATGCATGAGAGGTATGGTTTACTCCTTACACTTTTTGAGCAAGCAAATATTTAACTAATTTTATGGTCCTGGTACTGTGTAACATTATTAGGAATACTAGACATGGTGCAGAAACAGTATAGACATATCATTCATGAACATAGATGGAGAACAGCAAGAAAACCTAAGTAGGTTATTGAGGAATTCTATCCAGCAGTGGTTTAAGTAAATAGTGTTAACATAGTATTCAAATATTTTTATTCCCAGGAATTCAGGGCTGCGCTAACATTAGAAAATTTACTGTAGTCCTCTGTAATTAAAAAACAAAAGGAGAAAACTAAACATTTAAACTAAATAAATGCAGACATTTATTCTGTAAAGTTTAATACTCATACATAATACAGTCTTTTAGCAAACTGTGTGGACATTTCATAGCATGGTTAAAGGTTATCAGCTGAAACCCTGGAGCAGAGCAAACTTAATTAATTACTTCCAATTTAGGACAAGGCTACCTGTTATTACCCTTACTGTTCAACACTGTGGTGAGGCCTTAGTCAGGAAAGGGCAAACAAATGAAGTCTGTAAGCATGAGTAAAGGAAGGATATAGCTCGCATTATCAGTGGATGATACAACTTTTCACATGGAATGTCCAAGAAAATCTATAGATAAATGATTTAACACTGCTGGTGCAAATATTTTATTTTGTTCTTTTATATCTGTGTTCATAGGTGACATCGTTGTTGTAAAATGCACAAATCTACTGTAGTCAGCAAACAAAAGTTAGTAATATATCTGTACACCCATAGGAACTGACACAATGAAGATAGCATTCATGCTAGTGATAAGAACAAAAGGTACCTTGGAAGAAAATCTGACCAGGCTGTAGAAAACATCCATAGAGGAAAAACAGAAAAACAAAATTATTATGATATATATTTTGATTTTCTTATATGCTGCCAAAATGCTTTTCAGATACAAGATCTTTGTTAATCTCTGAACTGACAATTCACGTCCTTTACTTTTTTCCCCTACTGATACACTTGCCTTCTGATAATTGATTTGTATGAGTTGTTTATACATTATGGATGTCTCTTATATTTTGTAAATAATTCTTTCAAGACTGATTTTTTTGCTGCTGACATAGTGTCCAGTGCCATATAGAAGTTTAATTTTTTTCTTTTTAAAATTAAATTTTTAAAAATATTTTAAAGGTGTGAGGTACAAAGAAGTTTAAAGTTTTGACAGTGTGAAATTCATCAACAAACTTGTGCTTTGGTGTATCACTTTAAAAATCCTTGTTTACCTTGAAATTGTAATGATATTATCCTGTACTCTGCCTGATAGTATTAAGCTTTGTCACTTTGTGGCTTGTGTAGAATTTATTTTGTATATAATGCAAAATTAACTTTGACTGTAGGAAGTCAAATACACTCATACAATTGAATAGTTCATTTATTGCCTTTTTGATTTATTGTAGTATTAGAGTCTCTGTATCATAATATACATAGAATAAACGTCAAAACAGAATATAAATACAAAGAAAACCACACATAAAAGTATTAGAATAGCATATAAGAATTATTTTTTTACCTTGGGGTGGTATAGAACCTTCTAGATTTTGTCTTAGGAGACAAGGTTTTAAAAAACTGTATTCACAACTTCTGTATGCATATGTGGGTATATTTTACAGTCAACTGACAAACATGAATATATTTTAACATTTGATGAGAGACTACAATCCCTCAAATATCACAGCTCATAAGAAAAGTACAACCACACTAATAAGCGTGATTGGTGACAGGCTATTAATAAAAGAAAAAATATGAGTAGTCAGAAGAGAAGGATGGTTTCTCAATATCACAAGTAAATAATAATGAAAATTGTCTCTAAGATGACCAGAGCTTACAACTGTCACTAATGCAGAGTGCTGATGAGGTTGCTGGAAGCAGGAGGCCAGGGTGTCTGCGCGTCTCTGGAGCGGGACCTGCCGCTAAGTGTCAGAATACACATCTCAGTACATGTGCTGGTCCAGCAATACCGCTACTTAGACTTCATTCTAAAGAAAATATAAGTCTCTGTCAAAGATGTGGTCAAGGAATTTCATCATGTATTGTTTATTGCATAAAGACTGACAAAAGACCTGACCATCCTTCCATTGCAAATCAAAAATGTATTTATATGTGCAGTGACCGTTCTGAAAGTTAACTCAGAAAACGGAGTGATTTTGACAGGTGGTTGGACAAGAGAACCTGCACTTGTTACTTGATAATGTTTTAATATGTAGACTGTTTTAACAGGTATGTTACATGTATAGCTGTGAAAATGCAGATACTGTCAGAAAAGGAAATACTCCTGTAACTAGCAACCATTTGAATTACCTAGAAAAAGACATTTGGGGGATACTCAGTGAAAATTGAGCAGTCTCTGGATGACACTGTTGAATTGCTGTGTTGGGTGTATAAAAAGGCTGTTGAGGTTATGGTTAAAAATAAGTTCTTATTTCTGAAGTATTTACTGATGAAAAAAGACACTGAAGGAAAGAAGTCAGTTAAAGGAAAGAAAAAGTCAGTTTTTTTTTTTTTTTTTTTTAAGTCTTAGGAACATTTGAGCAATGTAACTAATGATGTTTTCTCTTTCATGTTAATAGCAGTAATTTAAAGCCAAATTTGTGGTTGGTCCCTAAAGAGCTGTATAGATCCTTAAAAATGAATTCATTCCCGTGCCTTTGGGAGGCTGAGGTGAGTGGATTGCCTGAGCCTGTGGGTTCGAGACCCGCCTAGGCAGCGAGACCTCATCTCTGCAATAAATCAAAAAATCAGCCGGGCATGGTGGTGCATGCCTGTAATTCCGGCTACTTGGAAGGCTGAGGTGGAAGGATCGCCGGAGCCCAGCAGGTCGAGGCTGCGGTGGCCGGGAGCGGCCACTGCACTCCAGTCTGGGCGACAGAGTGAGACTCCAACTCAAAAAAAAAAAAATGAATTCATTTTCAGTTACTCTTGTCCCTGTTTTAATATTTCTATTCATCCCCCCATGTTATTTTTATTTTTTACTTTTAAAAAATAATTTGTGTCTTTTTAGGTGATCTGAAATTATTTCAGAAACAATGCAGGGTAAAGACTGATGATTGATAGTTAATCTGTGAACTAAAATAGTTAATATTTGTTGAGCTCTGTGACTAAGTGCACACAGTAAAACATCTTAGCAACTACCTTGCTGTTATAGAGTGCTGCCGTTCAGATGAAGGAAGTCGTTTAGAGAGAGGTAGTATGGGCTGAAATTGTGTGTGTTTATATACAATATAAATAACAGATTTACATATTTCTGTTTATGTAATACATTAAACAATGTATATGTTTTATAATCATGTTACAGAAAATAGTTACATTTAAAGCACTTAATATGATAAAACACAAACAACTGATTGTAGCTGTTTTCTTTCAGAATTTAAATGAATATGTCGAAGCATTAATTACCTTGAAACAAAAAATTATCAATACGGAGTAAGTATATTTGTATGTGTTTGGCAGAACTTTATAAACCTGACATACTGACTGAAGCTGGTGGTGGTTTTAGGCTCCTGGGGCTGGAATCAGCATTGGAGTTTCTTACTTGGAGGCCTATGTGGTGCTGATTATGGTTAAACTTTCCCTGGCCTCTGACTGGGACTTGAATCTTTTGTTAGAGGTTCACAGGCTTTCAAAACAGGTCCATGGGTTAGTGGGAAGTTGTTTATTTTTTACTTGGATCTTTTTTAAAAGCTGTTTTCTGTTTTCACCACCTTCTTAGCTTTCAGACTGGACCTCAGATTTCCTCACATTATTTCATGGTCATGGTGTGACATTTAATTAAATTTATAAGTTATAAATTTATAGATCAAGATATTACTTATATCAAAGGAATTTTAAATGCAAAGCTTATATATCAGTGCAATGATTTTGAGGAGTTTAAAATGATAATTAATTTAGCATAAGTTTGTTTCCTGAAATCTAGGAAGAGAGGGTGCCTTGCCTTGCATGATTTGAAACATTATTTTAACATAGTATGTTTTCTAGATAAAATAGTAACCTAATTCTTCTTTTCTTTGTTGCAGCAATTTGTTAACAGAATATCAGAAGAAATGTGATGATATCCTTTTACTGACTTTTTCTGTTGGATTTTGGAATTATGTATGATTCCTGAAAGAGAAGTGATAATTGTTTTCCATGGTTGTCTTTTGGAAGGCTGTGTTTTTAGGCTTAAATAGGTAGCACATTTCACAAGCATGGTAAACAGCTAGTCCTTTCACTATTAATGCATGTTTAATTATAAGTTTTAAAATGAGGAGATCTCACAGTCTTTATTTTGCGTTTATTATTATCGTTTTCTTAAAGTCTCATAAGCTTTATAATGGGTGGGTTTTTCTCATTTGGACTGAGGATGTGACTTTTTTTTTAGGTTTAAGAATATTGTGAAACTTGAATATGGTACCACCATATTTTTTTTTTGAATCTGCAAAAAGTGCAAAAAGAATTTTTTTTTTGAATCTGCAAAAAGTGCACTATGGGGAATTCAAAATGTAATGAGATCAACTTTCATTTATCATCTTTGTGATTTGTAGATAATGTGTATATCCGGAATCATTTGGAAATAGTATAATTGTATAGTCATAAGAGCTCATGGGCATTTACAAGACACCAACCTGTTTTCATAGTTGATGATACCACCTGTTTGAGTAGTTGATTTGGAGTAGCTGTTTACCTCAGTAGACATTTAAATTCTTGGCCATATAGTCACTATTTGTTGGATAACCATTTAGTCAACACCTACTATGTTTAGTGAACAGCCTCTGGTTAAGTGTTTTCTTAGTAGGGGAAAAATGTGTTTGTAGTTGATCCTTTCATGTCTTGGGGTGATAATACCTTGATTTAAATCTCTCTCATAAAATAAAATTTCTCTCATAAAAATAAACATCCATAAGTTTGTTTATATATGTTTATGTATGTAAACACACACACACCTTTAGCGATTCACCTTCATCTTCAATATTGGTACAGATTCAGCTGTTCAACTTTGGGAATAATAATCTGACATCTGCTTCAATATTATTGCTGGCCTACTTGAACTTATGTGTCATCACTAATTATTTATGTGTGTCAGTATCATCATATCTAATTTGTGTGATGAGTACTAAAATCAAGACATATACATTTATTTTTTAGTATCAAAATTTTTATATTCAAGAATAGAGATCACTGAAAATCTTTTCATGTGCTTTGTTGAAATTATCAGTCTATATTGATACATGCTGTGGTAAATGGGAATAAATCAGTAGGAAGACTTATTGCTGTGTTACAGTTGGAACTTTGAATGTTATTTTCTAGGATCTACAATCTTGCCTATATGTATGTTGAACAGAGATTATGGATAATTGTAAAGTGAGTTTTATCTCCATATAAGTATCAAGATAAAATTCTCAAGAGTTTTCTTTAATAAGTTTTACAGCTGCAGTTTGCAAGAAGGTGAGCCAACCTGTTTTCATAGTTGATGATACCACCTGTTTGAGTAGTTGATTTGGGGTAGATGTTTATCTCAGTAGACATTTAAACAGATTCAAACAAAATGTACCTAGAGCATAATATAGAGTGTTGCTTTGAAGCTCATAATAAAAGAAAATGCATGTTTTCTTGCTATCAGACTGTTAAAATAAATTTACTATTAAGGTCTTAATTACAGCCTGATATTTCACTTTTCAATACTTTTACTGACTACATTGCCATTGAGATGACACTTATTCTCAAGTTAACTGTCTATGCAAATCGCACTATTTAATTTTTTTTTTTTTATCTTGTGTTATTTTAAACAGTTTAAAATAGGCCTACTTAACATTTTGGCAGTATTTCATTATCTGATTACATTTATCACTTAGACAAAGGTGAAACATGGTTATAAACTAAATCGCAGAATTACTTATCATTTAATTTGAATAAATGGGTATGAGTTCAAGACTGGGAAAACCTAGGTTGTTTGGCATATTGTCTTCTAATATACAAGGGGGGACCTCCCAAAAAACAGGATTATATTTGGACGGTAGGCCCCTTGTAGTATAGGCTTCCCCAGTTAGGGAAATATTCCAGGAACCCACTGACATCATTGTGCCAGCTGGCATCATTGTGAGAGACTGTGTTCCACTTTAGTGAATTTTGTTTTGGAGATTCTTTCAACATATTTGCCCATTTTATGATGGGTGATTTACAAGCACACCTGCCCACACCATGCTGAGTATGCAGCAGTTTTTGACCAAAAATGACATGGCCCTATCCTCCCTATTCACCCAATCTTCTTCCAAGCAACTCTTTTTTTGTTTTCTTGGATTAAAAAAGTCCTCAAAAGGAAATATTTTGCTGATGTGGGTGGAAGAAGTGAAATGCAGAAGCACTAAAAGGCATCAAAATTGACAAATTCAGAAATTGTTTTAAGCCATGATAAAAAAAAGTCTCATTAGGTGTATTGTATCAAATGGAGAGTACTTCATGAAGTTTAAACATGTGAGACTGTATACACAATTCTTAATAAATAGATGCTGTTTTGGGGGGGAGTCTTCACTTGTATTCTTCAGCAGATTGAGAATCTGCTTGTTTCTCACATTGCTTTTTTGTAAACTTTAATAAAAAGTAGACTACTCTGCCTAAGAAATAAAAAGCAATATGAAGATCATGTTGGGGTAAATAGAAGGAATACATTTAGAAAGAGAGTTTTTTTTTCATTCCTTTTTTTGTTTCAAGTTACAAATCAGATCTCATTCTCAGTGTATATATTTAATAATTCATTATAGATACTTTTGTATAATAATGTTAATGCATTGTTCATTTTTAGAGAAAATAGTACTCTGCATCACCAAGTAGAACAGATGCTTCAAAAAATTTCTCCTCTGCAGAAATGTCAGGAAGAACTCGGATCTTTAAAAGCAGAGCTAGAAGAGAAAAAGGTACCTAAAATTATTTTCCTCTGAAGATTTATGGTCAATAAATTAGAAGCAGATCATTCACTATAATTGGCACAAAGGGACTTTTTATGTGTTAAAAAAAGAAATACAGACTACTCAAGACTCTAAGTGTATTACTGTCCTTTGAGAACATTGAACTAATTGATTAATGGCTTAGTCTTTGCAGTGATTATTAACTCTGCAATACTGTTGGTTGCTTATGCTGTTTGAGAGGGTCAGTGGAGAAAAACTTCTAGCTGTGAATTTTTATGGTTTATATATCCATAAAATTAATTGCTTTTTCGCTTTTTTGGCCTTAAGTGTAAATTAACTTGCAAAAATTTGAACTTTAAAGGTAAAAAAGTCATTGTATATAATAGAGAGTGGGAGAGAATCTTACTCCTTCAGTGGCTCTCGTCTAGGCCTGGTAAGCCCAGTGGTGAATGAGGCACTCAAGTCCTCTGCTTTGGTGTGAGTTAAGATGTCCTTTAAAGAGCCTGCTCTCATAATTCATAAGCTAGCTGGTGTTCAAAGGAGTCTGTATACCTCACCTCTGTATCCTTACCAGCTTTATTGGAGATCCTTTTCGTTAAATGTCTTTTTTATTTTTGCAATCACTTGTATTTCGCACTGTCTGTGAGAGGTACACAAGATGAGTCTTTAAGTAATACATCACATGCTCTTTTGATAAGTGTTAAGGTTAAAGGCTATTTTAACTCTGAGTGGTGGGTGATGTGTTTGATTTTTGGGGGTGTTTTTGTTTGTTTTTTGGAGAAACAGGACAGGAAAGCTCCCATGGTGGGAGGGGACCAGAGGGGGTTGCCCTTGGATGATATTTATTAAGTCGAGGTGGAGCATTGGGAGAAGACACACATTTCAGATAGGAAAATCTGATAAGTGTATCTTTTCATGGATGCTCTACTTGTTTTCACGTCAAGTTGGAATAAAACTGTTTACTAAAAATGCTATAAACATGCTTTCCTATATAAGTTTTGGTTTACTCCTTACAGAAATCTTAGAATTCATTACTTTTACAGATTAAAAAAAAAAATCTGAAGTCTGTACATTTAGGTGGTTTGCATGAGGCAGGTTGTAGCTACCCTGGAATGATTCTCACTTCTTGACGTGTTCTTTCTAGGCTTTTCTCATGATAGTTTTTGTGCTTCTTGGTCTTCCTCTAATTATGCTGTTTTAGTAGTGATGTGATTATCTGAGGTTTTATGTGCTTTAATAGTACATATTTATTTTCCTATTTCTATAGAAATTTATTAGTATATGTTTAGCTATGCTGTCAGAGTTAAACAGAAACGATCCCAATTCAGTTATGTCTTCCTTGATTATATGACTTAACAGCCATATTTGAGAGGAAACATGAACATAATGATAAACCCTAGTAAACTCAATTAGTCACTCAGTCATTGTGATTTTGGAAGAATAAGTCAGCATGTCAAACCCTCAGACTCTTCATTTGTGAGAAAGAAATAATAAAGCCCCTCTCTCAGATTTGCTGATATTATAGAAATATATACATATTATACCATACTAAAATCCTCAATAACAGTGTCTTTCCCATTTTACAGTGGCCATCAGGGTTTATATATAGTGTTCACACATTTTTTTCCAGTTATCATTAAGTATATTGATTTGCTTTATATTTTTCTGTAGCTGGATTAATAGCTAATATTTATTAAGTTCTAAGTTATGTTTGGGTCATAATTGAATTTTAATTAGTTGAGACAAGTGTTAGCTATTTAATGTTTAAATCAGTAATAAAGATTTTGAATTGCTGTAAAATTAATATATTGTTTTAAACTTTATAGCTTTGTTTGATTAGACTATTTGTCATATTACATCAATTTGACTACATGTATAAAAATGTTCAGTGAATTGTACTTTGGTTCTCTGCCTAATATATCTATTCATTTGGTTAATTTCACACTGTTAGAGGATGATAATTTAGCTTACCATCTTATCAAGGTCAAAACAAGTTATGAAAGTGGTCGGTGACTTTTTTCTTTCTTTTTAGAGTTCTTTAAAATTGTATCAGGATACTCATCAGGAATATGCTCGTGTAAAAGAAGAATGCTTGAAAAGTGATGCTCAGTAAGTAATTTTAAAATAACTGCAGAAATCGGGTTTTTATCTTTGAAAATGGATCATTCTTAAATCAGTAATCATTCTTTTTTATCTGACTTTGGATCTATAGATCATAATTAGCTGTGTGGTCTTAAACTAGTTGTTCAACCTTGGTTTCTACGTTTGTAAATTTGCAGGGTTATAAGGAGGATTAAATAAATCAGCATATGCTAAAGGCCTGCACAAAGAACTCCATAAAAGTTTATGTGTCAAGCCGGGCTCAGTGGCTCAGCCTGTAATCCCGCGCCTTTGGGAGGCTGAGGTGAATGGATTGCCTGAGCCCGCGGGTTCGAGACCTGCCTGGGCAGCGAGACCTCATCTCTACAATAAATCAAAAAATCAGCCGGGCGTGGTAGCGCACGCCTGTAGTTACTACTACAAGTAGCCTGCAGCTACTTGGAAGGCTGAGGCGGAAGGATCGCCGGAGCCCAGCAGGTCGAGGCTGCGGTGGCTGGGAGCGGCCACTGCACTCCAGTCTGGGCGATAGAGTGAGACTCCAACTCAAAAAAAAAAAAAAAAAAAAAAGTTTATGTGTCTCTGTATATACATCCATACACATGTGTCTGTGTATGTAAAAACATGGATGTTGCCCCTTTCTTTGCACCAACACCTTAACGGATACCATGTGGAACTTAACTTTTTTTACAATGAGTAAAAAGGGATGTTCAAAAGCATCCTGTTGATTTTGAGGTTCATACTATATTCACATTCACAAAACAAATATGTGAGCTATACCTACAATAGTTGAATGTAGATGGATGTAGCAGTGACTCAAAGAGTTACCTACCTTTTCAGACACTCAGAAATCCATCTTAAAGCAAAAATAAGTGTAATTGTCCAGCCACTGACTTACATAAAGTGGTGCTGTGGACACTAAATTTCACGTATGTTTCTGAAGAGTAGTATTAACTAAGTAGATGCTGGAATGGCTCTTGGAGATCATCTGGACACACCAACTAGGCGTACAGATGATGTTTTCAGGGAAGGTCCCAGATATGCTTGTGTCAGTCTGGTTAGGTCTACATCGTATTTTGCAGATGAGGAGGACAGAATTTTTTAAATCCAAGGTAAAGATATTACACACTAAGTGGTTTATTATTCTCTCTTAGGTTTAATCTACCATCGGAACAATTGCTGATAATTTCAGTTGTTGACGTCAGATTTTAGTTGTCACTGACAGTTGCTTTGTTATACGGATTTTAGTAATTGAAAAAATATGTACCACAGATTATAAGATTGTAGTTTTTTCTGTTACACTTTTTTTTGTCATTTAATGTGTAACATTTTATTATTAGGAAGAAGAAACTAGAAGCTAAGGTGAAGAAGCTGGAAGGTAATTGGCACTGTTGTTACTTGGCTCATGCAATCATTGGTCATAAAATCATTGGTAACTGTGAGCCTGTGCTCCTTCTTCACATGGTTGAGTTGTGGTTTCTGATGGTGCATCCACGGATGGCTGCATGAAGGG
This sequence comes from Cephalopachus bancanus, assembly GCA_027257055.1. NCBI lineage: Eukaryota > Metazoa > Chordata > Mammalia > Primates > Tarsiidae > Cephalopachus > Cephalopachus bancanus. Next base: position 8,321,181 of record JAPVLO010000011.1, on the reverse strand, counting down.
TCTACTGGAAGAATTGTGAATACTGCACTCATCTCAATTTCCAGACAGTAACAGAGAGATGGAATGTGGCAGATCGCTGAAATGCTATGGCACATAGCAACCCATACTTTTGCCATGAAAAACAGCAATTAAATGAAAGGATTTGATTTTCAGAAGTTGAATCTCCTGCTGCTTTCTCATTTTTTCCTTTATGAAATAAGCGGTTAATAGAAATAAGTGGTTACTAAAAGTGGTACTAGTTTTAATACCAAGAAACTGGTGCATTTAGCTAGTTATAACACACACTTAGGATATTTCTATGAAATTGTGTACCCTGAGGCTTGTCCAGTTTGTCCCTGATCCTCTCCTGCACCTCACCCTCTATTTAGGGACTTGTAGCCTACAGTGAGTAGGTAAAGTGCAGAAGGGTCTCACAAGATCTGAGTCCTCACATTTAGCTAATAGCCCTCTCAGGAATCAGGAGGAATCAAACTCAAGATCTTTCCATTTGCGTTTGTTTTCTCCTCTCTTCGTTTTGTTGCTGGGACACAGACATAATGCTGGGTAGAGAAAAGGGGACTCTGCCAGGTCTGTCCTGTACACAGCCTTCCGTCATCCCTGCGGGGCTGCTGCTGCAGTCACCTGGTGTGGGTTTCTGACCCATCCTGCTGCTAGTGCTCTACTTCAGACATGATTTATTTTCGTTTAGAGTGGGAAGTAAGAACTTGAATTTAGTTGTATCGGGTCATATAGCGTAGGAGCTTCTTGAGAGTATTTCTAGTCGTTGATTTACCTAGAATTAGCCAAGATTTTTAGACCTGAACTCTAGACATTTTGGTAACAATTTTTTCTCTGATTTGCTTGTTGCACGTACATTATCAGTGTGGCAGTACTAAGTACAACATTGTGGTGATCTTTATATTGGTTTTCTTGCTAGTATGTGAAGATAAGTGTCTCTTGTATTTAAAGAAATGTTTTTTAAAAGACCTGATGTACTTTTGGAACAGATCTGTGTAAAGTAAAATGTAGCCTTTATTTTTTATGCAACACTTTTTTTTTAAGTAAATGATACGAAATAAAGATGATAGGGTAAATATTCAAGCTTGTAAGAGGAATTAGGAGAGAATTGTTGCTAAGCTGTTTTATGGGATTTTACTTTACTTAGTAATTGCATATGAACATATTTGTGTGAAGTCAGCACTGGTCAGATTCTTAGTAGTGTGTCTGGACTATTTAGTGCTTTGGAACCAAAAACCAGAATGAATGATTTGCTGAAGGTTCACAAAAGAACTATAAAAATACATAAAAGGTAGATCTCTAATAAAAGTATTAGGGTTTATGGTTAGTTGTTGAAGAGATTTCTAGTGAAAAATAACCATATCTATAATGAGCATTTAGAAGATTGCCTGCCCCCCACTACCAAAAAAAGACAATGGTACTAATTGTATTCTGAGACAAAATCACAACTGTAAACTTTCTAACACTGTAAGTTTGCTGATTACTGAAATGGGAAGAACAAGGGATACCACGGTATCTCCCTCTTAGTCCTTGGATTCTTGCTTGACTAGAAGGGTTTGAAATTGCTGTGCTGGTTTGAAAAGGATTCTTAAGGCTTGTGCCAATTCTGTGGTATTATAAATGACAGTTTAAAAAAGTGTTTCTGCATCCATCCCTAACTGATAAAATACTGAAATAGCAGTAACTTTGTATAACATTTGTTTCAAAGTTTCATTAACCATAGTAGTAAAGTTAATAAATTATTTTTCTCTGTCTTGTTTCATTGCACTTTTTAAATAAAGAGGCTGCCGTCAAGCAAACTCAGGACTTTAAGCAACTGAGAAATGAAAAGAAAATACTTGAAAAGGAATTTAAGAAGACACAGGTACTAGATAAAAGCAATGCACACATATCTTAAACTTTTGGTTCCCATAGAGTCTCTTGTTTGTCAGCTCAATGTAGAAACCAGGCTTCAGGCCACCTGGCCAACAGTCACAGTTACGTGTTGGACCTCTTCTACATTTGGTCTACAATGGCTACACTCCTTATTCAGCATAAACACTGTTAGTGTTTTCTTTTCACAGGAAAGACTTGACGAATTTTCTAAACAGAAAAATGAGAAAGGTGAGTATTCAGTTAATGCTTACGTAAAAGTTCTGTTTAGACATGCAGTATTTTTTAAACTACTTTTTTCCCGTATTTTTAGAGTTGAAACATACTGGAACACAAATTTCAAGTGATTCATATGGAAGCATAGATAAAAGTGAGTATATTGCAACTTTGGTTTTAATGTTGTATGTTACTTTTTTAATGATTTAGGAGGCTGCATGTTGCTTTTCATATAATTGTGAAAATGTGAGGGCTTAGTAGATGTTTCATGTTAGAAGTCATATTATTTTGGGTCTTCATTATATCCAAATATATAATCACTTTCTTGTCTTATAAGATAATACGGTGATTGAAAGAGTCAGAAGTCCTATTGTATATTTTCAGAAAACAGAATAATTTAGGAAAGGCCCTAAGGTAAAAGGAAAGGTAAAGTGATGGTCATAGCCCAGGGGACTACAAATTTGGACATGTACCCTCCATTGTTGAGTGCATTGTCTTACATAGAGACGAGGAGGCATAGCACTAGAAAGTGAGAAATTGGAGTTTTCACTTTAACACTGCCATTTGCTGTCTGACCCTTGGCTACTTAACTTCCCTTTTTTGTGTTTTTTTGTTTTTCCTTTTAAAAATGGAGAGTATTGGGCCAGGTGCAATGGTTCATGCCTGTAATTCCAACACTTTAGAAGGCTGTACCAGGAAGATCACTTAAGGCTAGGAGTTTGAAACCATCCTGGGCAACTTAGTGAGACTTTGTCTCTGCAAAGAAAAAAAATAGCTGGGTGTGGTGGCACTCTCCTGTAGCCTCACCTACTTGGGAGACTGAGGTGGAAGGATTCCTGGAGCCCAGGAGATAGAGGCTATGGTGAGCTGTGATTACGCCACTGCACTTCAGCTTGGATGTCAGAGTGAGACTCCAACTCAAAAAAATAAAGCAAACAAATAAATGGAGAGTATGAATTTGCATTTCTTTTCTATCCCACAAGTTTTGGGGGGGGTGCATTTAAAATGTTTACAAAGTAAATAATGGTATTTTCATCTCACTTAATGTGTTGTTTTTCTTCCAAGTGGAAATGATTTAAAACACTTAAATTGTGTGCAATGTATAGTGTCTCTTGGGAAGTCATCTTTACGTTTTTTCCTTAATTTTTTAAATTTAATTCAGAGCACAAGTTCGTGTTTTCCGTGGCCTAAGACTTTTACACTTCTCACCTTCAGTTGCCTGCACATTCACTGGTCACTAACCTATCCCTGATGTGTCAGTTCCCTGTGCTTTGACTCTGTTCTTCACACTCTTGGGTATGAGATTTGAGACTGGAAGTGATAGGTGTTGCTGAGAGAAGCAGAAGGCTTGACAGCATGCTGCTTTCCACCCAGCAGCCAGTTGTGGAATTGACTTGTCTTCTCATTTAGGATGCACAGATTTGTTTTAGGGTTCAGCTCTTCCTAGGCCTTACTCCTCAAAGCAGAGCACTTCCCCCCACTTTGTGTAGTTGCTCTCTAGCCCTACAATCTGTTTTATTTTTTTCAAGTTACTTGTCACTATTTCAAGTGAAATCGTTTTATTTTTATCTACCGTCACGATGAGGACAGGGGTATTGTCTGTTTATATTTTACTTTTTTCCAAATAGATAAATGAAGTCTTTTGGAATCTGCTGATAGGCGTAATGGTTTTAATATCTAGTTCTTAAGTGTATTGTTAACACTTTACCTTAATACTTGACTTATGGAAAAGATGTGCCAGTTAGGCACTAAAGAGTATCAGACTGGCTTCACTTGACCAACAGGCTGCCTGATTGTCACTTTGCCTTTCCTTCATTTCACATTCCAATAAAAATGACAAAAATAAAACAATCGCTGTCCTGAATAATTAAAAAGCTTATCGTCAATAGAGGAAGTGAATGAGGAAGGTGTACAGCAGGTGATATCAATTGGTGATGAAACCCACAATCACAGAAAAAATAGCAGCTCTCAAAAAGCAAGTTTTCATTGCAGAAGCCTGGAGTTTACCCACATCAGAGATGGCAGGGAGTGGGAGAAGGAGCAGGACATTAGCATTTGCCAGGTAATTGACTAAAGGGTGGAAAGTGTGCCAACATTTTGGCTTCAAAAACTGTTTCTGGCCCTTGCCCCTAAAGTAGGGCCCCATTTTAGTTTTCTGAAGCTTTAGCTGTGACATGGGAGCTACTCAGAGTGGGTATAGGTATCAGAAAATTGGGTAGTTAAGGCTACTTTAAAAGATAGCCCCTCCTCTTCCTAGAATATGAGATGTTTACATGCTCCATGTAAACCCTCATGACTGTATCCACTCACCATGCTCCCCACCCCCATGCAGAGTCCTATAGGTTTACAAACTGAGAAAGCGTTTATTGCCAAAGGAATAAACTAAAAATGTAAGCTGAAGAAATATACTCTGACTACCAGAGATGCTCTGCCTAATCTATCATCTAAGCTTGAGAAAAAGCAATGACAAGAAAGAAAGGCACCAGATGCAAGAAGACTGGAGAAATATCTTAGATGATGAATGAGAAGGAAATACTGAAAATGGAATTAGTGTTCTTAGAGAAAGTCTATAGGCTGCTGCTGTGAAATTGTTGAATTGGGCGTCTTGAAAATTGAAAATACAATTTCATGAATAGACCCTGTAGAAAGGTGGGAATATTGGATGGACAAATAAAAGGTCCATTCAGCTAATCAAAAGATTAAACTTTCGGCATCTCTGAGAGCGTGGTGCAAAGAGATGAACAAAATAATATTAGAGAAAGTGAAAGGATTGGAGGAGAGAGCCCCATGTCTCAGTGTTCATCTATTAGAACTTCTCAGAGGGAAGAACAGGACCACAAGGAAAGAAGTTATGAAGAAGTGCTGTTTCCCTGAGCAGAAAACACACTCCTATTTTTAGGGCCCAGCAAGTGTTGAGCAGGACTTTGGTGTACAGTCTCCGCCTCTGAGACGCTCAGAGGAAATATATCTAAAAGCAAAAGAAGCAGACAGATTGAAGATGAATGCAGAGGGAGGGAGAAAGATAACTCCAAGCATGAAAGCAGTCATATAAGAAAAAAAGTAATTCAAACTAAAAGATGAATTTACAAGATTAAAAGTTTGGTTAAAGGTGCAGTTCACCAAGAAGATACTACTGTTAGGGAACTAAAAGCATAAAACTGTCAAGCAAAGATTTTGGAATTTCTAGGGGGAGTTTCCAGCCAAGCCTGTTTTCATCATGGGAGGCTTCCATGTATTTTTCTTTTTTTTTTTTTTTACAAATAGAGAAAAAAGAGACAGGAGATGGAACTGGAATCACAATTCTGAGATTGATAATTTACATACAGTTCTTTATAAACCACATACCTGGAGTTCTTTAAAATAGTTTTCAAACATATATAAAAGTTGACTAGTAAATAAACAAAAAAATGCAATTTGAGATATTAATAAAAATCCCCCTGAATAAAGAAAACCTACAAAATTTACCTAATAATAAACTCTTACAAACTCAAACCTCTCTTGGGTAACAGAAAATAAAAGTGAAATACTAAATTGTTTTGGAAATAAATAGTAGGATATTTTTATTAAGACCTTTGAGATATAGCTTATTTCTTTGATATTGAAAGGACTATTTTATGGCCTTAAGTGAATGTTTTAGAAAGCAAGAAATACAGAGACTGAAGTGTTTAACTGAAGAAGAAAATTCATGAAGATGCAAATAAGTTAATGAAATAGGAAAAAAACCTATTGATTTCGGACAATTAAAATTGATAACTAGGTCTTTGCAATGCTAGTAAAACCAACAACTCTTTGGCAAGTGTTGTCAAGAAAAGAAGGGGGAACCCAATACCAGGCCAGGCGCATTGACTCACCCCTTTAATCATAGCACTTAGCTGGGCTCAGTGGCTCAGCCTGTAATCCCAGCACTTTGGGAGGCTGAGGTGAGTGGATTGCCTGAGCCTGTGGGCTCGAGACCCACCTGGGCAACTTGGCGAGACCTCATCTCTACAATAAATTAAAAAACTAGCTGGGCATGGTAGTGCGTGCCTATAGTTCCAGCTACTTGGAAGGCTGAGGCGGAAGTATCGCCAGAGCCCAGCAGGTCGAGGCTGCGGTGGCCAGGAGCGGCCGCTGCACTCCAGTCTGGGTGACGGCGTGAAACTCCAACTCAAAAAAAAAAAAAAATCATACCACTTTGGGAGGCCTAGATGGAAGGTGTGCTTGAGTCTGTGGATTTGAGACCAGGCTAGGCAACACAATGAGAGCTTGTCTTAAAAAAAAAAAAAAATCAAAAATTAGCCCAGCATGGTAGTGTGTACCTGTATTCACAGCTACTCATGAGGCTAAAGTAGAAGGATCACCTGAGCCCAGGGATCGAGGCTGTAGTGAGCTGTGATCATGATAATGCCACTACACTCTAGCCTAGGAGATGAGAGTGAGACTCCAACTCAGAGGAAAAAAAAAAGAAAGAAAGAAGAAAACAATATCAGGACTGAGTGGAGAAATTTCTTAATTTATGAGTTCATATTCAGATTGAAAATGTAGATGGAATGAACCATTTTCTAGGAAAACGTGACAAACCTGTACAGAAAATAATCCAGAAGAAATTTTTAAAAATATTTTTAAGATCTAGCACCATAATAATTCCAGATGGTTTATGCATGAGTCCTGTGAAGACTTCTAGCGAAAAACTAGTATCTTTATTTGTTTCAGACCTTAGGAAATAAGGAATGTTTCCATTTTATTCTCTTAGGCAAGCATAACCCTGCACTAGAAGCAAATAAGAATCATATGCGCCCATATCCTCAAGACTCAACTCTTGTCAGTTGTTAATACGGTTGCAAAAATGCTAAAGAAGATCTTAAGAATCAAATCCATGAATAATTTAGTATACAGACAAATTATGCTTTATGGATTTATCTCAGGAATACTACAACTGGTTCAGAGAATGTTATGATCATCTCAATTCAGCATCCATTCCTGATTTAAAAAAAGAAATTTGGTGATGTAATGGAAAAAACAATTTTAACTTGAGAAAGCTGAAACATTAAAATTGTAGGCAGTACTGTCAAAGAAGACAAGCATGCTTTTTGTTACTTCCGTTCTTTATATACTGGAGGCCCTAACCAGTGTAGCAAAATAAACACAGAAGCATAGGAGCTCTAAATACTAATAAGAAAAAATCAAAATTGTCCTTATTTTAAATGATCTGACTAATGTAGAAGATCCAGATGACTTTGCTAGAAACAGAACTAGAAGTAAAGGAGCTTGGTCAAGCAACGGCATATGCAGTGAACATATACAATGTTCTGTTACTTACCCGTTAGAAAAGGACTGAAATAAGAACAACTCATGCTCAGCTGACACCCGAATCAGCAGCAAAAGACCTAAAATAAGTGTGGTATCTCTACGAGTAAAGCTATACAACATCCCTGAAGAGCATTAATGAAGACCTCTATACATGTCAGCATTATGCTCCTGAATGGAGAAGACTGAGAGCATAAACTTTCCCCAAACACATTTATAAATACTATATACAGTCTCACTCAAAATCTCCTTGAGGTTTTCTGTGGAAAAGGGCAAACATGGTGAAAGTTTATCAAGAAGAATACATGTTTGGAGTAATAAAATTTTGAAAAAGAGAAAAACTGCAAGAATCATGTCCTAACAGGCATTAAAACCTGTCGTGATTAGCCAAGTGTGGCATTGGTAGAGAAACTGACAAAGCAATGAAGTACAAAAGAAACTTCTAAATAATATGTAAGTCCAGAAATACTCATAAATGCCTCAGAGTTTGATAAAGGAAGCATTTTAAGGGATTAGGGAAGGGTGTACAGTTCAATTTAAGGCGGTGTTATCACAACTAAGTATGAAACTACACTGAAGAATTTTTTTTCCTCCTTGTTGGGACTTGATAGGTTTTATTTCGTTTTTTTGGTTAGATTAAAAGTCATGAGTGCTTGATTAGAATAGGCATAGCTCTGGTTAATAGCCTCCATACGGAATGGAAAAGTAACTTTTTTTCTTTTTTTTTAAGGTTCCTTGTTTGCTGCTTTGGGTATACGTAATAAGCAGGGATCCTGGTCAGGTCACTTAAGCAAAGGGGATTACAGTATTTGGAAGCAGGCTTTTGGGTAGGTTAAATCACAATGTAGATAAGCTACTTGGTCACAGAATTTTGGAACTCAGAAATGGATGTGCCTCACAACAGTGAATATCAGAAGGTGGATTTGGCTCAGAAGAGGTGGAAATAAATGTCCAACCTTTCAAATTGACCTGTAACTGCCCTCCACATGCATCCTGGTCCTCTTTCTGTGGATTTCGCTTTTTGGAGTGATGCAGTTTTCCAACTTAAATAGGGCTAACCTGTTTCAAAATATGTGATTTCCTGGAGATGTTTTGGTTTAAAAGATTGGTCTTTGTAGCCTCTATTGAAACTGGATTAAGAATTTCACTAACTTCAATAAATGCTTAAGGTTAATGTAAAAGCTGAAGTCCAAGGAAACTGTACTAGAACCTTGAGGTGGTGACCTGAAACATAACTAATAATACTTAAGCTACTTCTAGTTGAATTTTAATTAGTATGGGTTGTCTTTTTACGCATATTCCACCACAGCTATTAAGTTTATATTTTCATGAATATTTTTTGCTTTGGAAAGTTTTTTTTTGGAATTTGTATATTTAACAATGCTAAACAAGCTTTAAAACCACAGCATAATATTCTTAATGTGATATTAATTTAATTAGGACTGTCTTAGTTATAACTCCCCTTGGCCTTTCAACTTGAATTAGTGATTCTTAACCATTTAGGAATTTATACTCCTTTGAAAATGTATAAAAATCCCAAAAGTTTTACTTTCCTTATAAAAACATGTGCCTCTTCTTTTTTTGCTTGTGTGTGTGATGATCGGTTCCTATCCATATGTTTATACACACATACATTTTGCCTCCCACTCCATTTCACACAAGTCTATTGGTGGATTTTCTACAATCCTTATACTCCCCAGATTAATCACAGCATGGTTAACTCTGGTGCTTTTTCTGAAACCTCATATAATTGAGGGTTGCTTCTCTGCTATTTCCTCTAAAATGCATAGAGCCCAAATTCCTTATATTGTATTGATCATAACAGTGTTTCCTTCCCCTGTCTCAAAGCACTCCGGTGAAAATGTATGGGCCAGAGTCATTTGTTACATGAATACATTAAGAGGTGATAACCTTTCCATCAATAACTAACTGAATTATGCAGTGGTTGAGTTTGGGGAAGATACTTATGTTACCTAGCTTTCTAAGTTCCTAATAAGTCCTGATTTTACAGAGGCATGTTTTGGTCTTATAAAGGTTGAGCCTAGTGACATGACTTTAATGCTTTACTCTTTTTCACAGGAAAAGTAAAACTGCTTCTGAAGGAACTCTGGCTCTGTGTCAATACAACACATAGACTCCCTGGTGAGGGCAGCAGATGTGTCCCAGGTGAGAAAAGTTTACGGAAATTCATTTCATATGAAAAAGTAGAGATGTTTGCCATAGGCATTGCAGCCTTTGGTTTTTATTTTTTTATTTTATTTATTTATTTTTTTTGAGATGGTGTCTCACTCTGTCACCCACACTGGAGTGCAGTGGCCGCTCCTGGCCACTGTAGCCTCGACCTGCTGGGCTCCAGCAATCCTTCCGCCTCAGCCTTCAAAGTAGCTGGAACTACAGGCGCTTGCTACCACACCTGGCTAATTTTTTTGATGTATTGTAGAGATGAGGTCTCGCCAAGTTGCCCAGGCGGGTCTCGAATCTGTGGACTCAGGCAATCCACTCACCTCAGCCTCCCAAAGTTTGGGATTACAGGCTGAGCCACCGAGCCCAGCTAGCCTTCAGTTTTTAATACATCCTGATTCTGACATTAAAGGAATGAAATAAGCTGGAATGAGTGGATGCTTTTAGTTCTACAAAACTCATTTCTCCTCAGTGTGACTTCTAATCTCACTAAGTGCATTTAGCTTTTATCAGAGAACATTGAGAGAAACTGGAAGGACAAGGAGCAGGGCATCAATGGCAGGTATATATGCAAAACTTGAGGGAGGTGGTTTTTTTTATGAATCATTTTGTGAGTCTGATGATTCCATCAGCAGTTTAGCTGAATTCACTTTTACATAATTTGCCAGTTCCTTGGGTTGAACATCCTGATTTGCAGTCGGGTGTCCTGGAGGTGTTCTACTGTGTTCTCCATTACAGTTGATTTAGGATTTGGAAATCGTCATTAGTCATTCTAAGAGGAAGGGGGAGAAGACAGCTGTCTCGTGTAAAGTAAATCTGCTTCTTCCTTATCTTTGTTTTTTTACTAATTTCTTATGATTAGCTGCTGTGAATTTGTAGGACTTTGAGAATCTAAATCTGTAGAAACATATGCACCTAATTTTCCTCTCAGGTTTCTGAAGATAAAGTTTCTTTGCAATAAATGCTAATGGCAAGTTACTGATTCTTATTTATTCTGGATTCAGTAGTTGTCCAGTGTAGGGAGCATATTTTATGGGGTTCTTTTAAGTAGATGTTTTCCTCAGTTTTCTTATGAATAACAGCATCAATAGGAACCAGGTGGTGCCTGCAACTCCCAAATAAGTTGCTTTTGTTTAGAGCTTACATGTCTGTCTTCAGGCAGAAGCAACCTGCGAATTCTCTTCATCTTCTTTGTCAGTCAGGTCTATTTTAAACACTTTATATTGTTGAGATGTTATTAAAAGGCTGCCCTTCATTTTATAATCTGATGCTTTTATTTAAAAACATACTTGAGAGAGATAAGACTATTATGTTCATAGTTCAGAAAATTTCCTTGGACCCCTTGCCCAGATTTCCTGAATTTTAACATTTTTTATTATCAGTGATCAAAACCAGAACTTTTGGCACAATCCTATTAACTGAATTGTGGATTTCGCCAGTTTCCCACTAAAGTCTTTCCATTTCAGGACCCTGTTGGGACCCCACGTTGCTCTAGTCGTTACCTTGCTTTCCTCTCCTTAAGTGTGGCAGTTCCTCTATTTTTCCTTGTCTCTCATGTTGCTGACACCTGTGGAGAGTGTTTCCTTTGTGGAAAGCCTATCGTTTTGACTTGTCTGACGTTTTCGTATAGGATTGAGTTTGAGTGCTTCTGGCGAGAACACTATGTGAGGGTGTTTCCCTTGGGGTAGGTGATGTGGGTCTGTGCTATCACTGAGGATGGTAATCTTGATCACTTGTTTAAAGTAGTGTCTGCAGACTTCTCTATTGTGAGGTTGCTGAGTTTTTTTTTTCCTTGCCTAATTAACATTAATTAGAAAGATTCTTTGACATTATGCAAGTTTTCTATTTCTCTACAGTTTTCACCACTGATTTTATCATCCATCAATTGATCTTGCTTACTACAATTACTGCTTTGGTGTTTGCCAGATAGTAGTTTTTTATTTATCTCATTCTTTCTGCAATTTTTTAATTGCAATTCTTCTGTAAGGAAGAACCATTCCTTCTCCATCATTTATTTATTAACTTATTCATTTACACCGTAAAGTCTCATAGATCTTATTTTATTCTGTACATTGTAATTCAGTGCTGTCATTATTTATTGCTTAAATTGCTCTGGCTTTAGTGGGCACGTCTTTAGGTTGACTCTTGGGCCCTTTATACATACCCATCCTTTTCTGAGTTTTTACTTTCTGCTACTGCAAGATGTTTTAGTCTCCACTTAGATTTTCCCTCCCCAGCCTATAATCCACTGCTTCTCCAAGGAGTCTTGGATCCTCTGTAAAACTTTCAATTATAACAAGTGGTGTGGACTCATGTACTTTTGCTAATAATTAGTACTGCTGAAGTTCACAAATATCAAGACACAAAAGGATTGACTTTCTATGGGAACTCTTGTGTTGAATTATCATGCTAAGCACTCATGTGATCTCCTTAGGTCTTTCAGGACACTGTGTAGACATTGACCATAGGCAGGCTTGATAGCAGTTGATTTCAGATCACTTTTTGGGCAAAGAAAATAATGTCCCTGTCAACAAAGTTCTGCCAGATTTTGGTTGCGTGGCAAGATGTACCAAGAGAATGGGTGAGTTAGGAGGGCCCCTTTCACTGCATCCGTTGCCTTTCCCTGTGCATCATGCTGCTGGTGGGCTGGTGGCTTGTCTCTTCCATTCATTCACCTCCCTGTCCATCTCACTTTTTTTACTGCAAGAAAAGTGGCATACTTAAGAAGCATACTCAGTTCTTCTAGGATCATGTTGAGAAAGTGATTGGTTGCCTTTAAAAAAAAATTTCCACTTAGACTTCATCAATATGGCAAGCGTTTTGAACTGTTTCAGTAAGTTTTTTTTTTTAAGTTTTCTTGATATTGGAAATATTTGATGTCTACCTTTCTTTCCCCACAGAAACACCTGTCAAAGAAATCACCGAATCCAGAGCTCCTGGGGAAGATGACATGCTACCTCCAGCGCAAGGCAGTCCTCTCGGGACTTCAGATGTACAGACATGCTTCACAAAACTGTCCATGGAGATACAGGGAGATTTTTCCTCATGTAAAAATGTGGAAAAAGAGAGGCCTGGCAGAGCACATTATAGAACTGACCGTCTTTTTAATGAGGATGGAAATCCTGAGATTTTAATGCCAAGTCACAGTGACAGCGACAGCACTAGCTTTTCTGACCATGATCATTTTTTAGATGATGATCTGCAAGCTGCAATTGACTTCTTCAAACGTCCACCCCCTCTTCTGTCTCCAGTGCCCTCACCCCCTCTGGCGTCATCACCTCACCTGGGTTCCTTGCCTTCTTCACTTGAGCCTGTGAGTTTTGCACTCTGAGTTTGAATTACCAAGTGGGTACTTTGTCTAGAGGTCATTGACTATCAAAGAATATTATGGGTATTTCGGGGAATATTTTCATTTTAGCCAATTTTGTTAGGGGGCCTCATGAGAATTTGAAAAGGCAAGCCAGTACCCTTTGGATGAACACATACAGTATGAATGGCTGCACTTTGTATCATGCGTTCCTATTAGTCTTTATCCACAACCAGATTACAAGTTTCTTGTAGGGAGACTGTGTCTTAATTGTTTGTTTTTATCCCGGTGCCTGGCACATAATAGACAGGTTCAAGTGAAGAAGGCAAGGAACCCAGGTGAGGTGATGACACCAGAGGGGGTGAGGGCACTGGAGACAGAAGAAGGGCAGAAAGTTTAAAGAAGTAGTTATGTGTTTGTGTGCATGGAGCTTTACAGTGATCCAGAAATCCATGTACATAGCCTGCATGCCCGTTAACCTCATGCAGCTGAGTTCTCTGGCTTTACCTTCGACGAATTCGTTGTCTTTTCTTTTGTTTGCCAAATGGTTTATAGTAGTTTCTTAGGAAGGTAGTCTTGATGAAGCAGATGGGTATACTCTTTGCCTTAAGGGACAGGTGAGTGTTTTGCTACTCGGGGTCCCTTTTTTCTGTTAGGCTGGGTCCCAGGAATGTGGAGATGGTGGAAGATGCACTTGCCTCTGTGTCAGGTCTGTTGTGTGGAGGTGGACCGGCAAGGGAGCAGATGACTGCAATGCTATGTGAGCCCAGCAGTGCTGGGAAGGACAAAGAAATGAAGCTTGGTCCTGAATGGAAGCCAGGGCAGGTTGGGGGTGCAAAGTGCTTCTGAGGATAGGGGCCCACACTGAGTTTCAGGCGTGAATGAGGGGCTGTTCACAGCGGTGTAGAGCCTAGGGTGTGCTGTGTGGGGCCACATTCCTGCAGCAGAAGCCAGATAACTCTGATGTCACCAGTAACACGATGTAGGAGGAGAAGAAGATATGGAGTCCCAGGCGGAATCCTGGGGACTGTCCCCACATAAGTGAGAAGTCAAAGAAGAGGAGTGAGTAAAGGAGATTGAAAACTGTGTCAGAAGAGTAGAGGAAAGTAGGACATAATGATGTTTTGGAGTTGAGGAGAGGAAAGAATTCTCTCCGTGGGAGCGCGTGTGAGTTGTCAGTTTTTAATCTTCATCAGCCTGCCCCGTACTCGTGCGGAGGCAAGATGCTTCTGCTGTTAGCGCTGTCCCAGTGGCCCCATGCTAGAGGCAGCTGACTCAGTAGGCAGGGCCTCACTGGGGATCAGAGAGGGTTTCTAGGGCAGAGATGGTTGAAGAACAGGAACTGGGAGGGAGAGCTATGTAAAGTGGCACAGATGTGGATGATGGCAACAGCCAGGAGATAGCACTGATGTGAGGATGTGAGGGGAGACATGGCAGAAGACATCCATAAGACACCCTTGTAACAATGGCACGCGTATGATGAGTGGGAGGCAGGGAAAGTAGAGGGCTGTGTAGCCAGAGGCCGAATATCTTTGTTACTTGAAGATAGGGAAGTAAGAGTGTGAAGTTAAGAGACAAATATAACCTCAGCCCTGTGTGAAGTGGGGCGTGGCTTGCGAACTGTGTCTGTTACTGTGTCAGGCCTCTGGGAAGGCCTGAGCAGCTTTGAGGAGGGGATGAAGCAGTGTTGCAGCAGAAATGGAGTTCCCTGGCCACCAACAGAGAGTCTAGAGTCTGGATAGAGTCTTCAGAAAGCATGTACTTTTTTTTAAAGCACGTTTAATTTGTAGTCATGTTTAGTCTGTTGACCTAGTGTTTGACTAGTATATATTTTAATGCATTTAATTGATAGTCCTGTTTAGTCTGTCAGGTTAGTGTTTGACTAGTATAATTTGTGTTTTTTTTTTCAGGAAAACTACTTTGGAGAATGCATAGATTCCAGTGATAATGACTCAGCCCAGCCTAGAAATTCTGCTGAGTCCGTTTCAGAAGATGATATGACTGCATCCCAGAATTATTTTGGCTCATTAAGAAAAAGTAAAGGAAGTGACGCACGGGAGGAAAGGCCCAAATCACACGAAGCTCGTCAGACTCTGAATACACTGGGGGGAAACACAGTGACAACCGTTGGATTTGGGACTTTCACAGCCACTCTGAGAGAGCCTTCAGCCACATACTCTTTAGCTGGTGAAAAACACTGGACGGTGTCCTCTCAATTCATGAGTGACAGAAACAGAGACATTTTACATGCTGCAAAAAGACACACCGAGGTTAGGGAGATGGATAAGTCAGTACAAACCGAGGAAACACTTCATCAGTGCTCACCAAGTCTGTGCATTGGGAAATCGTCTGGCCGCCCCGCACAGGAGAAGGGAGCTGCCACTGGAAAGGCAGAGTTGGTATGTACTCCACTTGGCAAGAGGCCGTTAAGTGAAGTCATCAGATCTGGAGAAAAAAGCCTATTGCCCAAAATGATAGGATCACCCAAATCAGAGTTGACTATGTGGACACTAACTAATGAAATCACTTCTGAATCAGATTGTATAACAGTTTCTGATCATTTTCAGAGACTCTCTAAAGAAATGGAAAAGGAAAAAGAAGATTTGCAAGGGTTCATTTTAGGAGAGTCACCTGAATCGGAAGATGATGCAGGGGATGCAATGGATGTGGAAACCAGTTTTTCATCCTCTTCTACTTTGGTCACATTGTCTGTTTGCAGTACTCCTCAGTCTTCTGGGATAGAATATGGTGATGACAGAAATATTCCAACAGAAGTATTCTCTACTGAGCTGCATCATTCAGAACAAAAATTACAAACGAAAACTTTAAGCACGTTACATCTGCAGTCTGAACCACCAGAGTGTCCAATGGGAGGACGCAACCTGGAGAATAGCTCATGTGCTCTGAGCCCCGAACTGGGAGCATCTAATTTTAATGGCCAGAGGAGCAGTGAGATAACACATTCAAAAGTTGTAAAAAGCATGACCAAAGTCCATTCACTTTCTCAGTCAGTATTTATGAAAGCTACAGAAGATGGACAAAGTGAAAGTCAAGATTCAAGAACTAAGCTGCCACTGTGTAAGCCAGGATTCACATCAGTGGCAGGTTCTCAGGCTGACTTGAGCAAGAGCTTGGATTTTGTTAAAAGCACTTCTTGGCATCATAGTGATTTATTACACAGAAGTGAAGAATGTCCAAGAGCTAAATCAGAACATGAACAAAAGACTAACAACCAGTTGCAAAAGCCAACACCATCCCTCCAGAATAGAGGATCAACACCCAAACTCGGTTCTCCCAGAGAAAATAACAATCCTGTAGAATTTAAGACCTCTGCTTCATTATTGCCTAATCAAGTATCAGTTATCACAAAGCAGGCAAGACCTGAAAAGATTCAGAGTGCTACATTGGAGCACTTGAGACCACATGTGAATGAACCTGCCTTAGTAACAGAAAATAGCAATAATGGAACTGATGAGGTGTCCTCTGTCGCACAATATGGAGTCAAAGAGCATACAACACAAGATACCAAGGAAGTGTCTGCTGTGAAAAGCCCTTCACCAGGAATTTCCTCCTCCAGGAGAAAATTAGATCTCTGTTCCCCAGGTGGTTCTTCACTAGTAGAATATTCTGACTGTTCCACAAATGGCAGGTTGTCTTTCTCTTCTGAAAACATCCTCCTCCAAAACCAAGACATGGCAGGGGAAGCGGCAGTGCAGGGTGAGGTGCAGAAGCAAAGGCAGCTTCTGCATGCTGTGGACACAGACTCGAGTGGGGTGTGTGGCAGTGAGCAGCTCCCAGCCACGCAAGTGACAGCGCCTGGCAGTGTGCCTGTTGAGGAGACCCCCTGTGGAGACACAGGGGCATCCAGTGGCAAGGCTTTGGCTGTCGCAGGTGACTCTCCTCGAGGCGAGACTCTGGCTGTCACAAGCGACTCTCCTCGTGAGGCTCTGGCTGTTGCAAGCGACTCTCCTCATGGCGAGGCTCTCGCCATCACAAGCGACTCTCCTCATGGTGAGGCTCTGGCCGTCACAAGCGACTCTCCTCATGGCGAGGCTCTGGCTGTCACAAGCGACTCTCCTCATGGCGAGTCTCTGACTTTCGCAAGTGACTCTCCTAGCACACCGCAAGATGCTGATGAGCTTCAGAAATTGACGTCTAAAACTGGTGGTACTTTTCCGGAATGGTTTACCACCACAGGCGCTGCTTTTTCTTCAGCGTTTTGCAGAAAAGATGGAGAGACACAGGATGTCTCCCAAAGTAGTCTTCCTGGTACTTTGCATTGCTACACAGGCATTCGGGAGGGAGGAGATGAGGACACTGAGGTCGAGAGTGAGGCATTTAGTTGCAGTGAGGGTGAGCATGAGCCTGAAGCCGTGATGGGCTGTGAACAGCATAGTGGCACTGCTGCCGACTCGCAGAAGGACTCAGGAGATGCAGATGCCGGAGTGACCGAGACGAAGCCTGCCTTAGAGCTAGGTTATTTGACCTCAGCTCTGCAAGATTTTAACATAAGTACTTTTTCTGAGCTAGACAGGCTGTCTACATCAGAGGTAGTTATGTTTCTTGAGAGTTGTCAGTTAGGGGATTACAGTTCAGGGGACTCTGTTTCAGAATGTTCTAGTAAAGGAACCCTGAATAAAGAAATGAACAAAGAATTAAAGCAGAGTGAAATATCAGGAGATAAATACAGGAAGCAGCCCTGTGAAGAGGAAACACTTGGAATCTCCGAAGAGTGGATTGAATCAGAAGAAGAAAATTGTTCTTTAAAAAACGCAAGTCAGCTTACTCAATCTTCTTTGGAAACACTGTCTGAGGTTCTCAGCAAGATTGGGGAAGAACTGCAGACAAGTCATGAAGATTGCAGTGGTAAAGATACTGGCAACTTACTGCTCTTAGATATACAAAACAACATGGCAACTGAAAATGTAGAAGAAAAAGTTTCATCTCAGGAAGCGACTGGCTCCCCATCACACTCTTCAGAACCAGCCCCACTGCCCACTGACTTGGACACGAGCTGCAGCTCTGCCATTAGTGGTAGACCTAGTGAAGACATTCTGAGCAGGCCCGAGGTGAATTCAGATGCAAACAGGCAGACAAGTGGGGAAGAGGGCCTGGAAAACCCAGTGGAACTGGCAGTCCTATGCTCTGACTCCATAGCAGAACCAAGGACAGAGCAAAGTTTGAGCTCCGAGGCCGAAACGACGTTTCAGTGTCAGATCTCGACTGTGACCTCAGAAGTTATAAATGTACTTATAAATAAGGGTCAGAATCTGGTCATTGAAAAGGGGGACAACTGGACAATCATCAGTGGCATAGCCGTCTTGCCACATGTGGACCAGGTTACACTGTTTGACACTTCTGGAGACATGCCTGTTTCTCAGGACCAAGGAGAGCTGGAAGCTGTTTGCATCCCAGTGACTTTTGCTGAGAAGTCCCCAGGGACCAGTCACACTGGCCCTCCATTTCAGGAACCTGCATGTGGCGGTAACCTTTCATGTCCCCAAGAGGATATTTCAAGCAGTGGTCAGAGCACCAACTTTGATAAAAGTCGTTTGCGGAATAGACCTGTTAAGCCTAGTGTACGGATTAGTTCTAAAATATATGATCAAGACTTTGAGGCTCAGACTGTTGCATCTGATCACACATATTATAACTCTAAACTAGAGCCATCTGGCAAAAATAAGAGTCGATCAAAGATTTCTAACAAAGATCAAGCAAACAAATCAGTAAAGACTTCATTATCAAGCAAGGCTGAAACTCATCAGAGTGAAATTTCTCAGTCATTTTCAGGGGAAAAAGGTAGTGTAAAAGCTCAAAGAAGTCAGACTCAAACCATTTTGGCAAATGCTGATACATCTACTCCTACAGATTGTTCTCCTGACACTCTGAGTAAAATACGGCAGGAAGTAGGGCCTCCTTTGCCTCCCCTGCTTGCTCCTCTGATAGCTACACCTCCAAGGACTTCACAGCCACTTTCTCCGCTTGTATCAAGTTCTAGTCCTTCCTCACCAACCTCTCCTGGCCAGATTTCTCCCTTGAGCGAAATCCCGGTGCCTCCTCCCCTATCCCCGTGGCCCGAAGATCCCAGATGCGCCTCTCCGCCGGGACCTTCCCCGTCTCCGTCTGTGGTGTCAGCTGGCGACAGGATAGTGTCATCTCCGCTGCAATTCTGTGCGGCCACACCAAAGCACGCACTCCCAGTGCCTGGCAGACTCCCACCGTGTGCATCCGGCCATGCTGCTGCCGGAGGGCCACAGGAGAATTCCGTTAAAATCCTTGACACCATGTACCCAGAGTTATCTGCCCGGGCCCGGACCCTCAACATCCTCAAAGGGAACATTCAGCTCACTCGAGGCCCGTCTGCTGACTGCAAGAATTTACCAGGTCCTGTCAGTGCTATGAAAGGGTTCAAAGCTCTCACATCAGCCTCTACTGCTTTTGTCAAAGCAGGGAGCAGCACCGGTGATGACTCTAACCAAGAGAAATCAAGAAATCTGGGGACTCATCAGGATTCAGGTGGGAAAAGAACGTTGTTAGCATCGACACTGCGGAGTGCTAAGAGATTACGCCTGGATGGTGGGTCCCCGGAACCAGGAGCCCAGGGGGCCACTGCAGAACGACCCCCTGGGAGCCTCGGAAGGACCCTCTCTCCAGCCGAAGTTGTAACAACAGATGAGGAAAGAACTTGTTCTAGCCCAGCCACCAAGGCAGCTTCACACTTGCCTTTAAACCCCCAAGAAACCGTGGAGTCACACGATAAAGCCATAGCTAATGCACTGAAGAAAATTGCAGAGTTTTCTTTCGATTTGTTGCCTGTCATCCGTAGTCATGTATATGTGGGAAACATCTCCAAAAAGCCCGTCATGAGAGATCAAGAAAAAGAAGTTGTCTATGAATTTAGCACAACCAAAAAGGTACGTGGCTGCTTTTCTCTAAGTTCATTAGGAATTGCCTGTCCTCAAAGACAGATGCTGTCTGCTGTCAGCACAAGATGTCGATGACCCTGAACCAAAGTTTTATTTCAAAGATGAGAAAGGTTATGACAAATACTTCATTTCTAGCTAGCATTTTGTACGTTTGAAATATGGTAAGACACTGGAGGACTGATCATTTATCAAATGGCTTAAAATTTTAAAGAAAAGTATCTGTCGGAATAAAATTGCATATTTCCACTGGATCTTGGCATATTTTAAATGATTTCCTTCAAAGCTTCAAATTATCATGAAATGGATCCTTTTCTTTTAATAGCAGTATACGTGTTTGAGTGATTTGAGAGGCATACAGAAAGACTTTCTAGTAAGGAATGTCACAAATCAAACAGGAGCGAACGCTTAGTTCGAAGATGGGGGAAAGGGGATTGTGTAGATATACAAAGTTTATTAGGATTTTTATAGTTCTGTATTTTCTACATATCTATCAGTACTCTGTATGGATGATTTCCAGTTTTCGATGGATCATACTTCAGTGGTTATCTTCATATTCATTGTGACATAAATAGTTTTTTTTTATTAGATTGCTTACTGCAGAAAGCATAAAGAGCTCTATAAGTAACTTTGAAAGGAAATAAATGCATCAAATTATAAGCTAATCTGCCTCTTTCTGAGCAAAATCCTTTATCTAATATTTTAAAATCTAAACAGTCTATAGAGAAAATTAAAGTCTAGAACACAAGGATGAGAATAGGATTATAATGGGTTTAATACACATAGATGTGGAATTATTTTAGCAGAAACTAAGATACCATGATTTATTTGAGTGGTGACAGTTGGTGACTATGCCCTGCCCCAGTACTTTTCTATAGCAAATCATCAGTATTTTTAAGTCATAAGATGATATACACGCAGCCAAGTGATCTTCTGATACAGTGCAGCCTTTACACTGATGTAATTTATTTTTCTAATAGATACTCAGTTTTGTGACATTTAGCTATTCTTTGGTAGGCTCAAATAAATACAAATGTACATTGCCTTTTTATATTTATTTTTTATTTTTTCCAATCCAGCATTTAGCAGAGTGCTTGCTTCACTCTATACTCTCAGAACTGAAAATTCAGAAATTGTCCACAGACCACAATTACATTCACGCCCTCTGCAGAGTATATGTGGGTATTTGTCGGCAACTGGGAGACTTGGAAAGAGCTCGCTTGTTTTGCTACAGCCTACTTAAGGAAGGTATGTTTAGACTGTGACTTTTTTCTGTTGAAAATATATCAATGCCTTTGTACCATATTGTATTATACTTGGATCTGTATTTTCCAGCTGTGTGATTATTGCATGTCTTTCAAAATAATGTTGTTTTGTGTATTGAATAGTATCACATATAGTGTACAGAATACAGCATACCTTGCTGTACCTGGTTTTCAGGAGGACTTATGTCAGCACATACATTTCTGTTTGTAAATATAAGATCTCTCTTGACTGCACATCTGTTTAATGCCCTGTGTAGGTGCTTTAGAATTAGAAATAATTGCCATAAAATATGGGAATACTTTGAAAGTAAGTGGTAAGTGGCAAGCTAAATTGCCATAGCTCTGCTTGGGAAGAGCAGCAGCTCTGGGATGGGTTCATGGGCTGATGAAGAGTGAAGCAGAGACAGCCAGAAAGGAGGTGGAGACGTGAGGCTCGTCCTGTGATGATGATCTTGTGACTCTCTTTCTTCAGTCCCTGAGAGTGATTCTGATTCTTTTTTTTTTTTTTTGACTTGCAGTCTCACTCCATCACCCAGACTGGAGTGCAGTGCATGCTTACGGCCACCCCAGCATCAGACTGCTGGGCTCTGGTGATCCGTCTGCCTCAGCCTTCCAAATAGCCAGATCTACAAGCATGTGCTCACACCCGGCTAATTTTTTTATTTATAGTCGAGATGAGGTCTCACCAAGTGGCCCAGGCTGTTCTCAAACCCGTGGGCATAGGCAGTCCCTTCACCTTGGCCTCCCAAAGTGCCAGGATTATAGGCTTGAGCCACTATGTCCTGCCCCAGTTCTTTTCTATAGCAAATCATCAGTATTTTCAAGTTATAAGATGATATACAGATGCAGCTTAACATTATGTTAGAAAGTCCGGTCTCGATCTTAAAGATGTGTGATCTTTTGCTATCATCTTCATGGGGCTGACACATCAGGATATTGAGTACATATATTGCATTTAGTGCATGTTTCAGTTGCCCCCTTTGTTTCTTTGTTTACTCTTTCAGTCACTCATTTATTCAGCACATTGTTCTGGAGTCATGCTGAGTGTTAGGAGTTCTGTGGTGACCAAAATCAGATGCAGGAACAACTGTCCATTGAGGCTGATAGCCATGGTCACATCATCCAAAATGGCTCAGCCAAGACGACGGTGGACGTTTTGTTCTTCCTCAACCACAAGCCCGTTCTCAGCTCAGGCTTTTGTGCTTACAGATTTTTTGTTATTTCCTTCAACTTCATTATAGTTCATTCATCACTTCACATACTTCTCTGGTCATTCTCTATTCCTTATCCGCTTCTGCTTGCCTTCTTGGCACTTAGCACTCTTTATCTTATAGGGTAACTTTTTGCTGACTATCTCCCTCCTCTACTAGATTTTATACTCTGTAGTGATAGAATTTTTTTTTTTTTAAGTTGGGGGCTTATTCTGTCACCCAGGCTAGAGTTCAGTAGCATGGTTACAGCTCACTATAGCCTCAAACTTCTGGGTTCAGTGATTCTTCTGCCTCAGCCTCGCGAGTAGCTGGGACTACAGACATATGCCACTGTGCCTAGCTAATTTTTTTTAATTTTTGAAGAGATGAGGTCTCACTCTGTTGCCCAGGCTGGTCTTGAACTACTAAGCTGAAGCAGTTCTCCCGCTTTGGCCTCCCAAAGTGCTAGGATTACAGGTATGAGCCACCGTGCCAAGCTGAGGATTTGTAAGGACAGAATTTGTTTGTCATGTTTCAACTTTGTTCCCACCCCAAAAAAATACATTTGGGGGGCAACCATTGACTGTAAGTTAAATATTACAATAGTCTGAAGGTTCATTTTCCTTGTTATTGTTACTTTTGATCTTGAGATGTGAAGGTGAACAAAAAGCACACCAGTGAAGAGTGAGGAAGAACATTCTAAGCAGGGGGAACAACATGTGCAGAAGTCCTGTGGCAGCAAGAAGCATCACCAGATAAATATAGGCTTTAAAAATTAATAGATCAAAATGGTGCAGAGAGTTTATGCTTTGAACTACTCATTCTTAGACACGTGGCCGTGGTAGATAAAGTAGAACAGAGAAAACTAATTTTAAAAAGTGATTTCACTTCAAACAAGACAAAAATCTTTATGGTGACTAATATAACCACATTAGAAAGCTTTTTGACAGTTTCTTATAAAGTTAAAACATCTATTTATCATATGTCCTAGAAATTTCACTCTTGGGTACTTATGCAAGAGAAATAGAGACATAGCCTTCCATAGACTAGCACACAGATATGATAGCATCTTGATTCATAGTTGCCCATAATGGAAACAAACGTCCATCAGCAGTTGCATGAAAAACAGATTATGTTATATCAGGCAGCTGAGTACCACTCAGCCACACAAATAAACAGACTGCTGATGTATGCAACAGTGTGGACGAGTCTCAAAAGCAATATGCCGAGCATGGAGACCAGACGGATAAGAGTGCACACTACAGGAATCCATTTATCAATATTTAAGAAAAGGCAAACTAACTTATAGTGACAGCTGATCACAGAGCTTCTCCGTGTCTGGTGATTGAGGCAATTTATTGCACAATGCCAGAGAGAGAGAGAGAACTTTTGGAATGATGAGTATTGATTGTGGTGGTTCTGGTTATATGGATTTATTCATTTGTCAAATTTCAGTGAACTGTATACTTAAAAAGAGTGTGTTTTATTGCGTGTAAGCTATACTTCAATTAAGTTAACTTTAAAAAAGACAAACCAGAGTATAGGAGAAATATGTACAACAAAAGGACTGTCATCTAGAGTTTATAAAAAGCATTTCTTCAAATCAAAAGCTTTATGTGTTCTATGAGTAGATTAACCTGTGTTAATGCATAAAAGCTGCCTGTAATGAGACACCAAATGGTGAATGCCGCGACTGAGGATGTTTAGTAAAAAGATTTTTGCCTTTTGTTTATGTTTTGGAGTTTTCCTTTCTTCATCATCTTCTTTTTTAAAAATATAAATAGAGACGCGATCTCTCTATGTTGCCCATGCTGGTCTCGAACTCCTGGGCTCAAACACTCCTCCTGTCTCGGCCTCCCAAAGTACTGTGCTCACAACATGAGCCACTGTACCTGGCCAAGTTTTTCTTTTTTCACACAGTGCTGTTTGTGCTTATAGTATGTTTAAAAGTTGACTAAAGAAACATTGCCAAAAAGAAAAAGAAGGAAAAACCAAAAAAACCTGGAGCCGATTTTGAAAGGACCAAGACCAGAGTCTCATCTGAGATCCTCATTTGCAACTTCTCCAGCTGCAGGATGTCTTGCGAGACACCAGTGAGATTAATACGATTCATTCTCGGTTTGTGATTTATTCACTTGACCAGATGTCAAGGCTTATTGTCCTCTTTTCTTTCTCATAGATTTTCCAGAGTCTGAGAAATTGACATTGTTTATTGCAAACATGTGGCATGATGTATTTCTTTCTCAATCAGTAATTAATAAAGCAATGCAGTTAGTTGCCCGGCAGCGTGCTAAAGGAGAGGTTCTGAACTGTTTGAGGGCTTTTCTTAACTGGGAAAAGGTAAGCTTTGTTTTTATTTCTTATGTTGCCATATTTGTAGATCTTACATAAGTGTTCTTGTTTTGTTATGTGTTTAGTTTTATCTTAGCTCATAGGCATTTTAGAGATATTATTCTTCTTATTAGATGTTTTAAATACCAGTATAGCCTAAGTGTATGATTTTTTTGTTCATTAAGTATGCATGAGACATTCTAGGAAGAATCATAGACCTATGAATTGTGTTAATTTAGCAGAGTTTGTTTTATACACTAATTTATGACTGATGAAATTCATACATATGTATAAAGGTCTTCCAGGAGCTATAAAATTGCTTGATTCTACACTAGGTACTTAGAGAAGTGAAAAGCGGTGTCTCAGTTCTTTTCTATCAGAATTTTTCTAAATCTAAAATTTTGTATTTTTCTTTGCAATTGATAGAATTTGGTTTTGTTCTAAGTACAGTACTTTATTCCCATGTTACCTTTCATTACTTTCTTTGGTATGTTAAAGTAGTATCTAGATTGGTGTTCTTTCATTTCTTTCATTCATTCATTCATTCATTCATTCATTCATTCATTCATTCATTGTATCTAATGAGGATCCAGTTGACAGTAGCAAACTTTAAGAAGAGGGACTGAAGTCAGTGAAGGTTGTTTGTTTGTTTTTTTAAATTTTGTTCTTTTCTTTTTTAATAAGCATGCATTACTTTTCTTTGTACAAATAGTTCTCCTGGCTCATGTGTGGAGCAGAATTTTATGTTATTTTGCTTCTTCTTTTCTAGTTCTTATTGATGCTAATGTTTATTAGGCTTTTGTGTTTGATAGAAAGTCAGGATCTTTTGGCAGTCAAATGTTAGGTAAATATTGAAAGCAAGCCTGTAATTATTTCTTCAGTCTATCTAGACACACCATAGTATATTCATGAGGGACTGTCATAAGCTCTGGTCAATCATTTAATGTTACAAGAGACCTCTTGGCTCCCACCAGTAAACTCAGGCAGTCACACACATATCTTCTCTGGATGATCACCTGCCTCTGGGGGTGAGGGCTACCTGCCACCAGGATGAGGATTCCTTACTTTCAGGGGTGAGGTCTACTTGCTTGACTGTTACTGTTCTGGCTTGGTTCTTCCACCTGCACACTAGAGCATGTTTCCCTTTGCTTGTTCAGAATTAAGGAGGATGCAGTTAAAAAGACACCACTGATGAAGAACATAGAATTTTAGTAAGTGTACTTACTAAGTATTATATCAAAATACGAAGTCAAAGTTCCAAGAAAGGTGAGCAATACCTGGGGGAAAATGCCATTATAGTGTAAGATTTCCAGATGCTCTTTTACCTAATTAAGCAGATCTGGGAAACAAAAATAAGTAAGGACATAGCAGAATTCACTAACATAAGAGGGAAATATGAATGAAGAATATGTATTTCTCATTTGTTCATGACACATCTACAATCATCAGTCATGAATTTGGCCACATGAAAACATTAATTTCTAAAATGTAAACATTCTATACTCAAAATTCAAAGATACCATAAAATATTTACGTTTATTTTGAAATTAAGATGTGTAGTCTTGGACAATCTAGGAACAAACAAAATATGGAAGGTAAAACTCACTGTCATTTAAAAATCAGCAAAAAGGAACTCTTTCTACCAAAATCTCTAGTGTTTTGGAAGACTTATACTCTTAAGGCACTATAAATGTCTATTGTTAGGCAAACAATAAGTGAAACTGGCTAATACTTATCTTAAAAATTAGAACTATGATAAGGAAGCTAGGAAAAAGACATTCAATTTAAAAGGTAATGGTAATGAAGTGGAGAGCAAGCAAAAACACACAGAAGGTAGAAACATTGCCTTTACAAAATGCTGCAGAGTGGATAACTCACAGGCCAGATCAGTGAAAACAGAGGAAAACTAAACTATTGAAAAGGTGAAATGGAAAAGAGGATGTAGCACAGATACAGGATGAGGAATGAGAAGGATGTTTCCTAGCAAATAAAAATGATCAAAATTGGCTTTAGGGGTAGGCAGCCCACTTGACCAGACCAGTTGTTATCAATATTCATAAAAGTGGTAGAAAAGATAATTTAAAATTTTCTATACAAAAAGGGCACACATAGATCCCACCTGAATTTTATCTAATCTTTGAAGAACCAAGTAATTTTAATATATTTCAGGCATAAGAGAAAATTGAAAAACCTTGTTCACTTTTAATAATAAAACCCAATAAAAATAGCATAAGAAAGAAAAAAATGTAAGCCACTTTTCAATGAGATAGATATAAAAAGTGTAAGTAAAAACAGTCGATTTTAATAATGTAGCCTAAGAATAATACTTTATAAGTAGAGTTTATCCTAATCAAAAAAGGAGAATTCAGGATTAGGAAATAAATACAATTAATAAATTAAGAAAAAAACCCAATGGGATAATTCCTAAAACAGAAGGAAACTTATTAAATATAAGATTGATAGGTAACAAGAAGTCAATAGTATATATGATCTTCAGTGCAAATCGCTAAATTATTTTCAGTTTTGCAATCAGAAATTGGGGATTCCTTCTATTGCCATGGTGGGACGTATTTCCCTGAGTTGGAATCTTCAGGGTGCCACCTCCTTCAAGTTTTTCCAGTGGAGTTGATAAAGTCCTTAAGGGTCTTCTGTATGTAGAAGTGATGCTTTGTTTAAGTTACTACTCAGTTCCAAAGTTGTAAATTTATAAACCTTTTTTTTTTAGAGCCTTTACATTCATAACTTTTGTTTCATTTGTAAACCAAGTAATTGTTACAAAAGTAACAATGTTTTTGCTTTGGGCATTGATTAACTTGTATACTAACAGATTAACATTTACTAAGTAATCTTACATACAAACTTCAGTAATTTTATTATCTTAAACTTTTTAAATATTTAAAAACATACTTTACAAAAACACTTCAAACTAGACCTTCAGCTCTAATAAGCAAAATCTTCCGGCTCACTTAAGCAACTCCTGAATGTAAAAAGTCATATTGAGAATGAAGACTATATGTTGTATTATTCAATTACTGTTTACAAATTTAAATACATTCTCTTAAACATGTCTAATTAAAATCATTATTCTAATATAAAATACATCAGGCTATATAGCCACAACTTAAACATAGGAGATTCTCAGCACTATTACGGAGTGTTAATGACACACATGTAGATTATCACATGTTCACAGTTACTGCAGAGTATATTCTGAAATATATAATACAAAATTTAATGTATGGATTTGATTTGCTTTGTGTCTAAATTTATTTCTGCATCTTCTTTGGTTGCAAAGCCATCAACTTCCCTTAGTGGGGAATATTTACCATTCTGTCTTAGTTTAGGTTATGATGTAGGTTTTTTTGGGACCTTGATTTGGATATGGATTGTTGTATAGAAAGCTTTAGACTTGGGTGAGAACCTTTCAGGATATCTGTGTCTAACCCACAGGCTAGAAGGGTTTGTTGAGCTCATCTAATAGTAAAGCAGATTTCCAAGCCCAAGCCTTTTCTTATGTTGTTGAGTATACTGAGTATCACATATGGATTATTTTTATTTTTTTTATATTTATTTTTATTTTTTTTGAGTTGGAGTCTCACTCTGTCGCCCAGACTGGATTGCAGTGGCCGATCCCGGCCACCGCAGCCTCGACCTGCTGGGCTCTGGCGATCCTTCCGCCTCAGCTTTCCAAGTAGTGGATTATTTTTAAACTGAAAATCTTAAACAATGCTTGTGTGGAAACCACACTGGAGAATAATTGAGCAGCTTCTTTTAAAGTAAAACTGTTTCTTAGCAAAAGGCCCAGCAGTTCTATTCCCAGGTATTATCAAGAGAAGTGAAATTTAAGTCAACACAAAGACTCGTACATGATTGTTCATAGCAGCATTATTAACAACAGCCAGATATCTACTGACAGGTGAGTGGATAAACAGTGATACATCCATGTAATGGATTTTACTACTCAGCAGTAAGAAGAAGCGTCCAAACTACTGATACATACAACAATATGGATGAAAGTCATACAACTTTATATACAAATGTGAAAAATGCAGATAGAAGAATACACTACTGTCTGATTTAATTTTTTGAATTTCTGGAAAAGGCAGATTTATCTTTAGTGTCAGATACAGAATTTAAATGATCTTTTAAGGGTTTAACTTTTTATTATAACTAACTTTAATAATTTTAATTATCTGAGTTGAGCATTCTTTTCTGGATTGCAGTTAAACTCTTCTCTACCTGATTGGATTCTTCATCCCACCTGTGACTTTTTTTAATCTGGCTGATCAACTACCATTATATAATTATTTTATGACTGAGATAGATCACCTTAAGTCCTTATTCAAAATACAACTATTTCAGCAAGTTATTTTTAAGACTGTATGATGAATCATCTGATGTTTATTATGCTCTTTGAGGTAACTAACCTAAGAGAGATTATATTTGATGTTCCAAATTTTATTTGTTCTTCCTTTTTTATTAGAATGCTCCTGTAGATGTTGGCTTCATGGTTTCTAAGCTGCTTTTGACCATACAGTTATGTCCAAAAACAGAATTTCAGTCCAGTGAAAAATTTGGAGAAGACTTAAGTGATAACACGTGGGAATACATCTTTGCCATCGATCTGCTTTGCTGCCATCAGAAATGGATTTGGACACATGATAACATTATAAGGTCAGCTGTTTCTCCAGCTCACAGAAGGCTCGAGACACGGTCAGAACCTTGCAGGATAGCAGTGCCCAACCCCCAGGCTAGAAGGGTTTGTTGAGCACTACTGATAATAAAGCAGATTTCTAAGCTTAAGCTGGGTTAGCTGAATTGTAAGGTGATCTGTTGGATGTAAGGTGGTCTGGATTGTGGTTTGGGTCATTTTTGTTGTCTAAGTGTATAATGTGCCGGAAACATTTACAAAGTACAGCATTTTATTTGCATAACAGTTAATCAAACTACCCTTAAAATACCTACATCACTGTCCCATTTCCTTGCCTTATTTTTCCTTAGTACCTATCACTACTTTTTGTTAAATTCTGTCATTATTGACTCCCCAGTCAAAATGACTCTGGGGTGGGGGAGCCTTATTTGACCCATTGACATTTCCCCAGCATGTAGAATGGTGTCCATGCAGGGGAGTGCTCAGTCAGTATGTGTGGAATGGATGGAATGGACAGGATCTGAACATACAGACACTCTGGGAACACCCAGAGCTGCAGAAATGCTCAGTGTTTCAGGTTAGTGCTCTTTTTGCTTGGGGGAATTAAGCCTGCCACTCTCTGGCATCTACTGAATGTAATGAATTAATTTTCCTCTGTGCATCCATAATCTGCACCAGCTTGTACCATCTCTGGGAGAATGGAGAAAATTGTCACTCAAATAATGTTTCTGTCAGTCTTAATTTTCTTGTGGAAACTTGACTGAGAAAGGCTGATTTAAGGGAGTTTGTAACATTAAAAAGGGTGTGTCAGAGGTTGATAATCCATATCCTTGAGATACTTGAAGAATATATTTTATGGTAATTACCTGCACAGGGATCCATCTGTGTACAAATATGTCTTGTGCACCCCTTGACACTAAAGAAAGACATGCAAGTGTCGAACAGTAAGAAATTGAATCATGGTATATGAGTTAATAGCTCAATTAAAATACATAACTCTAAGTGAGTTTTCATGTGTTGATATGGAAAGTCATTTTCAATCTGTTGCTAAAGAAGGAAGTGACAGAACAGTCTGTCCAGTGCCAGTCTGTGTAATGGTGTGTGAGGACCTGCTGTGAACCTCGTCTTCCTGCGTCCCTATGGGAGCCCAGGAGGCAGGTGTGCTTCTAGCCCCAGCTGTGACTGAGGGACCCAGGATGGTGCCTGTCCGAGGTGCTTGGTCCTCGATTACCCACTGACTCAGTGGCCCTCTGAGCGACTGCAGGCCCTGCTCCCTTCCTCAGCATAGTAGCCACTCTCTCTCTCCAGGTGTTTACATTAGTAGAGAGAGGGAAATGCATCTGCAAGAAACTCCCTAAATTAGAAGAGTAGTGATTACCTGAGTCCGGGTTATTTGGGGTACTTTTAATTTCCGTGTTTGTTTGTATGAATTTAACTTTTCTAGTGATAGATTATGAATGCCATGCAAGAAGTAAATACATTTTTGACAAAAGAAAAAACAAAGAGGAGTTGGCACTGTGTTCAGCCACTGGCAAGTTTCTTTTATCCAACCCATCTGAAGTGCATTTTGATGATTGAAGTTACAGTTTTCCTCCGGCTTAGCTCTTTTACTCCACAGGTTTATTTGTCTGTGATCCTCCCGGGAAACTGGGCTTCTGGAACTCAGGGGCTGCTCTAGCTCCCAAAGGGGCCAAGTCAAAATGCAGACTTCGCCACTTCCTAGTTTTGTGACCTTGGGGATGCTGCTGTGCAAAGCCTTGTGAAAATTGACAGCAGAATAAAGAGGCAAGCATGGACTTAAAGCCTCTTTTAAGCCAGTGTGCGAACGATCTCCTGAATAGTAAAAGATGTGCGCTTCCAATATCTCTTGTCATTTTAACGTGAAATGTTAGATCCTTAGCAGTGACTGTTTTCACTAATTGCCTGTGGGCCATTTATAAGCTCAGTTTTCAATATTTGAGTGATGGTGAACATATGTCCTCTCATGCTGTTGTTTTATAGTAAGGAGCTGTGGCCTGTGATGGATAAGTGGATAAAATACAGAAAAGGACACGCGAACATTGCATACACTCCTGATATTATTATAGCATCCATACTGAGGTTGATTGGTGAGTTGTCTATTTTATGAATTGATTTCTTATTACTGATGATGTCTTGGTGGGGGAATAAGTGTATAATACATGTTGACTGAAAATTCACCATGATGACGGGTTTTGCAGCCAAAAGAGCAGACACTTTTGTGTTTAATTCATCCTCTTTTCACTTTCCTCATAAATTAATGTTTTATCTATATTTCCCAGAGATTGGTTTTTCCATTAGTACGTTTTATTTGTAATTGAACTCTTGCTTCTCAGATGCTAATATTGATATGCATGTACCCCTGTATATTAATATGCATGTAAATTACTATAAAATATACTGTAATCTCGTTTGGCTTCTGAAATAAGGATAGCTTTACAGCCCGTGTGCCAAGTTGTTCATACTTGCCCAGTAAGTACAGAAATTAAATTATTGTTAGAAATATTTTAAATGAGATATAGAGTCTTCTCAATCTCAGATCTAAAGAGGACCTCGATAACAGTTTAGTTCTACTTCCCTTTCACTCATAAATCTTTATTTTTTATTTTTGCTTTTTTTTTTCTCTTTGCCTCATCTCTGACAAGTTGCTCTCCAGACTCTGCAGAATTATTGGTGATAAGGTCTACTAAGTATTAGAAGGCTCTCCTAATTTTTAACTGACTTCTCTGTCTGCAACATGTATTCATTGCCCGTGGGGAATACAAAACAAGGTTCATACGATTTCTGCATTGTGGCCCTTTAGATGCTTGAAGGTAGTTATCATGACTTTTAAGCATCTTTGGATTTTAGTTAAGTAAAACTCAAAAATAACACCATTTGAAGAGGTTCGTGTTTGAGAATATGTTAGATAAGGAAGTCTTAAATAGAACACAATAGGAAATATAGTGATCCCTACAAATTTATTTACTGTGCCAGCAAATTTGCATTCCTTCCCTGTGTGAACTATACATGCAAATATAGTAACATTGTGCTAGGTAAATATATACAATGGTTCAGGACAAAAACCTGGTTACAAAGTAGAAACCTCATTTCACTGGAAATAACCAAAAAACTTGGAGTTGGGGTGTTGGCCAAAAAAATCCCAGAGTTATCTTTTGGAGGGCAGACCCTTTGTAATACAGGCTTCCTCTGCTAAGTAAGTGTTCTAGGAACCCATCAGCATCAATGTATCTGCTAGTGTTGTTATGAGAAGCTGCATTTGGCTTCAGTGAATTTTTTTTTGTGGCTATTCTTTCAACACCTTTGCTCATTTCATGATGGGTGCTTTATGAGCACACCTGTCCACACCACACTGAGTGTTCAGTTTCTGAGCAAAAACAGTATGACCTGCATACCCCCTTTCCCTGTTCACCTGATCTCACCCCTAGTGACTTTTGTTTCCCCAAAAGAAAAAAGTCCTTAAAAGGAAACATTTTGCCAGTGTGTATCAGGTGAAACAAAAAATGGTTGAAATACTAAAAGGCATGAAAGTCGATGAGGTCAAAAACTGTTTTGAGCAGTGGGAAAAGTATCTCGATAGGTGCGTCAAGTGGAGGGTACTTTGAAGGTGACTGAAGTGAGACCCTCTGCACTCAAAGACATCTCACCCACCACCTTCTAGCAACTCGACCACACTTTACAAATGGAGAAACACCTCATGTTAAATAGGGTAGCATTGGAGCCAGTTATTTTATTTTAATGGTATTTGGCTTATAGTGGAATTTTGGACATTGAAGAACTTATTTATTTTTTTAAAAAATCCAAATCTTATATCTTACATTTTCCCAACCTGTGGTAATGTGTGAAACAGTCACCGACATGTATGTACTGCAGGTTCATTGATACATGTTGTGCAATAATTTGTTTGACGTCTTCCACCTGGTGTTTTTCTATTTGTGCAGAGAATGCAATCTCATTTTCTTCCTCCCACATTAATAATGTGTAATTTGTTATCTAGTCTGTTTTTCAAGGATGATGTGGAAGGATGCACTCTTGATTCCTGAAAACCACTTCCCAACTGCTTCATCATATCTCAGTATATATTCCATCTTCTTTGTTTTTTCCTGCAATTTGAATGGAAAACTCCAAGGAAACATACATTTTTTTTTAATTAGCACTTGCATAATCACCAGCGATCTCTTTATGTCCCCTAAAAGGGGACATCAGAGTGGTTTACTAGATTTGCAGTGGCCCCTCAGAGGGACATCCATGTGCAAAGAGTTTAAACTTCCAGGGCTTTTTGGGTCCCTCCTCGTAAGTTACCAAACAAGAGAGTGTGAAAACCAAATGGTTGCTAAAGATTGTGTAACAGTTCAGAAGAGATATGTCAGAATAAGAACTCTGACTCAGAAGTGGAAATGAACAGACTGTGCCAGGTGGGGCACAGTCTCAAACTGCTTTACTGAATTCCTCAGCTCAGGGTGCCGTTGAGAATGATTTCTGTCCTAGATGTGAGGGGCCAGTGATGGCATTTCCAGCAGTCAGGGAAATCTTTTATTTATCCTGTACATCCCTGTCTCTGAAAGCTCTAATTGCAACAGCAGATTCTCTCATGGAGACAGGAAAAAGTGTTCATACTTTGGGCTGAGTCATCTAAATTGTGAAATCTTTTTGACAATTTAAAAAATTAAGAGAAATGTTTTAAGTCTATAATTTTATATATATATATAGATAGATAGATGAAATCTCTCTATGGAGTTTTCAGAATAAAGTGTTTGTTAAAGTCACACTTTAAAGTATGATTTTTACGGTGCTTATTGTAGTGGTTGTGTTTTTGTGTTTATTAATTGATATAATAAGAGCAGAAATAAAAGTGAAGGCTGTAGTTTTTGTGGCTGACGGCCTTGTGCCACAGCGGAAGCAACAGCAGCCTCTTTGTGTTTAGAAAGGAGCTGTATGTGTGGCTTGTCTTGGTGACTTGTCTAGTGCCTCTTCCAGTTAGTGTTTCTCATCTAGGATTACCAAATGTGCCTGGCTATCCAAATTGCCTGAGAAGCTTTTTAAAACATGGAAATTCTCAGGCTCTCTCCTCCCACGTTCTGTTGTTAGTTTTAGGGTTGTGTCTGTAAAGCCCTGCAGGCATGCTGCTGATAGTGAGTTTGGAGGAAGTAATGATTGCATTAAATAAGATAGCATATACAGTCCCACACTGCATGGTGGTGTTTCGATCAAGGACAGACCACAAATAGAAAGGTGGACCCATAAGATTATAATACTTTGACTTCACTGTACCATTTCTATGTTTAGATACATAAATACTACTGTGTCACATCTGCCTACAGTATTCAGTGCAGTACCATGCTATACAGGTAGCCTAGCAGCCTTGGGCTATCCCGATAGCCTAGGTGTAGGCTCTTCCGTCTAGGTTTCTGTAAGTGCACTGTTCACACAATGACAAACTCACCTAAGAATGCGTTTGTGAAGATGCATCTCTCCTGCTGAGCAATGCATGACTCCGTTTGATTTAGATGTCACAAAACTCTTGCAAGCAAACTTATGTAAGGTTATATAAGTACTTTAAAATATATGCCTCAAAAAATAACATGTGAATTAAGAATTTGTGAATAGTTTATTCAAAAAGAAGAATGTGTAATTGCAGGGCGAGAACATGACTTGTAATTTTTGTCAAATTAAGGCTAATTTATTATCTGACTCTATAAAATTCTGGCAGTTGAGAGAGAGTCAAATCATTTATTACCATTTAATATGTACTATTCAGAGTAATATAAGTATATTTACATAATTAAGAGTAATACATAATACAGTTATATATTACATTTTAGAAAATGATGTATAATTGACAATAGCATCTAATAAAAATGTTAATATATAAATGCCATTCAAAGGATGGATAACTAGAAAACGTAATGTTGAAAATAAGAGCAAAGTCAGGAGCAGAAAGTCTACTGAGGTCCGCTGAGGGGTCCAGTGCACATGAGCAGGACAGGTGTGGAGGGACCGAGGTACTAGGCGCTGCTGGAGAGGGCCAGGCTCTGCCTGTTTGTCCCTTGGGTGCTCTAGCCCTGCACGGAGGCCTGGCTCAGAGCCAGGCAGTCACTGGCTGTTGAGGGCAGTGGTGCAGGCTGAGGGGTAAAGGGAGAAAGCAAGTGAGGCCTGCTGATGATACCTGGTGGATTCCCAAGATGACATTAGGGGGTTTGAGTTGTTTCTAAGAAGAAACTCTGTCACTGAACCTTCTTGCAGTTTCTGAAGCTGACCTGACAAAGAATTGAGTAAAAAATTAAGTTGGTAGGCCATGATTCAGTAAATTAACTGAAGTCACACACTGATCTTTCATAAAAGAATTGTCTATTTATTTTGAGTTGGGTCTCACTTTGTCACCGAGGCTGGAGGAGTGCATTGTCACCATCATGGCTCATTGCACCCTTGACTTGTGCGCATGTCACCACGCCTGGTGATGTTTTTGTTTTTTGGGGGTTTTTTTTTTGGTAGAGACAAGGTCTCATTGTGTTGCCCAGGCTGGTCTCAAACCCCTGGACTCAAGCAGTCCTACTGCCTTGACCTCACAATTGCAGTTGTGAGTCACCACACCCAGCTTGTCTTCATTAAATCATGAAATATTTGCACAGCCTTTTCAAGTAATTGCAGCTATTCTTCTTAGATACTATAATAAAATGCAAAAGGCAGTAATTTCTCAAAGATTAGTTGCAGTATGAAATAGGAAACCCTAGCAGTCCTACTAATGAGATTTTAACTCCATGGAAAATGGACCTTTTTGTCAGTACGATTTGGTGGTATCTAATGTTGGATTAAGATGTGAATATGTTTGCAAATGCTCACATATGATTATTAAATGGGGTCTATTCTGACCTGCCTTAATGGTCATGTATTAAAGACCATTGTGCAGAACTGCTCTGGATCAAATAATAAATTAGCCTGAATTTGACAAAGTGTACAAGTTATGTTTTCGCCCTATAATTATACATTCTTCTTTTTGAATAAACTATTCACAAATTCTTAATTCACATGTTATTTTTTGAGGCATATATTTTAAAGTACTTATATAACCTTACATAAGTTTGCTTGCAAGAGTTTTGTGACATCTAAACCAAACAGAGTCATGCATTGCTCAGCAACAGAGGTACATTTTCTCAAACATGTTCTTAGGTGAGTTCGTCATTGTGTGAACAGTGCACTTATACAAACCTAGATAGCATAGCCTACACCTAGGCTATGCAGGAGAGCCTGGTGCTCCTAGACTACCTGTATAGCATGTCACTTGGTGATGATGCCTCCCTGCTTGTTTAGCCTGTAGTGGAGAAGATTGTCCTGTGATTGCGATCTGTGGTTTCCTTACCTGTTGGTCTCAGGACCCCTGAATACTGTTGATCATTATTGAGAATTCCCAGAGAACTTTGTAACACCAGGTTATGTGCGTCAACATTGTATTAAAAATTAATACTTTCTAGTTGCTTTAATTAGAAAAAGTTGTTTAAATATTTATTCATTTAAAATTAACAGTAATGAGCACATGAATATAAATGACATTTGAATGAAAAATAACTATATTTTCAAAACAAACAGTAATGAAAATGGCATTGTCTTGTTGCAAACCTCTTCACTGTCTGGTCTGATAGAAGACACCTCATTTCTCATTATCCGTTTTGCATTCAGTCTCTTGTATTAACACTGTTTTTGTTGAATATATGAAGAAAACCCATTCTCATACAAATAAGTAGTTGATAGAGGGAAGAGTATTTTAACAGCCTTTTTCAGTAATTGCAGCTATTCTTCTTAGATACTATAATAAAATGCAAAAGGCAGTAATTTCTCAAAGATTAGTTGCAGGATGAAATAGGAAACCCTAGCAGTGAGTTTTTTGTATTCTGTTACACTAAAACCCATAGTTCTAGCTTGCATGTTGAAGGAATTATGTTGTCCATTGTGTGACTTTGTAACCTGCATTGTTCACTTGGAGAATTGATTCACACAGATCTTCTAAATGCTAGCAACACCAAAAAAACACATGTACTGACATCAATCTCATCACAGAAAAAGTCTTAAGTATTAGAAAATGATGAAAATTGTTCCAAAATTCTAATTTTGCTTAAATGCTAAAATGTTATCATTGGCCACAATGATAAATTTCCTTGAAGATACAGGCTTTCTTTGTCATCTTGAGAAAATGCCTGCCCCATTCCAAATAGCCATAGTTTGTCAGTTGCTCTTCCCATCAGAAGTGGCATTCCATGGTAAAGCACCTGGTTTCCCTCACAGTATAGTTGCTCAAGTGCTCTTCTTCCCAACAACCGTATGATGCTGGGTGTATGGCAGGGTACTTCACTGGGCTGCCTACAGAATGTTCAGCGCTCTGTGCTTGGGGGTTCGCGTTGTGAGAATACCTGTGTCGGCTTCATCAAGGACATTCTTAAGTGAACTTGGCATTTGGATTGTGAGCGCCAGCTGATGAAGAAGGGTCCTGTCTGCCGGTGCTGCTGGCTTGCTGTGTGCTCAGGCCCAGGAGTCCTACCTGCTGCTGCTGTTGTACCATCAGGCATATCTCAGCACTGGACAAAGCATGTGACTTCTCAGGCAGTTGCGAAGTCAAGGAGGCCGACACTTTTTTACCGTTGCTCTCATTATTATAACAGCAGTTGCTAAACTGTCAGACCAGAGGTGTAATTTGATGGCACCACTGTCTTCTGTTTGAGCTGTTCACCTAACAGAGGTCAGCCAAGTCACACTTGGCCTCACTGAAGCTATTCTTACTTCTGAACTCCATTTACGACCTTTTATAGCTTACCTGGGAAAGCAACACACTGTACATCATCTGTGAATAAAAGAAGAGGTGATTGAGCATTTTGATCACCTCCTGTAAGACCAGTGGTACTTTAAGTTCATGTAAAAAGTTATTCAACATTTAAAGAAGACCGTTCATATTTTGTTTTGTTTCTCCCAGGTCGTTTAGGCCAGTTGGGTTTGAAGGAAGGATTTCCATCTGCTGTGAAAAATATTAGTTCAGTTATTGGTATGTTTATACAGCATGCTCAGGATGAAGGTAAAACTCTTGCTTATGAAAATTGCTTTTAACTAACTAGCATTTCTCTTACTGTTAAAGCATTTTTGGGGTCCTTACTATGTACTGTGCTCTGTGCTTCTCTCACTGCCTTGTAGATTAGGGGGTATTTGCAAAACATTCTTAGCATTAATATTTATGTGGGTCTTGTGTTACTGTTTGTTTAAGTGGTAGCAGCTCTCCCTGTTGGGCAGTGCTACTCTAAGGAAGAGGGACCTCTTCTCTCCCTGGGGCTAACATGCTATCTCAGAGTCTGTACCATGTGACCCCTCACAAGTGACTGAGCAGGGCCTCCCAGGCAGAGCTGTGTCTTGATGACCAAATGAGATCACTGTGTAACACAAGGAGTGAGATGCCATGTGTCATTGCGTACTTAGCTCAGGAGAGAACTTGGGGAGCCGGAAGCCTCGTGAGCACGTCTTCGTGATGGGGATTTCTGTTATCATTTACATATTGCATAGCATATAATTTTATGTCTTACTCTTTTGTGGGAAAAGTTTAACTTAAAGTAACCTTCATAAGTGATGAATCTCGTTTCTATTTTGAATATTGTGTAATCAGTGAATAACATAGTGGAGCAACATCCCATCAGAAATGCACAAAGTGACATTTTAAATACTGCGTGGCACCCAAGATAATCTTAGCCTGGTAGATTCTTTGTCTTCAGCTTTCAGTGGGAGACTTGATACGTTGAGCTGCATGAGAACAGTGTTCCTCGTTAAGGTGCTTTCCCTGAAGCTTCTTCTTTGACTTCAGGGTAGCTGCTGATGGGACGTACGTTTCTTCCACATGAAAACGTACTCTTTCACAGCTCAGGTTGTTTACCTACGAAAAGATAGTGAGCAGAGTAGGGCTGAGGAGGCTGTCTTACCGACAGATGCGGACTCAGTCTTGCTGGAGTGGGTGTAACCCAGAGGCTCGTGATCCTCCGCCTTCGTGGAGGGAGGAGGAGCTGATGTCGGGGTCTGGCACAGGTTAGACACTGTGCTTGGCACGGCACAGAGTGGTCCCCAAGCCAGGCGTCAGGCAGATGGCCTTGTCCTTATTTTATGCATGGGGAAACCAAAGCCCAGAGAGGAGTTGTTAACCACAGGTGAGGCCAGGAAGCGCCACCCCAGCTGCTCCTCAGGTCTGCCGACCCAGAGTGCAGTGCTTCACGCCACACATGAGCTCCTGTTTATGAAATTCTCTTTGTAGAGCTTCTCTCGCTGTTGAATCTTTTTTTTTTTTTTACCTTTGATCATGGCTTTATTAGATACCATACTCTGCACTTCTCTCATGTTTGTAGACCTGGGGAAACTGATTTGAAAAGCTGCAGTTCTACTACATCTTCAGCATGACCATGAACTTTTGGCTTCTGTGTTGTGTTTATTTGAAATGTTACTAGTTTATTCTGTTGGATAAAAATGAAATTCAGAGCCGGGCTCGGTGGCTCAGCCTGTAATCCCGTGCCTTTGGGAGGCTGAGGTGAGTGGATTGCCTGAGCCCGCGGGCTCGAGACCCACCTGGGCAGCGAGACCTCATCTCTACAATAAGACAAAAAATCAGCCGGGCGTGGTACCACATGCCTGTAATTCCGGTTACTCGGAAGGCTGAGGTGGAAGGATCGCCAGAGCCCAGCAGGTCGAGGCTGCGGCCACTGCAGCGGGAGCGGCCACTGCGCTCCAGTCTGGGCGACCGAGTGAGACTCCAACTCAAAAAAAAAAAACTGAAATTCAGGGGCAACCCTCTTTCAGGTCCCTGCCCACTTAGGAGCTTTTTTGTCTTCCTAATAAACTCCCGCAAAAAACAAAAAAACTGAAATTCAGGTTGAGTATTCCTTATCAGAAATGCTTGGGACCAGAAGTCTTTCAAATTTCAGATACTTTCAGATTTTGGAATATTTTTATTATACTTAACAGCATTTCTACTCCAAAAATCTGAAATTTAAATACTCCAGTGAGCATTTCCTTTGAGCGTCCTGTTGGTGCTCAGAGTTTCAGATATTGGAGCATTTTAGGTTTCAGATGTTTGGAATAAGAATACTCAACTTGTATTTAGTTAATAATAAATTTTAGTTAAATAACACCTAAACTATTTAACCTGAATTATTTAAATTACATTTTAACTCAGTTAAATTTTATTTAAATAATTCCTCAACAAATTTATCCTAAAAGAGAACTATTGTAATAGACTGTAATTTGTAACTTTGCTATGATCTAGAATCATATGCTGTATTTTATTAAAACTGAAACCTGGGAGTGTGATCCTTCCAGAATGGCTGTGGAAGCCCAGTGGAGCCATGGGAGGCTGGGAGCATTGAGACCCTTCCGCTTCCAGAACACTTAGCCGTCCTCTGGACACCCTGTTTATTTGTAGACAGTTCTTAAATTAATTTTGTATTGAAAGATCTTTTGTTATACTTAATTTGTATTGCTGGCAGAAGAGACTCTATATTTGAATGGTATTTCAGTAGATTGTATCATTAAAGTTTTGAATAACAAATCTTTTTTTGTGTTCTGCGTGACCTGAAATCTCTTTTCAGATATACCGTGGGGTATACAATTAGCAGCTGTGTATGCTCTTTGTGACTTGAGTCCCAGCAATCCAGTAGAAATCTCCAAGATCCTGGAAGCCTGGCGGAGAGAGGCCTCTCAGAGCGTTCCGTCTGCGATCGTCAGCTATCTGGAGGAAGTCAGCGCGCTGAGTGCAGAGGGGCTCGGGTGACCCGGACGCCACTGGGGCTCAAGAAGTGCCTTGACACATTGTGGACATAAAGAGGTTGATCAGCTTTCAGGATACAAAGGGAGGCTTAAACAAGAAAGACGCTAATAGACAGACAGGAGGCTCTTCTCATCGTTTGACAGGGAAACAGGAAAAACAAGCAGTTGATAGTTGGTGTTCCCTAAATCACTTACATTTCACTTACAGCTGTTGTGACCATGTGATGTGTATGGATTGTATTATTGTGTCTGTCAAACAACAAAAACTTGAACTTAGCCCTTTTTTTGCTGCAGAAAGTGTCCTTTTAGTGGCTTTTTAAAATTGGCATTTTATAATGAACTTACCAATATAAAAACATGATTTGGTTCCTGAGCTAATCCTGGACTTGTGCTCAAGTGAGTGACCAGGAAAAAATAAATTGGCAAACAAAGACCTGGAAGAGTGTGGGGTGTCATAGCTGGGCTGCAAAAGTTGACTCCAGGTACATTCATCATTGATCAGAGCAAACATGGAGAGCCCTTAGCAGAAACTCACTTGGATGCATTTTCTTCGTATCTCTACAGTTCTTAAACATATTTTACTGTGTGTCAGGAAAGGAACTGAAGAGCAGTTCTTGTGTCCATGACGTGTAAATGAGCAGTTCCGAGGTGACCGCCGCTAGCTCGGTGTGCTGTGTACGTTACATGTGGACTGTGTATGATGTGTCTCACATTTGATGATATTCCACTTCGGAATTTTAGTATTTGTATATAGAAAATGGGTTGAATAACTCACCGTGGTTCTGATTTGTCTTATATGCATCATTTCTTAAAATTCTTGTATGTGTTTTTTATAATAAAAAATAAAAGTAAGCTATGCATATTACCGTTCTGATCAGTTAAGAGTGACACTGGGCATTACTTCTGCTCTACCAAAGATGAAGAAAACACCCAAAGAGAGGAGGAAACGGCCATTCTTCAAGTGACATAAGTGTTGTGTTGCCAGTGTTTACCTTGCTTTGCAAGTTCATCAAGATGCCTTAGTGATAACTGATAGTCAAGTGGCCTCATGACTGGGTTTTTTGTTTGATGACAGTTGCTGCCCCTTAGCAATCACATTTGAGGGCTGTTCTGGTACTCCTTCCTCCTGTCTTCGTAAGTAACTAGCCAGCATCACTGAAATGTATCTGTATCTCTGCACTGCCTTTAGGAAGATTTCTGTTGGTACATTCTTCTACCAATGACTGTTGAGCATATCCTCTTCGCCAGGTGCCTTCCTGGGAGGAGCTCGTCACAGGCACTTAAGAGTCAGATTCTCAAAGAGTGGGGATCTAGGGGTAGAAAAGAAAAGACTAGGCAAGTAATCACCCAGTGAATGCAGCCGTCATCAACTGGGGCCAGTGCAGTGTAGAGAGCAGCAGGGAAGATGCTTTCCACAGTTGGTCAGAGCCTTTCTCTCAGGAGGCAGCATGACGAGGACCTGGCCGGAGGGAGCCAGCCTTAAAAGCAGGGAGGAGTGGTGAGTGTCCGTGAGATCAGGTGAGGCAGGAACCTGCAGCCACTCAGGGCAGCTGGAGACACGTGCATGTCGAGTGGCGTCAAGGCTCAAGAGATGGCACGTGAGATTCCAGTCCCTGGGCCTGTTCGAGGAAAAGGGCAAGAGGTGGAGTGGGAAGATCTGCAGGGAGACTCCAGCGGCAGGTGAAGGTGGGCATCATGGGCGCAGCGCTGATGGTCAGGGTGGGTGAATTCAAAATCTACCTTGGCGGTTGAATCAAGGTCATGCTCATGAGTGGGGTTGAGGGCAGGGAAGAATCGAGGAAGTGTCCCAGGTCACTGAGTTGGGCACCTGGGCTTGGGGCAGGTGTGCAGGTTTGGTGGTAGGAATTGCAAATCTTGAGCTTTCTGTCTGGGGTATGGGAACCACGAGCCATCCAAGTGGGGGTGGCAGAGACCTTTTACAGGCAAAATTCTGTCGAGTGGGGCAGAATTTTGGAAGTGGATGCCTACGGAGGCTACTTGAAGCTGGTGTATTTGGGTTTTCACCTAGGGAGAAAAATACCTTCCCCAGCATTTCCTGTAATCTGCAGTGGTGTGGAGAGGGTGGAGCGGAAGAAAAAGGCAGTGCCTGAGGTGGGCGAGGGCAGCCTTGGTGCCTGTCTCCGGTCCAGGCACTAGCCGCGGCCTGTGCCGTGGAAACTGCGAGCTCAGGTGAGGGGAGTGTCAGTGGGTGGGAGTGACCTTGGTGAGCATGGCCCACTAGGGATGGGCTGCAGAGGGAGGGAGGGAGAAGAGCAGGGGTAGGCTGCTGACAGTTTGTGGGAGCTGTGCCTAGTGAGTGACTCGGTCAGGTGGGCCAAACTTTCTAGCCTCAACAATTCTATGTGCTTCTAATTAGTGGAGATTAGACACACTGCTATTTTCTGCTGTTAGCACCAGTGCTGACTCTTGGTTGCCATTCTTCAGATTGCCACCGTGCCTTGAGTTTGTGACCTGACAATACTCATAAGTGGGCCTGAGGTTGCTGAGGTGTTGTGTCACATCAGAGAGTGAAACAATTTTAAGCTGCTACAGTTTCTGGTACCCAAGCAGGACATTGTTGTAAAGTTTTACCACTTAAACAAACAAAAAAGTTGTATAAACACAAAAATGAATGGGCACTTCCACCTGGCGTAGAGTGGGGCTTCGACTAGAGTCGTTCTCTTGACCACACGGGTACAGGTGGCACAAGCCAGCCTCTGCAAAGCTCAGCAACAGACCCTTGTGGCAGTGGTTCTTGCAGTTCACACGATGGCAGTGATGCAGGAAGCCGGCATAGCTCAGAAAGCAGAGGAGGTTGGGGAAGGGCAGTCAGTCACAAGTGCATCTGACCTTGGCACTCATGACATTCCTTCCAGAGGATTCTGGGCTTCTCATTCCAAGCACAAACTCAGCCTAAATGTGATAGGCCAGTTTTACGCTTCAGATTGTAATTTTTCTCAGAGTGCTTTGGTACATTGGTTAATTTGGTTTTTTTAAGAGAGGATGTGGCAGTGTAACTCAGCAAATTTAATTTATTTTTTTTAAAGCTAAATTTGTACTTGGGAAAGGACACAACTGCGCTGCCACCATTAGAGGGCACTGTGACCTTACCAGAACAAGCGGTTCAGCCTAGAGAAGGCGGGTCACTCAGGTGCAGGGTGCACACTGAGAGCCTCGTTATTAGGGAAACGTATTTGTTTCTACCTGGGGATTAGTGGTCCTGCCTAGGTCCAGTATCTCCAGAAGCAAATGGGAAATATGTGGAAAGGATTACATGTAATACTGTTATTTGAGAGCATATTTAAAAAAAATAAAAAAGCAAATACTTTGCCTGTTTGATCAGTTTTTCTTCTGGTGATTTTTTAATGGTCCTAAAGCAAAGTGGCTTGACACCCCCCCCCCAAAAAAGAAAAGCGGCCAGGTGGGTAATTGGTGGTGACAGTGAGCAGGCAAGTTCTGACACTCACCTGGTGAACCCGCAGGCCTCCGCCCTCCCAGCTACTTTGTGTCTTCAGGTCACATCTGTGGTCTCTAGATGACTTTCCCCGGTGTCCCCCGCCTTGATGCATTTCAGAGGACGTTTGGGACGAGGAGGCGGCAAGTGTATTCGCTCCTTCCGCCATCTTGAACTGCATCCAG
This sequence comes from Cephalopachus bancanus, assembly GCA_027257055.1. NCBI lineage: Eukaryota > Metazoa > Chordata > Mammalia > Primates > Tarsiidae > Cephalopachus > Cephalopachus bancanus. Next base: position 8,276,527 of record JAPVLO010000011.1, on the reverse strand, counting down.
TCGCTAGCGCTTTTTGTTTTAAATTTGTTTCATAGTCTTTAGGAATATTTCTTGGTAGTCATAAGTTGCTACTCCGAGACAACCTCACCCTAGGTCTCACCAGTATACAACTGACAAACTCGACAGAGGAGGCGAGGGGCTGAATATGTACAACCTGCCTCCCACGTCCGCAAGCCGCCCCGCTCGGCGGTGTTTTTATAGGTCGACGTGTGTTGTCACGCATCGGTTTTAATAGCGTCGCTTGCAATGCAGTGTGTACTGGCTCTTAATATTCTCACGTTAGCTTTGCATCATGGCGTGCGTGGAGCAAATCGGACACCGAGAGGGGCCGGCGCTGGAATGTCCTCCCCCTGTCGCCAGGCCCTGCCCTCCGGAGACGGCGCTGCTGATTGGCGGGTCTCGGCTGCTCGGGAGGGATGCCAAGGCTGGCGGAGGACTAAGGGCTGGAGTGCTGGGCCGGACCCTGGCGCGGCCCCACCCACCAGAGTCCCGCCCCCTGCGTGGCCACGCCCCTCAGTTCTGTTCCCCGCGCGGCCACGCCCCCATAGTCCCGCCCCCCGGCGCGACCCTACCCCTCCTCAGTCCCGCCCCCGGCGCGGTCACGCCCCCCAGAATCCTATTCCCGGCGCGGCCACGCCCCCGTAGTCCCGCCCTGGCGCGGTCACGCCCCTCGGAGTCCCCATTTCCCGGCGCGGCCCCCCCCCCGGGCTGTCCCGCCCATTAGAGTCCCGCCCCCAGCGCGGCCACGCCCCTCGGAGTCTCCCTCCCCCCGAGGATCCCCTCCCTTCCCGGCGCGGCCCCGCCCCCGTGTCTACCCCTGCGGCAGCGCCACACCTCCGCCTCTCCCGCGGTCGCTCCCGGCCACCGCGGGGCCGTACAATCTGCGACGCCCCCTCCTCCCGCCTGCGCAGTCGCAGGGGCCGCGTGCGTGCGCCTCCCCTCGGGACCTGTCCCGGGGGGGGCGGCCCGCGGGCTCGGTTGCTGGGGCTCGTCCCCCTCGGAGCTGGGGCTACCGGAAGGCACGTCCAGGCCCAGGGGTTCACGGCACTGTGGCAGCCTCAGTCCACCTCAGAGTCATGTTTCTGTCTTCCAGGGGATGTGTGCCTGCCAAGAAAAACCAAACACGACCCTGGCCCTGCCTCACAACACAAAAGGTGTGCTTCAGAAAACACGAGGACTTGGTCACTTTTCAGAAGGTCTTTTGGACAATGACTCTAAATGCCTGAGAAACCAGAACCATGTTGTGCCGACTGCAGGCACTTTCACTTAAGAAGGGAAATCCGCTAGGCCTGGACTCACTCCTGTAATCCCAGCACTTTGGAAGGCCGAGGCGGGAGGATTGCTTGAGCACAGGAGTTCGAGATGAATCTAGGCAATATCGTGAGATTTCGTGTCTACAAAAAAGAAGGAAAATCGTGACTTCGAGTTTAAGAAGGGTGTTCGGACACCTTCAAGTCTGAATTTCTGTACCTGAGAGTCAACCTTTATTTGCATATTGAAAATCTGTTTGTTATATCTGCAGTGGAGCAGAAAATAGAATTTTTGAAGTACTCCTGACCTTTTCTATTTTGTGTTTTTAAGGAGACGACAGAAATTCAAACCCTTTCACTCTGGCAATCGTCCAGAATGATATTTTAAATGCATCCTTCTGTTTGTGAGACTTATTTGTTTAGTGACGAGGAAATAAGTCTTCTGGATTTTGATGAGACTTGGAGGTGTATCACTTTAATTTCTAAATAGGCGCTTTGGTATTAGAAAAACTGAAGGTGAATATAATTCTAGAAACGGTATGCTCACTTGGTTTTTTTTTTCTGGCTTTCTTTAGCTGCATATTCCTATTTTGTAATACACTTAAGAGAAAAGCAGTGTTCTTGTGAACGGCTTTGCTTTTATTCACAGGTTGAGCTTTATATTGTGATCTTTACGCGACATTCCTTTTCATTCGAATTCCACCATTATGGCCAAGTGAGGGAAGAGAGAAGAGCCAAGGAGTCCGAGATTTTGAAACGGAAAAGCCCCCGGGCCCGACTCCCCAGGTCGTCGCTGTTATTTTGACCAGACGCAACAGACCGAAAACGTGTCCCTTCAAATCCCTCTCTCGGCACCGGCTCTGGCAGGCCAGCAGGGGGCGCTCGGTCGCCCGCAGTGCTCCCAGCCGAGCCCGCCCCCACTCCTCCTCCCCCATTCCTCCCTCCCCCACAAAGCACACAGGCTCAGGGGAGAGAGAAGCACGTGGCTGTTCCGCACCAACTGGGGCCATCATCCTTTTCCCAGACGTGCTCCTGGTGCGTGTCTTTTTTGTTTGGTTGGGTTTTTTCGATTGAAAAACATAGTTTACTTCGAAAATATTGTTAATGCACAGTTGAGCTGGCAGAAAATAAGGAAATGTCTTAAAAGTGAGAACTGACAAAAAAGCTTAAACCCACAGGAGTAAGGAGCACTGCAGCCCTTTGCCCTGGATTTGAAGGGGGTGGGGCATAGACCTGTCTCAGGGCACACAACAGATTGAAGGTTACTGGCCACACAGTAGGGCAAAGGAGCCAAAAGAAAGGGGAGTGAGACCAGTGACAAGCCCACCCCATAAAACCAAGCAAGAGTCCCATTAGGAGAAATCTTTGGGATAAGCAAAAAATAAAGTAAAATTAAAATGAAATAAAATAGTCCCATAGAGGATGAAGATGGGGATACTAACCTACCTCCATCATTCTTGCTCTAGGTAGATCAGAGGAAAAAACACAAACACAACAATATCTCCCCTTAAGGATTCCCACCCAAGGGCCTGCACTCACAAATGCGGGAATGTACACCACTTAGTGGGGCTCAGTTTCCCCAAGTATGTTTAGAGCAACCCCAGTTTAGAGTACCACCAAGGACCTGGAAAGGAAAAGGTGAATCCTCATTAGATGAAAGTTACAAGTTATCTTAAATCCAGTCCTTAAAGAAATTCTTTCAGATAAAGTCCCAAGGATAATGAATCCATACTCATACTCACAAAATTTCTAAACAGATGATAAATTTACAGAAACAGCAAAACATCATGGGAAAATTTTCAGGAATAGCAAACTATACTCAGAGTCAGATTTACAGCATTTTGTGTGTATTTATCACGTTTAGAGTATATAAATGATATACATTTAATATGTTTAAATAAATAAGAGTGGAATATGAAAGGAAAAAAGGAGAGATTAGCAAAAACTTAACAAACAGATTTGAACAGGAACAAAATGGCACTTTTAAAAACAAAAAGACACACACACACACACACACACACACACACAAATATTTCAAAGTCTAAAGCCAGGGAACAAGATAAAAGCAGATTAGTTGCAAATGATGAAAGAATTTATGAAAGATAAAATTTGAAAAACCCAGGAAACAACACAGACAAATTGACAGACATTAGAAAACACAGGGCACGGAAGATATCTCTTCTGCTTAGAATGTAGAAAATGACAAGAGACTGTTGCTCTCAGCTTAAAAACCCAAACAGGATGTACAAGTCACAAAAATCATAGTATTTCTAAACCCATCAGAGAGCTGAAGATTAAATGAATGATTTAAAATGATTTGAAAATGATAATAAGTGAAAATAGCTGATTTATCAGAGGAGGGAAGAGATTCTCACTCCTGGAGCAAATGCAAGAGAAAGAGGACTTGGCCATAGATGGAGATAAGGAGAAATTAGCACGAACTTTAACAAACTTATAACCTCTTATGACTGAGAGGTTAGAATTCTGAGGAGCCCCAGTAGCGAAGTAAGCCTTTCCACAGGCCCTCATCTAATTCTCAAGATCAGTACAACAGAGCCTGAAGTGGAGGACCAGACAGAAAGCTGAAGATTCCCCTGAAGTTCAAGGCACCTTCTGCCAGTCCCAGCAATCACCTTCTAAAGGAGGAGAGAAACAAAGCATGACATCTGAGATGAGTCAGTCTAAGACAGTCCATGCTCAGCTGCCAAAGGCTGGACATAAACGAGACCTGAGAGAATCCTTCTCTCCTCAAAACACTCAAGACTTTCAACTGACAACAGATGCAGGAGGGGCAAGAAAGGGAAGAAGCCCCTTTCAGACCTTCGAGACAGAGCAAGACCACCATATGTGTCTCGAAGCCTGGGCTGAACTGCAGAGCAGCAAGAATTCCCCAATGACACACAAAACTATCACTTGCATTGTAAATGTGAGAGAGAGAGGGAGAGAGAGAGAGGAGGAGAGAGAGAGAGAGAGAGAGAGAGAGAGAGAAGGAAGAAAACGAATATGAGAATCTCCCATGATTTGCACAAGTGGTGATTTGGGTGACATGAAGAAATGATAGAATACTTGCCAGTGCTCAGACCCCAAGCACTGCAGAATGAGAAAATACTGAGCCCACTTTCAAAATATGTGAAACTAGTAATGAATTGAAGCAAATTTAGCTTGCCAAAAAGCTCAGACACAGCTTAACTGCAGAATAAATTAATTCAGTCACTCAAAACTTGTGGCCTGAGACAAGAAAAGAAGTGCCCTTTGCTAAAGGAAATATTATCAACTTCAGTCTCTACTGTTCTGATATCTTAGGATGAAGAAAGGAACAGCTGATAGCAGTAGACCAATAGATGGCTGAGATGTTGGAATTATTTGACAGGGGCTTTAAAATAACTAGAAGTGTCTAAATGATCTTTTGGAAAAAGTATATGTATGTATGAGAAGATGGAGATTTTATGAGAGTCATGGAAAGATATAAAAAAATTACCTAGAAATGTTAGAAATAATAAATATAATATTGAAAGTAAATGTTTTATTGAGTTTAATAATAGAGTTACTCAACAGAGGAAATAATCAGTGAACATGAGGACAGATTAATAAAAAGTATCTGAACTGAAACACAAAGAGAAAAAATAGCAAACACAGAAGAAGCATAACAAGGTGAAAAAAACAGAATAATGTCTTTGTGGAACAATATCAAATGGCCTAACATATGTATAAATGGGGTTCAAAAAGGAGATGAGAGAATAGGAAGAATAAATATTTAGTAAAATATTTGCTGAGAATGATCTAAAATTGTTGAAAGACATAAACCCACAAATTCAAAACAACACGAAAACACCAATCAAGAGAACTACAGTGTACCTAAACACATCATAGTTAATTGCTGAAAATTCAAACTAAAGAGCAGATTTTAAAATTAGCCAGAGAAAAAATACACATTATGTACAAGGAAATAAAGATAAGTGCACTCCAGTCTGGGCGACAGAGTGAGATTCTAACTCAAAAAAAAAAAAAAGATAAGTACGAGGGGAACACCCCCCAAATCCCAGAATTATCTTTTGGAGGTGGGCCCCCTGTAGTACAGGTTTCCCCTACTAGGTAAGTGTTCCAGGAACTCACCAGCATCAGTGTACCAGCTAGCGTTGTTGTGAGAGGCTATGTTTGACTTCAGTGAATTATTTTGGGAATTATTCTTTCAGCATGCTTGCCCATTTCAAGATGTATGATTTATGAGCACACTGGCCAATACTACACTGAATGTTCCGCAGTTTTGGACCAAAATAGGCATGAACCCCAGGTTCCACACTCCTTATTCATCCAATCTCAATCAGAACGACTTTTTTTTTGTTTGTTTCCCCGGGTGAAAAAAAGTCCTCAATGAGAAGCATTTTTCCATTGTGGAAGAGGTGAAACAAAAAACAGTAGAAGACTGAAAGGCACTAGAATTGACAAGCTCAAAAACTGTTTTAAGTGGTGGAAAAAGCACCTGGATAGTGTATTGATCAAACAAAAAGTACTCTGAAGGTGACTGAAGTTTAAATGTGTAAGAATAAATGCACATTTTTTTTTTTTTTTGAGTTGGAGTCTCACTGTGTCGCCCAGACTAGAGTGCAGTGGCCGCTTCCGGCCACTGCAGCCTCACCTGCTGGGCTCCGGCGATCCTTCCGCCTCCGCCTTCCGAGTAGCCGGAATTACAGGCATGCGCTACCACGCCCGGCTGATTTTTTTTTTATTTATTGTAGAGATGAGGTCTCGCTGCCCAGGCGCGTCTCGAACCCGCGGGCTCAGGCAATCCACTCACCTCAGCCTCCCAAAGGCGCGGGATTACAGGCTGAGCCACCGGGCCCGGCTCACAATTTTTTATAAATAAATTTCAGGTTTTTTGGGCCCTCCCATGCAGTCACTGACTTTTCATCAGCTATAATAGTGCTCAGAAAACAATGGAAGGATAGTCTCAAAGCACTGAAAAAACACACAAGAGCATGCATGCACGTATATACACAAATACACTCACATACAAATAACTATCAACCTAGAATTCCTTATCCTGGAAAAAAAAAGCCTTCAGAAATGGAGATGAACTCATCTCAAAATATTAAGTGCTGAATAATTTCATTATTGCAATAACAAAATTATAGAAAGGGAAGATGTATTACTGGTTCCCAGGGGTCATGGATGGGTGTAGAGAGGAGTGAGTTAAGTATTACTTTAAAAAAGGGCAACGTGAGAAATCCTTGAAGTGATGAAATTGTTATGTATCTTGACTGTATCAATGTTTATATCTTGGTTATGATACTATACTATAATTTTAAAAGATGCTATCACTGGAAATATCAGTAAGATGTGTGGGATCTCTCTGCATTTCTTATAAATGCATGTAAATCTACTGTTATCTAAAAATAAAAAGACTGATTTAAAAATGAAGGCCAAATAAATACATTTTCAAAATATGAAGTCCAAGAAAATTTCTCCCCTCCAGACCTTCTCTTTAATAAATACTAAGATAATTTTTTTCAGACAGAAGAAAACCTATAATAGATTCAACTCTGAATCTGTAGGAAGCCCAAGCGTTTAAGAATAAGAAAGGGTATATATGTGTATAAATATATTTTAAAAACAACCTTATAGCTATGTGTTTGAGAGAGAGAGAGAGCATGTCTATTCTTTAAACTGTGCATATATTTCCACAAATGGTAAATTTCCTCATTTAAAAAAAGTAGAAAGAGAAAAAATGCCATCTGGAGAGTGTCTGTCACATGGGCCGTGCCTCGCGTGGGGGATGAAAATAAAGTGCTATTTTGACAGCAAGGAGACCGACAGTGATAAACAAACGTGGTGAGGAAGTGAGAGCAATGCCATGGAGAGGAACCGGAAGAGGAATTGACTTGCATGAGCTCATCTCACACTCTTGGGTGAACAAACACTGGTTTCCAAAACCTGCATCAGTCGCCAAATGGAAGGAAGTGCACGTTGCTACTGTCCATTACGGTCGGGCCTAGGACAACACGGGTTTCTACTGTGCAGATTTGCTTCTGCCTCTGCCACCCTGAGGACAGCAGGACCAACACCTCCTCTTCCTTTCCAGCTACTCAACGTGAAGACGACGAGGATGAAGACCTTTGGGGTGATCCACTTCCCCTTAGTGAATAGGAAAATTATTTTCTCTTCCTTACATTTTCTTCTCTCTAGCTTACCCTACTGTCAGAATACAGTATGTCATACTTGTATCATACAAAATGTATACTAATCAACTGTTGTGTTATTGGTCAGGCTTCCAGTCAACAGTAGGTTATTAGCAGTTAGGTTTTGGGGGAGTCAAAAGATTTTTTACTACAGGGGAGCCCAGTGCCCCTAACCCCCACGTTGTTCAAGGGCCAAATGTAATTAATACTTTGTAACTCAAACTTTAAAATGTGCCTTGGCCGGGCTCGGTGGCTCAGCCTGTAATCCCGTGCCTTTGGGACGCTGAGGTGAGTGGATTGCCTGAGCCCGCGGGTTCGAGACCCGCCTGGCAGCAAGACCTCTTCTCTACAATAAATCAAAAAAATCAGGCAGGCGTGGTAGCGCATTCCTGTAATTCCGGCTACTCGGAAGGCTGAGGCGGAAAATCGCTGGAGCCCAACAGGTCGAGCCTGCGGTGGCCGGGAGCGGCCACTGCACTCCAGTCTGGGCAACAGAGTGAGACTCGAACTCAAAAAAAAAAAAAAAAAAAATATGTGCCTTGCGTGAGATCAATTTTTTAAAAAAGAAACTTGATCACAAATACACTTTATACAAAATCAAGTTGAGATGGATTATAAACTGAAATGTAAAGACGAAAGCAACCATAAAAATTCAAAAAGCAAACATGGAAGACTATATCTGTGATCTTGGGGCAGGCAAAGATTTCTTAGGAGACAAAAGGCATGCTCATAAAATAAAAATGATAAATTAGACTTCATCGAGATAAAAAATTCGCCACAAAACATTATCCATAAAACAAACAGGCAAGTCAGACTGTGAGAATACACTCATAAAACAAGGCATTTACATCCAGATTATAGGAGGATCTCCTAGAACTCAATAATAAAAAGACAAGCAAGACGATGTTAAAAGAAACCAAGGCAAGCAGGCATTTCACAAAAGAAGATATAAAAATGATGAATAAATGCATGGAAACTGCTCAACTGTGTTAGGCATCAAGAGAATGCACATGAAAAACTCAGTGAGACTATTACATGCTCTTCTAGACTGTCTAAAACACCAGGTTGACCACAGTAAATGCTGGGAGAATGGTGGTGCGACCCCATATTACATGTTGCTGGCAGGAGTGGAAAATGGTATTAATACAACCACTTTGGAAAATTGTCATTTCTTAGAACGTTAAATATACTTCTTTTTTTTTTTTTGAGGGTGGGAAAATAGGAGTTTATAAAGAAGACAGAAAACCTCCCGCAGAAGGAGAGGGTAGCCCTGTTCAACATACTTCTATCTGGCCTGGAATAGTGACTCATGCCCATAATCCCAGCACATTGGGAGGCAATGCCAGGGGATTGCTTGAGGCCAGGAGCTTGGGTAACAGAGTAAGACCCTGTTGTTGTGAAAAAAATGAAAATTATATCCGGGAGTGGTGGCACATACCTACAGTCCCAGCTAGTTGGGAGACTGAGGCAAGAGGATTACTTGAGCCCGGGAGGTTGATGCTATGGTGAGCCATGATTGTGCCATGGTACTGCAGCCTGGGAGACAAAGCCAGACCTTGCTTCAAAAAACAAAACAAAACTTCTATTCTGTGACCCAGCAATTTCACTGCTAGATATCTGACCAAAATAAATGCAATATATCCGTAAGAGTACTCTTATAAAAGTTTTATCATAGCCAGTCCTGAATGGTTTACTAACAGTATGGATAAACTGCTTTGTTCATTCACTGGAATATGACACAGTAACAAAAGGGAATAAAATGCCACTGCACAGTATGTATATGTTTCAGAAATCATAGACTGAGAGGAATAAGCAAGACACAAAAAGTACATGCCACGTGGTTCCATAGACTTAAACTTGTAGAATAAGCAAGAGACTGACGGTAAGAGAAATCCGGTGTATGCTTTGACTTTGGAGTGGGAGGCATTGACGGGTACGGGAAAGAGGTGTCTTTGCGTGGTGATGAAAACGCTCTGTCTTGAAAGCATTCCTATGGTACACTGGAGATATGAGCACTTCAATATGTGTACTTTTTTTTTTTTTTTTGAGTTGGAGTCTCACTCTGTTGCCCAGACTGGAGTGCAGTGGCCGCTCCCGTCCACCACAGTCTCGACCTGCTGGGCTCCGGCGATCCTTCCGCCTCAGCCTTCCAAGCCGGTGGAACTACAGGTGGGCGCTACCACGCCCGGCTAATTTTTTTTGATATATTGTGGAGATGAGGTCTCTCCAAGTTGCCCAGGCGGGTCTCAAACCCGCGGGCTCAGGCAATCCACTCACCTCAGCCTCCCAAAGGCGCGGGATTACAGGCTGAGCCACCAAGCCCAGCTATTAAAAATAAACTAATTTTGTCACCCCCGAGGCTGAGAGGGCATACTTGAAACCACAGCGGTCCATGGATTTGCCTCAACATGGAACTTTCTAGAGGGAAAGACCAGAATTTGTGAGCAGTGCTAGGACAGCCAGCTCTGTCGCCCCCCTCTCGGCTCTCTTCCCTCCAAAGCCTCCTGTCCTGGAAGCTCTTCTGGGTTGTGGATAGTCCATTTGATAGACCTGGCATCCTGGCTGCTCTCTGGGGAAAGACTGCTGTCCTCACCCTGTAAGGTTCTAGAAAGAAGGAACTATATGCCAGCTGGGAGGGTTAATTGTAGGTGTCAACTTGCCTGGACTTTGGTGTCCATGTATTTGCTCAAACACCAGTCTACACACTGCAGATGTAATGAATGTCTATAATCGGTTCACTCTAAAGAATATCCTCAGTGATGTGGGTGGCTTCATCCAGTCAGTCAAAGGCCTACTTTTAAGACCGAAATTTCCCAAAAACAAAGAAATTCTGCCTCAAGACTGCAGCTTAGAAACCATACTTCAAGCCGGGCTCGGTGGCTCAGCCTGTAATCCCGCGCCTTGGGAGGCTGAGGTGAGTGGATTGCCTGAGCCCGCGGGTTCGAGACCCGCCTGGGCAGCGAGACCTCATCTCTACAATAAGTCAAAAAATCAGCCGGGCGTGGTAGCGCATGCCTGTAATTCCAGCTACTGGGAAGGCTGAGGCAGAAGGATCGCCGGAGCCCAGCAGGTCGAGGCTGCGGTGGCCGGGAGCGGCCACTGCACTCCAGTCTGGGTGACAGAGTGAGACTCCAACTCAAAAAAAAAAAAAAGAAACCATGTTTCAGTTGCCAGGCTGCTGTCCTGGGGAATTTGGACTCCAGATGGCAACATCAACACTTCCCTGAATTTCTAGATGCTAGTGGCCTGCCCTGTGGATTTCGGACTCTTCAACCTCCGTGAGCATTGGAAGGAACGTCCTCAAAATCTCTCTTTCTTATCAACTCTATCTATCTAATCTATCATCTATCACCTTACTTATCTCTCATCTGTCAAACTGTATCTATCACCTTTCTTGTCTATATATCTATCAATCATGTATCATTTATTGTATCTATCACCTGTCATATTTATCTACATACCTATCATCTCTTATCTGCCTACTTAATCTATCATCTATCTTATCTATTTATCTATCATATATTCTATTTATCAGCTACGTTATCCATCAATAATCAATCATCTATCCTATCTATCTATCTATCACGTATCATCTATCTATCGACCTATCTACCTATCATCTCTTCTATCTCTATTCTGTCATCTATCAATCATTTATCCTAGCTATCTGTTTATCTATCATCTATCTACCTACCTACCTATCTATTCTATCATCTATCTATCTATCTGTAATGTACTAGTCAGGGTCTCCAGAGACACAGGCTCTCTACCCCTGATGTATATGCATCCCATTTCCTCTCAGCTTTGTGTCTCTGGAGAGCTCAGACTAGTGCACACCAGCTCTGTCGCCCTCTGCTCCCACCCAGCATCCTGATTCAGAGGAAGCAGGTGGCCCGAGGTGAAAGGTCATTTATCTAGAAGGAAACATTCCTAAAGTGATTGATGAGGGTATCTTCCAGCTGGCATACTGGGACAATGGTGCTCATATGTCTGAGTCCAGATTTCCTAAAAGAGGATGCTGTGTGGCTCATCACATAATTCTTCATGATGCACCTGTTCATTATTTTCTCCATGAAAAATAGTGGTTGGCTGCAAAATCGTGACTTGCAGTCTCCCCATTGCCGGCATACGGGCTTTTTAATCACAATGTGCCTCTTTCTTCCCTGGGCAATTACGTCCTTGATTACTCTGGTGTGAACCCCGCAGCTGGGTGTAGGTCAGGTTCTCACTGTCATTTTCGGATGAATCCCTTGGTTATGACTGCAGCCCCAGAGTGGACTGGGGTGGGAGGGCTATGTTCACCCACACCACCTGCACCCCTGCCCAGGTCACACCAAGGCAAGCACACAATCAAGGCCCCACTCACTTGGGGCCGCCCCTCCCGCCCATCGAGATTTATGGAGGACTTGGCCTCTGTGTCTCCAGATGAGAAACTCCCTGGAACTGGCCCTGTAGCCTCCTGCACGCTCACTGTCCTCCTTCTTACAGAAAAAGCTCCAGGCTGACCCCAGGCCCTGCATGGACCCCGTGGAAGCCTGCCCTTCTGAGTGTCAGACTGGGGATGTCACCAGCACATGGCTAAATGAAGAGAATGTGTCCAAATTGGTCTTTTTTTCTGAGGCCATAGGCTCCAGGAAAAAAGGAGCGCAAAGGTGGGACGTGAGGAGGAAGAGGGACCATGGCTCTCCAACTCCCCTCTGGAGCTCCCAATTGGTTTGCGTGCCACGCCCTCGCCATCTTCTCTCTTCTTTCTTTTCGAAGGTGCAGAAAGGTAAGGGGTCTGAGAGGGGCCAGGAAAGCCTGTCAGGCTCCTGGGAGCCCTCACCCTAGATCTGACTCCACGGAAGCCCTCAGTCTCAATCTAACCTTGGACCCACGCCGTCTGCATGTCATGGGTGCGTTATTTCACTGTCACCACAAAAGAAATGACCGCCTGGATGCTGCCTGTTGCTCTGGGTTGACTGTTTGGCAGGGCCTGTGGGGAAGGCCACAGTCACTGCTTGTCACATCTCCAGCCTCAACTCCTCCCCTTGGTCCCCCACCCTGCCTGTGGACCACCTCCACGGGTGCGGTGCCTCTGGGCACACCATGGTTGCTCCAGGCCTTCCCCTTCCCTGGTTCTCTCTCGTACAAACACTAGGCTTCCCTAGCAGATCCCTAGCGCCTCTCTTCTTTCCTTTCCTGGGGAGGGTGGTCTCCTGCCTCCTGCCTCTTGCCCTTCTCTGTCCAGGGTGGCCTGGGCTTTACCGCTGGTTCTGCGCAAAGGCCCTATACCTGCTTCCTCCATTGACTGCTGATCCTCTAGCTGGCGACACCTGGCGCCCTGAACTGGGCTTTTGCCTAAGAAACTCCAAGAGCCACACAAAGTCGCCCGTGTCAAGTCCTTCAAGAACACTTCCAATTATCTGAAAAGAGCTGACCACGGCTAACATCTTATGAGCAATGATGCTTTTCCCCATGGTTGGAAAGAGAGAGGGTGGAGGAGGAGCCGCAGAGGCCCGGCTGTGCGCTGTGGGTGACTCAGTGGAAGACAAACAGAGGGACCGTAGAGGCCTGGCCCTGTGAGGCAGGTGACTCAGTGGAGGACACACCCGCAGTGCTCTGGGGCTGAACTGCCGCTCAATTCCCACAGCGAACAGTTAAGTGAATTTATCCATTTTCCTGAGGTCAGAAAGTTCCTTGCAACACCGGTAAGTCAAAAAGAACCAAATGTAACAAAATTGAATCACACTCCAGTACTCTGGTAAAATCAATAAACCACAAGTCGTTTCAGAAACAACACCGGTCCCCAGGAATAACGGTTTGTCAGGATGGTGTCTGAGGGTCTCATGGAATACCGCAATAGTATTTGCTCTCCAGGCCTTGTGCCTGGTGGTTCCTGGGCCTCAGTGCCACATGTGGCGGAGTGGTTGATGGAAGCCCTCATGGGGAGTCCCTCCGCAGCTAGACACACACATTTAGGGCTTATCACAGGTTACAAAATTATGTTGAAATTACACAGCCAGTCTATTATCACTGTAAACACAGGCCAGGCATAGTGGCTCACATCCGTAATCCCAGCACTGTGGAAGGCCAGGGCAGGAGGATCACTTGAGGCCAGGAGTTCGAGACCAGTCTGAGCAACATAGCGAGACCTCATCTCTACCACACATAAAAAAAATTAGCTGGGTGTGATGGCGTGTGCCTGCAAATGACTCACTTGTGGGCGTCATCCTGGACCTTCTGCGGTTCTAGCCACACCGGGCTAAAAGTCACTACACTGCTTTCAGTTCCACAGGTCCACCAGCTCCCCGGGAGACTGGGGCAGGAGGATCGCCTGGAGGTCGAGGCTGTGGTAAGCTGTCATTGTGCCATTCCACTCCAACCTGGGTGACAGAGTGAGATTCAGGCTCGAGAAACAAAACAAAACAAAAATAATAATGGATGGAGAGAAAGGAAAGCCGCTGTTTATTAACCACTGCCCTGTACCAGGCCTATTCTCACGGTTTTCTAGATTTGGCGAAGTCGGAATTAGGAAGGGCCGTTCCAGGGACGGGACTCTGAGTGCGAAGCCTGTGCAGGCCTGAGGTGCTTGCCCACAGCTGGCCCTTGGAGAAATCTCTCGTGTCTCTCTGCCTGACCTTCCTCATCCGTGAAGCAAGAGTGACCACGGAACTAACCTAAGAGGCTGATGGAGAATCGGAGAAAGTGACAGCAGAAATGCTGAACACAATCTCAAGTATAAATGTGCAGTAAATGCCAGCCTTTTTTTTTTTTTTTTTTTGAATCAGGGTCTTAATCTGCTACCCTGGCTGGAGTGCAGTGGCATGATCATGGCTCACCACAGCCTCGACCTCCTGGGCTCAGATGATCCTTCTGCCTCAGCCTCCCAAGTAGCTGAAACTGCAGGTACACACCACTACACCTGGCTAAATTTTCAATTTTTTTTTTGTAGAGATGAGGTCTCACTCTGTTACCCAGGCTGTTTTCGGACTCCTGGCCTCGTACAATCATCCCACCTAGGCCTCCCACAATGCTGGGATTACAGGTGTGAGCCACAACACCTGCTGCTTCATTTGTTTAATGCGATTCTCGCCGTGTGCCTGAGTACTTGAAACCCATCCCACACTCTCCAGAAAGCAGAGCATGGAGATAGCATCCCAGTTCCAAGCGGGAGACCCTGGAATTGAACCTCCTCTCCCCCATGGCTGCTCTGTCCTTTGTCCACTGCCCCCCTCCATACCTAATCACATTTCCCATCCTCAGGCAAAAATCTGCTGAGCTGTGGTTCAGAGTGGTACCCACTGGCGAGGTCACTTGTGGGAGTCATCCCGGGCCCTTGCGCCAGACCAGCACCTTCTGTGGTTCTAGCCACACAGGGTTAAAAGTCACTACGCTGCTTTCAGTTCCACAGGTCCACAGTAAAAGCCAGTGTTTCCCAAGTGGGGAACACCAGTCTAGGTAGAAAGAAAGCAAGTTGGGAAACACAGGCGGTCTCCCCAAAGAGCTTCCGGATGTGAGAGAGGGGCCACTTTCTGACCCTCGGAGTGCTGATGTAAACAACAGATTTCCTCAGAAAACAACTGGAAGGTTGCCCCAGCTCCCCTGAGGTCTTACACAAAGTTGACCTTTTCACAGGTGTGTGCAAGGTTGACTCAGAATGAAGGGTGGTAGCATTCCCACCAGGGCACATGACAAGGGTGCCGGGGCCACAGACCAGGGCAACAGGCCACGGGCACAGAGTCCCCTGAGGACAGGAGGTGAGGCAGGTTGTGGGGCCGTGTGGCAGTGGGAGAACACTGGTTTGGAATCACTTCATGTGGCAGTTGTCAAGCTACGCACGTGTAAGCAATTGGATCCATCCGGTCAGCGTTTTGAAAAGTGGAGCTATGAATAGCTTTCTGCCAGAATGGTTGTGGTGCCAGGGATAGATCCTACACAGGAAATCACCATGCACATCGTAGATCAGTATGTAAATCTAGGTGACTTTAGGCAATGGGCAGTTCACACCTGATATGTCAGAATCACTTATTCTATTATTCATTCATTTGTTTCTTTGTTTATTTATTTATTTTCAGCCAGGTTCTCTCTCTGTCACCCAGGCTGAAATGCATTGACCTGATCACGACTCACTGCAGTCTCAACTTCCTGGGCTCAGGCAGTCCTCCAGCGTGGCCTCCCGAGTAGCTGGGACTACAGGCATGTGCCAACACATCTCGTTAATTTTTTGATTTGTTTTGTAGAGACGAGGTCTTGCTACATTGCCCAGGCTGGACTCCTGGGCTTAAGCAGTCCTCTTGTCTTGGCCTCCCAAAGTGCTGGGATGACAGGCATGAGCCATCACACTGGGGGCCAATATCGTTTATTCTATAAACTAAACTATTGAATTTGGCCATTTCCTGACTAAGCAGAAAATAAAATTTTACTTTGCTTGTACATGTGTTATGTATGTACCACATACTTGACTGTGACCTGGAGGAAGTATGTCTCTTTCTCCGAGTCCAGTGGCTTCAGGAACCCCGAATGCCAGCGCAGAAGCGAGCCTGAACAAGATGGGTCAATTCATCTGCTGTTCTCTTGCCCTCTTGTTTAGAAGACTTCACTGGTGGTTCACCCCATATTGTTCTTGGGAAACCTGGGTATCCGATGATATCGGGTTTAGCCATGAGATGCATTTTTCTAAGTAGATATTTATTTCCATGATGAGCTACTGCCAAAACCAAGGTTCACATAAACCAGAGGGTTTGTATTGCAAGCCTTTGGTATCTGGGGAAAAAAAAAATAGGACCGTGCAGCATGCTGGCCATGAAGCAGTGGACGTTTCAAGGGAAACTCTCTTTAAAATGCTGTTTTGAACATTCTCATAAATTTCTTAGTTCTAGGAGCTACATTTACCTAAAGGAAGCTGAAATGTTAGTGATTTTGGAAAACAGCGGTCAGGGTATTTGAATCTATTTGGCCAAATTCACTCTCGTTCCAAATATTCTTAAGTTTAATTAAATAACTATTTTATCAATTTATTGTTTTTAGAGACAAGGTCTTGCTCTGTTGCCCAGACCTGAGTGCAGTGGCACATCATAGCTCATTGCAGCCTCAAACTCCTGAGCTCAACTGATCCTCCCACCTCAGCCTCCCAAGCGGCTGGGACTATAAGTGAGGGCCATTATGCCCAACTAATTTTTTGTTTTTGTAGACATGGGTTTTGCTATGTTGCTCAGGCTAGTCTTGAACTCCTGGCCTCGAGCGATCCTCTGGACCTGACCTCCCAAATTTCTGGAATTACGGGAATGAGCCACCATGCCTGACCTTTTTTCTGATGCTGTTTATCTAAGGCTTCTGTTCTAATTTGTAGCCTCTGAAGGAACTATGGTTGATAAACAAGGTGGAAATTCCATCATAGTGACAGCAATGGATTTTTTCTCACTGTGTTAACGGCTCTTGTCCGGTCTTTCTGACACCTTGGTCTAACTCTCCAGTCCCTGCAGTTGGTTGGCGACTCCTCCATTTTGGGCTCTCCCCCCATCCATCTTGGTCTTGTCCTGGGCTCTCTGTCCCCCTTCCACCCTCTTTCACTCCAGCTCTCTCCTTCTCTCTCTCCCGCAGGCCTGGCCCTCATTCTCCTCGGTTCCTCCCTTCTTCTAAGCCATCCTTCATCTGCTTTGGTACCTTGTGCTACGATGTGCCTTGTGTTTCAGACACCCTTGTCATTCCCCAACTACATGTGTTTGTGAGAGAAACAAAACTATGCGTTTTAGGATTCAAGTTAATATTTGTCTTAATTATAAAACTTAATTTCACTGGAGAGGGTACAGGCATGCTTTTATCATGGTGTCACCATGAATCGTTCTAACTCCGTGGAAATAGATTTGGCAATATGCCTCAAGAGCCTTAAGTCATTAATCCTCTTTAACCCAGTAATTGAACTTCTGAAAATCTACCCTGTAAGATTAATCTCAAACACAAGCATAAAATTGCACACAAAGATATTCATAATAGCATTAGTCATAATTGCCCCAAATGGAAAATAACCTAAACACCCCATAGTAGTAAGATGTTCTATAATAGTAAAATGATTTCAAAAACGGAAGTAAATACACCCAAATAAGATAACCAGAAACCTACTGGTGTGAAATTGAGGGAGTGGTGAAATGGGAAAGTTGTGCAGTACCCAGAGAACGAGGTTTTGGGCTGGAAATGGACAACAGGCGGGACTCTGGACAAGGTCGAGTGAAGTGGCCAGAAGTCACGCCACGTGTGTGGTTATCAAGTGCTGAACACCAAGCCACCGTAACCTTAGTTGTGCCCAACAGCAGTCACTGAATTCTGTGGGCCAGGAAATCATGCAGAGCACAGAAGGGTGGCCTGAGGTCTCATTCAAAAGACTCAAATGGCTGGAGTGACCGGAGGCTGGGCCTTGGAACCATCTGGAAGCTTCTCTCAGACATCTGGTGCCTGGGCTGGGATGGCCTGAAGGTAGGGCTCCACTCTGATGGCTGAGCAAATGTCCACACGTGGCCTCTCCACATGGCTTGGCCTTCTCACTCAGGCCACTGGGTTCTGAGAAGGAGCATTTTGAAACCGAGCCTTGCACGAGGTCATGCGGTTGCTAGGTGGCCGCTTGTGACATGGCCCCCAAAGCCGTTGGGTATCATCACCTCCATCACACTGCTTGATGGAAGGGGAAGGGACACTGTTCCAGTCCCTTGAAGGGAGGAGGATTAAAGAAGTTAAGACCTTTTTATGTAAGTCACCGCTCTGGGACAGGGGTAATGGGCCATTTTGCTTCTGCCTACAAGGACCTAAACACTGAGGCATGAGTGGATGAGGAAATGTCACTAGTAAGAATGCCTGGACCAGAAGACTTTGGGAATTAATAATGGAACTGAAGTCTCCTTTCCTCTGCCCGGTGCCCATGTGTTCAATCTCAAGAGAAGAACTCACAACACAAAGTGGCTCTAATGTCAAACTCTCGATGTGGAGAGCTCTTGGGCCTTGATTCCAGGACAGCTGGGGGACATGACAAGCAATAGTCCCTGCTGGCTGGACTGAAAATATTTCTACTTAAAGGTGGATGGAATTGCGTCATGTTCTTAGTTTCTATGATTCACTTGTAGAAATCATTTTTTTCCTCTTAATTTTTGAGGATTTATAACCAGAAATTAAAATCCATGCTACAGATCCTGAAATTAATTGGTTTACTGTCAAATGCTCATTATATACAATGCCAGAGAGGTTCCAGGAAATGCATATGAATATATTATAGACATGGTTTATTCATATCTACCTGAGGATTCCAGGAAAAAAAATAATATATGGGATCAGTCAACACAGGAAGCTGAAAAATATACTTCTCTCTCTCTCTTTTTTTGCCCTCTTGAATTTTAGATTAAATTATAAATATTTTTAAAACTGAAATTCCTGCTCATTCAGTAATCATTCTGAACGATTATTTTCATATCTCCTGACTCAGTGTTCTTCTGTGATATTTCCTCTGAATCTCCCCAGTAGCAGATTTTGCCTTGGACTATAATTTTTGTACATGTATCTAAGCCATTATGTGCCATCAGCATATCTATGCTTAGATTATATTCTATGCACTTAGCATATGGTCCAAGTAGATACTTATTTAGCTGAATGGAATTGCTTTTTACCGGCCTTGTATTTAGATTTCTCTTTCTTTTTTTTTGAGTCAGAGCCTTACTTCGTCGCCCAGGCTGGAGTGCCGTGGCAAGCACATGGCCACCCCAGCATCGACCTGCTGGACTCCGGTGATCCTTCCAAGTAGCCGGAACTACAGGTGCATGCTACCACATCCGGCTAATTTTTTATTTATTGTAGAGATGAGGGCTCACCAAGTTGTCTGGGCTGGTCTCGAATCCGCAGGCTCAAGCAATCCACTTGCCTCAGCCTCCCAAAGTGCTGGGATTACAGACTGAGCCACTGAGTCCAGCCTACCTGCCTTGATTTTAGATACACACAACAATTAGCACCTGGAGGTTTCAGTTTTATTTCCTCATATATTTGCAACATTAACTACTTACGTTATTCCACTTCTAATATTAAGCCTTTATTCATAATCGCTCATGATTTTCTCTTTTACTAATGTTTTATAAAATATTCTGAATTACGTATTTAACTTTTTGACATGAGTGGACAGAATGGTTTGCTATTCTTTTGGGAGCATTCATCATGTTCTTTGAGAGCAGTGCTATGAGTACCTGCGCCCAGCCTATTTTGCTGCATGACTCCTTGGCTGTTGGACACCTACTTGTCTTTCTTCCAATCACGGCAATTTGAGTAGGAACGGGAGTGGCCACCGAGGAGTCGTGGATGGTGTGGTCAAATCCTGTTACATTCTCGATGGTCATCTTCTCACCTGTAAACGAGATGTATAATACCTGTCTTACCTACATCATGAGTCTGTTTTGGAAAAAAAAAAAAGAAATGCTTTGCTATTCCATAGAAAAACTCTGGGCCAGGGGCTCGGTGGCTCAGCCTGTAATCCCAGCACTTTGGGAGGCCAAGGCAAGTGGATTGTCTGAGCCCGCAGGTTCGAGACCCACCCGGGCAACTTGGCGAGACCTCTTCTCTACAATAAATCACAAAAATTAGCTGGGCGTCGTGGTGTGCATCTGTAGTTTCAGCTATTTGGAAGGCTGAGGTGGAAAGATTGCCTAAATCCAGCAGGTCGAGGCTACAGTGGCCGGGAGCATGCCACTGCACTCCAGCCTGGTTGACAGAGTGAGATGCCAACTCAAAAAACAAAAAAAAGAAAAGAAAAAGAAAAAACTCTGGAAGAGTTGTAATTATACATGATTCTAATGAGAGAGGTGCAGGTGCCCATTCCCCCATGCTTCAACTCCCTCCAGTCCTGAACTGATTCCCTTTCCTCACAGTGCCCTTACTCAAGGACCTTGACTCAGCCTCAGAAGCTTTCTCAACACAGTGCCAAGCGACGAACTGTGACACAGGAGGTAAATTCACTTTAGGGAATAGTTTTTTTAAATGTGATATAAGTCTAATATGACTCAGCTAAAATACTCATCCCAGCGAGCTTTAGGCATTTCCCCAGCCGTCACCCACTCAGCTCTGTGAGCTCTTAGTTCATTCACATGGCGGCAGTGCCCAGCCTTTCTCCACTTTTTGCAATGAGCCTCCTTCCTCCCCCTTTTCCCCTCCCTGTCATCCCAACCTCCACATTCAGGCTATCTGATGACCATCAGAAAGTAGCTGTGGCCTGGGGTCAGAGGGAGTGTGCATAGCCTGACTCCTAACAAGGTTTCATCTCAGACCCAGCCCTCAATCTCACTCTCAAGACTGGATCTTGAGAGGAAATGGATAATAAATGAGGCTCTGTAGGACTGACTTGCGTGATTGCATTTCTCTGATCTGCCATTTTGCTTTCTTAATTAAAGTTTTTCTTTTCCCTTTGAAAACACACTATTCAGTTTGAGGTTAAGTTGTATATCTTGAAACTCCATACTCTGCCCCAACCACTACTTGGAAACTTATAATTAAGTAACTGGCATGCTTTAATGAGAGGTAGAAACTTTCTAAGAACATTGTGTTATGAATGAATCCTGAGAGAGACTTCCTAGTTTAATGAAAAAAATTAACACTGTAGATTCTCTCTGACACATAAAGAGGCAGGAAAAAAAGCTTTGTTAAGATTAACAAGAGATGAACGTTCATTTTTTTTTTTTTGAGTCAGAGTCTTACTCTGTCGCCTAGGCTAGAGTGCAGTGGCATGCTTGTGGCCACCATGGCCTTGACCTGTTGGGCTCAGGCGATCCTTCTGCTTCAGCCTTCCAAGTAGCTGGAACTACAGGCATGTGCCACCATGCCTGGATAATTTTTCTTGGTTTATTGTAGAAAGGCGGTCTCATCAAGTTGCCCAGGTTGGTCTTGAACCCCTGGGCTCAGGCAGTCCTCTGACCTCAGCCTCCCAAAGTGCCAGGATTACAGGCGTGAGCCACCGTGCCTGGCCAAGAGGAACATTCTTGAAAGAATGTACTAATGCATTGCACCAGGTCATCCGCCATCGCCCAGTGGACTGTGTATCTTTAATGTGCCATCCCAGGTGGCTGCCACATGCTGATGGGCTCTGAAAGCAGGTAAAAGACTTTGTATGAAACTGCCTTAAGAAATTGGCCAGGCTCAGTGACTCAGCCTGTAATCCCGGCACTTTGGGAGGCCGAGGTGAGTGGATTGCCTGAGCCCACAGGTTTGAGACCTACCTGGACAACTTGGCGAGACCTCGCCTCTACAATACATCAAAAATTAGCCGGGCATGGTAGTGCGTGCCTGTAGTTCCTGCTACTTGGAAGGCTGAGGTGGAAGGATCGCTGGAACCCAGCAGGTCAAGGCTCCGGTGGCCAGGAGTGTGCCACTGCACTCCAGTCTGGGCAACAGAGTGAGACTCCAACTCAAGGAAAAAAAAAGAAAGAAAGAAATTTGGACGGGACTTCTAATTTTGTGAATGGAAGACTAGATAATGAAGACCGATCTTTCTACCAAGAACAATTAGAAAACCTGAACATCACACACACACACACACACCACACACACACACAAAGCCTACTATTTAAAGCCACTGGAGAACTGCCTAGTCAGCAAGAACCAAGAGCCAAGATTCTGGAAAGAAGGGCATCGCCTTGAAGAAGCTTTGAATTGAGGCGCCACTTTCTCCTGCAAGGCATCTGTAGCAGCCAAATGTCTGAGAATCTGAACAGAGTTCTGAGAGTTCCTTTTGTCTTTTGAATAGATGAAAATCAGGCATTGGAGACCACCATGAAGAAGAGGTGCTGGGAAATATCCTAGGCTTTCAGGTGGGAAACTTGCAGGTAACACCAGAGAGTGAGGGTTACCCGGAAATGGATCAGGTCCCATAATGATGGATTAAGTTATCTACCCCTGCCCCGACTGCCTTTCTAAAGCAGAAGTAAGCCTTCCTTAAAGAATGATAGCAGAAACCAATTCCTTACATAATTTCTGATTTTCATACTTAATGCCTTAAATGCAGTTAATGAATAAAAACAAATAACAGTGAGCCCAAAACAAAAAAAACTAGACAACAGGAACAGAAGCACAGGAAATCTAGATATCAAAATTATCAGACACAGACATTAAAATAACTGTGATTAATATATTTATGAATTAAAGGTCAAGCTGGAGAACTGCACCAGAGAACCAGAGAATAGGTGAAAGAGAATATGCAGAATAAATGCTCAAAAATGATAAAAATATGGTCCAGAATAAAGAAACATATTGAAAAAACAAGAGGTCTAACATTCATTGAACAGATACCTACGAGGGTGAGTACACAGAGAATAAATCAGTGGCAATCTCAAAAGAGACAATGACTGAGGGTTTTCCTAAACCAATGAAAGGCATCAATCCCCAGATGCAAGAATTTCATTGGTAATGATCACTTTGTGATAGTCATTAAGCTGTAGACCTCTGAACTCTAATTTTCCTGTATGTAAACCATATCATAATTAAAAAACAAAGCCGTAAAGCAATTTGGAAAAAAAGAATCGATACTAAATAATGAAAGTGCGATTTAAAATGGTATGAATGACACAGTGACATAAAGACTCCAGGGCAGACATAGATACATGGTTATAGATAAATGCAGCTCAACCAAGTAGTAAGAGAATATGGCAGTGAAAATAGCAGCAGTGTTTATGTCACCTGGAACTGGATTCAATCCCAAGTAAAGTATCTCACTAGCTCAGTGACCTTGGGCAAGTTACCTAACTCATTTTCTTATTTTTATTTTGGTTAAAGTCTCATTCTGTTTCCAAGGCTGCAGTGCTGTGGCAAGATCACAGCTCACTGCAGCCTCTAACTCCTGGGTTCAAGTGATCCTCCCACTTCAGCCTCCCTAGTAGCTGGGGCTACAGGCACATGCCACCACACCTGGCTAATTTTTTAAATTTTTTGTAGAGATGAGGTCTTGCTATGTTACACAGGCTGATATCGAAATCCTCTAACTACTGTGATCCTCCTGCCTTGGTCTCCCAAATTGTTGCGATTACAGGCATCTCCTAAGTTGCTAGGAGCCACTGTGCCCGGCCATAATTTTCTTACCTTAAAAAAAGGATATTACTACACAATCAATAAACTAAGCTCTCTTGTTGCTCTCTTTCTGCATCTTCCTTCCTTGGCAAAACCCGCATTCTCCAGCCGTGCTGCCCCTTCACCTGTGCAGCAGAATGAGGTTGGACAGAAACTCACAATTGCGCAGACTCTTGTTAAATCCATGACCACTGACCTCAAATGGGCCCTGAGGGCTGCCTGGCCATCACACGACACTCACAGGTCAATATCTTTCACTTTCTCCTCGCTCCTGAAACGTACACCACCTCTGCCTGCGTCCTTTATATCTCTGATTTCTTTGCTTCTTCAGTTTCGTGGAGAAAATAAGAGTGATCAGAACAGAATTGCCACAGGCTGCCTCCCCCTCATCCGCCCACCTAACCCCAGCTGTGCCATGTACTCAGCTTCCTCTCCTGTTGCTAAGGATAAATGCTTGCTGGAGAGCCCATCTCCTCTCAGCTTCTCAAGGACATCACTTGGGTAACTCCTCCCTCTCCTTTATGATCAGTTTCTCTACCTACTGGGTCATTTCCATCAGCAAATGAACATGCCATTATTCCCTTCAATGTTAAAAAATAGAAAGAAAAAAAAAACTTCCTTTTTTTCCCCACAGCAGATGCTCCAGTTTTGCTCTTGAAATGGTTCAAATTAGGCTTTGTCCCTGTTGCTCCAAGGATCTTGGTCAAGGTCACAGCTGATGGCTCCAAGGCCACGTCCAGGGGTTAGTTCGAGTGTTCCTCCTACCCCAGCAGCACTGCTCAGAGCTGCTCCCTTTTTTTCCTGGAGCTCCTTCTTGGCTTCTAGAACAGAGCTGGCTTCCCCCAAACTCCTCTCCATGGAGTTTCCTTCCATCTCTCTTGCAGGACTCCCTTCTCCCTGGCCTCTTAACCTTGGTATACCTCGGGCTCTATCTTTGATGCCATCCCCTTTCTATCTATATTTAAAGTCTCTTGGTTTTAAATATCCACATGTGTACTGTTGGTTCCCAATGTATATCTCTAACCATGACCCAAATCCTGAATTCCAGACTAGTCGATCTCATTTCCTGTATGGCATCTTCTCTTGTAAGTCTGAGATCTAGTATGTCCAGAAGATTACATCCCGATAAGGATAACCAGCTGTCCTTCTACTGGTCATCACAATCAATGGCAGCTCCATCCTTCAGCCGCCGGGGTCAAAACTGTGGAGTGGCCGCTCCCTACTTCCCCCACCTTCCATACCCCACTTCCTCAGCAAGTCCTCATGGCTGCACCCTTGACACATTCCCCCGACCCGGTCAATCCTCTCTGGGCCAGCCACCACTGTCCTGGTTGGAGACAGCATCTCTGCCCTGTGGGTTTGTGCAGCGGCTATCGGCTTGGTCTCTCAGCTACCCCCGGTCCTCACCATTTTCAGTTCAGCAGCCAGAGTGTCTGTAAGGACATGAGCCAGGCCATGCCCTTGCTTTGCCACAGAACCTCTTAGAGTTCCTTGTTTTCCTTGGCATGGATGCAGAAGTTCTTATGTTAACCATGATGCCCTGTGATGCTCACCCCTGTGCCCTCCGGGACTTCATCCTTTGCCACTTTTCCGGCATGACTCTGTTCCAGCCACCCTGCCAGTCCTCAGACCGGCCACCTCTATAGGTGCCCGGGGATGTTTGCTCCCCTTTCCCATCTTCCCAGGATGCCCTCCTGGGACAGCAGCGCACCTGCCTGGTGCCCTGTGCTCCGTCATCATGCAGCCCGCCTTCCTGGTGATACTTCTCTGCCACTGGTTCTTTTCTCCACTGTACTTTTCTCCCATGCATCTCGCCAAGCAATACACGATAGAGTCTGTTATTTTTGTTGTTTATCCTCTTCCCTTTCCTCTGGAGTAGAAAATCCATCAGGGTGGATGTTTTATCAGTGGTACCAGGCTGGTTTTCTGGTCACAGTCCGGTGCCAGGCACAAAGTGGTACTCAGGGAGCATTTGTTGGGTGAGTAGAGTGACTGAGATGCCCCGGCATGGGAGCCCTGGGCAGCTGAATGTGGAGGCTGGGGTCACCCTAGTGCCTTTCTCCACTTTTACTTCCTCAAATCCTTTTCCAAGGAGGTGAGTCTTGGGGGTGTCAGGCAATGACCCTGACCTTAAGACGGCATGTAGAGAGCATCAACATCTACCCTATGTCGAGGCAGAGGTGGCTGTCCTGGAGGTCAGGGGCACAGCATCACGCAGCTGCTCAGTGACCAAGCTGGGACTCCACCCCCATGGCCAAATTTGCAAACTGAGAACTGACCATGTTTCTTTGGGCTGCTGAGCAAGGGCGCTTGGTTCACTCTAGGTGGTGACCCAGGTGGGACGTCGAGGGCTTGCCTTCTAGAAACTTTAGAGTGGTTGGGGAAAGGGAACCACTGGATGTGATGCTGTGGGTGCTGACTATGAGGATAAAGGACTCCATGTCCCCCTCCATGCTGGGCCTAGGACTGTGACTGACCCAGTGATTTCTGTGCTCTGTTAGCCTTTGGCCCTGCATTGGTCTAGATGGAAATTCTATCGTTAAAAACCTATTAGAGCCACAAGGTCCCCAAATTCAACATAATCTCATCTCTCCATTTTACTAAAAGGAAACTGGGCCCAGAGAGGTGCCACGTTGCCTCGCCCAGAGTGCTGAGGATCTGGAAAGCTTTGCTGTGATGCTCAAGCAGCAGACTGCCCCAGCCGTGTCCTGGGGCTGTTCCTCCTGGCTTTCTCCCTGATCTTTCTAGAAAGCAGGCCATGCGCATGCCAGGTGGGAGTCTGTGTTTTTCTCCTCAGGAAGCTGATGGTAACTCATCGCCAGCTCTGTTTCTCCCACCCTGGGACTCTAGGCCCACCTGAGTGAGCAGGTGTTTGGAAGCTCAGAGTGGAGATCATGCAGTCATTGGCACCCGGGGCTGGTGATGGGCTGGCAGCCCAGTGAGCCAGGAGCTCCCAGCCTTGGTCCCGGGCCTCCATCTGCAGCCCTGGCTCAGGCTAGATCCAACTCTACCCACCAGCCACAGCTCCTGTTACAGTCTTGTCCGCTTCGGAGGGAGCTTGGCTGACAGCCTGTGCTCCAAGCATGGGGAAGGGAAGGGGCTTTGCATCTGAAATGAAGCTCTTTCTGTAGCTGAGTTTAGCAGCTGGGGAAACGCTGCTGACACAGGGGTGTCCCAAGTTGGCTACTACCTGGAGGTGTGGGTGTAGGAGGCACATGTGAACACCGCAGGCTGCAAACCTCTTCTCTGCCATGCATTTCCTGTTGTGTGCCCCAGGGGGTCACTGCACCTTGCTCAGGTACAGATTTCTCCTCTGCAGCAGGTATGGACAGACCCACCTGCAGGCTCTCGTGGGGGCTCCCTAAACCAACACAGGTGTGGGCTCAGCCCATTACGACGTTACAGCTACTTTTAGTATTTATTACTACATGTTGATAAAGACCCTTGACCAAACTTTAGACCTTCTTATTTTATTTTTTGGAATTCTTAAGGTAGTAGGACTTTCTTTTTCTTTTTTTTTTCAGAATCAGTGTCTTACTCTGTTGCCCAGGCTGGAGTACAGTGGCATGATCATCACAGCTCACCGCAGCTTCAACTTTCTGGGCTTGGGCGATCCTTCCACCTCAGTCTCCCCAGTAGCTGGACTACAGGCATGCACTACTACACCTGGCTAATTTTTTAATTTTTTTGTAGAGAAGAGGTTTCATGATGTTACCTAGGCTGGTCTTGAGCTCCTGGGTTCAAGCAATGTTCTTGCTTTGGCTTCCCAAAGTGCTGAGATTATAGGTGTGAAGCCATGGCGCCCGGCCTGAGCCTTTTTTGACTAGCTCTTGTCCTTAGGACCTGTGCCCCCACTGCCTAGCCAGTCTTAACCAAAAGTCCTGCTAAGCCAACCCTCCCAGGGTGATATCTGATCACCGGGCCTGCTTTCACCAAGAATCCAGTTAACAACAAGGGTACCTACATGATCCATGTTTATATACCTAACCCTGAATTGTACCCCACATCTTTATAATAAATAAAAAATTTAAAAAGGAACATACCATCGTGTAGTGGTCTATTTAAAATAGTTAAATACAGTCTATAATGCTGTGCTTACATATTTTTAAATTGTCATAAAATGGGCCATTTTCTAAAAAAAAAGACTATCAAAATTGTTCCAAGAATAAAGAGAAAAATTAACAGAATAATAAATGTAGAAGGAATTGAGAAATATGTTCAAAAATCAGTAGTAGTGTCAAAGATTGTTACATGTGATTCCTAAAAAAATCTTTCATTAGAGGAAAATCCAGATGCCACTTAAGCTATTGTAGTGCCCACAAAAAAAGATGTAACTCTTTGCAGTTCACTATAAAATGCTAGCATAATCTTGAGAACAAAATGTAAGATAGCATAAAGAGAACTAAAGCTTAGGCCAATTATTATCTAAAAACACAAATAGAAAAATCTTAAATACTAGTAACTTGGTGCTATAAGCATAATTAAAAGTATAATAATAATAAAAAAAAGAATCCAGTTAAGGTGGCTTAGCAAGTGTCCCTGTACCCTGATGTGACCTCCTAGTAATTTCTACCCACTGGCCCCCTCACTCTGCTCCTGGCTATGACTCTCCACCAGTCCATGTTATATTCAGGGGTGAGCTCAGGTCTACACCCAAGTCTGCTTCCCCCCTTGCGATCGTTAGCGTGAGAGTCTGTGTTAGCTCCTGGGAGTGCCAAGATACAGCACAAACTCTGCAGGTTCAGGCAGATGAGGTGAAGGACAGACAGACAGACAGACATTTAGACCTGACCCTGTGTTGCAATCACAAAGGGTGCACTGGTTCTGCCACCCAGAGGCAGCCACACAGCTGGGTCCGGGTCACAGCAGGAGTGATGAGAGACTTCCCGCAGACTAGCCTTGGATATAACCTCAAATGATGGCAGTTAACCAAGAACAAAGTTTAATGTGCAGTCCACATGCAGTGGCTCACGCCTGTAATCCCAGCACTTTGGGAGCTGAGGCAGAAGGATTGCTTGAGCCCAGGAGTTCCAGACAAGCCTGGGCAACATAGTCCCAGATACCTAGGAGGCTGAGGAGGAAGGATCTCCTGAGCCCAGGAGGTGGAGGCTGAGGTGAACCCTGATCATACTACTGCAGTCCAACCCTGGGCAACAGAGTGTAACTCCCCTCCCAACGCGAAGAGAGAGAGAGAGAAAGAGGTTGAGAGACAGAGAGACAGAGAATTCCAGCCCCTACCAAGCCTCTCCATGAAAAAAGACAAAGAAAAAAATGTGTATCAAATGCAATGCACTGCTTGGGGCCAAGTCTCCATATGGTGCTGGACACCAGCAAACAGTTTGAACAAGAAGAGAGAGGACGTGGGAAAGTCCCGGGTTTGGGAGAACCGTGTGAATCGGGTTCAGGACCTTGGACTTTCACCTGTTTCAGCAGGAACCAGCGAAGGACCCTGAGCAGGCAGGGTTGGCGAGCAGATCCCTGTTTTGAGCGATCCCTCTGGCGGCAATGCCAAGAGCAGACGACGGACAGAAAAGAGGAAGGCGGAGGGACCCATCAGGACCTCAGCCACGGCCACAGACTGTGAAAGGAAGAGAGGATCGAGAAGCAAGAGTGACATCACCAGGTAGGACTTACCCACGCGGTCTCTGAGGAGTGGCCGTGAAGGCAGAGTGGCCGACTGAGGCTGGCTTAGAGCTCCCACAAGCATGGTGCTGTGCGTTGAATTGAGGCCCCAGAAAGAGAGGTGGAGGCCCCAGACTCCAGTACTTGTGGACATGACCTTGTTTGGAAAAGGTCTTTGCAGATGTAATCAAGTTAAAGTGAGGTCCTACTGAATTAGGGTGTGCCCTAATCCCAGTGACTGGTGTCCTCACAAGGAGAGACACAGAGATGGAAGGCCTAGGGAGAAAGCCAGGCGGCAACAGAGGTAGAGGTTGGGATGAAGCAGCTGCCAGCCAAGGATGCTGAGTATTGGCTGGAAGCCACCAGAAACGAGGAGATGCAAAGCTTTCTTCTACGGAGACTTAGGGACCCTCAGGACACCCTGATTTCAGACTTCTGAACTCCAGGACTGTGAGGAAATCTATTGCTGCTATGAGACGCTCCTTAGTCTCAGTTTGTGGCATTTTTTCCAGCCACTGTGGGGACTTAATACACTTGCTATGATGGGCAAAGAAAAAGTTGGAAAGGAGGACGGTGTGGCGGGTCTGGGATGCCCCCCGCCACCACACGCAGACACTGCTGTTTTACATCTAAGGCTGAGTGGAGGGGCCGAGGAAGAGGGAGAAGATACTGGGTAGAGGAGGGATAAATACAGAAGGAATAACAGGCAGGAGAGGCCTAAAACGTGAGGCCAACATTCCAGAATCTCAGCCCCAAAACACTGACTGTTAATGGAAGCCGTTCCAGGCCTTTGAAAATACAGGCGTAGGTGATTAACGAGAGATAGTTTTCTATACTCCTTATCTAGAATAAGGGAATGCATCAATACAAAGAGTTGACAGAACTCAAGGTGGTACACGGTAGAAGGACACCATGTCTGTCTGTGCTTGAGGACCTGGTGACCTTACTAGAGAGCTGCATGTTTAATCTACTTATGAGCAAGATGCCATGACCCTCTGGGGCACACAACAGGAATGCGTGCCTTCCAGTCACAGATTTCAGAGGGCACTTGAAGGTTCAGTGTTTGTGAGTTGCTGGAAGGGAGCTGAGTCCAAGGTCATTCTCTAGATGACTAAGGGACATTGTTGTATTCGTTTCCTAGGACTGATGGAACGAAGGACCACAGACTTGTTGGCGTAAAACCACAGAAATGGACTCCCTCACAGTTCTGGAGGTCAGAAGTCTAAAATCACAATATCAGCGGGGCCCCCGACTCTGGGAGGGGCCCTTCTTTACGTCTTCCAGCTTTTGGTTGCTGATGGCTCTTGGCGCTCCTTGGCTTGTAGGCATATCACTCCAATCTCTGCTTCCGTCTACACGTCTCTTTTCTCTTTTTAGTAGGATACCAGCCATTGGGTTAGGACCTAGCTGCATGCAATATGACCTCATCTGAACTAATTACATCTGCAAAGAACTTGTTTTAAAATAAAGTTACGTTCTGAGGTTCTGCGTGGACAAGAATGTCAAGGAGATTCAGCCCAGAAGGAACTCTGCCTGCTTGTCAAGTTTTAAAATGTCAAGCTTAAAACCTGAGTCCTGATGGCCCTCTCCTTTGCTCTTCTTGCTGGGCACACACATTTTGTCATCAAGACTTCCATAAGGTATGTATGGGTTTGGTGGAAAGAATCATTTGAGAATGGTAAAGCCGCTAGAAAGATGGCAGAATTATGTCCGCACCCACACACAGCAGTATTGATCAAATAAAGTTATACATGAGCAAGAAATAAGTTGGAAATATGGTTATTTCTTTTTTAGTCAAATTGGGTGTGTAGATCACGTTAGAAACCCAGTGATAGCTGGGCTCGGTGGCTCAGCCTGTAATCCCGCGCCTTGGGAGGCTGAGGTGAGTGGATTGCCTGAGCCCGCGGGTTCGAGACCCGCCTGGGCAACTTGGCGAGACCTCATCTCTACAATAAATAAAAAATTAGCCGGGTGTGGTAGCGAGCACCTGTAGCTCCAGCTCCTTGGAAGTCTGAGGTGGAAGGATTGTCGGAGCCCCAGCAGGTCGAGGCTGTGGTGGCTGGCAGCGGCCACTGCACTCCAGTCGGGGTGACAGAGTGAGACTCCAACTCAAAAAAAAAAAAAAAAGAAAGGAAACCCAGTGACAATGTGCATTTTCTATGCATTATCTATTTTTCATCAAGTCATGAAACCGGACTGTGTTAGGAGCTTGAATGTTCTTCATCTGCAGCATCATTAAACACATCATCTCTCTCCCCTGCGTGGTATAAGGGACATGCTCACTCCGTTGTGCTTTTGCCTGGAATGGATTTCTCAGTGGGTATTTGTCTTTCTGCGTTCCTCTCTGAGCACAATCACAGAGGTTGATGTGTTCCTTGTGTTCTTTGTTGGTTTTTAAGCACCATTATCCACTTGCCTCTCACATCCATTGTTGCTGTGTAGGCTGTACAAGAGTCAGACCATGTAGCCTGTCAGTGTGGCCCTGAAGTCTGCTGTGACGGGAGGTAAGTCTGCAATATAACCTCCTTAGACCCTTGGGGTTTCTGAAAGCGTATACTGAGGCGAGGTAGGCCAGTGCCGGTGCCATAGGAATAATGCAGGATTGCGACAAAGTAAGTAGAAAAAAGTCAAGTTTATTATTCACCTTTCACAGATTGGAAAGGGAGCTGACACTCAGAGGCAAGTATGGCCCCAAAGGGCCAAGAACTGGGTATATTAAGGGCCTTTGGGGTAAGGGAGGTTTGGCCCAGAGGGGTCTGGGCCAAAAGGAATGTACAAGGTTGCAGGTCTTGGATGTTGATTGTAGTCACATGAATCTTAGATCTTGACATAGCCAGACATTAGCATCTCATGTCCTTGGATGGTGAGCTAGATGGGAGGAGACAAGGGGAGGGGTTTTTCCTGCAAGAACCTGTCGCAATCTGCAAACTCCTTAGCAAAAAAAGTGGTCTATTATAATTTCTATGGCTTCAGTCATCTAAGGAGCCTGAAAGTTTCTTAGAGATGATTAGGCTAAATCATGAATGGAATGGTTGGGCTGTCCCTGTCTTCTGATGAAGATTTGCCGAGGGGGTCGGGTAGGCTGCCAGCTTGGTCTGGAGTAAAATGTCTGAACGCTTCCTAAAAGCTGCCTATTGGAAATGTATCTATCTATGTCTAACCTATGCTAGATTCAAAGCGTGTCAATCTAAGCAGAAATGGTTATGCTGAGGCAAGATGTGAACTAAGTTTTTTCTAAGTTTCTCAGGGTCATCCCTCCTTTCAGTTCTGCTGTGCTACTTATTCTTTTGTGTTGCCACATTTTAGTAATTGTCCTGTTTCTGTTTCTCCCATGGACATGTGCTCATGTTGATACTGTAAAACTCAGTTGCCCTCTTAGTGGCCCCACTGGAGCTGCGGCCTTGTGCTCGGCGTCCCCCAGCATGGCCATCCCTGGACTCGTGCTCCTAAGGTGTTTCCTGCATCACAGCAGGTTTCATCCTTGCATTTCTTTTCTTTACTGATTCCAAAAGACAGAACCGTTCAGGTATTTCATCATGAAATTAGGAGCATGTAGGCTGCTTTTCAAGAGTGCTGTCTTTTCAAAGGAGCGTAAGATTAAGGTGCACACACATCTGCAGCCTGCAAAAGGCCTTGAGGATACATCTTTTCAATGAAAAGATTGTCTTTTTATTTGCTTTGATTAAAAACAGCAGCATTCCCTGCTGCCTAATAACTCACCTGGGTTTCATCTCGCTCATCACCATCAATCAGCAGGCTGGGCATGCATCACAATGAGCTTCATTCAAAACATCAAGGCAAAAGCATCTCAAAAAAGCTCCCTGCAGACTGCGGGTGGGTTGTGCTTTTGAGATCACAGGCAGCCCATTTCTTAACATCTTTATTCTCAGCTCTCTGGTCAGACTGCCTCCTGGGGCCAGGGGCCCTCCTGCTTCATGTCCATTGAACTTACGGCCTCACCTCTAGGCCTGTCTGTGGTGTGTGTGGTGTGTCTTGCTCAGACAGTGCACAGCTGGCTATTGACATGCCTCCCTGCCATTTTCCTACGGCCAGAGAGGCAGAACGTGTCACTTTTACCAGAGCCTCCTAGATGGGCATGGCTAGGGCATTTAGTTCTAAAGGTCTCAGGTGGAATGCTCAGGCATGTTTGAATTAAATTTTTTTTATATAAAAAGAGGACAGAGCCGTGAGTGTGCCACTGCACTCCAGCCTGGGCGACAGGGTGAGACTCTGTTGCAGGAACACAGAGAGGCTGTGACACCGAGAGGCTATCTTAGGAAGTAGCAGTTTTATTAGCACCAACCCGACTCAGTGTGTTAATGCTCCCAGGCTGAGCACCCCAGGGGAGGGAGGAGAGGGGCCTATACCTTAGTTTAGGTAAGGGAGAGGGTCGGGTTGTGTGACTATACATTTTCTTTGGAACTTACAAGGTTGTATTTAGCAAAACCGATTTTTAAAGAACAAATGGTCGCCAGGATATGCATAACAAGCAGGGGTGGTAAACCAGTAACTTCACAAAGAGAGGATTTCGGTTAAGGTTGTGAATTGGTTACTATTTTGCATTTCCAGGAAAGCTGTCTTTGGCTATTGGGTTTTCTCAAGCAAAACCTGCCTGGCAGGTCTTTGGCATTTGCAGATTGATCTTTTTTTTTTTTTTTGAGTTGGAGTCTCACTCTGTCCCTCAGACTGGAGTGCAGTGGCCACTCCCGGCCACTGCAGCCTCGACCTGCTGGGCTCCGGGATCCTTCTGCCTCTGCCTTTCTCTCTACAATAAATTAAAAAAAAAATCAGCTGGGTGTGGTAGCACGTGCCTGTAATTCCAGCTACGCAGATTGATCTTTAAAAGGAATACTTTTAACTGTCATTAGCCCCTCTCTGCCACAACTCCAATTCAATATATAAGTAAATAAGTAAATATAGAAAGAGGGCAGATCTATCAGTTTTGGAATGATGTTGTTGATGGTAATAATGACTGTGGAGGTGATGGTGGTGGTGGTGGTGATAAAGACATGGATGGTGATGATAACAATAATAATGACATAATAACGGTGGTGATGATGATAGTGGTGATGGTTGTCATGAGTATCATTTATCAAGCTTACCCTGCTTTAGCTGCCGACCTATAATTTAATCTAATTTAAGCCTCAGGTCCTGGGATGTATTTACCACGATTAGCCTGACTTGACATACTTGGAAACTCTCTCATTTGGGACAGTTTTTTTTTCTGGTAAAACCATCATATGACCTTCTTGGAAGGGCCCTCCCATGGAACTTTCTTCACTTGGGTGGTGATGAAGTCAGGACACCCTCCCTGTCATAGAACCCCATGAGGTACAGAGGTTGAGATTAAAGACAAAAAAATGTCTTCATAGGGCTAGTTGAGAGTGAATGAAAAGGGCTTAATGCCCCAGTCTTTGCCAGATGTATGACGGTTCCTTATGCCATTCAAAGTAAATGGGCTCTTCATAGTGATTGGTGAAGACTGATGCAAGAATATCAGTGGTGATCGTCATCTTGCTATTTTCTGAACTGTTTTCTGAGTTTTTCCTGACAGACTCGGCAGAAAGAGGCATAAGCTCAGGGCAATGACTCCTCAGAAGACCTCAGCAGAATCAGCTTTGCATGTTTATTCTCAAAAGCCTAGAGCTGTGAAACATGTTGGGTCTCTTCATGCTGTCTCTCTGAAGATTCTCTCAGTTACTCAAGATCTCAGAAGTGCCCAATCTTGGATAACTTTTTAGGGAGAGTTTGAACCACCTGATTTCTCATCAGATTCTTGTTTTTTTATGGTTCTTCTACTCCCATCCCCCATGGGAATTATGACCATATAATGTCTATATTTTTAAATTAATATGAACAAGACCCTATAATTATAATATTTTATGCTTTTAGAAATGATCAAATAGTCTCCATTTTGTCTCCCAAATTAAAATATCTGTGAAAACAACATAGTTTAATGGTTGTGCTGGGTCTAAACTGTAGGCCTTTCTATTTCAAATTACATCTTATTTTGTCTACTTCATGGAAGCTGCCCTTATATATTTATTTCAAAATAACCTTTCTCTGGCAGAGGTCAAGAGACGGTTTAACTTTTTGAAGTACCTGGGAAACTTTTACCAGGTACTAGCTTCTGGGCCAAAAGACATATCTGATCTATGGTCAGTGTGTGGCAGGCCCTCAGCAAATGACTTCAAGAGAGCCTCTTTCTTCAGAGTAAGTCTGCCCTCATTCCCAAAGAGTAACAATTTTTTTAATGCTCTAAATGCTATTTATTTCTCCCATAAACTGTTGTGTCTTTTAGATCTCAGGTACCATACCCGGAAGCTGTGTTGAACACACACACGAAAACTGGTCCAGAGGGTAAGTTAGAGACTCACAGGGAACTTATTTACAAATTTGACTGTCAAATTTTAAAGTTTTTATGCTTTCAAATTTGACATGTAAATGTACTCTATTTCCCCCTTTTTAGGTGGAGTACATGCACATAAGATGCACAAATCATAAATGTATAGTCTGTAAATGTACAGTCGAGGAACTTTCATCAGTTGAACATCCCTATGTTACCAACACCTAGATCAAGGTGCAGAACATTGTCAGGACCCTAAAAGTGCTCCTCATGGTACCCCCAATCACTGCGACCCACCATGAGACTTCTAACATCTTAGATCAGCCCTGCTTATGTTTGGTTTTACATAGGTGGGATCATATAGTCTAATTCTCTTGTTACTTGCTTTTCAGGTTCAACTTGGACTTGTGAGTTTCAGCCATGTTGTAGTATTAGCTGTAGTCTATTGTTTACATTGTTTCATGGTATTTCATTGTGTTCGTTTTCCAGCATTTATTTATGCATTCCACTATTGAACATTATAATTGTTCCCAGTTTTGGGCTGTTATGAATAATGCTGCCACAAATATTCTCATTCATGTCTCTTGGTGCTTTTGTATGTTCATTTTCTTTAGGTATAGACCAAAAAGTATAATTGTTGGTTCGTAAAGTAGGCATTTATTCAAATACAGTAGGTAATACCAAACAATTTCCAAAGCAGTTGTGCTAGTGCTTACTATCAGTCTCTTAATTTATCCATTTTGGATGGTGTGCCATGGTGTGCTATTGTGACTTATTATTTCCCTAGATGACTAATAAGGTTAAACACATTCTTACATGTTTATTTACCATTTATTTAGATGTGCTCTTTGTGGAATACCTACTCAAGTTGTAGGGGAAGAATAATCCCCATAGGTCCTTAGTTGGAATGCATCCCTGTAACAAAAGACAGATGAACCAGAGCAAAGCAAACAGAAGTGAATTTCATATGTACATGGGAGGTCCCTGGGAAATGAGTAGTTCCCAAAGCTGTGGCTTTGAATTCTAGTTTATGTGGTATCTTCAACAAAGAACAGTAACTTTTTAGAGAAGTGAGAAACCAAGGGATACAACTTGGGGAAGGCAAATCAATTGCAGATAAAAGCTAATGTGGATTGCTTTGGTACCACCCTCAGGCAGATCAGGGCTTCACACTGTCTTCAGTGGTTAACCTTGGTTCTCCCTGGAAGGAGGGGTGAGCAGGATACCTTTGTCTCTATAAATCTATGTCCCAAATTAGGCAAATCGAGGACAGAGAACTTTCTTATATCTATTTCTCAGTTGACTTTAGCTCAGCAACTCTTTGTATTTTGGTGTCTTATTCTATGAAGTCTCTTGCCTGTGTTTTTTTGAAAGGGTTGTCTCTCCTTTTGAAAGGAGGGACCTTGAGAAACTTAGAATAAACTCAGTTCACATTTTGCCTCTGCATAGCCATTTGTGCTTAGACTGACATGCTTTGAATCTAGCCTAGGTTAGACATAGATACATTTCCAATAGGCAGGTTTTACTGCAGGTCAAGCTGACAGTCTACCCCACCCCCTTGGCAAATCTCCATCATACAAGACAAAGATAGCCCAACCTTTCAATTCATGGTTTAGCATAACAATCTCTAAGAAACTTTCAAGTTCCTTGTCAAGGCAAGGCAGAAGGTCAAAGATCACCCCTTAGCTGGTCAAAGTCATAGAAATGATGGTAAGACCACCTTTTTGCTAAGGAGCTTGCAGATTGGAAATGTCTGGCAGATCTCTTGCAGTAAAAACCCCTCCCCTTGTCTCCTTCATCTAGCCACCACCATGATAGCAATCAAAGGACTAACTCACCTATCGGTCTGCTGTCTATCACCTGATGTCAGCACCTGAACTTATCTGTTCCTTTGTGATGATTTGGAGCAGATCACCACCCAATCACCTTAATGACCTTCCTCCATCAAAGGTAATGATTAAATGGACTCAAACACGAGCAACCAGCTGCCATTGCCTTGCTGTGATATGGTATGGCCATGTGCTCTTTGAGTTTTGGCCCGACCTTGTTTTCTTAAGCTTTGGTGAATCTCCTTTCTCTCTCTCTAATTTAGGGTTTTTGTTGTTGTTGTTGTTTTGAGTTGGAGTCTCACTCTGTCCCCCAGATTGGAGTGCAGTGGCCGCTCCCGGCCACCACAGCCTCGATGTGCTGGGCTCCAGCGATCCTTCCACCTCAGCCTTCCAAGTAGGTGGAACTACAGGCATGTGCTACCATGCCCGCTGATTTTTTGATTTATTGTAGAGATGAGGTCTCGCTGCCCAGGCGGGTCTCGAACCCACGGGCTCAGGCAATCCACTCACCTCAGCCTCCCAAAGGCGTGGGATTACAGGCTGAGCCACCGAGTCCGGCTCTAATTTAGTTTTTAAATAAAGTATATTTTCTTTTTTTTTTTTTGAGTTGGAGTCTCACTCTGTCACTCAGATGGGAGTGCAGTGGCCGCTCCCGGCCACCGCAGCCTCGACCTGCTGGGCTCCAGCAATCCTTCCGCCTCAGCCTTCCAAGTAGCTGGAACTACAGGTGCGTGCTACCACGCCCAGCTAATTTTGGATTTATTGTAGAGATGAGGTCTCGCCAAGTTGCCCAGGCGGGTCTTGAACCCGTGGGCTCAGACAATCCACTCACCTCGGCCTCCCAAAGTGCTAGGAGTACAGGCTGGGCCACCGAGCCTGGCCATAAAGTATATTTTCTAATCAAAATTCTGTGCAATTCTTTGCATCTTTCTTGCAGCACTGGATCGCACACCAGACACCTCAGCAGGCCTGCCCTAACTGGGACTGTGACTTAACACCTTTTTCTTACTGATCTTTAGCATTTCTGGATGCTACGCCTTTGGAGTTTAGAAGTGATGCAAGTATCTTTTGTAACTTGGTGCCTTGTCCTATCACTCCCTTATCAGTGTCTTTTTTGATGGACGTTTTCTTAAATGTAACAGCTCTATTGGGTACTCTTCATTTATGTGTTTTCCTACTTCAAGGTCATGACGATAGTCTATGACATTCTCTAGAAATCTTATTGTTTTGTATTTCCCAGGTAGATCTGTAAACTCCCTGGAATTGACTTTATTGTCCTGTGTGAGGTAGAGGTTAAGATTCATTTATTTCCTTATGGGTGTTAAATGGCCTCAGCACCATTTATTGAAAAGACTGTCATAGCTCTTCGGGGCTACCTTTGTTATGAAGCAAATGACCATGTGTAGTTGCTAATGCCAAACAGTTTTCCAAAGAGGTTATTCTATCTGTTATAAAATTTATTCTTTTCTCAGTACAAGAGAGTCTTATTATGGTATTGTAGTGGCCGAAAGTTCAATCCGAGAGACCACCAAGAGCCAATTCCGATGAAAGTTCAAGAGGGTCTTCATTTACAAGCTGGAGCCTGGGCCTCTGTCGACAACCGACACAGCGGAGTACGTTCAGAGGCCCTGACTTCCTGAAGCAGACGCCTTTTATGCTTTTACACAAAGAGAGGAGGAGTTTGGGGGGCTTTCCAGTTGCGTTACCATTTAATTGGGTAGTAACCGCTGGTGGTCAGCTTAATCGTGGAGGATTGGCTAGCCTGACTCGTGCTGACCTTGGTCCACTAGCTAGGGAAGTTGCAGAGACATCTGGAAACTTAGGTGATTACCCCCTGGCACCTGATTGGATGTTGCTAAGGGGAAAGTGAGATAAGGGAAGGGGTTGAAGCTTGTAACTGGAGCTTTGCAGTTTTTTCCCATAACGGAAACTTTAAACAGTTACAGGTTATGTTTTAAGACAGAAAACTAAAAATGGCTGTGCTATTGTCCACAAGCCGATTACATATTTATTGGGTTATAGCATGCTCCTAACCTAAGTCTATGGTATACTCTATTACGGTCCTCTCAGTATAGTAAGACTTGGTATCTAGAAGAGATTGTCCTTTTTATTGGATCGGTTAAGTATTTTTTATTATTCCATTTATTATCTTTGTCTTAGTTGGTTCAGGCTGCTGTAGCAAGCATACCATCGACTGACTGGTTGGCTTAAATAACAAATATTTCATTCTCACAACGCTAAGGGCTGAAGTTTGTGGCGACGTGGTTGGGTTTTGGGTGAGCGCCCTCTTCCTGGTTTACAGATGGCTGTTTTCTGTCTGTGTCCTCACATGTTGAGGGGTGGAGAGTGAGCTCTCATGTCTCTTCTTTTAAGGGCACTAATCCCATCATGTGGACTCCACCTTTGTGATCTAGTCATCTCCCAAAGGTCCCACCCAATACCATCTCATTGGTGGTGAGGGTTTCAACATAGGAATTTTTGGAGGACACAAACACTCAGTCCATTACTTGGTAGTTATGAAGAGTTATATATTCTTCTTAAACCAGCAATTACACTAGAGAATGTGATAGGTGTCCTTGACTTATAAAGTTATATAGAAATAAGCATGTTGACTTCTTTGCACTCAGTGCAGGAAGTTCAGAATCCCCTGATTCCATTTAGATTTCACCTACCTTATGTGTTCATTCTATTTTAGTATTATTTTAATAGACAATTCTATTGAGGTTTATTCACATGTTGAGTTTTTACTCCCCTTTTTTTCTTCAGTTTTTGTCTGGAGTCATTTTTTCCTCCAGTTGAGTGATTCTCTATCATTTCCTTAAGTGTGTTTCTGGTGAGGACAAATTCTACCAATTTTGTTTATCTCAACATGTCTTAATTTTACTTTCATTTATGGTAAATATTTTTCTAGATCTTAATGTAAAATCCTGGATTGCTTTTCATCATTTGACAATATCTTTGTATTCTCTTCTGGGTTCTGTCATTTCTATTGAGCCATCAGCTTTAAGTTTTATGAGAACACTGTGAAAGCCATTTGTCTTTTTTCCTCTGCCTGCTTTCTCTTTTGTTTTTGTGTTTTTCTATACTGTGTTTGGATGTAGGGTTTTTGCATTTATCTTCTTTGGGATTGGTAGAGCTTGTTGAAAATATGCTTTGATGGCTTTCATAAATTTTGGAAAATTATCATTATTCTTTTGCCTCATTATTTCTCTTGTGTTTCTGGGAATTCAGTTATAGGTCGTGTAGACTGAAATGAGCTAAATCAGTTAATAAAATCAAATTGCTAGCAAAATAATAGTATCAATCAGCTAACTCCTTGTTTAAAGCTTCCATCTTAGTTGCCTGCCTGACCTAAGAATTACTCCTCAATGCCTACGTGTGATTACAGTAACATTCCCATGACCACAGACCCCCAGCTTTGTCTCCTTTGGGCAGGTGGTGGTGACCATTTCCTGCTGACTTTTACAAAACTCCTTAGCCATAAGTTTCATGTAATTGTATGCTTTGTTAACTGAAATAAAATGTTACACTTCGCAAAACCCCATTTTAACATTTTCATATTTTGTTCTTATATTCTGTTAGTGACCTAACCAAGGTATCTCCATTGTGTAGTTATTTTTCTACCTTGTCTCTATGTAACTGCCTTAAACTATATCTTGTTGGCAGAACTCCAGGGACTTTCTGGGCACCGGCTATACCTGGGACATGAAATTAATCAAAACTCCCTAACAATCAAAGTTCCTATTTTGGTTGCCAAGTTGTTAGTTAATAGTTGCTATGGTCACTAAGTTGCTATATAGCTAATAATGCAAATTTTACCTATTAAAGCTTATCACAAACTACACTAGTTCATCAAGAGTTTTTCTGGTATTTGCCTGCTCTTGACCCGCACGTTAATAAAGAACTCATAATTAATTAGACTTAGCTTGCTGGCGTGGCTTTTTCTCACTTACTCGGTCATAACAAGACCTTCTCACCACATCTCTCTGTCTCTTATGTTCTTTCTGTAATTCTCATTGTATTGTTTGGATATTTCCTTCTGAACTACCCTTTCAGTTTACTAATTCCACCATCAATTTTTTAAAAGTTTTGGTTAAATCCATTAACATACCATCATTGCAGTTTTTCAGTTCTAGAATATCCCCAGTCTACCACTATTTCCTTAAACATGTTAAACCTTTTTATTTTTAGCCAGTATCTCATAATACCATTATCTGGATCACTTGTGGCCCTGCTCTTTCTGTTTATTTAAAAAGATATTTTCAGCTGGGCTCGGTGGCTCAGCCTGTAATCCATCACCTTTGGGAGGCTGAGGTGAGTGGATTGCCTGAGCCTGTGGGTTCGAGACCCGCCTGGGCAGCGAGACCTCATCTCTATAATAAATCAAAAAATCAGCCGGGCATGGTAGCGCATGCCTATAATTCAGGCTACTCGGAAGCCTGAGGCGGAAGGATCGCCGGAGCCCAGCAGGTTGAGGCTGTGGTGGCCGGGAGCAGCCACTGCACTCCAGTCTGGGCGACCGAGTGAGACTCCAACTCAAAAAAAAAAAAAAAAAGATATTTTCTTGTCTCCTCATGTATGGTAATTTTAGACTAGGCACAGGTATCATATTTGAAAAACTGCAGAGATGACTGAGGCTCTGAATGAGGCTGTCTTCCTACACAGAGGATTTTAGTCGACTCCTGGATGTAACTAGGTGAGGGTGGTTTGAAAGCCAGGATTCCTTTGACTCCTCAGGAATTGGCATGATTGGACACTGTTTTTCTCTAAGGGTCAGTGTATTTCTGGTCAGTCTTATTCTCAGGTTGTAACTTATTGATGTTCTAAGTGTTTAGCAGAGTTACCCTCTTTATCTGGAATTCTTTGAATTCAGTTTCTGTCTCTGTCTCTGGGAGTCTGTCAATAGCTCCGTTCATCTTTTATCTATTCTGCAACTTGTTTCAGAATGGAGAGAAGTTTGGGGGGGTAAAATGACCCCAGATGCCAGACTCACCTGCCTGTGTTTTATTTTTCTATCAAACCTCGGTTCCATATTTTTTTAATTACCATATTAGTTTTCTGACACTTTTAAATAAATTTAATTGATATTTCATCTGATTTTCTGCTTGTTCCCATTGGGAAAGATTAATCTTGTGTTAGTTGAGAGGAAACATCTATATAGCAGTTATCTTAACCACATATTAGACAGTGATTTCACAAACATGAAATTGTACATGAAATGCATGGGAAGCGTCCGGGGGTGGTGGTTCAAACCTGTAATCCCAGCACTTTGGTAAGTCAAGGTGAGAGGATTGCCTTTGGGAGGTCAAAAGCATTGCCTGAGCTCAGGGGTTCGAGATCAACCTGGGCAACTTGGTGAGACCTCATCTCTACAATTAAAAAAAAAAAAAGCTGGGTGTGGTAGCACGCACCTGTAGTTCCAGCTACCTGGAAGGCTGAGGTGGAAGGATCACCGTAGCCCAGCAGGTAGAGGCTGTAGTGGCCGTGAGCATGCCACTGCACTCCAGTCTGAGCATGC
Organism: Cephalopachus bancanus; assembly: GCA_027257055.1. NCBI lineage: Eukaryota > Metazoa > Chordata > Mammalia > Primates > Tarsiidae > Cephalopachus > Cephalopachus bancanus. The sequence goes on along the minus strand of JAPVLO010000011.1, from coordinate 8,233,727 downwards.
CACTGCACTCCAGAGTGAGACTCAGACTCAAAAAAAAAAAAAAAAGAGAGAGATGCATGGGAAAACAATGGAACTCACCCAGATAGCTAAGGTCCTAAGACCCTGCCCTCTCTTCATCCACCTGGCCTTCATGCCTGTCATTATGCTAAAAAAGACAGTGAGCGCATGTGAAACAACTGCCACGCTTTTGCTCTAAAATGTTCAGGGCATGGGACATCCTGCCCACTTGATTGTTTTCTGTTATCAACAGCCTATGGAATCAGCATGGACAATGCCGCCCCTCAGACAATGTGTGGACCCCCTGGCAGCTCCTCCCGCATCCCCACCTGCCGTAGAAATTCTGTAGTCCTGGCCACAGCCCCACCCCTTCCTCCTTGAAGATGGTTTTTATTGCTCTGGTAGCATCACCACCTTTGCACAGTACACATGGCAGATGATGATCAGAAACCTTGCTTGTTACAGCTGTCATTTGTGCGCCTAACACTGCCACTAAGTACTTTCCTCATAGGTCTCAATTACTCCACCTCACATCATTCAGCAATTTCATGTTTCTAGGAATACTTTACATATTGGGAAACAGCCCCAAGGAGATTAATTTGATTGTCCAAGATTATGCTGGGAGTTCGCGGAAGGGCCCATGTGAGGACTGGAATTGGGCTGATTCCAAAATCTGTGCTTCTGAGCCTTGCACGATGCTGGTGTGTTAAAACCTCTTGTGCGAAGAGAATCAACCCAGTTTCAAAAGGCAACTGAGGGACAGAGAGATTCATCCCCATGTATGATGAATGTGCAGCATCAATTTGATGTTATCTAATAGGACTTCAGTCAAGGAAACCCAGACCTATCATCTCCTGCAGGTAGACAAGTCTTACATTTTATACACTTTACAATTTTTTTCTGTTGTTTGGATATTCTTTTTCCTAGAAGATGGATATCTTTAAACTACCGGGATGCATTTTTATCTGTATATATGTATGTACAGCTATAAATGATAGGAAGTTCAACAATTAGGTTCGCAAACCATCCTAGCAAAAGTGCTACATACCCCATTGCTGAATATCACTATGGTCACCTTCGAAGGACTCCCCTTGGGAAGCTATCCACCAACACCAGTTTCTAGTCCACCCATCAAAGCAGTTTTTGAATTCTTTTTCTGGAATGACCTTCAGAGTTGTTGTCACTATTTGTTGAGGTCTGACAATTAAGTTCACAAACTTGCCACCTTGGCAGCACTGTATGACTAACTGTGTTGGAACTTCCTCCTTACTCACCTGATTTGGCCCCCAGTGACTTTTTTCTTCACCTGAAGATAAAAGAAATATTGAAAGGAAGACATTTGATGACATTCAGGACACCGGGGTACTATGACAACAGTTCTGATTCTGACTCCATTCCAGAAAAAGAGTTCCAAAATTGCTTTGACAGGTGGACTAGGTGTTGGCATCAGTGCATAGCTTCCTAAGGGGAGTACTTTGAAGGTGACCATAGTGATATTCATCAGTGAGGTATATAACACTTGTTCTAGGATGAGTTTGCAAACTTAACTGTCGGACTTCATATAATGCCATTTTGGCTAATGACAGAACACATATATTACGATGGTCTCATAAGATTATACCATATTTTTACTGTTTCTTTTCTATATTTAGATATGTTTGAATGCACAAACACTGTGTGTCCCAATTGCCTGAGATATTCAATCCGGTAACATGTTACACAGGATTGTAGCTTAGGAGCAAGAGACAGTACCGTATAGCCTAGGTGTGCAGTAGGCTATGCCATCTAGGGTTGTGTAAGCGCACTCTGTGATGTCACAAAGACAATATCACTGAATGACACATTTCTCAGAATGGATTTTAGTCATTGAGTGACAAATGACTGTATATGTGATAGGTAATTTATGTGTCAATTTGGCTAAGTCATGGTACCCAGTTTTTGGCCAAACACTTATCTAAATTTGCTGTGAAACTCTTTTTTAGATATGATTGATATTTAATCAGCACACCTGAAACTGTAAAATTACTAGACAATAACATAGGTTACGTCTCCATGACACTGGCCTGGACAATGATTTTCTGAATATGACTCCAAAAGCAAAAACAGACAAATGGGATTGCATCAAACTGAAAAGCTTTTTCATCACAAAGTAAAGAGACCACCCACAGCATGGAAGAAAATATTTGCAAACTATACAATGGATAAAGGGTTAGTATCCAAAGTAAGCAAGAAAATTAAAGAACTCAGAGCAAGAAAATAAATGACCTCATTAAAAAGTGGGCAAGGGAACCTGAATAAACATTTCTCAAAAGACATAAAAATAGCCAATAAGTTCCTTTAAAAAAATGCTCAACATCACTAGTCATCAGGGAAATGCAAATTAGAACCACAAAAAGCTGTTATCTCATTTGTATACCTAACCCTGAATTGTACCCCATATCTTTAAAATAAAAATTTAAAAAATAAGCTATTATCTCACACCCATTAGAATGGCTATTATATATTATATATATTATAGAGGCTCCTTGAACACTGTTGGTGGGAATGTAAATTAGTGCAGTCACTATAGAAAATAGTATGAAAACTCCTTTAAAAAGTAAACATAGAACTACCCATGGGATTCAGTCCCCTCTGGGTGTATATCCAAAGGCATTGAAATCTGAATCTTAAATAGATATCTACACTCTCATATTCACTGTAGCCTTATTCACAATAACCAAAAACAGGGAAACAACCTAAGTGTCCATTGACAGATGAATGGATAAAAATCAAGAGGAATATATACACAGTGGAAAGCTATTCAACCTTGAAAAAGAAATAAGAGAATTCTGTCATTTGCAACAACATGGATGAATCTGGAGGATGTTAGGTGAAATAACCTCGGCAGAGAAAGACAAGTACTGTGCGGTATCATTTGCATGTGGAATCTAAAAAGGTCGAATTCATGAAAGTAGGCAGTAGAACAGTGCTTACCGGGGAAGAGAATGAGGAAATGTTGGCCAGAGGGTACAGAGTTTGAGTTAGACAGGAGGAATCCGTTTTTGAGATCTATTGCATAGCAGGGTGACAACTGTCAGTAACAATGGATTGTATATTTCAAAATAGCTAAGAGAGTAAATTTCGGATGTCTCACCATAAAATAATTATCAGTAAGAGAGTTGCTGAATGTGTTCATTAGTTGGATTTAATCATTTTCCATTATATATATCAAAACATCATACTGTATGATTTGTCAATTAAAAATAAATGAATAAAAAAGCATTAAATCAGTAGACTTTGAAGAGAGTAGATCACCTGCCATAAAGTGGGTATGTCTCATCGAACTAGTTTAAGGCCTTAATGGAAAAATACTGACCTGGCCCCAGAAGAAGAGAGAATTCTGCTTCCCAGTTGCCTTGGCACTTGAGCGGAAATGTCAGTTCTTCCGTGGGTCTCCTGTCTGCCCTGCAGATTTCAGACTACTCAGCCCCACAACTGCAAGCGCCAATTCCTTAAAATAAATCTCTCTCTCTCTCCCTCCCTCTCTCTCCCCTACCTTTGTCTCCCTCCCCTCCTTCCTCTCTTCTCTCCCTCTCTCTCCTTCCTTCTCTTTCTTTTCCCCTCTCTCTCTCTTCCTCCCTATCTCTCCTTCTTCACCCCCTGCCAGATACACACACACACACACACACACACACACACACACACACACACACACACATTTTTTGTACTGGTTCTGTTTCTCTGGAGAATATATATATACATATATATGTAAAATAAGTATTTACTATTAATATTTATTTGTTCTCTGGAGAACCTATACACACACACATACACATATTTGCATATATATATATAATTTTATAGTTTCTCCAAAGAACAAATAAATATAGTTTATATAAAATAATTATATGTATGTATATACAATTATTTTATTTGTAAGTAGATTATTGAGTAAGTCTCAAGCCTTTGTGAACATCTCACATTTAATACAGCTTATGTTCTGGGGAAAGGTCTATGAGTGGCACATGATTTCATCTGGAAGCGTTGTTCTAATGCAGCCACTACTGAACACTTAGCACAGTTTTCCAAAATTCCAATGCACAATATTATTTTTTAAACGATCAAAAGTTCTCTATGCGTCATGTGCAAGTAAACTGGACAAGATAATCATTTCTCAAGCCATGTAGACATGTGTGCATTCATGAATCATGGATAGAAAAGCTAGGCTCTGGCATGACTCCCCTCATTTATACCAAAAAAATGGGAACCGGTGAAGGCTTGGGACTTACCCAAGTCCTCTCTGGAGGAGACTTCATTTCTGGAGTTTCCGAAGTTGTCTGTGGGCCATGAGGAATCATGAGGCCTGTCTAGACCTGGAGACCCCCACCGAGTAGGACCTGGGAGGCTGTGAAGGCTCTGCTGGCTTCAGGAGCACGGGCCACCAAGCCAGGGATGATGGCCACCCTTCTGTATGCTGCAGGGAGGACTGGGGCTTGGGCGAGCAGACCAGCGTGGCTCTGAACCCCTCCATTGCATCACTGTGGATGGAGGGTATGATGTTAAACGACATTTAACATCATTGTAGTTCTTAGTCCTAATTACATAATCATAGAAAATAAAGCACGATTAATAATTTGTGCCATGATGTTTAACTATAATTTGGATACATTAAAACCACTATTGGGAAAACAGCCATCTGCAGATGAATAATTAGTGTGTGCACACTTACCCTCAAACAAAAATTCTGTTAGAATTCAGGACCCAAGGAATTCTTAGAGGCAGAGAAAAGAGTGCTAGGCACAGAGGAAAGCTCATTATCACTGGATGCCTGATTTGGGCCACACACTCTGTATCGACGGCTGCATGTCATTTTCATAAAATGGGTATTATTAAACCTGCTAGGAGATTTTGGAAATGAAGTTCGAATGGCTTAAGGAATTCATCCAGGTTCTCGGGGCCAGTGAAAGCAGCTCCCTCCGTCTGAAACTTAGGGAAGGGCTTCCTGCTAGCTTCTCTCCCCGAAGGAATTGGGAAACTGGCTCCTTAAAGGGACTGGACAGAGTGGGCATTGCCGGCCATACAGTCTTGGTCATGGTCACTGCCACTCAACCCTGCTGCTGTAGTGAGAAAGCAGCCTAATATGAACAATATATACATGAGTGAACATAGCTGTGTTCCAATAAAACCTTATTTACAAAAACAGAACGTGGAGTGGGTTTGTCTTACTGCTTGTAGTTTGCCAACTCCTAATAGATCACCTTGCCCTTGAGTAAGGATGGCATCAGCTGGTGTGCTTTTACTTATCTCTGTGTGAATATATATGGGGATACCAAAGAATGTATACACATTTTAAGAGATGCTAGCTATGTATTACTTTTTGAAGTTGAATTGAATTATGGCAGCAATGTGTAGTATGACGTTCACCCAACCATGCTTCCATTATTTTCTTTGACTACCGCATGGGGACACTAGCATTTTTCATTTAATTAATGCCATCTTCTTTTTTTAGATTAGAAAATATAGTTTATTTAGAAAGTAAATTAGAGAGAAAGAGAGATAAGATTCACCTTCCCAAGGTAGGGAAAGGGGCCAAAGCTCAAGGAAACATGGCCTGGCCATAGCTCATGGCCACACCATAGCTTTGCAAGACAATGGTCTAATGCCATCTTTTGAGCAAACATCATATTAAACTGTGTATACATTTTTGGCACCCCCAGTATTATGCACATATGAATGTTGGATAACCCCAGCCCATGGATAATGACAGTCTTAATGTCCAGCCAACACTGTGTCCACGGTTGACAGTATGGAGCTCTCGTCACTTAAGCCTTGCATTGAACGGAACACTCTTTCCTGTCACTGAGGCATCTTTCAGTCTCGCATGGGACTTCTAGAATGTGAAGTCTCTGCACCGGGGTTCCCAGTGTCTTTATTTTCAAAATGATTTGTCTTTCAGGTGCTCCACGTGAGCTCCTCAGGGCTGTTCTCACTGAATGTTGCACAAGGATGGGGCCAAGTGATCTCTCTGTCTGGTGACCAATGCAGCCATCACTCCAGTGCTGGGAGATGCCTGACTTTGAGTTACAGCGAAGGCAGCAAAACTAGAAAGTCTGCCTAGGGGATGTGGCAGCCAGGAATGTAAGGGGCTTTGGAATGACCAGATGGATAGGATATAGCCCTTGACCCTTGTCAGCACCTTTTAAGACAGTGTACTTTAAGGATGGACCACTGTCTATCCGGCTATGGGTCTATGATGTATATGTTTCAGGAACCCCCATTTGGTGAATTTGAACTACCATAATGAAAAGTACTTACTTTATTTCAGCTGCTGTGTCTTTGGAGTAACTTAAGAGATAAGACTGGACATGGTGGCTCATGCCTGTAATCACAGCACTAAGATGGGAGAATGGCTTGAGACAAGGAGTTGAGACCAGCCTGGGCAATATAGCAAGACCTCGTCTCTACAAAAAAATCAGCCTGGTGTGGTGGTATATGTAGTCTCAGCTACTTGGGAGGCTGAGGAGGGAGGATTGCCTGAGCCCAGCAGGTCGAGGCTGTGGTGAGCTGTGGTTATGCCAGTGCACTCCAGCCTGGGTGACAGAATGAGATTCCACCTCCAAAAAAGAAAGAAAGAAAGAAAAAAAGATTAATAGAAGGTCAATGTTGCTTTACTCCATGGGTGTGAGAGAACCAGCAAGCTTCTATACATTTTATCTACCGATTTCCCTGAGTCTCATGATGGTCCCTTTGAAAACACAAGACTGGTCAAGGCCCTCACATGAGCTCATGCGAACACATTGTTCTCTGTGACAAAATAAGACACAGGGGTTAGGGTGGGTCCTGTTGTGCAGACCCCAGCAACCACCTTGAAAGGCAATCAGCTTCGTCAGAGGAAAGGCGGCATGCCGCTCTCACTCTGGGGGGAACCCACCTTTCCAGCGGCCTTTAGGCTTGGTTTCGTCCGGCTTGGCTCTCTACAGCTGGAATTCTCTGATGTGGAGTGTGAACTTGTTTTCAATAGTAGAAATGACAGTGACAAATCTTTCCTCTTCGCTGGCCACTCATTTGAGAGGCTTTGAAAACACATTGTAAAATCATGGGGAAGTATTCACATTTCAAAGACTTCCATTTTGAAGGAAGGATCTGCATTTAGGTTAGGAGCTCTGCAGAAGGTTTCTGATGAATAGTAATATCAGGAACAAAGTAGCAAATAAAGTCATGTGGTAGCATTGGCACAGAGATGCACAGAGCTCAGAGTTAGAACTGAGGTTAGCATTGGTCAGGGTCAACTTTTAAAAGGAAAGCAGAAATATGTTTGGGTACATGTATGCATTTGCATACATTTTTGTCATTGGGGAGGTACTGGGAATTAGATTGGGTCTCCCCAAATTTATATGCTGAATCTTGACCCCCAGGACCTCAGAATGTAACTTTATTTGGAAATAGGACCATGGCAGATATGGCTAGTTAAGATGAGGTCATATTCAAGTAGGGTGGACCCTTGTCCAATGTGACTGATGTTGTTATAAACACGGGAACTCTGGAAACAGGTATATGCACACAGAGAGTAGCATGTGAAGATGAGGGCAGACAGAGACTCTTTCCTAGGCCAAAGGGCACCAAAGATTGGCAGCAAGCCAACCCCCAGGAGTTAGAAGAGAGGCCTGGAACAAATTCTCCCTCACAGCCTCCCCCACCCCCCAAAAAACCAACCCTGCTGCACCTGGGTCTCGAATTTCTGGCCTCCAGGACCTAGACGCGATGAATTTCTGTTGTTTCAGTCCCCTAGTCTGGGGTGTCATAACAGCCCCAGCAAGCTCGTGTGGGGGCACTCCGTATGTTACATATGCATCTCGATATGTATTTATATGCATATGTGGACACACACATGGCACGTGTGTGCCTGTGCCCCATACACACACACACATACACACACACACACACTGTGTCTTCAGGATGTATAAAGGAATCTAGCCCCACCCACACCCCAAAGTCCTTGTAGGCATTCCCTCTTCACGACTCAAGAGCAGTCTGGGATTATAGGCAACCTCATCTCACACACAGATCCCTCCTCCCTATTCACGCTGGAGCCATGCCTTTGCTGCTCGGCAGTCTGCTTTGCATCCTTCTATGAACCCCAGGGAGTCTGGACAGGAGATGATCAGACACCTGGGCATGCACATATCCTGTCCAGATTCCTCTCAGAACTCCTACCTCTGACCCTTCTGTCTCTATCAGTTACGTACAAATTGGATGTTTCAGTCTTAAAAATATAACGGCAGTTAGGGTTACTACTCCAGAGAGGGTAGTGAGACAGGAGATAGCTAGAGAATGGCTAGGCAGACAGACAGGCGAGTCCTCTGGCAACAATGTAGTGAACTCCTGACAGGTCGCTCAGGCTCAGCATTGGTAAACAAGCTCCCTGTGGGTCTCTCAAGCTAGAGCTAAAGTCCTCCTTGCTGGGATTGAGAAGCAACCAATCAGAACAGCAACAACTCACAGCTAGTGCTAGCCAATCAGCTTGGACTTAGGGCTATATAAGCATCAGGTTTTCAGCTCCAGATGGGCAACCCCTTTGGGTCCCCTCCCACTGTGGGAGCTTTTCTGTCCTCAATAAATCATGCTTTTTCAAAAAAAAAAAAAATAGATAAGTTCCTAAGCAGGGAGAAAGAGGTCACCAGGAGAGGTTTTACCTCGGTGTAAACTGCAGAAGGCTGCATGCAGTACAGATGACTCCTGCTGTGTTCTCTTACATACAGGACCAGGCATTCATGGGCCGCCTGTTTCCCTGACAGTGTGATCACCAGCACAGTCCGGGTGTAGTCCATGGCCCTCCATAGCCTTTGAGTGTGTTTCCAGGTAAGCCTGGGGATGCACGCCTGGGAAGCCTAGGAAGAGGCTGATGTTATTGGACCTACATACATTAGTAGGCTTGTGTCTTCTTTTCAGCTTTAGTAAAGCTTTGTGCTATGTATGAACATTGAAAACAAAACCCACTCAGGCATCTAAAACTATCGTAAGACAGAAATTGTTTTTTCCTTCATGGCTGGATAACCTGAAGTCGGCTGTGGTGATTTTTTTACATCTTGCCTCCAACCCAAGAAGAAAATGACCCATTCTGCCAAATATCTCCTAACCAGACCACATCCACACACAACGGAGATGCCACATCGAATGACGGAAACTGCACGAAGTCTGACACCATGACCTTGCCCGTCCTTTATGAAGAATGTCTAGGTGGCAACCCGTTCCACGTCAATGCGGTTACCCTGACCTTATGAATCTGATGGTGAGGTTGACAAACAGCTGGGGCATTCTGGAAGCCTGAAGCCTGCCTGGAGCCTCCGAAGGGAAAGGCAGATGCTGATGTGTGGGTGGAGGTCAGCTCTTGATACAGTGTGATGGAGGACTGTGTCTGCAGGGGGCAGGGGGAGGAAGAGCCCAGGAGGGACCTGCAGATGAGGGAACCATGAAGCATCTCTTTGGAGCTCTGCCCTCTCCTGTTTGGAAGAGTCTCCTAGCCTGTTTCTACCCTCATTCTGTTTAAAACCACGACTGTGTCTCTGTAGCACTTAACCTTGTCAGTGCCTCCTAAGACAGAACACTTTAAGGCTGGGAGAGGAAAGGAGATGGCCACTGTCTAATCTGCCCAGCCTCGGTCTGTCCCATTTGACCTGAGGTTTTGCAGGAAGCACACTATGGTTTAGGTAACTCAGTTGCTTGTCACTTGCCCCACTGTCCACTGTGCTAAGTGATGATTTGGCAGGTGACATCACGTTGGGCTCCATTTGTTCCTTAGAACTCTCTAGAAACCAGGTTTTGATTCCAGGGCTGGGAGACCCATTGATGTCCCTGGAGTTCCTTAGAACTCTCTAGAAACAAGGTTTTGATTCCAGGGCTAGGGGACCCATTGATGTCCCTGGAGGGTATATGCTTGGGAGGAAGGATTTAGAGTCCTGGTGGGTAGGGACAGAAGGGACATTGGAATGACCGGATGGGCAGGATGAAGCCCTTGATCCTTGTCAGTATAAGTATACCCCTTAAGGTGGTATACTTAAGAAGGGTAGGTAAGAAGGGAGAGGGACCACCATCAGTCTATCAAGTGATAAAATACATATTTCAGCCATCCCCATTTGTGTTGTCAACCGTGTCAAAGGTTGGTGCTGGCCATGATCATACCCAAGTCTCACTGAGTCACCGTGAAATGAAGCCACATGAAGATCACAAATGAGAGTGACAGGACAGTGCTTGGCTCACGACCAGGGAATGACGTGTGCTCAACAAGATGCATCCACTCACCTGAGGGCAGCAAACTCTTTAACTGACCATCCACACACACCCGGTACACTGATATCTTTTGCTGCTTATTTAACTTTTTCTTGGTTTCTTAAACATAGATCTCGAATAGACAGCAGTTCCCCTTCCCTCTCCTTTAAGAGAATTTATTTCATCAGGCTTTCCCAAGTGAAGGTTCCCAGAACTTTTTTTCAATCGAGGTTAAATTCATATAATATAAAATTCACCATTTGAGCAGCCATAAAGTGTAGAATGTAGTGGATTTTAGTACATTCACAATGTCACAAAATCGTCACCTCTATCTAGGTCCAGAGGACATTCTCATCATCCAAAAGCACAACGTTGTACCCACCAGCAGTCACCCATCATCCCCCACCCACCCAGCCCCTGGAGGATAGTAATCTGTTTCTGTCTCAGTTGATTTGCTTACTCTGGACATGTCATGTAAGCGGCATCCTATAATATGTGGCCTTTGTGTCTGGTTTCTTTCACACATTATAATTATTTCAAGGTTTTTCCACGTTGTAGCACGTATCAATACTTCATTTTTTAACCGCAAAATAGTATCCCATTATAGACCACAGTTTGTTTATTCATTATTTGGTTAATGGGACATTTGGGTTGTTTACACCTTTGGGCTATTGGGATACATCTGGTTGTTTTTCTGTTGGCTATTTTTGCCATAAATTAAACACACACACACGCGCACACACATACACACACACCTCACTCTTCCAAACACATCCCAGAATCCATTTTTTCTGTAGACTCTTGCCCAGGATTAAAGAAAAGCCTTTATTTTCCAGGTGTCTTTTTTGACAATCAGGACAGAATAAGGCAGCTAGAGGGTAGCTGTCTTCCATCAAGTCGTGCAGCAAATGAGACAGATGAGAATGTTAGCCTTTGAATTTGTCCGGAGGTTGACTTGAGCAACTGACGACTGGAGTTAATGCTTTGCCCTGTGCCCCTCCCCGATGCGTGCACGGATTTCTGGAACTTTCCCCTGCCCCACTTCACTGTGTCATGATGACCTGATTCATCCACCGGAGTCACTGTGAGCTTGAAGAGGTGACTGAGCAGAGACCGGGGAGCAGAAGGCATCGCCCACCCATAGCCACAGTTTGGACATGGGGAGGCTGGGACCCTGTGGTCTTGAGAAAGGAGACAGACTCAAGATTGGACCGAGAAATACACCCTACTGCAGAGATGGCATCAGATAGTCTGATTTGTTGTGTCCTTCAGTTAATTGTGGTTTTTCAGCCTCTGCTCTGTTGACATTTTAGCCCGGGTCATTGTCTTGGGGGCTTCCTTGTGCATCGCAGGGTGGTTAGCCGCATCCTGGCCTGTGCTCACTCAATGCTGATAGTGCCACTCTGCCTCTCCCCAAATGATCATCAGGATGTCTCCAGACATTGCCAAATGTCCCCTTGGGAGGTAAAATCATTCTTGCTTGAGAACCACTGGGTCAGATAAAATTCAATAGACTTATTATTTTTCAGACCTCTAAGCCTGGTGCTTGATGAGAGTAAGGGACAGGTACGGCACAGATAAATCACAACAGAGAAATTACAGGTATCAGAGGGTTATCTGGAGGGGGAACCCACATCAGGTAAGATGTGTGATCTTTCAGGCCCGGGAGGTTCTTGTCAGGGGATTGAGTGGCTGATTACAGGTTCAGGGCTCATTACTCCACAATTGCCTGCCTGTCACTGCTCATTAGAAGAGTTTTCATCTGAAATCTGTTTCTGGTTTTTGCCCTCTTTGAAGAGAATAGTGAATGAGATCACTGGGATTAATGGCTGCTAAAAGCTATTCTGTTTCAGTATTTCTCCAAGGAAAATGAATGGCCAAGCTTTCTGAATGCAAAACCCTGAAATAAAGAAGTAGGATTAGCAGCCATCTCCCATCAGATAGACTTGTGGAAGTTTCCTGTGCCCACTGGAGTCACTTATGGCACACCAGGGCGGAGGGAGCGTGGAAAAGGAGCCCCCATCTTCTGTCTCCTGCCTTGCCACCAGAGGTGCCTGCACATTCCACATGCCCCATGTGCTCAACGCGTCCTGCAAACACTTTTAACAGAACTTAACACAGGGACATCCTCAACGTGCAGTATTCCCACTGAGCCACCAGCTCAAGGACACTTACCCAGCGACCGTGAGCCACCAGTGAACAATGAGTTTACTGGCAATCATGAACCACCAGTGAACAATGAACTTACGTATAACCATGAACCATCAGTGAACAACAAACTTACCAGCAACTATGAGCCACCAGTGAATAATGAACTAAATAACAACTGTGAACTGCCAGTGAAAAACAAATTTACCAGCAACCGTGAACCACCAGTAAACCCAATGAACTTAACAGCAACCATGAACCACCAGGGAACAAGGAACTTACCCGCAACCATGAGCCACCAGTGAACAATGAACTTAGCAGCAACCGTGAACCACCAGGAAATAAGAAACTTATCAGCAACCGTGAACCACCAGGGAACAATGAACTTAGCAGCAACCATGAACCACCAGGGAACAATGAGCTTATCCACAACGATGAGCCACCAGTGAACAACGAACTTACCAGCAACCATGAACCACCAGTGAAAAATGAACTTATCAGCAACGGTGAACCACCAGGGAACAATGAATTTAGCAGCAACTGTGAACTACCAGGGAACAATGAGGTTGCCCACAACCATGAGCCACCAGTGAACAACAAACTTACCAGCAACCATGAACCACCAGTGAACAATGAACTTACCAGCAACCGTGAACCACCAGGGAAGAATGAACAAATGTCAACTCCTACAGTGAGCTTCTGTGACCTATGGTCTTTGTTTCAAAACAGTTTACGTGGACTTCATTTTGTCTATAAAAGCTTCCCCTTGGTTCTGTCCTCCCTTGGGTAGGCCTACAATCCGTCAAAATCATGTGCATTCCAGGTAGTGACCCCTCTCTGCTATTCCCAAATAAACATTTTGCTTTGGAAAGCTGGTCTCTGTGTCACTCATTTTAGATTGACATTTGTGGACATCTTTCCAGAAATTCTCATGGCCTTTTATTTTAATTTACATCTGGGGATGAGTGTGCAGGTTGGTTACATGGACATATTGTGTGATGGCAAGACTTGGGATCCTACTGGGCCTGTCACCCAAGGGGTGAGCATGGTACCCGATGGTCAACTCTTCAACCCTTGCCCCTCCCTCCCTCTTTTTAGAAGTCCCCAGTGTCTGTGGTTCCCATTCTTATGTCCATGTGTGCCCAATGTTTAGCTATTGTAAGTGAGAATATGTGGCATTCAGTTTTCTGTTTCTGTGTTAATTTGCTTAGACTAATGGTCTCTAGATGCATCCACGTTGCTGCAAAGGGCATGATTTTGTTCTTTGTTATGGCTGCATGGTATTCTACAGCTTTTCTTCAAAACAGCCTTGACAGATGTGTCCAATAGGTAAATACAGGATACCAGCAGAATCTTTTAATCATAAAACATTACACGGTTCTAACAAAACCTTTGATGTGAGAGTCAACTCTACTTCTGTTTTCCCTCTGGTGTTTTTCATACTGAGCCTTTGGGCTGGGCGTCTGTACAGTTCTCTTCTGTAAAGTTGGGGTCCTCGTGTGGTTGATTTGGGCATCTCCTCTACTACCTGCTGTGTTTGTTGTTCTCCTTTTGACTTTTGGTTTCTGTGGTGCCAGCCAACTCATTCTAAATACATTCACCTGTCCCTGGCTGTTATTTTTCCTAACCTCTGTAGAGCCTAGTTATGGGTGTGTCGTTAGCTTTTGAAATCAAGCTCTGTTCTCCCATCCCAAACTTGCCTCCCCCCTAGCCTCATTTTTTCAGAGAAATTCTCTCCAGTTCATTTCCTCCCGTGATGTTTAAACATTGCTTCTGCTCCTGGTCACCCTGCCACCCCTTCTGCTCTGCATTGTGTTGGACTTGTAGACACGTGTTCTCTGTTGTGCCTTTGTGCTTTTTGCATTAGCTAATGAGCCAACAGGAGTCAAATCCTGCTTCTACCATGGACAAGTTCTGTGACCATGCTCAGATCCCAGGGTGGGTCTGAGTCTGATACCATCTGCCCTTGAGATATAGTTAGGAGATTATAAGATGGTGAATTTTCAAGTACTTCATCAAGTATAAGTATAAATGGAAAGTTGTGTCTATATTTATTTCTACTTACCATGTTTGCTGAGTTCATTGTACACCTCTTTCCACCACACTCTCTAAACTATTTTTCTTTATCTTATTGGATCTCAGTATCATTTACATTTTTCCTTATTTCCAGTTTCTCATGCGCTCTGTGTAGTATTCTTTAAAGAACACGAAAGCACAGGTAAACTCCAGGCTCTTTTCGCTCTGAAATGTCCCTGGTATTGATGGCTTAGCTGGAACCAGTGTCTCTCCAGCAAAAGTGTCCCCCTGACTCAAATGAATGCCCTCCCCTCTGAGTAAAAAACTTCTCTCCTGGCCTTTCCTCACCTCCATCTCCAGCAGGATAATCATGGTAAGAAAATATACCAAGATCTCTGAGAAATTCTCTCATTCTCTTCTCTCTCATTCTCATGTGTCTTTTCTAGGGAAAGGGATAAGAGCAGAGAAAGCCGAGGAGGAGAAAAAGAGAGAGGTAATCCTGTCTGACCTGAAGACGGCAGCGTTTAGCCCAGGCATGGCCAACTGGTTCCTCTGGTGTCTACTCAACAGCGGTGGTAGTGGTGGCTACCTGGAGTTGGAGCAGGACAGGTTCAGCAAGAAGCTGGTGATGTCTACACCAAGCCGGGGGCGAGGCAGGGTGGCAAGCACACCAACATTTCAGTGCCCTGCTCAGTCCAACTTTGGTCAGTTTCTTCTTTGGGGCTGTTCATGACTTAACTAGATAGCCAACTTCCTGTACTTTGGTGCTAGAAAGAGAATCATTTTAACGTGCCTCTGCTCAGTGAAAGGACCCCGCAGAGGAAACTGTTGGAAATTCCTGAGCTGCAACACATATTCCAGAATCAGAGACTTTTAAAGCTGAGGGATTTTATGGTCTTTCATATTCTGCATGGCAATGACCCTGCCTGCCTTTCCCCCATGTGCTGTTCACCAGTCCCCACTCTGAGTTTATTGGCAAAGGAAGCTGTTTCCATCCCAGTAAAATTTCACAGCCCATGTGGCTTTGATGATGTGTCAGCCACAGTGGAGGAATTTTCAGAATTGTTTCTTCTCAGGGGTATAGAGAGGAAAGGCTGTCTCCCAAGTCAAATGAAGCCTTCTTTCTCCCCATGGTGTCGTCTCTACCCAATGGGCTTGAGAGGACTTGGTTAATCAGTATAAATTAGTTTGGCGAGTAGCAGCTATTTGTGCTGGATTATTTCCGTCATTCTTTACCATTGCATCCTCCCTATTCTGAAGATAACTGCTGAGGTGTTATATCGCTTGATTAAGGTACAGGATGACTTCCTGTTCTTTCAGTTGGGCCCTGGGGAGTTAATAGCCCAGAATCAGATGGGACACACAGCACAGTTTTCAGTGGACCGTTGGTCGGCCACATCAGTAGCAGGGTTTGTAGACCCTTTTTGTAAAAGCTGACCTTTTAAACACTCGGACCAAAGAAGGAAAAACAGGTATCCTTTCATTTTCCGACTAGCAATTAACTTTAAAACTGTGAAAAGAAGGAGAGTGGGCATTCCACACAGTTGGAGGTAGAAGAAAAGAAGAAATAATTATTCCTGGGATCTGACTCATGTAAAAAGGGAAGGGGACGGGAGTTGGGCAGACTCTTCCATGCGCGAGAGAGGATAAACCAGCAGAAGGATTTTATCGTCTTTCATATTCTGGAAGGGAACTTGGCAATAGCTACGGAAGTTTGAGAATTTTGCAAATACCAAGTGATTGGACCCAGTGATTCCACTTCCAGGAAATTATCCCGAGAAATCACCATGGGTTAGCTCATTCAGGACACAACAAGTATGTTTATAATGGTGCTCTTGATAACTAAAATATGAAAAACCTCCACATAAAATCGTCTGATTTCTTGTGATGTTGTCTTATAGAAATTGCTCCATTTATTCATAAAACCAAAAAAAATTTCAAAAGCAGTATATGCGGCTACAGTAATCCAAACAGTGTGATACTGGCGTAAAGAAAGACACATGGACCAATGGAACAGGGTTGAGATTCCAGAAATAAAACCATATGTCTGGCTAATTGCTTTTCAACAAAGGTGCCAAGACCATTTGATGGGGAAAGAGTAGCCTCTTCACTACGTGGTGCTAGGCCAACTGAACAGAGGGTACGAGGAAAGCAAGGAGGGAGGACTTTGCTAGTGCCTTAGCACTGAGGACGCCCAGATGACAGGAAGCCCTAGGAGAGCTGGTTTGGTTGTGAAGGAGACATTTTGAAGCCATTTTCTAAAGGTCGCTGGAATTCGTAAAGTCAAACCTAGTATCAGTGGCCAGCTGGAGACGCCATAGCAAGTGGTGACATTGGAGCCATTGATGACTTTCTTAACATTGCTGCAGTGGACGATGGCAGGATGAAGAGTCACCTTTCTCCGTCAGGAGATGGGATTTCGGTCTCATGCCCTGGACGCTGCCAGAACACCTTATTTGGTTTAGCTCCCTCTCTGGGGTTGAATGTCCCCAGCAACCGAGCACTGTCTGATCATCTGTGTTTGGATTAGAGTGCATTTGCTTGGTTGGTCTCAGCTTGGTGAAGCTGAGCGCCAGCGACGTGCTCTGCATATTGACGGGTCCCCAGGGACACCTGGCCCTGGGATGGGCTTGGTTGGGAAGAGATGAGGCCTTGCAGCAGGGTCCCACATGAAATAGCCTCAGCCCACCTGTCACACTCGGACCACTGCTGGCTCATCTGTGGAATGGAGACTTCCTCAAAGAAGAGGAGACAGGAGGAGGTGCGCTTAAGACTCTTCCCACCTGATTTTTCCCTTCCATACTCTGTTCTTTGGGAGTGAGTTACTAAGTCCAGCCCATAGTCAAAAGGGGTTATGGGGTGGGGGCTGAGCCCCACCTCCTGGCGGGGATGTATCTATATAAGTGATTTGGAAACCGACGACGTCCACTTTGTTGATTTTCTCTGTAGTATACAAATCCAGTTTTACTTAACTTTTTTTGGATGGCCTGGATCCTTTTAACTCAGGATTTTAAAAAGTCACCCGATTAGGGGTATTCCTTTGTGACATTTTTGACATATGATGTGTCTGATCCTATGAGCCACTTCCTCTTTCTGGAAAGTTGATCCACCCTTGTGTTCCAGGTCCTGGGAGACTTTCCTGCCCGCCTCTCCTGGCCCCAAGTCTCACCTTCATGCCCGTCTGCCCGCACTCAGCTCTAACCCTGACAAGGCGCACTTCCTGGCTTACCAAAAAGCAACCTCCACACCCTCCCAGACTGCCTGTCAGGCCCCTCCTCTAGTCACCAATTCCGCATGCCTGACACTGAACTTTCCATCTTTTCCTCCATATAACTATCACCCTTAACTTCCCTATTTTTGTGTGTTGAATGATTTTTCAAGCTCGGTTATTTTTATTTTCCTTTATGATGTTAACCCACCATCGAGTCTTTTACAGCAGGTCTTCATTAGCATTGTTTCACTCCATTTTGTTTTGTTAAAATGCTGATGATTAAAAAAAAATCATTCCCGGCCAGGACCACAGTCTGTGGCATTGGCACATCCTCCTTGGGCTGCGAGGATTTCCTCCAGGCTCTCCAGTTCCTTCCACATTCCAAAGCTGTGGCTAACAGGGGAATTGGCATGTCTCTATGGTCCCTTCTGAGTGAGTCTGGGTGTGTGAGTGGCCCGGATGTGGAACGGTGTCCTGTTCAGGCTGGTTGCCTCTGGTGCCCTGGGCTGCTGGGACAGGATTCGCCCACCCTTGACCCTGAACTAGAATTAACAGGTTGGAAAATAGTCAAATGAATACAAATGACCGCAAAATAAAAATGCAAAAAGTCTTCAATCTTCATTCAGACGCACTGCAAGAAACGATGCCGGAGGAGAGAGTGCTGGGCGAGCCCTGTATCTGTGACTGTTTGAGCTTTGAGGGGAGGGCTCTTGACAATATTCACTTTTCAGACACTTGTTGCTTCATCTAACCCCTCCCTCCACCAGTCACTATGGCCACCGTCAATCACTGATGCACCGAAAGTTGGGTAAAGTGTTCTCTTGCTTGTCTTCATTCATCTGTCTTCAATGTATGTATAGCTCACATTTATTCAATACTTAATATTAGAAGCATGCCAGGTCTCTATTGAGAAGTTTGGTGATGTTTTTGTGTCCAGAAATGTGCTGTAGAAACTTAACACTTGTTTATGTCAGTTAACCTAGGGTCAAATTGGTTTTTTTATGTATCGTTTCACTTAAAGGTTTGGTTTCCAGGAATCCATGAGCGACATTAGGTGAGGACTTACTGTACATTTATGTTTTGTTTTCTTTTAAATTTTTAATATCTCACTGTGCAATAGTGAATAGGAAATGATCTTTGGAGTCAGACCCAAGCACAAATCCTGGTGTGCAATCTGTGCTTTCTCTGGTCTTTAAGCGGAGGGACCCTCAGAAAACTGGAATTTATTTATAAAAAATTGTGTAATTATTATGTGATTAAACGTCAGTTACCTTCAAAGTATTCTCTCTTTGATGCAATGCATCTATCAAGACGCTTTTTCCACTGTTCAAAACAGCTTTTGAACTCATCGATTTGGATGCCTTTAGTGCTTCTGCTGTTTTTTGTTTCACCTCTTCCACATTCGCAAAATGTTTCCCTTTAAGAACTTTTTTCATCCGGGGAAATAAAAAACGTCGCTGGGGTGAGTTTGGGTGAATAGGGAGGGTGGGGCATGGGGGTCATGCTATTTTGGGTCAAAAACTGCTGAATGCTCAACGTGGTGTGGGCAGGCGTGCTGGTAAATCACCTGTCACAAGATGGGAAAACAAGAAAACATGGAAAGAATCTACATAAAAAAATTCACTGAAGCTGAACACAGCTTCTCACAACAACGCTAGCTGGTCCACGGATGCTGATGGGTTCCTAGAACACTTTCCTAAAGGGGAAGCCCATACTACAAAGGACCCGCCCTCTTAAAGTTAATTCTGTTTGTTTTGGGTCCCTCCCACCCTAGATATGTCTCTGTCTCTTGGTCTCTAACACGAAAACAGAGCACATACTTTTGGAGCTGTGGCGAGGATGCAGTGAAGGGCACCACAGAGGCCCTGGTGGCATGAGCAACCGCAGTGACCTCAGGTACCTCGTCTCCTGCCTGATAACATCCTCTCTCTCTTGCTCTCCACACCTTGCCCCGTTGGTCCTGCTCTGTATCAGCGCGTGCCCTGAAAGGACTCATCCCTGCAGAGATATCCTGCAGGGTGTGCCATGCTGTCTCCACAGCCCCTTGAAGTCCAAACAGCCTCATCGGTGTTGAAAGCCATTGCAGTTGGTCTCCTTTATCACATTCTGTCCCATCCCCCATCACTCTGTCACATCCTGGGTCCCATCCTTGTGTCTGTGATCACCCCCCTCCCTGTTTCTTCCTCTAAGTCTTTAAACCTGATCTGCCCCAGGGGTCTCCTCTCTTTCGGTCCCCACAACCCAGCCTGGTATCCTTGGAAGCCCACATCAACTTTTCTCTCTGCCAGAGGAGCTGTGGCCCCACCAGCCTGTGCTGCCTCTGCTCCTGGTCTCCTACTGGTCTGCTCTCTCGTCTCTGTGGACCCCGAAGGCTCTGTCACTGTCTGCACCCCCAGCCTGACTGAGCTGGTGGGCAGACATCCAGGAGGAACACACGAATGAGTGTTCGTGGAGGTGGGCAGCAAGCCAGGCCGCTGCTTTCTGGGTGGACCCCAGTCTTGTGGAAGGGTCACACCGTCCTTATAAAGCCAAACAACACGTTTTCTTTTGACTAACCCTCAAAGTGGGGATTTGAAAGAAAGCATATCCCTCTTGAACCATGTTGAACAGACAGGTTTCTCTGAGTTTGGAAGGGAACCGAGGCCCCAGGAGTCTCTGGAGGTCTGAAAGGGCCCTTGGGTGCTGGGAGCTTTCTCAACGTGGCCAACTGGAGAATGTTTGTCCTGAGTGGAGCCTGAGGCTTTGCAACCTTACAAACTGCCCAGGACGCTGTGAGAGGTGAGGCTGGAGCTGGCCAGGGCAGTCCTGTGTTCATGAGCCCCAGGCCTAGCGGAGGTTACAGGGCCACATGGCAGGACCCTTGGTTCGCAAAAGCCACCGCTGAGTGACCAGCTGCTGAAAAAGACACGATCTCTCTTCCCGTCTTGGCAACGATGCCTTCCTAAGGACAGAAAGGTCGCTTGCCAAATTTGGCTGGTGTCTTGAAACCTGGGCCCGCCTCCTGGACTGCCTCACTCCACCCATCCCTGGAGGCCTGTTTTTACACGTATGGGATGGTGGGCATTGTGGGCCTGCCCCCTACCTCTGGGACCGGCAGTCACACTGGAGGGATGGGGGAAAGTTCAACTATGAGGACTGAGCTAGGAAGAAACGCTAGAAGGGCCCAGGGCTATTGGACTCTGTAGAATGTCCCAGAAGCACATGCACTGGCTCTGGTAGGCACGTCCCCTCACTCCAAATTCTCTTCATCCTGGAAAGACTCGTGTGATTAGAGAAGGGACAAGGGAAGCCTGTGAGTTTTGGAGGTTAGGGGACTGTCCCTTCCTGCCCTGGCCAAGGGCAAGTGCGACTGATATGTTGCCAGACATGAGAGGAAAATGAAAATGACCTCAGGGACTCCTATCATGCTGGGAAGGAGAGAGCTCCCTGTTCTTTTCTTTTTTTATTTTTTATTTTAAAGATGTGGGTTACAATTCAGGGTTAGGTACATCAGTGGTCATTGTACAGGTGAAGATTGACCTCCCACTGGTCCCCATGTAGTATTACAATAAATGTTCAGGGTTCACCTATGAGTGAGAACATGCGCTACCATCACCGAGCATGATAGACTCCAAATCCATCCAAGTTGCTGCAAAGTTCATAATTTTGTCCTTCTTTATGACTGTGTAATATTCCATTGTGTATATGTACTGCATTTTAAAAATCCAGTCTGCTTTCGATGGGCAGCATGGGTGGTTCCATGTTTTGCTACTGTGAATAGTAGAGAACCCTCTTTTCTTGAGAAATGACCCCGGTTCTCTCCCTGATGTCACACTGGCTCACGTTTCGGCCAATGGTGCAGAACTGAGAGGCAGTGTCCCCTGGCAGGCGCCTGCCTGGTGGAGGTGTGTCTCCTCCTCTGGTGACTCAGCTGCCCCATCTGCCTGAGATGCTCATGAGGCCACAGGCCTCTGCCACCCCATGAAGTGTCAGTGCCGTACTGCCAGCCCACACCTGCCATGACTGGTGCGCAGAGGGGTACCTACAACTCAGGCATGGGCCGAGCCTGGCAGGCCGTCTGTCAGCTCCACTGATGCTGATGAGGAGTGAGAGGGAGCGGAAGTCCTTGGGGACCATGGAGCTCCTGTCCCTCCAGAGTTGGCGCCAGCCTCCCATCGCCCTGGCAGTGCCAGGGAAGCCAGCTGTTGGTGAGGTAATGCAGAATGGTGGAGGGACCTGCTCTCCTGTCGTGTCTGAGTCATATGTGGGTCCTTTCCCTTCCAAGTAAGAATCCTCCACTTCCATGACCAGGGAGGCAGAGGCTGAGAGCATGGAGTCAGAGGGCAAGTGCTAACTCCTTGACGCTCTCTCACTGTGGACCTAGAAAGTTCTGCAACACTCTGGAACCTTGGTCTCCTCATCTTTAAAGCGGGAATGCTAAGGGCAGCACCTGCCTCCCAGATGGGTGTGAGGAGCTGTGTCCTGAAGCCCGGAGAGTCGAGGTTCAGGACTGGGAGGCAGGATGTGTGTGTCAGCTCATACTGGTGGGTCATCTGAGGACACTCTCTCAGCCTTGTTTCCTCGTCAGTCAGGAGAGGATATTCAAGGTTCCCACCTCCAAGTTCACCAGGAGGATTTGAGGAGTTCCTATTTGTAGAAGGTAGAGGAGTGCTGACTTACTTTTGGTCCGAGAAAGAAGACATCAATTCACTGAGTCTGGAGAGGTTGAGATGCAACCAGTATGGGGAACAAAAGCTAGCAACTGGGCAGGAGCAGAGTCCAGCCCATTGGAAAGACTGAAGGTCGTAGGACACAGCCGTTCTGTGTCCCGGACAGATGCCATCATCCCTGTGTCCATCAGCCATCCTGGCTTCTATCAGGTAAGTGAACAGCTCATGTTTTAGCAGTGGGGTCTAACATCAGGTGAGTCTTCCTCTCACGATTCTTCTCGGTGCTGTCATGCACCCTCCCTCAGTCAGTCTCTGTTTACATCCTCTTCCCGACCATCATGAGGTGACTTTGTGTTTTTTTTTTTGTTTTCATTTTTGTTTTTTTTTTTGAGTTGGAGTCTCACTCTGTCGCCCAGACTGGAGTGCAGTGGCCGCTCCCGGCCACCACATCTTTGACCTGCTGGGCTCCAGTGATCCTTCCGCCTCAGTCTTCCAAGTAGCTGGAACTACAGGCGTGTGCTACCACGTCCGGCTCATTTTGATTTGTTGTAGAGATGAAGTCTCACCAATTTGCCCAGGCGGGTCTCGAACCCGTGAACTCAGGCAATCCACTCACCTCAGCCTCCCAAAGGTGGGGGAATACAGACTGAGCCACCGAGCCCAGCCATGAGGTGCCTTTGACACCTCGGTTTCCCCTTGAGTGTCTGGTTTTGGGAGTTCAAGCCAAACGCATGCTTCCAGGGTCAGGAGTCAAGTTCCTCTCATTATGGCCCATTAGCTGTTCAGCAACTACCCAGGCAGTGACTCATTTGAGCTGGGCACAAGTTAAGGTGACCAGTTTGCACTCTTGGCCACGATGTCTTAAGAACTTGTACTCAGGCCGGGCTCAGTGGTTCAGCCTGTAATTCCAGCACTTTGGAAGGTTGAAGCGAGTGGATTGCCTGAGATGGCGAGTTCAAGACCAACACAGGCAACTTGGCGAGACCTCGTCTCTACAATAAATAAAAAATTAGCCAGGTGCGTGGTAGTGTGCACCTGTAGTTCCAGCTACTTGGGAGGCTGAGGTGGAAGGATTGCTGGAGCCCAGAGTGTTGACACTGGGGTGGCTTAGGCATGCTACTGCACTCCAGCCTCGGTGACTCCAACTCAAAAAAAAATAAGAACATGTACTCAAGGCTGGATATGGTGGCTCACACCTATAATCCCAGCACTTTTTGAGAGGCCAAGGTGAGAGGATTGCCTGAGACCAAGGGTTTGAGACCAGCCTAGGTAACTTGGCGAGACCTCATCTCTACAATAAATAAAAAAAATTAACTGGGCATGGTGGTGTGCACCTGTAGTTCCAGCTACTTGGAAGGCTGAGACAGAAGGATCACCTGAGCCCAGCAAGTCAAGGTTGCGGTGGCCATGAGTGTGCCACTGCACTCCAGCCTGGGTAACAGAGTGAGACTCCAACTCAAAAAGAACATGTAATTGAGGCTGGGCATGGTGGCTCACACCTGTAGTCCCAGTACTTTGGGAGACTGAAGCAGTAGGATTGCTTTAACCCAGAAGTTCAAGACCAGCATGGGAAATGGAATGAGACCTTGTGTCTACAAACATTAAAAAAAAAATGCTGAGCCCAGGAGTTTGAGGCTGCAGTGAGGCATCATTGTGCCACTGCACTCCAGTCTGGGTGACAGAGTGAGAATCGGACTGAAAAAAAAGAACAAGACATACTCTATGACAGCACCTAAATTGCAGGAAAACACAGGGAAAAGTGTGAAGGACCTAAAGAGACACTAAACAGAGAGGCAGTTCCATGTAAGGGGGCATTTGGTCTCCTGAAACTGGCATACACTATGGCCTTGCCAACCTCTTTCTGTGAAAATTTCAGAAGCACCATGCCAGTGGGTGGTTCCGGTCAGCACCCAGGTCCCCCTCAAGATGACAGGATAGACACTGACAGCAGTGAGCAGCGACCGTCCCTGTAATGGATTTGTCCTGAGCCTCTGCATTTCTTGCCCAGATGTGCTTTGGTTCAGTTTAGCTAAGTAGAAAAAAAATTACTTCCTGGCTGGGATTTTGCACGGTGATTCCTTTTGGTGGAAGTACTTATAATTAAAAACAGTCACAGAAAAAATGAGGCATTAAGATATATGAGTCCCAGACTGTTGCCGCCGAGCCCGGGAGACCCTGCCATGAGGACGGCAGATGGGACAGCAAATTATATGTCCAGCTTACTTGTGTCCCTTTCGGAGGTGAGCTCTCAAGATAGGTCGGTCTATGCAAGGGATTGGCAGGTGCGGAAGGTCTTTCTTGGAAAGGATTGTGCATGTGTAAAAACCATCAGTATGTTGGCATACAGTGTCGTGAGCACCAGGAGAAGATGCAGCAGGTATGTGGCCCTGCTGGAGTGGAGGGGAACTTCCCGGCAGAGGGTGCCAAACCAAGGTCACCTCAAGGTGAGGATGTCAGCACAGCCACCCAGCAACATTGTCTTGGATGAAAGGGAGGAGGGAGGCTCCTTTTCATGCCTCATAACCCACCACGCTCCTCCCACAGAGACTGGGGAGGCACAGCAGGATGGAGCAGCCCTGGACAGGGTGGCAGAGAAGGGTGAGACCTGGGCCAGTGGGCCCACAAGGCTGCTGCCCCTTTCTCCGGGCTTTCTGGACAGCCGCTTAACAGTGTGGGAGTGGGGTCGATGCCAGCTCCTTGGAGTCATTCCAAGGCTGCCGAAGTGCATTTTGCACACTTTTATGCATTCAGAAATAGCATTCCTTTGACATATTGTCATCAGCCTAACCCCACATGGCAGTGCCTGGGACCCAGTGTGGAGGGTCTCTGGGTGAAGACGTTTCCCAGATGATGCCAGAGTGGTGGAATTTTGAGATCAGGAAAGACTCGTCCTGGCTCTGAGCAGTGGGCATGAGCCATGCACGGAGGGCTGTCCTCTTCCTCTGGGCAGGACAGGAGTGACTGGTGCAGGGACATCTAGGGGCAGCTTCCTTGCAAAGAGGAGGTTCCACTCAGTTCTTTCTCCCTGTTCTTCCTTCCCTCTCTGATTGTCATTTTTATGTTGTCTCAGCCTGACCTTCACTTTCTCAAGATGGTATTTATAGAGAATATGGTCATGAGGGTCTCACGCTGCTGGTAGACTGGTTTCAGAGGCCGAAGG
This sequence comes from Cephalopachus bancanus, assembly GCA_027257055.1. Lineage (NCBI taxonomy): Eukaryota > Metazoa > Chordata > Mammalia > Primates > Tarsiidae > Cephalopachus > Cephalopachus bancanus. Next base: position 8,208,301 of record JAPVLO010000011.1, on the reverse strand, counting down.
AGAGCCTGACTGAGACTGGACAGTGGGTGTTGTTGAGGCAGAGAAGACTGGCCCCAGTACTGGCCTACAGTCCGGCACCCACTTTCCCAACAGGTGAGGGAAGTCCAGGCTGTTGCCTTCAACCCCAGATGGGCACCTTGCTGGAGCCTGTTCCTTCAGGCCACATGACACCATGGCAGGGCAACACAAGGGCCAGTGACTGGGTAGCTGAAAGGGTAAACTAAGGCAAGGTGAGCCAGTGCGGGTGCCATGAGAATAACGCAAGATTGCAACCAAGTAAGAAGTAGAAGAAAGTAAAGTTTATTACTTACCTTTCACAGGTTAGAAGGGGGATCGACATTCAGAGGCAAGTGTGGCCCTGAAGGGCCAAGAACTGGGTATAGTTAAGGGCCTTTGGGGGAAGGCAGGTTTGGGCATGAAGGGGTCTGGGTCAAAAGGAATGTCGGGGCTGCAGTCTTTGATGTTGATGGTAGCCTCACATGAGTCTTAGATCTTGAAGCTGTCAGACATCGGCATCTCTTGACCTTGGGTGTTGGGCTAGAAGGAAGGAGACAAGGGGAGGGGTTTTTTTGCAAGACACCTGTCAGATGTTTCCAATTCACAAGCTTCTTAGCAAAAATGGGGGTCTATTATCATTTCTATGGCTTTGGCCAGCTAAGGGGTGATCTTTGGCCTCCCTTCGACAAGGAACCTGAAAGTTTCTTAAAGATTATTATGCTAAACCATGAATTGATTGGTTGGGTTGTCCTTGTCTGGCATCTGACTGAGTTTTCCTTTTACTTACCAAGTGATGGGGTAGGCTGCCAGTTTGGCCTGTGGTAAAATGTCTGAATGCTTCCTAAAACCTGCCTATTGGGCATTGATCTAGGTCTAACCTGTGCTAGATTCAAAGCGTGTCAGTCTAAGCAAAAATGGCTACGCTGAGGCAAAACGTGAACTAAGTTTATTCTAAGTTTCTCGAGGTCCCTCCTTTCAGTGGCCTCATTGACCTCCTGCATTTTCAGATGTGGCTGCCCTGCCTAATTGCTCTGAAAATCTTGACGGTGTTCTAGGGCCTGAGTGGCACGTCTGCTCTCCTGGGAGCTTGAATTTCCCAAAGGGGGTTGGAGCCACCAGGCCTGTGCTAAGCAGAGCTGACATGAGATGTGAGCTCTGTGATACTCACTGGAGTTGTGGTCAGGCCGAGCTGGGAAGGCTGAGTTTCAGTGGAGACCAAGGGACCAGAGGCCAAGGGATCTGTCACCCCTCCCCCTGCTACCTGACCAGCTCTGCACCCTGCTCCTACATGTGTCCTGGATTTTGATCCTTAATCTCTGTGCAGAGGGGGAGAAAAGGACACTGGCTTTTGTCACTGCAGGCTTCTGAGCTCTCCTGGCACTTTCTGTATAAACCCACAAGTGGCCACAGAGATTCATGAAATGGTCTCAAGGCAGCAGTGCTCTCAGCAATGCAGCACACCTGAGAGAGGGATGGTCCCCTGCCTTCCCCGGGAAGTCCAGTGCTGGGCATGAGTTGATAAGCAACCAGACTCAGGAACCTCTAGAAGGACCATTGCTAGGTTGCTAGGACAGCTGACCCCAGACTGAGGTCTTCAACAACAGAAATATAGTCTCTCCAGTTCTGGAAGTCCCAGATCCAGGTGTTGGCAGGGCTGGTTCCTTCTGAGGTTGTAAGTGGGAGTCCCAGTCTCTTCCCAGCTTCTGATGAGTTGCCAATGCTCTTCAATGCACCCTGGCATGTAGAAACCGTGCTGACCTCTTTGTCTTCACGTGACATCCTCTCTCTGTGTATCTGTCTACAAGTTCCCCCTCCTGATAAAGGCACCAGTGTTATGGATTTAAATCCACCCTCCTCCAATATGACTTCATTTTAACTGAACCAACTACCCCTGCAATGGCCCTATTTTCAAATAAAGTCACATGCGAAGCACTGGGATTAGGAGTTTCACATAGGAATTCTGAGGGAGCACAATTCAAGCTAAGACCGACTTTTAGGACTTGCCATTTCCTGTTCAAAAGGCAGCGGGACACGATGCACGCCAGCCTGGACAACAGAGTGAGACCTTGTCTCAGACAGAAAGGAGGGCAACAGGACAGGATGGGGTTACTCTGGCTGGGCTGGTTTCAGCAGAGAGAAACAACATCAAGATGAATCGCCAGAAGAGTGAGAATGGGGTACGATGCAGACAAGCTTTCTGAGAGCAAAACGACCTCACTTTTTAAGGAGCCAACTGAGGGATTCTAGGAGGTTGAGGTTGTTGTTCTCCAAATGAGCAGCAAATCGCTCCAAAAATAGTTAAGCGCATCAGCCCCTCTTTCATTCAGACTGATTAAAGGAAGACTCGTCTTCGGAAGCAGGAGTTCTCTTCACAGGTTTCCTCAAGAAATGTGCTATCCTTTTATTTTTTCAGCCTGGGATCGGTGACAGGGACCCTGGTGGGTGCAAGAACATGGCGAGAACAGGAAGGAACGGGGGCTTGTAACGGCTCTGTTGGTGCCAAAGGCTTAGGGCTCACTGGGGAAAAAGAGGTTTTTAATTACTTTTGGATGCTTTCAATAATTTGTTGATTTTCTTTCCCCCATAGAAAGTGAAAAATTTCCAAATCCCTGATTTGTGGGCTCTGCCTGCAGTGAGATTGGATTAGAGTTTTCAATAGGGCACACAGAGGACAAAACAGAAAACGTCAGCAAGAGGGGAGACTTTGTGGGGAGCGAGCCAAAGGGTGACTGTGTGAGGAAGTGTGCCCTCCTTGACTACAAAAACTCACCGCCAATCTGAGAAGCATCTTGTGTCTTTGACATGGAACACCTATTGTTCCTTATGTCCCTTCTCTTTTTTGTCCTATATCAAGGACTAGATTTATACAGCCTTACACATTTTAGTTAATATTACCTTTCTCACCAAAACCGTAGAATGGCCCATGTTTTTTCATAAAATCTTTCAGAAGATGTTCTAGATTATACTTCTAAATTCTAGTCTATAAGCATTCATTAAGCACCTACTACTTGCAAGGCAGCCTTCTGGAGTCCTGAAGATGTGAGCATGCATGCCTTATAAGTAGATGAGCTTTCATTTACGAAAAATGTGACTGTGGACTTCCTGGGAAGATGGGAGACGGGGAGAAGAGTGAATAGTGCCCGTGAGTGTGACAGGGAAACTTAGAGGTATCAGGAAGAGTGGCCCAAAATGGACAATCTCTGGGTTGGATTTTTGAAGGGAAACAAGGGAGGAAGAACATCCTGGGAGCTCACTAGGATAATCCAAAGAGAGAAGAGGGAGGTGAATGCTCCAGACAGTTAATTTTTGAGATGCAACTTAACTCAACCTTAGAGAATGTTCCAGGCTGAACAAGGTGTATTCACTTCCAAAGAACCCATCCAAGTTGACAGACAGGAAGTAAGATGGCAGAAGTCATCCCAGTAAGAGCACTGTTTCTCTTTGATAAAGGAATGTGTTGACTAATCATTTTTTTATTTCTCTTTAGAAATGCCACCCCATCTTAGATGTTTTGAATGTTGTGATTACTTTTCATTCAAGCCACGCATGCAACTTTCTATCTCAGCATCATGAGATGCTTGATGGCCACTGAGGGAGCATCACCATCTATGGGTGCCATCGTTTGAACTTTCTGTTTGTGGAAAAGGCAATGGATGCCCATTGCCTTCTAAGAAAGCCAGGCAAACATGCTCCCTTTGGGCACAGTATTAGTACATTTTGTGTTGCTATACAGAAATATCTGAGGCTGGGTAAGGTATAAAGGAACGAAGTTTGTTGGCTCAGGATAACCTCGCATGGTACTGGCTTCTGGTGAGGCCTCAGGAAGTTTTTAATAATGGCAGAAGACAAGGGGAGATGGTGTGTCACATGGCAAGAACCGTAGTAAGAGAAGGAGAGAGAAGCCTCCAGGCTTTTCTTGACAGCCAACTCTGGAGTGCAGTAATAGAGTTAGCACTCACTCTTTATCATGAGAAAAGCACCAAACCTTATTCATGAGGGATCCGCCCCAGGACCCAATTAACTTTCTCTCTCTCTCTCTTTTTTTTTTTTTGAGTTGGAGTCTCACTCTGTCACCCAGGCTGGAGTGCAGTGGCATACTCACAGTCACCCCAGTATCGACCTGCTGGGCTCAGGGGATCTTTCCACCTCAGCCTTCCAAGTAGTTGGAAATACAGATGCGCGCTGCCATGCCCAGCTAATTTATTTTTATTTTTATTTATTGTAGAGAAGAGGTCTCGTCAAGTTGTCCAAGCTGGTCTTGAACCCCTGAGTTCAGGCAATCCTCTAGACTCAGTCTCCCAAAGTGCCAGGATTACTGGCTTGAGCCACTACACTCAGCCCCAATTAACTTTCACCAGGCCTCACCTCCAACACTGGGGATCATATTTCAACATGAGATTTGGAGAGACAGTCATCCGAAGTATACCAGGTGTCCTCTTTCTCATTGACGACAATGGCTCAGTATAACCTCGTCTCATGTTCTGCAGAGACAGGATGGACCAGGACACTGCACAGCTGTCTTTTCCCTGCACTGACTCCCTCCTGGTGAGAGTGACTTTTCAGGCATCTTGCAGAGAAGATTAACTGCCAAGGTAATAAAGGCAACTGTATTTAATCATTTTCCTAATTAATGCATTTATTGCAGAGCCTTGCTGCTTTTCAGGCCGAACATAATGAGCAAGAAGGAAGCGAGTGTCACAGGGATCCCACATTTCCACCTAAAGGTTAATTAACCTGGAGATTATCTGGGAGATGACACCACCCGGGCTGGTGGAGGAGACACAAAGTCAGTGCTAAGTGCATCCGCGCTGGAGTGTAGGTCAAGGTCACAAAGAGTGAGAACTTTGGCTGATGGCTGTAGCCTTTGAAAGAATGTTAATGTGGATATTGATTTAATTCAACGCAGAGCACATTGTGCTGGGAAGCTTCTAGTAAATGGGAAATGGAAGAAAAGAGGTGTGAGCAGGACCATACATTGAAAGGGTGCCTCTCATCTGAATCTTAAATGGAAATAGACTTCGCATCTGCTCACATATTGATTTGGGTTCCTATCTTCTGCCTACAGCCATGTTGAGGCAAGGGTCTGTCTTCAGATAAAGCCAATGAGAGATCTTCATGGCGATGTCCTTTGAATGAGCTGGCAGGTCTTCCACACAAGTGTGTTTGCACGTGGTATTAGTGGAGGTCCAGTTTCAGATTTCAGAGGGTACTGTGCAGCAGTCCACAAAAACATCCACGCAGTTTGTCAGTAGCGATGGTGAAGTCAGCTTGGTCCACCCGAAAAACTCAGGAAGAGGAAGAGCTGGTATGTCTCTGGGTGGGCGCTCCCAGTTGTCTAAACATTAGTTTTCTTCACTATGATACATAATAAGATTTGTAAAAGCAAAAATAACAATGCCCCCCCACAACATTCAAAAAACTTCCTCTGTGTTGGAACATAACACAGCAATTCTTTAAACATATATTTTAGCTTAAGTGCTCAGCAATTGCACTTACGAAAATGTTACATGGGAGAAATAGTCACAGATGTGCATAAATATTTGGCCACAAAGACATTCATTATGTCCAGTTTAGTAAAAAGTCAGAGAAAACGTAGCACATATTATTTGTCCAATATCAGGCATGTTGCCAGCTTGTGCCTCAGTTTCCTTCTTGCAATTTCAGAGGGCTGCTTTGAGGTTTAAAGGAGGCGATGCCTGTGAGGCACTAAGAATAGTGCCTGTCCCCCGGGATGCCTGCAGTGGCGTCAACTATGATGATTGCTGTGAGATGATTGGTTACAGAGAGGGTGGCCAGCGAGGGGGCACTCAGTTATAATTAAAGGGATGCTGACCCTTCCACTGAATGGAAAAGTGCTCCCAGTAAATGGAAAAAAGAAATAGGTTAAGAAGCACAACAACATGATTCTACTTTTTCCTTTTTTTAAAAATCAGGGTCTCAACATTTGTACACCTAACCCTGAATTGTAAAATCAGGGTCTCATTCTGTCGCCCAAACTGGAGTGCAGTGGTGCAATCACGGGTCACCTCAGCCTCGATCTGCTGGGCTTCATGATCCTCTCACCTCAGCCTCCTGAGTAACTGGGACTACAAGCGTGGACCACCCTGCCTGGCTAAGTTTTTGATTTATTGTAGAGATGAGGTCTTGCTCCGTTGCCCAGGCTGGTCTCCAACTCCTGAGACAGGGCAGTCTTCTCACCTTGACCTCCCAAAGTGCTGGGATTATAGGCATGAGCCACCAAGCCCAGCATGATTCTATTTTTAGACTAAGATACTGTATAGGTGTGTGCATACATATATATTACAAAAACATTTTATGTATTAAATATAAATACTAGAAAACTATACAATGAAATATTAACACTGATTCTTTTTGGATATGGAAAAAAAGGCAATTTTAAATTAAGTCTTTGTGCTTCGTCCTATTTTCCAAATTTTCTACTGTGACAACACATTTTTTTTGTTAGAGAACATTATTAAAAATAATATCTGTTTAATTTAACTCAACATCAGATTCTGAAGTTGGGAGTTTAGGATTGAAATTGAGAGCTGCGTACTGGGAGGGAATACTGTTCATGTGTTTATATATAAACACGTAGCCTAAGCTCTAACATTATTTGTGATGTCATCAGACTGAAGACAGGAACGAGTTCGACAAAATGAGCACCTGCTGCTCAAAGACCTGGGGCTGGCGTTGGTCTCCACATTCCCAACGTTATAAACATTTGGAGCACATTCCATCCTGCGGTAGTGGACCTCAGGACTGAGTAGCCGAACCCTTCAGACTGACCCTGCAACCCCAGAGGGCCGTGCATGAGCCCGGGAATGAAGGGGACTGAGTGACATGGAACAGAAGGTAGCCTGGACCACACAATTGGTGTTTGGGGGTCCCTGAAAATCACTGATGAGCTGTTGAGAGAACAGAAGTCAGGCAGCACAGAGATGTCAATGATGGAAAGCAAGGTATTTAGCAGCCCGTAAGAATTGCTCTTAAAGCACTGACTGGAGACTAGAAAAGTATCCTGCTAAAATTTTTTTCCCTTAAAGTTCAGTCTGTAGCATTCAAGGTGCTCATAATTATTTCTTCAATTCGAAAAAAAAAAACCTGAATGGATCCTAGAGCCTGGAAATCTGAGTGGATTTTCTCTAAACCGACCACACAGGGGAGCTTAATACACATCTGTTTGGATGAATGTAACCTGCGTGTAGGGGGAGTGAGGGGTGGCAACCAGGAGACGGAGGTACAGGAAATAGGAATTTAGCCAAATTAGCTCCCCCTTGGTTTAATCCTCATTAGCGGTAGCTCTTAAATGAAGACAGTGAAATGCGAATAGATTTTATCTCCTCTTCATTTATGCTAAATAATCACATCCTTAATTTGTGGTCACATGAACAGGAAGAGACGTGTTGGTGCAGGGAAGAGGATCAATGAGTTTGTGGAAAAATCATTTTATAAAATCTTCCCTGCAAACACGCCACCACCTTGAAATCTCCCTGCAAATTTCACTCTGAAAGAAAAGATTGGCAGGTGTAGCTCCCCAAAGCACCCATTCTTTTTTTTTTTAATTAAACGGGTTTCTTTTGCTTAATAAAAGGCACTGTTTTAGCCAAAGGTATTCATTGGCTCAGGAATATTTTATGCATCGAACTTTTGCTTTTCTAGCCTCTCTCAATTAGGAGAGGTTGTCCATTAGTTTAAATATTTAAATGTCATTGTCATCTCATGCGTTTCTTATATCTGTACTCCTCATAGAAGCAATAATTGTTTCCAGATTCTCTTTGGTTTGGTTTTGGGTTAAAGCAAGTAGCAGTCCCTGGCTCCTTCTCAGCTCTCACTGGGCTCAGTGCCCATGTGGTGGTCAAGAAGTCAGAGCTCCCTTCTTGACCCAACTGTCTCACCCTTAGTTCTGGAGAATTTTCTTCACCTTGATAATCCTTCTCAGGCATATCTTCCTTCTTCTGCTCATAGTGAGGTCTTCGTCAGAGCTCTCCATCTGCACTTCTTGTCTTTGGATCTAATTTCATCGAACACAATTGACTCTCACTTGTGTGGGTGTGTATCCACCTGGGTTTCTGGCCCTGGTCTTTCTCTCTACCTCCAGGTCTGCATTTATCTCATGTAGGGGTCACTTCCATCTGGATCCCACCAGAGTCTTAAACCTCATCAGTCGAAATGGAAGCCATCATTTGTTCTTCTCACCTGTTCATGTCAATGTAGTCATCCTTTAGTCCTACTGATGGTTACTAGTTACGCTCCCAATTATTATGCCCTTACTGAATGCCTATTATGATGCAGACACTGGGCTAAGTACTTTCTGATTTTGTGCTTGCAAAGATGACATTCTTTAAGCTTTTATTTAAGCTCCAGTCTGAGGGAATTCTTTTCATCAGATTTCTGATTATGTTATTTTGTGATTCAGAGTTTTTGTGGTTGACCATTCACTTCCAGATACCTTGGCCTCAGGTGTTAGCTATTCTTCCTCTCCCACCTCGTGTTTCCACTTACCCCAAGTCCTTGTCAAGTGGAACAACCCACTGTCTGTGCATCACCTCTTACATTTGACTCACTTGCTCTTTCTGCCTAGACCTTCTTCCTTTCCACTTGTGTGTCCAGATCCTTCCGGTCAGTCAACATCCCCTAAAAGCATTTCTAGAAACGACTCTGCGGCCGTCCCAACCGAGTCTTGTGTCATCCTCCATGCCATGTCCTTGGAAACCTCAGGAGGTCTGATATTACCTGTCAACATCCATTGTGTATTGAGGAGATTATCTTATCTACTTAGAAGTCAGTAGAGTAGAGTCTGCATCTAACTCATGTTTGCATTATTGGAGGGAGATGTTACTTCACTTGAAGATTTCTTCAATGGGTAGCACTAAGAGAAATAATTAGGTTAACACAGGGCTTAGGTCATAAGGCCTAGTAGTTAAGTATCTCTAGGCTTCCAAGATCAGACACTGGCTTACACAGAAAAATAAAAGCACAGTGGATGGTTTGAGAATATATAGTCTATTGCGAGAAAGTATTTTTGTTAAGATGTGGTATGTGTGCTTGTGCTGTGAACCAACAAGGTCCGTTAATATCTGTCATTCTCTAGATAACCACTGATAACCACCGTCTCTATGATGTTCAAAATAAGAGAAAAATTAAAAACAAATTGATGCTAGCATTTTCTCTCTGACAGCCAACTTCTTCTCAGGGACCTTCTGTTTTAGGACTCCGAGACTGTTCTCCATCTCTACCCTTGACCTTATCTGACAATGCTGAGTGTGAATCCAGACCATGACCTGGGGTCCTCCTTTGTCTGGTACCTGATTTAACAAAGAAATGTGAGACTGCAGTTCTCACTGTTGTGTATTATCTGAGAGTGCCTTTAATGATAGGATATGGGGGACTTGAGAGGACTTAATTAGCATTTGAAAGAATAAAATCTTGACATGGTGATTTAATGAGCCCAGTGAAGCTTTTGCTCTGAGCATTGTTGCAAAGATGGTGTGAACTAGAGTTGAGAGTTTGCAGCTATCTGAATATATTCGATCAATTGAACCCTGGCTTAGCCACAAAGACAGAGATATTAATGGCATGGATGGTGACATGTGTTGCGGTGATGACCACAACCATGGAACCAGATACTTGAGACAGTTGTAGATCCCTTACTTGGCTGTCTTATTCCCTCATCCACAAAATGGGACATTAGCATCAACCCTGGTAGGTTTTTGTGCGAATTCATAACACAACGAAATAGTATATGGTCAATACTTAGCCTAGTACCTGGCACGCAGTAGGTACTGAAGAAATAAATGTGAGGATGATGAAAATAAAATAACAATGATTAGGAGAATAATAGGAGATATCAGGTTAACAGATAACACACACTCAGTAGGTGATTAGCTGTCATTGGTGGTTGTTTAGCTGCTGCTGACTTGTTCAAAGCAGAATTTTATGATGATTAGTTTTGCAATAGAATTTTTTAAAAAAGTGAACAGAAGGAAAAGAGGGTAGAAACAGTCAGGATATAATTGCAAAAGTCTAGGTATGAGGAATAAACGTGAGCAGGTAAATGGAAACAGAATGCAGATAAAAGTGACTTAAAAATCTGAAAATCAACTGAGAAAAGAATGAGAGGAAATTATTAAGGAAACTCTTTCAATTAGGAAACTGAACAAGAGGGGAAATAGGAATATTTGGAAGCAGAGTTAATTGAGGAAATGCTCAGTTCTACTTTCCACCTTTTTTTTTTTTGAGTTGGAGTCTCACTCTGTCACCCAGACTGGAGTGCAGTGGCCGCTCCCGGCACCGCAGCCTCGACCTGCTGGGCTCCGGCGATCCTTCCGCCTCAGCCTTCCAAGTGGCCAGAATTACAGGCATGCTCTACCACGCCTGGCTGATTTTTTGATTTATTGTAGAGATGAGGTCTCGCTGCCCAGGCAGGTCTCGAACCTGCGGGCTCAGGCAATCCACTCATCTCAGCCTCCCAAAGGCGCGGGATTACAGGCTGAGCCACCGAGCCCGGCTTGCTTTCCACCTTTTTAGTGAGACAGAATAATGCAGCATCAGTAGAGATGAACAGTAACAAGTTGGGGAAGTTAATGATTAGAAGAGACTCTGAGGCAGGATCTTCTGATGTAGTATTTACATGAACTCAATTGCTGAAGCCACATGAATGATCAAGAACTGTCAGAGGGGAGAGTGAGAACAGAGGCTGATAATCCCATGACAACAGCATAGTAGAGGGAACCCGGTAGAAGATAACTATGAGAAGGGAAGCCTCATGAGTGATGCTAAAGGCTGTAGAGAGAAGAAGCAAAGTGAAGACAGGACAAGCCAAGGGCTGGTCCAAAGCAGAACTGAGACTGAGCCACAGGGACATTCTCAATTCTGTCTGTCCTGGTGCCTGAGCAGAGGGAGAGAAGAGTCAGACGGGGCCATGTTGAGGAGTGAGAGTGCAAGGCTGGAGCTCTCTGAGGTGCTGGCCTGGTCTCCAACTGCCAACTCTTTATGGGTGATACATTTTTTTTTATGGTGAGGGTATTTTGCTTTACTTTTGAAAGGACATAGCATGGAGTTAATGTAGCCAAAGAGCAGCCATTTTGACACTGCTTAGTTGTCATGTTTTTCTAGCAGTTCACTTTAATTTACCCTCTAATCCATTAGCCAAGGACAGATGATTTCTCAAAGGTAGCAATTGATAATTGCCTTACAACCTCCTCCCAGCTTGTTTTGTTAACAGATTAACCGATTAAGCTCTTCCTTACCTTCGTGACACAGACCCCATCAATATGGCAGCCATCATGTGACTTACCCACCCATCTGACTGCCATCCATCACCTGATGTCTGTATCTGTGCTTACCCACCCCCCTCTGTAATGATGTGAAGCAGACCACCACCCAGTCACCTTGAGGAACTTCCTCCATCCAAGGGAAAATTTGAAAGGATTTGTCTCCAAGTGACTGTCACCGTTGCTTTACTAAACTCTGGTGTGGCCATGTGTTCTCTGAGTTATGACCAGGCCATGTTTTCCTAAGCTTTGCCCCTCTCCCCTACCTTGGGGGGGGTGAATCTCCTCTCTTTCTCTCTAATCTGACTTCTGTGCAATTCTTTGCATCTTTCTTAGCACTGGGTCACATACCAGTGACTCCCTAGAGGGCCCGACTTAACATTTTGGAGTCCCCTACTGGGATTTATAACCCAAAAGTTTTGTTGTTTTGTTGCTTTTTTTTTCTTCCCCTAAAATTGAGTTTTGTGACCTTGAATGGGATATCTAGGTTGTAAACTTTTTTATTAGCATGTATGGGAAAATTTCCAATACTTGGTTAATTTCCTAAGTAACAAAGTGGGTTGCGCCCCATCCCCCTTTTGAGAAAACTGAGCTCCCATAATGTTCTCAGAGTCTGTCTCCCCACTTGTGCTGAATAAAGTTTATAATGGGCATATTTTTGAAAAAAGCTTATAATGGGCATATTTTTTAATTTGGAGTTTATTTTGTAATTTGAGGAAAATATAACGCTACAATTTTCATAGGTTCCCAGATATAAGTAACTAGGATTAAAAAATAAATTATAAGATGTATCCTTTTTGTGAAAGCGGGATACTCTAAACTACAAAATGGGGCCTTTTAAGATTTAGTGTTAGTCAAGAATTTAACGAGTATACCACACTGAAACTTGGTCTTTCTCCCTCCAAGGAGTGAAATCACATCTGTCCCAATAGCAGCACTTTCCCCCTCTCAAGTCCAGGAGACCTCCAGGCCTGCACAGCAGTTTGGGATCTTGTGGTTTCTGCAGGTTTCTCATACTCTGTGGTTTATCTGAAGTACAAAGACGCTGTGTGTTTGGAGAATAGTCAAATACAACCTAGAGTCCTAAGAACAAAGGTGAGGTGGGGAGGGGGATACTATAGCCCACTGAAAACCCCTCTTCTCTAGATAGCTCTTAGGAAAGCCCTCAAACAACTCCTATGAGGTCTCCAACTGTTAACTGTTTATGGGTATTAGACATTTTGTTATGATGATGGTGGTGATGGAGCTGAGAGGAAATAAACATCAGAATGGACAGCAAACCCATGGTGATCTTACCTCCCTTCAACGGAACTGGAATCAGGCACAGTTTAGGAGGTGAGGTCTTCCTTAGGATGAACACACACCCTAAAAGGCTGTGTGATTGGATGGACTGGAGTCCAGGAAGTAAAGTTTTATTAGAGTGCTAAATGTCTATACCACAGCCGCGAGCTTCCCACCCAGTCTCCTGTGGTGCATTTGGCTTGTTGAAACTGGATGAAGGGGTTGCCAAAAAAAAACAAAACCCAGAGCAAATATCTGATGTGGTCTTGTGGGGACTTGCTCAATCACTGGGTGATCAGAGACAATTCTCTACTTGGCTTCCAATGGGAGAGGAGGACCTGGAGATAGCATCCATGACAGGCTGAGATGATCAGACCACAGAAGCCATTCATGCAAACACGCAGGAAAAGACCCAGAAGTGAGCAAACGAAAGACCATGTGGACATGGGTTTTCATGATCTAGGCTCCCCTGGTCTTTCCACATTATCTCCTATAAGATGCCCGGAGAGATTGTGAACTCCAAACATCCTCAAACTTGAAATATCCTAACAAGGACAGAATTTGCTCCTAGTACTCAAATGGAAATTTCCCAAGCATCTGTTTCATTAAATTGCCACCGCAAGGGATAAATGGGTCACCAAGCTGTGCCTACATTCATTATATTTTCATCTTGCATCTTTCTAATGTGATTACTGTGCAAAGACCCAGACAGTGTCTGCGGGCAGTGCCACTGTGTCCTCTAAAATTCCTTGTGTTCTGCTTACCAGCCATATGCTGAGAAGTGACACCTTCTATCACAAGTGACATTCTCCTGTGGCACATATTTCAGCTCTGAAGACACGATGGTTGAATGGCTACTGCAGTGTGGGCACGATGAGAGGCAACCACCATGTCTGTCACCACACTCACTGTAGGGTGCTTTTGGAGGCATGAGGGGCATGCAGATGGCTGGAATCTGAGGACCAGCCAAGCGATGACCAGGTGGTGTGTCGTGACCGCTGGCCGCCTCTCAGACTTTTGGTCCTGGGAGCACAGCGAGACTGGAAGCAGGCAGGCAAAGCCATCTGTAGGGACCCTGCTTTCTGCTGTTTGCAAGGACAGGGCAGTTCAGTATGACTAGGATGAGCTCTTTTCCACAGAAGTCTCACCGGCTAAGAGCAGGGGGTGGATATTTTGGTCAGTAGGACTATAGGTCAGTATATTTCCAGTTGGGATACACATAAGTCTGTGAGCCTAGTGGCTTTCCTGGCTGTGGATTCTGCTCTTTCCTGGTTCCATGGGCTCTGTTTCTGCCTGCTTTTTTCTGGCCACAGTCCCTGGCTGCAGGTGGGACTGAATGATGCCAGTTCTTTGGGTGCACAGACTTCTGTCCAGCTCTCTCCTCACGTTCCTCGGCAGGTGGGAAGCATGTTTGTCCCAAATTTAGCTTCTGGGAGGGTCAGTTTCAGTCCTGTCCCTTCCTGGTCGTGTCCCATGGGCAAATTATTTAATCCCTTCAGGTTTCTGCGTCTTCACTTGTCATTTGGGAATAACGCTAGAACCCATTGGTGGTGATGTGGGGATACATGATATAACGACTGAGAAAGTGAATCTCTCACTAAACCGTTAACAAAACACTCTACTCTTTAATTCTCTTCCATCTGCTATTCACTGTCATATGGTCACCATCCAATGCATGGCTGTTTTACGTTTGCTTGTTTGTTTTTTTAAACCTATATAAATAAACCTCTATTGCCTGGCTGTTTAATCTGACTAAATTCTTGGCAGTAGCTACCTCAAGATACAAGAAATTGTTCTCACCATCAAATAATTAACTCCTAAATGTCACCCTTAAGCAATTCAGTGCTACCATTGAAATGCAAATGATCCTTCTAAGAGCTTGGAGCTTTTATCTCACAGATTTTGTTGTTGTTGTCCTAAACCAGAGAAGCTTTAAAAAATACATTTTCTGTCCATTTCTGGCAAGGCTCCTTTGAACTAAAATGAAAACTCAAGTCCTATGTTATACTATCTAGGCTATTTTTTAAAAAATGTCCAACAGACTAAGGAAAGAATTTGACAACAGTGGAATTTTAAAATCAAAAGAGATTCAAGAGACACATGGGTCACTCTCCAGGAAAGGAGAACACCCTTAAGGCCATAACTCATGAGCTTGCTGGCACATTGGACTCATCTGGGGACCTCTTTAAAGTCCCCATGCCCAGGCTGTACCCCAGACTTGTTAGCGTTTTGATATTTTATAAGGTCCAGGTGATGCCGGGGGGCGCACACTGCCAACCAGTGCTTCAGAGGGATCTCTGCTGCTGAGCACTCCATCCTTGATGAAGGATCCAGCCGCAAGGGGCTCCCCACCTGTGAGCTGCCGGAACAAAGTACCATAGACTGGTGGCTTATAAACAACAGAATTTTCTCTCTCATAGTTCAGGAAGCTGGAGGTAGGTGCCAGAACAGCTGGGTTCTGGTGAGGGGCCTTGATATGGTTTGGATGGTCGTCCCCTCCAATCTCATCTTGAAATGTGACCCCCAATGTTGGAGGTGAGACCTGTATTTGGGTCATGGGGGCAGATCCCCCATGAGGGCATGGTGCCCTTCCGACTGTAATGAATAAGTATTTACTCATCAGTTCACATGAGAGCTGATGGCTTAAAAGAGGCTGACACTCTTCCTTCTTTCTCATTTCTGCTCTTGTCATGCGACACGCTGTCTCTCTTTATCTTCTGCCGTGAGTTAAAGTTTCTTGAGGCCTCATCAGAAGATCAGCAGATGCCAGTGCTATACAGAACTGGGAATCAATTAAATCTTTATTCTTTTTAAATTATTCAACCTCTGGTATTTCTTTTTTTTTTAAGTGAGAAAGCAGGATTTATTGAGAAGACAGAAAAGCTCCCACAGTTGGAGGGAAACTGAGGGGATTGCCCCTCTGTATTTCTTTAGCAACACAAACAGATTCATTGTGTTCTCACATGGCAGAAGGAAAAAGTGAGCTCTCTGATCTTTTTATTTTCAGTAAGGGTACTAATCCCATTAGTGAGAGCTCCATCCCCATTTGCTACCTACCGCCAAAGCCTCCTTCCAAATACCATCACACTAGTGATTCAATTTCAACAAGGAGGCTTTTTTGGGGGAGGGGTACCGAGGCAGGGTAGCTAGTACAGGTTAGACATAGATAAATTTCCCATAGGTAGGTTTTAGGAAGGGCTCAGATATTTTTAAACTTACATTTTACTGCAGGTCAAGCTGGCAGTCTACCCCATCCTCTCAGAAAATCAAAAGAAAACCCTGTCAGATGTTAAGACTATGACAGCCTAGCCTTTCGATTCATGGTTTAGCATAATAATCACTAAGAAACTTTCAGGTTTCCTAAGACCCAAGACCATCCCTTTGGTTAGTTAACCTAAGCCATAGAAATGATAATAAGACCACCTTGTGGCTCAGGAATTTGAGAATTAAAATGTCTGGCAGGTCTCCAGCAAAAGACAATGTGGTCAGAAAATGACCATCCCCTCTTCTCTCCTCCCATCAGGAGCCCAGAGATGTCAATCTCCAGAGAGACAGTTACCTAAGCTCCACCATCTTTATCATGTCAATCATTGTGAAGGTATATCAGGTCTGTTGTAATGAGCAAAAGGTGCAGTTTCTCTCACCCATGTCAGTTCTGGCATGTTTCTGTTTCTTTTCCTGTTTCTTTCTTTCTTTTTTTTTCTGAGTTGGAGTCTCAGTCTGTCACCCAGACTGGAGTGTAGTGGCATGTGCCCGGCCACCGCCGCCTTGGACCTGCTGGGCTCCGGAGATCCTTCCTCCTCAACTTTCCAAGTAGCTTGAACTACAGGCGTGCGCTACCATGCCTGACTTATTTTTGAATTATTGTAGAGATGAGGTCTCACCAAGTTGCCCAGGTGGGTCTCGAATCCGCGGACTCAGGCTATCCACTCACCTCGGTCTTCCAAAGTCCTGGGATCACAGGCCCATTTCTTTCTCTAATAATCTTTGTTTTAAAACTTGCTGGCCACTCTAAAATTCATTTTAGAAATGAACCAAAGAACCCACAAGTTTTGTGCCGCACCCCACCCAGCAAAACAGACAAACATTTTGCCTATGACAGTTAATAAACCATAAAGGCTGCCTATGGAGAATGGGAAGACTGTAATCCGTACACGAGGTAGGATACACCTAGAAGTTGGTCACCCCAGACTCCAGCCAATGCATATCTGGTGGAAATGCAGATTAGGAGTCGCAGATATTGTGATTTATGAAGAAAAACTAGAATCGCACATACGTATATCCTTGATTTTACTTGTGGGCAAATAATTTTAAAATTTAAAGCAAAGGAACAAAATAATGCACTGTGCTTGTGAGTCTTGTGGTCTGTGATGCATATCTGCAGCGTGGAGCTGTTGCACTGTCTGGAGAGGAGGAAGTTGGGAGAGTGATATCTACAAAGGATGGAGACAAAGATGGGAAGAGGATCAGGAGGAAGATAAAATGGCGTTGAGACAGGCCAGGCGTCACCGACACTCTGAATTTTGTACTCTTGGTGGTATCTACATTTTTCTCTTCTTACCAATTAAGCCTGATTGGAAAGAGTCAGGCATCTGCCCCAAATCCTACCATGACCTTTTTTATCTGGCTGTGATCCCCCAGAACTGGGTACATGAAGGAAATGGGAAGCTCCCTGTTCTCATCACAAGAAAGGTAGATGAGTTTGGTCAGCACAAACCCTGAGGGGAAGACCCACTGGGCAATGGTTTGCACTGGGAGGGGAGACAGAAGTCGCAGGTCGGAATTTGCCACGTCAACTGGTGTTGAAAAGGCTTTAGCCAGAGTATGCTTCCTTTGACTTACCCAAAGAGGACACCACCCTCCCCCCAGCTGACCTCTGAGGGGGTTAGTGACTGAGTGTTAATGGAGTCACGTGCAAATGGGGCAGACTGGAGCAGGGTGGAGCTGGTGTTGGCTTCCTCACGGATGTCAAGATGATAGGGTGGGGGACGGCAGTAGAACTCAGGAGGGTGGCCTTCCCAAGGAGAGTAGGAGAGCCCTATGACCAGAGTCCAAGGACCAAAGTTAGAGGAAGAACCAGAGGGGCCGTTGGGCTCTGGAGAAAGGAGAACGGAGTCAGAGATGGGCAGCCAGGGGAGACTGAGTGAGGGGTCATCCCTGGGGCATCTTAGACGTTCTGGGTTTGAAGGAAAAAAGTCAATTAATCCTCCTCCTTCCTTTTAAAGATTTAGCATTCTTTTATGAGAATAGATTAAGTAAGATGTGGGAAGAAAAGGGAAGATTAAAGACAAAAAAGTGGTTGAAAGAAAAAAAGCAAAGAAAAGTTATCGTGTATGGGAAGATATGCCGCCAAAGGTTAAAGAGAAACGTCGCCCTCGCCGCTGTGTTCCAATCTCAAGCCAAGTATCTACTTTCATGTCAGGCTGGCGTTAAAGACTGTGTCAATGGTCACCAGAAAAAATGCCAGCCAGTACCCACTAAAATAGCAACAATGTCTTTAATTTGTCTTTAATATCTTCTTCTGAAAAAATGGTTGGTAATTAAAGACTGTTATAAGCAAAGTGAAGAACTGGCCACTGCATGGGGTCATTTGAACCAAAAATCAGAGAAGAAGCTCTTGCTGGGAGAGTTGCGTTGCTGACCCTCGCTGCTTAGTGAAAGGTGGAAGTCAGGCATCAAATCGTCCTGTCCTGAAAACAGGTTGCTGGCACCCAGGTGTCCCCTGGATGTCTAGAGGCCATGCAGAGTGACATGCACTGGGCACCATGGGCTTGCAGGGGCCGAGGGTCAGCCCTAGGGGCCCTGAATGTTTGGGACTGAGCCCAGATATTCAGGTGGGAAGCGACATGAGGGGCAGCTTGATCTGCTGGCGCATGCGGCTTCCCATGTCAGCTTCTGTCGGGAGGCGATTGATAACGTTGGTGCAATCTGGCATGAGAGCTATTTGCCAGTTCTCTTACTCCCCAAGGTCAACACTGATTCTTACCAACACATCTGAGATAAAAAAAGACTTTTTATTCTGCGGTTAGGATTGCGAATTTACAGCAAGAGTTCAAAAAGATGATTGGTATTTGCCATCGCATGGGTAGTGGTAGGAAAAAATAATGACCATGAGGGTCTCAGGCTCCCCATGATAGCTCTCCCCGACCGTGTTCTTGTTGGCTTTTTTTTAAAATTTGGAGAATAGTGTGCAGCTGCCACCAGAGTCATTGCCTTGAGTCCAGGCCATCCAGACAGCAGGTTAGATGCTTCATTATTGAGGGCACATTCACAACGAATATAGACAGAGAGCGGGGTATGAGGGGTGATTTAATAGTAAACTGATCAAGAAGGTGGAGGGTGCACGCTTGGCAGAAGGCATCTTTCAATATCTGACTGGTCTCCTTGGAAACTCATAAAGAAGGGGAATTAAACACACTTGCCCACTGCTCTGGCTATCATCCAATAAAGCTATTGGCTGATGCTTTGTTGTAGTGCCTGCTTCCCTGCAAACGATGTGCAAACAGTGAATAGGATATTGATTGAACTGCGGTGAATTCCCTTCATCGTCTTGAGATCTGTGGACACAAAGTAGCGTCTAACATCGTCGCAGCAAGGAAAAAGGCTTCCAAGGAGTGCAGGATTCCATGGGAAGAAGCAGCGGGAAGCTGGACAGCAGCTCCCTGGTGTGAAGGACTGTGAGTGTGTGCTCCCAGGTGTGACTTTTCAGAGATGCATGCAGCTATTGTGGCATCAATGGTCTGGTGTCAGCTGGGCATGATGGCTCACACCTGTAATCGCAGCACTTTGAGAGGTCGAAGTAGGAGGATTGCTTGAGCACAGGAGTTTGAGACCAGCTAACCATATAACCAAACCTCATCTCTACAGAAAATCAAAAAAATTTAGCCAAGTGTGGTGGCGCACACCTATCATTCCAGCTACTCAGATGATCTAGGTGGAATGATTGCCTGAGCCCAGGAAGTCAGGGCTGTGATGAGTTCTGATTGTGCCACTGTACTCCATCTTGGATGACAGAGTGAGACCCTGACTAAACCCTCCCCCGCCACACACACATACACACACACAAAGAAATCTGATGTCAAGAGGGGGCAGTACCACTTTCATTCTGGCCACCCCTCCTTGACTCTTACTGGGACTGTGCCTCCTCCTATCAGGCCATCCCCAGCTCAGCTCCATGTAAGACAGTGGCGGATTAAAGTGTGGTAAGTACGGGGTGACAGTCATCACTCATTAACTCTGTCATCAGTTCCAACTACAGGAAGGGAAGCCACCTATTCAGGGTTAGGCTTATGGGACTCAAACCCGTCATGGGCACAGCAGCAGGAGACTTGGACTGGGGCATCTAACCTCGCTGCTTCTTTTCTTCCTCCTTGGCAACATGAAGACAGCAATAATTGTCATGAGTAGTTGAGGACTGACTGGGGTACTGCACTGTCTGCAAAATGACGGGCGTGGGCTAGTTCACAGTGAAAGAGAGAGGCTGCAGTTGTGGTCTGAAGTCTACAGGAAGGGGTGGTTTAATATGATTGAACACAGGTCAGGGGAGGCCGTTTGTGGGCATTTTCTCAATATCCGGGGTGTGCCAAGCACTCACCAACCTCTGAGAAGGCACAGGCACTGCTTAATGACTGTTTATGACCAGGTGGGAAAAGATGTCTTGGGGAAAACCATGGTGTGCTGGTTTCCTAGGGAAGCAGGGGCATAGAACATCAGAAATGGATACTCTCACAGTTCTGGAGCTCAGAAGCCCCCAAACCAGGTGTCAGCTGGATTAGACCCCTTGAGGACTGAGAGGGAGAATCTGCCCTGGGCCTCTGGCTTTCTGATGTTCCCGGCAATTTGGGGTGCTCCTTGGCTTGTAGATGCACCACTCCAGTCTCTGCCTCTGTTGTCACGTGGTTTTCACCTCTGTCTTTCTCGCTATCTCTTAGAAGAACACCTGTCATTGAATGTAGGGCCCAGCCTGATGCAAGATGATCTCATTTGAGATTTTTGCCTTAATTGTATCTGCAAAGGCTCTTATTAGGGTCACATTCTGAGGTTTGAGGTGGAATAACTTCAGAGGAGACATATTCAACCTGCATGTGGGAAGCCCTGAAGTCATGGCAGAAAAACCATGGATGGTTTCTCAGAGAAGCAGCCTCTCAGCTGAGAGGGAAGCCCAAGGCGGTTGGTGGAGATTGGAAATGATGAGAGCAGGGTGTTCCCAGCAAAGGATACAGAAAGAGCAGAGGCCAGGAGGAGACGAAGGACATAGGAGTGAAGCACTGTCTGGATAAAACAACTCCTCTCTTTTCACACACACCCCTGGGGAATCTTAGCACAGAGGAGACCTGGAAGGTCGTATTTCTCAGTATCATGGAATTAGAGGTGGTTAGTACCTTTCAGCATTTTAGAAATAAGTCTAGAATGGTGACTTTTGCAGGCAGACCGATGAGTTCATGTCTAGGCTGTGCTTGGGGCAAGTCCCTTGATCATTCTGAATCACAATGCAACTCTTCTGCAAAAATGGTGACCTTACACTTCCTGACACATCAGGCTTGTTGGAGGAATGCATGGTATAGTGAAGGAAACATGACTGCATGTAGCAATAGCTCCATCCCATAGCAGCTTATATTTAAAAAATTAAAACTAAGATCCTTTGCAGGAGAATGTTTCCTCCTACATACAACCCGGTCAGAGCTATTACATTTTGCGTTTTTAACTCCATCCCAGGAGCCAATTTCTGAACGACTAATTAATGAACAACAGACAAAAGGGTTATACTAGTGAGTGGAGAGCCTGGTGCACACACGGGTGTGGCTCTGTGAGGGAGGCGTGCTGTTGTGCCCAAGGTCTAACATGGTGATGCTGCTGCTTATGGAAGGAAGAATCCCCTCAGCGTTACTAGGAAACCCAGGCCTTGCACATTCCTTCTGTAGAATGGAATGGACCTTTGTTAGGTCTCATTTTTTCCCCATATGGTGACATTAACCGTGTCTCTTGTGTTTGTTCTGGGGTGGAATCCAGGAGTGTTCTTTTGGTCCATCTGATTTGTGCTGAGAATAGGAGAGGATGATCCCTAGTTCCTGGGAGGATGGGCCCTGTTTTCAAGAACAGTCTTTGCACTCGTCTGGCCTTAAAGAGCCAGTGGTATAAGTTCCTCCTCCCCTAGTCACAGGCCGTGGCCTTGCAGTGTTTGCATGACCCTCTTAGGAGTGGCTTTCTGAAACAGGCCATGGCAGCAAGCAAGGTGGCATCCCCAGTGAAGGCCCTCAACATCAACCATGAAAACCACCATAAGCCAGGCTCGGTGTCTCAGCCTGTAATCCCGCGCTTTGGGAGGCTGAGGTGAGTGGATTGCCTGAGCCTGTGGGTTTGAGACCTGCCTGGGTAACTTGGTGAGACCTCATCTCTACAATAAATCAAAAACTAGCCGGGCGTGGTAGCGCGCGCCTGTAGTTCCAGCTACTTGGAAAGCTGAGGCGGAAGGATCGCCGGAGCCCAGCAGGTCGAGGCTGCGGTGGCTGGGAGCGGCCACTGCACTCCAGTCTAGGCAACAGAGTGACACTCCAACTCAAAAAAAAAAAAAAAAGAAAGCCACCATAAATTCACAAAGCTTGGGAACATGCTGCCTGGTTTGTTCCCACTGCCTGGTTATGTGGTTGAGACCATACTTCCCCTATTAACTGATGCATATTTTACACTGAACAAAACGTTAAATATTACAGCTTCATGATAAATGCTTTCCTGGTTGGAATTGCATTACAAGGAAGTATTTCATTTTAGAATTTCTCGGCTGGCCTTGGAACTATTTAAAAGGACAGGATTGAAGCCACGACAAGTGATGCCTCCTGCTTTGCTCTTTTTTCTCAAGATTGCTTTAGCTATTCAGCCTCTTTTGTGATTCTACATGGATTTTAGGATTTTTTTTCTATTTCTGTGAAATATGCCATTGGAATTTTGATAAGGATTGCATTGAATCTGTAGATGATTTGGGGTGGCATTGACATTTTAACAATATTAATTCATCTAATCCATGAGCATGAGTTTTTTTTTTTTCTTCACTTTTTTTTTTGCAGTTTCTTTTTTTATTTTAAAGTTGTGGGGTAGAATTCAGATTAGGTATACAAGCAGTCTTCAAACAGGTAAAGTTTAGGCTTCTCTTTGGTCCCCACTTTACCTGGTTTGAGGTCAGGTACACTTATTGATGTTGTGTCCCCCCGCACTCTCACCCTGGCAGTATCTGGTACTGCTAATCCCTTTCTTATAGTGTTCTTGCAATTGTTCGGGGTCTGCTTATGAGTGAGAACATGTGGTACTCTGTTCTTTGATTTTGTGATAGATCACTGAGTATGATACACTCTAAATCCATCCAAATTGTTGCAAAGTCCATACGTTTGACTTTCTTTTTTTTTTCCTGAGTTGAGTACTATATTTTTATTTATCTATTTATTTATTTTTTTATTGTGAAGTTGTGGGGTACAGTTAAAGGTTAGGTATACAATTGCGTTTCATTCAGGCACCCTGTTGATATGGGGTGTTTCCCCGTTCCCAGACAGATATTTGCTACTGTTAATCCCATCACCCTCCCCCCACCATAGTTTCCCAGCACGGTCAGTCATTTTCGTATAGTATTGCATTGGATGTTTAAGGTCCATTATATGAGTGAGAACAAGTGATACTCGGATCTTTGTTTCTGTGAGAGGTCACTCAGTATTATAGACTCTAGTTCCATCCAGGTTGCTGCGAAACTCCTGATTTTGTTCTTTTTTATGGCTGCGTAGTATTCCATCGTGTATATGTATCACATTTTTTTAAATCCAGTCCTCTTTTGACGGGCAGCATGGCTGTTTCCAGGTTCTTGCTATTGTGAACAATGCTGCGATAAACATGCGTGTGCAGGTATCTTATTTATAGAGTGATTTGTGTTCTTCAGGATATATTCCCAGTAGGGGGATTGCGGGGTCATATGGGAGGTTGGTATTTAGAGCTTTTAAGAATCGCCACACTGCTTTCCACAGAGGTTGCACTAGTTTACACTCCCACCAACAGTGTAGAAGTGTTCCCTTTTCGCCACACCCTCTCCAGCAGCTGCTATTTTTTGACTTGTTGATAATTGCCATTCTGACTGGGGTTAGGTGGTATCTCAGTGTGGTTTTGATTTGCATCTCCCTGATGATTAGTGAGGTTGAACATTTCTTCATGTGTCTGTTGGTTGCTCGAATGTCTTCCTTTGTGAAGTGTCTGTTCATACCTTTTGCCCATTTTATAATGGGATTGTTTGTTTTTTTCTTTTCAGCAGGTTTGAGTTCCTTGTAGATCCAGGATGTTAAGCCTTTGTCAGACCTGGAGTTGGCAAATACTTTTTCCCAGTCTGTAGGCTGTCTCCCTGCTCTCTTGATGGTTTCTTTGACTTTGCAGAAGCTTGTCAGTTTAATAAGGTCCCACTTATCTATTTTCTCTCTTATGAGCTGTGGGTTTTGGGTTTTGCTCAGGAATTGGATGCCAGTTCCGATTTCCATGAGGGTTTTTCCTTCATTTTCTAAGGTTCTTATGGTTTGAGGTTTTACATTTAGGTCTCTGATCCATTTGGAATTAACCTTTGTGTATGGGGATAGATATGGGTCCTGTTTCAATCTTCTGCATGCGGTCAGCCAGTTTTCCCAGCACCATTTACTGAATAGGTTCTCCTCTCCCCAGTGGTAGGTGGTGGAGGTTTTGTCAAAGATGAGTTGGTTGAGAAATTGAGGTTTTGCTTCTGGGATCTCAATTCTTTTCCATTGATCTATATGCCTGTTCCTATACCAATACCAAGCGGTTTTGATGATTGTAGCTTTATAGTAAAGATTGAAGTCTGGTAGTGTGATACCACCTGCTTTGTTTTTTTTGCTGAGGATTGTTCTGGCTATTCTTGGACGTTTGTGTTTCCATATGAATTCCTGCATTGTTTTTTCTAGGTCTGAGAAGAATGTTGCTGGTAATTTGATGGGTATTGCATTGAATTTGTAGATTGCCTTAGGTAAGATGGACATCTTCACAATGTTGATTCTTCCGATCCAGGAGCATGGGATATTTTTCCATTTGTTTGTGTCAACTTTGATTTCTTTGAGCAGTGTTTTGTAGTTTTCCTTGTAAAGGTCTTTCACGTCTCTGGTTAGGAAGATGCCAAGGTATTTCAATTTTTTTGTGGCTATTGTGAATGAAATTTTGTTTTTTATTTGGGTTTCTGTTTGTTTATTATTGGTGTAGAGAAATGCGATTGTCTTTTGTACATTTATTTTGTATCCTGAGACTTTGCCAAAGGTCTTTATCAGTGTAAGGAGGTTTTTGACAGATTCTCTTGGGTTTTCAAGGTATGCAATCATGTCGTCTGCAAAGAGAGGTAAATTGACTTCTTCTTTTCCTATTTGGATACCCCTGATTGCCTTCTCTTCTCTGATTGCTCGAGCCAGGACTTCCAATACTATGTTGAACAGGAGGGGTGAGAGTGGGTATCCTTGTCTTGTTCCAGTTTTCAGGGGAAATGGTTCCAATTTTTGTCCATTTAGGAGTATGCTGGCTGTGGGTTTCTCGTAGGTGGCTTTTACTATTTTGAGGTATGTTCCCCGTATGCCTAGATGTTCAAGGGTTTTTATCAAGAAGGGGTGCTGGATTTTATCAAAAGCTTTTTCTGCATCTAATGATATAATCATGTGGTTTTTGTTTTGACATCTGTTGATGTATTTAATAACATTTATGGCTTTACAAATGTTGAACCAGCCTTGCATCCCAGGAATGAAGCCTACTTGGTCATGATGGATGATTTTTGAGATGTATTGCTGAATCCGGTTTGCTAGGATCTTGTTGAGAATTTTAGCATCTATGTTCATCAAAGATATTGGCCTGTAGTTCTCTTTCTTTGTTGTATCTTTACCTGGCTTGGGTATCAATGTGATGTTGGCTTCGTAAAATGATTTGGGGAGCATTCCATCTTTTTCAGTTGCCTGGAATACCTTCAGTAGGATTGGTATCAGCTCCTCCTTAAATGTCTTGTAGAATTCTGCTGGAGAGCCATCTGGTCCAGGGCTTTTTTTGTAGGAAGTTTTCTTATTACGTAGTCGATTTCCTTGATTGTTATTGGTTTATTTAGGGTCTCAATTTCTTCTTGTACCAACTTAGGTAGGTTGTGTGATGTCAGAAAGTCCTCCATTTCCTTAAGGTTTTCAAGTTTGTTTCCATACAAGTGTACATAGTAGTCTCTAATGATGTTTTGTATTTCTTCAGGGTCAGATGTGACTTCATCTTTTGTGTTTCTGATTATGCTTATTTAGTTTTTTTCTCGTTTTTTCTTGGTCAGTCTAGCTAGGGGACCATCAATCTTGTTTATTCTTTCGAAGAACCAGCTTTTTGTTTCATTGATTTTTTTCTATTATCTCTTTGTCTTCTATGTCCTGGATTTGGGCTTTTATTTTGGTGATCTGGATTCTTCTGCTGAAATTAGGGTTTTTGTGGTTTTGCTTTTCCAGCTTCTTTAGGTGGATTGTTAGGTTGTTAATTTCTGTTCCTTCCATTTTCCTCATGTGTGTTTGTAGGGATATAAATTCCCCTCTTATTACAACTTTTAAGGCATCCCAGAGATTTTGGTAAGATGATTCTTCATTTTCATTTGTTTCCAGGTATCTTTTGATCTCTGTTTTGATGTCATCATTGACCCAGGAGTTATTTAGCATCATGCTGTTTAGTGTCTATGTCTTTGTGGGTTTTGGGGGGACTTTGTTGGTGTCAATGTTTATTTTTATTCCACTGTGGTCCGAGAAGGTGCATGGTAGAATTTCAGTCTTTTTAAATTTGCTTATACTTGATTTGTGTCCAATTATGTGGTCGATCTTAGAATATGTTCCATGTGGTGATGAGTAGAATGTGTATTCTGTGGTCTTTGGATGGAGTGTTCTATAGGTATCAATTAAGTCCATTTGGTCCAGAGTCTCATTGAGGTTCTGGATCTCCTTGCTGATTTTTTGTCCTGATGATCTGTCTAAGGTTGTGAGTGGTGTATTAAACTCCCCAGTTGTTATGGTGTTAGAGTCAATGTCTTTCTTTAGTTTTCCTAGAAGTTGCTTTATGAATGTTGGCGCACCTATGTTGGGTGCATATATGTTTAGGATAGATATTTCTTGTTGATGGAGTGAACCTTTTATCATTATGTAGTGGCCCTCTGTATCTTTTTAAATTTTTGATAGCTTAAATGGTATTTTGTCTGAAATTAGGATCGCGACTCCTCCTTTCTTTTGTGTTCCATTTGCCTGAAAATTTGTTTCCCATCCTCTTACTTTGAGTCTGTGTATGTCCTTTCTAGTGAGATGGGTCTCTTGAAGGCAGTATGCTGTTGCCTGGTGATATTTTATCCATTTTGTCATTCTATGTCTTTTCAGTGGTGCGTTTAGTCCATTCACATTCAGACTAATTATTGAAATGTGAGAGTTCGTCCCTATCATGGAGTTCTTATTGAGTTGTTGTTCTTCCACTTGGTTTTTTTCTTTTTTCTTTTTTTGTCTTTCTTTTGGTTTTGGGGTTGGTTTGTGTATATTTTATTCTTTTCCCTGTACTCTTGTGAAGAACGTTGTTCTTTTTTCCTTTTCTTCTGTGTTTAATACTTTCTTAAGTGTTTCATGTAGAGATGGTTTGGTGGCAGCATAAATTCTTAGGGATTGGATATCTGGGAAAGATTTTAATTCTCCCTCACTGATGAAGCTTAGCTTGGCCGGGTAGGTTATTCTTGGTTGAAATTGTTTATCTTTTAGGGCTTTGAAGATAGGACTCCAAGCTCTCCTAGCCTGCAGGGTTTCTGCAGATAAATCTGCTGCTATTCTGATTGGTCTTCCATGGTAGGTGATCTGGCCTTTTTCTCTTGCTGCCTTTAGGATTTTTTCTTTTGTGCCTACTTTATTTAGGCGAATTATTATGTGTCTAGGAGTTGGTCTTCTCATTTGTTGTCTTGCGGGGGTTCTCTGAATCTCTTGTGTTTGAATTTTTGTATCACTGATTAGATAAGGGAAGTTTTCTTGAATGATCTCATTGAAAGTTTGTTCCAATGTGGTCTCTGTTTCTCTTTCTGCCTCAGGGAGTCCGATTATTCTTAGGTTAGGCCTCTTGAGGTAGTCACTCATCTCTTGAAGGTGTTGTTCTGTCTTTTTGAGCTTATTTTCTGTGTTTTTAAGAGTTTGGGTTATTTCTATATTTTGGTCCTCAAGCTCTGAGATTCTTTCTTCTGCTTGGATAATTCTGCTTTCCATGCTTATCAATTTGTTATTTATTTCATTCACAGTATTCTTTATTACTGTTATCTCAGATATCAGCTCCTTCCTAGTTTCTTCTTGTGTTTCCTCAATTCTTTTTAATCTCTCCATTATTGTTTTGATATCTACATTTGCAGTTTGAGACCCTTCATTCTGGGGACTTTTCACTGTTTGCATTCCAAAGTCAGTTTTCTCAGTGTCTGCTCTCCCAGGCGTCTGGGAGAGACCCATACTCTTCTTTTGGTTTTTCTTCATTTCTGTAGATTTTTCTCCCCCTCCCCCTTTCCCTCCCCCTCTTCAATTCTGTTTTTGAGGGAAGGTGGGGTTGCTTTTATTTCTCTTCTGCAATGACTTGTTCTTCCTTATGAGGGTCTTCTGGCTTTGTTCACTTTTCCCTCTGCTTTACAGTCTGTCTATTCAGCAGTATGCAGTCTTGGTCCTTAGATTTAAAAAGGGGGGTGTATAAAAGAGGAAAATAATGGAGGAAGGGGGGGTCAATCGGGAGTTAGAAAGTGAGAAGTGCAAGAGGGAAAACAGATATACATACCAACTATCAGGTGAGAAAGAGACACAGGGCTGGGAAGAGGTGAAGAAAGACACGTAAGAAAGATTCCCTAAAGAGTACTGATAGCTACACAGAGACAGGGCAATAAAATCAAGAAACAGTGTAAGTCAGAAGGTAAACAACAAACCTGATCTAAACCAACAGTTACAATGATAAAATCATAAGTCAAAATAAGCAAAAAAGAGAAGTGTAAGAGGGATAACAGATATACATACCAACTATCAGGTGAGAAAGAGTCACAGGGCCGGGAAGAAGTGAAGAAAGACAGGTAAGAAAGATTCCCTAAGGAGTACTGATAGCTACACAGAGACAGGTCAATAAAATTGAGAAACAGTGTAGATCAGAAGGTAAACAACAGACGTGATCTAAACCAACAGTTACAATGATAAAATCATAAGTCAAAATAAGTTAAAGAGAGAAGTGCGAGAGGGAAAACAGATATACATACCAACTATCAGGTGAGAAAGAGACACAGGGGTGGGAAGAAGTAAGAAAGACAGGTAAGAAAGATTCCCTAAAGAATACTGATAGCTACACAGAGACAGGCCAAAAAAATCAAGAAACAGTATAAGTCAGAAGGTAAACACCAAACGTAATCTAGACCAACAGTTTCAATGATAAAATCATAAGTCAAAATAAGCGATCAGACTAGAGTCACTTCTGTGATCTCCGATTCTAGCCTCTCCTTTTTGTTTTTCGTTGCAGCATAGGGGTGGGGCTTTGTCTCCTGTTTCGCGCTGTTGCCTTAGGAACTGAGGTATAGTTTGTTGATAGGTGGGCGGGGCAATGGAAGTCTCTGCCTGGAGAATAGCAAGGTAGTTTACCCAGATCTGTTTTTCTCCACTTGTCTGGGTCCCCCGGCTTGGGGTCTCTCACTGAGTGCCTCAGCCCAGGTGGTCCCGGAGTTCCAGAGCTCCAAAGCTCCAAAGCTCCAAAGGGCAGGCAATGGGTGGCGAGAGTGGCTCTGGGCCCCCCACAGGGTACTTCAGCCAGGAATGGGACCGATGTCTCTGAGGGACGGGCGCCCAGAGCCTCCTTGTGTGACCGGCGGTGCCGGGTGCCAGGCTGGAGACAATGTGGCCGAGGAGAGAGCCGGAGGGAGCAGGGACCCAAAACTTCCCTACACGCTGCAATATCTGGCGTTAGGAAATGAGGTAAAGTTTGTTGATAGGTGGGCATGGCAATGGAAGTCTCTGCCTGGAGAATGGTGAGGCAGTTTAAGCAGATCTGTTTTTCTCCACTTGTCTGGGTCCTCTGGCTTGGGGTCTCATGCTGAGTGCCTCAGCCAGGGTGGACCCAGAGTTCCAGAGCTCCAAAGTTCCAAAGGGCAGGTGGTGAGCGGCGAGAGTGGCGCTGGGACCCTACAGAGTACTTCAGCCAGGAATGGGACCGGTGTCTCTGAGGGACGGGCGCCCAGAGCCTCCCTGTGTGACCGGCGGTGCCGGGTGCCGGGCTGGAGACAATGCAGCCGGGGAGAGAGCTGGATGGAGCAGGGACCCAAAACTTGCCTGCACGCTGCAATATCTGGCCTTAGGAAATCAGGTAAAGTTTGTTGATAGGTGGGCAGGGCAATGGAAGTCTCTGCCTGGAGAATGGCGAGGCAGTTTAAGCAGATCTGTCTTTCTCCGCCTGTCTGGGTCCTCCGTTTTGGGGTCTCATGCTGAGTGCCTCAGCCAGGGTGGACCTGGAGTTCCAGAGCTCCAACGTTCTAAAGGGCAGGCGGTGAGTGGCAAGAGTGGCGCTAGGACCCTACAGAGTACTTCAGCCAGGAATGGGACTGGTGTCTCTGAGGGGCGGGTGCCCAGAGCCTCCCTGTGTGACCAGCGGCTTGGTGCCGGGTGTCCGGGCTGGAGACAATGCAGCCGGGGAGGGATCTGGAGGGGGCTGGGACCGGAGACTTCCACACACGAGTAGAACGGCAGCAGTGGGGGGGGCACAATATCTGGCCTTGCGTGGGACTGAAGTTCCCAGGCCTGGCACCAGCACAGTTGGTGGTGGGCTGGGGGATGGGGGAAGAGAAGTAATAGTCTTTTTGGGAACTCACGTTCAGAGAATCTCACCAGTTCACCTGTGCCGTCGTCATCTTGCCCCGTCTCCCCGAGTTATTTTTTCACTTATATGTGTCATGTATCTTTTTTTGGTCAATGTTTTATAGGTTGCAGTGCAAAGGTCTATTATCTTCTTGGTTAAATTTATTCCTGAGTATTTTATTCTTTTTGATGATATTGTTAATAGGATTGTTTTCCTGATTTCTTTTTCAAATAGTGCGACATTAGTTTATAGAAATGCAACTTAATTTTGTGTATTGATTTTGTATCTTGCAACATTACTGAATTTATTTATTATTTTTAACATTTATTGGTGAGTCTTTCATCTTTTTTATTTTTATTTTTTAAAGTTGTTGGGTACGAGTCAGGATTGGGTTCATAAGTTTAGGTACAGGTAAAGCTTTGGGCCTTCCATCAGACCTCACTTCCCTTGAATTAGGGTAAGATACCCTTTTTGATGTTATGTGCCCTCCTCCTCCCTCCCCTGGCAATGTCTCTCTACTGCCAATCCTTTTATTTGTAGTATTATGATAGGTGCTCGGGGTCCACTCATGGGTGAGAATGCATGGTACTCAGTTTTTTTGTTTCTGTGAAGATCACTGAGAAAGATACACTCCAAAACCATCCAAGTTGCTGTGAAGTCCATAGTTTTGTCCTCATTTATGTCTGTGTAATATTCCATCATGTATATGTGCCACATTTTAAAAATCCAATCCAATTTTAATGGGCAGCATGGTTGGTTCCATATTTTTGCTATTGTGAATAGTGCTGCAATAAACATGCATGTACAGGTATCTTTTTTTGAAGAATGATTTGAGTTCCTCCAGGTATATTTGGAAGATATATGGAAGATCAATTTCTAACTCTTTTAGAAATTGTCACACTTTTTTCCATAGAGGTTGAATTAGTTTGCACTGCTACCAACAGTATAGAAGTGTTCCCTTTTTTCTGCATCCTCATTAGCATCTGTTGTTTTTTCTTCTATTAATGATGGCCATTCTTACTGGAGTTAGGTGGTCTCTCAATGTGATTTTGATTGGCATTTTTCTGATGATTCATGAGGCTGAGTATTTCTTCATGTGTCTGTTGGCTGCTCAGATATATTCTTTTGAGAAATGTCTATTAATGCCTTTTGCCTATTTTTTAATGGGCTCTTTGGTTTTTCTTCTTTTGGTATGTTTGAGCTCCTTGTAGATCCTGGATGTTAGCCCTTTGTCAGATATACAGTTGGCAAATTTTTTACCATTCTGTGAGCTGTCTCCCCACTCCCTTGATGGTTTCTTTTGCTTTGCAGAAACTTTTCAGTTTGATGAGGTCCCACGTCATCTACAATAAACCCACAGTCAACATATTACTAAATGGACAGAAATTGGAAAAATTTCTCCTGAAAACTGGAGTAAGACAAGGCTTCCCACTCTCACCCTTCCTGTTCAGCTTAGCATTGGAAATCTTAGCTAGAGCAATCAGACAAGAGAAGGCTATCAGGGGTATTCAAATAGGCAAAGAGGAAGTTAAGCTATCCCTCTTGTGGACAATATGATCCTATACTTGGAAAGCCCAAGGGAATCTGTCAAAAACCTTCTTGCACTGATAAAGGACTTTGGCAAAGTCTTAGGGTATAAAATCAACGTGCAAAAGCAGTCACATTTTTATACACCAACAACAAATAGGCAGAGAACCAAATAAAAAGTGCAATTCCATTCAGAATAACCATGAAAAGATATGAAATACCTTGGTATCTTCCTTCCAAAGAAGCAAAAGACCTTTACAATGAAAACTACAAAACACTGCTCAAAGAAATCAAAGGAGACACAAACAAATGGAAAAATATTCCATGATCATGGATTGCAAGAATCAACATTGTTAAGATGTTCATTAATTTCC
Organism: Cephalopachus bancanus; assembly: GCA_027257055.1. Lineage (NCBI taxonomy): Eukaryota > Metazoa > Chordata > Mammalia > Primates > Tarsiidae > Cephalopachus > Cephalopachus bancanus. The sequence continues at coordinate 8,175,993 of JAPVLO010000011.1, read as the reverse complement.
CCACATCTTCTCCAGCATCTGTTGTTTTTTGAGTTATTGATGATGGTCATCCTGGTTGGAGTTAGGTGGTATCTCAGTGTAGTTTTAATTTGCATTTCTTTGATGATTAGTGAGACTGAGCGTTTTTTAATGTGTCTGTTCACTGCTCATATGCCTTCTTTTGAGAAGTGTCTATTCATATCTTTTGCCCACTTTTTAATAGGGCTGCTTGTTTTTTTCTTTTCAGCATATTAGAGTTCCTTGTAGATCCTAGATGTCAGGCCTTTGTCAGATATACAGTTGGCAAATATTTTTTCCCAGCCTGTGGGTTGTCTCCCCACTCTCTTGATGGTTTCTTTGGCTTTGCAGAAGCTTTTCAGTTTGATGAGGTCCCACTTGTCTATCTTATCTCTTATGGCATGGGCACTTGAGGTTTTGATCAGGAATTGGTTGCCAGTTACAATTTCCATAAGGATATCTCCTGTATTTTCTAAGGTTCTTATAGTTTGAGGTTTTACATTTAGGTCTTTGATCCATTTAGAGTTGATTTTTGTATATGGTGATAAGTAAGGGTCTTGTTTTAATCTTCTGCATGTGGCCAGTCAGTTTTCCCAGCCCAATTTACTGAATAAGTTCTCCCCGCTCCACCCCAGTGGTTGTTGGTGGAGGATTTGTCAAAGATGAGTTGGCTGAGAAATTGAGGTTTTGCTTCTGGGAGCTCTATTCTGTTTCCATTGGTCTATATACCTGTTCTTGTACCAATACCAGGCTATTTTGATTATTACACTGTTGGTGGGAGTGAAAACTAGTACCATTTCTTTGGAAAACAGTGTGACGATTCCTAAAAGACCTCAAATGATCCTCCCATACAACCCAGCAATCCCCCTTCTGGGTATATACCTGGAGGAACACAAATCATTCTACAAAAAAGATACCTGGTCACGCATGTTTATTGCAGCAATATTCACAATAGCAAAAACATGGAACCAACTGTGCTGCCCATCAAAGGTAGACTGAATTTAAAAAATGTAATACATATTCATGATGGACTATTACATAGCCATAAAGAAGGACAAAATTATGAACTTCACAGCAACTTGGATGAATTTAGAGTCTGTAATACTCAGTGATCTATCACAGAAACAAAGAACTGAGTACCATGTTCTCACTCATAAGCAGACCCTGAACAATTATTAAAGTACTATAAGAAAGGGATTGGCAGTAGTAGGAAAATACCAGGGGAGGGGGTGGGGGTGGGGGCACACTTAATCAATACGGGTACCCAATTTCAAACCAGGTGAAGTTAGGAGCAAAGTGAGGCCCAAACTTTACCTGTACAATGACCATTTGTATACCTAACCCTGAATGGTACTTCACATGTTTAAAATAAAAATTAAAAAGATGTCCATTCTACCCTAGGTAATCTACAAATTCAATGCAATACCCATTAAATTGCCATCATCATTCTTATCAAACCTGGAAACAACAATAAATAAATTCATATGCAAGCAAAAAAAAAAACAAAAACAAAAAACCAACCATTAATAGCCAAAAAATCCTCAGCAAAACAAACAAAGTGGAAACTATAACACTTTCAGACTTTAAACTTTATTATAAGGCTATAATAATCAAAACAGCCTGGTATTCGTACAAGATCAAGTGCATAGACCAATGGAAACAGAATAGAGATTCCAGAAGCAAAACCTCAATTTCTCAACCAACTCACCTTTGACAAAGCCTCCACCAACAACCACTGGGGAGAGGAGAAACTATTTAGGAAGTGGTGCTGGGAAAACTGGCTGATGACATGCAGAAGAATGAAACAGGACCCCTACCTATCACCATACACACAAATTAACTCCAAATGGATGAAAGACCTAGACGTAAAACCTCAAGCTATCTTAGAAAACACCCTTAGGGAAATCGGAATAGGCAACCAATTCCTGATCAAAACTCCAGATGCCCATACCATAAGAGATAAAAGAGTCTTTCTTCTTTTTTAATATATACAGAACTATGGTAATACCAAAGTATAGTACTGGAATAAAAACAGACACATAGATTAATGGACAGAGTAGAGAGCCCAGAAATAAGCCAAAGCATATATGGTCAACTAATTTTCAACAAAGACACCAAGAATACACAGTGGGAAAGGCTAGACTCTTCAATAAATAGTGTTGAGAAAACTGAATATCCATAAGCAGGATGGATCCTTTTCTTTTGTCAAATACAAAAATCAACTTAAAATGTATTAAAGACTTAACCATAAGCCTTGAAACCATAAAAATCCTTGTAGAAAGTATAGGGGAGAAACTCATTGTCGTAGATCTTGGTAATTTTTTGGATCTGACACCAAAAACACAGGCAACAGAAATAAAAACAGATGAATGAGACTACATCAAACTGAAAAAGTTTTCACACCATAAAGGAAACAATCAACAAAACGAAAAAGCAGCCTATGGAATAGGAGAAAATACTTGTAAACAACACAGACAATAAGGGACTAATATTCAAATATATTTTAAAAACTCATAAAACTCACTAGCAAAAACCAAATAAACTGATCAAAAAAGAATAAAAGACATAAATAGACCGTTTTCAAAAGAAAATGTACAAATGGCTAATGGGTATGTAAAAAATGCACAATACTAATCATTAGAAGAAAGCAAGTAAAAATCGCAATGGAGTATCACCTCACACCTGTTAGTCTGTCATAAAAAAGATGAAAGATAACAAGTGTTGGTGCGGATGTGGAGAAATGAAAACACACACTGTTGATGGGAGTGTAAATCGGGACAGTCATTATAGAAAACAGTATGGAGATTCTTTTTCTTTCTTTTTTTTTTTTGAGTTGGAGTCTCACTCTGTTGCCCAGACTGGAGTGCAGTGGCAAGCTCACGGCTACCGTAGCCTCATCCTGCTGGGTTCAGGCGATCCTTCCACCTCAGCCTTCCGAGTAGCTGGAACTACAGGTGCACGCCACCATGCCTGACTGATAAGATTCTTTGTCAGTAAAGTAAAAATAGAACTGCCATCTAAAATAGCAATCCCACTTGTGAGTACAAACAACCTAAGTGTTCGACAGATGAATTGATAAAGAAAATGTGATGTGTGTGTGTAAAAAATGAAATATTATGCAGTTTTTCAAAAGAAGGAAATTCTGCCATTTCAACACCACAGATGAAACTTGAGGGCATTATTCTAAGTAAAATAAGCCAGGCAAGGAAAGACAAATACTGCATGATCTCATTTATATGTGAAATCTTAAAAAAAAAAACAGTAGAACTCAGTAACAGAGTAAAACAGTGGTTCCGGGGACTAGAATGTGGAGGAAAAAGAGATGTTGGTCAAAGGGTGAAAACTTCAGTTATCAAGTGGATAAGTACTAGAAACTTGAAATAGATCATAGTGACCATAGTTCATCAGAATGTATCGTATACTTGAAATTTAGCAAACAAATAGATCTCAAGTGTTCTCAGCACACAAAAAAGTGATAGTCGTCTGAGGTGCTGGAGATATTAATAAAAACAAACAAACAAAAAAGCAGCAGTGAGAATCATTCTTTTTTTTTTTGAGTTGAAGTCTCACTCTTGCCGCCCAGGCTGGAATGCAGTGGCACGCTCACAGCCACTGCAGCCTCGACCTGTTGGGCTTAGGAGATCCTTCAGCCATAGCCTTCCAAGTAGCTGGAACTACAGACATGCACCACCATTCCTGGCTAGTTTTTGTGTGCAATTTATTGTAGAGACAAGGTCTCACCGAGTTCCCCAGGCCAGGCTCAGGCAATCCTCTCATCTTGGTCTCCCAAAGTGCTGGGATGACAGGCTGAGCCACCGTACCCGGCCGAGAATTGTGGGGTCCCGCCCCACAAGGGCCATGAGATATGTTGAAGAAGAGACAGATAGGCGATGACGACGATCATATACCGGACACCTGCTTCTTGAACAGATGACAATTTAATGCTAGTTAATACAGAGCTTTTATACCATTTGTGAAGGGGCAAAACAAAGAAAATTCTTTCATATACATATCTTTTAAAAGTTACCAGCTAGTGGTCTTAGTAGCAAACAAACCAAGATTCCCAGTGGCTTTATTAGCAAATAAGCCAGGAATCTTATAGGTATTAGACAAGTCCTATTCATAAAGCCAACAATGACATTCTTAGTCCAATGTCCCAAATTACAAATGTTTCAAGAAAGTTTCTTTAAGTGTATATTTCTTTATGTGTCAGGAATATTCTCATCTTAGGTTCTTGTGTTCTTCAGAGTCCTGTGATCGCCTCCCTTGTCCAGATGTCCTTGTTACTTTTCTCTTATCTTGCAGCGCTTGTTTCTAAAGAGAACTCAAAAGAAGCTTTTAGTAATGTTTCCTAGGTCCTTCAAGGTTACTTTCTGTTTCAGTTGATCTGTCATAAAAGTGTCTGATTATTATATTATGATTTCAGTGAAAACCTACCCTATAAATGTTAACTTAGAGTTTTAACTATAGAATTAAGTAAAAACCTTAACATTAATCCTTATCCGAAGTCAGTGAAAATAGTGTTATAAGTCACCTACATAACTCCTAGATAAGTGTTAGAATTTATAATGAATTCATAATGAACCTATTATAAACTTGTGCTTCTAAAAATCCTTATGTCTAAACACTAAACTGCATAGTCCTAAATCAAATAAGGAGTGGATATACTCATATCATTTATTACTTAAGCAATGTCTAGTAACTTATAACCAAGTGAAATAAAGCATTCTTGATGTGCTTTAGAGTTTAACCCTTGCATATGTTAGAAAAGGCCAAGTGGCATAGTGGGAAAAATGGAAAAATAAACCATGATGTTTCCAGGTTAGCTGTGAGTACTTCACATAAACATGCCATTTTCTTCTTCCACGACTGCACAGAATTCTTTGGCGGTATCAAACAGCAAAGGTGAAGGACAGAAGGGCCTCAGCTTCCTGGGCTTGCCAAGCGGCCCGGGGTCTTCGGCCCGCCCGGACCCTGTCAATCAGGTGGACCTCCAAGGCTGGCTCCCAACAGAGAATTATTCTTTACAAGGGATTGCCTAAAAGATGGCATTCCCCCAGTGCTCCTACAGTTGTGTGTTACCTGCCTTTGTTCTATTACTGACTGGGAGCACCATGTGTCATGGCTTGTTCTATTAAATTTCCATGGACGCTTTAGAAAATTCTGATGTTGCTTTGTGCTTTTCAAGGTCTATGAAGACTAATGCTGTGATTATTTTTAATCCTGTCATTTTCTGAATATAGAAGCCTTTTTAATATTATAAAGAACACATTCTTTTTCTCTGACTAATACAAAAACTCAAAACCAATAAATAATATTCAGATTAAAATAGCCATGCATTGGAAATAACTATCAAAAACCTTTTTATGTACTTCATGAGTCTAAAAAGAAATCATTATAAAACTTGAGAAATTTGGAACAAAATTATAGTAGAAATGTTATATACTAAAACTTCATTGATTCAGTTTAAGATATTCCTATAGGAAACTTTATTGTCACAAACCTAGATATGATACAAGAAGAAAAATGAAAGATTAATGAACCAAGCATTTAGTTCAAATTAGAGAAAAGAAATAGTGGCACAAACTAAATGGAGGAAATAATAAAAATAAGACAAGAAATTAATGAGACATACAAAAAATACCCTTAGAAAAGCAAGTAGCAATTATGAAATGCTAGTGCTTTGTAAAGAACATTTGAACACTGGCTAATTTCAGACAAAGACAATCAAAGACAGATATAAAGTAAACTGGAATAAAAATGGAGACAGAGATGGAGATGGAATAGAACTTAAAAATTATAAGGCAATATCAAGAAAAAATTTTGTGAATTGCAATCTTTGAAAATAAATTTCCAAAGCTGACACAAGAAAAAAACAAAACCTATATAAGCTCTAAATTTAATTTTCAAAACTACCTACAAAAGGTGTACCAAAGACTGATGTCTTTACTGGCAACATTACCAAACTTTTGCAAATTAGAAAATTCCTGTAATGTACAAATTGTTCCAGAAAAACCAAAAAACAGGAATACATATCAATACATGAGGCTAGGATAATTCTTTAAACTAGACAAGGACAGAGTTGGCAAGGAAAGTAAAAGGCAGTCTCAGCAAGGGTCATAGATGGAAACATCTTCAAATAATGTGAGTGAAACAAACTCAATAATGAGTAAATTTAAATGATAAATATCACAAATACATCAAATATTTAAAAGTACATACACACACACATATATTACTTGGTAAAATGCATTTAGATACACATTATACATGCATATGTATAGAGATAGATATATAGATATATGTATCCTCTGCAGAGCATATTACAGAAGAATTGTAAACATTAGAAAATTGTGACTATACCAGTATAAATTATTCTGTTTTGAAACAATCTAAATTTCTATCAGTAAGGAAATTGCTGAAGAAATGGAAATGCATCCACGGGAGGGAATTTGTATGGAATAGTCAAGATGGATAACTTATAGTCACATAGATTTATATGAATTTATCTAAAAAAGAATTTTAAAATTGTTTTCTGTCCTATTGAAATGGAACAACATGTTGCAAAGGAGAACATTCTAAATATTTTGCTGTTCATATAAATTTAATGTCACACAAACCACTCTATTATTTATGTATATAAATATATACGAAAACATTTGAATGCTAGGAATGGTAAACATAAATTTCAGAAAATAATGACTTTTGTGCATGAGATCAGAGAGCAGATATAAAAGTAGGTATTAAATATATTGCTTTTTAAAAATTGGAATAATTATGAAAGCTAGTTGATTTTTCAGTATTTTGTAAAAGCGTAATGTCTGAATGGGTGTTTGTTATCCTTTTTCCTGTTTTTGTATACTGATATTTCAATATTTAATAAAGAGAATTATTAAAAGTTCACACATGTTTGGGTTAACTTTATTCTACTTTTGTAAAAGGGTCGTCCTTGAGCTGTTTGACTAACATGATTATTGGTCATGTTGGTTGTTGTTGAGTATAAAAAATTGGTAAAAAGTAGATCTGCAATGGCTTCAACCAGCTGTGTCAATACCACATCACATCCCTCATCCCAGACCCGGGGTACAGTAGATGCACCATTAGGGTCCTTGGGTAATGGCTTCATGGACTCTGCTGGTCTTGGGTAGAACATGACTTTACCTGGGATGGACAGTGCATATCCTGTGTATCTTGTACTCCTTCCCTTCTTCCTTACCTTTAAATTATAACCTCAGAAAAGTCTAGATTAAAGTCAGAGGTTTTAGGTTTTTGTCCCAACCCTTCTTCACTTTCAAAACTGGAATCCTCCTCCATCTCTGGGCACACTCATGTTGTTTCTGTGAAGACCTTGAGGCGTGCAAGGCCGTTCAGGAGCGGGGCTGGCCTTAGAGGCCACAGGCTGCAGGACCTTCTTGTTAAGAGTTCCTCTCTTAAATTAATCGCTGTGTTGTCATTGTTTTCTGTTTCATTGATTGTTATCTGAGTACCCCAACCCAGCACTCACGGTTGTTAATTGTGTAAAGTGAAAACAGATATAAGAATATGCGAAAACAAAAAAGTTCTAGCTTTTGGGAAAAAAGTTCTGCTAAGATTTCCATGTTCCTAAGCCATAAGCAAAGCTATATAATTGACAAATTGTCACAGTTATGGTGATAAGAGAAAAATTATATTAAAAATGTAATTTAAATGCCAGGCTCAGTGGCTCAGCCTGTAATCCCGCGCTTTGGGAGGCTGAGGTGAGTGGATTGCCAGAGCCTGAGGGTTCGAGACCCGCCTGGGCAACTTGGCGAGACCTCATCTCTACAATAAATAAAAAATTAGCCGGGTGTGGCAGCGTGCGCCTGTAGTTCCAGCTACTTGGAAGGCTGAGGCAGAAGGATCGCCAGAGCCCAGCATGAAGCGGCCACTGCACTCCAGTCTGGGCAATAGAGTGAGACTCCAACTCAAAAAAAAAAAAAAGTAATTTAAATGTTTCTTTGTGGGTTTTGATGACAGGTTTCTGGAGATCAAGAAGAAAATAATCTTGTCAGTAAAAAAATCGGAGACATTTTTTTTTTTGAGAAGATAGACCAAAGTATACTCCACACCCCGAATAGCGAGTGACAGCAGGCACGAACTGAAACAATTTGTTTAGACTCTAGGGTAATTAGGAAGCCATTTATTGATGACTCAGTATTATGTGTAGGCGGACATTGTTGTTTTTTTTTAAATAAAGCAATTATATCATGCCGGTAACTTTGTCATCTCACTTGTTCAGAATGCCATTAGTATTCCTTTTACTCTTGTGTACTGCATGTGATCATAGTTCATAATTGTATTAGCCCCGTTAAAATGTTAAGTTGAGTTGTAAAAGCCAACTGCAAAATCAAGTGTGTTTTTCTTCTTATAGGAATAGTAATAACGAAATGTGCATTCACCCCACACCCAGATTACTTTGGTTTGCTTAAGTTCAAAGTTCAAAACAGGTATGTGAGAGGTCATGACTTCTTGAGGGAGTGCTTTGCAGGGAGAACTGGAAAGAAGAGAGTGAAGAAGAACGCAGAAAAGAAAAGTGCCCATCAAACGTGTGGTCACAGGCAAAGTCCAGCTGTGGTCTGATCCCAGAGTGGAGGCTCTGGGTAGAAATCAGCTATGGAGTTTTACCCCACTGAATCACGGGGACCAGATTCTGTTCCCTTGTATCAATCACTCATCAGAGCGGGCCACACTTGTCTACGGATTGTGTAACTTCTCCCGTGATGCAGTTCAAATTAGCCAAGGACAGTTCTTTAGAGACCTGGGGTAGCTGTGACCTAACAGCCACCACACACAACAGCTGGGGGTGGAGTGCCAGCCTAGTAAAGACAAACCAGGCAGGGCACCACAGTGTCTATGACACAGTATCCCATACAGAGCTCAAGTCTACTGATTTCTTACATTGACTTCATACTGCATGTGATTTCATGCTCACAAGTCTTGGGGAAACTTATACTCATCACTGTCATAGATGCCTGAGGCCATAACTGAAAATGTTTCTCTCTACAGCCCACACTAAATTTCTCCCACTCTTTTTTTTTCTTTTTGAGTTGCAGTCTTACTCCATCACCCAGGCCGGAGTGTAGTGGCACGCTCACAGCCACTCCAGCATCAGCCTACTGGGCTCCGATGATCCTTCTGCCTCAATCTTCCAAGTAGCCAGAACTACAGGTATGTGCTACCGTACCCAGCTCATTTTTTATTTATTGTAGGGATGAGACCTTTCCAAGTTGCCCAGATTGGTCTTGAACCTGTGGGCTCAGGCTATCCACTCGCCTAGGCTTCCCAAAGTGTTGGGATTATAGGCTGAGCCACTGAGCCTGGCCTCTTCTCACTCTTAACAAATACTTTGGTCAGTCTAGGGAATTTGCCTGGTGGGTTGACTCAAGTCTCACCCTTGAAGGGTCTGAAACTCCAGTGATCAAATCTTTATCAGGCTCTGGTTTCTGTGTTTTCCTCTTGTTTTTGAAACTGGACGTTGGACAGCAACTGGCACCCAAGTGGATTACCTGAGATCTGTATTATATAGCAGGAGAACTATAGTGACCTCATAGCAGTCAGGGGGATTGGCCCTTCCAGGGAAGTAACTACTTCTGTGCCTGCTAATTCTCTAGCACAAGGAACCCACAGGATCAAGCAACAGTCACTGCTTCACATTTTGAAGGATTCTTACTATGTTTTCTCTTGGTAGAGAAGCCTCTGGACACATTGGTCAAAGCGTCAAAAATTGTGGAAATCAGAAATATCAATCCCCCTAGTGGGTCACTGGCAGTGGTAGAGAGTAGGGCCACTCCTAATATTCCCCTTGTTTTCCAGACTCAACAATTGCACCTTTGAGAACAAGACACTATATAAAGACCACTGGGTAAATGAAAATATCCCAAATGGCTCATAGGGCATTATCTCTGGGCTGGAACCTCAACTACACCTTCAAGAGACTGTGTCATTATTACATCAGGCTTCCGGCTTCTGTTGTTGATACATGGTGGAATCCATGGACCCATGGTACTATTCCCATGTCCACAATTTCTTTGCCATGGGGAAGTTGCTTGTCCTGGGGTGGTGTTACCCAAATCTCATGTGAACCAATCAGCCTCTTCATAAGTTTTTGGTTATGGTGCTGACTGAGGCCTGTGGGCAGGAAAGGCAAACACACCCCAGTATGTTTCAAGCCCCATCAGCATGAAGTATTCTCTATCCAGGATGACAGTGTATGACATAACTTTCCCCCAAATGGTGGGATGGTCTTCAAGGAAGGGTGCATTTTAGACTTGGAATAAGTTTGCATGGCTGACACATTAGACATTTAGCAATGGAAATAGCTAGATTGGCCTTAGTGAGAATGTGCTTATGCACTTGAGTCTAACCCTAACACTTACCCTAACCTTTACCCTAACCCTAACCCTAGGGTTAGTCTCCAACAAGACAACATGGTTGTTCCATTCTTTTTTTTTTAATCAATATTTTTTATTTTGGTATTGTGGGGTACAGTTAAGGGTTAGGTATACAAATACGTTTTGTTCAGGCACCCTTGTTGATAAGGAGTGTCTCCTCATCCCCAGACAGATATTGACTACCATTGATCCCACCTCCTCCCGCCATAGTTTGACATTGTAACTCAAGCATCAGGTGCCCAGAGCATGGGCTGGCTGCCATCAGCTGGGTGGGTCATTCTGCCCACTGACTGTGTAAGACTTCTTCCTTAGCAGATGGGAGTAAAAAGATTTTACATTTTCTCCCATACTCATAGATCCTCACACATCTCTTTCTGACACTCAAATTCCCATCTTTGGATATTTCTTCTTCTAGGACCCTGGCAAACCAGTTAAACCATTTGTCAATACCCATTAGTTTATATCTATCTCAACCTTGGGTCATTCTTTCAATCAAGTCCTGTGCCTGGTCTAGCTCTGTTTGTCCTCTGGCTTAGAAAATAGGTATCTCTTGAAATGATGTCCAGAAGGCCATCTCACTCTCACACATTGCTTAGACTGTCATTTCCTCTTATCAAAGTATCATTGGCACTCATCAATTGCTACCCAATTCCATAGTCTTCATAACTGTTATATCTCCCTTATCTCCTCAGTGCCAAGGATCTTGCACAAATCAGAACAGACCTCTCTACGTGAATCTCATCTCAGTTCACACAGGTCACCGTCTTAGCAGTTTTACTTCTTCTACAAGTCAGTGACCACCAGTACCCACGTACCAACAGTGACAAGGTCATTGTTGTCAATAGGATGGACAGTGATCACACATCAAAATCCAGTTCTTAGAGTCTACTTCCTAGGTCCAATTCTCTTGCCAACTGTTGTAAGTCAAGTTCCCAAGAAGCAGAGTCTGAGACAGGGATTCAGGTACACATGACTATAGAGGCAACATGCCTCAGGGAAAATTTACAAAAGAAAAAGTTGACCCAAGACAGGGGAGGAGGAAGCAAAACAAGGGTGTGGTCTTACAGAAATCCTCCTTTGGTGACTTAGTCCATGAGGGCTGCTGTAACAAAGTACCATACACTGGGTGGCTTGTAAACAACTGAAATTTATTTCCCATAGTCCTGGGGTTCGAAAGTTGAAGATCAAGTTGCTGGCAGATTTTGTGTCTGGCAAGGGCCTGCTCCCTAATTCATAGATGGCCATTTTTTCCTCAGCAGTAATCCCACATTGCAGAAAGGGCAAAGGATTTTTCTAGGTTCTGTTTTATAAGGGCACTAATTTCATTCATGAAAGTATCACCCTTATATCTTAATCACATTGCAAGGGCTCCAGCCCCTAACACCATTACACTGGGGATTAGGTTTCAATATATGAATTTGGGGGGAACATAAGCATTCAGTCAGTGGTTCTTGGTTCTTGTGGAGGAGGCTCTTGAACGTGGATCATGACAAGTTGATATCTCTTTGTGTCTGTGGTCAGTCTTTAGGACCTCATATCTATAAGCCATTGGCAGTGGGCCATGGGATTGGGGGACCTAATTTTCTAGATGAGGAGGTATTAGCAGGCAACACTTACAGCAGCTGGTGGGTGGGTGCCAGCCTAGTAGAGGGGATCTGGGTGAGATACCATAGTGTCTACTAAACCCACGTTGTTTGGGTTCAAATCCCAATTCCACCACTTACTGAGTGTGCGAGTCGGACAAACTAATTTATTTCTGTCTAATCTATAAATTGACATAATAAACTCTCAATAATGTTAGCTTTTATTATTAATATTTGTGTTGGTATTGTTGGTCTTTGCTATTTATTTGATAGGGATTTTCAAACTACTGAGTATGCATCAATCTTTTATGATAAAAAATATAAAGTGTTTATATGCACTGTTGAATACTTAAAGGCACAACTAATAGCAACAAGGCCAGTTCCCAAATGCCTCATATCCATTTGTTCTTTTTTTTTTTTGAGTTGGAGTCTCACTCTGTCACCCAGGCTAGAGTGCAATGGCACGCTTACAGCCACTGCAGCCTCGACCTGCTGGGCTCCGGCGATCCTTCTGCCTCAGCCTTCCAGGTAGCTGGAACTACAGGTGTGTGCTACCAAGCCCGGCTAATTTTTTTATTTATTGCAGAGATGAGGGCTCGCCAAGTTGCCCAGGTGGGTCTCGAACACGCGGGCTCAGGCAATCCACTCACCTCAGCCTCCCAAATGTGCGGGATTACAGACAGAGCCACCGAGCCCAGCTCATTTGTTCTTACAAAATGATACAATTGCTCAATACTCATGCTGAGTGAAATAATTAATAGCCTGTTGAATGAAATGTCTCATTAGCAAAACATAGAAGATAAACATGAGAACCAGCAGCTCTGGTTTATGGGTCAGGAGAACTTGGTTCCATGCCTGGGCCCATTCCTGGCTCACTGTAAGATCTTGGGGAGATGACAGCCACCTCCACTCCCTAGTGGGTTTCATACTGAATGGTGACAGGGAGGGAACTGACATCTATGAGGGTTATCTTGAACTGGTGCTGGTCAGTTGTGGGAAACAGAAACTCATTTAAACAGGCTCTAGAAAGGAGAGATTATTTTAATTTTACTGAGTTCATCAAATCCAAAGAATGGCACCCCCAGGAAGTTAGAAGTCAAGTTATCTCCAGGATTTTACCATCAAGCAAGTCTGTCATAGTTCTTTGGAAATATAATTTAAGTTCTCACTCTCTCAGGCTTTTTTGTCTCTTAGTTCAGATCCTCAATAAACAGATTGATGGCAGCTTCCCAGTCAAGGTCATGGTTCATCAAGATGCTTGGGCCTGCCCAGGTCCAATCCACTGCAGTTGGGAGAAGGCTCATGTGGTGAGCTGGGATGGGAACTAGAATGAGAAGTTGAGCGTAGTGAGGAAAACGTTTGTTAACAGCTCCGTTTTGAGGATGTGCCACATGCCAGTCATTGGGCTACCTGCTTTCTTTCTGATGATCTCGCTGATGGATATGATGACCTCACTTATAGACACGAGGACTGAGAGAGATCAGGTTAATTCATAGCACTGCAGTTGGCAAGGCAAACCTGGAATAACCCTGCCTTATTTCTTGCAGGGTCTACGGATGAGAGAGATTCAGCCCAACATAGCTCTTTTAAGATTTATCAATGCTAGGTTTTCTTTCAAGTGGGTAGAAATGATTGATTCCCATGCTGCGATGGTAGGTCGTCATCACTCCGCCTATGTGAGCAAGGGTTTCTTTTGTGTGCCTCAGAAGCTGGCAGTATTAGTTCATTTTGTGTTGCTATGAAGGAATACCTGAGACTAGGTGATTTATAAAGAGGAAGGTTCATTTTGTCTCAGAGTTTTGCATGGTTCTGGCATCTGCTCAGCTTCTGGTGAGACCTCAGGAAGCATTAGTTCATTTTTGGGGAAAGACACACAAGGCTGGCATGCCATATGGTGAGAGTGGAAGCAAGAATGAGAGGAGGAGGGACCAGACTCTTTTAAACAAACAGCTCTAGTGTGAACTCACTCATTAACTTACTCGTTAACTGTGACAGCAAAAACGGCATAAAGTCATTCATGCAAGATACACACCCACGATGTAGTCACCTCTCACAGGCCCCCTATCCAACAGTGGGGACCATGTTTCAACAGGAGATCTGGGGGGACACGAATCCAAATTACATCACTTCCCTTCTGGCTATGAGTCCTTGCCCACTTCCAGAGTACACTGAGACAGTGCCCCATGTCTCTCCCAAGCCCAAGTTTCCTTTTTGGTTTCCCAGGCAATCTCCCATGCATACAGGAAGTAGTTCTTCCAGCTTTAGCCTGGGGAAAGCCAGAACCTGGCAGTTTGAGGACCAGGAAGTGGCGCAGATAGATGTTCAACATGTCTTGAATTAATGACTCTGTGGGCAGCCCCATGGTCGCTCATTACTTTCCCAACTCATGATGCCTCAGACCATGTGGTTATTCTGGAATACTGCTGAGAAGCCTCCATTTTTTTATGACCCTGCTTTATGTGCATATTGTGTAGGGAACTCTTTAGTTCTGTTGGTTTTCTCTGTCAATATCATTACAATTGGCTTCTAGCATCCAGAGATCCCTCAAGATTCTAGTCATCCAATGGGATTATTTTATTTTCCTTTACTATTAGGCATTTATTCTTTTGTTATGTCTTCTTCAATTGTTAGGATTCAGTAGAGGTGGAGGTAGGTGTGTGTGCTCAGCTGTTTTGAGGAGGAAGTCCTGGATGTCGGTCTACATTATTGATACGTGCAGGAAACAATGCAGGAAGTTCCACTTTGACATCCACCAACTCTCCTGTGTGTGTGCTGCATTGTCATAACAGAGGTTTTGGGGTTTGTTGGTTTTGGCCTTAGGGGTTGGCGGTTTCCATCCCTCTCATGATACTTTCTCTAACAGGGGAACATCATAGGTAGAGCCTCTGCAGAAACGTGACATGAATTTTTGATGGTTGCTCTTTTCTTTTCATCTTTTATTAATCAATATGTTTCTGATTAATAATAGTTTCAAGAAGAAAGGGAGATTCTGCAGCAGAAAAAAATGATAAGAAAACACAATTTCTCTTTTCTTTCCAAGAACCCTGTACATGTTGAGTGCCATGTTCATTTGGGTAGTGTTCTCCAAATGAGGAACTCATTGATGCGTTGGCATGTGACCGAGTAAGAGATATTAGACAGTGGAAGGTAGGTATTGTGTCTTTTAGTCAGTAGTAAATTTTATCATGAGTGTAAGTGCTAAAAAAACTCAAATAAGATCTCTAACAGCAGCAAGTGAAGCAATGTACATAGGACATCTCACTCAGTTTTGGGTACCGCACTTGTGTTTTGTTTTTTTATCTTCAATTATTGTAAGGTCAGTAGCTCATACAAAGTCCATCAATAGAGTCTTACTATTGTCTCTTGAAGTTTCTCTATTCTCTTCACAAACTGTCTCTCCTTTCAAAATGACCCACTTCCTTGAGTTTTTATAGCAATCAGCTTCTTGAGCCCAGGAGGTGGAGGCTGCAGTGAGCTGTGATGTTGCCACTGCATGCCAGTTGATGAGCCATGTGCATATCTAGGCACTAAAGATTTTTTTAAAAATGTATTTTATTAATTTATTTTTTTGGAGTCAAAGTCTTACTCCAGTCTCCTAGGCTGGAGGGCAGTGGCACGGCTTACTGCAGCCTCGACATCCTTAGCTCAAGTGATCCTCCCACCTCAGCCTTCTGAGTAGCTGAGACTACTTGCAACATCATATTCAGCTCATTTTTTAATTCTTTGTAGCAAAGAAGTCTCACTGTGTTGCACAGGCTGGTCTCGAACTCCTGGGCTCAAATGATCTTCCTGTCTTGGCCTCCCAAGGTGCCGGGATTACAGGTGAGAGTCACTGTACCTGGCCTAAAAAGTGTATTTTAAATTTTTCTTAATCACAGGCTTCCCCGCCATCTTTTTTATTTCCTCCCAGTGGATGTGGATGTTGAGGATTGTACTCTTGTTGCAGTCCAGCATGTTTCACTGTCCTTTGTATTTCCTGCAAATTGGCAGCTGAGTCCTGAGATTCCATGAGACTCAATTCTAGGCTTCTAGCAGGCAGAATAAGAAGCCCCAAACACATCCACATCCCTGACACTTGCAAGTGTTGTTTTATATGACAAAAGGGATTCTGCAGATATGATTAAATTGAGGGCTTCAGATTGGGGAGAGTATCATGGATTATTCAGCTGCACCCAATATAGTCACAATTCTGGAGGTGGAGTCAGAGACAAAGAAGGGAAAGTGAGAACCAAGTAAGAGGCAGAGTCAGTCAGGTAGCACAGGCATGTGGGCAACCTCTGGGAGCAGGAAAAGGCAAGGACACAGGTTTTCTTCTAGAGCCTCCAGAAGGGAGCACAGCTCTGCCGCCACCTTGATTTTTGCCCTAGAAGGCCGGGTGCAGTGGCTTACACCTGTAGTCCCAGCTACTCAGGAGGTTGAGGCAGGTGGATCACCTGAGCCCAGGAGGTTGATGCTGCAGTAGCTGTGATCATGCCACTGGACTCCAGTCGGGTGACAGAGTGAGACTCTGACTCAAAAAAAAAGAAAAAAAAAAAAGAAAAAGGAAACACCCATTTTAGACTTCTAGCCTTCAGAACTGTAAGGAAACAAAGCATGTTTTTTTAAGTCAAAAAGTCTACAACAGTGTGCTACACCAGCAACAGGAAACTAACCAATCTCTTTGACCAGGGCAGAGATGGTATGTGCTTTTTTAGCAGGATGCATGTCTTGTCTCTCTTTTTGTGCTGTTAGCTGAGGTTGATGTATAATGCCTAGATCTACTAATCCATCGGAGTTGCAAAAAGGCAGAGCTGTCCTTCTTTCATTTCTTGTATAGTTATTATCTGGAATAGTCTACAAAGAGATGGTTCCACTCACACAGGATGGGCAGGATACATGCTCACTCTCTCCCCTTACCAGGTCTTAAGACAATGAATTAGTTTCCTTCCAGCCTCTGCAGGTGACCAAGTCATGTTTGTTCGTTTGTTTGTTTATTATCATGCCAGAGTCTCACTCTGTCGCCCAGGCTGGAGTGCTGTAGCATGCTCATGGTTACTGCAACCCTGATCTGTTGAGTCAAGCAAGGCGATGCTTCCGCTTCAGCCTTCCAAGTAGTTGGGAACTATAGGTATGCATCAACATCCTTGGCTAATTGATTGTAGGGAGGAGATTTTGTCAAGTTGCCCAGGCAGATCTTGAACCCCTAGGCTCAGACAATGCCTCTACCTCCCACAGTGCTGGGATTACAAGTGTGAGCCACTGCACTTGGTTATGTTTTTCAGATGCAAGATTTAGTGATGGCTCTGTCCTTTTCAATCATGACCCGTACAGAAGATCAAATGGTTCCTTTTTTGGTCAGTGGAAGAATCTCAAGCTCGTTCTGAGTCCCTTTGACACATCTCTAACAGTCATAGCTTCTGGAAAGTTATTGCTCTCTACAGTGGCAAAAGTTTCCAGCCTCATCTTGTAGGTTTTCTGACCCAGATCTGGAATCTATAATTTTTCCAATAGGTCTTGGTTTCTTTTAGAGGGAAATAAGATTTCGAAGCTACTGCTGAGACGCTGAGGAATGACAAAGTGAATTTACCCAGGATTCCTGTGTATTCTCACACACAATGTAATTGATTAAATATGAAAAGAAGACTTGTCAGACTTTATGTCTTAGAAAAATAATGACTAGCAATTAATTTAATAAAAACAAAACAGAGTTAAATTTCTATTTATCTAAAGAATGATATTAGATCAATTTATATTTCTGAGTTAATAGGATCTAGTCAATTTTTTTTAATAGTATGGTTTTGATATTCAGTATACACCACTGAGTGTTAGAAACTAAGGAAAGTATATCTTCTTGATTCTGGATTTGCAACAGTTTTCTAACAAATATTTCTGTCTTATTAAAATATCCTGCCTGCTGATGAATATTTTACTTCTCAAAAGGAAGTTTAACTACATAAATCCCTACTCTAAATGCCAGACTCCCTGTCTTCCACATTCGTTCACATCTAAATCTCTTAGTTTTGCATTCAAATGCTCCTTTGATTTTATTTTTAGCCACTTTATTTTTCACCTTTTAAGACACTTTTCATACTTCCCAGAATCCTCTCTTTGCTGTTACCTGATGTTGGTGTTGATGACATATGGAGACTTAAAACCACTTCTTATTATCTGGGTAATCCCGGCCAGTGTTCTAACCTGATGGGTCTCCCTTTCCCTCTGGGCATCACATTACTCTTGCAGAGGGCAGGACTGGCATAAGGGTTCAAGAATAGAAAGTGCATCAGGCACAGGTATTAGCACGGAGGAGGCGTGAGCTGATGTGTATTCCACCATCCCAGCTACGCTCACGCACTCAGAATCTCCTCCAAACCTCTGTCGACCAAGACGTTGTCCTTTGCTCAAGTCAAGGCAACCTCCTCTGCTTCATAGGCAGGTGCTGTTCACTCCAGTTAGAAGGACCTGCCAGGTCACACACATGTGTTAGTCTATTCCCTGTGCCAGGATGTAGCACATTATGACTTAACACTGTGTGCTAAATGATGCTCTCGTCCACAGACTCCTGTCCCCAATTTGACTGAAATTTTCTTTGAGGAGAAAAAAAATTTGCAACCATGGAGTTGATATCATGCCTAGTGCTCTTCAGACATAGTGAGCGTAGAGGGTGGTGAGGTGAGATGGACAGTGGGCATGAACATGTGTGTATACACACACACACACACACACACACACACACACACACACACACACAGTTTTCAAGACTCTTGAGTGTGTTGGAGAAGCTACTGTGAAGTGATGTAAGAGACAGACTTGGAGGGACTTATTTAGTTGGTCAGGGGCACTCCCTCTGAGGACACGTGAATGCTGAGGATGGGGGAGGCACAGGCAGGAGCCGGAGCGGAGACTTCCAAGCAGAGGAACAGAGGAATCAGCAAAGGCCCTGAAGCAGGAAGGAGCTTGGAGGGCAGTGGAAAAGGAGGGGAACCTGTGTGGCCGCTGTATGAGAATGAGTGGAAAAACGGGCACTTCCTGAGGGCCTGGACCCGTGGGAAAGTCTGTGGGCTTGATTCTGAATGGAGTGGAGCTCAGGGGAAGACAGGAAGCAGGAAGTCCCTCGCTGCTGTGTGGCCATGTGATGAGGGAGAAATATGTAGCCCAGAGACCAGGAAGAAGGCGGGGGCAGTGGCCTGGGTGGCTGTTATGGCACCTGGACCAGTTGTGCTGGGGTGTTGATCCCGAGTGATGGGTTTCAGGATACTGGCCTTGGGTTTGGTGTGCGCATGTGGGTGAATGACACTGTTCACTGAGATGGAAGCCTGTTTTATTCCTTTTTTTTTCACCTTTAAATTTTTTATTTTAAAATTGGGGGGTACAATTCAGGGTTAGGGATACAGATATTCGTTGTGCAGGTACCCTTGTTGATGAGGTGTGCCCCCGCTTCCCCAGGCAGTTTCTCACTACTGCCAATCCCATCTCCCCATCCCCCTATGCCCCTGCAGTTTCCTGCTACTGTCAGTCCTTTTCTTACAGTATTACAATAGTTGTTCAAGGTCCACTTATGAGTGAGCACATATGAAACTCAGTTCTTTGTTTCTGTGAAAGATAACTCAGTATTATAGACTCTAATTCCATCCAGGTTGCTGTGAAGTTCATGATTTTGTTCTTCTCTATGGCTGTGTAATATTCTATTGTGTATACATACCACATTTTTAAAATTCAGTCCTCTTTTTATAGGCAGCATGGTTGGTTCCATGTTCTTGCTATTGTGAACAATGCTGCGATAAACATACATGTGCAGGTATCTTTTTTATAGAGTGATATGATTCTTCTGGGTATATTCCCAGTAGCAGGACTGCTGTGTCATATGGAAGGTCGATTTTTAGAACTTTTAGGAATCACCACACTGTTTTCCACAGAGGCTGTACTAGTTTATACTCCCACCAACAGTGTAGAAGTGTTCCCTTTTCACCACACCCTCTCTGGCATCTGTTATTTTTTGAGTTATTGATGATGGCCATTCTGACTGGAGTTAGGTGGTATCTCAGTGTAGTTTTAATTTGCATTTCTTTTATGACTAGTGAGACTGAACATTTTTCATGTATCTGTTGGTTGCTCATATATCTTCTTTTGTGAAGTGTCTATTCATATCTTTTGCCCACTTTGTAATGGGGCTGCTTGTTTTTTTCTTTTCAGCACATTTGAGTTCTTTGTAGATCCTAGATGTTAGGCCTAAGTCAGACATAGAGTTGGCAAACATTTTTTTCCAAGTCTGTGGGCTGTCTCCCTGCTCTCATGATGCTTTCCTTGGCTTACAGAAGCTTTTCGGTTTGACAAGATCCCACTTGTCAATCTTATCTCTTATGGCATGGGCACTTAGGTTTTTGATTAGGAATTGGTTTCCAGTTCCAATTTCCATAAGAGTGTCTCCTGTATTTTCTAAGGTTCTTATAGTTTGAGGTTTTACATTCATATCTCTGATCCATTTAGAGCTGATTTTTGTGTATGGGGATATTTAGGGGTCCTGTTTCAATCTTCTGCATGTGGTCAGTCAGTTTTCCCAGCACCATTTACTGAATAGGTTCATGTCTCCCCAGTGGTTGGTGGTGGAGACTTTGTTGAAGATGAGTTGATTGAGAAATTGAGGTTTTGCTTCTGGAAGCTCAATTCTATTCCATCGGTCTATATGCTTGTTCTTGTACCAATACCAGGCTGTTTTGATTATTGTAGCTTTATAATAAGGTTTAAAATCTGGGAGTGGGATACCTCCTGTTTTGTATTTTTTTGCTGAGGATGTTTTGGCTAGTCGTGGTCATTTACACTTCCATATGAATTCCTGTATTGTTGTTTCTAATTCTGAGAAGAATGTTGCCGGTAATTTGATGGGTATTGCATTAAATCTGTAGATTGCCTTAGGTAGAATGAACATCTTAACAATATTGAATATTCCGTGAGCATATTTTTCCACTTGTTTATATCATCTTTGATTTCTTTGAGCAGTGTTTTATAGTTTTCATTGTAAAGGTCTTTCACATCTCTGGCTAGGAAGATGCCAAGGTATTTCATTTTTTGGGTGGCTATTTTGAATGGAATTCTGCTTTTTATTTGAGTTTCTATTAGTTATTATTGGTATATAGAAATGTGATTGTCTTTCGCACATTTATTTTATACCCTGAGACTTTGCCAAAGTCCTTTATTAGTGCAAGGAGGTTTTTGACAGATTCTCTTGGGTTTTCAAGGTTTAGAATCATGACATCTGCAAAGAGGGATACCTTGATTTCCTCTTTTCCTATTTGGATACCCCTGATTACCTTCTCTTCTCTGATTGCTCTAGCTAGGACTTCAAAACTATGTTGAACAGGAAGGGTGAGAGTGGGCATTCTTGTCTTGTTCCAGTTTTCGGGGGAAATGGTTCCAATTTTTGTCTGTTTAGGAGTATGCTGACTGTGGGTTTCAGCATAGATGGCTCTTACTATTTTGAGGTATGTTCTATCTATGCCTAGATGTTCAAGGGTTTTTATCAAGAAGGGGTGCTGGATTTTTATCAAAAGCTTTTTCTGTATCTAATGATATAATCATTTGGTTTTTCATTTTTTATGTCTGTTGATGTATTTAATTATGTTTATGGTCTTACAAATGTTGAATGAGACTTGCAACTCAGGGCTGAAGCCTACTTGGTCATGGTGGATGATTTTTGATATATGTTATTGACTTCAGTTTGCTAGGATCTTGTTGAATATTTTAGCATCTATGTTCATCAAGGATATTGGTCTGTAGTTCTCTTTCTCTGTTGGATCTTTACCTGGTTAGATATTAATGTGATGTTAGCTTCATAAAATGATGTGGGGAGAGTTCTATCTTTCTTAATCACCTGGAGTGCTTTCAATAGGAAAGTTCCTCCTTATATGTTTTGTAGAATTCTGATGAAAAGCCATCTGGTCCAGGTTTTTTTTTTTTTTTGGTGGGTATTTTTCTTATTACATAATCAATTTCCTGGATTGTTATTGGACTATTTAGAGTCTCGATTTCTTCTTATTTCAATCTGGGGAGTTTGTGCAATGTCAGAAAGTCCTCCATTTCCTTTAGGTTTTTGAGTTTGTTTCCATACAAATGTACATAGTAGTCTCTGATAATCTTCTGTATTTCTTCAGGGTCAGTTGTGACTTCATCTTTTGTGTTTCTGATTGAGTTTATTTGGGCTTTTTCTCTCTTCAGTCTTGCTAGGGGTCCATCAGTCTTGTTTATCCTTTCAAAGAACCAGTTTTTTGTTTCATTGATTTTTTTGTATTATCTTTTTGTCTTCTATGTCCTGGATTTGGGCTTTTATTTGGTGATCTGAATTCTTCCTGAAGTTAGGGTTTTGGTGGTCTTGCTTTTCTAGCTTCCCTAGGAGACTTGTTAGGCTGTTAACTTGTGATCTTTCCATTTTCTTCATGTGTGTTTGTAGAGATATGAATTCCCCTCTTACTACTGTTTTCACGGTGTCCCAGAATTTTGATAAGATGTTTCTTCATTTTCATTTGTTTCTAGGCTTCTTTTAATCTCTGTTTTGATTTCCATGTTGACCCAGGAGTTGCTTAGCATCATGCAGTTTAGTGTCCATGTCTTTGTGGGTTGGGGGGGAATTTTGTTGGTGTTGATATTTGTTTTTATTCCACTGTGGTCTGAGAAGGTGCATGGCAAAATTTCAATCTTATGAAATTTGTTTATGCTTGATTTATGGCCAAGGATGTGGTTGATCTTAGAGTATGTTCTATGTGATGATAAGTAGAATGTATATTCTGTGGTCATTGGGTGGAGTGTTCTGCAGGTATCAATTAAGTTCATTTGGTCAAGAGTCACACTGAGGTTTTGGATCTCCTTGCTGAGTTTTTGTCTTGATAATCTGTCTAGGGTTGTGAGTGAAGTATTAACGTCCCCAACTATGATAGTGTTAGAGTCAATATATTTTTTAAGTTTGCCTAGCAGCTGCTTTAAGAAAGTCGGTGCTCCTATGTTGTGTGCATATATGTTTAGGATGGATATTTCTTGTTGATGGATTGAACCTTTATCATTATATAGTAACCTTCTGTATCTTTTTAAATGTTTTGATAGCTTAAAGGGTATTTTGTCTGATATTAAGATAGCAATTCCTGCTTTCTTTTGTGTTATGTTAACCTGAAATTTTTCTTCCCATCCTCTTACTTTGTGTCTGTGAGTGTTCCTCCTGGTGAGATGAGTCTCTTGGAGACAATATATTTTTGCCTCATGATATTTTATCCATTTTGCCATTCTATGTCTTTTCAGTGGTGCATTTATCCATTCACATTCAGGCTAATTATTTAAATATGAGAGTTTATCCCTCTCATGAGGTTCTTTTGGGGGGGTGGTGGAGTCTCACTCTGTCACCCAGACGGCCACTGGAGTCTCAACCTGCTGGGCTCTGGAGATCCTTCTGCCTCAGCCTTCCAAGTAGCTGGAACTACAGGCATGCACTACCATACCTGGCTAATTTTTTTTGACTTACTGTAGAGAAGAGGTCTCGCCGAGTTGTCTGGATGGTTCTTGAACCTGTGGGCTCAGGAAATTTACTAACCTCAGCATCCCAAAGTGCTGGGATTACAGGCTGAGCCACTGAGCCTGGCTGTCATAAGGTTCTTATAGAGTTGTTGTTGTTCTGTTTGTTTGTTGTCTTTCTTTTGATTTTTGGGTTGATTCATGTGTGTTTTCAATCTTTTTCTTGCACTCTTGTGAAGAAGGTTGTTGTTCTTTTTTCCATTTCTTATGTGTTTAAAACTTTCTTAAGTGTTTCTGGTAGAGCTGGTCTAGAGGCAGCATAAGTTCTTAAGGTTTGAATGTCTGGGAAAGATTTCAATTCTCCCTCACTGATGAAGCTTAGCTTAACTGGGTAGGTTATTCATGGTTGAAATTGTTTATCTTTGAGAACTTTGACGATTGGGCTTCAAGTTCCCCTAGCCTGAAGTGCTTCTGTAGATAAATCTACTGCTATTCTAATTGGTCTTCCCCAGTAGGTAGTCTGATCTTTTTCCCTTGCTGTCTTAGGACTTTTTCTTTTATACCTACTTTGTTTAGTTGGATTACTATGTGTCTAGGAGTTTGTCTTCTCATTTTTGTATTATAGGGTTCTTTGAATCTCTTGTGTTTGAATGGTCATGAAACTGATGAGATGAGGGAAGTTTTTTTGAATAATTTCATGGAATGTTTGCTCCAGGGTGGTCTCTGTCTCTCTTTCTGCCTCAGAGAGTCAATTACTCTTAGGTTCAGCCTCTTGAAATAATTGCTTATCTCTTGAAAGTTTTGTTCTATCTTTTCAAGCTTCTTTTCTATGTTTTTGACAATCTGGGTTAGTTCTATATTTTGGTCTTCAAGCTCTGAGATTATTTCTTCTGCTTGGCTAATTTCACTTTCCATGCTTATCAGTTTATTATTTATTTCATTCACAGTATTCTTTATTGCTGTCATCTCAGTTATCATCTCCTTCCTATTTTCCTCTTGTCTTTCCTCAATTCTTTTTGTTCTCTCTATTAATGTCTTGATATCTGGGTTTGTAGTTTGAAACCAGTCATTCTGGAGGTTCTTCATTGTGTGTGTTCTGCTCAATTCTTTTTGTTCTCTCTATTAATGTCTTGATATCTGGGTTTGTAGTTTGAAACCAGTCATTCTGGAGGCTCTTTATTGTTTGTGTTCTGAAGTCTGTTTTCTCAGTGTCTGACTTCCCAGGGGTCTGTGTGAGACCAATATTCTTCTTCTGGCTTTTCTTCATTTGTATAGATTTTCTTCCCTCCCTTCCCCCCTTTTGTTCAGGGATGGTGGGGTTGCTTTTACTTCTTTTTGCTCAGTCTCCTATTCCTCCTTATGTGGATTCTCTTGCTTTGTTCAATTCTGAAGCTGGACTGTGGGTAAGGGGCTATACTTTTTGCAGTTTTGAGATTTAATAAAGGGGAGAGCTGTGATTCAAACTCTACTGCAGATCTCAGTATCCACCAACAGGTGTATGGGCACCCAGGAACCCACCTCCCACTGCCTTACAATCTGTCCATGAAGTGGCAGTATAGGTTACATCCCTGGAAGCAAAATGAGGCAAGAAAAAGGAAAATAATGGAAAAAGGAAGGGGGGGGAGGAAGGCAAGAGGAAGGTGGAGAGAGAGAAGTGTAAGAGGGAAAACAGACAGCCTCCCCAACTAACAGATGAAAAGAGACACAAAGACAAAAAAGAGTAAAAAAAACCCTAAAACATGCAGATAATCATAAACACAGTCCAACAAAAACCTGCCTATTGAGGTACTTTTTCCACATACAAACAGGAAGTCTAAAGAATAGAAAAAAAATCAGTAAAAAAACAGAAACAAAGCAAGTACAAAAATGTTATCAAGAACAGAAAGAAACAGAAAAAAAAACTAAAACACAAAACAAACAAAAATGAGCAAAACAAACAGACAGAAAATAAAAATAAAAACAAGGAACCAAACTTGCTCTGAGGTCGTTCCTGTAAGTCCAACATCCTTTCAGCTCTGATCTCTAGCCCCTCCCCTCTGCTCATAGCTTGGTCAGATATCCCAGGGCTACTTTGCGAGAAGGGTGGATAAGACCTGGACTCACCTGGCTTGCCTGTCAGGTCTGCCCCTCAGATCTGACCTGTCTGTGTCTGATCTAGCATGGGGGAGGGGCTTCCGTCTCTCCCAGTTTACCTTAGGTCCCAAGTTGGAGGCTGGGCAGAGCAGGATGGAGTTGGGTGGAGCTGAGCAGAGCTGGGTGGAACTGGGCAGGGCAACGCAGGTCTCTGCCTGGTCCTGGGACAGAGAAAATGGCTGCTGTCAGTGTTTCCTCACTGGGCATGGGGCTCCTCTCTGACTCTCACCCTGATCAGATCTGGGGCTCCAGCTGAACCACAATAACAGGTGATGGTATGGGCCAGGTGCTAGGCAATGAGAATCAGCTGGATTCAGCAGACTCTTCTCAGTAACCTCCCGTGAACAACAGCAGACATTCTCGCATGCCTGCGTTCAAATCTCAGGGTGGTGGGTGCTTGCAATTGCCCTGGGCGGGGGGAGGTCCCAGGTGCATCAACCCAAATCTCCCCTCAGATGGACTTTCACTCTCCCAGCAGTGCATGCCTATTTATGCAGAGAGTCTTTATGGACAGTTGCTTTTTCGGAGATTGTCACAGTCTGACCTGTCCAGTTGCCATCTTAAGCTCTGCCCCACCTTTTTTTTCATGTTAGCCAGTTAAAATTTACAAAGGCCATCACAAAACAATATGAGACCAGGAAGTGACACAGCTCTATTCAGTTTCCCTGGGCACAATGAAGTCATGGGGAGGGGAGGAGGACATGTGGAAGGTTTTTCTTCCTTGGCTCAAGATCATGGGGACTGACCCTGGAGGCCAGGACCCTCTACCTGGCAGATCTGGGTCACCCTGGGGGAAGGACAGTGGCCCTGTGCCATCTTGCTCTGTGCCTGTTGGTTGCATGGAATGAGCCAACATATAGTAAAGGTGCTCTCAGTTCCAGGATACCTGTCTAGTTTCTTCTTCTCACTTGATGTCCTTGACTTCCCTTTGTAGACCCCACACACCACTGCTGTGACCAAATCAGGCTAGTTTTATGTAGGGCTCACACCCTAGCTCTCATCTTCTCTCCAAACACAACCCAGTCTTGAACTCCTAGGCTCACCTAGACAGGAGCTGGTAAGGCTGGTAGGAGGTGGCAGGAAGAACAGAAGATGAGAGACTCAAAGGTTCAGAAACCCTTTTGTTCTTGAATGGGTGGGACCTGGTAGGGGACAGGGATTCTTGGGTGAGATTCAGGCCCATGCAGGAGGCAGGAGTCTACAGGACAAAGGCCCCATTGGATGGTTCCCTGTCCTAGAGGTTGTCCCTTGTGGGGTCACCATGGCCGCTGTCTCAGAGTTGCAGGGCAGATCACCCTGAGGTGCCCACAGACCTTGTACCTTCCAGTGAAGCCAGTGTCCCTGTACTTCCCATTATCACCATTGGGAAAGTCTTATGTCATCATTCAAGGCCACACATGTAGATAGAACAGAGGTCCCCAACTCCCAGGCCACAGACTTATACACACCATTCCTTGGCCTGTTAGTGCCGGGGGGTCAGCCCTTCCAGGGAGATTTAGAGGGCCCCTGGAAGGTATGGTGGCATCAGTGATTATTCTGGAGAAATAAAGAGAAAGAGAGAGATGGAAGAGAAAGAAAGAAACTGGACTCTGTCTAGTGCAGAAGACGATTCTGTAGGAGGGACAGATATTAAAAGAAAGAAAGATGGAGGGATAGATATAAAGAGAAAGAAAGAGATAAAGAAAGAGAAAGAAAGAAAATGGACAACTGTTCAACGGATTGAGCAAAAGCCATTTATTGAATGTTACAGCGGGTATTTATCCCCAAATTTTACACAGACAGTCTCACAAGTCTTTCACGTGAACACAAAGCCAGGTGCAGGAGGGGTGTTCCCCACCCACCAGGTGTTTCCTCAAGCATGAGGAAGGAGTACCCCAAAGCTATCTCACTGTTCCTCATGCTTGGTTAATATTTCTCAAAAGCAATACAATTCTAATATCATAATATTCTAATAATCAATAACTTTTAAAACTTATGCATACACAACACCTAATAACCAAACTAACTCCCAATTCCTCTCTATTTTACACTAACTCTACCTACACTATAGAAACTCTTAATTATAGCCCAAACCAATTCCTAAGGAATGTGGCCCAGTCAAAAGATCATGCTGGGCCCTTAGGAATGTGGCCCAGCCCAAAGTTCGTGCTGGGCCATTTCTAGTAACTCTAGATAATTATCTATATTATTAAAGTTGAAACAGCACTTTATATGTATATAATAATTCTACAAATATACTTTTAAATCTTAAAAAAAGTTTGTACCGTATTAAAGGCTCCCAAATGTGACCTTAGTTTGAATTACCTTAAGTTTAAAGCCGAAACCGCAGTCTGTGAGAAACGGAAACAATGAACTCCTAAAGTAAGCCATGCCTGTCGTACTCTCAGAGCTTCACGCTTAGATCATCAAAGTCCCTACTAGTGGGACATGCCAAACAGCAAAGAAGGGAAGAGGGAATGGGCCATCAGCTCCTGAACTCATCCTAGTGGTCTCAGGGTCCGCAGCCTGCCTGGATCCCTAACGCTCAGGCAGGTCTCCATGGCTGGCTCCCAACATGTTAGGAACCAGGCTGCACAGTAGGAGGTGAGCGGTATGCCAGTGAGTGAAACTTCACCTGTATTTACAGCTACTCCCTATTGCTCACATTACTGCCTGAGCTCCACCTCATGTCAGATTAATACAGAAAAGCCATATCTCTGTGAAGCAGGGTTTTCTGTGGTGACAGCAACCAAAACGACATTACAGAGTAGACTGGACACAAACAACATGCTTTGGGAGTCACTGTCTACCATCACAACCAGGTGGGGCTGTCTAGTTGCAGGAAAACAAGCTCAGAGTTCTCACTGATTCTGTGTTATGATGAGTTGTATAATTATTTCAGTATATATTACAATGTAATAATAATAGAAATAAAGAGCACAATAAACATAATGGGCTTGAATCATCCCAAAACCATCCCCACCGGCCAGTCTGTGGAAAAATTGTCTTCTACAAAAACTGGTCCCTGATACAGAGTTCCCTCCATAGAAACTATCATTTCCACATGAGTTACAATTTGCTCCATTGTAGGCATAAAAAAGATTTGGAACTCAAAAAATAATTGGGACTTGCAGATCTGGGAATGGGTAGTTCTATCTTCTGATGTGCACATGGAAGGTCGACCCCCCATTGGGACTGTGGAATGTGCACTAAGGCCTTTGTGCATCCAGAAATAGTCACCCTTGTCTGTTTCACTTTCTTGGCACCCTGGGTGGCAGCTCTAAGTGTCTGAATCTGCAGTGTGACCTTGTTGGGGAACTGGACCTTGGAATTGCATACAATCTAGTTAAAAATGGGTTTACATGTGCTTGGGGAATTCTAACAGCTTATATAATTTACATCTTATTTCAAGAATGTGGTAGCCAATTAAACTGTCTTTAGTAGCAGATTCTTGTGGGAAGACATTAACAGTGATATTTTCACTTGCTTTGTACAAGTTGCTGTGAAAATAATTAGGGTACTAAAATGTTTGCTAATAATATGTTAGGTGGGAAAATGATTGCTCTTTCAAAGAATTCCTGCACTTAGAAAGTTATCTTTTACTTGAAATTTAAATTAAATTTCCTCTCTTCATTTTAAGTTATTAATGCCATGAAGAGTAATCTAGATGGGATAAAGCAATTTTGTTGATTAAAAAAAATCCCTGTTTCCCTGATCCTTCTCTAGTAGGAAATTAGACAAGCAGCATCTTTTCTGAAGATCTCAACTCAGATCATCCTGTGTCCTGTGGGGTCATAAGCTACTCGTGTTTCTCTCTGCCACATCACACCTCAGTAGGTGACTCAGCCTCTGTGTCTTCAGTCTCCTTGTGGTAAGTTGATTGTGTGGGAGTTAACCGGTGAGGTCTTCTTGGGGTCTCTCTCCCACACAACAACTCTGGCTCTGATCATGTGACCAAACCATGCCTCTTCTGCTTCTAACTCCATGAACATGTGGGCTCTGTCTCTCTCATTTCTGTGGAGCCTCTCCATCTCATCCTCAGCCAGGCCACTCAAGACCGTTCCTCACAAGTTCACCAGGTAGCCCTATGGGAGGAAACCCATGCCACGACACCCACCTGCTGACTTACCTGACTTAGAATGGTGTGTGTCCTTAACTGCACTCATGATCGTGATTGTGGTTGTCCGAGTCTTGTCCATCTTCACAGTGAGTTTGGAAGAATCTTGAAAGCAGGCACCTTGTTCTCCTAGATTCTGGTGGTGGTGGAACATAGCTAATGCCTGCTCAGGGAGTGATTTAAGCAGAATGCCTAAAGCTGCTGAAACAGAAGTCACAGTTCCTGATCTTCGCATTGAGGCCTTCTGCAATTGGGATGCAGGTCAATTTTCAACATTCAGGCCTTTTGGAAAACAAAATAAGTACTTGAGAAAGCAGGCATCTTGACCAAACCAATCTCCATATCATCTGCCTAGAAGACGTTTTCTAAATGGCATCAGAACACATGTGAGGCAGATACAAGCTGCAGGCCTTGACTGCCTGGAACATCTATTATTCAAGCGCTGTCATCACAGTGACTCGCCATTGGGACAAACCAGACCAGCCAGTGAGTTCCCCAGACACCCTCACTCGCTATTTGGGATTGATCTGCTGAATGGTGAAATGATCACACTGGTCCTGCAGGTACTGCCACTGCTCTGTTAGGAAACTGCTGGATTCCCTACATCATTCCATATGTTGTGTGTGACATGAGCTGATAAGTGAAGAAACAGGCATCAAACTTTGCCATCATGTAAGTAACTTCTATTGACTGATTGATTCATTGACATATGTAATGTAGTTATTGGACTCCCACCAGATGTCAGACATTTTGCTTTGTGCTGAGATGGGTGCGGCAAAGGGGAACCAGACAGGATATCGTAGTTGTGTAGACAATACACTTGAGTGTCTTCAAGAAGCTTACTCTCTAATAAGCCCTAAATTTTGGAAAACGCTTTTGACATAGCTTTTCAAGCAAAGTATAGATTTGTTCTCATTCCTTTTGGATAGACATCGAATGTGTTTATTGGGTTCTATGGTAAGTGTATGTCTAGTAAAAAAAAATACTGGCCGAGCGCAGTACTCAAGCTTGTAATCCCACAATTTGGGAGGTGGAGGTGAGAGAATTGCCTGAGCTCAGGGTTTGAGACTAGCCTGACAACATAGCAAGACCTCCCTCTACAATAAATAAAAAATTAGCTGGGTGTGGTGGTGCATGCCTGTGGTTCCTACTACCTGGAAGGCTGAGGTGGAAAGATCGCCTAAGCCAAGTAGGTTGAGGCTGCGGTGGCCATGAGTAGCATGACACTGTACTCCAGCCTGGGTGACAGAGTGAGATTCTGGCTAAAACAAAAAAACAACAACCAAAAAACCCCCCAAAACTAACAAATATTCATCCAAAGTGTAACATTTTACATTCACACCAACAATGTATGAGAGTTCCCATTAGAACCCATGCTTTCAAACATTTCATAATGTCTGTCTTAATTTTAGCTATTCTAGTTGGTGTGAAGTGATATCATATTTTGTGAAGGGTCTGTTAAAATGTTTGCCCTTTTTATTGGATTGTTTCTCTTTTTTATTATTATTTAGTTCTAGGAGTCCTTTATGTATTGTTAAGAATTTTGAGAATTTTTTTCTAAAAAAAATTATATATTTATTTTGTTAATGGTTTACTCTAATCAGCAGAGTATTTTAAGGGTGGCTCAGGGTGGGGTGAGGCGATGCAACTGGTGAGGGATCCTGGAGCTCCACGGGCTTAGAGCTGTGGCCGCCCCAGGCAGGACAGCCGCGGCAGTGGCGGTGGCAGTGGCCACCACGCAGTGTGTGGGCCTGAGGAACAGGCTGGGAATAGGAGGAACAGCCACCCGGGGGGAAGGTGAGTCTTTATGGACAGTCGCTTTTGCAAAGAATATCACAGTCCAACCTGTCCTGTTGCCATCTTGCCGGAAGTCCTGAGAAATTTAATATTTGATTGAAAAAACCAGAAATGTGGTTAGCTTTTTTAGTTTGACATAAGAACGGACAGGAAAAGACATGAGGAACGTTTTGGGGGTAATAATGTCCTTTATGCTGTTGAAGTTTGGTTACACAGGTAAACTTCAAAATTCAGAAAATGTACATTTAATGTTGTGCATTTTAATGTATATATTTTATATTTTAAAAAGCCCTAAATAGATACAAAGCTCTTATAATGCTATCAGTGGTGAAGCATTTTTGGAACAAATATATAAATGTCTAAAATTTACCCTAAAATGTGTCAAAAATAAAATGTGTTGAGACTGGCATGGCGACAACCATCTGTAATCCTAGCACTTTGGGAGGCTGAGGTAGGAGGATTGCTTGAGGCCAAGAGTTTGAGATCAACCTGAGCAGCGAGACCCTGTCTCTAAAAAACTTAAAAAAAAAGTAGACAATGAAGGAGAGAAAAGGAAATGTAAAATATGTTGCTGAATGTTTTAAAAAATGACAGAAACAATTAAATATATCTGTCACCCCTTTAAATGTATAAAGACTAAATACTCCAATGAAAAGACCTGAATTGTCAGACTGGAAAAAAGTCACAAATGAACTATATTCTTACAAAAAATATAACCATCACAATTGAAGACATAGTACAAACAATGTGCGAGATCTAGACATTAATATTCTTAAACTTTAAAAAATATAAAATTAAAGAAGATCTAAATAAAGGTTATACACCGTTGTCATAGATGAATGGCGGGTAAAAGTGTCATGAGTCCCCAAACTGACCTATGGGTTTAGTGCAATGCAACCCTAATTAGGCTATTTTTTTTTAATGAGAAGAAAAAAACAAATTTTATGATGCTAAAATTTAAAAAATCAAAACAATATCAAGTTTGGCAAAAATGTATAAGACTGGCCCTCTCGCACGCTTGGAGTGGAAGTGCAGATTTATTTCACTTCGCAAATCTGGTCACAGGATCTACTCTGAGTGCACGCTTTGCCAACACTATGTGTGATATGTACACTACGATAGCACTCTATGCCTGAAAACAGCACGCCACCAGCAGAAAGAATAAATTTAGCATACTTCCACCACAGAATACCATCCAGCAATAAAACGAATGGATAGTAATCAAATGAGGTTACAGGGATGCTGGACTCCTGAGAGGATGGTACATTTGGAGTCACTGACTCAGTGGTCGTCTAGATGCACTGAATTGTCAGAGTCTTCAGAGAATCCAGATAACTGGGTTTGTATATCAGCTTATTTGCATTTCCTGTGGTTATTGGCTCATGACTGAGCAGGTCTGCATCTTGGACAATAAATTGTGCAGTATGTTTGTGCACTGGGTGTGATGAATGAGTCCATTTGCAAGTGTTGAGTTAGCACCTACTGTGTTCAAAATTATTCTTGTATAGTAGTGACCAAATTCTCTTCCACATTAAGCTTATGTTCTAGTAGATGTTGTTCTTGCAAATAAAATAGACCTATATGTGCTACCACAAAGGAGTAAGTCTAATTTTAGCTTCCTAGTCTGAGTTAGAATCAAAGCACCCAGAACTAATTGATCGTTTTCACACGTCCAGGATGACTTCCCTACAATGATACTTAGTGTTCTAGAAATCATTAAAAAAAAAACTCTTATAGGCTTATTCCAAATACATTTTAGTCAGATGTCTTTGGTAAAATGCTGTTTTTTCATTAAAAGACTATTTAATCATATAAATAATATGCTTGTTTTATATTAGGAAATGAAGTTTACCAAATGGCAGGTAAATAGAACTTGATGTTGGTAAAAAGAAAATATATAAGTGAATGGAGCAAAGTTGACAAAGACGATATCATAACAGTAGCCATCTCTGAATTATCATATCTTCAGCTTGATTACATTTTCTTCTATATTTTTTCTACTTGTGAAAAAATTTATACGATGCCCAGATGCTATTTTGTCATAAGAAATAAAGGGTTTTTGTTTGTTTGCTTTTTAGTCAAGATCTTACTCTTGTCCAGACTGCAGTGCAATGGAACAATCATGGCTCACTGCAGCTTCAACCTCCTAGTCTCAGGTGGTCCTTCTAACCTCACCCTCCTGAGTAACTGAGGCTACAGGTGTGTATCATCACACCTGGTGAAGTTTTTGAATTCTTTGTAAAGATAAGGTCTTACTATGTTGCCTAGGCTGATCTTGAATTCCTGAACTCAAGTGATCATCCTGCTTTGTTCTCCCAAAGTGCTACGATTACAGGTATGAACCACCTGGCTAAAGATATCTTTAAAATAAAAAACCAAGAGGAGGATATTCACCATCAGTTTTATTATTATTATTAATTTTAGTAGGAGTCTCATTCTTTCACCTAGGCTGGAATGCAGTAGCACAATCTTGGCCACCGCATCCTTGGCCTGCTGGGCTCAGGTGACCCTTCCACCTCAGCATTCCAAGTAGCTGTGACTACAGGCACACCACCCCACCCAGCTAATTTATTTTCTTTAATTTATTGTAGAGACAAGGCCTCACCAAATTGTCCAGGCTAGTCTCGAAATCCTGGGCTCAGGCAATTCTCTCGCCTCTGCCTCCCAAAGTGCTGGGATTACTGGCGTGATTCACCGTGCCTGGTCTGGTTCTATTTTTAAAAAGAAACTTCCTATAACTAACAGTGGGTCCACCTTTTAATTTTTTTTAAAAACTAAAAATGTTATCATTCCTGCTTGTAGTCATGTATGCATGTAATCATGCGATCATTTACGAATTAAAAGATGTATTGTTTTTCGAAAATCCACTGAGAGGTAAACTTCAAAGTATGGAGAACAAGTGTTTTAAACAAAAAGGCAGCTGGGGTCACCGAAAAATATACCAAGAATACCTTCCTTCCATTGTCTTTGTTTTAAGCAGGCTACTTTCGTGGGTCTCAGTGATACTGATTTCAAAAGGCAGCTGTTAATTCATGCTCTGTGTGATTCTTTCAGGTACTGGAGTGATTTTCCACACAGATCTGTTCACAGTGTTGTCAAAGATTTTCCTTGACAAAATCAGGTACTGGAGTGATTTTCCACACAGATCTATTCACAGTGTTGTCAAAGATTTTACCAGGCCCATTCCTGTGGTCCTAATCCCGTGAGATACTCCTTTTTGTGGCTGTTTTCCATGAATCCAATGGGTCTCTGAGACCCAGGAAGGAAAATGAATCCCTGCAATGCCCGGGACTTCGAGAGGCTCACCACAGTGGCTGGTGTGGCAGTGTATTCAGTGGTCCTTGACCTGCGTTTACTTTTCTGAGGTACGCCTTTTCCTTGAGAAACAGGTGCTATTAGTGTGCCTGAATAAAAATTCTGCAAAGGTGAAGGGAGACTCTGAAGCCTGTAGGATACCTCAGTAGTGACTGAATGGACAACTTCCAGCCACTAGTGAACCCCAACTGTGTGAGAAGCAAGCAACATTCCACTCATCTACCATGTGGCTCTGTAACCTCGTGATGGCAGTCACTGACTTGCAGACACTTTCTAGCACTTTCTATGTCCTCAGTACCCTAAAGAGGCTTATAAGCTTTCTTTGTATGGGTTCAAGCAACCTTGAGGATAAGCTGCATTTATGTGTGAAGTTGAACACATATTGTTTCCAAGGACATGATGTGACATTGTGGTTTACATTTGAGGAAAATACCCAGCTCCACACATTCTTCTGGAAGCTTCTCTTTTGCTCAGGCAGCTCTTTCTTCTCAGAAATCCTACCTATTTCCCTGAATGCTGCCATGGCAAGGAATTTTGATTTTGTGCCACGTGCAATTTATATAAGGCTGGGTTTTCTTGGAGTTTATTGTGATAGCGTCTTTCTGTTGTGGACACAAGGATAAAAGCAAAGACAGGTATTTTGTGAGCACTGGGACCCTGAGGGCTCCGAGTCCATCTGGCCTCACTTCATTCAACCATCTAGTCCCCAAGCTGAACCCCTGCAATGCCTGGGAATCCAAGAGGCTCACCACAGCAGCTGGTGTGGCAATGTGTTCGGTGGTCCTTGATCTGCATTTACTTTTCTGAGGTGCATCTTTTCCTTGAGAAAGAGGTGCCATTAGCGTGCCTGAATGAAAATTCTGCAAAGGAGAAGGTAGACTCCAAAGCCTGTAGGACACCTCAGTAGTGACTGAGTGGACAACTTCCAGCCACTAGCGAACCCTGAATTGTATGAGTTTCATTGCTTGAGACCTATGGCCTGGGCCTTCCTTGGAGTGAGAGGAACTCCTGCTTCCAGGTCAAGGCATGGGCTGACTGGGCAATTCCTTCCAACACATAGTTGTACCAGAAGGCAGGAAAAAGTTTCACTTGGTAAATGACAGGTGATACTTCTCTCCACTGCATGTGTTCATGGCATTTTGAGGGATATGAGTTGACTTGTGGTCTAGCCAAGTCTGTATCTCTGAGTCATGTTGAAGGGGTTTGGCATGGCAGAGTGTTTTATATTTATACAGACAAGGTAAATATTTCCCCTTAGGCTGGAGGATGAAGGCAAGGCATCCTTCTCAAGGTCATCCTTGAAAACGAATCTGTGGTCATTTCTGGACCCAGCCACCTCCTGGAGGGTTTGAGCATGCCCCTGGGACAGCCCTGATGGGATGGTGCAACCAACCATGTAATGGGTGGCTTGGGCCAGGATCTCTTTTTCATTCTTCTCCATATACTGATATGGACCCAATGACCTGCTCTTGAAAGTGGCCACTAGCTATGTTTATCCGGGCTACCGGGCTCTCTCCATGCCAGGTGGGTGGCATTTTCAGGAACTCCAAGGTAGGCATGGGCCTTTCCCAGGCCTTGGCATAAAGAATCAACAAGTCCTCTTGCCGTCACATCTTTTGACGTCACTCAGGACTCCCCTCGATGCATCTGCACACTGACATAAAGTTCCAGGTAAGAATGAATCCTACTTAAGCACAGTATCTCATACTAAATTTTCATAACCTTAACCTTGAGGAGCTTTGATGTCTTTTCACTCTAAGAAAAATCAATCCACTGCATGATGGCTCAGGGTCTTTAAGAGAGCTATAATCTGGTTCGCTTAATTAGTTAAATAAGATTTAGACAATTATGTATATCAAATTTTATGTATAAACACACACACACACACACACACACACACACACACACACACACACACACATATATAACAAAAACCATTACTGCACATTCCAAAGGGCATTCTAATTACTTAGTTATCTTGAAATTTAATTGTATTGGATTTTATTTTAAGCAAGTGAAGCTATGACTCTTTCAGTTTTTCCGAGTTACACATCTACAGGTGAAAAGGCAGGTTCGGTGGCTCAGCCTGTAATCCTGCACTTTGGGAGGCTGAGGTGAGTGGATTGCCTGAGCCCACGAGTTCGAGACCCGCCTGGGCAACTTGGTGAGACCTCATCTCTACAATAAATCAAAAATTAGCCAGGCGTGGTAGTGCGCACCTGTAGTTCCAGCTACTTGGAAGGATGAGGGGGAAGGATGGCCGGAGCCCAGCAGGTCGAGGCTGCGGTGGCCGGGAGCGGCCACTGCACTCCAGTCTGGGCGACAGAGTGAGACTCCAACTCGAAAAAAAAAAAAAGAAAGAAAAGGCAGGGTGCTCTAATTGGAGGAAGAATCTTCCTTTTGCCCAGAGAAAGCTTGCGCTATAAAAGATGCATCCTTATTGTGAGGGGCTGTTGCTTCTTCAGGTGTCCCCAGAGCATGTTTAGAGAAAGGAAATGGGAAGGCATCTATTATGGATGTGTTTTAAGATCAAGGAGGAAGGAAGGACAGGCATGAAGAGTTATTGAGAGTTTCTCACTGCTAGTTGTTGGAAGGGTGCCTGCTATCAAGGATGTCCTTGAGTCCTCAGGATATATTGGGGGAGGCCCCGTCTGAGGTTTTGAGAGTCTGGCCAGGCGCCTAAGGTGACACACTAAGTTTGTGATGAGGGTCCTGTGACTTGGGATCATTGCAGTTCCCATTCTGCCTATTTCATCAGTCACATCCCAGGGGTTGTGGCCCAGGTGGGCTTGTCTTGAGTGTCATCACTGCATGGACCTACGGCTAGAAGGACAGTGGCTCTTGGCCTCATTCTTGGCAAAAAAGAGTAGGGAATTCTTGTAACTTTAAACCAGGAACTTCAGCCCTGAAAGTCCAGTTTCCTGGGGTCAACAGGCTCCTGGATTTACTCTTACGGTCAGATGAGAGCATCTTGGGGTCTTCCCTGCTCTCCTGGCTGGACCAGAGCTTCTTTTGCAGGGATCTTGAGAGTCAAGCCTTTTTCTATTTGGTTCCTTTCAATGCACTTACATGGATGCAGTTGAACATTTATGGAACGCCATGTGCGTGCAATGTCCTATGCCATGCACTTAGGCTTGTTTCCCCGGTGTCCTCTCCCCTACACCATGTCAGGTGGTGGTCTCACTGCGTTCATACTGTTAATTGTGAGGGGGACACTGGTGCTCTGTATTACAATAGGTTTACAGTCTCCTGACTGCTCTCTTTGATATAGAACTCTTCCTTAGACGGATCCACAATCATTCTTCATGATGATTGGCAATTCTGGTCTAAAATTAAAAGATCTATAAGTAAAAACTAGATATGGTCTTAGGGCTGGGAGTGGCACTCACTGAAAATGAGAATGTTTTTGATTGCTTGTGATTGATAAATAGGACTTATAGTGCTGAATTCTGGAAAACGATATTTACCAAATTATCATCTTTGCTTTAGGAAATTGGGCTTTCTTTTTCTCTCACACCAAAACGTACAGAAAGAACAGACCTTGAAAAGAGAATGAATCAGCAGATGAAGCACATAAGCAGAGAGAAGCTTTTACAGCAGAGGCTATTTTGGGAATTTGGTTGGTTCCCTTTGTGGGAATAATTTATCATTTTTTCTTCTTTTTTTTTATGTGCACAGCATTTTGTTAAATGGCTTTTTGGTAAATTGCTGGCTTCAAATGTGATTAGAAAATGATTGTTCTGATTATAACTCACCAAAGGCCTTTATTGTGCAAGAGGCAGGTGTGTGATGAAGACTCAGAAGTTGTTAGCGACCAACACATCTTACTAACACTAATTGGTAGCCCTGGCTCAGCTCTGGATGAATGTCCACCCAGGGAGGTGGATGTGTTGTGTACCCGTGTGGGTCCTCCCTTTCCCTTCCCCTCGTTCTCCTTATCTGTGAAGACTCCAGAGTCAAGGAAGGCAGGGCTCAGAGAAACACACACAGGCTGAAGACTTTCCTGTCTCCTTGGGGTGAGCCAGATTCTTGACAGGGCTCTGAACTCATGAAAGCCCTAGGTGCTGTTAGTCCTACCCGGGAGATTTCTTTCATGACCTTCCAGGTCAAAAAGCTTGGAAGCACGGCTACACTTGGAGGCCTGTGCAGTCAGTTGCTTCTACTGCCTTCTCTTCGAATAGAAATAGGGCTGACACTGGTTGACGTGATGCCTGTGTGTGAACAAGAAACACAATCTCCTCTAGCACCAGAACTGGGTCCTGTGCTGGACACACACCTGCCCATCTGTAGGCAGCAGCTCTGAAAGAGACAGGTATATGTTGTGATGCATGGCCCAGAGCCACCCCTGGAAAGAAGCATCTCCTTTCTTGGGTGCTGGGGATGCCATGGGGATTACCTCAGCCAAGAGAGGTCACATTCCTTGCTATGACCTGCAGTCAGAGGCTGATGCCCCAACTTGGGGCAACTCTGAAGGCTCATCTCAGCATTAAGACTCCCTACAGGTGGGCTGGGCTCCCTTCTCCTTCAGTCCAATCTCTCCAAGGGTTGTGATTGCAAGAGCATGTGCTAATAAACTGCATACTAGCTTCATCTTAGAGCCAGCTTCCTGGGAAACTAGTCTGTGACAATGAATGGGCCTCAGAGGATTCCCTCAGCTCTCAGCTTGAGGTCTATACCACGAAAATACTCTAACCCTTGTGTTTTTTTCTAAAAGTAGCTCGAGTGATATTTGCAAAATACTAGTTTGATCATGCCATCCTTTTGGTTTGACGAATGCTTTTTTGGTTTATCTTTGTTCTCAGGGACAAACATCAATACCTCCCCTATGGGACTGATACACAGGCTGGCCATCTGATTTTCCAATCAAACTAGAACAGTTTAGAGAGTACAAGAGTGACCAAATAAATAGTTTAACTTCCATTATTTTTGAAATGTTTATTTGATGAATAACAAGTCAATTTTATTATGTTACTGGACCTCGAAATAATTCTACTGAAAATGATTAAAGCACTGTGTAACACATGCAAACAACGTATACATTCATGCTACATTTAATTTTCATATTAATAGTCTGAATATTAAGATAAAATGAGCAGAATAATCATTTTTGGTCCACTTTTACAAACTTTATCAACTATTTAGCATTTTTATCTTGACTATTAGGTCACTGGTATTTTTCTGTAGAATGTATTTTTATTGAGGTCTTATTTTTTTCATCATATTTAAAAAATACTGTAAAATTCTACAAATTTGAAATCAATTTGAAGTTACTGATGTCTTTAACTGGCTCTTATATATAACACAGCATTTTTAATCTAGAGAATACTCTTCCAACAGGTGCTGACATACTTGGTGAGCTCAGAGTATAGGAGGAACTTCTCAATTCTCATTTTCATATTGAACTACATAAATATTTTAGGCCAATAATCTTCATAGCTTCTGATTTTTGTCTTCCTTCAGAGTACTACTCTTTGACAAATATTTTTATAACAATTAAATTTAAATAAATTGCGTCTGCTTAGGAATGTTTTAAATTTTCACCAAATTTTGGTGTCGAAGGTCACAAAACTTCTCAATTTAATTTCCATTCTGATGATGAATGTATACTTCACAATTGAAAGTTAAAATTCTGTCAGAAAATTTTTCACAAAAGCTGAGACATGAAACCTCAAAATTACATTCTGAGCAGATATATGATCTCATCTTTTAATTTTAGTTACTTAATTGCTCTTTAAGGCTAAATTTCATTGTCTTTCTACTCGTCAGCTTTGTTTTAGATAACTGAAATTTGCTAAAAACTTCAGAAGCTAAGGTTTTCTTGTCCTGCCTTACTGAATACTTGAATTTAGAGATTTCCAATTTTGCTTGGAAGACTTCAAAACACTCAATTTTTTTTTCAGGACACTCTGATTTACAAACATAGTGATTACAGGCATAAACCTTTTGCTATGAAAAGAATTTTATTGACATATGTTGTACTTAAAGCACATAAATTTTACAAGTACAGTTTGATCTTGATGAATTTTAGGAACAACTTACCTGGATAACCACAAACAACCCAGACAAAGATTTAAAGTATTTTCAGGTCCCTTTCCAGGCCTTACCCCTCATGGTCAAAACTCCCATGATGGGGTTCCCTATTTGACCTCTGTCCCCATATAGTGTCAGAAAAATAGCCTCCCAAAATGTCCATGTCCTAATCCCTAGAACCAGTGAGTATATTATGCTACTCACAGGGGACTTAAGGTAACAGGCGAAATTAAGGCTGCTAATTAGCTGACTTAAAGAGATTATCCTGAATTATCTGAGGGGACCCAGTGTAATCACAAAGGTCTTGAAATGTGGAACACGAAGGAAAATCAGAGTGAGAGGAATGCCATGTGAGACCTGACTGGCCATGACTGGCTTTGAAGATAAGGAAGACACCAGGAGCCAATATACAGGCAGCTTCTAGAAGCTGCAAAAGGAAAACATATTCTCCCCCAGAGCCTGCAAAAGGGAATGTTTCCCTGCTGACCTTGATTTTCAACCAGGGAGTCCTATATTGAACTTCTGACCTCTGGAACTGTAAGATAATAAATCTGTATTGATTTAAGCCACTAAATTTGTGATAATTTGTTAAAACAGCAGTAGAAAATTCGTATGCCTCATGTATTACATGGATCTATTTTTCTTTTCTTTTTGGGGTCTGACTTACAGCAAAATGTATAAGTCATCAGTGTAGGTTTTGGAGTGATTTGGCAAGGTAGAGACACCTGTATAATCAACCAGCCCAATCAGAGTATTTCCCTCATCTCAGAAAGTTCCCTTGAATCGCTTTCCAATTAGCCCTGCCTCATCCCCAGAGATAGCTACTGTTTTGATTTTTATCACCATGAATTAGTTTTGCCTGGTATTGAGCTTCATACTAATGGAATCATAAATCATAAGTATGTATTCTTTTATGTCTGACTTTTTTTTTTCTTTTTGCTTAGCATCATGTTGTATCCAATCTCCTGTTGGTGGACATGGATGATTTCCAGGCTTTGGCTATAATGAATACAACTGCTAAGACTGTTATTTTACAAGTTACTTCTGGTTGCATCCTTTTATTTCTCTGTACCTCAGAGTTGGGTTACTGAGTGATGGTGAAAATGTCTTAACCTTGTAAGAAGCAACCAGTATGTTTTTCAAAGTGACTGTCCTGTTTTGCATTCCCACCAGCAAAGCAAGAGTGATCCAGTTGCTCCAAAATCTCTGTGACACTTAGTGTTGTCAATCATGCTAA
The DNA here is from genome assembly GCA_027257055.1 of Cephalopachus bancanus. Classification (NCBI taxonomy): domain Eukaryota; kingdom Metazoa; phylum Chordata; class Mammalia; order Primates; family Tarsiidae; genus Cephalopachus; species Cephalopachus bancanus. The sequence continues at coordinate 8,133,927 of JAPVLO010000011.1, read as the reverse complement.
TTACAGCCATTGAAGTGGATGTGCAGTGGTAACTCATTGTGATTCTAACATGTGTCTGCTGCTGACTAATGACTGTTGAGTTTCTTCAAATTCTTTGTTAGACTTCATTCTTTGTAAGGCGTCCTTCACATCTTTTGCCTCTTTTTAAGATTAGATTTTTTTATTATTATTAATTTGTTGGCTTTTTAGAAAAATGACTCCCGGGGTACACTTCCTCTGTCAGATACATGCATTGTGTGTGAATATTTTCTCCTGTGTCTCTTACCTTCTCGTGTTCTTAACTGCATCCTCTGAAAAGCATGAGTTTATAGTTTTGCTGAAGTCCAATTTATCATTGTTTTGCTCTTTTGACTTGCGCTTTAGTGTCCTCTGAGCTATTATGAAGATGAAAGCTTACATTTTGTGCTAGAGGCTTTCTCGTTTCAGTTTTCCATTCAGGTCTACAAGCCATCTTGAATTAACTTTTTTATATCTCTTCATAATATAGAGGTCAAGGTTTAGTTTTGTTTCCATGAATATCTAATTGTTCCAGCACCATTTGTACCATGAAATACCTTTTTTCATTAAACATCATTTTTAAACAACAACAACAACAAAAACACAAAAAAGGGGTTATTCTGTGCCTGTGCATATGTTAAAAATTTGTAGATACAATAATAACATTTATGTTTTCACTAGTAGAATATCTCAGCAGGTTTGAATACAATGAAGAAATATAGATGCACCGTCATCAACTTCAAGTACAATTCTGATGCATAGATTTTTAATTTAGTAAGAACATTGCTTTTGCCATGATATTTTGTTCCACCAAAATTTGTGTTCACATCATTACACAAACAAAAAGTTTATATATTCAATGTTTAATTTTTAAATGAAAATACAATTAACAGTAGTGAAAATTAGCACAAATGTTTCACCTTCATAAAAATTAACTTCCAAAAGATTTCCTTTGATTCCATAAATGATATGGAGGATTCAATAATTGTCATAATTATCTGGTTTTCTTTTTTGAAGCATTTGACAACATTGATCTAAAACTGCATCATCTAGCTGTTTGCAAAGATTTCTTGTTGTGAAGCCAATTTATTAATAGTTATTTCTTCACTTTTTTGTAATTGTGCAAGAAAACTTGGAATTGAAAATGGGCAATATTAATTTCGCAGGTAATCATTTGATTTAAAGTCAAGCTATTCAGAGCAAAAAGTCACTTTGCCTCTGCAGCCGTTCCTGTTATATTGTCACCTTCAGGGGTCACCTTGTTAAAAATCACTGGTATTTCCACAGAAGCTTTGTGTCCTTTGATTTTGCTGTGTTCTGCGATGTCACTATGTCCTGCATGTGCTCAGTGGATGGTAAAGATTGACAGATAACCTGGTGCACTCTGCACATCTATCACCAACATTCTGGAAACAAAAATCATTTTTCATTAAACACGTACTTTCATTTTTTAGCTCATTGTAGCTAAATGTGCTTAATGAAAATACAGCAAATAAACAGAAATGGCAATTTTTACAATATATTTGAAAGCTACAGTAGCAGTATTCAGATGCTCTGAGTCATCCGATTTTGTCTGTATTTCTTGCACACCTGACCTATGATTTCTCACATTGACTGTAACCTTGCTGACGGTCAAGGATCCTACTTGCTTCCACAAGTATTTTGACACCCTTTGCTACTAAATCAATAGAGAGCAGGGGTAGCAGATTGTAACAATGTTCCCACTGCAGCCTGAGAGAAGGATGCAGCTCGTAGCTGCTGTGTCCAAGCATTTGCATCAGCAAGTGCCCCGCATTCTGCCCTTGAAAAGAGGTCATACAAACCTCACACGCTGCTTGACCAGAGCACACCCGTTGCTGGAACAATAAAGAGCTCTGCTGAGCCCATTGTACATTGTTTTGGTGCAACTGGCAATAAGAATGCTTAGTTCTAAGCATTAAAACTCTAAGACAAATATTAAATCCAATGGGAAGCCAGAGACCCGGGCATAGGTCAGGACCTTCTCTTTCCAACGGGGACAAATAGTCACCCACCTATAAGATGATGCATGTTTCCCCACGCCCCAACCTCCTCATCCTCATTGCATAAGCTCTGACCCCAGCACTGTCTCCAGCGTTTGAGACCTTCCGTGGTACTTGGTTCCAGCCTGTCTCCCTTCCTGGACTTCAGCTCCACAGGTAGCGGTCCCGAGGGCATGATTCACTGGGCCTTTCTGTCCAGCAGGGCCACGCTAGAGCTCGAGCAGGATGTGGAGTGACTTGGGGCCGGCTAGAAACAAGGAGGCAGAGGGAGCACACTGGCTGCCTGGGTCCCCTGGGGAGAGGGCCCCTCCTGTGGCGACTGCATACCACTCACGTGGAGGGTGGGGCACGACAGCTTGCAGATGGAGCCCCAGGGACCAAGTGGCGTTTCCTGACTGTCCAGGACCTGCAACTGTTCATCACTCGTCTCCTCTTGGCATTTTGTGGACACTTGAAGAATGCTGAGTACTGGGTTCCAGGGGAGCGTGCTAAATCCACAGCCATCTCAGTCCACGGTCCGCTTCTCTCCTCCACCCAACACACACACAAACACTCACACACCGCATATGCCACCTACACACCACACACACACAACACACATCACATACAGACACATGCACATGCACACACATCACACACTACACACATCACATACACACAGTCACACATACCACATACACCATACACCACACCCGCCACATACACACCACACACAAACATATGTACACACAAATACATACACACCATACATCACATACACACACACACACACAAAAATCACACATATACACGTCATACATCACACACACACCACATATGCACCACGCACAAACACATGCATACACAAACACACAAACACTACATATACACAAACACACATACCACATACACACACCATACACCTCATACACACCACGCACCACATACAAATTTACATACTACGTAAATATACCACACACAACACATACACACTACATATACCACTATACATGTAAGAACATGTGCACAGCACACATACCACACACACAAACACACATACTCAAACACGTGTCTCTTGATAGCATAATAATATTTTAGAAGCATAGCGGTCAATATATTTATGTATCATAATCTTTTTTCAATTGAATATATTAAATACAATTTACACAAATAAATATGTATTTATTTAGGTAAAGTGCTACAGTAACGAACTTTGTCTGAAATCTTGAAGACTTGCTGTGGCAATGGCTTGTTTCTACCATAGTTATGCATCCAGTACACAGTAGCAGGAGACTCAGTTCCACGCGGTACCTCAGGGAACAAGGCTCACAGAGGCCCCATCTCTTGTGGCTGCATCCTCAGTCACTGTAGCTCAAGGCCATATGCCTGCTCTTGAATGCTTTGTCCAGCATTGCCACATACCACTCTGCTTCCAGTTCGTTAATCAAACAGAACAAAGAAGAGCAGCCCAGGGTTGTACCCCCTGTGCCCCTACCTTTTGACTTTTAATTGGGGTTGACTGAGAAGGCACTATGGAGACCCCAGAGCTGGGCATTGATTCACCCAACATCTGCTCTGCCAGGTCATGGTTGGACCCGGTCATGCTGGCTTCCTCTTTTCAATAACTACAACTCTCCTCAGGATATCCCCTGACCTCTACACCCTTAGTGAGGGCTGTGGTTTTCCACTGCTGCTAAGAATTCCTTGATCACCATCCCTGGCGGGCGTCTTTGACACTATCCATGGCTTTGTTCATCCTCACTGACCCTTTATATTGGCTTCTTTGTGTGTTCCATGTGTTTCATTCTGGGGCCCCAATTGCTGCAGCTTCTTTGCTCTCAGAGGACAATACCAACCCCTCCCTGGAAGAAACAACTCCAAGTCCCATCCAAGGGCTGACTTGAGCTCTGAAGTCCAAGATCTCCCCAGGTTGCACTGTGGCCATGACATCAGGCAAGACATAGTTCCTCTGATTCCATTCCCAGGACTGCAAAGGGAGGTTGGCCACACCCAAAACACAAGGGTGGAACCTCAGCAAGTTGATGGTGGTAAGCATTCCCGACCAAAAGTTGACAAGAGACTTTACAGAAAGCAATGGTGTCTGTCAGTTCTAAAGGCGTGATGACAATCATATTACAGAGATGCTTGTTCTGGAGGTGAGACTATGACTTCACTAGCTCTGGGTTGCGGTCTCTGGGAGAACTCTTCTTGTGTTCTCTGGTTCCTGAATCCTCCTTTTGGCCTTCTTTTTTTTTTTTTGGAGTTGGAGTCTCACTGTGTCGCCCCGACTGGAGTGCAGTGGCCGCTTCCGGCCACTGCAGCCTCGACCTGCTGGCTCCGGTGATCCTTCCGCCTCAGCCTTCCCAGTAGCCAGAATTACAGGCATGCGCTACCACACCCGGCTGTTTTTTTGATTTATTGTAGAGATGAGGTCTCTCTGCCCTGGCAGGTTGGGAACCCACGGGCTCAGGTACTTTTGGCCTTCTTGTACACTCTTCTGTTTTATGACATCAGATGTGTATTTTGTGGAATGTGTCTGTTCTGAGAGGTGCATGGCTTTGTCAGTTCACATCTTGCCTTCAAAATGTTTGGACCTCGAGTTTCAAGCATTCACATGCTCTCATGCTTTTTTGAGGCCAGGTCGACAGTTTGTATGGCAACCTAATTCCCATAAAATCTCAGTAGACTTTTTGTCCGTTTTCTGTATATACAGTCTACACACCTCTTTTTTTGGCTGTTATAAAAAATATTGCACCAGATGGCATTAAAAAGGCAAGGAACACCTCATTTGAAACAATCACCACTAGGGTCAAGACTATGACACTAGGGGAGAGAGGCTGAAACCAGGTTGGGCCAAAAATCAGAGTGACGGGGTCAATGAATGAAAAATAACTGAGATACTGATGAGATATCAAGGATGGGGGAAGAAGAAGTTGATTAGATATCAACAGTGGGGTCATCCTTGCTAACCTGCCTTGGTAGGATTCTTGTTCAAACTGGCCTCGACAGGATTCCTGTGAAAACTGGACTGTGCAGACCTAGGAAAAGGTCTTGTTAAGAGGACTCAGTGGAGTCTGACTCTAGTTGGTCAAGGAGGAATTCCTGTGAAGACATAGTTCTTGCATGTGCTATATTCCTTCACTTTATTGCCCCTTTCCTTCACGGAGAGGTTTTATTTATTTATTTCTTCCTTAATGGAAGCTTGGAGGTTTTATCAGATTATCATCCCCCAAAGTCTTTTAAAGTCTTATGTCTCGAGTCTGCTGTGAGCCGTGATTGTTGTGATCATGCCACTGCACTACAGCCTGGGTGACAGAGTGGGAGCCCAACACCAAAAAAAAAAAAAAGATTCCATGTGTTACTCTTTGGGGTCTAACATCACAGGGTCTCCACATCCTGGCCTCTCTCTGACCTCATTCATCGCTGCCTGCAGACTAGCCAGTGCTTCCTGCTCCATTATCTTCCTGGTAAACCTCTCTGAACTGCAATCGCAGCCAGTGTACACTACCACTTTGTCATGGTCTTGTATAGATCTGCTTTGTCTTCGCTTCTGAAATCAGTCCTCTTGTTACACACTGCTCCACTGTTGAGTCTGTGTTACATATGTTGGGCTTTTGTTTCAGCAGTGCCCCCACCTTTGCCCTCTCTTGTGGCAACAGATACATCCTTAAATTGCACTGGTTTAACCCAATGACACTTGATGTCCTGCTCACACAACAGGCACTAGGAGAACAGCAAGAGTTGATGAAACTCTGTCAACGTGGAGCTGAAAATATGGGACAAATAGCCACAGTGGAAGAGGTTACTGGAGTTTTGTGCAACGGCTTTTGAGTACTTCAACCTAGAATTGGCACAGTCACATCTGCTCATGTCCTGCTGGCCAGAAACAGTCACATGGCCCAGAGACCCTGGCAGGGGACTGAAAAGTACGGTGGAACACACGGACATTTGGTGCATGGTCAATGAGTCTCCTACAGCAAGTTTCAATGATATTATGAGTAAATAATTTCAAAGATTTCAATTATCTGAATAAATAATTTCAAATATATTATGAATAGATAATTTATTATGAATAAATAAGCATACACACACACACACACACACACACACACACACACACACACACACACACTCCTGAAATAGCCATTGTGAAAAACACCCTATTTAATCAACTTTATGCTATCCGTCATTTTGCTTTTTTTTTTTTTAGTTGGAGTCTCACTTTGTCACCCAGACTGGAGTGCAGTAGCACGCTCCCGGCCACCGCAGTCTCAACCTGCTGGGCTCTGATGATCCTTCCGCCTCAGTCTTCCAAGCAGCTAGAATTACAGGTGTGTGCTACCACGCCCAGCTAGTTTTTTATTTACTGTAGAGACGAGGTCTCGCCAAGTTGCCCAGGCGGGTCTCAAACCCGCGGGCTCAGGCAATCCACTCACCTCGGCCTCCCAAAGTGCTGGGATTACATGCTGAGCCACTGAGCCCGCCCTGTCATTTTACATTTTAACATCTATAGCAGATTAAATCTTTCAGGAATGGCTGCAAAATCCTCTCCCACTCCACATGCCCTTCTGCCATGACTTCATCCTTGTCCTATTCCCATCAAGAGCTGGGCCTAATTCCCTCACCCCCATCTTGGATCTGGGCTGGCCTTAGGGACACTAGTAACCAACAGAGGTGGCAGAAATGATACTGCATCACTTCCAAGGATAGACTAGAAAGGGTGACGCTGTTTCTTCCTGTTTTTCTGGAAGGCTCAATCTGGAAACTTTTGTCTCCCCAAATCCATATGTGGAAGTTGTGCCTATCAATGTGATGATATTAAGAGGAGAGACATTGTGGAGCCTCCTTGTTGGGATTAGTGTTCTTGTCTGCAGACAGCAGGAAGCTTGCTTTCTCTCTCTCTGCTCTCCACCCTGTGAAGATACAACCAGAAGACTGCCATCTGCAAACCAGAAAAAGGACCTTCACCAGAAAATGATCTGCTGGCTCTTTGAGGACTTAGAGGACTTCAGCCTCTAGAGCTGTGAAACATAAATTCCTGTTGCTTAAGTTCTTAAGTCTATGATATTTTTATTATAGTAGCTCAGACTAAGATACTTCCTTTTGGAATGATCCTTATCAGAACCCAGCTGTCATGCTCTGAGACGCCCAAGCCACACAGAGAGCTCCAGAAAAACAGAAAGTCTTCCAGATTATTCTAGTCCCTGACTGTTGATGTCGTCTTCAGACATTCAGGTTCCCCTGGCTAAGGCTCCAGACACTGTGGAGCAGAAACCAGCCTTCCTTGCAAATTCCTGACTTACAATCCAGGGGCAGAGTGAATGGTGGTGATTTTATGCCACTGAGTGTCTAGTGGTTTCTTGTGTAGACTAGGTAAACAGAAAAACAACATCTCCAGATCAACATGAGTCTTACAATCATTGGTGTCTTATTTTTTATTTTAATAGTTCTGTAGTTAAAATACTTCTTGGAGATGATAAAATATGGTAATAAATGATCATGAGGATAGTTTAGATAAAAATCTGTTGGGAAAAATTCCTTCATTTTTATTTTTTATCATATCAGAAATCCATTATATAACCACATAAGTATACATGCATACTCACACATACATTTTGCTAATATTTTATGTTATAAAATAATGATGTACACATTGTGCTGATTGAGTCTTTCTAATCCTTCCTATCAACAATCCACATTGGAAATGCAGTCACTGGCCTTGTCAACTCCCTTTGTCTGCGATTCTTTAAATACTCCATGTTCCACAGTGATTTCTTGGCGGCTTCTGTGATCAGCACGGTGCAGTGTGCGTGGGACAGGCTAGGTCCCTGCCTGCATGGAGTCAAGGCACACAAGGGGACACAGGAAGCCCACAAACATGAAGCAATCATGTAATTACAGGTTTTGAAAGATGCCATGGAGAAAAACAAGGGGCCACACTGAGACACTGTGGGGGAGACATTTTTGGGAGAGATCAGGGAAGGCAAAGAAAGACAATCGCATTTTGTTCAAAACTAAGAGGAAATGAGGTCATGAAAAGATGAGGAAGACTTTTAAGTGTGCATCACTAAGAGACAGAATCTGGTCTGGGAAGGTGACATACTGCATGGGTCCAACTCTGTGACACCCTGGAAAAGATAACACCACAAAGATGGTAAAAAGATAGGTGACTGTGAGGGGTTGGGATTGTTCCTTGAGATTCTATGATGGTGGATGCATGTCATACATTTGTCCAAACGTACGGAAGGTGCAACCCTAAGAGTGAGCCTTCATGTCAGCTGTGGACGCTGGGTGACAGTGATGTGTCAATGAGAGTTCACTGCCTGTGATGAGTGGACCACTCTGCAGGGAATGTTGATAATGGGGGAGCCTGTGTGTGGAGGGGGACAGGAAGTGTATGGGAACTCCCTTTCTCTCAATTTTGCTGTGTGCCTAAAACTGCTCTAAAAAAACTTAAGTCCAGATCAGGTGTGGAGGCCCATGCCTGTAATCCCAGCACTTTAGGAGACCAACACGGGAGAATTGCTTGTCAGGAGTTTGAGATCAGCCTTGGCAACACAGAGAGATCTCATTTTTACAACAAGTAAAAAAATTAACCTTGTGTGGAGATGCCCACCTGCAGTCCCAGCTACTCGAAAGGTTGAGGCGGAAGGATTGCTTGAACCCAGGATGCTGAGGCTGTGATGAACTGTGATTGTGCTATAGCAGCCTGGGTGACAGAATAAAAAAATTAATTAATTAAAAAAAAGGTCTATGTAAAATATAAAAGAAAAAAAAGTCATTGTAAACGCTTCATGGAGGGAGCAGTCTGGTGTGAGAAGAGGAGCAGGAGGGCCTGGGGACAGTGCCGGACACAGCTTTACGCAGACCCAGGGGAGGGGCAAGAGCCCCTTCTTCCTCGTGTCTGTGGAGTCTGTGTCTCTGCTGCTAGCACTGGCATCCCTGTGGTGTCATCCTGTGCTCACACGGCCTAATCCCCCAGGACAAAGCATGTGGCTAAGAGGAGAGAGCGACTGAGAAACAGGGATGGACTTTAGGCAGTATATGTGCAGGGAGGTGAAGCTTTAAGAGGAGAGAGGGACAGACGGAAACATGTCTGTCTGGACCATTATCCCTGCCTTGTCCTAGGACAGGAGGGCCACAGCCCACACCTGTGCCCAGCCTCAAGATTTGCATTTCTGGGAATCCTTCACCCATCATCCTTCCGGATTACTTTCAAGCCAGAACGCTCAGTGTGAAGATGAAGAGGCAGCATCCAGGCAAACTTGTTCTGGGGAGACAGGGAGAGGGGCTGGCCTTACAAGTATGAAACTTGCTGTGCTCAACCCGAGCCCTCCTTCTTCTCGCCCTTGCCATCTCCCGCTCTTTCGCTCAGCTTCCCCTGCTTCCTCCTGCCTTTCCTTCCTTCCTTGATCCCTGCTTCTAAACTGTGGCAAGGACAGTTTTGTGACTGTGAACGAGGTGGGATGGAGAGTTCTTCTGCCCCCCAGATATCTCCTGGACTGTCAACAGGTACTCCGGCTTCTCTGCCTCTTTGCCTGGGGCGCATGGCAAATCTGGGTGCAATGCCAGGTTGGGGAGAGTTGGGGGAGAGCATGTGTCAATCTTGCTGCTTCTGCAAGTTTCCCAGTGACTGATGCCTGAGCAGCCTGAACTTGACTTTGGACACACCTCTGAGGGGCTCGGGCCCCTGTTGCATACTTGCTTTCTTCTGATGATATTAGGGTGGCGATTTTCAGGTCAGGCGTGTCTCTTTCCACAGACACCAATCCTGTGACTTCATTCATTCATCCGTTCATTCTTCATGCCCTTCAGAGTTTGCAGTTACAGAGCTGGATGAACTTGCGTGGACACTCAAGACCTTTCAGGGACTCATCAGGGCTCTGCAACTTTGGGCTGCGGAGACATTTTTCTCCAGCAATGTGGCTGGTTCACCCTTCATTACAGCACATTGTCTCATCCCAGCATAAATAGGTATGTGAATGTCACATGAGATCCACTCAGGGATCCTGCGGTCTCTTCCGGAATATTTATTAACTGCTGCCTGTCTAACATTTTCTGATCAAGAGGACATTTAATCTGGGCCTTGTGAATATAAGTCTTTGTGATGACAATGAAAATTGAATATTCCAGTGCTGTTTAATTCAAATTAGGTTTCGGCTCTCCTGAGCTGTGGGGCCGTGTTCTGTGCAAGGTCCCTCCCGTTCTGCTGCTGCCTTTTCCTAACTAGCCACAAGAGAGCACAGAGACGAGACACAGCTGGCAGTGGATGAGGTGTAAGTCAACATTTTCTTCACAGGAGATGCATAAGGTTGAGTCCTACATTTCTAGCTGGGCACCTTCAGTTGTTGATGTGCCAGGTTGTTCCGAAGCGGGCCAGTGCCGCAGGAATTGTCACTTAGCACATTGATTAAAGTGATTTATGGCCTTGCCCAAGACTTTCCCAAGGCCCCGCATGCACCCAACAAATGCAAACGTTTCTGAGAGAGAAAGAGCAAGCGTGGAGGCCTTCAGCATCCTCGGCTGACCTCGGCTCCAGACGCTGGTGGAAGTGGGGGCTTGGATCTGTTTTGTTTCAAGGACAGTGGTGATATATTTTATTACAGTGGTGACTCTGAGGTCCCATCAGACAGCTGGCATCCTCAGCATCTAGGAGATCAGACAAGCTGAATTGATTTTTGCACAACGGCAGAGAGCAGGCAGAGGACGGGCATGAACAGCAAGGCCATCGGAGGTGATGCAGGGCACTCTGCTGGTTGGGACCTGCACGCAAACACGGTGTCAGAGGAGTTAACAGAGTCTCCCCTACCTAGTGGGTGAAGAAGTTAAAAAAAAAAGAACCCAGAGAAGGGCGCTTCCTAGGTTATGAAAAATAGTAATGCACTTACCTCTTTACTCGTAACAAATATACTGGACATTTGATCCAACCCGGCTCTCTGAGCTCTGCAAACACACGGTTTTAAACATGCAGCCTACTTTCTCCAGTTTCTCAGCCCAAGTCCTGGGCTGCCTCAGCCTCTGACATCTTGCTCGGAGGCAGCTGTTGAGTCCTTTTGGCTGCATTTTCTTGAGAAGGAAAGGCACGCCCAGGGGCTGGGGATGCCCACCTGAGGGATTCCCCAACACAGCACAGCTCTGCAAGAATTCTGAGCAGCCTGGGCGGGTGCTGAGGATGAAAATGTCAAGGTAGTCCCTGCCCTCCAGAGGCTACACAGGCTGGCCAGGAGACAGCTTGCAAGGGGCTGCAACAAATGTGTGTGACAGTGAGGGCTGGAGGGTTCACAGAGGTCCTCAGGGGCAGGGGTGGGAACTGGTGTTGCCCTGCCTTCTGGCCATTTAAACCAACTGACATCCTAAGAAGAAACTGTGTGTGGGCATGTGTAGTATGTGTGTGGATGCACATGTGTGCAGCTTTGTATGCACACATGCATGTTGTGCATGCCTACGTGCACATGCATGTGTGAACATGTGTCTGTGAATGTCCATGTGCTCTCTTGTGTAAGTGGTGAGTGTGCATATATATACATTTCTGTATGTGTATTCATGGGTGGGTAGTATGTGTGTATGCGTGTGTGATATGTAAGTGTGCATTCATCGTGTGCTGTGAGCATGTAAAGATGTGTGTGTGTTCATGCATGTGGCTATGTGCTCATGTCTGTGTGCTTACACACATGAATGATGAGCATGCATAGGTGGGCATTTCTCTATGTGTGTGCATGCCTGTGTGGTGTATGTGTGTTTGTGTGTGGTGATAGGTATGTGTACACACATTATGCTGTGAGTGTGTGGGGATGGGTGTGTGTTCATGGGTATGTGCATGTCTCTTTGCATTCACATCTGTGTGTTTGCATGTGTGATTGATGTATGCATATGTGTGCATCTCAGCACATGTGTGCCTGTGTATGGCGCGGGGACAGGTTTGTCTAGGTTTGACCCAACTTCTAGCCTGCTCTTAATTAATTGTGGGCACGGACACATTAATCTTTATGGGACTCCCTTTAGAAGCAAATATAATGGGTTTTATATTTATTTCCCGAGTCCATCTGGCATGATATGGCGCTCTCAATCACATCTGTGAAAACAGGAAATCACTTGCTTCAAGAACCACAGATCATGTGCCTTGTAGAGCTCTGTGCCATGGCCACCCCTGACCTCTCTGAGACCCACTGGCTAAGGGTATGGCGTGAAGAGGTGGCCTCACAGTTTAGTCTCAGTCCCAGGACCGAGGACACGCCACCAATGACTCAACAGGATTTGCTCATTTGAAAGCGTGACCCCCACCCGGAGCGTAGGCGTGGCACAGACCCTGAGAATTCATTGGGATGTCGTCTCCGGGTCCAGACTCTGCCTCAACAGGCACAGTTGTGTTTGCTCTGGCGTTACTTCAGCGTCCGTGAAGGAAGGTTCCTCCCAATTTCCCCAGGCAGGTATTTTAGCGGCATCGCTATTCTCATCACAGTGTTTCCTGACGTTCATTTTAAATCTGTTTCATCTCCAGGAGCAGCTGCCTTCCTAAACGATTCCCAGGGCTTTTCTGGTAAGAGGAGGATCGAAGGAGGGTGCTGCAGTGCCCTTGGTGGGCACTGGGTTCCTTGTCATGCATGTTTGCACAAGGACACAGCATTTAAGGTAGAGCTGGAGTCCCATCCATCTTCACAACATCCTCCCTCCACAAAAATGGGCCCCCAGCTGGAAAGAATGAAAGTGCAAGTCAGATTTCAAGGCTTCGTGGTTATGTTTTTTGTTCTTATATTTTTATCTGTGAAATCCTATTCATCATTTTTTCTGAGCTGGAAGATTCTCTTTTCCCTTTCTGTCCCTTTCATTTTGAGGATTCCAGGATCAGAGAATTCTTCAGTCCTCTCCTTCTTGTTAGGTGAAAGCACGTAGTTGTTAGTGTTGTATGTCCAAGTTCACAGTTACGTAGATGACTATGTAGGGATGCTGAGGAGTAGCCCAAAAATGTACTGTGCTCAGAAGTAGCCCGAGAATGTACCACTCAGGGTCTGTGCTCTGCAAGCCATCCTTCTTTGAAAGAGACTCCCTATCCATCTTCACTCAAAGGGGAAAAGGCAGACCAGAGGGTCAGAGTGAAAGAAGGGACCAGCCTTTCGTTTTTGCTAGTGTTTCCCATTAGCATTTTTCTTGCCAGTAATCTACTCTCTGGTATGCAGCTGATCCCAGTTTCTGGTCTTTCCCATCATCTGAATTCCACGAGGTCTTCTCCAAGGTTCCATGGCACCAGTATCTGCAGAGCACCACCTTTTCCTCAGGGGCCCCAGTCTCAGCTCCTCAGAGCCTGCACTCCAAGCTTTTACATCTAATGAATCCAGTCTCAGTCCTGGGGAGTGATGACTCATCCTGCAGTTACCACCTCTGGGTTATTTCTTTGTCTCTGTGTCTTCTCAGCCCTCTAGTACCTATTCAAACAATTCTCTGCGTTCAATTCTCACTGTTAAAATTACTGGTATGCTTTCTGTTTTCTTGACTGAATCCTTTCTGTTTTCTTGACTGGATCCTGACTGTTTCAGTATTCTGATACATTACATTTATAAAGATAATAGTCATCTGGGGGGACACAACTGAGGGAAAGTTTGTAATTGGTGGTAATATTATTTCAGATAAAATTCAAGAACTATGGCAAAAATGAGATGATAATTTTTTTTAATTTAAAGGATGTAAAGATGGAGTATACACAAACTGAGGAAGTTGATTTTTTAGAAGGAGAGGATGAAAAATATTAAAAGCAGAGCGGATAATTGGTTGAACGAAGTCTCAGAAGGATAAACTAGATATAGAAAAGAGGGGAATTGTTCTTGTTTTGAAAGTAGAAAGGGATGAAGAGAAGGGAGGATGAAAATTAAAACAACAACAGCAACAACAACATATTTACAAGTGAGAGGCAGCAGAATTCTTACTTGTGTTCCTGAGAAGTAGAACTGAAGTCTATGTGAGTGTTAGGGGAGTTAAAAAGAGTAAAGCAAGCAGCAGCTGCCAGGAAACATGTTCCAGAAATGTGGCATTTGGTAGATTAAAGGTGTCTGAGCAGCACTGATGGCTTCAGATGGTATGAGTTTGTGGTAGAACAAATGAGAGTGACAGAAAAGCTTTGGAGCTCAAAACATGATGTTTCAGGAATCAGTTGTGGTGACACTGATGACGCAGAGCCCCCACCACCAGAGGGAGGGCAGAGCTGTCCCACCCACTTCCTTTTTAACCTTGTTTCACATCAGAAATCTATCCCATCCTGCCAGCTACCTAAGTTGTTATAGTTTTTGAGTTGCTTTATTTTCGTCAGCTCGGCAAGTTCCATTGAGTGGCGAGTGCGCCTTCAGAAGCACTTCGAGGGCAATTAGCTTCCTTGCCAAGGATGGGTCATAAGTGGCTTCCTCAGCACTGTGGGAACATTTGCATCTAATGACGCCCGGGGAACCCAAGGCGCTTTATTTCACAGTGAAGAACACCTAAAATTAGAGGGCCTGGGAATGTGTGTATAAATGGAACTCTTTTCCTAAATTAAACCCAGCTATATTTCCATCTTACATTATCGTTTTGCCACTCTTTATTTTTAATCTCCCATTCCATTTCCCGTCCACCCACCTCTACCGCCCCGGGCTTCGTCATTATATGTAACCACAAATAAGGATTTCACGTTGATATCTTGGCGAATGGTGCAGAAGAAATTGTTTAAAAATCTGCCAAGTTTTAAAATTTGAATCTTAGAGGTAAGGTTATCACCAGATTTTTTGAGGATAGTGACACTTGTTTAGACACCCTTGGGGTTGGTTCTGAACTTAACATTTTCTCTTCTTTTCCCTTTTTAGTTCATGCTGATACCTAAGCAAGATGCATTTTTTTTGTTCATGATTAAAATTAAAAGTTGTCACAGGACTATCAGAAGTTTCAACCGAAGGTAAATGCCAAGCGAGCCGCTCCTGTCACCTTGTTTGCACCATCACTGGAGTCCAAGAGCTTCTCTGCCCAGTACTGTCCAGAAAGGGTTTAGGGTAAACCTTCCACATGGAGGAAGGAGAGTTTTTCACCAACCTCCCTCTCAGCCTCCAGGACTGCAAAAGCTGTGAGTCTGGGCTCCTCTGATAGTTCTGGAGACCTGCACAGCTGGGTTGCCACCCATGTTAGTTCTTAGCTTCTTTTCTGTTAGTTTTCTGTGTTTTGGTATATAATACTTCTGTCTGTTTTATGTGCTCTGCTTTTTAGTCATTTTACTCAAAGTTCGACATGGAAAGGCAAAAGGAAGAATATCTGTGCCATAATGCAGCATCTAGGTGGGTGTGTGTGTGTGTGTGTGTGTGTGTGTGTGTGTGTGTGTGTGTATGTGTGTGTGAGAGAGAGAGAGGTTGAGAGAGAGAGAGAGAGAGAGAAGCTTAAACCATACTTTGAGGGTCACTGAAATGGTGAGAGGTGGACAAGTCCCTCCCTAACACCATGTGGTAAACAGGTTCTTTATACCTGGGGAGGGAGGGAGTGAGCAAGGTGATCAATGGACATCTTCGGGTAAGTCCCCTGAAACCCCACGCTGCTTTGTCCTGCACTCTCCCTGCCTGTGTATAGATACTGTCAAGACAAAGACCTGCAGCCAGCAGGGGCGTGCACAGCATACACTTCCGTGTGGGAGTTTATTTTTCACCACATAGAGGGATCAGAATTGCCTGGCACTGTGCCTCTTGGGAGAGCTGCAACAGCAAAGTGGGTTTTCTTCTTCTTTTTTTAACGGCTACAAAAATGGGAGGAGAGAGAGGCTGCCTGGTCATAGACTGGACGCATATGAGAAAGGCCTTCCTTTCTCTGAAATTTCCTGTTGACCCTGGGCCCAAATTCAAGGATGGGCATGTGGAACTAGGCTAATTTACTTTATTACTGCAGAACCATGATGGGAGGGGGTAGTGTTGGTACTGGTGGTGTCGTGCCACTGGATTTTTTAGAGATACCTGTATAAGACCCTTAAGAAATTCCACATGAGCCGGGCTCGGTGGCTCAGCTTGTAATCCCACGCCTTTGGGAGGCTGAGGTGAGTGGATTGCCTGAGCCCACGGGTTCGAGACCCGCCTGGGCAGCGAGACCTCATCTCTACAATAAATCAAAAAATCAGCCAGGAGTGGTAGCGCATGCCTGTAATTCCGGCTACTCGGAAGGCTGAGGCAGAAGGATCGCCGGAGCCCAGCAGGCGAGGCTGCGGTGGCTGGGAGCGGCCACTGCACTCCACTCTGGGCGACAGAGTGAGACTCCAACTCAAAAAAAAAAAAAAAGAAATTCCACATGTCATTTATTGAGTGAATATTTAAAAGCCCTTTCAGAAGAATATATTAGTGAGGAAAGGGCATATTCTAGTATAAACCTGAGGAGGGCATAAAGACTAATGCACAGAAAATGGATTTAATCCCTCTACGTGGGCTTTAACACTGAGGTGGTTGTGCTGAAGTGTCCATGGTTCCTGTAAACCGCTAGTGACTGGGAGTCTTGGAGCAGGTCTTGAAGCTTTGTGAGCCACCAGGTTCAGTGAAAAGCAGGGATTTGAAATCTGAGAGTGATCCCACTAGCATTCTGGCCCCACTTTTGTGGTCTGTGCTGTTAGGGGCAAGATATTCCCCTTTCTGAGCCTCAGTTTCTCTCTTTGTTATTTGGGCATGATAAATCAGGTTATCATCGATCCTGGTGCGTGAGGGCTGAACAAATACGGCCACCGTGAACAAACATGGCTGCAACACACATCCCCTCTTCACTTTGGGGTGGAGACTTAACATCTACATGTGTTGCAACTAAGCCCTCCATGTCAGAAGGTGGTGCAGAGACACAAAGATACTCAGTACACAGCCTCTGTACACCAGCCAGTGCCCGCCCATGATCAGTGGTCACTTACCAGGAGAAAGTTTTACTGAAATCGAAGGTATAGTCATGGCTGGTGGAGCAGGGGGTGAGGGTGAGGTAGTCAGTGTGTGATGGTTGGTGCAGTTGCTTCAATATTGCTTATCTCAAGGCCAGTGCTTGTTTCAAACAAACAAACAACAGCAACAACTAAAAACATTATGGCATTTAGAATTTAGTTCATTCTTTAGGAGCAGAGATGCACGACTTAAGCCTTGCCTGGTGTGGCCTTGGGTCTTGTTTATAAGCTGGCATCGTGTTGCCGTAAAGAGTGCATTCTGTCAGTTTTGCTGAATGACTTGTTATATCTCTACCTCCAGGGTGGTCAGTTGTGTCTAAACCACAAAAGGGGGGATGTGTAACAAAGTGTGTCTGACTCTCCATCCTGTCATGGCCGGGAACTCAGTTTTTAAGATTTCCCTGGGTTCCCCTTGGCCAAAAGGGGGGACCCATTCAGTATTTTATTTTTGGCTTTCAAATCTAAAGGATCTCTTACGTGAAACACGGATTTAGAGGAAGGTCTCTCAACTAAGATTTCATTTGTCACCCATGGGCATGTAACAATGCCTGAGCCATTTTTGGTTGTCACCTCTGGAGAGTGCTACTGGCATCTAGTGGGTAGAGACCAGGGGTGCTGTTAGACATCCTTAGATGCACAGGACAGCCCCATAACAGGGAATTATTCAGTCCAAACTGATAGTACTACCGAGGTTGATCAGAAGAGTATGTCTCCTCTCTCTCCCTCCATCTCTCTCTCTCTCTCTCTCTCTCTCTCTCTCTCTGTCTCTCTGTCTCTCTCTCTCTCTCTCTGTCTCTCTCTCGCTCTCTTTCTCTCTCTCTCTCTCCTCTGTATGTGGATAAGGAAAGCTTTTCCCATAGATAGGTATATCTAGAAGTTTAGGTACTTACTCTTGACTCAGAAAAAATTCAATAAGATAAAACTTGTACATATTTAAAATTAGCATCTTCTAGTAAACCATCAAGTAAAGAGCCTTATGAAGTCTGGGCATGCATGTACGATGTTAAAATTTTAACCAAATGCATCACCTGCTTTAAAGATAACATCTTATTCTTTGAAAGAAGAAATAATTCCACATTTAGTTTCAAGAGCTTTTTTTCACTTAGCCCACCTGGTTTTAATCTGGTTTCATTTGCTCATCTAAACATATCCTTGTTGAAAACATTTGAATTTCAAAATGTTTGATATGAACTTCCCCTTTCTCCTCCTTGCCTTTATATCATTGTGTAACTAGATTTGGTAATAATTAAGCTTTATCCAGATGGAGGGGTGGATAGCTACTAACAGAATTACCCACAGATGCTATATAAAATCCATCTGGCCAAGAAAGACATGAAGTTTAGCTATTCCGTAGGTAAAACACATTTTGCTGTGGATACAAGAAATGTCTTCTTTATAAGGGGGCTTAAGTTCAATAAAATAAAACACCCTGCTTCCTCATTTTTTCTATTTTAGCATATGCCAGTTTTAGGGCATATAGGTCACTTAATGGCACACAGCAATCCTGATTGATATACAGCAACCCTGCACACAGCTGGCCAGAGTGAGGCTAGGGGCCAGACGGTGATTCTTCTCCCTATTTCTCTCTCTCTCTCTTTTTATGCCTCTCTGTCTTACTCTTTCTCTGTGTCTCTCTTTCTCTCTGTCTTACTCTCTCTCTCTTTCTCTCTCTCTCTCTCTCTCTTGTCTCCCTCTCCTTCTCTGTCTCTTGCTATTTTTCTGTCTTTTTTCCCTCTGCTTTTCTATCTATCTGTCTGTCTGTCTCTTTCTCTCTCATTCCTCAGGTTGGTTTCACTTTTGTCATACTCAAAAAAAACAAACCAAAACAAAACAGGAAGGGGTGTTAAGAAGAGCCTAAGGAGGTACTTACTTACCTTGGGGGTTGTACCGATTCTGTGTTGTGCCTAAATGTGGATCCCCTGCAAAGAGCATCTGGACTAAACTGGATCCTGGGCTGTCCTTAGAACCTACTTGAATCTCAGATGAATCCATTAAGGAATGGCCTCTTGCTACAATCCAGAGGGTGCCAAAGTCCAAGCCAGTCTTTCTAGACCTTTCTGAATTCATTTGTAGCTGAACATTCAGTTAGGTTCTCTGCATGCTTTCCATGTGCCGGGGGTCACTTTAGGGTTTTCCATCTCATCCCTGCCACCTCCCTACCTGTGAGACACGAGCTAATCACCTCCCTGCTTGTGTAACCTTAGACAACTTATAGAGTAAAAATGACATGGTAAGTTACTTTTCCTTAATGTTCATGCTCCTATTTACAGTGCATCTTGGGTCTTCTGGTGAAGATGGCAACCCAAGACCAGAGTATGCTCCATTGTCCAGAGCTGTTCTCACAGGCTCTGAGTCAGTCCAAGCACTCAGGACAGGCCTCCCGATTACATGACCTGAGGGTCTTGATGGCTACCACATATTTCTCATAATTATGTAGGCATTTAATTCAAAAGCTTCTCGGGATTCTAAATATAGCCCATTCCTTGGCTTATTTTTATGCCCCTAACATGGCTGCCAAGTTTTTTGCTTGGAGTGAAATATGAGTTAAAACTGATATACCGGAATGGCATTAATTATAGCACCCTGAATAGTAGCGAAAAGCTGCATTGCTAAAATTACTAGTTAATCACATACAAATAGTGCTTGCTGTCAGCTTTTTATAGCTGAAATTGGGACCAAGCTGGGCCATGGAACAGTGAAAACGTTCAGAGCTGCTATGTCCTCCAAGAACCAATAATGTGAGTGGGTTGATGCAAAGACCAGAAGAACAAGGGCTGTAAGTGCCGCTCCCCAATTTGAGGTCAAGTTTCTTGTCCTCTCTGGGACACAGTGTCTTTATCTCTATTTGGAAGATCAAAAAGAAAATACAACTTTAGAATGCCCCTGGGGGGAGTAAACTCATTACAATATTTAAAGCATGCTGAGAGTTTTACACTATAAATAACGAACACTGCTTTTTAAAAAATTCTATCATCAGGCTATAACAGCAGCAGTAGTACAATTAAATATAGTTTGTATTTTTTCAGTGCTCTAGGCTTTGGGGGATGTTTGGTCCTGTTTTTTAGAGAAAGGTTCCTTTGTAAAGAAAGTGAATCAAATCCAAGGGAGAAGTAACCATTTCTTGGCATAGACAGAGACCAAAGTCAACGTAATTTGATGGAAGCTAATTTGAGTTAGTTCAAAATTGTTCATGAACTTAGGAAACTTTAGTTCTAAAGTAAAAACTGTTCCCATGATCTAAGGCGTACATAAAATTTAATTTTTTTGGTAAAATAAATGCATAAACTTTAGGGGTTCATAAGCTGTCTTGCAAACTTTCTCAAATAATATGGACATCATTCTTTTTCTCTCATTAACTGATTCTCATTGATTTGGCAAGTACACGTCACCTTAACATAAACAGAAAATGCTCAGAAAACTCCATCAAGTTCTAGTGAATATGCCTATTGTAATTTTGCCACCTCCTCCAGATAGTAGTCATACCTTTTAAGAACAACTGTTTTCATGAACCATCATAAAATTGCTAAGCCATCCCACCCTAGTTCTAGAAGAAATGGCCTTGGACTCACACAGTGCTTGGCACTTTCCAATGAATGAGCTAAATCAATATGTCCACCAGCAGAAGGTGAGAGTGTGCAGGAAGTTTCTGCCATACTGCCTTTATATCACTGGCTTATGTTCAAGGTCAAGTAGCTTGGGAAGTTTGAATAGCTGCTTGTCCAACACAGATTTCACATCTTTGGAATTTAAGAATGGCACAGATGTATTTCTTCTATAAGGAAGAGTAGTTTTACTCAAAGGTCTTTCCCTCCCAGAGCGACTGATCATTTTTTTCTAACACTTTTTACAACCAGGTGAACATTTTTGATCATTATAATTTCAGAGCTCAATAGCAATTTCAGGAGGTTATAAAAAAAAAGGTCATTGCTTTGCAAAGAAAATGGGTCAAAATTCCCACAGAATGAAGAGAAACCTAGTATCAGGTGTGCCTATGAACTCCAGTAGTATGTGTATTTGATGACTTTACATTGTCCCACCAGTTGTTTCTTTTTCTCTCAGGGCTTTATTTTTAAAGAACAGGTTAAATATCCCTTTTTTAAAAATGCTTGGGACCAGGATTGTTCTGGCTTGTGATTTTTTTTGGATTTTGGAATATTTGCATGTATATAATAAGATGGGACCCAAGTCTAAATGTAAAATTCGTGTTTGATATACATGCTATACATATAGACTGAAGGTAATTTTATACAATATTTTAAATAATTTTGTGCATGAAACAAAGTTTTGACTTTATTTTGCAACTTGTCACATGAGGTGAACTGGGAATTTTCTGCTTCTGGCATCCTGTTAACATTCAAAAAGTTTTGAATTTTGGACCTTTTCAGATTTTGGGTTTTTGAGTTAGAAATGTTCAGCCTAGCCGGGCTCGGTGGCTCAGCCTGTAATCCCGCGCCTTTGGGAGGCTGAGGTGAGTGGATTGCCTGAGCCCGCGGGTTCGAGACCCGCCTGGGCAGTGAGACCTCATCTCTATAATAAATCAAAAAATCAGCTGGGCATGGTAGTGCATGCCTGTAATTCCAGCTACTCGGAAGGCTGAGGCGGAAGGATCGCCGGAGCCCAGCAGGTCGAGGCTGCGGTGGCCGGGAGCGGCCACTGCACTCCAGTCTGGGCGACAGAGTGAGACTCCAACTCAAAAAAAAAAAAAAAAAAAAAAGAAATGTTCAGCCTGCATTTTGTCTTCATAGTCTCTATTTTTCTTTAAAATTTATTTTTTAAAATACCTCCCATTGCACTTTTTATATAGTACACAGTACTTTTCAAACTCTGTGTGTTATATTTGAGTGTTTAAAAATTTTTTTTATAATGGTTATGTCTCTACTTAACCTGCCCAGTTATTCTGTTAGGTTCTTTGACATATGTGGAATATAGTCATATTTTATCTATATTCATGTCTACTGATTCTATTTTCTGTGTCATTTTGGATTGACTGATTTTTCTCTTCAATGTCAATATTTTCCTTTTTTTTTTTTACAGACTTGGTAATTTTTGACTGGATGCTAAATGTTCTAAATCTTACCTTGTTGGGCTAGATATTTTTGTATTTCTTTAACAAAAAAAATATATATTTTTGAATACCCATTCTTGAGTTAGAACATTTTTTAACTATGTGCTTGGAGGCAGTAAAGGCACCCAGAGACAGTGTGATGCTTTTAAAACTTGCTTTTTTAGATTAGAAAATATAGTTTATTTAGAAAGTAAATGAGAGAGAGAGAAGATTTACCTCCCCAAGGTAGGGAAGGAGACCACAGCCAGGAAAACATGGCCTGGTCATAGCTCAAAGAGCACATGGCAACACCATAGCTTAGTAAGAAAATGGCCGCAATGAGCTGGCAAGGGCCTCAAACCTGCTTTTAAGCTTACTTAGTTGAGACAGGAGCAGTATTTATTCTAGGGATCCCTTTTTTCCCTGGTACACAGCCATGACCCTTCTCAGTACTCTGAGCGATGCTCTATGAGTTGTGCAGTTCGCTCTGGCGGTGGGGAGCAGGTACCATTCCCAGCCTTGTTCTTCTGGATTCTCTCCTCTTCTTCCTGGGTAGTTTCCTCACATGCATGTGCTAATCACTATTCAGTGGGTTAAGCTGACCCTCCTCCCAATTTCCACGTTCCCTCTGGGCAACTCTCTCCCTTTGGTTCTCTGCCCTGTGAACTCCCGGAGCCCACACCTCTCTCCCTTCAACCCAGGCCATCTGCCAGACCTAAACTTGGTAATTTAATGGAAGTAAAACCTTGGAGAGTGGTGTTGAAGGCTTGAGAGTTAATTATAAGAAAAAAGAGTTGACTCAAGATTCAGAAATGTAAAGTGCAAACAATCAAAGTCAGTGTAGAAACCTGGATGGAGGTAAAACCTTACACGGAAGGAGGGGACATGGGGGGCAAACAACTTCCTGTGAATGCACACCTGCACACCTCTCCATCAGCCCCCAGGAAATCTGGAAGGTCACCTGACTTTTAGAATCACGTGAGTCCAATCCAAAACCCTCGTCCACAGAAGCCACGTGTCTTTGGGCACATCATTTCACCTGCCAGAATCTCTGTGCGGGTGCAAGAAACAGTGTGAATTAAATACTCAGTGTGGCACCTGGCCTTGAGGAAGTCCTCAGTAATTAGACACCATCATCATTCGATGTGGCATAAGACTGAACTGAATAGTCACTCTATCCACTGACCAATTGTGCCCAGCATTTTGCTTGATTTCCACCAGCAGAAGCCTGCTGGCTTGTAAATTGTAATTTCTGTGGGTGGAGGTGTGAGCACGTGCTCCAGCTGGAAAAATTGGGACACGGAGTTTTTCTGCACTTCCCTAGAATTGCTAATGCTCTTTCCCTCCAAAGGGGACAAAGAGGGTAGCTCTGAAAGCACAAGGCACAGAATCTGGATGACATTCGGTCCCTTCTGGGTGTGCATGCCACACTGCAGCATATGGTGAGAATGCCCTCATTCTCACTTTATTATCCCACCCTCTTGGCTCACTTAGAGTCACCCTTCCCTTCCATACTGAAGGGTATATTTTTTTGGCAATTTCATTAGACATTTCTTTCTCACTCCCCGACCCTCCACCTCCCAAACATCTGTATAGTCCAATAACTTAATAAACTCCTTACCCAGCGGTGCATCTGGATATTCTGCATAACAGAGGCTTGTCTTGGCGAAAGGGCAGGAGAGGGGATAGGACACTTTGTGCAACTGTAAGGGTATTGTTTTATCTAGGTGGCAGGCTTATCATGGTCGCCAGAGAACGTGGATGGGATTCAAAGGGCTATAGTCTTCTTCTGTCTGTCACCCCTGCAGATGTTCCCAGTGGTGGTATACCACATGAGACAAGCGTATCACAAGAGTGTGGGAACACCAAATTCAATCAGCATTTTTCAGAGCATATTCGCTTTTGGAGGGGTATTGGGCACATCTTGGTACTGATTTTGTTCAGGCAAAACACACTTGATCTTGTGTAAATGGCTTCTCATTAGGATGGATAAAGATGGGCTCAGTTCCTCTCTGTGTTCCAAGAGATTAGCACAATGGCTCATCTGTCAGGGTATAACATGGAGCTGGAAGGGCGCGAACAACCGCCCATGGATGTTTGGCAGACGTGTTCGGCGTTTCTATTTTAAGTAGCAAAGTCCTGAGCCATGGAGGAAACTGTTATTACATAAACATTGTGTTGTTAATTCCTCCCTGTATCCCTATGAGGAGTGTGAGTGGCCAATATTGTTACCCCAGGATTCCAGATGGCAGACACGATGTCAGTCTTGTGGCATCTTTTGTATTTCAAGGTCATGGTGCTCTTTGGAGGTGCTGCTGGGGACAGCACCTGGGACTCTGCCTCATTTGTGCAAGCACAGCTCCATGTCTCCTTCATGACTTGCAGAGCCGTTTCTTGCCCCTCTGATCCACAGATGTGAAGCCCCCAGGGTCTAGTCAGTCGTATCCTTTATAAATCAGGTGCAAGTTTGGAGGCAGCCCCTTCCTGACTACACCAGTCATGTTCTTAATCACACAGGGGATGATTTTTCAGATGTCGTGAAGGTAATCTATGAAGAGTGAGAGATCAGAATAAACATTGTCAACAAATAGCCACCAAACCCTCTTCCAATATTTGCCTTTGGTCAGAATTGCTGCCAGCCTTTCAGAGCTGCTCCTGCCCTGGAAGAGTGGTAGAAACATGTATGTTTCCTCCCTTGGCAAGTGCTTCTATCACTGGGCATCTGCTAGAGGTTTTTTTTTTCCCCTGTTAGTTTATCCTTGGGAGCAATAAATGTAATGAGATTATGTTAATATCTTTATTGGATAAGGAAACCTTTCTTAAATGCCAGAAACTAATGTCTAATGAACTCTCAGAAGGTAGGGAAAAAATCATTTTCTATGTGTTCTTCATGTTATAATTTATCTCTATTTTATAAATAGATTATAGCAGATTATGATTAATTTATTGGAAGATTATTCCTGGCACAAAGGAAAGCAAGGTGCAGAGATGATGAGATTGTAATTCGTTGGCTCTATAATGTAAGAAGATAATCAGTCAAATTCTTGCCCACAGCTATTTATACCCAAATGTCCTCCAATTCAAGCCTGAGCAATGTTGCCAAGCAAACATTAATGATGAATGTTAAGTCCTTGGTGGAGAGTGCCACAGTCAGGATGGCACAGGACTAACAAAGTGGGAAAGTCTTTTGTGTCCTGAGAAGACAGCATGTCAACAGTAGTGAGTGGGAGAATGAAGACATTTAGGGTGTAATGTGGAGCTTCTGTGCCCAGGCAATCTCTCCTGTTAGTCCATATAGAAGTGCAGTCAGCATGAGAGACAGGCCAGATGGGCACCTTCAGTGAGCAGGAATGTGAGGGTACTCCTCACTGAACATCCCAAAGATGCCATGCCTAAATAGAGGTGTGCGGGAGGAGAGGGGTCGAGTAGAAGAAAAGCACTTTCCTGCTAATGGGGATGTGAAGAAACTTGATGGTTTGCAGGGAGGGGGAGAAGAAAGAAAAGGACACCACTGTGCATGACCTTCCGTCCTGACCCCATTCACATTGCATGACAGTGGCAGTGAGCAGGGGAGTGCCAAAGAATTACAAGGAAAGAGCCATAGATGTTCTTTGCATCGAGGATTCCTTGTGCTGAGGGTGGGCGGTGAACCCCAAGATCATTGAAAACTGAAGGTCAGGTGCTTGAGGCAGAGCTGGTCATCCTGTGGGTATTCAGGAGACCTGCTGGGTAGGGAGTAACTTATAAGAACATAAATACCTGCCTTCATTGCAGAGCTGGAAGCTATAGTCTCCTGGTGTCAAAGCTCTTCTCTAAGGAAGGCCTCTGGGCAGCTCTATTCAACACGCATTTGCACATTTCCTTGAGTTGTTTTGGTTGGGGATATCCCTGTGGAATGGGTAGGTATGCCCTAAGCTATGAATGGTCGCATGCTTCTCTATCTTTTTCTACTGTATATTGGCTGTGGATGAGTTTATCTGGTGACCCAGGGGAAGAGTGATTTTCCACATGGAGCCTGATAGCCCATACATGAAATAATTTCTGCTATTTGACCAGATGAATTGGCTGGCCTCAGTAAGGAAGCGAACTAGTGAATTCCTGGGGCCTTGCTGGTAGAAGCAGCATGTGAGGGCACTTCACAGCTGCAAGCTTCTTTAGCTAACATGTTGAAGTTGAATAGTCTTTCATTGCCTGCACATGTGCTCCTCTTCCTGAGCTGCCCACCATGATGGGCACCAAGCTTGTTGTCCACTCATTGCTCAAATGCATCCAGGACATTGGACCTGTCCCTTCATCCTCCCTTCATCTCCTCACATCTCATGAGAAAATGAATCTGTCATTTGCACTGTTTTACTTAGGGTTTTCTAGATAAACAGACTAATTGAATGTGTTATAAGTACCTGGTTCGTCTTACATGGTTATGGAGGATGGCAAGTGAAAAATCTGCAGAACTGATGTCTCACTTTGAGCTCTAAGATCGATAGGCAGGAAGAATTCTCTTCTACTTTAATTCTCTTGAAGCCTTCAACTAATTAGAGAAGGCCCACCCATGATATGAAGGGCAATCTGCTTTAGTCTATCAATCTACATGTCAATCTCATTCAAAAACACCCTCACAGAAACACCTAGAGTCATGTTGTTGAATCCAGAATTCAAATCCGAGAGAGAGACCACAAAGAGCCAGTTCCGATGCAAACACACGAGGGTCTTTATTCAGGCTCAAGTCTGGGCTCATGTATGAAGCCGGCAGCGGCTTCAGGGACGAGAGCCCCGATCCAGTATGGCAAGCAGTTTTTATGCACAATTACAGAGGGAGGGGAAAGAGCTTTAAACTTGATTTTACATGATTGGATAATTTCTCCTAATGGTACGGGAACACTTGGTATTGGTAGGTGCCTTTTGTGGGCTTTAACCTGACTGCCCGTGATTGACAGAAACCCACTTAACGGGCAGAGTGGAATGTCAGATAAGTTAGGTTCATACAGTCACTGCATAAAAATTAACTTGAGCAAGCAGGCAGGAGGTTATTAGCGCCACCAAGTCTGCTGATCCAAACTGAGGAATGTTTAGGAGGGCTTGTTTGCTTAACATTTACATAACATGACATGGTCATTATGGGACAGCAAAAGCTAAACTTAACAAAGTTTTAAATATGAATGCTGCAAACACATACAGTGAATGTGGGCTAGAAATTCATATAGTACTAGTTCTAGGAATTTATAAAATATCGCAAACGTCTTATAGCAAGGCAGTTTTTCTAAAAGTCTTTTGATTCCTTCAGGTTTACACAGCCACTGCGTGTAAATTAACTTTGGCATGGGAGACGGAGATTTAAACCAACATAGAGCCCACTTAGAGAGCAGCTAGCGCCTCAGAGTCTACTGCAATAGCAAAGGAATGTCTGAAAGGGGCTTATCGCTTTAACATTTACATCCCATTGTAAAAGCAGAAGTCAGCATGGCAATTGGGACTAACAATGCTTAACCCAAGAGTTCTTAATACAAACACTACTTAAGACATTATATAACTACACAATCAGTCACTACCCGGCACCCGACATATGCCTAATTCTACGGGGTCTGAGGTAGGATTTAAAGTACTAAGATTTCATAAAGTACAATGAACATGAGGTAGGAATACACAAAATATATAGTAAACATGAGGTAGGGATATATAAAATACAGTGAACTTAACACTACTTTTACAGCAAGTATGGCTTTTTAAGTTTCTTGGTTTCTTGGGTCTCTCAATAGCATGCTCTTAACCTAAGTCCATGGTATATTTTATTACTGTCCTCTCAATGTTTAACCAGGTATCTCGGCATCCAGTCAGGCAGATGCATAAAATTAGTCATCATATGCACCTTCTTCATGTGTCTCCAAATCATTCATCTCTACCATCAATTGGTTCTAGTTAAATTATCCCTTACCTGCTTGCTACAACAACCTCTTAACTCATTTGAACTGTACATTATTACTCACACCAATCCAATTTTCACCATGCCACCCCAGCATTCCTTACAGTTCTTCACTATAGCTTACCTGTGAAGTCCATATTTCTTAACACACCCTGCAAGTTCTAAAAAGACAGAATAACCATGCTTCTTCCTCCTTCTCCAATTCTCCCAACCTAATGACTCTACTAAATTCACACCAATCACCTTCTCTGCATCCTCAGATGTACTGTTTTACCCATGGTTCCTAGTAAGGGTCTCACTTTACGTGGTATACACTTTCCTTTCTTTTTCCCTGGCCAATTTCTGTTTATCCTCAAGCACTGAGCTGAGGATTCTACTTTCTGAGAAGTTTTTCTTGATCCCCTGGTCAGATTTGGGTGTCCCTTTTAATTTCTCAGTAGCCTTCCTTGAGCCTCTCTTTACCCACATACTTATCCTTTGGCCAAGCTCAGTCTCTGTCTTGCTCAAGGAGGAGAACACGTGGATGAGAATTGTTGCTGGTCTCTGCCACAGCTCCTGGGCATGAATGAGACATATGGCACACGGAATAAAAATTAGATGCTACAATTGCCACAACAAGGGGTACACAGGATCTGAAATCAGAATGTGTGGGTTTCAGATCCGGTGCTGGAGCATACTCGTTAGGTGACTTTGCTCAATATACTGAAAGTTTCTGAGCTTCTGTTTTCTCTTCTGCCAAGTGAAAATGAGCTTCCCTCTCTGAAGACCCTTATGGGTGTATGGAAAGTCTCAGTGGGTTAAAATCCACTCTAAACAATAAAGGGCTGTGAGACTCTTTGTAATAGCCACATCTCTGCCACATGGATGAAATGCATCAGACGCAGTGGCTAAGGGCATGGTTTCTGGAGTCATCCTTTGGGGGCTCAAATCTCGGCTTGGCCACGGCTGATGCGTGACCCTTAGCAGGCTGTTTAATTCCTATGTGCCTCACATCCATGGAATGGTCATGAGTACTAGGAGAACAGGACTTAAAAAATTGTTGTAAAGGGCAGTATCGTGTGCCAGTGCTCAGATCAATGCCTGGCATGTAATACGCACCATGGTGGTATTTGTTCTTGGTATTGTTATTATCTCCTGGTTATTAAGAGCATACCCTGTGGTTCCCACTCTGCCATTTCCCTCCTCAGGACCTTGGTCAAGTTCACCACTCTGGCCCTCCTCATCTAGAAAGGGGGATTTTGAGACCTTAGTCTGAGATAGCACACCTGCAGATGCCTTTTTTCCCAGTCACACCCAGTGGGCTGAGGAGGTGGCCAGGCAGAGCAGATAGGCCAGGCCTTTCAAAGCCCCCAGAGTGCAAGTACCACTCCTTCAAGTCCACGGCTCCCAAACTGTGAGAACAGCATGACCCAGAGGGGCAAGTTAGGTGCTGACCTAGAGGCTGAGCCATTCAGGCTCCAAGCAGCGTCAGCCGGAAAAGCCGGAGGGTGGTGATGCCTGGGGCTCTCTCCAGCACACAGAAGCCTCGCATTTTCTCCTTGTGCCATCACTCATTCACTCATCATCCCAGGTACAAAGGGCTCCCGAGTACCTCCTTGACCTTCTCTGGGTAAAGCCAATGGCACCACACATGGCCCCGCCCGCCACTACCATTCCCTTTCATTCTAAGAGTGTGATTTCTCATTACTGCTGATGGGACTTTTGGGAGCAGGAAACGCAGAGGTCAGCTTTGCCTCAGACCTTTGTTTCCGTTTAATTATGCTTCTGCTATCTTCACAGCTACACTCTATGAATGTTTTCTCCCTGTTTTTGTCTCTCATCTCAGGATCTAGCTGACTTAATCGGTTTCTCCTAGTTTATTAACTTCTTTTATTTCTACTCATTAACTTGATAGTGTTTCCATCTTCCTTCTGCATAGATTTCTCACTCATCAGAGCTTCTCATCTCACATGGGCCAAGCATGGGGGAGGGATCGATAAGCTTTGATCAGTATTGCTATTTAAAAAGAAAGCAGTTACAGCGGAGCGGAAAGTTTTAGAAAGAACTAGAAGGATTTGCCAAACAGTTCATGAAAAAGGTGTTCCTCCTCTTCTTGGCCTCCACATCATGGAGCCGAAAGAGAATGACCAGAGATCACAGGGTTAGGATTCTGGCTTTGTCAACTGCTTGTTAGATCTGTGACTTTGGGCAAGTTACATGAACCATGTTGTCTTAGACTCCATCTCTTGGTCTGGAAAATGGGAATGATAAACCTAGCACTCAGGAAATGTCATGAAGATGCTTTCGGTACCTGGTCCAGAGAAGGGCTCAGCAAACATCCCTGCTCCCCCTGTGGTCATTGACTGATCACTCCTCCTGGATGTGGCCACTCCTCCTGAGAAAATGCAAGTCTTCTTTATGCTGGAGAGAGGCCCGGGCACTGCCGAACTCTGACTTTTCCTGCTGATACTGCTCAGAGCCTAACTTGCCCCTCCTGGCCACGTTGGTCGCACGGGCCACTTCGAAAGTTGAGAGTGACTTCATTTCATCTCACCTGTTTGATGAAGATGAAAAGTTTTATTTTGGTCAGACAGCAGACTCTGGGAACCAGAACCACTTGACTGTGTCTTCTTTGCCAAGTCCTGAAGCATGGGTCACATTGCTGGCTGCTGGCAACACAGAGGCTTTGGAGTGGCTGGATGGAAGGAGCCCTTCAAATCACATTCCCTTTCTAGGACAGGGGTCCAAGGTAGATTATAGTCTCTGATCCCGAGGCGGAACTTTCCTGAGGTGTAACAAAGAAGCCAGAACAGTGAGGATGAGGATTTGGGTCCTGCATGGGCAGGAGTGACAAGTGATAAATGCACACCTCTGCTTTTCAGATATTTATTTTATGTACTTTTATTTATTTTATGTCCTTTTTACTTGTCTTCCAAATCAAAGATAAAATCCCTATTTTGAATAATATGGTGTGTTAACTCGAGACTTTTCTATTTCAATTTTAAGGGGCTCTCCTGAAAAAATAATCAAGTTCTGCTACAAAGTTCCATGGGCAATCTGATTTAGAACGATAGCAGTGACTCTTAAAAAATAATATTTTGCAACATATACATTTACCCTATTTAGTGGAAATTTAGAAATTGGTACATTGTATTGTAAACTCATTAAACTAGAGTGTCACACGTGGTAATTACTAACTCTCTACTACTGATTTTTTAAAAATGCTGAGCACTCATGTGTGCCTTGGTTTATTTATTTTGTGCGTGGTACTGAGCATATGCTATCTATCAGGCACTGTACTGATCTCAAAAATACAAACGTGGATACATGATAGGAGGCTGCTCTTGGGTATCTTGATGTCTAGGGTGGGAGTGAGACAAACACAGGCACATTCTTGACACACAGCAGAAGGTTTCGTGGTGTTGTGGTTTCCAGAGGAGGGAGAATCTTTAATTTTGGGCATAGCCACTATTTGCTACTGACAGATAAGGAGGAGTGAGAGGACCAGACCCATTCCAGTGATAAATCATATTTATTTGGAGTTAAACATGTGTCTATGTGTATCATATGTAAATTATATTTATAATTTCAGATGTTGTGGCCTAGGTTTTGAACTTTGCGTTTTTAATTTTTAGAATTAGTTTTTAAACTACAGTAAAATATAATGTAAAGAAATTATAGACATCCACAGAGTAAAATGTGAACGTCTTCTCTCACCTCCTCTGACGTTCTTCATTGCCATTTCCTAAAGTGATTGCTTTTTATAAGGTGAGTGTGTTTGCTTGTAAGTAGATGTTTCAAATAAATGAGTGTATGCATGCACACACAGACATGGCATCTATCATACATGGGACCCTACTACATGGTTGGTTTTACCTGGCCTTGAACACAGTCTGTGCATTTCTTTATACTTCTTGTACATCCAGACACTCCCCAATTCTTGTACATCCAGACACTCCCCAATTCCAACTGACCTTCACTTTATGAAATTGAGAGGCTACTACAGTGTGTGTCTTCTTTTTAGGTGGAATGCACGTGAACATAAACCTAGTCATTCTAAACTGAACAATTTAGTGACATGTAGTACACTGACAATGTTGCACAACCAGCATCTCTATCTAGTTCCGAAACATTTTCATCCCTTCAATCTGAAAAAAAAGAAGTGTATGTGTGTTGGGGAGGGCACTATGGAGAAATATCTCCAGATTCATTGAATTTATCTGAGAATGGGAAAAGAAGATTGTAATCCAATTTTCACAAGCACATAATGACAAGCCCCAAGACGGAGGGGTAAAGGGAAGTTTCTGTTGGCAAAAGAGAGGTTCTCTTGAGCTGTTGAGAAACAGAGTTCATTGGCTCCAGAGGCTGAAAGCTAGAATTGTCTTTGGTTCACTGGCGGAGTCACCATTGCTGGGTAAGTGTTCTTTCCAGAGCATCTTATCTGGATTACTACAGTCGTAAAGAATGTCTAGTGATAAACCTTGTCATACAAACATGCACACGTGTGAGACAGGCAAGTGGGCATGGCAGGAGGCATGAGAAGGACTTGAAGGAGTTTCTTATGGGCCTTTAGAAAGCCCTTGGAAGTAGTTCTTATCTCAGACATGAAGCAAGAGCTCCCGCCTTTGAACCTTCCTGGCCCTATGTTGCCTGGGTCTGAGAAAAGTGATTTTATTCTGGTATCTGTGACTTTCAGTCTTCCGGTAGAAGACCTCATACTTGGCTGGGTGTGGTGGTTCATGCCTGTAATCCCAGCACTTTGGGAGGTCAGTGTGGGAGGATTGCTTGAACTCAGAAGTTCTAGATCAGCCTGGGCAACATAGCAAGGCCTTGTCTCTACAAAAAAAATTTTTTTAATTAGCCGGGTATGGTGGCGTGTACCTATAATTCCAGGTATTCAAGAGGCTGAGGCAGAAGGATCACCTGAGTTCAGAAGGTCAAGGTTATGATGAGCCATGATCATGCCATTGCACTCCAGCCTAAGCAACAGAGTGAAAGCCCGACTCAAAGCCTCATACCCCCTAAATAGTTACTCCTTGTTCTCTCTTCCCTGTCACTTTTGGCCACCTTCAATCCATTTTCTGTCCTTACAGCTTTGCCTCCTCTGGGTAATTTTTCATATTAAATGGAATCCCACCATACATGAGCTTCTGTGTCTGTTTTCTTCTACTTGAAATAATGTTTCTGAGGTCAGTTACACTGCAGCATGTCTCAGGACTTCTTTTATTACCTGTTGTGTGTGTTTCCCAGAGCTTCCATCTACTGATCTCTTAAACAACAGAAATCTATTGTCTCTTAATTCTGGAGGCCAGAAGCCCCAAATCAAGATGTCAACAGGGCTGGTTTCTTCCGAAGGCTGTAAGGAAGAATCTGTGCCAGGAATGTGCCAGGCCTCCCTCCTAGTCTCGAGTTGCTAGCTGAAAATGGCATGTGGCAGCCTGACTCTGATCCTCATGTGACATTCTCCCTGTGTATGTGTCTGTCTCCAAAGTTCCCCTTGTGTATCAGGACACCAGTCATATTGGGTTGGAGAACTGCCTTGCTCAAGTATGACCTCATCTTAACTAACTGCATCTGCAATGACCCTATTTCCAAATAAGGCCGCATTCTAAGGTACTGGGGGTAGGATTCACCACATCAGTTTTTTGAGGGGGCACAATGTAGCCGATGACAGTATGGATACACTGCTTTCTGTTGTCCATTCATCAGTCGATGCACAATGTGGTTGTTTCTACCTTTTGGCTATTGTGCAGAGTGCTG
Organism: Cephalopachus bancanus; assembly: GCA_027257055.1. Taxonomy (NCBI): domain Eukaryota; kingdom Metazoa; phylum Chordata; class Mammalia; order Primates; family Tarsiidae; genus Cephalopachus; species Cephalopachus bancanus. The sequence continues at coordinate 8,100,328 of JAPVLO010000011.1, read as the reverse complement.
GTATGAACGTTTGTGTACAAGTATTTGTTTTTACCTGTTTTCGATTCTCTAGAAGTAGGTACCTAGGAGTGGAAATACCAGATCCCTTGCTAAGTGGATGTTTATCCATTTGAGGCACTGCCAAAACTGTTTTTCACAGCAGCGACACCATTTTACCTGCACACCAGTCATGTTGGAGGTTCCAGTTTCTTTATGTCTCTGTTAACACATGTTATTTTCCATTTTTTAAAAAGATGTAGTCATTCTAGTGGGTGTGAATTGGTATCTCATTGTGATTTTGATGTTACGGTGCATTTTAATCAGCAAATTACTGGTGAATGTTCATGTAGTTTCTATGTTTTTGCTCTTAGCATATCGGTGCAATAAAATCAATGTACATTTATATTGGGAAGATATGTGATGATTGTTTGAGGATAGAATCCTAGGTGTGGAATTGCTAAAGAAAGAGTTTTTGATTTGTTTTGTTTTTTTAACAGGGTCTTTCTTTGTCACCTGGAATACAATGGTATGATCGTGCCTCATCACAGCCTTGACCTTCTGGGCTCAGACGATCCTCCTGCCTCAGCCTCCTGAATAGCGAACTACAGGCATGCACCTCCATGACTGATTAATTAATTTTTTTTTTTGTAGAGATGAGGTCTCGCTATGTTGCCCAGGCTGGTCTTGAACTACTCCTAGGTGTGAGCAATCCTCCTGTCTTGGCCTCCCAAAGTGCTGGGATTACAGGTGTGAGTCACCACTCCTGTATTTAAAAATGTGGTAAATATTTCTAAGTTGACCTGACATATACTTTACCTGTACAATCGACTCCTGGATTGCACCCCATATCTTTAAAGTAAAAGAAAATAAAATTGTAAAAATGACATATTTTAGTAATTTATATCTCGAGGATATTTGAAAATACATTGTCAGTCTTTTGAATGTCCAGGCTTTCAATTTGTTCTCTGCCTCTGCTTCTATTTTCCCTCCACCTCTATCTCTAACTCTGCCTCTAAATCTTTACCTGTACCTTAATCTCTCTACCTCTCCCTCTGCACCCACCTTCCCACCTTGGCCTCTGCCTCTTCCCCATTCCCGACCTCTGTCTTTATCTTGCTCTGTCTCTACCATGACTTCTCCCTTGACCTGGTGCTGAGCTCTCGGTTCCTTGAAAACCATGGAAGCCTTCCAACAATTCTGTAGCCAGCTCAAGGAGGTTGGCCTCTACTTCTCTCCCTACCTCTACCTTTATCTACTTCTGTCTCTACCATCACTTTCACCTCAACCTTCACCTCCACCTCTCTCTCTCTTTGCAAATATGACACGATCCAAGTGAAAGGTATTTGGAATTTTACCATCATCATATTCTTAAATATTTTCTGAAGTCGGAAAGACTTGTCCTGATTTGATTTTCTCTGGAAATTATTTTTACTGAACATCTTTTTATTTTTCATCTTCCTATTATACTTTTTTTCCTCTGTGATTATCTAGTTATATTTATATTTTTGGAAGGATTATCTTTCTTTCTTTCTTTCTTTTTTTTTGAGTTGGAGTCTCACTCTGTCACCCAGACTGGAGTGCAGTGACCGCTCCTGGCCACCGCAGCCTCAACCTGCTGGGCTCCGGCAATCCTTCCGCCTCAGCCTTCCGAGTAGCCGGAATTACAGGCATGCACTACCATGCCCGGCTGATTTTTTTATTTATTGTAGAGATGAGGTCTCGCTGCCCACGCGGGTCTTGAACCTGTGGGCTCAGGCAATCCACTCACCTCAGCCTCCCAAAGGCACGGGGTTACAGGCTGAGCCACTGAGCCTGCGGATTATCTTTCTTTCTATGGACCTGATGAGATCTTTGTGTATTAATAATCCCAGTCCTTCCCTTTTGCATCAGATATGGTCCATTTTTTCTATGTTTTTCTCAGACATGTCAAACTCATTCTAGTCTTGGGTTTTACATTGCTATTCCCTCTGCCTGGAAACCATGGACTGATGGATTCCTATTTTGTTCATAGGGCTCTGTAACTATTAGTATTTATTTTGATGAATCATCTCAGACTTGGCCAGCAAGAACCCCTTCAAGGTGACTATTGAGCTCCTGGGAAGTCTCCATGATTTTGGAGAAAACAATAGCTCAGTAGCAGATACCTGGAGATGCCTGAGAGGTACTATCTACACACCAGTGTCTTTGTCTACCTATACATTCCAATGCCAGGAACAGTGCCTGGTTCTTAATAAGAATTTTGAATGGACGATGACTGAGTGTGTGGACACCCTGCCTAGATGCATCGCTTTCCTTTTCCCCATCTACTCATCCTCCCTGTAGGTCCCACAGGACTCCAAGTAGTCTGGACCCTCCCTGGCCAGCCCCAATGCTTCCAGAACATGCCTCTGCTGTAACACAGTATTGCAATCCAGGCATTTTATTTTTCCTGCATGATGCATTATGAATATAAGACTAAGGGCTATGTCTTACTCATGTCTGCATTGCCAGTAAGTGTTATAATCTCTGATATTTTGACATCTAAGATTATTCATTTCAATTAGAAGATTCAAGAGACAAGCAAGGATACAAGGAAAATGAACTGTGCTTTCTTGCTCTACTTAGTGGACTCGGGTGACTTCTGAGACCACGGTTGGTCCACAAGCCTGCCTGGGTTTCTCCTGGTGCTGGCTCATGAGAGGATTAACAAGGTTTGGGGTGAGGATACTTCACCCTCCCCTGAAAACTCATAAGGAGACCGTCGATAGGAGGCTCTGAGGAGTCTCCTGAGCAGGAATCTTCCAAAGAAATAGGATAGCTAACCCAGCTCTTCATGGTTAATCTGATTGGTTCAGCCCAATGTCCATGCATAGTAGTCTGGAGGTCAGATCATTTTGAGAATCTCGTGGTGTCTATCACTTGATTATTTCTTCTGGTACAGCTCAAACCAATACTCCTTTTCTGAACCCTATGGAGGATATGGTCAATGGTGAAGGTAAAAATAAAAAAATGTCTGTGTGCATTATCAGGTATCCTTTCTTTGAACTAGAAAGACTGGTGTTAGACACCTGCTTACAAAATGGAAAAAGAATCCAGAAAGAGTCATGCTCCTTCTTTAACAACTTTTGTTAAAGATTCTGAACCACAGTGTTGCCGAGAAGACTACCTCTGCTGAGCCCAGGGAAGCCTGGCACATTATCACCTAGAGAATTTCATAGACGTCCCAGGGTTCTAGTCATTGTAGTGTAACTTCTCCATTTCATTCTGTAATTGGCCATTACTGGTAAAAAACAGAAATGCAATTGATTTTTGTGTGTTTATATTTTACACAGTGATCTTGCCAAACTGTCATTTCCCAACTTTCTTGGAAAAAAAAAGAAAAGCATTGTGCTTAATGGGTAAAGCTTTTCTGGTCTTCTAACATCGTAGTTACACCTTTCTGTTTTTCTAGTAGCCATTATTGAGCTTATCTAGCTGTCTATGATAAGTAGTTATTGATTATTTCTGCCCCAATTGTTGTCTTATCCAATAAACTGTACAGCTGGTCGGATGTGCCTGGCCGCGTCCCACTGTGAGTGATTTGGTAGAGAAGCCAATCCTGGTGATTCAAGGGAACAGGGAGATTCCCTTGAGTGGAACCCTGGAGCAGGGGAGGCGGGATTTTCCCCACATATCCTGGGAGAGGAAGGCACAGCTGAGAACCTTTCACTGCAGTGACCATCCTCATTGCAGATGCAGGTGAGGAGAATAAACCTTGCAGGAAGCTGTGATTTTATTGATTCTAGCCACTGGCAGGGATTAAAGGTCATGACGGAGGCAAGGAGGCTGGTATGTGAACAGTGTTGGATGTGAGAATATGAACAGGGCTGTGGGGTGCAGATGCCGGGAGAGGAGTGCAGGCAGGTGCGGTGACTGGGGTTGGGGGTGGGGATGCAGGGAATAGATAGGTGCAAGGGCACAGGACTGCTGTGCCAGGGGAGCTGGGTCCTGGGCTCCCCAGCTTTGACACACAGAGGACCTGTGTCTCAAAGATGGAGAGTCAGTCAGATGTAATGATCTGCTTTGCCCAGGCACTGGTTTTATTAAAGTCTTATAAATCAATAACATACACAAAAGGAACTTTAACTACCCTTACCCCAATTCCCACAGTATTTGTTTATATTTTAAATCTAACAGAAACTTAAAAACATGTAATTTCAGAAGGTGAATGGTTGTGCATTGTTCTCGTGCGAATACGGAATGGCTTTCCAAATTTATTGAGAAAATCATTTGGCTTGTGTCCGCTCATCTGTTAATGCTGAGAATAATATTTATAGACTTTCTAATACGAAACCCTATTTCAGTTCCTGCAAGACGTTCAGTGTAGTCACAGGGATTGTCATTCTTTTCGACACTGCTGGATTCAGCTTGCTAATATTTTATTTAAAGGATGTTGAAACAATATTCAGGAGTGAGTGTGACCCTTAATCTTTTTCTTTCCTTTTTGTTTGCCTTTTTATTTTTTCATTTACTATTTTTGTTCAGCTTGAGTATCAAATTATACTGATCTCATAGAAAGGTTGGGAATATTTTTCTTCCTAAGCTCTGGGAGAATCTGTATAAGGCTAAAAATTTGGTGGAACTGTCCTGTAAAACCAGGAGAACCTAGTATTTTTCTCTGTAGGAAGATTTTTAACTGTTGCCTCAATTTTTTGCTAGTTCTAATGTTATTAAGAATTTTCTCTAAATTCGGTTTTGCTAAGTTACGTTTTTCTGGGATGTTTCCTTTTTGTTTAAGTTTTCAAATCTATTAGCCAAAAGTTGTTTATGCTGTATTTTCATTTGTGTTTGTGTCTACTTTCATTCCTAATATTGCTTATTTTTGCCTTCTCTCTTGTTTTCCAGATCACTTTTACTAGAAGTTTGTCTATTTCATTAACCTTTTCAAAGTACCCTGTTCTAGCTGTATCTTCTCTATCAAATATTTATTTAATTGATTCCTGCTTCCCTTTTTGTTATGTTCTTACATTTACTTTATGTGAACCTATTCAGTAATTTACTTTCTAACATTTTATGCTGGATCCTTTCCTCATTAATGCTCAGGGTTCCCTCTTTTATAATTTTAATATTATTTTAGCTTCAGGGGGTGTTCATGTGTGTTCGTTACATGGGCACACCGTGTAGTGGTGGGATTGGGTCTCAGGGGGCCCATTCCCCACCTTCATTTAAATACAAGAGGCTAAGGTGAACATATTCTGTGTAAGTGGTACTTTGCACCTCACAAGTGTTAATGTAGTATTTTCATTATCATTCATTTCTTAATATTTCTAAGTTTTTATTTCAATTTCTTCTTTAACCCATGAGAAATTTAAAAGTGGGTCTTTTATTTTCCAAGTAAGTAGAGATCTTTTACTTTCTTTTCTCTTCTTGACCTCTAACTTAGTTGTATCCTGTTCATACAACATGATCTGTAGGATAAAAACTATCTGAAATCTGTTGAGACTTGTTTAATGTCTTCTCATATGGCCACCTATACTCAAACTCACATGGGAACTTTGAACATGATTCTCTAAGTGCTGGCTGCAGAATTCCATATATGTCCAATAAATCATGCTGGTTTTGTGACTCAACCCTCAGCTTTGATGATTTTTCCCTGTTTGGCTAACCTATAATTGAGAAAAGTCATTGTAAGAGCACACTGTGATGATACATTGTTCCTTTTCTTCCTGTGTAACTACCAATGCCCATTTAATTCAAGTATTTACAAACAACTTATAGACTTCACAGGGGGTTTGAAATTTCTAAATTCACTTGTTGGACTGATTTTTAAAAATCATTTTATGCGATACTCTAGGCCCCAAATTATTTTTACCTCCAAGTTTATTTTATTTGATAATACTTCCGTGACCTCAGTTTTCTTTTGATTACTATTGGCGCATATATATATATATATATATATAAGCCTGTTTCTGTCTTTTTACTTTAATTTCAGATGTGTCTCATATTTCATATATAGTTGGACTTTTAAAAATCCAATCTGGTAGCCGGGCTCGGTGGCTCAGCCTGTAATCCCAGCACTTTGGGAGGCTGAGGTGAGTGGATTGCTTGAACCCGCGGGTTCGAGACCCGCCTGGGCAACTTGGCAAGACTTCATCTCTACAATAAATCAAAAAATCAGCCAGGCATGGTAGCGCGTGCCTGTAATTCCGGCTACTCAGAAGGCTGAGGCGGAAGGATCGCTGGAGCCCAGCAGGTCGAGGCTGCGGTGGCCGGGAGCGGCCACTGCACTCCAGTCTGGGCGACAGCGTGAGACTCCAACTAAAAAAAAAAATCCAATCTGGTAATCTTCAGTCATCACTGTTGAGTTTAGTTCATTTACTTTTGTTCTGTTTATTTAAATATTTGGACTTGCTTCTCTGTCATCTTGAAATTTAAAATACTTTTGAACAATGGTACCTGCCCCTTTATTTTGCACCTGGCCCCACAGATTCTATAGCTGTCCCTGTAGGAGGGTAGCGGCCGGCTGTGCGGAAGAGGCCAGCACCAAGTCTGGGCGGGAAGACCTGAGTCGGCTGATCAGTGATATGGGTCCCTGAACATCCCCTTTCCTGTTGATGATTCGATTCTCTCCCTGTGCTATATTTTCTTGAAAATAGAGCTGAATTTATTGAACGTTTACTATGGGCCAGGTTTTGAGTGAGTAGTAAGGCATCTGAACCTCAATAGCACTGTGGGTAGAATTGCTATTATCTTTTATATGCATTGGATAATGACCTACCTGGCTATAAAGCTTTACAGCCAAGGAAATGAAAGCTCAGAAGTTCTGTAACTTGCAGAAATTCAACACCGGTCAACAGCAAGGTACAAGTTCAGTCCCAGATGTGTGACACAGTGCCATGCAGTGCCTGGTCAGGACACTATCTACTCCCTTCTGACCAACAGCTCGTTTCCTGACCTGAGTTTAGTAAAATGCTTATTCCAGGACGAGCTTTCTGATGATCCCATTCTTCCCTCAGCTCCCTATGTGCTGTGTCTGTTTCTCTGGAAGTCCGTCCTCAGTTTTGGGTTTCCTATTTGATACCATCCAATCAATACCAATGACTCCAGCTGCCATATCTGGAACCGTGTCTGCCTGATGCTCCTTGCTGCCGGCCTCCATCTGCAAGGCCAAAAGAGGACACTCTTTGGTACTTACTCAACCAACCGATGGTTTCTAGGGCTCCCCTGTTCCATTCTTGGGGGCCTCGGATTTCTTGCTCTACCCTGATTTCTTACTTAACTCAACACTGTTTAATTGGACCAACCTATAGACCCATCCTGATGCCTTTTGTTTTTGTCCCCCAAATTCTTGCCCAGACAGAAGGAGCTGCTACTTTGCAGGAAGTTGGTTTATCTTCCAGATTATTCCTGCGATTGGTCCTGTTCCTCTGACAGTCAGACTCCCCACTCTTTGCTTGAATACAAAGTATCTCTCATTTTGACCTATTCAAACACAAGGGCTCATGAAATCTTTTAAAAATATCATCTCCCCCTCCCGCTTCCCCTTATCTTATTCTACTCCACTGTCCAAATCTAGAGTCAGCTCAGGTCTTCTCGGGGCACCCTCAGTCCCAAAGATCAACCTCCAAGAAGACAAAGAGTGTGTGCATATACACACAATGCACAGAATTCACTTCCTCTCCAACCCAAGCTCAACACTCTGTTCAAGGCTCATTTCCTTGCCGATCCCTCACGGGCACTCCCATGACTTACCTGTCCTGCGGTTGCAACTACCCTTCAGCACTCATCCAGTGTGATCAAACCACCACACCCCGCTCCTGTAGGACCCTACCTGTGGCTATTTCACCTCTGGTGTCTTTCTATGGCTATAGCTATATTATTAGATTGCAAACTCCAGAAGGGTAGGTACAATTATTTCAAATTCTTTGGAATAACTTTAGAAACTGGTGCTTAGCCAATGCTTATTTAGGTGAATCTGAGCTATCAGAATCTCCAATCAGAAAATTTTACAAAGGCTGATGCTCATCTCAGCTACACAAAGGAGTGGTAAGTTCTGCACAGTTACCAACTGGGCTTCATGACAGCTCGGCAGGCACAGTATTAAAGCATAGATAGTGTTGTTTTCTTCTGTTGTATTAATTACATTTTTATCTAAATGTACAGGTTCTGGGCGACTGTTTCCTAAGTTACTGTTGTCTCCTCCAGGCACTTAACCCTTTGCTGGTATTTTATTCAATGTGTACAAAAGTGAAACTGATTAGTTATCATGACCATGCTCAGAGGTATCTTGTTCTCGTGAAGAAGGACTTTCCATATTGTGAAGAGCAGCGTATTAATGGAAAATGCAAACACCCTATATTATATGTACTGAGAGATTTGATGTTTTGTACCTCCTGAATTTCTCCTTGAAGTAAAGTTCTCCTGGTACTACACACATTTCGGTCATTTTGTTATGTCATTTTCTTCTTCTTCTTCTTATGCTGTTTCTGCATTTTCAAATTATTTTTGCCACATGGCAAGCTTTCCACTTCTACCTGTGGCAGAGCGTGCTAATTTTTCCCAATGATGTGGACCATCCCTAGGTTGGTCAGCTGACTTGGTGACATTTGTGGGCTCTGTTGCTTTTCAGTCTTCTTTTCTCATTTGGGTCTTTTAAATATGTTTTGATGGTTGTTTGCACTCCACTGATAGCCTGCCTTGAGAGAGAACAGGATTTACTAAAATATCAGCTGAAAGAGAAACGGTTGGTCTCTTCCATGAATATGCTGTGTTTTAAGCAATAGAATTATAGACATCTTTAAAATACAATATTATTTTAAAATATAATGGCAGGCTTAGCTGGTTCACTTGTAAAGATTAGGAATCAGGCTACTTTCTCTTTGTAGCTTTTAAAACAATTTTATTTTTTCATCCTTTTTTGGGACTCTCTTTTTTTTTTAAGTTTGGGAACATTGATCCACACTAACAATGACAACAAAATCAACTGGAGACCAAATGTAAGTCGAGTTTCTTAGTGTCATTGTTTTAAACTTTTTCCCCTGGGAACTAAAACTGTAAAAGTGTAAGTGGCTTTATTCAATGTGGTGGCCATGGCCACATGTGGCCATAGAGCTCCTGAAATGTGGCTGTGCTGGCAGAACTTGTGGTAGGTAGATTCGTTCCCCCTATCCCATACCCCTTGGAGATGTCCATGTCCTGATACCTGGTGTGAATCCATGGCCTTACTGGAAAAGGGAAATGAAGGAAGAGATAGAATCAAAGTTGTGTCTGTTGGCTGCCTGTATATCTTCTTTTGAGAAGTGTCAATTCATGTCTCTTGCCCACTTTTTAAAGGGGCTCTTTGTTTTGTTCCTTTCAGCACATCTGAGTTCCTTGTAGATCCTAGATGTTAGGCTTTTGTTGGATAAACAGTAGGCAAATATATTTTTCCATTCTGTGAGCTGTCTCCCTGCTCTCTTGATGGTTTCTTTTGTTTTGCAGAAGCTGCACACGTATATTTGTTGCAGCTCTATTCACAATAGCCAAAGCATGGAACCAACCATGTTGCCCATTGAAACTGGACTGTATAAAAAAAAGTGGTACATATACATGGTGGAATATTATGCAGCCATAACGGAAGACAAATATATGAACTTCTCAGCAACTTGGATGGATTTGGAGTCGATCATACTCAGTGATTTATCACAGAAACAAAGATCAGAGTTCCATATGTTGTGACTCATAAATGGGCCTTGAACAATTATAATACTATAAGAAAGTGTTTGGCAGTAATGGAAAACTGTCAGGGGAGGGGGGTGGGATTGGCAGTTGAGGGAAACTGCTAGGGGAGGGAGGGGCATACCTCAGCAACAAGGGTAACTGCCTGATCAATGTTTGTATACCTAACCCTGAAATGTACCCCACATCTTTATAATAAAAATTTTTAAAAAGAATCAAAGTTGGCCCTACTACAGGCAGATTTTCCCGGATGACTGGGGCCCTTGAAGGTGCCGGAGGGATGCAGAGGAAGGGGAGAGTGTGCTGTTGGGTGAGGGGGACCCACCCACTGCTGCGACTCTGATGATGGGGGAAGAAGGCACATCACATGTGGACAGCCTCTGAAGCTGGAATAGGCAAGGGAGCAGATTCCACCTGTGGCCTCCAGAGGAGCCAGCCCTGCTGATGAGTTTGTCCTGTGAGACTTGCTTTGAACTTCTGACGTCCAGAACTGTAAGATAATACATTTGTGTTCTTTTAAGTCACTAGTAGTAATTTATTACAGAAGCAATGCCGAAGTGACATAGAATTTCATTTTTAATTTAATTTATCTAACCTAATCTAAATTGAAGGGCCCCGTGTGGCTAGTGGCTTCTTCGAGGTTCAGGACGGTGAGGTGTGTAGACACGTGAAGTCAGACACAGTTAGCGCTGCAGTCAGGGACCAGGCCACTGAGGATGACTCCTGGCAGACCCAGAAGCCACCCCACTGCATCTCTGGTTGCCTTTTTATGTGTCCTCTCTCTCTTCCAGCTATTCCTGCCCTGCTGATATGGCAGAGAAAACTGGGCAGATTGGTTCCCCAGGGGTGCAGACAGAGCATAGACACTTGCTGTTGTCACTGCTAACCCTCACCTACCTCTGTGCAAGCCCCAGTCAGCTCCAGCCTATGTCACAGGCTGGCTGTCAGGATAGGCTGCAGGGGCCAGGGCCATCCTTCACAGAGACAGGGCACCTCCAAGTGCAGCAGGCAGAGTGAAAGCACCCAGGGATGACCTTGAGGATGCCAATGAGACTCAAGGGTGCCACAGGCAAGGGTTGGCCATCCTGCAGGCCATTTGAAGGCAAAAGAGCACCACACAGATCAAAATAAAGTCTAGAGAGACAGCGAGTGAGGAATGTGTGGGAAGGCATGCATTGCTTTTATTACAGTAAGGGGATGGACTGACCTGAAGATACTTTGGGTGTTTGGAGCACTGGCTTCCACTGAGAAGTCAAAACCTGAGCCACAATCTCTGAGCACATTGGGGTTTGCTCAGGGGACGGAAGCTGGATGATTTCACTCATCCCCTCTTGGACTCTTGGTTCCCAAATACCTGACAATGTTGAACAAAGACAAGTGTGTTTTTCTTTCCATCAAGATGTGATTGTCCCACTGGGTGCAGTGGTTCACACCTGCAATCCTAGCACTTTGGGAGGTGGAGGAGAGAGGATTGCCTGAGCCCAGAGGTTGGAGACCAGCCTAGACAACTTGATGAGACTTCATCTCTACAATAAAACAAAATAATTAGCCTTGGTGCACATCTGTAGTTCCAGTTACTTGGAAGACTGAGGCAGAAGGATCACCTGAGCCCAGCATGTCGGAGGCTTCAGAGGCTGTGAGTGTGCCACTGTACTGTAGCCTGGGCAGCACAGTGAGACTCAGATGCAAAAAAAAAAGAAAAAACAAAAGATTTGATTGTGTGAAAAAATGCCTTATTTCCCTCTGAAAGAGGTCATATGATTTTTTTTTTATAAATGTCTCTTTGTGTTTCATTGTTTTTTTTAATCAATATTTTTTATTATGATATCGTGGGGTACAGTTAAGGGTTAGGTATACAAATATGCTTCATACAGGTTATTTTATTATTTTTATTTTTTATTTTTTTGAGTTGGAGTCTCACTCTGTCGCCCAGACTGGAGTGCAGTGGCCGCTCCCAGGCACTGCAGCCTCGACCTGCTGGGCTCCAGAGATCCTTCTGCCTCAGCCTTCCGAGTAGCCGAAATTACAGGCGTGTGCTACCACGTCCAGTTGATTTTTGATTGATTGTAGAGATAAGGTCTCACCAAGTTGCCCAGGCGGGTCTCAAACCCGCGGGCTCAGGCATTCTACTCAGCTCAGCCTCCCAAAGCGCGGGATTACAGGCTGAGCCACCGAGCCTGGCTCATAGGAACTTAAAAAAAAAAACTTCTTACCTTACTATAAAAGCAATCACTACAAAGTTCATTGTAGAAAATGTGCAAAATGCATGAAATAAAATATAATCAATCATGAATATGAAAAGAGTATTGTTAATATTTTCCTGAAATCAGTATTCTGATTCAAGATCAATGATTAGAGCAATGGATTTGTGACCAGCATCATCCTGTGACTGAGTCAGGAAGGGCCATGCATCCCCCGCTCAAGGGTTGGGTACTGGATTTAGGAGTTTTAATAGGGAAGGACCGCCGAGGGTGCGAAGGGGAAAGGGATGGTTAGATACTTCTCGGGAGGGGCCTGTGGCTGCAGGGTGGGGCCTGGCGGGAAAGGAGGACTGGAGGATCAGGGACACACAGGGACCTGAACACAGAGAGGTGCTGAGCTGAAGCGGTGAGAAGGTCACAGAGAAGGTCACAGCCGCGTAGAGAATGCAGCATCCGACAGCATGTTGGGCACAAGCCCCAGTAGTATGTCAGTCATTTGCTGAAGGTAGCAGGGAGGACTAGGAGAAGCAACCATGTTTTTCATATTACAAATATTTCTGGGGAGTGAGTATCCTGGGTGAGGCATATTCTATCTCCGCTTCTTCTTATTTCCCTAAGAAAATCTTTAAAATATCTTTTTTGTGGCATGATTTGAGTTTCTCCAGGTATATTCCAGAAGGGGGATTGTCAGGTCACCTGGAAGTTCAATTTTTAGACCTTTTAGGAATTGCCGCACTGTTTTCCACAGACTTTGCACTAGTTTAAACACCCATCAACAGTAGAAGTGTTCCCTTTTCCCCATATCCTCTCCAGCATCTCTTGTTTTTTGAGGAACTCAAATCACTCTACAAAAAAAGATACCTGTGCACGCATGTTTATTGCAGAATTATTCACAATAGCCAAAACATGGAACCAACCGTGCTGCCCATCGAAAGAGTACTGGATTAAAAAAATGTGGTACATATACACGACGGAATGTTATGCAGACACAAAGAAGGACAAAATTATGAACTTCACAGCAACTTGCATAGATTTAAAGTGTATAATACTCAGTGATTTATCACAGAAAAAAAGAACTGAATACCACATGTTCTCACTCATGAGCAAGTATCACAATACTATAAGAAAGGCATTGGCAGTAGTGGGAAACTGCATGAATAAGGGTACCTGATCTCAAACCAGGTGAAGTAGGGACCAAAGTAAGGCCCAAACTTTGCCTGTGCAATGACTATTTGTATACCTAACCCTGAATTGCACCCTACATCTTTAAAATAAAAATTAAAAACAAAAGAAAATCCTAATAGTGGAATTGTTGAGAAATGGTGGTGCTCAGAGGAATTTGGACCCCACATACCTTCTTTTCCACCTCACTTGAGAGCTAAGACAGAGACAGAGCCCAAGGAGCAAGTCGGAAAGAGATCGTGGTATCAGATTTTTCTCCTGGGTAGTAGGTGAGAGGATGTGGTTTATGCATGCGGGCAGCAAGAACTTCCCAGCAATGGGCTCTAGGGTTAGGAGGCCCCACGTCCCTCAAAGGGATGCCCCACTGCCAATTATTTTATTATCTAGGGATGCAAAGCCCCACGCACACTTCCTCTGCACATCCTTGCTACAGGAGAAGGTAGAGAAGGGCCACACCATCAGCCACATCACACCCTGCCATGAGAAGAGTGAGGGTCAGGAGAGTTCAGAGTCCTCCTGGAAACCAGAGCAAGGTGGAAGATGTGGTGTCCCACAAAAGGCAAGGAGTTTGCTACTCTTTAGATTTGGCATCTTTATAGGCGGTGCAAAGCCTGCTGGACAAAACTTTGGACTGAAGGTGACACTGTGTCCAAAGAACAGAAGAAAAGGAAGAACAGGAACTCCACAGTGGAGAAACCTGCCAGCCATCACCTAACACAAGGGCTAAGTTAACGTGGCCAACAGTGACATGGGGACATCGTGTACCCCTGATGCAACTTGATGAAAAGTACATTTCACCCTGTGGTGTCCTTTCCAAAAATCCACCATTCGTTCTAATCATGAAAAAACAAACTGGGGACATCCCTCAGGATGCTGGGCCCGTGCCCTCATAAAGGGAAGACCATGGATGGCAAAGAAAGACTAAGGGAACGTCACAGAGCAGGGGGACTTGGAGGACATGGTTGGTGAAGGTGATATAGAGACGAATGAGCTCTGAAACCAAAAGGGGACATTAATTGAAAAGCTGCTGAAGTTTCCAAAAAAAAAAGGCTGTAGTTTACTTCATAGCAATGCACCAATGTTGACATGATCAGTTTTGACAAATGTACCATGGTCATAGAAGATGCTCACTATGGGGCAGCTGGGGAAGGTGACACAGACTCTTCATTCGTTAGTTTTTCAGAGAATCTAAAATTATTCCAAAATAAAAAGTCTATTTAATTTTTAAAAAGCAGGGTTTAAAACGCTTAGTTTAGTCTGCAATGAAGTGAGCATTCAATAAGTATTGATTGTCCTTATAACAAACATTTAAAAAATAAAACAGTCACTTTTGATTGGTTATGAGTTTGCTCTATTTTGAGCTGGGGTCCCACCAGGAAGGGTCTCTAGGACCTGACTGGGGCATGTGGAAAGAAATTCTCTGAAAAGTTTTGAGTGCACATGGAAAATTTTAACTTCAGAATGATAATTCTGGTGGCAATTTATACATGGACATGCAAGTCAGGGATCTTTTAAGTTCACTACAGTAATTGAAGTGACATATGATGAAAATCTGCCTTAAAGAAAAACAAAGCTGGACCCCTACCTCTCAATTTATAAAATGGGGAACTTCAAAAATTGGAATTAGTATTTGGATGGTGGGCCTCTTGTAATACAGGCTTGCTTCGCTAGGAAAGTGTTCTAAGAAGCCATCGGCATCAGTGTACCAGCTAGCATTGTGGTGACAGGCTGCATTCGGCTTCAGTGAATTTTGTGTGGAGAGTCTTTCAATGCATTTGACCAATTTCATGATGTGTGATTTAGGAGTGCACCTGTCCACACTGTACTGAATGTCAGCAGTTTTTGAGCAAAAACAGTGCAGTCTCCATGCCCCACCCTCCCTATTCACCTGATCTTGCCAAGCGACTTTTTGTTTGTTTCTCCAGATGAAAAATGTCCTCAAAGGAAAATGTTTTGCTGATATAGAAGAGGTGAAACAAGAAAATGGCAGAAGCACAAAAAGCTTCCAAATAAATGAGTTCAAAATTGTTTTTAGCAGTGGAAACATGTCTCAGTAGGTGTATTGCATCAAACTGAGAGTACTTTGAAGATGACTGAAGCTTGAACAAGTAAGAATAAATACATGAATTTAGGGCAAGATGGTGATGGAACTGGGGGGAGTATGAGAGTCTCTGCAAGGGCGAGTGTTCATAAGGACAGCCTGCATGAGTGGGTGTGTGCAGTCAGGAGAATGACAGTTCATCTGAGGGGAGTCTCAGGATCCAACAACTGGGGATTCCTCTGGAGGCAGCTGCAACCCACACTGCCCAGAGATTGGAGCTCCCGACATGCAGGGTCACCAGCCATTCTCAGGGGTCTCTTGGGAGGAGGCAGTAGAGGTCAGTTGGTCCTCAGTGCCTGGCACCTGGTTTACACCACCACCACAGAGGAAATCTGGAACTGAGTCCCGCTGATGGTGAGGAGACACTGACCACCACCATTTTCTCTGTCCCGGGACTGGGCACAGATCACTGGGTGATCCTTGCACCCCTCTGGGATCGACCATCACTGACACCAGAGAGGAAACTTCACACAGAGAACCAGATGCCCCACCCTCATGCTGGACCAGGTATGGACACGACTGATCTGAGTGGGAGACTTGGCAGCAGAAGGAGAGGAGTTTGCTGGATCTGGATCCAGTTAACCCTCTTCCCACAGCAGTCCATGGGGCCTCTGACCCATGCTAACAGCAACCCAATCAACCTGTGCCGGGAGTGGAAAGGAGGGACTGGAGACCAGAGCCTTCTCCCTACATGACAACTGCCAAAAGTGATAGTTCTTGGGAAAGGAGTCTGAAGTTCCAGACACAGCCACAGAGGGAGCTTTTTTTTTCTTTCTGTTTTTCTGTTTTTGTTTATGATTTTGTGCATCTTTTGTTTTTATTATTTTATTTTTAGTTTTTCTGCATGCATATGAATATTTTTGAGGGCTAGTGCATCATCAGGTTTTGTTTGTTTGTATATTTGTTTGTATGTTTTTGTTTATTTCTTTGTTTATTCATTTGTTGGTGTGTCTGTTTTTCTTCTTCTCTCTTCATCTTCCTTTTGTCTGGCTTTTATTTTTTCTGTCCTTTTCCTTGTTCTTATTTCATTTTGTTTTCGGGAGCATGCATACATAATCATCACATGGAGAGATTGTAAGGTGATGGGAAGTGGGTTCCAGGGAGCCCACACACCTGTCCGCAGATACTGTGATCTGCAGATAGTTTCTGAACCACAGCTACCCCATCACAGCTTAATCAAATTTAAAAACTACGAAAAGCACAGCACCCTCATCCCCAGTCCAGCTTCAAAGCTGAGCAAATCCAGAGGATCTACATAAGAAAGAATAGGGAACTGAGTAAACATATGTGAAAACTGTCCTCCCTAAAACTGAGCAGAAGAATTAAAGAAGGGGGAGAAAGGGGGAGGAAAACCATCATAAATTAAGAAGAACCAAAGGATGACAAGGAGTCCCATCCAGACTCCTATGAAGACAGTGCCTGAGAATACAGACTTTGGAACTCAAACAATGAAGAGTCCCCAGAATGACTGGTTTCAAACAACAAACTCAGATATCAAGATCTTAGTGGGAGGATGAACAGAAATTAGGACATAAGAGGAAAGAATAAAGAAATTGATAACTGAGATGATGGCAATAAAGAATACAGTAAATGAAATAAACAAACTTAAAGCATGGAAAGCATGGAAAGAAGAATTAACCAAGCAGAAGAAAGAATCTCAGAGCTTGAGGACCAAAATATAGAATTAAACCAAACTGTTAAAAACATAGAAATGAAGCTTAAAAAGACAAAACAAAGCCTTCAATAGATGTATGATTATATCAAGAAGCTGAACCTATGCTTAATTGGCATTCCTAAGGTAGGAAGAGAGACCGAGATCACCCTGGAACAAACATTCCATGCATGAAATTATCCAAGGAAACTTCCCTCATCTCATCAGAGATGTGATCATTCAATCACAAGAGATTCAGAGAACCCTACATGATATAAAATGAGAAGACCAACTCCTAGACACATAGTAATTCACTTATACAAAGTAGGTATAAAAGAAAAAATCCTAAAGGTAGCAAGAAAGAAATGTCAGAATACCTACTGTGGAAGACCAGTTAGAATAGCAGCAGACGTGGCTACAGAAACACTATAGACTAGAAGAGACTGGAGTCCAATCTTCAAAGTTCTCTAAGGTAAACAATGCCAACCAAAAATTTCCTATGCAGCTAAGCTCAGCTTCATCAGCAATAAAGAATTAAAATCCTTCCTAGACATTCAATCCCTAAGAGTTTATGCTACCTCCAGACCAGCTTTACATGAAATGCTTAAGAAAGTATTAAACAAACAAAGAAAGAAAAAAAAGAATGACCACACTCTTCCCAAGAATGCAGGAAAAAGATTGAACACACACACATTTAGTAACCCCGCAAATCAAAAGAAAATCAACAAACAAATAAACAAACAAAAAAGAAAACAACAACAAACTCTATAAGAACCTCATGACAGGGATAAACTCTCACATATCAATAATTAGCCTGAATATGAATGGACTAAATGCACCACTGAGAAAACATAGAATGGCAAACTGGATTTTAAAAAAAAGATGCCACAATATGCTGTCTTCAGGGGTTTCATCTTACCAGAATGGACACTCACAGACTTAAAGTAAGAGGTTGAAAAACAAATTTTCAGGGAAATGGAACACAAAAGAAAGCAGGAGTTGTGATCTTAATATCAGACAAAATATTCTTTATTCTATCAAAAATTAAAAAAAATGAGAGGTCACTACATAATGACAAAAGGTTCAATTCATCCACAAGAACTATCAATCCTAAACATATATGCACCCAACATAGGAGCACCAACCTTTATAAACCAGCTTCTAGGTACACTAAAAAAAGATATTGGCTCTAACACTATCATTGCTGGAGACTTAAATACTCCACTAACAACCCTAGATATATCATCAAGGCAAAAATTCAACAAGGAGATCTGGAACCTCAACTTGCTGCTTGACCAAATGGACTTGACACCTACAAAACACTCAAACCCAAAATCACAGAATAATATTCTACTCATCACCACATGGAGTGTACTCCAAGATCGACCACATCCCTGGCCATAAATTAAGCATAAACAAAATACATAATATTGAAATACTGCCATGCACCTTCTCGGATCACAGTGAAATAAAAATAAATATCAGCACCAATAAAGCTACCCCCAAACTCACAAAGACATGAACATTAAACAGCATGATGATGATGAACAACCCCTGGGTCAAAACAGAAATCAAGCAGATCTCAAAATATTTCTGGAAACAAATGAAAATAAAGACACATTTTACTTAAACATCTGGGATGCCATGAAAGCAGTACTGAGAGGAGAATTCATTTCATTATGAACATACATCAAGAAAATAGAAAGATCGCAAGTTAGCAGCCTAACAAATCACCTATAGGAGCTGTAAAGACAAGACCATCAAAACATCTTCACCAGAATAATTCAGATTACCAAAGTAAAAGCCCAAATACAGGACATAGAAGATAAAAATATCACTGAAAAAAATCAATGAAACAAAAAGCTGGTTCTTTGAAAGGATAAATAAGATTGACAGACCTCCTAGCCAGATTGACCAAGAAAAAGAGAGAAAAAGCCCAAATAAACACAATCAGAAATGCAAAAGATCAAATTACAATGGATCCCAAAGAAATACAAAACATTTTCAGAGATTACTATGCACACTGTATGGAAACAAACTCAAAAACCTAAACGAAATAGAGGACTTTCTGACATCACACAACCTCCCAAGTTTAAAACAAAAAGGAATTGAAACATTAACTAGACCAATAACAGCCCAGGAAATCAACTCTGTCATAAGAAACCTACCTATAAAAGAAAGTCCTGGACCAGATGGCATTCCAGTGGAGGTCTACAAAACATAAAAGAAGGAGCTGATACCAATCCTATTGAAAGTATTCCAGGCAATTGAGAAAGACAGAACTCTCTCCAAATCATTTTATGAAGCTAACATCAAAATGATGCCCAAACCAGGTAATGATCCAACAAAGAAACAGAACTGCAGACCAATATCCCTGATGAATGTAGATACAAAAATATTCAACAAGATTCTAGCAAATTGGATCCAACAACTCATCTCAAAACTCATCCACCATGACTAAGTAGGCTTCATCCCTAGGATGCAGGGCTGGTTCAATATCTACAAAACCATAAATGTAATTAAATACATTTACAAGATGTAAAAACAAGAACCACATGATTATATTATTAGATGCAAAATCCAGCGTCCCTTCTTGATAAAAACCTTTGAACATGTAGTCATAAAGGGAACATAACTCAAAACAGCCATCTATGATAAACCCACAGCCAACATACTGCTAAACAGACATAAATTAAAAGCATTTCCCCTGAAAACTGGATCAAGACAAGGCTGCACACTCTTACCCCTCTTGTTTAACATAGTGTTGGAAGTCCTAGATACAGCAGTCAGACAAAAAGAGGAAAACAGAAAAAGAGGAAGTCATCTCTCTTTGCTGGTGATATGATTCTGTACCTTGAAAATCCAAGAGAATCTGTCAACAACCTTCTTGCACTGATAAGGGACTTTGGCAGATTCTCAGTGTTCAACACCAACATGCAGAAGACAGTCACATTCTTATACACCAATAACAAACAGGCAGGCAGAGAACCAAACAAAAGGCACAGTCCTATTTATAATAGCAAATACACTGGCATCTTCCTAACCAGAGAAGTGAAAGAACTTTACAATGAAAACTAAAAAAACACTGCTCAAAGAATTCAAAGATAACACAAATAAATGGAAAGATATCTCATGCTCATGGATTGGATGAATCAACATTGTTAAGATGTCCATCCAACTCAAGGTGATTTACAGATTTAATGCAATACCCATTAAATTACCAACATCATTTTTCTAAAAACTAGAAATGTCAATACAGAAATTCATATAGAAACATAAATGACCACAAATAGCCAAAACAATCCTCAGCAAAAGAAGCAAAGTGGAAGGTATCACACTCAAAGACTTTAAACTTTATTATAAGGCCACAATAATCAAGCTATAATAATCAAAACAGCCTGGTATTGGCACAAGAACAAGCATATAGACCAATGGAACAGAGCAGAGATTCCAGAAGCAAAACCTCAATTTCTCAACCAGCTCATCTTTGACAAAACCTCCAACAACAACCACTGGGGAGAGCAGAACTTATTCAGTAAATGGTGCTGGGAAAACTGACTGACCATATGCAAAACATTAAAACAAGACCCCTACCTAACCAAACACAAAAATCAACAGTAAATGAATCAAAGACCTAAATGTAAAACCCATAAACTATAAGAATCTCAGAAAATGCAAGAGACACCCTTATGGAAATTGGAATTGGCAACCAATTCCTGATCAAAACCCAAACGCCCATGCCATAAGAGTTAAAATAGACATGTGGGATCTCATCAAACTGATAAGCTTCAGCAAAGCAAAAGAAACCATCAAGAGATCTGGGAGACAGGCCACAGACTGGGAAAAAATATCTGCCAACTGTCTATATGGCAAAGGACTAACATATAGAATTTATAAGGAACTCAAATGTGCCAAAAAGAAAAAAAAGCCACCTGAGCATGCTCTTGCCTGTAATTCTGGCTACTTGGAAGGCTGTGGCGGAAGGATCGCCAGAGCCCAGCAGATCAAGGTTGCAGTGGCCAGGAGCAGCCACTGCACTTCAGTCTGGGTGACAGAGTCAGACTCCAACTCAAAAAAAAAAGCCCTATTAAAAAGTGGGCAAAATATATGAAAAGGCACTTCTCAAAGGAAGACATACAACAGTCAACAGATGCATGAAAAAAGTTTTAGCCTCACTAATCATTATAGAAATGAAAATTAAAACCACACTGAGATGTCATCTAACTCCAGTCAGTGTGACTGTCGTCAATCAATCAGAAAATAACAGATGCTGGGAGGATGCAGGGAAAAAGGAACATTTCTGCACTCTTGGTGGGAGTGTAACCTAACCCAGCCTCTGTGGAAAACAGCGTGGTGATTCCTAAAAGATCTAAAAATTGGCCTTCTTATGACCCAGTAATTCATCTTTTGGGTATATACCCAGAGAAACACAAATCATTCTACAAAAAAAGATACCTGTACGCACATGTTTATTGTAGCACTATTCACAGTAGCAAAAACATTGAACCAAATGTGTTGCTCATTGAAAGTAGACTGGATAAAGAAATGTACATATGCACAGTGGAATATTTGCAGTCTTAAAGAAAAATTATAAATTTGCAGCAAGTTGGGTGGATTTAGAGTCTATCATACTCAGTGATCTATCACAGAAGCAAAACACTAAGTACCACATATTCTCACTCATAAGCAGACCCTGGACAATTATCATAATACTATAAGAAAGGGATTGGCACTGCTAGGGGAGGGAGAGGGAGGGTACACTTCATCAATAAGTGTACCTGATCTCAAACCAGGCGAAGTGGGGACCATAGTGAGGCTCAAACTTAACCTGTACAATGACCATTTGCATACCTGTTCCTGAATTGTACCCCACAACTTTGAAATTTAAAAAATGCACAAATTTTAATATATAAATTCTGGGTTTTTTGGGTCCCCCTTCATATATATCCTATCATCCAGGTACAATTATTGCCAGGCTCCTATTGACATTGACAAGGACGGTGGAGGGGAGGAAGAGACCTGAGCTGGTATGCATGGGGTCCCAGGGCCTCAAGCCTGCTCTTGCAGTAGGTAGTAGGGCAGTAGGGGGCACAGATACCACAAGAGTGATGATGAGGTCATTACTGATTCCAGAAGGATTAAAGAATTGCTACTGCCCAGAATTCAACCTGAAAGTCAGGGACCTGCCGGTGGGTAGGATTTTGGAGAAAGTCTCCAACTCCAGGGCTTCAGCAGCCAAAATGTGGGAGTTCCACACTGTGGGGTCACTGTATTTAAACCTCTGAATCTAGGACCAGAGTGCTAGTCCAGGAGACCAGGAAAAACCTAAGGGATTGGAATGTTGCAACTCTCCCAGTCACTTCTGTGATAAATTTCCTTTGCAGACAATTTGATGGAAGCCCTGCAGGGTCTATGTAGATACTGAGGCTTACGCTGCTGATGTGTTTCTTCCACATCCAGGGCTGACTCAGCAAGTGGGGTAGCAGGAGGGATAAGCTGCAGTTGGGACCCAGCTGCGAGGAGGTGGCTGAGGGACCTGGGCAGGGACTGACAAGAATGCATTTCCAAGCCACTGAAAATGATGTCATGTCTGCTTCAGTTCAGTTCTTTCGTCATCCTAAGAGACCATGTTGGATTGATGTTGCCGAGCACGGTGATGACCCAGAAGCCATCCAGGTCAAGGACTGGGGTTTGGGTGCTGACTCTGCCGATGTGCTCCAGTTCAGACCCAAGCAATTCAACTTGCATTTGCCTGAATGAAATAAACAGGGCTTCCAGAAGTTAATGGCAGCAGAGTCGTTAACCCATGCATCTCAAAGGGCAGCCGTTGGCCAGCTTTCTTCCACGTAAACGTGCCCACGCTTTTTATTACATTGTATAAATGAGGAATTGGGAAGTTTCCTGTTTAAATCACCCAGTACCTCTCTTCTTTTTGTCGTTTCAGATGTAAAGTCTTTCTCTGCGGCTGTCTTTGGGTTCATCTCCAATCATCTCTTGTTGTAATTGTGTAGCTCATATGACAGGAAGATTCTATAAAACTGCAATGAACTTCTATACATCTTTTGAAATATAAATTTAGGGGGAAAAATCTTGATTCAGGCCTATTACAGTTGCATAAGTATCCAATCTAATTCACCTTCTGTAAAAGATTCAGATAAAGTTGTTAAATGAGCTCAACCAGAGCAGAATGATCCAAATGAAAAAAAAAAAAAAATCACAGCTCTTTCTGAGCATTCAGTATAAAGGCCAAAAAGACAGCTCCAAGGAAAGGGGTGGGATGGGCTTGTTTCTTTCTGCCTAAATTGCAGGCAGAATCCTGTGTCTGTATCCATGTGGGATTGCAGAGAACAGGAAACAGAAATGCACATCTCTGCGCTGACATCGGAAAAACAATCATTTCTGGGAAATGAAGCTCTACACATGTTGCCATGAGCCTCACATCTGTGTCTGGAGGCGGCTACCTCCTGAGTCTAGCCAGCAGAAAAGGCCGAAGTTCTGCTGTGTCTTCCCTCCTTTGACTGTGACAACCGCCATGAGTGACTGAGGCGTAAGTCCCAATCATCAAGGTCTATTAAGCCAGATTAAGGTGCTTCCAGGGAAAATACAGGCTGCTTTTCTCCCCATAGACAAGTTCTGACTGTTCTGCCTATGTAGTAACCTGCTCTCTGTCATCTCAATAAACTTGTTTTTATTTTTCAAATGAAACCCCAGTGATGAATGGGGCCTGCTCTGTCTATAGAGTAGACTTTTTCAGTTCCTCTGAAACACACATCGGTGGCTGTTTTCTGAAGAGGTTTTCAGGTGGGTTAGTACCTATATGTTTTCTTAAAGGAGAGAAGGCATGTAGGAAGAGGGGAAGGTAGGCAGTAAGTGACATTCTTTTGAGACTTTAATTCATGTCCAATAAATCTACATTTTGCATAAGATAAGGCAAATGTTTGGAGAGAAAAAAAGAGTAAAGGAAGAGTCAATTATGCAAGTGTCTGGGTAGGTGAAAGGATGACTGATCTCATCTTGTCTTTGTTCTGCACCTGGGAAGATAAGCTTGTAATGACACTAGGAGGATGTCAACAAACAGACTTTAGTTTTAGGAGCTTGACTTAAATTGCAAACCTAAAGTTACAGTAGGCAATTCCTTGTTCATGGAAGTTCAGCAAAGAGCTCCCTTAGGAAGGATCTGTGGGGTGGCCTTTTGTAGCTGCCTAGGCTGTGTATCCTTCCATGGGGATGTGGTGGACGCATCATGTTAGCAGCTGCTATTTATTTGGAAGAGGATATTGCATGACTCTGCCTCCATGCTTAACCTTCCCTTTTGCATAAGAAGTTTGAGGGTCCTGAGATTTATTTTTAATTTTACAACTGCCAAGCAACAAGGGCAATGCTGCCTAGTTATGGACTCAGCCTGCACAAGTACTGGCTGAGTGGAGCACCAATAATGCCATCTTACATACCTTACAGACAAGATGGGACGTGGCAAGAAGACTGATCAAAGTCAGCCAAGACCAACTAAGACCAAGATGGCTCCCAATATGACCTCTGCTTACCCTTGTTACTCAATATACACTCATTAAAACACATTAGCATGCTAAAAGCACTCCCACCGGTTCCATGACAGTTTATAATTTCCATGGCAACCCTTGGAAGTTGCCCTGTATGGTTTAAAAAGGAGAGGAAACTTTGAATCTGGGAACTCTTGCTCCCTTTACCAGAAAACCCAAGAACAGTCCACACCTTGCTTAGCATATAACCAAGAGATAGCTATAAAAATAACACCTCAGTGACGTTTGGCTGCTTTTCTCCCCATAGACAAGCCCTGACTGTTCTGCCTGTGTAGTAACCAGCTCTCTGTCATCTCAATAAACTTGTTTTTATTTTTCAAATGAAACCCCAGTGATGAATGGGGTCTGCTATGTCTATAGAGTAGACTTCTTTCACTTCCTCTTTTCTTTTAGTAAGCTTGCTTTCCCTTTAACTTGCCAACTTGCTCTTGAATTCTTTCCTGCACAAATTCAAAAACTGGGTCTATCAGCTGGGATCCCTCCTTTGGGGTCCCCTGGCTTGTGTCATGGGCATTGGTGTAAATTGGATTGTGTAAATGGACATTGAAGTTATTTCTGGACATGGACAATGAAGTATCCTTGGCCTGGTCCTTGCTCAGAGCGTTCAGCTGCATCCCTGCACACCAGACCAACCTGTCTGCAGCCCAGGCTCTGGACAGGGTGTCCCAGGAGGAAAGCAGGGACCTGCAGAGGAGACTGGTGGGAGCTCTGAGATCACAGAGGGGCTCTGATGGGTAACTTTGTTGGGGCAGGGACTAGCAGTCTCAAGAGGAGGCTGACTGGGGCGCTAAGAGGACCTGCAGTGTGTGCAGGTCCAGGACACAGGTCTGGTAGTCCCAGACTGCACCGAGAGTGCTCATGTGTCATCAGTCACCACCCTGTGGGCCTCCTCTGCCTCTTGGCAGATCAAAGACACCAAATGGCAGTTGAATGTATCTCTTCATGGAGTCAAGGGGGCAACTGAACTTCCTCTCTCCTCTCTGGAGGAAGGTGCTCTACGTGGAACTCTGAGGAGTTTCCAGTCCTTTCCAGTCCTGCAAATTCAGTTCTAAAGGATCAAGTGTAGAAGACATAACTCCTGAGTCAGTGCCTCGGCCTGTGGCCTTGACATTAACTTATTGGTGTACTGCTCCCTTGCCATCCCAGAAGGATCAATTATCAATTTCTCTTGGTCCTAAGACAATCACAGTGGACTAAAGGAAATGGAGTGATTGCCTGAGATCATGGGTAAGTGGGCATTTTAATAAATTCACGGGCCAGGGTCATGTCTTTTGAGTGTTTTACAATATTAAAGAAATAATAAATGTGTAATAAATCATTGACATACAATGATTGTGTCAATTCAAAAATTAAAAAAAAGGCAATAAGAACAACTTGATATTAAAACTATTTCTTGGAATTTGGAACTTTGGTAACCAGTTTAACAAAAAGTTGATTCTTCTAACATATTTTCTTGCCTCCCATTAAATAATAAAAGACTAATGAACCTAAATCAACTATTTTACTTTCATTAAAAAAATTAATTTCTATATTTTGGGGGGGAGATATATGTGTGTGCATATTACTCAATATATATACATAACAGTCATTCCTCAGTGAATGTTTATTTGGGGAAGTACTATGTTGTTAAAAATAAATATTTCTGATAATTGGCAGCATAGACAAAAAACTTAAAAACTTCTGCACATTTTGACAGTTATTTTCCCTTCAAATGTGAACTGAGCTTTTAAAAATTTATGCTAGAAAATAATTAGGCATGTTCCAAATTGTATACACAAATATATTTGCTACAGCATTTTTAAAAAATTAAATACAATATATAGATCTAACAAGATGCTAGTTAAACAAATAGTGATACATTTTGAACTCATTATACATCTTATTAGCATAGCTTTTTTAGTTAAGAAAGCAGGTTACATAATAGTATGTACCTTATAGTTTGAAAGCTATAGGAAAAGTTCATATATGATCAAAACAAAGAGAGCATATAGGATTTTTATTTTCATATTATTTTATTTTTATTATAAAGATGTGAGGTACAACTCAGGGTTAGGTATACAAACGTTGATTATGCAGGTACCCTTGTTGATGAGGTATGCTCCTCCCTCCCTTAGCAGTTTCCCTCAACTGCCAGTCCAACTCCCTCCCCTGACAGTTTTCCACCACTGCCAATCCTTTTCTTATAGTATTAGAATTGTTAAAGGTCTGTTTATGAGTGAGAATATATGGTACTCTGTTCTTTGTTTCTGTGATAGATCACTGAGTATGATCGACTCTAAATCCATCTAAGTTGCTGCGAAGTCCATATATCTGTCCTTCTTTACAGCTGCATTATATTCCATTGTGTGAGTGTACCACATTTTTTAAATCCAGTCTAGCTTCAATGGGCAACATAGTTGGTTCCATGTTTTTGCTACTGTGAATAGAGCTGCAACAAACATATGTTTGCAGGTAACTTTTGTAGAATGATTTGAATTCTTCCAGGTATATTCCCAATAGGGGAATTGCTGGGTCATATGGAAGATCAATTTCTAGTTCTTTCAGAAATTGCCACACTGTCTTCCAATGAGGTTGCACTGGTTTGCATTCCCACCAGCAGTGTAGAAGCATTCATTTTTCTCCGCATCCTCGCCAGCATCTGTTGTTGATTGTTTTATTAATGATGACCATTCTTATTGGGGTTAGGTGGTATCTCAATGTGGTTTTGATTTGCATTTCTCTGATGGTGAGTGAGGTTGAGCACTTTTTTATGTGTCTGTTGGCTGACCATATTTCTTCTTTTGAGAAATGTCTATTCATGTCTTTCATTCACTTTTTAATGGGGCTGTTTGTTTTTTTCCTTTTGGCATGTTTGAGTTCCTTGTAGATCCTAGATGTTAGGCCTTTGTCAGATATACAGTTGGCAAATATTTTTTCCCATTCTCTGGGCCGTCTCCCTGCTCTCTTGATGGTTTATTTTGCTTTGCAGAAGCTTGTTAGTTTGATGAGGTCCCACTTGTCTATCTTATTTCTTAAGGTATGGTCATTTAGGGTTCTGAATAGGAATTCGTTGCCAGTTCCAATTTCCATAAGGTTGTCTCCTGCATTTTCTATGATTCTTACAGTTTGAGGTTTTGCATTTAGGTCTTTGATACATCTAGAGTTAATTTTTGTGTATGGTGATAGGTAGGGTCTTGTTTCAATCTTCTGCATGTGATCAGCCAGTTTTCCCAGCGCCATTTACTGAATAGGTTCTCCTCTCCCTGGAGGTTGTTGTTGGAGGCTTTGTCAAAAATGAGTTGGTTGAGAAACTGAGGCTTTGCTTCTGGAATCTCTATCCTGTTGGTCTATGTGCCTATTCTTGTACCAATACCAGGCAGTTTTGATTACTGTAGCCTCATAGTAAAGTTTGAAGTTTGGAAGTGTGATGCCTCTGCTTTATTTTTTTGCTAAGGATTGTTTTGGTTATTCGTGGTCTTTTATGTTTCCATATGAATTTCTGTATTGTCATTTCCAGGTCTGAGAAGAATGATGTTGGTAACTTAATGGGTATTGCATTGAATCTGTAGATTGCCTTTGGTAGAACAGACATTTTAATAATGTTGATTCTTCCTATCCATGATCATGGAATATTTTTCCAGTTGTTTGTCTTCTAGGATTTCTTTGAGCAGTGTTTTATAGTTCTTATTGTAAAGGTCTTTCAGTTCCCTGGTTAGGAAGATTGCGAGGCATTTCATTTTTTGTGGCTATTGTGAATGGAATTGTCCTTTTAATTTGAGTCTCTGCCTGCTTGTTGTTGGTGTTTAGGAATGCAACTGCCTTTTACACACTTGTTTTGTACCCTGAGACTTTGCCAAAGTCCTTTATCAGTGCAAGCAGGTTTTTTATAGATTCTCTTGTATTTTCAAGGTATAGGATCATATCATGAGCAAAGGGGGATAATTTGACTTCCTCTTTTCCTATTTGGGTCCCTCTGATTTCCTTCTCTTGTTTAACTGCCCAAGCTAGGACTTCCAACACAATGTTGAACAAGAGGGGTGCGAGTGGGCAGCCTTGTCTTATTCCGGTTTTTGGGGGAAATGTTTTCAGTTTCTGTCCATTTAGCATTATGTTAGCTGTGGGTTTATTGTGGATGGCACTTACTATTTTGAGGTATGTTCCTTCTATACCTAGGTGTTTGAAGGTTTTTATCAAGAAGAAATGTTGAATTTTATCAAAAGTTTTTTCTGCATCTAATGATATAATCATGTGGTTCTTGTTTTTACATCTGTTGATGTGTTTAACTACATTTATGGTCTTGTGAATGTAGAACAGTCCTGCATCCTGGGGATAAATCCTACTTGGTCATGGTGGATGATTTTTGAGATATGTTTTTGGATCCAATTTGCTAGAATCTAGTTGAGGATTTTTGCATCTGTGTTCATAAGAGATATTGGCCTGTAGTTTTCTTTTTTGTTGGATCTTTACCTGGTTTGGGTATCAGTGTGACGTTAGCTTCATAAAATGATTTGGAGAGAATTCCGTCTTTCAAAAATATGGAACACTTCATGAATTTGCATGTCATCCTTGCTCTGGGGCCATGCTTATCTTCTCTGTATCACTCCAATTGTAGTATAAGTGCTGCTGAAGCGAGCACAAGAATTTTTTAAAGTGGGTATTTTGAGGGTGGTTTAATGATTATGTTCCTTTTTCTTCCTTGTACTTTCCAAATTTTCTTAAGTCTATAATACACATGCACTAAATTTGGTCAGCAGTGAATAATAGGTATTAGGCAAAAAGTAAACTTCTCTCTGTAGAGTATTGATTTATGTTTGACATCTTCATAGGGTGATTGACATAAATTATACTGCATGAATATATAGACTACAATTTGATACTGTTTCAACATATGTATACACCTGCAGAACTGTCGCCCCAATCAGGATAACTAATGTATCTATCACTGCCAAGTATCCTCATGTCCCTTGGCCATCTCCCCCTCCCCACTCCCTGTGCCAGCCCCACCCTTCATGTCGAACAATCACTGATGTGCTTCCTGTCTCTCTGTTACTATAACCTAGCTTACATTGTCTACATGTTAAAATGTAAATGAAATCCTACAGTATGTACCCTTCTTTTGTATGGTTCCTTTTTTTCAGCATAAGCATTTCAAGATTATTCCAAGTGTGGCATGCATCAATAAGTTACACTTTTTTTATTGCTCAGTAGTATTTGATTGCATGGATATACCTGTTTGTTTGTCCTCTTCTTCTGTTAGTGAATACTTTAGTTATTTCCAATTTTTGTTCAATACAAATGAAGCTGGTATTAATGATAGTGTGTAAGCCTTCACACGCTTTCAACTCTCATGGGTAGATATTTAGGAGTGGAATGACTGGATCAGAAGGAAGTTGTATTACTCTTTTAAGAAACTTCCAGATTTCTACCCACAGGACTTGTGCTATTTTATGTTCTCAAGATCAGTGAATGAGTAAATGAGAGTTCTAGTTGCTTCATATCTTTGTCCACACTTGGTGTGACCAGTTTTTTTTTTTTTTAGAATTAGCCATTCTAATGTAAGTAAAATGGTATCTCATTGTACTTTTAATTTGCTTTTTCCTAATACTAACGATGTTGAGCATCTTT
Organism: Cephalopachus bancanus; assembly: GCA_027257055.1. Classification (NCBI taxonomy): domain Eukaryota; kingdom Metazoa; phylum Chordata; class Mammalia; order Primates; family Tarsiidae; genus Cephalopachus; species Cephalopachus bancanus. Next base: position 8,070,376 of record JAPVLO010000011.1, on the reverse strand, counting down.
TTATGTGTTCATTTACTTACACCTTTTTTTAAAGGGAAGTGTTTGTTAAGTATCTTAGGAAGGAAATGTTTCCCAACTCATTCTCTGAGGCCAGCGCTGCTCTGATAACAAAGTGAGACAGAGATGTTACAAGAAGAGAAAACTACAGATAAATAGCACTCATGAGCACAGATGCAAACATTCTGAACAATATTTTAGCAAATATAATTCAATCATATTTAAAAACAATAATATATCATAATCAAGTAAGGTTCCTTGCAGGAATGCAAGGTTTATCATCACTCATGTTAAGCCACTAAAGAAAGACTATGTGATAACCACAATAGATACAGAACAATTGCATCTTTTTTCTAGAGTCTGGTGGGTCCTCAGCTAAGGGATTATCCTTTTAGATTATTTTAGCCAGCTCAGATCTAATATCAATACATATTTCATGGTGCAGGAAACCTTGGGAACTAGAGGCTAACATATGATCAGGTTGAGAAGAACAGACATACAAATTCAATAAAACGTTGCTGTTTTAAAATTAGGATGTTACCTGTAGTCCATGGTTTACAAGAAAGGAAGGTTCTGGAAAAGCAGCTGTGGTGTTAGACAGGCTCCCAAGGTATTGACCCATGGAGGCTGAGGTACACAGTGAAGGAATAGGACTGTGGATCCTTCCACCAACTGGATTGTCCTCCCTATGAACTAGAGAATGTCACCTCTTACTGATCAAGTATACAGTTAGGGATGCTGAAGCAGGTAGAAGGTGACAGTGAGAATTATGGGGATAAGAGATGGTGCCTGGATCCCTCCAAGGGCAGAGTTAAAGCTCATGGGCTCAGTCGTGTGAGACTGCTGTTTAGTCTCTTATACTGCCTGTGTTTGTAATATGTATATTAAGGATATATATAATGCTCTGGGGTGCCAAAATAAGGAATACACACACATTTTAAATATGACGTTCACTTAAAAGATGCCATTAATCAAATGAATGCTAGCGTCACCATGTGACAGGCAGGGCAGTCAAAGAAAATGTTGGAGGTATATTTGGGCAAATGTTGTACTACCCTTTGGTACCATAATTTAATTCAACTTCGAAAAGTAACACATAGATAACACCTCTTAAAATATGTATACTTCTGGCACCCTCCTGCATATAATAAGTTTTATGCATATCTGTGTACATAAAACTATGCATAAATAAGGGACCAATAGTGAGATCTGCACTTGAGTCTCACTCATTCGCCTCATTGTGGTGAGACACTGGGTTGGCAGACCTCAGTGAACCTCGTTTTTCTCATCTATAAAAGGAGGATGTTATCTCTCCTCCCTGTGGACGGGTCTTTCTGATTATCCTTCCACCATGGCACAGAGATCTTCTGCTCTCTTCTGAACACAGGCAATAAAAAGCAATCAAGTAACCTGCTCCAGAAGAGAGGGAGAGATGTGTGAACAAGGACACGATGGATGGCCACTAGGAAAATCGGCTGCTCCTTATCTGACATGTGGTCCCAGTCCTACAAGTGGCATAGGGTGCCGTGTGTGATAGACACTGTCTGCCAGGGAGGAGGTGGGAGAGTTGTAGCTTGAATGCAGGTTCAGTTTTCATCAGGGAGACATGGGTGCTAGGTGGGAGAGGTATGGAGAATTCTAGACAGAAATGTGAACATAGACAATAAAGTGAGAACACTGCATGGTGCATTAAGACGTTGCAAGCTGCTCCTAGGTCTACGAGATCATTGAATGGTGTGTGTGTGTGTGTGTGTGTGTATGAAGTGCAGAAAGAAGTTGGCACACAGTTGCTATATCATGTAGCACCTTATGCACTTGCTGTTTTCCAGTCTGATGTTGTAAGCACTGGTGAGCCACTGATGTTCATGTGAGATTATCCATTATCATGAGAAAAGCAAGTGGTTACAGACGATATGGCTTTTATAACGCAGGTGAAACATAACACAATACATTATTCATTGATATAGTCATATGTGCTAAAACATAAACTCATGGGCTGAAAGGACATACAAACCTCTGGGGAGAGAGAGAAAGAAAAAGGACAGGGAATGGGAACAATGGGAATGTAAACACTTAAAAAATATGAAGCCAAAATGTTGAATGGTTGCTAACTGAGGTGATGGATTCATGGGTATTTGTTATTATTACTACTTGTGTGAACCTTATGACTTTTCAAACTAAAAGCATTCTTATCACTGTGGCTATTAGTCAGGAAAGGTCTGGACCAGGATGGGGACAAAAAGGAGACAGGACATTGGGGACCTGCATTATGGCAGCAGCCAGAGGGACAACCACCTCCTGAAAATGTTAGAATTTTCAGTATTGGTGAGGATGGGGTGGAAAGGAACTTGGATGATGAGGCTGGCATGTTGCTGGTGGTGTTTTTTAGAGGGGTCACCACTGAAGTATGAGAGAGTCACCAGTGATGGCTTGATCTCTAAGAGGGACATTAAGAGTTCGTAAGCCATACTGGTGAAGACATCCAGTGACTTGCTAAAGAAGCAGGTCTAAAGTCCAGGAGAGGGGCATTCCATTCAGGAACCAAAAGCAGGGGGAGACATTTCCCAGGGACAGTGGACAGAGAAGCAGGTGGCCATGGAGGGAGGTGCTGAGTTTCTCAGTGCACGGCAAGGTCTTAGCAACAAGGACCATGCAAGAGAGAGAGAGAGAGCAGATAATGACTGTGGCAGACACGCCTGCTGCCTGGTTTAATTCCCATAACAACCCTTTCAGATTATGAGGACACTAAGGGGTGGAGAGAGGTGAGCTCATTTGTGTATGGTGTCAGAGTCGCACTAAGAGCCAGCAGTGTGGCTCCAATCAAGGGCACCCTCAGGGATGGTGGGAACTTGTCATGCTGGAGGGAATAAGAGTCTTTTGCACCTTTGATCTTCTCTAGGTGGGCTTCTGCCTTTCTCTTTCTTTGATGTGGAGACTTGGGTTTGGAGAAGGCCAGTTGGCCAATGTCTGAAGTTCAGACTCCAGTAAGTGTTTCTTTGTCATCTAATTCTCACATCACATCAAACAGAGCCACTAGCTCTTCCTGTTTATAAGGCGGCCTTGTGACTCTAAAGCTGCCACACAAAGAAGACAAGGGACAATGAGAAGTTGCCTAGAGCAGAATTGAGAGAATTTTCAAATAGTACCTTCTTGATCCTGACTTTAACTCTCACGTGTGTACACACAGCCGAATTTAGAAAACAATTATTTATTTATTTTTTAAACATATTTTTTATTTTAAAATTGTGGGGTACAGTTAAGGGTTAGGTATACAAATATGCATCATTCAGGCATCCTTGTTAATAAGGGTTGTCCCTCCCATCCCCTGATAGATATTGACTACCGTTAATCCCACCACCCTTGCCCTCCCTGCCTCCCCCATAGATTCCCACCACTGTCAATCCTTTTCTTATAGTATTATGATAGATGTTCAAGGTCCATTTATGAGTGAGAACATGTGATACCCAGATCTTTGTTGCTGTGAAAGATCATTCAGTATTACAGACTCTAGTTCCATCCAGATTGCTGTGAAATTCATGATTTTGCTCTTTTCTATAACTGCGTAGTATTCCATCGTATATATGTACCACATTTTTAAAAATCCAGTCCTCTTTTGATGGACAGCATGGTTGATTCCAGCTTCTTGCTATTGTGAACAATGTTGCGATAAACATACGTGTGCAGGTATATTTTTCATAGAATGATTTGAGTTCTTCAGGGTATATTCCCAGTAGGGGGATTGCAGGGTCATATGGGAGATCGATATTTAAAGCTTTTACGAATCGCCCCACTGTTTCCACAGAGGTTGCACTAGTTTACACTCCCACCAACAGTGTAGAAGTGTTCCCTTTTCACCACATCCTCTCCAGCATCTGTTATTTTTTGAGTTATTGATAATGGCCATTCTGACTGGAGTTAGGTGGTATCTCAGTTTGGTTTTGATTTGCAACTCCTTGACGATCAGTGAGGTTGAACATTTCTTCATATGTCTGTTGGCCACTTGTATGTCTTCTTTTGTGAAGTGTCTGTTCATATCTTTTGCCCATTATGTAATGGGGTTGTTTGTTTTTTTCTTTTCAGCATGTTTGAGTTCCTTGAAGATCCAGGATGTTAGGCCTTTGTCAGACATGGAGTTGGCAAATACTTTTTCCCAATCTGTGGACTGTCTCCCTGCATTCTTGATGGTTTTTTTGGTTTTGCAGAAGCTTGTCAGTTTAATGAGGTCCCACTTGTCTATCTTATCTCTTACGGCTTGTGCATTTCGGGTTTTGTTCAAGAATTAGATGCCAGTTCCAATTTCCATAAGGGTGTGTCCTGCATTTTCTAAGGTTCTTATGGTTTGAGGTTTTACATTTAGGTCTCTGATCCATTTAGAGTTAATTTTTGTGTATGGGGATAGTTAGGGGTCTTGTTTGAGTCTTCTTGCATGTGGTCAGCCAGTTTTCCCAGGACCATTTACTGAATAGGTTCTCCTATCCCCAGTAGTAGGTGGCAGAGGCTTTGTCAAAGATGAGTTGGTTGAGAAAATTGAGGTTTTGCTTCTGGGATCTCAATTCTATTCCATTGGTCTATATGCCTGTTCCTGTACCAATACCAAGCTGTTTTGATTATTGTAGCTTTATAGTAAAGTTTGAAGTCTGGTAATGTGATACCACCTACTTTGTGTTTTTTGCTGAAGGTTGTTCTGACTATTCTTGGTCGTTTGTGTTTCCATATGAATTCCTGTATTGTTTTTTCTATGTCTGAGAAGAATGTTGCTGGTAATTTGATGGGTATTGGATTAAATCTGTAGATTGCCTTAGGTAGGATGGACATCTTCACAATGTTGATTCTTCCAGTCCATGAGCATGGGATATTTTTCCAATTGTTTGTGTCATCTTTGATTTCTTTGAGCAGTGTTTTGTAGTTTTCATTGTAAAGGTCTTTCACATCCCTGGTTAGGAAGATGGCAAGGTATTTCATTTTTTTTTTGTGGCTATTGTGAATGAGATTGTGATTTTTATTAGGGTTTCTGTTTGTTTATTATTGGTGTAGAGAAATGCGATTGTCTTTTGCACATTTATTTTATACCCAGAGACTTTGGCAAAGTCCTTTATCAGTGCAAGGAGGCTTTTGACAGATTCTCTTGGGTTTTCAAGGTACACAATCATGTCATCTGCAAAGAGAGATAACTTGACTTTCTCTTTTCCTATTTGGATACTTCTGATCACCCTCTCTTTTCTGATTGCTCTAACCAGGACTTAAATACTATATTGAACAGGAGAGGAGAAAGTGGGCATCCTTGTCTTGTTCCAGTTTTCAGGGTAAATGGTTCCAATTTTTTCTGTTTTGGAGTATGCTAGCTGTGGATTTCCATAGATGGCTTTTACTATTTTGAGGTAGGTTTCATGTATGCCTAGATGTTGGAGGGCTTTTATCAAGAAGGTGTGCTGGTTTTTATCAAAAGCTTTTTCTGCATCTAATGATATAATCATGTAGTTTTTGTTCTGACATCTGTTGATGTATTTAATTACATTTATTGTCTTGCGAATGTTGAACCAGCCTTGCGTCCCAGGGATGAAGCCTACTTGGTCATGATGGATGATTTTTGAGATGTGTTGTTGAATCTGGTTTGCTAGATTTTTGAGAATTTTAGCATCTATGTTCATCAAAGATATCGGCCTATAGTTCTCATTCTTTGTTGGGTCTTTACCTGGCTTGGGTATCAATGTGATCTTAGCTTCATAAAATGATTTGAGGAGAGTTCCATCTTTCTCAGTCGCCTGGAATACTTTCAGTAGAACTGGTATCAGCTCCTCCTTAAATGTATTATAGAATTCTGCTGGAAAGCCATCTGGTCCAGGGCTTTTTTTTTTGGGTAGGTAATTTTCTTATTACGTAGTCAATTTCCTTGATTGCTATTGGTCTATTTAGTGTCTTGATTTCTTCTTGTTTCAACCTAGGTAGGTTGAACGACGTCAGAAAGTCCTCCATTTCCTTAAGATTTTCAAGTTTGTTTCCATACAAGTGTACATAGTAGTCTCTAATGATTGTTTGTATTTCTTCAGGGTCAGACTTCATCTTTTGTGTTTCTGATTGTGTTTATTTGAGCTTTTTCTCTCTTTTTCTTGGTCAGTCTAGCTAGTGGACCATTGATCTTGTTTATACTTTCAAAGAACCAGCTTTTTGTTTCATTGATTTTTTTGTATTATCTTTTTGTCTTCTATGTCCTGGATTCGGGCTTTTATTTGATGATCTGGATTCTTTTGCTGAAGTTAGGATTTTGGTGATCTTACTTTTCCAGCTTCCTTTGATGACTTGTTAGGCTGTTAATTTGTGATCCTTTCATTTTCTTCATGTGTGTTTGTAGAGATATGAGTTCCCTTCTTACTACAGCTTTCATGGCATCCCAGAGATTTTGGTAAGATGTTTCTTCATTTTTGTTTGTTTCCAGGTTTATTTTAATCTCTGTTTTGATTTCATCATCGACCCAGAAGTTGTTTAGCATCATGCTGTTTAGTGTCCATGTCTTTGTGGGTTTTGGGGGAACCTTGTTGGTGTTGATGTTTATTTTTATTCCACTGTGGTCCGAGAAATGCATGGCAAAATTTCAATATTTTTAAATTTGCTTATGCTTGATTTATGGCCAAGTATGTGGTCTATCTTAAGAGTATGTTCCATGAGGTAATGAGTAGAATGTATATTCTGTGATCGTTGGATGAAGTGTTCTGTAGGTATCCATCCAATTAAGTCCATTTGGTCAAGAGTCACATTGAGGTTTCAAATCTCATTGTTGATTTTTTGTCCTGATGATCTGCCTAGAGTTGTGAGTGGGGTATTGAAGTCCCCAGCTATGATAGTGTTGGAATCAATACTTTTTTTTTAGTTTACGTAGAAGCTGCTTTATGAAAGTTGGTGCTCCTATGTTGGGTGCATATATGTTTAGGATGGATATTTCTTATTGATGGATTGAATCTTTTATCATTACATAGTGGCCTTCTGTATATTTTTAAATTTTTGATAGTTTAAAGGGTGTTTTGTCTGAGATTAAGATTGTGACTCCTCCTTTCTTTTGTGTTCCGTTCGCCTGAAAATTTGTTTCCCATCCTCTTACTTTGAGTCTGTGAGTGTCCTTTCTAGTGAGGTGAGTTTCTTGAAGGCAATAAATTTTTGCCTGGTCATATTTTATCCATTTTGCCATTCTATGTCTTTTCAGCGGTGCATTTAGTTCATTCACATTTAGACTAATTATTGAAATGTGAGAGTTGATCCCTATCATAAGGTACTTACAGAGTTGTTGCTGTTCCTGTTTGTTTGTTTTCTTTCTTTTGATTTTGGAATTGGTTCATGTGTGTTTTTAATCTTTTGCCTGTACTCTTGTGAAGAACGTTGTTATTTTTTCCTTTTCTTCTGTGCTCAGTACTTTCTTAAGTATTTCTTGTAGAGGTGATCTGGTTGCAATGTAGGTTCTTAGGGATTAGATATCTGGGAAAGATTTCAATTCTCCCTCACTGATGAAGCTTAGCTTGACTGGGTAAGTTATTCTTGGATGAAATTGTTTATCTTCTAGAATTTTGAAGATAGGGCTCCAAGGTCTCCTAGCCTGGAGGGTTTCTGTAGATAAATCTGCTGCTATTTTAATTGGTCTTCCCTGGTAGGTAGTCTGACCTTTTCTATTGCTGCCTTTAGAATTTTTTCTTTTATACCTACTTTGTTTAGGTGAATTATTATGTGTCTGGGATTTGGTCTTCTCATTAGTTGTTTTGCAGGGGTTCTCTGAATCTCTTGTGTTTGAATCACTGATGAGATGAGGGAAGTTTTCTTGAATGATTTCATGAAATGTTTGTTCCAGTGTGGCCTCTGTTTCTCTCTCTGCCTCAGGAAGGCCAGTTACTCATAGGTTTTTTCTCTTGAAGTAATCATTCATCTCTGGAAGGTTTTGTTCTGTCTTTTTAAGTTTCTTTTCTATGTTTTTGACAGTTTGGGCTAGTTCTGTGTTTTAGTCTTCAAGCTTGGAGATTCTTTCTTTTGCTTGGCTAATTCTGCTTTCCATGCTTATTAGTTTGTTGTTTATTTCCATCACAGTATTCTTTACTGGCATTATTTCTGTCATCAGCTCCTTCCTATTTTCCTCTTGTCTCTCCTCAATTTTTTAAATTCTCTTTATTAATGTCTTGATGTCTGGGTTTGTTGTATGTGACCAGTCATTTTGGGGCTCTTCATTGTTTGTGTTCCGAAGTCTGTTTTCTCAGTGTCTGACCTTCCAGGGGTCTGTGTGAGACCTATATTCTTCTTTTGGTTTTTCCTCCCTACTTTTTCCTTCTTCCTTCCCTCCACTTCCCCATCTTCTTTAATTCTGTTTTTCAGGGGTGGAGGGGTTGCTTTTACTTCTGTTTGTTCAATCTCCTATTCTTCTTTATGTATATCCTCTTGTTTTGTTCAATTCTGGAATTGGACCATAGGTTGGGGGTGTTCCTTTTTGCAGTTTTGAGATTTACTTAAGGGGGGAGCTGTGATTCAAAATCTATCTGCAGATCCTGGTATCCACTAACTAGTGTATGGATAATCTGAAACCCACTTCCCACTGCCTTGGAATCTGTCCATGCAGTGAGGTTGTAGGTTTACTCCCTGAAATAAAATGAGGTTAACAGAGGGAAGAGAATGGAGTGGGCAGTGGGGGGAAGTAGGGGGTGGAGAGAGAAGAGTAAGGGGAAAAATAATAATTTAAAGAACTCAACAAATTCTGGGTCAACATCTTGCTTTAGAAACACATTTCTTGCATTCCTGGGATCTGGTGTGTGGGAATAGGCAGAACATGGAAAGGGCAGGGAATGAAGGAAAAAGAGGGACTCACACAGCGTGTCTACCCTGGAAGGGTCAGACATGGTCTCCAATCCTTTGTCAATTTATGGAATTGTTAAGGTATCAAAAAGTAAGTAATCTTGATGGCCAGCATCTCCCAATACAATGTCTATTTCTAAGATGTTTAATATACTTTATCTTGACTTATAATGGTCTACTTGCTTCCCCTATTCCTTGACTTTATAATTAACTGCAATTTTGCTACACTATAAATGTTATTATGGGGGTAGCATTTAAACAATAAAATCATGCAGTAAGGAGAATATGATGAGCTGATTGGTTTTGGTTTTGGCTTGAGTACTATGTTTAACTTCCTGTTATTTCCTTCAGATTGACAGTGGAGAGCATATTTAATTGATATAGTAACCCTTTGTTTCAGTAATTTCAACTATTCTTTTTAACCAATATTATATTCAGTTTCAGGCTTAATGCAAACTATTAAATTCTGTATGTGATCCCGTCCCACTATTCTTTGTATTTCTATCCTAAGTACATTAAGGCATAAAGAAAAGCATAAATAATGAAGATATAATTTATATTCTTTGAGATTAGAATTTCATTAGCTAAACTGAGGCACTATTTGGCAATTCTTCCTAGGTATTCCTGTGAATTATGTGTCACTTTTAAAATGTATACTTTTAAGGTAATTACTGCAAGATGATTCTGGTATTGCCTTAAAAAGCTGAGGGGGAACATATTTTGGAATGGACTACCATTTCTCCCCTACATTTAATTGTTTCTGTGGTTTGTAATTATTTTGTATAGTAATGTTTACTACAACCTAAATTCTGATTACCCTGTAGGGACTAAGTAATATATGAAGCTATTTCCCATAAGCATAATCTGAAAGAAAGATTATTTGCTTATGTGTGTTTTGAATGGTTGTTTCTTTTTTACCTTAAATAGCCCTTAGTTAAACAATCAAGGTGAAGGAAAGAGAAGAATTAAAAAACAAGATAAAGATTTTCATATTTAAAGAAGAAAATATTTAATATTTATAGTTCTACCTAGGAAGAAAACCAGTTTCCCAGTAAGTTTCCTATATATATGCCATGCATCATTTCTTAGAAAACAGTTTGAAACTCAATGAGAAAACCTACACGTTTTCTACATGTATGAATAAACAACCCATTTCCATTTAAGCATGTGCAAAGTCAGTCATATAAATACCAAAACCTTTATTTGAGGTAATTACGTTTAGCCTTCCTGCTCAAATTTATCGTTTTGTTGACTTGACTTTGTACAAACATGAAGGTTGGCATTAGGTGATTATTTATAATGTTTTATTGTATGGAAACCATAGATTTTAGAGACTAAAAGAACTTTGGAAATTACCATGTCCAACTCGCTCATGTAATAAATTGATGACAGAGAGATAGAATGACTTGCTCAATATCACACAGCCCATTAATATGGAAGAGAACTATGCCTGAAGGTTATTTTTGCTATCTAGTAGCAAGAGAGAAGTGTAGACTGAGGATATCAGAAGGGGAGGGCAGGTCAGAGGAGATAACTGTGTGAGAAACACCAGTGCCAAGGAGCTGTTGGGATGAAGGCGTCCTTCAGGTCAGTGACAGATAGCCCATACCTGTGCAGACTCATGATCAAGGAGCAGAAGGTTTCCCACCAGCCCCAACCATTTCTACGTTCCTTGAAGTTGGACACCATGGCACAGCACTGGGAGAGGGCAGGTGAAGGGATGGACGTAACATTTCTGCTCTTCCCTCACAAAGGGGATTGTTGGTGGCTGAAGGAGTGATGATATTTCTTGTATCCTGGGTGTTGGACAGTGCATAATGTTCCTGTGAGTCGTCTTGATGGGGAAGACTTTGCAGGTTGGTCAGATGCTCATCTTTTTAGAATAAGGTTGAATAAGTGGACCCTCATTAAATACTTGATCAAATCAATTCTTCTCCTGATTTACTTGATATGTTATTGACACCACTGTCCTCTCAGTTTCCCAGGTAGACACCTTGACTCCTTTTTCTCCTTGCATTTAGTTCATTATGTAGACTTCAAATCATTCACTTTTTCCATTTCTATTTTTTTCCAGTTATTTAAGCTCCTAAAGAATTTTTGTTTTGAATTCTTCAGTGTACACCTCTGGTACATGGTATGTTATCAGGCTTCAATGTATCATAACTTTGGTATTCACATTTTTGTTGAGTCCCTCCCATGCTGACCCTGGATATTGCTATATGACTACATCTAGTCAATGGGACTTCACCAAGGTTGACACAAGAGGAATGTCATTGGAACTTGTCCTCTTGAGACTCCTCTTCTGCCTGAAGTTCAACTGCCATACTGGGAGGAAGACCAGGCACCCACATGAAATGGCTCATGTGTTGTAGGCCCCATGCTGATACAGCTGTGCTCCCAGGAGGAGGTCCTGAAAGACAATCATGAGTGAGGAAGCCATCTTGAATGTTTCATCCTAGTTAAACTTCCAAATGCCAACTGTCCCAGCTGAAATTATATGGAGCAGAATAGCTTTCCAGCTGAGCCCAACCACTTACAAAACCATAAACTGTAGTTAAATATTTTGGACTTTGTTTTTGGTTATTGTATTTTAAGTCACTAAGTTGTGGACTGGCTTCTTATGTAACAACCAATAACCGACATGTCTTTTATTTGTTTTTCCCCATCTTTCTGCTCCTTCACTTCTGGTTGTTATCAACTCCCTTTCACATTTCCTTCTCTTTCTCTTCCTTAGACACCCTGCTTCCCTGTCTGTTTGGAAGGTTCCCCATTCTCTGTACCATGCTCAGTTACTCCCTGCATGACCACTCCTGAATTGCCAGTCAGTGCCTCCTATGAGCTGCTGTGTCTACCAAAGGCTAGAAACTTGACAAAGCCCCCCAAAACTGGGCAACCTTCTCTCCTTCATGCCCCCCTTGCTCTGTGTATTGTTTCTACCTGACTTCTCCTTTGCTCTTGTTTTTTGATCACTAGCCCTCAGAGTGTCAGTCCATGTTCACCACATTGCCTGGAACATGCCGCACATGTGTTTCTTGAGTTGAATGCTCTGTGTTGCGTCGGTTAGAACACAGTGCTTTCCTAAGTAACAAGCATCACATTGAGTATTAAAATGCAATAAACCACATAGGAAATTACAAGGTAGGGCTAGAATTATTAAAGTGAGAACACAAAGAGCAAAGTAACAATATAATAATCCTCATGCATCGTGGAACCTTTTATGACATCGGTGTTTAAAGAACAGGATTGACTCTTGGCTTATAAGTCAGTATATTGCTTCATCTTTTTTATAATATGTAAGTGCTTTGTTTCTGAGGACATGATTAAATTCTACAAAGTATTTATGAGGGATGAAGGAATATATGTAGACAGATCGATAGGCAGAGATAGGAGAAAGAGAAAGAAGATAGATGGATGGATTCTCAGTGTAACTTACTGAGGACTGCTATTTGGAATAGTACAATTAAAGGCTGAATGAAAAATGAATTAATCCCTACACATTAAAAATGAAAGCCAGGGAGAATGCAGTATTTTTCCCAGCAAAGGACCTTTAAAACCAGATGGCAGATGATTTTCTGAATCTCCCTGAGCCTGATCCAGGATGGCATGTTTGATGAGACTTCAATGTGCTGCAGTCACTGTCTCCTGGGAAGTTCCCAGTCCAGGACCTGGACTGTGGGTCTTATTTTTGACTGTGAGAGCAGTGGGGGTTCAGGATGACTTGTGTGTGTGCTTGAGGTAAGATAAAATTGTCTCGGGAGCCCCTCACTGCTCCTTTTCCTTGTTTTGCAGTCAGGTAGAATTTCAGAGAAAATTAAAAGAGAGAGTGGATGAGGATTCTGGTGGGAAAGGACAGATGGGCTCACCTTTCTCTCCACCTCCCGGCCCCTGCTGCCCTGGTTCTTCCTTTGGGCCTGTGGGAAGCACCTTGTCATCCTAGAGGGCCTGGGCATCTGTCTCTCCACTGTTTACTTACCTGGGCTTTTCTTCTGCCTTTGCCTCTGGCCAGCATTTTAGTTTCAAAATGAATTTTTAGTTCAGGCAAGAAATAAAGTTTGCAGATGCTAACTACTCTTAAAACGATTATGTTTATAAAGATTTTTGAAAGCAATAATTTCAAAATTTATTATCAGTGGGGCCTTTAAGAACATCATTTAATTCAGAAAGACAGAAGAGTTTCAAGTTTTATTTAACATTGTGAAATAACTGGGTGGTATCCTGACTATTATAATAATAATTTTTATTATTTGGCATTATTAGATGGATAAAGCATAGATCTGTGAATCAAGAAATGGGAGAAATTCATACATAGGTAGGATAGATTTTCAGCAGAATTTTGAAGTCAGCTAGCATTAAGATCTTCAAGGAGCTAAGAATTCAACATATGAAATGACTGACCATATGAAAATGTTAAGGAGTTCAATGCATAACATGGTTATTGTTCTATTGTTTTATTTATTTTTAAAATTTTCTTTCTTAAGATTTTCTTTTAAAGAAGTGTGGTACAATTCAGGGTTAGGTATACAAATGGACATTGTACAGGTAAAGTTTGGGCCTCCCTTTGGTCCCCACTTTGCCTGACTAGAGATAGTTTTGGTTACCTTTAAATTTGAGCTCCTTAGACCTGATGTGGGTTATTTCTCCTCCACTCTGAATGCCACGTTGATTCCAAAGTGCTTTCCATCTGTCTCATTTACTACATACTTTTAACATATGTTAAAATCAGTGGACCAGAATGGTTTTCAAAGACCTTCCTCACTTTGGGCCAGAATGGAAAGCCTCTTACACTGTAGTTTGAATGGCTGCTGATCAAATTATAAGTAAGATGCTTCCTGAAACATTACATCATGTTGCAATCCACATAAATATTCACTGTGTATTCAGGGATGTCTGACACCATGAGCTATATTTTCCAACAGCTAGTGATCTTCCATTTTGGAGAGGTAATGAAGAAAACTTGTGTTAAAAATCTCAGTTGCTCATGGTTCTTGGCAGTGTGAGGTGATAAAGAAAGCGTGTGCTAACTATCTCAGATGCTCGCTGTTCTTGGCCTACTGCAAGGCCAAACCCAGCTTGACTGCATCTCCAACCAGGCACATACATAACTGATTCAGACAAACCCACCTCACCTCCCTCACCCACATGGATTCTGGAGACATCTGTCAGATGTGGGTTCTGACAACATTTGGCAAAGGCAGCTCTGAGCACTAATATTATGGTTGAAAGCAACATTCACCAGAGTTCATCAATACAGTCAGAGGCTTGTATGAAGCCACAGACTCTCAGCCTGCTGCTGGTTGAAAGTCCCATATTCTTTGTCCTCTTAGGCTGTCACTCATGCTGTTCTCTCTGTCCCCAACACTCTTGCCTCCCGGAAACATCTCATCTTCAACGTCAAGTCCTCTGGGTAGCCTGTCCTGATTCCTTCCAAACCCGGGCAAGGCACTCTTGTGTTCCCACCTCACCCTGTGCAGCCCTGAATTGCTCACATCATCTTTTGTTTCTTCCTCTATGTGTGCCACTATCTCCTGCATTTCCTGTGGCAGGCACTGACCCTACTTCATTCTCTGATACCTGCAGTATCATCACAGCACAGCACTGCGCTGTCCAGGTTGGTAGCCACTAGTCTCATGTGTTTGTTGAGGACTTGAAATGTGACTGGTGTGACCAAGAAGCAGCGTTTTTACTTGAGTTAAAATATGCTGCAGGTGTAAAACATACACACCAGATTGTGAAAGCCTAGGACAGAAATAAGTATATAAAACAGGCATCATGTCTGTACTTACTATATGCCGAAATGAAAATGTTTTGGGTATATTAGATAAAATCAAATATATTATTGATAATAATTTTATGTGCTTCTTTTACATTTTTAAAAATGTGGCTACTAGAACATTTAAATTACATGCATTGTTCTTACTCAGTGGGCTCTCAGCATCGGGCACACTCACACAGGAGTGGGAACAAATGACATGGGCACTACAACAGGGGTGAGGGAATGGATAAGGGGCATACAACCATCCACTGGGTACTACGACCAGGGGAGAGAGGGCTTGCTAGAAGCCCAAACCTCACCTGCAATTTACCTATGTAGCAAATCCTTACACGTACCCCACAGCTGTAAAATAAAAGTTAAACTCAAAACAATCCAAAAATTAAATTACACATATATGTTAAGTCATGAGTGTAGGTAATGCATGTGTTGATGAGATAGATTTGGTCATTCTATGATGTGTATATGTTTCAAGCATCTAGTTGTATACAGTAAATACATTCAATGTTATCAGTCAGAAAGAAAAGTAAAGTAAGAAAAAAATAAGCAAAATTACATATGTAGTCAGCATTTCATTTCTACTGGACACACAAGCACATAACAGAAACTCTAAAAATATTAAATATGTTAGACTTCTCTTTTATTAAAAAAAACTTTGCAACACAGAGCTATATATAAGATATATAACTTAGGAGTGATGAAAAGCTATTTTAAGAGTTGGATGGGTGGAACCTTGTTTTGACCAGCAAAAGAGGTGTAGGTCTGCCCTTCCAAATGGCTGTAAGGTATGGGTTTCAGTATTCCTAGTGCTGTCTTTTTTTTCAGCCTTACCCTTGAGCCTCCTTTATGACCTAAAATTTGGTGATCACTCAAGGATTCAGTCAGAGAAGGAGCACATCTTTTCTGTAAGTTCCTTGCTCCTCATTCCTGCTGCTCTGTGCCTTTGAAATCCAGATTCTGAGTCTGTAAACTTCCTGCTGAATGTCTGTGTAGGGCTAGGGGATGAGCTCCCTTAAGGGACCAGCCCTGCATGGCTCTGTCTTACATGAAAGGGTTTCTCTTTACTGCCCAATCTTTTTGTTACACTCATGGAGGGTTGCCACTGTACACGTGTAAGTTAGTGGTCAATCAGGGATACGGGCAGTTCATGCTCTGGTTTTGGGTCTCACTCCTATGATTCTTGTGCTGCCAGACCTTCCTCTTCACAGTTTCAGCTGCTTTCCTGCTTAGGTTCCATGCCCCGTCACCTCCAACTGATAAGCTGCATCCTAGCCTTCCACATTCAAGCTCCCCACCTCACTTTCTGCTGTCAGGGTAGGGTGAATGGGGCAACATTCCTGGCCAGGAAGCCATAAATTTGTGGTTTAGCCATTTCCAGCCACTTTGGGATGAATTCTAGTGTTATAGCCAGACCAGGTTCTTATGCCCACTGCCCAGAATATATAATAATGATGCCAGTCATTATAGTTAGAGAAAGAGTTTGATATCACAAAGCAGCTGAGCCAGGAGTTCTAGAGAAATACGGTGTCTCAAATCTGCCTCTCTGAAGAGTTCAGAGGATGAGGGTTTTCAAGGGGAACATGGCAGGTAGAGGGACAGTAGCTGCTGATTGGTTGACGATGTCAAGGGGTGGAGGCTGTCTTCCCCTTGTAGAGCCAACTTCTTTTTTTTTTTGAGTTGGAGTCTCACTCTGTCACCCAGACTGGAGTGCAGTGGCTGCTCACGGCCACGACCCGCTGGGCTCTGGTCCGTTGATCCTTCTGCCTCAAGCCTTCCGAGTAGTACAGAAATAACCCAGGAAATGCCCCCTCCCATGCCTGGCTGATTGTAAATTTAAAAATGTGGGGGAGGGGGAGGTCTCAAACTGCAGTCCTTGAACCCACGGGCTCAGGCAATCCACTCACCTCAGCCTCCCAAAGGCTCGGGATTACAGGCTGAGCCACCGAGCCCAGCTTTAGAGCCAACTTCTGAGAGATGGTCTCATGAACCAGTCAAGCCAACTTCCTGGTGTTCTGGCCTGGTTGGGGTCTGTTACAAAGTCTGAAAAAGATCTCAAGTGCCAGTCTTATGTTTTACAATAGATGCTCTCTATGAAGCAAGTCCCATGACCACCAGGTCCCACCCCGATCCCTTAGCCATTGTGAAGGTAGTCTAGGAGGAAGATGTGGGAGGAGGTGGAGGTCCCTGAAGACTGCAGTCACTTTTGTTTTGAAACGGCTTCTTGTCTGGTGATCAGACAAGAAGATCAGAGTTGGTGATCAGAGTTGCCCCTTGTGGGGCAGCTCTTCCCTATCCAAGGGTCTGGACATGAAGGTAATTGCAAGTAAAATTAGAAACAACATATTCATTAATATCTTACCATAGCTGTAGCTTTTACTCTGTGACCTGATGCTAATTTTATGCAGGTTGTTTCATTAGTGTCTTTAAATGATTGCTTTCTTTTATCCCCTTTTGATCATTGATATATGCTGGGGATTCACATAACTGCTTCATCTTTTCCAGAGGCAAACAACGCCTTCTGTCTGGTTTGTTTGTTTGTTTTTTGATTCAGAGTTTGACTTTATCTTCCAGGCTGGGGAATGCAGTGGCACCATCACAGCTCACTGCATGCAGCCTCAACCTCCTGGGCTCAGGTGATCCTTCCTCCTCAGCTTCCTGAGTAGCTGGGACTACAGGTGCACACCACCATGCCTGGCTAATGTTTTGATTTTTTGTAAAGATGAGGTCTCACTATGTTGTGTAGACTTGTCTTTAATTCCTGAACTAAAGCAACCCTCCCATTTCAGCTTCTCAAAGTACTGGGGTTACAGGTGTGAGCCACCATGCCTGGCCCCTCTGGTTTTAATGGTCAATGGACAGCCATAGCCCAAGTCTGATCATGTGGCCACAGATTTGTGTGCCAAGACATGAAGTTTTGGGCCATACTCCCAAAAAGCTACCCAGATTAGTAGAGGCTCTGGCCTAAGATAAAGAACTGTAGGACGGGTAGTGGAGATAAAAGTGTCAACATGATTCTAGACCCATTGTGGTGTCAGTGTTGAGTTTGTCATATCAACCTCTTTATTTCAACTTTCCTCAGGAAATGAGACCAGCCATATTTTTGAAGAGCTAGGTTCAGAGAGGGTGAACTTTCTATAAGACCCAAGTGATTTTAGTGGTGAAAGAATAGCCGATACTGTGCTGCACTGCCTCGATTTCCCTGTCAAGATAGAGGCCTTCCCTCTTTCAGCTGTCTTGAATGTGAGATGCTGATTGACGGTTGTGTTAATCTTCAGGAATTCCCCCAGGGAGATTTTCATTTATGAGGTAGAAATGCCATGTTCCCTTCCTTGGAATGAAGACAACTCTAAAAGGTCGTTCTATATCTATATGCTCTTTGCAATTGCCGTGAATTTTAAATTTTTCTTCTGCTCAGTACTGTTTTCCTCAGTCCCCTTCAGGGGCTGTTCCTGATGAAGTGGCAAAATGGGACGATTTCTTTTCTCACCCACCCTAAGAGTCACAGGCAACATTCTCACAGCAAAAGACAGGTTCACAAGAGAAAAGCATAACACATGTATTTAATCAGAGTTTTACATGACATGAAAGCCTTCAGAAATGAGAACTCAAAGATCTAGAGAAAACTATTTTTTTTTTGAGTTGGAGTCTCACTCTGTTGCCCAGATTGGAGTGCAGTGGCCGCTCCTGGCCACTGCAGCCTTGACCTGCTCGTCTCCGGCGATCCCTCCACCTCAGCCTTCCGAGTAGCTGGAACTACAGGCGTGCGCTACCACGCCCGGCTGATTTTTTGATTTATTGTAGAGATGAGGTCTTGCTGCCCAGGCAGGTCTCGAACCCATGGGCTCAGTCAATCCACTCACCTCAATCCACTCACCTCAGCCTCCCAAATGCGTGGGATTACAGGCTGAGCCACTGAGCCCGGCGAGAAAACTATTCTTATGCTTGGGTTTGATGAAGAATGGACAGCTTTGTAGACACACGTGATTGGACAAAAGTGTATTATTGTTTGGTAGTCACATGAAGGGGAAAACCCAATAAAGCCTGTCAGCTCAGAATTTTCTTGGCCTCTCTTTGTAGCACTTCTGGCTTCTGGGTCTTGAGCAAGATCTTTTAGGAATGAGGGTCTTCAGGGAAGATGGAAGACAATGACCTTCCTAGATGTTATGACTTGCTTTGGGAGACAGGAGTTCTAGTTTCTATAGCCCATCTTTGGAAAGAGGAATTCTGCTCCCGTTGACTTGCTTTGGAGGAGTAAGAAGGGTGAGACAGGAGTGCAGGAAAGGTCACAGGGAGCCTGGTTCCAAGGCCCTTCCAATGTCCTCAAAGTACTCAGCAGGTCAAAGCAGCATAGTTTGGGGTATCATGTTCTAAACCCCAAAACTGAGACCTCCACCCTGCAAACCTCACGAACACAAATCAGTGTCTCGGAGTTTATTTTGAGGAACCCTCCCTAAGACAGGAGGGTATAAATAACCTTGGCCAGAGAGTGAACCAAAGATTCTTAGTGCATTAATGGTGCCCTTTCTGCACCCCTGCCTTCATTCAAGCCCTTTGTCATGTGCCTTTGCATTTCCCCTCACTAAAGAGGCTTCGTGTATTTCATTTATTTCCATACCCCTTCATTCTGGCCACGCCGCTGATTGGGTCATGGAATGCTAGCTAATGTGATGTGTGCAGATGGTTGAATTTACACTTGGCACTTGCTGCTCTACTCTCTCCAGGGGACCATGCCTGGACTAGCCTGCCAGAGGAAGAAACCTTAGAGCAGAGTGGGGTTGACCAGTTGTCCCAGCCAAGGCCCTCCTCAATTAGCAGACTCACATTCACTCACTACTCATCTGAGTGGCTCCAGATGTGTCATGAGTTCACCACTTCCCCATTGAAATCCCAATTCGCTGACTCACAAACTCACGAATACTTATTGATTGTACCCACGCTGAGTTTCCATGGTTGTTTGTGTCAATAGATCACAGAAGGTTTGCTGGCTCCCAGTTTGAAGTCTAGGGCAGGTGGCCCTTACTGAAATAGCCCATGTATTCATACCAGGTGCCAGGCAGGTAAGTAAGCACGTGTAAAGGTTGTCAAAAGTAGACTGGAGTTGAAGCTGTTAAGAAAGCCCTGACATATAGAGCCTGAGAAAGCCATGAAGAGAGGGCTCTCATGCTTGTATGCCTGTTAACAAAACCAGTCACAAAATCTTGCAAAAAACACATCCTTGCACAAAGCCATCACAACAGTGCACAGCAAATATTTCTGCCAAGTCAGCAACTGCCAGTCCAGTCTCAGATTGGGGTCACCCTTGTTATTGGTCTTGGTAGCCAAGAATAACTATTCCAAAGCAATGATGTCATCCTTCTAGTTCTTTTCTTTTTTAGAACCTTTGTCTTCCTTTACCTCCCCAAATACGCACACAGTTTACGATGGCATGTGTATTCCATCGCAATGCTCTCTTCCCAAATAATTTCTGTAGAGAGAGGCTATCCCTGTTTGTTATGTAGGCTGACAGTCATTTTCAGTATCCACACCTCCCATCAAGAATTACAGGCTGGGCTCGGTGGCTCAGCCTGTAATCCCAGCACTTTGGGAGGCCGAGGCTAGTGGACTGCCTGAGCCCACGGGTTTCAGACCAGCCTGGGCAACTTGGTGAGACCTCGTCTCTACAATAAATCAAAAATTAGCCGGGTGTGTTAGTGCATGTCTGTAGTTCTTGGCTGCTTAGAAGGCTGAAGCAGAGGGATCGCCGGAGCCCAGCAGGTTGATGCTGGGGTGGCTGTCAGTGTGCCACTGCACTCCAGCCTGGGTGACAGAGTGAGACTCCAACTCAAAAAAAGAGTGGGTAACTCCTCTGTGCTGATTACGAACTTTCTGTCTTCCATGATTCATTTTTCTGCCCTCCTATGCTGCTTATACCCTGTGAGTTGCGCACACAGCTGCCCTTCCTTCATCCTCTGATCTGCTGGAGCGTCTCAATAGCCAAAGCCAACTGGGTTCCAAGTAGCTCCTCAAGTAGCTACATCCTTCTGTGATGACCTATGATTGCTGGAGACTCCCCAGGTCCAGCTTTCATCAGGCTCTGGTAACATTTGTTGCCTTCAGACTCTGAGATGGAAATCACTTCGCCTAGTTGTCAGATTTAAAGGGTCTCAGCACTCCTTGTGGTTTTGCATAACCCTGTCCATACCTCCATAAAAAGTCCTTCCATTCAACTATCTCTGCCGAAATCATTTCAGATGAATTCTGCGTTCTGCCCAGACTCAAGACTGTCACTCCAGTCAACTTAAGAAAGTGGTTTAGACTCTGGGAGGATGAAAATGTGCCCTCTCCATCACTCACCATACCCATGCTTTAATGTTCAGCAGAGCATTAATAGAATACATTTTTAAGAGCATTAATAGAATACATTTTTTAAAGATAAGAGTCCACTGATTTTGAAATTCTTTATTCAAAATCAGTGGACTCTTATCTTGAGTTTATGACTTTACTTTTTTGGCTCCCAGATGTACATATATCTAATGATCCAAATCCAATCCTATGATCTTGTTTTTATTTCCAGAGATTTAGGGGGACAAGGGCAGCTTTGCCCATGGATGCCTAGTGGAGAGGTCTGGGCTTTTAGTGCAAGCATCGCCCGAATAGTGCATGTTACACTCATGAAGCTATTTCTCTTCTCTGGCCCCTTCTCACCCTTCCCACTTTTCCAGGTTTCCATTGTCTGTGATTTTATTCTGTGTCCACATATACACATTATCTGCTCACACTTATAAGTGAGAGCATGTGGTATTCGACTTCATCAAATATTTTTAAATATATTTGTTTTTTACGTGTCTTCTCCTACCAGAATGCCATGAGAATAAAGATCTAATCTGACTTTTCTAAGCTGGCATTCCCAGTCCCTAGAGGAGAAACTGACACATGGTTGGCATAGCTGAATCTCAATACATTTCTCTTGATTGAGATAAATAATTTTGTGGAAAAACAGTTAAAAATAATATTTATGACTTCAAGTTGCTATTTCTGGGACCCAGAAGGTCTACATCCATTAAAGTACTCAGACACTTAACTTCTTAATTATTAAGAGACTGTTTGAAAACACATTTAGGTATTATTTTTTCAAGATCCTTTATCTGGCTTGAAATATTGAAGTGTAGCAGCATAAGAGTATCTGGAGGTGATAAACTTGAAGTGCTTTTCCTTTGAACTTGAGGCTGTTTTCTCTCTTTGCAGAATCCAAAGCAGTGAAGCCAGCTCTATTTGGTAAGTCAAGCTTACTGAGAAAATAAGTCTTTTTTATTTGCATGAAAGACGAAAGATCACACAACCTATTTTTGGATAATTATTCCACTGATCACAAGGCTTAAAAACAGAAAGAGAGAAGAAAGAAAGGTCATGTGCTTCTTGGTAAATCCTCCTGCCATGCAGGGCAGAAAATTGAAGAAAGTACTTCTACCCAGGAAATAATGATGCACACCAGAGTTTCTCAAATTGAGGTAGAAAGTAAAATTTATCTGAAGAGATAAACAAATACTTAACTTCCTCCTTAACAGACATATCGACATTTGATTGTCTAATAAACATTGTACAAAGACTGTTTTGTCTAAATTTGAATCTCAGTCAATATTTTCTGGTAAATGCTAGCTGATTTCTGCCTTCAAAGAATTCCATTTCAAAGTGTGAATTGTTAACAATGAAGGGGGCATTTGCGTCATTATCAGTGGTTATCTTTCTTCTAGTTCTCTTTGGTGTACTCTGACCTAAGGTTTTGAAGGATTCTTTTTTCCCAGAAAATCTCCCTTCCTTCCTTCCTTCCTTCCTTCCTTCCTTCCTTCCTTCCTTCCTTCCTTCCTTCCTTCCTCCCTTCCTCCCTTCCTTCCTTTCTCTTTTTCTCTTTCTTTCTTTTCTCTCTCTCTCTCTCCCTCCCTCCCTTTCTTTCTTCTTTCTTTCTTTCATCCTTCCTTCCTGCCTCCTTTCTTCCCCCTTCTCTCCTTCCTTCCTTTCCCTCTTCTTTCTTCTCCCCTCCCCCTTCTCCTTCCCCCTTTTTCCCCCCTACCTCCTCCTCCCTCTTTTTCCTCCTCTTCTTCTTCACTGGAGCCCCACTCTGTTGCCCAGGTTAAAGAGTACAGTGGCATAATCATGGCTTACTGCAGCCTCGACCTCCTGGGCTTAGGTGATCCTTCTACCTCAGCCTCCCAAGTCATTGGGACTACAGGTACACACCACCAAGTCTGGCTAATTTTTAGTTTTAGGGTTTTTTGTTTTGTTTTGTTTTGTTTTGTTTTGTTTTGAGTGGTGATTTTTTGCTATGGTGCTGAAGCTGGTCTTGAATTCCTGGACTCAAGCAGTCTTCCCGCCTCATCCTCCCAAAGTGCTGGGATTATAGGCATGAACCACTGTGCTCGGCCAAAAAGCTCTATTTCAATAAATGTCTTAATGTACAATCCTAGGTGATCACAGACATTTTTTTAAATGTGCTGAAGTTCTTTTCTGTTCAATAAGACTTTCTTTTACAGTTTTGCAGGTATAGTCTAGTTGAGTAATGCCAGTGTACCCAGACTTGAAGGATTATTGGTTATCTTATTAGTTAATCTCACATGGCCATGGTCTCATACAGAAACTGTGATCTTTCTGGGAGTGTCAGTGTGACCCATTTCACAAGCAGCCTTGGGAGGAGAACTCAAAAGGAGGTGTCAATGCAGGAAAAAGACATGCTTGGGTCTAGCGGAGAGAAAGTGGACCTTGTGAGGGGAATCGGGAAGGGGAGCAGGAACAGGGAAACATTAATTAGCTGGAAGCCCCTGTATAGCCAGCAGAAACTGCATCCCTCCTGCAGGACACCTTCAATCACAGCTTCCTGCTCTGTCACTTGGGCTCCCTAAGTCCTGTCATTCCCTTTATGTCCCCCTCATCTGGACTCCCTCTGGGCCCAGATTTCAGATTATTTTCACATTCCCATCTCTTGTTTCTACTGTGGGTGAATACCCAAGTATTCTCAAGTGTACCCATGAATACCAATACCCAAGTCCCCTAGTTTGAATGGCAATTAAATGGAATAATATGGGCAAAATTGTTTGTCAATGGCATAGTGCAATTCAAATGCAGAATGTGGTGTGAGTGAACAAACTCCCCTCATAACCCCATTTTCTCTTTATTATTATGAGAACTAATGTTACTGAGTGCTCGCTATGTATCATGCATTCCCATCTTTGCTGCAGTAGTACAAATATTTATTGAAACAAATAAATTGGGCAACCCCCTCGGGTCCCCTCCCACTGTGGGAGCTTTTCTGTCCTCTCAATACATCCTGCTTTCTAAAAAAAAAAGAAAAGATAAATTGATTAAGTGAACCAGTCCTGGTAACATTATGAGGTAGATGTTCTAAGTGTATCCCTTTTACAGTGAATAAATTGTGGCATTGCCTAACTTTCCCATGGTCACCCAACCAGAAAGGAGAGTGGAGTTTGAACTAGGCCCCGTACTTTGAACTGTATGCTCATTTACTTATGGAAATGATACTATATGCCTGTTGTGTGATCTATAGGCCTTAGATTTCTCTCTGCTACTTCCTTTCCTTGCCCCAAATATCACAGTAAATGTCATGAATTCTCCTGATGATGCTGTGAACCCACGGCTTCCTTTCCATTCCTGATGCTGCTGCTCACTGGACTCTAACTCAAACTCCCCTTCCTCTCTCTTGCCTGAACTATTATATTAACTTTCTACCTGGCCACCCAATATTGCTCCTTCTCCCTTCATCTATTTTGTACACAGACAAGTCTAATTTTGTAATTCTTTTGCTCAAAATTTTAATTCATCATTAATTTCTAAATAAATGTAAGCTTCTTAATTTTCCCATTTAATACACTTCATAGCATCATTGATCTATCCCCAAGCGCCTTTCCAATGATTCCCTTCTAAGGGACATCCCGACTTTCCAGTCAAATTGAGTTTCTCTCCCTCTCTGGACTTTTTTGGTGTTCGACTACTCCATCTCATTCTCAACTGCATGGGCATCCTCCTGGCTGACCTGTCCTGGGGAAACCTTTTCCACTATCCCTTGAAGCCCTCTTGGAGGCAGAAGCAAATCAGAACTCCCCACAGCTAAATAACAAATAAGCACATGGAAAGTCTTCAACATCATTAGTCATTAGGAAAATGCAAGTGAAAAATGTCATGAATTCACTACATAATCACTGGAATAGCAAGCATTCAAAAACTCTTGAATAAAAAAATGCCGATGAGAACATGGAGCAAAAAATGCCTCATACCTTGTTGGTAGGGAAGAAAAAATGGTCCCCTCACTTTAGAAGAAGATCTGGCAGTTTCCATGTACAACGGAACACTCCTAGCTGTTCTATTGCTAGGCATTGACCCAAAGGAAATGGAGACATATGCTCACAAAAGCACTTGTACGAGAATGTCCATGACAGCTTTATTTAAAACATACAAAAACTGGAAATGGTGCAAATAACTATTAATAGAAGGAGAAATAAGCAAGCGGATACACTCATATAATGGAATTCTCTCAGCATAAAAGGAACAAAGTACTGATGTATCCAGTAACATGGATTGATTGCAAGCAACCTAGCCCAGTGCAAAAGAAGACCTACACAAAATCATCCTATAGGATGTTCCTAAAGCAGGCAGAACTAATCTATGGCAGAAAAATTGGAGCAGAGGTTACACTGTGTGTTACAGGGAGGGTGGCCTGAGAAGCATCCTTGGGGCCTTTCTGGGTGATGGTGGCGTTCTGTGCTTTGAGAGGGACTCAGGCTTACACAGGTGCATACATTTCTCAAAATTTGGACTGTGCGCTTCATTATGCATAAAATTTACATCAAAAGAAAAAAATGTGTACACGAATATCGAATTTGAATTAATCCCATAAGTGCTGAAGTTTTTAGGGTGAAATGTGCTGATATCTGCAATGTATTTTGAAATGCATCAAACATTAGGTGGTTTGATGGATGGATGAATGAAAGGAGGGATGGATTGATGGCTGGATATGGCAAAAGGCAGATACAGTAAAATGCTAATAATAGACTCTAAGTGGTTGGTATACGGGCATTCGGGATAAAAATTCAACCTTGCTGTCTGCTGGAAAATTTGTGCAATAAAACGTTGGGAAATGAAATCCCACAGCAATCTTTGTTCACTGCTTTTGAAATTTTTGATGTCTCTCTTGATTTCTTTTTAATTCCCAGTGCACAATACCTAAGATACTACAGCAATCTGTAATGAGGAGTTTTCAAAGTGTGACCCAACGACCCCACGGTGACCCTGAGACTTTTATAGGGAATCTGCAAAGTCAAAGTCATTTTTATAATAATACTAAGAAGCATTTGTGTTTAGGAAATGCATTCTCTTACAAGTGTACAGTGGACATTTTTAGAGGTGGCATGATTTATGGCATTTCAGTAGATTAAATGCAGAAGCAGCTTGAAAACCTAGCTGACTCCTGTTAGGCAGACAATAGAGACATTTGTAAAAAAAATATAAAACAATTCCATCTTTGGACTAATTTTTATTTGTTTTAGAAAATATAGGATTTTTTTTTACAGAAATGTGCTATTTATGTTAACATGGTAATGGTTTTATATTGCAAATTTAAAATGTACCAACCTCTATGTTTTATAAATGAATGTGATCTTCAAAATTAAATACCTGTAAATTTACAATGGCACAGTTTGAATTACTAATATGATAAACAACAATTCTTAGCAGTAATCGCTAGAATCTAGATGAATTTTAATTACAAGCATTTTCTTGGTAAAGTTTAGCTCAGTTTTATTGACATAAATGAAGTTAGGGGCTCCTCAGACTGTGTGAAGGGAAAAAGAGGTTCTAAGAGTATAACCTCTGCAAATCTCTGCAATTACAATGTGTCGCATAAGGACAGGTAACCTCACAGGAAGGTTGATAGCACCTGCGCTGGGCTCCAACTTCCTTCCAGAACTCACTGGCTGTGTGATCTTAGACCAGTTTTTGAACCTCTCTGTTGTCAGGCACCGATGCAGAAAATGAGAAAACTAACAGACCCAACTTCACCTTTTTTTGAAAGGCCTGTAAGAATTGATAGGTAGGAAGGACTTGAAGCATCCTGTGTGCTAGTGAAATATTTGCAAAAAATAAAGCAGAGTCCACATTCGAATCACTTGTACATACTTTCTTACTTTCTTCTTTGCATTCTCACTGAAGCCTTTATACACTATAGACTTAATTATTAAGAGCCAGTGAAGTCAACAACTTCCCAAGGCCCTGGCATGGTCCCTGAGCACAACCGGTTCCCATTTATAGGATGAATTCATACAGATTTGCTCATCAACCTTGGCTGTATCCAGTTGGAAGTCAATCTGTGAAAAATGCTTAAGGAAACTTATTTTGGTACTTTCCTGTGTGCAGATTTTAAACAGAGCCACACTCAAAACAATGGATCTGAAAAAAAGAAGCAGGAGAGAGACCACATCTCTATACCTGCAACCCTTCCAAGAGCACACAGAGAAAAGGCCATGTGAGGCCATGACAGAAGGAGCCATCTCCAAGCCCAGAAGAACCTCTCTTAGAAACCACTTTTTGACTTCCAGCCTCCAGAATTCTGAAAAAACAAATTTCTGTTGTTTTAAGTCACAGAATAAAAAATAAAAATTAAAAAAAATTCATAAGGAAACTTCCTTAATAAAGAAACCAGAATGACTTCCAATTAGTATGTCAAGTGTTTACGAGTAAACAGATGCTTCCAGACACTTGAAGGTGCTTGAAAACAGTTGTGTTCATGTAAGTAGCTTTAGTATTTGCCTAAAATATTATTTCTACTGCAAATTTGTTTAATAGAGGCTCTTCGGATAAACCACAAGATTAAATTTGAGTGTCAGCTCTGACTCAACCAGGAAGTTCAATGACTTTACCCGCTGAATTTTGCCAAGAAAAGGTTGATTATTGGCATCTAGTTTCCAAGGACAACAGTATGCAATTGCCTGTTAATATGCTCCCATCATAATGGCATATTTGCTAAGAATCTTTTATTCTAAGCAGAGTTGCCAAAAATAAGTTATAGGTTGAACATGCATTAATACAAATTGCTTCCATTTACCACATATTTATTTCAAAGTGAAAGACACCTAAGAAAGCAAAATATTTTTGTATCTATCTGCTGATGTGATTGTGTGTGACTGTTTTGATGGAAATGTAATGAATGTTCAGTCATGGCAAAAACGTTCTGATTAGAGAACTCATAAGGGCTATCTTATAAATATTGCTGACACCATCTTCTACTTCAGAGACTTTCTCCTTATTTTATGCAGAAATAATTTTAGGTACTTTAGATCTGTGATATTTTACCATAATCTTTTAGTTCTTTCACTTTGTGAGCTGAAATGTAATGTCTAAATGTCTCATTACAAAAGGATACATTCATTTTATTTATGTCTGGCCTAAAAACCTTATATGCCTTTTGATGAAATGTCCTTTTGTTGCTTACATTCCAGAAAACTTTCTGCTTATCTTCAACATTGCTTTTGTTATTGAGATTTTTATCGTCCTTAAAATGCCAACAGAACTGGGTGCGGAGGCTCATGGCTGTAATCCCGGCACTTTGGGAGACCGAGGTGGGAGGATCGCTTGAGGCCAGGAGCTCAAGACCAGACTAGGCAATACAGTGAGACCTCTTTTCTACAAAAAAATCAAAAAATTAGCCAGGCATGGTGTTATGCACCTATAGTCCAGTTTCTCAGGAGGATTGCCCGAGCCCAGGAAGTTGAGGCTGCAGTGAGTCATTATCTTGCCATTGCGCTCCACCCTGAGCCACAAACTGAGACCCTCACTCAAAAAAAAAAAAAAAAGACCAACAGAGTGATTTAGGCTCTGAGTAGGTCTTCAAGGTGAGTCGTGCAAGAGGTTCTCTGCACCACAACCTCCCACTGCCATGTCACTGCAGCCTGGATCTTTCTCACGGGCATTATCTCATCTCTCAAACTTGTCACCTCAACCAGGTCTTCCCAAGTACTTGCTCTTTCTCCTTTCCTAGAGCCGAGATTAACCTTGAAAACATTGATTCGTGCTGAAACTGGCCCAACTTCCCCAAGGAAATAATGGTTACAGTTTAAAAAAAAAAATAAACATAAGGCCGGGCGTGGTGGCTCAAGCCTGTAAACCCAGCACTTTGGGAGGCCGAGATGAGAGGTTTGCCTGAGCCCAGGAGTTCGAGACCAGCCTGAGCAGCATGGCGAGACCTCCTCTCTACAATAAATCAAAAAATTAGCCGGGCATGGTGGCACATGCCTGTGGTTTCAGTTACTTGGAAGGCTGAGGCGGAAGGATCAGCTGAGCCCAGCAGGTTGAAGCGACAGTGGCTGTAAGTGTGCCACAGCACTCCAACCTGGGAGACAGAGTGAGACTCCAACTCAAAAAATAAAATAAAATAAAATAAAACAAAGCAAAACATAGAAATTGACCCTCCTACTCTTAGAGCGTGAAACTTACATTTTTCTTAGCTAATTTCCTTTCTTTCTCAGATAACCTGCTCTCAGGCTTATAAAATAAAGGCAGTAAAACTCACTGGATCACTACATCCAGAAAACGAAATGCCTGACCCCTCCTTAATTCCTGTTTACCAGCTCTTCTTCCTCACTCCTCCCTAATTCCTGTTTTCTACATTCCTGCCTCACTATGTAAATCCTTGACTTTAGTGGAACAGGGAGATGAATTTGAGAATGAATCTCCTATTCTCCTCAGTTGCTGTTACCAGAATATAAAGACTTTATCCCTGGTAAGACTTGCTGTCTCAGCAATTGGTTTGGTGCAGTGAAGGACAGGACTCCAAAAAACACCCTAGTGTTTTGGTAATCATTCTACAGCAGGAGACATTACAAACAAGCTGTAAAGGGGAGAGCATTACAAACAAGTGCACAGAGGAGAGGGCATTCCAGCTATGCTGTCTGTGAGCCTGTCAGGCCTTTCTCCCTGACTCTCCTACCTTGCCTTCTTCTACAGCTTCTGGCCATTTTCTATCTGACCAGGCTGTGGGCTTGACCCTCTTACGTGTTCCTAGGGCTTGTTTTCCTCCTAAAATTGGACCTAACGCTTATCCTAACTCCAGTTAGCTCTGCACATCCTGTCTCACCTAATTCTTTTTTTTCAAGTGTCGGGTATTTACTAATCAGTGTAATCCTAACACAATACATACATATGATTTCATGCATCCAGAGAAGTATTTTCTGGTTAAGTAGAAAATTGTACGGATGACTTCTAAAAGGCCTTCATTCTAAGCAGCTTTATAGTTAATCGTTTCATTGAGAACTCTGGACCTTCTTTCTTCATTCTGCTGTAATCCACATTCACTGAATAGAGCTTGTATCGATCATTGGAGCCCAGTTTTTTCCAGGGCGCTGGGTTATTCTTTCTGTCCCAACTAAAATCTGGATTGAACATCGCCAGACACATGAGATACTACAGTGCGGCTCCAGGACCTCCAGCTCCAATAAATACAAAAAGGGGATCAAGTTCGGGTGCTTCTTGGCCTGAACAAGGGTCTGGCAGAGCATGGCTGCAGCAGACGCCTGCAATGCAAATGGAGGGAAGAACACACCCGTTATCCCAGCCTGGATTGAACTCATCTCGCTGTCTCACCTAATTCCAGTCTCTGACTTTTGCTAATTTATTCCCAGTCTTCATTAAATATGGCCAGCATCTACTCCCCACTGGACACGTTCTCTGTTATGATGCTCACCCTCGTCTCTCTTGGTTCATTTCATTCCTTCAGTCATTCATCATTAGGGGGCCTAAGGTTTCTCCCTTTTATCCTAAATTCACCTGAACTTAAGGTAGGAAATAGGTTCCTAGAATATACTTCATATATATCACATAGATATATATATCACATATATAATATATGTACAGGGGTCCCAAAAATGTCTGCATATTTTAAGTATGACGTTCGCTTAAAAGATGGCATGGAGCAAATGAATGCTAGCGACCCTGTGCAACAGGCAGGACAGTCAAAGAAAATGGCAGAAACATGACTGAATGAATGCCATACTACACATTGCTACCATCATTCAATTCAACTTTGAAAAGTAACCCATAGATAACATCTTTTTAAATGTATATACATTTTTGGCACTCCCATATATCATCTATATGTGTGTCTTAGTCTATGAGGGTTGCTGTAACAAAATACCATAAACTGGGTGTTTATAAGTAGCAGAAATTTTATATGTCATGTCTGAAATCTGGGTGGTACAATATCGGGGGCTGGCAGATACTGTGTCTGGAAAGGGTCCCTTCCTGGTACACAAATGTTGCTTCATGGTGTACCCTCACAAGGTGGAAGGGATGAAGGGTCTATCTTTGGATTATCTGTGGCACTAATCCTGTTAGTAAGGACCCCACCTTCATGATATAATCACCTCCCAAAAGTTTCGCTTCCTAATGCCATTACATTGAGGGTTGGAATTTGAACATATGAATTTGGGGGAGGAGGAGCACAAGCATTCAGCCCATAACAATATGATATATTTCCTAAATATGCTTGTGCTCCCCCTCCCCCAAATGTATGTGTGTACATATCACTCCCCAAACAAAAGCCCCTTTGTCTTTACAAAAAAATTCTAGGACACATAAATGTACCCCTCTATATTTTTCATAATCCACAAAATTTGATCATTTTCAAATTGCAATTTCAGTCCATGGAGGAGAGAAGGGCTGGAAATCAGATCTAGGTATTGGCATTTGAAGAGAGACACAGCAAATGGTATGCTGTTAGCAGATGGTTTCATAAAAAAAAAAATATATATATATATATATAAATATAAATATATATATATATATATAACTAGCTGAGTGTTCACTCTTTAAAAGTGGATTGTAGCCAATCTTCTACTCATTTGCATTGTGCCTTCATTATTTATTGTGGTAAGCAAAAATGTTACTATGTTTCCCTAGTAATTTTCCCCATGAGGTCTTCAATTCCTCAATCCACTCACTCCTCTTAATTAAATTCACTTCAACCAATATTTATTGATTATCTGTTCTGTAGATTTCACTACAGTCAAAACGCAACATTGAGTAAGACACAGTACTTGCCCTTTAGAAGGATAAAGAATAGAAAAGATTTGGAAAATTGGGCAATTAGGGTTCACTGCAGTGAAATGCTACACGCTGAGCAAGGTCAAGCTGTGCTAGGGCCTGAATGTTTATGTCATCCCCAAATCCATATGTTGTAATCCTAACCCCCCAAAGACAGAGATAGTTTTAGGAGGCAAGACCTTTGGGAGGTGACTGGGTCATGGGGGCAGAGTCCTTATGAATGGAATCAGAACCTTTACAAAAAGGCCCCAGAGAGACCCTCACCCTTCCACCACGTGAAGATCCAGTGAGCAGGCACCAGAAAACCAGAAAACAGGCCAAACACCCAATCTATCAGTTCCTTGACCCCAAACTCACCAGCCTCCAGAACTGTGAGAAGGAAATTTTTGTTGTTTATAAGTTATCCAACTCATAGTATTTTTAAAAATAGAAAACGTATTTTTTTTAAATGGTAAAAAAAAATCATATTAAAAAAATAGAAATAGACTTAGACAAGGAATCATTGAACTATGTGGTGAGAGAAGTAGCTGAGCCAATAGAAGCACTGGCCTTAATTCTCAAGAGAATATGCTTTTCCTAGCTTCTCTCTTCCATTCAGTTGATCTGAGAGGGGAATGCCATGATGCTATACCTCGAGAATATTTAAATAGAAACTTCCTTTCTTATTTTGTTCCCCTATGTTTTCAGGGTCTCTGCAGCACTACAAAATGAATAGCCCTAAATATTTCCTGTGCAGCCTGAGATACTATTCCATGCATTTTCCTATGGAACAGGAGCTGAATTGCACTTGTTTTTTTTTTGGAGCAACTGAAAAAAATATTATTTAATAGCACACCAAATGACATACATGTATGGTTTTCAGTTGCAGCTGCAACAAATTACCACAAACTTAGAGGTTTCAAACAACACGCATTTATTTTCTTACGGTTCTGAAGGTCAGAAGTCTCCCTGGGCTAAGGCCAAGATGGCGGGGCTGATTCTTCCTGGAGGCTTAGGGGAGAATCTGTTCCTAACTGTTCCAAGCTTCTTGATGCTGCCTGGATTCCTTGGCTCATGGCTTCCACCTCCATCTTTGAAGCCAACAGTGCAGCATCTACAAAGTCCTCTCCGACTTCTCTTCTTTCTCCTTCCCTGCGTTGATAAGGACCTCTTTGATGACATTGGCTCCACCAGATCATCCAGAAGAAACCCTTGCCTTCATGTTACCAGATTAGCAAACAAGATTCTATCTCTTGCCCTCATCGCCCTTTTGTCAGTTAACCTAACATAGTCACAGGTTCTGGGGATTAGGAGGTGACATCTTTGGAAGGAACATCGGTCCGCTCACCACAGCCAACATGATTATTCTTCTCTTTAAATGCTCATTATCCCAAATGCATGTCTAGCTTAAAAACCTGTGTAGGCTATGCTTCTTAGGATGCTGTAATAATCTCTCTTAGACCAACCAACCACCAGAGAACAAGTAGAAACTCTTGAGAGGAAAAATAAAACCTCAGATGGGTTTAAGTACATAAGAGAACTGTTTCAGTAGCCAGAAACTGCAATGTCATTTCCCAGAGGAACCCACTGAGATGAGTCCAACGTTTCATGATACTTCATTCTTTTTTTCATCTTTTTATTTTTTCTTTTTTTGGATTTGGGGGTCTCACTCCATTGCTCAGGCTGGAGTGCAGCGGCATGCTCACAGCCATCCCAGGGTTGATGTACTGGGCTCAGGCAATCCTTCCACTTCAGCCTTCCAAGTAGCTGGAATTACAGGGGCATGCTACCACACCCAGCAAATTTTTTTTTTATTTATGGTAGAGATGAGGTCTTGTTAAGTTGCCCATGCTGGTCTCAAACCCGTGGGATCAGGTGATCCTCTAATCTTGGCCTCGCAAAACGTTGGGATTACGGACTTGAGCCACCATGCCCAGCCATGATGCTTCATTCTTTTTTTTTTTTTTTTTTTTTTTGAGTTGAAGTCTCACTCTGTCGCCCAGACTGGAGTGCAGTGGCCGCTCCCGGCCACCGCAGCCTCGACCTTCTGGGCTCCAGCGATCCTTCCGCCTCAGCCTTCCGAGTAGCCGGAATTATAGGCATGCGCTACCATGCCCGGCTGATTTTTTGATTTATTGTAGAGATGAGGTCTCGCTACCCAGGCGGGTCTCGAACCCACGGGCTCAGTCAATTCACTCACCTCAGCCTCCCAAAGGTGCTGGATTATAGGCTGAGCCACCGAGCCCAGCTGATGCTTCATTCTTGATGGAGTTTGTTAATTCATAAGCATTGTAGGACCCAGGGGCTAAGGATCAGAACCGAGAGCATCAAACGAATGTCTGGGACCCAGAGCTGAGGTTGGCTGCTGATGCAAAACATAGAGCTAAGGGTTGTTGAGGCATCCAAGACTTGAGAGCAAAAGTCCAGAGAGAAGGGAGTGCATGGAGATGAACATGACTTTCTGTGCTTTTAAGATATTTGCTGATTTTTGGCCAGCTCTGGGAAGAGGGACATGGCAGGAGGAAGGCAGGAAGGGGAGACACAACTTGCAGTTTAGGCCCGAAGAAGAGAAGGAGCCCCCACCAATCCTCCTGGCATGGTCTGGATGTTGTCTCCAAATCTCAGGTTGAAATGTGACCTCCAGTGTTGGAGGTAGGGCCCAGTGGGAGGTGATTGGATCACAGGGGCAGGTCCCTCATGACTGGCATGGTGTTGTTTCCATGTTGATGATGGAACTCTCACTCTATTTGTTCATGCAAAAGCTGGTTGTTGAAAGGAGTCTAGCACCTCCCTTCTCTCTCTTGCCTCTTCTCTTGCCATGTGACATGCGTCTTCCTTTGCCTTCTGCCATGATTGCAAACTTCCTGAGGTCTCACCAGAAGCCCAGCAGATGCTGGTGCCACACAGAACTGTGAACTAAGGAAATCTCTTTTCTTTACAAATTACCTAGTTTTGAGTATTTTTTTTATAGCAACACAAAATTGACTAATACACTTCCAGATTCTCAGGATGAATCTTAGAACCTGTGCTTTGCAAAAGTGAGAGCCCAATATCAAGCAGCTTAATCCCAGCCTGGATTTAAGTGATCTGTTCATCACTCAAATGCCTCCTAAATAAAGAAAAACAAGTCTTTACCTCATGTACTTAATTTTAATGCAGAGAGATCTATTCTGAGCAATATTAAAATCCACAGTACATTGTTACTAAGCCTGATTTAGTCATTCTTAAATGTGTACATGTATCAAAACATGATGTTGAACACCATAGATATGTACAACTTTTGTCAGTTAATTAAAATCAATATAATTAGATAAAAAATGACTGCAGCAAGAGACTCAAGTTATTTCTACAGTTTTTTCATACTCACTATCTAACAGTCAATAAACAATTATCAGACTTAGCAAGAGGAAGGAACAAGTGACTAAAAACCAAGAGACAAAACAGAAAACAGAAGCAGGTCCACAGGAAATTCTTGTTTTCTAGGACTACACGCTCTGAGGAAAGTCAGTTGTGAGTATATCATGTGGTCTTATAGAGAAGCCCATGTGGAGAGGAACAGAATCCCAAGTTAACAACAACTTGCCAGCCACGTGAGTCCTGTCTTCAGTCCCAGCTGATATCTGACCACAAACATAGGAGAGACCACAAGCAACAACTGCCCAGTTTTGCTCTTCCAAAACTCAGGAACAAGACCATGAGGAATCGCACATGATTATTGTTGGTTGTTCAACATGTTTAGATTTGGGGAAATTTTTCTTATGCAGTGTGAGATGAATCATACATTGCCCAGCAATGCACTTGCAAATGTATACCAAAAGATGTATATGCAATATTAATTTGTAATAGCCCCAAACTAAATTAAACTCAAATGGTCGTAACAGTGGAATGGATACATAAATTATGTTATATTCATACCCAGTAATACCACAAAGTAATGAAAATTGAACTACTGCCACATACAACAATATGGACAAATTTCACAAACATAATACTGAGCAAAGAAACCACACTAAGCAAAAGCTACATATTAGATGATTCATTGAAATACAATTTAAAATCAAGTCAAACTAGTCTATGGTGGTAGATGTCAGGATAGTGGTAACCTTTCAGAAGGAGGGCAGGTGGGCATTGAGAAGGGAGATCAGGAGTCTTCTAGGATGCTTAAAAGATTCTATTTCTTTACCAAAGTAGAGCTTGGAAAGATTCTTTGGTTTTGTGACAATTTATCAAGCTCTACAGTTTACGTTTAGAAAAGACTTACAGTGTTCCTATGTATTTATGGCAATGCTGTTGAAAAAACTCATAAGCAAACAAATCTCAGAATATTCTGAATAAGTAATAACTCTTCCAGAAATTTCTCCTTTTTAAAACAGAATAGGATGCCCTGAAGATATAGCCCTGCCATTTGATCAGAGAGCCTGGGTAATGAAAGAGAGCAATTTTTCTAGTATTTGGCAGGCTCATGTTCTTGCAACAGTCTCTGGGAAGGAACGAGACAGTGAGTGATGGTGAGACACTTTTTCCATCACGCTCCTGTGTGATGTAGTGTAGAGCTTGACAATGCCCCTGGCTACTTGAGTCTGCAAAGTAGACACCAGTCATGCCCAAGGCATTAAATCTCCTCCAGGATCCAGAATTGCTGATAATTGCTCTGATCGGATGCCCCCTCACACAGTGGAAAAAGAACCAGCAGCTTCCTGGCAAGCAGAGCCGTGCTGCACCTCAGAGGAACAGGCTGTGAGGACTGAGAAGTCCTTCGAGCTGTGCAATCTTCAGTGATTAATGTGGTGGCCACGGGAATAAATGGGCCTTCACAAAAATTTGTCTTTGAAAAAGCATTTTTGGTCTGACAGCTGAGAGGTGGCAATCAGCTCTCAGCAAAATCAGTTTTGCCCTGGATCAGAACCAAGGTTCTGCCTGGGTTTTGGGCTTCTGAAAAGAGTAATCAAATCACATGCTTTAACTCTGAGAATCATAAAGCGACTCCAACACTTGGCTGATTACAAAAACACCAACCTTAAAATTACTTTATCTGCTTCAGAGATAAATTAGGTTCTTGGAGCTTCGTTATGTTCTGTTTTCACAAATTAAATTGCTCTTGGATTCTCTTTTGCTTTTTAAAAGTTATGCAACAACAGTTTTTTGTCCTCCACGAGGTTAATGCAATTTTCCTAATCAAGAGGGAAATGTGGAGCAGTCCTCGTTGAATACATGTAGCCTCTGCAAACTGTGCAACAAATACCCAGGCCCATTAACTGTCATTTCTTCCAGCAAAAAATTAAAATAAAAAACTCTAGGGGAAATTGACTTTATCACCTCTAACGTAAGGGTTTCTCTTCAGTGCAGCTGCATGAAAACATCAAGAAATAGCAATTAGAACTGATTTTTTGGTGTAGTGGCTGCCAGCATCCATCATTTTGGGAGATAGAAAGACTTCTGCTTTGATTTCTTGTTTCTAATCTCTTCTCTTGTGAAAAAGTGCACTGGATCTATAATGTGTATCTAATTGATTTGTATCTCACATTCAAATGCAATAACTCCATCTTGAAGAAAGTTTTTATTCTTAAGCCTTGAACTGTAGTGAAGATAGACTGCCCTCTACTAGTTATATGATCTAAAAGAAATATTTCAAAGGTTGAATGCCTTTTGTTTCCTTTCTAGTGCTAACTCTAGTTCACTGTGAAAGTAAATTTTTAAAATAGTACTTTAAAGCCTAGCCAAAAAATAAAATAAAATAAAATAAAAACCTTTGCAGCCGGGCTCGGTGGCTCAGCCTGTAATCCCGCGCCTTTGGGAGGCTGAGGTGAGTGGATTGCCTGAGCCCGCGGGTTCGAGACCCGCCTGGGTAGCGAGACCTCATCTCTACAATAAATAAAAAAAAAAATCAGCCGGGTGTGGTAGCGCATGCCTATAATTCTGGCTACTTGGAAGGCTGAGGTGGAAGGATCGCCGGAGCCCAGCAGGTCGAGGCTGCGGTGGCCGGGAGCGGCCACTGCACTCCAGTCTGGGCGACAGAGTGAGACTCTAACTCAAAAAAAAAAAAAACCTTTGCAAAGTTTCTGTTCAGTTGAATGCATATGAAATGACCGCCGGCTGGGTGTGACGGCTCATTCTTGTAATTTCAGCACTTTGGGAAACCATGACTGGAGAATTGCTTGAGCATAGGAGTTCAAGACCAGCCTGAGCAACAAAGCGAGATCTTGTCTCTATAATAAAAATTTTTAAATAACAGATTGTAGTGGCACATGCCTATAGTTCCAGCTACTTGACTTGGAGGTTGAGGTGATCTTTCCACCTCAGCCCAGAAGGTTGAGGTTATGATGAGCTGTGATTGTGCTACTGCATTCCAGTGTGGGCTATAGATTAAGATTCAACTCAAAATAAAATAAAATAGTAAAATGACTGCCTAACATAGGCTAGGAAATACACTGATTATGGCAACGTAAAGATGAATGTAGGAAAAGGAGTGTCTTCAGACATGAATGGGGGCCTTTTGTATTATTGAAAAGTATCTAATCAAAGGTGTAGACATCCTGCAATAATAAAGAAGCAAAGCTTTGCTTTATTAGAGATACTACACACACACACACACACACACACACACACACAGCCAGCCAGCCACTTTCTTCACCATGTCAAGAATAAGGTAATTTAGTTTCATTTGATCTTTGGAGAGAAATATAATAATTCTATTTATCTGTTCTTCACATTAGCCATTGGAAATAATTTCTGTTGCAATTAGTTCAGTATGTTGAAGTGCATTTCAGTTGTGGATAATCCTGTAGAAGAAAGACTGCAGGAAGAGGGGCTGTGCTTTTTGGAGTAAAGCAGAGATGAGGAGGAGCCGAGACAGAGCCTCAGAGACTGCACAGGGGCTGAGCATTTCATGAGTGCAGTGCCTGTGTCATGTCAGTGTCTCCAAGGCTTCAGAGCACTGTGGAGCAACACAGCATTCTGTGGCATTTCAGCATTAAGGATACAAACGCCCATTGTTATGGGACCCACATAGCTTTATGGTCAACCCCTTTACCTCTCCCCCTCCACACTTTAGTTTGGAAACAAATAACATCATTGGAGGAAAGAAATTGTGCATGAAATGTACCCACAGAAAACCTGGATACATGAAAGGATGTTTAATGTAATACACTGTGTAATGTAATACACTGATGTTTAGTACAATACCCACACACTAGGATGGAACATAGGGAAATGAGAAGTGAGGGCATCTGGACCAGCCCTAGGAGCTGGTGGAACTGGATTTAATGAGATGAGTTTCTGGATCCCAGATCCCAGGAATTGGGTTAATCCAAGTCAGAGCCTCAGATCATGAAGATGAGCCAAGACTGCCACCCCAGCTCATCAGTCAAGTCACAGGGTGAGCCATTTGGGGACATGGAATGTTCCCTTCCAAAGTGGTTGCTGCTTTTTCAAGATCAAATAATAGTGTGCTTTTATGGCTCCCCAAATGAACATATATCTCCTCTAAGTAGACTCTTCTGAGCTTACATATGCATGCATGCACGCACAGGAACACACAAGTGCAGGGACACATTGGTGCATACATGAATATATGAAGGTCTACATATCACGTGCACACACAGGTGTACATACACACATGTACACTAATACACACATATGCATACATACACAGGCATGTGTACTTGGGTATCTCCATCATAAAGAGTAAGAATACAGCCATCTTGGTGGCTCAGCCTGTCATCCCAGCACTTTGGGAGGTAAGATGAGTGGACTGCCTGAGCCTGCAGGTTTGAGATCAGCCCTGGCAACCTGGTGAGACGTCATCTCTACAATATTAAAAAAAATTAGCTGGACATGGTTGCGTGCACCTCTAGTTCCAGCTACCTGGAAGGCTGAGGCTAAAGAATGGCATTCTGACCTTGCATAACATGTATCACTCTGTTTTTCCTCTATTGAAGGGGAAAGATTTACTTAATCAAAGCCAGAATGGTAGGTTCTTATCTATGCTCATATGTGCATGTAAAGTTTTCATTACTTTAAGAGTCTTTACCTCTATTCTAAAATATTATGTGATCTATACAGGCTTAGACATGTTACTACACGCTCAATGTACTGAACAATAGAGTAAGAAGGATTTAGTAGCCACCCCTGCACACAACACTGACCCCTACCTTGTCCCTGAAGTCCCATTGGAGCTGGCCCTGGCTTCTCCAGGAAGATTTCTGGATTCAGAATTGGCATGTGCAATGCCTGTGTCCCACCTGCCATGCAATTGGAGGGGAGCCTGCTTTGTCCCATCTTGATGAGCATTTTCCTTTTACTGTTTCACTAAATTCTAAGAGCCTGAGGCCAGACACCAATTGGGGGAGCCTCTATTTCTTTGAGTTTTCAAATACTCCAGGGTCCATCTCCCATGGGTGGGCATTAGTTCCCTAGAGGTATGCCAGCAACCTTTCTGGATCTCAGCTATGAATCTTACTGGAGTCTCCAATATCCCCAAATCTCCAACTTCATTATTCATTTGCCAGCACGCTCAGTAACTTGCTTTTGATCACCATTGAACATCTTATGCTTTCTCATGGGTCTTTCACTGAGTCTTTCACCCCAACAGCAAGCAGTGCTAGCCCTGAGTATGAGCCAACCATTGTCCCAGGTGCTGGGGATTCAGCAAAAGCAAAGCAGATACAGATTGTTACCCACAGGGCACTTGGATTCCAGTGAGTAGAAACCTATGAGAAACTACACGCATCTCACAAAATCCTGTTCATTTCAGATCAAGGAGCATGTTGGAAGATACCTGAGGAAGGAAGGGTGAGGAGGATGGGGTGGGGGGGGAGGGTTTCAGTATGGAAATGACTGGGGAGGGGGAAGATTATAGGACTAGAGTGGGGTGGGGAGTGTTCCAGGATGGGGTTGGTGTAGGGAGGGGTGCAGAATAGAGGTGGAATGAGGAGGAATGGGAAAGATTGCAGGTCGGGGGAAGAGAGGGTTGCTGGATAGAGAGTGAGGTGGGCTAGGTTGCAAGATGGAGGTGAGGTGGGGGAGGGCTGCAGGACGAGGGTGGAGGGGGAAGATAGCAGGTAATGGGGTGGGGTGGGGAGGGTTGCAGGATGGGGGGTGATGTAGGGAGGGTTGCAAAATAGGAGTGGGGTGGGGTGGGGAGGGGAAGATTGCAGGACTGAGGTGAGGTAGGGGAGGGTTGCAGGATGTGGACGGGGTGGGCTGGGTTGCAGGATGGAAATGAGATTGGGAGAGGGGAAATTGCAGGACAGAGGTGAGGTGGGGAGGGTTGCAGGACAGGGGCGTGGGCTGGAGCATAAATGTTGCAGCACATGGTAGTGAACTTGTGTGCCTTGGTTTTCACTTTGTGTGAGATGAGAAGATACTGAAAGCTTGAGTGAGCTGGCTTCAGTTTCTCACACTCCGCTTCAAAGGATCCCCTGAGCTCCTCTATGGAAAACTGACTGAAGAGAACCAGGGTGGGAGAACCAGGAAGGGGCCCGCAGGAAGCCACTGCAATAATTGAGGACAGAAAAAGCAGCCACTGTGGCAGCTGGGCAGCCAGTTTCAGCGGACCAGGTGAGCTGTGTCCATACCAGTGACACATGCTTTGAAGGTGGAGTCCTCAGGGCTCTCTGATGGCTGATGCAGGATGACACAAGAGAAGGCATTTGTCTTGAGCAAAGGGGAGGATGGCGGGGACCTTTCTGGGATGGAGAAACCGTGGAGGAACAGGCTTGAGGGAAGAGGCAGGAGACTTGATTGGGGACATGGTAGGTCTGCTAGATATCATGGCAGATTGAATTATGCCCCTGGTCAAGATATGTTGAAATCATGAACCCCAGTGCCTGTGATTGTGACCAGATTTGAAAATAGCATCATTGCAGTTGTAATCAGTTAAGTCAAACTGAGGCCACACTGGATTAGGGTGGGATCTACATCCTATGACTTCTTTTTAGAAGGCTGTGTGAAGACACAGAGACACAGACAGAAGGGTAGGGAGTGATGTACAGATGAGACTGAAGCGATGCATTCCCAAACCTCGGAAAGCCAGGAATCACTCAGCAGAGAGGCACTGAATCCTCCACAAAAGCTTCCAGAGAAAGCATGGACTTGCTGCTGATTTCAGTTCCTGGCCTCCAGAATTATGACAGAAGAAATTTCTGTTATTTTATGCCACTCTGTGTGTGGCATTGTATTCCGGCAGCTCCAATAAACGGATAGACATCTGTAGGTAGAGATATCGAGTAGGCGGATGGGAACACATCTCTGGAGTTCCAGGGAGAGATCTGGGCTAGAGATACAAATATGGCAGTTATCATGCATCATGACCCAGGATGAGACTGCCAGGATTCGAGATAGAGAGGAGAGAGGCTTTGGGCACTTGAAGCAGGAGAGCACAGAGATGAGAAGGAACCAGTGAGGACACGGAGAAGATGCAACCAGTGATTTGGGAAGGAAACTGAAGAGTTGGCATTCTGGCATTGAAGAAGTGAAAGCATTTCCCTGCAGGGGGTTGCTTCCTTTTCTCAGAACAGTTTTCTGGGCAGCCAGTTCTCCCCTCTTTCTCCCTTGTGGTTCTCAAGAATGTCTAGAATGTGTCTGGACTGTACCGTCCAGAAGTGGGAAG
Organism: Cephalopachus bancanus; assembly: GCA_027257055.1. Lineage (NCBI taxonomy): Eukaryota > Metazoa > Chordata > Mammalia > Primates > Tarsiidae > Cephalopachus > Cephalopachus bancanus. Next base: position 8,028,125 of record JAPVLO010000011.1, on the reverse strand, counting down.
GAACCGGCTGGACCAGTCCAGGCTCTGCTCCAGTTACCCATAGACACAGGAAGGGCTTTGATGCTTTTTGTTATGGTCCCAGCGTATAAAACCCAGGGTGAGCAGTGTTCCCGGGTCCCTCAGCTGTGGTAAAGTAGGCCAGGACCAGTCAAGACTCCATCTTCCCCAGACAACTTTCCTGGGCCTTGGGACACCGGCTCACCCTACTTCCTCAGCAGCTGTGTCCCCAGCTGCTTATCTGGAAGTAATAAATCCACTGCATGGGACTGGTATGCCTTGATGTTCTCTCATGGGACTGAGACAAGTTGGTGACCAGTGCCCAGCAAACTCGCTTCATGATTCTGTCGTGTACTGCTGAGGCTTGAACACAGTAGATCAGGCTTTTGTGGGTGGGCCGAAGGTCAGGTGAGCATCCACAAGTGGGCTGAGCAGAAAGGAGGTCATGGGTGACCTTGACAAGGGCGGTCCATTCTTTTGAGGTTGTGGGAAGAGTCTTGATGGGGTGGGCTTAAAGTAGAAGGATGCATAGACAGTACCTTGTGCTCACAGCCAATCCACTAAGCATGGAAATGCACAGACTTCATGGCATGAGGATTTGTGAAGAGGAAAAAAGAAAGCAATGTCAGCCTGATGCTTCAGGAGAATTCTTGAATCGCCTTCCAAACGAGGTCTGTGCTTCCCCTCATCCTTTCTGCTCCCTCTGCACCCAGCAGCCAGAGTGGGTCCTTTGAAATGTGAGTTGCACCCTATTATTCACACTCACACCCCATGTCAGGGCCTTGTTGATCTCTGGTAAAAGCTGGCTATTACCTCTCTGAGCTCCACCATCACCCACTCCTCACTCATTTGACCCCTGCTGCTCCAGATTTTTTTTTAAATTCAGAGTCTTACTCTGACACTCAGGCTGGAATGCAGTAGCATGATCACAGCTCACTGCAGTCTCAACGTCCTGACCTCAAAGGATCCTTCCACCTCAGCCCCCAACTAGCTGAGTCTGCAGGCATGTGCCACCATGCCTAACTATTTTTTAAAAATGTTTTGTAGAGACAGAGTCTTTCTATGTTGCCCAGGATAGTGTCGAACTCCTGGGCTCAAGTCATCCTCCTGTCGTAGCCTCCTGAGTAGCTAGGACTATAGGCATGTGCCTCCAAGCCTGGCTGTTTATTTCTTTATTTTGCAAAGATGAGGTCTCAATTTGTTGCTCAAGTTGGATTCCCCAGATATTCTGAATATGATCACTGGCTAAATGATATAGACTTACAGGAACCAGTGTACAGAGCCTCTATAAATCCACAAGGAAAAGACGGATAGACAATTTACAGGAGAGGAAATGCAAGTAGCCAGAAACCACAATCTCACTGGCATGTAAAGTTAAACAAGTGAATACTTTCCACCCAGAAGATTAGTGAAATATGACAAGTATGATACCTCCAGTGTGGACGAGGACTGAGCGAAGCAGTACCAGAAGGCTTGCTGGTTGAGATGAGAACGGCTCAACTTTTAAAAATATCTCCCTGAAACGTTATACCTACATACCCTTTGCCATGTGACCTTGCTTTTAAATAATCGATCCCACTACAATAGCGTCCTGGATGTAAAATTATTTGTATAAGAATATTTCAAAATATTTTGAAACATTTTAAAAATGTATCTAAAAAGTGGGACCTATCCCAATGTATGTCCATATCACAAGTTCTTATCCACTCGTCCCTGGATTACAACTAGGTTGTTTCCATATCTTGACTGGCATCAATATACTGCAATGAACATGGGAATTGATGGATATGTTAATTAACTTGACCACGTTCAACATGTTACATTGCATACATTTGTCGAAACATCATGTTATACACCTTAAACACATATATTTTTTCTTTGTTAACTCTACGCCAGTAAAACTGGGAAAAGGAGACCACAAGAGAGATCAATAAACAATGAAATCACTTTGTCTCTTGACAGTGGGTGGAGCAGAGCAGAGGTCGTGAGTGACCTTGACAATGGCCATTCTACTGAAGTTCTGGGAAGAATCTTGATGAAGTAAGTCAAGGCAGAAGAACGAATAAACAACAGTTTGTACTCACAGCTGTCATCTTTGTTGAGGTATCACACTATGGTTTTGAAATAAATTATTCTGGATGAGAATCAGGTAAAAGTTACAGGGCATCTTTTTGTATTATTTCTTAGAACTCCATGTGAATCTAGCTTATCTGACATAAAAAGTTTCATTTTAAGAACTGCCGGCAATCAGAAAGTCCACCCATAGAGACGGTTTAATTAATCAATGATATGACTTTCATACTATGGGACATTACACTGCTGCTTACTTCATTGGTGCCAAATTCTCCCTGATTCTGATAATTTTCACTGTGTACTTTTGAAGAATATTCTTGCTTTCTGAACTATCTTTTTCTCCACCCAGTACATAGGCTTACCCTGGACCTCCTGTTTCTATGCAGCTCTCGTACCCAGATGGGCTTGCCTTCTGAGGACTGAATCCTCTGGATCGGCTCTGCAGAGAGTTGGCCACAGGTGAAACCAGGGAGCAGAGGAAGTGGGAAGGGCCGGCTGGGCTGGACAGGTGTGGGGGTGTCTAACAGCTGCATAGTCACAATATCCTCTGTACTCCCACAATCCACCCTGGAGGATGCTGGCCCAAGTGGGTCTGGGGTCTATGGTACAGAGTGACTTGCTTAGGGATCCCCTGCCAGCTGAAGTTTCACCCATTTGGAGTTGCTGGGGCAGTTTCATGTGTCTGCTCTTCAGCTTCCAAAATACCGTGGCTCTTATCTCCACTGGTATTCTCTTTTTTCTTACAGTTTAGGCACGTGAATCTCTTTCCCATCATTGAAGGGGATGTTCTGACTGAAAAGGTAAACGTGTGTGTCCAACCAGCCATCTCCATCCTCAGGTCCTTGTGTCTGTGGGCTCGGGCTGCCGTAACAAAGTACCATAGAGCAGGTGGCTTCAACAACAGAAAGCTGTTTTCTCCCAGTTCTGGAGGCTAGACATTGGCGATCAAGGTGCTGGCAAGTTTAGTGTTTCCTGAGGCTTCTCTCTGTGGCTTGCAGAAGGCTGCCTTCCCGCGGTGTCCTCACACGATCCTTTCTCTGTGCGCATACCTTGTGCCTCTCTTTCTGGGTCCTTTCTCCTCTCTTATGAGGACACCAGTCATATTGGACTAAAGCCCACCCTAACGACCTCATTTTTACTTAATGAACTCTTTAAGTGCTGTATTTCCAAGTACTTAGCAAGCTCCTGTCCCTGTGTTTAAATCAAGGATAAATTGACCAGGAGCAATGGCTCACACCTGTAATCCCAGCACTTTGAGAGGCTGAGGTGGGAGGATTACAGGGTTCACATTCTGAGGTACTCGGGGTTGGGGCTTCGACATACTAATTTTGGTGAGACCCAGTTCGGTCTATAACAGCTTGTTAAAAAAATGAACGTAGAATAAAAACATTCTCGATTTCAAATCATGAAAGGTAGAGTCAAGACTACGACATGTTACATACAGCCCCCCTTCCAGTTACGTGTGCGTAATGAGCATTGACCACAGCGTACCACTGATTCTTCATCTTGGACTCGTGGCCAACAAAAACTTAAAAGCTCCCTCCTAGACAGGCCTTTCTCCCGCCTTACAAATCCATGGATTTTGACTGCTGTCTATGCTAGGAAGAATCTGGGTGCTGCAGAATAGAAAAGAAACTGTAGTCCTTCACAGAAAGAAATGGCCTATTTAGTGCTTCCACGGACTCATTTCTTCTTACTTTTCTAAAGAGTTATTTTAATTATCTAATTTTCATTCTCAAAGAAGAATTTGAGAGTGAAAATGCAATATGAATATTTTGGGTACAATAATAGACCACATTTCTTAAGATGGAAGTTAAAACATGGTTTAAAGTCAAGATTTTTAAAATGTGGGGATGTTAAATGATGATTTTTAAGGTGAAACTCTTAACTTTTTCCAAACCCCTCCACTTTACATTCATAATATGTAGTTCAAGTCAACAAATACTTGGGCCTTCAGGATGACACGACACATTAAATGCTTGCTGTGTTTGGGGGATTTACATGCCTTGATAGGTATGTCAATACATTAAGCTGTGAGGTAGCAAGTATGTTTCTCCTTGATTGATTGATTGGTTTATTTTATTTTATTTATTTTTTTAGTTAGGGTCTCACTCTGTAGCCCAGGCTGGAGGGCAGTGTCATGATCACAGTTCACCACAGTTTTGATCTCTTGGGCTTAGGTGATCCTTTTTCCCCAACCTCCCAAGTAGCTGGGACTACAGGTGTATACCACCATGTCTGGCTAATTTATTTTTTTGTGTGTAGAGAGGAGGTCTTGCTATGGTGCTCAGACTGGTTTTGAACTCCTGCACTCAAGCAATCCTCCCACCTCAGCCTCCCAAAGTGCTGGGATTTCAGGCATGAGCCACTGTACCTGGTCAATTTCTCCTTGATTTAAACACAGGGACAGGAGCTTAGGAAGTCCTATCAATTGCTCCAGATGTCTGTGCTGGCTGAAGCCGGGTCCACACCCATGTTCTTGATACCTGCTATTCCTTCTCCACCCAGGATTCTCGACAGAATTCCTGGGGTCCCCTCATAATGAAAATACAGGGCCCTTGTTCATTCCATTATCAAGAATGTCAAGATGGCCATAGCAGTCATGAACCAAGTGCAGGGCCCTTGAGAGGGACTCTGAGATAGCCCAGGCCCATGCCGTGAGGTCGGCCTTGCACCCACTGCCTGCTGGCACCCCACCAAACCTCAGGAATTGCCCTTCATAAGTTTCCATACTTGCAGAATAGGTGACATGGTTTTTTTTCTGGAAGTTCTGAGGATGAAGGTCCAGTCCCTGAGTCCTGCCTCCCAGGCTCATTTCTGGCTCTCAGTCCTCAGTGTCTCTAGACACAGATCATGCAGACTGGGACAAGTGTCACCTCAACTGGCTTCCCACATTAGTTCTCTGGTCCTTCCACTAGTAGAGGAGGTGCCCTGCAAATGCGGTGGGGCCAGGAGTCTTCCTGAGTCTATGTCTGGTGTCCTGCTCTGCAAGCCCTGGGAAGGTTGGCTGGCCATCTAGAGGGGGCTGTAGAAACTGCTGGGCTGGAGACCGGGGCTTGTGAGCAGTGCAGGGGCCAGGGCTATTGCAGGCCACGAGGCAGTGTGGTCTCGGCATCTGGCCACACCCACCTCGAGACACAGGATGGAATGTTCTGAATCTTCCCAGCCCCCTCTGAGAACAGACATGTGGTTGGTAGCCACGTTTCCTTTTTTTTTTCCTTATTGTAAAGATGTGGGGTACAAGTCAGAATTAGGTATATCAATGGCTTATGTGCAGGTTTGGGCCCCCAACTGGTCCTCCCTTCCCCCTGGTTTAAGATCAGGTACCTTAGTGATGTTATGTGTCCCCCCTCCCCTGGCAGTGTCCCGCTACCGCTGACCCTGCTCTTGTAGTATTGTGATAAATGTCCAGGACTCTCTTATAAGTGAGAACACGTGGTACGCATGTTTGTTTCTGTGATAGATCACTGAGTATGATGGCCTCCAGCTCCATCCAATTTGCTGAGAAGTCCATCATTTTGTCCTTCTTTATAACTGTGTAATACTCCATCGCTTATGTACCACATTTTCTGTATTCAGTCCACTTTCGATGGACAGCACGGTTGGTTCTGTGTTTTTGCTATTGTGAATAGTGCTGCAATAAATATGTGTGTGCAAATAAGAAAGCAAGCCCAGGGGATGTCCAACCTCACACCTGGGTCACTGATACCATCAGAAGGGGTGGTCCCCTCCATGGGAGACGGGGTGACGGTGGGTTGTTGTACTCATGTTAGGAATGGATTTGCAAACACACACACAGAGAAGTGGGCTAAGCAAGAAGCTTTGGGAAGCAAAGAAGAGTCCATTCTCGAAACAGAGCAGGCAGAAACGGCCAGCAGAAAGCTGCTGACTCTGTATCCATCCACTGTTGAGCTCTAACTTTTTTTCTCGGAGGTATTAAGGAGTGGGATTTCCTAGAAGTGAGTGGTCATAGGACTGGGTCTCTGTTACTTCTCCCTCACGTTGGGTGTGAAAGTGTCGGGCCTTATAGGGTCACGCAGGGACTGACATGGCGTCAGGTGTATGATGGGAGTGGGAGGCTCCCCAGGGTAATTTTATGCTAACAGTATTACAGTGAAGGCTAGGGTTGTCTTAGGCCAACCTTGGCTATTGATGTGCATGCTGGAATGTGGGGGTTTGGGGGGGTCTCTAAGCTACTTCCTGCCTTGGTGGTCGGCTGTCCACCATAGCATCCTGAGTAGACAGACAGCAGTGCTGCAGGTGTGTCTGACAAGGGCCCGGCAGTAAGTGTGAAGCTTCTCATAGCGAGGCTGCTTGCTTGGAACCGTGGTTCTGTGCCAGCTGCTGCTGGCATCAATGAGCTTGGGGGTGCTTCTGCAACCCTCAAGTTTTCCTAGCCTAACCAGCCTACTCCATCAACTCCACTGGGAAACTGGGAAGTCGTCCATTGTCTCCTCACTCTTCCTTTCACTGTGACCACCCGTCACATAGAGCTGGTCATAAGCATATGTGCACGCCTGTGTGTACCCCACTTACAGGAAAGAATGTGTGGTATTTGGCTTTCAGATTCTACATCAATTCGCTTAGAATAATGGCCTCCAGCTGCATCCATGTTGCTGCAAAAGACATATTTCATTCTTTTTTTATGGCTGCATAGTGTCTCGTGGTGCATATGTACCACATTTTCTTTATCCAGTTCAACCCTGATGCACGCCTAGGTTGGTTGCCTATCATTGCATCTGATTACTTTTGAAAAATAGTTTCTTTCTGTTTTTAAAGTGGGAGATTTTGCTGTTGTTTAAATTTTTAAAAAATTTTTCTTGGTTTGAAAAGCAAATGCAAGGAGATACAGAGGCAAACCGTTTGGGATTTTCTCAATGTGGGCGCTTGATATTAGGATACATAATGTTTTTATGTGGCTGTTTGTATTAAGTTAGGACCCAGATTTTTTCCAGCAAGGTGAGCTGCGTTCTTGTTTTCGTTTCTTTCATTTTGTTCCAGGTGAGACTTATTCTTAGAGTTCCTGCTCTCACCACATGCCCTGGGGGCTATGAATCACTTTGAGTATATATAGGAGAGGAAAAAATGAAATTAGCTTTCAAAATATTTCAGATTGTCAGGGTACGAGACAGTAGCTTCTCACTGAGCCAGGGCTCCCGGGTTCCTGGCAGGGATGGAAAGAATGAGGCTATTGCCACAACGCCTTTCATCAGCTTCTGCAGAAGTGGTTGAGGGGGAGAGTCCTGGAGGTCTCCCAGGGGAGGCAGTGAGAGGGAAGGAGGACAAGACAATGAATAATGGGTTCTGCTCACTTCAAGCAAAAAGAGAGTCTGTCATCGCTGTGTTATTTATCTGCTCTAGCTCAATATTCCATGTAAATTTAAAGTGAAGGGCACAATAACTTGGGTGAAAATTCCCGTCAGAATTCCATAAATTAGGGCTCGTAATAATTTTTAAAGCCTATTTATATTTGGGAAAATGTAAAAAAGATAAAAAGTGGAAGAAAAAATTAACATATATTACCAAGAGAAGTAAAAGGGCATGGAAAAAAAATCTTGACTAAACAATTTGTGTTACTGTGAAATACGTTAGGTTTATCGGCATTATTTCCAAGAGATTGAATGAGACTTATTTTCTGCAATTCTCCTTGTTGGGTTTTCACATCAACATCTGAATATGTAATAGCGATTAATGTTAGACAACCATTGAAAGTGATAACTTTTCTTTTTTTATATATATTATGTGCACCTCCCCACACTCCCCTGGCAGTGTACCCACTACTGCTAATCTCTCTCTCTTGTAGTATTGTGATAAATGTTCAGGACAGCTGGGTGCAGTGGCTCAAGCCTATAATCCCAGCACTTTGGGAGGCTGAGGCAAGAGGATTGCCTGAGTCCATGGGTTCGAGACTCAGGCAATATGATGAGACTGCATCTCTGCAGTAAATCAAAAAATAACCAGGGCACCTAGTGCACACTTGTGGTTCTGGCTACTTGGAAGACTGAGGTGGAAGGATTGCCTGAGCTCAGCAGGTCAGTGCTGGGCTGGCTGTGAGTGGGCCACTGTACTTCAGCCTGGGTGATGGACTGAGACACCAACTTAAAAAAAAATGTTCAGGACACACTTATAAGTGAGAACATGTGGTATTCAGTTCTTTGTTTCTGTGATAGATCACTGAGTATGAAGGACTCTGAATCCATCTAAGTTGCTGTGAAGTCCATAATTTTGTCCTTTTTTATGACTGTGCAATATTTAATTGTCTATATGTACCACATTTCTTTTTTTTCTCTTATCATATTGATCCTTTATTTGTTTATTCACTAATAAGTACATGTTGAATATATTTAGAGGCTGAGGCAAGTAGAAGAATACAGGCAATGGCATCTTTCTTATGCTCTCTGGAGCATGAATTACATGGCATATTTGCACAGAATTGATACTTACATCACCAGTCACGATCTTTCGCACACCTTTCATAGATTCAAACATGCTAGAATTGAGAAAATCAATCCAATCTGGTGAGTTTTCAAGTTCCCCTCTTTTTTATTTTTATTTATTTTATTTTATTTTTTATCAATATTTTTTGTTATGGTTTTGTGGGGTACAGTTAAGGGTTAGGTGTACAATTACGTTTCATTCAGGCACCCTGTTGATAAGAGGTGTTTCCCCATCCCCAGACAGATATTTGCTACTGTTAATCCCATCTCCCTCCCCCCCATATTTTCCCAGTACCGTCAGTCATTTTCTTATAGTATTACATTGGAATTTTCTCTTTTTTTAATCAATACTTTTTATTTTGATATTGTGGGGTACAGTTAAGGGTTAGGTATACAAATATGCTTCATTCAGGCCCCCTTGTTGATAACAGGTGTCTCCCCGTCTCCAGACAGATGTTTACTACCATTAGTCCCATCCCCCGCCCCCATAGTTTCCCAACACTGTCAGTCGTTTTCTTATGGTAGTGCATTGGATGATCAAGGTCCACTATATGAGTGAGAATATGTGATACTCAGATCTTTGTTTCTGTGAGAGGTCACTTAGTATTATAGACTCTAGCTCCATCCAGGTTGCTGCAAAATCCATGATTTTGTTCTTTTTTATGGCTGCATAGTATTCCATCGTGTATATGTACCACATTTTTTAAATCCAGTCCTCTTTTGATGGACAGCGTGGTTGCTTCCACGTTCTTGCTATTGTGAACAATGCTGCAATAAACATTTGTGTGCAGGTATCTTTTTTATAGAGTGATTTGAGTTCTTCAGGCTATATTCCCAGTAGGGGGATTGCAGGGTCATATGGGAGGTTGATGTTTAGAGCTTTTAGGAATCGCCACACTGCTTTCCACAGAGGTTGCACTAGTTTACACTCCCACCGACAGTGTAGAAGTGTTCCCTTTTCGCCACACCCTCTCCAGCAGCTGTTGTTTTTTGAGTTGTTGATAATTACCATTCTGACTGGAGTTAGGTGGTACCTCAGTGTGGTTTTGATTTGCATCTCCCTGATGATTAATGAGGTTGAGCATTTCTTCATGTGTCTCTTGGCTGCTCGGATGTCTTCCTTTGTGAAGTGTCGGTTCATATCTTTTGCCCACTTTATAATGGGGTTGTTTGTTTTTTTTTCAGCACATTTGAGTTCCTTGTAGATCCAAGATGTTAAGCCTTTGTCAGACCTGGAGTTGGCAAATACTTTTTCCTAGTCTGTAGGCTGTCTTCCTGCTCTCTTGATGGTTTCTTTAGATAGACAAGTGGGATGTCATTAAACTTTTCTTTTTAAGGTACTTAAATCAAAGCAGTTAGATGACCTTGAGTACCTGCCACGTGATCCCAAAGTCAATTTGAACAGACACTTCCAACTAACTTGTACATCGTGTTGGGTGTGAACCAAACGAGAACAGTAAAACATGCAGCAAGTACAAATATAGAGGCTATATTTCAGAATACTCTTGCTTGGCTGTATAGCTTATAAAAATGTTCTGATTTTTCTATTATGTAAGTTTAACACTGGTAACTTATTATCAAATTGTTGCCAAAACTTTCTGAAGACAGAATTTGAAAAACCTCGTCTTTGGATCACAGTGTGTGTAGGTCAACGTCATACACAATTTGGGCAGGGAACATGCTCTGGGGAATACCTGTTCATTTTGACTACAGTTTCAATTCTATCCTTTATCAAACTTCTTATTTAAATTGCCTTGTATATGTAGCATTTCTAGGCATAATTCTCTACACTCTCTTATTATATCTCCACAGCCAATGGCTTAAGATTATCCTCTTTTGATAGAAGTGGAAAACAAACTCAGATCAATCAGGGAATCCCGCCTTCCTGTGGTTAAGTGTAATGTGTCCCTTTCCTCATTCAAAACGAAAACATGGTCAATTATAAACTAGAAAAACGCAAAACTGTGTTTTAAGGTAATAAGAGTGCATCAAATTACCCCAGTACCTGGGAGCTGACCTCCCGGGGTGATGTTGGAAAGATATTCTTCCTTGAAGCCTCTGGGTTCACCTGGCAGGCAGATGAACCCCCTGTCAAGCCCCTCCCTCCTGTCAGCCCCCTGCTGACTTATACCTGGTTCATTGTAACTGCATGCAAGTGTCCTGTTCAACCTTGCCACACATTCCTCAGCTCTTAAACTTGTCTTTCCTTGTGACAGGAGCCTTTTCAAGTTGCTGTCAGTTGCTCTCAGCTTACCGTAGAAAGCCTACCTCACTTGTGATGTCCTCATCTTGTGATGTCCTCTGAAATTCCTTCACCCAAGCCCCCTTCGCTACTCGAGATTTTCCAGGATTATCAGAGTGGGCCATGATGGTAAACACAGGGACTGTAAAAACAGAGAAAAGAGGGGAAAAGGCAGCAATGAGCAAAGGAAGCAGAGGTTGGAGTGATGCAGCCGGGAGCTGAGTTATGCAGGCAGCCTCTAAAAGCTGGACTAAGCAAGGACCCAGAGTCTCCCATTGTCCCCAGAAAGAACCTAGATCTCAGTCACTCAGATTTACTTTGGACTTCCGTCTTCCATAATTCTAAGATAACAAATCTGTGTTGCTGTAACCTACAAAGTTTGTGGTGATTTTTTTACAGTAGCCGTAGGAAACAATTTCACTACTCAAAGGCAGGAATTCTCAACTCAGAGATGACTACTCTTGCTCTTTGTTGACACCCACTTAGGAGATGCTGCGTCTTCTGAACTCAAATGATTCTGCTGTAAAGCCAGGGGCTGTCTTCCACACCTCCAGTTTGCTTTGTGTTTGCATCACTTAGAATATTTATTTGTTCTGAAATTCAGTATTATTTGGCTTTCTGGCCAAGCTCAGGTTTTACTTAATCTCTCCCATCAAACAGCCTCTGTACATCCAACAATGTTTACCCCAGGTTTCTAATCCAGTAATTGGACAGAACCTCTCCTCCCTCCTTCTTTGAGCACATGGTGGTCTCATCTGCCACATGCAATCTAACAATTTTTTACCTTGCCAATAGCTCATTTTACCTCCCAAATTGTCCTTTCTGCTCTTCAAGGCAAAATCCTTGTGTTAGGATAAAAACAATGACAGCAGCCTCGGACCCAATGACATCCTAGTTTGTGCCCATTTTTAGTTTGTGCCTTCATGTGAAACATTCATTCTCTGCTGCTTCTCACTAAATTCTTTCATAAGGTATCTAGTAATCTCACTGGGCAGGCCCTTTGTTAAATCTCTTTCAATTTGGGTTTGCCTAACGTTTTCTCATGGTTAGATCGAGGCTCCGCATTTTTGGCAAGAAGGGTCCAGAAGTGATAGTGATACACCACTTGACACTCTCCATCTCAAGGAGTCTCGTTTTTATGTGTGTGTGTGTGTATGTGTGTGTGTGTGTGAGAGAGAGAGAGAGAGAGAGAGAGAGAGAGAGAGAGAGAGAGAGAGAGAAATGGGGAAAGATGTTCTTGTCAGGAGAGGTAGATATAACTGTCCTGTTATCTGGGAACATGGGAAGGAAGAAAGAAATGGGATCTGGGACATGGGAATGGGCTGCCGCCCCACGACCTTGTCCAACCCCAAAGCTCAGGGAATGTTTGACTGGGGATAAGAATCCTTTTGCTTTTTCATGAGTGGCATCTAAATACCATTGTCTTTAAATAATTTTCTGTTTCCAGTTCTCTCCTGAAACCCCTGATCTTTTTCCTTGAGTTCTCCCTTATTGAAGGTTCCTGATTGCTTTTTTAATACGTCTCAAAACTTTCTAGGTCTTATTTTAAACCCTTGTTCCCATCACCTTCCCTAGTAGTCAGGTGAAGTGGAGAAGCTGAGAGATCCCTTTTAGCTTAGACAATGTGGCCTTCGTTTGTTGAGGTCATGGAGACATGTAAGCTCCGGACACACACCACTGATAAGCGTAACTCTTACTGACTCCACTTTACTGTATTTACATTCCATTGTATAGCATGGACAATTTACCTTTGGCTTGGCACTCTTGAGTCACTGATATTGTCCTTAACCAATATGAGTATGAAAATACATTGAAGATCCTGTGAGCCGAAACACCAACCAAAAGCCTTTCCTCCGTGGAATAACTGACTCATTGCATCGTGATGTCTGTGATGATGTTTATAAATTCGTGGTCGACAATTCAGAAATGAAAAGCTATGATCTTTTCAGATCCTCTAGAGGCAGAAAACAGAGCAGGCTGCCAGTCATCGAAAGTCAGTGCAGGCCTTCCCTGCCTCCTGCACCCAAGAGACAAAAGCCAGACACAACTTGTCAGTCCACAAGTTGTCAGTTTTCTGCCCCAACCATGACAAGGCAATAAGTGAGGAGATTAAGAGAGCATGAGGGGGAGGTGTGTTCAGAGCAGTTTCTAGTTTGTGAAAGATCTGTAGGAAAAAGGCGCTGTCTGGATTCTGTGCCGTTGTCACTAAGGAATGGTGTCTTAGAAAAGGTTTGCAGTACCTTGCTTTTGCTGTTATCTTGGGAATAAAAATTTCTTGTTAGCAAAAAAAAAAAAAAAAAAGAACACAGATAAATTTGTGTTCACAGAAAGTGGAAGGACAGGCATGTGGATTTTGACATAAGTAAACCATATAAATACCACCTTTAGTTGGAAGGAGTGGCAGGCAGAATCATGCCTCCCCCGAAAAGATGTTCACACCCTAATCCCTGGAACCCGTGAATATGCTACCTCACAGATGGAGATGGAATTAAGGCTACAGACCTTAAAATGGAGGGATCATCCTGGATTATCTGAGAGGGCTCAGTGTAATCACGTGAGCCCTTAAACGTGGAAGAGGGAGGCAGAATTGTCAGAAGGGTGAAACAGCAGAAGGATGAAACAGCCTGAGAGATTCAACCCACCGTTTCCGGCTGTGAAGATGGAGGAGAAGGCTGGGAGCCAAAAAACGCAGATGGCCTCTGAGAGCCAGGAACAGCCCTCAGCTGGCAGCCATTGAGGACACGGGACCTCAGTCCTGTCACAGAGAACTTGATTCTGCCCTCCCACCTGGAGGAACAAAAAACAGGTTCTTCCGTACAGCCTCCAGGGAGGAACACAGCCCTGTTGACATTTTGATTTAGCCAGGTGAGACCCGTGTTAGAACTCCGACCTCCAGAACTGTGTAAGATAACAAAATTATGTTGCCTTAAGTTGCTAAGTTTGTGGTTAATTTGAGACACAGCACACTCACTGCTCGGAGTCCCACAGGAAAGCATCGTGTGTACAATAAAGCATGTGTGTGCACGCAGAGATAAAGGGAAAGACTTGACATTTCACGCACAATCGTCCATTCCAAGGTGATCCGGAAGGTGTGGATTCATGGACTTTGTCACAGCTGTTTGCTAACACAAAATCGAAGTTGCTGGAGATCGAATCTTTGAGTAAACAACGCTGCTACAGTCAACTGACCATACGATGAGAAATAACCTCTCTGCTTGGGCCAAGAATTAATAGCTTGTCTTACTGTTTTCTTTCATTATTTCTCTATTTACCTGTTTAGTTTTTTCCAATAAATATGCTGTTTTGGAATAACAATGTAACCATTTTTCGTACCTTGCCTTGTGTGGTGCAGCAAACACCAGAAATCTGAAAAACATTTTTCTCTCTCTTTTCAGCGACAGCTCTCTGAATTGCTAAATTGCTACCATTTTTTCAGACCCAGTAGGACCTCCAGGTCTTATTGAGTGTCTGCCATGAACTCTTGATTTCCTATGTAATCTTCCCACTAGTGAGTGTGTTTCTTCTCTCTATACTTATTGTTTGGCATGCAGCAGGATGACTTATTCCACAGAGATACTGGATATTTCTGTGGCTACAGAAAACTATTATCTTCAAAGATAGCCAAGGGCAGATCCAGAAAGTCCCTTAAGGAGGCACTTGGGAGAGATTTTCATCCTCTAAAACCAGACCTAGATGAAATTTTGGGGGTCCCTGAGCCCTTGAAAACCCTCCCCCAATATTTTGGACTCCCATGATCTTTCTAGCCCAGCTCCCTCCTGCTGCCTGTGGCCTTCACCTTGTGACACTGGAAAGGTTCTGACACCTTTTTAACTTAAACTCCAGCCATGCAATCATGATCAATGTATACAGCATTTGAAAACTATTGTCTTTAACTCCTAACAAATAGAAATCTCTTATTGAAGAGTAACCAGAGTCCCCATGACCACAATAGCCTAGGGGGACCGATGTGACCACTTACTCAATTTCAAGAACTTTCCTCCAACCTATTGAAACTTTCTAGATTTTCCTCCCCCAAGGTTCCTGGACATCCCTCTGGGATACCTTGCAAATTTCACAGGACAAGGTGCTGTTGCATGTACTCGTTTCTGCCAGGTACTGGAGTGGATGGTTCTACCTCAAACACTGTAGTCTCTAGCCAGGGGTCACAGCTCCTCTGTCTGGCACTGCAGTCCTGTTGCTGCTGACAGTGGAGACTTAGAGCTCGTGAAGCGTCATGTGTTGTGTCATGAAGTGCAGGGATAAGACCTCCAGGTTCTTCACGAAGGATGTCCTGTCAGATGGGTCCCCAGGCAACAAGGTTTGCAGTGATCTCAGCAACACAGATTTCAGTTTTCCATGGCAATTTCTGCTCTCCTTAGAACACAGAGCCACCTCTAATATAATGTGGGAGATGCTTTGTCCTGCTTAGAATTTTCCACCTCTTCAGAGAAATCGAGGTTTTGTTCCTGGATCCATCTTGTGGGTCTCCTTATCTCTTTGTCTTGTCAAATCAGGACTTGATCTATCTCTGTACCTGCCTAGACATGGCTTAAACTCACTTGCAAGCTTTCTTGGGGTGGGAGTGGGGGAATGAAGAATAATGCATGTAACCTGCAACTGTAAAATGGATCAAATTCATGAACTCATTAATTTGCAAATAGGTGATAACACCCAGACAGTGTCTTCCCCATCTCCGAACATGAGGAGATGCACGTGACAGTTCTCCTCTCTGTTTCTCACCCACATCGTCAGAATTCTTCACCTCCTTGGCAGCATGTAGCATATTCGAATATGGTTGATTGGGTTTCCACAGGTTGGACCCTCAGGGGTAGGGTGATGGCTTGCTTGCTTCTAGTATGTTAAGCCTGACCTGGCATATAACACACAGCAGATGTTTAGTGAATGTTTTCAAATACATTTTGCATGAAATATTAGGCCAGATCAATTGACTAGAGATGAAGTCATGCTATTTTGTTACTCCTCTTCTGGGGGTTTGTTTGACTTCATTCTTTCCCTGGTTTTCATTGCATATAGTTACCCTGAGGAGTTTATCTCTGGCTCTGTGTGTCAACTCTTATGGCTCCAATTTCATAAACTTTATTAAAGATGAGTAGGCTTTATTTTTTTAGGGTCATGTTAAGTTTACAGTAACACTAACTAGAAAGCAAAGAGAACTTCCCTGCACCCCTCTCTACCCCACCCTATTATTTACATCTTGCATGGGTAACTGATTAACCAATACTGATACATCATGTAATTATAGTCCATGGTATACATTAGGGTTCAGTCTTGTGCTGCCCATTCTGTGGGTCTTGGCAAATATAGAATGGCACATATTCATCATTTTAGTATCATATGCTGCCCTAAAAATCCTCTGTACTCTATCTTCTCATACCTTCATTTTCCCCAGCCCCTGGCAAACATGGATCGTTCTGCTGTCTCCATAGTTTTGCCTTTCTCAGAGAGTCATATATATTAGAATTATACAGCATGTAACCTCCTCAGACATGCGTCTGTCCCTTGATAATAGGCATTTATGGTCACTCTATGTCTTTTTGTGGCCTGATAACTTATTTCTTTTTCTGACTAAATACTCTTTCTTTTATGGTGGTACCAGGTTGTCTATCTCTTCTCCTGTAGAAGGATGTCATGGTTGTTTACAAATTGTGGCAATTATGAATAAAATGAGCTATTTTTGAATGGTTAATTGGAAAGAGAAGAAACACAAATACATGCTCAAGCCAAGAAGAAATGAACAATTTTCTAGGGTGATATACATAATAAAGTATTCTATATATTTGTTTTAGTAGTTATTTTGATTGTAATTTCTGTTTTCTGTCATATAAAAGCTCTTCTAAGTTTACACTATTGTTGCTTGAAATTTTCATAGAATTTGCTGTATAACTTATAACATTATACAGTTACCCTTAGAAAGATCAAGCCTTTAAAAAAACCCTTGTAGCAATAGAAACACTTGTGTGCACATGAGAATTTTGATATGTGGTGCATACGATATATGAGGGGGAGACCCCTCAAGAACTGGAATTATCTTTTGGAAGGTAGAGCCCTTGTAGTACACTCAGAACTTGTTCCTCGGATCAAATCGTCAACCAAAGTTTTTATCTGGAAGTTTTGAGAAGGTTGCATCATGATTTGAAGAGGAAACATCCGGAGTTTCTTTGTGGCAAACAGGTGACTGGTTCTTCTACCCTGACAACACAACTGCCCACACTGTGTTAAGTTTTCAACAGTTTTTGACCAAAAATGGCCTGACTCCCGTGCCCCACCCTCCCTATTCACCTGATGTTGCCCGAGTGACTTTTTTTTTGTTTCTTCAATGAAAAAAGTCCTCAAAGGGAAATGTTTTGCTGTTGTGGAAGAAGTGAAACAAACAAACAAAAAATGGCAGAAGCACTAAAAGACATCACAATCGACAAGTTCAAAAGTTGTTTTGATCAGTGGAAAAAGCATCTCAATAAGTGTGTTGCATCAAATGGAGAGTACTCGGAAGGTGACTGAAGTTTGAACATGTTAGAATAAATATCCACTTTTTAATACATAGATTTTGGGGTTTTTTGGCTCCTTCTTCATAGACTGGTTCTCTCTGAGTCTTTTGACAAGGATTCCACCCATAGCTGGAGTTGTGTCTTCTCAGGTGCTTCCTCTTTGTTCCACTTAATGAAATGTCTACATGGTGTCACATCAGCTCAACACTTGCAGGGGGAAATGGGGACTTCTGTGATGAGGAGGGAGCATGCAGACAGCCCCACCTAAGCAGCCGGCTAGAACTTCAGACTCCATTCCTGGGAATCTGCGTGACCCATTGTTTCCTGGATTTGAAAGAGGGAAGAAAAGAACTCTAAATTTTTTAGGTGAACAGTTTAGTCAAATGCATATGACATTTATTTGCTATCCCACCAGGGATTCCACGAAGGGTTGGTTTTCTTTATCCTGCACCCCAATCTTGTCCAGTGTTAGGAACTAACTCGTGTGTAATCCTTGGGGTCCCCTCTCCCCAGTCGCCTATGGGGATGTATCACCTCCATCAGCCTAACCACTTCAGCCTAAACCACAGTCAGCAGGAAGTGAGGCACGTTTTAGCCAAAACAACTCTGAGCAACACAGGAGTATTTTCAAAGGAGACTAGAAAATAAAATTGGTCTAAATTAGAGAAACGTTAAAAGGAAGGAATGACCTTATAATAGTTTATTTTCAAAATTTGTAACTTGAAGAAGTTAAGGTTGACTCTGGGTGTATTTGTACCATGAGCAAAAGTGCATCTTTTGAGATCCATTTGTCAATGCCAGACGGTGGTCATTTATAGTGTGGTCTGTACTGAGATGAGTTGATGGCAGCTGAACACTTTCCAGAAGACTCGAGGGTGAGTGACAGGTCCCGTCTTTCAAGATGAGTCACTGCAGTGCGGGGACTCAGCTCTTTCATGGCCTAATCCTCCCTCGGTGAGGTGCACACTTGGCATACCTTGGGGTCCTTTACATTTGAAACCTGCTGCTGAAGAAACGAAATCCATTTGGGACAGCAGATGACTGTGGGGAAAGAATGAAATTATCCAAATCACAAACTCGTAGCAGATTCCTATAACTGTCATGAAACTAAATAAGACACTCCATGGATTTTACATTTTTTAGGAACAAGAGCTTTACAGGAATATTTAAATAACCCAGTGGTTGAGGGAGATTTGTTTTATTTAGGGGTGTATGTATGAAATACATCTGTTCTTCACATTAAGAAAGAGACCCAAGTAGATACAATCATAGTCAATTAGGAGCTAACTAGTCACCCAGTTTTTATGGGCTCTATAGGGCATATCACCACTTAGAGTACTGGAGTCATTATTATGCTAAGTAACTGCAATAGTTCTAAAATGTTGCTATTTTGGAAATTCTACCAGATATTGGAAAACAGAGCACATTGGGTGTTACCAAGTATGCAGAATATGCAGATGGCATATACTGTGAAGATGGCATGTTGGCCTGCACAGGATGGCCCTGGGTTCCGGATTACAGCTGAAGGATGTTGCATGGTGCCCACTGCTTCTGCCTCCTTTATTTTAGAGATTTAATAATAAAAAGAAAAAGGAAAATATGGGTCATCAGAGTCACTTCTTGTCATCCATATTCCCAAATCATGACTTGTAAAAGCAAGGGGCAGCCCATTGTAAGGCACTCAGACTGACCCTGCAGGGCTGGCATCCCGTGTCAGTTGTCATGCATAAGCTTCCCGGGGTAATTGTGTAGCTTTTGTGGGTCCCAGGGTACAAGAAGTCATCTGCAACTCTTAATGTTCCATTTTGGAGACCTCCAAAACTGCTGATACTAATTATTGTCCAATGAGGATTTTACTTTTTTCTGAAATGGAAGCCGTGCCTGGTTTTGCTGACACAGCCTCCCGTCATTTCCAAGAGAGACACCAAAATTGCACTTGACATCCAGAGGATGGCTGCTGTAACTCACCTGTATAATTCTGTCATCCCCTACAACTTTGTTTTCTCTTCCATCCTTGTGGGTTATATATGTCATATGCTATTCTACCGTCAGGAGATTTTTCCCCAATGAATGGAGAGAGGGACTATCTATATTTGGATGAATCTACTTTAAACAAAAAAAGTTTTTGTTTCAGAACATAATTGTTCGATGGTTGCTCAAACTTGCATTTCTTTAGAAGGAGTATCACTAGAATCTCAGCTCACAAAGTCCTAATCAACTCATAGGACATCATCATGGGAAACAATGGTAGATCGAAGGCTGCCCTTGTTGACTGGTTTCTGGAGTCCTGACATTGGAAGACAGTTCTCGGGGGGCCCAGAAAGCTTCTCACACTTGACTTTCTGAAAGTGTGAGCCATTTTACTGCATCGAGATCCCTCTCTCTCTGGGAATAGTTCTATTTTCTTTAGAAACCCAGAGTCCAATATAGGGGACTCAAGTTCACCTTAAACGCCACTTTCCATTCTAGGCAATTTTCTGGAAATCGGTATAAATGAATCTACTTTGCAAATTCAAATCCTGCCTTTTTTCTTCTCCAATCCATCCCTTCATTGCCTAGAAGTGATACCATGTTCTGTACTTTTTGGTCAGACTTGGGCTTATCACAATCTAATACTTTGGTTTTATTGGTCTGTTTCCGCACCACAATTAGCCGTGGCCTTGGAGAGGTCACACTCATGGCTATAGTTCTCTGGTGGGTCACAGTCACTGCCACCTAGTGAATTGGCTTCTGCTCTAGGATGTGTAAAATGTACCCCAGGCATAAGTGCCATGAGAATCTTTGATGTACCACAGAGGAGGATGTGTTTCCCCGAGGAACTGAATCCACTGGGGTCCAGCTCAGAAAGTTGAAATCACACCAGGTATTCCAAACAGAGCGGGACACTAATAATTGCTTACACAGATGTGAACGTCTAAAAGGCCAAAAAACAAAATTTCAGATATTAGCATATCTTGGAAGCACCTAACACCACCAAGCTTTAGGTGAACTGTGCATCAGGAACTGAAGGAAGAAGCTAACGCCTCTCTGCAGTTGGGCATTAAGGTGGGATTATTGACTTTGAAGGTCAGAGGAGGATCTCCAAAAGTCTGACACCCAGATTTCTCAATGGGGCAACAAAGAGACAGCTAGTGCTTAGAAGTGAGAGTGAGTCACTGTGTGGTTGGACCTACAGAGAACTGTGCTGTAGAGCTCGTCCTGGGAGTTCATGCCAAAGGAAAGGAGAGCCTTCAATCATAGGTGTGTGTGTGTGTGTGTGTGTGTGGCTCTGTTCCTATGGAGAGCCCTGATTAACATAGGAACCAGGACCCAGGATTGGGATTAAGTTAGGCAAAAAAATTTCAGGCACAAAATTTAAGATGTACTCAAAAAACTTTAATCAAAACAATATTTTAATGCAACATTTAAAAAAATCAAAATCAATGCAAAATATCTATAATGAGCAAACTAGTGCAATCTTAAATAAAGATAAGATTCAGCATAAACCAAAGACCTGAAAAAAGACTGATGTCCCCGCTCAAAGCATCAGGCAGGAGGAATTTTCTCTCATTCAGCCTTTTTCTCCCTATTCAAGTCTTGATTTAATTGGATGAGGCCTACCCACATTAGGGAGGGCAATAATAGAACCTGAGGCAGAAGGAGAAATTTTTGTCCTTATACATGTCTTTTTGTACTTTGTTTTAATGGCTATTATTTCCCATGGTACTAAAACAGTTAAAAAATTATTAAGAAATTAGAATTAGTTTTATTGAAACTTACAACATAAAATTTAAACATTTTATTTATCCCCAAAGCAGAATTTATGGTAATGTTGCTTTCTTAGTTTTCATGGAAGTAAAATGAAATAATATTTTTCAAATCAACTTTGCTTATCTCATTTTCAACTATGAAAATGACTATGGCGATTTTCCTTTTACATATGTCAATCTTAAATAAAGCTTAAACAATTTCAGTTTATTGATCCTGTTTTTATTTAAACATGTGTTCATTAGAGATGTTCTGCATTAATTCCAATTTTTAAATTGCATTAAAATATTATTTATTTTGATTACAGAGTTTTTGATGTCGCTTTAAAGTTCACGCTTGAGGCAAGTATCTCTCGTCCTTTAGCCTAAATCTAGCCCTCCAAAGACTTCTAATTCAGTGGGGCTTATAGAGAGTAGGGCCCAAAAGACAATGTTTTGCAAGCACGTTATTACTTGTAACAGTGAGAGAGGAGTGTGAAAGGAGAATCTCCAATTTTCAGCCCTTGAATTTCTAGAACTCTCTGTCTATAAGGTAATCTGTACCATATAGCATCCACCAGTTTAAAGATCATATTGCTCCTTGTAAAACTGTATCCCAGAATTTTAAAGTATTACTTACATTTCCTAACTAGACCCTGGAGATCATTAGTAGGTCATTTTGACATTTTATCTGGTCAACTTCTTCTCAAGGATGGGTTATGCATTAAAACCTGAGAATTCCAAGGGTCTGAATTCATTGTTGTTTGCAATTTGCTGTGGCGTTTGCTGTCTTATTAGAAGTCATGATGGTAAGATAGCATGATGGTGAATTGGGCATTCCACCCACTCACAGGCGTTTTTGCTGGCAGAGGCATGGACCAGAATAGAAAATCCATGTCCAAAATGCATGTCTTTTCTAGAGAGGACAAATCAGTGACCTTTCCACAATGGAAACATTTTACATAATCAACTTTGAAGAAAGTGCTTGGATGGTCCCCTCAGAATAATGATCTTGTTAGGGCACAGAGCTATTGACAGGATGGAGTTCAGTAGTGACAAGAGTCAGATCTGTGTTGGTGGGAGAATTCCGTGTTGTTGAGCCCATGCATTGCCTCATGCCAGATGTCATGCCATTTTGTTTGGTACTGGTGTGACTGAGGAAGAATAACTAACTGACAGCTCATCTTGTCCTCCTGCTTTTGATAGTCTCCTCTGCAGAGATGTCGTCTGGCAGGCATTTGCATGGGTTGTAAGCATCTTCACAGCCTACGTCTACCCTGAAAAATCCTTCTATTACCAATTACCCAGTCTGTCAACCTTGAATGATTGTTCATTCCATGTTCCTGACCATCCAAACAACCCACAGGCCATAGCTTGTACTTTAGTATAAAGATGTTTTTCTTCTTTCTTTTCAACTATTAATACAAAATGTGGACAACAAATTCTGTTGTTCTAAGTTCTGATTACCAGGAGGATTTTCTTTCACTCTTGTCCTTTATGGACTTCCCTGTGTGATGCCATAATGTTGTAGCTGTCAACCACTGATTGGGTTACCATATTGTAAAAAATAATATCTATATACCAAACCTGAGTATTATTTATTTATTTTTTTTTCTCAGTCACCTAGTTCCCTGGTTCATAGGGAACTCTGTGTGAGGTCTTATGTGTGAAATGAGGGAAAGTAGACAAGAGAAGAAAGGAGTTCCGTGAGATCTGTGCCAAACGGTCAAGCAACATGTGCTTTTAGGACTTGATCGAGCCCTGTATCTTACATGCATTTCTACTTGATGATGGATTTTCTGTTGCTCACACCCAAACCTATGGCTTGAAGACCATGAGAGTTCAATAACAAGCTGGAAGGTGTATCTCAAAAGCAGAATATTTCGCTGAAATTTTGTTCCAGAAACCTAAGGTTCAGTGCTGTGATTCATTTGCTGGTGGTTTATCATGGTTTCTATTTGGAAGCCCTATTTTCTGCAGATCCTTTGAGAGGCATTGGAGTTGCTGGTCTGTAAGACTCATGCAGGAGAGCAGTGAGGCCACAAAGGGATAAAAATGATGAATCACAGGGCAACCCAAACTGTCACCACTTTACCTAAACAACCTTAAACATATTTTTGACAGCCCTGCACTGATTCCTCTACAGTATAGATAATTAAAAATGTCAGTTACCTAGTTATTTAGCACTTAATGAGCTCATTAGATTTGTATTTGTTTGCAGTATGTGATGATACCATGCAGACCAATATGCAAATTGTTTTCTTTCTACACTAAAATGAACATGCAATGTGATGTTAATAAATAATACAATATTACGTTAAACATGCATAATTAATACAAACGGCTTTGCAAAAGAAAATGTACAAATGAGGCAATAATCAAGCAAAGTTATTTTTACTGAGTAAATAAGTTGCTTGAGTGGGGTTTAGTGGGAAAAGGGCTACGTTTCTAGTCCCTATGGCTGTTTGGTTTAGGCAAGAGTAAGCAGGTGAAGAAGAGAGTAACCATGACTAAGACTTGTTCATGTCTGGATTCACAGAAATGGTAGGGGCCCTCTCTTCTTCATATGCAACATCCCAGAAATGAATAATCTTGAAGTATGTGCAATGCAATAGGCAAAGCAATATTGGAGATAGAGAGAGAGAGAAGAGAGAGAAAAGAAGAGAAAGAAAGAGAAAGAGAGACAGAAAGAGGTAGGATAGAAGGGAGGGGGGGAGGGAGGGAGGAAGGGAGGGAAGGAAGGGTATTAGTTTGCCAGGGCTGACATAACAAACATCATAAACTGAGTGATGAAACAACACCAATTTATAATCTCACAGTTCTGAAGGCGGCAGGTCTGAAATCAAAGTGTCAGCAGTGTTGTCTCCTTTTGAGGGCTGCTCCATTCTCACCTCTCTCCTAACTTCTGATGGTTTCAGGGCAAGCTTTGGAATTCCATAGCTTGGGTGGTGTAACTCTGATCTTCACACGGTGTTCCTTTATATGAGTATCTGTTGTTGCTTCCAAATTTCCTTCTTATAAGGACACTGGTCATGCTGTAACTAGGCCCATCCTAATGACCTCCTCTTAACTCGACCATCTGCAAAGACCTTATTCCCAAATACTCACAGGTACGGGGATTCAACATCTTTTGAAGGACACAAATCAATACATAGCAGAACTGGTTGACATTATCTTTACTTGTGAATGTACAGCCCCGAAAACACAGCTGTGCTTGAAATTGTATTTTTCTCTTTTTTTGAGTTGGAGTCTCACTCTGTCGCCCAGACTGAAGTGCAGTGGCCACTCCCGGCCACCACAGCCTTGATCTGCTGGGCTCCGGCGATCCTTCCGCCTCAGCCTTCCAAGGAGCTGGAACTACAGGTGCACGCTACCACGCCCGGCTAATTTTCTGATTTATTGTAGAGATGAGGTCTCGCCAAGTTGCCCAGGCGGCTCTTGAACCCGCGGGCTCAGGAAATCCACTCACCTCAGCCTCCCAAAGTGCGGGATTACAGGCTGAGCCACCGAGCCCGGCGAAATTGTATTTTTAATGTGATGCTTCTGCTTAAGCATGGTCAGACTCATTTGTCATGGCAATCATTTTTCTGTATTCTTTAACTTTTGTCCTGAAGCATTTGTGACTTCCCTTCTTCCTCTCCCCTTATCCTCTGAAGAGGTTGGCATCATGGTCAATGAGCTCCTAGTGATAAATTCTTTGCCATGTAATCCTACCTGTGCTTAAGCACTTTCACTATCCATTTCACTACATTCAGTCTCCCTAGGAAAATCTGAGAACACATGCTTTATTTCTATATCTTTTCTATAACGTTAGAAGTGTCCAAAAAATGACAGATCCATTTTGTATATATACCATTATTATTATTATTATTATTTATTATTATTATTGCTATTACTATTATTTGAGTTGAGAGTCTCACCCTACTGTTCAGGTTAGAATGCGATGGCATGATCCCAGTTTACTGCAACCTTGGCCTTCTGTGCTCACGTGATCCTCTTGCCTTAGCCTCTTGAGTAGTTGGGACTACGGGCACATGTCACCAAGTCTGGCTAATTTTTTGTTTTGAGACAATGTCTCACTATGTTGGCCAGGCTGGTCTTGAACTACAGGGCTCAAGCAATCCTCTCACCTTGGTCTTCTAAAGTGTTGGGATTACAGACATGAGCTACCATGCCAGGCCCACTAGATTTTAATAAACTCTTTTTAGAACAGTAGTAGATTTACAGAAATATTGTGAACATGGTATAGACAGTTTTCATGTACTTCACATCCAGTTCCCCTATGCTTAATATACTATATTAGTGTGATGCCATCTTTACAATGAACGGATGAATATTTATACATGATTATTAACTAAAGTTCTTGCTTTCTTCATGTTTCCTTAGTTTTTACCTGATGTTCTTTTTCTGTGCCAGGATCATGTTACATTTAGTTACACTGTCTCTTTCAGCTCTTATGGACTGTGCTAGTTTTGTAGACTTTGTTTGGATGACCTTGATAGTGTCGGGGTGACAATCAGATAGTTTTGCAGAGTGTCCTTCAAATAAACTTGTCTTATGTTCTCTCCTGATGACCTGGAGTTGTGGGTTTTTGATAAGATGACCACAGAGGTCAAGTGATAGCTTCATCACATCATATTGAGGGTACATACCCCTAACATGACTTAACACTACTGATACTGACCTTGGTCACATGGCTGAGGTGGAGTTTGTCAGGTTTCTCCACTGTGAAGTGCTCTTTTTTTCTGTCTATACCATAATCTTTGGAAGGAAATCATTAAATATAGACTACATCCAAAGAGTGGAGATTTAAGATCCACCCTCTTGAGGGTAGAGTATCTATATAAATAATTTGGGATTGTTTTGCATGGAAGATTGATTTCTTCTCTTCCTTTTATTTATTTGTTCAATTCTCCTTTCAGATCAGGACAGACTCGTGGATATTTATTCTACAGATTAATATTACTATATTTAGTTTGCTATTCACATTGTTCTAGCTTTGGCATTGGGAGTTCTTTTAGTTGGAATCTGCATTTGACATTCCTCCATATCTTAGTTCATTCAAGAATCTACAGCAAATTACCATAAAATGAGTGGTTTATAATCAAAAAAATATTTCTCATAGTTCTGGGGGCTCAGAAGTCCAAGTTCAGAGAGCCAGCATAGTCAAGTTTCTGTGCAGGCCCTCTCCAGGCTGCTGGCTGCTTTCTTCTCATGTCCTCACAGGATGGAAAAACGGTGAGTGAGCTCTTCAAGCTTTCTTGGGTAAGGGTACTTATCTTAGTTATGGTGGCTCCACTCCATGACCTAATCACCCCCAAAGAATGATCTACCTTCTAGCTCCCCTACTATCACATTGGGGGTTAGAACTTCAAAATGCGAATTTTGGGGACACACAAATATTTGATCTATAACACCTTATCATTGTGGATGTGTATGTGTGGGTGTGTGTGTAGCATTTCCCTTATATCTAGCACTATAAGATACTCCATGCTCATTATAGCTATATAGTCTTTCTCCAGTCTTAGAATTAGCCATTTCTCCAAGGAACACTTGTTTCTTGTTTGGAGAAACTAAGATTGGGTGCTTGGTGCAATTTTTACCACAAAGGTGTCTTTGTTTCTAGATCCTCTCAGATAACAGATCAAGGGATCATTTATGTGTATACTAGCCATGTTTGTACATATACCTGTAAGTATTTCTACACATCTTTATTTAAGCTAAATACATGTTTATATTTTATATTGATGTATCCAGCTCTAATCCATTACCACCTGAACCTTCTGGATCATCCTAGCCTCCTTCTCTTGGTTATCTGTAACTCTTCCTCCCTCTCTTACCCTCACAATCCACAATTTTAGTATACACACATAATGGTATCAGAATTGTTAAACCATACTGCCATGGGTCACGACTTTATCAACTAGAGTACAGTGCCTCAGTACAGGGGCACAAATTCCACTTAGGTCAGCACCTTTTCCCCATCCCCCTCAGTGAGACTGTTTCATACATTTGTAATACAGTGGTATTGTTTTGTCTCGGACTGTCTTCCTTCTGGAGATCCTCCAGATTCCTAAATGATTTTTTAAAATGTGCATACATAAATGTTCACTCTTTGTGCTATGAATTTCTATGAGTTTTGACAGATGTCTAATGTCATGTATCTACCATTACAATATCATACATAATACTTTTTCTACTCTGAAAAATCCCCCTGTTCTTCCCTCTCCCCTAAACCTCCGAAAACTTCTAATCTTTTCGCTATGAGTGTAATTTTGCCTTCCCCTGAATGTCATATGCTTAGAATCATGTAACCTTTGTAGACTGGCTTCTGTCAATAAGCAATATTCTTAGTTAAGATCCATTTGTGTTTTTCCTTGGCTTGAGAGCTCATGTCTTTTTCATTTCCATTGCATGGTTGTACTACAGTTTATTTGTCCATTTATCTATTGAAGGACATCTTGGTTGCTTCTAGCTTTTTGCAATTGTGAATGAAGCTGCGTTAAATGTTTATGTTCAGGTATTTGTGTGAGCATTCGTTTTCCAATAGTTAGGGAAATACCTACATATAAGATTGCTGGATTGTATTGTACGACTAGGTTAGTTTGTAACACACTGTCAAACTGCCTAGCAAAATGGCTATGCTGTTTTACATTTTCACCAGAAATAAATGAGAGTTTTGGTTGCTTTACATATCATAAGATTGTTGAATTTTAACCATTTTGATGAGTGTGTGAGTTACTCTTTTGATTTTTAGATGTTATGTTTTTCTCTAAGATGGACTAATAAGTTAGCTCTTTCATAATGTCAAAGCTCTTCCTTCATTTCTTCTTCAAGCATCATTGTCTATGTCACCAACCACATAAAATGTGACTTGAAACTTTTAAAAATTCTTGGCTTCATATGCTTCAAGGGGGAAGCAAAAGACCGCTTTTATATTTTCATAATAGATCAAAGATATCTTGGAATAGACACAGAATGAAACCAGTGACTTATAATCTGGAAGTCACTGGGTTATCCAGGAGCACATTTATGGCAGTTCTATGGGCAGCTGAGTGACTAGAATCAAAATGGATCCAGTCCTCAGCAAATTACTGCAAAGCAGTCCCTTATTAATGCTTCTTGGAAAGGAAAATTATTGAGAATATGGAGACAGGAAAGTAACATATCTAGCAATATGGGAGAATGAGTACCCAGTATACTCTCCTCTATTCCATATATTCTGAATACATCAAGACCTTTGAACATGTTGCAATCTATTTTGCATCATTGCTTTAAAATGCCTTAGGTGTGATGAGAAGGTGTGCTATGCCCCATGCATTCTTGTAAAGTTGCCTAAGAATAATTTTATTTTTCAAATCTTCAGGCTCTGAAATGTCCAGGTTCCATCTAGTCCCTCTAATTCTTCTTGAAACTGGGTAGTTCTTTCTGAAATCATACCTTTCTTGTAGGACCTTGACAAATGGACAATAATGCTAATACTACCATAATCTGCCTCATAGCTTCTTTGTCCAGAGCCACCAGTTCAGTCCATTAGGTGATTTTCTGACTTTACATTATCAAAGATAATTGTTTGATTAAATGTTTGCCGCTGCATGCATAGCTAACCATTTTTTTCAGGCTCCGGTATCTGTTATCATATTGCTTGTCAGCCCACCCTGAGGCTAATGCCATGTACTTTCTGTATTTATTAGGGAAGCATCCCACTTCTGATACCAATTTCTATCCTAGTAATGCTATGGTGATGATTTACAACACACTCCCAAAATCTCAGTGAATTTCAGTAGCAACATTAATTTCTCCCTCGTGGGTCTGTGAATTTCCGGGATAGTTTACCTCTGGCCAACATCAGATTCAAGTCTTCTCTAACCCTTATGACTTAGTTACAAGCATTAGAGATTTTTTTTTTTTTTTGAGTTGGAGTCTCACTCTGTCGCCCAGACTGGAGTGCAGTGGCTGCTCCCTGTCACTGCAACCTAGACCTGCTGGGCTCTGGCGATCCTTCTGCCTCAGCCTTCCAAATAGCCGGAATTACAGGCGTGTGCTACCACGCCCGGCTGATTTTTTGATTTACTGTAGAGATGAGGTCTCGCTGCCCAGGCGGATCTCGAACCCGCGGGCTCAGGCAATCCATTCACCTCAGCTTCCCAAAGGCGCGGAATTATAGGCTGAGCCACCGAGCCCGGCTAGAGATTTTCTTTGGCTCATCATATTTTAAGCCTTTAACAGCAATTTACTCTGGGTTTACAAAATAATGCACTTTTTATGTGGCAGGAGGAAATATCGTATTTTGCAAGGGGCTTTGAACCAAAATTCAGTTTGCCATGGTGTCACCCATTATCTCAAGTGTGAGGACAAAAATAAGAGCTGTCATGAGAGTTTTCTTTGTTTTTGATGATGATGACTTTCATTTGAGTCACACTTTCCCAAGTACTTGGGCACATGTTGTCTTGCTGTACCATAATAATTTTATAAGGAGGGGACTTGGACCATTTGACCAATGAAGGGGATAACAACAAGTTTTTTAGGTAACTTGGCCATGATCAATAGCTTGAAAGTAGAACAGTAAGAACTTGAACCAGCCAAGTCTGACATGCACCTGTGCTCTCTTCACTCCTCACACCTCATTTTCCTGTAGGACAACTTGGAGGGAGCTTGCCCTTATTGAGCTAACAGTAGAAGGACATGGCACAGTCCTAGAAAAATCTGAAAATTTGTAGTGTACAATAACCATATTTCTTAAGCATTCAAATCTGAATTGGGACTCTTTCAGCTAAGAGTCAATAAAACTTTGTTTCTGTTGGGCTATTTTTGAGAACTCTACTCTATAGTTTTGCACCTGAAATCCTGTAGTTGAAATATTTGTTCACAAGGAGTGGCATTATCTAGCTAGACAAGCTTACATTGATGTTAGTTATCAGAAAAAAATTCTCAAGGGAAAAAAGTCAATATCTCCTGAGTAAAAATTACTTTAGGAGCAACCTTAAGTCTTCAAAGTAAATTATTTTAGCAAAGTTTATGCATAAATTCCAAGCATAAAGATGTTATTTAGGGGGTGGTTGCTATGGCAGAAAGTAGTACATATTCTAATATAGGGATAATCGCAGTTTAATTTGAATTATTCCCAACATATTAGTCATTGTGAAAAGTTGCTACCAAAATGTTTTACTTGCTAAATAGTTTCATGTCTGAAGATAGGCCAGACTATTGGGAATTTAATGTTTGTAATCCTTAGAGAAATTTAAGCTAAAATGTTTAAACTCAGCACATTGTTTGAGATCTAACTGCATTGATTTTTAAAGACCTAGATTGTTTAAATGTTTTAATGGTTCATTATATAAATAGATCAATTTTTAAAATCCATTTCTTTAAGGAAGGAATGTTTTAAATCAGTTTCTAAAGGAATGATGTTTATAGCTTATCTCAAATGTTATAAACCCTTCAGCGTCTTGGCTTCCATGAGTTTTGTGAAAGTTCTTTACCCAGTCCTTCCTCGTTATTTTTAAGTAGAAGCGTTGCAGTGAGTATTTGCTTGTTTTTTATGTTGGGATTGGGAAGACTCTGAGGAACCTGGACTTGAGATTAGACCTGTCACTGACTGTGGAATACCCACAGCTACAAGCTTCCAGGGGAAGGTTAGTCTAGCCCAGTGAATTAGCTCATGTGAACTAATAAGTATTCAGCAAATGATGAAGGATATACCGAGCTACAAGAGTCAGTCCAGACAAAGGCATTGCAGGGCTACCCAAATCAGAGGCTGAAAGAAAATAGGGATCCTGCGATTTTCTCAGGCTGTGGTCCTGATGACCCCACTGTCACCACAGTCACATGTTAGCAGAGCGACAGTTGGGCACCAAGCCTCTTAGAGTTTAAGGACAAAGCTTCTTTCCCTGGAAGAATTTTAGAAATGAAAGCCTAAACTCGGCGCCCAGGTTATAAAGATTGGGGTACATAGTATCAAATAAAAACAAACCTGGACCTAGAGGTAAAATCAGGCTTTATTCAAAGGGACTAATGCAATGAGGGAAAGGGAACTATTGGTGTAGGAAGATCTGCAGGGCTCTCACAGGTCAGGCTGAAAGGCTTCTCCTTTTACACAGAGGATTGAATAAGGCTAGAAAGAGTCGAATTTGGGGGAGTGGATGGCCT
Organism: Cephalopachus bancanus; assembly: GCA_027257055.1. Classification (NCBI taxonomy): domain Eukaryota; kingdom Metazoa; phylum Chordata; class Mammalia; order Primates; family Tarsiidae; genus Cephalopachus; species Cephalopachus bancanus. The sequence goes on along the minus strand of JAPVLO010000011.1, from coordinate 7,996,996 downwards.
GATGGTGCTTTTGATCAGGGGGTGTTTTCCTGATGGCTAGCTGATTCCTGGGAGGGGCTCCTAGGAAGGGGTTGTCTGCTGGTTCAGGCTGAAGATAGGTTGAAGCTCAGACACCTTGGAGAACAAGAGAAGTTTGGTCAACCAGGTATTTTGTTCAGATTGGCCAGCTCAGCATTTAGGAGGCGAAGAATGGGAACTTGGAGGATCTGTGTCTGTTTTTTTCACAGGTAAACAAGGAGAGTCACCCTGAGTCTTATCTAAGAAGAGCAGTTCTTTGCAGTAAGCTGTTTCCAAGAACAAAGGAGGGTAGGGCTATCTCTGTAATCATCACTAATGTCCAGGATCCCAAGACTTAGGTAAAATTCAGCATTGTCAAAGGAAAAATACTTAAGGCCCTCATGTTAGTCCAAGCTGCAAGTGTCATTTCATGCTGAATCCTGGCATGCAGGGCTTACCACTCTTCTACTCAAAGTCATGACCGATCTTGGCAACTCCAGTTGGAGGGACTGGTCCTAGATTGGGGAAAGCATGGTGCAGGTAGGGTCTGACCGGAGGCCATGAACAAGAAATGGGCAGAATGGGGCCCCACCATAAAGGGGCACTGAAGCCCCCTGACAATGCTGGATCCATTGAAGTACCTTTTGTAGACAAGTTTCTTTTATTGTTACACAACAAAACCTAAAATCAGAAAAGCGAGAAATCTATTTTGACAACAATAATGACTGAATTGCAAAGTTAACCAATTCTCATTATCTAACTCTAAACTAATTCTGAATTTTCAGAAAGCAGGAGACTATGCTTTATTATTTTACATCAGGAAAATGATAATGTGTTCCTAGCTCGACAAAAATGTCCACCAATTTCTCCCAGTATCATTAAAAAACATTTAAACTTGTAAACAGAAATCCACCATAGATGTGTGCAATTGTGAAATAAATTTCAAGCCATCCACATAATTATTTAACATGTAATGAACTGTCAGGGGTTTGCTCACAATATACAATATCAGACACAAATCGTGTTTTTGCTCTACACAAAAGAAGCATGCTGCCCCACCATATAAATCAATTATACTTTATTTAATGAACACTGCACCATGAATACAAATAGCACTCAAAACAGCTAGAAAAAGCAAGGCAACTAGCACGAGGTTCTTCTACCGACTGAAGAGTTTCTTGAACAGGGCTTAGAAGGAGGAGATGGTCACCGGGGCTTGGTGGGACATGAAGGACAGCAGAAGAGATAGGGCCTGGCTGACGAGTTGTTCCCATGCAGGTTCAAAGCGCTTCAGACTTTGAAAGTGTACACAGAGCCAAAGGGCGACAGGAACCCAAAGACACACTCTTGTGGTAAGAGTATATGGTTCTTAGCAACACGAGACTGTACCTGAAACTGCATTTTTTGACGTGGTGTTTCTATTTACATCATGGACAACCATGCTATTCACATGAACTAAGTAAGTCCTTTCATTGATGAATTTAATCCTTTCATGAATTTTTCCAGGTGGAAGCTGATTTTAACATTTAGTTAAGAGACTGTCAGTCTTCTGTGGGTTAATTTTTGTTTTTCTACTTCCTGGAAACTTATATAAGTTTCTCTCCACCCCTGATATTTTTCCATTTCATTAGGATGTAACCAGATGCTGATTTTGAAAATTCACCCTGGTGAATGTGCACTTTTGGCAAGCACTTAGAAAGTGCATGTGAAGTTATACTTTCCTTCCTGCTTGGAAACTGTAAGCCATTATCTCCTCAATGTTGCCTGTTCATCACTCTGTCTAATTTGTACTTCAGCTGAATGTTGGAACCTCTCAGTTTATCCTTAATCTTTTTTAGGTTCATTTTGATATTTTCCATTGCTTTGCTTCTCAGTAATGTAGGTTCAGTACTTTGGTACTGTCTTTTAATCCTCTAATACTAGCAATTATCTTTTTGACTTTTTATTTTTATGCTTCCTTTTGGCTTTACAAAATTCTCTTTCTGTTTGTTTCATATCATCTTTTGGTTTTACTTTTCTTTTTTTTAAGTTTTTGAAGTTTATTAGCGAAAGAAGGGAGAAAAAAAAGGGAGGCAATGCCAGACTTGGCATGGGCAAAAGAAACTGCTGGTTTTATTATTCTTATTTTGACTCACTGATTGTCAGTACTTTGGAAGACTATTCTGTTGCTTGCATCATTTTCTTTGGAGAAACTACTCTCTGTAGCTGAGTTTGTGGAGCTCAGGCTTTCATGAATGACATTGTTTATCTTTATGTACTTTGGAATTTTAATTTCCAAGTTCATTCCAAGTAGTTTCTTTTCTTTTCTTTTTTTTTTTTTTTTTTTTGAGTCAGTCTCACCCTATCACCCAGGCTGGAGTGCAGTGGCACGCACACAGCCACTGCAGCCTTGACCTGCTGGGCTCAGGCGATCCTTCTCCCTCAGCCTTCCAAATAGCTGGAACATATGGCGCAAGCCACCATGCCCGACTGATTTTTTGATTTATTGTACAGATGAGGTCTCAGCCAAGTTGCTCAAGTTGGTCTCGAACCCCTGGGTTCAGGCAGTCTTCTTGCCTCGGCCTCTCAAAGTGCCGGAATTACAGGTGTGAACCACTGTGCCCAGCCTCCAAGTAGTTTCTTGAGTGTGTGCATGCATGCGTGTGTTTAATTTTTCTTTCCCTGATCACACACAGATACAGATGTACCCTCCCTCCACATCTGCTGTTTCACTTTCCAAGGTCTCAGTTACTTTCTGTTAAAAGAAGTCCAAAAAGGATAAACGGAAGATTCTAGAAACAAACAATTCATATGTTTTAAATTGCATACTCTTCTAAGTAGCACGATGAAATCTCATGTCATCCTTGTCTGTCCTGCCTGGGACATGAATTGTCCCTTTGTCCAGAGGATCCACACTGTCCACAGCCCCCACCAGGTGGTCACTTAGTAGTCATCTTGGTCATCAGATCTACTGTCGGGGTATCTTATTTGACTTAATAATGCCCCCAAAGTGCAAGAGTAACAATGCTGCCATATTGTTATAATTGTTCTATTGTATTAGTTATTGTTCATCTCTGTGCCTAATTTGTAAATAAAGCTTTCTCATAGACATGCATATACAAGAGAAAACATGGTATACATAGGGTTTGCTATTACCTGCAGTTTCAGGCATCTACTGGGGGGTTTGGAGCATCTGTCTCCTGAAAAGGGGGAGACTACAGTACTGCCATTGCTTCGGTGACTCTCCAGGGGTCTGACTCAGAATGAAGTTTCCATCAGCTATGCAGCCCTGACACTGCAGGACGCGCCATGGTGAGTGAGCGCACTCTCGTTTCTGCTCATGAAGGGCCTTCCAGTCTACATCGCTCAGCAGGACAGGGTCCCCATCTGATTTTGAGGTCTGTATCTTGGCCCCACTTGAACACTGTGTGTCTTGGTCCCATGCCTGCTGCAGAGGATGCTTACCTCATTTTAGTGAGATTATGCTCTTTTAATATATTCTTGTAAATTCACTGTTACTCTTCTCTTGGAGAAGTAGAATGGGCAAGATCCCTGTGGAGAAGGCACTTGACTCTTACCATGAATTCTTGACCAGACATTTCCTTTCTTCGGTGCTTACAAGGCATACTTGAAATTGAGTAGTTAAATTTTCAGAGGTTACCATCTGTATATCAAATAGAGCAGACCCTTGCTGGAATCTGCCAGATCATCAATTTTGTTATAGTTTTACTTTTTTTTTTTTGTAGAAACAGGGTTTTACTGTGTTGCCCAGGCTGATCTTGAACTGCTGTCCTCAAGCAGTCCTCCCACCTTGGCATCTCAAAATGCTGGAATTATCGGTGTGGGTCACTGTACCTGGTCATCATCCATTTTAGAAGTTGAATCTGACAGGGACAGCCCTGGGGCATATTCCCTTTCATTTGCATTTGCACTTCAGTTGCAGTTAGATTATTAATTTGGCTGTTGGCTTCACTTAAATATTAAGAAAAACAAGACTGCTTGTGTCTCAGTGATTTAGGAGTTTGATCTGCAGTAAGCAGACTGGATAAATATGTCTGATGAGTGGTGTGACTCATTGGAAATTGAACAGTTTTTAAAATTGAAGAACGGTCTCTGTTTTCCTGAACTTCCTCCCCTTCGCATTAAACTAAAGAAGATCATGACACAAGTAAAATGAATATTTCCTTTTGAATCAAGCACAGTCAAAGCTTCCTGTCTATATTAAGATTGTTTACATCTCAGAATGGGTAAATGTTAGCAAATGGAAAAGGCTCTGAGATATTTATGGAAATTAGCATTCACCTGAGACGTTAAAATGAGCATGAAATAGATGTATTTTCTACGTAGCTTATAAATTGCGTATTTCCCTATTGAGATTTCTCCCTGCTGTTATAATGCTTATCTCTGTTACTCAAATGCCAACAGGCTGTCTATTTTGAAGATAAGTGATACGGCTTGTGCATGAATCCCGACTCTTCTTTATGTAGATATCTTCCTTTGTCATCAAGAAGTGAAATAACAGCATGCACTCTTGCTTTTTGGTGACCCTGATCATTATACTGGCCTACCTTTCTGTCTTGCTTTTAGAACTTTCATGATCCTAGGATTTGAGATATTTCTTAGTCCTCGGAAAGCATGTACTGTTCATGGCATGCCGAGTGGCAAAGTTTGCGGATACTCAAAATCTACACAAGTCACCAGCTCAGTTCACACTTTTAGAAGCAATAGCGGTGACACTATTTGGGATAAGAACAATTTTAAAGTGAGTGTTCATTGATTGCTTGGGAGAAATTGAGAACGTGTGGAGTGCAAATAATTCCTAAAGATGACGTTACATTCTGACCTAAACTAAAACACAAATGCATTCACGTGCCACAGTTCTTTCCCCCACCCCGCCGCACCCCCCATGCCACAGATCTTGTGGGCAGAGACTTTGAGGGCAGGCATCAACCCACTTGATCCACAGGGTCATCACAGCAGGCACCTGGCTGTGAGAATAGAAGGGAGGGATGCTTTTCTGGGGCTACTTCTGACTCAGTTACAGGGTCTTCTTCCCAACCTTCTTCTTCAGAGCCTAACCTACTGTTTTCTGAGTCATGCATACAATCTGATGTCATTGAAATTGAGAGACTTGGCAACATCCGTCCCATCTTCCGTACTAAGCTGTAAGCATCACTGCCTTTCTGCTCATTTTCTGCCTCTCTTCTTATCATCTGGAGCTTTTTATTTTCTCACCAATTAAAAGTAGTGTGTGTTTGTATAAATCCATGCCTTTATTTCGTTAATTATTACAGTTTAAAGCATTTCAAACACCTGTAACTTCTTTTGTTACTGTTCTTTTTGGTTTTGTTTTGTTTTGTATTTGATCAGCGGGTTAGTGAGATTGGCTTGGTTCCGTTATTCTCAGTCATTACAAAGACTGAGCCATGTGAGGGCAGGATCTGACCACTGAGGGCTGGGTCTCTTCATGTGAAATGGTGCTTTCATCTTTTCCAAATCAAGCTTCTCAGTCAGACCTAGAAGCTTCAACCTTACGGTTTCACAAACCATAAGGATGAGAATTTCATGACTCCTGTTGGGTTCAGCTTGGTTGCAGTTATACCTGCCTGACCGGCTGCATGGGCTGAGCTCTTCTCCTGTGGTCTAGGGTTCTGTACAGTCATTAGGTGACAGGAAGCCCTTTCCAAGACTGATCTTGCTGTCCAAATATACATGACACCCCCAATGAAGCTGAATTTGGCTGTGTCAGTACTGACTTGCTTAATCTTGTTCCAGTGGTTATTAGATTATGCACAGAGTGGTGCTATACTAACAGCCCCAACCCCTAATCTGCTCACGTGGGCAGGCATCAGATCTCCTCAAGAGGGAAAGACTTCCAATTAGCCTGAGTATTCACTTCTGCATTTCAGGGGTCATTTGTCAATTTCACTCTGGAATACTGGCTTAAACAATGAAAGCGTTTTTAGATTGTTTCACCATCAGCATTCTTACATTCAACTTCAACCCTGCAAAACCGACATTTTCATCATCTTATGTAATTGCAAATAAATTTAATATAAAAAATGAAGGTAAAACACCAAGCCTCTTGGACCATGTAAATTAGGGCAAGTCACATCACTTCTTTAAAACTGAGTTCTTCCCTTCCAAAATGGGACAGCGACAGTGCTTGTTGCTTACAGCTGTTTTGAGGATAAAATGAGCGAGTATTCAGCAGCTGATCCAAGCAAAACATTCAAATGCTTCAGAGAAAATGTAACTCTCAAATGATGACTTTCTTAGCTAGACATTTTTTCAGTTATAAATGGCTAAGGCTTGCCTTCAGAGTTGTGCTTTCATATATAATTTTTACCTTTTTTGGTAAAACAGTAACAACAACCTCTTTTTAGTCTGTTCTACAAGACAAATATCCTTAGATAGTTGGTTTTTAGGCATCTGGGATAGTTTTTTTCAATTTCTCCTAAACTAAATCTTAAAAATTAAGTATACACACATGCATACCCATATATACATATTTACACGCATGCATATATGTGCAATATAAACTGAATATATATAACATACATAATATTTATGTGTATGGGTATGTTTATACATATACAATGTATAAATAATAAAACAAATCTGTGAATTATGTATTAGGTAATCCTAAAATTAAAATAATAAATTGAAACCCAATGAAACACCAAAAAAGTGAAGCTCTTCAGTTTTTATTTCCCAGTGGAAGTCTTGCCTAATTTTCCAATGAAATAATTGTGTAGATTGTAGATTTGAAGACTATACAGCAACCTCTCCCTACCTAAGAGGTCTCTATTTTGAGAAGTTTTAAAACAGACTGAAAATGCATTTCACTTCCAATTTCATAAATTAAAATTTTGTCTAATTAAAGCTTTTTAAATTGAAGTATGTTTAAAATATTCTAGTGGAATGTCCAAAGTAAAAGAATAATATGCAAAATGTGAATAGACTTTTCACTATGGAGTCAAGGAAGCAGGCTTTGAGTTCAGGCTCTATCTCCTACTGGGCAGCATAAGGGGAAGCACTTAGACCTTCTTCAAGGAAACCGGTTTGGGGAGCTAAGTTGACTGACAGCTCAGCTCCTGTCCCTGTGTATTCAACCTGGGCTTCTCCCTGCCAGTGGCTGGACATGGCCAGGGTACAGGAACCGGCTCGTTCCTGTCCTTAAAGAACTCCAACAGGCAATCTCCCCAAGATCTGACTGAGGCTTCTTTAGGTCTGTTGAGCTCCTGGCTCTCCCTACTCAATCTTTTCTTCTCTCACAGATAACAAACCGGCATCCTGACTGAGAGCTCTGCTCACCTACTTACTTCTGCTTCCTGCACTTTACACTCTACATTCAATTATCCTAATACATTTGTTGCTTTTCTAATCTCATCTTCACATCCATTTCTCAGACGGCCCAATCAGACACACTCACCGTGCATTTTCTCTGTGCCTTATTTTCATGAGAGTTTTGGACCTGGCCGTGAGTTTCTCATCTTTTTTTTTTTTTTTGAGTTGGAATCTCACTCGGTCGCCCAGACTGGAGTGCAGTGGCCGTTCCCGGCCACTGCAGCCTCTACCTGCTGGGCTCCGGCGATCCTTCCGCCTCAGCCTTCCGAGTTGCTGTAATTACAGGCACGCGCTATCACGTCTAGCTGATTTTTTGATTTATTGTAGAGATGAGGTCTTGCTGCCCAGGCGGGTCTCGAACCCGCGGGCTCAGGCAATCCACTCACCTCAGCCTCCCAAAGGCGCGGGATTACAGGCTGAGCCACCGAGCCCAGCCATGAGTTTCTCATCTTTAAAATGAGAAAAAGCAATATTTCAACAGAATCAAAAAATTAGGTTATTTGTTGTTGTGCTATTAGAAATAATAAATAAAGAATTAACAAGAAAAGGAAGGACCAATTTGCTTGTATTAAATTCTATCTGTTGAAATACCTAGAATGGCTCCTATTTGCGTGCCAGAGCCCTGGGCTATACATGTCCCAAAACTGGATATTCAAACCACACACATATCTGGCTGCCTATTGGCTATGTCCATTTAGATGTCACTAGAGTAACTCTACTTTTTGATCTTCCTACTACCTTCTTTTTTTTTTGAGTTGGAGTCTCACTCTGTCGCCCAGACTGGAGTGCAGTGGCCACTCCCGGCCACCGCAGCCTCGCCTGCTGGGCTCCGGCAATCCTCCCGCCTCAGCCTTCTAAGTAGCCGGAATTACAGGCATGTGCTACCACGCCGGGCTGATTTTTTGATTTATTGTAGAGATAAGATCTCGCTGCCCAGGCAGGTCTTGAACCTGCGAGCTCAAGCAATCCACTCACCTCAGCCTCCCAAAGGCGCGGGATTACAGGCTGCGCCACCGAGCCCAGCATCCTTCTACCTTCTTAAACCTTCCTCTACTTTTTGACTTTCTATGTAGATGAATGACAACACTCCTACCCCCCTGAGCATCATTTTGGTAGATTCTCTCTTCCTTGGTCCTCATGCTTGATCTGCCACAAGTCTGGAGGAGTATGTCTCCTACACATCTCTCATTCATTTTTTTCCTCTTTATCCTGGTCATTGTGGCCATTGTCATCTCCTGCCTTGTTACTGCAATGATTTTTGCACAGACTTACCTGGTCCTTTCTCATTTCCATCAATTTCAACCTTTACAAAATATACAGAATGGTTCTTCTCCAAAAAACCCATTCTCACAGTTCTGCTTAAAAGATGCTGGAAATGGACTCCGAATGTCCTTAAAGTAGGATTCAAATTATTTCCCCAACATGTTTCTAAGGTCTTTCTGACCTTCCTCTCCAACCTCTTTCTCTATTCTTCCATCTCCCCCAGTCTCTGCTTCCCCATGTTGAATATTTGGTTCCTGAAATATGTCACATCTTGCTTTGCTATCAGACCTCCACACTTGCTTTCTGATGTGCTCAGGCTAGAATATGACCTTACTCTCCTGTTGTTTTTCTGACTAGCTCCTAGTTCATCCTTTAGGTCTCAGCTTAGCTGTCACTCCCTCTAGAAAGCTATTCATACCCCATGCCCTGCCTGTCCTGGGCTAGAAACTCCAGTTTTGTTCTTCTGTAGTGCTCTGTGCTCCCCACATGTTTCTCACACTTGATGCTTCTGCTTTTCTTTGATACTTGCCTGCTGGAATGTACCCTCAGGAGGATGGAGAATATGCTTGGTTTGCTGTCCTCAAGACTTTCACGTAGCAGGTGATTAATAGTTACATGTTAAGTAAAGAATGCTAGGAAAGGGTGTTGCAGAATGAACGGTGCTGCCCTAGACACGCAGAGGTTTAGACAAACGTTGAAATAACTTGATCTTAGAATTCTAAGATTTGAAATGTATGACTTCAGTGGTGTTTCCAGAAATCCATGTTAATGTGATGTTATATGATATATACCTACTAAGGAAGGTTAGCCCAGCAGAACGCTGCTTTTAAAATATTTTCTGCCAGGCTCGGTGGCTCAGCCTGTAATCCCGCGCCTTTGGGAGGCTGAGGTGAGTGGATTGCCTGAGCCCGCGGGTTCGAGACCTGCCTGGGCGGCGAGACCTCATCTCTACAATAAATCAAAAAATCAGCCAGGCGTGGTAGCGCACGCCTGTAATTCCGGCTACTCGGAAGGCTGAGGCAGAAGGATCGCCGGAGCTCAGCAGGTCGAGGTTGCAGTGGCCGGAAACGGCCACTGCACTCCAGTCTGGGCGACCGAGTGAGACTCCAACTCAAAAAAAAAATTTTTTTTCTTCTCAGTTTGCACTACTGTTTATACCTGAATTTTCCTTTCAGTAATTCAAGACCTGTGATAATTTTGACTAGTCTCAGTATAATTAGTGTGTCAGTGAGATTTTATTTTAGTTTAATTCTCATTTTACAGCTATGTTAATTGTATAATTTGCCCCTTGTCATTAGCAAGGGGACCAGATTTTTTTATCTGCCACTTTGCAAAGTCTGTTTTTTCTAAACATGTTCAGGCATTTGCACACCTTAAAAACAGGCTTTCAGGATGAAAATTTCAGAACATCTTAAACTGTTACCTTTTAATTATAAGCATATGTGTGTTATCAGCATAGCATATATTTATAAACATAATATTTATGTGAATATATTTATATAATATAAATTTTACATATGTTTATATATTTATGGTGATATATATGTATATATACTTATAACTATTTGCAACATATGTGTGCATGTGTGTGTGTTTGACTTTAGTTCTATTATAAAATTACAAAGGTAATTTTGAATCACTAAGCCTACACACAGAATCCTGGTTTAGCAATGGGAAGTTTGAGTTTCTCATAAACTTACCCCTAGTAAACAGAAAACCAAAGCTCATTTGCAGACAGATTTAACCTCGGCTTTTTTTTTTAAATAAGGCATATAATTTTAGGTCAACTTAAAGCTTAACTTGTGTTCCAATATTAACTTATAATATGTACAGCATCTTGTCATCATAAGCTGAATCAGGTGTGTGTGTGTGTGTGTGTGTGTGTGTGTGTGTGTGTGTGTGTGTAATGTTGGTCTTTCTCGCAGGATTCATTTTTAATTAATATGCTCCCATCTAAAAGGTTTTTGGTACAGATATTCTTTACTGTCAGGAAAACATGTGTAAATGAATCAAATAAAGCAGAAAGTTGGTAATTACTTGCCCTAAGTGTGGGGAGGGTCTTTTCTGCAGAGTTTCTAGAAGCCAGACTTTTAAGGGCACCCTTTACATCCTGGAGGATAAAAATTAAATTCTTAAGCATGAATGAGACTTAATTCTTATCCATTGAATGGCAATAGTGATTGGATATCACTTATTGGATTGTTACATTGTATTTGACACATTAGGTAATCTTAACTACTTACGGATACCATAATTATTCTATATGGATTTTTCTATATAAAATTGTCATTCATATATTTCATAATATATAAAGTTTTATACTATAGTTTAGAAAAAAATGGGCTATATTATAATGAAAGGCCAGTGAATTTCTGATCTCACAAGCATCAAACACATTCAAGAGCCGGGTATGTATTAGCCCCCATGAAGAACCACAGTTCTGGATTTTCTCTTCTGGTTTTCTTACATGTTATTGAAAGAGTTGTGTTAAAGGTTGAGATGGCTTTCTTAATGTTGTAGACGCATGAGCACAATTTGCCCAAAGGTTGGAAGCTCTGGGATTGTCAACAAGTGGCCTCTTTCATCTTCAGTGATCATTTTCTTAGCATCTGAGGAGATTCTGGAATTTTTTTCTTACAGGTGAAGGAATGAGGGATATTTTGATAGTCAGTCTCCCATATGGTTCATTTTTTTTTCCCTGAGAAATCACTCAGTGGTCACAAGACTCAGAAATGAGAAAAAAAATATTTTCTTTACCCAAAATGTATCTTCCAAGAAACATCTCTAAATGTAATTTTTTTTTTTTTTGAGTTGGAGTCTCACTCTGTTGCCCAGACCGGAGTGCAGTGGCCGCTCCTGGCCACCGCAACCTCGACCTGCTGGGCTCCGGTGATCCTTCCGCATCAGCCTTCCAAGTAGCCGGAATTACAGGCATGCACTACCACGCCCGGCTGATTTTTTGATTTATTGTAGAGATGAGGTCTCGCTGCCCAGGCAGGTCTCGAACCCGCGGGCTCAGGCAATCCACTCACCTCAGCCTCCCAAAGGCGCGGGATTACAGGCAGAGCCACCGAGCCCAGCTTAAATGTAATTTTTAAATGGAGATATGACTGTACATCTTGCGAAACAGTATCACCATCAATTCAATTGAATCAGACCCCAACACTCCAGCAGAGAGTCCCTGCTTCCCCGGAACGGAGGTGGCTTCCTGACACACCTCTTGTTTTCCAAAGGCGGGGGCTGCCCTGTTGTTCTACAGCATGTATAAGTAGTCATGGAGGAATGTATTGTAGGCGCTGGAAGGGGCATTGATGGGAGGGAACACTCTCTTTCTCCTTTGCCCAGGGACGATTCTGATATTAGTCCATTTTCAGAACCATGTACAGTACAATTTTATGAAAGAGAGGTCCATTTGTGTATGATGAATAAGAATAGTCGTAATACATATGCAGACCTCAAAGCTTGTTTGAATGTGGGAATCCACATCTGCTTAAACAAAAAAGCATGACCTTTCTCTATTTGGTTCTTCAACTCTTGCTTCAAACTGGGAGGTTTTGCAAAAACTCTTCCATAGAGTGCACCATAAGCTTTTTTTTGAGTAATCTCACTGGATCTGGCCCTCTTGTCATGCCTTTCCTCTGCTCCTAGTGCTTGAGATTTATGTGTTGCACCAACGGTCTTTCTTAATCTCTGCTTCCATTTGTGTTTATCCAATGAAGACAGCTGGCTGTCGGGCAGGGAGGAGGGAGCAAGGTTGGGTCAACTTATTTATCTATTTAATTTAATTTTTATTTTTTATTGCTAGCCGCCTGTGACTGATCGCTGAAGGCCCCTGCTTTTGCCAGGAGTCCCTCTTCACATGGCTTTCTCTGCCTGGGTTCCTAACTTCTCCATGCCTCCATCCCTAATAACTAGGATTACAACTTTGGGCATCCCCCTGCCTCCTGCCCACAGTCTTGCAAATAATCCTTTTATGGGATATTCCTTCCTCAAACCATTCCATTGGAGGGTGCTGTCAATTTGTGCTGGGACCCTGATGGATGCACACCCTAATACTCATTTTGTAAGTATCTCCCAAGATACTAACAAAAGATCTGTGAGGGACAAAGGCCATTCATGTCTATCACTGACGGACAGAGAGTAAAGTTGAGGGGCATGGGGTTGGACCAACTGACCCAAGATCAAAAGGCTAGTAATTGACAGGGACTGGCTGGTCATGGGGGTCTCTCAACACCCATACCCCATGCTCCCTTTTCTTTGCATAATTTTTCTAGTGCAACTTAGCTTTCATATATAAATCAGAGCTGGAAGCTGGCTTCATTAAAAATAAAAATAAAACATTGAATGCCAAGAATGTTCTTACATTATGTGCTTATGTTTATTCTCTTATTACAAAGTACCTCAAGCTCATCGACAAAGGGCAGAGCATTAATTTAAAATTAATAGATAGCACCATGGAAATGGGAAGTCTGAGTTATGGCCTGTGTGATTAATTGTTCTAGTCATGACTTGAATAAAAGTATATGCTAATGAGGCTAGCAGTGCAGCGTCGCAATCATGCCATTATTAGACATGCACTGCTAGCGACACACTTTCTAAATGACTCAAAACAGCCTGTCTATTTGGCAGTTTTACCCTTAATAGGTTCTGGAATTCAAGGGCAGCACTATAGAGACTGGATTTGCTGCACCTGCACCTGGACCAGGGGACAGGTAGGACACATGGGTGCATCTTTATCCGTTTGTTCTTCCCATATGTGAATTGCTCTGATAAATAAAGACAGTGTCAGTCTTCACACTTAAAGTTCACTTTCAAGAGTCAACTCTGAATAAAACCAATAGTGCAAAATTTACTTAGAGACTTGCTGGATTGACTATCATAAGATCATAAATCACAATATAGCAAAGGAATCAATTAAGCAATCATTAGTCATTGACTATCAACCAGACCCTGTGCTTTGAAAATAAAGGAGAGGGTTACCTTTGTTCTCCCAGGTTCTGTCTGGTGAGAATGACAAGCATGCAAACAGATGACACCTTCTGGGTGGTCAGTGCAAGCACTAATTATAAACCATAAAGCCCCTGTGTACAGACTGGCCCATTGCTCAACCTTAATTGATGTCCGACCTAACCTTTGCTGAGCACTGACACTGTTTGAGAATGGTGCTTCATTCTCTTACCTGCCTTAGGACTCTCAAGGTGTCAGCCTCTTTATCTTGATTCAGCCAAACCCTCCCAACCAATTGTTTCAGCTTGACTGTTTCCGGTCTCTCACGGCCCTGGGTGTCCTTACTGCCTCAAACTTCCAACATTACATTGCCAGAAATTTGCTGGGAATGGAGACGATGAGGGTGAACAAAATAGAAAGCCACCACTGGGGATGTTCCAGGCCAAGGAAACCTGGGAACCCTAAGGCAGTCATGATGGTAGGTGAGTTGCTCAGAGAAGACATGCAGAGCTGGGGGTGGTTGGTCAGTGGGTGAGAAGGAGGCTGGAGATGGTGGCGGGGCAGGTCCGATAAGGCTCTGGCCATGGGTAAGGGATGGAGGGACTTGATGAGATTTGCATTTTCAAGTGCTTTGCAGACCACTGAAGCACAATGGGTTGGAGATGCCAAGAGCTATTGCTGGGAGACTCCAGACAGCAGTGAACAAGCTGGCTATGGCAGTGTGGGAGGGAGCAGAATGGAGGTCTGGTACTGGTCAGTGCTTAAGATTCAGGATGTACTTTCTCTGTCCAAAATAAAAGTGTTTTCTGTTCCATCAACTGTGGTTTCCATGACAACTCTCTGGTCATTCCCTTCCAGATCAGCAATAAATACATGAGAAGGACCCTGGAGGTAGGTATCAATTTATAAGGAAAATGGAGAAAGGTACAATTAATATAATCACTCTTCTACCTCAAACTCCTGACCTCAAGCAGTCCTCCCTACCTTTGCCTCCCAAAGTGCTGGGATTACAAGCACGAGTCATAGCATCTGACCTCTATTCTTCCTGATAATGCGGGGAGATTTATAAAAGCTCATTAGACAAGGAGCCAGGAGAACTGAATTCAAGTCTTTGCCCTGTCCCTTCCTGAGTTGGGCTCACAGGTCCTAAAACAGGTGATGTTATTACAGTTGGCATCATTCACTGTTGAAAATGTAAGTTCTCCCTCTCTCTGCATACTAGGCACTGAAGAGACAGTAGTGTTAAGCCATTTCTGTAGAAAAGATCATATGGCTATTGGCTCAGTGTAGGTTTCATGCTTCCAAAGATTAACATGAAGCTCATGGATATTTAGGTTCTACACTGCTGGTGGGAATGCAAACGAGTGCAACCTCTTTGGAAGACAGTGTGATGATTTCTGAAAGAACTAGAAACTGACCTTCTATATGAGCAGAAATCCCCCTGTTGGGAATATAACTGGAGGAACTCAAATCATTCTACCAAAAAAAAATAATAACTGCACACACATGTTTGTTGTAACTTTATTCACGATAGCAAAAACATGGACCCAACCGTGCTGTCCATCGGAGTTGGACTGAACTAAAAAAAATGTGGTACGTATACACAATGGAATATTATGCAGCCATAAAGAAGGACAAACATATGGACTTCACAGTAACTTGGATGGATTTAGATTCTATCATACTCAGTGATCTATCACAGAAACAAAGAACTGAGTATCACATGTTCTCACTCATAAGTGGATCTTGAACAATTATTGTAATACTATAAGAAAAGAATTGGCAGTAGTAGGAAACTACCAGGAGAGGGAGGAGCACACCTCCTCAACAAGGATACCTACATAATGAACATTTGTATGTCTAACCCTGAATTGTACCCTATATTTTTAAAGTAAAAAATTTTAAAGTTAAAAAAAAACATTGAAATATCTTCAAAAAAATTTTTTCCTTCTAATCTCATCATCTCATATAATTTTAAGATTGAGGATTTGTATATTTATTTATTTTAACCCCTATGTTTTGCAGCAAATAGTAGACTCTTTTTGTCTGTTTTTTAACTTCTCAGTTCCTATCGAGTAAATGTATAGGGTGAGCAGTTTAGAGGCACTTTAGAAAAAATAAAATTTGAGTTGTGCACTGAAAGTGTTGTACTGCATCAGAGGTGGCCTGGACCACAGGGGCCAGCTAGGAGGCAGCTGCAGGAATGAAGAGAGGACCGTGACCTGCCGGAACTTGGGCAGAGAATGGCAGCATGTCAGACCTCAGAGGTCCTCTGTGGGACCGTAGGTCGAACTTGTTGACTCACTGGAGAAGAAGGTTAAGAGTCACCCTAGAAGGGAGGCCAAGATATTGAGGCTGCAGGAATGAGTGGGGGGGGGAGCTCTAAGAACTATCTTGGAGGGTAGTGTTAAAGGTGGTACATTGCAGTGCAACTTTGGGGGAGACAGCAGGTGGTGGCTCCATGAACAGGTCTGGACAGAAGATTCAGCTGTGGAGATATTAGTGGGATATTCAACCTCAGTAGCCGTGGACACACTTCCCTGGGTAGGGGCACGAGCACAGGCTGGGTAGAACCTTGGAGAAGAGACACTTTTACAGAAGAGCAGAAGAAGAAAACATCGCAAGGGAGACTGGGGAAGAGAAACCTGATGGTGGGGAGGAGAAGTCTGAAGGTTTGGAGGGAAGTCCAGGAGAGCCAGAGGATGCTGAGAGAAGCAGTTTGCCCCACTAAATCTGCCTCTACCTTTCTGCACCCAGCTTTGAGCCCCTCAGAGTCCCTGTATGGACTGCATTTATGAGCTCCCAGTCCTTAGCTTGACTTGAGCCTAGCCAATGGCAGGGCCAGCAAAAGGTGGGCAGGTGGGAGGAGTTGAGTCTAGGGTATCATTTTCCCAGCTCTGTCCCCACCAGACTGGCTGCCCTACCACAGGCCACAGGTCTGTGAGGACTGCTCCCTCTGGATTCTGGGTGCCATGCTCATCCTTTGCTACCCAACGTCTAGCCAAAGTCTCACCCTCCCCTGTTCCAGTCTCGAGTGTCCAGCTAACCATCTTGGCTTTCCTTGGTCTGTAAATAATCTCTTTATTAGATGCACTTTTTATTGCTGGTTTGTGTTTGTCTTTGCTTTTGTTTTGAGACAGATTCTCGTTCTGTTGCCCAGGCTGGAGTGCAGTGGCGTGATCATGGCTCATTGCACCTTCTAACTCCTAGACTCAAATGAACTTCTACTTCAACCTCCTGAATATCTGGGACTATAGGTGCATGCCACCATGCCCTGCTAATTCTTTATTTTCTGTAGAGGAGTCTTGCTACACTGCTCAGGCTGGTCTCAAACTCCTGGTCTCAAGTGATCTTCCAGTCTTAGCCTTCCAAAGTGGTGAGATTGCAGAAGTGAACCTCCACGCCTGGCCTGTTACTCACTTTTGAGAATGCTATATTTTCTCCAACTTGGACCCTGAGTGACACAGTAAGAACAGTTTATATCAGATCAGAGAGGTCAAAACTAAAACATGCTCTTTGGATCTAGCACTCATGTCTTTATGACCCTGGCAGAGGCTGTTCCAGTAAAGATGCGTTAATGGACTCAGAATGTTGACTTGTGAGCACCACTGAAGGCCTGCGGTTTTGGAGGGCATAGCTTTCAAGGGTGAGACTCAGAAGGCCTTCCCAGGCCTAGTGTTCTACAGATGGTTCCATCCTAGGCCTAGTATTCCACAGATGGTTCTATCCCAGGTCTAGTGTTCTACAGTGGTTCCTCTCCACAAAGGGGGCACCTTCATCATGAGTTTACAATGGCAGCATTGTATTCATGGGAAGCTGCTTTTAGCAATGACTTTCTTAAATAAGAATTGGCTTTTATTTTTTTAAAGGATAAAATTCACCATTTTGAGTGCAGTGGTACGATCATGGCTCATGGTAGCCTTCAACTCCCATGAAACTCCCCCTTCCACAGAAAAGCAGAAGTTGTGGGTGATTTCTCCGTATTGCACCACTGTCAAGCTCGTATGCACACGTCTCGTCCTACCAAGAACTGAAGACCTGCCAGTGATGCTTCAAGCACTCTTGTCCATCAGCATGGAAAAGGAATGCCCAGAAATTCATGGGAAAATCAACAGAGAGTGGCCCGTGGAGGCTGGCATCAGCTGACTTCCACCTGCAGGCATCTCCACAGATCTAAGGGCTCTGAACGTCCGGCCAGTGTGGCCGGTGGAAATGGCACCTACTCTTTCATGACACTCATTCATGTCACAAATCACATGAATTCTGCTCTTGGGTGGTGTTCCTTCTCAGAAAAATAATAATTTTTAAAAACCCTAAGTTTTCTGTATTTCTGGCCTTCCCACATTACAACTATGCATTACATTCTCTCCCAAGGTGACTTGAGAGTGAGTAGACAATGTCATTGATTCATGTAAAGAATAATTTTTTTCTATCAAAAGAGATTGTTTTTAACCGTTGGATTTTATTAAGGAGGTAATTTAAATGGCAGGAATAAAGATTTTTTTCAGAAAGCAATAAATACCAAAAGATGAGGATTTATTTCATACTTCCAAATGCTACTACCTGATATAAATTATGCTCAATAAACAGAGACTCCTCGGCTCCCAGACCTACCAGGCACCTGAGGGTCAGATTGGTCACTGCTCACCCCACAGCGATGGCCTCACAGGAGTACAGGAGAGGGACATCATTATCCTGCAAATAAATAACAAGAGATACAGTGAAGATTTTAATCAACTGTGCAAATGTTTAAAAGTGCTTTAAATTATTGCCATTTTTTTTCTTTAAATATTCAGGCTTTGTTTCTCAAATATTGGATGATATTTGAGTTAAGCTGAGCAGAAATGTGAATTCAAAGATTATCTGTAATCCTGCCTCTCATGATTTATTTCCACATGGTGAAAAATACAGAGAAGCTTGCAACCCCAGAAGGGCTATAAAACCAAGCTAATGGCTCAAATGACAGCTGTGAAGGGGACATGCTCCAGGCTGGGGGCCAGGGGCTCAGTCCTGGATGTGATGCTGCTGTCCTCGGTGATTGTGACTTGTATGGACAGTCATGTGTCGCTTAACAATGAGGACACACTCTGAGAAATGCGTTCTTAGGTGATGCTGTTGTGTGAACATCGTTGTGTGCACTTGTACACACGTGATGGTACAGCTTGCTGCACACCCAGGCCATGTGGTATACACAGTAACACCTGGGTTACACACTCATACAGCATATTTCTTCACTGAATACCGTAGGTGATTGTAACACAATGCTAAGTGTAAGTGTCTTTAAAAATATCGAAACAGAAAACGTACTGGAAAAATACAGTGGTCATCCTATGGGCCTACGATCATATACGCGGACAGTCATTGATAGAAACATCCTTATGCAGTGCACGGCTGCGGTGCATGGCTGCGGTCCCCGGCCCCTCCTCATCTTCTTCTTCTCAGTCTCCCCTTCTGAGTCTGGAAAAGGCAATAAAGACTTCTTTTCCAGGCCGGGTGCGGTAGCTGAAGTCTGTAGTCCTAGCATTTTGGGAGGCCAAGGCAATAGGATTGCCTGAGCCCAAAGCTTCAAGACCAGCCTGGGCAACTTGGTGAGACCTCATCTCTACAATGAATCAAGAAATTAACCAGGCATGGCGGCACGTGCCTGTAGTTCCAGCTACTTGAAAGGCTGAGGTAGAAGGATCACCTGAGCCCAGGAGATAGAGGCTGTGGTGTCATGAGCATGTCACTACCCTCCAGCCTAGGCGACAGAGTGAGACTCCAACTGAAAAAAAGGGGGGGAGGACATCTTTTCCAGCCCTGAAAATCTGCTCCTATTCCTGTTAGACATTCTGTCTTTGTGACTCTTTAAATTAATAATGAATCAGTTCAAAATGACGTGACTTTTTTTAAAAGTAAAAACCCTATGTGGAGAAAATAAGCCCCCAAGCTGTCTGGGTTGATTGCTCCTGCAGGACGTGAATTCTGGCTCCTCTTTGCTGTGTGCTCCTTTCCTAGCCAGTGTTTTTATTAGTGGGCAAAAATCCAGGCTGAAATGAAAACATGGCTATGGCTTTTTTTTTTTTTTTCCAAATTGCGCCTCACAGTTGCCTCAACAATGGCTGTCTAAGACAGAATGGGCCTTGTATATAGTATGAGCAGGGCTTCTCCTCCTGGGACATGCCATGATTCTAGGAACTGAGATGGGCAGCGGGGTACTTGCCCCTCCTCCACACGGATGAGTGGGGGACACCTGGAAGGGAGGAAGGAGAAATAGAGATTGATTGACATTTTCTGACGAATACATTTATGGTGCAAGAAAGAAAAGCAGTAACAGCGAGCCCAGGCAAAATCACGTGGGTGAGAGATATTTTAAAACCGTACAACAACAAGTAATAAGCCCTCTGGGAATGAGGCCTTTTTTGGAGCGTCAGCCTGGACATGGGGCCGTGGATAGAGACCCAGCCTCCTTAGCAGGGGAGGGGGGTGGCAGCTGCAGGGGAGGGATGCCTTGCTGTGCTAGAGGGACTTGTGTCTTCCTGGAGACAACAGGACAGACCTGATCGGGGTGGAGGTCATGAGACTCAGGGACCTGGTCCCGTGGACACGAGGGGATCCAGAAGCCTTGGTCCTATGGCACCGCAGAAGCGCTGCAGGAACCAGTCAGCGAAGGTGTTCGTGTGGGGGTTGCTCCATGGGGTGTGCAGAAGAGCTCCCATCTTGACACAGCACAGTGGGGAAGCAGGAGGGCAAATCCCACACTGCTATCTCTATCAGTACTTCCCATTGCTGAGTCTCTACACGTCAAAAGGGATATTTCTGCTCACAGGCAGGAAGTATAGTTTCATGAACGAGTGACAGAACGTCAAGGTGAGCCTCAGGAAACCAGGGAGGCTTTGGGGGACAACATGAGCAGAACCAGCCAGGGTCAACCAGTCCCTTCCAACTCCAGGGCTCAGCAAGGACGCCTCCTTGAGGATAAGTCCCCATAGTTGCTTCTTTGGTCTTAGGAACTTTGACCCTGTGGGAGTTGCAACTGCAGGGATGTTGACCCTTGTCATCTAGTTCAGGTCAGGTGTCAGCTACGGAGGGAATGGACTGGGTGGGCCCGGGACCACAGCTTTAGACACGAATAATTGGTACACGAGACCAACTCTTGGCCTGTCCACCCCTCAGTCACCTGTGCCAGGGCCACCCTACCACGTCCTAAAGTTGTGAAACACTCCCATGTCTTTTCTTTGGATTCTTTGGTCGGTACCGTAGCAGTAGGGATGCGGGTATACTCGTAGTGTGTGCCGACAAGAATGTGAGAAGAAGTGGAGACATGAGGAGCTGGCAAGAATTGAGGTTTGGAGACTGAAAGTCCGGATCTGCAACTTTATAGCGATGTGCTCTTCCACGAGACATTCACTCTCATTTTTACAGGAGGGATAATAAAACCTTGGGAGGTTTCTTCTTCTTCCTTCTTTCTGTTAGATTTTAGAACATTCTTCAGAAGAATCTAGCACTGTGTCCAGCTCATAGTATGTGAAGAAATCAGTAGTGATGTTGGCGCTGTAGGCCCATCGATTGCTGGCTCAACCCTCCAGACATGGGCTGCATCTAGGTGTGGCAGCAAAACACTGTCAGAGCCAGGAGGACAAGGATGAATATTTGCCGCAGCTTCCAGAAAAAAGGAAAAACGTTTAGTGGTGTTTTCATTACCTACAGCTATCCGAACAAGGGAGTGCAAACTCAGTGGTATAAACTAAGCAAGACAAATGTGTTATCTCATAGTTGAGGAGGTCAAAAATCTCAAGTCAGTCTCACTGGGCTAAAGTCAAGATGACAGGCTCTTGGGGGAGGGCTCAATTTTTTTTTTTCCTTCCCAGTTTCTAGAGGCTCCTGTATTCCTTGACTTGTGGCCATTCCTCGGTCTTCAAAGTCAGGCATGTGGCAGATTGTAGATCCTTTCCTGCCTCTGACCTCACAGCCTCCCTCTCCCAAGGACCCTTGTATGACATCTAGGGCCTATCTGGAAAATCTATGCTAGTTTCCCTATCTCAAGGTTTTCAGAGTTCCTTTTTCCATAAGGTAGCATTCACAGGTTCTGGAAATTACAGCATGGAGATCTTAAGTGGCTATTATTTAGTTCCCCAAAGGTGGTATAAGGATGTGAAGCTTGGTGCTCCTGCAGCCATCTTGAAGAATGTCAATATGATGTCCACACATACTGAGGGAAGAGGAGGCCGAGCTCAGTGGGGGAAGAGAGACCAAGACTTGTGACCTCACTTCAGGCTTTGGATTTTGGGTCAAGTTCAGACAGAAGCCAGTCCTACCTTGTGACCTTTCAGTAACATGAATGGATAAAATTCTTTTTGGGCCACACCCTTGGGTCCCTTCTCACTGTGCGAGCTTTTCTGGCCTCTCAGTAAATCCTGCTTTCACACACACACACACACACACACACACACACACACACACACACACACACACACACCTTCGTTATGTCCATGCCAATCTGAACCAGGTTACTTGAATATCTGAAACCAAGAATTAATTGACTAACAGAGTTGATGACACAGGAGCCTCTTCCTTTGAGACTGGGAAAACAGAGGGAGGATAAGGAGGTGGTGTTTTCAGATGAGAACCCAAGGGACTCTTATAGAGTCTGGTTTAGACTTCCAGTGGAAGCTCACTCAGGGGAGGGCCCTCAGAACCGCCACTGTCACCTAGCGTGCGGTGGTTCATCAATAACAAACAGCCCGAGAAACTCTCCTTCCAGGGAAAGCTCCCCCGACTTCAGGTCTCACCCTCCTGGAGTCCTGCTTCCTAGGCCTTTGCTGCGCTCAGTGCCACTCTCTTAGCTGGGTGCAAGGGCAGGGCAGTCTCAGAAAGGAGACATTGCCCTGCAGCCATGGCCCTAGGGCCTGCTCCCTGAAATCCCCTGCAGGCAGATGTCCTGCATCTCAGCAGCCTTGCAGGGGAATTGAGAAAGCACCAGGGATCCTGGGCTGGGGACCTGGTCAAACCTTGGCAGTGGCAGTGATCAGTGGAGAGAATCCCTGGTGACCATAAGATCCCCGCAGAGCCCTAGGGCTTGATTTTCATGCTGCAAGTCTACACTGGGACCATTTGAAAAGAAAAAATGTCAGTGACACAAACTTAGAACACAAGGAATCCTGAATAAAGAAGGCTAGGTTCAGATGAATGCATTATTTTGCTGGTAAAGTTGGCATTGGAAAAATAGGGATCTTTACTTTATATCTTGAGCTTGGGCACTGGATTAAAAATGCTTTAGTGCCGAGATGGTGAAGACCTGAGTGCTCACGTGTTTCAGGATTGTGCTCTGGGGTCTGGTAGGCATGGTTTGAAAGAAAGTCAGCTGTCTGCAGTGCAGGCTGCTCATGTCCAGGGCTCATTATTTCCAGGAACTGAATGTTCCAAGGAAGTCCAGGAGAGCAAGCATCAGACCTTCAAGGTGACAGTCCGGCACACCAGACACACTGCCCTGGACTGTGAAGTGGTGGCCTGGCTTCTTCCTTCTTGCTTTTGAAAAAGATTGCAGATATAGTTAATTAACACTGTGTCCAGACATCGCAGCTTCCTCTGCATCTGCCCAGCATGGGGAAAGATACGGTGCTTGTGTCATGGCTGCTGGCATGACAATGAATGTGACCGTGGCTCTGAACCCAGCCACACCCCTGGTTCTGAAAGCAATCACATAGAAAGGCAATAAATAAAAGTCACACAGAAGAAGGGAGAGCCACTAGCACAGCTAATCATAGAAATTGATATGGCGATTTCTAATCATAGAAATTGATATGGCAAACCTTAAAGTCACCCCAAATATCGCTTCGTTTGCTCAAACTCAAAGTAACTGAGTATTTAACAACTCTTGTACATGTGTGTGCATATGTGTTATGTGTGCATGCAGATGTGTGTTCATGCATATGTATTCATGAATGGGTGGTTATTGTGCACAAGCGCACATATATGTGCATGTCTTTGTGTGTACATGTATGTGTGAATGCATATATGTGTATGTGAGTGTTTTCTACATTCTTTAGCATATGTGGCCATTTGTCTTTATATGTATTTGTTATGGCCTGTGGATTGATATGAAATACTATCTTGGGCATGCCTAAACTGAAGACAAGGTGGAATGTTCTATGTGATGTGGGGTTTTTTTTTAGTTGGAGTCTCACTCCATCACCCAGGCTGGAGTACAGTAGCACGTTCATGGCCACCCCAGAGTCAGCCTGCTGGGCTCAGAAAATCCTTCTGCCTCAGCCTTCCAATTATCCAGAGCTACATGCGTGTGCTACCACACCTGCAATTTTTTGATTTTTGTATTGTAGAGATGAGGTCTGGCCAAATTGCCCAGGCTGTTCTTGAACCCATGGGCTCAGGCAGTCCCTTCACCTGAGCCTGCCAGTGATGTGGGTTTCAAACTGGTGAGGGGAGGAGGAATTATATGCCATGCCAACACTGAGGACAAGGGCTGGTGGTAGCCATTCACTGCACATGTGAGAAGACGTGTCCTAAGACTACTACCTTGCTGAGTCTGCTCTTTGTGTTTGTAAGAACTCAAGAGATGTTGCTCTCTTGGATAGACCATGGGCACTCATTGATTTAGTGTCCTAGGGCTGTCATCACAAAGTGCCACAGACGGGGGGTCCAAACAACTCACATTTACTTTCTCACTCTTCTGGAGACTAGAAGTCCAAGATCAAGGCCTCTGCAGGACTGGTTTCTTTTGAAACCTTTCTCCTCAGCATGTAGACACACAGTGACCAGAGACGCTGCCTGGGAATGTGGGGTGGTGACCTGGAACCCTCCTTTCCTGTTTTTGCAAAAGGCCATGGAGATAAATAACACCCTGTCAATAAATCTTGGCTCCCTCTGTGTCTCCCCAGCATCATAACAACACGGAAAGAGGACATGGTGCATGTGCCACAGATGCTGGCAGGAAATAAATGTGATCATGGCTCTGAACCCAGCCTCACCCCATCTGGAAGTGGAAAGGCCTGCTTGGCATGTCCTCACATAGCCAATGCTCTGTGGGTGTCATCTGTGCTCCAATCCCTTCTTATAAGACCACTAGTAGGATTGGATTAGGCCCCACCCATATGACCTCATTTAACCTAACTACCTCTGTAAAGGGGGCTGCAGTCATTCACACCCTAAAATAACCAGGGTTAGGGTTTCGACATAAGAAATGGGGAAGTGGAGAGATTCAGCCCAGAGCACTCACACAACACCTTCCAACAACAGTTGCTTGCTGAGCACATCTGGGTCCGGACTCTGTTTGGGAATCCAGGTGGCTATAGCCATGGACACACAGACGTCCTACCGGTCTCCCTGGGGGAAATGTGCCTCGCTTGCAGTTACAGCTCAGGTTGTCAGGGCTGCCTTGGGGAGACAGGGCGTGACGAGACTTGGAAGGCATCTGTGCAGCCTGCGTGGGCGTGCAGAAAAAAAATAGTTTGAGGAAATGTACTCTGCTTGGAAAGTAGAACGCGAGGGAGGGATGGGCCATGAGGTGTGGAGGGAAGCTAGATGGCGCAGATTTTGAAAGCCTTGTGTGGACTTTGTCCTAAGAGCAGCAGGGGTTATCTTCTGGGAAGATCCCTGGAGTGTCGACTGGAGAAAGGTCTGGAGAGAGCAGAGCTGCAGCATGGCTCCAGATAGCCACAGAAGGTGGGACAAGGGCAGGCAAGAGCTATTTAAGAGACAGAGCCCACAGGGCCTGGAGACCGACTGTACCCCAGGGCAGGAGTGGTGGGGGTTGGCTTCCAGGCTGAGCAGCTGTGTCCACGGGATGGGGGTGAGGGAGGAGGGCCACCCGCTGGTGGGGGGAGGATGGCAACCTTCTTTTGGGAAAGCCCGAGGTTGAGGTGAGGCCTGTAGGCTATCCACAGGTGTCGAGGCAGGCGCGAATGGAAGAAACTGTGCCCAAGGGGAAGAGGACCCAGGCCAACCATGGTGGGACAGGTGCTGCTGCAACACGGAACCGCCTACATCCAACCTAGAAGACATGGGGGTGATGACCAAGTGTGCCTCAAGCCCATAGTTCAGTGGTGACATTGGCCTGCTTCATTCTGAGCAGGGAGGAGTTGAAGAAACAGTCGCCCTTGGCTAAGAGGGGGACATCATCTCCCTTCCTCCTGTCTCCCTGGGAAGGCAGTGGTGCTAGGGCCATGGGCTCTCAGCAGGTGATACTGCAGGCAATGTGCTTATGACAGGGCTGGCTGAGGAATCCCTGTAGGTGACTCACCCTTTACCACAGCCCTGTCACTGCTCCCCTGGGACTGCCAGGTGGGACTGTGTCCATACCAGCAGCACAAAAGCTCTCTACAGGGATGTTTGATACACATTGTGTTTTCCTGCCCTTTCAGGAAGTTAAAAGCATCCCGCAGTCTAAAGGGATGGTTAAAAGAGTACTCCTGTGGTCTAGGCTGGGTGAGGTCACGAGCTTTGGAGTAAGACAGAGCTGCTTTAATCCTAACTCTATCATTTAATAGCCATTACCCTGAGCAAGTTAATGAGCTTATCTGAACGTCAGTGGGGAGATCTGTGAAAGCAACTGTAGCGAGGCTTACCTTTCAAGGTTTTTAAAGTTGGCTGGTCTATTTTGGAGATAATCACATCAGCATATTCAAATAGAAAATTTAGGTACCTATGATTATCCCAGATGCTGAAATAGCATGTGGTGAAATTGACCACCTTTCTTTCTCAAAGAACTGGCACAGGAGTAAATGAAGGAAAGTTCCTTGAGTCAATATGAGCTGTCTGCTAGAATCCGACACTAAATCTCCATGTGTGTAAGCTCAGACCATTTGCATGAGAGTCACGTGTAAGACGAGAATTTCTGTTCTCCCTGCTAATGACCACCAATGACCTGATGTCCTCAACACTGCGATGAAAATAAAAATAAATAAGTTAGAGGAAACTGGCATTTACCAACCATGTAATTAGATGCCTAGAAAAGCTGGGAGGATGAACTGAAAGCCCTTTGCAAACTGTGAAGCAGCCAGTTAGAAGAACTGTAAACAGTCACTTTTCTGTGTGCTGGAATAAGCAATTAGAACATTTTGTGACAAAAATGCCACAATTCCACCGAAATAAAAGTAAGGAAATAATCCCCCAAGTAGATGTGACATGTGTGCGAAATCTATAACAATCTTTAAGAGAATGTAAACAGAATAAGAGTCAAGGAAGGGCATGTGGGAGTCCTGGGTGAAGCCCTTGACCTGTCAACGTGTCAAGCTCTCAAGCCAACTGGCAGGTTGATATAATACCTCCTGGGACAGCAAAATACACCTTAGGACACCAGACAGCCCAACTGTGAAGCTTGTGTGGAAGAAAAAAGCATGATAAAACTCATGAAGAGCAGCACAAAAGTTTCAACAAGAAAAACCCATCCATCCTTCCTATAATAAACATATGGTAAAAGTGTCATTTCGATAGAATGGGGAAATATGGAATAAGTCTTATATCTTTTTGAAAAACTATCAATTTGGAAAAAATAAAGTTTAATATATTTCTACTTTATGTCAGGCACAAAGATGACCTTGGTTATGGTGATGAGTTTTTAGATGTAACAGCAAAAGCATGATCCATGAAAGAAATAACTGATGAACTAGACTTCATTAAAATGAAAACTTTTGCTCTGTGAAAAAAACACTGTAAAGAGAATGAGAAGGCAGTCCACAGACAGCGAAAAAAAATTTGTAAAATATACATCTGACAACAGACCATGAGCCAAAATATACAAATAACTCTTAAAACTCAACAATATGAAAAAAAAACAACCCGATTACAAAATGGGCAAAAGACTTGAAGAGATACCTGGCCAAAGTAGAGATACTGATGATAGCACAAGCATTTGCAAAGATGCTCAGCACTACATGTCATTAGGGTATTGCAGATTAAAGCAACAAGATACACGATACCCTAGTAAATGTAATGTCCCAAATCCAAAACACTGACAACTCCAAATGCAGATGAAGGTATGGAGCAACAAAAACTCTCCTGAATTGCTGGTGGGAATGCAAAATGGTGCCATCACTCTAAAAGACAGATTGGTAGTTTCTTACAAGACTAAAAGTGCTCTTACTGTATCATTTAACAGTTGTGCTCCGTGGTATTTGCCCAAATAAGTTGAAAACTTCCGTCCACACAAAAATCCACACTCAGATATTCATATTTTTATGAACAATTGCCAAAATTTGGAAACAACCAAGATGTCCTTCGGTAGGTGAGTGGATAAACAAACTGAGATACATTCATGCAAGCGACTGTTATTCAGCACCTAAAATAAATTAACTGCCAAGTCACAAAAAAATATGATGGAACCTTAAATGTATGTTAAGCAAAGAGGCCAATCTTAGAAGGTTACATGCTAGGATTTCAACTATATGGCATTCTGTAAAGGGAAAAACTGTGGAGACAGAAAAACGCTTGGTGGCTGTGAGGGATGGGGGAGGGAAAATGAATGGGAAGAAAACAGGTCATTTTAGGGCAGTTTAACTATTTCGTATAATACTGTAGTGGTAGATACCCTAGTGGTAGAGACGTATATACATATATTGTCCTTATACCATAAGGACCACCTTATACGTTATCCTTATGTATTTTTCCAAACCCGTAGAATGTACAACACCAAGAATGAACCTTAATTTTTTTTTTTTTTTTGAGTTGGAGTCTCACTCTCTCACCCAGACTGGAGTGCAGTGGTCGTTCCCGGCCAACGCAGCCTCGATCTGCTGGGCTCCGGCGATCCTTCCGCCTCAGCCTCCCGAGTAGCTGGAATTAAAGGCGTGTGCTACCACACCCGGCTAATTTTTTGATTTATAGTAGAGATGAGGTCTCGCCAAGTTGCCCAGGCGGGTCTCGACCCCATGGGCTCAGACAGTCCACTCACCTCAGCCTCCCAAAGCGCAGGATTATAGGCTGAGCCACCAAGCCCGGCTGAACCTTAATATTAACTATGAATTTTGGGTGATAGTGAGGTGTCAATATGGGTTCCTTGACCTCAGCACATGTGCCATCTGGTGGGGGATCTTGACAGTAGGGGAGGCTATGTGTATGGAATGGGTGGCAAGAGATATATGGGGACTTTCTGTACTTTCTAGTCACATTTGTTGTGAACCTAAAACTGCTCTAAACAAAAAATCTATTTAAAAATAAATAAATAGGGTGGGTGCAGTGGCTCAAGTCTGTAGTCCCAGCACTTTGGGAGGCCGAGGTTAGCAAATTGCCTGAGCTTGGACAACTTGGCAAGACCTCATCTCTGCAATAAATTAAAAAAGCATGCCTGTAGTTCTGGCTACTTGGAAGGCTGAGGCAGAAAAATCACCTGAGCCCAGCAGGTCGATGCTGTGGTGGCTGTTGAGCACACCACTGTACTCCAGTCTGGCGATGGAGTGAGATTCCAACTCAAAAATATTTACCTAACTAACTAACGAACTAAATAAATAAATAAATAAAAACAGTAATACAAGTGATAATAGCAGATGCTACTTAATAAGGACCTATTATGTATCTGGCACTGTGTAATCCTTAACTGTACGATCTCAGCTTGTGTATCTGTAAAATGGAGGTGATAATGATTGTACTTACTTCATTGGGTTGTTTTGAGGAGCCAATTAAGTAATATCTGTGATGCTTTGAGTATTATACCTGGACCATTGTAAATATCCAGGAGATAGCAGTTATTACTCTGCTTTTTTTTTTTTTGAGTTGGAGTCTCACTCTGTGGCCTAGACTGGAGCACAGTGGCATGCTCCTGGCCACCACAGCCTCGATTTGCTGGGCTCCGGCGATCCTTCCACCTCAACCTTCCAAGTAGCTGCAACTACAGGCATGCACTACCATGCTCGACTAATTTTTGATTTATCATAGAGACGAGGTCTTGCCAAGTTGCCTGGGCAGGTCTTGAAACCACGGGCTCAAGCAATTCACTCACCTCGGCCTCCCAAAGTGCTGGCATTACCACCGAGCCCAGCCTACTCTGAGCCACCGAGCCCAGCCTACTCTGATTATTATGGGGAAAAAGGCAATCCCACAGGTAGAAGACCAAAGCACAGGTAGAGCAAAGATGGTAACAACAGAGCCAAGAGCCAGACGGGTCATGCACATATGAAAGGAAATCCAGTCCATTGATAATAACAGAAATGGAATTAAAGTCAAAGACATATTTCCATCCATCAAACTGATGAAAAATGAAAATAAAAAGACTGCCTGGATCCAATATAGCTAGTGTGTGGGAAGCTGGATGCTTACTGTATGTTGATGGGAGGGTATGTGGAGACGTTTTTTGGCATATGTTCTGGTAGTCATCCTTGCCTGTAAGATGGGCATGCATGTTATGTTATGTGACCAATGGTATTGAGTGTGCTTGGTATTGAATATGTTCCTCTCCATGGAGGAGCCCTGATCCTCTGCTATACTCGCAAGGGTGCATGAATCAAGTCAGGGCCACCAGAAGGTCCGGAGGAATAAATATGCAAAGATGCTAAGGTTTTTCTTCTTTATTGCCTTTTAAGCTTTGTTTTTTGAAAAAGTAAAGTATTTGTTGTTGTCTCACTGAAAGAAGTGATATTTCTATTATTTCTATATAAGCTTGGGTTCCGTCAGGAAATTTTTCTCTATATTAAGGAAAAATGATTAAACCCGTCACCCGTGCTCTGAGTTGATTCTTATTTGTTTCAGTCTCCTATTCCAGAAGTGTGCTGGGAAGAGGCCACAGAGGGCTTTGTTTTCTGTCCAGGAGCTCTGTGTGTGTCTCCTGCATTCAGCTCGATAGCCTCGAGATCCGGCCCACTGGGCTATCAGGTGAGCATGAAAGAACGAGGTTGTGTGCTGAAGACATGGCTAGGCTTAACTGTGATAAAAGCAGTACATAAACAGTCAGGAGTCTGTATTGCAAAACTGTAGCCCTATGTGAAGGACACAGCCTCTCTACCTCCCTAACTTTGAGGCAGGAGATATATGACCGATGTACAGGTGAGATACAAAGAAATTTAAGACCACATGCAGGAACAGAGCAGGTGCTTAACACACAAGAGACGTAAGTCATCTTCCTGAGCTGTTGAGCCCATACCCATGGCTTCAGTGGCTCACAGCCTCCAGTCCAGGCTACAGTTCTGAACTTCAGAGCCAGATATCCACACACTCCTCATGTGGAAAGGACTTACTTTATAAATGTAAAGGCAGATACACAAACAAAACACCAACTTAGGTGCTAGGTTAAAAATATATCCCAGTGGGGCCTCCAAAGTGTTGTCAGGCCTGACAAGGGTGTGTGCGATCTGGTGCTGCCTAAAAGATGCAAAGAATTGCACAGAAATTAGATGGGAAAATATAGTTCATGTAGAAAGTAAATCAGAGGGAGAGAAGGGAGAGGAGATTCACCTCCCCAGGGTAGGGGAAGGGGTCAAAGCCAAGAAATATGGCAGCCATAGCTCAAAGAACACATGGCCAGACTATAGCTTAGTGACTGCTATTTGAAGTTGAATGGCTTTCAACTCTTCCCTTTGGTGGGGTTAGGTCGTTAAGGTGGTTGGGTGGTGGTCTGCTCCACGTCATCACGGAGGGCAGGTAAGCACAGGTACTGACGTCAGGTGATGGATGGCAGGCAGATGAGTGGGCTAGTCACATGACTGCTGCCATGGTGATGGAGTCTGTGTCATGAAGGTCACAGAGAGCTGATTAGGTTAACTTGGATCTTATAGGTGGAGGCAAATACTTGAACTTCAAAAGCTGATTAGTACAAAACAAACTGGGGAGGGGGTGGTAGAACAATTATCAATAGCTACCTCTAAGAAACTAAGTTCTGTCCTTGGCTAGTGATTAGAGGGTAAATTAAAGTGAACTGCTATTGAAACATGACAATTCTAAGCAATATTAAAATGACTGCTCTTTGGCTATATTGACACCATTCTATGTCCATGTCCATTCATTAGGTAAAATTCACTTTCAAAGTATCTATCTGTCTATCTTTCACCGACCTAGGAATTTGACAGCATGTCCTCAGTTCTGTCTTCTCGGGAGAAATAATTCAACCAAGAGACAAAGCAGTTGAGCAAGAAGCAGCTTTATTTAGGCTAGAGAAAGTACACTCTGATAGAGAACAGAACTGGTTGACCCAGCTAGGTACAGCCCCACGGGCATTTGTGCTGTGTTTTTCTATATTTCCCTACTTCCTTCTTTCTGGTCTCCTTCCTGGTCTTTTCCTTAATTTTGCGTTGTCTACTCCTAGGGTAGGGGATGTTATATAACCGAGGGCTTTTGCACAAGTGTAGAGTCTGGTGATAATATGAATTCTACCTAATGGTGGTGTTGCTCATTACTGCCACCCTAAGAAGGTCATATAGTGACCAAGTTAGCATGGCGAGTGCCTGCTTGGCTCCATGAGATTCCCTCCTTGTTTTGATTTCCTCCTTCCCAGGTTGCTGTTGGCCACAAGTTAGCAGTTATGGCCCTGGAGTGTTGGGAGCCAGCCTTGGAGGTCCACCTGATTGACAGGGTCCTGGTGGGCTGAAGACCCTGGGCCGCAGGGCGAGCCCAGGAAGCTGAGGCCCTTCTGTCTTCTACCTTTGCTGTTTGGTACCGCTGAAGAATTCTGTGCAGTTGTGGAAGAAGAAAATGGCATGTTTATATGAAGTACTCACAGCTAACCTGGAAATGTCATGGTTTATTTTTCCATTTCCCACTATGCCGCTTGGCCTTTTCTAACATATGCAAGGGTTAAGCTCTGAAGCACATCAAGAATGATTTCTTTCACTTGGTTATAAGTTACTAGATATTGCTTAAGTAATAAATGATATAAGTATATTCACTCCATATTTGATTTAGGATTATGCAGTTTAGTGTTTAGACATAAGGTTTTTTAGAAGCACAAGTTTATAGCAAGTTCATTATGAATTCATTATAAGTTCTAACACTTATCTAGGAGTTATGTAGGTGATTTATAACATTGTTTTCACTGACTTAGAATAAAGATTAATTGTTAAGGTTTTTACTTAATTCAATAGTTAAAACTCTAAGTTAACGTTTATAGAGTGGGTTTTCACTGAACTCATAATATACTAATCAGACACTTTTATGATAAATTAACTAAATACAGAAAGCAACCTTGTGGGCCTGGGAAACATCACTAAAAGCTTCTTTTGAGTTTTCTTTAAAAATAAACACCGCAGAATAAGAGAAAAGTAACAAAGACACCTGGACAAGAAAGGCAATTACAAAGCTTTGAAGGTCATAGAAGCCCAAAAGAGAAAAACTACTGCTACATGAAGAACTTTGCACTTGGAAACTTTCTGGAGATAGTTCAAGGACCGTAATTTGGGACTTTGAACTAAAACTATCATTTTTGGCTTTATGACAAAGACTCATTAACTAAAAGTAGATAGTGTTCTTGGCTTCTTTGCCACTTCTACACCGCTAGATGGTAGTAACTTTTAAAGCATATGTACGTGAAGGAATTTTCTTTGTCTTGCCCCTTTGCGAATGGTATAAAAGCTCTGTGTTAACTAACATTAAACTGTCATCTGTTCAGGAAGCAGGTGTCCGAGTATAATATTTTCATCTTTCGTCTATCCGTCTCTCCTTCAGGAAACCTCACGACCTTTGCCAGGGGCTGGACCCCTGCACTGAAGTGAATGATTGTCCGGTATTTCTGGGGCGTTCCTTCCTTCATGGGTGCCACCTTCCAGAGCATCCTTTATTGCCTGCTCATGTATACTTAACCGTCTGGTCTAACCTATCTATCCATGCATCTACATACACATGTGTATTTGCATAGAAAGGTACTTTTCAAACAGATACTAAATCATCACTTTATTACCAATAGCTATATCTAAATATTGAGACATAGATAAATTTTAATTCTTTCTCAAATTTCCTATAATGATTCTGTACAGCTTTATACTCATCAAGAAGTAATAAGTTTTTCCTGTTATGTGCAGAATAACATGACAACAAAGAGACTCTCAGTGTAAATGGACCCTTACCAAATAGACTGGGCCCTAGCTCCATTTTCGTTAATCTTGGAGCCTTCCAGAGGACTTGCTGTCACAGAGTAGTTCTGTGATCTGTTTTGGTAAATAAATGTATTTGCCTCTCTGAACATTTGTGAAATGGCATCAAAAGTGACAGTCATGGTGCCAATCTTAATAATTCACGTTCTTTTTAAATTCTTTCTAAGCAATGACTAAATCATCAAAACAATGGCTCTGTTAAAAAGTAGTATTTGGAACTTTTAAGCAGATGCCAGAGTTGTTTTCCTTAATTCATTTCAGTTTAAAATGAAATTTGGTTAATGACGCAGTTAAATTTTAGCATTTGTGTTCCAGTTGATTTAAACATTATAATTTGACCAGGCTTAAATTTTTTCTTTGCTTAATTGGCTCTTTCTTCAATGATATTGAAGAATCAGTGTAATAGTTCAACTTCTATAAAATTCAAAGAGGAAGTGTTCTAAGTACTTAGACTAAACCATTCAAAATAATTTTATAAGCTAATCAATTATGACTGTAGTTATGGATATATATACACACATATATATTTATATATTATATATATTTCATATTTATATATTTTTATATATGATATATAAAATTTTAATTAGATGTTGCCCCTAATAGTTTTCTAGAGCCATAGAATATTAAAATTAAAAGAAACTTTGGAGATTATCCAGTAGTTTGGCACTCAGACACATTTTTATTAGATTTATTTAAATTAAGATACAAATATATTGGTAACTATTCATACTGACTGCATGGTTAGAAACATCATTGTCATGTATCTCGTATTTTGTCATGATGGCTATATTCTCTAGTAAGCAGACATTGGGACTTAAAATGGAGAATGCAACAATCAAGAAGCATATTGACATGATTGGCTTCGCTCTGTGACTCCTGCATGTCTTCATATATGTGCTCCCTGCAAGCTCTTATCATGCATGTTTGGAAGGGTGGAAGAGGTGTGGATTCGCCCCAAAGATGCACCTTACACAGTGAGGGGGCAGATTGGGGAGAGCAAGCTTTCCCAAGAGGCAAGCTGTGGTTCCAGTGACATCATTGTGATAAATTATGCTTTTTCCCAGAACAGATGAAGGGAAAGGAAGGAGATATTGTTTCTTAATTCTTATTTTTTAAGGAACAGGAGGTTTATTTGAAGCAAACGTTCTTCTAAATCTCTCTGTAGCTTTCTTCCCTTTGGTGCCAAATCTGACATCCTATTATATAACCGTATGCCAAAATTGTTTCTTTTCTTTCTCTAATATATCTTTCAGTTTCATCCTTTTAGAAAGGAAAAATACAAAGACTAACCATGGAAGCTTCCAAGGCATGCAAGAAGTCTTGTGGGAGTGTTTATCAAAGAATGTGGAAGGTTTTGGGGGGCATAAATTTTTAAGCCTCAGGCTGAAAGGTGGAGATACCATATTTATTATTCTGATTACATGGAGGTGAGATGAGGGCTTGAAAACAAATGCTCACATTCAGCATGGGCGATGAAAAGAAAACTTTTTTTAAAAAAGGGATTATTAAAATTCAGAAACACCAGATGCCTCTGGCAAGCTTCATCAGGGGAATTCTTGTGAAAGGGCTTTTATTTTCAGAGTTTTAAATAACGGGAGTTTCCATTTTCAATTTTAGTAGAAAATATAAAATTCTTATTTCTCAATATGAAAAGAGGGTATTTATGAATATATATATATATATATATATATATCACACAAATTGGAAAATATATATTTATTAACTTCAGTATTCTGTTTCAGAAGTTTTACAATTACTTTAAGCCATCTAGTCTCAATAATATTTTTTCCTATAAATGAGAAGAGAAAAGATCTCATTTCTTTTCTTATTCATCAGACCCCAAGGAAATAAAATGGCATTTTCTACTATAGAGATATGATAAACCCAATCTGAGGTCTTGCTTCTCTTCATTATAAAGTTCCCCAAGGAAAAGCTATACTGGTTTTATAAAGAATAAATACAGAAATATCAAGATTTGGAAAGAATAGTATAATAGTGGTTATATCTTATTCTTGGTGGATATATTGAGAGATGAGGTTCATAGGAACCTATATATACACATTTTTCTCTAAATAATTACTTTTTTGGATGTTAGCTATTAGACTTTTAAATAATCATCATTATCACCATCATTGTCCTAACTCAAGTCTATTAGAAGAAAATTCTGTTTTACGCAAAGCTTTGGACGCCTTGTCTCAGAAGGAGAATATTGGCTCCATAAGAATATGTGTCCCAGCTGATTATACTGTTTATAAAAAAATTCAAGAAGTGGTACTAAAAGTGTCAGACTCCAAATTTGAAAGTGCACATTTGATTCCTTTTACTACGTATTAGCTACGGGTCTCTAGGCTCTTTGTCTGAATGTGTTCCTCTATAAAAGTGATAAAATAATAAGAAACATGAGAAACAAATTAAGCAATGTATATGAAAAACTGTCAAATTCATTTCCACTTACAGGACAGAGATCATTTCAGTCAAAATATGTGAAACTAAGATGATGAACACCTGAGGCAGGAATCTAGTTCCAGGTAAGATGGAGTAAGCACACTCCACTCCACCTTGTGTGCCTCAATGAATGCAGCTATAAGACCTGGACAGAACCTAGGGATCAGGTATTTGAGAAATCTGGAAAGTAAATAGTACCAAGAGTATTGAGGAAGAAACTCAGATGTAGGACAAAGGAATCTCCAGGAGAAGCTCTCTAGTTCAAGGTTCAAGGAGCAATAAAGATGTCTCCTGGAACCAAAAGACCAGCAGAACCCCTAAGTGCCTAAATCCATGAAGGAGGGCACATTCTCCTCTGATCAGGAGAGATTTGGTCTTCACAGGGTGAGGTAAATGTTTTTGTTTTCTTTTTATTGTCCTCTCATAATTTGGCCTTAAGTGTTGGTGTGGTCAGAGAAATGTACAGCAGGATGAGATAAATAGAGCCCTAGCTTTTCTGAGTAGAGAATCAAAAATTGGAATCCTAGAAAGTAAAGAACTGGGGAGAATTGTAGAGAAAGAA
Source organism: Cephalopachus bancanus (assembly GCA_027257055.1). NCBI lineage: Eukaryota > Metazoa > Chordata > Mammalia > Primates > Tarsiidae > Cephalopachus > Cephalopachus bancanus. Next base: position 7,960,444 of record JAPVLO010000011.1, on the reverse strand, counting down.
GGACTTGAAGGAGCAACTGCATGAAGTCATATACCAATTCCCGGACTCACCCCAAAGGACACAGTCATGGAGCTTATCTAAAACAGCATATGCCCAAATTTAAGTTAAAGTAAGCAATATACTACTACCTAAATTCCAGACTGGGAATCATGTACACAGCTACAGATCATAGTACAGTGAAAGCCTTGAAAATGAAATGGTGGACATTCAAAACACAGCTTACAGAAGACTGGACATAACTTGCCACCTAGGCCCAAGATTTCTTCCTAAAACAGGAAATAGCAACATTTTCTATAAAATATTGGCAAGACCCCAAAGTCTCATAACATAATATTCAAGTGTTCAAGATACAATTCAAAATTACTCAGCATATGAAAAATCAGAAATATCTCTATTTACCTGAGGAAAGTAATCAATAAATGTCAATGCCAAGATGGCAGAAATTTTGAAAATATCTGTTAGAGATTCGAAGCAGCTATCATAAGATACTCCCAGAAGTAATGGCAAACATTGTGAAAACAAACAGAAAGATAGAAAATTCAGCAAAGAAATAGATGATCTTTTTAGAAAGACAAATACACAAGAAGCATTGTGTGGGCCTTCAAAAGCTCTTCAGTGACATAACAGGAGTTTCCCAGAGTGCATTTGTTGCTTGAGAGTAATCCTAGCACCTTGGGAGGCCGAGGTGATTGGATTGCCTGAGCCTGCAGGATCGAGACCCACCTGGGCAACTTGGTGAGACCTCATCTCTACAGTAAATCAAAAATTAGCCGGGCATGATAGCTCGCACCTGTAGTTCCAGCTACTTGGAAGGCTGAAGCGGAAGGATCACCAGAGCCCAGCAGGTCGAGGCTGCAGTGGCCGGGAGCGGCCACTGCACTCTAGTCTGGGTGACAGAGTGAGACTCCAATTAAAAAAACCAAAACAAAAAGCAGAGGACACTGAACCTAACTTTTCAAGTGAAAATGTGAATGAGAAGGAGTGTGGAGGGATACTTAACCCATTCCTGACATTGGTTATTGAGGGTGGGCAAGAGGATGGTGGATTGCTGCAGATGAGTATGCATGTCATGGTTTTAACGGAAAGTGTAGAATGAAACTTCTCTTTGATACTCTAAGTATATAAAAGTGGAATATGTACATGGACAAAAAATAGATATTATGGATCAATGAAAACACTGATTTCCTCTTTTTCTTAGATTCATTTTAATCCTATAGAATATCTCTAATAAAGTATATACAAAATCTATTACCTGTGGGAATGTATATGCCTATCATCATTTGCCTTCTTCCAAGCATTCTTGAGAGATGGCAATACACTCTCAAGTGAGAACATGCTTGGTGACCTCTGAAGCAGCCCACAAAGCTGAGAAATGTGCCCCATTCACATCAGACATCCCTTGCATCCTCAAAAACGCAAAAACACGCTTGTAACACTGCACATGTACTGGGACACATTAAATTAATTGTCAGCCTCATTAAATACCCATTGCTCTCATCTCATGCACATCGGGACAATGGTCTCCAAAGATGTCCACATGTTAATCTGCAAAACCTGTGACTGTGCTCATTTACTTGGCAAAAAATGACTTTGTGGATGTGATTATCTTGAGGATCTTGAGATAGGGAGATTATCGTGATTATTTGGATGAACCCAATGTAATCACAAGGGAGGTGGCGATCAGAGAGAGAGATGAGAAAATGAAAGCAGATGATTAGATTGATGTGGTGGTGAGCCAATGACTGTGGGCATCTCTAGAACATGCATCCTCCCTTTAGAACCTCCAGAAAGAAAGCCCTGTGGAGACCTTGATGTTAGCCCAGTGAGCCTTCTGACCTCCACAATTGTAAAATAATGAACGTGTGACGTTTAAGTCTGTGGTAATCTGGGAATGAATTCAGCCCTAGGAAGTAAATTCCATCTTCTGAATTCCCATGGATTCTCTCTGTTCTCTTGGAGATCACATGCCACAGTTCACACCCAGCAATCTCACCTCTTTTCTCATGTTCCTGAGCATTCTGTTTCCCTTGATCTTGGGCTTTGTGCCATGCTGGTCAAGTTCCTCTTTCTTCATTGCCCTGAAGAACATTGAACACAAGGTTAATGTGTATAGAAAATCTTACTGATATTTGGGGGCTACAAAAGGATGATTCTAGGAAGAAAACAATTTTGTCTGCTGAGATGAAAACAGCTTTAGCTGCCTTGACCAGTATTTCCACCCTAGCAAACATATTGACTGGGGCCAGGTGCAGTGGCTCACGCCTATAATCCCAGCATTTTGGAAGGCCAAGGTGAAAAGATTATTTGACACCAGGAATTTGAGACTAACCCAGGCAGCATAGCAAGACATTGTCTCTAAAAAATAAAATAAAATAAAATTTAGACAGGTGTGTGCTTCCAACTTCTCAGGAGACTGAGGTGGGAGGATAGCTTGAGTCCAAGACTTCAGTGAGCTATGGATTGTACCACTGCACAGCCTGGACAACAAAGTGAGACCTTGCCTCCAAAAGAGAAAAGAAAAGAGACACATTGATTCCTCCTGGCATCAGGGATTTATGTCATTGATGGTGTCTTTTAGGGGAGTCTGGGTCTCCCAACCAGTTCACAGACTCCTTTCTCCCCAGCCCCTCTGAACTCTTTCCCTCTCCATTTTCACACCCCTCCTCATGTTGAATCTGAACTGCCTGAGAAAACTCAAAATTATCTCCCTTCATGTTCACGCAAAACAATCCAGCCTCTTTGTACCTCATTCCAGATAGTGTTGTGAGTTTCACTGTGGGGACCCAAAGACATGATCAATCTATTCTGTTTGAAGTAGAGTCCTGGATTCCTAAGATAAAAAAGCAGATTTTTTTATTTCATTGCTCCTGCTATGAAATGATCATCCTCTTGCCTTTTGTTTCTTGGGCCTTGTTTTTCTCCTTCCTTCCCTTGGTCCTGAGTGGGTTGCCAAGTGCTCCCTGGGGAGCTGGAACCCAGCTCTATTGTTGTGACACCTCGACTCTGTCCAACTTCCAGTTCATGAATTTCTTCAAAATTTCCTGAGAAATTTCTTCACCAAAAAAATTATTTTTACTTTGAAGTAAAAATAATTGCTGTGTGCCCCCCAGTTTAAGGTGGCTCATGAGTTAGATTATCAGCCTTCCTGAAATTATTTCCTTAGGAGATACGTTTTGATACTGTTTAGCATAGCTTTTGAAAGTTAACAGACTCATCTCTTAAGCTAACTCTGAGTTAGCTGAGATGAAGACATCTCAGCTAACTCTGGGAACACACATTGGCTGGGCCATTGTGACCACCTTCAGACATCAGCAGCATCTGAAGAGATGACATGTAGAAGGGACCCGGTGACTACAGGAGTGGAGGAAGCATAGTCTCCACAGAGGGGCAGATTGGTACCTTGCTTTTCCCAGTAACCGAGACAGTCCGTGTAGGGCTGCCCGTAGGGACATCCTTTCATGTTTTATGTTTTGTAGGTGGCTGTCCAGTTCAGTGTAACAGGAATTTTCGTGATTTTTCTCTGGAAAGGTGTTCTGACAGAGGCAGAGAATGGGTGGCCTGGCCTAGCCTGTGACACTTCCATGGGAATGAGGTGCAAAGAGAAAATGTCACATTCAAAGTACTTTGACAACACCTTTTTGTGGGGTTTGAGTACAAATGCCAAATGGGTTGTCCAAGGAAAGAGGTGGGCCATGTGAGATGGGGTGACCTATGACTGTGACCTAGAATACACTGGGTCAGCTTAATGTCCATTTGTAATCATCTGACTGCCGAAAACATTAATGCAATTAATATTATGTAATAGTATGTAGTTAATTCAGGCTGCAAGAAGAAAGTCCACCCCAAAATAAGCAGATCCTCTTCTCCATTGGCTGCCCTGCCTTGGCTCATGCAATGTGCGTGTCATGTGCTGTGCGCACAAAAACACTTGAGTTACCCACCTGCTGGCTATGCAGGTGCAAGGCCTCTAAAAGTGAGACCTGTGACTTGTTCATCTCCAAGATACAGAGTTCACATTTCTGTGTAATCATCATCAACACTTACTGAATAGCTCTGTATCCAATACACATAAATCTACAAGTTATCTGCTCCTTTAAAACATGGTCCTAGTGGTTTGAGGTGTACTGAGTTAAATAAGAGTGTGCATCCTCAGGGAATGTACATCCCAGGGGTGATATTGTATTAGTCAGCTTTGGCTTCCATTCAGAATATGGCAGGTTGGACGGCTTAAGCAACAGCTTCTGGCGAAGCCTCTTTTCCTGGCTTGCAGATGGCTGCCTTCTCACTGTGACCTCACCTGGCCTCTGTGCCTCTCTCTGTGAAAGACAGAGAGAAAAAGAGGATGGGTGGACTCTGGTGTCTTCCTCTTCTTATAAGGACACCAGTCCTTCATGACCTCGTTTAACCTTAATTACCCTCTTCAAAGTCCTATCTCTAATACAGTCATGGTGTGGATTAGGAATTCAACATATGAATTTGGGAGGGGGGAACAGAATTTATTCCATAGCAGATGGGAACTGAAAGAAAACAAAATAACAATGAGTTACAGGGATTTCGTATAAAGCACATAAACAGGCAGAAATATAGCAAGTTTACTTAATATTTCCAGTATTCTCAAAAACTCCCATATTATGAACACAGCAAATAAGTTGACTAAAACTAAGAAAATCGCTATAATTTAAAACATAAATCATCTCAATAATAAACAGTTAGGGTTTCCTTGGTATTCGCTCTTGGGATATCTCAAAAGATGATAAAATGTGAAATTAAGCAGAGTTTACTAAGATCAACCATTTTTATTATATGACCTTTTAATTTCAAAACATAGATGCACATGATAAATAAGTTTTCCAGTGAATGAATGCCTGCTCAGAAGTTTCTGCACCCTCAGAAAGAAACCAAGCTAATTAGACATGAAATATCAACTGGTGAGCAATTATAGCCCCCCCAAAATATCCCAGTGACTTTGTATGTTTTATAAATTCATGATTTGGGCAGATCTCAAGGTTGTGTCTATATTACGAATTCAGGAACAGCAATAAAACCTAGTCATAACAAGCAATAAAACCTGTTGTGTTATATATATATACATATATATATATATTCATATATATTTGGATATACATATATATATACACCACCATCATAACTTCTACTTTTATTTAGTTGGTAATAAGGACAAATAAATGTCTTCCATTTGCTAGATTTCTAGATTTCTTTGCATATATCTGTGTAAGTTTTCTATTATCTCTCCTCTTTATATTTGGCAAGGAAAAGCATGCTTTCTCCTCTATCATGTCCTGACAGAGTTCTATTCCAAAACAGAGAAGACCTAAACTCTGGAAGGCTAGTAAATCCATGAGCTGACATCAAATGTTGACCATTTTCCCCTTGTGTATATAATTTTTGGCAATGATTGCTCCTCTGTATGACAAGCTGAGAACTTTTATTATCTTCTTCTTTGGGGTTCATCCTAAAGAAAAGCCTGCAATTAGGGATTTGGTGCAATGGTTTACTTGAGAGCTGAGAGAACATGACAGGCAAGGAAGAGAAGTAACATTCAGTGCCTTGCTAAGCTTTTACCCCTGAGGTAACTGGAGTTTGATAACAGGGAGACTCCATGGACTTGCCTCAGAATTGCCTCTCTGTGGGATTTATTTACCGACCTTCATTCTCTGTTGAAGGTTTTTCCCAGAGGAATTTCTTGTTGAACATTTCAGGATTCTGTGCCCGCAAGCTGAGAAAGTCATATCAGCTTTTGAAAAAATAAGGAAAGTGAAAGCAACAACAAAACAAAACAAAACACACACACACACACACACACACACACACACACACACACACAAACACACACACACACACACACAACTGAGCCAGAGGTGAGGCAGACTCGGGGTGAGGCCCTGCCAACTCAAAGCCACAGTTCCCCCATCTCCCAGCACCAGTTGGAGCTACGCATGATCACATTGAACTCACATTGCCCTAATCTTCAAGGCGGTGGATGGCCGCGGACTGCTAAACATACATACAACTATCCAGCAGTTCTACTTTTGGGTATGCACCTCAAAAAGTGAAAAGCAGGACTCAAACAGATATTTGGACACTAGTGTCCATGGGAGCTTTATTAACAACAGCCAAGAGGTAAGCAATTCAAGGGTCCATCAGTGGATGAATGGGTAAAAATATATGACATACCCATACAGAAAAATTAAAGCATTAAAGAGGAAAAGAATTCTGACACATGCTACGTGAATGAACATCATGCTAAATGAAAAAAGCCAGTATCAAAGGACAAATATATATGATTCCCTTATATGAGGCACTTAGAATAATCAAGTTCATAGACACAGAAAGTAGAATGGTTGTTGCCAGGAGCTGGGGTGGGGGAGACAGAGAATTTGTGTTTACTAGGGACAGAGATTCAGTTGGGGAAGATGAAAATGTTCTGGAGATGGATGGTGGTGACGGTTGTACAACATGGTGAATGTACTTAATGCCACTGAACTGTTCACCTAAAAATGTAAACATAAATAGTAAATTTTATGCTATGTTTATGCTCCCACAATTAATAAAAAGACATATAAAAGGGGGATTTGTGGGATGAGTTACAGTCTCTGGTGCTGTAGTTGTCTCAAGTTGTAGTTGGTATTTGTCACTGCCCTTCTCCACCGCCTATTCTGAATTCCTTGTGTTTGGACAGAAGTTTTCTCTCCTGAGAATTCTGACCCTCTATCACATCTCCGTTGGCAGGCTGTGGTGACTTCCGTAGCCATCCACTGTAGTCACAGGGATTAGAGTCACTCAGAGGGCCCTGAGGGACTCCCTGACCTCAGATATTCTCCTCCTGGCTGCCTTTTTGAACAGAAATTCAGATCAAGTGAGCATCATCCCAGTCATCTGCCAATGTAGTAGCTCTCTTCTTATTTGATCTTCATTTTCCTTTCAGGGTCATGCCAGCTAGCCATTTTAAGCCGAGTGTTTGCATTTTCTGATCTCACCAAAAGAGGGCCTGATTGAAAGAAGTCAGAGAAGGGTGTGTTCTCAAGGCCAGTCTGAATTCTTTCCTTTCTCTCTTCATGGGATCCTTGGATTTGGAAGTCTTTAGTAATGGCCTGGGGATGGAAAAGGAAAAGGTGTGCAGTCTACACATTAAGAATTTTAAGGATATTTAGGTCATAGGGTAGTACGGAGAAGGAGGGGACGGAGAGAGAAAGCAAATATACAAAGAGGGTGAGGCAGTTGTAAGTTGTGCATATTTTCTTACTGCCTTTACTTACAGAGTCATTTTGAAGGCAATTCTAAAGTTCATACTTCATTTAGAAGGCTTATCATTTCAATTAAAGAGACTAGTCCTTGGGATACATGAGATTTTGTTTCTAAGTCTTCTTTCAAACAATCATGTTCATCCGAAATGTCTCCCAAGGCAGTCACTGCAATTCCAATGTGTATTTTGTGAAATTATGCCACCTAAAGAGATGTGTGCTTATGTTAAGGAGTAATATGAACTCATGAAAACAGTCAGCATCTGGCTTAGAGAGAGATGTGGACTCAGCCTGAACAGATCCTGTGAATCCCCCATCAGTGAAAATGATGCACTTGCAACGACGTGTCTAGAAATTCTCCACAGAAACCCTTCCTCAAAGGCCTTCACAAACCCCCAGCTTTGGGCAGACAGACCTAAACAAAGCAGCCCTCATTACACAAAGACGGGGCAGAGATCTGAAATGACAAACTAAGAGAAACTATTTTCACAGGATCCTGGTTTGATGGGCATCTGAACTCACTATTCCGCAGAGCTGGCTTCAGGACAGAATTATTGGGTCTGTGCCATCATTGTCCCTATGGGCTTCCTCTCATAGATGAGTAACACAGTAGGCCCCTGTCAAGCAGAGCACAAATGGGGTCATAAGTTGGAAGGTTTGAAGCCACATTTTACCAAAGCATTAACACAATCTTATCAGAATTCAAAAGTCCTAGAAACCAAAATAAGTCTAGAACTGAGGGGTTCCATGAAATATGTGGAGCTTATATTTAGTATAATATTTGCTTCATCCTTGAGAACAAGGAAACCTGGAACCAGTAGAAACTCAAGGGGTCTCAAATGTGCCACAGTGAATGAGTAGAGTGCTCTGGTCTATGGAAACCAAGATCTTAGCCAAATCTGCCTTTGTGAAAGCTCGCTTCTGGCCAAGCACCGTGAGGAACACACCTGTAGTTGAAAAAGTTAGGTTTATTGAGCTTGCTGAACATCTCATTAAAAGGGAGTTGGAAGGGGCTTCTTATAGGATTGGGGCTTGTTCTAGGTGATTCTGAGTAGGGTTTAAGAAGGTGGGACTGAGTTCTGAATTGGGCATTGTCCAAAAGTAGGGATAACTTGGTGGGCATATTAAGTTTGATCTGAGTGGAAGGAAGCTGGAGTTTTTCGTTGGTAAGGGTAGAAAATGTTTATGTTACAAGAGGGAGTGTGGAGTCATTTTGCAGTGGGAGAGTGGTGTTTGTGTCTGCCTTGTTCCCTGCATAGTCTTGAAATGGACTTGTCTGGACATTATTTTCTCTGAATAGTGTTTATGTTCACTTGAGAACATCAGGGCTCTGCTGCCAGCAAGGAGTTTTTTCACTTTCTTGAGATCTATACTATTTTTTCTTTTTTTTGAGTTGGAGTCTTACTCCGTTGCCCAGACTGGAGCGCAGTGGCTGCTCCTGGCCACTGCAGCCTCGACCTGCTGGGCTCCAGCGATCCTTCCACCTCAGCCTTCCAAGTAACTGGAACTACAGGCGTGTGCTACCACACCTGGCTAATTTTTTGATTTATTGTAGAGATGAGGTCTCCCCAAGTTGCCCAAGTGGGTCTCGAACCCGTGGGCTCAGGCAATCAACTCACCTCAGCCTCCCATTTTTAAAATTTTATTGAGAATGAAGATAAGTTGAATCTTTAAGTCAGCGACTAGTAACAGGATTCTTTCTCAAATCGTCTTTAGGATTTTCCTCTCTTGCACGACTATTAATTGGTAGGAAGTGCATATATGCTCAGAGTGAATGTCAAAACAGTATTTTACAATTTCACATTGAAAAGATTTCTGTAAAATATTAAGCAACTAAAAAGTGTTCGTTGCAAAAAAAATAGAGATTGTGTACGTGAGCTTGTCACATGTGTGCATAAAGATACTAGTTTCCATAGCTAAAATAATGCATGTGACAAAGGCAGTGGTTGGACACGGCCTGGACTATATTATCCAGAAATAATCCCCAGTTTCTTCATAACAAGCATGGAACTGATTCAAGACATGCTGATTCTTTGGGATTTTTCCAAATGCATAATTCACTGGCTAGTCATGTCGCTTTCTCTTCATTCTTCTTGTGTTTTTTGTTTGTTTGTTTTTGTTTCTTTCTTTCTTTCTTTCTTTTTTCTATAACTGTCCATTAAACTCATTCACGTTTTTTTCCTATGTAACATTTCTCCAACTGTGATATTTGGACCACAGACTTCAAGCAAACAAGATATCCTTTTTAAAATGCACATACTTGGGTCTTTCCCCAACCCTTTTAAGTCATCAACCCTAGGGATAAAGGCTTACAACTTTTAAAATCCCTCTGAATAACTAGAAAGCACATCACAACGCAGAGTACTAACCATTATATGATCATGGAAAGCTACTGGGGACACGCTCAGTGATGTATCACAGAAGCAAAGAACTGAGTACCACACCTTCTCACTCATAAGCAGACCCTGAACATTAATAATAATACTGTAAGAAAGGGAATGGCAGTAGAGGGACACTGCTAGGGGAGGGTTGGGCACATAGCATCAATAAGGGTACCTGATCTCAAACCAGACAAAGTGGGGAACAAAGGTAGACCCAAACTTTACCTGTATGATGGCCAATTGTATACCTAATTCTGAATCATACCCCACATCTATTAAAAAAATAGAATAAAGTTCAATAAAGTGCATCAATATCTGAGAAATTTCGTGGTGTAAGATATAGTGCAAATGGAGCACTTGACATTTTCAGACATGGTCTGGCCCAGATTGAATGTGATATTTAAAGTTCAATCCCTATATCTTTTAATGAAGGACTTCCTCTGCACCTGTCATCGGGGTCTCCATCTTGTCTCTAGATCCCCAGAAGCTCTTTATTCTCCACTCATACCTGCTTTTTTCTGGACACCTTCAGAGTTATCTCTTTGCCCATTTATTTCTCCATTGAATGTCATCATCTTTTCATGTCTCACTTCTAGGGACAACAAATCAATGTGGTTGATATGAAATGTACTTATGTCCACATATGAAGGGAACGCAAAACCCTGGTATTATCTTTTAGTTGCTGGGCCCCTTGTGGTACAGGCTTCTCCCACTAGGTAAATGTTCTAGGAACACACTGGCATCAATGTATCAGTTAACATTATTGTGAGAGGATTCATAGAATTTTTTTTTTTTTAGATTCTTTCAACCCATTTACCCATTTCATGATGGGAGATTTGCACAAATAATCTGCCGCACTGCACTGAGTGTTCAACAGTTTCTGACCAAAAACAACATGTTCCCCATGCCCCACCCTCTCTATTCAACTGATCTCGCCCTGAGCAACTTTTGTTGCCCTGGACGAAAAAAGTTATCAAAGGGAAATGCTTTGTGGTTATGGAAGAGGTGAAATAAAAAACATCGGAGGTACTAAAAGGGATCAAAATTGACAAGTTCAAAAACTGTTTTGAGCAGCGTAAAATGCGTCTCAATAGGTGTATTGCATCAAATGGAGAGTACCTTGAAGGTAACTGAAGCTTAAACATGTAAGAATACATACACAATTTTTTAATAAATAGATTTCAGGTTTTGGTGGTCCTCCCTTGTATATTTCTGCTTCACTGGAGAATGGATACTTTTGATTAAAACAGGCAAGGAAGTGACTAGTGCTCTAAGTTCAACCCATAGTATCCCAAGAGAGGAATTTCTACCTTGGGGAGCTTTTCGGAACTTTGAATTGCCTGCTACAGGGAATAGGTCCTTTGCCTAGAGATGGCACCAGATTTGATCTTCAGTTCACAGCATAGTCCGCCCTCCCTCCACCCCACTACCTCCCTGTAGGTCACAGGTACCCATTAACACTTAAAGATCTGGAAAGGACGTCTGTCGAGGTCTCCTGGAGCCCTCCCACATTTGCAGAATGGGCTTCTCCTGGAGTCACAGTCCTCTGTTCACGCTGAATTTCCTTGCCAGGCACCATCCAGGGAAGCATTAGAAAAAAATGTACCAGCTCATGCTTGTGGCTCCCTCGTGGGTGCAGAGAACCTTACACTGAACAGAAAGGCAGCACATGTGGTCCTCCGGAGAAGCCAGTCTTAATTTCCCCTGATAAACTACAACTTTCTATTTCCTCTCCCTGTAGAAAGTAGAGGAGGAGACATAAGCAGCAATGCTGAGGAAGGTGACTGTTTTGTGGAGCAGGAGATAACACAGATGTGGCTATATGGGGGGTCATCCCTGTTTTCAAAGACTTTTCTGATCTGTTCATGAGGAGCCATCTGAGTGTTTAAGGAATGTGATGGTCGAGACGTTCGTGATCAAAAAGTGCATGAGTTTATCCGACACAGAGAGGTACTGGGTTTTGTGACTTGGGTGATCTTCCCAAAGGAGGATTGATTTATGCTTCTATGTTCTGCTACGTCATCTGTGTCGTTTAAGATGGCAGATATTATTCTTTCTCTACCTATTTTAATGGCTTAGAGGCTCCCTAACGGGTTACTTGCCTTTCCTTCTAATTTCTATTTTTGTCACCCATTTTTCTCCCCAGCCACACATGCAATTCAACGCATACAAGTGTTTTCCAACTTCCAAGATGAGAGATCACTGTTATTGTATATTTCCTATGACACGATTGCTTCATAATGCCTTTGGTGGGAAGCAGAAAGGTAGCAGCCTGCTCTTTGGCTTTGGCTTTTGAGATTACCCATACCTGGTGGGTTCCACACTACTCCCAGCTATATAGACCCCAGCTCAGTTTGTTCTCAAGCACCAGGCCCCCTCCTTGCAGCTGGGAAACCTCCTGAAGATGGGCTAGTTCAGATGCTAACCCAAGTGTGAGAGCTGACTCCAAGTTGGTTTGCAGTAAACACAGCCTCCTGGGGATCACACCCTTGTGAAGTCCCTGCCCACACTGAGTAGGGGAATTTTGTGTGACCAGTAGCATAGGCAGAGGCAATGATATGTCACCTCCCAAGTTAGGGTATTAAAATGACTGTGACTTCTCTCTCTCTCTCTCTCTCTCTCTCTCTCTCTCTCTCTCTCTCTCTCTCTCTCCATCCCTCTCCACCTCTATCTCTCTCTTCCTCACTCTTTCTGCTCCCATTCTTTCTCTCTTCCTCTCTCTCCCCCTTTCTATTCCCCTGTTTCTTTTTCTCTATCTTTCTCCCTGTCTTACTCTCTCTCCTCTCTTTCTCTCTTCCTTTCTCTCTCTCTCTTCATCTCTCTCTATCTCTTTTTCCCTCTCTTTCTCTCTTCTTCTCCCTCTCTCTCTTCCTCTTTCTCTCTTCCTCCGACTCTCTCTTTCTCTGTTTCTCTCTTTCTGTATCACTCTTTGTTTCTCTCTGCTTTCTCTGAGGTAATCCAGCTGCCACACTGTGAGCAGCCTTAGAGAGAGGCCCATGTGGTGAAGATACTATAGTCTCGTATCAATATCCAGCAAGGATGTGAGGCTTACCAACAATTATGTGAGTGAGTTTGGAAGTGGATCCTTCCCACCTAGTTGAGTATTGACATAACTTCAGCCCCAGTCAATAGACCAACATCAGCCACATGAAAGATCTTCAGCTAGAACCACCGAGCTAAACCAATCCCTGATTCCTGACCTACGGAAACTTTGAGGTTGTATCTGCTTATGCTTTTAAGTTTGGAGGTCCTTTGTTACACAACAATGGATAACTAATACACCCAAGCTCCTGCTTTGTGTCCTTATGTCTTTATTTGTTCAAGTCATTTACCTTCAAGGTGTAGTTCCCCAAATGGACCTATCTGATGAGACCTTGCTGCTATAATTTTATTTATTATTGTCTTACCATGTATGCAATATTATGTCAGGAGCTGCAATGCTTAGAACACCAGTCAGCAATAGGAGGCACCCAACAAATATGTGTTGAATTAATGATACAAAGAACTTGAGTATTATGTTTTCAAGCCCAAGCCTCCAAACAATTTCCAAGAAAAACACTCAACCTACAAGGATATTGACAAGACCGCCACTAGGAATGTGTTATCACAGTAGAATGAAAAGCAAACTCTCAATGTTCCATAATAAAAATTGCAAAGTTCCCTGGCACTTTCCTGAGAGCCTCGTCTTCCCGAGTTCGCTGTTCCTGTGAATGAGTCTTTCGTGGAGAGTCTGGCTCCCTGCTAGTTGCTGAGGATACCATGAGGGTCCGTCCCATTTCAATGACTGCAGTCATCCTTCTGGCTTGATCCTCCCAGAAAAGGGCTGCCTGTACCCTTCTCTAGAGTCTCAGTTTCTTTGTCACTTTCCTGAGTATGTCTCAGAATGTTGGCTTCCTTCTTTATCTGGGAGACTCAGTACTCCATTGATGCCACTTGATGTGACTCTTCCTGGCAAGAAGAAACAGCTCTCACTAGGATATACTGGATATTCTTGTCCCTCTTTGGTGCTAATTTTGATGATTCACTTATCAACCACCATCCTCATGGCGTGACACCACTTTACCAGCTTGGACTTCCAGCCTTCAACCTGGGCTTCAAGAAAATTGTCAGGAATGACTTCATAAGTAAATGCAAGAATGGAGACTTCACCCCAGCGCTAGCCATCTTCCTGCAACTTTCTGCAGAGAGGGTAACATCCTTACCCCAAGTGACTATTTTTCTCATCTGGGCATGGTATCCTGAGGATCCTTGGTCAAGGGTGAGCAAAATCTGGCCATGCCTGTTGTTTGTGTATTGTCTACCTTTACTTTCTCTTATAACAACAGAGTTGAATAATTGCAAGAGATCTTGTATGCGCCACCAAAATAAAAGTATTTTCTGTATGGGAAAAAATTTATCAACTCCTGCTGTTTATATTGGTCAATGCTAGAAGTTAGCATTTTACAGAACTATCACCAAACGAGACAGGCAAGTATGACTATGATAATAACCACAAAACACAACTAGCATACCAACATTTTAATACCATAGGTAAGAAAATCAACTCAGTATTTTCAAAAGTACTTAATGAATAAATTCAATTAACCATTCACCAGAGTCCTAAATTTCCTCATATCTAATGTTTCTAACAAATAAAAGCATCACCCAAGCCCATATGCCAGAAAAGATCTCTTCAGTTTTAATTACATATCCTAGCATGCATCCCAGCATTCTCCATTTTTGCTGGGTGAGCTCAACAAGTCCTTTGAGCGTCATGTCCTCCCATTCAATCTAAATAGGAAGAAAAGAAGAAGGGGAGCCCATGTGCATGGGCATTTATCTTGGATCAGTCATCATGTTAATGCATTTTTATTCTAATGTTTTTGTAGATGAGGTAACCAAGTCCCAGAGAGATGAATCAGCAGCCCCCATCACAAAGATAGAACTGGCTCAACGGGGGTAAGAAGGAAGCTCTGCCCACCCAACGTCTGTGCTATGCCACACACCTCACAGAGCCACTCAGAGGAGGGCTATTGGTAATTCTGGCAAATCCAGGTGAACAGCAGTGCTTGGGGATACTGTCAGAGTCAAAACTAAAGTACAAGACAGGAGGTCATTACCTGGTCCACGCTGTCATGTTACCTGTGAGAAAGACCCCAGGCCGCCTGTGGAGCTGGCAAAAACCAGTGATGCGAGGGACTCGCCTCCCAGCTCTGAGTAGGGAGCTTGGCATTGAAGAGAACAAGGAGAGCCTGTGCACGGGAACCTGTTCCCACTCAGAGAACAAGAATAGGTTTGGAGGAGTGGATGGGCAGGAAGAAGTGGTGTGGAACATACAGCGTGGAAGAACTTACAAATCCGGGTGACCATTGGGAGCACCCACACACTGCTGGTGGGACCGCAGAAGGAGGCAGCTACTCTAGAAATCCATCCAACTGCTTCTCAAACCATTCAACATGGAGTCACCACATGGCTCAGAGATTCCACTCCTAGGTCTGTGTCCAAGAGAAATGGAAACACGAATCCATGCAGAAACTTGCACATCTATGTTGATAACAGCATCATGCATAATACAATTGGTCCTCCATGTTCTTGGGTTTTGCATCTGTGGACTCAACCAACAGAGGATCAAAAATAAGACAGACTGTGCGTGGTGGCTCATGCCTGTAATCCCAGCACTTTGGGAGACAGAAACGAGAGGATTGCCTGAGTTCAGGGATTCGAGACTAGTCTGGGCAACTTGGCAAGACCTCATTCTACAATAAATCAAAAACTTAACTGGATGTGGTGGTGCATGCCTGTGATTCCAGCTAATTGGAAGACTGAGGCAGAAGGATAGCCTGAGTCCAGCAGATTGAGACTGCGGTGGCCATGAGCATGCCACTACCCTCCAGCCTGGACAACAGAGTGAGACTCTGACTCAAAAAAAAAAATTATAGCTCTGTAGACACTGATGGGCAGTAAAATTTGACCAAGCCAATATTAAACCCTTAGCAAATATTTTTTTAAAAGAAAATAACAAGACAATAAAAAATTAAATATAGTCTAATAGCTATTTACAAAGAATTAACATTGTATTAGGTATTATAGGTAACCTAGAGATGATTTAAAGCATAGGGGAGGTTGTGTGTAGGTTATACGCAAATACTACACCATCTTATATAAAGGACTTGAACATCTGTGGGGTCCTGGAACCGATCTCTTTCAGACACTGAGGAATGACTGTAGTTAAAAGGTGGAAACAAACCAAATGTCCATCAATAGGTGGCTGGATAAAGAAATGTGGTTTATCCACACAATGTAATATGAATTGGCTCTAAAAGGGATTGAAGCATTGTAACATGCTACACCATGAATGAACCTTGAAAACACGCTTAGTGAAAGAAACCAGTCACAAAAGGCCACATACTATATGATTTCCATTGACACGAAAGTCCAGGATAGACAAGTCTGTATAGACAGAAAGTAGATTAGTAGTTACAGAGAGATGGATAAAAGGCATGGGGCTTCTTTTTGAGGTGATAAAAGTGTTCTACAATTGACTGAGGTGATGATTGTGTAACTCTGTGGGCACACTGAAGACCATTGGATTGAACACTTTACGTGAATGAACTGTGTGATGTGTGCATGGTATCTCATTGAAGTTGTTAAAATAAAATGATCTAGCAATACCACTCTCTTAACATTTCTTGCTCTAACCTCTCACATGTGTCTAGGTTTTAATTTGGAAATACCTTTGGGGATATAGAGAAACTGTCTCTCTGTGTCGCATGCCCCATTTCCTCTTACACAGAGAGCACTTCCACTCAGCTGAAAACAGTGGCGTCCGACACACATTAGCTCCCCAAATCCTAAGATATCTGTCTTCTCTGTATCCTTTCATAAGTACTTGTCAGCACAATAGAGGTCACACTGAGAAACAGTCATTATGAAAAATCAGAGTGGAGCACTAAAATCCACAGGCACTGAAATCCCGGCATCTCCTCTCTCTGACGTGGCTGGGGGATCATTAAGCCTGATGCTGTGCTGTGGTTTGAGAGAAAAACCACCACAATTTCCTGTGTGCAGGTCTGTCCCAGGTTCCCCCTGCATGCCGGAAAGTCGACTTCACCAAGGTCCGGGAGGTCAGGAGTATCTTTCATGGTCTCTCTGCCCTCGTCTAAACGTTCTGTAAATAATTAGACACAAAAGGCTTGAAAATAATAAAGCTGCCGTATTCTGTGGGTAGGACTAATTAGCAGAACTTGGTCTTGCTGATCATTAAGTCTGAACTGCCCCAGTGGGGAAGGGGAGACTGCCATTCTTGTCTAATATTGATATTTATGGCCCTTTGTTTAGCGGAGAGCAGATGTCTTCCTCTCTGCAGACATAAATTCAGAGTCTTCTAGTCTGACATAAATTCAGAGTCTTCTAGTTTCACATTCTCATCAAGAAATTATTTAAACACGAGGACTTTTATAAATAGTGTTACCTTAAAAAAGAAAAAAATATCAAAGGGCTGAACTTGTTAAAGGTGAATTTAAAAGTCTGGATGCCATTGATGGTGATGGTCCAAATGGGATAAAGCTGGCTCTGAGGGTAAGTGGTTGCGTTCATAAATATTCATGAATATTCATGCCACACTGCAACAAGAGAGAGCGCATCCCATAGAGAGGGCCTTGGTGGACAGACCCCCAGAATCCGTGCCCCAGGACCCCTGCCTGACAGCTTCCTGCTGCTGGTTCCCAGCCTTAATTGTCTTGTCTTTCAGTGAGAAAATAAGGGTTGGGCCTGTTTTCCTCTTTCCCTCCCCAGGGCTTTTATGCAGATCAATAAGATCAATTCCTGGATCTTGCTCTGAGTCTCCTGAGACAAGACCTGAGATTAATATTAGCGATTGTTATTTTAAAGACCTGCCTTTCCATCTTTTTTTTTTGAGGCACTGTCCTAATGGATACATTTTCAGTGTAATCTGCCAACCTTCCCTAAAAGTGAATCAAAATCAATTTTGGCTGAACACGTATCTGACAGTTAAGTGTATCTTTAAAACAATTGAAGACATCCTGCAGTGTCAACACAAACAAACAAACAAAGGTAGACAAAAGGTTCACCTGTCCCAGATTGAAACTCTGATAGTAGCCACCTCTCCACAGTGCTCCCTGTACAATCAGAAATGAGGGAGAAGAGGTGATAACGCTCCTTTCTGCATCCATTGTTCTGGGTCCCAGCTGCCATTCAATTTCTTTATGGCCTGAGTTTCCCATCTGAGGAGTGGGAATTGTAAATTTTGCCTTACTGATAGAAAAGGAAATACTTTTTATTTTTGAGATACTACATGATGGTGGGAATGCTTTATCTCACATTGGCAGAGAAATAGACAGCTGTCGATATATTTTCCTATGCTTATTCCTCAAACTTTTTCAAATAGTTAGGGAAAGTAATGCTATTTCTATTTTAGGGAGGAGATACAGCACACCATGCAGTTTGTCAATGCCACATGTGAAAGACAGAGAAAACATGAGAAACCTATCTTTAGTCCTCTGGTCCTATCCTCTACATTGGCCAACCACTGGCTGGACCAACCCTCCAGGCTCTGAGACAACCAAGAAGACCGTCTACCTGAGATCACTGAGGTTGCCACACAGGGCATGGCTGACATCTCCATCAGATCATTTCCAGTGACATGGCACCACTGACAATGCGAATTAGGACAGCCCTAGCCACAGAGGTCGCTGGCACTACACGAGTCCTGCCCCGGAGGGAAAACCTGACAGCCTTTCAGCATGCTAACCAGGTTCGAGGCAGGCAAGCACTGGGACATTGATTTTTGTCACCTGATTCTCAACTCACAACCTCAAGTTGCTGGTGCTAATGTACATTGCAGTTGGCACTAGAGTTTATTTTTATAACAACTCTTGCCTCAGAAAAAGCTTCAGTCCAGCCAGGGATGTTCCAGGTGCCACGATTAAAACAATGGTTATCTCACTCTTTTAGTTTGCTCTGAAATTCTTGAGCTTATGGAATAAGCTCCCTGCAACAGACAGCGACATTCACGGTGACACCGGCTGAATTGTGTTCCAGTGGCCTGAGACAGTGCCTATTATTTATCTCATTTTTTTCTGCACAATAAAACAAACCAAACCGTTAATCTACCATGAATGAATATTATTACATGCTTTGGTAGGGACACAAAGGCAAATTGGTTCACTGTAGAGAATATCTTGCTCCTCATTTCATATTAAAATGCCTAGAAGAATCCCAAGAGACCATGTCAAGGATGAAATTTATCCACTGCACTGCATTTGCTAATTTGGTAAGAGCTCAGATCTCATCTGCGGGACTTAATATAGAAATTCTTTGAACCTGAACAGACACATGGAAATCTTGAATTTATTCAATGCCATTTTCTTGATTCGTGTCAGAAAATATATAGAAGTATGCTGTCATTCCTTTATGTATATATACATAAACATACATTAATGTAGATATTCAAATCAGAAATTCTGAAATCATAGTGCACTTAGCTCCTTACAGGATAATGCCTCCCTAATTCCTCCTAATTTATTTCCCTTGATTCTTGAGGGAGAGGTACTATGTTTAAAGTGTAACCATTTTGCATGAAAAGAATGTGTTATAATTCTATATTGTAACCCTCAAATTTCAAGCAGATAATCTGAAATAGACATTCCAAGTTGAAGAATAAATGGTAAAGGCCCATCATCAATTGTTTTGACATGTTGTTAGACAAGCGGACTAATTTATAGTAGTTGGCCATCGTCTAGGCAACATGCTTCTGTGTGCTTTCGGGAGTAACTGAGATCATAACCACAGGAACAGCACGATCGAGGCAATAGAAATGCATCCCTTACATTAGAACTTCCCAGGCACCAGGGAAGTTGTATTCTCATTCTGCAACTGTCTCTTTTTCTATTCCCTGTTTGAACTAAGATGCAGGAGCAGCCTGAAAGGGAAGGCTGGGCAGGGCTGCACGTCACCTTCACTGCAGTGTACCTAAGTGAGTGACCCTTGCTTTTAAACGTGTGTCTGGGCACATATCTACTCCTGCCAAGGGATGCATTAAGAGCAGCGAAGCGAGTTTGCACAGTAATCTGTGCTAACACAGTAATCTGCTATCATGATGGTTTGTATATGAAATCAGAAAGATGCCCATGCTATTGTCTGCATTTCTCAGATTTGACTATAAAGAACAAACAAAACAAAACAAAAGAACACTCCATTTGCTGCCATTTGGGGACCAGGTGCAGTGGCTCATGCCTGTAATCTCAGCACTTTGTTAGGCCAAAGCAGGAGGATCACTTGAGCCCAAGAGTTTGAGACCAGCCTGAGCAACACAGCGAGAACTTAACTGCAAACAAAAGAAAAAAGAAAAGAAAAAATAACTAGACTTTGTGGCACATGCTTATAGCCCCAGCTATTTAGGAGACTGAGGTAGAAGGATCACCCGAGTCCAGGAGGTCAAGACTGTGCTGATCTGTGATTGTGCCATTGCACTCTAGCCTGGGTGACAGAATGAGACTTCAACTCAAAAAACAAAAACAGAAACACTCCATATGCTGCCACATGTAATGTTCCTTGACTTGTGAAGATGCATTGGTTCAATCTCAGCCTCCTTCACCATGTGGCTCTCTCCCTGTGTCTACCCATGTCTCTATTTTACCTTTAATCCAATTACACCACGTCTTGCTGGATTATAATGAAGGACATGCAAGAAAGCACGTGTACGGATATCAGAATTGTGCAACACAGAGTACCAACTCTAAGAAGCTCTGAGGATAGTAGAAGCATGGTCAGCAATGAGTCGTTGAATTACACAGTCCTTTATACTTCATCTCCAATAGAAACTTAACAGAACTTTGCAGTGCCCTTTTCTGAAATTCATTAGAGAGATCAACGATGGTGAATTATGTTCCCCTGACTTACTTATGAATACGTTGCCCTTGGTGAATTAAGACAGCACCAGACACATGTAAAGTTTGTGCCTCGTAATACGATGAAATTGGCTACCCCAGCCTGGGTAGTGTACAGCTTTCTATGGCTGCTGTGACAAATTATCACAAATGTAGCTGCTTAAACAATGCAAATGAACTATTTTACAGTTCTAGAGGAAAGAAGTAAAAAGTAGGTCTTATTGGGCTGAAGTCAAGGTGTTATCAGGGCTGTGTTCCTTCAGGAGCTTCTTAAGTGTTGAATAGTGCACCCCAAAATGTAAGCCCACCTGGAATCTCAGAATGTGACCTTACTAGGAAATAGGATCTTTGCAGATATAATTAGTGAAGTTAAGCAGAGGTCATACTTCACTAAGGTGAATCATAATATAATTATTGGTGTCCTTATAATAAGATAAAACAGAGATGCAGATAGACCCAGGGGGAACACGTGTGACAAAAGAGACAGGAGTTGGAGTGATACATCTTTACAAGTCAAAGATTGCCAGCACCACCCAAGCCTAGAAGAGGCAAGGAGGATCCTTTCCCTAGAGTCTTTGGAGAGAGCTTTGCCCTGATGTCATCTTGAATCTGGACTTCTCGCCTTCAGAACTGTGAGACAACGTTTCTCTTGTTTTAAACCACTATGTGTGGTAGATTGTTTTGAGAGACCTCCAAGGAATGAATTCAGGACAGCCCATTCTTTGTCATTTCCAGCTTCTAGAAGTTTCCTGCATCCCATGATTCCATGATTATCCTTCTCCATCTTCAAAACCAGCAATGACAAGTTGAGTTTTTCTCTTTTTTGTATCTCTGAACTTCTGTCATCATCTCTGCCTCTGGCCAGAACCAGGAAAAATTCTCTTATTTTTAAGGGCTAGTATAATTAGCATGAGCGCGCCTGGATATCTCTCCATCTCAAGGTTGTAACCTTAATCACACCTACAAAGTCCTCTTGCACATAAGGTGACATGCTGACACACACCAGGGATTAGGTCATGGACTTCTTTACAGGGGATGTGAGGATTATTCTGCCTATTGCAGATGGCAGAAAATAATGCCCTGTATTAAAGATGCAACTGTTTGCAACGTGACTTAAGAAAAACTTTTTAAAAAAACTAAACAATTGTTGAATACCTATTTTATTCAAATATGGGTATTTGGTGAGAGAAGAATAAAAAGTAGAAAGATGAATAAGGAAATCATATTTTAATGCTCTAAACAGATATGGGAAAGGAACCTTGGTAACAAGAACAAAGTCGTTTATTATTTAGTTCCAAACAAAGCACAGAAGCCTTCCTGAAATTTTTCATGGCTCCTTGACTGAAGTCTATAAGCAGAATCCCAGCAGTGAAACAGGTCTCTGGGCAGTCTGTAGTTCTATGATGACCCAGCCACCATAGGTCTCTGGGCACGGGGCAGAGATGAGCTCAGCCTGTGAGTGGTTTCCCCAAGAAGACAGCTTTTGAACTGGATCTTGCCTAATGTGTGCAGTTTGAACAGAAGAGCAAATGAGATTCCAGACAGCCAGGCCAGCATGAGTAAAGGCACTGAGGCGTGAACGTTCAATGAACAGCAAGAAGACCCAGTGGGATTTTTAGACTGTATTCAGCCTTGGAATGGGGGAAGTTTAATTTGCTTCACTTACCAGTGGCTACGGAGCCCTGAGGATGGCTATTCTAGATGGTTTTCTGTTTGTCTTCCCATTATTCAATACTGGAAGACCAAACAATAGCAAACTGCACACAATTATTTTCCAAGACCAAATCCAGAATTTTTTCCTCTTAAGATTTTCATTTGTTTTAAAAACAGTTTAGAGAATGGTTTAAAAATGGCATCATATAGCACTGATGGAACTTATGAAATACAATCATTTCTTGTATCTTTGAACTTACAAAGTTTGTGAGCTAATTAAAGAATATGAGATGAGAGGGAGTTATCTCAAAACAGGTTAAACGTACAACCTTCATTCCATGCTTATTTAGGTAATTGTGAAAGGTTTCCGGGTCATCTGCCACTGAGCAGATACATGTTCAAATTGAAAAACAGGGACTGGCCAGGGCATGGCGAATGTCACCCATCAATCCCCCACCCACTCCCCTCCCCTGGGTGCTATCCATCGGAAACTTCTCCCCCAAACTGGGACCTTGGAAACCTTCCAACACAGCCGGCCTCACTAAAGGCCCTGGGGACATTAGATCCTTAGGCATCTTGTATTTGGGAGGTAATTTGGAGCTGTCTTCCAAATCGAACAAAGTTGACAACCCAAGTCCACTCCAAATATAAACTAGGAAATTTGCCTGAAAGCTTGGGTCCTACAAACACCTTTCAATACACAGGCGGTTTTCTTCAGGTACTTCGTTAATATGAAATAGATTTCAAAGTTTGCCGACCCTGAATGGGTTTTAAATGATCCCAAATTATTATGTAAATTTGAGATGAATACGATTAATTCAATGAAATCAAATATGCCCTGTGCGACTTCAGGCTATGATTCTATTCCCCTCCGGAAGGCATTGTCTGGGAGTCTAATTCTGAAACAAAAACATAATTCCCTGTGTCAGTGAAATTCACTACACCTCCTCACTGCAACCTCAACCTCTTGGGCTTAAATTGTCTTTTTGCCTCAGCCTCAACTGGAACTATAAATGCCCCCATGCATGGCTTATTCTTTTGATTTTTTTTTTTGTAGTGATGAGTTCTCACTATGTTGCCCAAGTTGGCCGTCATCTTTTGGCTGAAGGGCAGCCAAAGCCTGGGCTTCCAAGTGGGGTCTTGTACCCTTTCCTGGAAAATGTGACTGTTCTTGGCCACCTGGGTGTGCTTTCATTTGGTTCCTGCACCCCCATGGGCCGAGACAGCAGCATCCTTGGCAAATAAGCAACCTGATGCATTCGCGGGTGTTAAGGATAAAACAATTCAATAGGCGAGAGGGAACATACAAACAAAAACAAAACAAATGCAAAATGAATCAATTAAAAAAAATAAGCAAGCCGGGCTGGGTGGCTCAGCCTGTAATCCTGCGTCTTTGGGAGGCTGAGGTGAGTGGATTGCCTGAGCCCGCGGGTTGGAGACCCGCCTGGGCAGCGAGACCTCATCTCTACAATAAATCAAAAAATCAGCTGGGCGTGGTAGCGCATGCCTGTAATTCCGGCTACTTGGAAGGCTGAGGCGGAAGGATCGCCAGAGCCCAGCAGGTCGAGGCTGCAGCGGCCGGGAGCAGCCACTGCACTCCAGTCTGGGCAACAGAGTGAGACTCCAACTCAAAAAAAAAAAAAAAAGCAGAAAGTCGAGGAGGGGGCTTGGGGCTAAGTGATTTCCACTCCAGGAAAGGTCATCATATACTTCTCAGACTCTTAGGGCGTGATGTATGCATGCCAGTGTAGATTTCTGGAAAACACTGACGAGGTCGTTTTCCACACTAGCGATTTGCCACTGTACTTTGAAAGGTTCCTTCTAAGCGAATGGAAGCTCTTGGGTCTTATCAGGCTCGAGGGACCTCCAGGCAGACAGTACCACCTCAGCCAGTGCTCCAGGGGTCATCTAGGAATAGGAAAGGTTGAGAAGGGAAAGAGTCAAAGGACTAGGTGGAATGATGAGACCTGCCAACTCTGAGCAGGTGACACACCTGGGATGCAGGAGTGTCATCAGCTCTCAGTTGACAGCACAGGTCCCTGACCAGGGAAGGTAGGAGCTGACATCAGGGTAAGAGAAGTAAGCAACCACTGTTTTGGCTTCTTTTTTGCAGGTCCTCTTAATTCAGGGACTTTTCCAGGGTAGGTGTGTCCCTTTCCCATTTCCCAGAAGTTGCAGGATTATTTGGGAGTTTTTGGCCCAGCTGGACTTGAACAGGTCCTGCCCCATGATGCTCAGGCTCTGTGCTGCCACAGATAGCACTCCAGGGGCACCCTGTCCCTACAGCCTGTCATTCTCATCCTGGGGATCAGTCATGTCTTTCTGGAAGCCTCTTCTGATGTCCTGGCCTGGTCAGCCCATGGTTACGGACAAGAGAGTACGCTACAATCTCTGTGCCCAATCTAGGGATGAATCCCAGACTCCTCCTGGCTTTTCTAGGCATACTGTAATAATATTATTATTATTATTATCGTCATCATCTTGATTTGGAGTCTCACTCTTGTCGCCCAGGCTGGAATGCAGTGGCATGCTCACAGCCACTGGGCTTAGGCAATCCTTCCACCTCAGCCTTCCAAGTAACTGGAACTACAGACGCATGGCACCACATCCAGCTAGTTTTTGTGATTTACTGTAGAGATGAGGTCTCACCAAATTGCCCAGGTTGGTCTCGAACCCCTGGGCTCAGGCAATCTTCTCATCCCAGCCTCCCAAAGTGCTGGGATTACAGGCTAAGCCATCATGCCTGGCCTGTATTATTATTTTTTGGAGATAGAGTCTAACTCTCTCACTGAGGTTAGAGTGCAGTGGCTGATTATAGCGCACTGCAGCCTCGACCTCCTGGGCTCAGGCTACCTGTCCACCTCAGTCTTCTGAGTAGCTAGAACTAGAGGCATGCACCACTGCGTCCAGCTCATATTTGAATTTTTTGTAGAGACAAAGTCTTGCTATGCTGCCTTAGCTTGTCTTGAACTCCCAGGCTCAAGTGATCCTCCTGCCTTGGCCTCTAATTATAGAAGTGAACCAATGTGTTTGACTCTACTGTTTTTCAGTTTTTATTATTTTTTTAGTTTTTATTTTAAAGATGGAGGGTACAATTCAGGGTTAGGCATACAAATGGTCATAGTACTGGTAAAGTCTGGGCCTTACTTTGGTCTCTGCTTCACCTGGTTTGAGATCAAGTACCCTTATTGATGAAGTATGTCCCTGCTTCCCCTGGAAGTTTCCCATTGCTGCCAATTCCTTCTTTTTTTGAGTTGGAGTCTCACTCCATTGCCCAGGCTGGAGTGCAGTGGCACACTCATGGCCACCCCAGTATCAACCTTCTGGGCTCCTGCAATCCTTCTGCCTCAGCCTTCCAGGTAGTTGGAACTACAGGCGTGCCCTACCACATTTGGCTAATTTTTTGATTTATTGTAGAGATGAGGTCTCACCATGTTGCCCAGGCAGGTCTCAAACCCATAGGCTCAGGCAATCCTCTCACTTTGGCCTCGCAAAGTGCTAGGATTACAGGCTTGAGCCACCACACTCAGGTGCCAGTCCCTTTCTTATAGTATTACGATAATTGTTCATGGTCAACTTATGAGTGAGACTATGTGGTACTCAGTTCTTTGTTTCTGTGATAGCCATTTTTTTAAATTATGGAAAGACAGGACTGTGAATGCTTCTTCTTGGCCATGCCTTGGAAGCTCTTAAGACAGTGGTGAACTTTCATGAAAACGCAACCCTGAGCACTTGCACTAGCATGATTTTTTCGAGAACAGCTATGGAGCAGAAGGAAGGCCTCTGTCAGGCTGCTCAGGATCTCACGTCTAAGGAGAACAGGAGAGAGTATCAGAGATGGCAGAACTGACGTCAGATACACCATGGCCCTTTTGACAGATAAGGAAACAGCTCCCTTATCATCACGTGTTTCCTCAGCTGGCAGAGCACCCTGGAACAGACGTCTTGCAGTGCTTATCCAGCAGAATGGAGGCCATTCACTGCATCCATTCTCAGGGACAGCCTCCAGGCTTGGACCTCACAGTTGTGTGGAGGCCATGCAGCATGGGGGCATAGAACCTTGGGGAGTGACTGACCACTGGAGGGTGGGAGTTTACCTTTGGTAGGGCCTGGCCTGTATGTGAACCATTCCATTTCCCATATGCGCTTCCTAGGGCTGCTATAGCAAATCACTACAAAGTCCAAAATCAAGGTGTTGGCAGAGTCACATCCCTCCCAGAAGCTCTAGAGGAGAGTCTTTTCCTTGCCTTTTCCAGCTAGTGGCGGCTGCTGGCAGTCCTTGTCTTATGGCTACTTCATTCCAACCTTTGCCTCTGTGGTCACATTGTCCCCCCCATCTGTGTTAAAGTTCCCCATGCCTCTCTCCTATGGGGACACCAGTGATTCTATTTATGACCCCTCAGGATATCCAGGATGATCTCTGCCTTTCAAGATTTTTAAATCAATCTGGTCTGCAAAGTTTTTATCTATAAGGTAACTTTATAGGTCCCAGGGGGTCTTCTTAGTCAGTTTAGATGACTGTAACAAAAATGCCACATTTGTTTATCACAGTTCTGGAGGCCAGAAGGCTCTAGATGCCAGCAGATCTGTGTCTGGTGAGGATTCACATCCTCGCTTGCAGTCACGGCTTTCCCACTGTATGTGGCCGAGAGATCATGGCCCTAGTGTCTTTTCTTACAAGGAAGCTAATCCCACTTGTGAGGGTTCCACTCCCATGACCTAATCACCTACTAAAGTCTCCACCTCCAAATGCCATGACATTGGGGATTAGGGTCTCAACATATAAATTTTGGGTAGACACAAATGATCCCTCCATAACACAGGGATCAGAGCTCATGATATGGAGGTTCAGGTCTGCAAGGGAGCAGGCACTTAGCTTTTCAGGTTTTCAGGGCTTGGCTCAGGACTGACCCATTGTCTTTACTGGCTTGTTTTATAGTTACGCTGTGTCACAGGCCAACCCAGCGTCAATAGAGAAAGCCAGAGACTCCAGCCCTCCATGCAAAGAGAGCCATGAGCATCTCGTGGTCAGTTAGGAATGCCCAGTGTCCATCTACCCCTGTCCACTTATTGATGGTAGGAATTATTGTCCCCTGACAAGTGATGTATACCACCCCTTCCTCTGGAAGCCGACAAGTCTCATTCAGTTTCTAAGTCAATATCTTATCACCTGCACCAGGGCTGTGCATGTACGTGTCTCTTGTCTATCAAGAGACCGTAGTGTTCAACAGATGTGCTATCTACCAACAACGTATCTGGTACACGATGGTGAGTCAAGAATGTGATAACAACAGTAGGCATTTGCGTTCACAGAAAGGAAGACCCACACCAGTCACCTGACCAAAGAAACCCTGAACTGTATCCAGGATCACGTTGCCAGTTTCCCTAGACCAGAGACAGGGCATGCTTCCTGCATGGGTTTCTGGACTCATCCTTAGACATGGTGCACTCATTTGTATTTTCCTAGGGCTTTTGGCTTGGCTTCACTAACTGGGATCTTAGTCCTATCCTTTGGACACCTCTAAAAAATACCTTTACGGCAACATCTACGCTATTGTTGGTTCAAAAAACTGGGCACCATATAGCCCAACCAAGTTAACACATAAAGCTAACATCACAGTCAGATTCCACTCAAGCCAGATGAGTTCGAGCTTGCACCAAACTGGACACATAGCTACAGTTGCAATCAGACCTGAGCTGGGGAGAATCCGCATAAGAGAAGGCATGGCAGGAAAATGGTGGGCAGGGCTTCCATGCCATCCACCTCAGCCAGTGCTGTTGTTTTCTTTTTATGGGGCCCCCATACTGGGAATTCATAAAAGCTTGTGTTAAGGTGGGTAGAAATATCTGGGTCTACAAAAAACAAAAATAATAAATAAAAGCTGTGTATATTCCATTTAGTCCCTAGATCACTGATTTCAAAGAGCAAACCTGCAGCAAATCAGATTTTTCTGTATACTCAGCTATGCTTGTAGATTTCAAATTACTTATTCAAATACATTCTGCTTGTCTCTCCAGTGTGTGTGTGAGAGCACTCACACAAACATTCATAGAGAATCTAGTAATAGAAGCTGTCACTCCTAGGAACTTGAAGTCTGGAGCAGTTCTTCAGTCCAGCCTTTTAATTTCTAATTTTCTGGTCCTGAGTCAATTGTACACTAACAAAGAGATGTCCCATATGCATCCTGGAGCCTGAGAACTGCCAGGATGGTGAGTTTCTTATAAATGGGGCCAGGTTGTTACCATGTGTATGTTAAAAACATTCTTCAACAAGCCTCCCTTGAGTACTAATATTCAGTAGCTACTAGGAAAGAAAATAGAACAAGTACAACCAAAGCTAACATCAGCTAAACCCAAAGGAGGGAATGTGTTCAAATTACAGAGTATGCCTTGTCCTTCCTTGGTGTTAAGGGTTGAATTGTGTCCCTCACAAAGATATGCTGGAGCTCCAACCCCCAGCATATCATAAAGTGACCTCCTTTAGATATATATCATTGCATCTTAAATTATGGATTAAAGTGGGCCCTCATCCAATGTGACCATTATCCTCACAAGAAGACGATGGGAAGAAAGAAGGAAGAAGACCATGTGTAGATGAAGAGGCTTCAGCGAGTCGAGGAACACCACAGACCAATGGCCAAGACTGGACATGAAGACGGGGCAGGGATAGACTCTGCCTTAGAGCCTTCGAGGGAGAAAGGGCCTGCTGACACCTTGGTTGGACTCCTGGGCTCCAAACTATGAGGCAATAAACTTCTGCTATTTTATTTTTTATTTTTTATTTATATTTTTTTATTTTTTGAGTTGGAGTCTCACTCTGTCGCCCAGACTGGAGTGCAGTGGCCGCTCCCGGCCACCGCAGACTCGACCTGCTGGGCTCCGGCAATCCTTCCGCCTCAGCCTTCCAAGTAAATAAATAAATAATGTGCATATTCCACTTTCTTTTTATAGGGCCCCCATACTGGGAATTCATAAAAGCTTGTGTTAAGGTGGGTTGAAATATCTGGGTCTACAAAAGACAAAAATATATGGGGGCAGAAGGAAGCCTTTTCCCTCTTGTGGGCAAGGAGGACGTTCAGTGGAATTTCATCCTTTTGGGGGGCAATGAGAATTTGCTCTGAAAATGTAAACTTTGATCACGCCTTTCCCCATTGAACTGATTACAAAAATCACCTTGAGTCTTTCTATTGATAATTATATTATATTTCCCCAAGATACTTATTTGAGTTTCTCATCACCCCAAGTTTGTTTCCATTTTATTACTGCATATTACTTGTGTTACCTAAATAAAACTTGGCTGTTTCCTTCCAATTGCTTTTCATTATCCAAATCTATACACTAAACCTTCCAGAACTCATTTGTGGTACACTGTAACACATCCCCAGACATTAGTAAAACCTCTGATTCCTCTCAGCTAATCCTGAAATACATTAAATATTTAGACTAATGGCGTGAGTTGGGATTGGAGAGAGGGTTTGCTCTTGTTTGGGCAGCAGTAAAATCATTCCCTCTCCACATATCATTCCCACAGATTTCTTCTCTGGTTTCTAATAAAAAATGGGCCACATTCTCCCACTGGATAGTTCTTTTATATGAGAAGACATTTCCCTGTTGAGTGGAGACAACTGAAAGATCGCTACTTTGTTGTTCACTTAATTGTGCTTGAGCAGGAAGGTTGATTAGGAGGGTGTTTACATCTCCTTCACAGAGTACAAGAAAACTGTCTACAACTCACACTTTTTTTTTAAAATGACAGGTGGCCATTTTGTTAAAAAAGAAAGAAAGAAAGAAAGAAAGATGCTGGGACGTGATTCCAGTCTCATGAGCTCACTAAAGCACAATGCCTGGAACTAAAGATAGAGAGCTAGTGGTCCTGGATTGCTGGGAAGCACATGCAACTTACTTCATGACTTTTTTTTCTGGAATGGTCAGAAACCATTCTGATGAAAACTGGCCAGGCACAGTGACTCATCCCTGTAATCTCAGCAGTATGAGAAGCCAAAGTGGGAGGCTCGCTTGAGGCCAGGAGTTTGAGACCACCTTGGGAAACATAACAAGACCCTCTCTCTGCCAAGGAGGAAGAGGAGGAGGGGGAAGAGGAGGAGGAGGAGAAGGAGAAGAAAGGAAGAAGAAAATAGCAGAGAGAAGTGGCAAGCACCTTTAATCCCAGCTAATCCAGAGGTTGAGGTGGGAGGAGAATTACTTCAGTTCAGGAGTTTGAATTCACAATGAGCTATGATTGCACCACTGTACTCCAGCCTAGGTGACAGCATGAGATCCTGACTATATTTGACAAAAAAAAAAAAATGACTGGGTGTGGTGGCTCACACCTATAATCCTAGCATTTTGAGAGATGGAGGCAGGAGAATTTCTTCAGCCCAGGCATTTGAGACGAGCTTGGGAAACAGAGTGAGACCTCATTTATTTGTTCGTTTGTTTTGTGAGTTGGAGTCTCACTCCGTCGCCCAGACTGGAGTGCAGTGGCCACTCCCGGCCACCGCAGCCTCGACCTGCTGGGCTCCGGGGATCCTTCCGCCTCAGCCTTCTGAGTAGCCGGAATTACAGGAGCGCGCTACCACGCCCGGCTAATTTTTTTTTTTTTTTGATTTATTGTAGAGATGAGGTCTCGCCTGCCCAGGTGAGTCTCGAACCTGCGGGCTCAGGCAATCCACTCACCTCAGCCTCCCAAAGGCGCGGGATTACAGGCTGAGCCCGGCGAGACCTCATTTACAAAAAAAAAAAAAAAAAAATCAAAACCAGGTGTGGTGACACACTGGTAATCCCAGCTACTTGGGTTGCTGAGGCAAAAGAATCACTGGAGCCCAGGAGGTTGAGGTTGCAGTGAGCCATGATTGTGACACTGAACTTCAGCCTGGAGGTCAGAGTGAGATCCTGAGTTGAAAAAAATGGTGGAAAGGAAGGAAGGAAATAGGGAAGGAAGTAAAAGGGAGGAAGGATAAGAGGGAGGGAGGGAGGATGGGAAGGAGGAAGAGAGAGAAGTCATTCTGGAGAAACAATGAGTCTTCCGCAGAAAAAGATAGAATTCGAAGACTTCCTTATGTCTGTGTATACCTCTTAAATCTGTGTATATCGCTTATGTTTGTGCACACCCCTTATGTCTGCATATACCCTTATATCTGTGTGCCTTCTTGAGGGCCTTGCTGAGCGCCAACTACTCTCTCACTTCCCTTACTCATTTCACACCAAATGCTATAGAGTATGAAGAAACCATTCCTCAGCCTCACAAGAGGGGGAGCAGCTGGGTCTAAGTCTAGTGTATGTTATTTGGATACAAAGAGCAGATTTCTTTTTACCCTGGTTGGACTCATCCATCTATACAGCTGAATGGCTTGTTTAACCATTTCTTGAAAGTTAGTGAGCTCACCTAGAGTTATTCATTGCCACATTTCTATCCTGGTAAACATTTACATGCATATTTTAAAATGTCATGAGACCTACATCCAACGACCTGGGGCAAGTCATTTAATTATCTAGGGTCCCAATTTTTCAGCTATGGAAAAAGATTAAAGGTGACTGAGACGATCTTTGAGGCATTCTTCCATCTTCTCCAGCACTGGGTATAGCAGTCTTTTATACCAGGAAACATCTGCCTTTAAACATGAATAAGAACAGTTTTTGGAAATTGTTATATCATAATAGATTTTGCTTGTTAGTAAGGTTTCCAAGATAGCTTTATAGGGACAGTCAGTATATGCATTTCAAAAAGAGACACATTTCCAGATTTTGGTGACAAGGATGGTAAGGACCACTCTTGTTATGATAAAAATCTTTATCAAATAATGAGCTTAGCCACCTGTGAAATGAGTCTAGAATATGAAGGATTGATCAATGCCATGCTGATGAGATCCATACACTTCTCAAAGTTATATGAAAGAGATTTGAATGTCTTCCGCTGTTTGCAAAGTATCCTTAGGAAGACCCAGGAGGACAGTCAGCTGTTGGAAAGCAGCCTTAGTTTTCTCATTGAAGAGTCACCTGTCTGAGGTGTTTTATGCTGTGATTTTAGTCATAGCCTATGTGGAACTCTGACACAGGACAGCAGTGAGTGAGAATGCCTTTCTGTGGTCAGCCTCTGCCCAGCGAGGAAGTCCAGGGCTTAGAGGACCCACTGCCATAAGCCCAGGAATGATGAGTTACTCTGGGGTGTTGCACTCCTGATCTCCAGACACCTTTTCTCCAAGCACTTACTGGTAACTCCTAATGCCAGGTGCCTCCTCCATGGTTCTAGAAGCATTTCAATAGCATTTAATGAGAATAAGCCAAATGCACAACTTTCTAAACCCATCCTATGTGCCAAGAATTGCACTGAGATACCACCTAACTCCAGTCAGGATGGCCATCATCAATAATTCAAAAAATAACAGATGCTGGAGAAGATGTAGTGAAAAGGGAACCCTTCTATACTGTTGGTGGGAGTGTAAACTAGTACAGCTTCTGTGGAAATCAGTGTGGTGATTCCTAAAATCCCTAAAAAATTGACCTTCCATATGATCCTGTAATTCCCCTACTGGGAATATACCTGGGAAAACTCAGGTCACTCTATCAAAAAGATACCTGCACACGTATGTTTATCGCAGCATTGTTCACAATAACAAGAACATGGAACCAACTGTGCTGCCCATCAAAAAAGGACTGGATTAAAAAAATGTGGTACATATACACAATGGAATATTACGCAGCCATAAAGAAGAACAAAATCATGCAGTTCACAGCAACGTAGATGGAATTAGAGCTTATAATACTGAGTGATCTCTCACAGAAACAAAGAGATGAGTATCACATCTTCTCACTCATAAGTGGACTTTGAACAACTACTGTATTACTGTAGGAAAGTTATTGAAAGTAGCGGGAAACTGCAGGGAGCAGGGTGGGGGGTGGGGGGTGGGAAGCTGAGATTGATAATAGTTGATATCCACCTGGGGAAGGGGGGACACACCTCATCAATAAGGGTACCTGCACAATGAACACTTGTATACCCAACCCTGAATTGTACCTCACACTTTCAAAACAAAAAGAAAGAACTGTAAGAAACACGTTGTGAGCATCATTTGAGACTCCAGAAAGTAGCCTCTGTCACTTCACACAGGGGAGAGATCCCTGTGCACAGAGGGATTAAGTGTCTTGTCCAAGACCACAAGTGCGGAAACCAGGGTTGGCTTCCAGCTAGGAGGCCCAGGAACCTGCAGAGGTCTCGGCCCAGGAGCTCCTCCAAGCCTGATTCAGAGAGAACTCCTTATAAATTCAGACTCTCCAGAGTCACCTGAGTGACAATGGACCAAGGGGTGCCTGTACTTTCCCATTTGTGGCACAATTTGTGGGTGTATTATGTCCAGGGAGGGGCTGCCGTGGGGTTCCAGCATGAATCCAAAGTTCACAAACCAGTGATTTTGCAGTTAAAGCATACAGATTAGTTTTCAGATAGCAAAATTTACATAAACGCTTTGGAATGTGTGCAATCTTTAAAATAAATTGAATGACTAAAATAGTTCCCTTGTTTTTAATTAAAACAGCAGGAGCTTTAGCAGGCTGGGAGGGTAAACGTCGTACTGCGAGTTTCACCTCACCCCTACTGTCAGCCATTTCCCTGACCGTACTGTCATCGGGCAGCTGGGCACCAGAAGCTTCTGTTCTTCTCGGGGTATTTACAGCATTTTACTCTGGCTGCTGTAACCCTTGCCTTTACTTCTCAGAAAGCCTCCTGCAAGACTTCAGAGGTGCTATGGAGTCTCAGTCTTCCAGAAATCTAAGAAGGCAGTGAAACAGAACACGCTTGGGTCTGGAGGATCAATGACTTCCTCTAGGGTCATTGGTGAGGACAGTGGCCACCTCAGACCTTCTTTTCTCCATGATATGTCTTAAGCCTTTCTCCCACTCCATCTCCCTCTATCCACTTTCACTCTGCCCACCCGCTGTCTCTTACTCTACCTACTTTCTCTCTGTCTCCCTCCTCCCTCTCTCTCTATCTCTTCCTCTACCTACTTTCTCTCTCTTACTTTTTCCCTTTCCCTCTACCTCTATCTACTCTCTGTTTCTTCCTCTATCTACTTTCTAATTCTCTTTCTCCCTCCCTCTCCCCCCTTCCCTCTCTTCCCCTCGCCCCTGCCCCTCCCTGTGTCCCTCCTCTTTTCTGTCCCCTCACTTCTTCTCCTTCTCCCATCATCTCTCCATCTCATTTATCTCCTCTCAGGGCTCCTTCAGGCTAAACACACCTTCCTCACTCAACAGTACCTGAGCGTTATCTGTGTCATGACTTGGGCTGAGTGTTAAATAAGCAAGACTGAGATCACAGGCCCTGTCCTCAGGCAACTTACCATCCTTTAATGGGATGAGGGGATCCAAAGGGAGAGGAAGATGGCAGGAGGCTCATGCAATGCTGGGGGCTCTGAGCATGCAGACAGCTGCAGAGCTGCCCATTCTAAGAGAACTCCTCGGTGCTGTTAACTCCTTCATGCTTTAGAAACTGGGCGCCGAGGACAGCTTGGAAGAGGCCTCTCTCCCAGGCCTTGCAAGTTCAGGCACAGGCGCTTCACAGATTTCAGACTTTCTGCACCATTCCAGTGTCTCCTATGATAGAGACATGGACTATGGTGCTTCCGTGGGAATTGCTTTTCGGTCAGTTTCACAGTCAATGCCAAGATTAGCATGAATGCAAAGAACTTGGAGTCATGAAGAAGAATGGGCTTCTGAAGCTTTGCATTGTAATGTTTTCAATGGAATTTTACAACCACATAAAAGTGTGATGGATAGAGAATATGATGCCCTTTCTGCTGATGCCCTGGACATGAAATGAGGAAGGCTTAATGTTCGCAGTAGGAATAACCTGCACAGAGGCCCACGAGGCACCAACACTCCCACCAGAGCAAGTGGAAACACCCCCTGGACATCTGTAGATCCAGACGCAGCACACTGCCAGACCCTGGCAGCAAACTCAGTAAAATTTGTTCACATGAACACGGGAGTGGCAGACATGGATGCCCAGGTACCTGCAAGCCCTCCACATGGTGGACACTTAAGTGCTTCACCCCATTAGGCTTTTTCTGATACCAAAAGTGACAGGCTTATAAATTAAATATGATTGGTTATCCCAGAGGTCTTGGTGGCTCTTGGAGAAAATGCTACCTACACTGAGCTACTGTATGCACCGTGACTACTCCAATTTTTCTTCTAAATGACAAAATTATTTTGGAGTGGAAGGAACAGAACCACATCTCCTGGGGTCCACAAAGACAGAGTGAAGATCTGGGTATTGAAGTCGCCCATGAGTTAGTAAATTTCCAGTGTGTTTATCAAAATAATTTCTTGTTTCTAATTAATACTGATTCTATATTAGTCTGCATGAAAACACACGGCAAGTCAGTCTTCAGACTTCCCTAGATACTCTACACTGTAAACAGCAGTTATATATGCAGTGAATGCTACCACTTATAAATGACATGGATTTTTTTTCTTTAGGTCAAAGAAGCACCATAAATAAGAATTATGGAAGTTGAATTTAAACACTGAATCTCTTTTTTTCCGTTGAAGAGGATATTGATTGAACTAAATAATGAATTAATTCAGTGCTAGCATCACTCCTGATGTGATGGTATTTCCCAAAAATATTGAGTCCTCAAATTTAGATCATATATGTGTCATACAAAGTATAAAAGGATTCTAAGTTAATTGTTTTGCTTCATCAGAAAAGACCTTGATTCTTGAAAATTTAAGACAAAAATGCACTGGAACCCAAGTAGTCTATTTTTTTTTTTTTTGAGTTGGAGTCTCACTTTGTCGCCCAGACTGGAGTGCAGTGGCTGCTCCCGGCCACCGCAGCCTCAACCTGATGGGCTCCGGCGATCCTTCCGCCTCAGCCTTCCGAGTAGCCAGAATTATAGGCATGCGCTACCAAGCCCAGCTGATTTTTTTTTAATTTATTGCAGAGATGAGGTCTCACTGCCCAGGCGGGTCTCGAACTTGCAGGCTCAGGCAATCCACTCACCTCAGCCTCCCAAAGGCGCGGGATTACAGGCTGAGCCACCAAGCCCAGCTCCAAGTAGTCTATTTTAATACAGGGTTTACAGAATAGCTTTTTCTACTCTCCACTTCAAACTATGGAGAATTATGGACTGTCTGCATAGATAAGTTAATTTCAAGTGGAGAAGAGGGCAAATTTAACAGCATATTTAACTGGTTTGAAAAAAATAGTTAATAGCAAGCTTTTGATTAGTAGCTTGTTCAATTGAAATATTATGGATTTAGGAAGTGGATACAATCTACTGAGCATTCCAAATATCTGAGACATCCCAACATGAAGAAATGATAAATGTTTGAGGTGATGGTTATCCTATTTTCCTGACTTGATTATTATACATTGCATGCCATGAATCCCATAAGTATGCACAATTATTATGTATCGATAAAATACATAAATAAATAGACGCCATCTGAAATAGTGGCCACCATCTCATTGAGGTGAGGAGTCCAGCCTTCTCCAGAAATTGTCCCACAGGGTCTTTGAGGCTGTGGGATCTGCTGATTGAATCTGTTCTTTTTCCAGCCAAGAGGGTATAACACGTTGGCTGAAATTAAAGCTGTTGAAGCAGAAATAATTCAATACATGTTTATTGGAAGCCAAATGTGAGGATCCACCTGGAAAGACACACCAACAAAGTGACTATGCTCCAGAGTCTGTTACAAGTCGGAAGGTTTGGATGGGAAAGTTTAGGAGAAGGAAGGGGGACTCCCCATATCAGAGCTTCTCTTCTCATTGGAGAGTTCAATACAGAGGTTCCAATCCTTAGCTACAGAGGACAAGATACAGGCTAGAATGTTCTCCATGAAAGACTACCAGTGAAACAGTGCTTCAGAAACAAATCAGTGTCCCCTTCGGTGCCAGTAGGTTACGTATTAATCAGTACCTCAGCAGTGTGAGAAACTCACAATGAGGTTTGAAGGACCCAGAATAAGATTCCTTAATCAGGGACAGGACATGAGCCAAGAATCAGAAGGAGACCTTACAGGAGGTTCATTTGGAAATCTGTCAGAGGTGACGTGTAGGCTATCAGACCCGTGTAAAATGATGGAGTCTGCGGTTGTTTTCTGCACCCTCAGTGTTGGCTGAAGTTGACTTTGACCATAAGAGGAGATAATTCCTGCCTCTGTTGGCAGCTCCTGACTTAGCGGCTTTATGATTCTCTGTCTCAATCAATAAAACTCAGTGCTTGCAGGAAATCAAGCAGGGTTGCCTGTGAATCAATGAGTTAGAGTTTATCATCACCCGTTGATCGGTCCTTTGAAAAGTGCAGCTTCTCTTCTGTCCCCAAACCTCCCTCTACTCAGCAGTGAGAGCCCAACTAGCTGGCCAGGTCCCCAGGCTCTCCATGAGACACGGCACTGCTTTGCTAGCCTCTCTGGTTTCCCACCTGGAGGCAAAGCTGACAACTTCCTGCTGCCATTATAAAGGCGTAGACACAGCCCACCCTACATTCAGGACATATGAGGGGAACCAAAAAAGACCTGGAATTTATTTTTTTTAATTGTGTATTTATTCTTACATGATTAAACTACAGTCACCGCCAAAGTACTCTGTGTTTGATGCAATACACCTACTGAGAAGCTTTTTCCACTGCTCAAAACAGCTTTTGGGACTGGGCTCGGTGGCTCAGCCTGTCATCCCAGCACTTTGGGAGGCCGAGGCGAGTGGATTGCCTGAACCCACAGGTTGGAGACCCACCCAGGCAACTTAGCGAGACCTCTTCTCTACAATAAATCAAAAATTAGCCAGGCGTGGTAGTGTGTGCCTGTATTACGGCTACTTGGAAGGCTGAGGTGGAAGGATCACCAGAGCCCAGCAGGTCGAGGCTGTAGTGGCCAGGAGTGTGCCACTGCCCTCCAGTCTGGGTGACAGAGTGGGACTCCAACTCAAAAAACCCCCAAAAGACAGTTTTTGAACTCGTCAATTTTTATGCCTTTTAGTGCTTCTGTCTTTTCTTGCTTTACTTCTTCCACATCAGCCAAACATTTCTCTTTAGGGACTTTTTTCATTGGGAAAAAATGTCATCAGGGAAAGATTGGGTGAATAGGGGGAATGGGGCATGGGAGTCATGCTGGTATTTGTCAAAAACTGCTGGACATTCAGCATGATGTGGACAGGTGCACTTGTAAATCACCCATCTTGACATGGGCACACACACTGAAAGACTCTCAAAATAAAAGAAAAAATTCACTGAAGCTGTACACAGTCTCTCACCATAACACTAATTGGGGTCCTAGAACACTTACCTAGCTGTTGAGTCCTGAAGCTGTAATGAGCTAATGAATTTGTGGTCTATGTTTCCTTTTGACCTGTGGCTAGAGTGATTTGGAATGAAAGCTTCTAATTCTCTTTGTAATTGTGCGAGTGGAAAAGAAAGAATAAAACTTACACCTTTCTCCATAGGGTCTGAATATTTGTCCTCTCAAAATTCACATATTGAAATATATTGAAATCCTCATCCTCCAAATGATGATGTTAGATGCAGCCTTTGGAAGGTGATTGACTCATGGGGTGGAGCCCTCATGTAGAGGACTGATGTCTTTATACAAGGGACCCTGGAGAGCTAGCGTGTCCTTTCTACCATGTGAGGACACAGCAAGAAGGTGCCATCTATAAGCCAATAAACAGGTCCCCACTAGATACCAAATCTGCCTTCCCAGCCTCCAGAACTGTGAGCAATACACTTCTATTATTTGTAAACGATGTAGTTTATGGTATTGGACTAAAGTTTAGTTTGTAGCAAATGGACTAAAACATCCTCCTGTATTAAAAGAATGTGTCTATAGCTGTAGCCCACATTGTATCTTTGACCAGCTAACCAAAATCTCTCTCTCTCCCTCTCTCTCTCTTTCTCCACCCTCTCCACTAGACAGACCATTTTAAGTAAGTTAGCCATAAGGATCATTTTAGCTAGGCGCAGTGATCCCCATCTGTAGTCCCAGCTACTCAGAAGGCTGAGGCAGGAGGATCACTTGAGCCTAGGTTGAATCCAACCTGGACAATATCGTGAAACCCTTTCTCTCTTAAAAAAAAAATCAGTCATTCTGTGTACACTTTACAGGTGGATACCTACTTTAAACAGGCACGTTTAAAACTCAAGAGAAGACAGTGTGTAACAAAAAGGAATGTGGCTCAGGGAGCAGAGTGGGCACCTACGAGGGTTTTCCTTCGTGTGTTTAGCAACCACCAGGCTGAGCACGCATGTGGGAAGGAAGGAGACACGGCTTCTGGTGTGTCTTTAGCATCCCGATTTCCTGAGCCTTTCAGTGGTTCTGAGTGAGTGACCATCTGTCTCCTTCCTAAAAGGAAGACAGGGAAGCCCTGTGCAAATACACAAACGAGCGAGTCAATCTGTGAGGAAGAAATGGAAGTGCTGAGAGCAACATAGGAATCAACTCTAAATTTGTACCTCTAACCAAACAGCAATCTAGCTAGACAAGTATTTAGAAACATGCGCATAATGAGTGGTGCATTTATCCATAAATACCTCCTGAGTTCCATAGCTGGCCCAAGATTTGATGGGAATCTTTGACGGTATTTGTGTGAAATGCATTTCTGAAAGGATACATTGTAGCTTTTCCTAGTTCAGAAAAAAAAAAGAAAGAAAGGAAGGAAGGAAGGAAGGAAGAAGGAAGAAAGAAAGAAAGGAAGAAACAGGTGAGAGGGATTTATTAGGGAAATTGTCTCAGGTGATCATGGAGGCTGAGAAGACTGATGACAGGCCATCTGAAAGCTGAAGACCCTAGGATGCTACGTGCATGGCTCAGTTCAAGTTTAAAAGTCTCAGAACCAGGAAAGCTGATGGTGTAATTCTCAGATCAAGACTGGAAGGCCTGAGAACCCAGATGGGGAATTGGAAGATGGCGTTGGTGTGAGAGAGGTCAGAGAGTCCAAAGGTCAGAGAGTATACAGTTCTGGTGTCCAAGGGCAGGAGAAGAGCATCCTGGCCAGGTGAGACAGAGGACTTCACTTTTTCTGCCTTTTTGTTGTATCTGGGCTCCCCGGCTGACTGGAGTGTATCCACCCGAATTGGGGATGGATCTTCCCCATCGACTTAAACCCCAATTGCCTCTGGAAATATCCTCACAGACACACCCAGTTCTTTAGGTGTTCCTTAATTCAGTCTAGTTGACACCTACAATTCACCAAGACAGTCATTGACATGAGGTTAGTTGGCCATTGCATGTTTTGCAGTTTGGACACAAACAAATTTGTCTCTTGTTGGCTGTTGGACTGCACATCGATGGGATAATTAAAATATTCTGGAGATGAGTCAGATGTGCTATCAATTGCATCCTTACCACTTGAGTACATATGCACTTCAAAAGAGGACTGGAATCCTAGCCACCAGACCGCCAGGCTGCACCCCCTGAATTAATAAAAATAAGAACTGGTGAAACTGTGAAAGAGGACTCAAGTGTCCTGAATAGCTCTGATAATCACTTTATCAGAGCTATTCAGCCTTGCAGAGTAGGGCCAACCGGTGTTTGGTTTTTTGTTTTTGTTTTTCTTTTTTAGGTGAGAAAATATAGTTTATTTGGAAAATAAATTCGAAATGGGGGGGAGAGAGAGAAAGAGAGAGAGAGAGAAAAAGGAGATTCACCTCCCCAAGGCAGGGGATAACCTGTGTTTCTTACTGCTCTTGCATTTGCCTAAAGTCCTCGGCTGTATGCGAGCCAGTAGACATGGAATCTTCTGAAGAAACTTCAAAAGAGCTGCAGAGAAGACTAAACTGGGTCCTCCGAACCATGAATACTGCAGCAACTCTCCTCCAGGAAACAGACTTCACAGCAAAATCTGACATTGTGAAAGTCATCTGTGTAAAGCAAAATCATTTTAAAAATTACAGAGAATGAAGTGGACTAAAAGAATGTATTGAATTTTAATTAAAGTTCTGGATTTAATGAGCATACGAGAGACCCTCTTCTTCTTAATCTATCTCTAACACTCAATTTAACAGACAATAGTTGTACAAACTAAAATGAAACATTCTTTAAATAATATCTTGTTCCAACTAATCCCTCAGAATTGAGAGAAAATCTTGTGAAAGCACTTAATATAGATTGTAAGCTAATAAACCATCAGCAAACTTAAGTATAGTGATTCTAATAGGAAATAAGTACATATATTCTATGGTTCTGTCTAAAAACCTTTTCAAAAAATGAGAACAGTGCTTAAATACTATACAGGCACTTTTGTTCAGTCCTTTTACTTTTCATGATTATGTAGTTATTTCTGAATTGTCCATAGAAGTTTTTTCTTCCTATTAGAATGTCATTTTAATCATACCAGAAATCTCATTTAATTAGTTATAAGAAACCTACAATTATAAAACTAGGACTCTGCTTCAGGTGTAGAAATTCTGTCAGCAAAGACTTTCCAGAAACATTGGCTGGTGCCTGTTCTATGACCCTATGAAATCCAAACCTTAAAATATCAAATAATATCACTTCCTGGCAGTGTGGGGACCATGACAATTTTGTAATCTTAGGGAAAAAAAACACTCTTGAACTTAAAGGTGTGCAAAGAAAACACAGCAGGAGTGAACCAGATACTCCTCCAGGTCCAAACTCAGTGAATCAATTAATTGATTCAATAAACGCATTCTGACAGAGAAGCCGCCATTCTAGAGTTTACAAGCTTCAAAAAGGAAGTTAATTCTTAGCCTTAGTGGTGTACGGCTCTAGTTTTTAAAATTGCACAATAAGGGAGTATCAATATACCAATAAACATCTCTTGTGACACTCAAGTAAATAGCAGTGGTAACTAAATCACACCATGAGACTTACCGTACCCAACCAGAAAATGACAAGACATAAGCCAAAACCCATACCTTAAAGGCTGAGGGAGACTGTATTATGGCCCCCAATTCTCCACCTTTCCTTTCATCCACACCTTTCAGGACCATATCATGGACAGAGTACAATTCCCTCCCCTTTTCTTCGGACTTGGCCTTGTGCCTTGCTTTGGCTGATGGCCTATCAGCGGTAGAGAACGCCAGTTCTAAGACCTAGGAGGCCTTTCACTGTCTTAAGTCTCTGCCATCGCCAGGAGAAGAACTTCCAAGGGTAGCTGCTGGCCCTTCGGCCTTGGCTTCAGAGTCAGACGTGTGGGCTAGACCTGGACCACAGATGTACAGTGCGAAGCAGAGCCATTGGCAATGAGCCAGGCTAGAGAAGCAGAACCTTAGAAGACCAACAGACACGTAACCAAGATAGACCACTGTTGTCCCAATGCACTGGAGCTGGGGGTGGTGGCTATACACCAATTGCTAGCTGATACAGAGGTGGATGACCGACTCCAGATGGGGCCGTGGACCATGAGTGGCACCTTGTCCTGCCATCATTGTCCACGAGCACCCACAACACATCCTACAGACAGAAGCAATAGTACTTTATACCCTGAGAATAATAAAAATAACAGGGTCACTGTGGATAGCACCTGTCTCCCAAATAAATAATACTTTAGGCCTTTTCTGTAAGTTCCTGTCTCCTTAGAAGAAACAATAGTATCCAAGGTTATTGTAACAGTGATCTCTGAAGATGCAACATGACTATGAGAATGTGGCAATTGTGTTACAAATCACTATTTCTCCGCCATAATTAGATAGTAATAAAATCAATGACCTTAGTGGTTTTGATTTTTTTCTTTTAAATGTCTGTATTTTTAAATGAATTTTGAAATAAGGCAGACCTGTGTGCTGGACTTCTTTGTATCTGTCTGTGAGCCAAGTTGTTTTCCGTTTGAACACACTTAGTCTGATTTTTCTTTTTGTGATGAACGCCTGCCTGCCCCCATCTGGTGCGTTAGTTTACTCCACGCACCAGAATCTCTTTTTCTTCTCTAGCCTAATCTTCTCCCTTCTGGGAACGCCCACAGTGTTTTGTACCTCTTTTTACAGCATGCATCATTATTATCTTCTGGTTTTTTGTGTTTTGGAGCTCAGGCTTTTACTCTGGTATCAAAGCCTCTGACTCACAAGAGGTGCTCAGTCATGTTTTTGCATTTTTTGCATGGCCAAACCTCAGGCACATCCTTTCTTAGCAACTCTTGCCAACATCATCAGCAGAGCAATCCCATAAAAAGACGTTTGTTCATGCTCAAAGGCAAGAAAATACAATGCTTGTCCAAAGGCTAAAACTCAGGGCTCATGTCCCTTTGGAGTTGGGTCCTGTTAGAGTGGTGCCCCTCCCATAAGACCCCAATGGACAAATGAACTTTGAGGCCCACTTTCTTTTGTGAAAAGGGCTTACTAATAATGATCTTATACATTTGTTACAAATGTTAAATGAAATCATGTGTATAACGGGCAGCGAGACCTCATCTCTACAATAAATCAAAAAATCAGCCGGGCGTGGTAGCGCATGCATGTAATTCTGGCTACTCGGAAGGCTGAGGCAGAAGGATCGCCAGAGCCCAGCAGGTGAGGCTGCGGTGGCTGGGAGCGGCCACTACACTCCAGTCTGGGTGACAGAGTGAGACGCCAACTCAAAAAAAGAAAAAGGCCTGGCATCTACTAGGTTCTTTCATCAAGGTTTGCTAACATTATGAACCAGCAATGGGTTCCTGACCAAGTGTGGGTCTGTCTGGTTGCAGGACAGCATATATATAAAATGACAGTAGTTATCATCCAGATCATAATGTCCTTCTTCAATAATATTCAGGAGGCAGCTACATTATCCCTAATTTTAAAAGCTGGCATTG
Source organism: Cephalopachus bancanus (assembly GCA_027257055.1). Taxonomy (NCBI): domain Eukaryota; kingdom Metazoa; phylum Chordata; class Mammalia; order Primates; family Tarsiidae; genus Cephalopachus; species Cephalopachus bancanus. The sequence goes on along the minus strand of JAPVLO010000011.1, from coordinate 7,916,523 downwards.
TTTTTTGAAGAACTGAACTCATGCTATATTTTTCTAAACAATAAGAACACCTCAGTTTCAAAACAGGAGGGCTGAAAGCTTGGATATTGAAAGTTTTGTTTTTAATCGAAAAGGTAGTCTGAAACATTCAGCAGCATCACACAATATAGTAGTAATTTATCATGTCAGATATGCTTACATGTAGGCTGGGCACGGTGGCTCATGCCTGTAATCCTTACACTTTGGGATGTCAAAGTGGAAGGATTGTTTGAGGCCAGGAGTTCAAGACCCGCCTGGACAAAGTAAAATCCCATCTCTATTTTGATGTATAAAAATTTTTGACCAGGCTCAGTGGCTCAGCCTGTAATCCCAGCACTTTGGGAGGCCAAGGCAAGTGAACTGCCTGAACCCACATGTTTGAGACCAGCCCAGGCAACTTGGTGAGACCTCATCTCTCCAATAAATAAAAAATTAGTTGGGCATGGTAGCACGAGCCTGTAGTCCCGGCTACTTAGAAGGCTGAGGCGAAAAGATCTCCGGAGGCCAGTAGGTTGACGCTGGGGTGGCTGTGAGTGTGCCACTGCACTCCCACCTGGGTAACAGAGTGAAATTCCAACCAAAAAAAAAAAATTAAAAAGGTATGCTTGCATGTGAATTGTCTAATAATTATTTCTGAGCTGCTCAAATGATTCCATTTTTGCTGAATCTCTTCCAAATTCATGTAGGAAGTGGTGAGGGCAACGACAAGGGTGTCTCAGCTTCCCTGGGTGGCTACACCTCTATCTTGGATGTCAGGTAAACCTCCTTGGTCATGGTGCTGCGGATGAAAGTCCATCCATTTCTGTCTCTATCGAGTGGGGTTTTGTGAAGCACTCCCAGTAGATGTGGAAGCATACACTTCTATGGCCTTCTTGTTAAATAGCAGAGCAACAACCACACAAGCTTACTCAAGTATTTCATCAAATAAGATTACAAATCATGCATGCAAAGCTGTTGTGTATGAATTATAAAAGACATTTATAGCAAATTGGATATACTAATCACTCAGTCAATGTATTTCCAGATCTCTTTATTGTCAATGCAGATTCATTACCAAAATGAGCAAAAATCATACGGTGATGTAATGAAATTAATGTGAGAAGAAAAACCCACTTAATTAAACTCCCTTAATGGCTTATAGCACAGCTCAGGACAGTTATAGATTAAATATCCAGGACGATGTGCAGTAGTGAAAAAACTGCTGGATTCACAGTGTGACATTCAGTGGAGGGGCTTAAGAAGGTCACAGTAACATAAGAAGATTGAAGGAGATTATCACCAGGGAACCCCTGAGGTGACTGTCTACATGGCTCCAGGTGGACTCAATTAATTACAAGGAAAGATAAGCTAATAGGTTGCAACAAATGTAAAATATTAAAAACCAATAACCTCAAAATATCTGGTAATAGACTTCAGACAACCACCTTAAAGCAGAATCTTTTCAATAATAGATGCTTGAGATTGCCTTTAAATTTTAATCTAAGCACTCAAATTCTTATGCCAGCCTCCAATGACTTCTTTTTCAGCTAAAGAGAAGTTATTTGGGAGAAAATATAAGCATAAAATGATAATTTTTAAAAAGATCTATGTGGTAGTCTACCCCACCGCTCATAAAGTTGACTAAGACTTGAGAATCATTTTTTAGGGCATTCATTCTTGTACTTGAATCTTTCTAGTTCGTGTTTCTTGTAGCATGACCATTACATAGCTTACAGTGAAATTTTAGGTTGGCATGGTCACGTGGTCTCTGTCATATTGCAAAGTGGAACTGAATATAGGGCAAAATCATACATTGGAGCTTTCACAAAAGTTATAGTGAAACCTGAGGATTGATGTCAATATGGAGGCCTCTAGAATGTTCTCCATTTCTTGCAAAGCCACCATGATCTCCAGTTACATTCATTCATTCATCCACTCAACAGAAACACGAGTCCTACTCTGTGCCAGGCACTGGCTGGTGGTGATGGGACAGTGAATGTGACACACAGTTCTACCCTGGGCATTCTTTGATCTATGTAGGCCAACAGGAACTGGAACAGGTAATTACAATACAGTCAGACTTCTGTGACCTTGGAGTACTCTGATGAGATTGGAAATGGACATATACAAAGTGAGAGAGAGAAAAGACATAGGACTTTTCATCAAAACAAAGCAAGACTCCACATGTTATGCTTTTGAATTTTTTTTTTGCCGCATTTCTATCTTGTCAAGAAGACTATATCCTTTTTAATCTTTCAGAAATATTAAATTAGTACAAGACTTATGAAAGAACTTGGCCAGTTCAAGTCGATGGCTTGAAGGCCATCACAAATCACTAAAAGGCATGCTTGGACCATCAGCTGACAGAGTGATATGGGGCATGTGCGAATCTATTTTTGTCAGTGATGACAAACATTCCAATTCAAGCAATAACTGATGACCAGCCCACATCAAGCTGTCCATTGCCTGTGCTTTGTTTGTGATAAGGGCTTTTCGATTGCTCTGCATATACTGGTTTGCACTTTTCTCCTGAGGTGTTAATGTCTAATAATAGAGTAGCATCCAGAACATGAAGGCATCTCTGTGAGACCTTGCCCTAACTCTTCCAGGTCACATGCAGGCTACAGGACTTTGTAATTTGGTGATGAGGTGCAATTCACCCTCCATAAACCCTGCAGGAAACTGCAGTTGCAGCAAGATATGGACAAAGCAAGGAAGCATCTCCTGTGAGGACTTGAGAAAACAGTGCTGAGCAAATATTGGCACTGGTTGAAGGCTTGAGGCCCACACCCTCAGGGCCGATAGTGGGCACAGATGGCTGCAGATGCTATCTGAGGTGGTTGGTTGTGCATCTCCATGGCCCAGTGGAGAAGGGGCCAACTTTCCCATGCACCACGGTCTACTTGAACCCAGACTGCTTCTGAGTTCATACACAGTCCCACACTCATGTGTACAGACAGACCCAGCCCTTAACCACCATGGTGACTAATTCTACACTCTATCTTCTGGGATTCCTCTTCTTCCAACATTCCTTGGCCACCCTTTGGTATCTCTCATTTGGACAAACATCCTAGCACATCAGCTTGAGAGCAGAAAGAGCAGAGAGACATGGTCTACCTCTTTGGTGTTTCTACCAGCTGTACTTAAGAGACACTGGCTCATGGCATCTTTATTACCATTTCCCTCAGATAAGAATTCTAGGGTATCATTTTTATTAGCTTATGTATGTGTTAATCATTCTAAATGAAAAAAATGCTATTGTTTATCAAGAAGAAAACATTCCGATTAAAAACATAAATTAACCTTGCAACAATTGATCAGATGGTTGAACGTATCTCAATATGCTGCATGAAGAAATCAGCATTTTCTTAGTTTTTGAAGCACCACTATGAATAGACCTGTCCAGATGCACATTTCCATAGAAGATGGCATGATATGCTCAGTGGAGACAGTTAATCTTATCACATTGTTATTAGAAATGTCCAAGCAATAATATTTGAAATGCCTCTTTGATTTTGCGAAGATTATGTTAGGCCATGTGTTCAACTGAGAATCGACCTCTTTTACAGCATTTGTTGTGTGAGCATTTAATGAAAGTGCTTGGGCTAATTGTCATTTTTTGAGGGCTTGAGGCAACACAAAGGCTTGGTTTGACTAATGACCCTTATGAATCAGCAGTGCTACCCTGTGTTGAGCTTTACTGATCATTGTAAGGATACAGGTAATCACAAGGTATGGCCCAGCAATGGAGACCTGGGACCCCAGCTAGGGTCCCCAGGTTCTTTCTTGTCCCATCAGGTCTTACTGTGGCCAAGATTAACATAGGAAGTTTTCAGTAATATAGTGAGCTCCATTTCTTGCACAGAACAGGAAGCATTATTTGGCCATGAAACATATCTACTTTATAATCAGTTACATAATTTCCATGACATTTTCAGGGGGCCATGCCCATAAGTGCCTAGTTTTAGGTCTGTTTTCTGTCAGGAATTTTAGACCATCTTGTACATACTGCTAAAAGCAACTCATGAAAAGGGTAACCTTAAGGACCCAGGTGTCATAATGTGTTTTTCCAGAGGCCTGTTAATAGCTTATTTACAAGAGGATTTGACCAGTTTATTCTCTATCAATCAGGTGAGCAGCCTATCCATTGATTGATATAGCAATCTATTTATCCATCCATCTAGGTATTTATATTTCTACCTACTTTTCTATCTCTCAATAGATTTAGAGAGCCAGAAAGAAAGAAGCCTTCAAGAGCATACTTACCTTATTAGGACTAACTAAAAATACTTTCACTGATATGAATATACATCTTTTTTAAAGGTAAATAAAGCTTCTTGAGAACACTGGGCAAGAAGCTATTTAATAAGTGGCATGTCACACACTAAAAGCTCAGATTTGAACTACCTCCAGGCCCTCTGTATAGTCAGCTGGGGAATGCATCGCTGGCCTTCCAAGGTTTATTTCATTCATTCTGTCTCATGACCAGCACACATAAACACTGTGCTATGGGGGCACAGTAGACATTTCTGCCTGCTTTTCATGACTCTTTCCATATGAGAGGTGCTCAGAGCCAGAACCCTGCCCGGCCCATGTGGGCTTCTGTGGGCTCTGAGGGCTGTGCCATGCCCTCATCTGCCCAGATGCTTCTCCTGTTTCTGACCTGAGAATACTCCACAGATGCCCCACCCATGTAGCCCCCTTGCAGAGTGCTGATGGCCCAACCTACCATGGACATTCCTCTATAATTACAGAACACCTTGCAGGGGTGCATGCCAGGGAGAAACGAATGACCCCTCCTGACAGAGCCGCCGCCCAGGGAGTACCTCTGACGTGAAAAGGAGGTGGGAGTGGAGCAGAGTCATGGTGAAGAGTCGCTTTAGTTGTCCTCAAAGCATGAAAGACATTCCTGCCTGGGCTGCAGGGAAACAGTTCCCATCTTCACGGCAAGGAGAGGTCCCAGGTGTGCAGTTGCATCTGTCCAGAACTAGGGGAAAACCCCTCTCTGAAATCTGCCAGTTCAGAAGTTAGACAAGGAAATACAGTTGTTAGAGCTACCAAAACCGAGCTAACACCATGTACTTCGACATCTATGCCCCGAGGTGTTGCTGACACTTTGTTTTTCACAGCGTGACTCAGGTGCAAAGAAGTGACCCACCAAGAGGAGCACATGTGGCTCAACCCAGGGCATGGCATGCAAGGACAGACGCCTTCAACTTAGAGCCAGGAAAATAAGAGAACGGGGTGGTGGAGGTGACAATTCCATTAGTCCTATATTGCCAATGGCTGTTCTCCTATACTTTGATGGTATATATTTGCTTAATATACAATGCTAAGTGAACAGCTTAGTAAAGTGGTTATAATTCATTCCACAATGGGAGGTTTCCTCTTTCTCAATTAACCATGTGTTTTCATGTCATGAGTAAAACTGTCTTCTCAGAAACCTGAACTGAGTGGCTTCAAATCTTTATTTATGGTGACAGGTCTGAAGTCATGTTAGCAGCGAGTATTTCAGAATAGTGTTTGGATGTGTCTGTTCTTACCTGAGCTGCTGGAATCGCACACCTGGATTATTGTAAATATTAAATTTTTTTCATTCTGAATCGTAGGTTGCCACATGTTTAGGGGAGAAAGTACCCAAGCACAGGGAGTGGGGTCACCTCCCACCCAGGGTTTCTGTCTCGGTCTGCCCAAGCTACTAAAACAAAATACTGTAAACTGGTTTCTTATAAGCAACAGAAGCCTATTTCTCACAGCCCTGAAGACTGGAAAGTCAAAGATCAAGGTGCCTGCAGGTTTGGTGAATGGTCAGGACCCACTATCTGGTTTATAGAAAACAGCTCAAGTAGTGAAATTGCAGCTTGCCCTCCATCCCCTGTTGCTGACAATCCTTCAGCTCTGCCATCTCCCACTCTCTCTCCCTCTCCCACCTCTGGTCAGGAATTCTTCTTGCCTGTTCACTTGATGCCAGCTCCTGTGTGCCAGCTGTTGTTCTGTGCTGTACGACGACTGTACTTTTCAAGGTACTGTACTGCAGCATTAAAAATGTTTTCTTTATTTTTTGTGTTTTTTTAAATGTATCAGTATTATTTGTGTGAAAAGTTTTGTAAGCCTATCATAGCGCTGCACTGTGTTGCCAATTGTGAAGTTGTATACCTAGGCTAACTTTGTTGGACTTGACAGATGTATTGGTCTTACAAATGCCTTCTCGGAACAGAACTCGTTCATATGTAGGAGACTTACTGTAACTCAAAAGCCCGACATCGAGCCCGAAGTTACTAGGTTTATTGGCAAATATACAAATGTTCCACTGGTGATCAAGAAGGCTATGGAGGTACACATGGTATTCTTGGGCGGATGTCCTTTCAGAAGGCAGTCAAGACTCAGTGGTGAGACCAGCACAGAGGTCTGTGTATTCATGAAAAGAGTAGGCAAGAGCTGCCTTTCGACTCCCTGATTCTAGACTTTGACCTGGTTTCTCCTAAAATTAAAGACAGTGTTTCTCAAACAACAATGGATGCTGGCGAGGATGCGGAGAAAAAGGAACGCTTCTACACTGCTGGTGGGAATGCAAACTAGTGCAACCTCTTTGGAAGACAGTGTGGTGATTTCTGAAAGAACTAGAAATGGACCTTCCATAGGACCCAGCCATTCCCCTATTGGGAATATACGCAGCAGAACCCAAATCATTTTACAGAAAAGATACCTGCGCACGTATGTGTGTTACAGCTCCATTCTGCAATGGAAGGATTCTGGACTCCCTGGAGAAATGGCTGATACTAGGACAGGGGCAAGAAACATGCAAGATGAATCTTGAGCATCTTCTGATAGTGCCAGGAATTAAGGAAGGAATGAATGATAATAACAGAAAATAAAATATTTTTATAATAAATATTTAATAATAAAAAATTTAAAGCTATGATGAGAGAGTCAGCCAAAAAAAGCTCTCAATGGTCAAAGCTGGTTTGAGCAATAAAGTGCATAAAGTGGTAGGACTCATAACCCCAGAGTGACTACCTTCAGAAGAGTACAGTATATGGAGGGTACTTGACAGCGGACACACATGGCAAATAAGACTACAGCTAGATTTCAAGGTAACTGTCAGTGGTGATACATTGGGTTGACAGTGAGTACCCTTGCTATGATGTGATGAGAATGGGACGTTACATCGGTGATCTTTCTCCCCTAAACCCATAATCCCAGTCTAATCACGAGAAAACATCAGACAAATCCCAGCTGAAAGATATTCTACAAAATACTGAGAAGCATTCCTCAAAACGGTGAAGGTCATTGAAAAGGAAAGTCTGCAAAAACAGCACCGCCGCGACTGAGCCTAAGGGCACATGATGATTAAATGTAATACAGAATTCTCGGTAACCTGGAAGAGAGAAAAAAAAATTAGGTTAGAATGAAGAACATCTGAATTGTTCAAGGTCCACTTATGAGTGAGACCATGTGGTACTCTGTTCTTTGTTTCTGTGATAGATCACTGAGTATGATCAACTCCAAATCCATCCAAGTTGCTGCAAAGTCCATATGTTTGTCCTTCTTTATGGCTGCATAATATTCCATTGTGTATATGTACCACTTTTTTTTATCCAGTCCAGTTTCGATGGGCAGCATGGTTGGCTCCATGTCCATCATACTCAGTGATTTATCAAGAAACAAAGAACAGAGTACCATATGTTCTCACTCATATGCAGATCTTGAACAATTATACTGCTATAAGAATGTGATTGGCAGTAGTGGGAAACTGTCAGGGGAGGGGGAGTGGGATTGGCAGTTGAGGGAAACTGCCAGGGAAGGGAGGGGCACACCTCATCGACAAGGGTGCCTACATAATGAACATTTGTATACCTAACTCTGAATTGTACCCCACATCTTTATAATAAAAAAGGGAAGGAGGAAAGATAATGTTTCTGAGCCAGAAGAAAGCCATCTGCTTCATTACATGAATTTATCCAATGGGAGTAAGATGATGTCTGCTCTCTTTAAAATTTTTTGAAGAATCTTTGCAATTTATAAACCTTTATAATTTTTCTGACTATATAGCTTTTATAATGAGCATATTTACTTCTATAATTAGGAAAAACAATAGCCAAATGAATCAATGATCAATGTCAAGGTTTTCTTTTTTGTTTTTCTTTCGTTTTTTTTTTTTTTTGAGTTGGAGTTTCACTTTGTCACCCAGACTGGAGTGCAGTGGCCGCTTCTGGCCACTATAGCCTCGACCTGCTGGGCTTCCGCGATCCTTCCACCTCAGCCTTCCAAGTAGCTGGAACTACAGGCATGCGGTACCACATCCGACTAATTTTTGATGTATTGTAGAGATGAGGTCTCATCAAGTTGCCCAGGCAGGTCTTGAACCCGCAGTCTCAGGCAATCCACTCACCTCAGCCTCCCAAAGCGCTGGGATTACAGGCTGAGCCACCGAGCCCGGCATTTTTTTTGCTTTCTATTGGAAGAGTTTAACAGAGAAACACCTTGTAAGCACACATGGAGAATGTTAGTGGAAAAGGATTCTTTCTCCACTGGGCCCTAAGAGGCCAAGTGGAGACATCCAGCAATAAAAGCAAATGTAAGCACACTTTCTTTAAGATGCATTCATCTTGCTTCCCGGTTTTCACAAGCAGCTTGTAACAAGGAGAGGTCACTTGGCCTGTTCTCTGAAAATTTCTACTTTGAAGTAAGATTGGAGTCAAAGAAGCAGTAATCCTGTTGGCATGAAGAATCGAATCTCCCACGTCTCTTTCTTTCTCAGCCCTGCCGGCAGTAAGCCCTCCCCTTCTGTTGTAACAAGGCTGGAGAAACACCTTCCCATAGAGAAAGACTTTTCTCTCCTGGGGGAATCCCAGCATCTCAAGAAGATGGAAGCACAGTTCTTTCTCCAGGTCTGTCAAGTCTACAGGTAATCCCGTAGAAAGTGTGTGCAGCAGAAGCGAGGCATATTTACTCAGTCTCTGTTGTGCCAGCAAGAAAATGGAATGGAGCTTGAGAGGGACGAATGTGTCTCATTTCCTTCTAAGCTATAATTAACAAGACATTTACCTGAAGCTCAGCCTCAGTGATGAGCATTTTCGGGAAGATAGGCATGTTTTTCAAGGGGAAAGGGGTGAGGGTGTGCCTGTGGCAGGGGTTAGCCGACCTTTGTGTGCTCTAAAGAGGAGCAGAGATGCCGGGGTGCTCTTTGCCAATATTGCACTCTGCTTTTATGGGGCGGGCTCAGCTTACCCCAGTGGAACCTATTCCCTTGCCTTCCGGGCAGCTGAAGTAAACTTCCCTGGCTTCACGGAGACCTGAGCAAGACTTTGTGGGCAGAGTGGAAATTAGAGAAATGCCTTCCTAGGGGAACAGGGGAAATGGTCTGTTTGCTCACCTTGGAGAATAGCAGGAATTGCCCGAATGGGGACGAAACAGCGTCGAGGAGCCAGAAAGAGGGTCCATGTGAAAATCTTTGGTCTGAACTGAACACTTGGGTTAACTGGCGAAGAAGCCGACCCAGAGAGGCACTTGCCTTCTCTACTAAGGACGCCTCTGGAAGACACCACATGGTCGTTCCAAGGACAAGTAAGCTTTTGGCCTCCTCTCCTCTGTCTTGGATTCTGTTTTATGTGTGTCTCTAGCAGACATGAGTCCTCTGTTGGCATCTGAGTTATTGCCGATGGGAGTTCTGCAGCAGACCTTGGGGTGGATGTGCAGACCCGCCTATGGGGGCCGAGTGTCACAGACCAGGAGTGGAGTGGGAAGTCCCCTGGAGACTCCTGTAGACGAGTGGGCGCAGGGACAAAGGCTGCTGAGGTGCCCACAGATCTGCAAATGACTCCGCCCATCAGCTCAGGTGACACTGCCGAGCATGGGGCTCACACAGCCGGGCACATCTAAGACTCTGTTCCCCTCGGCCAAAAATGATCATGGGAGGACCTGGAGCCATTGAGCTCACTTCTGGACTAGTTTCCAGTTTCTCCATGAAGCACCGAGTGGCAAGTGTAGGCAGATCCTGGACTTGCCGCCACCCATGACTGGTGGGGCCACTGTTCTCAATAGTTGACAGGAGTGTTGTCCTTGACGACTGACAGAGCCGCTGTCCTCACAGTCACCGCCACCTACCAGGCTTAAGGAACGTGAAACAAAGATTGATGAATTATTTTCCTTTTGTTTTCCTATAAATCATGACATTTTTGTTTCCTTGACCCCCTTTAGAATATAAGCCATTTGATGCTTTTCTTATTTTTAAAAAAATTTCTTAGATAAACTCAAATTTCTATGTAGTGCTATAGACCACAATATTGTGGGATTCTGATATTTTGATAAAGGCTATTTTATATGGTGGCAAACGTAGGTTTGTGATGAGTTTAGATTGAAGGTGCTGATGTTGGCTGAAAGTGTGTGTGTGTGTGTGTGTGTGTATGTGTGTGTTTGTGTTAGCCACAGTATGTGTGGGTGCCTTGTGAATGTGTTTGTGTGTCATCATGTGTGTGTTTATCTGTGTAAGCATGTGTCTCTGTGTACGGTGCCTGTGTATGTGTGTTTCAGTCTCAGTGTGTATCTTGTGTATGTGTTTGTGTGTTTTTTATTGTGTGTCTCTGTGTGTCTCTTAGACACAGTGTGTGAGTGTGCCTTGCATATGTATTTGTGTGTGTCATTGTGTGTGTGTGTAAGAGGGGCTGAGTTTGTGTGTTTGATTGTGTGTGTGTGTGTGTGTGTGTGTGTGTATGTGTGTGTGTCTGGAGCAATGTCATTCAAGTAGTCACTTGGTGGTTTTTTTCCTGGTGTAATGCGTTGCCAAAAAACCCCAACTTATTTCTAAAATATATTTGTGTCTTTTTATATAAGCGAACTGTTTTTAATCCCCAATCTGTTAGCAAATCTTTACTTCTTCCAGAGATACCTGAGGCTATCTTCCAAGATGTCCTTTAGTTGGAATATAGATTCATCTAACATCAGAAGTGGGGAGAGGGAAGGGAGACAGCCCCCCAGGGCAGTGATGTTGAAGATCTTGCCAGAGCAGGGCCTTGATGGCAGGACTCTGTGGGTGCCCCTCAGGGTTGAGGCCCCAAGGCTTGTGGGAGAAGTCTGCTGTGTTGGTTAGGGGACCCCAGTATAGGACTGCTGGTAGACTGATCCAAGTGTGGCAAAGGGCCTGATTCAGAGCAAGTAAGAGGCCAGCAGGACTGAGAGTGCAGCCCGCAAAGGTTCAAGGAACCTGTGGAGCGATGATGTCTGGATTTCATCTGCAAATGAAGAGCAACCCCAAGAGTGCTCCCTTCTGGGGGAGTCCTGTTCCTGGCCCCATTCCATGGTACCCACACTGTCTCCTGCTGCCATCAGGCTGGCCTTCTGCATCCGAGCCTCTCCCCAGAATGCTGTCAGTCTGAACATCCTCATGTTCCTGCCAGGTCCCCCTTCTCACCATGGCCCCTTGAGGGCTTTCTTTCTCAAAGCACTCACCTTACTTTCTCCTAGCCAGAATGCACCACCGCCCAGCCTCCCCATGCTATTTGCTGTGTTCTGGACGTGACCGTGGACCACCCTCAGTCACTATGCCTCGTGTTCCAGATGCAGCAGGGGTGACCATCAGCCATGGTCACCGTGTCCTGCCCATGTTTGTCTCCCTGGCCAGGCAGGGCCCTTGTAAAAGAGATACATCCTCTTCATCTTTGCCTCGCTGCCACCTCCAGATACTCCCAATGCATTTATGGTCAAATTGCACAGCCATGAGGTCCAGAAATGTCCCTTGGGTCTGCCACCCTCTTGGTCCCAGCCTATGTTACTCAGGCCTATGTTACCTGTTGCTTGTTGCCCGACGGGGCCTGCATTCCTGGATCTTCAAGCCAAAACCTCCTGAGTCTTCCTTATTCCGGCTCCTACCAACTGCATCCAACGGACACTCCCACTCCCATCTGTGTTCCTGCATGCTGCCTGAAGGGACACTCCAGACCCCCACTCTCCTGCAAATGCCAACCTGATCCTAAATCAGGGGGGATCCCACTCCCACATACCCACACACTTACCCTAGGAGGACTTCCTGTCATCCACCACCCACACACCCACACACTCACTCAGTCTCTGCAGAGGCCTTCTCTAAGCCTAAAGGGGCATAGCAGGTCTGTATGTAGATTCGAGATGGCCATTTCCCCCCATTTTTTCTTTTTTTTTGGTCTCAGAACCTTAAAGTTGTAAGGAATCTGGAATCCCTTTGTCTAATTCCTTCATTTTGTAGATGGAGATGGCCCCATAGCCAGGTTGAAGAAGGTGTCTTACCTTACCTTTCTTTCCACTAATGCTACCCACCCCCCTCCCCACAAAGTGGTCTGTCTGTTGTTTTATTTTTTAGTTAATTGACTCATTAATTTATTTCAGTCGCTTTAGGGAGTTCACATAGTTTTTAGTTACATGGTTGCATTGCAGAGCGGTGAAGAAGTCTGGGCTTTAAGTGTATCCCCCACTCCCACTTGTGGACATTGTACCCAACAGGTGATTTTTCTTCCCTCCATCACTTCCCCTCTTCTGAGTCTCTAATGTCTATTATATCATTCTCACTACCCTTGTAGATCCCTAGTTTAGCTCCCATTTATAAGTGAGAACAAGCAGTGTTTGGTTTTCTGTTCCTGAGTTAGTTCGCTTAGGATGATGGTCTCCAGTTCCATCCAAGTGGCTACAAAAACATTATTTCATTCTTTTTGGTGGCTGAATAGTATGCCGAGTGTAGACATTAGAACTAAAAGTAGATCTGCCATCTGATCCAGGAATCCCACCACGAGGTATCTACTCAAAGGAGCCAAGGCTGTTATATGAATATAAAAAAGACACCCGTGTTGCATGTTTATTGCAGCACAGTTCACGATTGCAAAGTTGTGAACTCAGCCTGATGCCCATCAACCAATCCGTGGACAATGAAAATGTCTGCTGTCTTAGAGTCCCAATGTAGCCTCCACATGAAGGTGTCCAAGGAGGCCCAGTATGACCAGGGATGAAAAATGGCCCCAGCACACTCAGCCACAGTCTTCAAATCTAACAGAAAATGTCTTTTCCAATGGTAGCCGCAGGTAGTAACCCTGAGTCAACAAAGAGCCTAACTTTTTTAAATGAAAAATGGAGCTCTAAAAATCTACTTATGATAATATTTTCAAGGCATTTGCATGGTGTAGCATCTATGAGTAATTTCTTCTAGTATCCCATTGTGTTTCTCTAACATACTGCATTCCATTTATTCATTCAACCACTGACATCAGGGTGATTTCCACCTTTTGGGTCATTATGAAGAGTGTTGCTATGAACATTGGTATATGAGTTTCTGCTTGAACATCTGTTTTCAATTCTCTTGGGTATACAGCTAGGAGGAGAATTTCTTTTTTGTTTTTTGTTTGTTTGTTTGTTTGTTTGAGTTGGAGTCTCACTCTGTCACCCAGAGTGTAGTGCCGTGGCTGCTCCCGGCCACTGCAGACTCGACCTACTGGGCTCCAGCGATCCTTCCGCCTCAGCCTTCCAAGTAGCTGGAACTACAGGCTCACGCTACCACACCCGGCTAATTTTTTTTTTTATTATTTATTGTAGAGATGAGGTCTCACCAAGTTGCCCAGGCAGGTCTCAAACCCACGGGCTCAGGCATTCCATTCACCTCAGCTTCCCAAGGTGCAGGATTACAGGCTGAGCCACTGAGCCCGGCTTTGGAGGAGAATTTCTATGCAATGTGAAAGAAGTCAGACACAAAACTCCATGTCCTGAAATTCCATTTATATAAAATGTCCAGAACGGGCAGATTCACAGATGCAGAAAACAAAATTTGTGGCTGCAAGATGCTGGTGACAAAGGGAGTGACTGGTTAATACATAGTTTCCGTTTTGGATGATAAAAAGATCTAGATAATGGTTATGGCTACACAACACTGTGAATGTACTAAAGTCCACCGAATTAGACACTTTAAAATAATTTTAAAAGGTAATTTATATGTTAGGTGCATTTTTCCCACAAAATTCTACACAAAAATTAATGTTCATTTAAATATATAGAATAAATTTTTAGACTCACATCTCAACCTTAACACTTTGGGAGGCTGAGGCAGGAGTCTACTTGACCCCAGGAGTTTGAGACCAGCCTGGACAACATGGTGAGATCTTGTCTCTACAAAAAAAATAAAAACAATTAGCTGGGTATGGTGGCCCATGTCTGTAGTCCCAGCCACTCAGGAAGCTGAGGTGGGAGGGTCACCTGAGTCCAGGAAGTTGAGGCTGCAGTGAGCTGAGATTGTGCCACTGCACTCTGGCCTGGGTAGCAGAGAGAGACTCTGTCTCAAATAAATAAATAAATAAATGCATTGTTAATTTTTTAAAAATTTGTCAAGTATTGGTCTTGCTGACTATATACATAAATAAATGGATGAAACAGTTATAAATGGAAATTTCTTGCGCTCACTCAGTATGGTATGTGGTTAGCTCATTGAAACCTTACTCACGGATTCAGTTTAAACCTGCTTTTCTTCTTGGCAACATATGTAAAAAAAGTAGTTCCGGTCCAACTAAATTAGTATAGCAAATAAGCAAAGATTCGTTGCATGGTTAATTTACAATTAACAATCGAGTGTATTTTCTTGTCTTTGATATTATGGAGATCAGGCATGGATGGGAAAGATCCTTGCTGAATCACAAAGAAATAGATGAGTTTCATAGCCGCTGCCAGGCTTTTATTATAGCTTTTGAGAAGAAACGAAAAACAATGTTTCGTTTCTCTCTTTGCTAAATGTATCTAAGCCTGAACACAGATTTCATTCCATGGGTGATTTCAAGCTATTAGTGGTGATATAAAAAAGCCAGTTCTACCCATGGAGGGAAGAGTTTAGACCGCTTTATGGCTATATACACAGTGTGTAAACATATCAGTAATGAAAATGAAATTCTGCATGGACAGGCAACAGTCAATGCAAAAGTAACAGCCGTCTATTTTAGACTTCGGATCTTTTACTGTAACTGTAAAACTCACTTACAATTGCCCTGCTCCTGGATGAGCCATATATATGCAAATACACGATCAGAAAATACATTTCTGGCAACATTAAACAGAGCATGACCTGGTTAACCCCTTCTCGGGCAATAAATATGTCAGAGCGTTCACATTATTTCAGTGATATTTGATTTTATGGTACCTAGAAACCAAAGTGATTATTTAAAAAAAATACAATTAAAATTCTTTTAAAGCAGATATAAAACTTGCTGAAAGGTCTATTTTTTATAGCACTTATCCAAACGTTAAAAGAGCCATTACTCATGAGAGTATTTTATGTGGTGCAATTTCCAGTCTTTGTACAGGAGCCAAGGCAAGTGACGGACAAGCAGTAGCCCCACTGCTCAGGGCCCACCCTGAGTGCTGCCATTCTCCCGCTGGTCACAGCTATTTCCTTTGAGGAAGATGCAGTTTGAGAAGCATTGAAAGGGGCTCACTGAGCATGGCAGAGGGTAGGCTTGAGTGTCCACCTTTCTGGTTGGTGGCTTTTATTCCCTGTAGTGCCTTCTCCCTAGTGTGCCCAGGGGCATTTCTCCTCATCCTTTATTGTGGACTCCTCTCCATTGCCCTTCCCTTGGGCACACTTCCCTGCTCCGTTTGGCTTCTCCCGACTCCAAGGGCAGGGCTAACAGTGTTTGGTTCAGTAAAATTCATGAATGAATAAGCAAATGTACATGCAAATGTCTTTTAATTATGTGGCACTTTCAGATCAGATGCGGCCAAGGAGATATGCTGTCATATTTTGTGACTGCCTGAAACTGCCAATCTGGGGACTCGGATCTGCCTTTGGAGTACGGACCTTTCTCCGGCATGAGAAGAGCTGTGTCCTGGAAGAAAAATAATGAACTTCGCGGCAACTTGGATGGATTTAGAGTATGTAATACTCCGTGATCTATCACAGAAACAAAGAACTGAGTACCACATGTTCTCACTCATAAGCAGACACTGAGCAATTATAATACTATAAAAAAGGTACTGACAGTAGTAGGAGACTGCCAGGGGAGGGGGGTGGGATTGGCAGTAGTGGAAAACTGTCAGAGGAGGGGGAGGCACACCTTATCAACAAGGGTACCTGCACAATGAACATTTGTATGCCTAACCCTGAATCGTATCCCACATCTTTAAAATTAAAAAAAAATGTAAAAAAGAAGAAAGTGTGAATGTCCCCTGCCAGTGACCACTTTCAGTGTCTGTCTGTCTATCCATTCATCTGTCCACCCACCCACCTAAACGTATTTATCTATATATTCATATATATTCATATATATGTGTGTATGTGTGTATGAATACATATACATCTATCTATACTTGTATCTATAGCTTTACTTCTCAGAATATACAATGGTGCTGTGACCAAGTATTGTGTGTGCATGTGTGTGTTTAATATGTGTATTTTGGCTGACCCTGTAGAATCCATTTGAATAGATGAATGTTTCTCACCTGAGTTAGTCGTAGCATCAGAGACATATATGGTGGATATATAAGCATAATATTTCATATAAAATTATATGGACGCATCCATAATGGATAGCATTAATAATTGAGGAGGGTTGACTTTTTACATCAACTTGATGGGACTAAGGGATGCCCAGATATCTGCTTAAACATTATTTCTGCACAGCAACTTAGATGGATTTAGAGTCTATAATACTCAGTGATTTATCACAAAAACAAAGAACTGACTGCTACATGTACTCACTCATAAGCAGACCTTGAACATTTATCATAATACTATAAGGAAGGGGTTGGCAGTAATGGGACACTGCCAGGGGAGGATGGGGGAGGCCCATAACATCAATAAGGGCACTCAATCCTTACCTGTACAATGACCTAACCCTGAATTATACCCCACATCTTTAAAATAAGAACAATATAAAAAGTATTTTAAAAATACTTTTTTAGGGTGTTTTAGGGTGCATCTTTGAGAATATTTCCAGAACTAGTATATTTGAATTAGTAGACTGAGTTAAGAAGCTCCACCCTCACCTGTGTGGCATTATTCCGTCCCTTGAGTGCCTAAATAGGACAAAGAAGTAGAGACTGGGCAAATTTTCTCTCTCCTTAAGGTAAGAAATACATTCTCTCCTACCACTGGACATCTGACCCCTGATTCTCAGGCCTTCAGAGTACAGCTGAACTACACCACTGGCTTCCTGGGACTCTGGTGTGCAGATTGTGGGATTCTGCGGCTTCACCATAGTGAGAGCCAACTCCTATGCACAGTCTCCTCTTGCATACATATATCTCCTCTTGGTTCTGCTTCTCTGAAGAGCCCTCATGCAGGGTGAACGGCAAATGACAAGCCAGGATCACAGTCTGTGTTACCAAGGTAAGTCATTCGCACCTGCCCTGCCTTCATTTCCTCAAGGGAAAAGTGGAGATGGTGAAATTGCTTTCCTCACTAGTTATGTGAAGATTAAATAGCTCATACAGGTATCCCTTAGGACAGCTTAATGGATCAATGCATTTCTGCATTTGGATTGGCATCCTCACCAATCACCCCTAACAATATCAAGCCTAAAGAGTTCTGTATAATTAGTGATTTTTACCTTCCATATTGCGCTAGTCAATGAAAAAAGTAAAGATAAATTTAAAAGCTCATAGTTAACATAGAATTTGTATCAAACTTAACAGAAATCAACAGATACAGTAAATATACATTTGTAGACTCATTCGTTCTCTTCAAACACTTAAACAAAATCAACATTTTTAACAAAATTAAAGCCATGCATATCACGTCATTACAATGTATGAATTATAAAATAAAAGCAAGTGAAAGACCAAAATAGTCATTGGAAACTTATTAAAACCTTTTTAGTCACTGTGTTAAAGTCAAAATCAAAATTCAAATATTGTAATAGTAACTATCACAATATAAACATCGTAATGACTGATGATATAGTTATTTCTCAAATAAAATAAAAGATAATTTATTAAAAATTAAATTAATTGAAATGTGGTCACAAAGAAATTTTATATCCAAGGAGCAAGATAAGTTAGCTTTCAGAATATTTGTCAAAAATGCTGGATATTTCTGAAAGAACTTAAGACTTTAAAAAATCTAAAGTTCAAGTAAACACCTTTAGAACTTTGGTCATTACAAGGTCTCATGTTTAGCAGTAAGCAAACATGCCACTGAACTGTTTTTCTTTAATCTACCAGAGCCTGCTTTTCAGTCTTGAAGGGTTCTGAGGAGCAATTTCCAATAAGCAAACCTCCAGGGGAGACGGCTGCAGCAGTTACAGTTCCCAGGGGAGGTGTGGTGCCACAAGACACAGAAGAAAGACAAAGCCCAGAATTTAGAAGGAAAAAATTAGCTCTGAATTTCAGCCAATTATTTCTTCCACCTAAGTAAAAACAGATTTAATGGAGGATTCAGGAAAAAAAAATTCAAGCCATTTGACACAATTTTAAATGATGTTGAAATTTGTAATCCTCAATGCTCAAGCACCTAAACTATAAAAATAAATGTTTAGTATAGACCTTAGCTATTTTGCTCTTTTAAAATATCCAAGCAATAAATCTCATTTCTAATAAAACCTTCTCATCCTCATCTTCTTGAAAAATGTATTGCAAACTTAATAGTGCATGCCACTTTTCAAGGTGTTTATAAATGAAAGCGTAGAGAAGTAATCTGTGGCATGTGGGGTTTATAAATGTTAAAACGAAGTAGAGCAGGTTCACAGAGACCCAGGAAGCATCCATGCAGGAATCCAAATACAGGCCCAAGGTTGGGAGAATGGATAAACATGGAGCCCTCATCAATAGTGGACGGAAACATGGTGGGAATAGAAAACAGGATGCACAGAACTGTGGAGACACTGGCCAATGTGTTCCCCTCTCAGACCAAGCTGTGTAATGAGGGATCTGTGGAATGAGTGATGGTTCATTGTGAGAAAAGAAGTGTTTTTTGTGTTGCTGGATGCCTAATTCAGTGGATTTTCAGATTTGGCAAATAAAATAAAAGATATTCACTTACATTTGAATTTCTAATAAACAATGAATCTTTTGAGTATAAATCTACGCAAAGTATTCTGTGGGATTATGCTTATACTGAAAATTATCTGTTTATCTAAATTTCATCTGTTTATCTTAATTGGGAATTCTGTTTGTTTTAATCTAGTAATTTTACATTTCATTGCTGTATACAATTGGCTTACCAAGCCATCATTTGCAAGGCCAGAAGTTTCTGTTAAAAGGCAAGTTTAAATCTCTTCAAGCACTTGACTGTGAAATTAATTCATTGCTCAATGTTTTACAACATGGTCTGGGATAGTTTCTAAGTTGAGTTTAATAAATTTTCATCTCTACTGCAGCCGATTTTAATATGGGAGCTATTCATTTGTTCATGCAGACATTTATTCAGTAAATATTAAGGAATGTGTCTCTTGCTCTAGGAATCATTCTAGATATGGAGTTTACTGCAATAAACATGATGGACAGCATATCTCTCCTAATCTATTGTCACAGAGCTTAGAGTATGGTGAAAAAAGACAAGTAATAAGCAAGAAAATCAATAACATGAGGTTGAGGGAGTGATCACATGCCATAATGAAGTACAAAGCAAGGAAGGTGCTGGCAGATGATGGTGGGGCTGTTTTGGATTGGATGCTCTCAGGTGGCTTCTATGCAGATGGAACCCATTGAAACAGAACCCACTGAAGGAGAGGGTCCTGCAGAGATCTGGCAGAACAGCATTCTGAACGGAGGGAACAGCACATGTGAAGTCCTTGAGGTTATAACATGATGGAGATTGTGTTCAAGATCAGTCAGAAGTCAGCGTGGCTGGAACTGGTGAAGGAAGAAATAAAAGGTGGGGGAGGCCCAGGAGGTGGTGGGAGCCCAAATCACTGAGTGACTTTGAGCCACGCCGGGGGAAATGGAAAGCTGTTGCATGGTTTGGCAGTTGTAGATAAACGAAGGGAGTAATAGCAGCAGCTGAAGAGGGATTTTGCAGCTCTTGACAGAGTCCAGGCAGGGGTGTATCGGGCTTGAGTTGGGGGAGTAGCAGAGGAAGGGATCAAACAGAAACTTACCTGGGATATATTTGGTAGGTAGAGTCAACAGGACTGGAAGATGATGAGATGTGAAGATTAAGAGAGGAGTTGAGATTCATGTGAGAGCTTGGTTTGAGTGACTGGATGAATGGTGATGTTGCGTACCAAGATGAGGCAGGAGAACTGGGTTTTAGGGGTGTACGATGAAGAGTTCTATATTGGAAATATTAAGTTTTGGATGCAATAACATTCTCGAAAAAGGCTGAGAGGAGAGTTGGACAGTTTGGAGATTAAGAGAGAGGCCGAAGGCTGTCAGAATCCATGAGTGTCTTGTTACTGAGTTGAATTTGGAACCAGTTGTCTGTAGGTCTGGTCCCCCTGAAGCAGATTCTGAGATGGACATTGGCACGGGAGGCCTATTAGGCAAGCCTTTGGGATCAATACCTGGGAAGGGTGCGGGATGGGGCAGAGGACGAAGCAAAGTTGCGATTCAGCATCAACGAAAGCCTTAGTCTATTCTGCAGGAAACTTAGAAGATGGGGTGATCCTTCAGTGTTGTCTTGAGCTGGGCCACAGGACTGGACCCTCATACTTTTATGTGGATCAGTCATTGAATTTGGACCCATCAGGAAGAGAGTGTGACTCCGGGTGACAAGGTCTCTTCAGCAGAGGTAATCAATGTGCCAATGTTATAATTAGGTCTTCTCTGCTAATACCTTGAACTGTCTTGATACGTTCCTTGTCGACATAACTGCCCAAAACTCCAACCACTAAACTACGTTTCTTCTTGCCTTTTATCTGCATCTGAGCAGCAGAACTTTGCTAAGAGATCTCAAAACTGAGTTGACTAATCTTAGAGTAACTTCACAGTCATAAATATTGAGTAGGTTTCTCAAGATGATCATAAAGTTTTGCTTTATTTCTCAGCTAGTCTTGATTTTCCATTCTCTGAGCTTTTCCATATGCTCCCCTGTCTTCTAAAGCCCTCACCACCTCTTCCCTCCTAACTGATAACTTAGCCTGATATTTCACTCAACCGTGGATATTCTTATCCACAAACACAGTTATTTTTCCCATCATACCTTTTGACCCACATTTGCTCTATCTTTTCATTCTCCTCTTCAAGAGGCTGGTTCCTCCATGTGTGAATAGGGCTCATTCCATCTTGATTTCTCAAAGCCATCGCTCTTTCAATTGTAAGTCCACCCTTTTCTGCATCACCAATCCTCCCTCTAGCTATTGCTGTCATTATACAATATCTCTTTCTTCTTTCCATTATTCAGACAATCTCCCTTGACCCTTGTATGTTTTGAACTTCTCTCCCGTATCTTCGTTTCCTTTTATGTCTAAACTTTTTTGAAGAGTTTTATTAAAGATGTCTACTCCCAATTCCTATATACTTTCATTTCTTCCATTCTACTTTTAATCTGGCTTCCCCCTGTCCCACTCCAACAAAACTTCAATTTCCAAGGCTATTAGCAATGGCTCTGTTGTCAAACACATAGATAACCTCGTCCTCATCTTATGTGATCTTTCAGCTTGGTTTGATCATTGGCTATCCTTATACTTCGCTCAAGCTTGGTAATGACACTCCCTGGGGGTCCTTCTGGCCTGTGGCTTCCCCCTCTAGTGTCTTTTGCTCAGCCTCATCCTCCGATTTTGCCAGTCTTCCATCATTTGTTCTGTCTATACTTTCTCTGTACGTCTTGTTGCGTATTCCTGTGGATTTAAATATTCCCTATCTGTAGATGGCATTTGATTCCAAGTCCCTTCCCCAGACATTTCCTCTGATCCTCAAGTGCCTTCTTGAAATCTCCATTTGAATTTCTCCCGGTGTCACGTGCTAGACCATTCATTTCCCCTCATACACATCCTCTCCATTCCAGCCTTCCACATTTTGTAAATCATACAGCTGCTAAACCATTCCTTATTTCTGATTTCCTTGTTTTTTTCAATTCTCCATATCCAATGGTCACTCCACTCAATCAGATTTTCCCTCAAATTATGTCTTAAATCTCCTCCACCCCCCATGTCTGAATCTCCACTACTTCTACCTTACCCATTTTTCACCTGGCCAATTGCCAAAATCCTAACTCTGACTCTTCTTGTTCTTTTTCTTTCTTGGTCTGTTCTCCACACAGCAGACAATCTTATTGAAGTGTAAATCAGATCATGTCACTTGCCCGCTTAAAACTTTTCAAAGGTTTCACAGTGTGGCTTAGAAGAAAATCGAAACTCCTTGTAGGAATTTTGGACGATTTGATCTCTACCTACCTTTTTTATTTCATTTTTACCTCCTTTCTAACCCAATTGTCTCAAGTCATATTGTTTTTCTTTTTTTTCCCCCCTCAGTTCCAAGCTCCAAGCTCTTTCTGGATATCGAACATATATACCTAAAGAGTAACTGCCTCCCACCCTTATCCACTGAATTTCCACTTCCTTAATCTTTTTCCGGTTCCAGCTTAAAAGTAATTTCCTCAAAAAAAAAGTCTTTTCAGAACCTCTCTCTAAAGAATGTTCCTTTTTAAACTCAGATTCTTGTTTCTTGCTTATCTTTTACCACAATTTGTTCTAAGCCTGCCTTCCTCTAATTCACAAGGACTTGGGGCTCCTCTGAGACGGTCACCTACGTGCTCACAGCTGTCATTGGGGGAATGAAGTCTGTATAGTACGTGAAGGGACAAGACATGGGAGAGGCCATCACATGAAAAGAAGCACTGGGTTCATTGTGTTTCACCTCAATTTATAGCAAGATGTTCAGAAGGCATGGCCGAAACACTTACATTTAGCAATGACACAGACAAGTACAAAATGATTCATGTCTATGCGAGAATACACAGATGAAATCCTCTCTGTGCTGTTCTCTGTGCCTCACATGTCAGCAAGAATATTCATCAGAAGTAGGTAAAAGGTTCGAGCAAAAATAGAACTGAGAAAGATTTCAAGGATTGTTAAGAAAATTATGAAATATCTTTAAAGGATTGCATATAACATGTTTTTTATTCAAAAGTAATTGTAGAGCAGGGAAATTATAAAATAATAATTCAGGTATGTATTATCATGAAGTCATATATACATGTTCATATACACATGTTCATATACATACAAACATCTATGTGTATAAAGAGGACCCCTCAAAAACAATTTATTTATTAAAAATTGTGTATTTATTCTTACTTGTTTAAACATCAGTCACCTTCAAAGTACTCTCTGTTTAATGCAATACATCTATCGAGAGGTTTTCTTCCACTGCTCAAAGCAGTTTTTGAACTCATAGATTTTGATGCTTTTGATTTTGATGCTTTTGCCATGTTTTGTTTCACCTCTTCCACATTGGCAAAACATTTTCCTTTAAGGACTTTTTTCAGTTGGAGAGACAACAACAAAAACGTCTCTCAGGGTGAGATCAGGTGAATAGGGAGGGTGGGGGAATGGAGGTCATGCTGTTTTGGGTCAAAAACTGCTGAAAACTCTGCACAGTGTGGGCAGGTGCACTCATAAATCAGCCATCACAAAATGGACAGATGCACTGAAAAATCTTTAAAAAAAATTCACTGAGACCAAATACAGCCTCTCACAGTGATGCTAGCTGATACCCAGATGCCAATGGGTTCCTAGAACACTTACCTAGTGGGGGAAGCTTGTACTACAAGGGGCCCATCCTCCAAACAATAATTTTGTTTTTTCTGATCCCTCCTCATTTATAAATCAATATACATATGTGCACACACGTACATATATATGCAACCAGGCCCCTTGAGATTTTAGCATCCAGTGTATTTTAGTGACTGAAATAATGACCATTCTGACCAGGTCGTTGCTTGTTTGCACATATTCACCACTTGCTTTTTCCCAATATGAGTATAAGTTGCTGATTAACTGTTTCTTTATCAAGCAGAAGATGATAAATTCAAGGTTAGAAAAAAAAAGTTTGCAGAAGGAATGAATGCACAATGGACGTTGCAACTCTGCTGCTGATGCCGGGGGTCTGATTGCTCAATGTGTTCTATGAGACTGAAGAAAAGCACTTTTCTTCTAATTTCCCTGAAACTCCCCCTCCCCTACTCCCAAACCTCATAAAAACCCCCTGCTCCTTCTTTGTGTTAAGATGCTTTAGATTTGTTCTTCCGCCTTCTGGCTTTGGCTAAATCAAATCAATGTTTCTCCATCTCTAAGCACCTGCGTGTCTGTGTTTGGTCTCAGCTGTTCAGTGAGTAGGTGCATGAGTCTGAATTTGGGGTCCCGCGGTGTATACACACACCCACATACAACACATCATATTGCCACCTTGCCGTGCTTTTTATGAAATTATCATCTCTGTAAATGGCTTCTAGACTGTTAAGAATAATGTTTGCCTCTGTATGTTCACTGAACCCATATTTCCTAAGTACCTGCTATGTGTCAGGTATTTCTGTCTGCACTGGGGATATATCAGTCACTAGCAACAAAAAACAACAAGCAGGCATGCCAGGTATTAATAGCTGCTAAGAAACAAAACAGTGAAAAGAGATAAGGGACCTAATGACCTCAGGGAGAAATCGGCAGGCAAGGAGTCATACAGATCTAAGGGGGAGAGATTCCAGGCACAAAGGATAGCAGGTACCAGAGGCCCCAGGCAGGGAAGTAGCTTGGCAGAGAATACACAAGGGGAGAGAGCCATGGGAGGTGATGGGAGGTGATGAGGTGCCAGGGGTGTGAGCAGCAGGGGCCAGATCACACAGACTTGATGACCATTTCACGCAGACTTAATGACCATCCTCTCGGGTGAAATGAGGAGCTGCTGGATGGAATTCTAGAAGAGTGACATGATCTGACCCACATTTCCAGGGAAGCACTGTGAGTGCTGGACTGAGAGCCTTGGCCACACAAGTGCAGAGGTAGAAAAGCAGACTGGGCTACAGGACCGACCCACTAGGCTGTGATGGAGACATGGATGGTGGTGGGGGGGGGTGATGAGGAGTCAGATCCAGGTGTGCTCTGAATGTGGAGGCAGTGGAATTTGCTGGTGGACTGCACCTGGGGGCAAGAAGAAGGGAGGAGCTGGCTCAGTACTTTCGCCTGGGCAACTAGAAGAAGAGAGTTTGCATGTACAGAGACAAGTGCGAGAGAGGAGAGGACGCTGGGGAACTCAATGTTGCTATTCATCCTTTTTATTGAAAAAGATGTCATCCTTGACATCAGCACGGACAGAAGGATATATTGCAAAAATGGAAGGAGCATCTGATCTTGCCATAACCTCTCTCTTAGTGTTGCCCATTTGAATGTAGAGAGGCCCAAACTTTACCCGTACAAAGATTATTTGTATGCCTAACCCTCAATTGTACCCTACATCTTTAAAATAAAAACTAAAAAAAAAAAATGTAGAAAGGTTATTGGAAGGAACAGTTTGGGTATTTCCCTGAGATTCTTCCGCAGTTTGTGAGTAGCAGTCCACAGCTGGTCATTTATACTGTGTCACATGGCCACCACCAATCAGCATGTCCGGCACAGGTCCTGAAAGCCAGGAAGAAGGGCTCGCATAGTTCTGCTCTCCTGTGGCACTCATATCTTGATCAGACTGGGTCTCCTCACTGGGTGGAGTGAACAAATGCCTATATTCAAAATGGTCTTTTATATATTCTGAAAATACCCATACTCAAATCCCCTTCACAGCCTGCTTTTTTGAGCTTTGACTAAAAATGTCTCTCCAATTATTAATATTTCTCTAGATTTTTCCAGCCCTGCAAATACAATCCTTCAAGGGAGCTGAGCTAAATGTTCCTTCATTTTATCTTTTTAGAAATCCTGTGGGTTTCTGTACACGTTCACTGTTCTACTGGCCTGACCTGGCCAAAGAAAACCAAGTCAAGCTCTTCCGTTATCCTTAATTTTGCTAATTTTCTAGATTCACAGTCCACTTGAGAAAAATGTTTCACCGGCTACATTTTAAGTCAAACCCATGGACAGGTATTTTGTGATTTTTCTTGGCCTCTGACAAGGCATTTTAAAATTGATCTAGCTTTATAAGGATCATGTTTTTTTTCCACCCCAAAGAGAACTGTAACAATGTGCCCTATTGACTTAAGAAGATAGTCCTGTGTTAACAAGGTTGTGAATTATGGCATCTTTCTGGGGACCAACATCATCCGTGGCAGCAGCGGTGAGGATGAGGAACAGGATTGCACGAAGGCATTTAATCTCGCACAAGACATTCTAGCCAAATCTGACATACCAGTTTCAGTGTGAACACAGGTTATTGATTCAATGCTGCCACTTGCTACTTAGCCACATCAGGAGGCAGGAGCTTAATATATCAGATGTTATTTGCTATTTAGTCTCAGCTGGAAGCCCAGAATCAATATCCTTAAATCAAGACTCTCTATATTAAGCAAGAGCAGGGGCATTTATTATAACTCTGGCTTTCTCCTGTTGGTAGCATCTGGAATCAGGAACAAGGCTTTAGCTTGTCATGTCACAAGGTCCCAGATACTTCCTTTGCATTATTCTCCACAATTATGTTGTCTCTGAACTATAAAGAGTCTGGAACAGACTTACCTTAAAGCTGATTGGTTAAAATATTTTGACTGTCTGAAACACACAACACTAAGTCATGACCTAATGGCACACAGTTTAAGAATGAGGGAGGGGCACAACTCATCAACAAGGGTACCTGCATGATCAATGTTTGTATACCTAAACCTGAATTGTACCCCACATCTTTATGATAAATAAATAAATTTTTTAAAAAAGAATGATACGTCAAAATTGGCAGGCATGGTAGTTCACATCTGTAACCCCAGCACTTTAGATTGCTTGGGGCTAGATGTTCTAGACCAGCCTGGGCAATGTAGTGAGACCCTGTCTATACCAAAAAGAAAAAAAAATTAAATTAAGTAAAAAATGAATTATATGTTAAAATTAATTAATATAAAGCAAAAGTAGTGTAGGTCCAACTATGATGAAAATAATACCAAAGTCAAGACAAGCACAGGGGAAATTTGAAATGTATTGAGGGAAGACAAGAACATAAGACGGACTTTCAACTTTCCTGAGGTCTACGATGAGCCATGATGTAGTCCTCACTACATGGTCTTGAGAAGCACACTAGTTTATAAAAAGAGAGAAAAAATTTAAATGTGTTTATTTGCCTTGCCTCATGAGATAATTTTGTAGGGGATACTTGGTGGATTCCTGAGCAGTGTGAAAACTCTGGTAACTAACAGTGTTATGTAAAATTCAGAGTGTTCCTATAGAGGTGTTTCTTATTTAGCCCTTTGATGAAAGTCAAGTTTGAAGCTGAGGGTGGCTCTGGTAAAGATGGTTCTACTGGAAAGCAGGTAGAGGGTTTGCGGATGTAGTTTTGTGGGTTTGAGTACTCTGCATCTTTCATTTTTTCTTGAAGCTTTATGGAAAATTTAAAGTAATAAATTAAATATCAGAAATTATTATTTCATACTAAGACCAAACATATTATGAGGCAGAGTGCAAAACTTGCATTTATTTTGTGATAAAGGATAATGGAAGACACTATCAAAGTATTCACATGCGGGCTGCAAAGAGAGGATGTTCTAACAAACTCCCATACCCTATTTGTATGAGGAATTTGACTATCAGAAGGCTCTGTCTATTTCAAGATTCAAAGAAAATTTTAAAAACTCTTGGATCCCTATTACTGTCATATAACTTGGTTCACTGTGTCTGAATTTGAGAATCATTAATAATCACAAAAGCTAACATTTGTGTAGCACACACCATCAGGATCTGTTCTAATCACCGAACTTCATTTATCTTCCAAGAATTTTCATAAGTCAAGGACTAATAGTAGCTTCCATTTTTGCAAATGAGGAAATGGAGCCACCAAAAAATTAAGGAATTTTCTGAAGTTGTATGGTTGGTAAAGTGATAGATTGGATTCAGACTCAGGGTCAACATTCTCAGCTGCTGGGCTATACTCTCTGCCTAACCACAAACATTTAGAAACTAGATATGTACTTGTTTTTAATTTTTGATGAAAGAAGGAAAAACACCATTAAATTCAGTGTGTTTTTCTTGTGAAGCTATTTGATGGGAGACCCATGCCCCTACCCAAACAAGGAGAAAATTGTCAGGAAAATTTCAGAGCTCATCAGCAAAAGTATGGATTTGTATTGTGGGGTTGAGTTTAGGTTGTAATTTAAGAAATCTAGGTCGGTCTTGGTGGCTCAGTCTGTAATCCCAGCACTTTGGGAGGCTGAGGCGAGTGAATTGCCTAAGCCCAAGGGTTCTAGACTAGCCTGGGCAACTTGGCGAGATGTCGTCTCTATAATAAATAAAAAATTAACCGGCGTGGTAGTACGCACCTGTAGTTCCGGCTACTTGGAAGACTGAGGTGTAAGGATCGCTGGAGCCCAGCAGGTCGATGCTGGGGTCGCCATGAGTGTGCCACTGCACTCTAGCCAGGGCAATGGAGTAAGACTCCAACTCAATACTGGGCCTCCAGGGAAAAATGGGATTTCAGTGACTCAAATCACCCTAAGGGCGATTTTCTCAGAAATGATAATGGCAAGGATAAACCAACAATCATTGTATTTTCTCAAGCATCTGCTGTGAACCAGGCACTGTCGAGATTATATTATATCATGTAAACCTTATAACAGCCCAGTAAGTAAACACCACCTTTATCTATTCTGGTTCCAACATTAAGGCCTTTCATCATTGGATACCTTGTTCCCTAGATGAAAGGAGGAAACAAATCAAAAGAGGGTATCTGTAAATTAAGGGTGTTTGGCATGTGCTCATTAATTTATTCAAACATTCATTTTGCAAGATGCAGCAAATACATGTTGAGCAACTTCTGTTTACTGTGTGCCACAAATTGCAATTTTGTGTAAGTGAAAAAGATGCAGTCCTCACTGAATTAACACTTTATTTGAGAAAACTGAAATAAACTAAATGCGAGAAATGGTTCATTCTTACTGAGATGTATGAGAAAATACTCACAGAAGGCAAATTCAAAAATAAAAAAAATTAAAACTCAGGCTTGAGTAGGATTGAAAGAAGAAATACCAGTGTGGTCCAAGGGAAGGGAAGGATAAATACGAAAATAGGGGGAAAAATTGACCTAGGTACTGAAATTTTGGATTTAAACACCTCTCTAAGTTATCTAAAACCAAGTTATTTTAATGCTGCTGGTCTCCATTAAGTAACTTGTTGAAGTGAAAACTTGAGATGACAGGATATACTGCTAGTATTCTGTTGCATTCAAGATGAAAATTAAAAGGGATTATAGAGAAGACAAAAGGCATAAAAGAACCAAATATAGATTTGGTTACTGCTGAGGTTAAGTACATTGGATTAATGGCTGTAGCACTGAAATGCATTTCCCCATTTCAGAGGCAAAACGAAAGGAGCTTTAGAACCTTTGCTTAACCCTATTGTGCACAGTTGTGAATAAATGTTGTTATGTGACCATCATGCTTTGCTATAAAAGCTGGTGTTTATCCACTCTGCTGCTGAAATGCTTTCATAGAACGTGTTTCTCACCAGGGTTTTTAAATATTTACATCAGCTGATTAATAATTTATAGTTGGCATTCATGACCTCGGACTCATGAATAATTGACATGTTCATTTAGGGTTTGCAACTGTTCTATATAATGATAAAGTGCACCACTCTGAGCATCCCCAGCATTTCAATGGCAAAAGTTTGCAATGAAAGCAGGCTTTCTTTTGGTCTTACAGAGGTTGAAAGTAAAGATTATAAGAAAATAAGGAAGGATAATAATTGTGTGTGCCAGATGTTCTCTCTATTAAGAGAAGGAAGAGTAATTGGCACACAGGGAAGTCACAATCCTCATATCAACACTAGGAAGTGGATTTTATTGGCTGCATTTTTAGTTGAAGGCAAGGGGCTTGGGAAATCTGGTTAAATTTCACATGGCCTCTCTAGCCTATTAAAGTTATTTATGCGTAATTGAAATTACAAAAGTATTGCATATATGTGTACGTGTGTGGTAGTAGACACATACTCTTCAGATATACTATATATATATCTGTAGAAATATATATATATTTTTCCAGTCATTATCATTTTCAATATTATGATAGTGTTTTCAGGGAAAGAAAATTGATCAAAAACAATAAGACAACTAGTCTAAGTTCTCGTGAGGTTGCCAACTTAGCTGTCAAACTGGTCACACCAAAGATCTCATTTTTAACCTCATATTTTTTGGAGAATGAAATATGGATTATTGACAGTTGAATGTCAAAATAATTATTCTTTGTAAAATAAATGTTCATCCTGTAAGTTTGTATAAGACCTCTACTTTGTAAAAAAAGAAAAAAGGAAGAATAACAGTCATTGTAATTTTTTAAGAAATTGTTTTTCCTTCCCCTGACAATTCAGTGTGGGATTCACTTGGTAGTCCCCTCCATAGATCACTGGCCATATGTAACATCATGGACAAGGCATGCTTTGTGTTTCTTTGTCTAACCTGCAAGTCTCCTATTTCTCTTCTGAAGAAGCCATGCCCTTTTGGTTGCATAATCTTTATGTAGCTTTCTATAATCTTCTCCATCTGACTCCTGGCTTCTCTACTGGAATGTCTCGTTTAGTTTTATTCTGTTTTTTTTTTTTTTCATTTACAAAGTGGCCATCTAACTCTTGTCAAATTAATAATGGAAAAGATGTTATGGGACTATGATTTCTGGGAATACACTCAGGAGTCTTGTAATTCCAAAAGAGCAATATTTCCAGATGATGGGCAAGGCCTGCTTTCTGATGACCTCCCCACCACACCCTCTGAGCTGGACTCCACTTTCCTTACTCAGATGGCATTAAGTGGTTCTGCCCTCAATGCACTGAAAGTGAACAAATTATGCCAACTTCTAACTGGAGTCTTCAGGGTCCTACCAATCGGCAAGCCTGCTCTGACATACACATGGCTTCTCATTTGCCTATCTGACTGATGTTTTCCATGCTGGTCTTCCCTGGTTGTGTGAAGAATCTCTCTTGCCTCCACATTTCAGCTTCTGCTCATTATTACAAGTTTTTCTTGCTCGGGCAATCTCTTTGAAGAGTGCATTTTATCGACTTCAGCTCCTGAGAACATCTTCTTCAAAGCACCTTCAATTCCATCTGTCCATGTCTGCAGGCAAAATGTGGGTATTAGTGAGACCTGGCCATGGAAATAGAACCCACCCTAGAGTTTAAAATACAGAAAGTTAATCTAGGGAAATGTCCACACAGCAGTGGAAGAGTTAGGAAGACAAACAGGAACAGTGGTGGGATAGAGATGAACAAGTAGACCATTTCTCAAGGCTGAAGGTTGGGAGTAGGCAGTGCTGCCAGGGCCGGGGGCTGAGATCATGATGCAGAAAAACAAAAACAAAAAAACTGTTTTGGACTAGTGTGATTCCAGAGAACATGCGATTACAGAGATGCCACTCAAGGTGGACAAAGAGTGGACAGAAACACCTTGTCCTCTCCCTTTCTCCCACCTTCAACATCTTTCCGGTGCCAGCCATTGTCCAATCCCAGAAGGAATCAGCTGACATGGGGCCTGGGACCTGCAACCTGCTGCACTGAGAAATCTGCACAGCAGGACAGAGCAGGGAAAGACTGAGGATTGGATCTGCTTGCAAACAAGTCAAGGACCAACCAGGCGCTACCACCACCACCTCCATCACCTTCCAAGGAGAATGAGACATGTAGCAGACTTCCCCAGGGTCTGATCTGGAATGAGGCTGGGCTCCATTGTCTTGGCAAGTAAATCAAAGTAACAAGCTGCAATTTGTCCTATAAAATATAATGTGATATGAAGGACATTTGAATGGGTTCGTAAAACCCACAGAAACATATTTTATATGAGGAGATGACTAATCATCCAATTAAGTCATATTTTTTTAAAATGAAGGATTTTCAGAGTAGATGTTAAAGAATAACTCCTACTTAAATTGGCAGAAACATGCTTTCGGTTTGTAAAAAGATTTAAAATTGTGTGTAGAGTGTGGGTATCAGTCAGGCCTGGCCACGTAAATAGAACCCACCTTAGAATTTAAAATGCAGCCTGCAGATTCGAGACCCACCTGGGCAAGTTGGCGAGACCTCATCTCTACAATAAATCAAAAAAACTAGCCAGGTGTGGTAGCGCACGCCTGTAGTTCCAGCTACTTGGAAGGCTGAGGCGGAAGGATTGCCGGAGCCCAGCAGGTCAAGGCTGCAATGACCGGGAGTGGCCACTGCACTCCAGTCTGGGCGACAGAGTCTCCAACTCAAAAAAAATGCAGAAAGTTAATCTAGGGAAATGTGCACACAGCAGTCGAAGAGTTAGGAAGATAAATGAAAAGAGTTTTTTACTTGTTATAAGACAAATCTATTGGAGGCATACATTTAGAAACCACTACATGGTTCCATTTAACCCCTTCAATGCTGCATAATAAATTTAAGGCCAAGATTTTCTGTATCACATACACAGAAAAGCAAGGTGGTAACAAAACTGCTGAGGAAAATGAATAAGAGCATCTCATTCTAAAAAAGATATTTCTTATTATCATGGTCCCCTCCCGCCATTTTTTTTTCAGAGTCAGGGTCTCACTCTGCTGCCCAGGCTGGAGTGTGCTATAACGAATATAGCTCACCACAGCCTCAAACTCCTGGACTCAAGGGATCCTCCCACCTCATCTTCCCGAGTAGTTGGGACTACAGGTGTCCATCACCACATTCAACTAACTTTTTATTTTATTTTTGTTTTTGTAGAGACAGGGTCTCGTAGAGTTGCTCAGGCTGGTCTCACATTCCTGGCCTCAAAAAATCCCCCTGCCTTGGCCTCCCAAATGTGAGCCACTGTGCCAGGTTATTACGGTCATTTTTCCTGTGTAGATTAGTCATGCAGACTTGAACCATTGACAGTTAAGATAAATCTATTAGAGATTCATGTTACGAAACAGTCACTGTTGATAGCCCCTCCCCAAAACCATCCCCTCCCCAGTTCATGTCTTGCCAGAAGAATGGCAGCTTTCCTTTTCCAGGTACTGAGTGGCAGTGCACTCATGGAGTGTGGCCCTCTGGCTCAGACTCTGGGCATGAGGAGTCATGACAGTGTTACCAACTGTGTATCAGTCAGGGTTCAAGTCAGGAAAGAGCATCCACACAGACATTTCAAGCAGAACGTCATCTGACACAGGGATCAGATGTTTCTCCCCATCACTGGAAGGGCCGGAGGAGCCATGGTCAGGAGGCCTTCATGGATGGTCTCCATGGCACCGAGTCTGCACTCCTCACTGCATCCCTGGAGCTGCATTTGTTGTTTCTTCCATTGCTGGCACCATGGCCTCCTCACCCCACAGAGCTCTCCCTAAACACCGGAAGGTGAATCCCTGCCACAGAATGCACTCCTGATGCTCCACCCACCACCACAGCCTCAGAAAGGTGTCTCCCATCTCAGTTCTGTCTCAATCATTCTATAGAAGTTATCTTACTGGCAGTTTATTATCCGGAACTCTGGCTATATAAAAGTTTTTAAAATATAGCTTTTAGGCTTCCAGCCTCTTTAATTCACTGAGGAGGGGCATATTAAGGGTGGGAATGTTGGCTGATTGTTAGCAGGCAATAATCATCACAACTTTGGACTTTAAAAAAAAACTATGAGTCTTATTTTGATTGGCACATCATAATTGTATACATTGGTGAGGTACAGTGTGACATTTTGATAGATGCATAAAATGTGGAATGACTGAATCAAGTTAATTAAAATATCTATCACTTGGCTTATTTTGAAATCAGAAAGTAAGGCTGCTGGAAAAAAAATCTAAAACCCTGGTAAAGATCTGCTTGCGAAGAAGCTCTCCCGTCTCTTTTGGAAAAGAATATGATGTTTGGAACTCTGTTTTCCTCTTGTAACACTAAAGGTTCAACATTCAGTGTAAAAGCCAATAAACTAAGTAACAGTAGGACAGAAATTACCTGCGTCCTT
This sequence comes from Cephalopachus bancanus, assembly GCA_027257055.1. NCBI lineage: Eukaryota > Metazoa > Chordata > Mammalia > Primates > Tarsiidae > Cephalopachus > Cephalopachus bancanus. The sequence goes on along the minus strand of JAPVLO010000011.1, from coordinate 7,882,602 downwards.
GATGACATAGAAGTGTCACTGAGCTAGCCTCCCCTGAAACAGCTTATTTCCAAACTTCCAGGTGTGTGGAACATTAAATTCTTCTGATGGTTGGTTCAGTGGTTCTTTAATATGCAGCTAAAAACAGCTTTTTCCCACAAGATGTATATTTCACTGAAAACAGCTTGTGGAAACAATCCCATGAAACTCATAGAGAAGAGTCAATAATAACTTCTGAAACAATCGTTGCTGTCACAAAGAAATGGTTTGAGCAAGCCCTTTTCTTTAAATTATTCTATATAACCCAGTCATTCAAAATATGCAAGAAATTCCTTATAACAATACTGGCCCCCCACTTTTCTGACGTTTCCGTATTTGACTTTATACTTTTAAAATAATTGGGATCTCTTACCTCAGAACCAGTCATCGGAAACGAATGTATCTATATGATAGAGTTCTGCCCTACTTCAATCATTTAACACCAGGTAGTTTAGATCACTCTTTCCGATTAAAAGAAATGCTTATGCCGTATGTCAGAATAATTAGAATGCCAGATTTCCCAGCAGAAAAATTGGTCCTGTCTAATGGATCCACATCACCAGCTGTCATAATAGCCATTGGGTGAAACATAAAATCCACCACCAAAGGTTTGCACCACTTCTCATCTTGCTATCTGTCTGTCTTTTCATTCAAAATATATATTTTCTATCTATCTTAGTGCTCACCACATGCTGTTTTACATCTTAAGCAGGAGAACTGTTTAGCTTTAGAAAAGCCTATTATTCACAAAAGGCTTCTTATTTGTCCGCTACGTATTTTTCACTGTCCTAGGTGCACAGGCTGCAGGGTAGATTCCCTGCTCTAAGGGGAATTCCACCCTACCAGGAGAGGACAACATGGGACCAGGAGACATGGCCCCACAATATCTCATCTCTAATATCACCCAGCAATTGGGAAGGAGAGTAACTTTGGTTATTTACTAATATTGCATGATGTGCTTCTGTTCTTGTAAACAGAACATAGATTCCTAGATGTCAACAAAACAATAGCCACAATTGTATCCCTTCGTCTATGCATGAAATATCCACATGCCATATTCTCTATTTTTTAAAATTTTAATCATTCAAATTTTATAAGATCTCACTTGTATGAAGACTATAAAACTAAGTCCCAGAGAATCAAACTAAATCCCAGACCAAGATTTAGCTAAGTAATCTGTGCATGGTTTTACTGAAAAAATAGTTTATCTTCTAGTTGTGGAAACAAAACGTCCTATGGAAGATGCACATAGAAAGTCTTTAATTCACCGAAAAGGAGTCAAAGCAAATTTAACAACTGTAGAGTTAACTATTCAATAGGGATGTATAATATCCAATATTCAGTAGAGTGGTAATATTCAATAGAAACAGCCCCAAACCACAGGGACTTTACTATGGACTGAATGTTGTGTCCCCATCAAAATTCATATTTTGAAACTGAATACACAATGCAATGGCATTTGGAGGTGGAATCTTTGGGAGGTGATTAGGTCATGAGGGTGAAGCCTTCGTGGATGGGATTAGTGATCTTGCAAAAGGGACCCAAGAGGACTATTTTGCCCTCTCCATCATGTGTGGTTAGAGTGAGAAGGCACCATCAATGAACCAGGAAGTGGGCCCTCCCCGGACATCAAATTTACTGGAGGCTTGACTTAGGTCTGCCCAGCCCCTAGAATTGTGAGAAATACACTTCTGTTTACAAGCAATGCAGTTTGTGGCATTCTGTCACAGCAGCCTAAACAGACCAAGGCAGCCTTATAATGACAAAAGTGGATTCTTTGCTCCTCATGTCCAGAGGGCTTTGCTCACTGTGGTCCTTCAGATACTCGGACAGCTGCCATCTTTATCTCCTATCGCAGGGAGAAGAGAATAGAGCCAGTCTTATTGTATCACCTGCAACTGTCACATGTCACTGCTTAAGTGTCTGCCAAAGCATGTGGTTGACTCTGCTTAATCAAAAGGGAGCATGAAAATGTAGCCCTATCTTTGGGACCAGGAGGAAGAGAGCTAGAAACACAGATGCCCACAAAGCTGCCCAGGTCAAAGATGGCCCTGGTCATTATTTTCCTTGTCTGTAGGTGGTTTGGAGAGGAGCTAAGTTTGCCTCTGCACTCGTCTCCTTAGCCAGATGTCAAGGGTGTACCCTGTTGTAAAACTGTACCTTCTTCTCCTCATTCTCAGTTAGATATTGTTGACTTAGGGAAATTATGTAATTTTATGCATCCTATAAATTATCAACATGTTCAACTCTCCTAGGAAGTATTTCACTATGCAAGTAGAAATTGTTAGCCCAAAAGAATTATCTGTGTATAAACAAGGTGTTGTTTTTTGAAGGAAGATCTTTTTTTTTGAGTTGGAGTTTCACTCTGTTGCCTAGGCTAGAGTGCAACGACATACTCATGACCATCCCAGTATCGACATGCTGAACTCCAGCGATCCTTCTGCCTCAGACTTCCAAGTAGCTGGAACTACAGATGCGTGCTACCATGCCCAGCTAATTTTTGATTTATTGTAGAGAGGAGGTCTCACCAAGTTGCCCAGGCTGGTCTTGAACCCACAGGCTCAGGCAATCCACTCGCCTCAGCCTCCCAAAGTACTGGAATTACAGGCTGAGCCACTGAGCCTGACCTGAAAGAAGATCTTATATAATACTTGCTTACTTCTGGGTACCCCACTTCCCAGCCTAGGTCCGTGTCATCATATGAGCCAGTCTACTTCCCAAGGAAAATGTCTCAGCCTATATGAAAGGTTCACTTTGTGCCAGGTACATGAGAACCACTTGACATCCAATGTTTCATTGCATCTCTCTGAACATTAGTCTGCAAGTCTATATAATAGCATGATTGCAGAAGTTAAGTGATTTTCCCAAAGTCATTGCATTAACTTCCTGGAGCTTCCATAACAGAAGTACCAGAAAGTGGGTGGCTTAAAACAACCCAAAGTTATTCTCTCACAATTCTGGCAGCTAGAAGTCCAAAATCGAGATGTCGACAGACTCTGGGGTCCAGCCATATCACTAGTGAGTCCCTGCAGGGAACTGCACTGAGGGGTGCACCATGGAAAAGGGCAGAGCAAGATAGAGCCTCTAGAGGGAGCAGTTCCCCAAAGGAATTCCTGATGCATGACTGGGAATGTTAAGAGATTCGGTCATAAGGAAGACATCAGTGATCCAAGGAAAAAAGGATTGTGGACAGGGTTCAGTTGTGTATCCAAGAGCAGAGCCGTGGTGAAGAAGCCTAGAGGTCAAGGGTGATGGTTATGGGTGGCATCGTGCTACGGTGAGATACTAAGGGTAAGACTTTAAGGTAAGGAGGGTCCTGGTCACGTAGGCAAGAGACAGAATGACGATCAGTCTTTGAGGATTTTCTCTGAATGTTCTAGGAGAGAATGCTTCTTTTCCTCTGCCAAGTATTCCTTGGCTTGTGGCTACATCACCCCGTGCATTGCCTCTACCATCACAAAGCCCTCTGTATCTGTGTCTTCTCTTCTTCTGTTTCTTATAAAGAGAGTTGGTGTCATATTTGGTATGCATCTGAATAATCCAGAATGAACACATCTCAAGAACTTTAAACCTGCAAAGACACTTTTTCCATGTAAGTCTACATGCACAAGGCCTGGGTATTAGAATGTAGACACATTTTTTTAGGGTCCCTATAAAATCCACTTCAATTACGTAGTTAATAATTGGCCGACCGGCATCCAATCTTGGGATTGTCTCATTCCAGGGTGTGAGCCTTCAACCACTAAGCCGATGTGCCTTGTCTATAAACATTTTTGCTCAGCCTACTGTTTGACCAACTCCATCATCATGACCCCAAATATTTTTTATTTAGAGACATTGTTGGTAAAGAGCTGTGGAGAAGTAAACAACTAGAAGCCATGGTCCTGCCCCCCAGGATATTAAAATCCAGTTGAGTGTCGTCTAGCTATACGAAATTTTCACTAGCAATATAGGAAGTGTAGCCTCCCAGGTGAATTGTACAGGCAATCTAGGGACATTCATGGAGTAGAAATGTCCCGGATTGCAGGAGAGGGAAAGACCAGATGAGAAGCCCAGTCTGGAGGCCCTAGAGTCATGTATGAGGCTACAGGGTCCCATGTCAAGGTCATGATTTTTAAATGGAGGGACAAAGACTAATGTGAGAAAACTTATAAAGGGACTAGAACTCGATACCAAAAATACAGAATGGCAGTGGCAAAAGTGAAAAGTAAATCGGATAGAATATAGAAGATTTGAGTTTGGGTGACAGGAATGTTAACTAACTTCCTTTTTGGGTTCAGTTCTGTCGTCAAAGCTTCTGCCTCTCCCCTATACCTCTCATTGTGTTCACAGCTGAGCAGAGTAATTAATTTCAGGGGGATGGTGGGAGCAGGAGGGCTGCCAGATGGACTGAGCCTGTTTGGGACAGACCCTTCAGTTCTTTAGAAGAGAGCAAAAACATAACCAAAGACTGTAAAAGTTATGTTTTATGGATTTTAATCTCTGCCAAAGCTTCTGTCACATCTGTTGCATGCTATAAAATTACTTGTCAATATAGACACATATTTCAAATTATTACAGAGTGCTCTATTTTAAAGCTAAAACACATGCTCCATGAGAATTTCAAGGGCAATAGGAAATGAAGATCCTTCTTTGCATTTGTGACCGTGGAAGAAAGACCTGAACATCCTTCTTGCTGGAGTGACAAAGGCCCCACAACCCGCCCACTCCTCAAAGACTGTTCTCCATCAATCTGCTCCTTGCCAACATGGCCAGTGCTCTCCTAGTTTGGGAGGCTTCACCTTTGCATCTCATCTCATCTCAGGTCTTCCCCGCCCATGCACGGTGCATGCCCCTCACAACGGTCACCCTTGACCATTTGGCTTCTTCGCCATGAATCCGATCTTGGGTTCACACCAGTGTGGCTTCTCTAAACCCCAACCGCATTGCTCTCTCCTTGGGTTATTACTTACCTCTGCTCCTCCTGTGAGCTACCTCTCTGGTCTTCCGCTTTCTCAATGCAGTCTCCTGCAGGGACTCCCTTGCAATGTGGCCCAGCCCCAGAGCTCTGCATCTACCTCTGCTACTCCTCTGCCCTTTTGTGGGCAAAGGGGTTTGTCCACCCCACCATTCCTCGGGACTAATGACTCTGCTCAGTTATGAACACAATGAGAGGTGCGGGAGAAAGGGAGAGGCAGAAAGGCATACGCGAGGCCAAGCTTGACAATAAAACAGAACCAAACAGGACACTAGCTAACATGCCTATCACCCAAAACCAAGTCCTTTGTATCCTTTCTGGTTTACTCTTCACTCTTTCCACCACCATCCTGAGTGACTTTGTCTGCTGGCTCTCTGCTCAGCATATGAAGCCCAGACTGCTTCCCAGGGTACCCACTGGGAACAACCCACTGTCTTCGAGACAGCTCCACAGAGATGTCCCATGAGCTCTTCAAGCTCAGTGACCAGAACAGTCCACCTCTCTTGTCCCTGATCTCTGTGAAGAGCACCAACAGTCATTCCATTCTTAGGCACACACATACCTGTACATAGGTTCTTACACCAGAAACCTATGTCTGAAATTTTAACACAGAAACTTGCATTCAAAAATCCTACACAGAAACCTGCATCCAAGTTTTTACACAGAAACTTACATTCAAGTTCCTACACAGAAACCTGCGCCCAGGTTCCTACACTAGAAACCTATGTCCAAGGGACTGTCTCCCACCTCCCCAATATTTGTGACAGTGCTTGTTTCTCCATTTCCACTGCCATGAATGAGGGCACCTGCAAATTTTGCCAGAATATGTCCCAATAGGAGGCCTGACATCCAATCTCAACACTCTAATCACCACGAGTCCTAGAGAGGTTGTTCCAAAACACACATTAAGAAACAAAAACAAGCAGGCTCGGTGGTTCAGTCTGTAATCTCGCACCTTGGGAGGCTGAGGTGGGTGGATTGTCTGAGCCCGTGGGTTCGAGACCCGCCTGGGCAACTTGGCTAGACCTCATCTCTACAGTAAATCAAAAATCAGTCGGGCATGGTAGCGCATTCCTGTAGTTCCAGCTGCTTGGAAGGCTGAGGCAGAAGGATGGCCAGAGCCCAGCAGGTCAAGGCTGCGGTGGCCGGGAGCGGCCACTGCACTCCAGTCTGGGTGACAGAGTGAGACTCCAACTCAAAAACAAAACAAAACAAAACAAAAAACAAAAACAAAAAAACTACTCAATGTTTCTCCATAGTTTAAAGAACGAAGGTTTTCTAAAAAACGTCCATGATCTGAAACCTGTGGAAAGCTCTGTTCTCATCTCTCTTCACTCCCACCCATCCCCTTGCCCTCCCCGCCCTCATGCTCATATCTGTACTCTGTCCCAGCTGACTCCTGCCATTCTCTGAGCATACTGATGCTCTTCCACCTTTTCCTCCTCAGATCTCAACCTGTAACACTATCTGCAGCCCACCTGGATGAGTCCTACTTGTTTTACCTCTCAACTAGGGCACCCCTCAATGAAGAAGTCTTCTTGAAGTCAACGCGTCCACCTTCCCTTCCGGAGCTTTGCTCTTTCACTCTCTCACGTTCCTCCATGTGTTCCTCTCTTTGAAGGATTCAGCAATATGGAGCCATCTTGGAAGGAGAGAGCAGCTCCTGTCAGACAATCCAGCATGCTGATGCCTTGATCTTGGACTTTCCAGTTTCTAGGATGATCAGAGAATAGATGTCTGTTCTTTATAAATTACCAAGTCTCAGGTACTCTGTTATAGATCCTATAAGGACTAAAACATTCAAAGATGCATTTTTATGAAGATTGCTTTTTCCATTCACTGTGCTAAAGCTTGGGTCAACCCTGTTATTGGAACACATCTCCTCCACATCTATTTCTTTGAAAGTTGAGGTGTTTATTTTTTATTAAATTGTCACAAGCTTGGCAATTTTTTTATCTTTATAGCTCAAGAGGCCAGAAATTCAAAATCAAGATGTTGGTAGGTCTGTATTCCCTCAGAAGACTCTGGGGGTTAATTCATTTTTTGCGTCTTATGGTTTCTGTTGTCTCCTGGTGTCCCTTGGCTTGTGGCCACATTGCTTCAATCTCTGCCTACGTCTTCACAGGGCCTCTTCTGTGTCTTACAAGTCCTTCTACCTCTCTTTTGTTAAGCCAATTATGATGTCATTTAGTCCACCAGACAAACTGAATAATTTTCTAGTTTCAAGATTCTTACATTTGCTAAAGCCCTTTTACCAAATAAGGTAACATTCATGTGGTCTGGAACTTGGTTCTGAACATGTCTTTAGAAGTCACTATCAGCCAGTCACAGTGGTCTTTCTTCTATTCCAGTCTTGTCATTCGAGATAAAAGTTAATGTTGAACCAACACCTGGCTCTTTTATTTTGGTTGTATTTTATCTTTTGTGTTTTTTCCATTTCTTAACTTTTGCTCTCCTTTGGGAGTTTTTCTACATTCTTTTTCTCTCTCATAATAGTCTCTTGGTTTGTCAGCTACTCAAATTCTTTCTAGAGTATTTTTTCTTATTCTCTGATGTTCTTTTTTCATAATACGCTGTTTTTGTTTTATAGATGCATGTATGGATGCTTATCTCTGAGTTTTCTTCTCCTCTTACCTACTTTCTCTGTTTATGCTAGATTCCGTTTTTCTGGGATTTTTGCTCGTTTCTTTCTCTATTTCATTTTTGAGGCCATTTTCAAATGTCCGTGTATCCTTGATTAGCTGTTTGTATTTTTTAAATAAGGCAGAAAAACAACAATGACAACGATGGACATTCTGTACATATCTGTTCGAAGGATGCAGCAGGAAGGGGGGCACCTTGTAAGTTGGTGACTTTCACTGTTCACTGATCCATTTCCATTTTTTTTGTTTTTTCTTCCCTCACAGATTCTCATTTCTTGCTTGAGGCTGTGGGAGGCTCAGCTGCTCTGAGAGGAGAGAAGGCATCTTTTTCTGAAGGCTTCAGTTAGCACTTCATTACCGGGCCAGGATCTCAGGCCTCTATCCTATGTCACTGGTACCTTGAAAGAATGTGTCTTCTGAGTTGCGGCAGGGGGAGAGTATCTAAATTTGTGCTTCCTCAAGTCTGATTAATTAGACTACCCTCCAAATCCGCATGTTTTCATCAAAATTTTGGAACGCCCTCGGGTATGCTGTTGTTTTTAATTATCTTTTTCTTGTGAACTTACAAGTTTCTGTTAATTTTGGCAATATTTGAAGAAGTGGAAATAATTGTACTAATCTGCATGCATTTAACTGTCTTCTGTAATTTATATAACAATTTCTATGTGATGAACACCTTTTCCCTGACTTTTTAACTATTAAAGCTTTTGCATTGAGAACTGTATTTGAACATCATTGTTTGATTCATATTTTTGTCTCAGTGAAGTGCACACACTAAAAGCAGGAAAAGAACCCTGTCACGCTGGGAAAATCTGTATCATAAACAATGTTTGGCGCAAGACACTAAATGAACATGTATTGAAGTTATTGACTTGGCTGTTATTTAGAATGTATCTTGTGATATGGGAGGGCCAACTCTAAGGATAGGTAGGGGCATTGCATTGATGAATAGGCCAAACTGCTTCCTGGAACAGTTTTCCATGCAAGTTTTGCAAGGTATTATTTCTTTACTCTAATAGAAGTCAGAGCTAAATACCAACTCATTTTACTATCTTATTTACTCTTACAAGAATTGTCTCATTTGAGTCCCCCTGCCCCTCTCTTGGGACAAGAATGTTAAGCATCTAGTTACTGATATATTGAGTTTAGAAGATCAAAGAGACAATTATTTCTTTGGAAAGAAAAGTCAAGGTTTCCCAGATGTTTCACTGAGCTATTATTTAACCTTGCTTCTCACCTTGCATTTTTATAGCCTTTTTCAATGTGCATGAACAGAATTAACTTGGAGGAGGTTCTCTCATTTGGGCAAAAACATGGTCTTCAATGTTTTTTTCTCCCAACAGTTAGGCTGAAAATCTCAGGAGAATTCACAATGGAAAAGTCTATGACCGTACAGGAACAATCAGGAGAGGTTCTGAGAGAATACATTTTAAGATTTCTTCTAAATATATTTATTTTTACTTAAATAGAAAAATATGTCATAGACATTGAGACAAAGATATAACCCATGACAATGTATATAGTTAATATATAATGGTGATTGTGTATTCTATGTTCACGGCATTTTGCTTCGTAGAAAATGTTGAAAACTCTTTTTTTCTCTAATATAAATACACGTTTGTAGATTGGACTTTTCAATAATATGTTCAATAAAAATCACTTCACCTGCCTCTTTTCTTCCTTCTAGTGTTTCATGCCTTTCAAGGGTGGTGACCCTCGCTCTTGCTCTTGCCCTCAGATATTCCTGAAGTTTCACATCAGAGAACGTAGAACATGGCCAAAGGCACAGAAATCCTTGGTGAGGGTAATTCAGGTTAAGGTCTGACGTCAACATTATAGGCTCGGAAACTCGACATGTTGTCACCCTGAGAAGGTCCATTTCTTCAGGTCACACTCCTGCAAACCCAGTCTGTGAGGCTGACATGTAAAACCAGAAGATGGTTAATTGTACAATATGGGCAATTTAATTGTTTAGAAGAAAACATACCCATTGGCAGAATGGGCACTCTTTCTCTTTGTGGGTAGACTCACATAGGACATGAATCATCTGATCCATTAGTGAACAAACTCACTGAGTCTACAATCTGAATTGGAAGAAAACTCAAACTCAAACACTTAGCAGCAGCAGGCTACAACAGTTTGAAGATGTCATCTCTAGAAAGGGGACATCCTGGTCAAAGAGAACGTATTTTAAGTTCACTGCCAGTATCTTCTCCCCTGGACAGAAGACAGTTGGACATATCCATGTTGACCTCCATTGGTGCTTCACTGGATATATCAATGCCAGGCCCAGTCTACTCTCTGGATGGAAGCTTTTTATCTCATTTTTTCATCTTTGACTCACCCACATCACTGACAGTTTTATCTTGAGTGACTTGTCATACCTGCTCCTTCTTCACCTTCACTTCAGAATTGTTATTTTCGTCTGTTAGTTGGTATTTCAGCAACACTCAAGTTGCCCACATGCTATGTATGCTCTTTAAATAGCTAAATACATTAAATAATGTTTTTTGCCAGTCATTAAAAGATTTGGAGCCCTTCCGTGTTTGATGGACTGAATGTCTATGACACAAACAAGCACATGCCTGGGCGTTCATATCCAATTGGGTGTTTGCTCCTCTTACATAGAGCTGATCTCAAGCACTTATAGTATATACTGTTTTAATATTTAACCTGAACACTAAAGAATGCCGCTGATATATTCCATTTATTGACTGAAATATGAGAGTGGCAGTCCATCAATGTTGTTGAGGAAGAATGATCAATGGATGACATATGTTCAAGTCCATCTGAAGGTCAAGACTACAGACGTTTGGGAAGCCAGCATATTCTGTGCCTGCTGTCTGCAACATTCTGTTCCTTGAAGAAAGGTTCTTATTTGAGGTCTTATGTATATTTAACTGATTCACAGGCTGGAGATGACTCTAGAGACAGGCAAACAGGACACAAATAGCTTTATAACACAAGGAGAGGCTTCAGTCACCAAGCTTATTCTACCTCTATCATACCCATTACCTATAAAACACTCCCTGTGTTTGCAGAAGAGGTAAACTAGCTTCTTTTAACTTTAACAACTTGGGGGATATTGCACATCTAGAAAAAGGTTTGAAAGGATTTAGACAAAACTGATGCCATTTCGTTCTTAATTTTATTAGATGTTTGATGGAATCACTAGGCCCAGTCTAGTATAAAATATTGTCCATTACATCTAAATTTTGTGTACATTTATTTTGTCTTGTTAATTTATTCTCTTATTTATTATTTTCTTCCTTTTATTTATGGAGATTTAATTTGCTGTTATTTTTCTAACTACTTGAGACAGATGCCTTACCACAATACTTTCAGGTCTTTTATTTTTCTTAAAATAGATATTTATATATCTACATTTATCTTCAAAGTTCTAGCTCCCTCCCATATGTGTTATTTTTATGATTCAGTTCAAATCCTTTCGAAATTCAAAGGTTTATTTAGAAGTTTATTGTGTAACTTCCAAAACCACAGAGCCTTTCATTTACAAAGTAATACAAATTTCCAGCTTAAGTATAATGTGTTCAGATAATGTAACGTGCATGATTTCATTTGCTGAAAATTAGTTGAGAATTTTAATATGGTCCAGATTATAATCACTTAAAAATTAAAATTTTACATGCACCTAAAAAATGTGATTTGTGAATTGTTGGATATAATAATTTACGTGTGTTATTATTTTGTTGGTGTTTTGTATACCTTTCCTAACTGGTTGTGTCTATTTTGTCTGTGCTTTGTGGAGAGAAATTTCTTGAAATTTCCCAATATGATAGTGGATTTGTCTATTTCTTCTTTTAGTTCTGTACATTTATGCTATATATATATTGAGGCTGTGTGTTATTAGCTATACACTAAGATTGATTCGTTATGTGTTTCTGATGAATTGAGAGTTTTATCATTAAGGAATATCACTCTCCTTCTCCAGGGACACTTTTTTCCTTTGAAGTCAATTTTCTTTCTCTCTTTTTTTTGTGTCAAATGACCTTTTATTGAAATATATTTCCTTTTTGCTTCTGAACTAGCAGGGCATTCCACTGCACCACTATTGATGTTATCTATGATGTCATGGGGTGGCCGCCATTAACATTGCAGCCCACAGACTGAGCAGTCCCCAGGATGTCTTTAATGGTTCCAGAGAGTTCTCTGGCTAGAGACCAATGTCGCATTTGCTGGGCAATGTTGACAATCTCATCAAAAGTGAAGTTCCCACTGTGTTTAAGGTTCTTCTGTTTCTTTCTGTCTCTTGGTGGTTCCTTGAGGGCTTTGATGATCAGGGCAGAGGCAGAAGGTACCACCTCGATCTGGGCCGTCTGTTCTGAATGGTCAGTTTCACTGTAATCCTCAGACCTTTCCAGTCATCGGTTGCCTTGGCGATGTCATCAACCAAGCTTTTTTGGAGACAGACCCTGGGGCCGATCTTGGAGACCAGCCGAGACGTGACACCGACCTTGCCCCAGTGCATCTCAGGTATACGACTTTGATCTCGTTGAGGTGGCATCATGGAGGCGGCTGATGTCGGATGAACCCAGATCTGGAACGACTGAGGAAAGTTGCACCTGGGTCTCCGCCGAGCCCAAAACCGACAGCAAAGTAAATTTTCTATAGTATGCATACTTTATAGTGGCACTTTTTTGTTAATATTTAAATGGTGTAAATTTTCCCATCATTTTTGTCCCAAACTTTCTCTATTCATATAGTTTGAATGTCTCATAAGCAGTGTGCACTTGGACTTGTTTTTCAGAATGAGGAGCTTTGTTTTATTTTGTAATCGATATTTTGTAATCGATATTAGTCCATTTCTATCAATATCATCAATGATACATTGGCTTTTTAAAATCTCCTGACTGTTTTCTTTCTAGCTGTCTTGTCTGTAGTCCATTTTTCTTTTCTTTCCTTCTTATGAATTTACTGAAACCATTCTATTTCATTTTTCCCTCTATTACATTTATACTTAAAAAAAAACTTTTAGTGTTTACCAAAGACATTACAGTAGACATCCTTAATTTTTCAAAATCTGTTTTCTGTTTTGTTTTAAAATTCACTTTCAAAAAAAGGAGAACCTTGGTATACTAACTCATTTATCTTCCCCTTATTTTGTGTACTATTATTACTTATATTCAAATTTTATATGTATTTGAAACCCCATAGTAAATTATTATGACTATTTTATGCAGAAAATGTTCAAGCAAGTTTATCATTTTCTGTAATCTCTTCCATCTGCTTCTTTTTCTTCTTCTGTTTTTTTTTTTTTTGAATGCAGGATTTATTGAAAGGACAGACAGAAAAGCTCCCACAGTGGGAGGGGACCTGAAGGGGCTGCCTCTTCTGTCTGCTTCTCTGTTACCATCTCTTTTTTTCTATCCTTAGGACATACTTTGGTACCATATTCAATATTTTACCTTAATATTTATTATTTTAATTTTTCTCTTTTTTTGGCTTAAACAACAAAACTCTATTGTCTCACAGTTCTGGTAGCAAGAAGTTCAAGATCAAATTGCTACAAGGTTGCTTTCTTCTGAGGGGCATGAGGAAGAATCTGCTCATACCTCTCTCCTAGCTTCTGGTGGTTGCTGGCAATTTTTGTCATTCTTTGGCTTGTAGACATGTCACCTTGATCTCTGCCTTCATCCTCACAAGATGTTCTCCCTGTGTGTGTGTTCAAATTTCCTCTTCTTAAAGGATAACCAGTCACACTGGATTAGTACCCACCCTAATGACCTTACCTTAAATTCATTACACCTCCAAGGATCCTATACCCAAAAAAGGTCACATTCTGAGGTACTGAACTTCAAAATATAAATTTTGGAGGGAAATATTTCAACTTATAATAGTAGCCTGTGGGCAAAGTACACAAAATATTTAGTACTCCTGATTCATGGTAGAGGTGCTCTGTGGTTAGGTGGTTAGGTGGAGAATTTAAAATAAGGAGTTGATCTCTTTATGGCTTTTCACAGAAACTTATCATGATGATTGGAAGCTCAGAGTTTGTAGGTATTAATTACTGTTTTCTCACAGTTCTCACAGACATCTTCCTTAGTTTGTGAGCTTTTGAGGGACTTCTAGCCTTTCAAATAGACTACTACATCCTGCCCAGACACCTGCTTATATGAATCTTTTTTTTCCAGAATACTCCCAGGGATTTTGTAGCAGATGTCTAAAATGTTCCCAATCTCAGGTTCTTTATCTGTAAAACAGAAACAATTATGACTCTTCTCTATAGTTGTGTGAATACTTTCATCTTTAAAGAATAGCTTTTCTGTATATAAAATTCTAGATAAACATTTTTTGTTGATTGAACTTTTGCTGAGATCATCCCATGGCTTTCTGTCTTCCTCAGTTTTTATTGAAAAGTTAACTGATAGTCTAGTAGTGATAGTTCTTTTGAGCGCCCTGTTGATGACCAATTTTTCCTGAGGCTACCTTTAAATATGTTTTAATTATATCTCTCTCTCTCTGTCATCCTTTTTTTAATTTTTAGCTGTGTGTATACTCAGGTTTTTAAAGTACATTTTGTTTTGTGAGGCATTGCAGGACTTCTTGAATTTATTCCCTGTTGATTTTCATCATTTGGAAAACATATCGGCCTTTGTCTCTTCACACAGCCTTTGTGCTTTTTTCTCTTTTTATGTCCCTCTGAGACTCCAATTATTTTCTTTTCTTGTATTTTTTAGTTCACAGAATTTTTTCCATCAGTGTCTGTTCTGACATTAAATTCACCCATGGTGTTGTTATTTTCACTTTTTTCAGATTCAGCAATTTCACTTATTTTTATGGTTTCTTTTTTTAACCAAAATTTTTTGTCCTATTCTTTATGTTACTTAACACGGTAAGCATATTTACTTTAAATTTTGAGTCATACAACTCTATTATCTAAATCTCTTGAGTTTGTTTTCATTGTCTATGCCTTTCATTTATTTATTTATGTATGTCAAACATTTATTACACTTTCCAAAATCCATTTGGTTACATAACATTTTTAAGATGCACACAATCAATTTCTTATTTCTGTTTGTGATCATAACAATTCAAATATCCAGTGTGATTGTTTGTTATTATGTTAGTGTAAAGTAAGTAACAATAAAACTTATTGTTTGAAAAAATTAGTACATGAAGCTTTTCAAAGAAATAATTAATATAATTAAGAGTTCTCTTGTGGCTATAAAAATAGTCACCAGTTGAATATTCTCTTCTTCCCAACAAGTATGTTAAATATTGACACACAGAAGGAATAGTGCTGCAGGCATTCAAGTTTTTGAAATAATAATATTTTACACATTTATTATCATGCAACCCACAAAGAAAAACTTGATAACTTGTTACTGAATAAATTAATAGGTGAATTGTATTGTAACCACTTGAAGTCCACTATGAAAACTAGTAAGACTCTTAAATGCAAAAGATAATTTTTAGTTATTTCTTTGTGATTTCCAAAAAACTTAAGTTATATGAAGTCTCTAAAATTATCTCCATAGTGGTCATTGAGTAGCAGATGAGTTTCCTTTTCAATTTTAGGGAACTTACGTACTACAACAATAAAAAGTATGTATACAAATATGATGTCACTTCTGAGACAAGTATCCTAAAAGAAGCATTATAAGAAAGTTCCAGCATCTATAGAAAGTGACATCCATTCACAAAATGAATTTTCCTGGATCTTGCCAAAGTAAATATTATTCTTACTTCACAAATAATCCGAGGTAAAAGCCAGCAACATTTGTATTTTGGATAATAGAATGCAAAGTGGACTATATTCATGTAAGAATGTGATTCATGAAATAAAAAAGCATGGTTATACATCTGAATACCAAAAGAGTTTAAATAAGATGCCCCAAATCCCAGAATTATCTTTTGGAGGATGGGTCCCTTGTAGTACAGGCTACTCCCGCTAGGCAAGTGTTCCAGCAACCTGTCGGCATCAGTGTACCAGCAAGCATTGTGCATCACAATTTGCAGAAGAAACATCCCCAGTTGTGGCAAACAGGTGACTGGTAATTCCATCATGACAATGTACCTGCCCGCACCACTCTGAGTAATCAGCAGTTTTTGACCAAAAATGGTACAAGCCCGTGGTCCACTCTTCTTATTCACCTCTATTGCCCTGAGTGACTTTTGTTTTGTTTTCCCAGATGAAAAAAAGTTTTCAAAGGGAAATGTGTTGCTGATGTGGAAGAGGTGAAAAATAATAAATGGCAGAAGCACTAAAAGGCATCAAAATAGACAAATTCAAAAACTGTTTTGAGCAGTGAAAAAAGCATCTTGATAGGTGTATTGCATCAAATGGTGAGTACTTTGAAGGCGACTGAAACGTAGACATGTAAGAATAATTGCATGACATTTTATAAATAACTTCTGGGATTTTGTTGGTCTTCCCTTGTATATACATGTGTGTATACACACACAGAGACACACACACCCATACACACATGTATATGGTAGCTTTAAGAACAACAAGAAGTTGATTCTTGTATTATTTATCACCTAAATTAAGAAATATTTCGGCTTGGCTCTGTGGCTCAGCCTGTAATCCCAGCACTTTGGGAGGCCGAGGTGAGCAGATTGCCTGAGCCCGCGGGTTCGAGACCAGCCCGGGCAACTTGGAGAGCCCTCCTCTCTAAAATAAATAACTAAATAATTAGCCGGGCATTGTAGCGTGCTCCTGTAGTTCCAGCTACTTGGAAGGCTGAGGTGGAAGGATCACTGGAGCCCAGCAAGTCGACACTGGGCTGGCCGTGAGAATGCCACTGCACTTCAGCCTGGACGACGAGTGAGACTCCAACCCAAAAAAAAAAAAAAAAAAGAAAAGAAATATTTCATGACCAATACCTAAGAAGCTCACATATGCCTGACTCAAATCACATTCTGTACTCAAGTCCCCATCTTTAAAGGTGTGTTTTTTAAAAAATTATTTGCATGGTTGACTGTGACTAAGTGTTGGAAATTGATAATGAATGATCCAGAAATAATTTGATCCTTAAGCAAATACCATTTTTCAAAGAATGCCTCCATTTGCCTCTGGCAGATAGCTATAGGTATTCAGTAATCCCGAATTTCTAAACTTCCATTCTTGAGACGGTGATTACTCACACCTGAAGCTCAGCCTGTGTAGTCTGGCCTACAGTCAGTGTGCCCGTGATCTTATGATGCATTATCTTCAAGTACTCAACTCAAAGCATAAGTACTCATCAGTGACCCCCAACAAAGTAGACCTTGGGCTCCAATTTTTGTTCCCCTAGGCTCACAAGGATGCCAAAAGCTTTGTTTGGTCACATAGTCTCTCAACTATTCAAAATCAGCAGACACTACTACAGGAAAGGAAAGCCAAAGTGCTGGACTTCCCTTTTGAGATTTTCTTCTTCCAACTTGTCTTGTCCCCATAATGCCTCCATGCCCTCCTAGCTCTTCCCTGCCTTTCAGAAGGATATATTTACCAGATTATTATCTCAATTAGATCAGCTGTTCAAATTATTTAGTTTGTTATGAATAAAGCAATGTTGTTGTTTTTTTACAGCTTATGGGATATCAAACCAATAATTGATCATAGTGATTTGCTAACTAATAGATGTGATTGAAATATCTAAACTAAAATTTTGTTTTCATGGAGAAGCATGATCATATTTGCAATGTTTTTGTCCCAAATTTTTTCACATTGCATTTTGGAAAAGTATTTTGGCACCTAAACATTGAGCTTTAAAATAATAACTTGAGCATCTAAGTTTAGATTTCTATTACTAAATGATAAAATCCTATATTTCATTCTTGACCTCAGTGTGGTAAGCAAACACTGACATAAACATTGAGGAAAAGACCATTATACTGAGGGGACTCCCAAAAAGCAGAATTTATTTATTAAAAAAATGTATAATTATTCCTACACATTTAAACTTCAGTCACCTTCAAAGTACAATCCATTTTTTTGCAATTCACCTAATGAGTTAGTTTTTCCACTGCTCAGAACAGTTTTTTTCTTGTTTTTTTTTCTATGAAAGATGTAGGGTAAAATTCAGGGTTAGGGATACAAATGTTCATTATACAGGTACCCTTGTTGATGAGGTGTGCCCCCCGCCCCTGGTAGTTTCCCAATACTGTCAATCCCACCCCCACCTCCCCTGGAAGTTTCCCACTACTGCCAATGCCTTTCTTATAGTATTATGATAATTGTTCAAGATCTGCTTATGAGTGAGAATATATGGTACTCTGTTCTTTGTTTCTGTGATAGATCACCGAATATGGTAGACTCTAAATCCATCCAAGTTGCTGTAAAGTCCATGTTTGTCCTTCTTTGTAGCTGCATAATATTCCATTGTGTATATGTATCACATTTTTTTTATCCAGTCCGGTTTTGATGGGCAGCACGGTTGGTTCCATGTTTTTGCTATTGTGAACAGTGCTGCAATAAGCATGAATGTGCAGGTATCTTTTTTTCAGAACAGTTTTTAAACTCATCAATTTTCATGCTGCCATTTTTTGTTGCACCTTTTCTAGATTGGCAAAACATTTCCCTTTGAGGACTTTTTTTGGGGTTATAACATTTTTGGTCAAAAAATGCTGACCACTCAGCATGGTGTGGACAGGTTTGCTCATAAAACATCCATCATAAAATGGGTAAACTTGTTGAAAGAATTTTTTTAAAAAATTAACTGAAGCAGAATGCAGCCTCTCACAATGCTAGCTGGTACACTGATGTCAATTGGCTCCTAGAACATTCACCTAATGGGGGAAACCCGTACCACAAGGGGCCCACTCTCCAAAAGATAATTCCATTTTTTGGGGGGGTCTCCCACATATAGCCATACCACTACTTGTATTACATAGATTTGAAAACTACAACCCCCAAACTCTATGCAACTCTGAATAAGGCATCTTTTTATTTATTTTACAACTGAATTTTCACTATATCACAAAGACAATCATATAGATGACATAGAAGGCTGTGTTTGGGTGGCTAACTTATTTGCTGACAGATGTTTAATTCAATATGGTTTATATAAATTCATAATGAGCAGTGGGGACAATTCTCCAAGCACTTCTTTGCTAATTGTCTGTCACAACATGGAAGACTGAAGGCAACACACTAATGTAGGCGGCCTGCTGTTCAATTTCAGACCAATATAGGTGGTGTGCCATTAATTGTGAATTCCCTGAGGGTCTTCCTTCTTCCTAGCAGTGACCTATAGTCATAAGCTTGGGCTCAAGACTGCTGGGCACCCTGTAGTCAGAGCACCTGCCCCAAAGAGAATGAATTTGTCTTAGGATGTCTACCTTTTTGACATATTGGAGTGCATTAATATTTAACTAGAATCTGGGGCTTGAGTAGCTCTCTGAACTCTCCATTTATTTGTTCTCTCTCTCCCTTTCTCTCGTCCCCATATCCTTCTCTGTTTCTCCGCCTTCCATACTTCCCTTTAATGCTCTGCTTCCTCACTGACACCACTCCTGTCTGAAAGCCTTATTCTTTCCTAGGATGGAGAAAATTTTCATTTCTCTCCCATATTTGGCATTTTTGACTATTTGCCTATTTGTTTCTGGAATGATAAACTGCATGAAAAACGTGTGGAGGGCTGTCAATGTGTTTCTTTGATAGTCAGTTCCCAACAGTTACCGCAGCTCCTGACACAGTGTAGGTGCTTAATACAGTTTTATTGAATATATCAGTGAGTCATTAAGTGAGTGAGATGATTGACAGTTACTGAGATGAACATTCTCTTCATGGTGGTGTTGGTGAAAGTCCCAGAGTCCAAAGGCTGGGGAACCTGGAGTTCTGATGTCTAAAGGAAGGAGAAAAAAGTATTCCAACTCCAGTACAGAGACAGAGAGAGAGAGAGAGAGAAAATTTGCTTTCCTCTGCCTTTTCGTTCTATCTAAGACTTAGCCAATGGGATGGTACCCACCCACATGGGGTGAGTGTGAATTTTCTTTACTCAATGCACAGATTGAAAAGTCAGCCTTTTCCAAAAACACTTTCACAGTCAGACCCAGAAATCATGCTTTACCAGCTATTTAGGCATCCCTTAATCCATTCAAGTTGACAGCCTAAATCAACCATCACACTGAATGACCCATCTTTGAATTTTAAGCAATTTGATAGAGCTCTGTTGTCCACTGGAAACAAATCCAACCTCAGTGCAGTCTACAGAAGTTATGCTTCTCTCTATGTTTCTCAGACCACTTGCCACAGAGCCCAACTTTCCCCAACCATGTGGACCCCAGGGCCCTCCCTGAGAACAGGGACCTCTCACATCGCCTTGCCTTAACCTATGCTTACTTTTCCCTTCTCTCAGCCTACCTGGAAAATGCCAGGCTAACCTTTAAGATTCATTCAAGTGTGACCTTAGAGGCCAAAGATTAAGCTCCCTACATGAGGCTGAAGTTTACAAAATGGTTACTGTTCAACCCCTGTGACCTTTCTGAGGACAATTTCATTTGGCTCAACCTATTACATGGCTCCATTGAGATGGTCACATTGAATTGTAACACACTGTTCACACATTCATCTCCTCTTCTTGCCTGGCATAGAACTGGGACACGAGGGGCTCGTGTGTCTCAAAATTTTTAAAAATGAGCCGGGCTTGGTGGCTCAGCCTGTAATTCCTCGCCTTTGGGAGGCTAAGGTGAGTGAATTGCCTGAGCCCGCAGGTTCGAGACCTGCCTGGGCAACTTGGCGAGACCTCATCTCTACCATAAATCAAAAATTAGCTGGGCGTGGTAGCGCGCGCCTGTAGTTCCAGCTACTTGGAAGGCTGAGACAGAAGGATCACCGGAGTCCAGCAGGTCGAGGCTGCGGTGGCCGGGAGGGGCCACTGCACTCCAGTCTGGGCGACACAGTGGGACTCCAACTCAACAACAACAAAAAAATAAAGAAATTTTTAAAAATGATCCTAGGTTCCTCTCTTCTCTCTTTTGTAACACCTCTTTGTTTCTTCTCTCTTGATTTTATTTGTTTTTCCACAAGAACTCGAGGCAGTGCTGGATGCGGTCAGGACCAGGAGAGGACAGTATTAGGAATAAGGACCCTGTTTTCTCCACTCAAAGACCAGGTGGAGGCTATCCCTCACATGGAACCTGAGGAAGTCATCCCTTACCTCTGCAGGGGGCAGAGAAGCAGGTGCATTGGGTGAGTGTTGAAAAGGCTGTGCCTGTTCCTTTCTCTGTATACCCTGAGCTCTCAGAAGCATGTCTTTTGTTAAGCAACCCTACCATTCCTCATTCTACCTACCTCCCAGCATCATTCAGGCAGTTACTGATTCTTACCTGGATGTCTCAGAAATGACCTTGAAATCACTACTTCTTCATGCATCCTCTCTAAATTCTGGCATTTTACACCCCCAAAAGCAGGATCTTGGGGATTATCCTATGTTAGCTTGTGTCTTCAAGCTCCAATTGAGACTCTGAATTTTGATTTTTGGCAGTTAGAAATTATACATCACAATGAAAATGAAAACACAATGGTGTCTTCGTGCCAATTCACATTTCCCTCAGTCTAGGTGTGGCCCTACACACGAGGGGTAAATACAAACATAGTACTGAATATTTATGTGGTTTAGAGGTGCTATGAGAAGACACACCCAAAGACCATGATCTTAACCAGCCTGAACCAGCCTGGCTTGATGCAAACCTACGAATGGCCAGTCCCTATCCTTTCTTTCCCCTCCTGATGTCTCCCTTACAACCGTCATCTCCTGAGGGATTGACAGATGTTTCTAGTCTTGCAATGTCATGGCCACGTCTTTATCTTTTTTTAAATGTGACTATCATTATATTCTCTTTAAAACATGGAGTGTCACTGATCTCTTATTCATTTAACACATCTGGGTTTTTATTTGGGCTCTGAGACCTTGGGCAAGACACTTCCCTTCTCTGGGCCTCTGTGGGTGGTGTGTCTATAAGTTGTACAGATTTGATGAGATGGTGTCTTCAATCCCTTTCAGATCACGAATCCATGTGTCTCTACAAGGGGTGCTGGGGAACACACTGCCCCATGTCCAGGACGCTCTCCTGGTTTTAACCAATTCTCTTGGCCCATTCAGTTTGCACACACATGGAGCCATAGCTCACTTTCCTAGTGGGTAATAGACAGACTGGAGAGTCAACATGGGGCATGGATATTACATGGATCGCTTACCTGAACCCCACTAAAAGAAGACTGCTTTCATGTACTCAATAAGACATGACAGTTTATTTAGTAGGGAGCGGTGAACCGGTGCAGTACATAAAGGAGAAAGCCATGACATGCCACTGCAGAAGGGAAGAACCTTCCCCCAGTAGAAAACCAAGTATTAGGGAGCCAATGTACGAGAGGACAGACAGGATTTCTCACCCCCTCCGGAGAGAACACAATGTGTGCAAGTTATCAGCAGGATCGGCTTTGTGGCTTCCTGTGCAGGAGATCACATGACCCCAGTGGGCAGGGCGCGTCACCTCCAAGAGGTGTGTTCCTGCAGACGTCATAACATTAGCAACCAAACAGACTGCAGGCAATATTTAACTAATGGCTCTCTTTAAACTTACATGTGCTATCCTTTGCTTCCCCCAGGGCCTTTTCTGTTTCAAGAGCGCCTCTGCTCCAGAGGGCCTGAATGTAGAAGAAAAAAAACTCCAAGAAAGGGGGAAAGACCCATCTGGCAATTTTGCATGAGGCTGGCTGTGATTGTACCATTTGGGTTTATATAACAGGGAAAAGATGAAAAAATCACGGATATAAAAGATTATTTTATGGAGGAAATACAACCATTGAGAAAAAGGCACAAAAAGATTATTTAAAATTCAAGTCCAAGGTGGGGAGAAGGGTGTTAAATAATCATTTAAATCCTCTAGCAATGCAGGGTGTTATAAAGGCTAAGGTGAGGTAGAAATGGGGTCTATCATCCTTCTCCTTGTGATTTATTTTTAAGCAAGAGAGACCCTGGAATGAAATTATAGGTCCAATTTACTTTTCATGGAATGGGACTAGATTTTAAATGTATCTTCAAGGCATCAACTTGATGACATAAGCTGTGCTCAACATTTCACATTCTCATATCTCAAAATGAATACAATTTTAACTCATTGTAACTGTCTAGAATGATCTAAATGTTGAATTATATAGGAGACAAGTAAAGCTATCTCATTGAAGAAATCAAGAAAAATCTGCATTTCGGTTCCCACAAAGAGGAAGCTCCGCCATCCAGATGAGGACTGCCACTCTCTTTTTTTTTTTTTTTTTTTTGAGTTGGAGTCTCACTCTGTCGCCCAGACTGGAGTGCAGTGGCCGCTCCCGGCCACCGCAGCCTCGACCTGCTGGGCTCCGGCGATCCTTCCGCCTCAGCCTTCCGAGTAGCTGGAATTACAGGCATGCACTACCACGCCCGGCTGATTTTTTGATTTATTGTAGAGATGAGGTCTTGCTGCCCAGGCGGGTCTCGAACCCGCGGGCTCAGGCAATCCACTCACCTCAGCCTCCCAAAGGCGCGGGATTACAGGCTGAGCCACCGAGCCCGGCTGACTGCCACTCTCTTGATGTCACTCCATGGAAGCTGTCTGTACGTGCTGTCAGGGAGGATTATGGCCACTTTGAGGGAAGGCCAGCCTGGGCCCTGGATCTGAGCCATGGGGTCACCAGCAAAGTCCCCGAGGGCAGAGAGGGTCCTGAGGTTCTTCCTGGTCATGAACCCACATCACCTGGCTGAGTCGGAGCAATTGACACAGCGCAGATGATTGATGGCTGCGAGGGTGGGAGCGGGTGGGGAAGGGAGACAGAGGTCACAGCTAGGGAACTCCGACTGCATCCCATCAAGGTACCCACTTCCAGGACATTCTTCATAACACATGCCTCTCTCATGCTCATCTCTTTCAAATCTTTACTCCAATATTCTACTTCCCAGGGAGACTTTATCTGATCAACTGATTTAAATCACAGCCACCCTCCCCACCCTGTCTGCCTTCTCTCCAGGAATATATTTCTCCAATAGATGTATTATCTATAATACTGCATATTTTATATTTATTTTATTTGTTACTTGTTTCTTCACTATAAGGGTTATATCTATTTAATTCACAGGGACATTTTGGTGCCTACAATGGTACCCGGGATATAGTAGCAAATATGCATTAATTAAATAAACGAAAGGACAACAATTACACGTATTTTAAAATCCAAATAGTATCAAGAGCAACCTCTCACTAAGGAGGATAAATATTTGGCCTAAACATAAAAAAAACTTAGATAATTAACAATAAAACCAAAAACATTAAATGTTTTCCAAATTAATGCACTGGATTGACATGTGTGTGGTGTATGTGTGTGTATTTCATGTAGAAACAATAGATAATGCTTAAACAGCAAGGAACTAATAGAGAAAACTAATTTTTTGCAGCTGAAGGATTTTCCATTATAAATGCTTAAATTATCTTGAAAATCAATAATATTTTGAGTACACAAAGATAACTATTGATTTTTTAAATGTTGGGATAAACTGTTTTGCAAACCAAGAATGTATCTAGTAGTTTCCTTTAAAGGAAGAAATATTTGTGTATCCCAAATCTTACAGCATTTGCCTTTCAAAAAATATTAAAAAATCATGGCTATAAAAGTCATGTTATAGATTCCCTTATAAACAATTGTCTGATAAAGCTTTATATCTTTCTGCAGATGTGACTAAAGATGATATCAATGAAGATGTTTATCACTGAAACTCCAAATATTCATTTATTCATTTGGCTTACTGTTCTCAAGATTGCCTTTCATTCAGTCAGTTACTCAGTTAAAAAGATATTGATTAGTCAGTAGATATTTAGTGAGAGCCTATTACATTTCATCCTTGAAAACTGCATTTCCCACAAAGAAGGCAAGCTACATTAAAACCTTCCTGCCAGTCCCCCCAACTTCAAACACACACCCCACTCTCAGGCAGAATGGGAAGAACTGGCCCCTAAGTAATAAGAGGGATACATACAGAGACAGGTGAGCAGCCTAGGAAGCTGGCCCTAGAGAGTCTCATGTTGAGAAATGAGGACAAGCCGGGCTTGGTGGCTCAGTGTGTAATCCCATGCCTTGGGAGGCTGAGGTGAATGGATTGCCTGAGCCCTCGGGTTCGAGACCCGCCTGGGCAACTTGGCGAGACCTCATCTCTACTATAAATCAAAAAATCAGCCAGGCGTGGTAGCGCATGCCTGTAATTCTGGCTACTTGGAAGACTGAGGCGGAAGGATCACCGGAGCCCAGCAGGTCGAGGTTGCAGTGGCTGGGAGCGGCCACTGCACTCCAGTCTGGGCAACAGAGTGAGACTCCAACTCAAAAAAAAGAAATAAGGACAGATTTGGTCACACAGCCGAGAGTACTCAATGACAGTTGAGAGTTTGGACTTGATTCACAGGATATACCAATATATTGGCGTTGACACACATGTCAAGAAGAGAACTGGGCTATCTAGTCTAGATGGGTCTGACACTTTGGGTTACTTTAAGAAGAAATATGTGATTCTATAGTTCTTACACAGAATAGTGCTGGGAAAGACTGCAACATGTTGAATTTTTGGAGAAGTAATTGGGTTGGATGTTGTTTCCAGTAATTTTGATTTATAAAGACATGCAGCTCTCTCAGCAGTGGCCAAAAATAGAAAATAATTAGTACAGGACACAGGACTTTTGTCCCAAGCCTGTGCATGAGGTTGTTCAGTGTGCCAGAAATTCATTTGAAAAATAAGCTATCTAAACCAATGCGTGGCACTCTGCAGGTCTGGAAAGGCTATGGGTAAACTTCTCAGTGACTTGGGTGTTTTACAAACTCCAGAACATTAGCCCAGAAGATGCCTCTGTAGAGTAGGGGATCATCATTTCCCAAAGCCATTGACAGAGGTAGGTTAATCTTTGTGCTTAGCATGGATCAAAACTCTCCGTATGAATTGGGATGGCAGTGGTGGGAGCAAATTTGGATCTGATGCATAATGTTGGAGAAGATTTGGCTACTCACAGACCTCATCAACCTCCACTTTCTTCTCAAGGGATGATGTAGCAGTTGGAGACAGTTGGCACATGTGAGATTGGAAAAAGTGCTACAAAAAATGCTATGATGTTGGTGCTGAGCCCTGTCCATGATTCATGCAGAAAAGCAATTTTTGCCACCTGCTGGAGACTGAAAATCACAGACAACATCCCCTTTCAGATCAGGCTTTCTGTTATTTGTCTGGGTTCTGCTGAATCTCCATCTGCTCTTTGGTGACGTACTTAAAGATGGGGTCTCTCAGCTGGCTACTCAGGACTCACAGGCTGCTGGGATGGGAACTCCTCCAGTGCCACGTCCACCAGCACCAAGGTTCAGCCAAGAGAATGGGCAGATGCCCCTACTGGGAATATACCAGGGGGAAATCAAGTCATTCTCCCAAAAAGATACCTGCACACGCATGTTTGTTGCACCTTTGTTCACAACAGCAAAAGCATGGAACCAGTCATGCTGCCCATCGAAGCTGGACTGGATTTTTAAAAATGTGGTGCATATACACAATGGAGTATTATGTAGCCATAAAGAAGGACAAACATATGGACTTCGCAGCAACTTGAATGGATTTAGAGTCGATCATACTAGGTGATCTATCACAGAAACAAAGAACAGAGTACCATATGTTCTCACTCATAAGCGGACCTTGAACAATTATCATAATACTATAAGAAAGGACTTGGCAGTAGTGGGAAACTGCTGGGGGTCGGGGGCGGGATTGGCAGTTGAAGGAAGCTGCCAGGGGAGGGAGGGGCACACCACATCAACAAGGGTAACTGTGTAATAAACATTTGTATATCTAACCCTGAATTGGATCCCACATCATTTAAAAAGAGAGAGAGAGAATAGACAGCAGTCAAAGAGCGCCTACCTGTGTGTTTGGACACTCAAGCGAGTGCTGATCAAAGACACTCAGATGGGCAGCCTAGATGTGTTTACAAGGCAGAGCCCTCCTACACGTCTAGGCTTTGTTGTAAAAGTCAGAGCTGGAAGACACAGCTCAACTGGAAACTTTTTTTTTAAAACAAACTGCTCACTTACTCCAAACTGTACCATATGCCAACTGTCTCCCACTGCTACGCTATCCCTTGAGAATAGAGTGGGGGCTGACAGGGTCTGTGAGTTGCCAAGTCTTTTCCAGAATATACACATCAGATCAGAATTTGTTCCCACCACCGCCACCCCATGATAAGCACAAAAGATTCACCTACCTTGTCAATTGCCTTGGGAAATGCTGACTCCCTCACTTGCACAGGCAAGACTGATCCGGAAGATACAGGGGAATCCACCCAAATCCAGCACATCCTCTTAGAAACTGACCCAAGCACATGCATTTCCGAAGTGGGCTGATAGCGTCATCCCTGTTGACAGAGAAGAACAATTTTTTTAAAAACCTAAATGTGTGCAGTAGAGGAAGAACACTGATACTCTCACTTTTAAAAGTGTCCATTCCAAAGAGTCAGTACTTTAGACCATACTGTCATGGATTGACTTTCCTTCTGCCTCCACGGCGATTTGATTGTCAAAAGGGTCTAAATTACGACAGGGAGAAAAATCAGTTGTGCATTCTGCCTGGATTTTCATACTGTATTGGCTCTATTTTCCTGTCTTAAACATAACAATGCAATGACTTTGCCAAGATGTGCACTAAAAACTCTCATTTGGAGTTAAGCAGTGCGTTCTTAGTCTCTCCATCATAGATTCTAGAATCCTTTTTTCTGTGGTGGGGAAGTGCAGAGACATCGTTCACAAGTGGGCTGTAGGTAACAGTTGACTTCTGCTCTTCCTACACCTTCAAAAACAGGCTGTGCTACCTGAAATAGATGCACGGTCGGCTCCAGCATGGCTCTTGTATCAC
Source organism: Cephalopachus bancanus (assembly GCA_027257055.1). Lineage (NCBI taxonomy): Eukaryota > Metazoa > Chordata > Mammalia > Primates > Tarsiidae > Cephalopachus > Cephalopachus bancanus. The sequence continues at coordinate 7,855,132 of JAPVLO010000011.1, read as the reverse complement.
CTGTAGCCTAGCCTGGTAGCTTCGTGCTCTTAGGCTAGTGATGAAGAGGACCAGCAATCTCCAGGAGGTTTGCTGCAGGGCTGGACATCTCTGATACCTATGCCCTAGAAACAGAAATGATGAGGCATCACTGGGAAGTTAAAACGAGGCACAGATATTTGACAGGTTAAACAACAATGACTAGTAAAATCTCTTTGAGGTGTCTACTGGGACCTGGGAACTCTGTCCTTGCCTGGGACTCTTTGGAAGGGTTTTTGAAAAAAATTGGGGTCCACATGGGCAAAAACCTTCTCCCTTTCCCCCATGGAGCGCTGGTTGTTCTCTCTCAAATTTCCAAGTGTCTGTGCCAGTTTCTCCTTCTCTCTATCTCCCCACCTCATTTCTCTCATTTTCTTTCTTCTCTCACCTCACTCCCCCAATCATTCAAATCCAGACTCCTGTTCCACAAATAAGTTTTTATTTTAATATCCTATGGGAAGAAAAATAAACCCTGGATCCCTCAGGTAAAGTATTCTGAATTGGTTTTCATACTAATTATTTATTCATTTAAAAACCATTATGTGTCCGGGCATAGTGGTTCACGCCTGTGATCCCAGCACTTTTGGGGGCCAAGACAGAAGAATCACCTGAACACAGGAGGTCAAGGCTGTGGTGAACTGGGATCACACCACTGTACTCCAGACTGGGCAGCAGAGTGACACCCTGACTCCCTCTCTCACACATACACACATATACCTACACACACACACGCACACGACACACACACACACACACACACACACACACACACACACACACACACACTTCCCTTCTTTTTTGCTTCATCTTCTTTTCTTTCTCCTTCCCATTCATCAATAGAACATTGTGCTCTACTATTTTGAGTATTAAGCATTATTTGAGAGAGAAATAATGAGTTATTGATCTGTCTTCCAAGTTTCTACCATCTGTGGAGAAAGGAGAGATATCCAAGAACTAGCCCACCACTGAGGAGAGCGAGTGCCCTGGAAGAGAAGATGCCAGTGCTGAGGTCACTTGGAGAGGAGCAAGTTGTCCTCAAGCTAGAGGCGGGCATCTTGGCGTAAGTAGCCAGAGGGGTCTTCTTATGGAAAGACTGGGGCTCGTCCCGTGTCTGAGGAGCTGGAGAATGGGTTTGGTGGAATAGGATGGGTTACAAAAATGAGGAGTGTCAAGGCCTGGAGTCAGGGGGGAGGGGACTGACGTTTGCATAAACTTGTCCTTACCTTGGTATGAAAGCAACATCAAAGAGTGACCAGCCTTGGTGACTGATGGCTGCAAGGCCTTGAGAGTCACTGGAGGGGCTTCTGGGATTGTCCAGGATGCCAGTGGGATAGCCCAGGGCCCTCAACCTGTGTGCACCTGTCCCCTCAGTGTCCCCCTCACCTGCCTCCCAGGCCACCACAGTGCCCCAGCCCAGATGCCAACAGCACTTCAGTGACCCAACGGCCTCCTGAGAGAGCCTCCTTAAAAAGTAGGATTGGGACATAGAGGCTCTTCGAGGGTGGGGCAGACTCTCCTCCCTTGCTTTCACCAGTGGCCTCAGTATGACTGGCCCCAGGGTGACCACGGGCTGTGGGAATCCAGGGTCATGTGGGCTCTGCTTCTGTGTTCACATGAGTTAGGAGCTCCAGTTTTTCTTCTTACTCGCTATTGGGGAAGCTGGCTCAGGTGGAGATTCTGGGGTCTTGAAAAGACGAGGTTTTTCTTTTTCTTTTTTTTTTTTTTGGGTTGGAGTCTCACTCTGTAGCCCACACTAGAGTGCAGTGGCCGCTCCCGGCCACTGCAGCCTCGACCTGCTGGGCTCCGGCGATCCTTTCGCCTCAGCCTTCCAAGTAGCCAGAATTATAGGCATGCGCTACCACGCCTGGCTGATTTTTTTTATTTATTGTAGAGATGAGGTCTCGCTGCCCAGGCGGGTCTCGAACCCGCGGGCTCAGGCAATCCACTCACCTCAGCCTCCCAAAGACGCGGGATTACAGGCTGAGCCACCGACCCGGCTAAGACGAGGTTTTTCAAAGAGAGTTGAAGGTTGCAGCCTGAAAATGCAGTCCCCTCCTCCCACCCTCCCTCCCTCCTTTTCTCCTTCCTTCCTTTCTTCCTTCCCTTTTCCCCTCTCTTCTTCTTCTTCTTTTCCTATTCCTTTTCCTTCTCCTTCTTCTCCTCTATGCCTCCATGACTCACTCCTTTCCTTCTCAATTCTCCTTCCTTTCCCTCTCTCCATTTCTCCTCCTTCCCTCTCTGCTTTCCTTCCACCCTGCCTCTCACTCCCCCCACCCCACCCCCTGCCTTCCTCCCTCTTTCCCTCCCTCCTCCTTCCCCTTTCCACTACCTCAGGACTCAGGGCTCCACTAGAATTTCCAGCAGGATTTGCTTGAGACAAATTAGTCATCCTTACCATGTCCCCTCGCAGATTTGTTCCTTTATCTATTTATTCTCCAAACATTGAGCATGTGTCCAGTATACACCTGAAACTGCTGAGTGTGTAGGCCCCAGGGGGAGAGCAAGGGCCACTCCCTGAGCTGCTGCCTGCTGCAGCGGACACGGACGGGGAGAAGTGGCCAGGAGGCCATGGGAAGGTATGCTGCTCACATCTGCAGGGCTGGTGAAGACATTTCTCCTGAGAAGACATCCTTTGGGATGCCCTTGTCTCCTGAACCCCTCTGCATGGACATGGAGTTCAAAAGAAGGTTCTGACAACAGGGAACACATGTCCTTTATTGTAACAGGTCTTGGGTGACCTGGATGTCACTTCTGGCTTTGAGATATTTGATGAGTTTCGTTTCCTCCCTGGTAACTTTCTCCAGGAGAAGGAGTGCTGTGTTTTGTCCACACTGCAAGATGTTGGAGACCCTAGAGGGTTCTCTTCCATTCTTTCCAATGTTCATTGGCCCCCTCAACATATCAGCACCCATGAGATTTGTAGAGGCCCTCCTGGGGCTGTTCTCTGATGCAGCAGGGAGCAGTCCCAACGGGAATGCCAACAAGCACATATCAGCAGCATTCTCCAGATTCCCCTTGTCTCTCTCACTGAGACCCAGGAATTCAGCCCTCCCCCTTGGGAGCCAGCACTGGCCTGTTGTCAGTTAGCAGAGGGAATGTAGCTGCAGATTCTGGCCACACATGACCAGGGACCTGATGGTGGTTGTACCTGCCAGCCTTACCGTCAGGACTGAGTGAGCTCCTGCCAACCAGTACTGTGCCGCAGACATACCACGCACCCCTGTCACCCTGGGACCCTCCTCTCCAGAACCCATGTTTACTGAGCTGAACTATGGTGCTGGTTTCCACTGACAACTCTGATGTTGTAGGAATTCCAACATGATGCCTTGGTTACCTTTGCAGTCTTGATTTTTCCTACCTGTCACCGAGACTGGTCCTGTGGGCACATAGTAGATCGCCATAGCATCAGACTTCTGAAAGAGTGTGCACTCTTCTACCCCTGACTTCTTCCTGTAGGGTGCAGGAAAGTTGGGAAACTGAGTTCAGATGGAAGCATTGGTGAAGCCATATGCCACCCAACCGTGCCCCACCAATAATCCCTTCTTCCCTTTATCTAGGTCCCTGCATTGCCTGTTTTTTGTTTTTGTTATTTTCTCTGTCCTTATGTTCCTATTCTTTGAATCATAATGATAATTGTGAATAATAACCAAAAGATCATTTGTCTCTATTCTTATAAATAACTATACTTCCAACACCAAATTTACAGCATCAGAAACTTGGCTGGACGCCAATGTCAGTGACACATAGGGGACATTTGGCTTCTCATTCCTTAAGATAAAGCGGAAATATCAGCACTTTTTTTTTTTTTTTTGCTTCATTACTGACAAACTGCACCAATAAGCCAAAATCCTGAGATGTTTCCTAGGGTTTTTTTTTCTGTTTCTTCTTCACTTTTTTGAAATTCAGATAATTCCTCAGACTCGTGACATTAGCTTTTAACTATGATTCATGAAGTAATAAAGGAATCCTTTATTCAAGAAGCCACTTATCCTGCTAAAAATTCCTTCTTTATTAGCTTTCTCATTATGAGTCTATAACAGTCATCCATTTCTTAAGAGCCAGATTCCTCATCTCTCCAGAGAGGGACGGGGATGACATATAAATAGTATAGTAGCCAGATTGGTAATTTATCAGGAACACAGGAGGGAATCAGTTCAACTTTTCAATTATCCTGGGGAATATTCCGAAGTCTGAAGTCTCAGAATACATCGACGGCACAATGCAGTGTCTCCTACGAGATATGGGTTATAATTAATTTCTTTGGAAAGGTTTTTGTTTAAGGTATTTGAATATGGAACATCTTCAAAAAAATCATGATGGGCAAGACTCCCCAAATCAAATGTGAGATCTTCCCTGTAGGCAGACTGGAGTTGATGCCTACCTAACAGAGGAAATTATCAGGGCACATTTTCCACTGCAGGTGCTTAACAAAGGACTGTGACCTCCCCAGATGATGGAACAAAAACTGTGACAAGGCACGGCTCCATGGTGTCACATCTGCACTCAACCTGATTTAGTGTGTGCCCTTTGTGCGTATGCAGAATTTCTTTCATTCCTCTGACAATCTGTTCTTCTGAGCTTCCAGGCTTATAGATCCTCCCCAGTTGATTCACATCAACCCACAGAGTAAAGAGAGTGGTGGGTGGAGCTGAGCATGGCATCAGAAACACATGAGTGGAAGGTGACTTCTAAAACATGAGAGGAGAGAATGCTCACATGTGATTATCTCTTTTACCATAGACACAGAAATGGTGCATACTTGTTAGAAAGCCAATTTTAGAAAGTAAAAATCTCTCTCTCTCTTGAAATGTGGGGTATATTGTATTTTATTCCTTCCATTTCTAACAGAGTAGAAGAAATGGAAATGAGACCTTTGTGTAATGTTTCTCTCTTATCCCTACTTCTGCTCCTGACAGAACCTGAGCACTTGTTGCAAGACTAATGAATCCTTTAAAAGTTTCTTTCTGGCCCCAAATTTGAAAAGCTGTCTATTTCATGGAATGCCAACCAAGAAGCCCTCAGTACAGCACAGTCAGTCATCTTCTACAACAAGTGATAATCCGACTCCTTTCTTTCCAACTGGAGATGTGAGATTCAATGTCGGTGTCCTGTCCTCTTGCTTGTGAAGATCAGTGTCGGTCAGGTCAATAGACATTGTGCGAGGGTGTCTATGCAGTTGACTCTGGCATCCATCTGGCTCTGAAAAAGTGGGAAGAGATACAACTTCCTCAAGGAGCTGTTGTAATAGAGAATAAAGACTTAGATAGATATATGAAATTGTCAAAGAAAAATACGGCAGATCATTTCTTTGTGTGCTATGGACTTCTGAATATCAGTTGAATGATTGAAGGCAGTGGTGATTCAAGAAAGTAGGTTTCTCCAGGAAATACAGGTCCATTTAGCCAGAGCACAAAGAAATATAAGCAAAATGAGAGTCCCATTTTTTTGAGCCCGAGTCTCACTCTTTCACCCAGGCTGAAGTTCAGTGGCATGCTCACAGCCACCCCAGTGTCGACCTCCTGGGCTCTGTCAATCCTTTTGCCTCAGCCTTCCAAGTAGGTGAAACTACGCGTATGTGCTACCATGACGAGCTATTTTTAAAAAATTTTTTATTGTAGAAATGAGGGTCTCAAACCCCTGGAGTCCCATATTTTCAATCCACTTATTTCCAACTCTGGAATTATTGTAGGCCAGAACTTTTGTTAGATGTATAGATGAAGAAATAATAAACCACAAATGAAAGCAGAAAATCAAGGGCAAAAATGGGACATTGAATTGAGTGTAACTTAACAAATGTACTTACAGAAAGGAGAGGCATTAGGGCATTGTAAGATGGAAAGGCAGGTTTGGAGAAGCGTGAATATTGGCCCAAGATTAGAATGACGTGAATTGGATGGAGAAGCTACAACACACAAGTGAAGCTACCCTAGTAACATAGCTCTTCTAAATTGAGATCCATGAGTTACTAGTGTTATATTATTTCACTTATAATAAAGACATTATACATAATAACAATAAATAAAATAAAATATTTTTTTAAATGTTGGAGGATGTAACTCTCCAAGGAGGTAAATCAGGAAAAATGTAGAAAAGCCGTTTGACCTCCAAAACTCCTTTTTCTCTGAGGATCTTGTAGGACTCGTGTTTTGTGGAAACCGCTTTGGAAAGTGTTGGTTATTGTAAAGGTCTAATATAGGTTCTGAAGACCATAAGGGGTTGGAGGGGGCACGTCTAAGGGCTGTTCCAGAGGTGTCACAAAATGAATAACAGAACATTCCATGAGGCGGAGGGAGTGAGAAACTTAAACATGGTGGATCTGGCTGGAAGCACAGAGAAGGGTTCCGCCATGCAGCTGTTGGGGTCCTGCCCATATCTCTGGACACCTCTCCCTTCTGCTTCACACCACTGCCCTCTTCTTGATACACCTGTGACTCTCTCTCTCTCTCTCTCTCTCTCTCTCTCTCTCTCTCTCTCTCTCTCAGTCTTCTTTGGTCACAAGTGTGCCTTAAGTGTCAACTAGTCAAAGTCACTTGTATCAGCTTCCAGATAAAGAAGGAAGGGAGTGAATGACAAGCGAGCTAGCTTTCTCCTCTTGTAAATGGTCTGCAGGGTCTCCCAGAGCCCAAGCGGGATGGAATCTCCATGATCCACAGCTGCAACTCTCAGTTATGCACTCTCTGCTGACTTTCTCTCTTCCTTCTTTCACTTCCCCACTCTCTTATTGGAGCTTCCTCGGTTCAGTTCTCAAATTAACCACTCACAATCAAATCCTGATCTCAAGGTCTGCTTCTGAGACAACCCAAACTAAGAAAGTTACTTAAATTTTTTTTTAAAGGGAGTATTAATCATTTTCCTCACAATTCCTGTCTGCTTCATTTTTTTTTGCAAGTGCTCCAACTCACTGCTTTATCTACCTGCCTATCTATCCTTTTATTATTTATTAATCAATCATCTATCTGATTTATCTATCATCCATCTACCTATCTATCTATCATGGTAAAGGATAAAAGTAGATGTTCAAAATGTTAACTATGGTCATCACTGAGTGACAGAAAGTGATTGATGGGAAAGATTGGTGGCTGTATATGCTTTACAGAAGTAGTCTATTGCGGCTGTTCCCAACCTTTTTGGTGTAAGGGACTGGTTTTGTGGAAGACAATTTTTACACAGACCAGGGAGTGGGGGACTTTATTTCTGTTATTACATTGTGTGCTTTAATTCTATTATTATATTGCAATATACAATGAAATAATTATACAACTCACCATTAAGAAAAAGAGATGCAGATGGAAGTGGTAAATAAAATAATGGACGGGCCATGGCAGATTTAAAAAAGTGTTGGATTCTGACTTAAAACCTGCCACCAGATGCAGCTGTACAACTGAAGTGCATCAACTCACTTGCCACTCACAGATAGGGGTTTGATATGAGTCTGCAAGTAATTGATTTATGATGGTCTCTGTGCAGTCAAACCTCACTGCTGATGTTAATCTGTATTTGCAGTCGCTCCCCAGTGCCAGCATCACCACCTCAGCTCCACCTCAGACCATCAGGGATTCGATTCTCAAAAGGAGCACACTACCTAGATCCCTCACAAATGCAGTTCACAGTAGGGCTCACGTTCCTAAGAGAATCTAGTGCCCTGCTGATCTCACAGAAGGCAGAGTTCTGCTTGCCCACCACTTACCTCCTGCTGGGTGGCTTGATTCCTAACAGGTCTGTGGTCTGGGGGCTGGGGACCCTGGTCAACGGTACTGGGTAGTAATGAAGAATTGACTGGGTGTGTGTGTGCCTTTGAGTAGGTTCAGGTTCTCCAAAACAAATATGTACTTACTGTTATATCTGCAAGGAAACTATAAATGGTTTTTAAATGCTTACCTAAAAAACTAAAGATCTCATACTCAACTTCCCCACTCTATTGGCCTTCTCTGACTAGGAAGGAATGTCAACTTATCATAAATGTATGTATGCAGCGCCTTTTCTTCTTTCTTAAAAATGTTATTTTTCCTTAAAATATTTTTTTAGAAGACAGAGGAAGAAATAACATAGCATTTAACTGATTAGCCAATGCAGTGTGACTTGCTAAGAAGGTGGTAAAGTCTGTTTCATGAGCTTCTGTGTGGTCTAGCTCCCCTCTCCCGCTACCTGGAGACATTTACTACAGGAACACACGCCTCTGTCACTCTGCTTTCACGGTGAGTTATGACTCATCCTCACCTACACAAATCCACTAATGACTTGGGTTTCTTCTCAAGCAGTGACATCTTAGTACCCAGCACCATAGACTACTTCCATGAAATATATACCGTCACCACAATGCTTCTAAATGTAACTCAAAGATTGAGCATGAGATATCTTTGCCAGAAAGATCAGATTGGTTAATGGGGCACAAGAAATTGTGTGTGTGTGACAAAGTGCCCGCCTCCTAACTGATTGGGTCTGTGTGTGAGGGAGGATGAGGGACTGAGCAAGATGCATGGCATCTGAATAGTTCTTCAGCATGGTCTACGAGATGGCTCCTGGTAGTGTAGCCAACTGAGTAATTTTCAGATATTTTCCCTTGTGCGGGGTAGTGAGGGGTGGGTGGGAGCTATGTGTTTCGTAGGTAGGTTGAAAAACTCAACTCATCAGGGTGGAGCTAAGCATTGGCTGTCCTCAGCTAACACTAAGGCCTGACGGAATCCACAACAGATTTAGTGACCAAGAGGGGCAGGGTGGCAAAAATGGCCTAGGCCACAAAGCATGATCTGTCTGCTACCATCTCCTGGGAATGGCTGTGTGGAGATGGGCTAGGGAGGGGAGGGGCTTTGTAGTCAAGCAAGGGTGGGTAAGGTTTTTGGGTTTTTTTGAGTTTGAGTGTCACTCGGTCGCCCAGACTGGAGTGCAGTGGCCGCTCCCGGCCACCGCAGCCTCGACCTGCTGGGCTCCGGCGATCCTTCCGCCTCAGCCTTCCGTTTTTGATCACCTTTTCCACCATCCTGCTGGAACGTGACTCTTAGAATCATGAAGAGTGAATTTGTAACCGATGTAGACATAGTCACTTACTGACCAAACCAAATTCGAGAGACAAGAGGAAGGAAAGTAACTTTGTATCAAAATCCAGCAAATGAGGGAAATAGCCCAGGTCATACCTCAAAGAAATGGCTTTGGCCTTTTAGGTTGAATGCAAGGGTTTTAAAAGGGAAACTTGGGATGGGAAACATGTGGGTGTGGCACAGATGGTTAAACTTGGGTGGTGGTCTTCCTGGAAGTCTGACTGGTGTATCACAGCTGCAGTCAGGTTATGGATCAGTCATCTCAAGATTCCCCCGCAGTGGGAGAGTCCTGCCCAGTCAGGCTGTCATAAGAATAGCCCCTGGGATTTCTAAGCAACCATAAGGTCAAATAAGCATGCATGGTGAAAAGAAGTTTATAAAACATGTGTCAAAACTTAAGATTAAAAGAGAAGGGGAAAAAATTTTCAAAATACATTTTAAGGCTGAGATACTCGCTTTTCAGTTTTACTCTCTTTAAAGGGAATCCAGACACTCCTTTACTGTGACAGCAGATCAATATGACAAACAGCCAGTCTTGATATAGACGTTTGTCCAGTAATCCTTTGGAAGCAGAGAATGAAGACTTAAAGCCTTCTCCTGCACTGGCCCCGCAGAGGCTTAGGATGCTTTTAGTGAACGTGAGAGCCTCTGCTCCCCAGGCCACATCACATAGCATTAGGAGAATTTCATGATCTGAGAAAGGAAAAGACACTGTTCCATACATAGGGCATTCAGTGTTCAGGCTCTGACCTCCTTTTTATAGCGCTTTCCTCTTTCCAAACTCCACTCTTTGCCCTGATCCCCTCCTCATACTTTGGCTTCCTTCTCTTTCCACTTCTGCCTTTCTCCTCTGGAAAAGACTAGTGGACAGTCATGAATTGAGAGGAGAAAGACAAGTGGCAGGGACAGTCCTCCATCAGATTCATTTGTGAGGTGACACACTGGGTCTGACTAAGGACACTTTACGTTCAGTGGCCTGGTACCTGTCCTGCCCTGGGCTCTTTCTCCTCTCAGTCTCTTTCTTCTGTAGAGCCAGAAGTTCTGACGTAGTTTTGCTCCTCTAAGCTTGGAACTACGATTGGATGGCCCCTTCTCTCAGTCCCCAGCCCTCTAGCCCATCTCAGATGATACGTCTCCCTCCCTTGTCCCTTCATGCCTGTGGCAGGTAGTGGCCTCCTGGAGTTGCTGTCTTTGAATGCCTCCAAATCTCCAGTAGGTTTCAAATCCATGAGTTGTTCTTTTGTTAGCCTCTTCTAGTCAAACCCTTTTGGGCAGAGCTTTCTCACTTGGAGAGAGTCTTACTGATGGCATCATCATTTGCCTCAGTGTCCTTAGTTTCATGGAGAGTGGAACCTACACAAGGTTGGAACATAAAGGAAAGATAAGGAGACTTTCATTTGGTTCTCACACTGGGTTTCTTGTTTAAATAAAATTTTTTTCACTTTCCTTGAGGTGGCAACATCAGCTGACCTAGACTTCTCAACTGTCTTTTTTTGCTTCAAAAGTCACCCCAAAGGAGTCTGCTTAGAGACCACAACAGGAATGGTATTGCATGGGGGTTAGATTTTCTCCAGGTGAATGGGCTGTGGCTCTCCAGGTGTTTTGGCCAACTGGACTAGTTGGGATGCACCTGCATGGGGACCAGAGCCCCTTCACACTTCTCTGTTTCAGTCACTCAGGAAGAGTCACAGGCTGCTGCCCCTGGGAACTCACCTTTCAACTATTTCTTAGTTTTTTGTGCTTACTCCTTTTTGAACAAAGCAACAAGGAGAGATGCTCCAGCAAATTGCATGAATGCTTTGTGGAACATGACCTGTTATGTTGCACACGTTTCTCTCTAAGACCTTAACAGGGGAGGAGAGATAAGCACAAGGGACAGGGACACTGGACATCTGCCATTATGCCACCCAATCTCCTCAACCTCAGGAATTCCACCATGAGCATGATGCCCCCAGTCTCTCATGCCCTCTATTATTGTCCTCATCTTGTGTCCTCTAACTCTGGATTTCTTTTGAGTTGGAGTCCCACTCTGTTATCCAGGCTGATGCTCAGTGGCACAATCATGGCTCATAGCAGCCTCAACCTCCAGAGCTCGGGCAATCCTTCTACCTCAACCTCCTGAGTAGCTGGGAGCATAGGTGTGCCATCATGTCTGGCTTATTTTTTGATGTTTTGTAGAGACAAGGTCTTGCTGTGTTGCCCCAACTAGTCTTCAACTCCTGGACTCAAGCAATCCTCTTGCCTCAGTCTTCCAAAGTGCTAGGATTACAGGCATGAGCCACTGTGCCTGGCCTAACTCTGGAATTGACATCAACACCCACCCTAGCCACACTCAAGTGTTATCATCCTTGAATTCTCTCTCTCTCTTCCACCATCCATATCAGTCAGCCATCACCTTTGGAAAATTCCACTTCCTCAACATTCTTGAATCAGACTCACTTTCCCCATCTACACGTATGCTGTCCTAGCTTAGCTTACTGCCATGTTTTCTGGAATACCAACACAAACTTTTTCCCAGCTGGTCTCTTTTCTTCCTAGTTGGGAACCATCTTGATCTTCAATGTCATTCTCCACGTTTAGTGTGATTGATTTTACTCACACCTGATCCTACCACCTTGTTACTCGATATCATTCAATGTCAGAACTTCAATTAGCTAACAAGGCACATCGGTAGTCTTTGGGATCTGACCCTGCTGACCTGACTGGTCACATACTGGCCTGTTCCTTATGCCTTTTCCTTCCACTGCCTGGAGTCCTCAGACTCCCAGGAGAGAAACAAAATTGTTCTGTACCAGTTTATTATTCAACTTGGTCTTTCCTTCTAAATTCCTTAACTGTCTCTTCCCCCAGACAGAATAAATTATGTTTTTTAGAAGTGTTCACTTGGCCTCGCTTCAGCCCTGACAATGTGAAATCCCCTTTAGTCAGCTGTAATCCTCAAGAGAGGAAGGTTCCCTCACAAAGCAGGGATTGAGCTCTGAAGCAGAAGGGCAGTCAGAAGAGTCGGGAAAAGGTAAGGAGATTTGGGTTTATAATTCCCCAATCAGTCCTCCTCAACAGCATCCTTTCTCTCTTGCTTCCTCTCTCTCTGAGTGCCTCAAACATAAGGATTTTGTTCATCAAATGACCAACCATCATTCTGATGTGAGTAATCTCTTTCTCTCTCTCTCTCTGTGTGTGTGTGTGTGTGTGTGTGTGTGTGTGTGTGTGTGTGTGTGAAAGAGAATAATCATTTGTCACACAAGCAGCCCTAGATATCTCCTGGGTTGAAAACACCCTCCCTAGAATTTCACAGTCTGCAAAACACTTGTTCATCCTTTAAGACCATACAATTTGGAACCACAGCATTTCTGCATATCTCTGCAACCGAATTCTTCTATTTACTCATTTGCTCATTCAATTCATTTCATCCCACTTCACAAGTACCTATCCTCCTTCTCCTCTTGCCACCTGCCTACCTGGAAAAGCCCTATGATGGGCTGTGGCCTTTGCAATGTAGGCAGTCATCTTGACATGATTGACAAGGGCTCGCATGGCCTTGTTTTCCCCATAGTTCTAACCTCTTTTACAAATAGTAAAAGAAGAAAATATAATCGTGATTACAATATAGTAGTGAAAGAAGAAAATAAAATAGTGATGAAATTGTAAATTCACTTAAAAGTTCATCAAAATATTTTCTCATTTATAAATAAATTCACACTTAAATCAGAATTTGACATTTTAATTTATTGAGGTTTTAAAATAAATATCTGTCCTAATAGGCAACTCCCTCTGTGGTAATGATTAATGCTGTTTATCAAAAGTTTTCCTGTTTTTTTTTTTCAATCCTCCAGGGTATTTTTTTGCTCTTGTGGGTAGGAATGGCCAAGTGACTGACTCTAAATAAGAGAACATGGGCAGAAGTGATGTATGCCCCATGTGGTCAATGCTTCAAGAGCCCATTAAACATTCCCCATCCACTATCTGAAGCACATTTGCAATACAACCTTCTTCATCTTGGGCTCCTTGATGACAGTAAAGAACAGAGAAACCCTGCCAACCTGCAGGGCACATGCAACATAGACAAGAGAAGAGCCTTTACTGTGTGTTAAGCTCCTGAAATAGTGATGCTTGTTATTATAGTAGAAATTAGCCTCTCCTGGTTATAACACCTTTTGGGGAAATGTCTTTCTTGAAAGTAATTTGGGAGCATATAATGAGTTTTTAGAGCACCCGACATTTATAATGGCTCTCCCCCATTCCCATTAATTCATTCATATTTTGTGAATTTGTTTTATAAATATATATGGAAACTTAGGCTTAGGGGGAACTAATACAGCAGGACAGACAGTTCCAGTACAAGATCTTATAGCAATGTCCTCTCAAAGACTCTTTTGTAAGAAATACTGAGAAAATATAATTAATAAATAAGTAAACAAAAAAATACATCATGCATATTATCATCACACTGATTAGCTGGAAGTAAGACAAATATCCAAGTACAAGAGAATGCTAAAGTCAAATCCATAGAATGAAATACTCTGCTGTCACTTAAACTACAAGACTGCCTGAGACCGCAGGTTCGAGACTTGCCTGGGCAACTTGGCGAGACCTCATCTCTACAGTAAATCAAAAAATTAGCCGGGTGTGGTAGCGTGCGCCTGTAGTTCCAGTTACTTGGAAGGCTGAGGCGGAAGGATCGCCGGAGCCCAACAGGTCGAGGTTGCGGTGGTCGGGAGCGGCCACTGCACTCCAGTCTGGGCGACAGAGTGAGACTCCAACTCAAAATAAATATATAAATAATAATAATAATATTTGTGGCACAGCAAATGTTGATAATTAATGAGGGAAGCCAAGTAGTATTCAAAGTGTAGCATAGTCTAAATAAATGCTATATAGGCCTATTTTTAAGATAAAGTAAAGTTATACATCAAATTATTAAAATAATTTATCTTCAGATAAAGAAAAAGTTATTTTAATTTTTTTGCATATTTTGGATGCAATAGTTCAATAATGAACTTGCTGCATTTCTTAATAATTTTTTTAAAGCCATTAAGAAAATCTTTCTACCAATTTGCAGGGTTCTGGTGAGGAGCAATTAAATTACGTTTTTAGAGCACTTACAATTTATGCATAACAACTACCACATTATTAAAACAAAACACAGACCTAACTCCAAAAGAAACAGAAGGATTAAAAATAAATTGTAATCTGATCCAAAATGATAAAACTGTCTATGAAAAAAATATTTCTAAAGGCTGAGCTCCCTAAAAAGAGATTGGCTTTCATTCAGTAGGACTATAATATGCAAATAAAGTATAAAATTTGCATAATAATGACCAATATTCAGCCAACTCCCAGTTTTAAAACTGGGCAAGTAGAGCAAAACTGCTAGTGAAGGGAGGGCCATACCTCATCAACAAGGGTACCTGCATGATCAATGTTTATATACCTAACCCTGAAATGTACCTCACATCTTTACATTAAAATTTTTTTAAAAAACCAACACAATATTAAAAAAAAGAGATACCATAACTCTTCCTGCTGTAAACATAGTGCTCCAGGGGAATGGAAGAAAAGAGAGGCTACATCTTCTATTGTACTCGATCTTGCTGAAATTAACCACTTGGAAAGTGATTTTGTAGAACAAACAGGAATGAAAGAGAGGCAGCAAGGTGCTATGTATTGCTACAAGCTGTGGGTATCCATTGTTAGCCTGCTTTTACTATTCGATTCTTGAAATAATGTGCATTTTATTATTTTGGTTAAAAAGGAAAAAAGTAATTAACATGAATAAAAAGAGTTAAAATTTCAATGTAGTTTGCCTCATCAATAGTTTAAAGGAGAAATAATGTAGTCTGTCATCTCAATAGGCAAGGAAAGAGATTGCATGGCCTGCAGAGAGCCGTTCATCATTAAATAAACACATAAGCCTTGATATACCAGGAATAAGAGAGCTGTTCTCATCTTGAGAGTAAAGAGGATCTACTAAAAAGCTATAACAAATGTCATATTTTGTGGTGAAATATTAGAAGCATTCTATTCAAATCAGAAATAAGACCAGGTTGCCAGTCACACACCAGTATTTAAAATGCTACTTTCCTGTTTTAGTGGAAAACAATAAGGAAAAAAACTTAAAACCAATTACAAAGGAGGAAACAATATTGCCTTGTGAAGAGTACTTGATTGTTCTCACAGAAAAATTAAGAAAATCATCGGTCAGACTTTTAAAAACAATACAAATTGCATAATACTGATGAATGCTACCTAACATTTAAATCTTAATATTTCTTTCACACCAGGAATAAAGAAGTTTGAAATTTTAAAAAAGAAGTTTAAATATAAAAAAGATAATGTTCATGACAGAAAAAACACAAACAAAAGTCAAAACTTCAACATGAGATTAAAACAAGCCTAACAGAAAATGCACAGCTCTGTTAATTATGGAAAAAATTATGAAACATAGAAAAGAACCAAACAAGTGAAGAGGACTGTCCTTCTCATGGATTAGGAGACCCAGGGCAGCCGACATGTCAATTCTCCCCAACTTTGCTGAAATGAAGTCAATCAAGATCCCAGCAGTAATATTTTTGTGACAGCTTACAGATAAGTTCAAAAGCTTATGTGGAAAATTAAAGGTATGAAAATAAATAAGATGTTTTTGAAAAATAAGAATTGATAGAGGAACAGTCATAACAGATATGAAGGCCTGTTAGAAAAGCCTATGAGTGAACTGTGTGGTTTTGGGGAAGAAACAAACAAACTAGAGGGGAGCATGATAGAGCCGTAAGTATGGAGAGCTGTGACATACAAGAAGACCCATGGGAAATAGAGAGATTTGTTCAATGAATGGACTCTAAACCACTGGTTGTCCATATAAAAAATAAAATAAAATTAGATTCTCAACTTATGCAACATTCTCAAATTAATTTCAGTTAAATAAATACATTAGATGTGAAAAAAATTTATGAAAATCTCCCCCATCCTGGAAGCTGCACTGTTATTCCTGTAAGTTTTTTCTAATTATGTAAACTACACAAACATACTCTCATGCATTAAAAAAATACAATAAATTTGAATATTTTAAAATATAAAACTCTGGTATCTCAAATGGCACTGTAAATGTTCAAAATACAAGTGACAGGTTGGGAAACGACAATTTTATTGTATATTATAGGCAAGAGAGAAACACACATGATACATGAAGAACTGGTAGGCATCAGTAAGAAAAGTGTATGAAGAATAAATTCATCACATCTAGAAAAAGATGCTCCACATCACTAACACCCAGAAAAAAATGCACTTAAATCAGCAAGGAGGATGGAAGTTGAGGCCATTATCCAAAGCGAAATAACTCAAAACAAATAGTTCATATTCTCACTTAGAAATGGTAGCTAAACAGCAGGTACATGTGAAACTGCAGAGTGGATTAAAAGACATTGCAGACATCAAAAGCCGGGAGAGTGGAAGGAGGGGGAGGGTTGAAAAATTACCTGTTGGGTACAAGGCTCCCTATTCAGGTGACAGGTACACTGAAAGCCCAGACTTCATTACTACTCAACATTTGCACGTAGAAACCGGAACTTGTATTGGCCCAAATATTTAAAAAATAAAAATAAGAAAAAGAATACAGCAAAAAGAAAGAAACAAAACGAAACAACAGAAAACACCATTTGTACACGAGGAGTAAGCAAGAAGTCCAAAGCACAATAGGGTATTGCGTCGCCCAGACAGCAAGGGAAATGGGCTTCTCTGCTCTGCCCGTAGGTAGGGAGTCTACACAGCATCCTTATTTGGGTGGCAGTATCAGCATCTTGGAAAACTAAAAAACTGTGCTTATTTTGTAAGCAAGCACTTCTGCTTATGAGTATATAGTGTAGATTAATTATTGCATATGCACATAGAAGATATTTGTAAGGATGTTTGTTCCAGCATATTTTGCAATACTATAAGGGGGGAACCCCCCCAAAAAAACAGAATTATTTTGACCACCCTTGTAGTACAAGCTACCCCCACTAGGTAAGGGTTCTAGGAACTCATCAGCATCAGTTTACCCACTAGCTTCGTGGTGAGAGGATGTATTTGGCTTCAGCGAATATTTTTAGGAGATTCTTTCAATACATTTGCCCATTTCATAATGGGCGATTTACGAGTGCACCTGACCACATCACACTGAGCATTCAGCAGTTTTTGGCCAAAAATATCATAACCCTTTTGCCCCATCCTCCCTATTCACCTGATCTCACCCAGAGTGTCTTTTTTTGTTTGTTTCCATTTTTAAAATGTCCTTGAAGGGAAACGTTTTGCTGATATGGAATTGGTAAAACAAGAAAATGGCAGAAACACTAAAAGGCATCAAAATGGATGAGTTCAAAACCTGTTTAGAGCCATGAAAAAAGCACCTTGATATCTGTATTGTATCAAACAGAGAGTACTTTGAAGGTGACAAGTTTGAACATGTAAGAATAAATACACAACTTTTAATAAATAAATTCTAGTGTTTTGGGGCCCCCCTTGTAAAAGATTGAAGACAACCAAATATCTATCAATTGGATACATAATA
Source organism: Cephalopachus bancanus (assembly GCA_027257055.1). Classification (NCBI taxonomy): domain Eukaryota; kingdom Metazoa; phylum Chordata; class Mammalia; order Primates; family Tarsiidae; genus Cephalopachus; species Cephalopachus bancanus. The sequence goes on along the minus strand of JAPVLO010000011.1, from coordinate 7,837,537 downwards.
TGGTACCAGTTGTAATGCATGGACTCTTCCATTGTATTTATCTTTCCATATCAGTATACAAATATCTCAACAATAAAATAGAGAATAAAAATGCAAAGTGGAAATCAATCACAAAGTATAGTGTCGTATCCTCACAAATAGATGCAAAATAGTTTGCAAAGTTAGGAATACAATATATGTATCTATACATGCAAAAAAGAGTCTAAAATAGTTTGTTTTAATTTCTGTGTTTGTTTGTTTTCCTAATACTTATTCACCCTTAGTTTAAAAGCTGACAATACACATGACTAATTTTATCTACATATTGACATTTTATGTTTGTAAATAGACTACAATTAAGTAGTATGCAAAAGTCAGCTATTAGTAGTAAAGTGTAGAAGTATGAAATTGTGTTTTCTTATTCTTAGTGGCTATCTTTATTTTAAAATTAAAAAGTAAAATTGTCTTATAAAAGACCTCTAATGATGGAAACAATGTCACAGTGGTATGGTTTGATGGTGCCTGTCATTCTCGCTAATATCTTCATGAACTTGGCTTTCGTGCTTTTGATCTTTCAGTCATCCTTAAAAAAACTTCAAAGTCATGCTGGAGCCATTTAAACTATTCAGTAGGCATCTGAGAAAGGAAATCTCAATTGGAGTCCTGGGGCTTTAAAATATGTTTAGCTTTGATAATATCTAATGTTCATATAAATCCTTTCATCCCCAGAATATTAAGCTTTTCAGACATATTAGTTAAGGGTCCCCGCAGTCCCCCTGCGAGGCAGGATACCGGCTGGTCTTATTTAGAAGAATCCAAACAGTGATAAATTCAGATGCCATCTAAGCCAGGAAAAGGCAGGATTCAGGCCCCAGTTTCACAATACCCAGAATGCATAGCATGTAATTTGGGATAATTCTCCTCTCTTCACTCAAAGTTCCATGCCCATCTTCTGTATTATTTAAGCTTAATTTCTCAAATCAGAGCTCCATGATCAAATTTCACAGCTCTTTCCTCTTAAATTTTTAGATTTTTTTTTTTACAAAAAAGACATGTATCTAGAATCTTTTCTAAATTTCAACATACATTATAACTGTTTCATCAGCATAGTATCACATTATGATCACTTCTCCGCCTCTGACATGTGCCCTCCTTCCCACCTGCCACTGAATTTTTCTGGGAATAAAAATATCTTTCTTTCTGCAATGCAGGTGCATTAGAATCTGTCATAATTTGTGGTGCGTTGCCATTGAGATCAGTGAGATCTCTTGCCAGGACAACTGTTTGCATGTCCGAGAACAGGAGTGGCAGAAGGGAGGATTGCTATGCAAATTAACTATTTACATGACTGGCATTCATTGGACAATAAATTCTTTTTTCACTGTGTACGTTGTAGACTTGGCTAGAACAAGTGTCCAAGGCTCATATGGGTAGGCATTCCCTAGGAGTAATTTTACTCTGCGTTACCTTAGAGCCTACAAAGGACCCATGTGATTACCTGCCACGTCCTTTTCAAAATGAAAAGTGTCCATAGATTTCGTGTGAGGAATGAGAAGTGAGTGAAGAAGAGAGAGGACATCGATGGAGATGTCTTGAGAACACTCAGGATGACAAGTGTTTGCATACACTTGTCCTGTCCTCCTTCAGAGCTTTGTCCTTTTGGTCAAAGAGTGAGGCAGCTACTCCTTGGTCATGTGCCTCTTTTCATTAGCTAAAAGACCATTTCAAAGACTCGCCAGCCCACAGTAGGTGGATGGAGGGAGAACAGAACCAAGACATCAGTCACCGGTTCATCAGCCCGGTGAGGCCTGGGCCTTCGTCAGTCTCCTTGACCCATGAGTAGGGACAGGCTCTTAGTAGAGCCTTTATAAATATTTGGTGAATAAATAATCGAAAGGTCAAAATACAGCTAAGAGAATGCTTCCGGCAACTTCCCGGTCATTTCCTGCAGAAGGGGTGTGTGTGTGTGTGTGTGTGTGTGTGTGTGTGTGTGTGTGTGTCTTTAATAGTCTGCCTTTGCCATGCCAATTTCTCACTCTAACAGATGTGCTTTTAATGGCCTTGAAACCAGACTGCAGGTATTCAGATACATCCAGCCTGAGCAAATTCCTCAGCAAAACCTAAATAAACCATTCTGAACCTGGAGAGTCATTTTGTATGCGAATTGAAACAGCCAGTCAGCCATCCTGGGGATCAGTAAGCAGCATTCTAATGCCCAGACTTGCTGGAACAACCTGGCGGCCTGGGTGGAATGATCTTTGGGTGAGCCCTGTTCCATCCATCAAGCCCATGAACTCCACCCGCGTATAGCTGAGTGAGCTTAGATAACAGACAGTTCAGCTTTGCTTTTGCTGCTTCATGCATGTAAGCAGCCGGCCCCTGAATATGGATCATCTATCATGTATATCTCTTGCTTGTGGTTATCTGGCCCACCCCATGCTCCTCCTCGGGCTCCTGCCCCCTCCTGTGTTGCATGTGTGTTGTGAAATTGAGCATGTGGTCGCTGCTAAATGGTGTGGGCCGTGTGCATGAACAGCCTGGGATGAGTGCATGAAGTCTGCACCAGCTGCCTCTCACATATGATTCGGTGAGTGTGCTCTGCTGCAGTGTCCCGTGATGCGATCCTGGCTTGGGTGTTCTCCAGGCTGGACGTGTCCCATGGCTGCCGAGCTGGGGCCTGTTGTGCCCAAATGTTGAACCACCTTTGATGTGAGTGAGCCGTGTCTCCAATCAACACACTCCCTGGGGAGGTGAACTCTGTCTGGTAAAAGTAGGAAGCCCTTCCATCCAAAAGCATGAGCTGGAAAATTCAAAGAAAGGTAACGTGAAAACAACCACACCAAGGAGTTATGTGCCTGCTTCTTTTTCACTCTAGTAGGAATTCAACAGGTTGAACCATCAGGCTGGGTGGCTCAGAGATGGGGGGCACAATTAGCCACAAAGAGGTGGTATTCAAAGCTGGTTCTCAGCCATGGATTCTCAAAGCCAAAGGCTCTGGAGGCCACTCTCTCAGGGATGAGTATGTCTGCCAGACCCTCCACACCGCACCTGCCCAGAAAGACCAGCCAACTCCAAAGCAGGAGAGCTGAGATATGATGATGACAATGTGGCTGTGGCATTACCAGCAGTGTGTGTGTGTGTGTGTGTGTGTGTGTGTGTGTGTGTGTGCGCGCGCATACGTTCGCATGTAGGAAGGGGAACTGGATGGAAGTCAGCTAGTGGTGGGTAGGAATAGAGGGAAGAGGGGAGGTGTACCCTCCATCAGCCCTTCTGATAGAAGTGAGTAAGCCTCAGATGCCTGCATTAGTCTACCCTGGAGAAAGGTCAAGTAAACAGTCAGCCCGTTACCCTCACACCACAGAAAATGTAGTGAGCCTGGTTTTTGCTCACGCTAGCAGAACAGGGCAAAAGTAAATTACATTCTTACAGCAATGCACAACTGCCCCCAAAATCAAAGATCCCACAAAAGGAGAAAAAAATCACATGGTCTGGCCTCTAAAATATTCTGAGGGACACAATTACTGTCTGTGACTCCACGCTAAGTGTTTTTCCAACTTTCCCTCATTTAGCTGTCACAATAATCCTAGGAGCAATGGACCAGTCAGGATAGGGTAGGTTTTGGCGGGGTGACAACATCAAGTCTGGAGGTTCACATCTCACTCACAGTCAGTGTGCTGAGACACCTGCCAACTGTCTAAGGCAGTGTCCTTTACGTGTTAGTGTAGTGTCCACAGCTGCTCTCCTCTTGTGGCCCTTCCTGTTTCTGATCAATACAGCAGGGGTAGAGAACACGAAAAACCATGAAACAGTCCTTGTTTCCAAAAAGGTGATGCAGTGCATGGGCCAACTCTGTCCTTTATACAGGTGCAGAAAGAATGGAAAATTATGTATACTGGGGAGTGATGGGAGTGAGTCCCTGAAAGACATAAGCATCATCACCAGACAGGGATGGTGCATAATTTGCCAAGGTGGCACAGATACTACATGGCAGACTCAAGCTCTAAAAACAGATTTTTCTTGCCTGCAATTTTGGTCCTTTTGTTTTGTTTTGTTTTGTTTTGTTTTGAGCTTCCCTGGCTGGAGTGTAGTGGCATAATAATGACTCGCCTGAGCCTTGACCTCCTGGGCTCAGGTGACCCTTCTGCCTCAGCCTCCCTAGTAACTGGGACTACAGGCATGTGCCACCATGCCTGGCTAATTTGTTTTATGTTTTGTAGAGATAAGGTCTTGCAACATTTCCCAAGCAGGTCTCAAGCTCCTGGGCTCAAGCAATTCTCCTGCCTCAGCCTTTAAAGTGCTGTCATTACAGGCATGAGCCACCATTTCTGGTCACAACTTTGGTCTTTACATGTCACTTGTGTGCAACTGTCATCTGACTGTGTGTGCCATGGGACTTGTAGCCACAGCTACTGAATGTGACATGATTATTGCTTCTACCATCCTTAGACATATTCTTCTCATGACCCCAAGCTTCCACACTTCCCTGGTCTTCCCGTCCCTCTCAGGGCCCTGTCCTGGTTCATGCTTGTCCCCCCAACTTACAATGCTTGAGTTCCCATATCTTGAAATTCCTTTTATTCTGTCTCTTCTCTTATTCATCATGTTCAGGCTTGTGGTCTTAATTATCATCTATCTAGTCAACTCAAGGCTTAGACCTCTAACCTGGAAATCTTTCTTCTGCTCCTGAAATCTGTATGAAACTGTCTACTCAGTCATTTCTTTGGATGTTGAATAAGCAACTGAGCATGAAGGTTATCAAGCATTTGATCTTCACTGCCCCATGGAATGGGACACATTCCTGGGCTCAGCAAATGGCAACTCTGTCCATCCGATTTCTTATTTCAAACATTTTGAAGTCAACTTTGCTTTTTCTCACTCACTGTATTTTATCTGGAAAAATCTTGTGAACTCTATCTATATTATCTCTAGAATATGATCACTTTTTATCGTCACTTTGGTCCAAGTTTCCATCATCTGAATTACTGCAAAAGCTTTTTTTTTTTTTTTGAGTTGGAGTCTCACTCTGTCGCCCAGACTGGAGTGCAGTGGCTGCTCCCGGCCACCGCAGCCTTGTCCTGCTGGGCTCCGGCGATCCTTCCGCCTCAGCCTTCCAAGTAGCTGGAATTACAGGCATGCGATACCACGCCCGGCTGATTTTTTTTTTATTATTATTGTAGAGATGAGGTCTCTCTGCCCAGGTGAGTCTCAAACCCTCGGGCTCAGGTAATCCACTCACCTCAGCCTCCCAAAGGCGCGGAATTACAGGCTGAGCCACCGAGCCCAGCTGCAAAAACTTTTTAACTTGATTCCTTCCTTTCTATTCTCTTGTCCACCTTAAGGTCTATTTTTTCTGTTTTATCTTTATTCTTTACTGTCAGAGGGACTATTTACACATGTATACTAAATCAAATGACTCTTCTGCATAAATTCTTACGGTACCTTTCCATGTCAATCTGGGTAATTCAACACTTTCACTTGTTTCTGCACCACTCCAGTACAAATCTACACCACTCCAGTACCTCTCAGATACTATTTTTACTCCTTCTTTTCTTCCTCATTTTCCAGGACATTCTTCTTCTTATCCCTTCATGAACATGTCAGGTGGGTTTCTCTCTGGAACTTTTGCCCCTGTACCCTCTTCCTAGAACGTTCTTCCATCAAATATCTAAAGAGTTTTCCCTCTCACCTCCTTTAGGTCTTTCCAAATTTATTTCTAAATTAATCTTATTGTAGTCAGAGAGCTTCCTTTAAAAAACATTAATTTTTTTCAATTTATTGAGACGTCTTATGGCCCAGAATATCTGTCTTGCTAAGTGTCCCATATGCATATGAAAATAATGCATGTTCTGCTATTGTTGGATGGACTGTTCTACTAGAATGGAGTGTCAATTTGGCCAAGTCAGTTGGTAGGTTTCAAATCTCTAATATCTTAATGAATTTGTTTGTCGATCTGTTGCATCAATTATTGGCAGAAGTCTATCTTGAATATAATTTTCTATTTTTCCTTATAGTTCTATAAGGTTTATCTTTTTTGTGTCTTTTGAAGCCCAGAAACATTTAGGACTTATATATCATCTTTATTTGTTTACTTCTTTACTATTATGAAATTGTCTTCTTTATAACTTATAATAATCTTTAATCTAAAATTGACTTTGATATTAACATAGCTACTCCAGGTTTCTAATTTTCTTTTGATTGGTGTTAGCTTTGTAAAAATGTTCCCAACTTTTTCCATCAAACCCACTTGTGTCTTTTTATTTAAAGTGTTTTCTTGGAGATAGCAATGTAGCATTTAGTTGAATCTTGCTTTTTTGAATCTAGTCTGATAATCTGTCTTTCAGTTAGGATATTTAGACAACTTATATTTGATAAGATAATTGATTTGGTGAAATTTAAATCTGTTATCTTGCTATTTATTTTCTCCCAGCTGTTTTCTCATTTCTTTTTCTGGCATTTTAAGAATTAATTGAGTACTTTTCTGTAATTTCATTTTGTCTTATTAGGTACAATTAATAAGGTGAGTGGTCTGTATCCTTAGCTTATCACAGACTTCCTTCAAGTGATATTCTACCACTCTACATAGTATACAGGAATCATTCAGTAAGACATACTTTCCCTTTTTCCCTCCCAACATTTGTACTATTATTATTTTATATTTTACTTTTACTTGTCATAAACTTCCTTCTGCATTCTTACTATTTTCATTTGAAGAATCAACAATCATTTAAAAAAATATTTAAATAATAAAAATATGTCATATAAATTTATCCCTCTACTTATCTTTTTTGGTGCTCATTTTCCTTTGTGTAAATCTGTATTTCTATCTCATTTTATTTTTATTCTTCCTAAAATATTTCTTTGAATATTTCTTGTAGAGCAAGTTTGCTTGTCATGAATTCTTTCAGATTTTTTGTATACCAAAAAATTTTCATTTATTAATTGAATATTTTTTTGTGTAGTAAAGAATTTTAGGTAGACAGCTTTAGTTTTTCTTTAAGTACCTTAAAGATGTTCAACTGTCTTCTTGCTTGCATTGTTTCTAATGGGAAATCTGCTGTCATCTTTTCCTGTACTCATCTATCTTTTTTTGGATGTTTTTAAGATGTTCTATTTATCACTGGTTTGAGTAATTTGATTATGATGTGTCTTTGAGTAGTCTACTTCATGTATTTTATGCTTGGAATTTGTTGTGCATCTTGTATCTGCAAGTTTACAACTTTCATCAAAGTTGGAAAACTTTGGAAATTATCTTTCAAATACTCTTTCTTGTGCTTATGGAACTCCAGTTAAAATGAGGTTTTATAGCCTGGTTGACAGAAACAGACATGATTCCCAGCTCTTTGTGAGCACCAAATTCTATTCCTTTAATCCTTTAGGGTGATTCCCTAGCCTCAGGCAATTTTCTTATTCACATGTACCAACCACTCTCTCTCCAAGGCCTTCCCAGTCCACTCTTTAAAAATGGAATGCTACCCAATTTGTGTCCATCTATATCCTCTGGCATGCATTATTTTCCATAGTACTTATTCTGATGCCATAAGCACCTCAAGGGCAGAGACTTGTATCTGCTTTGTTCACTGTTACATCCCAGTATCGAGTACAGTGCCAAACACACAGTAGAAACTCAGTGTGCATGTATTGAATGAGCAAATTGTTGATTGAATGTTTGAATGAATCACTGAGTGAATATATGAGTAGATGAACAGAATAAATCTTGACAGAATAAATCAATAAATAGATAAACCACTTCAAGGAAGACTATATGTATTTCTTCTTATATCAATGAAAATTGATCATGTTTTATTATACTAATATTCTTATTCCATTTTGATTAGATAAATGTTTTTAGTCTATTGTTTGTTTATACACAGAATCTGCCATATATGTCTCAGCCTTAATTCTGGAGCAAAGCAGGGGACCAGGGAAGAAATGTAAGACTGATTGGCATCTTCTTTATTTATTCTATAATGTGTACAGAGGTAGAATCTAGAGGCTGCAGATAGATGCAGTTGATATAATACTGAGGTGGGGCAAATTGTGAGCCATTGTAAGTCAAATGCATAAGAAAAAAGAAGACTCAAATTAGACTGGAAAGTTGGAATGAAAAATGAGTCAGAAAGCTGTAGATCATCTGCTCTTCACAGAAAAAAAAATTAGTCAAGTGTGGTGGCTTATGCTTGTAGTCCCAGTTACTCAGGAGGCTGAGGCGGTAGGATCACCTGAGCCTAGGAGTTCAAGGCTGTGGTGAGCCATGATCATGCCATTGTACTCCAGCCTGAGTGATACAATGCGATGCCAATCCCCCCACCCCAAAAAGGTATTGATCAATACAAGATAAATTGAGGAGTAAGAATTGAAAACAAGCAAGTTTAAGGATCACAAAGAGGATGTGTGTAAATCCCAGTGCCTGGACCAATTCTGCTGTGTGGTGAATTTTCTTCCAAATGACTTTCATCTTGGCAATTGAATACCTCTGTTCATCAGTCCTAGGGTTTCCAACACAACCGGTTCTAAAGCCATCTATCCCAAGTTGCCAGAGGAACATGTACGCTTTCCAAACCATATGACCCTGGTTTGGCTTCAGAAAACATGAATAGTGCATGCATAGGGCCAACGTGTTCCTTTGGCTCCAAGATGACTATTTGGAAGAGAAGTGCTCTAGGAACCTTTCAGGCACAAGCTCCAATGCCCCAGGTGAGCTTCACACTCTCATTTAAGCTCATTGTGGAATGGAATGCCTGGGTCTCCCTGGGTCTGGTGAGGAAGGTCAAGTAAATCCTGAAAACCTACAATAAATCATATATTTGGCAGCAAAAATTGCAAAGTATCAATCATCATTTGAGAAGTAAAATGCAGAAATGACAGCACCTTTGGAACAGTTTTTAAAATATGAATATTTTCCAGCCAAATATTTTTAAATTTTTTTTAAATTGTGATTATATAACAAGGAGTAACTTTTTTGAAGGAACAATTTCTGAAACGTGTGCTACATTGTACATACAAAAGCTCACGAAAGGGCAGTAGCTGCCAACATCTGCTACAGAAAAAATTTTGAAATGTGAATCAATGTTGGTGTATTCTTTGAGACGGAGCCTTGCTTATTGACTACATAATTTTCTATTTTCTCAAAACAGATCAAAATGGTTGTTTATGGAACCTGAGTCCAACTTGAAATTCAAATTAAACTGCAGAAATTTTGATAATATGCCATCTATTATAGAGTACCAATGATCTTGGTGAACTGGGAATATCTTACATAAAACCATCAATTGTCGGCTCTGGAATTAAAAAGAAAATGAGAGCACAGACATGTTCCATCTTTCTCTGTTCTTCGGAGTTGTAGACATTCATAGAAGTATCTAAATATGCACCCAATATGTATTTACATTTATGGTTTTCTTGGACAAATCATGATTCCTGGACTGTTAAGCGTGCAGTAGTGCACTCTGGAGGGTAGACGATGTCTCCACAGTGTCTTCCTGAATCCAGACTTGAGATGTGTCCTTAAGTAGAAGATGCTTTAGCCGTTAGCCTGTGGGTACCCTGCGCACGTACTGGCAATAGTTTCTCTGGACGTCAGACAACCACTTAGGGAATTCTTAAGCTCTGACATATCCTGGCAGTGGAAGGGCAGTCCAGAAAGTACCATCGAGCTGCATCAGTCCATCCTCAAGGAGAGGGTACAAAGCTGTCAGAGATTTAGGGAATTAACTCCCAGGCCATGCCCATTGTGTTTCCTCCTCTTTGTCTTTCTCATGGAAGTTCATTCCAGAATCATCCCCTCACCAAATGCACACTAAGGATTTATGTTATTCATCATTCAGACCGAAATTTGGGATTCTGACCTGCGCCGTAGAACTGGGGCATGAATTCTATCATTTTAGTCGGGAACACAATTGAAATTATAATCTCATTGAAATTGAGATCAATGAAATCACATTAAAATTTTAATTACAGCTGGGCTCGGTGGCTCAGCCTGTAATCCCTCGCCTTTGGGAGGCTGAGGTGAGTGGATTGCCTGAGCCCGTGGGTTCGAGACCCGCCTGGGCAGCGAGACCTCATCTCTACAATAAATCAAAAAATCAGCTGGGTGTGGTAGTGCATGCCTGTAATTCCAGCTACTCGGAAGGCTGAGGCGAAAGGATCGCCGGAGCCCAGCAGGTCGAGGCTGCGGTGGCCGGGAGCAGCCACTGTACTCCAGTCTGGGCAACAGAGTGAGACTCCAATTCAAAAAAAAAAAAAAATTTAATTACATAATTGCTTGAGTTAAGGCGTGAACAGCGAAGTGAGGAAGGAAGAGTCACCAAACCTGCTAACGAGATTTGATCATTCACATAATTAAGTGTAATGGCATTTAAAAAGTGACAGCTTTTCATGTGACAATTTCATGCTGGGGTGATTTCTCAGAAATGGACATATATATATCCATCCATCCACCGTCTCTCAGATTTGGGAAAGGTGCAAAAGGAGTGTCTACAGAGTCAATGACTGAAAATAGAGAATGTCCAGATTGCAAAAAAAGTTCACATTTGAACCCTTCCTCCTCTGTGGAAGACATGCAGGAGGTTTGTATGCTTACGAGTAGGGCAGGGTGGAAGCTTTGTGACTAGAAATAAACAGGGGCTGCTGAGTCATCAACATGTCAGCAGCACTTTACCGCTGCTGAGCACGTTACTGTCATGGCCTCATTAGCTGCTGGGCACACCTGCTTGATGACAGGCCAGGGGCTCTCACATCTGCCTGCACTGGGGTGGTCGGGAGTATGAGCTCACAGCCTATGCGTCTAGACGCCGGGCTTGGGACTGACTCCTGGCTGGCTCAGAGTAGATGTGTGTACAGGGAGAGAGCCTCAGCACCATCCACTTTCCTAGGAAGCCTCTCCTCCTGGAACAAACTTCCCCTTTGGCACTTTCCAGAATATTAAAACACACAAACACAAAACCAAGTCAAACCCTCCACTGCTGTTCGGAGTAGGTTTAATTTTGAGTAGGATTTAGAAATGGCATTCCTTGGCTTAGATCAGCTCTGAGAGTCCCCTCTAGAAGCAGACTTTGATTGGAGGGCCCTTACCGGTGGGCAGGTGCACCTCGCTTTCTTTCACAGTAGCTGCTTCTCAGAAGTTTCAACACAATCGAATCGTATTCTAAATGAACCAAGTGAGCTCACTGCTTAAAGTTGCTAATTGATGGATAGTCTTGTAGATTTTCAAGTTTTTTATGGGCCTGTTTTTGATGTGCCTGTCTTTGATGTGCAATTTTTCTTTATCAGGGTTGCATATAACAGAAAGCTCCTAAAGTATACTGGATTCAGAGTCTCAAAATCATAAGAGTGATAGACATTTTATCATTCAACCAAACCTTAACTGTCTCTTTCCAAACTCATATTTGGCAATGAGATTTTTAAACCAAAAAATGGAACTTTACTTTTCCTTTTTTTTCCTTGAGTCAGAGTCACTCTGTCACCCAGGTTGAAGTGCAGTGACAAGATCATAGCTCTCTGCAGCCTCGACACCCCGGCTCAAGTGATCCTTTCGTCTCTGCCATCCAAGTAGTTGGAACTACAGGTGTGTGGCACCATGCTGGCTATTTTTAAAATTTTTTTTGTAGAGACAATACCTCTCTATGTTGCCTAGGTTAGTCTCAAACTCCTGGGCTCAAGTGATCCATCCTCCTGCCTCAGACTTCCAAAGTGCTGAGATTACAGGTGTGAGTCACCAAGCCTGGCCAGACTTTACTTTCATTCCTCTCAAAACTCATCTTGATGGTTTCCTCCCTGGTGATGGTGGGGTTTGGCACAACTCTCAATATCAGATCTTTGTTCTATTGATGAATTTGAGTCCATCTTAAACACGTACCATCTGGAGACTGGGGAAGGAAGTAAATCATCTCTGAACGTATGATCCATCCTCCAAGGTTAACAAGTTTCTGGGTGCACTAAAACAATAGCATCTGGCCATCATCAATAGCATCTGGCCATCATCAAGAAACAACAGATGCTGAAGAGGACAAAAGAAAAAGGGAACTTTTCTACACTGTTGGTGGGAGTATAAACTAGTACAACCTCTGTGGAAAAAAGCTTGGCGATTCCTAAAAGATCTGAAAATCAACCTCCCATATGGCCCAGCAAACCTCCTTCTGGGAATATACCTAGAAGAACTCAAATCATTCTATGAAAAAGATACCTGCACATGCACGTTTATTGTAGCTTTATTCACAATAGCAAAAACATGGAACCAACCGTGCTGTCCATCGAAGGAGGACAGGATAAAAGAAAATGTACATATACACAATGGAATATTACACAACCATAAAGAAGAACAAAATTATGAACTTTGCTGCAATTTGGATGGACTTAGAGTCTATAACACTGAGTGATCTATCAAAGAAATAAAGAACTGAGTACCACATGTTCTCACTCATAAGTGGACCTTGAACAATTATCGTAATACTATAAGAAAGGGATTGGCAGTACCAGGAAACTGCCAGGGGAAGGAGTGGTGGGGGGTGGGGGACACATCATCAACAAGGGCACCTGCATAATGGCCATTTGTATACCTAACCCTGAATTGTACCCCACATCTTTAAAATAAAAGACAAACAGAAACAATGGCATCACCCACCGTCCTGATATGCAAAACATTCCAGTCCCTCTTGCTCCCAGCAACCCTGCCAAGCTTGTAGTGGTTATTCCTGAAGACAGTTTTCCCCTTTCCTTCCTATTTCCTGCTTAGAGTTGTGCTAGAAATAAGCTTCTCTCATGTTCCCTTTTTTGAGCTTCTAACCAAAATAGAACACTGTTGAACTGAAAGAGATCATCATAAAATGATTCATTCTCTGGGGGAAAAAAAAACCCCAAAACCGGAAATGACAACCGTAAAGAAAGTTCAGAGAGGGCAACCCCTTCAGATCCCCTCCCACTGTGGGAGCTTTTCTGTCCTCTTAATAAATTCTGCTAAAAAAAAAAAAAGGAAAAAAAAAAGAAAGTCCAGAGAAACCTGTGAGGTTTGAACTTCTGTTTTGAGTTAAATAAATAAATATTAAATGAGGTTGAGTTTAAGACATTTTTTTTTTGGAAGGGTAGAGGTTCATTTGTATAACAACTTCACTGGTATAGCTGACTCATATAAATGCTGACCTAACTGCTTTTCACAAATTTGAACTTGGAGTTCCTCAGTGAGGGAGAAAGCAGGCCAAATTTTTTTACCTTTATACCTCCCCAGACAGTCTACTCATGGATTAAATTAGTTACTGTAGTTGGTGCCTGGTGGCCGTTTGTTTCTCCTAGTGACCAGAGATGATGCCATCCTCAAAAATCACATGGGAAAACTTGACAAGTATTCACTCTGTTGGTCCTTGAAGGCCTGCCTTTGGGTCACAGTTCCCCAGGTGACCGTCTCTGACGGTCCCTTCTTACCCTGAAAGCACCTCTCAAGTATTTGTTGGGATTCAGAAAAAAGAACAGAGGCTGCTCTTTTCCTCTGTGTTCTGGATTTGTCTAACTGTCTGATTACCTGCACAGAGGACAAGGGATGTGAATGAGCTCTTTGGTCCCAAGCGCTTTCCTGAATGGCCTTGCCATCCTGTGAAGCTGCTCAGGCAGGGTGTGGTGGCTCATGCCTGTAATCCTAGTGCTTTGGGAGGCTGAGGCAGGAGGATAGCTTGAGGCCAAGAGTTCAAAATAAGTCTGGGCTACATAGCGAGACAAAAAATATATTTTTTAAAAAGTTAGCAGGCATGAGTTTGTGCCTATAGTCCCAGCTACTTGGTGGACTGAGGTGGGAGGATTGCTTGAGCTCAGGAGTTTGAGACTTTACTGAGCTTGACTGTACTGCAGCCTGCGTGACAGAGAGAGACCCTGTCTCTAAAAGTATAGGTATATAAAACTGCTCAGGAGAATTGAAAGCTGTTCTCCTTGGACATGGCACAGGGCCATATCCCAAGCCTTCCACCAACTATGCAGAGAGAATGACTTCCCTTCCCTTGGTGAGAGCTTCTTCCATCAGAGCGTGCCCACCAGATGCATTCCACCTGCTTGTGAGGAGAGTTGTCCCCGTGATCTTGGAAAAAAAGGAGACCTTGGTAAAGACGGGAAGGAGACTAAGGAGAGGCATCTGGGATGCAGGGCTGACATATAACAGCTTGGTTGTTTGGCCAACCAGCATCTCTGCGGAAAACACAAACTTTATTATTATTCCCCATGAGGGTGTATAAGGAAATTAATGAACATCTAAATCAGAAAAGCAAATGGAAAAAGTTCAGTTTCACAGTCAAGATTGAAAAGGAATGCTGGCTCAAAATGTGAGTGCTTTGATATAGGATGAAGTGAATACCGGGTATAATCTGCACTTATGCATTTCCAGCCCGAGGCTTAGCTGAGTTTGGAAGAGGACAGTAAAGAAGCCCTATGTGACCATTGCCACAAAACCCCATCAAATGCAGCCTAGGACAAATACATACGGGGGTAGCTAGCAGGAAGTTGGAAGGATGTGAAAGAAAGGAACCTAGTTGTGTCCTGCAGCTCTGGAAAGAGTGGAGCAATTGAGAGCAATATAGTACAGGATGTAATTGAAAGGCTTGAAGGAAAAAAAAGTCTGCAGAGCCATCACTGAGAAATGCCAGTAAATTTCAAACCAGGAGCAGCGCCTCTCAATTTTTATGAGATCCAGAAACTCTGGGCAGCTATGGATTTGTCACTGCCGCAATACCCTGAACTTATCTACTTTAGCATATACCGTTTAGGTGCAAGCAATTTGTCGTTTTGATCATTTCTGAGGGTTAGGCTGAAATTTGTCTTTCTGTTATCTATGTTTACTGAATTTACTGTTGGGGAAAATTGAAAGCTTTGGAAGTTAATAACGAAAGATAAATTCCAAAAGTCAAAAGTTTCTGGAGAGGGTGAGAGTCCCCCAGTAAATTTCTTCCATTTTCTGCTCTGAGAATAAGGCAAGTTTATGTAGTAATGGCCGTGGCCTTGATCCTTCTGCAACCTCACCCTCACAGCATCGTGTGGAGGAGCAGACAGCAACAGGCCTCCTTCTCCAGAGTCGTCGAGAAAACCTTGGCGCGAGTTGTCCTTTGCTGTGGTCAAAGGACCTTGAGCTCTGCGGTATGAACTTGTCTCTCTCCCAGCTTCGTTTTGGGAGTTGAGAGGGAAAGAAAGGAAGGGCTATTTTATCTGACAAACTTAAGATTGTATTTCTGAGTCTTGGCCTACAGCACACAGAAAATCACACCTATTGCAATTCCATTGCAGCCGTAATAAAAGACCACAGAGGCAGCCGTCTAGAACAGCACACATTTGTCATCTTGCGGCACTGGAGGTCGAAGTCCAGCATGGGTCCCCCTGAGCTAAGATCAAGGTGTTGGCAGGCTGCGTTCACTCTTTCTGGATGCTCTGGGAGAGAATCCATTTCCTTGTCTTTTGCGGCTTCTGGAGGCTTGCTCCTTCGGTTTGTTGGCAGCATCCTTGAAGCTGTAGGAATGAGGTCCTGGTGCTGGCTGTCCCCTGTGGGCCTTCCCAGACAGGCATCATCCTGTGACATGTGGCTTCCTTCCTCTGTCTTTTAAGCAAGCAAGAGCATGGATTCCCTCCCATGTCTCAGTCTCTGTTTGTGAGGGCTTGTGTGGTTACATTGCATCTGCACAGATCATCCAGGATAATCTCCCTATCACAAGACTGATAATTATAATCGCATCTGCAAACCTTCTTTTGCCAGTAAGGTAAAAGGGATTCTCATGTAGGCATCTTTAGAGGATTCCTGTGAGGGCATCTTTAGGGGAGGGGATCATTATTCTCCCTGATGTACTAGGAATTTGATAATGCAAACAAGATTGTAAAGGTTAATATTTACTTTGCACTAAAAAGTGAGCCATTTTGTGCTCATTAAAAATATTCTACTTGTTAATGTCTTCTAAAGACTACCTGGTAGGGTCACTAATATTTGGTTAGAAGTATTAAAATGGAATTGCTTTAAAGCAATGGTCTCCTATCTCTTTGGCATCAGGGACCAGTTTTTTGGCATCAGGGACAGTTTTTCCACAGATGGGAAGGAGTGGGAATCATCAAGCATTAATTCTCCTAAGGAGTGTACCACCTAGATCTGTACATGTGCCGTATACAATAGGCTTCGCACTTCTTTGAGAATCGAATGCCGCCACTGATCTGAGGGAAGACGGAGCTCAGACAGTAATGTGAGTGGTGGGGAGTGGTTGTAAACACAGATGAAGCTTCGCCTGTTCACCTTCTGCTGTGCAGCCCAGTTCCACAGCCCAGGGGTTGGGGACCCCTTCTTTAAAGTATATCAGATAAACCCCTTGAAAGGAGGTCCCTATGGAAACCTAGAATAAACTTAGTTTAGCACAGTCTTTTTGCCTCAGCATAACCATTTTTGCTTGAACTTTACCCCTAACACGCTTTGAATCTAGCACAGGTTAGACATAGATAAGATACATTTCCAATAGGCAGGTTTGAGGAAGTATTCAGACATTCTACTGCAGGCTAAGCTGGCAACTTACTCCACCCCCTCTGCAAATCTCCAGACAAGGACAGAGTGATAGAAATGATAATAGACCAACTTTTTGCTAAGGAGTTTACGAATTGCAAATGTCTGACAAGTCTCTTGCAGGAAAACTCCTCCCCTTGCCTCCCATCTAACCCATCCATCTGCCTACTGTCCATCACCTGACGTCAGCACCTGCGCTTACCTGACCCTTTGTGATGACGTGGAGCAGACCACCACCCAATCACCTTAATGACCTTCCCCCATCCAAAGGAAGGGTTAAACAGACTCAACCATGAGTAGTCATTTTGCCATTACCAGGCCAGGCCATTGCCTTACTAGACTCTGGTGTGGCCCTGTGCTCTTTGAGCTATGGCTGTTGGCATGTTTCCTGGCTTTGGCCTCCTCCCCTAACTTGGAGAGGTGAATCTCTTCTCTCTCTCTCTCTCTCTAATTTACTTTCTAAATATACTATGTTTTCTCATCTAACTTCTGTGTAATTCTTTGCATCTTTCATGGGGCATCAGATCGCACACTAGGCACCCCGCACCCCCAGTGGGCCTGACCTAATATTCTAGAGGAACCCCTGGGAGTGTGACCCTAACACTCTTCTTTTTACCAATTCAGACTGACCTCTGCTAGTCCCTACCATGAGATATTAGTCTGAGGTCTGGGCATTGGCCTGAAGCTTCCCTAGACCCTGGTCAGCTGGGATTCTCAATACTTTTTACCAATAGATGCTGCCATTCCTCTCAATCTCTTCTTTGTCTTCACTGGAATGCTTATTCCCTGGCTTTTCCACCAGAAGTTTGAAAGCAGGAATCACCCATGTTCTATCACTGAGCATGCAAACCTAGTGTACTTTGCCTAGAGAAAAGTAGGTGCTCAACCAACAACAATCATCTATAGATGTGTGATTGAATGAATGAATGAAGAAGAAGATGGATGAATCAATGACTCTGTGGACTAGTTTCTTGACTTGAGAGGTATTTCTAACCAGACAACTCTGGCTTCCACTCGGTACCTAGAGTCTATGATACTCCAAGCCTGTCCATATTAAATAGAAAAAGTGACCCTCCCTACCTATATACTTTCATATGATTTTTAAAGGTCGTGACACCTATTGTTTCCTTTAGTTTACATAATACCACTGATGTAACCGGGATAGACAGATATCATCCTGACTTTCAATATTGAAAGTGGAGGATCAAAAGCTACTTACTTTGAAAGAAAGGGCTTAGATCTGGGCTTCTAATTTCTGGTCCAATACATTTGTTCCATGCTCAGTTTCTTGCACAATCTACAATCAACCAGGCTATTAAATGCACATGTGTACAAATGTTGGTAGCATATGTAGCTCTAACCTCTAAATTCTGGTTTTATAAACTGGAGATGGAGTTTTCCTGATCTCCAGAGGCTAGACTCAACCCCCAAGGGAGGACTGCATGTCTGATAGGAATACAGAGGCCTTTGGTTATCTCACCCAGGACTGTCCTTTATTCTTAGGTAATATCTTTATCTGTGGACACTAACACTACATTTTTGGGATCAGAGGAAGATATCTGTCTCATATACCTAGGCCAAAGGATGGTAGCTCTCCAAAAAAGCTCAAAGTCCAAAACTATTATTTCTCCTTGTTGAGGGTCAGTCTTCCTGGTCTCAACATGCATCCTGCATCCTTTAGAGTCACTGTAGAGACAGGAGCTGTACCACTAACCCCAAGTCTAAGGAAGCATTCTTGAGACTGGGACCAGAGGACACTGTCAAACCTAGTAGATAGCTGTGCAGGTTGTGGTTATTATGTCCTCTTTCCTTTGCGAACTCAACAATGTGTCTCTGAATTTTAGCATCAGAATCCATTATTCTACTTTTCACCTTTTTTCTACAGTTAAAAGTCAATTCATCTAAGGATCTTTTTTCCTGGCAAATATAATGCCTAAAAGCTGTCATTTTAAAGAAGGTAAAGATGCACTTTTTCTGCATCTTTGGGGGAAAACAGTCCTCAAATCCTGCCTTTCCAATGGGATCCTGACATACCTTCCCTCAGACCCAATGACATGGGGTCCTTCTGCCGTTACCCCCCTTTCTCCTGCAAATGTCAACCTGCTTCATGACACTTGATTGTATGAAGCTCTGTTTCCCAGGTGACTGGTGTTCTGTGCTCTGAGTGTCTGCACCTTAATTAATTTACACCATGTAAACTTCTGCAGACGATTTGTTCTATGTCATTAGATGTAAGTGCCTGCAAGCGGCTTCCAGAAGAGCTGAGAAGCTTCATGGTTTTCCTTTCCTAGAAAATGTGAACCACAAGAATGCAAGCCAGCCTCACAAGGGAACAATGCTGACATAAATCTCCGCCATTTGTACTCAAGGATTTTGGAATATGTTTATTTTCTTGTTGTTGTTATTTCAGTATCTGTTTTTGAGAAGCAACCTGTCTGTGAGGGACTCCTACAAAGTGTTTCCATAGAAACCTCCTGGTGAAACATATTGGCCAACTCTTCATTCGGAGTCTTGTTCATAAATAATCATTAAGAATTTTCTTTATTACATTTAAAGACAGAAGAGGAGAAGAAGGAACAGGAAGAAGGGGAGGAGGAAAATAAAAAAAAAAAAAACACATACCTTACATTTCTTTTTGGCTATCAAGCTAAATTGGCTTATTTCAAGATGTTTTAGCAAGACCTTCCTCTAGGAAACATTGTAATGTTGACTGAGTATAAGTCTCTAGAAACTTTTTTCTAAGGAAGGTTTGACTTTAGTGGCTCTGTAAATCGGTCACATTTGGTGGGCAAAGCTGCTCTTTAACTGCATGAGAACACTGGGTGTCTCAGCATGTGGGGAGATGCATGGTGACATGACGACTCGCTGACTGTCAGGGCCCATCCAGGTGTGCTTTACTGTGGAAACAGAGTGACTGGCATCTGAGCTGATTGAACACATTGTGGTTTAAATATCTCACTTTGTCAGTGTCCACCAGGAAGGTGTATAAACACGCGCTGCTTTCAGGTGAGGAGGGTGCCTATCCTCAGAGTTCCATAAAAGACACCATATATAAATACAATTCCTGCTATGAAACCCAGTCATGCATACTGGTGGGCAATATATTAAATGACTTTCTTCATTTATATTAGTAGAATGAATATGGCTTCATTAGGGAGGTATTGTTATAGACATCGGAGCTGGCTTTTATTGATTTTTTGTTTCTCTTGACATTAAAACTCATTAGATCCACACTGTCAATCATATCTGCTAGTCACGTTTACAAGTCACATCTCGGAAAGTTCGTTAGCAAAAATCATGGGTGCTTTCCTGAAGTTTTTCTCAGAAGGACTTCTCCGTAACATGTACCAAATATTCCAAGATTCGCATCTTGCACTTGGCATCTTTCTTCCTGGAAAGTTGTTCTCTCTGCTCCGTGTTCAGCTGTAGGGCCTCCTCCAAGCCTTTACTTTGAGTCTGCTTCTTCAGAGTGGCCTTCTTCAGCACAGAAGGCTAGGAGTCATTACACTGGTGGCATCCTACAGTGACCTACTCGTCTCCCTCACACTTGTGATAGAAATATTTTGGGTGATGAATCCATCATGATTCTTAGGTGTGGGCCACAGAACAAGATCTGGCAGATTTAGGCAGAAGGGCATTTTGTTGGCAGGATGTCGGAAAGCTCAGACTCCATGGAAGAGCTGAAGAAAGAGATGTAAGGCTGTGCATAGCAGGGAGACCCTCGGCCCATGCAGCTCTGGGGGCTCACGTGGCCACCCAGGCACCACTCGGGGCTCGTGCTGGATCTGAGCCCACTTCTGCAGCATGAACATGGATCCTTCTGCAGCCAAGAAGCAGGTCAAAGGATCTCCGGAATCCTGCATTCACATCTAACGAGAGAGATCAGGACATGTGTCTGTGCCCCAGATCTGAGAGGGCTGGACATGGAGCTGGGGAGACAAGAGGAAAGGCAAGAAAATCCACTGGATACACTAATTTCACTTCTATCCCCTTTGCTGTATTCTATGTTGTTTAGACCAGGTGCTGTGAAACCTTGTGCATCCCAGGAGTCAACACAGAGTCATCATGCAATCACAAACAAAGGAGCCAATGGTCACACTGAGTCACTCACTGAGTCACATGTTTGTGGTAATTATTATTGTCATTGTTGTTATTTGCTGTAACCTCCACACTCCTGGGTTCCAGGGCTTGCTGGAGAGTTCAGATTTACCACCTGGCTGGTCTGTGGCCTCGGGTCAGTTGCCCAGCACACAGTCCCCTGTGTTTGCTTCTCCTGGCCCAACTGATGAGGCCGTTTATGATGTCAAACACGCCAGACTTCCTAAATTACAGTGATAAAAACAGGAAAGAAGCAGAATTGTGCATACTTAAGGTGTTTTTTTACTGTAGTAGTACTACTGCAGCCACTGCGCAGCCCTGGAGATTTTACGAGGTTCCCTGGAGACAGCACTTCCCTCAGTTTAGACACTCAGCTTCCCTGCTGGGGTCCATGTGCTGAATGTGATATTGGCAGAATCTCAATAGCAGCTATCCTGGTTCACTATAAGAAACGACTTTTATTCTAACACCATTAGCTAGAAAAAAGAGCTAAATGCCTGGGTCAAAAAAGATTCATTTGGACACCAGATTGTACCTGTTGGTGTGTGTGTGTCCTACCTGGGGGTAGGTCACCAGGCTCAACCATTCCTTTAGACTCTGGGCTTATATGATTCTGTGATAGTTAATACCCAAATAGATAGTTTGACAGATGAATTTTTTACCCTAAAAAAATATGGGACAACTTTCTCTTTCCACACGGGAAAAGTGGCTCTGCCAATAAAAATTGAAATGTGGGAAGTTCGTTTGTAAAAACACACCATTACATTTTTTTCCCATAACCCAAATTCACCAATATGCAAATGTATGGTCTGAACCAGACACTCACACACTTGCTTTTATACTTATGAATATTATTGACCAGATAGTGGATTGAACTATAGCTTATTCTTCCATTCTGGTCTTTTTAAGATAAGGACCAAACCCCTCTGTGCTCACTTTGCATTTTCCATGATATCTATATTAGGTCTGTCTATCCATCTATCTATCCATCTGTCTATCCATCTGTCTATCTATCTATCCATCTATCTGTCTACCTACCTACCTACCTACCTATATATGATTCTGTCTCTCATCTATCTTATTATCTTATCTATCTACCTACCATCTATCTTTCAATGTATCATCTAGCTTATCACCAATCTATCATCTACCAATCTACTTCATCTACCTATCTTTATCTATCTGTCTATCTTTCTAATCTATCATCTATCTACCACCTATATATCTATCATCTATCTATGTAATCTAGCTCTCTTTTTAGTCTATCACCTATCGATCTACCATCTATCATCTAGCTTTCTAATCTACCTGTCATCTATCTGTCAATCATCTTTCTAATCTATCATCTATCTGTCTGTCTTTCTAATCTATCTGTCATCTATCAATCTGTCACCTATCTTTCTAATCTATCATCTCTCTACTTATCTATCAATCTATCATCTATCTGTCTATCTATAATCTATCTATCTATCATGTTCTATCTGTCATCTATGTTATCTATTTCATCTATCATGTTCTATCTACCTGTCATCTATCTATCTTGTCTGCTTAATCTATCTATCATATATCTCATCTATCTATCTTATCTATCACCTATCAATCATTTACCAGTCTATCATCTATCTATCCATCTACCTCAGTATTCATCTAATTATAATTAAAAGTAACACATAGATTAATACACAATGAAAATAAAAACAATGCATGTTTTCCATAATACAAAGTACTGTAATACAAAGTATTTCCATTATACAAAGTATTTTTGCAGTTTTATTATTTTAAGAAATGTATTTACCTTCTAATATTCTGAGATTCATAGATCACAGAGTCTTGCAAGGGGACCTCGGTGATTATAGAATATCTAATGGGCCTGCCTGCCTTATCTCCAAAATGAAGAAATAAGCATTCAGACAGAAGAAGGAACTTGCCCAAACTCATTCAGTTTCTGAACACCCTGCTAGAACTGAATGCATTTGACCTGACCATCTTGCCCGTGTTTATTTCAATGGTGTATATGTCACACCAAAGTTAATTAAGCATCACTCTCTTGACATAAGTATTTTCCACTTTACTACATTTCCCATGGTACAAAGTAGCTAGGCTTCTCTGAGGAAGGTTTGAAGTCATTCTTCACAATTGCAGTCCCATCACAGGTGGCCAGAGAAGCACAGGCGAAGACACTCTGACCCACAGGGAGATCACAGCGGCAGATGGGAAAAGCCATGCCAATGGACAGCGCTGGCTGTCTCACCTGCTTGACTGCTATCATTTCACCCTCGTTCTCTAGTCCCTAAGACAAGACGTAACTTTCTGCTGGTTTACTTAGGTAGGATGGGCTTTCCTTTTAACAACTGAAAACAATTGTTTTATAAGGACGCCCAGCTCATCATTTTGCTGTTCCCTCTATAAAGAGGTCCGGCTCATTATTATTTTATTCCTGTTTCTGTTTTCATTTCATAGTATTCAAAGATTATAAGTAATATCATCTCATTAATTCACTGCTGGCAGGAACAGATATTCAGAGATGTATAATTATGATGACTTTGGTACAAGGCTTTGGCAGAATCTGAGGGATTTTGTCTGTAATTCAAAAGTATCTGTGCCTGTGGAAATCCTTCACAAAACGAGCCACCAAATTACCTCTAACTACTTTTATTGTGTTAAACGTTCCTCTTTCCAAAGCAGCCCATGTAGTGTTATGCAGGATGCAAAGAGGGCTGTGGCCAGATGGTGATTGAAATCCTTTTGGGGTGTTCCAAGGGCAGTCATATTGTGCCATACAGAGGGGAGAGGAGTTTTTAACTGCCCTGCAGCATTCCTAATATGGCCAAGGCTTCTCACTTGGGAGAGCTGGATTGGTGAAAATTCTTCTAGTCGGAGATGGAGTCGCCCCATGGAGCAAATTCAAGTTCCTCCACGTGAAAATTGCCAACAGGGAAGCTTGGTGCATAAGAAAACAGGCTGCGAGGAGTTCTCTGAACTGCATGTATTAAAATGCAAAAGTTTGATTTGATAAGCTGACATTTTCAGAAATAATTTCTACTCAACCAGTGGAAACAATCTCTCAACAGATAACGAAGA
This sequence comes from Cephalopachus bancanus, assembly GCA_027257055.1. Taxonomy (NCBI): domain Eukaryota; kingdom Metazoa; phylum Chordata; class Mammalia; order Primates; family Tarsiidae; genus Cephalopachus; species Cephalopachus bancanus. Next base: position 7,813,878 of record JAPVLO010000011.1, on the reverse strand, counting down.
CTAAAGAACCATATCTCCCCATGATGTGTCTTCAAGGGTACAATTAGCAATGACATCCCAGGGATTTGTCGTGTCTGAGCTAATCGTAGGAGAAGCTTGGTTAGCGGTCCTAAAATGCTAATCATAAATGCATGCAATAAAATACCTGTAGTTGATAGTAAGAATCAAACATCTCTGAGCTTTGTATTAAATTATATAATGCTTCACCCATAATTAAAACTCCAGATATTTTTCTCCCTTCAACTTTATACAAACTCTGTTGAATAGTTTCATAAACTATGATGGGATTGTAAAGTTGCGTGTGATATCTGAGGCATTTAAAGTCCAAGATGGTGACCGGGTTATATTGTAAGTGTTCACAAAAGCAGAAGAACTTACGTTTCAATGTCACTTTATTTGGTCCTCCTGTTTCAAAGGTCACTGCTAAGGACTGTTTTTTGAAAATGTCAACATAGTGAAATTTAGATGAGTAGACCATATTTCTGCCTAAAAATTGCTTTGGCATATCACATCATTCTTTATACATCAAGATGGCTTTATTTTATGCATTTAAAAATGTTTGCATGATACTATAATAAGAGTTCTAGGTAAGTTCTGGTGCAAGAAATGGAATTCGAATCGACCTTCCCACATGGACTGTTCGTTTGTGTAGCCAGTAAGTATTCATAACTTTTCTCTCTTGTGGCTTTCATGAGATATGGGAAATACAAGAACTGTGGGATATGACACTGCCTTGTAGAGGCTCCCAGCTTAATTGAGAAGATACGGCATAAATAAGGGGGGACCTGGTGAATCAATTATATGACTATCTTGATAAGAAAAATGTAAATACAGCCAGCAAATTCCTCTGGCAGTACCATTCCCAGCAACATACTGTCGCCTCTTTGACTTCCACTCAGCTTCCCTTATTTTTAATATCTGACATTAAAAATGAACACTTAAAAATATCAATGCATAATGTGATTTATATCTCTGCAGTGAATCAGAGCAACCCCAAACGTCTCTCGCTCAGGCAAATGGTCTTGGTTCATTGGGTTTCTAAGATGATATGTCTCTTTTCTCTGTTTTGGTGTGAGTGGTTGAAATTGCCTACCCATTTATATATTACCGTCAATTTCTCCAGCTTTTCATGATATTGTTTAACTCTTCTGTTAACTTCAAAAAAATTATTTCACTGGGTTATTCTTTTTTTTTTTTTTTTGAGTTGGAGTCTCACTCTGTCGCCCAGACTGGAGTGCAGTGGCCGCTCCCAGCCACTGCAGCCTCGACCTGCTGGCCTCCGGCGATCCTTCCGCCTCAGCCTTCCAAGTAGCCGGAATTACAGGCAGGTGCTACCACGCCCAGCTGATTTTTTGATTTATTGTAGAGATGAGGTCTCGCTGCCCAGGCGGGTCTCAAACCCGCGGGCTCAGGTAATCCACTCACCTCAGCCTCCCAAAGGCGCGGGATTACAGGCTGAGTCACCAAGCCCGGCTCCACTGGGTTATTCTTATTTTAAGTCTGCTGTTTCAGCAATCTCCTAGTCTCTTTGTCCCCAGGTTCCTGTCATCCTGAACCCTTCCCAGGATGCTACCACAGACAGGGGCAAGTGAGCAAATTATTCATTATTTCTGCAGACATTGAAAGTGTCAATTTTCCCCAAACTTGTTCAGAAGTAATAGCCTTGCAATTCATGACCAAAGGATGTAAGTTCCAAAGACTCTCTGAACAAACCCCAAATCTTGTATTCCTGGCCTTGTCTTAACTGGCTCAATTTTTAAACATCTGTTATTATGGCTCGAATGAGTGAATTTTAAAGCTTGTCAATATTTAGATTTACCTTTGAAACTTGGAATACTTAAATGACAAATTCTATTGCAGCTGTGTCTTTTCTATTACAGACCACATATAGTATTTCCTACATAGATCTTACATGTAAAAATGGCGACATGTTTGTCTTATACTGAATGAATGATTTATTGTTAAGAAGAAGGCACTTCATATAAACAGAGACAATTAGGGCTGTTTTCTTTTGCCATTAAAATGTTAGATGACTCATTATAATCTTTTTGTTTGCGTCTTAAATTTTTTGCTTGCCACTGTGGAATATGGGCTATCTAGAACTTACTATCATGGAGGTAATTATTTCCAAATACATTTTTTTGTTTGGGGGAGACAGCAACATTTGTAAAGGTAAATAGAAAAGGTCAACAACTCAGTGATTTGTACATATGTAAGGAAAATTCTTGGCGTAACTGTGGGATATACTTAACTACAAAATAGCAAGGCACTGGATCAGGGGTCCCCAACCTCTGGGCCGCAGTCTATGACCTGTTAGGAACCAGGCAGTGCAACAGAAGGTGAGCGGTGGATGAGCACTTCTCTGCCTCCTATCAGACCAGCTGCAGTATTCAATTCTCTATCGGAGCTCAAACCTTATTGTAAATTGACCAGGCAAGGGATCTATGTTGCTGCTCTGTAAGAAAATCTAATGTCTGATGACCGCACCCCCATCAGTTTGTCATCCACGAAACTGGTCTCTGATGCTAAAAAGGTTGGGTACCACTACACTAGCGAAGCTGTCCCCAGGACTTTGGAGAAAGTGTTCTTTTCCTTGGGTAGCAGACCCCTGCTCATGGCCCTGGTGGGCATTGGTGAATGCCCAGAAAGGTCTGCCGGCTGCCTGAAAAGAGGTCTGCATGAAGAACTGCAGGTTCTCCTGGCAATCAATTCACCCAAGAGATAAGGGGTCCAGGCCTGTGTGCCGGGACAAGTTGTCAGCCTTGGATGGTGATACTGAGTATACCTGGCATCTGACATGATGATCCTTTCCTGATCTCAGCTACCCAGGGACCCATTTAGAGGTGTCCCATTGAAGTAGGGCTACAGGTGAAAACTCCAAGAGCCATTTCCTTAACAATGAGTGATGGTCGGGGATCCACATGGGCCACTTTGGTAACCTATTGCCATTTCGATATAAAGAGGAAAGGTGTTCTTTCTTGTTCTGCTCATCTAGCGAAAGAAAACCATTTTGTCATCTGAAGGCTTGTGCCTGCATGAGGGCAAGGATCAGTAGTTCACGGAGCCAAGGACAGCAGGAGCTCTCAGGGTGGTGATGGACAGATGGCACTTGGAGGCACTGGCCAGATTGAGTGAGGAGCACATGGTGAACACCCTCCAGGGCCTCCCAGAAATATGTGTGGTATGTTTTGCTCCTGCCTCATCATGAGGGCTGAGAGCTGCAAGCATGTGTGACCATGGGGCCATTTGTGTCTCAGATGAGGCTGGGAAACTTAGATCGTTCTTGCTGAGTTATGATGACTTGGGGTGAGCCAGAACCTGGCCTGTGTGTATCCAAGGCCCTGTAACAAGAAGGTCCCAGGAGGTTTATGAACTAAAATGGAAGGCAAAATATATGATGAGTATCCATACGGAAGATGGGATAAGAGAATGCACTGGAAAGCTATCTTTGCATGAATATCACAGGATGAGGACCAGGAGCTAATTTTTGCTTTAAAGTTAAAACAAATTTTAATAAGCAGAAGATTGGCCAATGGTTTTGGCATGGAATTAAACCTCAGGAGATTTTGTTTAGAATTTCATGGCTAGCAGGATGCAACATAAGAGAACTGGTGTAGTCATTCATTGATGTCAAGGCCAGACTGAATTTAATTCCTCTGGACAACTCCCATCAGATATTCCTGCCTCACCCCTACCAATGTGCTGTCATTACCAGACAGGATTGACGGGATTTATACATGGATTTGAATTCATACAACTTGGGTTAACCTGAATGTACACAACCTGGGATATCCCGCACATTCTCACAGAGTTCATAGTGACCAGTTCTATTTTTCTTTTTTCTTTTTTTTGAGTTGGAATCTCACTGCATTGCCCAGGCTGGAGTGCAGTGGCACACTCACAGCCACCCCAGCGTCAACCTGTTGGGCTCCAGCACTTCTTCCGCCTCAGCCTTCCAAGTAGCCGGAACTACAGGCACAAGTTACCATGCACAGCTAATTTTTTTATTTATTGTAGAGAAGAGGTCTCACAAGTTGCCTGGGCTGGTCTTGAACCCACGAGTTCAGGCATTCCACTCATCTCGGCCTCCCAATGTGCTGGGATGACAGGCTAAGCCACTGAGCCTGGCCCACAGTGGTCCGTTCTAACAGTAGTTTACTTCTCACCTCATCTTGGGAGTCGCACCATGTCTTATCCTCCCACTAGGTAGAAAAAGCAGCCATGCAGACCTTTCATAAATCATAAAGCACTCTACAAAAACAAAAACACTGACCCTTAGTAACTTACCCATTTCTGTGAATTCTCAAGTCACAAAACCCAGCCAGCCTGCCAGGCTCCTGGAGCTGCACTGCATGGTCTGGAGTTCCACCCACTGAAACAGTTTACATGCAGACTCAATAATCACTGAATGCCTTTGAATTTTCACAGAGACTCCAAGTGTGCCACAAGACTGAGCAAAGCAATATATTTTTTAAAAAGGCTCACTCATACCCAAAGTGCACCCATTTTTCTCAAACAAAAAATGAGTTTTACAGCCTCCGCTTATTTTTCATGGGTGGTCTCTGCTTTGGAAACCCCATCACTCATGTTAGCTCCACTTTGAATCTCTGTCATGCTTACTATTTGTCACCTAGCCAGATTCTGTACCCTGGAGCAGGGGTCCCCAACCTTTCTGGCATCAGTGATCTGTTTCATGGAAGATAATTTTTCCATGGACGGGGTGGAGGGGATCATCTGGCACATGATTCACAAGGAGCATGAGTCCCAGATCCCTCGCATGGGCAGGTCACCATAGGGTTCAGGCGCCTATGAGAAGCTCATGCTGCTGCTGACTGGACAGAAGACGGAGCTCTGCTCATGCCCAGTTCATCTCCTGCTGTGCAGCCCGGATCCGAGCAGGCCATGGAACAGAATTGGTGTATGGCCCAGGGGTTGGGGATCCCTGCTCTAGTGTTAGTAACAGCTCAGATGCAGAGGTCCAGATTCTACAGCAATGAGGAAAGCACTTCAATGGGAGGAAACTCTCACATCACCCAGAGGGGAGGTAAATCAACAGTGAGCACTTGGCTGTGCTCATGAACTTAACCTGACTGTCCTGAAATAAGAATAAGAGTTCCTTCGCCTTTAATTAGCACCCATTCAGTAAATTCTCCTTCTGGAATGTTCTGCCCCTGAAGTGCTTCTCTGGACTTACTTGCACTTGCTGAAACAGTGTCCCTCAGGTATCAGCTGCATTTAAAGGCTTATGTCTTAAGAGTCCAGAATCTTGTAATGACAGGACATCTAGAAGCTCATAACCAGCAGCTTTGGTGAAACTATTTTTATTAACAAGTATGGCTAAAATGCTGTGGGAGCTCTTCCTAAACATGCAGCGAAAAAGACAGGATTTGATTCTCAGAGCACACTTCATACTACAGGTAATTTTAGATAAAGTGAGAAAATTAGGACGATGTGTTCTTCTGTGGCCCTCCTTAGGAGACTATTAAAAGAGTGACTGGGGCCAGGCACAGTGGCTCAAGCCTGCAATCCTAGTACTTTGGGAGGCCGAGGTGAGGGAATTGCCTGAGCCCACAGGTTCAAGAACAGCCTGGGCAACTTGGCGAGACTTCATCTCTACAATGAATTTAAAAAAAGGTACCTATAGTTCTGGCTACTTGGGAGGCTGAGGCAGAAGGATCACCTGAGCCCAACAGGTCGACGCTGGGGTGTCCGTGAGCATGCACTCCCGCCTGGGCGATGGAGTGAGACTCCAAATCAGAAGGAAAAAAAGAGTGATTAGGAAAACTTGGGCAAATGACTCTTAAAACACCAAGCTGAAAGGGAGAACAACTGATTCGTTTCAATTAGAACCTCGGACTTGCCTGGAAACCCGAGGCCTCCTGCCTTCCATGGCTCTTCTTAAGGTCTTGTCACATATTGCCCCTGCTTGGGGGTCTGGTGCAATTCTGTCAGCAAAGGACCAATCACCCCATTACTCTTCCCACACCCGAGGATAAGAGGCTGAAGGAACCCAAAGGGACAGCCTGAACACCACTGCACCCAGACTCCACACCTTCCCGATCTACCCGTTGGCCTGTCTACAGTCTTATCAAGCAGAAATCTCTGCTAATTTAACAGAAGGCATTAGAGCACAGCATTGTGGTCTCTGAGACCCTCGTGGATTGAAGCTGGATTAGTCATTCTGCCCTGTGTTCAGTGAGATAAAAGATTACCTGAGAAGCTATCCATGGTATGTACCTGGGGACTACTGTCTTTCAGGTTGTCAATTTTTAGAAGACACACCTCTAGACAGCATTAGTGGTGGTCTTTCAAATAAGCGACATTCATTTTTCTTCCTAAATTCTAACACCCTTTGAGATGCAAAACTGGTACATTTTTAATATAAGCAGATCAACTTAGAAGCAATATATCTCTTAGTATCTCTTGATTTGTCTTGGAGTTCATCTTGATGAATAACTCCATAAGAAGAGAGAGGCAAATAAGTAAAACAATATTTGACGAGTTAAACTCTACAAAATGCTTTATCGTGCTCCCAGGAGACATTGGTAGGTCTACACTGTGCAAATGAGTTTAATTCCTATTTAAAGGGCTTCCACTTAAATTCTCCCCTTATCCCTAAAGCAGGCTAAAATTACCAGACATGTGAGGAATTTGAAGTATAAAATCCTTCTTAAAGAGAATTTCTGTTTGCAATAAAAGAATTGCAGAGAGAGAGAGAGAGAGAGAGAGAATCAAGTTACAAATTCCATATATTTGAATACTGCACATAAAGTATTTTTTTTTCATGTCTTCATCCCATATGAGATGTTTTGGACTTCAGGATGTAACAACTGAGAAAATTAGTTCAGAACCAAGAGGACAACCCAGACAAGCATTTAGAGCCCTTTGCCAGCATCTCACTTTTAATGATGCAACTGCAAATGAGTGTGGGTTTGTAATTAGGAACCCGAACAGATGGTGAAGGCTTAGTTTAAAGTGTTCATTAAAATAACCTGCACTGCCAAGTTACTGTTCCCTGCTAGGATGCTGTTGCTCAGTTGAAATGTGTTGCACTGAGATGAGATATAGGGAAAGATCACTGCAGTAGGGAATAGAGCATAATTGTTTCACAACTGTCTGCCAATTTCCAGATGTGTGCCGCGTGGAGGCTCATTTCCGCTATCAAAAGTGGTTACAGAATATCTGAAACCCTGCAGATTCCGTGTCAAATATGTGGTCTCTTAGCACTGCATCAAAAATGCAGTTTTCTGGTATCAGTTGGAGTCTTTCTCTTAGAGAGCCCTAATTATCCCTGCTCTGTGGTGCCCATGCCTTCATGTGACCCCTCCATTGAGCGTAGGCTGGGCTTAGTGACTGGCTTCTCAGGAATACCATGGATGGGGTTCAGGGGCTGTCACTTATGAGATTAGGTTACAAAACTGCCAGTTTCCAGGAGCTGGGAAGGAAGTGGATGTTTGTGAGGAGGGAAGAGGGAGTGAAGAGAGGCTGAGTGATCAGTATACACATACAGCTAGATAGAAGTAATAAGTTGTAATTTCAATAGTAGAGGAGGGTAACCATAACTAAAAACAAGATATTGCATATTCCAAAATAGCTAGAAGAGAGGACTTGAAATGTTACCAACACATAGAAGAGAGAAATGCTCAAAGTGATGGATACCCTAAATACCCTGACTCGATCATTACACAGTCTATGCATGTAACAAAATATCACACACATCCCGTAATTATGCCAGTTATTATGAATTCATAAAACATTAAAAAAACATACTGGCTTTCTTCTTGGCACCCTCTTTCACTCACTTGCTCTGAGGGAAGCTGACTGACAGGCTGGGAGCTGCCCTTTGGAGAGGTCCAGGTGGGAGAAACGGACGTCTCTAGCCAATAGCCAGTGAGGACTTGAAGTCATCCCCCGAGGAAGCTTGGAAGAATATCTTCCTCAAGTCAAGACTTGGCTGCAGCTTTCTGAGAGACATTGGTCTAGAAACACCCAGCAAAGGAACATCTGGATTCCGGGCCCACAGACACTTTGGGATAATAAATGTTTCTTTAAGTATTGGCCAATTTATTATGTAGCAATGGATCCAAATACTATATTCATGATGCAAGACATCAGAAATCTAAGGTTTATTTCTAACTTTCCAGTGGGCGAGTTGCCTACGTATTCTCATTTTGTTTTCTCATTTTATGTAATCAAGGTAGAGCAGTTGGTTTCTGGAATCTTAATAAGAACACAGGATGAAAGACCTTGTCAAAACACCCACTGGTAATGTAGTTGGTAAAACTTTTACACATGATTGAAATGTCAGCTTGATCTTCCAGAAAGTAAAACAGACTGGTTAGCTTTAGAACAGGTTGTCAGGAATCATGTGTGATAGTGTCTATATCCTGCAGGTAAAGACATGTGCACATAAATGTTTATCATCACAAGTCTGCATAATACATATCTGAATGTGTGCATAAATACATACCTGAATGTGTATATGGATACATGACTGAATGTGTGCATGGCTATAAGCCTGACTCTATGCACGGGTACATGCCTGGAAGTGTGCATAGTTACATGCCTGACTGTGTGTAGGCATCTACCTGCATGTGAACACTGATATGTTTTTGAGAGAGAAGGCACTAGATTGCTATCCTGGACTTGCTTTATGTAATTTATTTGAACGTAACTCCACTCCAGAGCCCCCTGTTTGAAGACATGCAGTGCCCCATTTTTAGAGTGCCAGAAAAATGAAACTCACATGTGTTCCTTCCTCTCCTACTGGAGATTCCTTTTTAGACCACTTTACTTTCTTGTTCCCTTTCTTGCAGTCTCTAATTTGGGGATCCTTTAGGTCTGTTTCCTTAGAAGTCTCCTCTCTGTCTATATATTTCCTCCTTCAATGAGTGACTGAATACTACACACTCCATGAACTGAGGACTCTCCAATGCATGTCTTCTGTCTTGAACTCCTGACTCATAAATCCTGACATCACCATTTATATGGCCAAAAGGAATGTTCGATACAAAACGTCCAGAACAAAAGTTTTGAATTTTCCCGCCAAAGTCTCCTCAATTTCCCATCTTAGTAAATGATATGCTCTCTTATCAAGTTGTTCAGGCGGATACCTGGGGAACGTCTTTGACTCCAGACACCCCACATCCAATCCACCAGCACACTTTGTTGGCTGTACCTTGAGATTATGTGCCACACATGACCCATCTTTACCACCTCCATGCTTCCAGTGAAGCTCACCCACCAGTATTTATGTCTATACTTTTGTAGTGCCCTAACTAGCCAGACAGTCTAGTTTCCAAACCTTAGTCAGAGTAATACTTTAAAATATTAAATTAGATAATGTCATTACCTTGTTCAAAACTCTCTAATGTCCTTCTATCACATCTTGAATAAAAAGCAAACATGTTTTAATAGCTTTATCTAAAGCCAGCATGGTGACTCACGCCTGTAATCCCAGCACTCTGAGAGGCGGAAGCAAGAGTACTCCCTGAGTCTAAGGGTCGAGACCAACCTGAGCAACTTGGTGAGACCTCATCTCTATAATAAGTCAAAAAATTAGCAGGGCATGGTGGCCCACATCTGTGGTTCCAGCTACTTGGAAGGCTGAGGTGGAAGGATCACCTGAGCCCAGCAAGTCGAGGCTGTGGTGGCCGTGAGCATTCCACTGCACTCCAGCCTGGGCAACAGTTTGAGACTTCGACTCAAAAAAAACAAACAAAAACCTTTATCAATATCTTCTCAACCAGTAAAAGATGGCCCATATGTTGGGATATTTGAAGACAGTGTAATGAGGAAACTAGGGTCTGGACAGGCAAAGAGAAAGACTAAGTGTGACAAGCTTTCATCTTCTATGTTAATCAGGACAGGATGACAGAGAGAAAAGTCACTTCTAAGGGAGTTTTTGTCTTATTCTTTCAACTCATGCCCCATGCCAAATTGATTAATTCTCTTATTTAACTGTAAAACAAGAAGCACATATGAACTTACAATTAGAACATAGTCCAGATGTGCATTTCTTGTGAGCCATCCTTTTCTGTTTCCTTTTGTAATAAGTCACGATAGGCTTTGCCCTTGGAAATTAAATATGTATGAATTCTGAACCCGAGTGATAAAGCTTACTCCTGACTGGGTCTACCAGCAATCTGGGTCTCCCTAAGGAACGGGGTGGTCTCTGCCTCTTCCATCTCTGAATCTTTTTCAGCTCAGCGTCTGCAAACATTGAAATTAGGATTCATAGATCATTCATATATATCCTGTAGGGGTGGGAAGAACACACACTTGACAGATAAAGCAGCTTATAGCCGAAAGACCGAGTCTTAGAGAGTTATATCTACAAATTACTTAGTTAGCTGATGTTCATCCAAGACAATCGACACATGTCCGCCTTGTAGACCTGCTCATGTAATACCAAGGTAATCTGGCTTTAATTTCTCATGAAATTAAACATGAAAGGACAACTTAGAGATTTAACCAGAACACTGCTGGTTTGGGACACCAGGAAAAAGAAACACTGGCAATGCTCAGCGTTTTTCAGCATAGTGTGTTTAGCTTAAATAACAATATTAACAGTGAAGGAAGAAAGATGTGTCACAGTCCAGTTCAGATGACTTAAGGTAACTGTGTCCAGAAAGAAACAAAAATTCGACTCAAGGAGGAAAAAAGCAGCCCTGTATGCTGCCTCTTGTCCACGAGCCTCGTGACACCCAGTCCCCAGCTGGCTCTTCTGCCCTTCTCTGCCTTCCTTTTGCTCCAGGTACTCAACCTTGCTGCCCTGGGGCTCCCAGCCCTGCAGCCTGGTTAGAATCCACCACTGGGAAATAGAACAAAGGCAGGAGAAGAGAGATTCTGGTTTCTCCTCCTTCCCCCATGGTCCAGCTCCGCATTGTAAGCATTGTAAGCAGGCGACATGACCTTCTGCCACTACAACTTCTGCCCAGGGCTCCTTCCTTCAAGGCTGAGGGGTCTTTCTGGACTCTCAGAGCACAGCACTCTCTTCTCTAAAAGCATTGCCATCCGTCCCATGCTTTGTGTGGTGGGTCACTTCTCTAGAAACTCTCCATCTCAACCACTGCAGTGGAACCTGCTTCCTGTCCGTGACTGCACTCAGATGCACTGTTTTTGTTTTTAGATAAGAAAATATGGTTTATTTAAAAAGCAAATTAGAGAGAGAGAAAAAGGAGATTCACCTCCCCAAAGTAGGGGAGGCAGCCAAAACTCAAAGCTCAGAAAATATGGCCTGGCCATAGGTCAAAGAGCACATGGCCACAGCATAGTATAGAAAGGCAATGGCCAGATGCACTGTTAATTCACATCTTTTATTGAGTTAAATATTCCAAATAAGAAAATTTCCCAAGAAGCATAAGTCAGGTAAAATTGATGCAGTATTATAAACATGAGAGTGTGAATCTTGTCCTGACTGATGTCTTATTTTCTTTATTTTTGCAGTGTTTGGATGTTAGAAGTGTAATATTAGAATCTTGAGTCACTTTTGTCAGTATTTTCCCTGCTTTTTTTTTCTTTTCCAAAGGAGATCTTTAATTTGCCCTTTTTTAAAGTAATGACTACAGGATTGGGTGACCTGGCATCCCTGGGGGGAATCTTTTTGCCCATGTACTATTCGGAGTAAACAATTAGGTAGAGACATTTTAAGTAGCAGTTTTCTCTGTATCCACAGATCTTTGCTGCCACTGACAATTCTATTATCTCATCAGTACTTGGCTTGATACTGTCTTTTCACAACGTAGTAATAGATACCATGTCGTTTGTGTGAATGGTGCACTTTTTTTTTAAGAGAGAGAGACGGAGACCAGACCACACATCTTTACTCCTACATCAGCTGAGCCTATTTTTCCCCACCTTCATTCCCTATCACATTAAAATCACAAAACTAGGAAAGACAGGTAGCCCACCTGGCATTCCGTTCACAAAAAGAACAGAGTCAGTGTTTCTGGAACATGTTCATTAGAAAGGGTTCACTGAGCCACATCAAGTGAAAAGGAAGCTGGTGTGTAGATTAATAGGGAGAAAGAAAGGTATTTGAGGGAAACCACCTTAGGGCAGAGGAGGAGGAGAAGCGAAGAGGGCCTTGGGTGGGTCATTACTGCCTTCCTGCTCTCCTGGGAGGCAGAAGAAGATGTAAGCATAAGAAATGAGGAGAGAGAGGAGAGTTTTGTCAACAGCGTTAGGTCATTGAGAAGATGTCAGGGCTGTTATCTACACTCCTTGATGGTGGGTACAGTCATAGAGATGCTTATAGATTTAAGGGTAAGGGTGGAAAGCCATCCTGCAAGAGACTTCCATTTCTACGTTGAAGTCAGAGGGAGACGAGACTTTTGCCCAAGAGAGACAGAAATGTCACTGAAATGCCTCTAAGTATTTTCTAATCTGTAAGTTCTCCCTTCATCTTTTGTTTGTTTTTATTTTTCAAATTGTTTGCTTAAAATCTGGATATTTGTGCTATAGACTATTCCAGATTTTGGATTTTGTCAGTTAAGATCTTGCGGTAGCATGTAGCGTGACCCTCGATAGTTCCTGCAAATTGCTACATGAATCTAGGCACTCAGTCAAACTCAAATTTGACTTCCCCCCACAATACCACATCAAAGGTGACAGCCATTGATGATCAATGCCTTGATCTACTCATTTCTTAGGGATTGCAAAATGGTGATATTCTAATTCTATCATTCTTCCTTCATGAATTAGCTGGAGTGTTTCTGAATGGAAAATTTTTCCTGCCACAATTTGAAAGTCCAATGATACAACTTAGTGGAATGTCAGAAGGAATGATAATTTTCTCTTTATTTCCCAATTTTAAAAAATAATCACCTGGTTCCTTAGTATGCTCCAACTCAGTCAACATTTAAAAAAAAAAGTCAGAATCTTTGTAAACTCAAAGATTTAAGTATTTCTGATGTGTTTTATCCACTATAGCACTTAGCCTAACCGATGCTCAAAATTTCTCATCTTTGGCCTGAGAAGCTCTGATGTCATATCTGCCACTGAAGTCTTTAGATGTGGTCCTGGTCATCTGTGACAGCTTCCTTGCTCTCTGGTACACCGTAATTGACGATTCAGAACCATTTTGTACGTCTCCTGTTCCAGATCTGGGATTGCTACATCCCTGCAGAGCCTTTACTTGTTTTTGTGGAAAATGTCCTTTTAAGACCACAATACTGCCATATTTTAAAATAGATTTATAAGCTATTTCTTAATTCTCTCCCATTTTAGCTATCATCTTTGGATCTTCTACATAAACAAGATTTTAGTTCTCATTAAAACCTTCCAGCCTTACTCCAAACAAAAACATTTAGTACTTACAACGTTAAGACTAGGTCAAAACTCATAACTAAAATTTTGTTTTGTTCTGTAATTGCATCCTGTCTACTAGCAAGCTTTTATGTTTTCCCTTGAGTTGATATTTGCCTTTTTTTATTTCTTGTTTTTTTGAGTTTCTATCTGTAATTGGTCTCTAAACTTTTCTAAGTAGAATTTTCCTCTCATTACATCAAACATACCAAGTAATATGTCAATTTTCCTATGTGCTTTTTTTTCTCACCTGGGTATTTCCCCTGTAAAACTGTTCATGTAGGTTGCTCGCTATCCCTGGTGCACTGCAAAGAAAATGTGATTTCCCTTCACATTACCTTTGTTCTTCTGATTTTGGGAACTTCTGCTTATGTTCAACTATTTCATACTGTTGAAAAAAATCCAAGCCCTTGTTTCAGGAGGCAGCATTTTCCCAAGTATATCCTAAAAAAATTTTTTGAGCTGAAATATTTTCCCTCATGTGAAAACCTCACACATCAATTAATCATGATTTGAATTGAAAATAATTTTTTAAAATTTAAAGGTATTCTCTCATTGTTTCTAAATTGATGGCATTCTGATTGTTTATTCTTTATTTTATTTTACTTTATTTTTGTATGCCTTGATGTCTTTAATATCGTTGTTCTGAAGTTGTATAATGGCATGTCTTCACATTCATCTTGGGTACTCTGGGATTCTTCTGCCCTGGGAATTTGATCTATTTTACCATTTTATTTCTTTGATCATTTCTTCCCTTTCACTTTTCCTTTCTTCTTTTCTGCAATTCCTATTATTTGGATGTTGAATATTTTGAAACAATCTCCTAATTTTCTTTCTACTGTTCTTTTGTTATTCATTTCTTTGTCCTTTAATTATGCTTTCTGGGTAGCTTACTGAACTTTATTTTTCTAATCACTCTATTGAACTTCTTTTTAAATTCTACCATCATATTTTTAACATCCAAGAGACTGCTATTACTTTCTGATATTCCCTTTTTACAGCATGTTATGTTTGATTCATGTTTGCAGGCTCTTATCTCTCTAAGGTCATTAATATTATTTTATTATACAGTTTTATTGTATGGTTCTTTTTTCCTCCTTTGAGGAATCTCCATTTCCTCCAGATTTTTTCCTTTCTGTTTGCTTATTTTGCTCTCTGTGTTTCATGACAGGCCCTTCTCCACATGACTTGATCAATAGCTGTCCATTTTTAAGAGGCATAATAAGTGGGCCTTGAATTCTGCATGAGCAGAGGTGGTGAAATGGTGGGCTTCGCTGCACAGCCCCTGAGTCAATACACCCTCAACTCTGAGTTGCACTTGCCAACTTCCCTAGAGAGAAATCTTCCAACCTTTTGCATGGGGTGTGTTAGAGTGGCCAACAGTACCCTGACAGTCTGCTGCAGAAAGAATTCAATGCCTGGACATTCACCTGATCCTGTGTTTTCAGGGTATCTACTGTACCTGAGTTGTGTTTGGTGTCTGTTAACCCAAACTGGAAATCTCCAGACTTCTGCTGATGTGGAGGAGTATAGGGACCCTGAGGATGCAATTGCTTGGAAGGCGAATCTGCAACCACTCCTTCTGCTATCGGAAGTCCCCCATTCCCACCTTCAGATTCCTGAGGGCTTCTGGGATTCTACAGGGTAATCCACTTGCCACTTGGTCTACCACTCTTCCAACCTAAGATTTCTAGTTTCTGGCTTGCTCCTCTTCTTCTAGGCTACGATCCGGGACCTCCTCTCCACTTTCAAACAGAACAATCCTGTTTCTTTTAGTGACTTCAACTACCATATGGATAGCTATGATTGAATTTTTAGACTGGGTCTACTGAGAAGACTTTGCCAAGATGGGTATTAGACATGCAAGAGAATATAGGACAATTTTTTGATCACTTGCTGCAGTTAGCACTTGTCACATCCGATGAACATATGTATAATTACTATGGTTGAATGTCTGCCCTCCTGTCTGGTCTGTGAACACCTTAAGAGAGGTCATGGTTATTGCTCCTGCCTGTGATCGAACACATCGAATGGACCCTCAATTTCTTTCTATGGAATGAATGGATAAAATGTCCCTTGCTGAAAGGTGGAAATCTGAGTCAGCTGTGAAGAAAGATGGCTGTGTCATACTTCAGATGGTGAATTCAGGGAAGAATCCATCAAAAGCTGAGAGAAGAAGTTGGGGTGTGATTCCATTGAAAGATATCATCCCTTACTTTCTGTACAATATAGGTGTATTCTCTGCTCTGTGGCTACCAAAAACAAAATTGATTTTTTTACCCTTAGGAAAGAAGAATATGTATCAGGCTTAGAGGAAATAAAACACTGCATTGTGAAAAATATGCTTCCTGCAACCACAGCGCTATGGATGGGTGCCCAATCCTTGGTACTCCATTTTCTATGTACTTTTCTGAATTTTTCTGCTTTTGCAGAACAATTACAGTAGGATATACATCATCAGAAAGGGTGTGTGTGTGTGTTGGGGAGGAGAAGGCAGTTGCTGCTGGCCTGGCCCAACACAGACAGTTGACTCCAAAATCAGTGTTTAATAAGACTTGTTCTAGAGGTTTAATAGACTTGTTCTACAGATTCTGCTGAACTCAGTGGTACAAACATTCAAAGTGACTACTGCCCTGCCTATCTATTGTGAACTGAATTGTATCTCTCCCAAATTTATATGCTGAATCCCTAACCCTCAGACTGGTGGTATTTTTGGATAGGGCTTGTGAAAGACAATTAAGATGAGGTCCTGAGGGTGGAACACCTATGATGGGATGCATGCTCATATAGCAGGAGACACCAGAGAGTTTACTCTCTGCCATGTGGTACATAGCAAGAAGGCAGCTGTCAGCAGGCCAAGAAGAGAGCCCTCACCAGAAATTGAATCCGGTTTGATTTCATCTTAGAATTCCAGTTTCTAAATCTGTGAAAAAATAAATGTCTGTTTTTTACGCCACTCGGTCTGTGGTACTTTGTTATAAAATTTGCTGTGGTTTGAATGTGTCACCCAAAATTCATGTGTTGGAATCCCAGTTCCCTGGCAACAGTACTGGGAGGTGGCACCTTCAAGAGGTGATTACATCATAAGGGCTCTGCCTTCATAAATGGATGAAATCTGTTATTGTGTGAGTGGGTTACATGGAAGTACGTTCCTTAGAAAGGGATGAGCTGAGCCTGCCTCCCTCTCCCTGTCTCTCACCATCCCTTGCCCTCTCACCTTTTGCCACAGCAAGGAGACCCTCACCAGATGACAGCCCCTCGACCCTGGACTTTTCAGCGATCTGGGGAAGACCTGCCTTCCATGCCTGGTGTAGGATTCAAATGAGATGATTAGGAATCTCCTATCCTTGGCTTCCTCCCTCTCTCCAATCCCAGTTCGAAACATGGCTCTCTCCAAGGAACCTGTGTTCTACTGGGTGTTCCATTATAGAAGAGATGGGTTGAAGAAATTATACTTTAGGTTTGACCATTAAATGCACTGCTTTCAAAGAAATGAATCTCTGATGGAGGACTTTAGAGAATCTTAAAAGTTTGATCATTAAATGCTCTGCCTTCAAAGAAATGAATCTCTAATGGCAGACTTTGGAGAACTGTAAACTAATACATTTCTGTTCATTGTAAATGACAGTCTGTGACTTTCTGCTTTAGCAGTGCAGAACAGACTAAGACACAAGCCCAGAAGACCAACATAGTATTCCACGTTCGGGTCTGAGCGAGGGTGAGGTGACACTGCTCCACTGTCCACTCTTGTTCATAAGCAGACATGGTAAGCCTGGAGCAGCTCACAGAGCCGGTGAAAAAGCCTATGCCCGCTTTGCCCTGTATTGTCGCCTGGGATCCACTCCATGTTGAGCACCAGCTCAGCGGGGAGATGCAGAGAGGAGAAATAGACACGACCTCTGTCCCAGACACCTGTGCAGACAGACACTGGTCAAACACTATCCATCCAACGTAAAGGTGGCCCTGGAAAGAAGGGTGCTCGAGCCAAGGGGAGCATGTTGTTGGGGAATCTGAGCTGGTGGGGAAAACCAGAAGGGCTCCGGGGCAACCTGGTTGAGTGTAAGTCAGTAAGTGAGGCTGAGGGACTCTCTGTAGACAGGCAGCGGGGTGGGGAGGAGAAACCCCTGTGGTAGGAAAAGGGACCAAGTGGAACGGTCCTACCAGAGGTTGGTCTGTGTGCACTTGGGCAGACCTGTGACGGGCAGGTGCAACGGCGGGTAACTGGTATGGTTAAGAGCGCGTGCCTCAGCCAACTGTGTGTGTCGTTCTGGGCTCCCCAGCACAAGAGGAGTATTGTCAGGCTAACAGGTTTCCAGAAAAATGCCCCAGAGGGTGAAGGACTCTGGAAGGGTGGTTACACACAAAGTTTATCAGGGAGGCTGAATGGTCTTTAAAAGGGGGTGAGACTCCAACTCAAAAAAAAATTAATTAATCAAATAAAATAAAATGAAAGGGGGTGCTCCTAGTCACAGTAGTAAAAGCATGGAACCAACCGTGCTGCTCATTGTAACTGGAATGGATTAAAAAAGTGGTACATATACACAAAGGAATATTATGCAGCCATAAAGAAGGACGAACATAGGGACTTCACAGCAACTTGGATGGATTTAGAGGCTATCATATTCAGTGATCTATCACAGAAACAAAGAACAGAGTACTGCATGTTCTCACTCAAAAGAGGACCCTAAACAATTACCGCAATACTTTAAGAAAGGGACTGGCAGTAGCTGGGGGTGGGGGGAGGACACAGCATCAATCAAAGTACCTGATCTCAAACCAGTCAAAGTGGAGACCAAAGGGAAGTCCAAACTTAGCCTGTACAATGACCACTTGTATACCTAATCCTGAATTGTACCCCACAACTTTAAAACAAAAAAGAAAAAAAAAGAGGAAAAGAAAATGCCTCAATAAATTTTTTTAAAAAAATTTTAAAAGGGGGAAGGGGGTGCTTGAGTGGAGTCTAGGTCACCAAACGTCAGAAAGGCTAGCTCATGAATAGGGTGGGGAATTTAAACAAGGCCTCAGGCTTCACAACCAAACCTAAAATTCTACTTAGATCAATTCACATGTATAGTTTTTCATGATTATATATAATATTGGGCAATGAAAATCAATTGTACCATCATTTGACAGGAGGACTTGAGAATTTTCACTCTCTAGCCTCTTAAAACATATGGCTAGACACACATTGATCAGATACAAAGAAGTATCCCCCGCCCTCCCGACATTTCCTTTGGAAACTGGCAGGATCTGCAGCATTTCCCCTTGGGTGTCACTGTGTGTCCTTCCTTGACAAGCCTGCTGGGCTCTCTCACCATTGGAGGCCACACCATACTCTGGAAAGAGCCCTCAAGTGTCTGATAAGACCGGCTACCAGTTGGTGTCAGCTCCAAATTTCCTGTTTTGAACTTGAGGAGGTGGTTTCTTTATAGATAGAAGACATTCAGGTGCCATATCTCAGCCTTCCACTTCCTGCCTTAATCCAGCTCCCTCCACCATGGCCCTACCCATTTCCAAAGGGCTCAGTCCAGGAAGGATCTAAAACCTGAGAGTGCGTGACTTTATGAGGTGGTGAGAACTGGCTTAGCTTGAGAAGCAGAGTCACTAAACCCTGGGTTAAAATGGAAGGCTGAGACATGGCACCTGGATTTTAGTTTTTTATAATATTAAAAAGAAAACATACCCACGATCGATGGCTCACACCTGCAATCCCAGCACTTTGGGAGGCAGAGGTAAGAGGATTGCCTAAGCAAGAGATCAGCCTAGGCAACTTGGCAAGACCTTGTCTTAAAATAAAATAAAATGAAATAAAATAAAAAGCCAGGTGTGGTGGCACACGCCTGTAGTCCCAGTTACTCAGGAGACAAGAAGAAGGGTCACCTGAGCCCAATAGGTCGAGGCTGCAGTGGCCATGAACATGCCACTGCACTCCAGCCTGGGTGACAGAGTAAGACTCTGACTCAAAAAGAAAGAAAGGAAGGAAGGGAGGGAGAAAAGGAGGGAGTAATAGTGGAAGAAAACACTCCCCATGTTCAAAACAGCAAACTTGCCACTGACCTGAGTCACACCTCTTGCCCTCAGGAGAGACCCTTTCTGCCTCTTCGCTGGGAAAGAACGTGGAAACTCCTTTTATTCCTCTGAGCTCAGGATTCAAAAGGGTAAATTAAAGTAACTTTTTAAACTAGTCTTGCAGCTTTTTTCTCAATGTGGTATTTGTTTTATGGAATATAAAAATCACATGTTTTTAGCTAGAATTTTTAAAAACAAAGGTTGCTGTGGATCTGTAGGAAACTCAGTGATCTGGGGAAGACCTGCCTTCCATGCCTGGTGTAGGATTCAAATGAGATGATTAAGAATCTCCCGTCCTTGGCCTCCTCCCTCACTCCAAACCCAGTTGGAAACATGGTTCTCGCCAAGGAAACTATGTTCTGCCTGTTGTTCTATTATAGAAGGGATGGGTTGAAGAAATGGTGCTTTAGTTTTAACCATTAAATGCACTGTTCTCAAAGAAATGAATCTCTAACAGTGACTCAGAAATGAATCTGCCTCCTGGGTAAGAGAGGTATTTGGGGGAGGGGTAAGATTTGGGACCCTACCATTGAACTCTTCTAACTGCATCTCCCAGGGAGAGGAGAAAAAATAACTTCCATTGCCTACTGACTGTTGGGACTTGAGTAAACCAGTCATTCAAGCTTTCCATGGTGGCTTTTAAGCATGAATTTTAAAGAAACATTAGTAATTCCCACCATGCCCGTGGGAGAAGGCTATGCACGTGCACACAGAAGATCTGGACCCACCTTCTGCTCGGTTCAACCAGCACCCATCATATGTCCAGTTCCAACTTGCCTCCTGAGCTGTAAAACAGTGAAGACTCAGGAAGAGAAGGGACCTGCGTGCTGAGGGTGAGACCGTACAGCCTCAGCAGCGAACACCAGACTGGCCACAGCCTCTGGGGGAGGCCGCCCTCCGATATCAGCAATGTGCCGCATTCCTCAGGATCCACTCTTTCCTGCAACTCTGTGCTTCCAGGGCCAACACAATTGCACAGAGTGAACACATTTTAAAGGTGCAGTGACACCAGGCTCGGTGGCTCAGCCTGTAATCCCGCACCTTGGGAGGCTGAGGTGAGTGGATTGCCTGAGCCCGCGGGTTCGAGACCTGCCTGGGCAACTTGGCGAGACCTCATCTCTACAACAAATCAAAAATCAGCCGGGCATGGTAGCGTGTGCCTGTAGTTCCAGTTACTTGGAAGGCTGAGGCGGAAGGATCGCCGGAGCCCAGCAGGTCGAGGCTTCGGTGGCCGGGAGCGTTCACTGCACTCCAGTCTGGGCAACGGAGTGAGACTCCAACTCAAAAAAAAATACATAAAGGTGCAGTGACAGCTGTGTGGCCCGAGATAACAGATTGACATTTCTGATAACTTCATCCTGACCTCTTTCAAAAGGAGGCACTTCGGAAAGATGGTTGTGGACAATCTTAATCACCTAAAAATGAGGCTGATGCACTTACAGAGCTTGAGGACGTGAGCATCCAAGGGCTGTTTTTTCCACCAGAAGGCGAGCCATGGGATGTGGGAGTCTGTAATGGAAAGACTCCTGGTGGGAGCGGGGAGAGAGATTTCCATGTGGGGAAGGCATGTGCCATGATGTTAAAATTCACCAACTGTGAGACTTCTAATGCTTCAAATGCTTTGTGTACCTACTCTGTATAAAAAAAAAAGTGATGACTTCAAAGACTGCAGCCAGAAAGGTTTCCTTAACCTAGCCTCCTTGGAGGCACGTGAGCTTTGAACTAGAAACACTGGGATGGAAACATACCCCTCTGTTCTAAATGCGCCATTCCGTCCCATTTCAGATGTATTTCTGAGGGGGAAAAAAATCGTCAGGAATCAGGGTGTTCCTGGGACTGAAGGTACAATTCCAGTGAGAAAATTAGGAACGCTTTGCTTGTTGTTGTGAGGTAGACATTTTACCAACATTAACTAAACGATTATAGAGAGAACCAGACAATTCTGGCTTTGTGTTGCTGAAAATTACTAATTTCATATTAGCAAAGATGAAAAATCCAATGTGAACCAGGACCAAGGAGTTATAAGAAAGTCCAGTTTTCCATGTGGCAAGGGAATGATGTCATATGAGCTCTCAGCAGTATGCCCATAGAGGAAGCAGGGAGATACAATGAACCTGACATTACAGTTTAAGTCCAGCCCATGCTGAATCCTTTAAAGTCCCCATGGTTTTGGACTCCATCTGGCTTCCCCTGATCACCTAGGAGGGGCCATGGTGAGCCAGAACACATCCCACCCACCTGAAGACATTTCTTGAGATGAGAGGAGCCCTCGGATTGCAGGAAGTCAAGGTAAGGAGGCGTCAGAGAGAGCCACAAATATAGAAAGCCTGGTGAAATCAAAGCTAGTATAAATCAAATGTCTGTTTCCTTCACAAGAAAAATGAGGAGAGAGTGCCAATTTCAGCAGGCCTAATGCTCTGAAGACTCTCCTCCGTAAAGTTATATTTATATATTCCTCTGCTACACATCGCATATGAAAATAAAACTGTGCTCTCCCGAGCAAATGGGCTTATATGCCACGTCCTCCATCATGATGACGAAAGAAAATGAGATTCCTTAAACAACGGTTACGCTCCAACACTCAGCATTAACTGGCTGTCCCTCGTGCTGCTGGCAAAGTTCTATTTCTAACAAGACAACTATTTTACCATTGGGGAACTTCTAGATGATGAGCCCCCATAAACCTCTAAACAGTTGAGTATTGTGTTTCATTTTATTTTCCCCTTGGAATGTCCTGGTTGTTCTGGATTCTGGAAGAATGGTCAGTGAAGACCACGGCGTCCTGAGACCAGGGAAGCACCTCTTCCCAAAGTGGCAGGCCTCTGGGGAGAGCCCAGGCCTTGCAGGACTTTGGAAGAGACCAGGCCTTGCCAGTCTTTGGGGAGACCAGGCCTCACAGGACATTGGAAGAGACCAGGCCTCACAGGGCTTTGGGGGAGACCAGGTCTTGCATGGGCACTGAACACAGGGCTTCCATTCTCTGATGCTTTAAAATCAGCATGCCCTTCTTCACTTGCTATTTGTGAGGCATCGGGGAAATTTAGATCTTTGCCGCTTGTTTTTATCATCACTTGCTCTGCCCGTGGGAGTGAGAAAAAGATAGTTCCTATTATTGTTTCCTTCATCTGCTCCTTGGGCCCACATCCGAACATAAGCCAGTCCCAGGAAACAGCCCACGTGAAGTGAGACAGCAACTCTTTCGTCCGTGTTCCAGAAACAAAGGCGGGCCCACCAGAGAAACGAGAGCGCTCATGGAGCACACAGCGGACAGCAGTGTGAGGTCAATAAACCAGCTGAAGTGGAAAAAATGCAGAGAGCTTTGTTCAGAAACTGTTCAAACATGTGGTTTTTGGTCCTCAAAATGCAAAGAAAAGTAAACAAAAATGTGAGGTTTTCGTGCCTTTTCATCTTTGCTTAAGACTTCAGACTTTTCCACGAGTATTTCCAAAGGCAGAGAAGACTACATAAATACACACACACACATATGTAGGAGTGCCAAAAATGTATACACATTTTAAAAGATATTATGTATGTATTACTTTGAGTTCATCATAATCAGAAGTGCCAGGACGCTGATGGTAACCCCTTTGAGCACTTCTTACAATTGCCGAAGTCAAATGTGACTTGTATTCATCTACAATTTTAATAAAGTTTTTTCTTTTCTTAAAATGTATATACTTTTTTGGCACCCTCTGTATATTGCATATCAATGTGCGAGGATTACCTGTGGGTTTGGTCTAGATCCGAGGTCCACTCCACTCAGATGTGGAGTTTACTCTTCTGAGACACTAGGGGAAAGACAAAATAATCAGAACAAGCCAAGGATCTTCCAGGCAACAAGTCAACCAAACCCGTGAAGGGGATGGTTTCGCAGATGCTGTGGAAAGCAGCCAACATCCTAAACCCCCCACTGGGATTTAATTGGCACCATACAAAGTGATCCCCAGGGTTTAGCAAAGGATATTCTGTTTGATTTTCTTCTGTAATAGAGCTGACCTTGCCAATCAATAGCATGAACTCAGGAACCCTCAATATTTTACTCCCAGTAATTCTGATAGCGGCTGACCTTCCAGCATTAAATAGACAGAAGCTGGTTTGTAAAGCTTCCTGTGTCCTCAAAAGCCCCCTCTTGAAGGATTGAAAGTTAGGTGAGATTTTTCTAATATTTGCTATTTTTAAAGAGTAGCTTCATTAGAAATTTTTTTTCTTTATTTTTATAAGTTCGGGGTACACCTGATTTTGGTTACACGGCTGCCTTTTAGAGTGGTAAAGAAGTCTGGGCTTTAAACATGCCCATCACCCCCATAGCACACATTGTACTAGATAGACATTTTTAAAATCCCTTCCCATCCCCCCTTCTGAGTCTCCAATGTCCCTTCTGATTTTCTATCTGTCGTAGACCATTAGCTTAGCTCCCACTTATAAGTGAAAACGTGGGGTACTTGGTTTTCTATTCCCGTATTACATCACTTAGGATAATGGTGTCCAAAAAAAAAAAAAAAAAGAATGACTTCATTGAGATATAACTCATGCACTATACAATTTTCCCACTGGAAGTATAAAACTCAATCATTTTAGTATATTCAGAGTTCCACAATCCTCGCCACAACCAGTCTTTGAACATTTTCATCAGCCCCTAAAGAAATGCCAAGTCTATCATCAGTCACTGCCCACTTGCCCTAACCTCTCCCCACGGTCACAGGTGGCCACTGATCTGTTTCTGTGTCTATAGAATTATCTATTCTGGAAACTTTGTATACATGGAATCATGAACTAGGTGGTCTTCTACGATTGACTTCTTTCATTTAGCATGATGTTCTCAGGGTTCATTCCTACTATAACCCGTACTAGCCTTTCATTTATGTTATTGCTGAATAGCATTCCTCTGTTTGCATATACCGCACTTTATGTATTTATTCATCGATTGATGGACACTCAGGTTATTTCCACTTGTTGGTTATTGCAAATAAGCAAATGTGTTTAAGTTTTTGTATAAACATACATTCACCTTTAATGGGTATAGCGCTCTCAGTAACTTTTTAAGAAGCTGCAAGACTGTCTTTAAAAGACATACATCTGTTTATTGCAGCACTATTCACAATAGTAGAAATGTGGAACCAACTGTGCTGCCCATTGAAACTGGACTGGATAAAAAAAAATGTTGTACGTGTACACGATGGAATATTATGCAGCCATGAAGAGGGACAAATATGGACTTTGCAGCAACTTGGATGGATTTAGAGTCGATCATACTCAGTGATCTATCACAAAAACAAAGAACAGAGTACTGCATGTTCTCACTCATAAGCAGACCCTGAATGTTTACTCCAAGAAAGGGATTGGTAGTAGCGGGATACTGCTGGGGTGGGGAGGGGGGAACACAATATCAACCTCAATCAGGGTACCTGATCCCACACCAGGCAAAGTGGGGACCAAAGAGAGGCCCAGACTTCATCTGTACAATGACCACTTGTATACCTAATCCTGAATTGTATCCCACATCTTTAAAATAAAAATAATAATAAAATTCATTTTAAAATAAAAATAAAAAATAAAAGAGATGCACCATTGTTCACCCCAGTGCACAATGGAGGAGGATGATTCCAATTTTTACATAGTCTCACACATATTTAGCATCTGTCTTTTTTACTATATCCATTCTGGTGGGTATAAAATAGATTTTATTTACATTTCTCTGATAACTAATGAAGTCTATATTCTTCCTAAATTTTCGTAGCTTACGTGATTCTAGAAATGTATCAACTTCATCTATATTATCTAATTGTTGGCATACAATTGTCCACCTTTTCATTTGAGTATTGGATACTTTGCCCATTTTGAAAATTGGGATTATGTATCTTTTTACTTTGGGGTGTGTCCGTGTGTGTTTATACATTCTAGACATAAGTGTTTTGCTACATATAAAATTAAGAACATTTCCCCCCATTCTGTGGGCTCTATTTTTCTTTTTATTTTACTGGTGGCATCTTTCAAAGCACAAAAGTTTTCAACTTTGATGAAGTCCAGTTTATCTATGTTTTCTTTTGCTGCTTGTGCTTTTGCTATGAGATCTAAGACACTATTGCTTATTGCAAGATTACATTTTATCCCAAGGATTTTATTGTTATAGCTCTTACATTCAAGCTAATGTCATCTCCAAATAAAAGCAGTTTTGTTTCTCTGTTTTAATCTACATGCATTGTAGATCACTATCTTACATAAGTGTCCTGACTAGAACCCCTTACACAATGTTGAATAAAAGTGGTGAGGCGAGATATCCTTATCTTCTTTTTTTTTCCTATCTTCTTGATCTCAGAGAAAAAGCAATTGATGCTTCACTGTTAAGGGTGATGTTGCCGAGTGTGGTGGTGTCTCACACCTGTAATCCCAGCACTTTGGGAGACGGAGACAAGAGGATTGCCTGAACCCACAGGTTGGAGGCCAGCCTGGGAAACATGATGAGACCTCATCTGTACAATCAATCTAAAAATTAGCTGGGCGCTAATAAAAATTAGTGGCACATGCATGTAGTTCCAGCTGCTTGCAAGGCTGAGTTGGAAGGATCACCTGAGCCCAGCAGGTCAAGGCTGCAGAGGCCGTGAGCAGGCCACTGCACTCCAGCCTGGGCAACAGAGTGAGACTCTGTCTCAAAAAAAAAAAAAGAAGAAGAAGAAGAAGGATGATGTTACATGTAGGTTTTTCATAGATGCCCTTTATCAAGTCACAAAAAATTCTTTTCAATTCCTAGTCTTTTGAGTGTTTTTATCACAAAGTATTATATTTTGTCAAGTTCTTTTTCCACATCTATTGAGATTATCATGTGAGGTTTTTTCTTTATTTATTTCCACATGTTAAACAAATCTTGCATTTATATATTGCTGGATTTATTTTGCTAGTGTTTAGTTGAGAATGTTACATCTACATTCATGAGAGATATTGGTCTATAATTCCTTGTTTGATGTTTTTGTCTTATTTTGATAACATAATCATATTAATCTCATAGAATGAGTTTAGAAGTGTCCCTACTTTAGGCTGGGTGTGGTGGCTCATGCTTAGCATCCCAGAACTTTGGGAGGCTGAGGTGAGAGGATTGCCTGAGCCCATGGGTTCGAGACCACCCTGGGCAACATGGCAAGACCTCGTCTCTACAATAAATCAAAAAGTTAGTTGGGCATGGAGTTGCCTTCCTGTGGTTCCAGCTACTTGGAAGGCTGAGGCTGAAGGATTGCCAGAGCCCAGTGGGTCGAGGCTGCAGTGGCCGTGAGCGTGCCACTGCACTCCAGCCTGGGCGGCAGAGTGAGACGGACTCAAAAAAAAAAGTGTCTCTACTCCCAATGTCTTCTGTTTTTTTTGAAAGAGATTGTGAGCTACTTGGAAGGTTGAGGTGGAAGGATCGCCTGAGCCCAACAGGTCGAGGCTGTGGTAACTGTGAGCATACCACTGCACTCCAGTCTGGGCGACAAAGAGTGAGACTCCAATTCGAAAGAAAGAGTTTGTGAATAATGAGAGTTAATTCTTCTTTAAATGTTTGGGGGAATTCATTAGTGCAGCCATCTGGTCCTAGGCTTTCTTTGTTCGAACATTTTTGGTTACCAACTCAATCTTTTTGCTTTTTATAGGTCTACAGAGAGTTTCTATTTCTTCTTAAGTTTTTTGCAATTTACATATTTTTAGAAATGTGTCTATTATATCTATGTTATCTAGCTTGTTTGTGTTCAGTTGCTTACAGTACTCCTTTACAGTCATCTTTATTTAAGAAAAAATTGATAGTAATCTTCCTCTTTTATTTTTGATTTTAAGAATTTGAGTCAGTCAGGCTCGGTGGCTCAGTCTGTAATCCCACGCTTTGGGAGGCTCAGGTGAGTGGATTACCTGAGCCCACGGGTTTGAGACCTGCCTGGGTAACTTGGCGAGACCTCATCTCTACAATAAATCAAAAAATTAGCCGGTGTGGTAGCGCACGCTTGTAGTTTCAGCTACTTGGAATGCTGAGGCGGAAGGATCGCTGGAGCCCAGCAGGTTGAGGCTGCAGTGGCCGGGAATGGATCTCTGCACTCCAGTCTGGGTGACAGAGTGAGACTCCAACTCAAAAAAAAAAAAAAAGAACTTGAGTATTCTCTCTTTTTCTTGGTCAATCTAGCCTGAGGTTTGTTAATCAACTTAGCTGATTTATTTGAAGTTCTGATTTTTTTATTTATTTGATTTTTTTCTACTGTTTTTCTGCATTGTTTCATTTATTTCTGCTCAAAATTTTCTTAGTTTCTTGTTTTTGCTTTGAGTTTAGTTTTCTCTTTCATTCTAGTTGCTTTTAAGTTATTAAAAAGTTTTTAAGAATTTTAGGCTATTGATAGTTCTCTTTTTAATGAAGGTATTTACTGCTATAAATTTTGCTCTGAGTACTGTCTTCATAAACATAAATACTAAATTTTGAAGGCTTTACTCTTCATTATTGCTTTTTTATTTCTCGCAGACTATTTCCCAATTTTGCTTGTGATTGGTTATCTTACTCCTTGGCTATTTAAGAATAGGTTGTTTCATATCCACATATTTGTGGTTTTTCCAAATTTATTTATTTTTTTAATTTTTAATTTTCTTTCATTATGATCAGGGGACACATTTTGTATGATATCAATCTTTTTGCATTTATTGAGACTTGTTTTAAGACCCGACATTTGGTCTATCCTGAAGAATATTCCATGTGTGCTTGAAAATAACTTATTTATTTTTCTGCATTGGATGGGGTGTTCTGCAGATACCTATAGACCAGTAGGTCTAGTTGTTCACATCTTCTATTCCCTTGTTGATTTTCTGTGTAGAATTCTATCCACTGCTGAAAAGGTGTATCAAAGTCTTAAACTATTGCAGACAACTTGCTTATTTTGCCCTCCAATTCTGCTAGTTTTTGCTCCATGTAATTTGGAGTATTTTTTAGGTGTATACATCTTTATAATTTTTCCATCTTCCTGATGGTTGACACTTTTTGTCACTAAAAATGTCTTTGTTTCCAGTAACAGTTGTATCTTAAAGTCTATTTCTTATTCTCTTAGTATAGCCACTCCACCTTCTCATTTGTTACTGTCTGCCTGGTATATTTTTTCCAACCTTTTAAGTTCAACCTATCTGTGCCATTGCATTTAAAGTGTGTCTCTTGTAAACAACATGTCGTTGGACCATGTTTTCTTTTTTAGGTCTATTCTGAAAGTCTCAGATTTTTGATTGGCGTTTGTATTCTAATCACATTTACTATTATTCTTAATATAGTTGGTTTTATGTCTGCCATTTTATTTTTGTTTTCTATATGTCACATATTATTTTACTCCTCTATACCTTTTTAACGCTTTCTCTCACATTGAGTCAATAGTTTTTAGTGTAACATTTTCATCTATGTAATTTTTTTTGCCATTTTAAGCTATGTTTTCAGTGATTGTTCTGCAGTGATTCTCAACTTCTCAGAATCGACATGTGATTTATAAAAACTTAATTCCACTGAGACAAAGATATACTACATCAATATATACTACACACCTAGCAATGCACTGCTAAAATTATTGCTTTATATAGTTTTATGGCTATTAAGAAGCTTAGAACAGAAAGGAGAGTAAGTATATATTTATGGAGTTTGTTACATTAACCTTCTAATTTGTCATTTCTGGTCCTCTTCTTTTGTTCTGTGGGTTCAACTTATCATCTGCTATAATTTTCTTATTCCAATGTAGCTTTGTTCTCATAAACCCCCTTTGAGCTATTATTATCAAATGTATTGCATTTCTATACGTCATGGATGTAACTATATAATTATAAACATACTATTTTGTACAGCTGCTTTTTAAATCAATTCAGAGGATAAGAAACAAGTATGTATATATATATAATTACATAATTACCTTTAATAATGTTGTTTGTTCTTTGTTGTTGTTGCTGTTGTTGTGTGTGTGTGTGTGTGTGTGTGTGTGTGTGTATGCTAATTATTCTCTGGGGTCACTGGCTTCATCCCGAGTAGCTTCCTTTATTATTTTCTGGAAGGCAAGACTGCTGGTGATGAATTTATGTAATTTATCTCAGAGTGTTCTTATTTCACTTTCAATTTTGAAAGACAGTTTGACTAGATGTAAGATTCTAGGTTAGCAGTTTTGTTCTGTTTTGTTTCTTTCAGCACTTTAACATTATCTTACTGTCTTTTGATCTTCATAATATCTGATGAGAAGTGAGGCATTAATCTTATTGGGCTTCCCTCATGCCTGATAAGTCATTTTTTTCTCCTACTGTTTTAAAGATTTTCTTTTTGCCTTTAATTTCTGAATTGTTCCTATGACATGCCTGGGCGTGGATCTTTTTGCGTTTATCCCTCTTGGAGTTTATTGAGGTTTTCAATATTTGATTTTTAAAAATTAAATTTGGTAAGGTTTTAGCCCACTTCCATCTGATAATATTTCTGCTCCTTTCTATCTTTGTTTAGATTCTCCCCTTGCATACATGTTAGTATGCTTAATCATGTCCCACATTTCTCTTGGAATCTGCTTATTTTTATTAATTCTATTTGTTTTTCAAATCATATAATCTCTATCAATCTATCTTCAAGTTCAATGATTCTTTCTTCTGTCATTTCTAAAGATACTTGAAGGTGTTGTAGTTCATCTTTCATTTAGCTTTTTGTACTTTTAGACTCCAGAATTCTTATTTGGATTTTTAAAAAATAATTTATATCTTTTTATTTCTATTTGATGAGACATTGCCATTATAGCTTCTTTAATTAATTAAGCATGGTTGCCTTTAATTCTTTGAACATAGTAATGAAAGTTCCGATGTCTGTTAATTTCAGCATCTCTGTTAATTTAAACATCTGAGCCTTCTAACAGTATTTTGTTCTTGCTCTTTGTGTGTGTATGAGTGTGTGTATTTCACACTTTTCTGTCTCTTTATATCTCATAATTTTTAATTGAAAGCTAAATATTTTAAGATAATATAGTTGCAACAACGCCTCTCCATTTCTGAGCATTTTTGGTTATTTTCTTGTTTACTTGTTCAGTGTCTAAGTTATACTTGTTTAGCGACACCTATTTTATCCACAGTATGAAGCTTCTGACACCATCCTTAGAGCCTTGGACACTCACAGGGTCACCCTCACATAACAGTGACTTTAGTAGGTTCTCACTGCCTGTGTCTTTCTCTCATCTCCTTGTCAAGCCACC
Organism: Cephalopachus bancanus; assembly: GCA_027257055.1. Taxonomy (NCBI): domain Eukaryota; kingdom Metazoa; phylum Chordata; class Mammalia; order Primates; family Tarsiidae; genus Cephalopachus; species Cephalopachus bancanus. Next base: position 7,783,312 of record JAPVLO010000011.1, on the reverse strand, counting down.
TGCTTCACTTGGTATAATACCCAGCTATTTGACTCCACTAATTGCTGGCTGATTGTTCTATTGTTTCTGACAGTGGCTTAGTGCATACATAATTCTGACAGTGGCTTAGTGCATACATAATTCCATAGGCTGAGTTTATTAAATTTCTGCAATGTGGTTTTTGAAGCCCACTTCCTTATGACCCCAGGAGGGTTCTTTTCACCTACTCTTCTGTTTGTGATGACCTAGCTGGCTGATGGTTTATCTTGTTCTCAATTAAGAGGAGTTACCAGGATTCTCTTCCTGGCTTCCCACCAAGTCTGCAATGTTTTCATGAGTATGTTGAAGCTTGAACTTGCCCACACTCTATTTTTTTTTACATTAAGTCATTTCCTTTGGCAAGAGTTGGCAAGGGTTTTGATTTTCCTGGACTAAATCTCTGAGTCCCAGCTCTGAAATTGGAGGTGGGAGCAGTGGATCACTTTTTTGCTGGATGATACTCCTGCTTTGTGATCAGGGTGGTAGACCATGATCTTCTTAGTATGCCTTTCAAAATTAAACCTTTGTCCTATGGACACACTGGGTGGAGGGTGATTTGGGCCCTGGTATCCTCAGTGTGCCCCATCTGTGGCAGCATCTCTCTCCTATGAGCGAAGATGGATGCAGGGATAGGAGCCCTTGACCACTAAACCACACTCATCAGAAATATAGCCTCTTCATCTCGGGGTTGAAAAGGATGGGAGATGCTTGCGTCTTTTGCCTCCCAGCAAGATACCATGTCTCTTGCTTGGGAGCTTAGGGGTGAGGAACCCCCCCTTCTCAGTCATACCTTTCTGGAGTGTAGCCTCCATCAAGTCTTTTTGGAGACAGTAAGAGGTTGCTGAGATGCACAAAGCTGACTTTTTTTAACCAAAATTGAGTAGATTTTCTTGACTAAATTTTTCTCTATGTGTTATATGTCTGTGGACAATGTCCCACAACTTTAAATGATTATCAATTTTTAAAAATAGTTTCCACCAACGATGGTGCGTCACTGGGGAAAGGGGCCATGACTTCATTTGCCTCCATTGTGGACCATGACTTTTAGACTTCATTCCTCTCCAGAGCATGATCTTTATTGACCTGTGTAAGTTTTCTTTTCTTTTTTTTTTTTTTGAGTTGGAGTCTCACTGTGTCGCCCAGGCTAGAGCGCAGTAGCACGCTCACAGCCACCCGGCCACTCCAGCATTGACCTCCTGGACTTCAGCAATCTTTCCGCCTCAGCCTTCCAAGTATCCGTAACTACAGGCAGACACTACCATGCCCGGCTAACTTTTTATTCGTTATAGAGATGAGGTCTTGCCAAGGTGCCCGGGCTGGTCTGAAACCCGCAGTCTGAGGCAACCCTCTCGCCTCAGCCTCCCAAAGTGCTGGGATGACAGGCTGAGCCACCGAGCCAGGCCTGACCTATGCAAGTGAGAGACCCAAGAAATTAAAAAAAAAAAAAAAAAAAACTCTAAGAGAACTATTACTATATGATTCCTACCCCACATTCACTGTATTCTTTGCAGTGTTTGTACTTAGAATTTTGTTAAGCTTAATTTTTGTTTGTCTCATAAAATAACCAATCGCTTCCGCAACTGCTGCTAGCAGTATGTGAATGTCAAGTAATAAACCCTCCCAGACATTCCTTTGCTTAGCCGGCCTGCTTGCTAAACCTAGCTTATCTGACATTCCACTCTGCTCATTTAGCAGCTTCCCCGTCAGTCACAGGTAGCTGAGGGGACCAGACCAATCCCAAGTGCCCCCATACCCATTAGGAAAAATTACCCTATCATGTAAAAACAAGTTTAAAGTTCTTTCCCCTCCCTCTGTAATGATGTATAAAAACTGCTCGCCATGCTGGATCGGGGCTCTCGTCCCTGAAGCTGCTGCTTCGGGCGTGAGCCCAGACTCGAGCCTGAATAAAGACCCTTGTGTGTTTGCATCAGAGCTGGCTCGTTGTTGGTCTCTCGGATTCTGAAATTTGGGTTTAACATTTGGAGGCCCCAGCGAGATTGTTTATTCCAGAGACCAACAACCCCAGCCTGTAGGGTCTCCATATGGGGGAGTGCACAGTTTTGTCTGTCTGTCTGCTTATTTGTTACTTGTTGTTAGCGCACTTCTTGTAAGATATCGATATCCATTTTATAAGGCCAGAATAAGGTTAAGTGGACGCACTATAGAACCGCTGGCCCAGAGGTCTTGGGAGACGTCTCTCGATCTCAGAGGGAGCCTAGGTGCTGGAAAGCACAGGTACAGAGGGGGTCCAGGCACGAGAGGCGCGGACTCAGTAGCTCTCGGACGCAGTGGCGGTCGAGAGAGGGGGTCGTCTGGTATGCCCCCATTCAGAGGATAGCGCTGTCCTCATATCTGAAGGTAGCCCAGCACCAAGAGGTGTGGGCTTGCCTTCAGATCGGTTTTGTCTTTGTCTCTACAGCTGTAGGAAAGTATATTTTTATGTTGGTTGTGTTTTTATTTTATCTGCTGTTTATGTGTGTGTTACTGTGGACGGAAAACATGGGACAGAGGCTGACTCTAACTCTTGGTTGATTATTTCTCGGACGTAAAATAGAGCTAATAATCTGAATGAAATCATTTGCAAAAAAAAAAAAAAAGAGAGGCCGCCCTTCAATGTAAAATGGCCACCTGAGAGCACTTTCTCACTAAGTTTTTGCTTTGCAGGTTAAGCATATTATCTTCCTGATTTCCATTATAGCAGCCCAAATCAGGTACGTAACTGGTAAACCTCCCCCCCCCCCCCCCCCCCCCGTGGGCAAAATCTTAAACAGGGCCAACACTCAGAGTCCTGGCCTCACAGGAAACAAAGCCCGGCCTGGGTGCCCGAGGCGCAGCACGGCAACCCTTGCCCCACCTCCCCCCCTTGCGAGCGGGGCGGAGCCTGCGAGCCATAGTCTGCACTCGGCAGAGAGAAAACTGAGAACAAAGAGGATTAATGAGCATGAGCAAATAAAAAAAAAAAAACAAAAAAACAAAAAAAAACTTTCAAGGTGAGTATAAAAGCTTACAAATTCTAAATACTGCTGCAAAAGAATTTCTGCTAATAACTAGTTCTATCATTTCATTTTAAAAGTGTATCCTAGAATTTTCAGCCAAAATAAATAATATAAGCAATATAAGATGTATTCAGCCAATATATAAATAATATAAAGTATGTTTTTAATAATACATTTTTGTTCTATAATAGAATGGCTGGTTACAGAAAGTATAGAACAAAAATAGAAAGTTAAAACATGTCAAAAAATGGTATAAGTTCATCGAACATGTTAGGTAAAAGTTAATGGAAACAAATAAAAGAAATTCTGTAAACTCTCGAGGCTAAAAAGTTAACAGTTAGTCTGTGTTGGGGGTATACCAACCTATCAATTGCTAACAGGTGTGTCTCACTTTGAATCTGTTAAAAAGCTGGTTAAGTTATTGTGCTTTGTTTAATGGGACATATGGTCTTCTAAAAACTTGATTGGCGCATATTTTTCAATGTCATCTTGTCTCCTCTTATTTAAGTGGTGTCTTCTCCTAACCTGCTGGTGCTGTTAAAATTTCTGCCTTTTGTTGTTAAGGTTATGGAAAATTGCCTCTTGCATATAAGACATGTTACTGGTTATCTTAAACTCTTTCTGGGGACCACTCCCCCTCCCTTCCTTAGCCTACATTCTCCTTCGTAAATTCTGAAGGAGCTCATTCTAATACACCTATAAAGAAACGGAGAAATGCAATGTAAGTTAATGCTAGCCTTAAAAATAATAATAATTTTGTGATCTTTCTCTGGCAACTAAGGGAATGAATAGGCTGTTCTCGTTTTCAAATGCTAAAAGCCAGGTTTATTGAAAGTAAATCTGTTTCTGAAGGTTTAGGCCTTACCTAAAATTGTAATCCACTGCTTGTCCCTGTAAAACTGTTAGGAAGTCTCACAGAGTCTTGTAATGTATGCTGAGTCTCTACTTTATACTGTAATGCTAAGTAACACTAATGCTTGCGTTTTTTGGCTATGCTCATTTAATTGTCCACATCTTACGACTAAGGCTGCTGTTTAGTAATTCATGAGAATTTTGCCTGTTTAGAAATAAATAGGAACAGATCATTTTACATCTTTGTGGTCTGTTCACTCTAAAAAAAAAAAAAAAAAAAAAGGAGAAGAACTCCAAAATGAGCACCAGCCAGAGGAAAGGTAAACAAATTGGCAGTTGCCACTAAAGGCCAAAGCTCCAGCCACCCAAAAAAGGCCCGATAAAGATAAACCTGCTAAGGAGATAGTGCGGCCTCTCCTGAAGGGGAGGGGAAACACCTAGCTCAGCGATAGTAACTGTTGACTGAAGGGGGCGGGGCACGGCCCACCGCAGCACTCTGTATGCCATCCACCCAGAGAATCCTTGGGTCTATATAAATGTGGCTGGGGTCCAAATTAACTTCTCATTTTAATACTAAGGCTAAGTTTTTAGCCCTTGTGCTCATACTGAATTTCTTCCTCCTAAAACCTGCTCTCTGGTGGAATTAAAGATGTTCCAAAAACTACTAAAAGGTAAATTCAAATTATGACTGTAAAAGGTTATCTATAAATAAACAAAAAGGAAAGCAAAAGGCAAAGGAAAAATGTAAAAAGGTTGTTGATATAAACATAAGGTTTTAGCAGGAAAAACAAAAAAGAAAGGACTATAAAAATATATATATATGTATATATATTTATCTAAGAGGAAATCTTATATGGTACATTTCTGTCCTATAATAAAGTAAATAGTTATGAAAATTTTTAAAAGGGGGTAGAGAACAAACAAAAAATAAATAAATAAATAAAATGGTATAAGCACACCAAAATGGTATAAGGAAAATTAAAGAAAAATATACATACAAAAGAAGTTCTATAAGCAATCTAGGCATAATGAAGTCTTTTCTGAATGCAAGTCTCCAAACATTTTCGGATTTCTCTTCAAATTTTATAGAGAATTTACTTAAGTACCTAGTTCAAATTATAGTCTAAAACAATCTGTCAGGCTACCATTATAGTCCAGAAATACAAAAGCTGGTACTTGTAATAAAGCCACAGAAATTAAAGTTTATCATTTAAGTTATGCTAATAACTTCAGACCTTATAGCTTTTATATAAAAAGGTAATCAGCCACTGCCTACAATTGTCAAAATGTAGGCCTGACTTTATTCCTTTTATTGAGCTAGAATCCAGTAATTTTATGCCCACATAATGGTCATGCAAAAATTCCAGCCAGTGCCTGAAAATAATGCCACTGCTGAAACAAATCTGGACGCCTTAAGTCAGACAGGGAGAGACTTTCGATCTCTGGCTAGGCAGGACTGTGCCCATTATCAGCTCTGAAGAAATTACAGAAGACGGACCTTCACCCCTCAGCACCCCAAATGATTATGGGATCAAAAAAAAAATCTCTGAAGAATACATAATTGAGGCAGGGTAACTAGCACAGCCTAGACATAAATTTCCTATAGGTAGGTTTTAAAAGGCATTTAAACATTTCTACTGCAGGCCAAGTGGCAACCTGTCCCACCCCTTGGCGAATCCAAGGAAAACTCCATCAGATAAAACTAGAACAGTATAAATTCAATTTGCGGGTTAGCATAATAATCACTAGAAATCCTTTGGAAACATAAATTAACTAAACATAGGTATTTGGTATTTCATCACTCAGGATCCAAATCCCTGAAATGAACTTTGTTAAACCTATAAAACTGTTTAATGGTAGGCCTCTGAAGGAAAGGGGGGCCACAAACATAAATGCTCATAAAAAGATGTGTTGTCTATTTGAAATAAATTTTAATTACAGTTTATAAGCTTATTTCCCTAGACACTTCTTGAACCAGAAGAAATTCAAAACATCCAGGGGAAGTAAGTGCTGCTAAAAATTTAAAAAGGAAGAACCCAATCAGCGACTGTAAAAAAAAAAGGGGGGGGGGCCCTAAGTGTGGTCCTGTTCCTATAGCAGTCTAGAGAATTTAGATACCTAACTTCTCTAAGAAGTCTCAAAGGGGGAGGGGGGTGAACAAAAGCCCCTGCTAAGGGAAAAGGCCCCACAACAGGCTTTTAAATTAAGTAAACAGGCATCTTAACTCTTCTTGTTAGGGGCATACAGGCAAACTTAAAAGAATTTGGAAGTCTTGCCTTGGAGCAACAACAAAAAAAAACTCTAAGAGAACTATTACTATATGAATTCCTACCCCACATTCACTGTATTCTTTGCAGTGTTTGTACTTAGAATTTTGTTAAGCTTAATTTTTGTTTGTCTCATAAAATAACCGATTGCTTCCGCAACTGCTGCTAGCAGTATGTGAATGTCAAGTAATAAACCCCTCCCAGACATTCCTTTGCTTAGCCGGCCTGCTTGCTAAACCTAGCTTATCTGACATTCCACTCTGCTCATTTAGCAGCTTCCCCGTCAATCACAGGTAGATGAGGGGACCAGACCAATCCCAAGTGCCCCCATACCCATTAGGAAAAATTACCCTATCATGTAAAAACAAGTTTAAAGTTCTTTCCCCTCCCTCTGTAATGATGTATAAAAACTGCTCGCCATGCTGGATCGGGGCTCTCGTCCCTGAAGCTGCTGCTTCGGGCGTGAGCCCAGACTCGAGCCTGAATAAAGACCCTTGTGTGTTTGCATCAGAGCTGGCTCTTTGTTGGTCTCTCGGATTCTGAAATTTGGGTTTAACACAAGTTTTCAAGAGTCCTGTGCAAAACCACTGGTGAACACTGGAAGAAAGTGGTCCTAGGATGGGTATTCCAATGCTGGAGCCCATGTTTCCTCCCTCAGGAACAGTTGGAGGGATAATTGGAGGGACATCCCCACCAGTGGGCAGAAAGTGCCCTGGCTGCCTAAGTTTTCTTCAAGGTGAGTCAGGCTTCATCTCTGCAAAGCACGTTTCCAGTTTCTGTTCTGCCTCAAAAATCCCCGTCCGGCTCCCTGCTGACAGACCACCACTTCTGCTTCTGCTTCTCCTTCTGCTTCTGCTTAGGGAGAAGGTCATAGTTAGGAAGTAGACCTTGCCTACCTCATATTTCTGTGATTACAAGCCCATGACGGAGTTCAGCACCAAGATCCCACAGGGTTAGATTCCATAGTGATAGCTAGGTACCTTACCTGTATTCCCTTCTTCAAAACCCCTGTAATTCTACGAGCTAGGTATTAAATATGCCCAGTTTATAGATGAAGAAATGAGGCAGAGGGATGCTAGAGAAAATTCACCAATTCACCAGATGATGAACACATGGATGGAGATGGGGCAAGAGAGGGGTTGATTACCAGCAAGAAGTGCCTAGGGAAATAGGAAGCCGTGAACAGACCCACCACATGCAGCAAGCATTCCATGTTTGCATTTTTTTATTGGGAACTATAAATTACATAATCTCAAGACTGTTTCAAGAACGTTTGCATTCCTCTGAAGCTAATGGAATATCTCAGATCTTGGTTGTAGAGGATGATTAAAACAACAACAACAGCAACAGCTTGGTTTTGACATTAGATAAATATGCAAAGCTGAATTTGAAACATACTGGACTCAAGAAACTACTGAAGACCACCCATGGATTTAATGAAAAGAGAACATTTCTCCTGAATGGCACTGCACCTTGACAATAGACTTGCAAATAGAGCCTTAATAAGTAAGTTTGACAATAGGTGTTTGATGTAGCTTGGGTGTCAGTCCCCTCCGGCTTTCAGGCTTTCATGCTGAAATTGGATCCCCAATGTTGGAGACAGAACCTGCTGGGAGGCATTTGAGTCACAGAAGCAGATTCCTCACGAATGACTTGGTGCCCATCCCATGGCAATGAGTGACTTCTTGCTCTGTTAGTTCACTCAAGAGCAGGCTGTTTAAAAGAGCCTGGCATGTCTGTTTCCTTCTCTCTTGCCATGTGATACGCCAGCTCTCCCTCCCCGCTCCGCCATGATTGGAAGCCTTCTGAGGCCTTACCAGAAGCAGATGCTGGTACCATGCTTCTTGTAGAGTCTGTAGAACCGTGAATCAAATGAACCTCTTTTCTTGATAAATTACTCAGACTCAGGTATTTCTTTTATAGTCATGCAAAATGAACTAAGACACTGTTGCTGACTGATAAATTATAAACATGAAAAATATTTGCTGAGATTCAGGGTTTGCAGTGGTATATAGAGGCACAGTCACAATGTGTAGTTTGATGACTGGTAATGACCTAGAAGCATAGATACTAAATATCCTCCTTCTGAGACAGCCAAGAGAGATTAAGGCAGAACAAGCAGAGGAAGGCCAAGCCTGCTCTTCCTTTTCTGGGTGAAACAGCACTGGGAAGCCCCAGGTCTCTTGGCCTTCCCTTTCCCACAAGGGAAGACCACTGGTTCAGCTCTGTTCGGTGTTTTCTCTCCTAGTTGGAGCCAGGAAGCTGCAAACATCCATTGCAGGAAGTAGATTATGGAAGATTCACTCATTTTTCTACTCTATGGTTGAAAAAACGGTAGTTACAAGGGCATCGTGTTCTGAATCACTGTGCTATTATTAATAACAGTGAAAAGGGTCTTATGCAGCATAGAAAGGACCTTTGTTCCCACACGAGACTTTAAAAGCAGGTAGGGGAGCTGACATGTTAACGCAGCTGATCCAGGACAGGATGCAACAGTCACCAGAGCCCTTGGGGAGGATTTACGTGCACTCGGTTCAATTGTCCATTCTAGAGAGATGTTTACCTCGGAATTGACATCAGCACCTGAGAACAGACAGTGCACTTCCAAACTACATGACTTTCATCCCAACAGCACTTCTTAAATATGCAACATTTAAGTAGCTGCTTCCAAAAAAATATGTACTGCAGTCTTACAGATGAAATTTTAAAAGAATCACCATGAAATACAAAACACGGCAAAAAGACAATAAGCACACAGAGTGCAAGCAGTGTAGACACAACTCCGTTTTACAAGGATCTGAACCAACCACCTTGCCTCACCCTCACAGCGTTATGTGTGTATTTAAGGGTCTAGAGATGGACATTTATTTCTCCTAAGGATGTCCTACCTTTCTTCCAGCATTTGTGTCGTCTACGTGAAAGTCAATGATTTTTGTTCCAATGCTCAATCCATTCAGTGCCTACCCAATAAATGACTCATGTGATGGTTTCACCATGATTCCACAAAGGGACCAGTAAAGAAGAGAGTAGATGACTGAGAGATATTAATGAATATGTTGGGGAAGAGCACACAGTTGGGGTGCTGGAAGGAAAATCAATGTTTTTACTGAGGGACATGTGGGGATGAACTGCTCCCTTTCTGCCTGAAACCAATTCCTTTTTTGCCTCAATAACAAAATTGACCATGGATAGTACATACTGAAAGGTTGTCTGGGCACACATGGAAGCATAGCAGCTCATGCCGACCTGAGATGACTTCATCAAGACAGCAAAGTCTGTCTTCCACTGATTCACTCTATCTCCCTGCCCTTCTCTCTTCCACCTTCCCTTCTGCCTCCCAATTTCAGAGCCCTTTACATCTAACTCCTCCATTGATTAGTTAGCATCTCATATTCTTTTCCATAGGGTATTCCCCCAAATTCAACTCTTATTATAATTTATCAGTAACTAAGTGCTTAAAGTTACTTACAAATTGAAGCAGCAGAATGGGCCAGTGTCTTATTGTTGGCTCCCATTCATAAATAAAAATAAATAAAAAACACTATTTAGTTCATCATTATTCAAGTGTGTCATCAACTGTGACACAACTATGTGTGCCATTACACCAGAGCTGACATTGAAGGAGCTCAGAGTTAAAAATTATGGAAACCAAGAGATCAATCAGACTCATGACCTTCTTTGACCCTCCAGGAACCAAAACAAAAAGCTTAGGTTGCTTTTGGTGATTCTAGAAATAAGCTTTTTTGATGAGGAAATATAAAATACTTTTGTTTGGGTTATTATAGTTACGTATGTATCAAAGTTTACCGTAAGAACCCCAAGCACGCAAACTAGTGGTGCAGTTTAATTCTCATTTCTAAGGAAAAGGCACGACTTCAATATTTAACCATTGTAGTAAAAATAAAGCCAGGACTAAAATGCTCTCTTTAATTTTATGCTTTTCCTTTACTTGCCATGTTACATAAACATATTCAAAAATAAACATGGTATAGGGCCCAACAGGGTCCCACATCCAGTAATTGGCCAGTAAAGATCTCTTCTGAAAGACACAGTTGCCTGTACAGTTTTTTATGGAGGGTGAAGGAAGGAGTTTTCAGTGGCATCCTGGAGCCAGTTGGAAGGTTCTAGATAACTGGTTTCTGAAAAGGTAGAAAAGAAAGCACAAAAGTGTGAAAGCATCTTAATCTGATAAGGATTGGGAGGAAAGAAAAGGGAAGGACGAAGGATGTTTGGAGAGCCCAGGTTGGCTTTACTCAATGAAAGAAAGCCAAGGGCTCTAGTAATGCCCTTGTCCCCAGAAGTCCCTCAGGAGACACTAGGATCTTCATGCAAGGTACACAGGCTACTGATGCTACTGGTGTCTTTGTGCTGAGTGCTCCTTCTTCCCTGAAACTTGCAAAATGCAGTGTTTCTGAGTATATAAACAGGTTGAGATGTCCCCATCCTTGGTACTTTACTGAGACGAGATAATATCTCATGTGATATGTCCTGGAAGCTGGAGTGACAAGGGCCAGCAGAGACCTGTGCCCCAAGCAGCCCACACTGAATCTTACTTGAGTGAGAGTACACTGCAATGGTTTGAGTGTATGTGCCCTTCAACGTTCATACATTAGAACCTAATACCCAGCGTGGTAGTATTAAGAGGCAATGCCTTCTGGGAAGTGACTAAGCCACAAGCATTCCACCCTGAGAATGAGATTAGTACCCTTAAAAAAAAGTTGATAATTGCCATTCTGACTGGAGTTAGGTGGTATCTCAGTGTGGTTTTGATTTGCATCTCCCTGATGATTAGTGAGGTTGAACATTTCTTCATGTGTTTGTTGGCTGCTTGGATGTCCTCTTTTGTGAAGTGTCTATTCATACCTTTTGCCCATTTGATAATGGGGTTGTTTGTTTTTTTCTTTTCAGCACATTTTAGTTTGCTGGAGAGGGTGTGGCGAAAAGGGAACACTTCTACACTGTTGGTGGGAGTGTAAACTAGTGCAACCTCTGTGGAAAGCAGTGTGGCGATTCCTAAAAGCTCTAAAAATTGACCTTCCATATGACCCCGCAATCCCCCTACTGGGAATATACCCTGAAGAACTCAAATCACTCTATAAAAAAGATACCTGCACACGTATGTTTATCGCAGCATTGTTCACAATAGCAAGAACCTGGAAACAACCATGCTGCCCATCAAAAGAGGACTGGATTTAAAAAATGTGGTACATATACACGATGGAATACTACACAGCCATAAAAAAGAACAAAATCATGAATTTCGCATCAACCTGGATGGAACTTGAGTCTATAATACTGAGTGACCTCTCACAGAAACAAAGATCCGAGTATCACATGTTTTCACTCATATAATGGACCTTGAACATCCAATGTAATACTATAAGAAAATGACTGACAGCCGGGCTCGTTGGCTCAGCCTGTAATCCCGCGCCTTTGGGAGGCTGAGGTGAGTGGATTGCCTGAGCCCGCGGGTTCGAGACCCACCTGGGCAGCGAGACCTCATCTCTACAATAAAAATCAAAAAATCAGCTGGGCATGGTAGTGCATGCCTGTAATTCCGGCTACTTGGAAGGCTGAGGCGGAAGGATCGCCAGAGCCCACCAGGTCGAGGCTGCGGTGGCCGGGAGCGGCCACTGCACTCCAGTCTGGGCGACAGAGTGAGACTCCAACTCAAAAAAAAAAAAAAGAAAATGACTGACGGTACTGGGAAACTATGGGGGAGGAGGGGGATGGGATTAACAGTAGCAAATATCTGTCTAGGGAAGGGGAAACACCTTTTATCAACAGGGTGCCTGAATGAAATGTAATTGCACACCTAACCCTTTACTGTACCCCACAAAACCATAATAAAAAATATTGATTTAAAAAAAAAAAGTTGAAGGGAGCACCCTGGTCTTTGTTGGTGTCATTGTTGTGCTTTCTATCATGTAAGGACACAACAACAAGTTCCATTTTGGAAGCAGAGAGCGGCCCTCACCAGATGCCAAATCTGCTGGCATCTTGATCCTGGACCTCCCAGCCTCCAGAACTGTGAGAAATTTTTCTTGTGTATAAATTGCCCATTCTAAGGTATTTTTCTATAGTGACTGGAACTAAATAAGACAACCTCATCTGTCCATTTTCCCAGCACCCCATATTTCCATTTCTGAAGAATCTTGGATCAAGAAGACATGAACTGTAATGAAGAGATGAAAAAGGTGACCCCTCACCAGGCCTCTGAATCTCACATCTCTATCTCAGTTTCTATGACCAAGACACTGTGAAGGAGTAGGTTTTCCTGGTTAATGTCATAGCTGTGTCCTCATGTTTCATGGTGAGAGGCTGTAAATTCAGCCTTAGCCTGCCATTGACCATGTATGTCTGTGGACAAGACACTTGGACTCAGCTCAGTTTCATCATCTGTAAAATAAGGAAAATAGTTCATGGTGGGTTTTGCTTTTACCACTGTAACCATTTCAAGTGTGCATTAACACTGCTGTGCAATCATCACCACCATTCATCTCCAAAATTCTTCCTTCATCTTCCCAAACTGAAATTCTGTACCATTAAACACTAAATCCCTATTCCTCCCTCTCCTCAGCCTCGGAAGACCCTTTCTAACTTCTGACTCCTTGAATTTACCTACTCTCTGTAGCTCATAAATGTGGAATCAGACAGTATTCGTCTTTTGTGACTGGCTTATTTCACATAGCATGATATCTTCATGATTTATCCATGTTGTAACATGCAGCCGAGTTCTTTCTTAAGGCTGAATAATATTGCACTGTGTATATGCCACATTTCATTTATTCCATCAGGGGACACTGGGTTCTATCCTCCTTCTAGCTGCTGTGAAAAATGCTACTTCAAACACTTGTGTACAAACAACTCATTGAGACTCTGCTTTCAAGTGTTATGGGTATATGCCTAGGAGTGGCATTGTTGAATCCTAGGGTAACTCCATAGTGCTACTTTAAGATTAAAATAAGATTACTCACCAAGATGTTGCCTGTTAAGTATGGTTATATTGTTACTTTTATTTCAGCTCCTTCTCCTGACCTACTACTAATGTGCCCAGAGGTTCTGACCTCCTGGAAAATACCAGACCTAACTCCTCTTCACTAACAAAAACCTCCAGAGATACTCTAGGAAAATACAAGCTGTATAGCTGTATTGAAACAAGACAAAACAAATTCTAATGCCTGCAGTTATCCTGTATTAAATTACTTGCTTTCCTGTATTAAATTGGTCATTAAAATGCAACCATTCCCAAATATTAAAACCCTGTGTAAATACTTACATCTTTTCCATAACCAATCAATGCCAAGTTGGAACTTGTTTGACTGTCAGATAGACACAGGCTTACTTATACCGGGTCTCCCCTGTGATAGAACTCATGTTTCAATTTCCAACCAAACAAGATTTGCTTAACAATATTTATTATTTCTTTTTTTTAATCTAAAATGTGGAAACATGTGTCCTCACTTCAGTGCATTGTTAGAGAAGATGAGTATTGCCCCTTCACAGTAAATCATCCAATTTATAAGATTTTAGAACTAAACTTTCTTATGACCATAAGAACCAAAATATCAAGTATATCACATTCAGCAGCATTGAAACTGTGTACCATGACAGAACATGGTAAATCCCACAAAAAAAGGGGTAGTGACTCCAAGTAAGCATGTCTATTAAAATATTATGGCCCAAAAAGAGATTACATAAAAATCAGTGTCTATGATAAAGCCATTTGAAATATTTGAATACTACATTGCTCAGAAGAGGAGGAGAAGACTATGTCATTGGCATGCCAGAGTGTGATTCTTGGTGTAGTTGTTAAAACTACAGTGGCAGTGGCCAAATTGCCCAGGTTCAAGTCCTGGCTCTATCACATGTAAACTGGGTGCCCTGGGGCTGGTTATTCAGCATCTCTGTGCCCCAATCCCTTCATCATTTTAAGACTGATGCTAATTGTTACAGTAACTTAAGATGAAATGATCAAAATAGTGTTCACCACATAATAACCTCTATGTAAGTATTTTCTGTTATTGTTTTATTGCTATTATCACATCATGACTACTACCAAACACGTTAGAAATAGTCTTAAACTCAGTAACAAAGCAAGGAAGCTAAACCAAGAGCACATTTGGGTTGGAACAGCCAGCACCTCCCTCTCCAAATAACTAGAAAATTCCCTCTGGTGTCACCATCAGGCTGTTCTATCTTAGCCTCCGTCTGGACGTGGTCTCTCTCTCTCTCTCTACCCCCACTTTCTCCTTCTCTCCCTCTCTTTCTCCTTCCTTCCTCTTTTTTTCTTTCTCCTCCTTTCTTTTCTTCTTCCCCTGTCTCTCTAGTTCTCTTTATTTTCCTTCCATCTTCCCTTCCTCTCTTTCTTTCTTTCTTTTTTTTTTTCTTTCTTTCTTTCTCTTTCTCATTTTCACCATCATCTTTTCCCCCTCCCTCCCTTTCTCTCTCTCTTGCTTCTTTTCTCTCACTTTCTCTTTCCATTTCTGTTTCTCACTCTCATTCATTTCCTTCTCTCCTCCCTCCCTCTTCCCCTCTCTTTCTTTCTTTTTTCTTCTTTTTTCTCACTCTCTTTTTCTCTGTTTCTTTTTCTTCTTCCTCCCTCTCCCTCTTTCTTCCTTCCTTCCTTTCTTTCTTCTTTCTTTCTTTCTCTTTCTAACTTTCACTTTTCTCCTTCCCTCCCCCATCTCTCTCTCCCTCCCTTCCTTTCTTTCTTCTTTCCTCTCTTCTTTCTTTCTTTCTTTCTCTTCCTCTTTTTTCTCACTTTCTGTTTTCTCTTTTTTCTTGAGTTGGAGTCTCACTCTGTCGCCCAGGCTGGACTGCAGTGGCACACTCATGGCCACCCCAGCACCGACCTGCTGAGCTCCAGTGATCCTTTCGCCTCAGCCTTCCAAGTAGCCAGAACTACAAGTGTGCTCTACTGTGCCTGGCTAATTTTTTTTAATTGTAGAAACGTGATCTCACCAAGTTGCCTGGCTAGTCTCGAACTGTGGGCTCAGACAATTCACTCTCCTCAGCCTCCCAAAGTGCTGGGATTACAGATTGAGCCACTGATCCCGGCCTCTCTTTCTGTTTTGTTTCTTTTCCTTCTTCCTCCCTTTCTTCCTTCCTTTCATTCGAGAGCTGGTACCTTATCGATCGTGGTCCCTGAGTCTCTCCCCAGTAATGTGGGTGCCAGGGAAGCCCCTCTTTTATAGCTAAATCTGGAAGGTCTGAATCTTGGATCTTATCAAAGATGACTGTCCCCTGCTGTGAGAGAACACTATCTGTTAATGAGGTGATCACGTCAGGAGAAGCAAAAAACCTCTGGTCAGAGAGTGCCAGTCCGTTCCTGAAACACATACTCCACTCTCCTGCCCTGAGGCTCACTGAGGTCCTGAATTCACCCAGAGGGAAAATTCCCACTTTTACATAAACCAGTTTGAGTTGGGTGCTTGCAACTTGCAACTATCCTCTCTGAGCATCATTTAATATTTTTTTAAAAGTTGAGGACAGCCGGCTCGGTGGCTCAGCCTGTAATCCTGTGCTTTGGGAGGCTGAGGTGAGTGGATTGCCTGAGCCCGCAGGTTCGAAACCCGCCTGGGCAACTTGGTGAGACCTCATCTCTACAATAAATCAAAAATTAGCTGGGCGTGGTAGCACATGCCTGTAGTTCCAACTACTTGGAAGGCTGAGGCAGAAGGATCGCCGGAGCCGAGCAGGTCGAGGCTGCAGTGGCCAGGAGCGGCCACTGCACTCCAGTCTGGGCAACTGAGTGAGACTCCAAATAAAAAAAAATAAAAAATTTAAAAAAATTTATTGAGGACAGTTCTTTAGGACATAAACCATAGAAAGTGACTAGTCTGGTCTAGGTATTCCTCTCACAGCCTGTTCCAAAATGGAAAACCATGTCTGTCCACAGTCCCAGTTCAAGGAGATACCATGTGTGGCCAGTTTGGGCTTTGAACCTAACCCAAAGGCAGTAAAGCTCTAGCTAACCTATTAATGAGGGTCTGAGGCCTGGCCTTGTAAAATAATTGGAAAAAAAATGAGTATTGGATTGTAACTTTGAGTTATCTTCCTTCTTGCTTCTTGGCTGAAGTAACAAGAGAGCCAGAAGGAGAACAGAAGGCAGAAGGTGAGTGTGGAGTCTGGCAGCAGATCTAAGCAGGGTGCTTCAGGGGGCATAGCGGAGTCTGAGGCTGAGGAGCAGAGCCCCAGGGGAGTTGTGGGGACCTGAGCTCCTAGGTACATCCGTTTCCTGTAGCTGCTGTAAAAGTCACCACCAACTTGGTGGCTTTAAACAGCACATCTTCCATCTTGTACTGACTGTTCTGCAGGTCACAGAACTAAAACAGGTTTCACGAGGCCAAACCAATATCTCAGCAGGGCTGTGTTCCCTTGGAGGCTCTGGGAGATAATCTAGTCTCTCCTTTCCAACTTTCAGAGCTGCCCTGCTTGTCTACTGCCCTTCATTCACCTCATGGCCAACAGCACCAGGGCATCTTCTCTCTCTGATTCTCCTTCCCTCTCCTTGCTTTGTGGGACCCTCTCTGTCTGCGGTCGGATTTCTCTCTGTCTCCCTCTTATATACCTGGGATGGCATTTAGGACCCAGTCAGGTTGTCCAGGGCAATCTCCCCATCTCACGTCTGGAAGGAAGCTTATTCCATGTAAGATCAGGCCCTGGATATCTTTGGGGAACAAATTTCTCCCTGGTTCTCACGAGGCTTGACCTCCAGTTTGAGTGTTAAGGTCTCTGGGACATCCCTGTCTGCCTTTCACTGGCACAAGCATGTGAACGGGCTTGAGTAGACCTTGGTTTATGTCTCTGCTTTATTTGGGCTCCTTTGGCTACAAGAAAAAAAGATAAGGTCAAGCACTGAAGTGGAAAAAAAAAAGTCATGATACATATAATAGCATTTCTGGAAAGTTTAAGTATTTCTGTTAGAAAACTTTAGACCTAATAAAAATTTCATGGGTTAGCATAACAGAAAATAAATATACCTAGAATCAATTACATTCTTTCATACCAGCAGTAACCTGAAATGCATCATTTATAAGGAAATTCTATTTACAATAGAAACAAAAATATAAAATATTTAGAAACAAAATTAAGGAGAGATGCATGACCTTTATATAGAAAATGACTAAAGTTTACTCACAAATATAAAAGCCTTAAATCAAGAGATGAATGCACCACTTTCTCAGGGTGATACGGATGGGAGATAAGCATGACAGCGTCAGCTCTTCACAGGTTAATTAGTGAATTGCAGTTTGAGTATGATTTTTTATGAAAGAGTAAGGGAGGGTTTTAAGGGTTATCAAGAGGGAAAAAAAAGCCAGAGTAATTTTACAGAAAGAAAACTGTGAAATAACAGTACCAGAGTGGTCAGGAACATGACTATGGAAACAACCCAAACAGAGTTGGAAGCACCTCTGTCCCATGTGAACAAAGCGTCTTGGTGAGCTACCCCACTCTGAAGAAGTTTGTTACTTTTCTTGTAAATTAGAGACATGTCAACACCCACAAATGCATTCTGAAATGTAGTATCACAAAAGCACTGAAATAGAACGGAATACAATGTGTTCTGGAAGCTGGATCAAATGACTTAGAAAGTGATTCTTGTAATGCTGAAAACAAGGTTTCAATGAGAAGATTTAAATAACATGGTTCCGGGACAATGGAATACAGGAAATTAATATTTTCAAATTAACATCTTGTTTTATATTGAATTAAGCATGTATGTGAAAGTATACCTTTTAAGTAGAAATCAGTTTCAGTCATGTAACACACACACACACACACACACACACACACACAAATTAAAGCATTTAATTTGACCAAAAGTATTTTTAAAATATTCTTCTTGGGGAAAAAATGCAGATTGTGTTGTGTGGGGATCCTCTGTGATGTCAGCACTTGTTATGACTGTGTTTGTCAAGAAGTGATGGAGCCGGGAGTGAACTGAAGCAGGCAGGGCCCCAACCTTGCCCAAGCTGAGACAGGAGTGCGTGCACATGACGGCAAAGGAGAACGCACGAGTACACATACTTGTCTGTAGAACTTGAAGTAGGATGATTAACTATAAACAAATAAACAAGTGAAGCAACAAGAGGGAAAAATCAACTAAGAGCTGTTCCCAGTATCAATAATTACAGGCTGAGTATTCCTAATCCAAGATGCTTGGGCCCAGGAGTATTTCAGATTTTAGATGTTTCCAGAGTTTGAAATATTTGCATTATCCTAATCCGGTTCAGCATCCCTAATCTGAAAATTCAAAATCCCAAATGCTCCCCTGAGCATTTTCCTTAAGCATCATGTCAGTGGACAAAAAGTTTTTTAGTTTTGGAGCATTTCTGATGTTGGATTTTTGGATTAAAGGTTCTCAATTAGTAGGCCTTTCAGAAAATGTCTTGCTTTACAGAATTGATTAAAATAAGAAGCAAGTTATCCATGGAGCCTTGGGTTCCTTTTTCTTATCCCTGGATTTCATAAGATGTATTTCATACACACGCAGGCTGCTGGAAATGCCCAGACACCTGTGGACCAGAGTATGAGAGTGCAGCTCCCAAGCTGGGGTATGTCACCGTTCCCATCACAGTCTCCTGGGGTTTCCCTTCCCAAACAGAGCAAGCCTGTGGGGCACCCTCAGATCTTCTTCCGCCTTCCCTGGAACTCACTTCAATCAGCTATGCTGACCACCTCACTGTTTCCAGAATGAGCTAAGCACCCTCTGCCTCAAAGCCTTTGCAGGTGCCTTTCCTTTGTCTGGAAATCTCTCCCCAGATCTCCCTCTGGCTCCCTCGATCACCAGCTTCAGAAATCTTCTGAATGTCACCCACCTGTGTTTCGTAACAATAAACATAAAAACTAACATGCGAACATAACATGACTTAAAACACTGTAAATTTTTTCCTTTGTATGCATCCTTCTTGGATTTATTTTTGTCTATAAAGACATCTTAGATGTACTTTTGTCCTGTAGCATCTGGAATACTGTTGGGTTTTTGTTTTGTTTTGTTTTGTTGCTTATCTGTTGATTTATTTGCCCTCTGACTATATTGTAGCCCTTTAGGGAGAAGCTCCCTGGAGGCACCTGGAACCCCTCTCTTGGGCCACGAGGTGGCCCACCATTGGGATTCACTGCTTTGTCTTCCCCAGACTGGTGTCACTCAGTGACGAAGCTCAGCAGGACAGCTGGAGTGGGGACAGATCAGCCTCCACAGGGCAGTCTTTACTCTGAGACTCCCCAATGGACTGGCCACGATGCTTTCAAAGGGATGGCAAAATCCAACATTCCTCCTGCCCCATCTTCCCTCCTTCCTGCTCTGTTATGTGGGTGTCAGAATTTATCCTCACCACAGTCCAAGGCTCCCCACCTGCTCCCACTGCCCCTCCCCTGACCGTTGGGGTGTCCTTTCTGCATGGCTGTGCATCTAGTGGGAGAAGTCTGTACTACAAGAGGCCTATCTTCCAAAGAATAATTTTGGTTTTGGAGGGGGGTCTCCCCCATGTATAATCCTTACTTAAACCAATCTGCCTGGAGCTTCTTGAAACATTCACAATATGATTTGGGATTTTTGGTATCGTTTGTTTGTCTTACATGTATGGCATTAGAAAGCTAATTGCTTAAGTGTTTAGAAGGCAAAATGTGTCATTAACTTTGTAAGTGCATGAGGTTTTTTTTTTTTTTTGAGTTGGAGTATCACTCAGTCGCACAGACTGGAGTGCAGTGGCTGCTCCCGGCCAACGCAGCCTCGCCTGCTGGGCTCCGGCGATCCTTCCACCTCAGCCTTCCAAGTAGCCGGAATTACAGTCATGCGCTACCACACCTGGCTGATTTTTTGATTTATTGTAGAGATGAGGTCTTGCTGCCTAGGCGGGTCTCGAACCCGTGGGCTCAGGCAGTCTACTCACCTCAGCCTCCCAAAGGCGTGGTATTACAGGCTGAACCCCCGAGCCCGGTGGCTGTGCATCTCTTGAAGCCTAACTCCATCTTGATGTCTGCATCCCACAGGACCCAGACAGGAACAGAAGGTAAAAATTTTGTCCATTCTGTTCATTCTATAACCTTAGCTCCATGAAAGTAGAAATTCTCACTGATGCCATCCGGAAAGCAACACACATAAAATATATTCAAGCCACAAACAATCAAAGAAATTCAGAATAAAATGGTGTGCTGCTATTTTATGTTTCTGAAATTAACCAAATAAATAATGCTGATGAGTTGATTGTGAGGCCTCTGTGATCGTGCACTGCTAATATTTATAATTACTGCATCATTATTTCAAAACTAGCTTGGCAAAACGAATACAAGACTTTAAATTTGAACTAGAAATCTCCTGTCTGAGGACTGGTTCTAATGAAATCATTTCAAATAAAACAAAACAAGAAAATAATTGATATTCATCAAGTTATCCATTGTGTCATTCACTGTCAAGTACATTTCCTACCATAGAAAACTGGTCATTTCAGTGAGATCTAGTTAGAAAGGAAAACACTGAATTTGAATTGAAACAAGCTAAAAGCAACATGTTTTGAATCTTGCTGTTTGGTAACAGTACTGGTACAGCTTTCAGCTTTTCCCTTGTCTGTGGAGAGGGATTAATTGTGACCTGCGTCCTCCTGAAGTATCCTGAAAGCAAGACATTTCATTCTCCCTGTTTGATAAGCAGGATTTATATTATGTGGGACTCATTTTATCCCCTAAAGCCCAGTGCTTGGGAGGACACACTCCGTTTTGGCGATTTTCAAAAGAGCAATGATTCTGAAACATTAATAATAGTTTTCCGGAGCACAGACGAAAACAGCTGCATTAAACATACAAATTCATGGTAAGAGGCGCTTGGTTTCCAAAATGTTAAGAAGAGTCCCAACGCACATCCTCAAGTTGGAGAAATAGAACACAGAGGGCCCAGGGACAGAGTCTCAGACCTTAGTGTTGCAAGGCACGCACCCGTGTGCCACACTCATACCATTTATCTTTTCATCACACACTGCGATCTTTCACTTGGGAGACTCAGTGCAAGAAATATTCACGGATAGTACAACCCATTGAAATCACACATACAAGGTTCGATGAATAAGTTTGCAAACGCATCCTAGAAAAAGTACTGCATATCTCATTGCTGAATATCACTAGGGTCACCTTCAAAGTCCTCCCCTTAGGAAGCTATGTACTGACGCCAGCACCTAGTCCACCCGTCAAAGCAATTTTGGACCTCTTTATCTGGAATGGCCTTCAGAGCCATGGTCGTAGTACCCTTGATGTCTTGGATGTCATGAAATGTCTTCCTTTCAATATTTCCTTTAGGACCGAGCATGGTATCTCAAACCTATAATCCCAGCACTTCGGGAGGCTGAGGCAAGAAAATTGCCTGAGCCCACAGGTTTCGAGACAAATCTGGGCTTCATCTCTACAAGAAATCAGAAAATGAGCCAGGCCTGGTAGCTCATGCCTATAATTCTGGATACTTGGAGGGCTGAGGTGGAAGAATCACCAGAAACCAGTGGGTCGACACTGCGGTGGCCAGTGAGTGTACCACTGCACTCCAGCCTGGGCGATGGAGTAAGACTCTGACTCACAAAGTAAATAAATAAATTTCCTTTATCTATGGGTAAAAAAAAAGCCATTAGGGGCCAGATCAGGTGATTAAGGAGGGTGTTCCCATAGTTATTTGTACAGCACTGCCAATGCCTGCTCACGGTGGCAAGTTTGTGAACTTGACTGTCAGACACCAACAAATAATGATAAGAGCTCTGATGACCATCCCAGAGAAAGAGTTCCCAAACTGCTTTGATGGGCACTGGTGTCGGTGTATAGCTTCCCAAGGGGACTACTTCAAAGGTGAGCACAGTGAAACTCAGCAATGAGATATGCAGCACTTTTCTAGGATGGTTTACGAACCTAATTGTTGGACCTCATATACATGCACTGCACTAGATGACCCTGCAATAAAAGTTTCACAAAGCAACCTTACATTCCTCATTCTTCTTTGTGCTGTATTCTGGCTTATTCTATTTTAAAATGCTCTATTTCTTCATTCACAAATTATTAATAAGAGGAATGGATTGAATCAGTGTCCTTACTGTCAGGATGGAGGGGGATGTCTGGAACACTCAGGATACATTTTGACACTATTGGCAGGTGCTTCCTGTTCAAAGAATGCAGATACCCAGAACTTTCCCCAATAATTAAGAAAAGGAGAGGCAAGCTTTTCAATGTACCCCTCTCTAAGGGGATGCCAAAATCCGACATTCCTCCTGCTCGTCAATCTTCAGAACCAGTGGGAGCAGGTGGGGAGCCTTGGACTGTGGTGAGGATGAGGTCTGACAAGTTTCAGGATAACTAACTCTTTGGCCACAGATGGAGAATTTGAACAGAGTGGGGGAAAGGAGACAAGAGAACAATTATCTGATACTTTTATTAACCACACATTGCACACACCATATCTGATTTAATCTTCAGACCCAGGATGTGGCATACACACCTGCCTTGAGTAATAGGAAACTAAAGTGCAGAAAGGTTATGAAACTTTCAAATGTCATACCATCAGAAAAAAAAATACTGGAAAGAAGTTCTGTGGAATTCCTCTCTCTAGAACTTTAACTTGGGTTTTTGCAGTAGAGAAAAGCTTGAGGATTAATGCAGGAAGCTGTGAGAATTAAGTTGCCCTTTCAAGCATGGGGATTGAGTATATTGCTATTGGCTTTTAACACTGTTCGTGAAACTTTGCTCTCATTCACAGTTTTCTTTGGGACCCTATATTATGGTAATTCTTAGGTCATTTTCTATCTAATTAAGAGTTTACTCTGTGTGATGTAGTCATTCTAGCAAGTATTCTGGGCCTGCAGTGTCTGTTGAGTAGATTAGTGACAGGTGACATGTTAAAGACTGTATTTGGCTGTTTTGCTTCTGTTATTGAATATGTCAGTCATATATTTCACAGTGAATCTGCTATCCACAACTTTAACTGAGAGATGTGGGAAATAGTTCAACATGTCTGAGATGTTGCTGTGTACATGTATGTAGTAAATCAGTAACAATGGTTTGGGTCGTGGGTTCTGTGGTCAGACAGCTGAGCTCAAATTCTAACTCTAATTCTAACTTGCTGATTAAGTGTTCTTGACTTAGTCAGCTAGGGCTGCTATAACAAGTTACCAAAGACTGGGAGGCTTAAACAGCATACATCTATTTTTCACCGTTCTGAAGACTGAAAATCTAAGATCATGTTACCAACAGATCTCATGCCTGACAAGGACTGCTTTCTGGTTTGCAAATGGCCATCCTCTTGTTGAAAACTCACATGGATAAAAACAGAGAGAGAGAGGTAAGCTCTTCTGTGTACCCTCTTATAAGGGCACTAATCCCATTGATGAGGGTTCCAGCCTCATGACTTGATTAATTTCAAAGGCTTCAGCTCCTAATGCCACGACATTGGGGACTTAGGTTTCAACATGTGAATTATAAGGGACACAAAATTGGTAGCTCCCAACCAATTTTATTTTCTTTAATGTACTCACTTCTTAGGATGGGGAAAATTACATGGGCTCATTTAATAATAAAACATAAAACACCAATACATTTTGTGGGCTTTGCATCATTTAAAATATTTGTAGAGGTTTTTGCTGTTGTTGTTGTTGTTGTTGTTGTTGTTTTGAAAGCAGGATTTATTGAGAGAACAGAAAATCTCCTATAGTGGAAGGGGAACCAAGGGGGTTGTCCTATATTTTTTCCAGCCTGGGCAACATTGCAAGACCTTGTCTTTATCCCCTGCCCCTCCAAAAAATCAAAAAATTAGATGGGCATGGTGAGTCAGCCCTGTAGCTCCAGCTACTCGGAAGTCTGAGGCAGAAGGATCACCTAAGCCCAGGAGGTAGATGCTGATGTTGGCCATGATAATGTCATTACACTCTAGCCTGGAAGACAGAGTGAGACCCTGACTCAGAAAAAAAAATGTGGAAGAGATTGCACAATATCTAGGTTTCGGGATGTCTGTATCAAGAGAAACAAATGAAGGAAAGAATTGTTGATGAAAGATGCCAAGCTGTAAAAATATTTAAGAAGGTTTATTCTAAGCCTAATGTGAGTGACCTAGCCTGTGGTGCCCCCCAAGTGGTCCAGAGACCGTGCACACAAAGTGGTTGAATTGAGGCTTGGTCATACACATCTTAGGAAGACAGAAGTTACAAAAAACCACAAGCCAATTCATGTGAGATTTACATTGGTTCATCCCAAGAAGGCAGGACATCTCCAAGTGGGTGCTTGCAAGTCATGGGTGGATTCAAAGATTTCATAACTGGCAATTAGAAGCAAGAGTTAGACTTTGTCTGAGGAATTTTGAACTAAGTAAGGAAATGCTGCCTTGATATTAAGGGCTGTTGGAAGAAGTTGAGGTTCTTGGTATGTAGATTAAGCCTCATAGTGGCAGCCTTGAGAGATAATAAGGAGCAATTGTGGAGCTCCTCCGGGGATCCCCTAGAAGGAGATGCTATACAGATGCATGTTTCCCCAAGGGATGGCTTTGCAGGGTCATAAAATGTTTTTGATTTCCTTCTTCATCTGTTATGTGATGTCATACAAGAGTCAGGCTGGAAAGTAAGCCACTTTATGTAGTGTTAATAAAATCTATCTGATGAGGCTTTGTAGGGTGTGACTCCTCAGATCCCTAAATTAGGGATTTAGAGAGAAGAAATAAAAAGGTCTGAGTTTAATCCTCAGAATGAGATGTTGAAAATAAGAAGTTTAGGCTGGGTACAGTGGCTCACCCCTATAATCCCAGCACTTTGGGAGGCTGAAGCAGGAGAATTGCTTGAGGAGTTGGAGACCAGCCTAGGCAACATAGCAAGACTTATGTAGAGACACAATTTAAAAAATAGCTGCGTGTGGTGGTACATACCAGCTACTTGGGAGGCTAAAGTGGATAGGTCACCTGAGCCCAGGATGTTGAGGCTACAGTTAGCCATGATCGAGCCACTTCACTCTAACCTGGATGACAGTGAATACCCTGACACACACACACACACACACACACACACACACACACACACACAGAAGATAAAAAGTTTAATCCACCTGTGAAGTGTCAACTGATCTTAATTCAAAATTATGCTTTAACCCAGGCAAAAGAGAAGAAGAAACTGGACAGGTCAGCATTATTAGGAAATTGTTCCCCGTGCTATAAGGGAACTCATAAGAAAATGAATATTCAAGAAAATGTGCTCTGTGTCCTTGTGTTACTTGTAAGAGGGAATCTCTCTCTCTCTCTCCCTCTCTCTCTCTCTCTCTCTCTCTCTCTCATCTTTCATCAACAATTCTTTCCTTCATTTGTTTCTCTTGATACAGACATACCAAAATCTAGATATTGTGCAATCTCTTCCATATTTTTTTTTTCTGAGTCAGGGTCTCACTCTGTCTTCCAGGCTAGAGTGTAATGGCACTATCAAACCAACAACAGCATCTACCTCCTGGGCTTAGGCGATCCTTCTGCCTCAGATTTCCGAGTAGCTGGAGCTACAGGGCTGCTTCACCATCCCCAGCTAATTTTTTGATTTTTTTGGAGGGGCAGGAGGTAAAGACAAGGTCTTGCAATGTTGCCCAGGCTGGACACATACACACGATTGGAGGAAAAAGAAAACACAGCTACTTATGTGTCATCTCATGGATTCCCAAAGGTATGATTCTAGCTGTATTTAAAAATTCAGCATTTCATTAAATAATTTACACAGCAAAATTTTGCATCACAATTATAGCAGTTAAATTTTTTTGACAAGGTATCCCTTTCTCTGACCCACTGAATATTCCAGAATTACAATGGATTAATCCCCTATAATATTTACTCTTTCTTTTCTTTTTTTTTGAATTGATGTCTCACTCTGTTGCTCAGGCTGGGGTGCAGTGGCACACTCATGACCACTGAAGCCTCAACCTACTGGGCTCCGGCGATCCTTCCACCTCAGCCTTCCAAGTAGCTGGAACCACAAGCACATGCTACCAAGCCCTACTTATTTTTTTATTTATTGTAGAGACGAGGTCTCACCAAGTTGCCCAGGCATTTATTGAACTCCTAAACTTAAGCAATCCTCTTGCCATGACCTCCCAAAGTGCTGGGATTACAGGCTGGACCACCGCACCAGGCCTATTCTTTCTTTCCAATCTATGTTTAGTTTTCAAAAATGCTTGGCCAATGACTCATCACCACAGTGTTAAAAAATAAATATGGTCCTGACAATCAATCAATCAGTCAGTCAATAACTTGAATGAGCCCATTTAATGTTGATGCTTAGCAACTGCTTTTTATAAATGCCCAATACCCTGTAGCAATTCTAATAACACTTGATAAGTTTATAAAAGTGCATACATACAAATTAAAAGGTGCAAATAAATGTGGAAAAGAGAGAGCAGACTGTCTCTTACAATTGGGGCTGAAGGTTTTTAAAGATGCATAGATTCCAGGACAATCATTTAGTGATAAATCTTTTATTATTACATCAGTTTTGAAGAATGTCAAACCATGTGCTTTTATTTCATTTATTGAGGCATATTGTTTATATTCAACTTCCTTTTCCTGTTCTTATAAAATAATTTTAATTTTCTAGAAGTGTGTAAAGGAGATCTACTCCAAACTGATGTAATCTGCCCAGGCAAAATCACGAGTTGAAGTTTGTATTAGAATATCAGTGACAATGTCAGCTTAGTGTTCCGAGGGCAGCATGTGAAAACAGTGACTCAGCCGGGTTCGGTGGCTCAGCCTGTAATCCCGTGCTTTGGGAGGCTAAGGTGAGTGAATTGCCTGAGCCCACGGGTCTGAGACCCACCTGGGCAAATTGGCGAGATCTCATCTCCACAATAAATCAAAAATTAGTTGGGCGTGGTAGTGCGCACCTGTAGTTCCAGCTACTTGGAAGGCTGAGGCAGAAGGATCGCCGGAGCCCAGCAGGTCGAGTCTGCGGTGGCCGGGAGCAGCCACTGCACTCCAGTCTGGGTGACAGAGTGAGACTCCAACTCAAAAAAAAAAAACAACAAAAAACAGTGACTCAGAGCAAACTGGCTGCCACCAGCCTACTGCACATGTCTTACCTGTGTAATACGAGCACACCAGGAGATTGCAGGGCAACATTTATTGCATGCAGATGCCACAGAAGAAAAGCAGATGGAGATTTGTCATTATTTCCCTCTGAGGTCCATCGTAAGACCACTAGCTTTAGACCTTGGATAAGAGCTTTAAACAAACACCATGTATGACTACTCGTGGTTATTTCTGGTGGCAACCTTTGACCAGATGTCTGAAGTCTGCATTTTAGGGAAACTCTGCGTGTGAACACTAGTATAGCTGAGCTAAAACGAGGTCACAGAAGCTTCAATGAGGACCCCAAACTACAGCTCTGATGTCTGATTTTCAGTTCACTTTCAACACAACATCTTTTACTAATGTTATGTTTAGGGGATTTTATCGGGTTGATGCCTAAGTGTGTGGCATTGGTTTTGGGCACGGCAACACTGTGGTGTTGGGAGTTTGTTTATCGCCTGTCATTTGTCATCTGGAGTGACAATGCTGTGCTTGTGGATACGCCTTGCATTTGGCAGATTTGAAGAAATGTAGTGCTATTTGTGGGCTAAAGGAGGTGGAGTCACGTGGGAAGAAAATGAACACTTCTGAAATATTCTCCTGTTTGAGTTTAATGGAGGACTAAAGGCAGCAGAGCAAGAAAATAATTTTGTCATTTCTAAGAGGAGCACTTTGACCTGAGTAATTCTCCATATTCAGGGAAGACCATCGGTCTTTGATGAAGACTGTTAAATGCTTTAATCCACGATGATCCACATCAGTCAACCTGAGAACTGACAGATGTGATGGACTGTGACCAGTCAACCATTGAGTGACATTTACATTTCACAGGCAAGAGAAAACGCTATGAACTTACGCATCAGCCCAATCATTTCCTCTTCCTCTAGTCACAGACATTTCTACTTTGGAGACCAAAGTTCTGTTTTGTTAACCCTTCCAATGAGAAAAGGATCACATCTAACTTGCTGGGGGCATTTTAGGTACTATTTAAGAATATCAAACAATGAGAAGTCTCATGTGTAATTAGATGGATGTTTAATATTTGTGGAGTTTTCAGGTCATGCTTGGCTTGATTTACTTTGTTTGAAATCAAGTGCACTTTCATCTCCATCATAATGCAGAGAAACACAGCAGAGGAAAATGACTCTTAATCCTGGCTCCTACAAAGGAGGTTTTGTATATATTTGAATTTCAAATAATTTCTCATTTCAAACCCTTCAGATGGAGTTGGATAGAGTCATTTGTAAATTCTAATGTAAAATGCAGTTTAGGATGTACTCAGCACTCACTGGGAAGGAGAAATGGGGGCGAGACAGATTGACAACTTCTCTCATTCCTTGGCTTTGTGCCAAGGACAGCTAGGATGCTGCTGTGGGTTGCCATGTTTCCCTAAAACAGAATGTCCTGACCCCCAGTACCTGCGGCTATGACCTTATTTAGAAACAGGGTCTTTGCAGAGGTGATGATGTCATTAGGTTGGGCTCCCATCCAATATGACCGTTGTCCTAATAAGAAGACATTGAGACACGCAGGGAGGGAGGCCTGTGATGACAGAGATTGGTGTGTCTACAAGCCAAGAATCTCAAGGATTGCTGGTAATACCAGAGGCTTAGAGAAAGGAAAGGAAGGATCTTTCTTTCAGGCCTTCAGACACAGCACGGCTCTGCGAGCACCTTGACTTTGGATTTTTTGCCTCCCGTACTGAGACAAAAAAATCCTGTTGTTTCAAGCCAGCCAGGTGGTAAATTGTTACAGTAGCTCTTCAGCTGAAGCTTCTTCAAGGTGACCTCTCTTGGGTGACCTAACACAGAGTCCAGGGCCAAAGAGGCCTAATCCATTCAGTCTTCAATGCTGTTTCCAAAAAACTGAGTATCAATTAGAGAGCAGTGTCATGTCATGTAAGGAACACCTGAGGTTGTCCAGGTGTGGAGATTACTGATTTTACGGTCAAGAAAACACAACAGAGGGCTGACGAGATCTCTCATTCATTGGAAATTAAATTACAAAACAAAACCCATTTGCTTCTAACCTAGTATCACTGAAATTGGCACATCAGATACCTGTATGGAACAACCGAGGTCAAGGTCAGTTCTCCCTCCTGCAGCAGAAACAGGGCCTTCCCTGGGCCTTGTTTTCTTGATTTGCCAAGGGTTAGGGTTACTTTCACTTTCCTGGTGACCTTTGGAAACTGGCTTATCTCTGAACTGAGTTACAGACTGAAGAACATGCTTCAAGGTCTTCTGATGGGGAATGCTGGAGCTTTATGGGAAGTATGGTTTCCTTGGGGACTGTGATAGAGATCTCTAAGAAGCAGAACTACCAGGGTTCTGTGTTGTGTGTAGAGATTATATTTGCAGATTGTATATATAGAGATAAATACATATATATCTCTATCTATCTGTCTAGAGAGAGGGCTTTATTATACAATTGGCCTATGCAATTGTGGAAGCAAAGTAGTCCCATGGTCTGCCATGGTCCAAGAGCAGGAGACGAATTTTCCAGCTGGAAAACAATCAGGCAGAGAGAATGAATTCTTCCTTACTTTTGTTCTGCTCAGGTCTTCCCTAGATTGGATATGGTCCACTCACCCACATTGAGAGGAATAATCTTCATTACTCAGTCTACTGATTCAAAGGTTAATCGCACCAGAAACATTCTCACAGACACACCTAGAATAATGTCTAACCCCATGACTCAGTCAGGTGACACACAAACTTAACTATCAAGAACCCATGGGTCTCTGCCAGGGCCCCACCAACAAGTGTCTCCTCTCTTCATTGACCTTCCCTCACCCACAAGGAGGACTTTGTGCAGGGAAGGGTTGGAATGATGTTTGTTAGAAACCAGAAAAGCCAACAGGTTGATACACCAAACTCAGCTAACATATTCCACACTTGCTTCCTTCCCAACAGTTGACACGACAACATCCAGTCCATCGTGGCATGGGAGACGGTGCTGGGCTGAATCTAACCAGTGACATCAAGCATGGAATGGCAGGGGAGAGACAACAAAGAGGCCGAGGATTCCCTCTCTGCCTAGAATGTTCCTTATCTGTCTCAACCACCCATCCCCATCATAGAGTCATTCCCATATCCAAGACAGAAGGACAGAAATGTTTCCTTATCTGTACTCCTACAGAATTGTATGCATCTCTTGACTTTGGCAAATGTAGTCGTACTACATTAGTCAGTGTTAACAAGAGAAACAGAAGCAATTATATAATATATTATATATGATTGTTGAGATGTGTAGCAAGGCCAAACTGCAGAGTGGGCCACAGTCTAGGGCCCAGAATAGCCGAGGCTGACGGCCCAGGAAAGAGATGTCATAGTTTATATACAAAAACTCTCAAGTTGGAGGAACAGAGAGAGCCAGGCTTACTGCTGGAGTTCAAAGGCACTTTGCTGGGAATATCCCTTTTTGCTTAAGGGAGTTCAGACTTTTGTTCAGACTTTCAACTGATCTATGGCCTTCAACCTACATTTTGGATGGCAATCTACTTTACCTAAAGTCCACTGATTTAAATCTTTTTTTTTTTTTTTTTTTGGTCTCTTGTTTTTTGAGACAGGGTTTCGCTCTGTTGCCCAGGCTGGAGTGCTGTGGCACAAACATGGCATACTACAGCCTCAACCTCCTAGGCTCAAGAGATCCTGCAGCCTCAGGTTCCCAAGTAGCTGGGATGACAGGTGTATGCCATCACACACAGCTAATTTTTTAAGCTCTTTTTAGCACAGCTAATTTAAGGAGATGGGCTCTCTCTTTGTTGCCCAGGCTGATCTTGAACTCCTGACCTCAAGCAATCCTTCCACCTCACCCTCCCAAAGTGCTGGGATTACAGGCATGAGCCACCATGCAGGCTGATTTGAACATTAACCTCATTCAAAACCACCTTCCCGGAAACACTCAGATTAATGTTTGATCACACATCTGGGGATCGTGACCCAGCCAAGTTGATACAAAAAATTAATGATCAAACACATATTACGTATATGTAGATGATGTTCACCATCGTGCCCAGGTGGTCCTTTCCAACATGTGGATTCCATGCACCTCAGCTAAACAGTTTTGCTTCATCACCATCACAGCCTCGCTATTCTGCTCTTCTTGATTCTTCTCTCCCTTTCCCACCCTAGCCCAGTCCCACCCTCTCCCTGTGAGCCACTCTCCTTTGGTCCCACTTAGAAAGATGCCAAGAATGTTCCTGGGGTTCTGCGGCCCCAGATTCCTGGTTCCCCCATAGCAAGACGCATTGAATAATTCTGGGTATGAGAACTCCTTGAATCCAGGGACCACTCAGAAAGACACCAGAAGATTCCTGTGTATGAGGACTCCCTGAAGCCCGGGATCATTTAGCAAGACGCTTAGGAGTTTCCTGGGGACCTGTAAGCCCAGATTCCTGGTTTCCCCTTAGCAAGATGCCCTGAGAGTTCCTGGGTATGAAGATTACCTGAACAAATCACTTAGCAAGACACCCAGAAGTTTCCTTATGACCGAGCATCCCAGTTTCCTGGTTCCTACTTAGCAAGATGCCCAGAAGTTTCTTGGGGACCTGGAAATTCAGATTTGTGGTTACTCCTAGCAAGATGCCCTGAAGGTTCCTGGGGACCTGGAATCCCAGATTCCTGGTTCCCCCTTAGCAGGGCCTTGCACACCCACTGCTCCTCATGACCTTCAGTCTCTGATGCACTTCAACGTCACTCTCTGGAGGTCTCACCCAGGGCACAGACATGTCCCTGGGATGGTCCTGCTTGTCACTTTGTCTCTATTGACCACAGCTGTGCCCACCTGGGAGTCCCACTCACAGGTTTAAACTTCATTCTGCGTCACCTGCTTGTTGTCCCCAGAATTACCCCCCAGAACCTGGCGAATTTCTGTGCTGTCCACGAGCCATCAATGACATCATTGTTGGGAATCAATGGTGTACAACTGGCAGGTCAAGACGTGAGCAATGCTCATCTGAAAGCTAAAGCAAAGGCCGATTAGGAAATGTAGAAGAGTGAAGAGCAGGAGGAGGAAGAAGGAAGACTGAAAAGGACTGACAGCAGCACATGGGAAGAGAGAGGCAGATGAGTATGGTTTCCCCTTCTTTGTTCTTACAGAGACAGGGTGTCGCTGTGTTGCCCAGGCTGGTCTTGAACCAGTCAGATTGCTGGTTTCAAGCAATCTTCCTGCTTGGCCTCTCAAAGCTCTGAGATTACAGACTTGAGCCACTACGCCCAGCAGCGTGATTTGACCTTCTTAAAGGAAGAAGGTGGGTGAAAATCTTCCATCATTTATCAAGGTAGAAGCATGTTGGATGCATTTATAAGAACTGAACAAAGAGTAGTGTTTGTCTTGGCAAGCTGGCAGGAATCTTTCACTGTCTTATGTATTCCTTACTTTCCCTGATGTCTATATCCATTTTCTCCACCTTCATGTGTGCCCAGGAAAGAAACGTTTTTTTCAGTAACTCTAGGAGGTGCAGAGCCCACAGTCTTCAGGTGGTGATACAGGGTGGATAATCCCTGTTCTTGGTTGCCGACATTCAATTCCACAGACTGGTTCACCCCCTGAGACCAGAGATCAAGGTAGAAACCAACATCTGTTAGGGGTCACTCAGTATGTGCTCACTGATTGAATCAGAAAGTAAAGTCAATATTTTAAAAGGGAGAATCATTGAGTTACAACCTTTTGAAAAACTAAAGTAAATCTGAGATGATAAGATCTAGTTTTTTCATTATGTTGATGAGGAAACTAAGACTCAGAGAGGCTAATTCATTTGCCCAACATCACATGGCTAGTTAACATCAAGTTCGGGCTCAAGGGTACAGATGAAGTATTCATGTATTGGCCTCCTCTATTTCCCACAATTTCTAATAATCATCCTTGATGATTCAATAAATAAGCAATAGTCTCACCAACCAAACCATTCTGTCTTGATAAAAATACATACTTCCTAACACTTATATAGAGCATTTTACTTTTTATAGAGTTTTCACATATTCTGTTCCAACAGGATATGCCATATTTCCCCACAGATAAGAGAAATAATAAAAACGAATTGGTTATGAAGCTAAAACTGGAATTACAAATCAACAACAAAGTGAGTATTTCTCTTGAATGACATTTTATGTTAATAAAGAGCATGTGCACTATCTTCAACTTGGAAGCCCCTGGCACCGTAGGTAATGTAATGAGAAGTTCACATCCAAGGTTGGATAACAAGCACCGTACACGCTGCCAAGCCTAAGATGAAGATGGATGGCCAGGTCATTCCGACCTCTGCAGTCACTCCAGGTGCCTCCTCCGTAGGACTCGAGGGGATCACTCTACTGGTCCTGATACAATTACTCTAATGCCAGAAGCCTCAACACACACTTGCCAGTTGATATCTTAGCATGTCTGTGGTCCCTTTTCTGCCAGTTTTCCAACCAGGAAATGCTAGTTTTCCCTTAACAGAAGGTAGAAATAATATCTTTAGACAGACATTTGTCTCCTCATACCAGAGGTGATATTAGCATCCATAAAATAGATCATGTTTTCAGGTAGAGAGAGCCGGGAAGACCAGCTATTCCTCTTAAATTTATGCTCAGCGATTTCAATGCTCCAGCCATCTACCAGAACCTCCCAGAAATCATCTGCTTCCTCTTGTTGGCCAAGTGCAGAATACTGTGTCTCTTCCTCTCCTATTTTCTCTTCTCTGCTGGTCCAGAGAACCCACTTTGGTGACAAAAGATGAGGGCGCCCAAAGGAGTTTCATTCCTCTGCTTCGTTCTGGGTCTGTTTGCTTCACACCATGTGGTGTGGCATTGGAGTGTGTGCAGATCGCGGGTCCTTCCTCAGTTTGTGTGTCCATTCCAGAGCTCAGAGAATGTGGAGATGTGGGTGGGCGGAGAGGTGGCTGAAGGTGGAATCCAGGAGGTGAATGGGGACTCAGTCCATATAGTTCTGGTTCCTAACTGCTGCCCTGGTTTAGTGAGGACATTTTATGAGAAGGATCTTAAGCCTGAGGACCCTGGGTTTTATTTATTTATTTATTTATTTATTTATTTATGAGTTGGAGTCTCACTCTTTTGAGTGCAGTGGCACACTCACGGCCACTGCAGCCTCTACCTGCTGGGCTCTGGTGATCCTTCCGCCTCAGCCTTCCAAGTAGCCAGAACGACAGGTGCATGCTACCATACCTGGCTAATTGTTTATTTATCGTAGAGACAAGGTCTTGCCAAGTTGCCCTGGGCGGGTCTTGAACCCACAGGTTCAGGCAGTCCATTTGCCTCAGCCTCCCAAAGTGCTGGTATTACAAATTGAGCCACCGAGCCCAGCCTGAACCCCGAGTTTTAAAAGGAAAGAAAACAGAGAGGGACAGGAAGGGATGAAATATTCCTCCTGATTAAATCAAGATCTCTTTAATCCTAAGGCCATCTTTCTTAGTGACGTTAATGAAACACTCAATAGCACGTTCCTATTAATAGCCCCATGCTATCCGTCAATGTATTTTAACGATGATGTCTTAAAGTGAGGCGTCACTGTATATTTTACAAAACACCTTTACCATTCCAATTTCATTTGATATTCTGGGCAGAGAGGAAAGGCATTTTCCCTGTATTTGGGGATCTGAATGCTGTTAAGTTTATTTCCAGGCTGCACATAAAGTGTGCTCCAAGCCTGGATAAGCCACAAGTCTCGGGTCACTTGTATATTTTCCAACATTTCCATCTACTTCCTGTGAAGTTGATAATATAACAAACTCCTTCTATTCTGGTGTTTGATAGTTTGATTAGTCAGACTCACGTATGAAGTGTACATACCACACTAAACCATGTCATCATGGCCTGCCTTCTTCCAACTTACAGTCCAGTGGGAAAGATAGAGAAATTAAAATTGCATTTAAATCTAATTTAAATAAAAATATAATTCATATAAGAAAATCGGCCAAGAGAATAGGTACTCGGAGAAACATTTGCAAGGACAATGCACCGTGTATTTGGTGGTGAGAGGACGCCGTGTGAAGATTCACTAAAAAAGTGTTCCATAAGCCAGGTTTGGTGGCTCAGCCTGTAATCCCGCGCCTTTGGAAGGCTGAGGTGAGTGGATTGCCTGAGCCTGCAGGTTTGAGACCCACCTGGGCAGGCGCGACCTCATCTCTACAATAAATCAAAAAAATTAGCCAGGCATGGTAGCGCGCGCCTGTAATTCCGGCTACTCGGAAGGCTGAGGCGGAAGGATCGCCGGACCCCAGCAGGTCGAGGCTGCGGTGGTCAGGAGCGGACACTGCACTCCAGTCTGGGCGACAGAGTGAGACTCCAACTCAAAAAAAAAAAAAAAAAAAAGAAAGTGTTCTATAAACTGAAACCTAAGGTGACAGTGCAGTTGAGCTAGAATTGAAATATTTATGAAATTTATCTGAGCACAGGAGATGCAACGTGAGAAAGGGGGCATGTGGGGTTAGGTCTGCTCTTCCGCTGGTGGGTGCAGGAGCCACATACCAGGTGTAAAGCTCTGGAAATGCTTACATGCAGGGTGCTAAATGTCCTCTGCTCTGAGTCTCCAGTGCACCCACCATCCCAGCCCCTCCCCTGGCCTGTAGCTCCTTCTGTGAAGTACTGAAAAGACACAATATGGACCTGCATCGGCCAGGGCCAGTGTCTATTCTGATCGTGCATTTTCCCTACATGGCTTGTTGTAAAATGCTTTGAAGGTGACCTTGGGGTTGGGAAAAGGTGAAGAGCATACATAAGGACAGGGTGGGTAGGGATAGGACCCGGGGCTGCAAATGAGGTTCCTGACTGAATTCAATAGTTGCACTTTGGTACCCAGTGGGGTTTGTGTGCTCCTTATGCCCCTTTCCTCTCTCCCCACTAATATTGCAAAGCATCTGCTGTTCCCACCTTTGTGCTCATGTATCCAATGTTTAAGGCTTGCTGATGAGAACAAACAGTATTCTGTTTTTTGTTTCTGTGATAGTTTACTTAGATGTTCTCCAGGTGCATCCAGGGGGAGAGAGGCCTCACTAGAAACCCAAATCTCACCTGCATGCAATTCACTTATATAGCAAATACTTACTTGTACCTCACTACTCTAAAATAAACATTAATATGAAAATAAGTAGCCGAGTGTGGCTCATGCCTGTAATCCCAGCACTTAGGGAGGCCGAGGTGAGAATATTGCTTGAGGCCAGGAGTTTGAGACCAGCCTAGGCACCATGCCAGATCTTGCCTCTGCAAAAGGTAAAAAAAAAAGTAGCTGGACATAGTGGCATGCGTCTGTAGTCCCAGCTACTTAGGAGGCTGAGGTGTGATTGCCTGAGCCCAGGAGGTCAAGGCTGCAGTGAGCCATGATAGTGCTACTGCACCAAGCCTGGGAGACAAAGTAAGACCTCTACTCAAAAAATAAATAGTTGGATTTTCCCCATAGCAGTGAGAGAGTCACTGCTATTCCATGATTAAGAAGGTGACAGGGACAGGTACTTGGTGTAGCCACATCTTTCAGTGATCTCAGAGCAGAAGGTGATTGGAGTGGAACAGGGCTTATGCCTCAGAGCAGGACTCAAGTGTTGAGGCATTGCAAGTCCTGGACAAGATAGGGAGAGCGTAGCCGGGCTCGGTGGCTTAGCCTGTAATCCCGCGCCTTGGGGGCTGAGGTGAATGGATTGCCTGAGCCCGTGGGTTCGAGACCCACCTGGGCAGCGAGACCTCATCTCTACAATAAATCAAAAAAATCAGCCGGACGTGGTAGCGCATGCCTGTAATTCCGGCTTCTCGGAAGACTGAGGCGGAAGGATTGCTGGAACCCAGCAGGCGAGGCTGCGGTGGCCAGGAGCGGCCACTGCACTCCAGTCTGGGTGACAGAGTGAGACTCCAACTCAAAAAAAAAAAAAAGATAGGGAGAGCGGAGAAGAAAACATAGTCAATATTTAAAGGGTAACATTGGCAAAGAGTGTCTATTGACTGGATGCAGGGTGAGATGAAGCGATGGGTTATGGATAGGTCACAGATTGCTTCTGGGCTGACTAGATCCTTCAGAGTCACAGTTAGAGAACACAAGAGGGCGAGTGGGCTTCAGAAAGACAGGGGGCCGCAGTGTAGATAATGGGAGTTTACAAAGCCTGCACTTCATCCAAGTGGAGTGAAGTCTATCAACCAACTTTATGGTGACTCTGAAACCCCAAAGAGAGATCCGAGCTGTAGATATGGATTCAAGAGTCGTCAGCATGTAGGTGTGGGTCTTAGGTCATGGAAGGGGGTGTGGAATCACCCAGAGTAGGCTTGCTGAGCAAGCGGGGAGGGAAGGGAAGTCCAGGAGGATTTCAACATTTGAAATTCAGACAGAGAAGAGGTGTTCAAAGGGAAACCAAGATGAAAAGGTTGGCAAACTCAAGAAGAAGCAGAGAGCGCCATGTTCCAGAAGAGAAAGGAGCAGAGAACTCCAAGAAGAAGGCAGGCAGTGTCAAATGCAGCAGCGGTCCCCAACCTTTCTGGCATCAGGGACCAGTTTCATGAAAGACAATTTCTCCACAGATGGGGAGGGG
This sequence comes from Cephalopachus bancanus, assembly GCA_027257055.1. Classification (NCBI taxonomy): domain Eukaryota; kingdom Metazoa; phylum Chordata; class Mammalia; order Primates; family Tarsiidae; genus Cephalopachus; species Cephalopachus bancanus. Next base: position 7,745,623 of record JAPVLO010000011.1, on the reverse strand, counting down.
GGAATGGTTTTGGGAGGATTCGAGGGCATTGCACTTATTGTGCGCTTGATTTCTGTCATTACATTGTAATATACAATGAAATAATTATACAGCTCACCATAATGCAGAATCAGTGGGAGTCCTGAGCTTAGCCCAGGGGTTGGGGACTCCTGAAATATAGCACAGAGAACCAGCGAGATAAAAAGGTCACCACTAGGGTGATCAGCAACTTCCCTGGACACAGTCAAGTGTCACGATGGAGCTGAAGCCAGCTGTGTGCAGAAAGGCAGAGACGGTGAAAACGGAAGCAGAGAATTCAGAATGGCGGAGAGGGGGACAAAGAGAAAGGACACTTTCTTCTGAATGCTTTTCGGTGGCATTTATGTGCTTTCCTTATCTCTCAAGGCAGGTTTCCATCCATGACCCTGGAACCCAGGTGAGGTCATTAGAGCACCAGGAGAACGTGGAGGGAAAGTGCAGTCTACACGTCACCAGGGAGACAGAGACAGAATCAGGGAGCACTGTTTTGTCACTTCCCAAGGTTAGGAGTATTGGGCATGAAACCTGTCATCTGGGTTTTCTCTGCCTCATCTGCCCTCCTCTACCGTATGAATCAATATTGGCCTGTATTTTGGCTTTAGTTCTGGAGAATGTGAATAGCTTAACTTAGAGTCAAATGCTGCTCACACCTTGAATTCTGTTCTTATTCTCATCTTATGTTTTATTTAGGGCTTTGCCTAAAACCAAAGCCTTCTGTTCATTTCTCCAGTTTGTCCCAGAGATGGAACAAATTAGACATGATTATCAGTAAGAGACTCAGACATAGCATGTCTAAAGAGAAACAGTCATTGATTATACCAATGCAGAACTTTTAAAAAAAAGAAAATTCTTGAGAAGACTTTACTAAAAAGATATGACTCTTTATATTTATGTCACTGGGATCTGGTTTTAAATGCGTATTGGAACTTTGTGTACTTTATGCAAATTTACAAAAAGCAGTGTCTGGTTCTATTTTTCTATAAACACAATTAATTATAGTCTGGGCAAAAACGATGAATTTGTTTGTGTCCTAGACCCACCACTCTTCTTTAAGAGGGATTAACAAAGATTGACATCTTAGTCTGAGATGTTCCTTCTCTAGAGCCTGAGGGCAGGCAATTAATTATCTCTTAACACATTCTCCTCCCTGAAGCCCATTCCCAGCCCCCCACCTCTGATGCAGGATCACTGTGCATCTGAAGCTTGGGTCTCCTTGTGAGAGGCTGTGCACACACTGACACACACGTGCCCGGAAAGCAAGAGCCTACAGCACAGAGGAGAGAAAATTAACCCAGGAAGCAATTGATCGGCCACACAATGGAATGAGAATGCCAGTGCAATTTCCAAATGCTAATGTTAAGTGCACAGAAGCCATCTATAAATGTACCTTTATGGCTTTTACATTCATAATTTATTTCCTGCCAGGAACCTAGTGCCTTGCCGTGTGACGCGTGCACATTAAGAGACCTGGAGAACGGAATTAAAAGGCACAGTTCACAACTTGACTTTTCTACCTCCAAAGCCCTTGAGAGTTTCCATTTCCCTGGAGTTTTTTAAGCATTACTCTGTATCTGGATACTGAACCCCGCTGAGCACAGTCTCAGATGGTTTCTGAGAGCAGATTTAGTGTGGCATGTTCTGTGTGCCTCAGTTCCCTAGGACAGAACTGACTGTCCCAGAGAGCGTGACATGCTTAAGAGGGAAACTCCTTAGTTTTCGGTCCTGAGCTAGGAACAAAGACAAGTAAGATCAGTCCTTTTGAAACGCTACCTAATGGTGGAGAAAGATGAGATGTTTGCGTAGAAATAAGATATGCTATCTGAGTGGTGGCTGGCTCATGACTTATTACCAGAAAGCAAAACAAAAAGCAAACACCAGCATTAAATCCTTGTTACTTAAGACGATTTCTGCAGACAGCAGCAGCATCTCCTGGGAGCTTGTTAGGATGCAGAATCTCAGGCCAGTACCAGGCTGACTGAATCAGCATCTGCATTATTATAACATGCCTCAGTGATATGCATGCATATTGAAGTCTAAAGGACGCTGTGCCAAGGAATGTCTGAGATGGAGACAAGGGTCCCTCCTGGTGAAAGCCAGCCCCTCTGATGACACTGCTCCCTCCAGCCATTTCTCATGCCTGGTCTCCAGTACTTGTCGCTGTTCAGTCTCACTCTTGTACATTTTGTATTCTTGAAATCTCCTTCCAGATGTTAGAGTTATTCCTGGCTTCCTCCTTTCCTTCTGCTAGTCTATGAGTTTATCTACTTGTGCAAATCTTTCATGCCGGTGGCTTTAACTCCCACAGGTAAAAAATAATAGATATACTTGAGAGCTTATTTGGGCTGGAATTATGTGAAAGAACATTACATAAATGCCGGTGGTCATTAAAGATAACCGAGCACTTCTTCTGTGCTAGTCTGTTCTATGTGCCTTTGCTGAGTCAAATCATAAATCATCTCTTGTACAAATACTATTACTTTCACCACTTTATAAATGAGGACCCTGGAGAAGAGAGAGGTTAAAATCACACTGAGATACTATAAGAAGCATGCAGAAGAGAGAGGATTGGAAGTCAGATTCCTTGAGTCTGTAGCCTGTGTCCACCACTGCTAGACTAATCTGCCTTTCTCTGGCAAATGCCAATGCACATCTCCATCACAAACCTCCTTGGGCTTCAGACTCACACACGCAAAGTCCTGCTGTGTGGCCCAGACAGCTTAGCCTGTCCAAGTCTTCTCTGTGTCTTGGAGCGTGTGGTCACCAAGCCTAACACGTCTCCTAAGGACCTGGAATTTTGTTTGACTTCTCCCTCTCCCAAGCCCACATCAAACCCCCACCAAGGCTTATTGATCTCACCTCTTCGATGCTTATGGCAGACACTTAGTGTGTGTCCTCCCTGTGTTCACACTAGCATCCAGGCTTGAATTCACTCCCACAAGCAAAGTCGTTTTAGAATGTTCGGAAGATGTTCACTACGCAGCCTTTAGATGGTTGGGATGCCTTGGTTTTGCTGGAGCTAGATCATAAAATGAGTTTTGCTCACTGAGAGAGTAGGCTCCCCTGCCACTGAGGAAGGAGGCGTCATGATTGATCACATCCCTCCTTTGGGGAGGATAATTATCTGCATGTGTAAAATCTGACATTCACAGGGAAAAGTCACAGGCAGGGAAGCCACCATGCCTTGCTCTTGCAGCTGTAATCCTGGAAAATACAGACAACCGGTTCTTCCAGGCAGCTGTACATCCCCCACGGCTCTGATTGATGAAAGCAACCAGCCGCTCCAGAGAAAGGTCATCCCAGAACTGCTCTTCATGGAATCTACTTTCTCTGAATCCGTGAAGCTCTCTCTCCTTCTTGACACTGACAAAGGGCCTGGGTCAGCACCTGTCTACCTCTCACAAGCTGTGTGTGAGCACATTCAAGCCTAGTTTTCTTGATATGTAATGTCCATAAAATTCATGTGATGATGTATTGTAATCCATATAAATATATTAACAATTGCATGCAATTAAATGACATTTCTAGTGATTTCTATACAGGATACATACTTTGACCTTTCGAATATACTTTATTTGAGCTAGGTTTGAAAATCTTGTGTGCCAAATCATCTATATTAAATGTGTGCATTTCATGGTTTACTACCGCCCTATACACACACACCCACATGCACAGCCTCCTTCTGCTAGAACTTGCCAGTTGAGCTTTGGCAACGTGAAGATTTGTTTTGCACAAGTCTTTCTGACCTTGTGTGGGTTTTTGCAGTTAGTTCCTTGATCCTGCCAGACATGGGTGAGAGGGATATCTGGTCACTCCACTGATGTCCACCCCTTTGCCCATCATGGTGCAAAGGTTCCAAATGATAGTACTGAGTGGGCTGAGGGACCTCTGCCTTTGTGCTCTGTAATTTTCTGTCATTTTCCTTACACTGGAAAGGAAAAATATTTTTTGCTGTCTCTTTTTTTTTTGAGTTGGAGTCTCACTTTTCACCCAGCCTCGACCTGCTGGGCTCCGACGATCCTTCCGCCTCAGCCTTCCGAGTAGCCGGAATTACAGGCGCGCACTACCACGCCCGGCTGATTTTTTGATTTATGAGGTCTCGCTGCCCAGGCGGGTCTCGAACCCACAGGCTCAGGCAATCCACTCACCTCAGCCTCCCAAAGGCGTGGGATTACAGGCTGAGCCACCGAGCCCGACTTTTTTGCTGTCTTCTAAACTCTCCATCCAGGATCCTGTTTGACCCTCATTTAAAGGAAAAATAAGATAAATATTTTGGTAAAAATGACACTGATGAGCATGACCTTTCTGCATGTGGAAACTTAATATAGACCAGGTTCCATCGGAGAAGCAGAAACTAGATGTGGCACCGGTGACAAAATCAGATATCAGCCATGTGCGAGCCTTGCTGGGCAGCCCCACACTCTCTGCCTCCTCAGAGATACCATACTGCCCACCACACACCACTTCCATTCCCACATCCAGACCTCCCAGCCAGAAGCATGAACCGTGGCCATGGGTGTCTGTGGCCAGGGGGCTCTATCCAGAAAGAACTTCCATTAGCTTTCAAGATTCTTATTCTCTGCACTTATGTTGTTGGACCAAAATCATGAAATGAAAGAACAAATGTAATTATTTTTATGTGTGTCAAGGGCTCTTGGCCTTGACTTTCTATTTATGTAATTTGGGGCAACAACAACCCAGCTTTCAATGATAATGATCTGTGTCATGTTAAAGGGCAACATTGGGAGCCCTTGTTCTCAAATAATACAATTTTGTTCCAGGGAAACTATTAACTCCTAACTCTGTTATGTTTTAAATAGAAATTGGGCTGAAAATTCTGCATTTGGTAAACGTAATCTTTTAGAAGTATACAACCTAAGATTAAGCATTTGAGATTCCAGTATAATTATGACTCCGCACAGCAAGGGGTTGCACAGTGGTTGGTTGGAACACTCGGTGCATACGATAGCAGAAACAAGCTGTTCTCCCTAGACACACTCCATAGATCCTTCTAGGCGGACATTATTGTTCCACTTTTGCAGTGGAGAAATTGGAAGCTTGGAAAGGACAATGAGTTCGCTAAGGTAACAAAGCTGTGAAAAGCAGAACCAAGATTTTAAGCTTTGGCATGGGTCACTCCACTTATGCTACACTACACCAATTTTCTCTACAAAGCTAATTTGCCACAAATAAAACAATAAAACTCTAATATTACATTTTATTTTTATTCTCTCTCTCTATCTATATATATGTCTATATTTTTTTATTATGCTTAAAAGCTTTAGTGCTACCTTGTAGTCAAATAGATCAGCTTAGGAAGCAAGTTCTTGTCAAGGAATACATTGGTTCATTTTAGATGTTGGTGTCCCATCCAATACCTTCAGTTAGCACAGACCCTATATATAGTGATTCTTGCAAAACATTCACTGAATGAAAAGAGAGTTACCAAGTCCTATGTGTTTAAGAACACTGTACTGTCTTACAAATGTGAGCCTTCAAAATCATCAGATGTGGCCCTACCACTTCCATGCTCATTCTGTTAGAGAGGGCTTAGCCATGGGCTATACTGAACTGCCAATGAGGCTAAAAACTGTGGATTTACTAGATTAATTTTGGTGGACAGAAGTCTGTCACTAGCACATCCATCCATTTGAAGCTGTGTTGAAGGCCAGGGGATTAAAAATCCATCATGAGTCCTACAAAGACAACTCTCACATCAAGGTCCCTCCACTGGGGATCAGGGGCATTATGTCTCAAAGCACTGAGTGTGAGGTGGCCATTATATGTCCAACTCCTTTCATTATATCTCCAACAAGATGACCGAATCTGGAGCTCAAAGGCAAGGTCAAGACTAGACTTGGAATCATGGGAGTGATTGACAGTTGATATTTAAAGTCAGTAGGATAAATGAACTCTTCTAGTTAAAAATTTTAGAGAAGAGATGAGAAAAGATGATAACTCAGGACTAACTCAGAGGCATTTAAACATTTATAAGTCTGGTAAGGGAAGGAAAAAAGACAGCAGGAAGAGGTAGTGAAGGAGCTACCCTTGAGGTAGGAGACATGTTAGGAAGTGTGGCTGAGAAGGAGATACTGGCTACTCATGCCAAGCACTGCAGGAGTCAATGCTGTGAGGGGAATTGTTGACTCTGACAACCCTTTATAGGCAGGATGGAAAGGAAGGCATGTTCAAATGAACTGGAGTGACCAGGAATTGAGAAAACTCTTTTTATTCCTACTTAGAATAACATGTTCTGAAGGGTTTGCTTCATGGTCCATTAGTGATTCACCAGCTCATTCCATCAAAACAGCAATTATGTACTGGAAATTTCTTAAAAAGCCCTGTCACCTAGATAAGAGATTGCCGCTATTATAAGTTCTGGGAGTCCATGATTGGCAGCTTTTCTTTATTCCAGTCTCACATTGCCATTTAAACCAACCAAAACACTCATCTTGCCAGAAACGTAAATTGCCACTTTGAAACATGAAAAACAGGCAAAAGTATAAAAAATGTGAATAATCACCATTGTGAGTCTAGCAAGTCCTGTGCGAGTGTGTGAATAAGACAAATTGCATGCTGTTATGCTTGCTTCTTTCTTGCTTTCATAATTATTGAAACACTTCAGGTTGTTAATTCTGCCAAATTCAAATTAGAAAAACAAAATTCTCCCAACTGATATAAATGTCCCCTCCCTAATCCCAATGTTGAACTCCAAACCACAGAAATTTCTTGGTGAAATTAATCTTTTTACTTTCTCCTTCCATCTGTACTCCAAATGCATCCTAATGCCTACCTATTCATAAGCTGCACTAAGTGCACATATTCAAAACAGATAAAAAACAAATTGAATTTACCCTGAACTCTTGGATGACAGAGTAACTAGGCGCATTTATTTCTTGCCATGAGCAAACAGAAATACAGCAACACAGTGATAGTACAGACTGAGTCAAAAGATGCTGGATTACTCACGGGGTTCATTCCTTACAGGGTAACAGAGCTAAGTCATTTGAAGGGTCTTCCTTAATGTCATTAATAAATAGGGAATGCTGTAGAGTCTCATAAATGACATTGGTGAGCTTCCTAGGCTTTGAGGAAATGAGAAGACAAGACTTAGAAGACAAACTTTCAGTTATAAGATGAACAAGTGCTAACGCCGTGGTGTACAGCATGTTGATTTCATTATGGCAATCATTACACAATACATAAATGCATCCAATCATTATTTTGCACATCTAGAAGGCATTTACTTTTTATTTACCAATTCAATATTTTTGAATTTATGAAATGACCTCTTTAAAAAAAAATATTTAGCATAGTTTCTTGCCTCAAGAAGTTTGCTAATTAGTAAGGGCAACCTGGTTATGTAGAAACCAAAGGGCAAAAAAGAACAGACAGGATTCAAAATTAGCAGAGTTTTGGGCAGCACATGGGTCAAGAGGAACTAAAATCAGACTTCAGAGCTTGTGAAGGAGGAGAGACCTTGGTAAACATCTCAAGTCTTCACTTAGGGTCTCCGCAGGAGTAGAGCCTAGCAGTAAGGGCAAAGCAGACATGAACCAATGCTTTCAGAGACTGGAGCCCAACTCTGAATACATTCAATGAAAGAAAGCAAACCAGTGTCAACAAAGAAAACTCAGCACATCTAAGATCCTGCAGACAATATATATGGGGGTGCCAAAAAAATACATACACATTTTATGTATGGCGTCCACTTGAAGGATGGCATTAACCAAATGAATGCTAACAACACCACGCAACGGGCAAGACAGTCAAAGAAAATGGCAAAAGCCCAGTTGCATGAATTGCTCTCTTAATGGAATTCATCTGTGAAAAGTAATACATAGATAACATTACTTAAAATATATGTACATTTTTTGGCACCCTGGTGTGTGTGTATGTGTGTGTGTGTGTGTGTGTGTGTGCGCGCGTGCGCACGCACGTTGATAGCTTTGTTTATTTAACATATTCAATTCACTTGTGTTGGCATAAATTTTAAAAAATCACACAATTTATAAAAATCAACACAAGAAAAGAAAAACAGAAATAGGAATAGCCTATATCACTCAATCTGCAATTAAAATCTTCTCTAAAAGAACTCCAGGGGTTTTGGTTGTCCTGAGGGGACGAATGGGCCCAGTGGGGAACTGAACTATCCAGCGGCCAGCCCTGTCCCTCTCTACTTGCAGATAACAGAGATGGCATTGCTGTTTCCAACCAGAAGGGCAGCATGTTGGAGAAGGCTTTCATTTCTGCTACTGGACGAATACTGACTTTTCCCCTGTCTCCTGTTTTGTTGTGTGGTAGGCCAGAGACAGGCACACTGACTGGAATCCTTGCTAAAGCGAGTTAAACTAAACAAATCCGAAATTGATTTCATAACATTTTAACGTATTTTTACAAAATACATTTGAAATCTTTGTATCTTCTACTACTGATGTCAGAATAATAAGAAAATACTAGAAAAATACAGACACTTCTCTCAACAAATATTTATCAGGCACTGCGTCTGTGCAGGCATTAGTGCAGCTGCTGGGTATCCAAGGCTGAACCGGATGCATTCCATTCTGAGGTCAATGTCAACAATGACAGGTGTTTCAGCCTTGCTGATCTAAACTACTAGCCAGTTTTGTCTGAAGCATTTTAAAAAAAGCCAGACTCACTGGTGTGAATCCTTAGTCTCAGTTACTCAGGGGGCTGAGATGGGAGGATCGCTTGAGCCCTGGAGTTTGAGGTTAACACGGGCAACACAGAAAGATCCTGTCCCAAAAAAGTCAGGTATATGCTTCTCCTACATATATTAGGTAATTACATAAAGTTGACTAAATATGTGTATGTACATATAAATGATATACACATATACATGTATAAATATATATGCAGATATAAACACAGGAAATATTTATATTGTCAGTAATATTTAGACCATGCCATTTTTACAGTTCTATATATTAATTTTGTAACTGAACTTATGGGGGGACTCCCCAAGAAAGGAGTTTATTTATTAAAAATTGTATGTTTACTCTTACATGTTTAAACTTCATTCATTTGTCCTCTCCATTTGATGCAATGTACCTATCGAGACACTTTTTCTACTGCTCAAAAGTTTTTGAAATTGTCCATTTTTGGTGTCTTTTAGTGCTTCAGCCATTGTTTTGTTTCACCTCTTCCACATCAGTCAAATGTTTCCCTTTGAGACTTTTTCATCTGAGGAAACAAGAAAAAGTTGGTTGGGTGAATAAGGAGGGTGGGGTATGTGGGCCATGCCGTTATCTAGGCCAGAAACTGCTGAACTGCTGAACTCTAGTGTGGGCAAATTGTTCGTGTAAATCACCCAACACGAAATGGGCAAACATGTTGAAAGATTTCCCCAAAAAAATAAAATAAAATTTCACTGAACCTGAAAGCAGCCTCTCACAACAATACTAGATGGTAAACTGATGCCAATGGGTTCCTAGAACACCCACCTAGTGGGAGAAGTCTGTACTACAAAAGACCTATCTTCCAAAGAATAATTTGGTTTGGGGGGTCTCCCCCATGTATAATCCTTACTTAAACCAATCTGCCTGGAGCTTCTTGAAACATTCACAATATGATTTGGGATTTTTGGTATCGTTTTGTTTGTCTTACATGTATGGCATTAGAAAGCTAATTGCTTAAGTGTTTAGAAGGCAAAATGTGTCATTAACTTTCTAAGTGCATGAGGATTTTTTTTTTTTTTTTGAGTTGGAGTCTCACTCGGTCGCACGGACTGGAGTGCAGTGGCCGCTTCCAGCCACCGCAGCCTCGACCTGCTGGGCTCCGGCGATCCTTCTGCCTCAACCTTCCAAGTAGCCAGAATTACAGGCATGCGCTACCACGCCCGGCTGATTTTTTGATTTATTGTAGAGATGAGGTCTTGCTGCCCAGGCAGGTCTCAAACCTGCGGGCTCAGGCAATCCACTCACCTCAGCCTCCCAAAGGCGCGGGATTACAGGCTGAGCCACCGAGCCTGGCTGAGGATTTTTTTTAAAGAAAACACTGAAATCCATAAAGTCAACATTCTCAATAACTTCCTGTTGACTCCCTTTTTATGCATTCACTGATGCTAGCTAGATGCTAAAATACGATTCTGTTTATATTTTCCTAACTTTGTCTTCTGGTCTAGCTTCTCTGGGCTACATCAGAGTTTTATTGCACTGGGACCATCTCTGCCTTGGTGAAGCCTTTCTTGAATTGTGTAGATTGTGAGATGAGGCACATCAAAATTACTAAGGAAGAAGAACAATCATTAGCTAGCATTTTGTTTTTTGTTTATTTGTTTGCTTTGTTTAGTTTTGGTTTGTCCTGAGTTAAGGTGCTGTATTAGTCAGGGTTCTTTAGAGAAACAGAACCAAGAGAATGTGTACATATGTGAGCATGCATGTAGTTGTTGAGGCTGGCAAGTTCAGAGTCCTCGGGGTGAGCCAGTTAATGCTACAGGTCCTGCCTAAAGGTGGCAGGCAGGAGACCCAGGAGAGCTGGCATTTCAGTTTGAGTCCAAAAGCCATCGGTTGTAGAATGAGAAGGATCTCAGGCTGCAGTTAAGTCCAGAAGCAGTCTTCCGAATAATTCTCCCTGGCTCAGAGTACAATGGTCTTTTGTTCTAGTTAGCTTATTGTTCTATCAACTGATTAGAGGAAGCCCACCCACAGTATGGAAGGTAATCTGCTTCACTTCATCTATCAGTTTACATGTTAATATCATCCACAGCACCATCTTAGAAGCACCTTGAACATTTGACCAAATAACTAGGTACTTCATGACCCAGCCAAGTTGACACCTAGTATTAACCACCACAGGGGCATGATACCACTTGCAATCACTGTTAGTATAAAAATTCCTACATACAATAATTCTGCTGCAGATCAGTCAAGTCTTTTTGCTCATTTAAATGAAGAGTGACCGCCATACTAAGTGAACTCTCACAGAAACAAAGAACTGAATACTGCATGGTCTCACACAGAAGTGGACACTGAACACTAGTCCCATTAACACAAGGGTGACAGAGTGAGACTCCAATACAAACAAACAAAAAACAAAAAACAAATACAGTGGAGGAGTTAAATGTATCTTCAAATAAAACTCTATACAAGATCATGTTTTCTTAGCTAGTAATTCTAGAAGAAAGCAGTGCTTTGTTGTTGGGGGAGGACTGTATGTGAAAGGTAGTGATCTCAGGTATAAAGGTGAAATAAAGATGATCAATTGTCTAGTCCATTTTGCATTGCTGTAAAAAATACCTGAGACTGGGTCACATATAAGAAAAAGAATCTATTTAGCTCATTATTCTGCAGGGTGAGAAGTTCAAGGGCATAGCCCTGGCTTCCGGTGAGGACTTTTGTGTTGCATGACAACATGGTGGAGAAGGTCAACAGGGAAGTGGATTTGTGTAAAGAGAGGAAACCTGATGGGAGTCTTGGCTTTCTAACAACCCAACCTCGAGGAAACTGATCTATTTTGACAAGAAGTGACCTAATCTTTCGAGAGCAAGAACTCCCTTGAAGATAGCACCAAAATATTCATATGGGGTCTGACCCCATAACTCAAATAATTTCCACCAGGCCTCACCACCTATTGTCATTCAGGAGGTCAAATTTTCACATGAGCTTTGGTGGGTGCAAACTAACCATGCCTAAACTACTGGACCTATTGAGTCTAGCACTGAATCAACTATTATTATTATAATTATATGAAGTGATATTACATGACATGTTTCAACAAATCCCATCATACTTAATTTTTGATATAATACTTCAAGGTAAACATCATAATATATTATATAATTACACATTGATACATTATCGACTGAAAGTCAAATAATTCACCTCACGTCATACAATCAGGAAGTGGCTGTGCTGGAATTATAACGCTCAGGGTCCTGACTCTAAGCCCTGTTATCTTTCTTCCTCCGTCTAAGATTTCAGTGAATAAGCAGTTACCACATAACTTGAAAACACAATTGGTATCAACACAAATGAGAGGAAAACTAGTCTTTGGATGAAACTAGTCTAAAAACCAGGATGAATTTTCACATAGGCATTAGGTTGACATAAGTCTATGTGTGTTACACTTTAAGACAACAGTGTGTATCTGACGTTACAGCCAAAGTCATAGACTGGCTGTCCACGAACGGAAGCTCTTCTAACAGGTCATAGGGTAGAGTCCATCAAGAGTGGCTCTGAAGTGAAAACTCAAAGAAATTCTATAGTGTCCACAAGGTCACATCACAAAACCAAAAATAAGATATAATAAGTCCTCACTTAACATCTTTGGTAGGTTCTTGGAAACTACGGCCTTAAATAATATATAAGGAAACCAACTTGACCCTATTTCTTCTGTTTCATAGCTGGTATGGTCCCCTCCACAGAATGGAGGCATGCGCATGCCTAGTGTAGCATGTTTGCCACCCTTCATCCAGTAGGAAATAATCACCCATCGCCATCCCTGCATGTCAGGCGGTCACACCATGCCTGGCTTTCCAGTAAGTGACTTTGCTACCATCCAAGGTCTCCACCTTCCTCTGGCATTTTCTCAGCCTCACCAAACTCCATCTTCCTCAATTCTCCCCTAATCTTAGTTCAATACGGTCTCTGAGCTCTGTCATTCAGAGTTTGCAACAGGATGAGAAGGAGAGAACTTTCCCCATATTATTCATAACTTACTTTCCTTTGATGTAATGAAAATGGCCTTGAATTCTGAGTTCTGCATCTGGCTTTTATATGGAATGATATTTATGAGCAGCTAAGAAAGTTAACTATTGTTTTGACTGGAAGTCACAGTCAGAGACTGAAAAGAGAACATTAGATTCCTTTTGTGTTTTCTGAAAAGTCATTTTCAGGGAGTGTGGGGTGAGGGTCAAGGGAACAGCTTTGCAAATGATGTGTAAAGCTGGAAATGGCTTTCCCCTTCTAGGATCCAGAGTGATGTGTGATATACAGAACAGTGTGGCAGAAAGCTTGAAGTCAAAATTTCCACAGTTAGGAGATTGAAATACTCTGAGTGTCTGTTTTATGTTAGGGAAGTATACCATAGGACTTGTTAGGTTACTATGCCAGGTGTGGTGGTTCATGCCTGCAATCCCGTGCTTTGAGAGGTCAGGCGGGGAGGATGGCTTGAGCACAGGAGTTCAAGACAAACACAGGCAACGAAGCGAGAACTCATCTCTACAAAAAATTAGCCAGGCACAGTGGCATTACCTGTAGTCCCAGCTATTCGGGAGACTGGGGAAGGAGGATTTCTTGAGCTCAGAAGTGGGAGGTTGCAGTGAGAGGAAATTGTGCCACTGCACTCTAGCCTGGGTGACAGAGTGAAATCCCATTTCAAAAAAAGAAAGGAAGGAAGGAAAGAAAGACTAAGGATTGAGATTTTTAAAAGTATTTGAGGATTCGGCCTAATTCTTTTCTCTGGCTCCCTACCTGTTTGAAATTGCAGTTTTGCATGTGGGTTTTTAATGTTATTTTCATTTTAGGGAGCAAGACCCTAAGTTAGTTATATTCTCTACAGATTCAAACACTCTTTATGTAGAAAACATACCTTCTAAAAGCACCTTATTTTGTTAACAAATCATTAGAGCCTGTGAAGATCAAAATGCTGACAAAACCAGTTTACCACATGGTCCTCAGAAGATGCATCTCTGTCTTGGAAGGGGAGGGCCTCGGGGCTTGGAAAAACCCCTGATCTGGGAAAATGGCGAGATTCCAAGGAAGAAGGTCATAGCAAGAAACTCTTCTGCCATTTTCTGTTCTGGGCCTATCTGCTGGGCCACTCTAGGGCCAGTCCAGTAAGTGGGCCAAGGCTATTTGAGTTGATTGTATGTATGTATCTGGGATCGCCTCTACCTGGGAAACCCAGGTCAAGACAGTGACTGCTGAGCGTGTCTACAACAGAAATGCTCTGAGCCCAACAGACACACAGAGAGCACACACACAGTGCCTGGCCCTGGGTACTTGGCATGCTAGGCACCTCACAAGACTCCAGAAAGTTTTCAGCACATTAACCGTGATGCCAGGTCTTTGCTTCACCATTCATTGGCATCTCTGTATCAGCATCTCCGCCTCTGGTAGGCAGGACAACAGACCCCAAAGATGTCCACACCCAGAACCTGTGACCACATTACCTTATGTGGCGAATGGGATTTTGCACATGAAATCAAGCTGAATATCCAGTGCTGCAGAGATTGTCCTGGATGCCCTAGGTGGACCCAACATAGTCACACAAGTTCTTGAGACCTTGTGTGGTCAGTCGGATGTGACATTTCTGGCTTTGAAGGCAGAAGAAGGGGCTGCAAGCTAAGGAATACAGGTAGCCTCTAGAAGCGGGAAAGGATGAGGAAGAAGATCCTTCCCAATAGCCTCCAGAAAGGAGTACGGCCCCACCAGTGATGTCACCCCAGTGACACCCTTGTCAGGCTTCTGACCAACAAAACCACAAGATAATACACACGAGGAAAGTTGTGGACTTATTCTTACATATTTAAACTTCACTCCCCTTCAAAGTTCTGTCTGTCGGATGCAATATACCAACTGAGATGCTTTTTCCACTGCTCACAACAATTTTTGAACTTGTCCGTGTTGATGCCTTTTAGGGCTTCTGCTGCTTTTTGTTTCAGCTTTTCCACATTGGCAAAATGTTTCCCTTTGAGGAAACTTTTGCCATCTGGGAAAAAAAAATTCATTTCAGAAGACTGGGACCCAGGGGTCATGCCGTTTTTGGTTAAAAAACTTCTGAACACACAGCAAGGTGTAGAGAGGTGTGCTCGTAAATCATACATCATAAAATGGGCAAACGCAGTAAAAGAATTTCCAAAAGAAAATTCACCGAAGCCGAACACAACCTCTCACAACAGAACTAGCTGGGACACTGATCTCAATGGGTTCCTAGAACACTTACCTAGCCTGTACTACAAGGGGCTCACCCTTCAAAGAAAATTCCATTTTGGGGGTCCCCCTGTATGTATTATTTTGAGCCAGTCACACAATGCGTGTGGCAATTTGTTATGGGGGTGATAGCAATTACCACATCACCTAGTCACCTACACAGGAAACAGGCATTCTAGACATCAATCAGACTGAACTCCCAAGAAGGAACCTGTTGCAAACTGCCCCTTGGGCTCTTGGGAGTGCCTCCTAGCATATCTCAGCAGCCCGAAGCTTCCTCAGTGCATCAGGACAAGAACCGTCTCTCAGCAGGTCACAGAAGGTCACTGATGCATCAGGGTCAGTGATTCCACAGATTGTCTCAGGCGTTGCAAAGTGACAGCTTGGGCACTCTGGGAACCCAGGGCTTATTGCTCAAGGAGGGACAAAAGGTGATGTATTTGCTTTCTGTAACTGCCGTAACAAGTTACTGTAAACTTGGTGGCTTCACCCAGATGTAGCAGCTCATGCCTGTAATTCCAACACTTTGAGCCCAGGAGTTTGAAACCAGCCTGGGAAACAAAGTGAGGCCCCATCCCTACAAAAAAATTAGCCAGACATGGTTGTATGCACCTGTAGTCCCAGCTACTCGGGAGGCTGAGGTGGGAGGATCACCTGAGCCAAGGAAGATGAGGTTGTGGTGAGCTGTGAGTGTGCCACTGCTGTCCAGCCTGGATGACAGAGTGAAACCCTTATTCAAAAAACAGTAACAACAACAAAACAAACTTGGTGACTTCAAACAACAGACATTTATTCCCTCATTCTTGTAGAGCCAAGAAATATGAAGTCATGGGGTCATGCAGGGTGGTGCTCTCCCTGAAGTCTCCAGAAGAGAATCTGTCCTTGACTCCCCTGGCTCTGGTAGCTGCAGGCCATGGCTGTGTCGCTCCAATCTCTGCCTCCAGCTCCGCATGGCTTTCTCCTCTGTGTCCCTCAACACTCGCTCCCTTATCAGGACACATGTGATTGCAGTCAAGTCCCACGGGGAACATTCAGGAGGAGGGCATTATCATGAGGTGTCACACAGGCCTTATCCTAATTTATGATTCACAAAGTCTCCTTCTGGTTCTGGTCTAAGACCACCATGGCTCCATCGAGTTGTACCATCTGTCTCCATCTTTCTCCATTTGTTTTCCCCGAAGCTGCAAAGAAGAAGGAGAAGAACAACTCCTACTACTTGTAAGATTCAGCCCAAGCCCACCCCCGAACAAAATCCTTCAATGTGGGGTCCTGGGAGCCCCACCCAACATACAGGTCATGGAGCTGTGGACACTTCACTGCAAGTGGCCAGGGCGAGACAAGTGGCCATATGTTCTGGTTCTGGAATGTCAAACCAGACCTGAGGCAGCTGCAGAAGTAGCTGTGGAACAGCAGACAGATGGGTTGCTAACAGAAATTGGTGGGCAGGTGAATTAGGTAAACAATAAGATTTCCCCACGTCTGTCTCGCAGGGAGGCGCCGGGAGCTGCAAGCAGGAGGAAGCGTCCAGAAGGCACTGGACCCTTCCGGTGGCTTTTCATCAGTGCATGCCCACTTCAGTGGCACAAGTTCGTAATTACCAGTCTCCGACTTTCTGCTAGAATCCAAGGGAAGTCTGCAGGAAGATTGACTGAAGGATGTGAAAGCCAGTTTCAGACACAGGTTTTCCTAATAACAAAACAGAGAGGCTGTAAGGAAAAAATAGTTTTTTAAACAAGTCTATTTTTTTTTCCTGGCAACTGATTTTCAATAGCCGTGGAAGGGGCTTGCAAAGCCAGTGCATGAGTTTCTTTGGAGAGGACTGATGGCAGCCTCCCCGAAGGGCCTCCATCCTTTTTAGGGCCTCTGGGGGCTTCTTAGAGGTCGCTGGAGGCAACCGGGGGTTTTCCTGTCTCTGTGACACGCCAAGGCAGGAGCCAGGAGTGAGAAAATTAGAAATAGCAAGAGAGCACAGGCAGGACATAAACACACTAACGCACGTTCTCGTCTATCACGCATGCAAATAGAAGGATGGTCAGGCATGAAAAGGACCTCCAGGTTCAAAGGGATGGGAAGATAGATCTTTCATGGAATTTTTTAAAATTATTTTCTGTTGCATGATTTAAAACAAAAATGCTGACCTGGCAATAAACACTAGTCTGACGTCAAGGTAATTTCCAAAAATGGTGGCAGGGACGTCAAGGTCATTTCCAAAAATGGTGGCAGGGACGTCAAGGTCATTTCCAAAAAAGGCCACCCTTTCTCTTTTCCTGTCTGGTTCTCCCCATTCCTGCATCTTGCCTCTTCTTCTGGAGCCTCTTGCCCATGAGCTCACCTTCCTGCTTGGTAGGGGGTGGGGTCCACTTTTGTTGGGTCCCAGGCGGACAGGGGTTGCTCTAATTCTAGTTAAAGTCTGACACTTCACCTGTGCTTGGTCGACTAAAGACATAGGCTAAGCCTTTGTTTTACTAGTCATTAGTTATTTGCCACATTGACTTTGTTTCTTTCTGTGTTCTCTGCCCTCTCTGGGTCTCAGGCTAAAAGTTGGGTCTGCCGCAACCCTATGATTGCCTGTGATTTTCAGCTTACACCTGAGAGAGACACCTGGACAAGCTTTGTGAATGATCAGCAGTGAAAACGGTCTCTGAGGGCCTGTAAGTCATTACCAAGTGATCCTCCTGCAGACAAGGTCCCCCTGCCACCAGCCTTTGCTGTCCTCTAGGCTGGGCAAGTCTTGGTATACTAAACCCCACCAGGATGTGAGGTCCTTGAGGGTGAGGGTATTAGGTCGCTGGATATTGTCATCCCAGCCAGTGCCTAGCATGTCAAACACTCAGAGCACATTTGCCAAATGGCTGAATTGACACATACATTTCTAGCAGCAGTGACTTTGATGTTGGCAATACAGCTCTTGAATGTACTGGAGGTTTTAGTTAAGATTTCAGAATTTTTCTAAGACCTGATGGTTTTTTAACATGTGTTTGATGATGACCTTCACTCCCCTGCAATCCCTTCCTAGGAACCAATGGCTAGAGTCACCTGTGCCCTCCTCGCCAAACTCTTGTGCAGCAGTGAGTTGGGCAACAAAGCTTGGTGGACTTTCCTCTGGATGAGAATCTTGTCCCCACCATCAGCAGGTGCACGTGGCTGGACGAACGGCTGAAATTTGCTAAGCCTCCACTGTAGGACGTAAAAACACACAACAATGAAATAGAGACCATAAGAACTAGGCAGATAAGTCATAGAAAGCAGTTAGAGTTGGCAGACAGTAAGTATTCAAAGGTCTTAGCTGGTTTTTACTATTTTTATTAGTAGTAGTAGTATTTACCCCTCTGCCCCATTACAAATTAGTCCATTCTTAATTGCACAGCCTTGAATCACTGGAAGTAAAGAAAACTCTGGGAGTGTCTGCTCTCCCTTATCCAGCCTCAACTTTCCAGGAGCTGACTACAAATCGAGCAACTTGGATCTGCAGAGGGAAGCTCTGCCCCGAAGAAGGTTGGTTTATTCCCTCCTCATTAACTGCTTCCTGCTGTTAGTGGACTCTGTGATCTGCTTTGAGAAGATATTTACTCAAATCTTTCTCAGGCAGGTGTGAGCAGCTACCTGGTGGCTTTCTGGCATTTTCTGTCATCCCCTTCTACTTAAAAAATAGATAACCCTCTCTTGTTCCTGCTCCTTCCTCCAGCTAACTCATGCTTAGCTCCAAAGTTCAAGGCACAGGTGGTTTCCCTCAGGTGCCCTCCATGGTCTCAGACTGGGCTCCCTCCACTCCACCAAGCTTAGACCTCCACCAGTTCCCTTGCAACAAATATCAGCCTATGCTATTCCATTCCCCAACTATTGAAAGTAATACTTTTGACCGGGCCTGGTAACTCAAGCCTGTAATCCAGCCCTTTGGGAGGTCGAGGCAAGAGGATTGCCTGAGACCACGGGTTCGAGACCAGCCTGAGCAACTTGGCGAGATCTCAACTCCTCAATAAGTCAAAAAATTAGCCAGGCATGGCAGTGTGCACCTGTAGTTCCGGCTACTTGGAAGGCTGAGACAGAAGGATCGCCTGAGCCCAGCAAGTCAACTCTGGGGTGGCCATGAGCGTGCGTGACACTGCACTCCAGACCGGGTGATGGACTGAGAATCCAACTCGAAAAAAAAAGAAAATAATGCTTTCTCTGCACTGAGCATCATCATCTCTGTGTGTTGGCATATGTCTACTTTTTCTTGTTTAACTCTACAGTCAATTAATTGATGAAGGTACTATTGTCCCCTCTGTTTTGTTTGGGGTTTTTTGTCCATTTGAGAACAGAAAATGATAAGAATGTATGTTGCACAGCAAAGAGAAACAGGGACAGGTCTGACCTCAGCTTAAGATGACTTTAAAGACTTCTGACGGCCTCTCACTGTGCACTACTGACTGCAAGATCTTGCAGGTGAAAGATGCATTTTATTTTAATTGTTAGTTCCTGACTCTACTTTCGGCATGGAACCTGGCACAAGGCAAGTTGCTAAATACGCGATTCCTATGCCCAAGCGCTCACTCATTGTGGTGGAATAAATAAGGGAAGTCAGCGAGGTGGGATTACTCATCCCTGTCTATAGCCCTGCACTTTTAAACATTGTAAGGATGACCACTAGGCGACAGTTGAATTTAATTGACATGCAATCTGAAAAGAAGGATTAGAAGCTGGAAATTATTTTATGAAAGCATAAAAACCTACTGATGAGTTTTTACAATCCCTTTGCTATAAGGAAATTTGCAATGGAAATCAAATGCTGGAGGACTGCCACAGATATGCAGATCAGTGTGAACCTCTTCGTGGGTAACAGACCCCAGGCTCTCCCTGAGAGCAGGACATTTTAGAGAACAAGGGCTAGTGAGAGATTAAAACAGAAGGCTGTGGATGACACCTGACTTGTCATGAGCCACTGGTAAACCAGAATTCTCTCCGATTTGTTTAAAATGCCTGTGCTGAGGACGGTTCCATGTGCCCCTCCAGGTTCCTCTGCATCCTTTTCCCCTCTGTGCCTTCCAATCTCCCCTCTACAAATGGCATCTCACAGGATCCTTTGTCCTCCAGTGTGGAGTTGTTCTGTAAGAGGAAAGAGATGGCTGGGTGTCACATGGGGAGTGGGTGAGGTGCACCTTTCCAGCTCACCTTCCTGCAGGGGCAGTGTAGTCATCAGTGAGTTCTCAATGACTGCTCATTGGAGATTTTCTCCTGCAGTAAAAGATCTCTGCTGGTTCCAGTAACAGTTCCCTCTCCTGCCCTTCAGACCCAGGGGTAGTGACTCTGGTCTGATAAGACCCTGGGATCTTGGTGGCTTAACCCAAGACAAGTGGATTCTCACTCACGTGAAGTCCAACCAGATGGTCCTGTGAGCCGACACCCAGACTCCGTCCTGGAGCTCTGCCCTCCTTGGGGCATCTAGGGATGGGGATTTTGTGAGCCCATCCTGAAAATGGCATCCATCTATTTCTAGGGTTCTGTCGGCCAGGATGTCATCAACTGGCCTTACCTATATGCAAGAAAGGCCAGAATAGAGTTTAACCAATGCCCTGGAGAAAAGAAGATGGGTTTGGGGAAAAAACAGTCTCCGCCACACTATTTTAAATTGTGCTCAGTGCAGAAAACGTATCTTACCTCTGGTATGTGATTACATCCTGTCATGGCGATGTTTGCCAACCTGCACAGACAGGCCTTGGGATATGGCATAAAATAGGGGGCAGCCTGCTGGGATATGCCAAGCCAGTGACAAAAATGCTATGATTCTTTAAAAAACAAACAAACAAACATTTTTTTAGAGACAGGCCCTCACTCTGTCACCCAGGCTGGAACACCAGCTCGTAGTTCACCCCAGCCTCAAACTCCTGGGCTCAAGTAATCCTCTCCCCTCAGCCTTCCAAGTAGCTGGGACTACCGGAGGGTGCGCCAACGTCTGGTTGATGCTGTGATTCTTAAAACACTACACAACTTGTTTTTCTGAGACTATAGAAAACGGATCCACTGGAAGGGTACCTTTGTGTTGGAGAATGATCCAGGGAACCACAGAATGATTGCGAATGCGCAGACATTTCTTCAAAGAAACGGGGTGATGCTTGACTGTACAAGGACCTCTTGTATATTTTCTGCTTTTCAATGTTTTAATTCTACAAGATTGACAAAATTTCTACACTGGGAAAGCATGGCACAAAGCCAGAAGAACTAGAGGCAGAAAATTTGGAAAGCTGGCTGGGCTCGGTGGCTCAGCCTATAATCCCGCGCCTTTGGGAGGCTGAGGTGAGTGGATTGCCGGAGCCTGCGGGTTCGAGACCCGCCTGGGCAGGCGAGACCTCATCTCTACAATAAAATAAAATTTAAAAAATTAGCCGGGCGTGGTAGTGCGCACCTGTAGTTCCAGCTACGTGTAAGGCTGAGGCGGAAGGATAGCCGGAGCCCAGCAGGTCTAGGCTGCGGTGGCCAGGAGCATCCACTGCACTCCAGTCTGGGCAACAGAGTGAGACTCCAACTCAAAAAAAAAAAAAAAAAAGAAAATTTGGAAAACCTACTTGAAATATACTATTTGGGGCACAACTTATAGTTCTTAGAGGAGAATTATTTGGTGGTTTTATGTTAAGTGAATTGCCATTAAATTTCAGAGCTGGAATTATCCTGTGACTTTCACGCAAGAAGGCTCTGGCTGGAAGTCTCAGGGATTCATCTCTCGTGCCCAGAGGTTCATGGAAGAGCAGAGGAAAAGCGAGACATGCGCTTTGCAACTTCTCCCGGCAAGTGGCCTTGGGATGGAACTTCCATCAGCCACCAGGGGAGTGACATTTTGTTTGCTGATGATACTTTATTGACTGGTCTTCTCTTTCCTCTCCCACATTCCCAGTTTCCACGAGTGATTCTTGCTCTTCCAAATAAACTTGTCTCCTTGAATTCTTGGCTCAAGCTCTACCCCTAGGGAAACTGAAAATAAACCATCCATGGGTCTTTCTTGAACCATTTTATCCCAAATAGCTACTCCTGGCATCATTCCTGGAAGGGAGTATCACACTTCACTCTTATTATCATTCAACTCTGTTTTGGACATAGTACTTATTTCCAAGGAGGTCTGTGTACTCACTTAAGTCAGCCTCTCCTTCCTCTGCAGTGAGTCCTACAGTGTGAACTGAGTAAATACTTGCCAAAGGGATGCAGAACCGAGTTGGAAAGACCCAATGAAACGACAAGCAGGAGTACAGAGGTCGCTGTTTGGGTCATTTTTCAAAAATATAGTAATGAGTGAGGAGAAAAGAAAAATGAAGGGTTGCTCTTTTGAAAAGAGAAGTGGAAGCTGGCAGACAATGTTAATAAATTCGAGTAGAAAGAACCAGCCCTGGAGGCTAGAGAAAAGGCTGAGGGAGAAAGAGGAAGGGTACTCTGCCAGGCAGTAAAGAAGACTGTGCAAACTGGAAGCAGATTGTTGTGTTTCTGTTATTCAGGTGCCAATGACTGCCCCGCTCAGGGGAGAGGTGCTGTTTTCAGCTCTGAGAAGGAGGCAGCATCCAGAGTTCACCAGAGACCCTCCGAGCCGGGATATAGAGCCATCAAAGGTCTGTGATGTAGAGACTTTCCAGAACTGGGCAAGTGCCCTTGATGGAGAGGAACAGAGAGAAGAGAGAAAATTAAAAGCTCAGATCACTTCAGATACCCTCAGGTCAAAATGAAATGCTATTATGTGATATCGTAAGATACCGAACAGGTCAGGATAGTCACCTGTTACTCTGCACACGTGCCGTTCTGCAGCTCAAACTTGTGGCCACAGCAGCCAGGGATTGAGACTAGGGCTTGGCTTCCTTGCTGTTCCCAGGTCCACACCCTTCCCCTTTACACTCTCACCCACGATCTCTTTCCGTGCTCACTGCAGCAAAATGCACCTTGTGTCAAAGGCCTGTTCATATTGCTTGTGCAGACACGGACATTATTGTAAAGGCAAGGTGTTACCCTCTAGGGTGTTAAGGTTGGAGCGTTACATGACACAAAGGACCAGGCATCCACCACTCCAGAGAAGCAGGAGTGGAATGGCCTTGCTCCCTGGGACTCCATGGCGCCTTTGCTCTCCTTCAACCCCAGCCTGAGCCCGTTAAGCACTGCCTCAGGGCTCCCCCAGATCCCACATTCACCTGATAGCTCTGAGGACATTTGGTGTAACTGTCCATTGTCCTATCTGTAAATTCCTATAGACCATGGACAGCTGGAAGGAATGGACTTGCATCTGTAATAAATCATTGTATCTCAATGCTTGGTGCAAGGCTTGACTCTCAGTAAAAGCTGAATGAGTGAGTGAATACATGGCTGCATTGACCGCCCACAAGCTCGATCCACATAAGAAGAGACCTGCATAGGCTTTCTCTCCATGAAGGTCCCTGTTGGCTTCCTGGACCCTTGAGATTGTGAGTGATTTCTTAGCCTGCCCCAGTCAGTCTATTTGTCTATTTGGTCGTCTATTTTCAAATTTCTTTTATCTGCCTCCATGATCACGGCCAACTATTCTCTCTCCAAGCCCCAGCTTCCACCAGCTACTCAAGTCACTTCTGAAACACTTTCCTGTTTCTGACATTTCCGTACTTCAATGGACATGTCAAAAGACAGGAAGTACAGTCTTCGACAGGCCTCATTTTGACCTTGATTTCTTCTGACAGCGTTTAACAGTGTCTCAGTACTGTGTCTAAAATTTAACAAAACCCCAGATCTGAGCTATCAGATGGTTTATTAACTGGTCCTCTTTCTCCTGCTGCCAAAATCTTCTGTTAAACGCAATTAAAGTCATTCAATTTGAACATGGAAACATGCTGTGTGCAGCATCTCCCTAGGGATTTCCTGATAGACTTGCATATCCTCTTTTTCAAAACTCACCTCTTCAAAGATTCAAACACTGACCAAAACTGCTGTGCCAGGGTCAACGAAATCCTTCTAAACGCTACCGCTTACTTTGAACAGCTCCCAAACTCTTCCTTCATCTTTCCCTCCTTCCGCGTCACTGTCCTCGGTAAACATGGCTGTGGTTGTTTCATTGCCCTTGCCAGGTTTGCCTGTTCCTGTTGCTTGTGTTTTGCCAACATTTTTTCCTGAAGCTTCATCTCCCTCCAACAAGGAAGCTGGACCTTCCTCCCACAGCGCTTCCCACAGAGCTTTCTAGAGTCATCTGCACACCCAGAATGACAATGAAGAGGTAGAGATGGCAAAGAGATCTGTTCCATGGACCCTAGCAATAGCATCCCCAAGCATGCCTGTCTACCCAACATTCAGGAATATGTTTTTGCCCAATCATCTCAAGAGCAGTAAAAACGCAAGTCGGTCCTTTTTAGTTCAAGAATAGCTTGAAGAATCAGCTGTCTGGGACAGCATAGTAACGTCATCTGGATTCTCAATGACCCCTCATTGGGACATATCCTAATTGTGGAAGAGAATAGTGCTATGTGTATCCATCTGTGAGGCCTCTGAGACTGGGAAAGATGACTGTCTGAGGAAGGATTGGACTTCTCCACACTATCTCCCCAAACTCTGTGGGAAGAATTGTCTCTCCCATAGAGTTGAAGGCCAAGAAGCCAACCTGAGAAAAGTGGCCCGCTCTTCTTTTGAAAAGGAAGCTATAATCCACGTGTATGTATGTATGGTAACTGGGGAGGGATGGTGAGACTATCTTCCCGGAGTAGGAAATATGTCACATCACTTTCTAGAAGGAACTAAGGCATAAGTGAAGGGCCTGGACCTGATTTTAGGGCCAAGATATAGAGAGCTCAGGCCCGAACATCATTTCCTAACCAAGAGAGAGTTCTCTTTGGGAAATGGGGAGGTATCCTGGGGGATTTCTGTGGTTGAACCAATGGGGAATGAGTTCTATGTTACGTTCTTCAAGAACTCTTGGGTCTTTAAAAACTTGCTATTTCTGAAACTTATTTTGGCACATCTTGCTCCCTCCACTCTTATTTTTCATGTTTTCTACTCCCAAAGAGGGTTGCACATGGGAAGGTTAATCTAGTCTTCCTGTGACAGTGCAGTCCTCAAGTTCTCTACTTTCTCCTCTGCTTCAATGGTTTCTGTCCAGTAGCTATGCTTATCTGAGAACACTGCCCTCCTCAGTTTATCTTCCTGATTCTGGTCAAATTTTGCCTCAATATTTCTGTTTCCTAAGGACAATTTCTTAGTTTTCGTCTCTTCTGGCTTAGTGACCTTATTCATTTCAATGCCCCGACCACTCACCTTCCTTCTGATGACTGCTAAATCATTATCTCCAGCCTAGACCTGTCTCCTAAGCTCAGAATCCTTCAGTTGAAGGGGCTCTTTAATTTCTACCCAGATTTTTCACAGAGACATCAAGCTCAATGGCTCTACTTTAAATCCATTATGAAGCTGGGCTCAGTGGCTCAGCGTGTAATCCCACGCCTTGGGAGGCTAAGGTGAGTAGGATTGCCTGAGCCTGCGATTCGAGACGCACCTGGGCAAGTTGATGAGACCTCATCTCTACAATAAATAAAAAATCAGTCGGGCTCGGTGGCTCAGCCTGTAATCCCGCGCCTCGCCTTTGGGAGACTGAGGTGAGTGAATTGCCTGAGCCCGAGGGTTCGAGACCCGCCTGGGCAACTTGGCAAGACCTCATCTCTACAATAAATCAAAAATTAGCTGGGCGTGGTAGCGCGCACCTGTAATCCCGGCTACTCGGAAGGCTTAGGCGGAAGGAAGGGTGGACCCCAGTGGGTCGAGGCTGCGGTGGCCAGGAGCAGCCACTGAACTCGTCTGGGCGACGCAGTGAAACTCCAACTCAACAAATAAAAAATAAAATAAAATAAAAAAATAAAACATGAGCCGGGCATGGTAGGGCGCACCTGTAGTTCCAGCTACTTAGAAGGCTGAGGCGGAAGGATCGCCGGAGCCCAGCAGGTCGAGGCTGCGGTGGCCGGGAGCGGCCACTGCATTCCAGCCTGGGCAACAGAATGAGACTCCAACTCAAATAAATAAATAAATAAATAAATAAATAAATAAATAAATAAATAAATCCATTATGATGTCTTTGTTTTCTACATAAGTGGTAGGTACTAACTAACACTCATTCAGCTACCTACCTTACTTTAAAAGAAACTATTTTCTAACTTAGTAGAAAGTATGAACTATTTATGGGCAAAGATGTATAATGTCTGGAACTTACTCTCAGTGCATTATAATACACACACAGATAAACAAATAGATGGATGTATAGAAAAGAAAGGGAGTTACATGCAGACAATGAATGAATCTGGGTTAAAGGCTTGGGAAGTTTCTTTGTACACTTCTTGCAACTTTTCTCTATGCTAAAACAAGATTTTACCAAAAAAAATTGACCCTGGATAAAATGAAAACATAAATGAAAGATGAGATGCTAAAAATAACAACTCAGATGACCAGGAAACTGGCAGTAGCTAAGTATGGGATAGACTGAAACACACACATCCAAAATGGAATATATTGTTTTTTTTTTTTTTTATTTTAAAGATATGGGGTACAATTCAGGGTTAGGTATACAAATGTTCATTATGCAGCTTCCCTTGTTGATAAGGTGTGCTGTTTCTGGTTACATGTGGTCTAATGAGCATAAAATAACACTACACAATTTTCAGAAATAAAATATATATATATAATATAGAGCTTAGACTGATAGGACATTAGGGGAAACCTCCAGAGTTCACCCAGGAGAGGCTAAAACAAAGAGTGGTAGAATTCAGGCTGTACCTGCCCCAGCAATGTTTCCTGACCTTAGTAACCATGGATATTTGTATTGTCATGTGGGGAGAGGAGACACACTGGTGTTGTATCTTCAAAAAACAAGTTAAGACTCATAAGTGAAGCTGGAACCTTGAAAGTCACAGTCTCTCTACAATAAAGGACAAATAAGATAAAATACATGTGTGGCAAAGAGAGGTAACAAGTGGGATTATAAAGACCTAGAATTTAGGATGAAATAAATCTGCCCTGAGAATCTATGACTAGTGACTTGTTCACACATAGCTTTGTGATTTTAGTTTATATTTTCATCTATAGATGTTAATGGGGTTGAAAATAAGGAAGTTCCCAGTCCATAATATTGGAGGACATAACACAAGCAAATAGAAATCCTCTGTCAGAGAAAACCTTATCAATTTAGCACTTCCATAGACAAATTTTCACCAAATGAAACGCAGCCCCAAACTGCAAAATACAAGAGGCAAAAAGTCTTGTGAATAAGAGTAAAAACAAAATGTAGTATAAATCAATTCCCCCAAACAAGTACAAGTAAATAATTGAAATAAGCTTGTTATAAATGAATAAAGAAATAAAAAATTGAATTGAACATATGAAAAAAATAAGTCTACATCTAAGGATTCTAGGGGAAATGTGGCTTAAAAACAAGCTAGATATTTGATCAGATTTATTTATCTATTTTTTTATTTATTTTTGCAATGTGGGCTTGTTCTGTTGGTCAGGCTGGAGTAGAGTGGCCATGATTATAGCTCCCTGTACCTTCAAACTCCTGAGCCCTGAGGCAATTCCCTTGCACTCCAACATGCTCTCCAACATGCTCTGTCATGTATAGATGGGGTATCTCTATGTTGTTCCGACTGGTGTCAAAGTCATGGCTTCAAACAATCCTCCCACCTCAGCCTTCCAAAGAGCTAGGATTACAGGCATGAGCCACCAAGCCTCACTTGATTAACTTTAGATTTACTAAATTAAGTTTGAATGTTAAAAATTTAAGGTAACAAATGAAGTTTAAAAAATAATAACTTTTATAACTTCTAAAGCAGTTGAGGAGAAAATGTGAATTTAAAGGGAAAATATATATATACAAATAAACAAATAAAACTCACTCATCCCTAAAAACAAATGGTAGAGGGGGCAAATTAAGAGAAAAGCAGCCTAGCAAAAGAGTAAACAGAAAGAAGAAAACAAAAATTAGCCAGATTAGAATAATAATACAATTAATATAGGTGAGCTAAACTATACAAAACACATAGATCATTTAATTGAATTTTTAAAAAAATCAGCTGTGTAGTCTTCCTAAAAATCACATCTATAAGACAAAGCACAGGGTAGAAAACATTATGCTAAGTGTCTTAGTCTATTTTGTGCTGCCACGACAGATTACTACAGCCTCAGTAATGATAACGAATAGAAGTTTATTTCTCACAGATCTGAAGGCTGTAAAGTTCAAGATCAAGGCCACAACATTTTGTGAGAGCATTCTTACTGCGTCATCACATTGCAGATGGCTGAAGGACACAGAAACAAAAGGCGTTGAGCTTGCCATTTTATGACGGCATTAATCTCATCCACGATGGCAGAGCCCCCACAGCCTAAGCACCTTTGTAAGGCATCACCTCAATACAGTTGCAATGGCAAGTACATTTCAGCATGAGTTTGGAGAAGACAAACATTCAAACCATAGCACAAAGTTTAAACAAACCAAAGGAAGTATTAAGCCAAAGAAAATGTGTTAGTCGAAGACTTCAAGGCAAAATAATGAAGAATAGACATGTCATCATAATAACAAAAATAACTTTCTCCAGGAAAATTATATATATTATAATATATTGAATTTTATATATAATTTATTCACACTATATATGCATGTCTCTAGCTCAGAATTCAAAAAATATACAGAAAAAAATGAAAGGCATTACAAGTGGAAAATAAAAAACATATTATTGTGGGAGGTTATCAAGACAACCTGTTTCAGTAATTGAGACGTAAATATATGGAATATTAAGCAGGATATAGAATAGTTTAATGATGCAATTATAAAACATCTTGACTTAAAAACAAATACAGAACTCTTTACTCTAAAACATTTACTAATATTGGAATATTTATTAATATTTATTAAGTTATATAGACTATAAAACAAATAACAATAAATTTTACAGACAATTTCTTCTTACCACATACAATTAAAATGTTTAAAGAAATAATGTTTTAAATATGTATTTAAAGAAATAATGCACACATTAAGAAATTTTCTATAAACTTATGTAGAAGCTACACCTCAAAGAAGATATGAAAATTAGACTATATTTAGAAATGAATGACAAAAACACTACTTCTTAAAAAAAAAGAACTATAGAGGTATTTAGAAGTATACTAATATTAGCAAAGAACAATAGAATATATTTAGCATTATTATTACTGAACTCAGAAAGTTAGAAAAAGAAAAATGAATAAACATGAATAGACCAGAGGAATGTTATTAGAAACAAGCAGAAATTCATTAAGTAAATTACAAATGCATTTTTTTAAA
This sequence comes from Cephalopachus bancanus, assembly GCA_027257055.1. Taxonomy (NCBI): domain Eukaryota; kingdom Metazoa; phylum Chordata; class Mammalia; order Primates; family Tarsiidae; genus Cephalopachus; species Cephalopachus bancanus. The sequence continues at coordinate 7,716,448 of JAPVLO010000011.1, read as the reverse complement.
AAAGGATAATAACCCAAGATGCTATTTATTTAAGGAAAAAACAACAACAATAGAAAAATAACCAGCAAGACTGACAAAATAAAAAGTTTTAAAAACTCATATATTTATAAGATTTTTTTAAAAAATAAAAAATTCAAAGGAACAATGTAGAGAAATAAATTAGACAGTAAAGTGGACAATGTCCTGAGGTGAGGGAATGATAATATTAAATATAACTCAAGATTAGGCATGGAAAACATAAAAATATAACTATGTGTAAATACATTGATCCAGCTTTTAAAAATTCACCAAAACCCAAAGCAAATCAAAACAAAAAGCTATTTAGGCTCAGACAACTTTAGATGAGAATTCCAACAATAATTCAAGGAAAAGATATTCTAACATTTTAGAAATTGTCTAAAGGACTAGAGAGAGAAAGTCTTGTCTTAAACCTAGTCATGAAGTCGTTTAAAACAGTGACAAGAACATTATAAGAAAGGACTGTTATAGGCTAATCTCACTGCTGACCACAGAAGCAAAAATATTAAGTACATTAGCAAACTAAATCCAACAATACATTAAAAAATACAAAACACGGTGAGTTTATACCAAGGATGCAAGAATTACAAACATTTTAAAATCTTCTCTTTATATTCAAAAATGTAAACTGATAACAAATCAACTTAAGGCACACAATAAATATATTTGATTACATTAAAAACACATTTAAAATAAATCATTTTTAAAAGTATAAAGTGCAAATTTTTTTCTTATTGTAATAAATGGTTAAAACTTACAATAAACTCAACATTTAAAAGATAAATAATTTCCTGTAAAGTCATTAACAAGAACAAAATGCCTACCCTCATTACTTGTTTTTAGATTTTTTTTCTGAGTGTCCAAGACAGCACCGAGAAGCAAGATTAAAGATGCAAATATTAAGGACTTGAACAGTCAATATGTTTGTCTGTATAGAAAGCTCTAGAGAAACTAAAGCTAAATTATTGGAATTAATAAAAAAATATAGACCGTTGCTGGGTATCAAATCAATATCTAAAAATAGATTGTATTCTAATAAACCATCCACAAACAGTTGTAGAATCTAATTATAAAAAATACTGGTTACAAAACAACAACAAAAGCATTTAATATTGAGAATTAAATCTAATAATAGTGCAATAATTTTCTGGGTAAAAAATATGAAGCATTATTAAAAGACATGAGAGAGAGAGCATGCCATGATAGACGCAGGAAGTTTTGCAAGTCAGTGAAGAAATGTCAACATCGTAAGTCGAGTCTGAGGAAAACTTGTTTTTTTTTTAAAGTGTTATACCTTATACAAAAACCAAAGATTAGTAGGATGCGAATATAAAGATGAGAAATAAAACTTTTAAAAAAATGACTAGAGGGGCATATGCCTATACCTTTGTAAAAATAACAGTTGTGGATGTGCTCGCCTGTCATAAACAAAACAGATGACAGAATAGAACCAACAAGGTGATCCCTGTCATTACTTTCTGCCTTCAGGAAATTTCCAGTTCTCGGTTCTTGGAGAGGAAATCTAAGAAGAACGCTGCAGTCTTACTGAATTGAGGAGACAGGGGTTATGCCCAAGGAAGGCAGGGGAATCTGGGATCACAGGGCAGAACATAGGCTGAGCATCCCAGTCCAAAAATCCCAAATCCTAATGCTCCAAAACCTGAAAGTATTTGAGTCTTGGCAAGACGCTCGAAGGAAATGCTCATTGGAGCATTTCACATTTGGAATTTTCTGATTTAGGATGCTTAACCAGGAAGTATAATGCAAATATTCCAAGATCTGAAAAAATTAGAAATCTGAAACATTTCTGCTCCCAAACATTTTAGTGATGGCTATTCCGCCTGCATTGGAGTTGAGGGAGAAAGGGCTCCTTAGATCTTTGAATGCTAACCTGCCCATACAAGAGTTGGAACCCCCACGGGCTGGGAAAATAACTACTGCCAGATTCAGAGGAATCCCCTGTAGCTTTAAGGTAAGACATCCACACATGAAGGTGAGAATCTATTGAATTCCCACCAACCAGTCTGGAGGTCTCTTGTGGATGACACAGGGCACTTTTCTAAAGTCCCAAGAAAATCAGTATAGAAGTCTCCCCCTCCCCGCCGTGCTCAATGGAGATAAAATAACCTCAAAGACTGTTTCAGGCACATCCTAAGAAATACATAAAACCATGTTACCAAAGGATCAAGTGGCCCACAAACAGCATAAATGACTGCTTATATCTGCTCAAGGACAGTAGACTTTAAACAATAAAACAATATTCAGAACTCAGAATAATAAAATGGACACTTTCTGGAACCCCACAATAATCAATGGAAAAGAGAAGGAATAGAAAGCTATATTCCACCCATTACCAAGAAGAAGAAAAACAAAATCAATGGAAACAGAGCCAGAAATAACCAAGATTATAGGACCAACACACAAGGATTTTACAGTAGTCATTTATAATATGCTCAAAAAGTAAACATAATGAGAAGAAAAAATGAAAATATAAAGAAAAAGTTTATGTAACTTTTAGAGATGAAAATACATTATAGCTATGAAAAGTCATGTGTGTTTTAAAAATTCTCTACTTTGAATGGCGGAAAAATATCATGGAGTAGTATTAACAAAAATTAAATGCTGTAAAGAAATCAATACATAGCAAAAAGAAAGTATACAAAATGAAGAGAAAAACAAAGCATAGGAAAAATTGAACGCATGACAATTATAACCCCAAAATTAATGCATGCAGTACTTTCAGTACTTGTGAATATGCACAAGGCAGTACAATATCTGAGTTATTCAAAGTGCACGCTCCTCGTTGAAGATAGGGTGTCTTTTTGTGCATTTTTATTGGTGATGTTGCTGTTGAAAATGGCCCCAAAGCACAATGCTGAGATGCTGTCTAGACTTCCTAAACAAAAGAAAGCCAAGTGTGGCTTTTGAGAAGATGCATGCGTTAAGTTTCATTCAAGCATGACTTACGGTGTATGAATGTATTGCACAAGTTGCAGCACCGTTGGTTGTGAGTTCAAGGCTAATGAATCAGTAGTAGATAATACATAAAGCATCTTTAAACAGAGACAAACCTAAAACAAAATTTTGTATTGATTGGTTGATGAAAATGTAGACTTACAGAAAACCCACCTCTTTTTTTCTCTAGAAACAATGGTTACATTTTCACTAATTCAGCATTCTTAATGACTTTATAGAATATAACTACCATAAATAATGAGATTATATTTCTTATTTCTCATATCAATAAAATTGCTACATTTTAATCCAGAAATATTATAGCAACTATATTAAGAAGATATGCCCCGAATAATAAAGAAATTTCTTGTATTGAGCTAACTCTCTGACCAATAATAGTTATAAACTTTTTACAAAATGTAACAAACAATCCTTTGAATGCATCAGAAAGTGGCTAAAAGTTGGCATAACTAGAGGGGATTTGACCCTTGAGGAACACCACACAAGCCACCATCCTACAACGTTTCCTCTGGGAATAGTCTCCATTTTTTTTGTCTCCGTCAGAGAGATCCGATCAGAAATCCACAGTCCTGTAAACTGAGGAGTCGATGGGTAATATTCAGAGTAGCCACCATGGGTTGGAGTGGGGAGGGCATGATGAAAAGGGGGAATCAGAGGCGAAAACCCCAAAACCTCTGCTTGCCCCCTCAGATTCGTGGCTTACTCTTTAACAGTGCATGAAGAGTCAGGAGGGAAAAAATGAGCAAAGAATTTACCAGCTTCCACAATGGGAAGGCAGAGTTCGAGTTCGAATACCAGCCACGTGGAAGGTGTGTTACATTGCACTTCACATGGGAAGAGAGGACAAACATCACCAAAAGGAATTAAAAGTAGATGAGCATACACTAAGACAGCAGGTAGTTGTCTGGGAAGATTAGCTACAGTCTGGACCATGAAACAAATGTATGACATGATGTGAATCACAACAAATAATCTTTAAAATACTGGTAAGAATACAAAGTGGGGACCAGAAGGAGACCCAGACTTTACCTGTACGTTGACCACCTATATACCTAATCCTGAATTGTACCCCACATCTTTAAAATTAAAAAAATTTTTAAAGTAAGAATAAAATAAAATACTGGTAAGCATAAATACATTTCATGAAGAAAAATCAACTTCCTAGCACTACAGTTTTCAGCTGCAACCAACCCTCTGAAAGAGATAATACAAAAGTGAGGACAGCATCTGAGCAATGGGTTATCATTTTATATCAACTGGTTGTTATGGCAAAACATCACATCGTTTTCCATAAATATTCACAATCATTATTTGTCAGTTTGAAAGCAAACACAAAAAGTCGTCACAGGTACTAGTAATTAAAACTTGGACTAGCACACTCACATGTTGGTGGTTTGGTTTTTGACAGGCTTACTGGAGTAGCTATCCTGAGAGAGATGTTGATGTAGAGGGTTTTAGTTTCAGCAAGGCATTTTGAAATTAGTCAATTAATTAAAAAAACAAAAGATGAAGCAGGAATAGGTTTAAATCACCATGCATCTGAGGAAGATCTGTTTGGAACGCTGTGCTATTCTCTAATGAACCAGAAGTCCATAGCGTCCTCATTACTGGTGAAGAGCACATTCACCGTTATCCCACAGAGCCCACGAGAGACTCGACGGCCCACAGAGAAGGTGTTTAAGCATGTTTCATCATAGCTGCCTTCCTATGGAACAGTGATAATCAATAACTGTTGCTCATTTGTTTTTGTTTCTGAAATTGCTTTTCTAAATTTGTACTTTCCCAGGCCACCAAGGTAGAGTATGCCCATGTTTGCTACAGTAGGGTTGTTTTTGTATTGTGTGCAAGCTTTTTTTTTAATTATGAAAAACTGGATTTATAGAATTTGGAGGTGTGAGTCACATATTCAAATCCCTCTTAGTGTTGATTAAAAGACAAACAGGAAGAATGAATAATGTGCTGTTTCATACAACAATACTGATGGACATGGGTAACCTTACACATGGCAGAATGCTATTTAAAGTCAGAATAAAGTCTAGTGTAAGATTATAAGAATACTCATGCAAGGTCCACTAGATCTTTGCGATTCTCATGGAGGGATGCCTCACTCATGTAAAAATGTCCCACCAGCCCAGGAGATTTGTTGAATGTGCTGTCTACATTTTCAAGAAGTAGTTGCTGAGTGTTATTCTCCAAGAAATTCAGATGGGACTGCACTGCACACAGACTGACTTCCCTCCCAGAAATAAGGCTGATTTCCCTCCCAGGCTGCCATGGCTCACAACTAACGGTGTGACTGGTGTTCCAATACCTCACTGTAAATTGAGGATGTGGGCTTAAGGACAGCTAAGATCCATCCAGCTCTACTGGCCTAAGTTTCTCCTGCTGTCCAGGTGCTCTAGCCCTATAAGGTAAAAGAATAAGGAACAGATCGTGACAAGCAATGCCTGGGGACAGAACTCAAGACACCTCGTCCCCGCAGTTGGTATACCTGCTTACAGTGTCCATCCAGTCAGTGGAGTTTAACCTCTCATTTAGAGACTTTAAATAGCTGAGGGGGTACAAGTGATGGAATCCCGTCCATCTCTGGAAAAGGGTCACAAAGAGGGAAGTTACCTGGTCCACTGAATAAATGGGAGAAAATCTTATAAACTAGTGCAACCTCTGTGGAAAGCAGTGTGGCGATTCCTAAAAGCTCTAAATACCAACCTCCCATATGACCCCGCAATCCCCCTACTGGGAATATATCCTGAAGAACACAAATCACTCTATAAAAAAGATACCTGCACACGCATGTTTATCGCAGCATTGTTCACAATAGCAAGAACCTGGAAACAGCCATGCTGCCCGTCAAAAGAGGACTGGATTAAAAAAATGTGGTACATATACACGATGGAATACTACGTAGCCATAAAAAAAACAAAATCATGAATTTCACAGCAACCTGGATGGAACTAGAGTCTATAATACTGAGTGACCTCTCACAGAAACAAAGATCCGAGTATCACATGTTCTCACTCATATAATGGACCTTAAACATCCAATGCAATACTATACAAAAATGACTGACAGTACTGGGAAACTATAGTGAGAGGAGGGAGATGGGATTAACGGTAGCAAATATCTGTCTGGGAACGGGGAAACACCCCATATCAACAGGGTGCCTGAATGAAACACAATTGTATACCTAACCCTTAACTGTACCCCACAACTTCATAATAAAAAATAAATAAATAATTTTTCAAAAAATGTTAAAAATGTCTAAGGGGAGGCTAGTCATGGTGGCTTATGCCTGTAATCCCGGCACTTTTAGGATTAACAATGGAGACAATTAGAAATCAAGTAGGAATCATGTAAATGCAGATATAGAGCTATTTAATTTGCTAATTTGGAGGCTGAGGCAGGAGGATTGCTTGAGACTAGGAATTGGAGACCAGCCTAGGCAACATAGTGAGAACTCATCTCTAGGAAAAATTTTTAAAAATTAGCTGGATGTGGTAGTGCGTGCCTGTAGCCCCAGCTATTCAGGAGGTTGAGTCAGGAGGATTGCCTGAGACCAGGAGATTGAGGTTGTGGCAAGCTGTGATCGTGCCATTGTACCCACTCTGGGCAACAGAGTAAGACCTCAAAAAAAAAATTAAGGGAATTGTATTAAGTCTTGAAAAATTTTGTTTAGATATATACATATACATTCATATATTTATTTATCAAATAAGGCTGCTAACTGTTATGCTTTTCCAAGATTACATATAGACTACTGAACTTACGACTCCTTGGATAAAAGTTATTTGAAACTCTGGTGTCCATTTGGTGTTCATCTTAGGTTTTTCTTAAGAAATTATCACTGCTTTGTTCCCTGCTCCTAGAAACTCAAAGACATAGATGCACAGAAACTAAACATGACATTTGTTGGCAATCTCTATTGTGACATCTCCAGTAGCATATCTCAGAGACACACAAAAAGGAATATTAAGAGATTACAAAAAGGAACATTATAGAAAATATTTTTATAGAGCCGCTTTAATAGTCATAAAATAATAAATATATTTTAGAAAATTTATGAATTATAGAAAAACCCTATGAGGATTATGATACTAGTAAAATTATCTATCAACGACTAAGTACTTACTACAATCTGAGAACTAAAGCCTATGCATTATTTATTTATATCTCCTAAGCCTTATGAAATAGGTAAAACTATTAGCATCTTTATATAGATGAGTAAACTTAGAATTAGAGACTTAAGCACTGGTTATACATTCATAATATGTTTTCATTCATAACATGACTAGTAAGCGAGATTCAGTCTCAAACCAGGTGATAAGGGATAAATTCTTCACCCTTGTAATAATTCCAGCTATCAAATACTAAATACTTTTTTCCCTTTGATCTTTTTTTTTCTTTGTATAGATTTATATTTTCAAAAGAAACTGAGATTATACTACTTTTAATGAATTGGTCAGCTTGCATTGTTAATAACATTGTGAGTATATCTGCATATTATAGACTAATCTTGTAAAATACTGTGATCAAAAGCTCCATGGTGTTCTGTTAAGTGGAATGTGGTAAAATGTATTAATTATCTATTGCTTTGCCACAAATTATTCCCAAAACTTAGAAGCTTAAAACAACAAACATTTATAATCTCACATGGTTTCTGGTGGTCAGGACTCTGGAAGCAGCTTGGCAGAGTGGTTCTGGGTCAGGTTCTCCTGCATGGCCACGGTCAAGATGCTGAGCTGGACCATAGTCATCTGAAGGCTTGGCTGAGGCTTGAAAACCCACTTCCAATATGGCTCCTTCCAGCACTCTTGGCTAGAAATCTTAATTTTCCAAAGTGCGCACCTCTTCTTAGGATATGACAGATGCCTCCCCGCAAAGTGAGAGAATGGCCAAAGAGAAAGCAAGGAGCAAGTCTCATGGACTTTTTTGAAGTTGCTCCCAATGTCACAAATCATCACTTCCTGTTTATTCTGTATGGTATGTTGATTTTAGTCCCATTCCACACTGAAGGGGAGGGGATTAGGGTTCATATCTCATAAGAAAGATTACGAATGATGTTGTGGGACTAGTTTCAAACCATGACCATGAAATAGCTCTATATCTGCACTGACATGATTCCTACTTGATTTCCAATTGTCTCCATTGTTAACAACATTGTTAAAAATATCCTTGTATACAAATTTGTATTTTTGTCAAAATGTCCTTAAAATAATATCCAAGCAAGATAAAAAGTATCAGTATTTTTGAGGTTTATGATACACATTACCCTACAAAAGAATAACATTTCTTGAATCTTTGTGGAAGACTATATTTTCCAAAGATAAGTGACAAGATATATTTTAATTTATGTATTATTCTTACAGTGTGATGTTGACAATATTCTCATTAAGTGGTAGAGTCTGTGTTCTAGATCTTCATCTTAGTCTGTTTGGACTGCTATAACAAAATACTTTGGACTAGGTAATTTATAAACAACAGACATTAAATACTCACAGTCTTGGAGGCTGGGAAGTCCAATGTCAAGTATCAGCAGACTCAGTGTGTGCTGAGGGTCCTCTTCTTCACAGATGGTGTCTTCACAGATGGTGCCTCACATGATGCAAGGACTGCCTAGCTCTCTGGGGTTTCTTTTGTAAGGACATAATCCAAATCATGATGACTCTGCCCTCATGAAATATTATCTCCCAAAAAGTCCTACCTCCTAAAACCATTGCCTAGTGTGTTAGAATTACAACACAAAAATGTTGAAGGGATGCAAATATTCAGGTCATAGCACCCTTCTACCCCTAAGCCTAGATGAAATTGTGCAATTTCCTCAGCCAATAAAGTACGGCAGAAATGACACTATGTATTTATTCTGAGTGGTCATGAAAAATGGCAGGCACTTCTGCCTTGTTCTCCTGGAATGTTTGTTTTTGCAATCCAGCTGCCAGGCTGTGAGGAAACCAAGCATCCTCAAAGACAGACTATGTGTGTGTGTTCTGAATGACAGCCCAGCTATGATACTAGCCACAAACCAGCATCAATCAGCAGACAAGAAGTGAGTTAGCCTTCCAGTAATTTCAGGTCCCAAACATAAGCTTCTCCAGTTTTCAAAATGTCCCAGTTGATCCTGCATGGAGCAGAGATGAGATATCCTGTGAGTCGGGTTCAAATTGAAGACCACAATCAAAATAAAAGGCCAACAATTTCACTCCAATGTACTTACCTGAAAAACATAAACATATTTGTACAAAAAAGTGTATAAGGACCGAAAACTGGAAAAATTCCAAATGTCTATTAACAGAACAGACAATTGTGGTATACCCATAATATGGAGAAGCAGTCATCAAAATAAGCAAACTATTTCTATATATAACATTGGTAAATATCACAAGAGTACATGCTGCATGCCTGCATTTGATCTGTGGTGATAAAAAATAAAATTGTTGTTATGGAAGTTAGTGTGGGGAGCAAAATTGGAAAGGGTGCTATGGAACTTTCTGGAAGGATGGAAATATTGTACATCTTGTGTTAGGTATGGTTACCCAGCACAATACAGGGGTATACGATTGTCAAAACATATCAAACTGAACACTTAAATTCTATATATGTGTATGTGTGTACGTGTGAGCCAGAGACTCACTCTGTTGCTCAAGCTGGAGGGAACTGGCTCTATCACGTCTCACCACAGCCTCAAACTCCTGGGCCAAGTGATCCTTCCACCTCAGTCACCCAAGTAGCTGAGACAACAAGTACACGCCACTACACCTGACTTATTTATCCATCTATTTATTAATTTATTTATTTTAGAGATGAGATCTTACTATATTGCTTAGGCTGGTCTCAAGCTTTTGGGCTCATGTAATCCTCCCAGCTCAGCCTCCCAAGTAGCTAAGACCAGAGGTACACGCCACTACACCTGACTAATTTATTTATTTATTTATCTTTTAATCTATTTATTTATTTAGTAGAGATGAGGTCTTACTATATTACTTAGGCTGGTCTCAAGCTTTTGGGCTCATGTAATCCTGCCACCTCAGCCTCCCAAAGTAAGCTGGGTTTACAGGCATGCACTACCATGTCCAGCTAAAATCTGTATATTGCAGATTAATTATATCTTTAAAATGTGTACCTGTGTAACTGCACCCTTCTAAAATATTTCTAATCTCTCAGTTCGACTACAGACATTTAAAAGCATCACAGAGGGATACTTTCTATTAAACTATTAGTAGATGGAAAATGAAAAACCATATTTATTGAAAGGTCACTTCCCATGACAGAAGGTTTATTAATTCCGCTTAGGGGAAGAAGATGCCAACAAGTAAGCTAGCCACTTGGTGAAATATAGGATCTGAAGACAGAAATTTACGCATTAAAGATTCTAGGCGATGGAGATTAAATTGAACACTCCTGCTACTAATGTTTCCACGTGAATTTATTAAGAGGAAATTAGCAAAGGCATTGAACTTAGTGCCCAGCCAACACTTCTTCTTACAAATTGTAGAAAATAACTTTGATATAAGAAGGGTTATAGTAACATAATTTTTTTTTTACATTTTCGAATCACAGGATACATGTGAGGATTTGTTGCATAGGTATATTGAGCAAAGGCAAGGGATTTGGGCGTCTCATGATTTGGGCTTCTCCCACCTCAATGATGAGCATGGTACCCAGTAAGTGGTCTTGTATTCCTTTAGCAGGGTCTAGTGTCTGCTGTTCTCATCTTGTGCTCATATGTGCCCAGTGTTTAGCACCCACTTATGAGTGCAAACATGCAGAATCCAGTTCTTTGTTTCTGTGATGATTCACTTAGAATAAGGGTCTCCAGCAGCATCCATGTTGCTGCAAAGGACATGATTTTGTTAACTGGCTGACCACACGCAGAAGAATGAAACTGGACCCCTACTTATCACCATTAACTCAAAATGGACGGGGACTTGGATACAAAATGTCAAACTATAAAAATCTTAGAAGAAAACCTAGAAGCACTGGCCTAAGCAATGAATTCACAGCCAAGTCCTCAAAAGCAAATGCAGCAAAAACAAAAATTAACAAGTTGGACCTTATCAAGCCAAAAAGTTTTTGTACAGCCAAAGAAACCATTAAGAGAATAAACTGACAACTTACAGGATGGGAGAAAATATTTGCAAACTGTGCATCCAATGAAGGTTTAACATTTAAGAAACTCAAACAAAATGACAGGAAAAAACAACCCCATTAAAAAGTGGGCAAAGAGCCGGGCTCGGTGGCTCAGCCTGTAATCCCGCACCTTTGGGAGGCTGAGGTGAGTGAATTGCCTGAGCCCGCGGGTTCGAGACCCGCCTGGGCAGCGAAACGTCATCTCTACAATAAATCAAAAAAATTAGCCGGGCATGGTAGCGCGCGCCTGTAGTTCCAGCTACTTGGAAGGCTGAGGCGGAAGGATCACTGGAGCCCAGCAGGTCGAGACTGCGGTGGCTGGGAGCGGCCACTGCACTCCAGTCTGGGTGACAGAGTGAGACTCCAACTCAAAAAAAAAGAAAAAAAGTGGGCAAAGGACATGAACAGACACTTTCTAAAGGAAGACATAAAAGTAACCAACAAACATGAAAAAATGCTCAGCCTCACTTATCATCAGAGAAATGCAAATCAAATCTACAATGAGATACAGCTTCACACTGGTCAGGATGGCTATCAATAAAAAGTCAAAAAGCAACAGATGTTGGCAAGACTACAAAGAAAAGGGGACACTTATACACTGTTGCTGGGAATGCAAGATTGTTGAACCAAGGTGGAAAGCAGTTTGGAGTTTTCTCAAAGAGCTAAACATAGAGTTACAATTTGACCCAGTCACCCCACTTTGGGGAATATTTCCAAAGGAACATAAGTCATTCTACCAAAAAGACACCTGCACTCACAAGTCTATTGCAGCACTGTTCACAATAGCAAAAACATGGAACCAACCTAGATGGCCATTGAAAGTAGACTGGATAAAGAAAATGTATTCTTCAGAATACTACATAGCCATAAAAACATGATTAATATTTGTAATCAAGGCACTGAAATACAATTCTAATTGATAGAGAAAAACATTTAAGTTATGATGGTGCTTTTATGGGAAGATTAAATTCAGTCCTGGGTCAAGAGGAGAACCCTACATGGACATGAATCCTATAATTAGTCATCTTGATTTTTGAAAATTAGGAGCAATGAAGAAATTTATTTGTATAGAGACAAGTCTTCTCTTTCTTTGATAAAGTAGAGAAATGGTTACGTGTCCTACTCCAAGTTTAAACTGGACAAATGTCATTGCTGTCTCCCAATGTCCAATTAGATTTAGAAACAGAACACACAGTTTTTTATATGTCAGAGAGTTAACATGGATGTAACATCGACTAGAATACTGAAAAGGTACTAGAGGTCTCTGTGAATCTTTTCTTTTCAATTCCAAAGGTTTCATCAACAATGTATCAGTAAGTTGGGAGAAAGAGGCCGGAGTCTGGGTTTATCTACAGCAATGTTTTCAAAGTCAAATGTGGGAACCTGGGGAGTAAGCAAAACGTGCCATTGGGCCATGAAAGAAAATGCAAGAGTTTCTCCTCATATTAAATTTTAATTAGAAAGGAAGTAGTCATCCCTAATGTTCAGCAACATATATCCAACCAAGACTTCCATATAGTGACACGTTACAGCTGGTGAATTGGCATCCAGAGGAAGCCAGTGGTCCCTCACTAAGTCATTTACTTCTCTGTCATGTCTTGCAGATAAATGTGCCAAAATAAGTGCATTTACATTTCATTGCCTAATTTCACTTAGTTATCTTTTACAAAATGAAAAACTGGTTTCAAAAAGATGTGCACAGAGACCAGAGATGTCAGCGGCACCTGAGTAGTTCAAAGAGCAAAACTGTTTAGTCCAGACACCCCTAACAGGGGTCAACGGGCATAAGAAGATCCCAGGTGGGTATGCAGACCCCTTACCTCCATGTGGACACAGATTCTAGACTTCAGCTACTAGGCAATACAGAGCCAGACCCAGCGACTAAATATACCCTTGCCTTTGACACAACCAAAAGATGAACGAAATTTGGGAAATGATGACATTGAAGACACAAGAAGCCAGGCAATAAAGGACAGGGGTCCTGGATATGCAGGAAACAGATGCCGTGAGCCCTGTAATGCTCGAGCTTACGCATTGAGAGATTTTCCAGGCTGCAGCAGAGTAACAGAAATGTTGAAGTGTGGCAAACCGACTAAGGAGAAAGATAATGCAGAGAATCTGGGAGATCAGGGTTATCAGAGTTTGCAAAACAGAAGAAGGAAGGGACAGAGCTGTAGAGAGAGTGCACGCCCCAGAGATCTGCAGAGGACTGTCCTCAAATGGTCACCCGTGTCTTGAGGAGTTCACGTGCCTGAGGAACCTACACACGGCCAGAGAAAAGACCACCCAGCCAGATTAAAGAACAATACCCAGTGCTCACAAGCGGCAGGAATAGTGCCTGTTTCCACCTCCCGACTGGAATACCAAATGACCCACAGGACTTTGGGTCTTCAGCAAGATCTTGCCTCAGGAGAGGAAATATATTTATCCCTGAACTTACTGGCAGTCTCACCTAACATGTCTTAAAGGTAAGACCCAAAAGGATCAAACTGTTTACAAGTAGCTCAACTATGTCTCAGAACAAAGCTTAGGATCATTTACACAAATGCAAAAATATCCAGAAGCCAACAAGGTAAAATGCAAAATGCCGGGCATCTTGTTAAAGATTATCAGGAATGCAGTGAATTAGAAGACTACCACCTTATTGAAAGGAGAAAAAGATAAAGCCACTGTTATTTAAGAATAGTAACATCTCTCTCAATAACTGGTAAAGTTGACAGGACATGAGTAAGCATATAAAAGATTTAGATAGTGCTACCAACCAATATGACCTCATTGACGTAGATTTAAAAATCCCTGCTCTCTTGATGATTTCTTTGGCTTTGCAGAAGCTTGTCGGTGTAATGAGGTCCCACTTGTCTATTTTATCTCTTATGGCCTGGGCACTTCGGGTTTTGATCAGGAATCGGTTACCAGTTCCAACTTCCATAAGAGTGCTTCCTTCATTTTCTAAGGTTCTTACAGTTTGAAGTTTTACATTTAGGTCTTTGATCCATTTAGAGTTAATTTTTGTGTATGGTGGTAGGTAGGGGTCCTGTTTCAGTCTTCTGCATGTGGTCAGCCAGTTTTCCCAGTCAGTGGTTGTTATTGGGGGCTTTGTCAAAGATTTAAAAATTTTTAAAAATAATAAAATAATAAAATGCAAAGACAAAAAATAATTCCACCCAATAATCAGCAGAATACATACTCTTATCAAGTACCCATAAAATTTTTACCAAGGTGTAGACAATATTCAGTGCCATAAAGCAAGACAATAAATTGAGAAGAATAAAATTCCTACCAAGTATGTTCTCTTACTGCAATAAGTTAAATTTTTTTAAAAAATCAGATTGATTTCTGGGAAAATCCTGAATATTTGAAAAGTGAATTACATTCATGCATCAAACAAGAGATCAAAAGAGAAACTGAAGGATGTTTTGAGCTAGATAAACATGAAAACATTAATCACATTTGTGGAATCCTGTTAAAGCAGTGTTTGGAGGCGGGCATATTTAGCACAATAAATCAATATTAGAAAAAAAAGGAAGTCCTCAAGTAAAAGACATAAGTTTCCACTTTGAAAAACTAGAAATATAAGAGCAAGTGATATTCAAACTAGGCGATATTCAAACTAGAACAAAGGAAATACTAAATATCATAGCAAAAATGAAGGAAATAGAAAACTAAAGAGAGATAATAAAATTAATAACTAGTTCTTTGAGAATATCAGTAACACAGATAACCTCCCAGCTAGAATGATTTAAAAAATAATGAGAAGATGTGTCTTACCAATTATCAGGAATGAAAGAGGCTGCATTACAACTGATACTGTAGATATTAATATGATAACAAGAAAATACAATGGATGATGTTATGCCAATAAATTTGATAAATTCGATTGAATGTATAAATTCTTTAAAATATACAAACTATCAAATCTCTAAGAAAAATAGGTAACCTGAAGAGTGCTATATTCATTAAAATTTGAGTCATTAATTTGAGTTATAAATGTTCTCACAAAGAAAATTCTAGGCCTGAATGGTTTCATTGGTGAACATCACCAAAATGTAAAAAAAAATAGTACCAATTTACTAATTCTATGTAAATGTTTCTGGAAGTTGAGAATGAACAGCTAGTTGCTAACTCATTTTATGAAGCCAATATTACCTTGATATCAAAACCAGACAAAGACTTCACAAGGAAAAAAAAGAAAACAAAACAAAAAAGCAAACAAACAAGAAAAAGATCAATATTCCTCAAGAACATAGATATAAAAATGCTAAACATAATTTTTTCTAGTAGTATCCAAATTTCATATTAAAAATACATCACAATTAAGTGGTGTATTTAAATAAAGCACAAACAACAAATGTGTGAAAAGCTGGTTATATAAAAAAGATATAGAAAGTTATAGCAATTAAATAAAGATGACAATGAAAACATAAAGTCATATTTTGCTTCAAGTCACATCTACTTTCCTTATGAAATAATTTTTATCATACTTTTCTATATCAAGAATTCCAGGATAGACTGATTCAAAAACCAGCTAATAAAATTCATTATAATGACAAATTGAAAAAGAATCTTATGATTGTGTAAATAGACGCAGAAAAACATTTGACAAAATCCTGCAAACTTCCTAATAAAAGCTCTCAACACACTAGGAATAAAATAAATTGTCCTCAACCTGATAAAGGTCATCTGTGAAAAACTACAACTGACATCATGCTAAAGGTAAAAGATGGAATGCATTCACCCAAAGGTCAAGAACAAGACAAGGTGTCTGCTTTTACTACTTCTATTCAGCTTTATCTTGGAGGGTCTCGCCAGTGCAATCGGGCAAGAAAAAAATGAGGAAGAAGCTAATCTATTGGAAAGAGAGAAGTAAAGTGCCATTATTCACAGATGGCATGATCATTTATGTGGAAGGTCTAAAAGAATCTATAAGAAAAAGTCACTAAAACCAGTAAGCAGTTTAACAAGTTTGCAGAGTACAAATCAATATCCTCTGTGTTCCAATAAAATCAACTGTTTCATTAAAATTGGCTGTGTTGGCCGGGCGTGATGGCTTGTGCCTATAATCCCAGCACTTTGGGAGGCTGAGGTGAGAGGATTGCCTGAGCCCACGGGTTCGATACCAGCCTGGGCAACATGGCAAGACCTCACCTCTACGATAAATCAAAAAAAAGTAAGCCGGGCATGGTAGCACGTGCCTGTAGCTCCAGCTACTTGGAAGCCTGAGGTGGAAAAATCACCTAAGCCCAGCAGATCAAGGCTGCGGTGGTCAGGAGCATGCCACTGTCCTCTAGCCTGGGTGACAGAGTGAGACTCTAACTCAAAAAAACAAAAACAAAACAAGCAAAGAAAAAAAATCAACTGTGTTTTCATATATTTGCAACAAATAATTGAAAACTAAAATTAAAGGAGCAATGCCATTGGCAAGAACATCCAAATAATAAATAAATAAGAATAAGTCTGGCCACATATAGGAACAATCTATGCTCTAAAGATTAACAAAACATTGCTGAGAGAAATTATAAAGAACTAAATAAATGAAGAGTTTTATCATGTACGGGGTCAGAGAACTTAACATTGTTAAGATGTCAATTTGCCTGAAACTCTCAACAATCTCAATCAAAATCCCAAATGACATTTTTTGGTAGACATTGAAATTGACACACACACACAAAATTCTGAAATGTCTAGGGAGATGCAGATGCAAAGGCTCGGTAGCAACCAAAACAACTTTGCAAAAGAAGAACAAGGTCAGATAATTGCCTGACTTATTATGAAGCTATAAGTGATTACAGTTATCGGTGTAAATACAGACAAACACATCAATAAAACAGAGTAGAGAGAAATAGACACATAACTATAGGTACAATTGATTTGACAATGGGAAAAGCCAATTCAGTGGATAAAGAATAATCTTTTTGACAAATATTGCTGGAACACTTGGATTTCCGTATGTTAAAAAATTTCAAACTATACCCTCATCATATACAAAAATGAACTCAAAATGGATCATAAATCTAAGCGTAAAACCTAAAACTAAAAAGCATCTAGCTAAAAACACAGGAGAAAATATTTGTGGCATTTGAGTAAGGCAAGGATTTATTTAAGAGCATCAAAGTACAGTCTATAGAAAGAAAAAAAACTTATGAATTGGTCTTCAATAAAGTTGAAAATACCTGCTTTTAAGAGGAAATATATTACTAAGAGAACAGAAACATAAGCCACAGACTGAGAGAAAATATTTTCAAATCACACATCTGTATCCAGAATGTACAAAGGACATGTGAAACTAATGATAAACATATAAACAAGACAAGTAAAAAGGTAGCAAATGATTTGAGCATCCATTTGATCAGACACTTCACTAAAAAAGATCTATTGACAGCAGATAGGTATCCGCAAAGATACTCAACACCATTATTCATTAGGATGATGTAAAGTACAATCATAATGAGATACTACTGCACACATTAAAATGCCTAAAATTTTAAAACCTGACCTTAACAAGGATTGGCAAAGATCTGAAGGAAGTGGAATACTCACACACTGCTGGTGGGAGTGCAAAACCATTGGAAAACATAGATTGGAGGGTTTACAAGGAATTTAACTTACACCTGTCTTGTGCATAAACTGTTCCATGTGTTAGTTCCCCCAACGAAATGGTAGCAGAAATGAACAACAAAAAATTAGCAGAGCTGATGCTTTTTCTTAGAGTAAGATTTTTGTCAAGTAAATCATTTTTAAAAAATTCTTCGCACTTTCTCTTTTACCTGTGCCTCTTAATCTGCCTATCTTCATGGTTCCTTCTCTCATATCCTCCAAATTTGTATGTAAATGCCACCCTGTTATCAAAACCTTCCCTAAAAAAAACTAACGAAAAGGACGCTCCATCCCTATACACTTTACATATCTGCTAATTAGGTACAATTTTACAATGATAACATATCTGATTGCACATCAGTAAACAAGACCAATGTAACCTCTACATCTTCGTGGTGGAGGAGAACTGATAATAATAACATAGGTAATTATAGACTGATAATAATAATGATATAGACTGATGAAGACTAATAATAATAACATAGGTATTTGTTGAATGTAATAAATAACCTAGTCACATGCTGACCCAGATTTGGCTGAAACATTTGGATTTGTCAAGAAGTCTGTGTTAAACATAAATTCATATCCATTATTGTTCATTAATAACCTCACTCAAAGTCTATATAATGTCTTGAAATAGGAGCTCGCAATGAAATAATGTGTAAATACACAAATTCCATGCACAGCATATGTTCAAAAATGACTGATAGAGAAACATGATTGCAAATGTTTCTAGACCAATAGTCTAAATCAGGCCAAGTACAGGAATTGATGAGTGTGATATGGGCCACCCCCACCCCACCCCATTTCAAGGAGATAGAGATTGGTCTCTTCAAAAATGGCTCAGAACCTGGCTTAAAAACATGACTGAACTTTTATTTTAACATTCTTGTTTTTGTCGAACTATTTTGTTTGACATTCTTTGAGATGGAGAAGGAAGAGGAAGAAGGAAGAGCAGTATTGATTTTTAAAAAGCATCATTTTGTGTTTCTGTTGGTAGCAACTCTCTCTGTGTAGACTTGTTTTCCGAGCATCCTCTGAGCCTCAGAAGCAAAAATAGCCGTGGACACAGAGTCTCAACTAAGTTCCCTGGCATGGAATTTTTTATATACATCGTTTGCAACCCGCTGCAGTGATTACACAATGCAGCCCATGACCTCCAGGGACAAGAAAGATGATAGAAAGGCATGTGTGCGCATGGCTCTTCCGCACTTGTGAATGCGATGAATTTGATGCTACCTACTCAGACCTTTGCTGCTGAGAAAGGAGGGGGAAACGCTTGAATTAAGGACGGATTTTTCTTCCTGGATGTGTTGATTTTAATATTACAATAAGTGAGCTAACTGCGGAAATAAGTTTAAATCGTATTTAAACAAGAAAAATAGTTTCTTTTCATGTCAGTGACTTAGCAGGGCACAAGCCCAAGGGAACCCCTTTTATTCCATTTTGGTTTGTAGAAAATTAGTTTGAGTGTGGTGTGAGTGTGTGTGAGTGTGTGTGTGTGTGTGTGTGTGTGTGTGTGTTGAAAATAGAATTATGGCCATCTCATTTCCTCCAGAATTCCACTTTGGGGGAAAATTGAGGTCATGGTCAGATTAAACAATATCTGTTTTTTTTTTCCTAAATCAATGAGTCTCGATCCTTTTTGGGTTACCAATTAAGTTGTGCAAACTCTCCCAGGGCTATAGGTGAGTGGGAAACACAGAATATTTCCATATACTTTCCAGGGACATGGGTCCCTCAGGAAAAAATTCCTGCTTCAGATCTAAAATTCAGTGTACACTAGCAATGCCCGTGATTTATAATTCAACAGCAGAGACAGAAGCAGGAAAGAAAGCTTCATCCTTGAAACCAAAAAGAATGGCCGCTGCGTTTACCTAGAAACTCCCCAAGGCCAAGGGCCTTGTCTTTGATTCCACTTGTTTCCACCTGGCCTGCAGTTATAACAGGCCCTTCCTGCAGCCAGTCTCTGCAAATGAAAGGCCTGAGTAGTACTTTTTAGAGCCGCCCGGTGGCTCTTTCATGTAGGAACAATTCTAACCTGGATCCATCTGGAGGAAGTCACAGTGGGTGACCAATGTCCACTGCTGCTCACTCCACCCTCTTTGCCTCGTGGTCCCCATGCCCACCATTCTCTCTCCTGTTCTGATGAGGGGGGCCTCATCAATCCCAGTTGGAAAGCCTTTTATCGCTCGGTCAATGCTTGGTGGCGTTTGCTTCCCATGCAATCTTAGAAAGAGAGTGTAGCAGGGTGTTTAGACAGCCCATTATGGAAGCATCCTGTCCACCTCAGCCATTCTTCAGGACAGTAGTGTGCAGGGCTGGAGCTCTCATCTCCCCCGCCCCCATGTTGAACCTCTTTGCTGGTTGTGCACAAGCTACCTCAGATTCAAACTCAAAAGGTAAAAGGAGTAAAAAGTGGCAAAAATCAATCTAGAGATTTTTTTAAAATTTGAGCTAGGGTCTCACCCCAGCCCACAATCTTGGCTCACCACAGCCCTGACCTCTAGGGCTCAGGCAATCCTTCTGTCTCAGCCTCCCAAGCAGCTGGGACTACAAGTGCACACCACCACACTCAGCTAATTTTCTGATTTTTTTTTTTGTACAGACGAGGCCCCATTAAGTTGCCCAGTCTGTTCTGAACTCCTTAACACAAGCAATCCTCCAGCCTCGGCCTTCCAGAGTGCTGGGATTATAGGCACGAACCATCAGGCCCAGCCCTTCTGGAGATCTGTAACCATCATGGGCGATCATTGCATCTGCATGGATATGTAGTGTTTACTGTTACTGGTTGTGGTTCCCTCGTATACCTCAACAAGCTGGTTCTGGGAATGAGGCCACATCATCTTTGTACATCAGGAAACGCTCCACCCTCAAAGGAAGCTGTGAGCAAAACCACTTCTCACCGGTCAAACTCTCTCCTCGTGGGGCACCAGACTGTTACGTTCATGCTGGTCCAGCTTAGACACAGAGAAGCCCATTCTCAGTCTTCCGTTCTGCTCAGCTTTACTTCCTGGATGTTGACTTCGCTGGTATATCCGAACCAGTTTCTAAACCTTTTCTATGAGGTCTTTTTAATTTTCCTCAGTGAGAATTAATCTCTATATCCTCCATGTTCCCAGCTTCCATTTGCTCTGTTTTTGCATCTCTATCTCACATCATCTTTTCCAGAAGAGACACAGGGTCTTGGCCACAGGGTCAGAGCCTGAAATGACAGGATTCTATAACCTCAGGAGCAGCGGCAGTGAGAGAAGAATAAGGAGCTACCGCGAAGGGACATTAACCACCTGACTGACTGACATTTTTATAAAGTACATCATTGTTCAGACATGTGGGCTTATCTTGCCAGAGACTCTGTAAGAGGCTGCCTCTCAGTGTAGCTTTTCTGAAGAGGAAAGAGGAAGAATATGAGAACACTGGCCTTTTATCTTTCCTTGCCAAATTCCTAACTAAGAAGCCTGAGCAGCTTTTTATTAGCTCATCCTGTATAGTGTGGTTTACTTTTCAACCTGACTCTGGCATAACATCACATAAGAGGTAAAGAAGGAAAATAAAGGTGATGCATGGCTCTATAAAGCTGCTTTTTGGCAAGGTTGGACACCTATTCTCTGTGAAGTTTGCCACCACCTAAAAAGATCCATCGATCGATCAAGAAACTTAACTCCCTTATTATTCCTCAAGCAGTCCATTTCCAGTACTGCTTTTAAAATGTCTTAGACGGAAGAATTGCCAGAGCCCAGCAGGTCGACGCTGGGGTGGCCGTGAGCATGCCACTGCACTCCAGCCTGGGCAATGGAGTGAGACTCCAACTAAAAAAAATGCCTTAGCTAGCTCTTGCTAACTCACTACCAGTCAGGAAATCTTTGAATCTGCTTGGAGATACCCCACCATCTTGGACCAAACCAATGTCGATCCCTCCTACTGATTTATAGTTTTCTGTACCTTCTGTTTTCCTAGAATGTGTATAACCAAGCTACAATTCACCCATGGTGGGTACACGTTCTCAGGACCTCCTGGGGATGGGTGGTGCAGGCTTAAGTTCATTCACATTTAGCTCAGAATAAACCACCTTAAATATTTTACAGAGTCTGGCATCCTTCATCAATACTTACATTCTCTAATTCCATCTATCTTGGTGAAAAGTCCTCCCCATAAGGCAATATTTATCCCTACACTTTCAGGGTGGGCATGTGTGACTCTCAGAAGAACCCGGGAAAAGCTGAGACAGGTGGAAAGGTGTGAGGCCCTCACATGAGTCATGGGGCCACTGGGTTGGGTCCATGAGAAGGTGGTTGGGAACCACACATGGTGATGCATTGTGGTGGTAGCAGCTGTGGCTGGACCATAGACCAAAGACCCCATGAGCGGGTCCCTTGATGTTCTGCTATGGTGTCCAGTGGACACAAGTACACAAGTTCCATCTCCTATGGCCTCTCATTAAGTGAGCATATTATAAATGTATTCCAGATGAAGAATTCCAGAATCTTCAAGTAGGAAGGGAACTTGAGTCTAATCTACATCCTGACCTGGGAGTTTCTCCTGTGGTGTCCTAGACACAGTCATCTAGACCAGAATTGGAGAGTGAAAGTTCTCCCTAAGACCAACCATCTACTGCTGGGGCCTAGAATCATTAGAAAGCCTCCACTTACTAAGCCAACAGCTGTCTCCCTGCAGGCCTCAGTTGACTGTACAGTTATTCAGTTATGGAGAACAAGGGTATTCTCTCTGCTGCCTGTCAGTCCTCTGTGTGTTTGTGGAGTATACTTTTCTTTTTTAAGAAATTTATTTTAAAATTGTGGGGTACAGTTAAGTGTTAAGTATACAAATATTCATTGTGAAGGTACTCTTGTTGATGAGGTGTGCCCCCCCTCCCCAGGCAGCAATCGACTGCTGTTAATCCCAGCTCCCTGCCTCCACCCCCCAGTTTCCCACCTGTCAATCCTTTTCTTATAGTATTACGGAGTATACTTTTCTAGGCCAGAAATGTCTAGGCTTCAGAATGAATAGCCTACAACCCTAACACACGCAATGCTGAATAAAAGAATCCACATATAAGAAAGTATACGTGGTGTATGGTTCCATTTCTATCAAATACAAACACAGCCATGGCTACTCTATATGCAGAAGCCCTTGGTGGGGGTCAGAATGAGAGATGGGTCCATGAAACAGATGTCTGGGTGCCACTAATGCCCTGATCCCTGACCTGGGTGCTAGCTATTCGGTTGTGCTGGTTTGTGAAGTTTAACAAATCACCCACCTAAGCTGTGTGCTCTTTCTGCATGCATATTTTACTCACTATTTTCTTTTAACATCATGTTGTCAAACATTACTTTGTTTGCTTTCTCTTTTTTTGTTTTTGTTTTCTTCTTGTTGTTTTTGTTCTCTTCTTTGTTTTGTGGGGGGGTTCTTTTTTTAAAATTTTTTATTTTGAATATGTGGGATACAATTCAGGGTTAGGTATACAAATGTTAATTATGCAGGTATGCTTATTGATGAGGTGTGCCCCCCTCCGCTGGCAATTTCCCATTATTGCAATCCCTTTCTTACAGTATTATGAAGTTGTTCAAGGTCTGCTTATGAATGAGAACATGTGATACTTGGTTCTTTGTTTCTGTGATGGATGCCTCAGTTATAGCCTCTAAGTCCATCCAAGTTGCTGCAAAGTTCATAATTTTGTCCTTCTTTATGGCTACATATATTCCATCACGTATATGTACCACATTTTTTTTATCCAGTTCTCTTTAGATGGGCAGCACAGTTGGTTCCATGTTTTTGCTATTGTGAATAATACTATGATAAACATACTTGTGCAGGTATCTTTTGCATAGAGTGATGTAAGTTCCTCAAGATATATTCCCAGTAGGGGGATTGTGGGGTCATATGGAAGGTCGATTTTAAGATCTTTTAGGAATCACCACACTGTTTTCCACTGAGGCTGTACTAGTTGTCACTCCCACCAACTGTGTAGAAGTGTTCCCTTTTCACTTCTGTTGTTTTTTGAGTTGCTGATGATGGCCATCCTCACGGGAGTTAGGTGGTATTTCAGTGTGGTTTTAATATGCATTTTTTTGATGACTAGTGAGGCTGAGCATTATTTCATGTATCTGTTGGCTGCTCGTATGTCTTCTTTTGAGAAGTGCCTATTCATATTTTTTGCCCATTTTGTAATGGGGCTGTTTGTTTTTTTTTTCTTTTCAGCACATCTGAGTTCATTGTAGATCCTAGATGTTAGGCCTTTGTCAGATATACAGTTGGCAAATATTTTTTTCCCATTCTGTGGGTTGTCTCCCTGCTCTCTTGATGGTTTCTTTGGCTTTGCAGATGCTTTTCAGTTTGATGATGTCCCACTTGTCTATCTTATCTCTTCTGGTCTGGGCATATGGGGTTTTGATCAGGAATTGGTTGCCAATTCCAATTTCCATAAGGGTGTCTTCAACATTTTCTAAGATTCTTATAGTTTGAGGTTTTATGTTAAGGTCTTTGATCCATTTAGAGTTGGTTTTTGTGTGAGGGATAGGTAGGGGTCCTGTTTTAATCTTCTGCATGTGGTCAGCAAGTTTTCCCAGCACCATTTACTGAATAGATTCTCCTCTCCCCAGTGGTTGATGGTGGAGGCTTTGTTGAAGATGAATTGGTTGAGTAATTGAGGGTTTGCTTCCCTATTCTGTTCCATTGGTCTATATGCTTGTTCTTGTACAAATACCAGACTGTTTTGATTATTGTAGCTTTATAATAAAGCTTAAAGTCTGGGAGCATGATGCCTCCCGCTTTGTTTTTTTGTTTTGTTTTGGGTTTTTTGTTGTTGTTTTTTGCTGAGGATTTTTTTTGGCAATTCGTGGTCATTTATGTTTCCATATGAATTCCTGTATTGTCGTTTCCAGGTCTAAGAATACTGCTGGTAATTTAATGGGTATTGTGTTAAATCTGTAGATTGCTTTGGGTAAGATGGACATCTTAACAATGTTGATTCTTCCAATCCATGAGCATGGAATATTTTTCCATTTGTTTGTCATCTTTGATTTCTTTGAACAGTGTTTTGTTGTTTTGTCAAACATTACTTTTATGATATAGTGACCATTATCTTTTCATCTTCTGTATTGTCTGTTGTATGACATCTAGCTTACAATATGACCTCTTGGGTAGCACCAAGTACTGACAGCAATGTGGTCTCAGTCTCAAATGATATAGAACATTTTCCATAGAAATAGATACTAAGTCTCCATCGATGTCACCTTAAATGACTTTGTAAGTTTGACTATTTTTCAAAATAGCAGGCTTGTAACTTTTAACAACTTTTTTCCTTAAATTTTTCCATGTAGTTATCAAGAAACTAAGCATATGGTAAAAACATTCATGAAACACAGCAGGAAATTCGGTGACTGACATACAAATATTTCAGAACAATGTGAAATGAAACACTGGGTTTTAAGTGTTACAGTTTTATCTTACGATTTTCCATCTTAAACATTACCTTTCTACCTTGATTCTGCTTTAAAAACAACTTGACCAATCCTAATATATCCATGTGATGGGATTTTATTCAGGTACTATAATGGCATATAAAAAGTTTTCAATATAAAAAATATACATGTTAATAAGCACCCTTGAGAAGCACAGAATTTTAGCACAGGACACAGACAAGTGAGCAGGCAATTACTCTGTTATGTGACTGCAACTACAGAGGTGTTCGTTCTCATGGGTCTTGGGACATCATAAGAGGGCCTTTCACCTGGTTTCTGGGCAGGTTTGGAAAAGGGGCATCCAATGGAGTTAGGTAATGACTGGGCCAGGCAAAGTTGGCCTATGAGAGTTTGCTATCACACATGCAAATTTCTAAAGATAAGAGAGAGAGGACCTGGAAATGGTCAAATGCTGGTGGAAGAGCTAAGCAGAGAGGGAGGAGAAAAATGCTGGAAGAGTAAGCAAGAATTGGACCCTGGCAGCTATGGGGAACTGCAGAGGGTTTCTGAGAAAGAGTGGTTTGGTTTTTCAATAAAATGTGCAGGCTACAATCTTAGGAAGGGGGGGTGGCTAGAGAGAGGCACCGAGGCCACCTAGGTCTTGCAGCATTTGCAGTGAGAGGCTGTATTGATGTGAATTGAGCTGCTTGTACTGAGGATGAAGAAGAGAAGTGGCGAGTATTGAATGGGAGATCACCTGTTGGCTCTGGTGTCACTACAGGTGGGCGGTGAGGATGGTGACAGCCCAGGGACAGTTCCTGGTTCCTGGCTTGTAGAAGTGGGAGTGATTCATGATGCCCCAAGACAGAGATCACATGATGCTTGGGGCAGCTGCATGCTGTGCAATCTCACACCTGTGGGACACCTGCAGGGAGACTCACAGTGGGCAGCTGGGTCTTGGGATCAGAATCTCATGACAGGAAATGGGTGATGGTTACAGACTCAGACTCAGGAGTTATTGATATAATCCTGGATGATTTGATCTATGTAAGGAGAAGACTGTCATGCAATGATAGAAAGGGAGAAGCGAAGGCAGAAGCTGAACTTCTCATGAACCTAGAATTCATAGAATGAGCAGCAGAGGTGCCCACCCTGAAGGCTGAGCCCTGGAGGAAGGAGGACAATGAGACAAGTGTGGTCTGGAACAACAGAGCTTTCCATAGATGAGAGGTGATACCAGGGATGAGTGTGCGGGATGATTGGGGATAAGGTTGCCCCCAGGGTCCTTGCACTCTTGGCCTGCAATGGGAGGGGCAGCTCTGATGATCTCTGAAGTGCTTTCAGGGTCACTGTTCCATTGTCATGGACAATAAGTCCTGGACTCTGTTTAGATGGCTGATCTTACTAATCTCCTTATCAGATTATTACTGTCTTGAATATGCTTTCTCCTTCTTTTGTAATATGGACAGGCTGAGAAATTTCAAACTCTTTAAGGTCTGCTTCCCTCTTGATTAATAATTTGGTTTTCAAATCATTTCTTTTTTTATCACATTTTACTATAAGCAGTTGAGAGAAAACCAGGTCACTTCTTGGACACTTTGTTTAATTATTTCCTGAGACAAATGCCCAGTTTTGTCACTTGCAAGTCCTACCTTTCACAAATACTAGAACACAAGCATCATCCAACCTAGTTATTTACTACTTGATAGCAAGTATGTTTCCCCCAGTCATCCAATAACACGTTTCTCATTTCCTTCTAAGGCCTCATCAGAATGGCCTTTACTGTTCATATTTTTACCAACATTTTGTTCATGATTACTTAAGCATTCTCTAAGACTGAGATTTTTTATGTAGTATTTCTCTTCCCCTCCTTCTGAGCCCTCATCAGAATCACCCTCAATGATCTGTTTGCTGCAATGTAGGTTTCTCCAGCAGGCACCTCAAATCTCTCAGCCTCTGTCCATTACCCAGTTCCAAAGCTGCTTCCACATCTGTAGGCATTTGTTACAGCACACCTCCACTTCTTTATACCAATGTCTGTCTTAGTCAGAATTCTCCAGAGAAACAGAAACAATAGTGGGGTGTGGGGGGAGAATTTTTTATGAAGGATTGGCTCATGCAATTATAGAGGCTGGAAAGTTTTACAATCTACTGTTTGCAGATTTGGGCGGCAGGCCCAGGAAAGCCTAGATGGTTCCAATCCAAGCTCAAAAGCCTAAGAACCAAGAGAGTCAATGATGTAAGTTTGCAGTCTGAGATTGAAAGCTCATAAACCAGGAGTGCTGCTGTCCAAGGTAGAGAAGACACTTGTCCCAGAAGAGTGAACTTGCCCTTCCTCTACCTTTTGGTTTTGTGGGGTTCCTCAGTGGATTCAGTGGTGCCCACCCACAGTGATGAATGCAATCTTCTTTACTCAGTCTACTGCTTTAAATGATAATCCCTCACAGAAACGCCCTTACAGACGCACTCAGAAATCATGTTTTTTGTTTGTTTGTTTTTTGTTCTTTAGCTATCTAGGGGTCCTTTACTGCAGCCAAGTTGACTTATGAAATTAAACATTAGCGAGTATGGTGGCTCATGCCGATAAACCCAGCACTTTGGGAGGTTGAGGTGGGAGGTTTACTTGAGTCCAGGAGTCTGATGTCATAGTGAGCTATGATCACATCACTGCACTAAGCTTGGGCGACAAAGTGAGACCCTGTCTGTAAGAACAATTAAGAATAAACACCACAGAAAATGCCCCCAGCCCTGCCATTGGCCAGCTGAATGGCTTTGGGGAAATTGTTCAAGCTCTCTGTGCATCAGTGCTCTCACCTGGAAAGGGTTGACATGGTAGAATCACCTCGTGTGGTTTGTCATGAAAAGGGCTTGGGGGAATACTAGAGCTGCATTCCTCGGTATAGCCTGGTAGGCGCAGACCTCGGCTGCATTAATCCTTCATTTTTTTTTTTTTTGAGAAAGCAGGAGTTTATTAAGAAGATAGAAATCTCCCTCAGCAGGAGGGGACCTGAAAGAGGGTTGCCCGATCCTCCATTCTTTTGACATCTTACAAAAGCACATTTGTGCCAAAGGATATCTGGAGGCACCAGGACACCGTGCACCAACTGGGGAACTATCCACCTATCGCTCTCTGTCTTATGGGGCAAGGTGTCCGTCCAACAGGAGGTTGACTATGGGTACAACACTTCCTACTATGGGGAGGAGTCAAAGCACTACCTCTGTCCTTGCCTGACAATCCAAAGAAAGCTTCCCAGGCCATTCTTGCTTCCATATGGCAGTTATGGAATGAAATAAGAAAAAGTCAATGAGTCATTTAGTGTGTCCATTGGGTAGAATAATTTCTTATTATCTACCTTAGTTATTATTTTAGCACATTCACAGACTTTATTCCAATTTTGGTTACATGAAGAATCAGTAATTTAATTTCCATTTTTTCAGAGGAAAAGACGGAGGTTCCAAGAAGCCATGTTTTCCCAAGCTCCAGCTAAGCTGGTGTTTCAATATGGTGACTGACACTTGACATGCTCAACAAATAACAACTGAACTGAGCTGGCAACTAAGCCATCCAGCCAGTACTAGTGGCAAAATAGGCAGAGAAACCCTGACTTTCTGACTCCAAGTTGAGTACTTGTCTGTCTTGCCACAATTGTTTCACCCCACAAGCCTCGTCTCCCTTACTCTACTCTTCCGATTTCTCCTCAGACTTCAGAATAGCCCTTGAAGTCCATCTCCATTGTTCTCTTGATCACTGAGATGTGAAAAAATGGGTGTGTATAGTGCTTCCCAAACAAAGCCACAGTGTGTTCTTACAGAAAATCTCACTGACATTCTGTGGCATCCTACTGAGAAATGCTAGAAGAACATCAACATCATTGGCTCACGCTTTTCCACAGACTCGTTCCTCTGGTTTGTTCTGCTTGGGCTTATGGTGATCCATCCCCTTCTTTTAACTAGCCAAGAAAAGCATCAGCTGCTCTCCCCTGCAGCCCATTTAGTGTGGAGAATTTCTCTTTTATAGCATGTGCTCCTCTGTGGTCCCACTGCCAGCTGCCTTCTGCTTTTTATGTCTGTTGCCTGCACTCCTAGCTTTTAAATTGTTAGTGGGCCTTAACATTAGGCACTGAGTCACAGCTGGTTAGTCTTCAAATCACTAGTCAGTGTCTCATGAACCTTAATTCCCTATTTGCTAAATAGGAAGCTCCTGGATTGTTCTTCTCTGGAGGAGTCATGACTCAATGTGTTGCTGTAACCCTGAAAAAAAATCCTCAATAGCATTTAGCTATCTTAAAAGGGCAAATAGAAAAAGCAGGATGGTAATTTCAAGCTATAGAAATATTCCTTTCCAATGCTCCTGAACTTTAAGAAATAGTTTTTCCCTGAAATTGAGAAACTGGATTAAGTGCAAGGTGAACTTGCCCTTGTAAAGTTATGAGCTTGTCTTCTGATTACATCTTATTTAAGTGATAAAACTTGTTCTAGAAAGAGCTACCTACATAGGTTGGAAATCACATATGGGTGACACATCTGCTTCCATAATACTATCTTTTATTGGCATTTTTTTCAAAAAAGTATTCTTGAATTCTATCACTCTGTCAAATCCAATACCATACACACAGTGAAGTGTAAAATGAAAAAGAGATTTGTTTCTTTGGTGTGTCAAAAATCAAAATTAAAGAGCCCTTGTATTCTGTAACCAAACAATAGAAGTGGGATATTCTGCCTAAAGCAAGGAGATAGAGGAATTCTGGAATAACAGTGAAAGAAATAATAATATAATTGTGATGAACAGATGTTTCAAGTTCAGACCAATAAATACCTCAAGTTAGAGATTTTAGAAGTCATCTTTAAGATAATTTTTGTGTGTGTGTCGAGGTCTTACTCTGTTGCCCAGACAGTACAATGGCACGATCAAGGCATACAGCAGCCTCAAACTTCTGGGTTCATGTGATCCTCCTGCCTCGACCTCCTGAGTAGCTACAGGCATGCCCCATCACAACCGGATAATTTTTGATGTTTTGTGGAAACGAGATCTCACTATCCTGTCTAGTCTCAAACTCAAGCAATCCTCCCACCTTGGCCTCCCAAAGAGCTGGGATTATAGACAGGAGCCACTGCACTTGGCTTCAGGTGATTTAGACATCTATGTGTAGGTGTAATTGTGTGTATATGTGTGTACTTCAATTATAGTGAGTGAAATTTAAACAGAGAAATTAATGAAGTTTGAACTAGTGAATGTTTCTTTAAAAAAATATAAATGACATTGGCTGATATTTTAACAAGGAGCTTTAATTTATTATTTTAACTAGCATCTATCAGTTGTTGACAAGCCACTGGATAATTTGAATATGCTTGAGGGAACCTGGAAAGAAATTGCTAGCTTAGGACTGCAAATTTATTTGCACAGTTATTTTGCTAGCAATGTCTTTCTTCCCTGACAGTACCTAGATTAATCCTGTTGAATAATAAAAAATTATAAATTAGCAGACAGTGGTCAAAACATTACTGCATTTGTACATTAAGATAAACTTTGGGGAGGGGTGGGGAGGTGGGCAAAAAGAAAAGATAAACTTTTATCATATAAACACATTTGATTTTTCTCAAAATAACCAACCTATTTTTGTGTATGTGTGAGAGCGAGAGAGAGTGAGAGAGAGAGGGAGGGAGTGTGTGTGTGTGTGTGTGTGTGTGTGTGTGTGTGTGTGTGTGTGTGTGTGTCTAAGAGTCTAAATGTCTCTGGGCATCATAGAAATTCAATACAAATACAAAAGACAGTGAGTGAAGAGAAAGCAACAGCTACCCCCACACACTGCCAATGCCTACATTCTTAAACCTCCTCCTACTTTATATCATTTTCTAACTTTCTGGTTCATGTCAAAATGTTCCTTTTTAATACATGTTTATCAGCATTCTAACATTATTCCTTGTAGGAATACAAGTGTTTACTAATTTTTTTTAAACAAAGAAAGTCATGCTGAATACATTTCTGTCTCAAGGTTAGCATGACATTGTTTTATGGCAGGCATTGGTTATTTCAGATGCCATGAGCTCCGTGTCATGACAGAGTTACTAAGGGAACAATACATGGTTCAGCACACCCAAGTAATAGTCTAAGTGTCAGGTAGTAACTTGCATTCTAGAAATTTGCACATTTATTATTAAGAATGTTAAAAGGAGCAGTGGAAGATGAAAATTGGTGGGAAAGGAGATGGTGCCAGGTTTGCTCTCTTTAGAGAACTTTTTAAAATTCACCACAGGTTACTCCTCTCTCGTGTGCTCACATCACGGAATATCAGCCTCTGGAGACTTGTTTTTAGAGAATTGTCTCGTTTTGCTGAATAGGTATGCCCTTAACTGTCTGGAGGTATGACAAATACATGACTTTGATGCCATGCATGCATTAAGTGAGGTTGACATTGAAAGTAAACTTGAGGTAACTTTTTAATACAAGGAGTAATCCAACCCAAGTTGATGTTTTTAACAGTTTAGATATTCAGAGACAACAGATTTTCTTAAAGCAAGACTCTTATAATTGTGCTATTTCTTGAGTAGTCTCTGATAAGTCCTTCATGAGTATACACGATGTAGCTAACGAGATCCTGCTGGGCAACAATGGAGTGAGTGCTGTGCACCTGTCTATGTCTCCTTTGGCTCCAATCTCCGAGGTTCAGAACTCTTGAGGAATTCCAACTGTCAGATGCAGACCATATGTACTCAGTGCCACACAGTGGACTAAAGAGCTTTCCGAAGTTTTGCCTAATCCTCCCAACATTCTGTGAGCAGGTGTTGCTCTACCCACAGTCTAGCTGAGGAAAGTTGAACTCAGATAACACGAAGAGGCACAGCGAATTTGTGGACATCAGGGACACCTGTGTGGCTGGGCCCAGTGAATGAAGGGGAACAGGTGGGAGATGACGTTAGTGAGGTAAGCAGCAGCCACAGAAAGGAGTCTGGATGTCATTCTGCATGATTATTTTCATACTTGAAAGCAGAAATGCATGTCAAGGCATTAACATTTTATTCGGTCAAACATTGTCTAGATGAACCAACATCTTTACCCAGTTTTATTGTTCACTGTTGCTTCCAACATCCAATTTCTTCATTCTGAATTCGATTTCCTTGCCACTGATTTCTTTTAATGACTGGAAGCCGCTCCATGAGATTGTGTTAGTGATCATTTCTCCGTGTCTGGACTTTTCTGATTCTTAAATTGTCAGTTACATGCCTTCAGCCTTTGACGAAAACCGCTTTGGTGACTGAAGGAGACCATGATGTCAGTTGCGTTGTCACTGCCTTGTGAGTCTCCTCTCCTTTCTCTGTTTGCCTTCAAGGCTTTTCTTCTGCTCCTGGAGGTTGAGGCCTTGCATAGCAATATGTTTATGTGTGCAGGTTATTTATCTATTCTGCTGGCATTTGGGGAGCGTTCCTCAACATGTCTCTATTCAGATCTGAGAAGTTCTTTGTCACTCCTCCTTGGAAAATGGACTCTGTCCCCAAATTCTACTAGAAATGTGTTAAAACTTCTTCCATTAAGCAGCATTCTGTTCTACATGTTATTCCTACTAATAATATAAAGGTCATACATTCCTTTGCAAATCTTTTTCAGGGTTACACTCAAAAATTTAACATATATTTGAGTTTTTTTTTAAATGTAAGTTAATCGTGATCTCTGTATTCCTCAAGAGCAAAGGCTGTCGCTTAGATGGATGTACTTTCACCTTATGTAACACTGTTGCCTGATTTCTCAGTTCCTTGTTTTCTTCATGGCGCACAAGCAATCACAGGTAATAATTACTATTTTTATTGCTTCAAATAGTTGAGACTTATTTAGATTTATCAGCTATTCTTTTTGCAGTTAATTCTGGCTTCAGTTTTCTTTTATCTAAAGTCACGTTCTCTTTTTTCTTTTACAGAAACTTAGTTAATAGTGTGAAATTCCAGCCGGGCTCAGTGGCTCAGCCTGTAATCCCGCGCCTTTGGGAGGCTGAGGTGAGTGAATTGCCTGAGCCCGCGGGTTCGAGACCTGCCCGGGCAGTGAGACCTCATCTCTACAATAAATCAAAAAATCAGCCGGGCCTGGTAGCACATGCCTGTAATTCTGGCTACTCAGAAGGCTGAGGCGGAAGGATCGCCGGAGCCCAGCAGGTCGAGACTGCGGTGGCCGGGAGCGGCCACAGCACTCCAGTCTGGGCGACAGCGTGAGACTCCAACTCAAGAAAAAAAAAATAGTGTGAAATTCCCCAATTTTCTTCTGAAAATAACATTATGTATATAAGAGTTTAACTGGGCACAGAACTCTATGAAAAGTTTGTTTTTCCTCAGTACTTTGAGAATTATTTTGCTGTCACAAGACTTTTATTGTTAATATTAATAAGTACCATGTCAGGCAGATTTTCACTCTATAAGTAAAACTTTTTTCTATGAGTCAAATTCAAGATTTTTTTTTAAAGTTTGTGGTTTTCCTATGATAGTCTAAATATGTATATTTTTTATTTATACAGTTGGATTTATTGAAACTTCCACTTAAAAGAATTTACATTTTTCCTTAATTCTAACAAAAATTCTAGCCATGATATTTTGACTAGTTCTTTTCTCCCATTCTTTCTATTTTCCCTTCTGGAATTTTGATTACATTTTATGTTGTTGAGCAATCAGTTTACCCTTCATTCTGTTAAGCATACGTACACACACACACATATACATACACACATACATACACACATATGCACATATATGTTCTATGTTTCTGTTTATTTAAAAACAGTTATTCATTGCTCATGTCTCTAAAGCATTTCATGAGTAGCATTTCATTTAGTCCTTAAAATAACCCTTGATGTAATACTGAGTAAATCCTTAGGATGCTCAGTCTTACCGTTCTCTACCTCTCTCTCTGCTTTGTATAACCTCTTCATCCCCTCATTCACTCAACCTTCCACTTCAGTATGTTAGTAATTTTTCATCTCTGCCTGGCATGTAGTTGCATCCTGTGCTTTTCTTGCATGTTGAGTCCTTGTTTTCATGCTTTCAATTATTTTAAATGTTCTTCTCTCATCATTTCCCCCAGAGGTTTTATCATCTGAAGTCTTGGACACCTTACCCTGATTGGTCTGTGTCTCTTCGTCCTTGTCCTAGCAGATTGTCTCCCTTATGTGTTGGATTGTCAAGTCATCTTAAGTGGGAGTTATATCTGGTGACCTTGGTAGACTGGGCCTCAGGTGAGTCCCTGAAGTGTGGTCTGTGTTTCTCTTGTGGTTGCCAAAGTGTTATTCTGTTGTGTGGCATGTTGATGCCAATTCATCACCTTTGGGTGTAGGTGACATGCATGCATCCCACCTGGTTGGCAGGCCCGTGTGATAGGCTCTCTGGAAGCAATTTTTTCCTTCCAAGACCCAGGTCTAGGCAAGAAAACTAACCTGTTTGCTTTCTAAACTGATCTGCATTTTTCTTCTCCACCTTTTCACTGAATTTGTAGTCCTGCAAGGATCATGATTTAGTACCCTTGTATAGCCCCATGACTTTGTTTATACAGCTTGATCGCCCCCACACCTTGCCTTACCATCTCATCTCCTGTGTCTGACTGCAAGTTACAGCAATGGTCACTCCCTGCATCCTTTTTTCCAAGGCTTTCCCAGATTTTGGCATTACTGGACATTTCTCTGGTTTTCCTGATACATGTTCCATACATTTAAAAGTATATCTACCATAATATACACACAGTCCCTATCTATTTCTTAGACAATTTTCAGGCAGTACAGCATAGCTAAATAATAACAATGTGAACTCTGAAGTCTCCTGTCTTGGTTCAAATCCCAATCCCACTACTTAGAAGATGTATGAACTCTGGACAGTTGTATAATTTCTCCCTGCTTCAATTATATCATTTGTAAACTGGAAATGTCACTGTTGCTTGTCTCATAGGGTAAGTAAGAAAGAAGTAAGTTAACATTTGCAAATTGTTTAGAGTCATTTTCAGACTCTGTGTAAGTGGTAGCCATGGTTATAACTGTTAGATGTCCAGGTTTTCATAAGGTTGGATTTCCAGAAATACATGTCCCTTTCTATGTAATTTTAATAAGTATGCTTTCAACTGTGCTTTCTAAAAATCAGTTCAACTCTGTTTAAGAAAAGTTTCACTTGACACTCATGGCTATATACATACATTGTCTTGTTGTAATGTGTAATTTCCACACAAGACTTGCATAGACCCATGGCTTTGATTACACAAACTGGTCATTCCCATGTCTGGTTGATATTATGATCTCCATCTAGAAAATAAGAAAAGTAGAGAAGCAGGTAACTCTCAGACCCTTGGTGCTGATTGAGGCAAATTCCAATCAGGCCAATTCCAAAGTCCTTGCTCTCCCATTTATTTTGTGAACAGACATTCTTATCTTTAGCATTTGTGGCTGTCTCTGCTGATGACGCATTTTTGTACCTTAAAACACTAGGTACACTGGCTCCCAATACCCTCTTATCCGTGTGCCTGAATTGTATGTTCAAGGACAAGAAGAGGCGCTATGCAGGTGCTGAAACTGAAGATCTAAACTTCCTGCAGAATGTTGATCATTATGTGCCCTGGGAGGGCAGACGAAATACATTATGATTCTAGAGTTATCATCATAACTGAGAAAAAAAAATCTAAGCAGGCGTCAGAATCACCCAACACTTTGACTGCACTCAGGCTTTTCTTGCCTTACCAGAGCTGAATACAATGAAATATGAAAAAAAAAAAAAAAAATATATATATATTATTTTTGAGTTGGAGTCTCACTCCATCGCCCAGACTGGAGTGCAGTGGCTGCTCCCGGCCACTGCAGCCTCGACCTGCTGGGCGCCAGCGATCCTTCCACCTCAGTCTTCCAAGTAGCTGGAACTATAGGCGCACACTACCATGTCCAGCTAATTTTTAATTTATTGTAGAGATGAGGTCTCACCAAGTTGCCCAGGCAGGTCTCGAACCCGCGGCCTCAGGCAATCCACTCACCTCAGCCTCCCAAAGGCACGGGATTACAGGCTCAGCCACCAATAGCATCAGCAAAGCCCCATCAAAGATCTCCCACCTGCTCCACTTCTCAACTGAGTACACCTTGAAGAGAATAGTGAAGATATATCTACCATAATATACCCAGAAAGCTAGCAAAAACATGATGCTTGGCGACCTTCTGAAGTTCTTTCTTCCCAATCTGAAAATAAATTCCAAAGAGGTTGCTCTAGTTTGCATTCCCACCAGCCGTGTAGAAGCCTTTCTTTTTCTTCACATCCTCGCCAGTATCTGTTGTTGTTTGTTTTATTAATGATGACCATTCTTACTGGAGTTAGGTGGTATTTCAATGTGGTTTTGATTTGCATTTCTCTGATGATGAGTGAGACTGAACACTTTTTCATGTGTCTGTTGGCTGCCCGTATATCTTCTTCTGAGAAGTGTCTATTCATGTCTTTTGCCCACTTTTTAAAGGGGTTGTTTGTTTTTTCTCCTTTCGGCACGTTTGAGTTCCTCATGGAACCAACCATGTTGCCCATCGAAGCTGGACTGGATAAAGAAAATGTGGTACATATACACACTGGAATATTATGCAGCCATAAAGAAGGACAAATATATGGACTTCGGCAGCAACTTGGATGGATTTAGAGTCGATTATACTAAGTGATCTATCACAGAAACAAAGAACAGAGTACCATATGTTCTCACTCATAAGCAAACCTTGAACAATTATAAGACTATAAGAAAATGTTTGACAGTAATGGGAAACTATCAGAGGTGGGGATGGGATTGGCAGTTGAGGGAAACTGCTAGGGGAAGGAGGGGCATATCTCATCAACAAGGGTACCTGCATAATCAACGTTTGTATACCTAACCCTGAATTGTACCCCACATCTTTATAATTTTAAAAAAAAAAGAAATTCATGGCCGTTGGAGCTGGAACATATGGTTTTCTGCAGAAAGCACCCTTTGGAACGGCGACAGAATCTCTGGGCTGCTGCGTCTGGCATGTCAAGTGCCCCGAGAGAACCAAGCCCTGAGCATTGTTCCACCTCCCTCAACTGTCCTGGGTAGAATTGCTTCATTTTAGAAGAGCTGACCAAAATTTTTCACAAACATCTTAAAGTGAACTTTTGGAATTCAATCTGCTAGAGAGAACTGGTTGTATTAATATTTATTTTGTTCCAATATTTTCCTTTGAACTCTTTTCTCTCTCCTAGGAGGGAATTACAATTTCATTCAGTTTTGTTTGCAGGAGCGTAAAGAGGCATTAAAAATTAATCGCAGGATTGAAAAAGACCTTTCCATCTGAATTTCTTCCTCTCATTATTCCCAAAGTGTTCTGGAGGCTTCTATTTCTGGCGCTGTTCTCTGTCTTCGGCTGCTGACAGGTTTCAGCCAGATTGGATGGACTCCTTCTCCAAGGAGAGGATTCAGGTTGGGGTCGGCTGGTGAGGTGTGAAGCTGTCCTGCAGGAGAGGCAGGGTGGCGAGGAAACAGATGGGAGGCTGCCTGGGGCTGCGGCACTGGAGACCATGGGTGGGCATATTCCCTAAGGGTTTTGTATTTTGTTCTTCGTGCTTTCCTTAGTGAAAACTCTCTGGTTTCATCACAGCATTGCCCCACAAATATCCCTCACTCCAGTGTCTTCCCCAGACCTAAACACAACTGTCCCAACTCGCCTTGTCCTTCAAAGCTTTTTGTCCTTGTCACACGCACTCTGCTATCTTATTCTACTTTGCAGGAAATATTTTTTCATCCTATATAACATGTTCTTAGAAATACTTGGTTCATTCATTTACACACACACACACACACACACACACACACAATAATATATGTAGTGATTCTTCTTCCATATTTTAACAAGTTCAGAATAGGTTGTTATGGTGATCTTCAGTAAAGGAGATACAAAAAAAAGAGATTTTTTTGTGCATTCTTGGCACAGTCCTGTTGATATGAGTTTCCTGCTAGACTTGAACTCATAGGGGAAGCACTGATTCTTAGACCCTAGTGAATTGATTGGATCCAGCACTAATAAGCAGCAAAAACAAAGACTTCAATCCATATACAGCCAGTACCTGGGTTCCTTTGGGGGAAATCAAGAAGGAAAATGGAGCAGAGAGCACAAAGCCACGTAGTACCAATATTGTGAGCCAGAGATATCTGTGTTTCCTTTCTGGTTGTTTAAATATGCTGTCTAGACACATTAGGCTCTAATCTCATTTTCGCTGCTCTGCAGTATTGCAAGCTGTGGCTCTTGCTGAGAAGCTGTCTGCCATTCTCTCTGTTCTGAATAGAAACTGAATAAGACACATGGAAAGTGATGTGAAACGTTGGGCCCTGCCACAAAGATGTTGCATGGAAAATTCTAGAAACGGGTATGTAAGGATTTGCATGGGGGTGGAGGACAATTAGCTAGTGGAAATATAAAGAAAGTGTTTGGCCACTTTTCCCTCTCTCCATTGCTTTTGCTACTTCACAGCAGACAGCAGGTTGCTGTGGGCAGGGGGAGGGACAGGTGGTCTGTCCCAGCTTCTGATATGTCGACCTCTCTTGTGCCACCCTGGCTTCCTTCTGCTGTCCTGCCATCTCTTGTTAAAGGAATTTCAGTAGCTTCAAAATGAAGGGCAAACTTCGATAAAAAACAAAGGCCATGCTGATTGATACATGACATAACCTGTGCCCAGTACCTCTGAGGTCCTGAGGTCCATCCTGGAGGGAGAAGTTAGAAATGCAAGGCCCTGCATCCATCATCCCAGCCCCTCAAAAGTGAAGCTTTGGGAATATATTCTCATGGGAAAACAGTTTCATGATTAGAACTTGTATGAATCTGTAACCTGTCATTTTTTTCTTTACTTAAAAATGTAATTCAATAGCACATTAAAATTTACCTGGAAAACATCACATTTATGAATCAGCCTGCATTCCAAAGACCTAGGTGGCTTTGAACTCACCAGTTATCTGTGTTTTCCGCAGTCTTCCTGAGTTGAGTTTGGGAAGAAGAAAGGGGGGTAAAGACATGAAAAAGAAATATGGCTGTCTCTCTATAACATCCTTCTAGAGAAAACAGCTAGGAGTGTACAGGGGTGCCCCATGGCTGTTCCAATCTCACTGCAGAAGCTCAGTCCCGGTCTGTTACCTCAGTCCCAGCCTATGTGACCTGTCCCACTCTGTTACCTCAGTCCCAGTCTAGGTGCTCAGTCCCAGCTGTGACCCGGCAGGGCTTCTCTCCTAGGAATATGCTTGACCTGGAATTGGCCTCAGCGCTCACCCTAGCTCCATAGGCATGAAGTCCTTGGCATCACACTGTCCTGGGTCCTTCAGGGATAAACCATGATGTACTTCAGAGTCCCCTTGAAAGACCACTCTCGACAAAAAGATAATGGGGACATCCTGGGCTTTCATTTTTAGATGGAATTGGCATACAGCAAAATAAAAACATCATGCCAGAACTCCTAAAATTGCAAATATAATCTAGTTTGGAGTACCTTGGAAAATGACTCTAATTTTTTCCTTATTATATAATTTATTTCTTATAGTCCAAGTAGACACATGATATACATGTTTGCAAAAGGAATTCAAATTCTATATATGAAGAAAAAGTAGAGGTCATATTATCGCTCTGAACTGTCTGTAGATGTAATCGTTTCATTGGACGATTTTTATCACAGTTTGTGATAAAATATCCTCCCTGTCTCTGCAGCCAGCCAGGGTGGCCATCAGTCATCTGTGCTGGCCCCATCTCACTGTACTCCCAAGAGAGAAGTCAAGAGAGGCAGCCCGTTATTGGCAGGGTCGCTTCCAAAACCAAGCCCAGACCTCCTAACAATGTGCATGAAGGGACTGACCATTCTCATTTCTGACTCAGATGGCGGAAATGTGCTATAATCTTTATCCATGACACGCTGCCATCCACACTGTTGCTGAAGCAGCAGTCAGAGCAGGTCCTGGACACAGCCATGCACAGCCACCCACCCGAGCAGGCTGCTACTCGGGATGTGGGTTCCACCATCCTTCCTGATGGATTTTTCACTGTAGAGGCTGGATTCCACTCTGAAAATAAGACCTGTTGGAAAATCCATGAATTGTTTCTTTGGGCATCATTTCCAGAGCCTGTGTTAGTGCTGAGTGTCCTGTGGTCTTGGGTTTACAAAGACACAGACCCGACCCTGAAGGCCCATGGAGTCTGGTAGGAGAGGGGGAGAGCAGGTGGAAAAGTGATGATCAGATGAGGCAGGTGCCTTCTGGAGGCAAGATGGAAACCAGGAAGGTAGGGTCTCCTGTGGTCTGAAGGTCTAACACAGCAGGAGAGGCTTCAAGTGCCCAGGCAGGGATGTATATGTTCAGATAGGGAAGAGCATTCTCAAATATTCTAAGGGGTTCCAGCTTTATCCTGCCCTCTGCAGGCCTAGGGCAAAAGCTCACGGCAGGTCATCTGGGCAAGGGCCCAAAACCAGGTAAGGAGACCCAGCAGTGCTTGAAGTAAGAAAGGGAAGACAGTCCAGAGCAAGGGCATCAGGCCGAGGACTGGCTCAGTCCTGAGAGGGACCACAGAATCTGGTGAACACAGACGAGCATGGGCGCCATGCCAGTGACCACATGACCTGGAGTCTTCTGGTTTGCCAACAACTGAATGTCATGGACCTTCAGTTTGTGTTCCCCCAAATTCATATGGTGAAGTCTGAACCCCCAATGTGATGGCATTTGGAGGTATGGGAGGATAATTAAATTTAGATGAGGTCATGAGTGTGGGCCTCCCATGATGGAATTAGTGCTCTTGTCAGAAGAGGAGGAGACATCAGAGCAAGCTCTCTCTCCACCACATGAGGACACACCGAGAAAGTGGCCTCGGCAAGCCAGGAAGCAGCCCCTCACTGAGAGCCCAATTTGCAGGTGCCCGGATCGTGGACTTCCAGCCTTCAGAACTGAGAGAGATTAATGGCTAGTGCACAAGCTACTCGGTCCATGGCTTTTCTCCAACAGTCTAAGAGCAGTCCCTGCTCATCAGGACATGGTAGCTTCATGAAGACAAGGTAGGAGCAGGCTGCCGGGGAAGGAAGGGTTGTTGCGACATCTCCCATTTGATCTGTTTGGAAACCCTCAGGTAGACTTGCCAAGTTGGCAGATGAATACGAAGCCTCCTGCTGGGGAGGAAGACTGAAGTTAGAGAAGCATTTTCCATCATAGCTGCCTTCTACGCGCCGCTCGCTGCCCTTGGAGATGTGCACATGTCACCTCGTCCATCTACCATGGGGAACTGGCAGGTAGCTATTGCTTACACTACTTCACAGATAAGAAGAGACAGGCCCAAGGCCAGGAACCCAGACACATCTGATTTCAGAGCAGTGGAGGAAAAGGTCCACTCTGAGACGCAGCATCTTACCTGTCCATCGGCCACGTGGCCACTAGGAAACCACTGTTGTACTGGATACCCCGATTTTGGGCTGGCAGAGCTGCCATGACTCTTGTCAACCTGCGGTCTCCTCCGTCCCTTCAAGCACCTGTCCCTCCAAGTTCACTCCCTGGGAAACAGGATTTGTGAGGTGTGAAAGTTCTTAACCCTGTGATCTGATGGGACTTGGTCCCTCTGAGGAAGCAGACGGTGCATTTAACTGGCAGCAAGTGAGGACCGAGAAGGGTTCCAAGGTCCGTGGGGCACTTGGATGGCAGAAGCATCACCCAGGTCTGTGGTAAAGACATGTGCAGGACGTTACACTGTCTGGTTAAGAAGAGATCATGACTGTTTATCAATGTGCTCAGGGTCCCACACATGACAAGTTGGATTTATAAGTAGACATCCTCACCCCACACACACACTTCAGGGTGGACAGAATGTGCTAGAAGCCACTGAATCTCCTTTAGAGGGGCTACTCTTCCCAGGTACCCAGCCTCTCTGCTGTGGGACTATTCATAACTTCTCAGGTGAAAGCATCCTGAAGATATAGCAGAAGATATCCTCTCTGTCTCTTCCAGACTATTTATGTTTACTGGGGTTGGTATAAGAAAAAGAGGAAGAATTAGCCTTTCATAAAATCAAGTCATACGCGGTTCTCTCTTGAACTCTCATGCCTGCTGCTAGCTTGGATGACCTCATCCCGTTCACTTTCTGGCTCAGTTGTGGGGGTGCCCTTAAAAACACACCTCCAGGCTGGGCATTGTTTCTCACGCCTGTTATCCCAGCACTTTGGGAGGCAGAGGAGAGAAGATTGCCTGAGACCAGAGATTCAAGACAAACCTGGGCAATCTGATGAGATCTTGTCTCTTAAAAAAAAAAATAGCTGGGCATGGTGGCGTGTGCCTGTGGTTCCAGCTGCTTAGAAACCCAGCAAGTCAAGGGTGCTGTGGCTGTGAGCATGCCACTGTACTGGGAGACAGAATGAGACTCTGACTCAAAAAACAAAACAAAACAAAACAAAGAAACAACAACAACAAAACAGACTCTTAGGCCTCTACCTGCTAGGAGAAATGTCCAGGCCATGGTTGGAGGAAGCAGAGGCAGCGTTGACCTCCCCTAGGAGGCCTCCTGGTATTCAGAGTCAGCCCCTCAAGGAAACAGGATGGGACCATTCCTCGAAGTCTGCGAGGACCGTCAAAGCCAATGCCCACATCAGTCTCCTCAGCTCATTTCCAGATATTTTCCTTCCTGCTTCAGGCTCTGTGTGTTCCTTCAGCCCCTCTGCCCAAGTTTCAGCTACTGTGAGGCTGTGAATCCAAAGTGGAGTGTGAATAAAGGGGTGTGATTATGAGAGTGTGAAAAGCACATCCATATTTATAAACGGAAAGACGCGAGGTCCTGGGACGACTTCAGAGCTGTGTAGCCTGCGCTTTGGAAGGAAACAGAAAGAGACTGATCCGCTCAGCCGGGCTGTGGCAGGGTCTGGTGGCCCAAGCATCCTGGCTACCTGGGCCATGTTTCTGGGGCTTCAGAGAAGAGAAAGCTGCCCCCCAGGACCCACATCCTCCTCACTGGGGCCTGGGCCTCTAACCTTCTTCTGGCTCTCTGGACTGGGCTTTGCTGCAAGGTGTGAAAGGGATCTGCTGGGGGAAGTAGGGAGGGGTGAGGGTGATCTACCAATAAAA
The DNA here is from genome assembly GCA_027257055.1 of Cephalopachus bancanus. Lineage (NCBI taxonomy): Eukaryota > Metazoa > Chordata > Mammalia > Primates > Tarsiidae > Cephalopachus > Cephalopachus bancanus. The sequence goes on along the minus strand of JAPVLO010000011.1, from coordinate 7,673,275 downwards.
GACCCTGCATACTCTATAAGGGTGATTTTTAAAATCAGATCCTGCAAGGAGGCCCAGGTTTGTATCTGCCACCCCGATCATATGTTGCAGCTTTTTGAAAGTGGTCCTAAAAGCAAATAAAGCTGGCATACCCAGCTCAAACAAAGCCTCTCATCTCCCCAGCCCCGCACTCCTTCCCCTCCCCTGCACCCACTCCCTCTTGTTGCCTAGGCCACTGCAAGGTGAAAACAAATTCTGAAACCTCCCCTGGCTCCACGTCAATATCTTTACATTCAATACAAGTAGTACATTCATTAGAAGAGATTTAGAAGTGATTTATTATGCTCTAAAACTGTGGGGAGATAATTCCTCTAAGATACCTGTGTTTTCAATTTCCATATTTTTTTTTTTTTTTTTTTTTTTCCGAGTTGGAGTCTCACTCTGTCACCCAGACTGGAGTGCAGTGGCCGCTTCCGGCCACCGCAACCTCGACCTGCTGGGCTCCGGCGATCCTTCCGCCTCAGCCTTCCGAGTAGCCGGAATTACAGGCATGCGCTACCACGCCCGGCTGTATTTTTGATTTATTGTAGAGATGAGGTCTCGCTGCCCAGGCGGGTCTCGAACCCGCGGGCTCAGGCAATCCACTCACCTCAGCCTCCCAAAGGCGCGGGATTACAGGCTGAGCCACTGAGCCCGGCTTTCAATTTCCATATTTTATTGAAAGCCAAACTGATCTGCAAATAAAAGCAATCTAAATTTAAAACTTTGCTATTTATGTATAAAAAGATCACATGTCTCCCTTATCCCTGAATTTACCAATTTTCTAAAGTGTCACAAATCTTTTTTCATGATTAGTGTATTTACTTACATTTCTGAGGTTCTTAGAAATCAAAATGAGGCCTAATGCGCCTTTAATGAATCTGTGGAACTTGATGTTAAGGTACAATTTTAACATATTCTGATTCTCCAAGTTATTTATCAGTAATCAGGTTCTGTAACCCCATAGTAACTCTCGACAAAAGAAATCTACGTCCTCATTTTCTGTTTGTAGAAGTAAGCCATGTTTACTATAGAAACGTTGGAAGGGGAGAGAAGAAGAAAATAAAAATCACATTTCCTAATCTCGTCACTTGCAATTAATCTCTATTAGACCTGAGAGAAAAACATAAAACCGTTTCTATTATAAAAGGCAGAAGGTCAATTCCCTGTAGATTCACTGTACCCAGCCAAGTGTGAACCCAGGAGTGAAAGCTCTGGAACTCCATCAAGCCCAGAAAAACAGAACTTGACTCCTCTAAGGACCAAAAATCAGGAAAACACCTGAATTGATTGTTACAAAAAGGCTGCCACCTGTCTCAAATACAAGAAAACTGGAAAAACATCCCTCACAAAAGTTTTAACTCCCTGAAGAAATGCTATAAATCATTCAATCAAAGGGAGAGTTTTCTTGTGAGGTTCAAGCTGGAACGAGATAAAACAGCAAGTCAAGAAGGAAGAAGTCAGGGCAGCCTCTGATGAGGTGACAGCTGGCAGTGCCCGGCCATCCTCTCAAAGCAATCCAGAGTGAGGGCCTCCCTGCCACAGGCCCTGCAGTGAAGACACTTCATTAATCAGGAAAAAAATATTTCTCTTGTAGAGACAACTTTCAGACTCTCCATAAGTGAAAATAAGGAAAGACTGAGTTCCTGCTTAAGGTAACAGGTACATTTGAATATTGAATATTTTCCTTCCAAATGTTATTCAGATTAATCAATGTTTATTCAGATTTTAAAATGAACATTTTGGACACTTTTCTTTGTATATTAGTTCTAGATGATGGTGAATGACTGACTGAGCAACCATCAATCAAATGACTGATTGATCTATATGTCAATCAATCATATAGATCAAATTTGGCATACAGACCAATTCATTGAAATTTAATTTGTGACCCAGCATAAAATATATCCTGATGGGAGTTCCATTATGACTTGAAAAGTATGTATATACTTATTTTGTTGGGTAGGGCGTCTTATAAATCCTAATTAAATCAAGTGAGTTGGTAGTGCCGTTCAAGTCTTCTGTACACTTTGCGGGTTTCTTCCAGGTTACAGATAGAGGCATACACAGACTCCTATAATGGCTGATATGTCTAGTTCTCTTTCAGTTCTGCTAGGGTTATTTTTCCCCTTCATATATTATGAGGATCTATTTTTAAGTGGGTAAATATTTATAAATATTACATTTTGACTTTGATGTGTATTTGCCAGATAGCTACAACTCAGAGCACTGAGTCCTATAAGGATGAATTTTTTGCAGACCAGGAAACTTGTATATTTAAGTGATTGAGGAGCTGGCAGGTACTGCTGTAATGGTGGGTACACACACAACACACACACAAAAAAACACACAAAGACACACATTCACGAGCAAGAACTCTGTGCCAGGTATTTTGCCAGGTGCCCTACGTCAGACACAGCTTATTCTTGCGAGTTACAGTGATTCTCATTTCATGAGCAACCAACTAAGACATCCAGAAGTTAGGGATTTCATTCAAAATCACACAGTGGTGAAGCTATGATCTGATGTGGCTTCACTCAATTCTAACTGCTATAACACAGCATGGATTGTTTAAAAATTGTCAATAGAATGACATTAGCTCCATGAAGGAGAAAAATGGAGAGGGAGATTTCATGATGCGGAATTTGCCAACTGTTTAGGCTATCATACTAAAAGGCAAAGCAACTGTAATGTAAAGACCTGCTATCTTAGAAGTAAAGGACGTGAAGTCGTACATTTCTTTTTTTCACTCTTGTCAAGATTATTAGATTGACTTTTAAAAATCATTCATTTAATAAATAAGTTTTTTTGTTTGTTTGGTTTTTGGTTTTTGCCCATTTGGGATGCACAGGGCATTGGGCTAAGTGCAGAAAACATTTGTAAAGATACAAATGCATTCTGCAATGTCACATAGATTATAGTCGAATGAGATACAGTTATTGTTACATTTTTCATGATTTGACATATACCTGCCTGAAACACAATTTATGAGGAATAGAAGTTTAGCCTCCATCTTGGGAGACAGTACTCTAAGTATGCTCCACAGCACCTTAGCACCTTGGTGGGTCCAGATAGTTGCCTTCAGTTGCAATGTGTTGTCTCCTATAGGGACAATTAGAGAATCGTGGTTGATATCTACTGAGTGCCTACTAAGTAATTGTCATAGAATTGCTGTCACCATCATTGCTTAATAAACTTCTTCTCTGATGATCTGTCTCCCATCAGGAATACTAGTACACAGCTTCAATGAAATGTATTTTGTATAAAATAAAATACACTTAATTTAAATGGACAGTTTGATGAGAATGACAAAAGTATTCAGTTGTATAATTACTGCAACAATTAAGTTTTAGAGCAGTCCCCCCGCCACCCCACCCCCCGTTTCCCTCAGATCTCCTTTGTAGAAAAGGCATTTCACAGAACTCAATAGCCATTCGTGGAAAAAAAAAAAAAACTTTCAGGAAATTAGTAATGAAACTGCTTCCAGGTGATAGACAGCATCTATGAAAAACCTCTAACTAACCACATATCTAATGGAAAAAGGCTAATGTTCCTTTCTTATGACCACAAATTGGACATAGTTGTCCGATTTTATCAACTCTATTCAACATTTTTTAGGATGTATCAGCTAATGCAATAAGGCAAGAAAAAAATGAAAGACATGCAGATTGGAAAGGAATAAGTACGTCTCTATATGCAGACAACCTGATTCTGTATACAAAAAGTCCTAAGAAATAAGACAGTTAATAAAACAAGTAAATGAATTCAACATTACAGGGCACAAGTTGATATCAAAAATATATTTATCTGTACTAGCAGACAACAGATTCAAAATCGGAATTTAAAAAGATGATACTGTTTACAATAGCATACAAAATAACTAAGAAGAAATATAACAAAAGATCTGTACAACTTCACTAAAATCCACAAAACTACTGACAAAGTGAATAGATGGAGGCATGTTGAGTTATTTGATTAAAAGACTCAATGAAAATTTTCCCAAATTGATCTGTAGCTACAAGATAATCTCTATGAATACCTAAACAGGCATTTTATAGAAACAGACAAACTGGTTAAAAATGTATTTGGAAATTCAAAGGACCAAGAATAACAAAGTAACTTTAAGGTAAAAGAATGAAATCTGACTCATCTGTAACCCCAACACTTTGAGAGGCCGAGGAGAGTAGATTGCCTGAGCCCGCAGGTTCAAGACCAGCCTGGGGAACTTGGCGAGACCTCGTCTCTACAATAAAAATAAAAAATTAGCCAGGCGGCGTAGCCCATGCCTGTAGTTCCAGCTACTTGAAAGGCTGTGACGGAAGACTCTCTAGAGCCCAGCAGGTCAACGCTGGGGTAGCTCTAAGTGTGCCACTGCACTCCAGCCTGGGTGAAAAAAAAAAAAAAAAGAATGAAATCAGTGGACTTGCATGAACATATTGCCATAACAATAGACATATAGATCAATTCATTGAGATGTGACTTGTGATCTAGCATAAGTTGTATCCCAGTGAAAGTTCCATCCAGACTTGCAAAGTATGTATATACTTCTGTTCTTGCATAGTGTTTTATGGATTTTAATTAAACCAAGTTACCATAGTTGGTAGTGCTGTTCATGTCTTCTAGATACTTATGGGTTTGTTCTATTAATTACTGATACAGGCATATTACAGACTCCAATTACAATGTTTAATATAACTAGTTCTCTTTCTATTCTGCCAGTTTTTCCTTCATATATTATGGGGATCTGTTTTAAGGTGTGTAAATATTTATAATTGTTATATATTCCTGCTCTAGTTTATCTTCTGTCACTATGAAATGCTTATTTTTGTCTTCAGTTTTGTCTTAAGACATGTTTTGTCTGATATTTAAATAGTCATTCTATCTCCTCTATACTTAACCTTTCCAGGGTATATATTTTTACATCTTTTTATGTTTATCCTAGGTATATCCTTGAATTTAAAGTAACTGTTTTAAAGAAACTGTCGAATTTAAAGTAACTCTTGTAACTGTTTTAGGCAGCATATAGTTGTATCTTGCTGTGTCATTCAGTGGGATAATTTATAACTGTCATTCATTTATTTATTCCATTCACATTTAATGTAATGACTGGCATAGCTAAAACTGTATCTGCCATTTTGCTATTTTTTAATCTCCTGTTGTTTCACTGATCTTTTTTTTTACTAATTTCATTTGTTTTAAATAAATATTTTTAGTATACATTTTGACTTCTCTTTTTGCTTTTTTAGTTATGTTCCTGTACGTGTTTTTTAGTGGTTCCTCTAAATGAATCTTTACTTCATCAAAATCTGCTTTAATATTAACTGATTTCTGGTAAAAAATAAAAATAAAAAATAGAAACTTAGCAACATTACAGCTTTATTACATGCTTTATGCTTTCTCCTGCAAGATTCTTTTCATACATACTTCATGCATATACATTATGATTCCAAAAATACAGTGGCACAATTTTACTTTAAACAGCCGTATGTCATTTAAAGAAGTTAGAAATAAAGAAACACTTCTTTTACTTTTACCTGCGTATTTACTTTTTCTGAGGTACTTTCTTCTAACTTTTACATTGAAGTTACTATCTAGAGACATTCCACTCAACATGAAAGGTTTCTTTGAGTAGTTCTTGTAGGGCAGTTCTGTTAGCTATAAGTGGTCTCTTGTTTTCCTGAAATTTTTTTTTTTAAAGTATCATTTTACTGGATATCAAATTCTTGACTGATGGATTTTGGGGGGGGTTTCTTAGTTGCTTTTTTTTTCTATTGTTGTTGTTGTTGTAATAACCTTTTTGTTATTTTTCTGATTCTTATTTGTTCCTGTGGATTCAAGTGACCATTTGGTGTCATTTCTTTATTCCAATACAACTTTGTTACTACCTGTATCTTTTTTGCTGTTATTGTCAAGTATATTATATTTCTGTATGTTATAAACCCCAACATATGGTTATATGCATCATTTTCTGCAACTTCTTTTAAATCAATTAAGAGAAGAAAGGAGAGGAAACTTGTAATTGTGTTGTCTTTTATAACTGCATATACAACCTTTGCCAACTTCTTGGTTTTTTATCATGTGAGTTAGAATTACTGTCTGATATTACTAGCTTTCCTTTCCATATATCCTTCTTTGAATATGCCACTGAGATGTCTTTTTTTTTTTTTTTGAGTTGGAGTCTTACTCTGTCTCCCAGGCTGGAGGACAGTGGCACGCTTCCGGCCACCGCAGCCTTGCCCTGCTGGGTTCAGGTGATTCTTCGGCGTCAGCCTTCCAGGTAGCTGGAACTACAGGCACGCACTATCACACCCTGCTATTTTTTTATTTATTGTAGAAATGAGATCTCACCAAGTTGCCTGGGTAGGTCTCGAACCACGGGCTCTGGCAATCCACTTGCCTCAGCCTCCCAAAGTGCTGGGATTACAGGCTGAGCCACCGAGCCCGGCTGAGATGTCTTCTTGCCTTCACTGTTTTTCATGAGAAGTCAGACATTAATTTTATGTCCCACTGTGTGTGATGAATCAATTTTTTCTTGCTGATTTTAAGGTTTTATGTTTGGCTTTCAGCATTTTGACTGTTATGTGGGTTTTATTTGTGCTTATTTTACTTTAGGTTCATTAACATTCTTAGATCTGTAAGGCTATATATATAAATATCTATATAAATATATATATACATATTTTTTTACCAAATTTGAGAAATTGTATTCTTTAGTTTTTAAACTATTTTCTCTGAATCTTTCTCCTTTTCTTGGACTCCAATTATATACATATAAAAACGTTGCTGTCCCAGAGATCTCTGAAAATATGTTTATTAAACTTTAAGTTCTGTCTCTTTTTTACTGAATGATTTTTATTGGTCTACTTTCAAGTTAACAATTTCTTTCTTCTTCCATATCAAATGCTTTATTTCAATTATTGCACCTGTTAGCTCTAAAATTTTCACTTGATTATTTTTATAGTTTTCATTTGTATGTTGAGATTCAATATCTGCTCACATATTTTCTTTTAATCTTTATAAGTTTTTTAAATATTAGAAAATATATATAATAGTGACTTGCAAATCTCCTTCTGCTAAATCTAATATCTGAATCTGCTTAGAGTCACTTTTGTCAAGTTTTTTTTTCCCCCTCTAGCATGTGGCTCATTTTTTAATTATTAAGGATGCCTAGTAATTTAAGCTTGAAAATTAGGCATCATAGAGAACACAGTTGTAGCGACTCTGGATTCTGCTTTCTAAGGATTTTGTCTTTCTAAGGATTTTTGACTATTTATTTTGATAAACAATTTACTTGGACACAAACTTTGAAATCTATCCCCTTGCAATCTCTACTGTTTCTGCTCATACATTTTTGAGCCTGAATCCATATGATTCTCCCTTGTATATGTATAGTTTAGTGGTCACATTTGGACAGATGTTACTCCCATATCAAGCTAGTAAGGCTAGAACATTCAAGAGTAGAGCAAACTCATATCTCCCAGGAATTTTCTTTCTGCCAGTGTCCTTTGGTGTCTTCCCCCTGCATGTGCAATTCAGCAGTCACCACGCATGCATGGGGAGTTTATTTTTTCAATCTTCTATGGCATTCTTGCTTCAAAAATCGCCTCCTAAATTTATGGTGTCATTTCCTTCATGGGGAATAGAGTTTAGGTTTTTGCTACTAGAGCCAGGTGTCCACAAGCAAGAAAACCATACAGTCACCATTTTAGCCTCATCTGGTAGCACTTTTACATGAGAAACTGTTCCTCACATTGTTGCCTACTTTGGGTCATTTCTCAGTGCTCTGAAATTATTGTTTTTAATATTTTGTCCAATTTTATTCTCCTTCACTGTGAGAAGAATTGCCTGACTTTTTCACGCCATTAATACTGAATGCTTAGTTCCTTACACCTACACTCTTAATACTCCTTTTGAGAAAAATATGGATTTGTTGATAATTAGTATTTTCCATATCTTGTTTTCTTCATTACAAAAATCAAATAACAAATGTGTAATAAGGTGACGTGGTTTTCCCCCAAAGTATAGATCTAGCTTGAAATAATACTAACTACACAAAGCATTTCTTGTGTGTCAGTCAATGCTCTAAGAATTTTACATCATAACCTCTTTAATCCCTACAGAAGGAATTCACATAAGAAAAATATTAATGTCATGCCCCTTTTACAGATGGGAAACTGAGGCACAGAAAGGACAATTAATTTGATAAAAAATAATAGAACTCATGCACAATGAAGTCAGGAATCAAACCCAGGCATTCTGGTTCCTGAGTCCATTCCTGGTTCCATGCTTGACCCATTTGCACGCTTCTACCTCTTGAGTCTCTGAAACTCGGGAAGACCCAACACCACACCTATCATCTCATCCCAGTGCTGCAGCCAAACCTGCCCTCTGCCAGGTACATCGCCATGCTGGCTTGTCCCTGTTCATGCCTACAAGATCCAGCTTGACAAAATTCCTTTAGCTTATATGCAGAAATGAGAAGGCTGTGTTTGCGTGCATTTTTTACAATTTACATGTACTGTTTTTCAACTCTGAGCACACGACAGAAATAAACGTCTGTGTTAAGGGAAAGCATGCCATCAGTTCCTGAGGTACTATACTGAGAACTTCCCTGTATGATAATGTCATGGAAATATCACATCTGATTCTTTCAAGCAGCGCTAAAACCCAGACTCAGAACATTGGAGTGGGTTCACTGAAACAGCAGTGTATCCTACCTAGCTTCATTCAGCCTGACACGGCTTTACAATGCTGGCCACAAAGGGGAAGGCAGCCACGGGTAGACATGGGAGGAGTAGAGAGGAGATCCAGGGAGAGCAGAGGTTGGGACTGAAATGCCCAAAGCTCAAAGCAGACAGAAAAAGTCACTTGCTGCACCACATGCAAATTGCCCCAGGCTGCTGTAGAGATTGCAAGGGGATAGATTTCAAAGATTTTGCATTCAGGTTTATTATGGATACATTTTATTCATAAATTGAAATTTTTGCTATTGGTATAGTATCTTTCTATATTGTGTAGAGTTTTCAATATTAAGTTCTAGCTTGTCTGATATTAAAATTGCTTCTACAGATTTCTTGTTTGTTTACTTTCATTTGGAATCTTTTTGTCAATCTACTTTTAGCCTTTTCCTTTTTACTCACTTTGTATTCATTGGTCTCTTGTAAACATAATAAGCCAGGTTTATTGGGGCTTCGTTGTTTGTCTGTTTTGTTCGTTTTAACCAAATTTGAAAGTCTCTTTTCTGTGTAGCCCAGGAATAGCAACTACCTAGATCTGAATCTTTTTACACATCCTTCCAAATACTTTAAATAAAAAAAGAAGAGCAAATAAAACCACATATACATGTGTGTGTACAGCAATGCTTCCACTTGCCCTTTATTCACTGTATCCATATCCACAAGGGTGTCTTTTCTGTACCCACAATATTCATCTTCCTTTCGAAATGATCGCATGAGGACAAGACGGAAACTGCCCTTATGATGGATGCCAGTCAGGCTGGGAAGTCAGTTCTGGGAGCCGATCCCACCAATCAGTTACCCCCACTAGGGGGAGAAGGAGAACTCTCTGGAAAAGTCCCCATGAAGGCAGCCCACAACAGGATGCCTGGGAGCAGCCAACAGCCTTCCCGATCCTCACTCCAGTCTAGGCTTTGCCAAACCTTCTGCGTGTCCTGGGATCACGCTCACACCCAGATGAAAGAAAACAACAGCTTCCATTTCAATAAGTTAAATGGGATTAAAACAAAAAGTACAGAATGATGTAGTGATTTCTAATTTGAGGGCACAAAGAGAGAAGGGGAGGGGGCAGGTTCCTAATGGCACTCTTGATGGCCGTGAAATGTAGGAGAAGCCATTTCCATAAATTATGGAAATACATGCTGGCCTCAAGGGCCTCCCATTTTCATATTGTTTTGCTGCCTTAATGACATGGGCTATTTTTGTGACATCTGTTTTTGGGGACCCTCCCTCTCTCCGCCACTTCATTGGAAATTCAGTAGCTGTCTTTTATAACGAGTGTTGGTTTGCACTGGGAAAGGGGACGTGTGCCTCTGTGTGACTGTATGGGCCCTGATGTTTGAGCTGAAAGGCTTGATCCGCAGAACATGTTATGATATGACCTTGGACAATAACTGGATGGTGTGATAGCCAATGCAGTGTGGCCCAAGGTGGACACACATGCTAGGGAAGGCCAGCGGAGTGGGGAAGAAGTCTGGGGACAGAGATTTGAACGTATTCAGGCAGAAGCTATGTTTACCATTCCCAAAGAGCAGTGTGAATTGAAGGGGTCCAATATAGACTATGTCTGATGAAACTTTAAGGAAATTCTGAATGAATTACCACGGCAATGATACTGTATTTCTTGAAGCAATAGCACACCCAGTAAAGAAACCCCAGCCATCAAATACTGAAAAGCAGAGATAAACATACGGGAAGTTTGAAGGTCTGTCACAGAGGATAGCAAGTTTCTTAGTGCAGATTGCTGAGAGAGTTGTTCTGCTGAGAGCCACTACTGATCGAAGTGAGGGGCACCGGGCTCCACACTGGTCCTGGGATTCAAGGTGAATGAGAAAAGAAGAGAAAACAGAAACAAGGAGAATGGAGAGAACCCTACCTTCTGCCTGATTCACAACCAGGCTGTCTCGGGCCCCCCACCAAGCACCCATTGGCCCTCCAGGTCCTGAGCACTCACTGCAATCCTGGCCTCCAGTCTCCAGTAAGGACTCCTGGCAGGATCCCAAAGACAGCAGCCGGAAATGGCTCCTTTGGGTAGGTCCAGGTGGGAGGGGCTTACCTGTGTTCTACGTGTGCTTGTTTAATTTTGTGATTTGGGGTTCTGTATTTTAGCATGAACTTTGTAGATTGTCCTATCACTAAGAACCAAAGACGTGTTTTCTATTGTGTAGCATATAAATCTGAACTTCAAAGGAGGGAAACTTGAGAATCCTGAGACTTGGGCTATCTGAAGAAGTGAGACTATTATGTTGCAAAGTAGCCAGGTTGCTGGCTCTAGAACACCTAAAATGGAATTGAAATAACCCCTCTTATTTTGCTTCATTCCCTAACTTACAGTTCTCAGTCTTCTCTCTCTACCCTCCTCCAACTCCAACCTCATACCTCTCTCCCTCTCTCTCTCTCTCTCTCTCTCACACACACACACACACACACACACACACACACACACACACACACACACAAGCACGCACACACACACAAACTCTCTCTCTCCTTTCCTTCCTCCCTCCCTCCTTCTCTCTCTCCTCACCTGTCCCAACACGTCCGTTATATAATGGCACCTCCACGTTGTCAGCTACTTTTTTTTTTGAGTTGGAGTCTCACTCTGTCGCCTAGACTGGAGTGCAGTGGCCGCTCCCGGCCACCACAGCCTCGACCTGCTGGGCTCCGGCGATCCTTCCGCCTCAGCCTTCCAAGTAGCTGGAATTACAGGCATGCGCTACCACGCCCGGCTGATTTTTTGATTTATTGTAGAGATGAGGGCTCGCTGCCCAGGCGGGTCTCGAACCCGCGGGCTCAGGCAATCCACTCACCTCGGCCTCCCAAAGGCGCGGGCTTGCAGGCTGAGCCACCGAGCCCGGCTTGTCAGCTACTTTTGATGACCATAGATAGTACTAGTTTCTGTGTGAGCTCCAGTAAGGAGAGTGAGAACAGAGGATAACTTTCACAGCTTTGATTCCCTGCTGCCCATCCTGTCCTTCTGTCCTGGCCTCCAGGCACAGTCACTGCTTGGAGACAGCCCATACCCTGGACCTGGGGAAGTTGTGCATTGCAGTAGCAGTTTATAGCCTGAAGCGGGATGGACCCCGTGATGAATTTATGGGCCGCCTCCTCATTTGGTTTGCATTTGATCAAGACATGCTTTGGAAATAAGTGACGCAGACTCACGTTTCCATCCAGTCAGGGCCACTCAAGGCAGCAACACAGGGGATGGCAGAGGTCTCTTGAGACCGCAATGCTGGGTGACCCGAGGAAGTAAGGTCCTCTCCTATTAAATATGAGGAATAATGGCAGATGCTTCTCCTACTGAGAATCTCTGGCTGCCTAAAAACATTAACAGATCAATGCCTGGAACGAAACGGCTTCCTAGAAAACAGCACTAAACAGCTCTGTCACATTTAAAGCAGAGACGACCATCACAGTGGCACAGAACCATTTTGAAGATTGTTTTAAGTAAGAAAGATCAAGTACTATGCATGATGCTTAGCCCAGTGGTCAATGAATTCTCAAAAGAACCGTGCGGGGTATGTTGTGTGTGTGTGTGTGTGTGGGCACATGTGAGCATGTACGCCTATGTGTCTGTGTTTTGTGCCATCTGACACACTTCTCTTTTCTTTCTGAGAGTTCTCTAAATACCTGATTGCAGAAAGACTGTGATGTGCTGGGGAAACCTGCTCGTGTTTCAACCCTCTGTGGTCTGCATATTCCCTCAGAAGCAGACAGATCTCTGCAGCCATTGTTAAGAACATCTCTCTCCTTGCAGACCTTGGACGGGAGAAACTCACATGAAGCCAGGCCCACACCAGGGTTAGGATGGTGCATGGATGCCAGAGCGTTAGTGTCTGTGGTTTTGGAGGTTCCCAGGTTAAAAGGTGATCTTCCAGGCCGGCTCCCTTCTTTGCAGCAATGACGCCTGTGTGAGTGACCTGTAGGACCTTCCACACACACAACCACCAAAAGCCCACCGCACTTTCCAAGGCTGTATCTCCTACTCTGAATGTCACCCCCATGATGCTACAGAGCCCCTTGGGACACAGAATCATTGCTGCTTGAGAATCCCCAGGAAGTCAGGTCTGTGAAGTTCCAGCCTCTTACCGTTGGTCTCTTCGTACGGTGGAAAAGGCAGACTTGCCTCGGAGAACACCTGGACGGGACCTGTTTCAGCTGTCTCAGCATCCCACACCCAACCAGACTGTCCTGGACAGTCACACGTGGTGCCAGGAGTTCTCAGGGGCCACTTACAGCTAGTGCGAGAAATTTCCTGATCGCTTCCTGTTTTCACATCTGGTTATACCCAAACCCTTAGCCCCACCTATGTGGAAACATAGCTCATAGACACAAGAAGTGTCTTTTCACGCCTCCCACTCGTCTAAGTCAGCATCTACCTGAGACCTAGATGTGCGAGACTGCAGGAAGCACTGACAAACCCTCAGTGGGCCACCGTGAGTGAGGTGGAGTGTCAGTGCCCGGGAGTGTAATGTCCAGCTGTGCCAGGAGACCTTACCCCCCCGAGATGTCCGAATGTCACCCGACATTTGGTGACATTCAGAGTAGGAGATACTGCCTTGGAAAGTGTGGTGGGCTTTCTATGGTTGTGTGTGTTGAAAGTCCTACAGGCCACTCACACAGGCGTCATTGCTGCAAAGAAGGAAGCCAGCCTGGAAGATCACCTTTTAACCTGGGAACCTCCAAAATCACAGACTCGTTAGCACTCTGGCATCCATGCACCGGGCTAACCCTGGTGTAGGCGTGGTTTCATGTGAGTTTCTCCCGTCCAAGGTCTGCACAGAACCAGGTGTGCACAGAACAGAGGTCCTTCTTTAGCAACAGGGTCGTTCGGATTATAAGGAACTCCGGTGCTAAGAGATAAAATGGCCCTGGGCCACCAGGCACAGCTGGAGACCTTACCCTCTCACACACATCCCATTCCTGGGCACTGACACCCAACCTCACTCACGGCGACCCACTGAGTGTTTGTCAGTGCTTCCTGCAGTCTCACACAGCTAGGTCTCAGGTAGATGCTGACTTAGACGAGTGGGAGGCACAAACAGACACTTCTTGTGCCTACGAGCTGTGCTTCCACATAGGTGGGGCAAAGGGTTTGGGTTTAACCAGACAAGAAGACAGAAAGCAATGAGGAAGTTCTCCTACTAGCTGTAGGTGGCCCCTGAGAACACCTGGCACTACGTGTGATTCTTTCTTTAAACATCTGATTTCTTTTTCTTTTTTAAATGAAACGCCAGTATTTCATATTTTGACATTCCTTTTCTTTTTTGAGTTGGGGTGTCACGGTCACTCAGGCTGGAGGGCAGTGGAACATTTATGGCTCACTGTGGTTTTGACCTCTTGGGCTCAGGTGGTCCTTCTGGCTCATCTTCCTGAGTAGCTGGAACTACAGGAACATACCACTACACCTGGCTACATTTTTTATTCTTTCTTTTCTTTCCTTCCTTCTTCCTTCCTTCCTTCCCTCCTTCCTTCCTTCCTTCCTTCCTTCTCTCTCTCTCTCTCTCTTTCTCTTTCTTTCTTTCTTCTACAAGGTCTCACTATGATGCCTAGACTGGTCTTGAACTCCTGGTCTCAAACAATCCTCCTGCCTTGCCTTTAAGTGATGGGATTATAGATGTGAGCCACCATGCTCATGATTATTCACTTATTTTAAAACAAAATGGCAAATAGTTTTGGTTATATTTTTCAAAGCGGCAGAAACAGAATGACTTTTATCATAATAACAAAAAAAGTAAGATAGACTTAGTGCTACAAAAGTCATTTTTTTCAACTTTATGAGCACTGAATAAAGAAAATGATGTATCATAACCAAACATGGCATGCCATTTCCAAGCTTCTCAAAATCACCAGTTATTCTTCACATTTCTCCAGATTTTTGGAAATTTTTGAAATCAGTTTTTTAAGGGTTCGTTTCTTCCATTCAGACCCTTTGTGAAAATCTCCATCCTTGGATGGTTGATCAATGAACACAGTCAATTTTCTTTCTTTCTTTTTTTTAAGTTTTAAAACAGAGTTTATTAGCAAGAGGAAGAAAAGGAAAAAGGAAGATTCGTGGCAGAAAAACCTGCCATGGGCAAGTTTCTGAAAAAAAAAAAAAAAAGAAAAGAAAAGAAAAATCACCGGTTTTCAAGGTGTCCAGATGGATATACTTGTTATTCAAGGTTATTTGAGTCATATTTAGAGCTATTTTTATTCGAAATAACTTAGACGAGTGGGAGGCACGAACAGACACTTCTTGTGCCTATGAGCTGTGCTTCCACATAGGTGGGGCAAAGAGTTTGGGTTTAACCAGACAAGAAGACCGGAAGCAATGAGGAAGTTCTCGTACTAGCTGTAGGTGGCCCCTGAGAACTCCTGGCACTACGTGTGATTCTTTCTTTAAACATCTGATTTCTTTTTTAAATGAAACACCAGTATTTCATATTTTGACATTCCTTTTCTTTTTTGAATTGGGGTGTCACGGTCACCCAGGCTGGAGGGCAGGAACCTTTATGGCTCACCAAGTGGTCACTTGGACAAATCAAGCATGATTTGAGAAGATTTTTTTTTAATTCCTGTTTAAATTCAGGAGAATTCCTGGCTGAGATGTAGACGATGTTTTTCAGCTGAAACCAACTATGAAGCCCGTGATCAAAAGGGGAACTCCATATAACAAAACACAAAAATGATTTTCACATAAAAATGAGTGAGAAAGAAGGAAACAAATGCTAGGTAAATAGCCATACATGGGGAGAGAAGGTCCATGACAAAGCTGTTTCCTTCCTGCCGTGTTGCTGGGGTGTCCCCATATTCCATTTCAGCCTCTCCATCTCTCTTGAGGTAACTCCTGCACCCCTGAAAAGAGGACTGTGGTAGCTTTTCTACCCTTTCCCATGCTACTTTATTCCTTGATTTCTTTTAGGTATTTTCAGAGAAAATATTTCTGGGACTTTAGAAAAAATGAGAGAAACAGAAAGCTGGTCAGCAAGTACCTTTTTCATGGCGAGAAGATTATGTTTAATGCATTTCCAGACTGTAGTCTCAGGTCATACATTGAGGAGGGTCTGCCAAGAAACATCCTTCCCTGTGTCAATTCCTAAGTATAGAGATCCAGAGATCTAGCACATTGCTTTGGTTTCTCTTGGCCTCTCCTGGTTTTGTGGCTTTCGGCACTTCCAGCCAGCACTGCGGTGACTGAAGCTGCGTGGTGTGGTCTCCACCAGGTTCCACAGAGGTCATCTGACTCCCCTTGCCTTCTATCTCTTGTCTCAGCTCCCTGCACAAGCGAAACTCCTTGCCCACTCCCTGCGCCAGGATTTCTCTAGACATACTGCCAAACACAACCTGAAGTTCCCAAGGAAGAAAACCCTTCAAACCATGTGTGACGGACAGCTGAATCCTCTTTGTCCTCCAGAAGAGAGATCCTGAGAAGTGTACATATATATGACCATTGACATTGAGTAGCAGCCTTCTCAAAACTCCACCTGCACTGGCTCTCCTTTCATCCCTACCTCACACCCCTGTGCCCTCCTTCCAATGTCCTTAATCACCCAACTGCCTGCACCTAACAACACAAACTTTGCCTGTGCTTCCCGGGGAACCCAGACACAGACATTAACTGGCATAGTCAAAGCTAATGGCGGTATCACTGTCACCTGCTTACTTGACTTTGAAACTTCTCTTAAGAGATTTTTCACAAGATCATTTGTTTCCATAGGATTGTTTGTTTGATAGAATTCACAGTCACCAAAATGTCTTGCACTTTATTTTATGCCATATTTACAAGAGCTAATAGTACAAGGCTCTCATAAACAGCCATTTTTACTTAATTCGCTTTGCAAGAGGTGTCTGACATCTCAGGCCTAGAAACTTCCAGATCAATGCTGAGGGGGCACAGCTATTTCTTTCCATAATTTGGGTTACAGATTTACTGAAGTGTGGCCCAGAATTGTGTGTCAATTTTATTTAATTTTTTGAGTTGAAGTCTCACTCTGTCGCCCAGACTGGAGTGCAGTGGCATGCTTCCGGCCACCGCAGCCTCGAACTGCTGGGCTCTGGCAATCTTTCCACCTCAGCCTTCCAAGTAGCTGTAACTACAGGCATGCACTACCATGCCCGGTTAAATTTTGATTTATTGTAGAGATGAGGTCTCACCAAGTTGCCCGGGCGGGTCTCGAACCAGAAGGCTCAGGCAATCCACTCACCTCTGCCTCCCAAAGGGGGGGATTACATTTCCCTCTGGATTCTTGTTAAGATTGTTGTCAGTTAGGTCCTGTTCTCCTTTTTCTCTTTTACATGCTAATGTCAAGAATTCTTTCCAAACTCTGCTTGTATTGTTTCATTTTGTTTGTTTGCTTTTGCCTGTTCAATTGTATTAACTGTTTATTCTAGAAAGTCTATTGTACAAATGTGTTCTCCTGTGGCCAGGTATCTAAAATAAAAAAATTAAAAAATAACTGAAATGTTCTTCTTTTACTTCATGCATTGCCCTGTTAATCATAGACTTGGTGTTCCTCAGCTTTATAATAATAAAAAAGAGTTTCACTAAACTATTTTCAAATTGTCCCAACTGCACTGTCAAAAGAGTTGGATTATCTAGATGAAATAAAGCAAGTCCTTGAAAGATACAATATTCTAAAACTCTCACAATAAGAAATAGACAATCTGAATATGTCTATATTTATTACAGAAACGGAATAAGTAACTAATAACCTTCCCAAACAGAAAGCACTTGGACCAGATGTATTCACTGGTGAATTCTACCAAATAGTTAAAAAAGAAATTGTAGCAATTGTCTACAACCTCCTAGAGAATATAGAAGCAGAAAGAATACTTCCTAACTCATTCTGTGAGGACAGAAGTATCATAAAACCAAAGCCAGACAAAGACATTACAAGAAAAGAAAACCATAGATCAATATCTTACATGAACATAGATGCAAAAATCCTCACCAAAATATTAACCAACGAAATCCTATGTGTAAAAGTAATACACCATGACTAAGTGAGATTTATTTCAGAAATGCAAGGCTGATTTAACATTTGAAAATCAGTTAATTCATCACATTAACAGGCTAAAAAAGGAAAACTGTTCATATCAATAGACACAGAAAAAGCATTTGACAAAATCCAACATCTACTCGTGATAAAAACTCAGTGAACTAGGAATAAAGGGAAACCTCCTATACTCAATAAAGAATAGTTACAACCCTTTAGCTAGCACTGCACTTCATGATGAGAAGCTGTAAGATTTCCCACTAAGATCAGAAACAAGGAAAGGATGTCCTCTCCCATCACACTTTTGTAACATCAGTATGGAAGTCCTAGATCATGTAATAAGATTAAAAAAAAAATAGAAGGTACACGTATTGGCAAGAAAAAACTGTCTTTGTTCACAGATGACATGACTGTCTATGTAAAAAAATCTAAAGTAGCAAGGTTGCAGGATACAAAGTTACCATACAAAAATTCAGTCACTGTCCCATATACCAGCAAACTGCAAATGGAATTAAAATTAAAAACACATTATCATTAATATTGACACACACAAAATAATGAAATACTTAAGAATAAATCTAATAAAATATTGCTTTATAAAGAAAATTTACAAAACTCCAATAAAATATATTACAAAGAATTCAATAATAAAGAAATATTTTATATTTATGGATAGCTGGATTTAATATTATCAAGATATCAGTTTTGGCTAGGTGTGGTGGCTTATGCCTAAGCCCAGCACTTTGGGAAGCTGAGATGGGAGGGTTGCTTCAGCCCAGGCATTTGGGACCAGCCTAGACAACATAGTGAAACTTTGTTTCAAAATTCAAAAAATTGGCTGAGCCTCGTGGCACATGCCTATAGTCCCAGCTACATGACAGGTTGAGGCGGGAGGATTTCCCGGACCCAGGAGGTCAAGGCTGCAGTAAGCCATGATTGCACCACTGCAGTCCAGCCTGGAAACAGAGAGAGACTCAAAAAAAAATAATAATTTTTTCCCAAATTGATATATATAGGTTCAATACAGTCACAATCAAAGTCCCAACAAATTATTTTGGGGATATACACAAAATAGTTTTGACATCTATATAAAGAGATAAAATTCTAGGATAGCCAAGAAAATATTAAAGGAGAAGAACAAAGTCAGAGGACTGGCACTACCCTACTCAACTTCAAGATTTACTATAAGTATGTGGTCACCAAGACTATGTACAATTGGTCAAAAAATAGATAAATGGATCAATGAAACAGAATAGAGAACCCAGAATTAGACACATATAAATATACTCAACTGATTTTTGACCAAGAAATAGGGATAATACAATGGAGTGAAGATAACCTATTCTGTAACATGTTGAGATGATCTTGGAAATGATGATGACTTTCTTGATATGCACTAAAAGCACAGTCTATAAAAGAAATAATAAGTTGGACTCTATTAAAATTCAAAACTTCTACTCTATGAAAAACATAAATATAGTGAGAAGACAAGACACAGACTGGAGAAAATACTTGCAAAATACGCATCTACCGCCATTATGCAGGATACCAGAAACTCTTAAAACCCAACAGCAATTTTTTTTTTTTTTGAGTTGGAGTCTCACTCTGTCGCCCAGACTGGAGTCCCAGCCACCGCAGTCTCGACCTGCTGGGCTCCGGCGATCCTTCCACCTCAGCCTTCCAAGTAGCCAGAATTACAGGCATGCCCTACCACACTCAGCTGATTTTTTTATTTATTGTAGAGATGAGGTCTCGCTGCTCAGGCGGGTCTTGAGCCTGCGGGCTCAGGCAATCCACTCACCTCAGCCTCCCAAAGGCATGGGATTACAGGCTGAGCCACTGAGCCCGACTGCCAACAGCAATTTAAATACAGATGTTTAAAAATGGTCCAAAGACCTTAGCAGACACCTCACCAAAGACATTACACAGATGGTAAGTAAACACATGCAAAGATGTTTTGCATTATATGTCATAAGAAAAACACAAACTAAAACAACAAGATACCACTATACACCTGTTAGAATGTCCAAAATCTGGAGCACTGACAACAGTGAATGCTGATGAAGATGTAGAACAACAGGGTTAAAAGAAAAAAAACTTAAGACAAATTAAATGGAAAAGAGTTCAACTGAGCAAAGAACAATTCACAACTTGGGCAGCCTCCTGAACCATAGTGGGTGCAGAGAGACTACAGTGCAGCCACATGATGGAAAAAAGGCGTGTGGATAGAAAAAGGAAAGTTGCTTGCGGAAAACAGAAGTGAGGTAAACAGTCTTTGTCTTATTTGAACCTAGTTTGAAGAGTTGGCTGCCTTTGATTGACTGACTCTAGGTGATTGGTACATGTGTAGATTACAGTCTTTTTACACAGCCAGCTAGGTTACAGTGAAAGGTTAAGAGAAACCTCTAGGTCTAACCCAACATATGCAAAGAGGCAGCTTTGGGCTAAACTTAATTTGACAACAGGAATGCTCATTCATTTCTAGTGGGAATGAAAAATGGTACAGTCGCTTAGGAAGACAGTTTAGAAGTTTCTTACAAAACCAAACTCTTATTATACAATCCAGCAATTGTGCTCCCTGGTATCTACCCAAAAGAGTTGAAAACTTATATTCACACACAAAATAACTGCACATGAATGTTTATAGCAGTTTTACACATAATTGCCAAAACTTGGCAGCAAACAAAATGTCCTTCAGTAAGAGAACAAATAAACTGTGGTACTCTCATACAGTAGAATTTTATTCAGCATTCAAAAGAAATGAGCTATCAAACTATGAAAAGAATGGAGGAAGCTTAAATGCGTATAACTAAATGAAAGAAATCAATCTGAAAAGGTTACATACTGTTTAATTCTGACTATACAGTATTCTGGAAAACGCAAAACTGTGGAGCAGTAAGAAGATAGTGGTTGCCAGGGATTGGAGGGAAGGAGGGATGAATAGGCAGAGCACAGAGGAATTTGGGGGTAGTGAAAATACTGGGTATACCACTATAATTTTGGATACACGTCATGATATATCTGTCCAAACCCATAGAATGCACAAAACCAAGATCAAATGCAAATTCTAATGCCAACCATGGACTCTGAGTAATGACGATGTGTCAACATAGGTTCATGAATTGTAAGAAAGGTGCCACCATGAAAGGGAATATGGATGAAGATGGGGGAGACTGTGCATGGAGGGGGGCAAAGGTATATGGGAAATCTCTGTACCATCCTCTCAATTTTGTTATGAACCTAAAACAACTTCAACTAAAATAAAATTGGTTTAAAAAATATTAAGATAGACTTTCACCAAAAAAAAAAAAAGGATTTATTTATCTCTGTCTCTCTTACAGGTCCTTCAAGTTTGTTTAGTCACTATTGTTTAATATACTTATGTGAGAGAACTCCAAAAAGTTTGCGGAAAATAGAATTAAAGGATAAAAATAAGCAGTATACCATGTCTCAACATAAGTTCCACCAACTCAAGATAATTTTGTAAGCAATGATACCAGTCATTTAGTCCATCTTTAAAGAACTGAGGGTCCTGGGAATTTAACTATGTCAATGCAGTCTTTCTTACATTATTAACTAAAGAAAACTGGGTGCCCTTGAAAGATATTGTAAAATTAGGAAGCAAAAAGAAATCAGAAGGAGCCAAATTAGGAGTGCATGCCTAATGACTTTTCATCAAAACTCTCACAAAATTGCCCCTGTTTGATGAGAGAAATGAGCAGAAGTGTTGTCATGATGGAGATGAACTCTCTGGTAAAGTTTTCCTGGTCATATTTCTGCTAAAACTTTGGCTAACTTTCTCAAAATACTCTCATAATAAATGGATGTTACTGCTCTTTGGCCCTCCAGTAAGTCAACAAGCAAGATACCTGGAGCATCCAGAGTACTGTTACCATGACCTTGGCTCTTGATTGGTCTACTTTTGCTTTTCCTGGACCACTTTCACCTCTTGGTAGCCACTGTTTTGACTGTGTTTTGTTTTCAGGATCATACTGGTAATGCCATGTTTTGTCTCCTGTTACAAGTTTTTGAAGAAATGCTTCAGAATTGTGATCCAATTTGTTTAAAATTTTCAAAATTTGTTGAAAACTGCTTGTCTGCAGTGGGTCTCGGTGCAACAGCTTAGGCATCAATCAAGTGGAAAGTTTACTCAATTTTAATTTTTCAGTTGTATAAGCTGAACTAACTGAGATGTCTATGGTGTTGGCTATCTTATCTGCTGGTAATCATTAGTTCTCTTCAAGTAGGGCATGAACAAGATTAATTTTTTTCTAGTAGATTGATGTGAATGATCTGTTCTGTGGGCAACATCTTCAATATTGTCTCATCCCTTCTAAACATGACTTTTCTATTTGCAAAGTACTGGCACTGTTCCCATAAACTTTGTCAAGCATCAATGATTTCACCATTCTTCCACCCAAGCTTTTCCATAAATTTGATGTTGTTCTTGCTTCAATTTCAATAGAAATCATGTTGCTCTGATTCATGAATTCATGAATTTTTCAGACTGATATATTATTCCTCTTAGTGGCCTTAAACTAGATCCATTCAGACATAGTACGTTAGTATGAGTTTTTTTTGAGGTGCAAAATTTTTGAAATTTATGCATAGTGCTTTCATAATTTATATTTTCCACAAATTTTTAAAGGTTTTTCACATTATCTGGATACATTTCTTTAGAGAAATTGAAAATAACACAATCTGAGCAAGCCTAGCTCATGTGTTGAAATGATTTAAAGTAGATATGTTTTACTAAGTGCTGTTTGGGCCTGATCTGATGGGCACATGTACATATTAGATGGCTATACCTAATGTGGTCAGACCTGAAGTTTGTGTGGACTCTTTCAGCAACCCTTCTGCACTCTGGCTACCCAAAAGGCTCCCAATAACAACTGGCTAAAAGAGTTGCCACATGCAGAGATTGCCTAAAAGCATGACCTCCTAGAACACAGCACCGAGGCTGATGGCTGATGGATCAAGTGTCCTATTACCAGAGAAGTACCAAGAATTTCAAAGGGGAGGAGCCATGCATAGCAAGAGCTAAACATACTGCAAGGAAGGCTACCCTGAAAAATGCCATGTGGCTATGTCCTAATCACGTGCCTTAAGATTAGCTGTCCTAAAAGCCATTCATCTGAGCAGGAATCTCTTCAGCAATCATAGACCATCAAGTCGGTAGTAAAACAAAGTTTCTGACCAATGACCAAGGTCAGGAAAGTATTAAAAGTCTGACCACCCAAAGTCTAGCAATGAAGACACATAATAAGATAGCGAGCATCTTTACCCTATTGCTCAAATGTTTTATCCAATTTTGGAAATGAAATAGTAGACTTATTGTGTAAGATACTGCATTTATTCAGTATTATCAGGAAATGATATGCTTCATATGAATCAATTCCTCAGTTAATTCAGTGCACCCCTTCCTGCACTAATATTTCTTTTCATCATCTATGGATATGTCTCTCCAAAATGCATCACACATTTTCTTGTCTTCTAAGGCAGAAGGTGCAGAACTGGCTTTAGCCTTTCCCTCATGCTCACATTCATTGCAATGGACATGTTCACACAGGGCCACATGGTGCTGTTGGACTCCTGGTCTCTTCTTCCCATGTGAAGCTGTCAATTACTTCTGCCTTGCCTGTCATTATACCTCTCTCTATCAGCCTCTTCAATTTTCTTTACTTTGATGCTTCTCACCTGCTCTAAGGCAGGACACCAGGACAATGGCGGACTCATGTCATTTTATTAGAATCTCAGTGAGGATTCAAGACTTTTGGGAAGCTGTTGTAGGGAGATCAAAGATATACTTCATTTTTCTTTGATGTACACATGTCCCATAGGAAGGAGGTTGGGAAGCCCTCCGATTATCAGGGTCACTTTAAGCTAGAGGCTCTCAACCACAGCTAAACATGTGAGAAGCTTTAAGAAACACCAGTGCCTGCTCCCACTGTGAAAGATCATAATTTAATTGGTTTAAGATGGAACCTGAACATTAGAACTTTTTAAAGCCCATTAGATAAATGTAATATGCAGCCAGCTCTGAGAACCTTGGCACTGATACAGGTTTTGTGTGAAAAACAGGATCTTGGTGATAGGGTAACTTTGCTCTGGGTGGTTGTTCTTCATGGGTGTTATGGATGTAATTGTGTTTCCCCAAAATTTGCTTGATGAAGTCCTAACCCCCAAGACATCAGAACGTGGTCATATTTAGAATAGTATTATTGCAGACATAATTAGTTAAGATGAAGTCCTACTGGAGTAGGATGGGCCCCCAGCCCAATATGAATGTGTTTTTCTAAACAGGGAGCACTTGGAGAGACACACGCTCAGGGAGAATGCAACATGGAGCAGAAAAGCCAAGATCGTTAGCAAGCCACCAGAAGCTGGGAGGGAGGCACTGCACAGCGTCCATCATAGCCTTCAGGAGAAATGAACCCTGCTGATGCCTTGACCTCAGGCTTCTGGCCTCCTAAACTGTGAAACAACAAAATTCAGCTGTTCAGGAAACCCAGTTTGTGGCCCCTTGTCATGGCAGCCCAAGCAGACTAATAAGTAGGCATGGCTATAAATTCTCAAAACTTGCCTCTTGAGTGTACATGAGACATTCTTTTATCGAGTACCTCCTATAGATCAGATCGGGTAAAGGGTGCTGAGAGAGTGTCGATTCAGGAGTGAAAGAGGGAGATGTGTGCTTAAGCTCACCTGATAGTTTTTGTCTCACACAATCAAAGTAGATTGCTTTGCAGACTATCAGAGCACATAGAGTGAGGAATCCAAACAAAACCTACTGCAACACTCTTTCCTTCGATTTGCATGTGCAAATAGCATGGGGAGCTGTGTGCTTAACTAATCCATAGTCATAAACGCAAAATGTACTAAAATTTGCATTGCAAGCAATCTTGCTCCAGAGGCTGAGTTTGTGAGAATTTTTGTGGCTTTATAAATTACAATCCTACAAAGATTCTACGAGATCAGATATTATTGGGTCCATTTCATTTTAGGACCAATTCAAAATAACATTTTAGACTGCTTATCCTCAAAATATCATTTTATGTAGTTGCTTATATAACCACTGGGTTTTAGTCGAATGTGTCTTCCACGGAGATCTCTACTTGTTAATGCTTTGTGAAAGTTAGCACAGAGATACAATTTTCAAGTATGTTTGAATGAAATAGGAACTACTTGAGATAAATTAAGATAAAATCTTCTTTTCAAGAAAAAAATAGAAACGTTGACATTTTATAAAGCAACCACACTTTTACTATTTTCTCTAGATAGTTTACCATATAACAGATGTATAATAAACAAGAGATGCTGTTGACTCCCAAATAACTTCATTTTCCAATGTTTGTTGCTCAAGCTTTCCCAAACATGTTGCTTGAGTGAAAGAAGGTGCTAGAATTATTAGGAAAAGACTTCACCAGGAACCTTGTGAGATGCTGGTTTATGGGCAGATCTCTAGAGACCAACTGCTCCTGGGAAAGATGAGGGCAGGGCTTTGGACCCCAGGGAAAGGAATGAAGCCTCATTTAATCTGAAGAAGATGTGCCTGTTTGTTTTCTTCTTGTTGTTTTGTTTTGTGTTTTGATTGTTTGTTTGTTTTGAGTCGGCCTTCCAAGTAGCTGGCAATACAGGTGCATGCTACCATGCCTGGCTAATTTTTTGGTATATTGTAGAGACAAGGTCTCACCAAGTTGCCTAGGTTGGTCTCAAACCCCTGGGCTCAGGTAATCCTCACATCTCAGCCTCCCGAATTGCTGGGATTACAGGCTTGAGCCCCTGTGCCCGGCCAAGATGTGCCTCTTTGAACAGCTCTTTGGAAGAGCCAGAAGTTTTGTCCAGCGCACAAGTGAATGAGCCAGGATCATGACATGGCCACATATAATCTCACATAGTCCCTAAAGAAATAAATAAATTATAGACACTATGATAACCAGGATTTGGATTCTTTTTTTTAAAACTTTTATCTAAATATTTTGAAGTATGATAATGAACTACTTAATACCGCATTTCTTTGGAAGCTTCTTTGTAATTTAGCATTTTCTTAGTCAGTTCTATATACTAACCTAAATGAATGACTATTGACTGAACTTCAGAATTGCTGTTCCTTATCATCTCCCCTAATAATTGATATATTTTTTTCTTGATATGTGACAGATGAATATGAGACCATTTGAAGAATGGTCCTAATGCAGGACTCAGAACACATAGGGATAGAGCCATAAGGAATATTCTGGAACTGCAACAGAGGTCTGTGGATTCTGGTAGGGAGAGAAGGGGTACTTCAGAGCAAGTCAATAGACTAATCATCTGTTTTTCTCTTTATCATGGGCTTAAACCTTTTCTAAAAGGGTCAGATAGTAAATGTTTTTGGCTTTTTGTGTCATACAGTATCTCTTGCAGCCACTCACCTCTGCAACTGCATTGGTAAAGCAGTCATAGACATTATATAAAAGAACATGGGGATGTGTTTCAATAAAACTTTATGAATACCAAAATCTGAATTTTATGTAATTTTTGTGAATCATGAAACACTGTTCTATTGACTTTTTTCAACCACTAAAAAATGTAGTCATTCTTAGGTCATGAGCTTTACAAAAACAGGTGTCAAGTCAGATTTGTCCTGTGTGCCATAGTGTGCTGATTCTAAATTTAAACCAATAAATTCCTTTAAAAAAATTTGTGAAGAAGCATTATGGATTCCATTATTTGAAACCTAGAATATCGGAACAGATAATGAAGACTTCATTAAAAGAAAAACATTGAGAAGAAAGTTTCAGGAGTATTTGGACATTAAAAATCAGAATGTAAAAAAAAAAAACCACAAGGAAACAGAAATAAAAAACTACTCATGTTAGAAGCAAAGTGTGTTTTCTAGGGGATATAAATACAGGAATGCATGCACCCACCAAAACACAATGAAATTATATGACCATAAAACTTGGGAAATCTTTGAATCCTGTATACAGTCTAGGAAATGAAATGTTCATTCATACAGTAAATGCTCTGAGGAGTCCTGAACTAAGAAATAGCCTATTTAACTTGGTTAGCTCAGCATTTTTTAAGCTTATTTGTTCATTAAACAGCATTTTCATGGCCGAGCTGTTGGCATCACTTAGAACAGTACTCTAGGAATGCCAATTTGAGTAATTCACAGGTAAGTGATAAGTTTGGACAGGTCAAGTAGGGACATTGACAGTCTCCACTTAAATGAGAGAAGTGTTTCATCTAGACATCAGCAGAATGGACAACATGGGTACTCTGGCCAGACAAGAGATTGTTACAAAACTTCAGACAGGAGATAATGAGAGCCTGAACAGGATAAATCTGTATCTGAACTAGAAAGAAAAAGAACAAGATCAGATTTGGAGGACAAGGGGGAGAGATTGGTCAAAAGTAATGGAGATGCTTAGTCTGCAAAACTGGATGTGGAAAGAGGAACATATTTGAAGAGGTAATTTTAGATTTTCCATATTGTTTCTGTGATGTTTACCAGGCAGCTGAAGTATCTGACTGGCCTTCAGGAAAGAAACCATGAGGAGTGCTGTAGATTTGGTCATTGTTGACTAGAGATAATGGTTAAAAACACAAGACTACATACCACTAAAAATGAGTGGGAAGAATAGGTAAATAAGCTACCAAATTATGAAGGACTTTGGGGAACACACACATCTCTAAGGGAAGGAAGGTGAATTTGATAAAAAAAGGTAGGAAGAGAACTTTGCAAACCATGGTTATATGCGCCAAACAGAACACTTCAAGATAGAGAAATTGATCAACAATGTCAAGAGTAAAAAGAGAACAATGCAGGATGAAAGAGTGCCTTTCAGGGAATTTTGAGAGGAATTTCTTTGGAGTGGTGAGGGTGGAAGCCAAATTACAAGGGAAGCAATAGTGAATAAGTGGTGAGAGATTAAATCTAGAACTCAGAATCTGACTATTCCTTTTAGAGATATAGCAATGAAAGCAATGAAAGAAATTTCATGACTATTTGTGGGGAAAGGGCATTTCATGGGAAGATGTGTTTAAGAAGGGGGAGGTGGGAGCAGTAGATGATGGTGAAGTAACAAGTGAAGATAAAAAGAGGAAGAAGGGAGGGAGGTGGGAAGACTGAGAAATATCAAGGAGGCATGGAATGAACAGAAAGGAAACTGAGCAAAGTGATTGCACTGAGTTTAGATGAAAAGGTAGGAGAAGAGAAGCAGGTTGAGATGGAGAGCATGTCACTGTGGAAGGTCATGCAGAATGGTTCTCAGCTCGCCATGAAATTGAGGGAAGAGACAAATGAAAGTGAGTGGTGTTGGGGTGGACCCCTGTTGCTATGGAGAGGAAATACACTGTGACCTATCATCACTGTAAATACATCTTACGTCTACAGATAATTGAGCATGGGTCTCTCTCTCTCTCTCTCTCTCTCTCTCTGTCTCTCCTTATCTGTGTAATGGGGACAGTGACCCAAAGGCATATCCCTAAGATGTAAAAAATATAAACATATATGCTAAAAATATAAAATATATAAAAATACATGCTCAGTAAATATCAGTTTATATCTTTCCATCTGTCTGTCATCCTTCCTTTTTTTTCCTTCTCTCCTTTCCTCCCTCTTCCCTTCCTTTCTCATTTCCCTTCCTTCTGTCCTTCTCTTTTCTACATTAATTTCCTCTCCCTTTTATCTCCACCTTCCCTCTTGTCTTCATTCTTTCCCTCCACAGAGAGGAAAAGTTTTGGAATATAAGCTGTTGGTAATATTACAGAAAGTGAATTGGTGATACCTTTCATCAGTCTGTCCTAAGTCATACCCTCCAGACCAAAGCTATGTGGCTACTGAGATGTCCCATTGCATTTCCCATATATTTACCTACAGCCTTCTTTTTAGTTCAGTTTCAAAAGTGAAATTCCAAAATCTAAGAAATGCAAGTGTGTTTATCTGCATTCCAGCCACCCTGCTGCCTTCAGGAAGAATTCCAATAATATGTCCTAGGCAACTTAAAAATTATTCTTCTAAATACCTTCAGCAAAGGTTGATTCATACTTCATTCTGGTCATTGATAGCTGTACTTGTTAAGAAATCTTTCCTATAGGTTCTCTGAATGCTTTGTGTGTGCTACCATGGGCATGGCTGCCTTTGAGGAACTGTGGGTAATTACCAGGGATACCAATTTCTATAGAAATTGCTATGCCAATAATTATTTGCCAAATGTGTGACCATCGCATGGATCAAGCTGAAACCTCTTCTACAATTTGTTTCTCTTCTTTCAGCAAAGGTAACTGACACATTATCATGTGAGGCATCTGAGCCCTATGTAATTCTGCATGAAATTCTGAAGCACAACTCAGTCCAACTCCTCACATGGCCGAAGCTAGCTCCCAGACTGTATTGAGAGTCAGTGGCTCATTGGCATAATTCTACATGAAGAAGAGGCAAAACGCAAGACTTCCAGATTTTCTCAACATGTACCGGTTGCCAAATCCTTTACTGTTCATGAGAGCCACTCTAAAACTCTTCTCCATGTTTATCAGGCAGTGAATAAAATAAGGGAACAAATTGTTCTGTAAAATGAAGCCCAAGTTGGGGTGGCATCAATTCCTTTTGTGAAGATAAGGAATTAGAGACATGTTTCTTATACTTTGTCAATTTCCTCCGCTTCCATCTGCGGGGATCGGGGACACAGCAGGACAAAATGTAAGTCTATGTGCTAGGTGGGTCAGGAACTATCCCAGTGCTGGGTTTTTGCTGGACAATGAGCACTTGGCTTTGGTTGTCCGAGGTCTTGTAGTCATGTTTGAAGTACTGCATACACTCTCCATTTGTTTGCTGCATTCCAAATAACCTTGGTATGATCATGGCAACAAGATCCAATACAGAATCCCCTCAACAACCTTTAAGCATTTGCCATCCACTTGTGGCCCATGAGCTCCATGGCTGAGGATCTCGGGCTATCTGTAAACGGTAATGCCATCACCACCAGTTCTGTGTGTTTGTTGAGATGCTGCATTTCTAATGAGCTCCCAGGGTATGGCAATGCTGCTGGGCCATGGCCCACATTTTGAGATGCAAGTTTCTATATGATTCAACTGCCTACATATAATGAAATATGCATTTAAGACAGAGGCTCTTGAAATATGTTTTTTGGGAAAGGCAGCATGTTTTCATAAATTCAACTTTTATGCTGCAAACTTATATCAAAGAAACCATCTTTTATTACTTTTTGAAAGCACTTCTGAGATGCCATAGGTTAGTGGTATTCAATGCCAGCTGCACATTACAGTCACCTGGCAGGTGACAGAGAAGATGAAGACTTTAAAAATGCAAATGCCTCAACCACAGTCCTTAACAAATTAAAGCAGAATACTCGTTTGGAATGCAGATCAAAGCTTCACCCTGGTGAAAGCTCCCCAGGTAACCCAAAGTACAGTCAAGGTTGGGAACCCCTGAGCTGGTACCGCTTTCATCTTTTGCTGATGATGTGACAGGTGTCACTACTACACACTTTATGTTAGATAGTAAAACCAAAGTAACTTCTCAGTGTTAGTTACCCAAAACACCCAGTCATTGGGAAACTTTTTCTTAATTTCCAACTTAAACTTTTCTAAAACCACTGTCTACACTGGATAAAATAAAGAAATAGGATTATAATTTGTAAGCTTGGGTCTTTATATTAATCTTACAATTTTCTATTTCTTAACATTATTTGAATATTCTTTGCGTTTCTTAGAAGAAAGATACTAATTTTAAGGGGATATCGCTGAAAAGGAGTTTGAGTCCATATTTCAAAGAGCTTGTCTAAGTGTTCCCAGGAGAAAGTTTTATAGATGACTAAATGTATTGATTCTTGCTGTCTTCTCAAGTTGAGTTGCTGTCTTCTCAAGTTGCCCTTAAGCGAAATGTGACACAGATGAGGGCAATTAGCAAAAAAGAGTGAGTCACCATTCACCATTCAGTTATTGGGACAGCAAGAGCAATATTTTGCTTCTTAGATGGAGCAGGGACAAGGAAAGCCTGAGAGAAAAGAAGAGTGCTGATGTGCAGAGATACTGCAATTTCACTCCTGGGTGCATTCCCAAGAGAGATGAAAACCCAAACAAATTCACGTATACGCGTGTTTATAGCACACTGTTCACCATAGCCAATAGGTAGAAGCGGCCCAAATGTCCTGCAACAAATAGACAAGCAAAAAATGGTGTATGTATATACTGTATATAGATAAACAGTGCAATGTTATTCAGCCTTATAAAGCAACAAAATACTGATACATGCTACAATGTTGGTGAACCTCAAAAACATTGCATTAAGTGGAAAAAGCCAGAATAAAAAAGATTACTAACTGCATGATACCATTCAAATGAAATATTCAGAATAGCTAGATCACTAGAGACAAAATGAGACTGGAGGCTGTGGGAGGGTGGAGGAAGGAGGAGAGAATGGGAGAAACTACTTAATGGGTCAAGGGTTTTACTCTGGGGGGGATGGAAATATTTTGGAACTAGATAAAAGTGGTAGCTTCACAAAACTGCAAAGGTACTACGTGCCTCAGAATTGTTTGGTTTAAAATGGTTAATTTTATTATGTAGATTTACATAAATTATAACTGTTACAATTATTCATATCAATTACATTAATTAAATATTAATTTTCATTATTATGACTCTTATTTGAGACAGTTTCTCACTCTGACACCCAAGCTGGAGTGCAGTGGCTGTTTATAGCTTACTGCAGACTTGAATCCCTTGGTGCCAGCTATCTGGCCTCAGCCTCCCAAAGCACTGGGATGACAAGTGTGAGCCACCACACCTGGCCTTAAACAAATTTTTTTAAAAATATAGAAGACTTTTTGTATATCTGATGAGAATAAGGCTATGGAGAAAAATAAATGTGATAAGGGCAGTACTGATAAGGGCAGTGCTGGTGAGCATAGCATTCTTAAATCTAGTGGTCAGGGAAAGGCATCTCTGAAAAGCTGAATTTGAGCAAACCCTAAGGAGTGAGGGACAGAACCAAGAAGACATCTCCAAAAGGACCACTCTGGGCAGAAGAAACTCGAGCACAAAGTGCCCCAGGTGGAGCATACGTGAGTGTCTGGGGAACACGGACGCAGCCAGCCCTGGGCAGACATGCCTGGACTCATGGTTCTGAGAGGCTCAGAGTGACCTGGGGGGTCTCGTTGTGCTGGGAGTCTACGAAAATCCAGAATGAACCAAACAGAGACTGGCATATGGAAGGAAATGAGAAATAAACTAAATTCCATGTAAAACATTGCATTTAAGTCTGGTTATAAACTGGGCTACAACACTTTTACAGAATGATTAGAACTTACTGTCTAACTGTTATAATATGACCTAGTAATTCTAGAAACAGCATAATTAAGTTATAAGAATCTTGATATATGTTGTTAATTTACCACACGTATTGGAAATCAATCTCTTCAGGATGAAAAACTACAACCGGGGCCTTGGGAACCCCTCTGGAAGACACCATGGAAGGAAGCCTAGGGCTCTAGGTGTCACATGCAGACCCTGGATCAGCTTAGAAACACATCTCTGCAGCGTGACAGGGATGGCAGATGGTGGGCGATGGGAATTTGGCTGGTCAGACTTTCCTAAGGACACCAGGAGCATGCGTTTTGGAACCAGGAACTCTGAGGTCAAGACCAGGTCCTGACACCCACTACCTGTGTCACCTTGGACAGGTAGCCGTGCCTCATCAAGCCCGTTGTGTCTTATCTGTAAACTAAAACATGTGGGTCTAGACACATACACACATACACGCACGCGCACACACACATGCAAACACACTCAGGTACTGTGCCCACCCAATCACATACCCTCCGTGGGTGTCACGTGTCCTTCTCGCCAGTGCCTCTCAGGGTCTCCATTCCTTGTCCCTTCCTTTCTCACCTCACCCTCTCCCCCACAGTCCCCCTTCTTCATCTCTCCCATACCTTCTTCCCTTCTTCCCCTCCCCGTACAAGCCTACCGCCATCTGCCTCCTATTCAGAATCTGCTCTTCTTCCCCATCTGTTCTCGTTCCATTTCCTTCTCTGCTGGGACCTTCCTTCTTTTAGGCCAAGGCAGCTCTCAGACCTCTACTCTCTTCAGGAGAGACTCAGCATAGCAGGTAGAAGTGAGAGCTCAGAGGCGGGGAAGGACCTAGAGCCCATCTTCTTTGACCCCAGAAGGCCTAGGGAAGTGAGGTGAAATATTTACAGAATGTCTAGGTTCAAGATAGTTTTAAAAGCTGAAAACTAGTGTTTTGTTTCTAAAAACAAGCAAGCAAACAAAACTGACTCCATGGTGAATAATTCAGAGGTTGGCCAGGTTTTTTATTTTATTTTTAATTTTGATTTTAACCGGTCAGCACTTTGCATATGTTTCCTAGAGCCGTTGTTTCCCACTGGTCTGAGAGCAAGTGTGTCTCAGCTCTCTACCCAGGAGGCCAGCTCCACACAACTTCAGAGTGTGTGGGGCACAAGGGACTTACCGCAGGGAGTGGGGGTCTGGGCTTCCTATGTGGGGCTCTGCTTGGGGAGGGGCCAGCTAGGTGGAACCTGCCAGCAGCTGCACAGACCATTCTGCACCCTAAATCCTAGTCATGGGTTTACTCGCCAGGATTAGGCTCATAGAGATCATTTCAACAAAGTTCCTGGAGTCTACTGCAAGCAAAAAGTTTCACTATACCTGAAAGAGAGTCCAACAAACGCTACTCACTGCAGAATGTGTCACGTTACGAAGATGACAGGGTGAAGGACTACTCTGGGTCACAAACCAAGACTGGGCAGGTGTGGGCCATTTGTGATGGCATTCAGCAGGTTTGTCATTGAAATAAAAAGGTCCTTTGGACACCTCTGAGCTACAACAGGTAAGGCATCACCTCAGAGGAGATCAAATTTCAAACACCCTAGCCTTCAGAACTCCCATGATCAATCCATTCGACAACCCCTCCTGAAAGATGTAGCAAAAAAATTCAAATCTTTTTCATTTTCAACCCCAAATCAGATCACTCAAGTGCCTCATGGTTATTTTTATAGCCATTGGAATATAACAGACTCCATGGATGGCCTTCAAAGGCACTGAATCCAGGAGTCTTCTCAAGTCCCGTAAAGGCAAACACAGAACATGAAACCCAAAGGGCAGCTATTAGTGGTTCCAGGAGTCTTGTTTTGAGTCATTGGTACAGCCCTCTGAGTGCCTAAGGCTGGGTTTCCATCATGCCACTTTGTCCCCATTGTCGTAAATCCTTCATTCAGTCCTCCGTATCCCAAAGTGTTGTTATTGTTTATTATGTATTCCTCTGAATCAAAAGGAATTCCTCCAAAAATTCCTTTAAATCTCATTTTCAAAATATTAGGATGCCCAATGATGTAATAAAATGTTTTCTCTATTATTATCCTGATCAGAATCATTATCATTATTATTAAGTGGCGACTGCTTTTAATCCTTACAAATTTCAGCAAGGTAGGGATGATGATCAACTCTAGTGTGTTGGTAAGGTTGCCATGAAAGGTGTTTGGAAAAATCACAAAACTGAACTGGTTTCCCCTTTGCACATCTACTCACTCCTAAATTGATCTCCTTGAAGTTTTCTCTAAGTCAGTGGTCTAATCCCCTTAGTGTGTTTAAAAACCTTGACTTTGAAGTTCACTCCCCTCCTCCCTTCTCTCTCTCTCTTATTCTCCTCACCCAATCCAAGTTGAAAGGACATAACATGGATTTAATATACCCAGTGAGCAGCCATTTTAACATTGCCTAAATCTCATGCTTTTCTGGCTGTTCACTTAACTTACCCTCTAACCACTAGCCAAGGACACAACTGGTTTCTAAGAGGTAACTATTGGTTATTGTTTCACAACCCTCCTCCTTAGCTTATTTTGTGCTAATTAGCTTTTCTAGTTCAAGTCTTTGCCTCCACCCATAAGATCCAAGTTAACCTAACCAGCTCTTCATGACCTTCATGACACAGACAGACCCCGTCACCAAGGCAGTACATGTGACTAGCTTACCCATCTGGCTGCCTTCCATAACCTGTGCGTACCTGCCCTCCATGATGATGTGGAGCAGACCACCGCCCAACTACCTTAATGACCTGCCCCATCCAAGGGATGGATTAAAAGCATTCAACCTCAAGCAGCCAGCTGCCATTGCTTTGTTAAACTCTGGTGTGTCCACATGGCTCTCCGACCTACCACCACCATGTTTCTTTTCTTTTTTTTTTTTTTTTGAGTTGGAGCCTCACTCTGTCGGGCAGACTGGAGTGCAGTGGACGCTCCTGGTCACCACAGCCTCGACCTGCTGGGCTCCAGGGATCCTTCCACCTCAGCCTTCCGAGTAGCCGGAACTACAGGCACGTGCTACCACACCCAGCTAATTTTTGATTTATTGTAGAGATGAGGTCTCACCAAGTTGCTCAAGCGAGTCTCGAACCCAAGGGCTCAGGCAATCCACTCACCTCAGCCTCTCCAAGCGAGGGATTACAGGCTGAGCCACTGAGCCCGGCACAACCATGTTTCTTAGCTTTGGCCCCCTCTCCTACCTTGGGAAGGTAAATCTCTCTCTCTCTCTCTCTCTCTCTCCCCCCCCACAATCTCCTCTCTCTTCTCTCACTTTAATTTACTTTCTAAATAAACTATGTTTTCTTTTTTTTTTGAGAAGGAGTTTCACTCTGTCGCCCAGACTAGACTGCAGTGGCCGCTTCCAGCCACTGCAGCCTCAACCCACTGGGCTCCGGCGATCCTTCCGCCTCAGCCTTCCAAGCAGCCTGAATTACAGGCATGCGCTACCATGCCCGGCTGATTTTTTGATTTTTTTATTGTAGAGATGAGGTCTCGCCAAGTTGCCCACGCAGGTCTCGAACCTGCAGGCTCAGGCAATCCACTCACCTCAGCCTCCCAAAGCATAGGATTACAGGCTGAGCCACCGAGCCCGGCTTATAAACTATATTTTCTAATCTAACTTCTGTGCAACTCTTTGCATCTTTCACATGGCACTGGATCCCACATCAGGCACCCTCACCCCGACAGCTCTGATCTAACATTCTAGAGACCCCCGCTAGGAGTGTGACCTGACACAATCTCATTTCCAGATATATCATCCATCATCTAACTATGCCCCTCTGTCACTCCCTTCCTGTTCTAGCCACTGTTACTCCCCACCTGCAGCATCCACATAGTCGCTTGCCTGGTTTCTTCTTTGGTCACCCTCTCCTGCAGCCCATTCATCCCACAACCACCAGAGTCACTTTTTAATGTGGTATCAAATCAACTGACCTTCCATGGCTTCCTGTCTTACTCCCAGGAAAAGCTAAAGTTTTCTTTCCAAGGCCTCAAGGTTCTACAGCCTGCGTCCCTGGCTTCCTTTCTGACTTCATCTACCATATCCCCCCTGCTCCTGGGCACCCACTAGACTGGTCTCCACCTACCTCCTCCTGCTGTTCCTTCTGCTGAGAGTGCTCTTCCCACCCCACCTCATGGGGCTTATCTCATCTCTCACTGCCCAAGAGCTTGTTCAGGAACACCCATAGATAGAATCATCCCCACCCAAGCTCCCTGCCCCTCCTGCCCAGCCTTGCCCATAACCACAACATCCATCACTGTCTGGTTCTGCACACACACCATCTCTCCACCTAGAACCAAGTCTGTGTCTGTGTCATGTCTGTAACCAACCACAGCTACATGCATGTCTGTATCTGTATGCATACACACTGCAAGGCAATTGTCCCAACCGAAAGGACAGACGGGGAGTGGGAAGCCATTTTTTTCATTTTTTTTGAGTTGGAGTCTCACTCTGTCTCCCAGACTGGAGTGCAGCGGCACGCTCCCGGCCACCGCAGCCTCTACCTGCTGGGCTCCGGTGATCCTTCCGCCT
Organism: Cephalopachus bancanus; assembly: GCA_027257055.1. Taxonomy (NCBI): domain Eukaryota; kingdom Metazoa; phylum Chordata; class Mammalia; order Primates; family Tarsiidae; genus Cephalopachus; species Cephalopachus bancanus. Next base: position 7,636,683 of record JAPVLO010000011.1, on the reverse strand, counting down.
CAGCCTTCCAAGTAGCTGGAACTACATCTTGTTTTTAAACACTGACATGATGAGGAAGAAGTAGAAACTACGTCCTGGAGAAATGTATTTTTTAATCTTGTTCCTAAACCTTAATACAATTATGAGAAAGTAGAAGTTATGTTTTGGAGAAATGCAAACTCTAGGTAAAGATTAACTTTGCCGACTTTGTCTTTTTAGAAACACAAACTCCTTAGGCATGACCAGTACTGGTCTACTGTAATTTATCTTTTTAGAAACTCAAATTTCTCAAGCATGACAAGTATCGACCCACTGTATACTCAGTGCCTGGTGACCAGGACCCCCCTCAGGTTCTACAAGACATCTCATCTAGAGTATAGGCCCGTTTCCTGTCATTTCTTCTTTCACCTCTTTGTGTGTTGCAAATCTTTGCATTACTCGGATCTCTGGTTGCCAGTGTGCACCTCCAGCATGCTAGCTCCAGCGGTGCTGCACCTCCCCATCCATTCATCCACCCTCACGCTATCTCTACCCTAATGCCAACATAGACTCTTTTCCCTCTACCAGGCTTCTTTCTGCCCCACCCACAGGAAGCAGCCTCTGGCCAAGGCTGGTCTCTGCAGGATATGCATATTCCTAGGGGTCACAGAGTGCAGGTGATGGAGCAGGGCTGAGGACAATGCAGGTTTCACTGCTACTCAACAATGATTGTAAACACAGTATAACTGTTTAAATAATTACCTTGCTCGATTGTAAAACTGCTTGCAGTAGTCCTGAGGCACAGATTATTCCTTCACCTATCAGTCACTATCGGTTCTCCCTAAATTCTAATAAATCAGTGTCTCTCCCTGCTAGACTTCTGGATGATTTGGGGTAGATGGGGAACATGGCACACAAGCCCTCTCAGATGTGGGGTTACCACATCACACACACTAAGCATATTTATTATAATGCATATGCATATGGACTATGTTTGTCTATTCTCTTCCCCCTTTAAAGTGTAAGCACCGTGGAAATTTTTTTTTCTTTTGTTCCCTGTGGTACCCTCAGTGTTTAGAATAGGTTCTGAGACATAGCAGCCTCTCAACAAACATCTGGAGAGGGAAAGAAGGAAAGACAGAAAAAAAGAAGGGAGGTCAGTCTTATTTCAAACCTGTAGTTACCTAGGCTTTCCTAGTGATTAGCACTAAAACTGGTTATTTCTATAATGTCAGAAACAGATATTTCTTGCCAATAAGCAAGATTTTTTAAAGATATACATCAAATGGATAGCCAGGTTTCTAGAGTGGCAATTAGGAGGAAATGTTAGGAACCCCTTTGGAAGGGTTTTCAAGTCCATAGGAGGGATTTTAGTTAGAACAGATGGATATGAAATGTCTGAGGCTAAAAACACACAGAAGAAAGAGGAACAATTAGCAAATGTATAAGTGGCAAAGGGCTTGAAACCTGTGATAGACATTTGTAAATGGGCACATGTGAAAAAGAAAGAGCTCCCTCTGAAAAGAGTTCCGGCAACACCTTGGCCCCTCCTATGAAAAGCCTTCTCCCTAAGCCGGTCATTGAGCTGCTTTGTTAAGACAGGCTGCTGTAATTGCATTATTGTATCCAGCCCATTAGGAAGCTTCCGGAGCAGAGGCAGGAGGCTAATTTGGGGAAGCAAGCGAGTGAGCACTCATTTCAGGTCCTCTCCCAGCCACACTTGCGAAGAGGTAGAAATGGACAGCTTTGTTCTCAGGGTGATTGTTCTATGAGATAAATTACTCACATTCGCAAAAGCGTTTTTCCAGTCAGTTGGATATTCACAAGTATCACCTGGTGCCCAGAAAAACTGCACAAACTTTATCTTTTCTTTGCTTCCAAGCTCAATTAATACACTTTATCTAGTGGAGTGCCATTGATTTACTATAATATATACCAAAAACTCAATCACAGCATAACTGATTTATAAAGCACAATATCCTGTTTATGAACAAACGATACCATAAAGTAACTGACAAGCTCTGCCAGCAAACGATTTTGCTTATGTTATGGGAGACATAATTTTTTTTTCTTTTTTAAATTTTCTTTCCAACTCTTTTTGAAATTGCTGGCATGGTGGTATACTCGATCATGTAATGCGTATCATCAAAGCAACTGAGAGAGAAATACACTCTCCCGAAAATCACACAGGATTTTTAAAATGCAGTGCAGTTTTCCATAAAAGAAAGGAATCCCTGTCTTTACTCTTCCTGGAGGAAGTTGATTCGGTAAGCTGGCAGGGGTAGGAACAGGTCTTGAGCAGATCTGGTTACACCAGTGACAACGTTTATATTCCCTTCCCTTGACTCATCACACCAAAAAGACAGAGCCACACTTTCCACTTTCAGGGAGCCCTGAGCCCTGACAGTCAACTAGGGCAGTGGATGGGAGGTGGGCACCATCAGCCCCTTTAGATGATGTCCAAATGTGAAACCCACTCAGGCACCTTATAGAGGCCTGGAAGGTCAAAATACAGGTATTCCATCCAACAGAGGAAATTAAATTTTTTTTTTCCTTCTTGTACAAAAATTGAAAACTCAGAGAGCTTTCACAATATCCTGAACCAAATGCATTCTGAATTCTGAGAGCTTTGAGTCAGGGGAGAGTTTTTCTAGACTGTTTGTTTTGGATGAAGCCCCCATAGACGCCCCCACTAGAAAGGTCATGACTCCACAACTCAAGCAAAGTGAACTGATCAAGTACATAGAAAATGCAAAAAGTGAAAGTCAGATGTTTTTTGTTACCATCCTAACACACAATCAAATCTCCCTCTTCATCTTAGCTCTGGAAGACTTGGACACATTTTTCAAATACGACAGGGAGAAGCTATTCAAAGTGGGTCAGCGATGAACTGAGAATATCATGGTCATAGAAGGACAGATGGCATGCTTGTTGAAGGAAAAAGATGGGCAAGAAAGAAGAGGCTCCTTGGGCCTCACATGGATACCTGCCTTGCCCTGGTGAGCTGGGCAACAGGACTTCCAGTTGGACAGTTGGTAAGGGTCCGCTGTCACCATAGCCAACCAAAAGGCTTCCTAATCCCTAGAAACCCAGGCATATATCATCCCTGCTCAAAATCCTTCCCCCACACCTCACGAGTCCACCACTCAGCCCAAGATGACCCGCAAGCCATTCTTGCTTCATGTCAACATTTTGCCAGTGCTGAACATAACATATTTTACCTTGTATTACTAACTTTTATTAGCAAAAATGTATGGGGTACAATACATTCTTTTGCATGCATAGATTGTGCAGTGGTCAAGTCAGGGCTTTTAGTGTATCCATCACCCAAGTAATGTACATTGTATCCACTAAGTAGCGTCTTATCATCCACCTCCACACCCCTCCTCTGGAGTTCCCTTCATGTATCATTGTATTCTCTACGTCCATACAAACACATTTTTTTAGCACTCACTTTTAAGTGAAAACTTGTGATATGTAGCTTTCACTTAAGATAATGGTCTCCAGTTCCATCCACAGCCAGTTTTTGTCATACACACACCTCTCTCTATCTGAGGTGGAAGGAGGGAGTTGGAAGGCAGCATTTTGCTCTTTGTGGCTTTATATTCATAGAATATCCAGCGAGCAAGGCCACTGGCAGGTTTCCATGGCACAAATGTTTTCTTGCTTTTCTCCCCAATGAAGACGCCTTTGCTCAGACCTCTGGTCTTGCCCCACTCCAGTATCACACAGATTCATCATGTGCGACTAACAGGATAACTGAATTCCTCGGTGTGCAGTTGCATGAGGCTGCAGCCACCATGGAATCCTTCAGCTAGCCCTTTTTTGTATCAGGCTGTGCTACAGGAAGAGGAACACACAGTCATCAGTGCAGCCAGATGCTCTGGTGTGGATGGGGATGAGAGAGCATGTGCTAGTGTCTCGCTCTGAGAGGCGCTGGCGTGACTGAGCAGCGGCATTGTGCTTGGGTCCGCCCTGGCTGCCCCAGAGGCCATAGGCCCCCTCCCGTGCCCAGCACCCCTCTATTCCAAGCCCTGCCCCGACTCCAGAAGTGCTTGTTCTGCTGCTTATTGTCTGGGATCCGGTGTCTGTCTTGGCTAACAGATTTCGGTCCCGACCCAGGCTGCAAGCATCTTTATGAGCCAAGACTTCTCCATGGGGCTTCAGCAGCTGAATTTACTGTCCCGTTTATGAGTATTCTCTGATTTCTCTAGAAGCTGGGGATGTCTCTGCATTTCAGGTCACTGTAATCCAATAGGTGGGAGTCCCCTGCAGTGACCTCTAATCACCGACTTCCCCGCAGCCGACCATCTGCCCACTTGTCCAGACCTCCAAAACCCTCCCTCTGTGATGGCTAATTTTATGTGTCAACTTGCCTGGGCCACGAATTGCCCAGATAGCTAGTGAAGCATTATTTCTGTGTGCATGTGTGAGAAAGTTTGTGGAAGAGATTCACTTTTGAATTAGCAGACTGAGCAAAGAAAGATCTGGCTTCATCAGCGTGGGTGGGTATCACCCAATCCATTACAGTTCCGAATTGAACAGAATTGTAAAGGAAGGGTGAATGAATTCCTCCTGATTGCTTGAGCTGGACTGTCGATCTTTTCCTGCTCTGGGGTATCTCTGCTTCTCAGGCCTTCAGACCCAGTCTGGAATCAACACCAAGGTCTCAGCCTTCAAACTATACCACGGTGAGCCCTGGGTCTCCAACTTGCAGATGGCAGAAAGTGAGATTTCCCAGTCTCCATAATTCCATAAGCCAATACCTTATAATAACTCTCTTCGTACACACACACACACACACACACACACACACACACACCCCCACACACACACACATTTAAACACATATACTACATATACATATATTATATTATATTATATAGGGTCTTTTTCTCTGCAGAACCCTAATACACCATTCTTATTTTACCCTCAGAGTCTTTTAGAATCACAAACTGCCTCCTGTCTCAGATGCTCTCACTGACCTGGTCTGTGGTCTATATCCCCACACATCAGCACAGTAATATTTCATGGATCACTCAGGCCCTTTCTCTCTCTGTGTCTCTTTTTTCTTTCCAGATAAACCTACTTTGGTTTGAGCTTGTTCTAGCTAAGATCCTGGTAGAAAACAGTGCTCAAAGCACTTAGGATTTCTGTGTCACACTGTAAGCAAACAAAGCAAACAAACAAAAACAAACAAAATGGAGCAATAACCAGTCTTACCCTTACGATCTCCTAGGGGACGATGGGAATTGCTTGCACAAATCTGATTGGACCTTTCCTTATGCAGAAACTACCAAATGCCCTTTCCTGTTAGAAACACATTATTCTGAATATATTGTGTTATTTTGTCACTGTTCATATAAATAATATTTTAATATGATATGCTGTTTTTAAAAAATTTGTATTTCAAAGATGGGTACAATTCAGGGTTAGGTATACAAATGGTCATTGTACAGGAAAAGTTTGGGCCTTACGTTGGTCCCCACTTCACCTGGCTTAAGATCAGGTACTCCTATGGATGAAGTGTGCCCTCCCTCCGTCGCCTGGCAGCTTCCCACTACTGCCAATCCCTTTCTTATAGTATTATGATCATTGTTCAGGGTCTGCTTATGAGTGAGAACATGTGTTATTGTTAAGACTAAAGCTCCACCCTTCATTTAGTAAGAAATTATAAAATCTCTCTCTCCTTTCCCAAAGTCCTTCATGCACTCCCCCCTGTCCCCCTTGTTTTCTCTCCATCTGGGCTCAGTTGTGCACACACACACTTGCACACCCGACACACAGGCTCCTGGCCGTGCCAGCCATGAGCTTCTGTTTCTTGACAAATGAGTCAGGAGAGATAGGGTCTGTACACAGGGCTTCTCTCATGACATAACTTACAAGAAAAATTATGACAGCCAGCCTCATGATCCCTAGAAGAACACTGGTGGAATAGTGACAGCTGAGCACAAGAAGTTAGAAGAGGGAAAAATCCAACTCTGATGCGACCAGGAATGGAGAGAGACAACTTCAAACTCCAAGAAGGAAAGAAAGTGTGGCCATTTGCACATCAAAGAGGGAGCTGGGAAAGGCTGATGGGGAGCCCTAGAACTGGTGTTCTGCAATGAGATGCCCAGAGGCCTGGAGACCCTCCATGGGCTGCCGTCTGCCACCTCCAAGATGAGCCCCAGATGGACCAGAGCAGCAGGCATTGGAGGATGCACAAGCCTTGCCAGACATGCGAGAGAGGAAGGCACCCACATGGTGGCAACTGGGAAAGACGTGTCCTTGCAGAAGATCCCAGGCTCAGGATGCAGGTCAGACACCACAGCAAGAGTGCCACCGCCCTCGCTTCTGAAATCCATAAACAGTGACTGGGTAAGAAAGACCCGTAATCACTATGTCTCATGCGTCAGACTCAGTCCTTTAAAAATGTCAAATGCGGCCGGGCTTGGTGGCTCAGCCTTTAATTCCAGTACTTTGGGAGGCCGAGGCGAGTGAATTGCCTGAGCCTGTGGGTTTCAAGACCCACCTGGGCAACTTGGTGAGATCTCGTCTCTACAATACATCAAAAATTAGCCAGGAGTGGTAGTGCATGGATGTAGTTCCAGCTACTTGGAAGGCTGCAGAAGGATCACTGGAGCCCAGCAGGTCGAGGTTGCGGTGGCAGAGAGCATGCCACTGCACTACAGTCTGGGTGACAGAGTGAGACTCCAACTCTAAAAAAAAATGTCAAATGCTTTTGAGTTCCTGAATTTGTTTGAGCTAGATGACAAAAGGATGATTGTGAGTAAATTTCAAATCACAAGCATGACTTTTGAAGATGCAGTGGAATTCCAAAGGCTGCCCATTTCCACGTGGATTCAGCTGTTCTGTGGGTCAGCCTAGGACCTCATAGCAGGATGATTCAAACCTCCTATAATGCTGTTTGCCTTGATCCTGTTCCTCACCGCTAGGTTTGCAAAATATGTGATGTTAATATCACATTCAACGTTGCGACCTAATACTTACATAGTCTGTGAAAACTACGGCAGACCATCCATTGTCTGAATGTGGGCTGTTGGTGTTTCTAAGAAAATACAGTTGAGGAGAAAACCGTTGGGAATCATTTCTGGGGCCCAACTCAGAAGTCACACATGGAAGCTAAAATTTTGAAACAAGCCACCCTAACGACGCTTCTCTCTCATGCCTGGAACTCTGAGCAGCTTCTGGAGATAACCATTGAAAGGAGGTACCTATAGAAACCTGAAAGAAACTTAGCTTATTCTTAGTTTAGTCTTTTTTGCCTCAGCATAACCATTAGAAAGCATTTAGACATTCTACTGCAGTCCAAGTGGCAGCCTGTCCCACCTGACCACTTCAGCAAATCTCCATCAGATGCAAGACTAGGATAGCCCAATGTTTCAATTCATGATTTAGCATAACAATCTATAGTAAACTTTCAGGATCTTTGTCAAGGTGGAAGGTCAAAGCCATAGAAAGGATAATAAGACCACCCTTTCATCTGGTGGCCAATCCCCTCTGTGACTCTTTTCTCACTCTCCTCTCTTCAATGGCTCCGGCTGGGGTGGCTCCCCGGTGTGTCTGAAGGCCCCAAGGAAAGGTACTGAGGTCCATTAGGGTGGGAGACTAAGGTCTATCCTCTACCTTGACCTGTAGCCAAGCTCTTCACACTTCGCCACGGACCAGACTAGATCCCGGTGGGCACTATCTGTCTCTTCACCAGGGTGACTCCCTGGAAAGGTAAGAAGGCCCCTGAAGGAACGTCCTGGACCACCAGTGCCCGACCAGCTGAGAAGCAAGGAAATTGTCCCTTATCTTTCACTGACTAATCTGTTTTTTCTTTGTCTAGAGATGAGTTACACGAGTGGAGTTCTGCATCACCTTGGCCTTTCTTGGCACGAAGTACCACCTTCAGTGAATCTCACTGTTTTTTGGTTGTTTTTTTTTTTTTGAGTTGGAGTCTCACATTGTCACCCAGACTGGAGTGCAGTGGCCGCTCCTGGCCACCGCACCCTCGACCTGCTGGACTCCGGCGATCCTTCCGCCTCAGCCTTCCGAGTAGCCGGAATTACAAGTGCACGCTACCACGCTTGGCTGATTTTTTTATTTATTGTAGAGATGAGGTCTCGCCAAGTTGCCCAGGCAGGTCTTGAACCCATGGGCTCAGGCAATCCACTCACCTCAGCCTCTCAAGGCTCGGGATTACAGGCTGAGCCACCGAGCCCGGCTGAGTCTCACTGTTTATCTGGTTGGGAGGAAGGTCTTGAAAGCCACTCTGAGAGGTCACTCTTTCTTTTACCCTGGGAAATGCTGGCATCTGGAACTCACTGCAGCAAGTTGGAATAGCCCTGGTACTGGTGGCTACGGCATTGTCTCCAGTGGGTCGAGGAGACAGAGGACGCTCTCTCTCACTTGTTTTCATGTCCACACAGGCTGATTCCACCGATCCTCTGTCTGGGATGCCTGCTGAGGGCGTGGATGGTTTCTGACTCCATTCTAGGCAGGACCTAGGTGCTGGATGGTATCCGATTCCACCCTCCTTCGTCTGGGATGCTGGACTTAGGTGGTGGATGGGCTTTCTCTCTCTTGGACCTCTCAGATGCAGCTCTTAGGACACCCTCCCTCTCTTTTGTCTCTGGGGCCCTATCATGGGGAATACTCAGTCGTGAAAAAGACTCACCATTGGCATGTCTTTTCATTCTAAAAGGTCACAGGTCCCTCTCACTAGACAGGAGCTTCTGTCTTAAGTATCTCAATACTGGCAAGGCAACCGGGAAATGAGCCCAAGGAGAGTCTATTGCCTTGGGTACTCTCCTTCAACTTGACCTCTATTGCTGCCACAGGGGCAAATGGTCCACGGTTTGTAAAATGGCACTGGACTCCTTGTTCTTCACTGCCACTCTGCTTCTCTGATGACTTTATCTCCTTCCTGCTGTCCATCTAACAACTCACACACTAACTCAGCTGGTTTAACTTCTCCTGTCTGTTGTAATCTGGGTTTGCTACCCCACTCTCCATCAGTTTCCCTTCTTCCCCTCCATCTTTACCTGTGGAGGAGGGGCCGAAGTTTATGGCCCTGACGCCTAACCCCGGCCTCCCGTCTGTTTTCTCTCCTCCCCCACGGCCTGATAACCCCCTGGCCGTAGCCCTACTAAATGCAGCAAGTCAAACCACCTGTGCCATCTCCTCTCCCCGCCCCCGAATGCTTCTCCACCACATGTACTTGGGAAGCCCATTCAGGTTTCCACATGGCTTATCCAATCTCCCCTCAGGGGGGTGGCCGGGACAAAAAGATATTAAAGTTCATGTTTGGTTTTTTATGATAAAGCTCTCTCAGATATAACTGGGACTATCCCAAACAAAAGTGAAGGGATTGTGTGTTAATTAATCCTGTTAACTAACTAAAAGAAGTCAATCGTCATTTTAATCTGCTTTTCCAACTCAACTTGTAAGTGCTCTAGTAAAATCTTAATTCCAACTTTACCATGTTCTAAAACATGAGTGCCAAATAACACCAGCATTTGTTACATCAGGCTCTCTAAAGTTGTATTTATAAAAAGAATGTTAAGGCCGGGCACGGTGGCTCAAGCCTGTAATCCCAGAGCGTTGGGAGGTGAGGTGAGTGGATTGCCTGAGCCCACAGGTTTGAGAACATCCTGGACAACTTGAGGAGACCTCATCTCTACATTTAAAAAATAAAAAAAATTAGCCAGGCGTGGTAGCGCATGCCTGTAGTTCCGGCTACTCGGAAGTCTGGGGTGGAAGGATCACCGGAGCACAGCAGGTTGATGCTGGGGTGACCATGAGCATGCCTGGGCAATGGAGTGAGACTCAACTCAAAAAAAAAAAGGTTAAATCATTTTTACTAAGCCTAGTACTTCTGCAGAATGGATGAAATACTAGGTGCTCTGTGAACACAAGTAGGATGGGAACTTGATCACTTGCACCTAATTGTCCACACCTTACGACTAAAACTGTAATTTAGCAGTTTATAAAGGGCTTTTTTAAAACAAAGTTACCTGTTCATAATTATAAATAAATAGGGACAGATCATTTCACATCCATGTGGTCTGTTCACTCCAAGGAGTTTTACGTGTATAAGCTATTAAAAAGGAGCTTTTACAGGTTTTTTCAGCCAAGACATTAGAAAAGCAACAGTACGCCAACATGGAGGGCTGGAGGGCTGCAGAACCAGAAGGCCAAAAAGGCATCCCAATGGTAGTCACAATTAGCGACAAAACGCCCACTGCCCATCAAAGACCTAGTAAGAACAAACCTGCTAAGGGAGTGGTGACTGCTGCTTATGGGTACAGTCTGTGGGGGCACTCACAGTGCAGTTGTCCCACAGAGGCCTAAACTTCCTGGACCTTGTCCACTGTGCAGGCCAGAAGAGCCATTGGAAAGCAGGTGCACTCTCTTCTGAAGAGAAGAGAAAACGCTTGGCTCACAAATGGTGTCCGCTTAAGAAGGCCTAGAAATCTGCTCAAGTGCTTGGCAATGGCTCACCATCGCCCCAACAACCCCAAGGTGAATAAATATTAGGGCACTGGAACCCACATTGATTTCTTATTAACACAGGTGCCAGCCTTTTGGTCCTGGCCATCCATGTTGAAATCATATATCCTTATCTTAATCAAAAGTTACTAAAGATTAATTCAAAGTATAAAGGTAAGAAGTTATCTAAAAAGGTAAAGGAAGAAACCAGAAAGCAAAGGAAAAGATGCTAAAAAGTTGTTGATATAAAGATATTGTTTGGGGTAAAAAGAATATAAAGGAAACAAATAATTTTATATAAGGAAAGGATCTTGTATGGTACTGTTTTGGTTTATAATAAAATGACTGGTTATTTAAAGGAAGGAAAATATAGAACAAAAATAGAAGTTTCAAGCATGTTGAAAATGGTATGAGTATGTCAAACTAAGAATCTCCAAAAGAATTTTTCTCCTTTAAACAGTGGAGGAGGAAGAGACAAAATTCAGTCTGCTCCCCCTGCTGTCTTTGTTACAAAAAAGTGAGGACTTTTTTTTTTTTTACTTTTCAAAATCTCTGGACTATCACTTTGGCTACAAAAGTAACTTTTGCAATAACTGCTCTAATCCTGAGTTATAACATTATGCTTTTAAACATTTTAATACTTAAACTCTTCAAGTTCTCAATTCAGTCTCTCTAGGGTGGGGTAAGATAAAAGCCTCAGGAACCACACTTAACCCATACCCTCCTCCTGAACTACCTGCAGACCAGGCACAAGGATTACTAACCGAACACAGAATGCATCAAAAGCAGAGAGATAGCCGGGCTCGGTGGCTCAGCCTGTAATCCTGCGCCTTTGGGAGGCTGAGGTGTGTGGATTGCCTGAGCCCGTGGGTTCGAGACCTGCCTGGGCAGCGAGACCTCATCTCTACAATAAGTTAAAAAATCAGCCTGGTGTGGGAGCGCATGCCTGTAATTCCAGCTACTTGGAAGCCTGAGGCGGAAGGATCGCCGGAGCCCAGCCAGTCGAGGCTGCGGTGGCCGGGAGCGGCCACTGCACTCCAGTCTGGGTGAGAATGAGACTCCAACTCAAAAAAAAAAAAAAAAAAAAAAAAGCAGAGAGATGTCATTCTCCCATCTCTCTGGAGTAGAGGTTACCTGGGCTTCACCTTCTAGCATAGCAATTGTTGTAAAGGTATATGAGACCAATTATAAAAACAAAGGGGACCATTTTCTGTTGCCTGTGTTTACCTGTTTTTAAATCTCTTGCTCATTATTACTTCCTACAATTTAAGCTACAACTAACTACAGGTCTCTAATGCTTTCAATTTTTTCTTCTTCGGGCTTTGTCAAAGTAGCTGTATTTCCTTATTAAAGTCATTATTAACAAAACTCCTTATAACTGTCTGTAAATTTTTATCACAATCCGAAGAAGTTTGAAGACAAGCTGCAGGGATATCCACATATGGACTCAGGTATTTACTGGTACAACAGTAGAAACTGTCTGGACTCCTGTAATGGGTATCAAGCACACTGAGGTAACTATATATACATTTTACCAAACATCGAAGCCTCCATATGTCATAACAGTGGCTATAATGGCCTTTATTACAGTAGTGTTAATTCTAATAGTGTATGCTTGTACACAGTGCTTTGTATGCAGATACTAAAGACACTTAACTCCATGGGCTCCTGTCCTCTCATCCCAAGTAGGGACAGCTCTCCACTCCATGTCCATCAGGAAGTAGCTACAGAAACCTGACCTTTGTCCCTGTTCCCAGGTCCAAATAAGAATATTTTTGAAATAGCAAGAGGTGGGAATGAAAGGAGGTACCTATAGAAACCTAGAAGAAACTTAGCTTCTTAGTTTAGTCTTTTTGCCTCAGCATAACCCTTAGAAAGCATTTAGACATTCTACTTTCAAGTGGCAGCCTATCCCACCCCACCCCTTTGGCAAATCTCCATCAGATGCAAGACCAGGACAACCCAACCTTTCAATTCATGATTTAGCAAAATATAGTAAACTTTCAGGTTCCTTGTCAAGGCAGAAGGTCAAGGCCATAGAAAGGATAATAAGACTACCTTTGGTCCAGGAGTTTGTGAACTGCAAATGTCTAACAAGTCTCTTGCAGGAAAAAACCCTCTAGGCCCAAACCCCCAGGTTAACCTAATCAGCCCTTTGTGACCTACTGACACAGACAGACCCCACCCTGGCAGCAATCATGTGACTAACTCACCCATCTGCCTGCTGTCCATCACCTGACATCAGTACCTGTGCTTACCTGCCCCCTTGTGATGACATGGAGCAGAACACCACCCAATCATCTTAATGGCCTTCCTCCACCAAAGGGAAATTGTTAAAAGGACTCAACCATGAGCAGTCATTGGCCATTGCCTTGCTAAGCCATGGTGTGGCCAAGTGCTCTTTGAGCTATGGCTGTCGCCATGCTTCCTGATTAGGCCCCTCCCCCACCTTGGGGAGATGACTCTTCTCTTTCTCTCTTTAGTTTACTTTTAAATATACAACATTTTCTAATCTAAGTCCTGTGCAATTCTTTGCATCTTTCATGCGGCATCAGATCCCACCCCAGAAACCCACGTCCCCAGCAGGCCTGACCTAACATTCTGGAGATCCCTCTGGGAGAGTGTGACCCTAACAACCATGCAGTTGTCTGATCATGGGAGGTGACAGGCCACTGGCTAAGGCACTAGATTTCATTAACAACTGTTGCAGGCCACTGACTAAGGCACTGGGTTTTACTCAGCTGTTGGTGTTCTTCCCTCATCTCTCCATTTGATTGTAGAGTGAAGCAAGATGTGTCCAGGCTCTAATGAGAACCATCAATGATCAAGGATCATTAGCAGAATGTTAATTACACTCATTCCTTCCTCCTTCATAAAGGGAAGAGATGTCATTCTTCCTTTTGCAAGAAGACTGAGGTTCTCACTCACCTTTTTTTTTTTTTTTTTTTTTTTTGAGTAGGAGTCTCACTCTGTTGCCCAAGATGGAGTACAGTGGCACACTGCTCACGGCCACCGCAGCCTCGACCTGCTAGGTGGTGATCCTTCCACCTCAGCCTTCCGAGTAGCTGGAACCACAAGCGTGTACCACCACGCCCGGCTATTTTTTTAATTTATTGTAAAGACGAGATTTCACCAACTTGCCACAGTTGATCTCGAACCCTGAGCCCAGGCAATCCTCTCATCTCAGCTTCCCAAAGTACACTGGGATTACAGGCATGAGCCTCTGTGCCCAGCCAAATTCACTCTCCATTCTCTGTTCCTTTCCCCTCAGCCAAGAAGGATGACCTGTCCAGATGGCTGATGGTTGGGAGTGAAGTCATCGCAATGCATGAATCCAGTGTGTGGTCACAGAGTCATGAGGCTGTATGCCTAGAAGGGGCAGCATGTTCCTGCCTTCCATTAAGTGACCTCAGGGCATGCCTTGCCCTGTCCTGGGAGACCTGTCTGCTCTGGCCATCCTGGTTGGGCAAGAATAATTGAGAGCAGAGGTCAAGGGAGCAAACTTTGGCCTTGAAACAAACATTCTGCAGGACAGGTTTCCTTTCTCTACCGCTGTGGTCTTGGGCAATTTACTGCCCTTTCTGTGCCCGGGTATGCACGTGCCTGAGTATGCTCTGTTCCTGGGTACACACCACAAAATGCCTGGGTACCATTACTGTCTCCACTCCGTGAGGACACCCACTTCTCTTCACCTTGGTGCCTGCATCTGTATGGTGGGGCCATGAGTGTGTCTAACCCTTGGAGTTGCTGTGATGATAAGCCTGCAAAGCCTTTAGAAGAATGTGATGTGTAAGCATCGCATAAGTGTTTGAAATTACTATTATCTTAACAATGGCATGTTTGATTCCTTTCTGTCTTCTGTGATGATTTCTCAAAAAGTTCAGAACCCAAAGGGGAAGAGTCTTTGTTTTTTAACCCACTCACACCTAGCCAGCATGCTATGGGGCCAGTCAAGGGCACGTCGGCTGCACAGGGTAGGAAGGTCAAAGAGGGGAGGCAGTGGTTGTGCAGAGAAGAGGAAGGGACAGGGGACAAGCATTCAAAGTTGAGACCTAGTTCAGGTGGTTACTCATGTGTACTGGTTACCCAGCCGCACCTGCCACCTCAACACTTGGCCTGCCTGAGAACTGGCTTTGGAGACAGCCTACGACCTAAGTTACCAAAAAATATAGTGTAAATGGGGTGAGGTGGGAGGCCTCTGCTCTCTTGGCTCTGGGTTTCAAATAGTGGCTCCCCGTCCAGCGGCAATAGCAGCGCTTGGGAGCTTTGTTATAAATGTGCATTCTCAGGTTCCATTCTGATTCAGACTTGCTGAGTCAGAAACTCTGGGGATGGGATCCAGAAATCTGCTTTAAGAAGCCTCCCAGGAGATTCTTGGGCACATCAAGCTTGAAGACTTCTCTAGATCAGGACTCCACACACTGTGGTCCGTGGGCCAAACCTAGCCTCTCTCCTGTTTTATTTAAAAGAAGCTTTAGTGTAACATAAGAACCATACCCATTACTCAATTACATATTGTCCATGGCTACTGTCACACTAGCAGCAGAGATGAGTCATTGCCACAGAGACCACGTGGTCGGGAAACCTAAGCTATTTACACTCTGACTCTCTACAGGTAAAGCATGCTGACCCCTGCTCCAAGCAAGTGCTAATCACTCATCGCCTTCTATGGGTCTCTGTCCTCTGGAGAACTTCCACTCCCTCTGCAGCTGTGCTACCCTCTCAGGCCCAGTCTGACAGTCACCCCCTTAATGAAACTTTCCTGCTTTTGTGCCTAGCACTGTGTCCGACCTCTGCCAGATGCATAGTCAATATTGACCAACTGCAAAAGGTGGATAAGTGAATGAAAGACACTGGAACCATTAGATCAGATCTCCACTCAAGGGGAAATTCCTGAAAGATAATATCCACTGCTGTTAATGATTTTGCTCCAGCTAGCATTTCAGAAGACATTTTACAGAAATAAGATGCAAGATTCTTTCTTAAACAGAGAGTCTTATCACTCTCGATGCATGAAATGCCAGCAGTGTGCATATTTTCTTTTTTTTTGAGTTGGAGTCTCACTCTGTCGCCCAGACTGGAGTGCAGTGGCCGCTCCCAGCCACCTCAGCCTCGACCTGCTGGGCTCCGGTGATCCTTCTGCCTCAGCCTTCCAAGTAGCCGGAACTACAGGCGCGCGCTACCACGCCCGGCTGATTTTTTGATTTATTGTAGAGATGAGGTCTCGCTACCCAGGCGGGTCTCGAACCCGCGGGCTCAGGCAATCCACTCACCTCAGCCTCCCAAAGGCGCAGGATTACAGGCTGAGCCACCGAGCCCGGTTAGCAGTGTGCATTAATGGTTCTGATACAAGTACACCTAACACATAGACCCTTCGGATAGACAGGAGACAGGCACAGGTGGGATTCTAGAACCTTCCTCTGCACTTTTGTACACAGTTACTGTCCCAGCAGTTGCAGTCTCTGAAAAGAATACCATGTAGGTTTCCATTTCTACTCAGGAAAACTACAGCTTATGCAAATAAAACTGAATTTGGTGGTTATCTAGCTCTGCCTTATCTGCAATCCACAGACAGACTTAAAAGCTGGCATGGAGCAATCAGATACAAGCCAAAAAAGGGAGGGATTATTGATAGCAACAAAAACAGCAACACATCACCCTGGGCTCATTTCAAAGCCTCGCGAATCAGTGGGGGGGGGTGCAGATTATCCCTGAGACAGACAGTCCAAACAAGAGTCATCTGTCTTCTTTTTGTAGTCAACAAACCAAAAGCTCCAAAAAGTGACAGTGGAAAGCCCAGGACAGTCTCCTGTCCCCTTCCTTGTATTACATTTTTATCATAAATCTGTGGTATTTAGTTACAAGTCACTGTGCTGCATCTCAGTAGTTGTAAGCTAGATGGTTACATACAGCTCAGATAGACCTGCCATTTGATCTGTTTGTGAAACACACCCGGGACCTCTCTAGAAGTTTGATTCATCACCATTTTCCCTAAATCCAAGAGGTAACAAGTTGTAGTAGCTCATCTCCAAAGAAAGCCTGGATAAACCATTGTCCCGATATCCACTCCCTTATGCAGACCTCTCATCATAGATCTCAGGTGGCTTATAATTTGTTTTATCAAAATGATGTTTCAAAAGTGCCCCTGCACAAGTTCTATGCGTAAACCTTGAGGTGGCCTGGAAACTTTTGCTTTTATGTTCTTTGGAGCCCTAAGCCACCATGTAGGAAGTGCCATTGCTGGCTAAAGAGGCCCTGGGGAGAGACCCTGGGACTACAGAGACCTCGGGCTCAACAGACAGACCCTGGGGCCAAGGGTAGAGACCCTGGGGTTACATGGCGAGAACCTGGGGCTCCATGGACAGATCTGGGTTATGGAGTCACATGGACAGATGCTTTGGCTATATAGACAGACACTGAAGCTACATGGACAGACCTTGGGAGCAATGGGGAAAGACCGTGAGGTCACATGGACAGACCTTGGGCTATAGGGAGAGACTCTGGGCTATGGGGAGAGACCCTGGACTCAGGGGTCAGACCCTGGGCTGTGGGGAGAGACCCTGGGGCCACATGGACAGACTTGGTGCTATAGGGAGTGACCCAGATTCTTTTTTTATTTTGAGTCGGAGTCTCACTCTGTTGCCCATCCTGGAGTGCAGTGGCACGCTCCTGGCCACTGCAGCCTCGACCTGCTGGGCTCCGGCGATCCTTCCACCTCAGCCTTCCAAATAACTGGAAATACAGGCATGTGCTACCACACCCGGCTAGTTTTTGATTTATTGTAGAGACAGATCTCACCAAGTTGCCCGGGTGGGTCTCGAACCCGTGGGCTCAGGTAATCCACTTGCCTCGGCCTCCCAAAGTGCTGGGACTACAGGCTGAGCCAACGAGCCCAGCCTGGAGCGACCCAGATTCTACATGGTCCTGCTCTTGGGGCTACATGAACAGACCTTGGGGCCACATGGAACGCCAGAAAGGCTTGTTGTCCTAGCATCTCAAGTGAGCCTCCCGACGACTCCAGCCCCAGTCATTACTGAAGTGTGAACACCTGTGGGACCTCAAGAGTGCCCTGCAGAAGAACTGCCAGTTGGGGCTCATCAGCACAGAAACTCACAAGAGATAGTAAGACAGCTGGTTTTTCAGAGGATTGTTATTCAACCCATCAACAATAATGGTCAAAACTTCAACAGATGACCACACATTGCAGATTCTGGCTTGTACTTCAGGAAACATTATTCTGAATTTTTCAGAAATAAGCTTCCCTAAACTACGGCAGGGGAGCATCAGGTAGACACTCTTCTGCCTGCAAGAAGGAAGTTGAGAAAAACATTTAATGAGCAAGGATTAAAGGCCAAATACTTTCTACAAAACAGGTGCTGTGCAGGTGGGAGGTGGCCCGCTGGTTCCCTCATGTCAGGATGCTCAGGGCAGGTCTCTCAGCAGGGCAGCCACAGCCAAAGTTTGGTCCTTGTCTAGGACAAGCTTTCTTTCCAATATCAAAGAACATGTAAAATCCCTGATATACTGGCAAACACAGGATTGAAACCAGGGCTAATGATGTCATTGAATGCTGTCTCAAGACCATGCATCTACAAACTTTTTAATCCCATGACATATCAGTAAAACATATTTGACCATCTATCACTAATACATATGTGTGTTGTGTTTGTATCTACACTACATATGCTATAAAATCAATACTAAAATGAAAGATAAAAAGAGGGCTGTCAGCAGAAGTTCTTATGCTTTCTTCCCACACCCTGTATTTTTTCCTGTGTCCCCACTTTGGAGACCTAGACCAGAGGGTTAGGCCTGCTGGACACTCAAGCACGGTGCCCAGTTACAGGGACAGAGGCACCCATTAATTCACAAGGAGCCTTTCTTTCTCCAGCTCAGTGCTTGATTAAAAACGGACACATCTCAACTTCCTAATTCCCTTTTTCTAAATCCCTTTTCTCTTGACATGAGAATATTCAGTCCATTATTTGTGATTACACAGTCTTTGCTCTAGTTAAGCTGATACGATTTCCTCCCTGCACATGGCTGGCTGCATGCCACGTCACCTTTTGTCTGTGGCAACTTTGCAGAACTTCCCTTGCGGATATGGGGATTGAGATCAGAGGGGTGAGAGCAGGGCTCTGCTGTCTGGGAGACCTGCAGTGCCTCGGAAAGCGGCTTGGAAAGCACCCTTGACTTCCCACCATTGATGATCAGGATGAATACAGAACCTGCACTGGATTTCTTCCTGTCTATTATTACTGTTCTGGTTCCATTGGTCACCACGCTGCTCCCACCTCCCTCGTCTATTCCAATCATGCCAACTGAGCGTAGAATGAATGAAGAAGGGAAAGACGCCTCTTTCATAGGACACTATGCTCTGATATGAAGGACCGGGTTTTGAGACTTGTTAGAATGCTAATTACGGCCATTCCTTCTATGTCCGTAAAGAAGACATAACTTTTCCTTTCCGAGAAACACAGAGACGGCATCTTAAAACAAACATATTTTTATTAAAAAGAAAAAACAAAAAGTCATCACCCAACAATGTTAAATGATCTTTTATTTAGAAAGCATTAACGAATTTATCAACAAAAGCTGCAGGATATAATGACAATATAAAAAATGAACTAAATTCTATATACTAACAATGAAAACTTAAATATGGAAATTAACAGAATCACATAATACCGTTTACAAAAGCATGAAAATATGAAATCCATAAAAATATTTTTAAAAAATGTATGTTCAAATCTGTACATTGAAAAGCACAAAATATTTGCTGAGGGAAATAAGTAGGATCCCCATAAGTGGAGACAGAGACCATATCCATAGGTCAGAAGACTGAAAATGTTAAGCAGTCAATTATTCATAAACTGATCTACAGATTTAATGCAACTGCAATAAAAACTCAGCAGCATTACCTGTAGAGTTGACAAGCTAATTCTAGAGTGTATACAGGCATGCAGGGAAATTAAAAGAGCCAAACAATGTTGAAAAAGAACACAACTGCATTTCCCACACTACTTGATGGGATTACTTGCTATGAAGTAACAGTAGCCAGGGCAATACTGGTATATATATAAACATTTAGAACAACAGAACAGAAGAAAAAGTAGAGAAGCAGAATATGCATACATGGAAAATTCATTTTCAACAAGGTGCCAAGGCAATTTATTATGGGAAGAAGATAATCTTTTTAACACATGGTGCTGGAAAACTTGTCATCCATATAAAAAAATAAGTAAGCCTAGACCCTAACCCTTACTGTAAAATATTAACTCAGAAAGGAAAATAAATCTAATTGTAACCACTATGACTATAAACCACAGAAAATGATTTACTGTAACCATAGGAAAGGCTAGAATTTTAAAAATAAGACATATAAATCACAAACTGTAAAACAAAAATAATAATCTGCATTATATTTCATCAAAATTGAAATCTTTTGCACTCCAAAACAGATAGATAAGACACTATCTTAGTCTGATTTGTGCTGCTATCACAGCATACCTGAAACAGGGTAGGTTACAAAGAATAGAAATTTGTTTCTAGCAATAACAGATGCTGGTGAGGATACAGAGAAAGGAAAACTTCTACACTGCTGGTGGGACCGCAAACTAGTGCACCCTCTTTGGAAGACAGTGTGGCGATTTCTGAAAGACCTAGAAATTGACCTTCCATATGACCCAGCCATTCCCCTATTGGGAATATACCCGGAGGAACTCAAATCATTCTACAAAAAAGATACTTGCACACGTATGTTTGTTGCAGCTCTATTCACAATAGCAAAGCCACAGAACCAACCATGTTGCCCATTAAAGCTGGACTGGATAAAGAAAAGGTGGTACATATACTGACAATGGAATATTATGCAGCCATAAAGAAGGACAGATACATGGACTTCACAACAACTCGGATGGATTTGGAGTCAATCATACTCAGTGATCTATCACAGAAACAAAGAACAGAGTACCATATGCTCTCACTCATAAGCAGACCTTGAACAATTATCATACTATAGGAAAGTGTTTGGCAGTAATGGGAACTGTCAGGGAGGAGGGGTGGGATTGGCAGTTGAGGGAAACTGCTAAGTGAGGGAGGGGCATACCTCATCAACAAGGGTACCTGCATAATGAATGTTTGTATACCTAACCCTGAATTGTACCCCACATCTTTATAATAAAGTCAATCAATCAGTCAATAAATAAATAAATAAATAAGAAATTTGTTTCTTACTCAGTTCTAGAAGCTGGAAAGCCTAAGATCGAGGTGCCGGCATCTGGTAAGGGCCTTCTTACAAGGTCCTCACATGACAGAAAGCAGGAGAGCAAGAAAGAACCAACTCACTCCCCAAAGCCCTTTCTTATAGTGACACTAACCATTCACGAGGGCAGTGCTCTTATGACCCAAACACCTCCCATAGGCCCCACCTCCCAACACTGCTACAGTGGGGATTAAGTTCTCAACACATGAACTTTGAGGAATGCATTTAGATATGGCAGACACCATAAGAAAATAAAAAGGCAAGTCACAATACTATATGGGATCAAATATTTGAGAAACATATTATATAAGAAATGTCTATTCAGAATACAGCACACTTATTCTTTTTTTTTAGTTGGAGTCTCACTCTGTTGCCCAGTCTGGAGGCAGTGGCATGCTCACGGCCACCACAGCCGCGACCTGCTGGGCTCAGGTGATCCTTCTGCCTCAGTCTTACAAGTAGTAGAACTACAGGCATGTACCACCATGCCTGGCAAATTTTTTGATTTATTGTAGAGATGAGGTCTCACCAAGTTGTCCAGGCTGGTCTTGAACCCATGGGCTCAGGCAAAGCATACTTATTCTTAATTCAATAACTAGGAAAAAAAACAATTGTTTAAACTGGGCAAAAGATTTCAACAAACACTTCATTGAAGACTATGTGCAAATAGCAAATACATACACGAAGACATGCTTGTCATTTTTAGTCATTCACAACATTTAAATTAAACCACAGAATGGCTAAAATTTAAAAAGAGACAATATCAAGTGGTATCAAAGATTTGGAGTAATAGAAAATCTCCCATATTGTTGGGAGAAGCAGAAAATGTCACTGCCATTTTTGAAAACAGATTGGCGATACCTTATCAAGTTAAATAGACACTTCCCATAAGACATTAGTAATTTCACTGCCAGGTGGTCACTCAAGAGAAATAAATGCACATGTCCATGTAAAGATTTGTTTGTGCTTATTCTTAGCTGCTTTATCCTTTTAGCTAACACCCGAAAAGAACCTATGTGTCCATCAACCATTGAATGGATACATATATTGTCGAACATTCATAAAATGAGACACTGCTCAGTAATTAAGTGAATTAATTCTCATATGCTGCAACATGCATGAAGATTCAAATTATTATGCTAAGTGAAATGGCCTGGAACAACTGGCTACATAAGTTCCCACTTACATGACAATCTGACATAACTATAGGATAGAAGATGGATCAGTGTTTACCAAGTATTTGGGGCTGGGTAGAGGAATTGATAGCCAAGAGGTACAGAGAAAATTTGGGGGTGAATAAAGCACAGTCATGACTGTGCTGACGGCTAAATGACTATACTTTTAGTCGTTAAATTTTAGCCTCAACACTGGGATTCTATTTTGTGTACTTTCACTGAGCTGAGAAAGAGAAACAAAAGATAGTAGGAACAATTTTTTATTACATTTACAAGGGTCTTAAAAATGAGTATCAGAAGGTCAGCAGTAATTATCTTGGTTGTTTGGCTTTTTTTTTTTGCTAAAGTTGTCTTTTATTGAGATTCCTGAAATGAGTATATACTATGACTAGTTATATTTTAACTTTAAATATGATTATTGTCCTTAACTTGTCATAAATTCCAATAAATAATATTTGGATGGAAGGTGAGCAAGAAGGATGCTCCTTGTTTCTTCTAGTCATCTTCTCTGTCAATAAGCGTGTCCCCTAGTGACCAGATATGCTACAGAGGAAGGCTATCACAAGAAAGCACAGTCCAGCTCGCCTACCTTCTAAGTCCTGAAATCTGCTCCCCCTTTTTGGTTTCTTTCCTAGAGCTTTAGAAAACACCAAAGAATGGAGAGTCCACAGCAAAGGATCCCTCTATCCACTGGGTCTCCAACCCCATGGACCTTCCCTTCACCCCATGATCCTCTCCACTCTATCTATAAACTTTTTCACTCTATGGACCATTTGACCCCATAAGCTCCCCATCCCAGGGACCTCACACTTCATGGACCACTCCATCATTTGGGCCTCCCTCATCATATAAACTTCCCACCCCATGGACCTTCTTCAGCATAGGGACCTCACACCTCGTGGACCTCCCCCATCATATAGGCCTCCCCCATTATATAGAAATTTCCCATCATATGGATGTCCTCATCTTACAGAAATCCCTTATTATATAGACCTCCCCCATCAGAGAGCAATCTCTCATCGTATGGGCCACCCCATCAGATATAAATTCCCCATTATATGGGCCTCTCCCATCATATGGACCTCGCCAATCATGTAGACCCTCCCCATCACATAGAAATCCCCCATCATATGGGCGTCCCCCATCATATGGACCTCTCCAAGCACATGGACCTCCCCAATTATATAGAAATCTCCCATTATATGGACCTCCCAAATCCTATGGACCTCCCAAGTCATATGGACCTCCCCCATCATATAGAAATCCCCCATCATATGAATGTCCCTCATCATATAGAAATCCCATATCATAGGGACCTCCTCAATCATAAAGAAATTCCCCGCCTATAATCCCAGTGCTTTAGGAGACTGAGGTGAGTGGATTGCCTGAGCCTGCGGGTTCGAGACCCACCCGGGCAACTAGGCAAGACCTCATCCCTACAATAAATCAAACATTAGCTGGGCATGGTAGCACGTGCCTGTAGTTCCAGCTACTCAGAAGGCTGAGGCATAAGGATCGCCGGAGCCCAGCAGGTCGAGGCTGCAGTGGCTGGGAGCGTGCTACTGCACTCCAGTCTGGGCAACAGAGTGAGACTCCAACTCAAAAAAAAAAAAAAAGAAAATTCCCCATCATATAGACCTCTCTAATCAATGAACCTCCCCCATCTTATAGAAATCCCCCATCATATGAACTTCCCCCCCGTCATATGGACCTCTCACCCCATGAGCCCCTTAAGTCTATTTTGTTTTTTTTTTTTGAGTTGGAGTCTCACTCTGTCACCCAGATTGGAGTGCAGTGGCCGCTCCCGGCCACCGCAGCCTCGACCTGCTGGGCTCCGGCGATCCTTCCGCCTCAGTCTTTCAAGTAGCCGGAATTACAGGCATGCGTTACCACGCCTGGCTGATTTTTTGATTTATTGTAGAGATGAGGTCTCGCTGCCCAGGCGGGTCTCGAACCCGCGGGCTCAGGCAATCCACTCACCTCAACCTTCCAAAGGCGTGGGATTACAGGCTGAGCCACCGAGCCCGGCTCCTTCAGTCTATTAATCTCTTCATTCTGTGGACCACTTGATCCCATGAGACTCCCATATCATAGGGACTTCCCTACCCCATGAACTACCACATAGCATGATCCTTTTAGATGTTTAACCCATGTAGAAACCAACTTTTTTAGACTCTTGTCCTCGCCTCACATTATAAATGCCAATATTTACAGGCTAATCTCTTAGACAAAAACAGTAGTCCTATTTTAATTTAACTTTTTCTTACGTTGTGAACAGAATCACATAGAAAGTTATTTGAGAGGAGCCTATTTGGGGAAATAGGGTGGTGGGAGGGGTTGGGGGAGAGACGAGGAAGACAGTGTGAGGTGAGGGGAGAGAGTGCTCTCAGGAGAGGGCAGGCAGACACTTCCCGTGAAAGGGTATCCCGGGGTTTTCGGGGGCACTGGTGGCCCCACTAATGAGTCCAATTCTTGCTCTAGGGTTCACATCGCCATGTGTCTGATGCCACGATTCTCCTGGGAGCTGAGGCTGCAATGAGAAGCGAGGAGGAACCCAGATCTGAAGGTTCAAAATAGCTGCTTCCTGGACTTTTATCTAAACCCCAAAATAGAATCGTGCTCATCCTTAGGATTCAGCTGAATGTGCTCAATGGCAGTTAAAAATGGCAGCTTCATCCTCTCTCCTGTGGGCTCTCCAGCAAATGCCTTTTACTTGAGCTGGGATTTACATTTTTCATCGTACAACGGAGGCCACTGGCGGCAAATTCTATTATCTTTACTTGAAATATAGAGAATCTATGAGTGTAATACATTGTAGAATTAGCTTCATTCATGCTATACTTAATTAATTTTGATTCAGCACTTACTGCTGTACTCATTATACGAAATATCGTCTACTCCTGAGGAAAGCATGGAGAATTCTAAAGGAATGAAGAAGTTCTCAGAATACACACACTCACTCGTGGATGTACGCTCATTCCAACGCAGACTTGCCGGGAGTACGAGATCCCAGGCTGTGTGTGTCGTGGCTGAGAGGTGGGCTTTGGGGGCAGACCACATGCATTTGCATCCTGGCCCTGCTCCTTATACGTTCTGTGATCAGAAGCAAGTTTCTCAAGCTCTCTCAGCCTCAGTTTACTCATTTGTCAAACGGGGCAATGATGGTTGGTAGACGTTGTACTTCAGCCAAACTACCAGTAGCAGAATGAAGTCAGCTGGCAATATGCTGTTGAGTTGTGGGCTTTGGAAATTCCTCAGCAGGGAATCTAACAGGGTGTCAATCGACAAAACCAGGAGGAAAGCGTGGGTCCTTGCAGGTGTTGACCCAGAGGCCTGGGATCTAGGACCACCCAGCTGCCCTGTTATGAGGCCTACATTTTTGAGAACCCATAGAAGTCTAGCATTCTCCCAACTCCCCCCGACTAAACAAGAAAGTCCAGAGACAGGGAAGGCAGAGAGCTGTATCTGGGGACCCGTTTCGTGTCCTTTCTTCATACCCTTCCCTCCCTTCAGGCTTCAGTGGCTTAGGAAGCCATGGACTCTGCAGGCATAAGCCTCATTCAGCATGGCCTCTGCTTTCTTTTTGATGACCACAGTGCCTCCTTCTTCCCCCGCGGGCGGCAGAGACATTCACTTCCCTAAGCGGGGGCCACAGCCCCAGACACAGCAGTCTGCATGCGAGCACCTGTGTCCACACAGCGGCGCTAGTCAAGACAGATCCCACGTTCGAGGAGATGTGGGCAAATCCACCCACCCACAAGGCAGTTTACACCTGCTCTCCTTCTACCCATCTCCACCAGACAGCTACCAACAGGATGCCCGTCTCCTCAGAAACATGCAGGCCCTTTGCCTGAAACACAAAAGGCAAAGGAGCTAACCAGTCCCTCTCAGGCCCGGTGACCCACAGACCAGAAGTGACAGCCCATTGTACAAGACGAGGCAAAAGCGCTGCAGTAAGCCCCTTCATCCAAGCCCAAGCCTCTCAGGTGCTCCATGGCAGTGGGCAGAATGATGGTCCCTCAAAGGGTGTTTCCACATCCAAACACCTGGAATCTGTGAATGTGACCTCATTTGGAAAGAAAGGGTTTTTGTGGGTGACTTAGTTCATTGGGGCTGCAATAATGAAATACTATAAACTGGGTAGTTTATAAACAACAGAAATCTATTTTCCACAGATCTGGAGACTGGGAAGTCCAACATCAAGATGCTGGCAGATCTGGTGTGTGGTTGGGCTCCCTACTTCATCTTCACAGGTACACAGATGGCCAACTTCTGTGTCTTCACGTGGTGGAAGTGATGACCAAGCTCCCTCAGACTTCTTTAATAAAAGCACTCATCCTGACTGGGCGCGGTGACTCAGTCGGTAATCCCAGCACTTTGGGAGGCTGAAGGGAGAGAATTGCCTGAGCTTGGGGGTTCAAGACCAGTCTGGGCAAAAAACAAGCCAGGCGTGGTAGGACGAGTCTGTAGTTCTGATTTCTGGGAAGGCTGAGACGGAAGGATTGCCAGAGCCCAGCAGATTGATGCTGCGGTGGCCGTGAGCACTCCAGTCTGAGTGACAGAGTGAGACTCCAACTCAAAAAAAAATGCACTCATCCCACCCATGAGGGAGCCATCCTTGTGATCTAATTGCCTCTCGAAGCACTCATCTTCTACTGGCATCGCACTGGGAGTTAGGATTCACCATGGGAATTTTGAGAGGACATAAACCTTCAGTCCACAGCAGCGGAGACAACCAAGTGGTGGATCTCAGATGAAGACATCATCTTGGATTATCTGGCTGGGCCCTAAATCCAATGACAGGCGTTTTTATAAGAGACACACAAAGAAGAGAAGAAGTTCATGTGAGGACTGAGGCAGAGATTAGAGCAATGATGCCACAGGCCCAGGAATGCCTGCAGGCACCAGATCCCAAAAGAGAGAAGGCAGGGTCCTCCCCTAAAGCCTTTGAAGGGAGGCTGCCCTCCTGGCAAACTGGATTCCAGACTTCTACCGTCCAGAACTGTCAGAAAATAAATGTCTGTTTGAAGCCACGGCCTGTGTGGTCGTTTGCTACGGCAGCTTTGGGGAATTCATGCACTGCTCGGGAGGAAATCCTTAAGGGTAGCTCCTCTGGAGGGTCTCTTTGGGGATGCAGATGGATGGAAAGGCCATGGCTAAACCCGGAAATGGGTAAGCGCTGATGAGCTCGTTAAATAGATTATGATAGTCAGGGTCCCTGAGAAATTGCCCTGTGCTGCCATGGGCCCTCCTCCCTGTTAAGGAAAGGTGATGAGAGCCACTGCAGACTGCGCCTTCTACTTCACATGAGATGTGATTGTATTTGGAGGCAGAACTACCAGCGATGAAGCTGAAATGAAAAAATGGTTCTTTAACGGAAGCCACGATTAGACCGTGAGAACAATGCCTCTGGTGGCTCCTGGACACTGCCTTGAATCTGGGTTTACCATGTACATTCCTGTGCTATCCATCATCCTGTTACCAGCCCCCTCCCTCTCATTTTTTGCTGTGACCCAAACCTCATGACTCCTTCGTCCAGCTGCTACCGTCTCCTCCTCCAGGATGCATTTTAGTCGTGCCCAGGTTTTTAGCCTGGGTGGTTGCTTTCCTCTTCCAGAACGGCAACACCCACCCACGCATCCCATCAGACACACACAGGTGAAGCAACCAGCTGAGAGGAGCCTAGTGATGCTCTCAAACTTTCCAACCCATGGCTGGTGGTGTGTCTATGCAAATCCACAGCAGCCGGGTCAGCTACGATGTCTTCGCAATAACTCTCTATTGACTGTGAATCTCCCCAGCAGGGTCTCTGTTTAAGTCCCCATTTGCATCTGCAGTCGTCCTAAAAACAGTGCCTTTCCTTTACAAAAGCTGATTCTGAGATTCAGGGACCACACATCCGTTTTTCCTTTCAGGGATAGAGACAGGCATGCTGCCCGTCCCCGGCCTGCCATTCCGGAGCAGAATTCCCTAAACACAGACACGGGGTGGGTAGTTGATCTGAAGAAGAACAAGGGAGTAATAACCAAATCATTGGCAGGAGATTCCCATGGAATCAGTAAGAATCCTCTAAAAGAAAAGAGAGGCCAGACAAACGAGGTCTAGTGGTTTGTGTGGTACTCAGGACTTAAAAGTTCTGTGCGGCAGTGCCGTGCCATCTCCGCCTTGGTTCTGCTGCTTGACCTTCCGGGACTCGGTTTCTCCATCCACAAGACGGCCACACTCCTGGGATGCATCTTGTACTCATGTTGGGCTGGGAGAGGCACTTGGGCAATAATTGCAAAAAGTTTAGAAAACACAAAGTGCTCTGACACACAAATCTTAAGCATCTATTAAATATTTTCAAGTGATTAAAGATAAATGTGTTTTCCTCTTCATCAGAAGGAAAGGCTCCCATGAGCCCATCAGAATTCAGGGCGTTTGTAGGGAGAGGCGTGGTCCTGGCTGCACTCCACCAACTCATTTAAGTCCTGATTTGCAACCGATACTACTTTGTCCACCCCCCACCCCCGCCGGGAACATAAAACAACATCTGGAGATATTTTGGTCTTGCAATTTGTACCAGTGGAGGCCAAGAAGCTGCTAAACAGTCTACCATGCACAGGCTCCTCCCCATAGCAAAGACTTACACAGCCCACAATGTGAGCAGCACTGCAGTGCAGAAACCCGACTGAAACAACCTCAGCGTGAGGCCCATGGGATTTGGGCACAATGTTTGCAGTGGGGCTCTTCACCGGGACTAAAATACCATGTCTACCAAGTACCAGAAGATGAGATCATCTCCTAATCTTTCTGCTTCAGAGACCCCCATAATCACTTTGCATCTATTACAAAATAAGGAGAAATGGTTTGGGAAATACAGAATAACAAAGGGAGTAAAGCAAATGCTCTTTCCAGATGCCAACTGTCCAACATCCGAGAATTCTCTTCTACCAGTCACCTTCACTCCACCTGTGTGGTCATGCAGACCAGAGAGGAGGTGTGGTGGGCAGAAGCCTCTGTGACTGGGGCAAGAAGGCAGCCAAGGGGGATTGGAAATAAGGAAGATGATGTGAGAGAACATCCTCTCAACCTTCATTTATTGAGCACCAGCCTTGTGTGACTCAGGTTGTGTGGATGAACAAAACAAGGCACCGCTTTCTCACAGAGCTCACAGGCTAGTGGGGTCAGGACATCTGCGATACATGCCTGTGAGGACCAAAAGAAAGCAGGCCAGGTGAGGACCAGAAAGGGAGGATGTGTGGTGAGGGGTGTCCGGCAGCCTCTCAGATACAGTGAGATTCCCTCTCAGGGGGCTGAAACGCCGCTTCACAAAGTCAGCCTGGAGGTCAAGTTGAAGAGCAGTCCGATGACCCAGGTCACCGGCATGATGCATATCGTTAGTAAATTAACCCAGATGCTCTTTCCTCCATGCTTCCCGTCCACTGCTCCAGCAGGTGATGATGACACCCACCCGTAATAGTCTGCTCAGAACTGGGGCACCCACAAGGCCAGGCTCGCACTCACCCCACTATCAGGGCCGAGTAGACAATTACTCGAGCTACCACACGGCCACCACTCTGCAATCACAGTCAGCTCTTGGAAGACAGCTGGCATCCAGTTGACAACTTCTCCTGGTCACCAAACGCCACTGCATTTGGCGCCCATGTGGGTGACTTAGCTGTTAATCGTAAAAGCGCGCTGCCAAAAGAAAAGAATTAAAAGTTGAAAAGCGCTTAAGCAGGCAGTCATCCACGAGGCAGTTCATGTTTCGTGACAGCTTTTTATCTCTGCGGTTCACATCTCTTGCTTGGGAGCAATTTCAAGGTTGGTGGGTAGCCATGTCAGACATTCTTCCCAGAGGCTGTTTACTTTTCCCTGGGTTGTAGCAGAATCACATGTGGTGTCAGGAGGGAACCCGTGTTTATGCGTGCCTGTCTGCTCATTAGGGTAAAGCAAACCTTTCCAGGGCCAGGGTGCTGGTCCCATTTAGGGAATAAGCACATTCCTCTGCCTCCCCGTATTGTCAGATGTGCTATGTTCTCGTTTTATACAGAACCCATTTGGAACAGAGCGTTTGCGTTAGGAGTAGAGAGAGTCGTAGTTGCCAGAATGTTCCCCACCAGTCCCTCTCGTTGGAATGTGACAGATTCAGGTCATGCTCCCAACATCCCCTGTCCAGATCCTAGGGTTCCCACCCCTGTACTGTCAGCCTTCCTGAAGTCTTAGCCCAGAGAGTAACTGGTGTCAGACACCCAGGGCATGAGGAGGGGTGAGTGCGTGAAAGCTGTGCTCAGGCCCCAGAACTGCTCCAGTGTGAGTTCCAGATGAGCCCCCGAGGCTCCCTTGTCCCCGTTTCCCCATCTGCCACCTCAAGGTCATTGAGAAGATCCACTTCTGGTCATGAAACTGTGTAGATAAGTAAAGTACTTTTATTATAATATAGCTTCTCTCTCAAAGCTGGCAGGGAGGCTGCCAGCATGTCTACCTGCCCCATTGCCCCAAGTCAGGATGTTAATGACAGGGTAGTTCAGATTTCTGGCTTGACCTCTCTGTGACAGCCATTGTGTCCTGTAGCATTCCATTGCCCACATGTCACCCACTCAGCCACCGTCTTCATAAGCCTATTGTGATCTGCCATTTAGTGGCCACTTTTTGCAGATATTCAGTTTTTTAATTAAAAGGAACCCCAACTGCACACAGAGAAAGGTCTCTGTGGAGACACATACACCACTATTGAGATGGCTTTCCTCTAGGCCTGGGACGGGGATTGAGGAGGAGGAGAACAGTTTTTGTTTTTAATCTACTTATTTATTTTTTTTATTTTAAAGATGTGGGGTACAATTCAGGGGTAGGTATACAAATGATGATTACGATGTTGATGAGGTGTGCCCCTCCCTCCCCTAGCAGTTTCCCTCAACTGCCAATCCCACCCCCTCCCCTGAGAGTTTTCCACTACTGCCAATCCCTTTGTTATAGTATTATGATAATTGTTCAAGGTCTGCTTATAAGTGAGAGCAGTTTTAATCCCATTGCACTTGACCTTAGTGTGATGAGACGGAACTCACGTATTATTCATACATGTGTCAGATACCTATTTTACACATCATATCACATATGGTGCAGCTGTTTTAAAAAGTAGAAGGGAATAGGCCTTATCACACTTTGTCTGTTCCACCATTAGAATTAAGTTATGGGACAGCACCTTGTCCCAGGAAGCTATATTTAGATCATAAATGGGCCTTAAGGTTAGTGATGAGCCGGGCTCGGTGGCTCAATCTGTAATCCCGCGCCTTTGGGAGGCTGAGGTGAGTGGATTGCCTGAGCCCACGGATTTGAGACCCGCCTGGGCAGCAAGACCTCATCTCTACAATAAATCAAAAAATCAGCCGGGTGTGATAGTGCGCGCCTGTAATTCCGGCTACTCGGAAGGCTGAGGCAGAAGGATCGCCAGAGCCCAGCAGGTCAAGGCTGTGGTGGCTGGAAGTGGCCACTGCACTCCAGTCTGGGTGACAGAGTGAGACTCCGACTCAAAAAAAAAAAAAAAGATCAGTGATGAAATGTCAGAGGTGACTGTTTCCCGCCTACATAAAAGGTACATGAGTGAAGACACAGTGTCTCGGTCCTGCTAGTGGAAACTTCTGGAGAAGTCAGAGGATGGTGATCGCTGTATTTGGCTACTGACTGAGCAGCTCTGCTCCCAGAAGCCTACCTCCCAGCCAGGCATGGACCTGGCTGCAAGCTCCCATGACCAGGCCCTGCATATGTATTCTGTGTGTAGAACTCTGGATCTCTAATGACCTGCATAGGGCTAGGTCTCTTCCTTCCTCTCCCTGCCTGCCCTCCTGTCTCCTGCTGGGACCTTCTGTGTGGGTCGTGCCCACCCTCTGCACTGTGGGTTCCAAGTCGGGACCTCTTACTCACTGGCTTTGGGCCTCTGGCAAGCCAAGGGTGCCCTCTGAGTCTCAATTCTTCACCCTGACGTGCAATATGAAAGCGGTGTGTCACAAATCCTGCCTCCCTTACCTGCCTCAGCAATAGCAACTGTCAAGACTCCACCAAGCCAAGAGCGTGCCCGGTGCCTCCAGGGAGCTTGGCAAGGTTATGAGGGCCGATGAATCACAGATAATCGTCACTCGCATTTATCTAGGCATCACTTTTCAAAGGACATCTCTGATCTTTTCTTCTTCATTAGGTTATGGGTTTGTCCCCTGGGTGGGATTGCGAGGACCTATTTTCATCCACACCATCCATCTGTGCCCCACTCATATAGGAGGCGATTGAAAAAACCTCTTCCTTGCTCTTTCTCAAGGACAAAATAAATGCAGACTAGGGCTTAGAGCTATCCTGAAATCCCAAAGGAGATGATAAATATTTGCAGAAGGAACCCATTAATAGGAGAGTGAGTCGAAGTGCCCGGAACTGGCTGTGCTGTTTTATTATTAAGCTACTGTGAGGTGGGATGGCTCCTGAATTGATTAGGATAGACTCTGGGGGACACTCAGAATTCAAGACCGAGTCTAGACTTCATCATCCATTTGAGGATAGAAAACAGCCCTTCATCTAAGGCCCATAGCAAAAGTCCGTCTATGCCTCTGACATGACTGAGTCCCTTTTGTGCTGGCACTGGAGCTATGAAGATTAGAGACAGAGAAGGAGAGAAGGAAGTGAAGGCAGTGAATTTCTTTCTTTTTTTTTTTGAATTGGAGTCTTACTCTGTCACCCAGACTGGAGTGCAGTGGCACACTCACGGCCACTACAGCCTCGACCTACTGGGCTCCGGTGATCCTTCCGCCTTCCAAGTAGCTGGAACTACAGGCGAGCGCTACCACGCCCAGCTAATTTTTGATTTATTGTAGAGACGAGGTCTCACCAAGTTTCCCGGGTAGATATCGAACCCACCGGCTTAGGCAATTCATTCGCCTCAGCCTCCCAAAGTCCTGGGATTACAGACTGAGCCACCAAGCCTGGCCTCTTTCTTTATTCCTTCCTTCCTTCCTTCCTTCCTTCCTTCCGTCCTTCCTTCCTTTCCTTCCTTCCTTCCCTCCTTCCTTTCCTTCCTTCCTTCCTTCCTTCCTTCCTTCCTTCCTTCCTTCCTTCCTTTCTACCTCTCTTTCTTTCTTTCTTTCTTTCTTTTTAATTGGAGTCTCACTCCATTGCCCAGACTGAAGTGCAGTGGCGCACTCACTGCCACCCCAGAGTTGACCTGCTGGGCGCCTCAGCCTTCCAAGTAGCCGGAACTACCGGCACACGCTACCACACCCGGTTAGACACTGAACTTCATGCGAAATTACTCTGAGGAGTCTTTGGGCCTTGATAGACTCATTTATTCATTCGTCCAACCAGAACCCACTGAGTGCCTGTGTACCGGGCTTCAACTTCCCTTTGATTCTGCTCTACTTCTGTCTTTTTCCATAATACTTATCTTGTTCTAAAATACGGATTTTTCAAAAAATGTATTCCATCTTTTAAAATTTTCTGCTGAAGAGTAAGACCCCAGAAGGCAGGGGCAGATTCATTCACTGATGTTTACTAAGCACCTAGAATATGGTTCATGCTACGAGCATGCCATTATTTTCTTTTTTCTTTCTTTCTTTTTTTTGGGTAGACACTGATCTCAAGTGAGCAAACTCCTAGCCTCAAGTAATCCTCCCACCTCAGCCTCCAAGTAAGTGGTACTACAAGCATGCGCCAATGTGCCTACCTAGTTTTTGTTGTCATTTTGGTTTATTTTTGCTTTTGTTTTTCCATAGAGATGGCATCTCCCTATGGTCCCCAGGGTGGTCTCAAACTCCTGACCTCAAGCGATCCTCCTACCTCAGCCTCCTAAAGCAGTGGGACTGCAGGCACAAACCACTGCACCTGGTCCCAATATTTTCTAATAAAATATTCTAATGCTGTTCTTGTTCTAAGGCTAGAACCTTGTTCTAAGACTGGAACCATAGATAGGCATAGCATTCAGTGAATGTGGACCACAGACCAGGGATGACTGGGATCTCATTTCTTCCACACCTTTCCCTTTCTCCAGTCTCTTTGCTTTAAAGACTTTACTCCTGATTGCTGCAGTTCTCCTTGGCCCCCTTGGACCGTCAGCTTTGGTGGACTGTCTTCCTGGATACAGTCCACTCCCCCAGCACTGCCTCTGCATGGTGGCTTCTGGGACCAGCCTATGCATCCAGCATCTCTGCATGGCCCATCTAGGATGGATACTCCCACACTTCTACCATGCTAGCCTTTCTAAATCTCCCCTTCTGACTCTCAGTCAAACATCCCTCCAAGGCTTTGATACCCAGGAAAAGTGGGGAGGAGGAGCAGGAAATCGAAGAGAAATGTAAAAGGAGGGGCAGGGAGGGTGTTATGGGAGAGTGTATTCCAGTTTAGGAGCAGACAATGAGATCCAGGCTCACGAAGGACACCAGCACTGCCCCTCGCCCATCTCCCATTACTGTTCTCTGTGAGGGGCCCCATTTCTGTCTTCAAAGGTATACAAAGCACAAAGCCATTCAGTCTCAGATGCTCCAGACCCTTACTCGTTCAACCATCATTTTTCGTACTTGGCTGATAACTCACCGTGAGTTAAGCTCTGGGTCCAAGAAGGAAGTTTCAGAAATGCAAAATGTAGACTAAGGATCAAGAGTGACAAAAGAGAGAGCAAGAGTAACATCACATCATGGAGAGAAGGCACCACTGTACAGGTGAGCTCAAGTACGTGAAGGACCCACAGAGAGGTGTCTGGCCAGAACAGGTGGGCTGGAGAAGGCATCCAGAAGAAGTGGTGTGAGCTGTTTCAAAGGCCAAGGAGAAATGGGGGAAAGCGTTTGCATAAAGGCCACTCCTGACAAAGGAAAAGGATGAACTAAGAAACTCGGTTCATTTCCAGAGCATCACAGAGCTGAACATATCTGAGATAAGCTTCCAAGAGGCCATAATGAGAGACCACAAAGAATAGGTCCAGTTGAAGCCAGATCATGAAGGGTACTGTGCACCATCTTATCTTATCTTGCTCAGGCTGCCATAACAGAATACCACAGCCTGGGGGCTTTAACAACAGAAATGTATTTTCTCACAGTCCTGGAGGCTGGAAGGTCAAGGTCAGGGAGAAAGCCAGTTTAGTTTCTGGTGAGGGATCTCTTCCTGGCTTGCAGACATCTGCCTTCTTGTTATGTCTTCATGTAGCTTTTCCTTGTGTGTGTCCACAGATAGGAGCGGGAGCTCTGATGTCTCTCCCCCTTCTTATGAGGACACCAACCCTGTCATATGAGGATTCCACCTTTAAGACCTCATTTAAATTACTTCCTGCAGACCCTATCTTCAGATACAATCACATTGGAGTGTTAGGACTTCCACATATGAATCTGAGCGTGGGGGGGGGGTTGGGAGCACCACTTAGTACATAGCACTTACAATGGGAATTTTAATTTGATCTTTGCAGAATTTTAACCATCACAGGCATGTGGTCAGACTCCTGCTTTAGAAACAGCACAGTATCCTGTGGCAAGGGCTGCTGCCAGAGGAGACCATGTGACTTTTCATCTGTTATTGTCCTGTCCATAAATAGGGTAAATAAAAGAAAATCCACTTATTATGGGAAGAGGGAAGGACTGGGCAAGCATAATTTTCTTCTCGTGTGTTATAATGTTGAGCACAGTTCATAAAGAACATTTCTGAGAAATAAAGAGAAAACTGAGCTTTAGGGACCCAGCGGCTGCTTGCTCAGTGGAGTCAGGCTCTCTGTCGTTTCAGTACAGGGAAATGAATCCTTCTCTCGGTGGCTTATACAAATGGGCCTCCCAACTTCATTGCCATGCACACATGTATTATGCATTCGGCAAACTTTCAATTATTCAAGAAGTAAACCAATATTTCCTAAGGAAACCATGAAAATTAATAAAACTGTGTATTTTATGGACTGATTTATTATTATCATCCCTTTGAATCTGCTTAGTTTTTTTTCCCCCTCGTGCAACTCAAATAGTTCTAAAAAAGGTTTTGCTATCAGACTGCTATTCCAAAGTCAACCCTTGAGGTAGTTAGTATGAAAAAATATGCAAATTGAATTACAGCAAGGACCATTCACACAGGCATTTCTTCTCTCATTTAAAATAAAAAATTTAAAAATGTAAAACCAACCACAAGCCTACTGGGATGTATCTCCTGACACATATAAATTCCGAAGTTTAATAACTTAACCCTCACAACTACTTTGTAGGTAATATGTAGCCTGTGCTACTGAACACAGTGAGATGCATTCTTTGCTAATATAATAGATGGCAAGTTTAAAGCTGGGATTAACTCTTGCAGTATGATACTTAGAACTGATTTATAATCAGTACACGAGTGGTCCCATTTGGTTTCTTGGTATCTTGTTCCCTTAAATAAATTAACACGTTCCGTTAAATTCAAAGTTTCAAAAAAATTTGTACATGACTTCAACCATTATTTTTTCTTCCTTTTATCATTTGCCATGTAGTGTTAAAACTCGATCGTACAGAAGTGGCTTGGGTGGAAACTGGCGTATTAGTAATGGGCTTAAGAGTTCTACATTCTAAAGAAATATATTCAGTATCACAAGGGAAACTCAAAAGCAACTTGCCTGTAATTTGGTGCAAATAAATTGTTAGTATCTAGAGTATTTTTTACTCAAACTAAAATCCCTCCCTGTTAGGTTTTTAAATATTTGGGGAAATATTACTGAAAAACCAGGTCTAGCTGATTAGCTCTATGTTCCACACCCTATTTGCAAGGGAAAGGTGGTGAAGAATCCTTGTTTTATAAAAGAAAGACCCACCTTAAAGCAGGACTAGCTGTCTTGCTTCTGCACCACCCCTGTTGTTAAAGATTAAGAGGGATGCTTCATCAGTCAAGAACAACAACGAGATGTTGTCTGTAACACACCAACCCCGACTGGCTGTCACGGGCCATCTGAAGGCCACCTGGATGGATGGGCATTTCCAGAGGTCCCATGATGACAGTGTTATGGAGTAATAATTCAAAATGTTACCTAAACATCCTTGAACTGCTCTATGTGCTCAGTGTGTGCCCACATGACATGAAATAGAGTAAGAAGAGTTATCAGTGGCTAAGAGCATGACCCCAGAGCTAGACTGATTAGATTCAAGTCCCTGCTGGGCCACTTCCAAGCTGTGTAACCAGGGCCAAGTTATTTAACCTCCTCTTGCTTCCTTTTCCTCATGGAAAAATAGGGAATTTAGTAGCAACTGCTTTCTGGGTTGCTTGAGGATTAAATGAGTTTGCAACAATGCCTCGCACTTAGTAAGTGCTGATTATTATGTTTGCTGTTCTTAAGATGAAGGATGAAATAGAAGACATTTGAGTGGGCCTTTACTTTAAAAAATAATAAATAAAAATTTCAAAAAAAGCATGTATATATATCGCAGTACCTCTTCTCAGTGCAGAGAAATGAACCCATCTCTTGGTGGCTTATACAAATGGGCCTTCTGGCTTCATTTTATACACACACACACACACACACACACACACACACACACACACACACACGAAAGATAGATGCTGAGAAGGTGGTCATGGATCATACAATAAAGAAACAATGCCTTCTCTATTCATTTTTTATTTACTTAATTTTTGTAAAGGTAAGAGAACCATCAAAGCAGAGACAGCAAACATGTTGAAGATTAAGAAGAGGCAGAGCTGGGGGGAATCTGTGAACCTCTGCTGATCATGTTCTCTGCTCTTATGAAAGTTTTTGTGCTACCCAGCGGGATGCTGAACCATCATGGATGGGACCGCAAATTTTCTGCCAGAATCCCCCACAGAACCTAGCAGAATGTTGACGAGCTAGCAGGAACCAGTCACACCTGATTGGTTACCCCAAGAAGTCAAGATGGGGAAAAATCTGATTTGGAGAAATGATCGGCTCATTGAGTTGCAAATCACTCATAATGGTTGTATGACATGCTTGAGGAGGCCAAGGCTCTCTGCCCCAGACAGCTGGATAAGCTTCTTTTCTGAATTCCAACAGCCAGCTATAGTTTTTTGGGGATGCAACTTTCTAAGTGTCACCTACATATTAATTTCAGGGTCTTCTCTCTTGCCTCTTTGGAAACCTCTTCCTCATTCTGCTTGCTTAGTTATCAACTACCTCTGTTTAGGACCCAGAAATGACATCACTGGTCCTCACAGACCACGTTGGTTCCCAGGATGACTAGCACTTCTAGTCTTTCACTTTTTCCCTTTTCCGATACTTCGCAGAAGGCTGTGATTCCCCTGGTGACAGAATTGTGTCTGCCCCAAATGGCATACCGGACAAAATGCCTGGCAAGCCACAGATGCTATGTATGTATTTTTAAAATGAATTGTGAATGCCTTGTACCCAAAACTCATCATGAGTTGTGAATGCCTTGCACCCACTCACGTTTCTTGCTGTGGGCTGAATGCTTGTGTCCCACTCAGAACGAGTATGTTGAAATCCTAACCCCCAAGGTGATTGATAGTATCAGGAGGCGAAGTCATGGGAAGAACAGGGTATGAGGGCAGAGCCTTCACGAATAGGATTCGTGCCCTTATAAAAGAGACACTCTGGAGAACCTCACCCTTTCCACCATGTGAGGTCAGAGTAAGAAGACGGGAGTCTAAGAGGAAACAGGTTCTCACCAGCCAGCACCCTGATGAACCTATGAGCACCCTGATCTTGGACTTTGCAGCCCTCAGAACTATGGAAAATAATTTTCGGTTATTTATAAGCTGTCCAGTTTATGATAATTTGTTACAGCAGCCGGAAAGGACCAAGACATCTATGAATAAGCAGAGTTGTGTTTATTGAGCTGCTGCAACAAGGGAGAACATGCACCATGGGGAATGCTGGGATATCTCAGGAAGAGAAGGTTAGAAAGGACTTCATATAGGATGTGAGCATTTCATTGATGATTCTGGTGAAGTTCTGAGAAAACTGAACCTTTCTCTGGATTGAATGATCTCAGATGTCAGGGTATATTAAAAATGTTATCAAGAAGGTAAGAGCAATGCTTCAGCAATAATTGTTAAACAAATAGGTGCACATACATATATATACACACACACATCATGGGTCCTCTATATTTGTGGATTCTGAATCCATTTATTTAACCAACTGTGGACAGAAAATATTCAGGAAAAATAATTCCACAACCATTCCTATTAGCCAGGATAGGAGGATATTTGGACCATTTTCATGTTTTGGGCAATGTTCATGCTGCTTGTTTCAACATCATCATGGAGAGATCTCGGCATGTTTTTCACAGCCTCCGCTGTGCTAATGAAGGCTGTGTGATGCAGTCTTTTCTTGGGATGTTTTTTGGAGGATTTGTGTGTCCAAGGCAGAATGTCTTGGAGTGTACCAAGGCACTGCTGGAACCGCCAGCTCCCACAGCACCGTGGCCTGGCTGGTAAAACCAGCCCTGTTTGCAGAGGTCTGGTCTGCTTTCTCTTTTTCATAATAAATCATGAGATGAATATTTTCTCTTTTCAACTTAGTCTGTTTTTCTCTTTTATCCTCAGTCTACTCTGAGTCCCTCTGCAAACCTCAGATCATTAATTTGGGGGGATTCTGAATTGTTCTTTCAGTCTTAATTATTTATATGTATGTGTATGTATATATTTAGAGAGACATACCCACAGCTATGTGTGTATACATACATACACACATACATATATACCGTGGGCCCTCCATATTTGTGGGTTCTGCATCCATTTATTCAGCCAACTGTGGATAGAACATATTCAGGAAAAATAATTCCACAAAGTTTCAAAAACAAAACTTGAATTTGTCCACACTGAGTACTATGTTAAATCTAAGCAAATGAAGTGACGTATGGGCAATGTATTAGGTATTACAAGAGATCAAGAGATGACTTAAGGTGTACAAAAGGATGTGCATAGGCGACTGTATGAAAATGCTATTTATATCAAGGACTTAAACATCTGTGGATTTTGGCATCCTGGAACCAATTTCCCATTGAACACTAAAGGATGACTGTATACGTCTGGAATTGATAGATAGATAGATAGATAGGTTGATAGGTTGATAGATAGATAGATGATAGAGATAGATGGACGACAGGTCCTATTGGGTCTATTTCTCTAGTGAACCCTGACACTGTCCCCAGGTGGGTACAAATGTGGGTATATAGCCCTGGTCAAGACCCAGGAGGCTGCAAAGCTGAATGTTCCTTCCAGCTCCCTCTTCACTGAGACCTTCAGGAAGAAAAGGCAACCGCAGGGACGGTATTATACCAGTCTGGAATGGAAATGGATTAAATAAATCAGTTTAGGTTGTCCCTTTTAACAAGCAAGAATAAGATATTTTTAAGAAGTCTGAATGACATGATTTTCAACAGACTAGAGCCATTAATACTAATACTTTGGGACACAGGGAATCACTCTTCCTCACAGACTCATTAAGATGTAAAATGAGTTTCTTTGTACCTAACACCCTAAACACAACTTGCAACAAAGAGATAAATTAATGTAGGGAGGTGCTTTCCCACTTTTGAAATTCAAAGTAGACTACATCAGATTGGGCAGCAACTTGGGTGGATTCAGAGTCTATCATACTTAGTGAGCTATCACAGAAACAAAGAATTGAATACTACATGTTCTCACTCATAAGTGGGTCTTGAACATTCATCACAATACAACAAGAGAGGGATCCGCTGTAGCGGGACACTGCCGGGGAGCAGGAGGGGGGACACATAACATTACTGAGGGTATCTGATCCTAAACCAGGGGAAGTGAGGACCCATGGGAGGCTTACACTTCACTTGTACATAGACCACTTTGAACCTAA
This sequence comes from Cephalopachus bancanus, assembly GCA_027257055.1. Lineage (NCBI taxonomy): Eukaryota > Metazoa > Chordata > Mammalia > Primates > Tarsiidae > Cephalopachus > Cephalopachus bancanus. The sequence goes on along the minus strand of JAPVLO010000011.1, from coordinate 7,596,026 downwards.
ACCTGACTTGTACTCCACATCTTTAAAATCAATTAAAGAAAATTATTTTTTAAGAAAATAAGGCTCAGTGTGCGTACACCCAGCAGGTGGGGGAGAGGAGGAGGTAGAACAAATAAATAAAAAATAAAAAAATAAGAATTTCCGAGCAAACCTAATATCTTTTCTAGTCTTCTCGAAAGCCTTCCCTTATTTGATGTACCAGTGCCTGATCTTTAGAGGAGGGGAGTGATGGTTCTGCAATCACACAGGTTGAACTTTGAGGGTATCAGGAACAAAGCCTGTCTTGAAACGGTGCAGCCATGGGTTGATATGTCCAACGCTGTTAAACTCAGCAGCTCCTTTTACTTATAAAAGACGGAATTTCCCCGCATGCTGACCCTGGCATGATGCTTGCACTTCTGTCAAGTATTAAACTATTTGATGGTACACTTTACAGGAAAAAAAAATGGTCACTAAGCTGTTACTTACCCCTTTGGGAACATAAACTAAACTATAGCTCATCAAATTTGCATTAGCAAAAGATCTTAGTTTCAGTAGCCAAAAGTAGTAAGTTGCATTTAAGGAAATTAATGCATACAGTATTTATATATTATATCATTTTTAATTGATTGCAACATTTATAGGGTGCTTAGGAAAACAAAATAAAGAGATCAGCATTGTGTTACAATAGTGATATACAAACATGGAAACTTTTAAGCAGAATGGACATTTCAATGACTAAGAATGTAGCTGATAGTAAGGTTTTATTTTTTTTGTTGTGGATTTTTGTTTTCAATTTGGGGAGAGATCTTTGAATTCCCAGCAGATGCAGGGCAACTCTCCTGCCTGTACACATGTGATTGAACTTGTATTCTTTCAGGAAAGACATAGCCCCACATTATTGAATCACCATCATCTTCATTAATTAAACACACCAGGCTCTAGGGAAAAATTCACATCATTTTTATAAAAACAGGCCAAAGCGTCAGGACAAAAGGACTCTAGACGTATGCCTTAACCATCCAGTCAAGTACTAACAGAGCTTCCTCATTAAATAACTCCTTTGAGATCATTAAACCGTGTTTAGCGCTGTCTATGACATTAAGCAAAAACAAACAAGAGTAGGCATTCTGTCGCAAACTCAAGCCAAAGCCTGATTAAGTCTTGATGTATATACAATTCTTGCCATAACATATTTTAAATGTAATTGAAGCATCAGAGTTTTCCTGCTAATTGGAGACACTCCTTTTTTGAAATAAATGTTATATAAGACTTCTATAAATTCACAAGAAACTCAGAGCTACAACTCCCCACAGACATGATCTGTATTTCTAACATGTTTCTCTTTTTCCAATTTTATTTTTATTAGTAGTATTATTGTTCTGAGTTGGAGTCTCACTGTCATCCAGGCTGCAGTGCAGTGGCACACTCATGGCCACCACACCTCGACCTGCCGAGCTCAGGAGATCCTTCCACCTTAACCTCCCAAGTAGCTGGAACTACAGGTGCATGCCACCATGCCCAACTAATTTTTTTTATTTATTGTAGAGATGAAGTCTCACCAAGTTGCCCAGGCTGGCCTCGAACACTTGGGCTCAGGCAATACTCTCGCCTCCGCCTCTCAAATTGCTGGGATTACAGGCAAGAGCCACTGCACCCAGAATTCTAACATGATTTTTGAAGAATATCTACTTGTTGTAGGTGCAGGGCTCTTGTCCTAAACTCCAGGCTCCTTGACCCCTGAGTTCTCCCAAGTCTGAGGGAAAGAAGGTCTGCACCTGACCCTCACCTTTGTCTTCTTGGGCTTCAGCCTGTCTCTCTGTTCTGTGCTCAGTCCTGCTTTCTGGCTCCCAGGAGACAGACAGAAAGCCTCCTTGGCTAGACTGTTATGTGACAGGGCAGTGTGGCAGGACACAGACCAAGTCTTGATTCTCTATCCCATTCCCCAAGGGCACTGCTGGAAGAGTGACTAAGCTACTGAGTTTACTACGTGCCAGGGAAAGGCCCAAGACAGTCACCATCCCATGAACTCTGCTCACCTCGACTTCAACAGTAATCCAATGTGGTGAAGAAAGGATTGTTGCTTCATACATCTGGACTCTATTACTTAAATTAGACACTGTGAGAATTAGTCATAAGAAGAGTTAGAGTCATATAAAGAATGTGGTGGTCCTGTGAAAATATGCCCTGGGTCATGGTGTGCAGGGTGGAAGGGGCCACTCTCTGGATTCTGCCTGATGAAGGCAGGCCAACTCATGGCCAAGAGAATGAAGCTCGTGTGGGGAGCATCTCTCTAGGGAGAGGCCAAGGGACCCCCCATGGCCTAAGCGGGATGTGTTAGCGAACAGTCCCCAGAGGCAGCAAAGAGGCCACAGTGATTTTTTTGTTGTTATTTTGGGGCTTTTTCTTGAGTCACAGTCTCATTCTGTCACCCAGGCTGGAGGGCAGTGGCCACATTGAACTGCTAGGCTCTGGTGATCCTTCCTCCTCAGCCTTCCAAGCAGCCAGAACTACAGGCACGTGCTACCATGCCCGGCTAATTTTTGATGTAGTATAGAGATGAGGTCTTGCCAAGTTGCCCAGACTGGTCTCAAACCTGCAGGCTCAGGCAATCCACTTTCCTCGGCCTCCTAAAGTGCTGGGATAACAGGCTGAGCTACCAAGCCTGGCTGGCCACAGTGTTTTAAAGACAGTAGAGTCTTCCATTTCAACTGGGCTCCTGGGCTATGGTGTGTTTTCTTTGCTCATTAAGTCTAACATTTATTTCATTTTTGGATCAAAATTCAGGATGCTTGTAAGATTTGAAAGGAGCATCTAGTAGACGGATTTTTCCAACTACATGAATAAGTGTGATATGCAACCAAGCATTAGGCCATCACTACATTACAACACAGTGGATGGACACACTGACAAATACTCTTATATACACTCACACACAGCTCCCATGCACAATCATACACATTCACATTTCCACTAGCTCACATACACACACAAGCATTCTCATAGGCTCAAGTATTCACATGTACACCCACTCACTCAGACACACATGCATATATATACACAACTATACAGCAATAATATACGCTCACATACTTACATTTATACACACTTGTTCACAGACCACACATGGACACAAGCATTCTCATGGGCTCAGGCACTTACATGTACACTCACACACTCAGATACAAACATACACACTCAGATACACACTCTGGCACACACACACATATACACACCCACACATCAATAGCTCACTCACTCACATGTTTATGCACACTCATCCACATACCACACACTTTGTACTCACACAGTAACACACATACCGGTATTATTCATGTCACCCTAATGTCTTACAAAATGCTTTAACGCTCCTTTTCGAGCTGTGGTTTGGGAGCTATTGTCAAGCTTTTTTCATAGGACAAGAAATGGAGACTGAGAGAGAGTGGGTAACTCACTCGTGGCCACGCAAGTGATCATACAAGAATTGAAACCATAGCCAGGCATGGTGGTGTGTAGTTTCAGCTGCTTGGAAGGCTGAGGCGAAAGGATCGCCTGAGCCCAGGTGGTCAAGACCGCAGTAGCTGGGAGCATGGGCAACAAGAGAGACTCCACTGCCCACTGCAGCCTGGGCAACAAGAGAGACTCCAACTCAATAATAATAATAATAATAATTGAAACCAGTCCTTTCACTGCTAAAAGCAGACCTGTTCCCCTTCACCCAACTGGAGCTACCTGGAATTCCACTGTGTGCTGGTATAGCTAATGTGACATCAGAAAAATGGAGACCAAAATGTAACTTGCCAACAAATAAAGAAAATGCCTGCATGGGAATTTTCATGTGCTTGGTATCAGCAGAGCCCCTGGGTTGTACCTCAATTCTCCCCCTCCCGTAAATAGAGCCTTCTGTGAGGGGGATATTTATATTTGTTAAATTACATCTAGCCTAAGGCTACCTCCCGACACATTTTAAGTTGGGCCTTAAGGTCTCTCTGTACAACGGGGACTTCACCTTGATGGATGTGAAAACAGATCACCACCTACTCTTGTGTCAGTCACCCAGTTTCAGACAATCACAGGCGGGCAACTGTTCTACCCATTTTCAAATAAGGCAAATGCCAAGATGTAACCAATCCTGCTGTTTCTGTACCTCACTTATGTTTTCAGTCCATCATGCTCGTTTTTCTGACCATAAATGCTATCAGGCCACGTGCAGCCCCAGAGTGGTTCTGAGCCGATTCTGGTTCTGGGTGCTGCCTGATTCATGGATTGTTTCATGCTCAATTAAACTCAGTTAAATTTATTTTGTCTAAAGCTTTTCTTTGAACATAATCAAAGAGCCGATCACCAGGGCCAAGAGGCTGAGTGGCATCTGAGAATACCTCAGGTCTCAAAAGACTGCTTGGTGGCCACTGTGGAGGTGGCCACTGGACTCATACCTAGCTGACAAAAGGGCTCACGCCTTTCCCCAAGTCTTTGCATCTTCTTCCTTGATAATCTGGTTCAGGCTCCTCAGGTGTGCTTTTTTCTGGGCAGCAGACTCCTGTGGAGTCATCCCCTTGCCACGCCCACCCCCATGAATCGCTGGCACAGCTACAGAGCCCTTTATAGAAGACATCGAGGTAGTAACATCAATCCTGATGTCCTCAATTAAAGACAAGAAGATGAGCAATTCCTTGCCCATAATTACCTGCAAATCACTTTTATGTCTTTAATTCTGATTACAGTTATATGTTGTAGGATAGGTCCAAGGAATCAGTAAACATGAGTAGAGTGTAATTTTTCTGACACCAATGAAGAGGATTGGCTATCGAATTTTGAGTCTGTTCATTCATCACCACTGCCTCTCCTGATGTCATTCATCGCTGCTTTCTCTAGGGGGAAGGAAAATTGACTTCTCCCTGAGGGGGTCCCTTCTGAGTCATTGGCTCAGATACTTTGTGAACTATGCACAGGCATCAGACCCAGGAGCTGGAGTGACCGAGTGTCCTCCTGAGCCCCTTACGATGTCAGGCTTCTTATCCTTAAATCCCCAACTTGCTGAAGCTTTTGGCGTAAGTTCTACTGTGGATGGTTTCATGACAGAGCATCCTGCCTGCCCTCACCTGGGAGGCCCACCAAAGGAGGAACAAGGAAAGAGCCTGTATTTTGAGCATCTATAAAGTGCCAGGTACCTGGGATGTAGGCATCATTGCTCCCAGCCCCAGCTCAGAGAGGTTGTGTAAGTGCCCCTGGGTCACACAACTAGTAAATGAACTAGCTGTGCTTTGATATCCAGTGATTCCAGTTCTGCTCTCTCCAAATTTCTTCCATGTAGCAAACACACAGCCATGACACCATTTCACAAACAAGTCAAGAGGAAACACGTGCCAACTCAGAGCAAAAGACTTCACCCAGGCGGACCCTTGCGTGTGTGAGTTCTCATGCTCAACCGCTCAGAATCACATGATTAACCAGTGGGCAAGGATCTTAGAGCCAAGTGTCACCTTTCTGTCCACATCATGACTGTTGGAAAAAAACTAAACCTACCCGCTCATCTTCTGCAGAGAAATGACATATTGGATAGGATGGGATCCCTTGATTGGAAGTAACTAGTATGCAAAGGCACACTGGAAATACGTGACAGGGTCAGAAAAAAAAGTCATTGCAAAAATCTCTTTTGAAAAGGTACCTTAAGAAACACACAAGTTAAGATAATGTTCTTGTACAGTTTTGTATAAGAACAAAGATAGCCTTGTGAGAACTTCCAGACACTTTTGCTAATACTTGTAAAAAGGTAGATTTAGCTCAAGAAAAGAAAGTACAGTCTCAAGTGGGAGACGGCATGCTTGTGGAATTTCCAAGATGTTGAAGGAAGTGGAGTCTACTTTTCATAGGACTGGGTAGGTTTCTGGAGAACAAGGGGCTCAGAGGGGTCTGGAGTACCCACCCAACCCAGAAACTGCCCTGCCCCTCCTGGGCCCTCACCTCAGAGCTTGGTTTTCTGAAGCCTTGCTTCTGTTTCTCTCATCCAAACAAGAAGCTTTAGATGCACAAGAAAAAGATTTTTCTGGTCCCAAGGAAAAGCAGTCTTACAAAAAGTTGTGACTGTGACACATTTATTTCTCTCTGCCCACCTGTGAGCAGGACACCCAGGATGAACTGTCCAACTGGAACTACCTTAAAAGAGAAATTGGTAATGGCCAGCCCTGCTCAAGTTGAATGGGTACATTAGGGCCACTTCATTGTCTGGTGATACACTTAAATTCAAGATAAAATATTTAATTCCTGAAAAGGAATGGCAGATCCAGAGAGCCGATGTGGGAAGAGCCATGAGCAACCCCAATCCAGCCTCTACCCTCTGGGGTGAAGAACTGAACCTTTGAGCTCTCAGCTCATGCAGCAGGGCTCCCAGTGGCCTTGCAAGCAACAGTATGCGTTGCTCATAGCTGCTGAGGTTTGCAAGCGGAATGCAAAGCAGGTGGGAGGTGTGTGTGTGTGTGTGTGTGTGTGTGTGTGTGTGTGTGTGTGTGTGTGTATGTCTGGGTGTCACCTATCGGCTCTCAGCTTTACATTAGACTCCACTATTTATTAGACATATTCTATCAAGTGTGTGAGGTGTGTGTGTGTGTGTGTGTGTGTGTGTGTGTATGTGTGTAAATGTCTCCTATCATCTCCCAGCTTCACAGTTTCACATTAGAACCCTCCATGTGTTAGACATCCTATCAAGCATGTGTGAGAGGGGTGTGTGTGTGTGTGTGTGTGTGTGTGTGTGTGTGTGTGTGTGTAGGGTGTAAATGTCACCCATCATCTCCCAGTTTCACATTAGAGCCCTCTGTGTATTAGACACATTGACTTGAGCATCCCCCGGCAGCATCCCCCTGGCTCAGCACCCTGGGAGAAACAGGGCCGTCGTCTGCGTGTTGGCATTCATGCAGCCCCTGCAACACTCCAGGCATCAGGTTCAGTCCTGGATTCTTGGTGGGAAGAAACAGAATCCTGTCCACAGGTGGTCCAGAGGGAGCAGGCTAGGAAAACTACCCTCATGGTCATACTTGCCTGAATTAGACTCTTGACTGATCAAAGAGATGTTTTCTGATTGTGAAACTTAAGAAAAAAAAAATTATTGGACATTCTTGTAATGACTTCCAACTTGGCAATACAATCAAATCATTCTGTTGGGATGACTTAATTCTAAGCCATTCTCCCCAGTGGGGAGAACCATGGCCCCACCACGTGACTCTGCCATGAGGACCTTAACCTCCCATCTACCCTGAGTCCCACTGGGCGTTTGCATAAGGGAGTGACAAACACGTTTTTGTAGTGGCACAAACCACCCCGGCTCAGTGGGCATCTTCAGGTGTTGAGGAAGTTGGATTCTTGATGTTATTCTTGTTTGGTTTTGGTTTTTCCTAAAAACTAGATGTCTTTCAAGCTCCAGTCTTCCTTTGCCAACCCTTCACAGTGACGCCTCCTCACAGTGTGTATTACCCATTATGCCCAGCATCACCTCGTGTTAAATGCAGATGTGTGGTCACATCTGGCTTTATCTGCAAGTAGATTGAGAGCTCCCCATGGATGGTATCTCCAGTAGATGTCTTAGGAACCAGCACATAGCAAGCATCCACTAAATGTTGTCTTGAATGAAGCTTAAGATAGCATTCCGTTCCTTTCATGTAGGCACACTTCCTCCCAAATTATTCTCTAAGTCACAGTATGACTGATGAGTACAGGGACAAAAGAGACCTCTTTGGGTAAATACCTGTTTACAAGGTGGGAAGAACTGGCAGGGACTTCATCCAGGAATTGTCTGTGCCTTTTCTGCATATGGTTATCTCAGGGTCCCCCCCCCCAGGCCACAGACTGGCACTGGTCCGTGGCCTGTCAGGAACCAGGCCATACAGTAGGAGGCAAGAGGCAGGCCAGTGAGCAAAACTTTATCCGTATTTACAGCCGCTCCCCATCACCTGCATTACCACCTGAACTCTGCCTTCTGTCAGATCTGCGGTAGCATGAGAGTCTCACAGGAGCACGAACCTTATCGTGAACTGCACGTGTGAGGGATCAAGGTTGCGCACTCCTTGTGAGAATCTAATGCCTGACAATCTGAGGGAGAGCTGAAGTGGTGATGTTAGCACTATCTCCCATCACCCCCAGATGGGACTGTCTAGTTTCAGGAAAACAAGCTCAGGGCTCCCACTGATTCTGCATTTTGGTAAGTTCCATAATTATTTCATTATATATTGCAGTGTAATAATAATAGAAATAAGGTGCACAATATGTAACACACATGAATCGTCCCAAACCATCCCTCCACTCCACCTGTGGAAAAACTATCTTCCATGAAACTGATCCCTTATGCCAAAAAGGTTGGGAACCGCTGATCTATGAGTTTTCTTCTCCCAACGTGATTGACTGGAAAGAAACATCTTACTAAGATTGGGAGGTTTGATGGGAAATCTTAGTTGCTTCCCCGGGGTTAGAGTAGTCTCTTCCAGAGTCATAAATTCAGAAAGTCAATTAACATTCCAACTGGTTTGCCCTTCACATTCACGGGTGAGGACAAGGGGCAGGGGAGAGTGGGTCTCACACCTGCCTGTGTGTACAATCACAGCCAGGAACAAGCAACATGTGGGGCGAGCAGGGAGGTGGGGGGGAACTCCTGGATATTTTTATCTTGTATTACATGTGCTCTTGGGGCTTGCTTTTAGCTGCGGGGAATAATAAGGAGGTGAGACCAGAAGATGGAAGAAAGCTCGAATGTGGGGGCTCTTCAGGCACTTGGCGGGCAGGGAGGGATGTGTTTAGAGTGTCAACAGGGGACCCAAGAAGGCAAAGCATAGACTCATCATAGGGATGTGGACTCTCAGGGCGCTTGAGTCAGACTCTGATGGGAAATGACTTGGATTTCTTCTTACAGTTAAAAATGAAAGCAGGAAATTACTTTCTTTTCTTACATGCAAACTGTCATTCCTGATTATGTCCCTCAAATTCCTAGCTTGTGTCTTTTCCTTTCCCCCTATTTTACATTCCAAATGGGCAAGTACTAATTGCATTGGACACTTCTATGCACTCTTTTTATTTATTTATTTAGTAGGGATCTCACTCTGTTGCTCAGGCTGGAATGCAGTGGCAAGATCACAGCTCACCTCAGTCTCGACCTCCTGGGCTCAGGCGATCCTTCCACCTCAGCCTCCTACGAGCATGCCACCATGCTGGCTAATATTAAAAAACAATTTTTTTAGTAGAGTCAAGTTCTCGCTATACTGCCCAGGCTGGTCTTGAACTTCAAGGCTCAAGCAATTCTCCCACCTTGGTCTCCCTAAGTGCTGGGATTAGAGATATGAGCCACCACTTCCGACCTCAGCAGCACCGTTGAAGTGACATTCATCCGGCAGACATGAACCAGTTAGAGGGATTGTTAAGAGAGAATCGGGAATGATTCACCTTCCCGTGGCTGGATCCATCAGACAGATGCTGATTGCCTGCTGCCCACAGGACAGGCACTGAAACCAGCACCATCACACCAACATACCAATAAGTCGGCTGTTCCTGACAGGCTCAGGGGTGAGAAGCAACCTGCCCCAGGGAGGTCTCCCCACCACAGCCAGGGCACCAGTGGACGTAAGGCATATGACTCTTTTAATGTAGGTTTCTTGGAGTGTGGAGGCTGCAGCGGCATGAAGTCCAGGTCCCTGTCACAGCTGAGGGTCCAGGAAGCTTGGGCTCCATGCCAGGGGAAGGTAACGCTGGCATGGGCTCATAGTGGCTTTTTCTCTTCCCTCGGAGCCCCCCTGAAGATCACAAGCCAAAGGCTGGCGCAGCCTCTCACCATGACCACACACGCAGGAGGCTAGCCTGGAACGGCAGACGTGGGAAGGCCAGGTGAGCCAGCACAAGTGTGGGGCAACTCACTTCCAACAGGCCCCTGCAGTTTTATGAAGTGTTGGCCAGAAGGGGTGCGGAGGAGAAAGGGCTGGGGTGGACACTCTCAAAAGACTAGGTCAGAGTGAGAGCAAGCCTTTCCCACCCAGAATAAGGAGGTCTCAACAGAACATCTGAGATGGGCCTCTGCTGAAGGAAGCGTGTGGCTAGAGGCCACCAAATGAAGGCACTTGGGCCAGAAGCACAGACGGGCATGCGAGCACGGTCAGAGCAGGGTCCTCATCTGCAGCTCCCTCCAGAGCCGGTCATGCTGCCACACTTGGCCTGGAGGGGACAGCTGCCCCAAGAGGCCTGCATGGTAAAGTCTTGTAATCGCCTGTGGTCAGGCCAGAAGATCACAGATGGAAACTGACTTCTCTGTTAGTGGCTAAAATTTATCTGATCATGTTTACAAAAGTACAGAAATTGAATGACGAAAGTGAACGTGAATGTGAAATAGGAAAGCAGAGAACAGGATTAAGTTTTTTCAGCCCTTGACTATAGGGGACCAAACTGGGGACAGGTGGGGGTGCGTGTGTGTACTTATATGATAAGTGCATTGCAGAAAATGCTGTTGTGAAAGGGCCCTTGGAGACTCTTGCTTCCTCTCTGTTGTTCCCTACTGCCTGCCCCACCCTGAACCTCGGATAACTGACAAATCACAAGTGTTGCCAGAAAAGGTCTCGATGGCATTGTTCTGACAGTGAGCAGGATAGGATAGAGCTGGAATCACATCCACATTTTCCAGCCACAAGTGCAGCACACACTCTGCTTCTATTCAGAGGGTTACCTGGTCCCTAGATGCTCCCCCAGGCACATCTGCAGAAGAGGATCTCGCAGTCCTGAGTCATCTAAGCCATTTGCTTTCGACACTGTGAAATAACAGTGTGGGAGATAAAAACAGGAAGTAGCAGGAAGACATCCTTTGGTTTTTCTCAGAAGATATGATGTTTAAGCTGAGGCCCAAAGGTTGAGTGGTTATCAAGGGGGTAAACTGCGGCAGGGAAAAGAATCGCAGGGGTTAGGGAACCTTGTCTGCCTTCCCCAGGGCAGACAGGAGAGGTAGGGAGGGTGTTGGTGGAGCGTCACAGGCTGCTATCTGCTGGAAGACTTTCACACGTGAATGTTCTTAACATATTTTTTTTGTATTTTCATTAATGTATATTAAGTCTTTTTTGCTTGTTTATAAATATTTGATGTAAGTGTAAGATACGTGCTGAAAAGTGAACAGATGGTAAGTGTACAGAGATATGATCTCTTACACAATGATCTTACCCATGTGATCACTCCCTGAGTCAAGATTCTCAGCACTTCCAAAGCCACCCAGGAGTCCCTCCCTGCTCTGAAAATAACTGTATCTCTGCCTTCTGTCCCATGGTTTTGCTTACCTGTTTTTGTAAAATTAGTATACACAGATGTATGCAGTATGCACACCTTTTTGGTCTGACTTTTATCACTTGATGTTGTGATTGGCATGAAGGAGCGTGTTTTTCTTCTACATTGCTGTGTCACATTGCATTGTGACATGTCGAATTGATGGCAATTCATCCAATCTGTTGTTCATGGACTTTTGAGTTGTTTCTCATTTTGGGCTATTATAAATAAAGCCGCTGTGTGCCTTTTGTGCACATACGTTTCCATTTCATTGGGGTTTATGCCTGTGATTCAGGTATTGCTGAGTTTGTGTTGGAAGAACATTGGAAAAGGCTGCCAAAAAGCCAATGGTCGGAGTTCTTGCAACAATTTTCACTCCCAGCAGTAGTATCTAAGGGAAGTTCTGGTTTCTCCACATCTTTGTCAATGCTTGGTATTGTCTTACTAACTTATTTTGAATGCCGGCCATTTTGGGAGCAGTGTGGTACATCATTTTGCAGATGCTAGTTTATTTATAAAATGCCTGTTCAAGACTTATGACCATTTTTTAAAACTTGGATTATTGGTCTTTTGCTTATTAATTTGTAGGATGTCTTTATAAGTTCTGGATATAAGACTTGCAAATATCTTCTCTCACTCTGTGACCTTCTTGTGTACTCCATAGTGCTATTTGGTGAATAAAATTTCTTACTCTTAATTTAGTACAATTTATTGATCTTTTATGTAATGGTTAGTGTTTCAGTATCATGTTTAAAAAATTTTGCCTGCATCAAGACCATGAAGATACTTCTGTGTATTATTTTCTGAAGCTTTATTGTTTTAATTTCTCACACTTAGGTCTTTCATCCACATGTAATTCATTTTCCGATAAGATTTGGCTTAAAGGTCAGATTTCATTCTTTCCACATAGCTATCCGATTGATCCATACTCTTTATTGAAAAGACCATTTTATTTTCCTCATCTCAAGATGTTGGAAAATGAGCAATAAAGTAAATGAATGAAAAAATAATAGTAATGAAGATAAAAATATACATTAATGAAAAAGAATCATAAAGGCTAAAGTTTTTTTTAGAAGAAAATAAAGTTAAATTTCTGACAAGAAAAAAGGATAGAATATAAAAATGTCAATATAGGAATGAAAAAGGTATGACTATATAGATCCTTCATACATCAAAACAATAAAGATAGCCAGGTTCGGTGGCTCAGACTGTAATCCCGCACCTTGGGAGGCTGAGGTGAGTGGATTGCCTGAGCCCGTGGGTTCGAGACCTGCCTGGGCAACTGGCGAGACCTCATCTCTATAACAAATCAAAAATTAGCGGGGCATGGTAGCGCGCGCCTGTAGTTCCAGCTACTTGGAAGGCTGAGGGGGAAGGATTGCCGGAGCCCAGCAGGTCGAGGCTGCAGTGGCCGGGAGCGGCCACTGCACTCCAGTCTGGGCAGCAGAATGAGACTCCAACTCAATAATAATAATAATAATAATAATAATAATAATAATAATAATAAAGATATTATAGCAAATGTATACATATGAAATGCATATCAAAACTTGAAATTTAAAATTTTAGATTAAAATTTAAAAAAATCATGAAAAAATATTACCAAGCACAAAAGATGGAACACAGAGATGGAAAATTTAAATGACTGTATGTTTTTTTTTTTGTTTTTTGTTTTTTGTTTTTGAGTTGGAGTCTCACTCAATCGCCCAGACTGGAGTGCAGTGGCCGCTCCCGGCCACCGCAGCCTCGCCTGCTGGGCTTCAGCGATCCTTCCGCCTCAGCCTTCCAAGTAGCCGGAATTACAGGCATGCGCTACCACGCCCGGCTGATTTTTTGATTTATTGTAGAGATGAGGTCTCGCTGCCCACGCGGGTCTCGAACCCACGGACTCAGGCAATCCACTCGCCTCAGCCTCCCAAAGGCACGGGATTACAGGCTGAGCCACCAAGCCCGGCTGACTATAAGTTTACTAAAGGAATTTCCAGGCTTACAGTTTTACCATTTAATTCTTTCAAACATTTAAGAAATACCAACAATTTTGCACAAACCCTTCTGGAAAGCAATAAAAAAGAGCGAGCAAATCTATTTGTTTAGGAAGTCCATCTGATCTTAATATCAAATGCTGACAAGGCTATGACAAAAAGAAAAATTACAGGTTAATGCTTCTGGTCATAAATGCAACAATCCAAAATAAAATGTTAACACTTAAATACTAGTGGTATACTAAAAATATAACACATCTCAGCATAATTTGATAGAAATTTGATGACTTAGGTTAGCCGAAGAAAACATTACCCTTGAATTTCAAAAAATTATAGAATAAAGGGGGAAAACACATTTTTACCTCAATATTCTCAGAAAAGTATTTGTTAAAATTCAAAATATTTCATGATAAAACTGTTAGTATTCTGCAAATAGAAGAATTTTTGTTTTAATTCAAAAAAGCTTATCTGCAAAAAGTCTACTATAAACATCCATTGTTTATGGCAAAATATTGAGAGACTTTTCTCTATCAGGAACATAACAAGAATGTTTACTATCATTATATCTATTAACATTTTATCGCAATTCTAGGTAAGGAAACAAAAATATTTACATGTAAGGTCTGAAGAAAAAGAAATAAGTTATCATTTCAAGTTTTCTGGATATTATATCAGCAACAGGTGATTAGAAAATTAAAATTTTAAAGGATTATTTACAATGATTTCAAAAATATCAAAATATAAGACCTCTACACAGAAATCTACAAAGATACTGCTAAAATAAAGAAAATCCAAATAGTGATGGATAAGAAGACTCAATATAGTATGCTGTCAATTTTTTCTAAAATGACCCAGGAATTTTATTCAATTGCAATGAAAACCCAAGGAAGTATATATTTTGCTATGTGTTTATCTTGCTGAAATTGTTATTGGGAGTGTATAAATTTTATGGACCAACTTGAAGAGAATTAACCACCTAAAAGAGAACTACTTTCAGAGCCGGAGAGGTTCTGGGGGCACTCCAGGGTGGCTATGGAAGTGCTGAGTATCTTGACTCAAGAGGTGGTCACATGGGTAAGATCATTGTGTAAAAGTTCTTCTCTCTGTTAGGTTGAATTTTCTACTTCATATGCATGGTTTGTATCTCCTTTTATATTGGTCTTCTTTAATTTTTCTCAGTAGGTTTTTTTTTTGAGATTTCAGTATATAATTCTTGCGTATATTTTGTTCAATTCACCTCTAGATATTTCATGTCTTTCTATACCACTGTCACTGTTATCATTTTTTTTCTAGGTGCAACTCAAAGACTGTGAAGAGGTCAATTAACAACAAAAATACCCAGACCTTGCTAAAATTTTGGCTTATCTATAAAAATAATTGCTAATAATTTTCTTTTGCATTGGCATATCTTCACAAAAATTTTCCATTTTTGTGTTTCAATAATTATTTTTATTATTATTGCTATTTAGAAAAAATGGCAAAGGTCAAAGACTGCATGTAGAGCAATTTGTCAAGCAATAACTTGCAAATGTATCAAAACTTATTTATAAAAATTTGATTTGAGAAATTGAACTACATAGAATTAATAACCATAAGCAATAATTCTCAATGGTAGAAGGTAAGTTCCATATGTTCAATAAGCTATTTTTGTTGTTGTTGATTGTTTTGTTTTTTGAAGACAGGCTCTCACTCTGTCGCACAGGCTGAAATATAGTGCCATGATCCCTCGCAGTCTTAACCTCCCAGATTCAACTGATCCTTCCATCTCAGCTTTCTGAGTAGCTAGGACTACAGGCACACACCATCATTCCTGGCTCATATTCTTATTTTTTGTAGAGACAAAGTCTCACTGTGCTGCCCAGACCGTTCTTGAACTCCTGGGCTCAAGTGATCTTCCTGCCTCGGTCTCCCAAAGTGCTGGGGTTATAGCCATGATCTCCCAAACCCAGCTGATAATAAGAGCTTGATAGATCAAATTATCAATGTAAAGTTTTCATGGAATTAAATCTATCCCAGAAAAAATAATTTTAGTGACAAATCCAAGAGTTTTTAAAAAGACAATATGTACTTCAAAAAGGCATAAATTGTTAAACTGTTTTACATAAAAGTGTGATCAAAGTTTAAGGAAGTAAGTTCTAGAAAGTACTTTATCAGTGAGACTTCTTTGGTTTTGGTACGCACCTGATAAGAATGCTTTATCTTGCACATGCAGTCCAAATATTCTTAAGATTGGACATTGGCTTGTAAATGTCTTAGTCTCCTCCACACCTGCCATCATCACTAAGTTCTAATAAAGGAGCTTCTGTTTCCAGTCAAAAAACAAAAGGAGAGCAGAACCATCTGACCCTACTACAAGGGGAACATCGTGTTATAACTTGTACTCAAACGAGGCTAAATCGAATTCATGCTGATGGTTAAATGTGTACATGTAAAGAGAGGGAATCAGAGTAAAAGAACACAAAGCATTCTGTTCCTGGAGAATTTCCTAAGTGATCAGGCATGGGTCAGGTGATTAATGGCCTCATTAGTGACCACCAGTCAAGCCTAGGAGTTGTGCACTTGGGGGACCTCCTGGGGACCGGGGCACCGACCATTACTGCCACATGGACAGCAGCTTCCTCCATTAATTTAATGTTCACAGGGGACCCTGTTCCCTTCTGATGCTCATTAGCTATTCTGGGGCAAAGACGTGGAGGGGGGTTGGCGGTGTATTCACACAGCAGGTAGTAGCTGTGCCTTGGAGTTGGGAAATTGCTATGTGCAAAATGTCACGGCCCTAAGACTTAGAAGAGACTCATGGCAGGTTACAATGAAATGAGCAGATCTTTGAAAGTGCACACTCCATTTTTACAGAGAAAGATGCAGAAACCACCAAAGGGTTGAGTTCTCCAAGGTCACGCGGCCTATTAGCAGGAGAGCCAGGACAGAAGAGGATCCAGATCTCAGCTCAGAAGAGTCCCTTTTCTCCTCTTTGCCAACGTTGGGCCTCAAGATCTTGGAGCAGTACAAGAGTTCCTGCACCAACTATACATTTTTTGGAATGAATAAAAAACAATGCACAAACATGCGCATGCACACTTTCTCTAACATACACAGTTTATCTAACACACATACACTATATTTTTCAAATATAAGGGGAGACCTCAAAAAACCCAGAATTATTTCTTGGAGGGCAGACCCCTTGTAGTACAGGATTCCCCTGCTAGGGAATTATTCTAGGAATCCATTGATGTCCATGTACCAGCTAGTGTTGCTGTGAGAGGCCGCGTTCAGTTTCAGTAAAATTGTTGGGGGAGATTCTTTTACCGCATTTGCCCATTTCATGATGGGTGATTTATGAGTGAATCACCCATGCTGTGCTGAGTGTTCGGCAATTTTTGACCAAAAATAGCATGACCCCCATGTCCCACCCTCCCTATTCACCCAATCTCACCCCGAGCAACTTTTTTTGTTTCTCTGGATGAAAAAAGTCCTCAAAGGGAAATGTTTTGCCCCTGTGGAAGAGGTGAAACAAAAAAAGAAAGAAGCACTGAAAGGTATCAACATGGATAAGTTCAAAAACTGTTTAGAGCAGCAGAAAACCATCTCAGTAGGTGTATTGCATCAAACAGAGAGTACTTTGAAGTTTAAACATGTAAGGACAAAAACACAATTTTTTATCAATAAATTTTATTTTGGGGGGGTCCTCTCCCCTTCGAGGATGCTGCAATGATGAGTAAAATACAAAATCATTTCAAAGTGTTATAGAACTCACATCTTTTATCGTAATGTATTTCCTCAATTAATTAATGTTATTAAAAGTACAGCCTTCTCATATGACCTTCCTCAAAACCGAAAATGTTCAAGTGCCACCACCCTGCACCACACTTCTAATGCTTACTCGGTTCTAACTTTCATTCTAAAAGGCAAGATAATGTTAGATGAAATGCAAGAGAATCCCTTCCTTTTGCGGTCTACAATAATTAGAATGTCCTTGTGGATTTTGTTCAACAGCCCATCTGTATGGTAAACAGTGCACACCCCACATTTCTTCCTGATAGGTAGCAATTGCCATATTGACTTGTTACCGCTGGTGCAAGTATTGTACCTGCGAATTACCATGTAAATGAGCACAAAGATTTGCAGGAGAAAGCAATCATTCTATTAAGGAGGAAATCTGGAACTCCAAATCGGTTCAATCTTTTCCTCAAATTACAAATTACTTTAAATGCATCTTTTAGTCAGAACAAACGAAGGAACAAAGTCACAGATGTTTTAATTATTTACCACTTAGAAGCTATTGTCTTCTGGCACCTACAAAGGAATGCATGTGTCCAGACATAACAGCATTTTTATTTTTCACAAGCAACATCTGGTCCAACTGCATTTGGAGATCCTTGGATTGTACAGTCTGAGATGGGTAGATATTGTGTTCCAGTCGAAGATTATATTTAAGCCAGCCAAGAATGACAACTTGAAAATATGCTGTGTTTCTTAAAGAGAATGTATAAGGCTCTGAAATAGGGGCCACATAAACAGAGGATGCCAGCAATGGGATCATATGGATGCCCTAATCGTGTTGAGTTATAGGATGGACGAATAATGATTTAAAATCACAGAAATGTCTACAGAACCATTGTTTCCCCATTAGCCATATACATGTGCCAGTTGTACTTTGTAAAACCTAAGTACAAGGCTTTATATTTACCTTAAGGTATCCCAGATCAGATTGACCATGGGATCAGACTCAGGGACAGAGACGTGGGTGCATGGCTTGCTGAGGACAAGCTGTGAGAGGGTGAGGGGATCAGGGCTATGCAGCGGAAGATGTACTGGGATTTGCCATTGCCACAGTGGCCTCAGCTGATCCTGCCAGGAGCTTGGGAGCTGGTATCATTCTTCAGGTCCCTCTGCTTATAACCCCACAACCTCAGAATGTGCTCCTGCCATGAGACTTGTCAGCCGCCGAATGAAAGATCAAGAGCAAATCAAGGCAGCAAGATCTCCCAATAACTGTGAAAATAATGATGATGAGAATAGCTCCCTTTTGCTGAGAATTTACATATGTCAGGTCGCAAACAGGGCACGCCACAGTTATTTACTCTCCACAATTATTCTATTAGAAAGGTGTATTCCTAGGATGGTTGTAACAAAGGACCACAAACTGGGTGGCTCTAAACAACAGATATTTATTTTCTCATAGTTCTCGAGGCCAGAAATTTGAAACCAAGTGTCGGCAGGAGTAAGTCTATCTGAGGGCTCTGGGGAAGAATCTATCTGTCCACACCTCTCTCTTAGCTTCTGGTCATAACTGACAGTTCTTGGCACTTCTGGGCATGTAGATGCATTCTCCCACTCTCCGTCTCTGTCCTGTCGTGCTGTCCACTCATGTCTCTGTCTCTTCTCCTCTTCTTATAACGACACCCAGTCATTGGGTTAAGAGGCTGCTCTGCTCCAGTATGGCCTCGTCTGAACACACTACAGCCATAATGACCCTATTTCCAAAGAAGGTCATATTCTGAAGTGCCAGAGATTAGGACCACAACCCATGAATCGGAGGAGAGTGCAACACAGTTCCATCCCTAGTGTTAGGTATTCTTATTGTCATTATATAAAGAAACCAATGGCATCAGCCAGGGCCCACTCAGGAGAATAGAAATCACTCCAGTCATTTTTACAAAGAGAATTGGATATGGAAATGTGGTTAAATAAGTATGAGAGCACTGAAAATCTACAAGAGGATCATAACACAGAGATGGAACATGCAAGAAGCCGCTGTCTCCCCTGGAATTTAGAAGAGCCAAGCAAAAAGGGTAAAGTTATTAAAATTTAGAAAATTGGATGAGGACACAAAGACTTTGGACCCACTGGTTCTGGTAGCTCTGGAGCTTTAAAGGTGGGATCTTGCAGCCAAAGAAAGTAATGGAATCATGTCCTTTGCAGCAATAGGACACAGGTGGAGACCATCAGTCTAAATGAGTTATCACAGAAATGAAAAACTGAATACCAAATGTTCTCACTTACAAGTAGGAGGGAAACGCAGGGTACACACAGCATAAAGTTGGGAACAACAGACACCAGAGACTCTTACCAGAGGAGAAGGAGGGAGAGCAACGGTTGAAAAACTATGTATTAAAGGGTACCTGCACAATGAATACTTGTATAACTAACCCTGAATCATACTCCACAATTAAAAAAAAAAAAACTATGTATTGGATACCATGCTCACTATCTGGGTGGCAGGTTTAATGGAGGCCCAAACCTCACCATCTCACAATATGCCCACGGAACAACCCTGCACATGCAAACCCTGAGGTAAAAATTAAATAAAAAATAAAAGTGGGAGCTCATGACACTAATACTTACATCTCAGAAGTGGGGTGCTGTCCCGCTGGTGCAGGTATCTCTTGGGGGTTCACTGACTTGGGGAGTGTGAGTGAAAGTCAGAAGCTGAGGCCAACAGGGCTACCATGGTCAGGGGTGTTGCTGGAGGACAGTCAGTTCCCCCATACCCCAGCCTGGTGGTCTCCATCTAGTGCCCCCTGTGGGTAGAGCCTGGAGCAACAGGGAGCAACTGGCGGAGCAGGAATGTGATTTGCAGAGCCCCAGACGCTGCACTACAAGTGTCCAGAGGATGAGGCTGGAGCTACAAGACAGTAGTTTAATAAAAACAAACTAAGGTTCAGAAAACCTCAGCATGCAGTGGGTGGCAAGGTTGGGATTTTAACCCAGATCTGTGCAACTCTGAACTCATCTCCTGACCACTTTTTTTTTTGAGTTGGAGTCTCACTCTGTCACCCAGACTGGAGTGCAGTGGCACACTCCCAGCCACTGCAGCCTCGACCTGCTGGGCTCCAGTGATCCTTCCACCTCAGCCGTCCAGGTAGCCAGAACTACAAGCGCGCACTACCACGCCTGGCTAATTTTTGATTTATTGTAGAGACGAGGTCTTGCCAAGTTGCCTGGGTGGGTCTCAAACCCATGGGCTCAGGCAATCCACTCTCCTTGGCCTCCCAAAGTGCTGGAACGACAGGCTGAGCCACCGAGCCCGACTTCCTGACCACTTGATTTACTTTCCCTTAGGAGGGATATTTGCCGGGCTCAGTGCCTCAGCCTGTCATCCCAGCACTTTGAGAGGCCGAAGCAAGTGAGTTGCCTGAGCCCACGGGTTCGAGACCAGCCCAGGCAACTTAACAAAACCTCATCTCTAAAATAAATCAAAAAATTAGCCAGGTGTGGTGGAGCGTGCTTGTAGTTCCAGCTACTTGGAAGCTGAGGCGGAAGGATCATCTGAGCCCAGCAGGTCGAGGCTGCAATGGCTGGGAGTGTGCCACTGCCCTCCAACCAGGGTGACAGAGTGAGACTCCAAAAAAAAAAAAAATAGGAATATTTAAGAACAGATGAATGTGTACTACTTTTATTGTTAAGATCATCATAATCCAAAAACCAATACTGGAAAAATAGCAGTTTATGTTAAACAACGAAAGCAAAGCCCTCTTCTTCATTACAGGTCTAGCTAGCCATGTCGAGTCATGAGTGAACAGTGGTTGTGCCCTCTTATGCAGACTGTAATCCACATCAAGGCCTAGTAGAAGAAAAGTACAGGCTGGGCTCATTGGCTCAGCCTATAATCCCAGTGCTTTGGGAGGCCGAGGTAAGTAGATTGCCTGAGCCCGCGGGTTCGAGACCCACCTGGGCGACTTGGCGAGACCTCATCTCTACGATAAATCAAAAAATTAGCTGGGTGTGGTAGCCCGCGCCTGTAGTTCCAGCTACTTGGAAGGCTGAGGTGGAAGGATCGCCGGAGCCCAGCAGTTCGAGGCTGCGGTGGCCGGGAGGGGCTACTGCACTCCAGTCTGGGTGACAGAGTGAGACTTCAACTCAAAAAAAAAAAAAAAAGGAAAGAAATGTACAAATAGAGGCAAGGCAGCCAGGCAGTTGCTTTCCCTCAAAATAAGAAGGCCAACACATTGTACAAATGCCAAGTAATGCAATTAGTTTTTTTTCAATCAAATAAAGATCAGAAAAAATTGGATTTAAGACTGAAACATGTGAAGTTAAGTTAATAACCTAGAAGCAGATGAAATGTTCCTACGACAGGAAACCAACTAAGCAAGTCCTCCGGTAAGGATGGTTGAACACCAGCATTCCAAACGGTGGGGTTTTGTCATGTCAGCAACACATACATCTCTCCCGGACAGCCAGACCTTTGCTCTGTGAACAGGTATTTTCATGAAATATCTAAGCTGAATGTTTGTAAATCAAATCATGGTTTGCTTACACTTCTGTTCTGTCTCTAGGATTCTCCATTTAGTAATAAATGACCTGGTAGCCACATCATCTTTAATGTTCTATGGAAGCATAAGTTTAAAGAAAACTCAAAGCTATTTACTCTTTCTTTGCCAAACAATCTTAAAGCAGAATATTTGTGTCATTGGTGCACTTTTCTATTATTTTCTGCAACTTACAAGCTTTACAGACACTTATGCCTTCTTTTCTAAATGCATGGAATTGTAAGAGTCTTTCTGAGACTTGAATTATCACTCATTTGTTTATTGAACCACAGCAAAGACACAATCCCAATCTTTGCATCAAGAAAGAGAAGAAAGGCTCTCTTTGTTTATTCAGTCTGTTATGACAAAATACCATAAACGGTGTGGCCTATAAGCAACACAGGTTTATTTCTCGCTGTTCTGGATGCTGGAAGTTCTAGATCAAGGCAGAGTCAGTGTCTGGGTAGGACCCATTTCCTGGTTTCTAGATGGCACCTTTTCACTGCGTTCTCACATGGTGGAAGAGGCAAGGGATCTGTCTGGAACCTCTTTCATAAGGACATTGAATTCATCATGGAAGCTCTGCCTTTATTATCTAATTACCTCCCAAAGGCCCCCACCTCCTGATGCTTTCACATTGGGGATGAGGGCTTCAACATAGGAATTTGAGGGGTGACACATTCAGTCCACAACAGAGGCATTAACAGAGGCAGGCTGGGAGGAGGACCCTTTGCTTAATTTCCTGCCTTTTGAAAGTAGTGGGCCTTTGGACTTGACTTTCGGTAGAATGTCCAATCCCTGCTTGTTTTTAACCTAAGACATAAAAAGCCCAGACCATCAACAACGCATGTGCTAACATCAACAACACATGTGCTACCATCAGGGCAGTCTCAGTGGGCTTCAAATCCCTAATTCCATCAGCCCCCGCTCTCTACAGGCTGCTTACTAGGGTACGCCTCCTTTTATCTAGGTCCCTGACTTGATGTCCAGAAGATAGTTGAGAAGAAGGAGTATTTTGTCTTTGGAGCTAAGTGGAACAGGGCTCAAACCCTTGCTTCATCTCTTTCTACCCATGAGAACTCGTTCAGCTATTGTCATGTAAAGAGAGAGAGAGAATTTTATAATGCTGACCTTGGAGGGGCTTTAGGATGAAATAAGATGTATGAAGAAGTCTAGCACCTAGTAGGTGTTTAACAAATAGCTTCCTCATCTCAGCCCCTCCCTGCCAGTTATTCAGGTTCTTGGATGAGTAATGTCTCAGACAGATAGAGAGAAGCCTTTGGACAACTTGGCTACCATCTTGCTACCTTGATAGCCTCCTTTTAGACACCAAAATAAATTTTGATTTAAAAATCATTGGCAAAATATGGGGCCTGACAATTAAGTTCACGACCTCATCCTAGAAAAAGTGCTCCATACCACATCGCTGAATATCACCATGATCGCCTTTGAAGTACTCCTCCTGGGAAGCTAATGCCTAGTCCACCTATCAAAGCAATTTTGGAACTTTTTTTCTGGAATGGCCGTCAGAACTATTGTCATATTACCCTTGATGTCCTGAATGTCATCAAAATGTCTTTCTTTCAATATCTCCTTTATCTTTGGGTAAAGAATAAAAGTCTCTGGGGGCCAGATCAGGTGAGTAGGGAAGATATTCCAAAACAGCTAAGTACTTACTGGCTAAAAACTCCCTCACAGACAGTGCTGTGTGAGCTGGTGCAATGCTCCTTCAGGACCATTTTTGCACACACTTTTCTCATGTCAAGGTTTTCAGTAAAAGTTTTCTCTTTTGATGTTAATTTTGTCTGCTATGCTTCTCACAGTCAGCTGACTACTTTGATGCAGAATTTGATGAACGTTTTTATCAGTCCCGGTTATTTCTGGCCATCCTGGCCTCTCTTCATTGCTGACCCGTTCTCTTCCCTCAGGAAAATGTTTAATCCATTTGAACACTGCCATGGTCTTCATGGTGTTATTCCCATAAACTCGGGCTAACATGTCCCTGATTTCATTCCACTCTTGCCAAGTTTAATAAGAACTTTAATGTTTGCTTATTGCTCTAATTCAAGCTCTGACATTCTCGCAATGGCACACAAAAACATGCAACAACGATGATGAACGCCACTTAGC
Source organism: Cephalopachus bancanus (assembly GCA_027257055.1). Lineage (NCBI taxonomy): Eukaryota > Metazoa > Chordata > Mammalia > Primates > Tarsiidae > Cephalopachus > Cephalopachus bancanus. The sequence continues at coordinate 7,572,409 of JAPVLO010000011.1, read as the reverse complement.
AAGATACCACCACACATCGACATGAACACACCTGTGGGACACTGAACACAGTTGTGGGATACCAAGGTGATGAAACCTTACCAAGCTGTTTGTACAGTGCTGCCAATGTAAGTGCATAGTGGGAAGTTCATGAACTTATCACACCTCGTATACACTCAAACCTGGACTCAACCATTTTAAGGTCATCATGTATAAGGGTTTAGAAATCATTTGTGCCAAACTTCGTCATTCTGGAACTAGCAAGGGCGACTCCCTTAGATTAAACAGTTACCATGGGATGGGCAGGGGCTGAACACACATTATCTCATTTAGTTCTCACAGCAATGCTAAAAGGTGAGAATTATCCCAATGCATGGTAAGACAGTGGTGTCCAGGATCACCCAAACAATCAGCAGCAAAGTTAGAACGAAGGGTGGTCAGGGGCTCTTTCTGCCTTGTTGCATAAACCCTTTGAACTTCTGTGAGTTATTTTCCAGGGCTGGATTCTGAGCACCCAACCCTAGGCTGGTGTTTCTGTTATTCTAAAAGAGGATCAAGTGAGAATATGAGGCTGATCTCATGCAGACCAGCTGTCTGACGGCAAAGCAACCAGACAAACACATACATAGATGCGTGCACGCATACACACGTAGATAACTTTCCAACAGATGGAGCCTGTGAGGGTGGAGGAGACAGAACATAATTTTTTTTTTTTTTTTTTTTGGCAAGAAGGCCTTATAATGTTACTCCTGGTGGGTCTGGATCTGTACAGAATTCCTAGGTCAGTCGATATCAGGGACCTGGGGCTGACATGCTCTCTAACAGCACAAGCACTTTCAGGAGAAAGAGGCTGGCCCAAGGAAGAAAAAGGAAGGGAGGCACGGGTGATGCAAGGCTGGTTGGCTGAACTGACCTTGGGGTACATGAGGCGATAGGGGTGGCACAGCTGCTCCTTGGAGCGAGAAAACGAGGTTTGAGACCATTTGTCTATCTGAGAGCTAACGGCTTCTGTGTATTTTTCTGTTTGTGACCTGGGAAAGATAAGAGAATAAAGATATAAGGTAATTGACAGGAAGAAACTTGATGGGCTGTGAAATCTCAGTGGATCTCTTGTTTCTTCTAGAATAAATAGGAAAACAGTTGTCTTCGTCCATTTGGGCTGCTGTAACAGAACACCTGAGACTGGATAATTTGCAAAGAGCAGAAATTTATTTCTCACAGATACGGAGGTTGAATAGTCCAAGAACAAGGTGCTGGCATTTGGTGTTAGGTGAGGGCCTTCTGGCTGCATCTTTCGAAGGGGAGGAACCGTGTCCTTTAATAGTGTTTGAGAGGGATGACCTCCCTCCACCAACCCCTTAATAAGGGCACCTAATCCCATTCACAAGGGAGGAGCCTTCGTGGCCTAATTGCCCTTTAAAGGTAATAACTACTTCATATCATCCCGTTGACAACAGCTGAATTTCGGAAGGGACACATTCCAATTATAACAGTCAGTTACCAGCATACAGACAGAGGATGAGACCCAGCTCAGAAAGCCAACATACCAGGAAGCCAAATATGGACTGGCTTCAACAAAGAAGTTGGAATCAATTGATGTATTAAATTTGCTAACCCCACGAATAGATTTTCATTGCATTGTAGATACCCTGGAGAGTCATGAGCACTGTATTTCACTCACCAGGATGTCTTTAGGAGTAGTGAATTAATCAGGGCATTGAGCTGCTGGAAAAAAAAATCTGCTTTTCATTACTTGCATTCTTAAGAAAGATTCAAAATATCTTCACAATTGAGTTTTAAGTCTGTATTTTGCATATTATGTTGCATTCTGTGAAGATAATTGATTTCCCTCATTTGATGTTCCCATTTCTATACTTACTGTCAATACAAGCACTCAAATTGTATGATAACACTGAAAAGTCAACATTCTTTTTAATTTCAGAAAAAAATTCAAATTACAATTTTGACCTTACAGTTCAGGCTTAATCTTCAAGGGTTTTTTTTTTAACTATGGTTATGAACTTTAAAAATTAATATCAGATATGTCTTGCTACTGGGTTCTCCATTTTAGCACTTTGTGATAGGATTTCAGAGAAATGTTAAAAAGAAAGGCAATTTACTTACACTTCACACAGGCTCTGAGTTTCCTTCAGGTGTGACCATCACCAACTCTGAAGGTGTGATCAGGTGTGATCATCACCAACTCAATTTTTTTTTTTGAGTTGGGGTCTTACTCTATCGCCCAGACTGGAGTGCAGTGGCCGCTCCCGGCCACCTCAGCCTTGACCTGCTGGGCTCCGGCGATCCTTCCACCTCAGCCTTCCAAGTAGCTGGAACTACAGGTGTGTGCTACCATGCCCGGCTAATTTTTTTTTTTATTTATTGTAGAGATAAGGTCTCACCAAGTTGCCCAGGTGGGTCTTGAACCCGCAGCCTCAGGCAATCCACTCACCTCAGCCTCCCAAAGGCGTGGGATTACAGGCTGAGCCACCGAGCCCGGCTACCAACTCAAATTTTAACTCACCTCATGTTGCTCATTTTCTAAGCATCTGAACCTAATGGTTTCCATTTTTACCTCTCCATCCTACACCTTCTGAATGTAGTTCTTCCTTTCATTGTGATTTCATTTTACTCAACTCTCCCTCACCTTACAGGCTGTTTGTCATAATCATTCAGATTCAAAAGTGCAACTAATTTCAAGCAGGAGCTCATACTAACACAGACCATAATGAAACTTCAAAAGTCCAAAGAAGATGAAATCCTAAACAGGAAATACAAATACAAACATATTTATATATGGCCAAAGAGAACAGAATGAGTTAGGGTGGTAAGTTCCTTCCATTGTTCAAAAAGAAGATAAAAGTATTGAATTATTTTTAAAGTGGTAGGTTAAGTAGGCAAATACATATGTATATATATTATGCACATGTATACACACACACACACACACACACACAGTGTACATGTGAGTAGAGAGACAGAAAAACAGAGAGACACACAGAGTCCTTTAAAGGAATGAGAATAATATCTGACTTCTTAATGAGAACTGATTAAGCTAGAAAACAAAACTGACATCTTCGGTGTGTGTGTGGTTGTACAATTTTACATCCATTGAAAATATCTTGCAGGAATAAAGACCAAATAAACATTCTTTACACACAAAAAGTGAGAATGCCTTCAATAGCAGACTAAAAACAATTCTTAAGGATGTAGGTCAGACAGAAAGAAAAGCATCTCACACAGAAGGTTTAAAATACAGGAAGAAATTAAGAGTAAAGAAAATTGAAAATATGCATAAGTCTAAATAAAATTTATAATGCAAAAATGAAAATTTCTTTTGGGAATTAAAATTTAATAATTTTTTAAAGCAACAATAATAGTAAAGAAAGAGCAAAATGAGTTTAAGTATGATAAGTTTCTTCCATTGTATCAAACTAAGATAAAAAGTATTGAATTAATTTAAAAGTGGTAAGTTAATTAGGCATGTTGCAATTTCTAGAATAAGTATTAAAAAAACGGAAACAAAGTATGTAACTAATAAACCTGTGAAGATTAAATGTTGATTTACAAAGATACTCTGTTAATCTAATGGAAGTAAAAAAGGATGAAAAAAATAAAGAACAGGTGGGAAAACCACAAATCACAAAGTAAGATGGGACATTTAAACCCAAATACATCAGCAACTGTCTCAAATGCAAAGAGATTTTTGTCATAATAAAGAGCTTTTAAAAATCAGCACAAAGTGTAATACATTGTGAATAAATTATATCTAGCCCCAAGGTTGATTTGACAGTGGAAACTTAATCAATGTAATCCAAAGTATTAAACAGGTCAAAAATGGAAGGATAGATACAGAAGCAGCATGTGATGAAATTTTCATGATAAAAGCTGTAAAGTGCCTAATAAACTATAGATAGAAGAAATATTTCTCAGCCTGATAAAGAGTATTTACAAAAAATCCCTAGTAAACATTATATTTATGGTTAAGAAGGTTTTTTTGTTTGTTTTTTGTTTTGGTTTATAACACAAACACCTTCTAGCACTGTAGTGGAGAACCCAACTGGCACAAGAAGACAAGATTAAACAAGAAAATAAAAAATATAAGAACTAGGTAACATGGTTCTTTTTTTTTTTACATAAAAAGAATATATAAATAAGTTATTAGGAATAAAAATATTTAACAAAATTATGTTTGCTAAAATATACAAAAACAAATTTCATTTCTACATGTCAATGATAAAAGATTACAAAATGAAAATACAAATACCAATTGCAATAGCAAGAAAAGAAATGCCCCCCTCAAAGCCTAAAAATGTATGCAAGCTTTTTCTTTTTTTTGAGTTGGAGTCTCACTCTTGTTGCCCAGGCTGAAGTGCTGGGCTTAGGTGATCCTTCCGTCTTAGCCTTCCAAGTAGCTAGAACTACAGATGCACATAACCATGACCGACTAGTTTTTGTGATTTATTGTAGAGACAAGGTCTAACCAGGTTGCCCAAACTGGTTTTGAACCCCCAGGCTCAGGCAATCCTCTTATCTCAGCCTCCCAAAGTGCTGGGATTATAGGCTAAGCCACCAAACCCAGCTGTATGCAAACTTTTATAGAAAAAAATATAAAACATCACTGAAAGTTGTTAAAAGAAGTCCCAAATAAATGGAAACTATAGGTAGATAAACTCTGCAAAGATTTCAATTATTAAAATTCAGTAGACTAATATCTCCAACTTTTTTGCTTTTGTGCAAGATCGCTTTGAATATTCAGGATCCTTTATGATTTCATATTAATTTTAGGATTGTTTTTGTCTATTTCTCTGAACAATGACATGGGACAGAGATTTTATTGAATCTGCAGATCAATTTAGGTAGTATGGACATTTTAACTATATTACATTTTCCAATCCAAAAACAGAGGGTATCTTTCCATGTATTTGTTTATGACTTCTTCAGTTTATTTAATTAATATGTTAGAAGTTTTTGTGTACAGACCTTACATATCCTTAATTAAATTTACATATGCATATGCATTTGTGTCTTTTGTAAATGGAACTGTTTTCTCAATTATTCTATGTTTTTGCATAGTTTGTTGTTGGTATATAGAAACAGTATACTGATTTCTGTATGTAACCAGCAATTTTACTGAATTTATTTATCAGTCTTAGCATTTTTTTTTTTTTTTAGTTGAAGTCTGACTCTGTTGCCCAGCCTGGAGTGCAGTGGTATGCTCCCGGCCACTGCAGCCTTGACCTGCTGGGCTCAGGCGATCCTTCCACCTCAGCCTTCCAAGTAGCCAGAACTACAGGCATGTGCTACCATGCCCAGCTAATTTTTTTATTTACTGTAGAGATGAGGTGCCACCATGTTGCCAAGGCTGGTCTCGAACCTATGGGCTCAGGCAATTCTCTTGCCTCGGCCTCCCAAAGTACTGGGATTATAGGCTTGAGCCACCGTGCCCTAACTGTCTTAGCAGTTTTTAAGCAAAGTCTCTACACTGCCTGGTTTTAAAATATATTACAAAGCTATAATAATTAAAACAGCATTATGCTGACATAAAAAATAGACACAGTGATAGATGGAAAAGGATAGATAGCCCAGAGATAAATCTGTGCATCTATGTATGATTAATTTTTTGCAAATTTGTCAAAAGCACAGCGGGGATAAAGGACAATTTATTCAATGAATTGTGCTGGGAAAACTGGATGTCCACTTGCATAAGAAAAAAGTTAGATGCTTATCTGAGACCATATACAAAAATCAATTCCAGATAGATTAAAGAGTTAATTTAAGACCTGAAACTCTAAAACTAATAGAAAAAAACTTTGGTCTGGGCAATGATTTGTTGACTATGACCCCAAAAACACAGGCAACAGAAGCAAAAATAAGCACACGAGATTGCATCAAACTGAAAAGCTTCTGCACAGTAAAGGAAACAATTAACAGAGTAAAGAGACAACCCATAGACTGGGAGAAAATCCTTGCAAACCACACATCTGACAAGGGGTCAACATCCAAAATACATAAGGTTCGCAAACAACTCAGTAGCAAGAAAATAAATAATCCAATTAAAAATGAGCAAAAGACCTGCATTTATCAAAGGAAGACACATGAATAGCAACTGACATGTATTTTTAAAATGTTCAACATCACTAATCATCAGGGAAATGCAAATTAAAGTTACAATGAGATGTCACCTCACACCTATTATCAAAAAGACAAAAGATAACAGATGTTGGCAAGGAAGTGGAGAAAAGAGAACCCTTGGTGCGAATGTAAATGAATATAGTCATTATGGAAAACAGTTAAAAATTAAACTTAAAAAATTAAAAATAGAACTACCATATGATTCACTTCTGGGTACACATCCAAATGAGATTAAATCAGCGTGTCAGGGAGATATCTGCTCTCTCATGTTTATTGCAGCATGATTCACAGCAGCCATGATACAGACGGGACCTAAAATCTTGCAAGAGGATGACTTCATGCCTGGAGAGCTCTCCCTGCCTTTGGAGAGCAAGCCTGCCCTGAGGTGCTATGCTTTGCCATCCCGCTTTCTGTGATCTGTGACCTCACACACACTTACGCTTCTTGTAGTCACTTGCAGAAAGGTGTCTCTTAAATCCACTTCTCCTGCCCCAAGCTATCCACCTGTTGGGACACACCCTTCGCTTACTGATCTTCAGCTCCCAGGATTCATTATTTGCAAACACACAGTTATCTTCCCTCTCAAACCAGACTGTCTTCCTGATTTTACTGCTAATCATTTTTCTAAACATGTGGACATAAAGCACTAAAGTCATCTTTGATTCTTTCTTCTTTCCCACCTCCCACATAGTCAGTCAATCACTGAGCCTTGGCACATTTTATTTGTGTGTTTAAGTCCACATTTTCTACTCCTCTTTTTCTGTTACTACTGCCCACCCTCTGGAGGGCCACACCTTCACTATCTTACCCCTGCCTCCAGCTCGTCCATTCTTTTGACTGAGTCACCTTAGTGCTCAAAAATGTTCAGGGGCAGCCATTGTCCAGAGCAAACTCAAAATGCTCTTTGGGGAGACTTGCTGATCCCACACGTGCACCGAATATCTTATATGAGTTCTGTGTTGCCATCAGCTGTTATCCATCACTGAAAGGAGGGACTCTGAGAAACTTAGAATAAACTTAATTCACATTTTGCCTCAGCACAGTCATTTTTGCTTAGACTGACAAGCTTGAAGCTAGCATGGGTTAGACATAGATCAATTTCCAATAGGCAGGTTTTAGGAAATGTTCGGATGTTTTGCTGCAGGCCAAGATTGCATCTTACCCCATCCCTTCAGCAAATCTCCATCAGATGCAAGACAAGGACAGTCCAACCTTTCAATTCATGGTTTAGCATCACAATCTCTAAGAAACTTTCAGTTTTCCTGTGAAAGGCAGAAGGTCAAAGATCAATCCTTAGCTGACTAAAGCCATAGGAATGATAATAGATCACATTTTTCTAAGAAGTTTGTGGATTGGATATGTTTGACAGGTCTCTTGCAGGAAAAACCCCTTCTCTTGTCTCCTCCCATTTAACCACCATCATGGCAGCAATCATGTGACTAACCCACCCATCTGCCTGCTATCCATCACCTGACATCAGTACCTGCGCTAACCTGCCCCTTTGTGATGATGTGGAGCAGACCACCACCCAATCACCTTAATGACCTTCCCCCATCAAAGAGTAGAAATCCATTTAGGACTCTACTGTGAGCAGCCACCACCATTGCCTTGCTAAGCCATGGTGTGGCCATGGGGTCTTTGAGCTATAGTCAGGCCATGTTTCCTGGCTTTGGCCCCCTCCCCTGCCTTGGGAAGGTGAATCTTCTTTTTCTCTTTCTAATTTAGTTTTAAAATAAACTATATTTTCTACTCTAACTTCTGTGCAACTTTTTGCATCATTCTCAAGGCACCGGATTGCACCCCAGACACTCACACCTTGGTGGGTCTGACCTAACATTCTGGAGCCCCCATTGGGAGTGTGACCTAATAGTTACAGTCCCACTTGTCCGTACCTCTGTACCTTTTTTCATACACTGAGACTTTTCTCATATCTGGTCTCACAGATACTTGGTTGTAGAATCTCTGTGAGTTTTAATCTTGGCTCACTATGGTGAGCTGTCTCTGGCCAGAGACACAAGGTCTTGCTACCTTACAGCCCTCATAGTATTTAACAAAGTGTTTTCCACATAATAGATGATAAATAAGTATTTAATGAAGAATAATCATGTTACCAAGTCCTCTGAGCATCACATCTGACACACATGGAGATAACTAGTGGTGCCCTGTTTTAAAGGTACACCTATTCTGGGTTCTTCCCCTAGATAATTAAAGGATTCAAGAAATCCACCAAGAAAACTCAACTTTTTCCCAATGTAAGCAGAGAATACCATACTTACAATATTTATTGACAAAGAAATTACTGAGAAACCCAAGAGAGTATGAATTAGAATGGTTCTTATGATGTGATTAATCTTTGAGTCTTCTCTGACTGAGGAAAATACTTGCTTTTAAAATAAGGAAATAAAACATTTGGTACAATCAAGAATAAGAAGGGGAAGAAGTCATGAAAAATGAGCTCTTCACCCTGCATCCAACTTCACCATCTCTGCTCCTTCTCTGGAAAGATAGTACTTCCTGCAGTAGAAAAGACTTTGCAATGACAGGCTACCTGGGTCAGCCATGCCTAAGTACCCAGGGAAGCAGGACAGTCACAGATGATCCAGAACTGCCATTTCAGCCATGAGTTCTGATTTGGCCACATCTCAGTTGATCATCCAGCTACCCCCAGTCAGCTCTCAATTCACCTGAAGATTCACCTGAAGGTGTTTCTTAGCCAATGAACAAAGTCAGGCACAGACATCAGGATTCTCACCTGTCTGAAAACCTCTTGCCCATCCCCAAGAAAGTGCATCTTCTTTTATTTCCAGATGTCAGAGCATCTGCTGGGGTTTCAGGCTTTCCTTTAAGGGCAGGGGGCTCAGTGCTCTTTTAGGCCTCTGAGCTCTGGGGCACTGCAAGATTCTTCTGGAAGAGTTCAGATTTTCTAGGTTCTTCACAGGAAACCCTGCATATGCCGTCACAGACCAGCTCTGCACTGTTTACTAAGAAAAGAAAGGAAATATCAGCCTCTAGGAGCAAAAGTTTATACTTAGAGGAAAAGGAATCTTACATATTGTCACAGTTTGTGGTCCTTCAAAGTTCAATGCTGATCCCAAAAATCTATTTCTTAATATATTTAGCTTATCTTATGAAATTAAATTAAAATGCTCTCTTTAGGGAGTGTGATAATGAAAAGCTGAGAAGCACTGACCTAAGTCATTTTAGTCAAAGTTGGCTAAAGCTCTCATCAAAATTTAAAACTTTTGAGTATCCAAGGATACTATCAAGGAACTGAGAAGACAGTCTAAAAATAGGCACCAAAAAAATGTTCAAACGGTTACAAATCACATATCTGATATGAGGCTTGCATCCAGAAAATATAAAGATCACTTAATCTTTAAATTCAACAATGGAAAGACAAATAACTAAAATATAAGCAAATAGTTATTGAATAGTTATTTCTCCAGGGAAGATGTCTAAAGGGCCCAATAAATATATGAAAAGATGCTCAACCTCCTTACTCATTAAGGAAACGTAAATCAGACCCACAAAGAGACACCACTTCACACCCTCTTAGGATGGCTATAATCTGAAAAGGAGTAATGTCAAGCATTAGCAAGGATATGGAGAGTCTGGAACCCTAACAATTGCCAGTGGTGGAAATGTTAAATGGCTCACCCACCATGAACAGCATTTGGCAATTCCTCTAAAGTTGAACCTAGAGTGACCACAAAACCTAGTAAATTAATTCCTAAACACATACCTAAGAGAACTGAAATATGTTTAGGTAAAAGCTTGTACAAATGTGTTCAAAGCCGCATTATTCGAAATAGTGGAAATAATATAAATGTCCATCAATTAATGAAATGGATGAGCACAATGGGATATTACAATAAGTCTTTACTTAACATAGACAAGTTCTTAAAAACAGAGACTTTACGTGAAAGGACTTACAAAGGTATTTGAATAATGCCATTATATTCATTTCTGTTATAATGCTGATGAGAAAAAAGTAAACTGGTTTCATTACAAGTCATTTCACTTGAGGTCACAGTTTCCAAGAACCTGTTGACAATGTTAAATGAGGATTTGCTATATCCAACCATAGAAAAAGAATAAACCACTGACACATGCAATAGTAAGGGTGAGACTTGGAAACATTATGCTAAGTGAAAGAAGCCAGTCACAAAACATGGTATATTGTATGATTCCATTCATATGAAATACCTAGCATAGGTAAATACTCATAGAGAAAGGAAGTCCATTAATGGTCACCAGGGACCGGGGAAGGGGCATGGAAAGTGACGACATAAGTTTCTTTTTGGAGGAATGAAAATGTTCTGGAATTAAACTGGTTATAGTCACACAACCTACTGAATATACCAAAAAACAAACAAAAAACTAAAATATATGCTTTTAAGTGGCAAATTTTATGATATGTGAATTGAATCTTAATTCTAAAATTGACCAAATTGTTGTCCATGGACAAACTTAGTAAGTGCTCACAACATTCCCAAGATATTGAGTGGCAAGTGAAGCCATCATCATCAAGGGATAACAAAGAAGAGATATCAGCTGGGCTATACCCAAGTCACCAGATACTACACCATCCCAGACTTTGCCATTTTTCCATGAAAACAAAATAATCTCAAGTGAAAGAGGCATTCGGCTCACTAGGATGTTGCTTCTTCATCCAATTGCACGAGGCTTAGTGATTAATCTATTGATTGTTTCCATCTTCTCTGTGAAGCAAGCATGACCATGCCTGATAACTGTTGAAAAGATTAATCACCGAGCAGGTCTGGTGTTATTAGGGAGGGATGCATATAAAATTAGAGGAGAGATAGAGTCAGATTTATATGAGGATTAGAGGAGAAAAACACTTAGCGGCTGTATTTTCTCTCTGTTCATCCTCAGTTAAGGTTCAGTAAGTGAAGTTTCATTTTCCATGGTATCGCTCCCAAACAGGAAATGCTAAAATAAGGAAAATGCCATCACAGAGTGATAGGCATTGAGAGTCTAGGACGAACCTCCCGCTAATAACAACCTTTCTGATGCAGAGAATTCTGCAGCATAACATGACCTGAATGTACAGCTACCTTTCCTCAAAGATAAAAGAGATTACTCTTAATAGAATCAGTAACGATAACCTCTACATTGGCTACTTCAAAAGCTTCTCAGAAAGGGGTCTGTGGCTCCATCCTTTTCTGGTATTATCAAGGTGCCTTTTTTGCTTTGCTGTAGGCTGCTGTTATGGAATTTGGTAGCGTGAGCCTGTGGGGTTTGACTGGCAGAAATAGGGAGGGAGAATTGGGGTGGAGTCTGTCCAAGTGGTGGATCAGGAAAGAGATGGACATACAGGTGAAAATCACAGAGATGCTGTGGACTCATCGGTCATAGGGAGCAGCGCGGCCCCTGTGAGCTGATTCAGACCTGTGCACTCTCCCTTGCCTTCTGTCTGTGGCAACCATCCCCGAGGCAGGCCAAGCTCAGAGCTCCACAGCCCTTGACAGCCAGGTCCTGTCTCCATGTCTCACCCTTCTGCCCTACACAGCCAGTTCCCAATAAGCCCCATGGAGGTGGCTCCCTCTCTTATCAGAGCACTCCTGAAGACCTCCAGGAAGAAAACATAGCAGGTTCACTCAGAGACCTCACTTCAGGTCTCAGAACTTTTATAGCTGAGATGTTTGAGATGTTCATTCATACCCCTCTCCTATCCCTCCCCACCAACTCCTCACCCGCTCCCTCCTGCTGTTCCATGAATTCACTCTCTTTTGTTCCAGTGTCCATGGAATGAAGGGGCAGCTGGTCTCCGTACTCAGCATAACAGCCCCTTTTATTCCTGAAAATGGCTATTCCATCACTGGAATAAATCACCCTACTCTGTCTCTTACACAGAGTCACAGTTTTCAAGCCCCAAAGCGTAGCTGCCTTTCTCAGCAAACACCTCCCTCCCCAACTGGTCTTCCACCCATTGGTGGGCTCTCCAGTGGGATACTTCTATTTATTGGCCTCTCATTATGGAAAGAGCATAGAGATCTAGCTAGAGCCTTTCCACCTGCATTTGAATACCAATTCCCCACTAATTCCCCTTGTCTCTTCCCTTTAAGGGAGCTGTTGCCTCCTTCTCTTCCCAGCAGACTCCATTCCCTGCTAACAAGCTGGCTCTTCCTGCTCATTCAGCCTCCACCTGCTCCCTCCCTCCCATCTGACTGTGGGCCTGAGGAATGCTGTCAATCCCTGCAGACACAGCAGTTGTCCAAGCTAGGGGAGTTAGCCGTGGTCCTGAGACAGAAAAAGAGTCAGAGAGGATGGCAAACTTTCAGCTGCAAATCTTCCTTTTCTTATTTTTCTAAAACAGAAAGTTGAAAAAAATCAGGAAGAGCTAGCCATTCACATATCAAAAGTAATCTGGTTTTGTCTTGAATAGGTTTACAGGGGTTGCAAGGCGAAAGAAAAAGTCTCAATTGTTTTCACTCTCCTTTGAATTCTTTCTCATGGTGTTACTGAGAGAGTGCCATCTAGTTTAAACTCCTCTGTCTCTGAGATGCTGCCCAGTTCATTTCATCCAGGATGTGCAGGGGAGTTCTGTGAACTTTCTCTGACCGTCCTTGCTAAGACTTCCTCTTTGCACCTGCATCTTGTTCAGAATGCCTCTCATCACACATTCCTCACATAAGCATTGAGAAGCCTCTTTGTCTTCTGTCTACAGTAGCATCTGACTCATGGATGAATGCTTTTCCCACTGGTCTACTGCTTTATTTCAGACTCAGTGACTTTTCCTGAAGTTTATCTAAGTCCATGTAATATTTCATTCACAGAAAGTGGGTGTCTTTAGACGATCCCCAGTTTTTCAACCTTCAGAAACTTCTCTATTATTTCTGTACTTGATGCTAATAAGAGTGATGGCCAGCTAAGTCCTATCAGCATCTATTTTTTTCAGTGACCTGGGTATCACAACTTTTTCTTTCATAATGTCTTCTGTTCAGGGCACATCTGTGATCATCAGAATGACACATTCGTCATTTGCAGGAACACAGTTAGGTGGCTAGGTCTGCCTGGAGGAATGGTTAACTTGGGTTGATTTCCATGCATTCACTTGCTTCACTTAAACCAAAGGCATCGCCTGGTAATGCACTGGCCAGGGATGGCATGCTTTCTTTGGACTAAAGGTTGAAAAGATTGCAGCTGACCAACAAGGGAATGGTACTGGCCAGCCCACATGCCAGCCAACTGACTGAACTGCCATATAGACTCTCTTTGTCTCAGATGCTGGAAAAGGCACTATAATTAGATTTTCCCGTCCTTGTGGCGAAATAAGGGTCAATTGTCTTGTGTGCCTGTTCATGACTGTATCTCCCAGTGCAGGTTTAATCCATATGCTGAGAAATGACATGGGGAACAACTGCACACTGGCATCAGAGAATGACTCCAGACTGTTCTCAATGGGAGGAGTCCATCTGAAAATAAGCGCTGATTTACATGAATTTACATCTAAAATGCAAATCACAGAGTTCCCCAGTGGAGAGAAAGGAACGCTGAAGGCCGCTGGCATCCTCCTTTATCTCAAAAGCAGAAGTCCTGGCAGCCTTTAGAGTGGAAACAAAAAAGCCCCGTGATGTTTCCATCGACAGCCCCATACACAAAATGTAAAACACTCCATTACATGTCCCCAGGCCCCTTTCTCCTCCCCAGTGGTGATGCTGGCCTCTGCATCCCCTACTTGATTTCCATGACAGGCGCAATGGGAGTGCTGAGAGGGACCGCTGTCTTTCCAAAGAAAGCCAGGACTCTTGGGGACATGTGTGAACAGTTGGCCCGGGGAGTCTGGTCACTTCTTGGAGAGGATGAAGCTAGGTCTGTTGGGTGTCTTTAGCTCAACATTCATATTGCCATCTAGAAACAGACTACAATGTCTGGAATCAGAACTGACATTAAGGAGAGAGAGAGAGAGAGAGAGAGATAGTGTGTGTAAGCACTTGTAGTCAAAGTCTTTTTGTATAGACATAAATATGAGAATCATAGCCATTGGGGACTCTTAAAGCGGGGAGGGGGTGGAGGGACAAGGTTGAAAAACTACCCATATTCATGGGTTCAGTAGAAGCCCAGCCCTCACCATCATGTAATATACCCATGCAACAATTCTGTACATGTATCCCTGAATTTAAAATAAAATAAATAAAACATGTACATGTATCCCTGTATTCTGTACATGTATCCCTGAATTTAAAATAAAATAAGTAAAACAAAGTTTTGGTGTATTAAGTGACATACCGAACTATTTATAGCAAATGAAAGGAAAATCTAGGCATAAAAAAATCTGGGCTTTTTTAATATTAAAGAAAATAATCCATGTATATGTGCCTGAATGTGTAGCAGGCTGCATTGAGTACCTCCCTCCTCAGTCCATTCCTCCTGGTCCCCCAAGCAGTGCGTGGAACCTGGGATCACTAAAGAATTTGGTTGAGCCATGGTGGACAACACAGGAAGCCGAAAGGAAGGATGCCATGTGCCTTTATTTCTTTAGTTGACACGTAGGAAGGGGAAGATGCCATTAGGTACAATTTATTTTTCAACACAGAGTTAATATTTATTTATTTATTTATTTATTTATTTTTTATTTTTTGAGTTGGAGTCTCACTCTGTCACCCAGACTGGAGTGCAGTGGCCGCTCTCAGTCACTGTAGCCTCTACCTACTGGGCTCTGGTGATCCTTCCGCCTCAGCCTCCCAAGTAGCTGGAACTACAGGCGCGTGCTACCACACCAGGCTAATTTTTTGATTTTTTGTAGAGATGAGGTCTTGCCAAGTTGCCCAGGCAGGTCTCAAACCCGCGGGCTCAGGCAATCCACTCACCTCAGCCTCCCAAGGCTCAGGATTACAGGCTGAGTCACTGAGCCCGGCTCAGATTTAATATTTAGACAAAAAATCATGATCTGACCTTGAAGCATCATGTATGGGCTTGTTCTTAGAGACACACAAGGACACCAACTCCACCCAGTTCACACCTTCCTGTCCACCCTCAGCATCTCCTGGGACCAGTCTTCTGATGTGGTATCTCTCCCTGGGGGATCTTTAGGCTCAATTCTATTTTTTTGATTTATTGTAGAGATGAGGTCTCGCCAAGTTGCCCAGGCTGTTCTCAAACCTGTGGGCTCAGGCAATCCCCTCATCTCAGCCCCCCTCAGTGCTGGGATTACAGACTTGAGTCACCACGCCCGGCCAAAGTATTGATTTTTTTTTAAATAAGTGATTTTTTTGTGGTTTTTTTCAAATATTTACATAGAAAATTGTATTTGTGCAGTGCTTTTTGATGTTGTTGCTAGCAATTCTATTTTTCCCATGAGATAGGCAGTACAAGAACCTTTGTTTTACTGAGAAATAAATTGCTTAGACATTAATACAACAACTTGCCTTTTGACAATGACTTTGCCATATCCTTTCTTGGGCATCTTTCTCACTGCCACTCATGCTTCCATTAGTATCCATTTGTGGCTAGTTATTCTACTTTGTAATTAATGGCTTTGGTAAGTAAAAGCAATACAAAATAATGAAATTCCTTTATATTTAATTGCTGAATTACTGTTTTATGTGAGACTGCAAATCATCTTGGCAAATATTCATCGTTATGCTTTTTTATTGCCAATGAATCAAGACATTACATTAATGATTTAATTGATTAACTTTAGTTAATGAGGATAATTGATATTGGCCGCAGTTTACAGATAAACAAAAAGCCCATCTTTCCATACCACTGGGTTCCATCATACTCTTTTCCAGACTCAAAGAAAAAAGAAAGTCTTCAAAGCAAAAGCTACTTATCATTTATCTACCAGTGCTGCACAACCAGAAATACATACCCACAACCCATACCTGGTTGGTACGTAATTACTTATGAATAAGGAGGTCCAGTGAAAACACTTTAGAATGGGCATTTGCTGTCAAGGCCAGCATCTGTGACACCTTCTTTTATTTATGTATTTTTTTTTTTGAAGTTTTCAAACAAAGTTTACTTAGAAAGTAAATGAGAGAGAGAGAGAAGATTCACCTCCCCAAGGTAGGGGAGAGGCCAAGGCTAAGGAAACATGGCGGCCACAGTTTAAAGAGCCACATGGAGAAAGTAGAGTTTAACAAAGCAATCCTGTGATACATTCTTTAACACTCTCATGACACCCAGTCGAGGTCTAAAAAGTTTTCCTCCAAAATTAGAATGCAGCCCAAACTCTCTGACCTTGGGGAGTGTTGACACTCTCGCCCCCACTGGGCTCATGCCTCTCTGCAGTCTTCCAGATCCAGAAGTCCAAAACAGGCCTTGGGGAACAGACCCTCCCATGCACTGGGTCTGAAGTCTCAGACCCTCCACCCTTCACTCTCACCCATCCCTCCAACTCGGTCTAATTCAGTCTCACTAAGTGTGTCTGTGCCTGGACTTCTCAAGCTGCCAGTTTGTGTGTTCCCTGCCTCTCACCTCTCCAGACTCCAGTGGCTGACCGAAGCCTAGCTCTGCTCAATCACTTTCCTATTTGTCAGTGAGACACCTGGTGCTTTTGAGAAAGAAGCCGGGCAACCCCCTGAGGTCCCCTCTCACTGTGGGAGCTTTTCTGTTCTCTCAATAAATCCTGCTTTCAAGAAAAAAAAAATAAAAAGAGAAAGAAACCAAGGAGCTGAGCCCACCTTTCATACCTCTCCATACCCTGGTCTCAGCTCATCTCTCCATGACCGTCTCTCACTCTTCCACTATCCCCACCCCCTTGTTTCCACCTTCTGAACAGACAGAACTGCTCCCCAGTCTCACCAAAATGTGTCCCACAGGCTCTCAAGCTTCAGACATCTCCACTGAAAACAGTGCTCCCAAGGCACATGATGTGCAAAATATCTTTCATGCTTTAAGCCATCTCTGAAGCTATCCTTCCTAAAGCCTTTCCTAAGAAATGCTTTCCAGGTTTTGAGGTCTCCTAGAGTTTCGCTTATAGATCCCATATCCTGCATGCATGTGCTGGGTGCATCATGGAGTGGGCACATGTGAACTGCTCAGATCTCAGTCCTATGACATTGGCAGCTGTCTGCTCAGTACCACTCTGGAACTTGCTTTTGGCTAAAAAGAGCTGCCTCACTCAAGATGGTGTTCCATTTCCAGGGGGAGCCCATAAACAGTATCTGGTCAGTGAGACAATATAACGTAGCCCTCTGGCCCCAATAGACAGCACCTGGAGAGAACTTTCTCAGCTCCAGAGTTCTCCTATATCCTAGACCGGCTGAGGGCTCTTTTGCAGCTGTATCACAACTCAGCTCCCCCTGTTGCTCCCCCTGTTGCCATCCAAAACAATTCCAGGTCAACTTTCTGCACACAAATCTCCATTTCAGACTTGCTTCCTAGGACAACCTGTGACACAAAACTTTCTGGGTATCCCTGTTGATATCAGGGAACATCTCATAGTCAGTTTTGCATCCTACAGAGCAATCTTTTGCCTTAAATATTGGAAGATTCCATTGATGTCAAACTGAGCTGCTTCATTGTGTAATAAACAAAGATGAGCAACCTCATAAAATAACTGCAAACTATGCTCCCTCCACACATCGACAGGCCAAGAAGAGTTGGGTGAGGAAGTTGTAGAAAGATCAGGCAGCTGTAATATGTTTCACCCCTTCCCAAATGCCAGGACTCAAAAGTGTTCATAATTACCCTGATATCATTGTAAATCAAGGCAGCATTTTCAAAATATGGAAGAAAGTAAGAAACAGTCAACATGTTTCTTGAACACGTTGAAGAAGAAGCGTGGCTGAATAGGAGGTTCCTAACTATCTCTCTTCCCACAAACATACCGAGTAAACCCACACACACAAGTCAATTCCCTCCAAGAGGAAGACTCCCACGCACCAGGCGACTGAGAAAATACAGCAAAATGAGTAGGAAAAGCGGAGCAACGTGAACATTCATGAAAATATAAAACTCACTGTAGAGAGCAGGGTATAAAGTCAAACTCAGGACACTTATCTGTAATGGTGGGATGAAAGTTAATTACAAATCTAGTATAAAGGCTAAAAGAAAAAATGATCAAAACAACTGTAGCACCAATGATTTGTTAAGGGAAAATACTATAAAACACACAAAACAGACCATCAGAAGTAAATAGCAGAAGTATAAAGTGTAGATTTGCGCAAGTGATCAAAGTTAAGTCTTGATTAGCTTAAAATAGCCTGTTATTAGGTTTTACGTAAGCCTCATAGTAATCACAAAACAAAAACTCTTAGTAGATAAGCAAAAAGTAAAAAGAAAGGATTCAAAGCATACCACTACGGAAAATCATCGAACCACAGAGAAAGTAAGAGAGGAAGAGAGGAACAAAGGAGCTACAAATTAACCAGAAAACAATTAACAAAATGGCAATAGTAGGTCCTGGCATATCAATAATTACTTTGAATAGAAATAGATTAAATTATCCAATCAAAAGGCATAGGTGGCCGAATACATTTTTCTTTTAAAAAGACCCAGCTATATGCCTCTTACAAGTGACTCATTTTATATCTAAGGACATGCAAAGATTACAAATGAAGGAATAAAAAAAGATATTCCACTAAAAGAGAGTAGAGGAAGCTACTTACATCAGAAAAAAAGAGATATTAAGTCAAGAACTGTAAAAAGAAACAAAGAAGGTCATCAGTGTACAATAATAAAAAGGTCAATTTATAAATAAGTTTAATAAGTATAAATAGTCAGATTCGGTGGCTCCGCCTGTAATCCCGCGCTTTGGGAAGCTGAGGTGAACAGATTGCCTAAGCCCGCGGGTTCGAGACCCGCCTGGGCAACTTGGCGAGACCTCATCATCTCTACAATAAATCAAAAAAATTAGCCGGACATGGTAGTACTCTCCTATAGTTCCAGCTACTTGGAAGGCTGAGGCAGAAGGATCACCAGAGTCCAGCAGGTCGAGGCTGCAGTGGCCGGGAGTGGCCACTGCACACCAGTCTGGGAGACAGAGTGAGACTCCAACTCAAAAAATAAAAAATAAGTATAAATATATATGCACCCCAAATCACAGCATCTAAATATTTAAAGCAAATATTAATAGATCTTAAGGAATAGACAGCAATACAATAATAGTAGAAGACGTCAATACCTCACTTCCAACTTTTTTTTTTTTTGAATTGGAGTCTCACTCTTGTCACCCAGGCTGGAGTGCAGTGGCACACTCACAGCCACTGCAGCCTCTACCTGCTGGACTCAGGTGATCCTTCTGCCTCAGCCTTCTAAGTAGCTGAAACTACAGACACATGCCACCATGCCCGGCTACTATTTTTGTGGTTTATTGTAGAGATGAAGTCTCACCAAGTTGCCCAGGCTGGTCTCGAACCCCTGGGCTCAGGCAATCCTCTCATCTCGGCTTCCCAAAGTGCTGGGATTACAGGCTGAGCCACCAAGCCTTGCCTACTTTCAACATTGCACAGATTATCTAGACAGAGACCCAATAAGAAAACTTTGGACTTTAGACCAAATGGACCTTGCAGACATATGCAGAAGATTCTATACAACAGCAGAAAAATACAGATTCTTCTCTAGTGCATATTCCAAAGATAGATCATTTGTTAAGCCTCAAAACAAGATTGAACAAATTTTAAAAGGCTGAAATAATGCCAAGTGCCTTTTCTGACCACAATTATATAAAATAGAAATCAAAAACCGAAAAAATCTTGGAAAACTCACAAATATGTGGAAATTAAACGATATGCCTCTGAACAACTGATGCGTCAAATAAGACTTAAAGGAGAAATTTAAGACTATCTTGAGACAAATAAAAATGAAACAAACCATACTGAAACTTATGGGATGCAACAGAGCAATTCTGAGAAGGAAGTCTGGTTTATAGCAATAAACGCCTACATCAAAAGAGAAGAAAAATCTCAAATAAACAATTTCATGTTCCACCTCAAAGAACTAGAAAAAGAAGAACAAACTAAGCCCAGACTTAGCAGAAGGAAGGAAATAAGAAAGATTAGGGCAGAGCTAAATAGAATAGGGGCTAGAAAAACAGTAGAGAAGATCGACAAGACTAAATTTTGGTTTGTTTTTTTTTAAGATAAACAAAATTGACAAAACTTTAGTTAAATGAACAAAAAAGTAAGAGAGAAAATTAAAATAAACAAAATCAGCAATGAAAGAAAAAACGTTATAACAGATACACAGAAATACAAAAGACCATAATAGACTACTGTGAAAACTGTACACATACAAATTGAATAACTAGAAGGAAGGGATACATTCTTAGAAACATGCAATTTACCAAGACTGAATCAAGAAAAAATAGAAAATCTTAACAGATCAATAATGAATAAGGAGATTTGATTGCTAATAAAGAATCTCCCATCAAGAAAAACAAACAAAGAAACCAGGATCTAATGGTTTCACTACTGAATCATGCCAAACATTTTTAAAAGAACTATTGCTGGTCTTTCCCAATCTCTTTCAAATAATTGATGAGAAGGGAATACTTTCAAATTCATTTTATGAACCCAGTATTACACTGATAGCAAAACTAGGCAAGAACACTGTAAGAATAGAAAACTATACATCAATATCCATGTTGAACATAGATATAAAACTTCTTAACAAAGTGCTAGGAGAAAAAAGACAACAACACATTAAAGACATTATTCTCCAGGATCAAGTGTGATTTATCGCAGAGATGCAAGAATGGTTTAACACATGTAAGTCAATAACTGTGATATGCCATGTTAACAAAATAAAAGACAAAAACCACACAATCGTTTCAACCGATGCAGAAAAAACATTTGACCAAAATGTAACATCTGCTCATGATAAAAACTCTCAGCAAAAACGTATAGAAGGAATGTGCTACAGCATAATAAAGGTCATACATAACAAACTCACAGCTAACGTCATATTCATTTATAGAATTTTGAAAACTTTTCCTTTTAAGATTAAGAACCAAACAAGAATGGCTACTCTTACCACTTCTATTCAATGTAGTCCTGGAAGTCCTAGCCATAGCAGTTAGGCAAGAAAAATAAATAAACGACATTCGTATAGGAAAGACAGAAATGAAATTGTTTCTGTTTTATGTTGACATGATCTTATATACAGAAAAACCTAAAGACTCCACCAAAACTGTTAGAACTGACACATTCAGCAAAGATGGTCATCATTAAATAATAATAAAAAGGTCAATTTATAAATAAATTATAACAATTATAATTATATATGCACCAAAAGTAATAGAACCTAAAAATTTAAAGCAAATATTAATCGATCTTAAGGGGTAGACAGTAACACAATAATAGTAGAAGATGCTTACAAAATAAGCATACAAAAAACAGCAGCTTATTTATAAATTAGCAATGAACTATCCAACAAAGGAAGTAAAAACAAAATCCCATTTACTATAGCATAAGAAAAATAGAACACTTAGGAGTAAATTTAACCAAGGAGGTGAAAGATCTGTACACTAAAAACTACAAAACATTGATGAAATAAATTGAAGAAGACATGGTTAAAATAGCCCATGTTCATAGATTGGAAAAATTAATATTGTTGAAATGTCCATATTACCCAAAGCAATCTACAGATTTGATGCCATGTGTATCAAAATTCCAATATCATTATTCACAGCAATAAAAAAGCAATCCTAAAATTGGTATGTAACCAAAAAAGACCTTGAATAGTTAAAGCAATCTTGAGCAAAAACAGACAAACAAAAACAAAGCAGGAGGCATCACAATCCCTGATTTCAAAATATATTATAAAGCGATTACAGTAAAACCAGCATGATGGTGGCATAAAAACAGACACATTGACCAATGAAACAGAACAGAGAACTCAGAAATAAGTATTTCTAGTCAAGTGGCAATACTTAACGGTCAACTGATTTTCAGCAAAGATGCCAAGAGCACACAGTGGGGAAAGGACCGTTCCTCTAAGAAATGGTGTTGGGAAAACTGGATATCCACATACAGGAGAATGAAGTGTGGATCCTTATCTCACAACATATCCAAAAAGCAACTTCGTATGAATAAAAACTTAAATGTAAGGCCTGAAATTGTATAATTACTGGAAGAACACAGGAAAAGGCTTCACAACATTAGACTGGGCAGTGATTTTTTTTTTTTTTTTAGAGTGGTCTCTAAAAGTACAAGCAACAAAAGAAAAAAACAGACAAATGAGATTGCATCAAATTAAAAAGCTTCTACACAGCAAAGGAAACAATGAACAGAGTGAAGTGACAACCCCTAGACTGGCAGAAAATATTTGCAAACCATACATCTGGTAAGGGATTAATATCCAAAATATTTAAGAAACTCAATCAACTCAATGTCAATAAGACAAATAATCAATAAAAATATGGGCAAAAGAAGAGATATATGAATGATGAAGGGATATATGAAAAAATGCTCAACATCTCTAATCAACAGGGAAATGCAAATTAAAACCTCAATGAGATATCAACTCCCACCGATTAGAATGACAATTTCAAAAAGACTAATGCTAGCTGGGCTCGGTGGCTCAGCCTGTAATCCCGCGCCTTTGGGAGGCTGAGGTGAGTGGATTGCCTGAGCCCGTGGGTTCGAGACCCGCCTGGGCTGCGAGACCTCATCTCTACAATAAATCAAAAAATCAGCCGGGTGTGGTAGCACATGCCTGTAATTCCGGCTACTCGGAAGGCTGAGGCGGAAGGATCGCCGGAGCCCAGCAGGTTGAGGCTGCGGTGGCTGGGAGCGGCCACTGCACTCCAGTCTGGGTGACAGAGTGAGACTCCAACTCAAAAAAAAAAGACTAATGCTAACAAATATTAGCAATGATGTAGAGAAAAAAGGACCCCTTGTTGACAGGAATGTAAATTAGTACAAGCATTTTGGAAAACAATATGGAGGTCTCTCAAAAAAACTTAAGCTAAAATTACCATATTATGCAGCAATCCCACTTCTGGAAATATACAAGGGGAAACCCCCCCAAAAAACCAGAATTTATTTATAAACTTTATATATTTATTCTTACATGCTTAAACTTGTCACCTTCAAAGTGCTCTTCTTTTGATGCAATACACCTATCGAGATGTAGGTGTATTTCCACCGCACGAAACAGTTTTTGAACTCATCAGTGTTGATACCATTTAGTGCTTCTGCCGTTTTTTGTTTCACCACTTCCACATGGGCAAAATGTTTCCCTTTGAGGACTCTTTTCATCCTTAGAACCAAAAAAAATTTGCTCGGGGCTAGATTGGTGGGGCACAGGGGTCATGCCATTTTTGATCAAAAAAACTGCTGAATACTCAGCACAATATGAGCAGGTATGCTCATAAATAACCCATCATGAAATGGGCAAGCACGTTGAAAGACTCTCCAAAAAAAATTCACTGAAGCTGAAAACTGGTATGCTGATTGGAATGGGCTCCTAGAACACACCCTAGTGGGGAAGCCTGTAGTCTAAGGGGCCTGCCCTCCAAAAGATAACTGGTGCCATCCTGTCTGCCAACATTCCAAGACAAAGAGAAAAGTCCAGGGGTGTGCAGGGTAGGGTGGGACAGGGTGCCAGTGGTTCCAAACAATAATCTCATCTGAGACCACCACTGTGTTCACATACACCGCTGAGAGATGCAGCCATCTGTTCCACAAGCATCATTCATTCTGCAGGTGAGTGGAAGAATAGACCCTGTGTTGACTGTCCCTGCCCCCAACACCTTTAGTCACTGTGGAATCAATAAGCCACTTTAAACAGAACAACATGAGAGACTCGCATCAGTTGCAAAATGCAAAATAAACATTTTAATCCAAAGCATAAAATCTTTTTTTTAATTATTTATTGCTTTGGATTATCCATGCCTCTGCTTCTTTTATTTACATGATTAGTCGAGATGTGTTCAGTTTTGAATTATCCCTCTGCCACATTAAAGGTAGGTTCTCATGCAAACGTTTCGGCTGTGGTCATCCCTGCCTGATGTAAAATAATACATTTCAAGGGTCTTATTTATAGTATCATTTTTCAGCATCAAAATCTCCTTATTTTGGCAGATCTAACATGTGGAAGACAGGTACATAGTAAATACATTTTTTGGAGTCTCACTCTGTCGCCCAGACTGGAGTGCAGTGGCCGCTTCCGGCCACCACAGCCTCGAACTGCTGGGCTCCGGCGATCCTTCCGCCTCAGCCTTCCGAGTAGCCGGAATTATAGGCGCGCGCTACCACGCTCAGCTGATTTTTTTATTTTATTGTAGAGATGAGGTCTCGCATGCCCAGGCAATCCACTCACCTCAGCCTCCCAAAGGCGCAGGATTACAGGCTGAGCCACCGAGCCAGGCTAGTAAATACATATTAAACACATATTAAACAATCACTAAGTGCACAGTAAGTATACAATGACATTTGTGTAGCTTTATTAGCATGACTATACTAATAAAGGTCATTATATTATTAAATATTATTTGCATATTAAGTAGTATAACAAAGGTTATTATAATACTGAAGGCATAATATTATAAGTTTACATAACAGAAATGCATATGATGTACCCAGTAAATAGGAAAAGATACACTGTAATCCAGCTGCCTTGGAGTCAGAGCCATAGACAGCAATGTAGAACTCTCTGTGATGGTCATGTTGAAATATCGTTATGTCATCCAGTGGCACCTGCCAGCACTACTAAGAGAAGCAGAGTAGAGAAAGAAACCGTGTCTTGTAGCACAAGAAGGCCATGAAAGCCAGACAGAGAAGAGTTCATCCTCTGGCCTGACAGGTGTCAGTTGGTGAATCAGCAGAGCCTGGAAGCAGGAGAGGTTCCTTGTCCAAACCCTGTGGCTGCACTTGGGACATCAGAAAGCTGGAACTCAAAGCTTTGTGTGGTCTCATTCAAAACTCTCCCTTCAATTTCCTGGGGCCTGCGAAGCCTTGAGGAGTCTCAGAGAGCTGCTTGGGGTTTATCTGACGTGGAGGAGATGGAGAGGAATCCCTGAAACACCACGGCTGTCATTATTTCCCTCACCTGCAAGGGCATAGTTATGTGTTTTGGGGGGGTCTCCTCTCATGCATCACACTTTTTCATGCAACACTGTACACCAGGGACATTGCTCCTCTCCTCCTCCGAGCCTCTTCTACCCCCTCAACCTTGAAGAACGCCCCTTTGGAGTTCTCTTTTACTTTAGAACAATGATTCTATCTTACAATCACAGCTATTGGTTCTCTCGGGTGTGATGAAGCACCTGGTCCCCAAGTCTATCTGCAGAAAGAGATGAAAGTCTGAGCAGCGAATGAGAACAGGCATCTGATGAAGTCACAAACAGAGAAGGGAAAGAAAACACCGTGTCAGCTACCTGGAGGGTGAGGTCGCTGCATGACGGAGCACCAGAGCTGTGGACACAGGCTGTGCAAGCCTGCTGACGCATCTCTAGCAAAAGGACATACGGTGCTAGCGAGACTGACATGTGGACACAGCCATCAACAGCTCCAAATGCTTGAAAGGTAAGAGAAGAGGAGTGACAGCCAGAGGGCTGGAAAGAACTGCCATGCTGGCTCAATGTACACATTCCCTCCAATGCATAAGGCTACAGGGAAAAAAATTGCTCCCTGAGATCCCATACAGGAAGACCTGAGCCTAAGCCAGAAGCAAGACAAAGGCAGCATCCCTGGGAGGAAGCTATGCGCCTTGGTGGCTCATGTCTGTAATCCAAGCACTTTGGGAGGCTTAGGAGGGAGGACTGTTTGAAGCCAGAAGTTTGAGACCAGCCTGGACAGTATAGCAAGACCTCATCTCTGCAAAAAATAAATAAATCAGCCAGGCGTGGTGGCACACACCTATAGTCCAAGCTATTTGGGAGACTGGGGCTGGAGGATCGCCTGAGCCATGATGGTGCCACTGTACTCCAGCCTCGATAACAAAGTGAAATTCTGTTTCAAAAACAAACAAATAAATAAGGTGGTTCACATTTGTAATCCCAGCACTTTGGGAATGTCGAGACAGGAGGATTGCTTGAGCTCAAGAATTTAAGACCAGCCTAGGCAACACAGCAAGACCAGCTACTCAAGAAGCTGAAGCAGAATGATTGCCTGAGCCCAGGAGGTCAAAGCTATGGTGAGTCGTGATCATGCCACTGCACTCCAAGCTGGGCAACAGAGTGAGAACTTGAAGGAAAGAAAGAAAGAGGGGGAGGGAAGGAAAACTTGAAAGGAGGATGTGGAGAAAACATTAAGATAAACCTGGTTCTGAATTGCGTGCAGACGTGAACACTGGGTCATAACATCTGATCTGCGCCTATTTCACGCCCAAGGCAGATCAGGAGAATGTGCAGTCACGTACAATGGTGTCCAGCACAGCTCAGAAACCCTCCCCAGGGGGCAGGGGGCGGGCTGAAAGCAGGTGGGGCACCGTAGCATGCCATCATTTCTAAACTCCGTCCCTAAACGATGACAAAGAACTTTGAGGAGGGTAATTTCTCACTCGGTCATAGATCAATCTAAATTTCAGAAATGGACAGGTGCAAAGGAGAGGAGATTTGATGTGAATTCATACATGGCAAAATAGCCAGAGGGAAACGACTGGCCTTGTTGGAGAAAGAGGAACTGCCATTTGGAAGGAAAAGCAGAACCTCCTGGGCAGGTAGGGAGCGTAATTAGTTGTGTGGGAGCACAGCACAGCCATGCTGCCAAAGATGATGAATGCCCTCCCGAGGCAGGGAGGAGAGGCGTTCAGAATTAATGGACAGCAGCAGCCCCTTATTGGGTCTTGCTAAATCCATTTTGAAATTGTTTGTTCCCTTTTGAATCTCTTTTTATCAAATGGAGCTTGAAGCGGTAGAGGGAAGGTCAAAGTCATAGAAGATTATGTGATCTCGGATCCAGCCAGAACAAAAGTCCCCAGAGAAGGACTTGGCCATGGGAAAAGACATTGAGAAGGGCGAGAACAAAATTGCTCCTTCAGAGTTAAGATGATGTAATACGGCCATGGTCCCTGGTCTGGCTTAATCAGGATCTGATTTTTAGCTGTGTCTGTATGATGAAGTCTGGCCATCAGGTTGGTGGTTCTTATGCCTTATGCCAAAAAGAACATTAAGAAATAGAGCTAACAGGTTACCAAAAAAGACAGTCTTAACAAACACCTGAGAATGTACCAGTCACTGACTCTTTCCTCTGCTCTAACACGCAGTCTGGGCCAGTTGTCTAAAAACCTGTTTGCACACGGGAGTCATCTGGGGAGCTTCAAAACACAAGGAGGTTTAGCCCCAGTGATGGGTACGTCATGAGTGTGAGAAGTAGCTACGCTTTGGAATTTTCAGAAGATCCCCAGGAGATTTTAATGTATCCACAAGATTAGGAGCCATTGCTTGACACAAGTCTTTCTTTTTAAGTAGTGTTGGTTATAGGTAGCAGGACGGCATATGAACACACCTGTAGAAGCTGCTGTGAAAGCAGGGGACATACAGGAGTGTCAGCGCTGGAAGTGACATGATGACCCTGCTGATGGAATGCCTCCCACGCACCAGGCGCTCCTCGCAGACCTTTACATAAAGAATTCCAGGGAACATATTCACTGGGGTTACTATTAAAAATTCCCAACATAGGCTGGGCTTGGTGGCTCAGCCTGTTATCCCAGCACTTTGGGAGGCTGAGGCAAGTGGATTGCTTGAGCTGGAGGGTTTGAGACCAACCCTGGCAACTTGGCAAGAACTCGTCTCTATAATAAATCAGAAGTTAGCTGGGTGTGGCAACACTCACCTGTAGTTCCAGTTACTTGGAAGGCTGAGATGGAAGGATCGCTGGAGCCCAGCGGGTTGACGCTGACGTGGCTGTGAGTGTGCCACTGTAATCCAGCCTAGGCAATGAAGTGAGACTCCAACTTAAAAAAAAAAGATTTCCAATGTACAGATGGGAAGACTGAGGCAAAGGGGAACTCTGCTACTACCCACCATCACAGAGCCAGGAAGGGGAAGGGCAAGATTCCCCATTATACGTGGATGGAGACCCACAGCTCCATGCTGCCCCCCTCAGCAAGACAAGCAGGAGTTGGAGGCCCCCACAGGTCTGGAAGGCAGCTCCAGGCATGTGAACTTGCCTGCTCTCCACCTGGGTCACCCATTCCTTCCCGTGTGACCAACTGCCAGCCCAGTCTTTTCCCTGAGGGGTTCCCTCCCTCTCCCCTCCATCTTAAGGGAGATGTGTCCCTCCTCTTCTCTTTCTCTCCTGTGGTGCTCCCTCCTCTGCCCCTCCTTCTTGAAGGAGGTATGTCCCTCCTCCTCTCCTTCTCACGTGTGATGCTCCCCTCCCTCTTCCCTCTTCCCTCTTCCCTCTTCCCTCTTCCCTCTTCCTGATGGACCTGCAGGCAGCCCTGCTCTCAGGCGAGCACAGGGTTCTTGGCTCTGCTCCCCTGCAGCTCCCATTGGGTTGCCTCCATTACTGACTTCTCCTCTGAGGAGTATCTGGGGTCCCAAGGTTTCAGGCTCCTGATCTCCGCCTGGTGCCTCCTGTTCCCACTTTTTAAAACCACTCCTGCTCCACTCATGTCAAAATGTGGACTGAGGGGCTGTTGCCCTCCTGCCTGCACCCAGCATCCTCTTGGGCACAAGGTGATGCCTGCTCCTCCCACCAAGGTGCATCCACAAGGGTGAAGCGGTGGGAGGCCCCCAGGAACGCCCCTCTGCATGTGCCTGCCAGATCTCCGCCTCAGGAGGTTTTGTATGCTTGTTTTTGCTTGTCTGGCTCCCTTGGTTTTACAGGGTAGGAGCTTTTGTGTCTAACATTCAGGACAGGATGATGCCAGTTTTTTGTTTGTTTGTTTGTTTGGTTTTGTTTTTGCTGTTTCCACAACCCATTAGAAAACAGAATTCTGGCACTTCCATTTGTGTGTGCTCTGTCTTCTGGAAACAGTTTACAGCCCTGAAGCTCCATCTGTGACAAGACTTGGGATAGAGCAACCACGTGCAGAACTCCTGTGACCCTCCCAGCAGCAGGGACAGACAGAGCAAGACTTGGGCGCTTCTGGAGGTCCTGGTGAGGATGCCCAGCTCAGGGCTGCAAGGGTGTCCAGCTCGCCATGCAAAGCGCAGGAAGGGAAGCCGGTCCTGGATGGAGGCTGGTCTCCACAGCCAGCAGAGACCCTGGCGGAAGGTATTAACCCCCTCGCCATGTGTGATGACACCTCGGAGATGCTGCAGCTCCCAAGTGTGCAGCAGACAGCCAACCTTGAAAAGCTGAGTGTGTAAAAAAAAGAAAACAAACAAACAAGCACAAACCTACTCACCAAGCAAAACATGCACTCTGTGTTTCACCAGGCCTTCTGAAAGGCCGTTTATGTAACTGTCTGAGGGTGATGGAGTGTGGGGATCGCTAGCCTCCGTGGCCCCTGCTGGTGTGGGAGTCTGAGCTGACGTCGCCCTGGGCTGCCCAAGAGGCTTGTCCAACCAAGCTGTAAAAGCTGGCCAGTGCCACACCCTTTGCCCCCCAAAACTGCCTCCCCTGGCATCAAAACTACACACTCATACCAGGCTCCCAACCACACGGTCATTCTACGGGGCCTACAGGTTCCCATCCCCTGGGAGTCCAGTGCCATTAGAGGCTGCCATGGCAGACAGGTGCTGGCCATGGTCACCCTGAGCAACCAGCTTGTCAGTGTTTTCTCGTGACTTCTGAATGATCAGTGGTATAGGTTGGGTCGCTTGTCCCTTCCAAATCTCACATTGAAATGTGATCCCTGGTGTTGGAGGTGGGGCCTGGTGGGAGGAGCCTGGGGGGGGCGCGGATTTCTCACAGATGACTTGGTGCCCTCCCTGCAGTTATGAGTGGCTTCTCACTCTGGCAGTTCCCATGAGAGCTGGTTGTCTGGAAGAGCCTGGCACCTCCTTCTTTCTCCTGCTTCCCCTCTTGCCGTGTGGCATACCACCCCCGTTCACCTTCCACCATGAGTGGAAGCTTTCTGAGGCCTCACAGAAGCAGATGCCCGCACTATGTTTCTTGTAGAGTCTGCAGATTCAAGAACCAAGTGAACCTCTTTTCTTTATAAATTACTTGTTTTGCTGTTGTTGCTGTTTTTTGAGTCAGAATTTCACTCTTTTGCCACAACCTTGACATCCTGGCTCAGGCAATACTTCAACCTCAGTCTCCTGAATAGCTGGGACTACATGTACATGTCACTATGCCTGGCTAATTTTTTTGTGTGTGGAGATACAGTCTCGCTATATTGCCCACATTAATCTCAAACTCCTGGCCACAAGTGATCTTCCTGCCTTGGCCTCCCAAGGTGCTGGGATTACAGGCATGAGCCACCATGCTCAGCATAGCAATGAAAAATGAACTAAGACAACTGGCATACTCCCTGCAGCCATGAGTGGCTAACTGCCCAGACCTTACACTCCCCTCAGGTGGCAGGAGACGTCAGCACACTCATGTTCCAGAGACCAGAGGCAGAGAGAGGGCTGAGCCCACAGCTTTGTTCTTTTTCTTGAAAAGTTGCAAGTCTCTGGCTTCAGTAAATGGTAGTGTCTTTGGGGCCAGCACCAGGGGTTTGGGTGAGTTCCTGGCCACAGACACAGGAAGGGATAATAAACAGTCATTTTTGTTTTAACCTACTGAGTTTGAAGGCACTTTGTTACTCAAGAATAGATAATGAATGCAAAACAGATGCACATACCCCTTGCTGCTTTATTATTTGTCTTTTTAGGGAAAGTGAAATAAGAAATAGTATTATTATTTAAAATATTGATGACAGCTTTCTAGAAGAAAGCCTCTAAACCCTTGGAACTTTTTGAGTCATAGAGGTGCTAGGAACATCTTTTTTGGGATTTGGTCTTTGACCCTGGTTCCTGACACAGAGTTCCTAAGACCTTTATAATTTCCTGGGTGACAGGAAGTTTGGTTAGAAGCGCAGACCGTAACTTTGGACTTGCTACCGGTGTCTGAAGTGGGGCATTCTTGTGGAACTCAGTCCTTCATCTGTGATGTCTGCATGAACTCCAGGGAGGGTGTCAGTTGAATTGAATTGTAGGATATCCAGTGGGTGCCCGCTGGATAATTACTTGGTGTGAGAGGAAAATTTCACCCATGCCAGCGACCAGGAGTGGTCTGTGTTGAAAGTACAGAAAGAAAAAAACAGCCTGCCTGGCTCGGTTGCTCAGCCTGTAATCCTAGCACTTTGGGAGGCCAAGGCGAGTGGATTTCCTGAGCATGAGGGTTCCAGACCAGCCCAGACAACTTGGCGAGACCTCATATCTACAATAAAGTAAAATAAAAATAAAATAAATTAGCCAGGCATGGTAGCATGCACCTGTAGTTCCAGCTACATGGAAGGCTGAGGAGGAAAGATTGACAGAGCCCAGTAGGTCGAGGCTGCGGTGACTGCGAGTGTGCCACTGCACTCCAGTCTGGGCGACAGAGTGAGACTCCAACTCAAAAAAAAAGGAAAAAGAAAAAAAAACAGCCAGTTGGTTTGTTTTCTCATTTCCTCAAAATAAGTGCACAGCTATACAATAAAAGTGTAAGAAATATAAATGTCCTGGATGGGAGTCTAAGGGCAACCGTGCAACCCAGACATCCTGCTGTTGATGCATGAGGAAGGGCCCCTAGCTGGGTGGACTCTTGGCCTCACCACAGGGAGAACCCAAAGAACCACATCCCTGAGCATCCATGTGAGAGTGAGGGCTCCAGTGGGGGGCTGAGGGTAGAGACCGCTGGGGAAGTGACCCTGTCCTCACGCCCCTCATTGTGGCTGTCCAGGAGCCATGAGACTGTTTTCGTTATTTGTTTAATGATGCAATTTGTTTTCTTTTTGTTGTTACTTCTTGGCTTTCTTCTTATTTAGCTTCTTGTTGACCCTTACCAGAGCAAAAAATTCCAAAAGAATCAAAAAGACAACATTAGATTGGTTTGCCTCTTGCGGACAGCCACTGTGAAAGGACTGTTGAGAAAAAAAGCCTCAGCTGTGATCAGAAATAGAATGAGTTTTATTCACATATTTTTGCATCCAGAGTGATTAAAGCATTATACTGAGTACCCTTGAAAAGAAAAAAGGCTTTTCTTACATGAAACCTCACAAACACTCTGCAGGCCAGTAGCAAAAAGGGACACTTTTTCAGCTGCAAATTATGGAACAGGGAGTGACTTCATTCGTGTCGCTGACTTGCCTCAATGCAATTCTCCTCCACTCAGAAGGCAATTCCTTAACCTGCACCTGGGAATCATGTTGTCCTCAGTAAATTATCTCTAGTTATATGCAATCCCTGTTAGCACAGGCGCAGTATTTGGGGTGGTTCAGTTAGTGTGGTAATTCACCCTTCGTCTTAGTAATGAGAAGATTGTGGTGTGTAAAATGCTCTAGGCTCCCTGAGAGAGACGCTGAAATAGGTTACTTTGATCTATAGTCCAAGCAGAGCAGCTAATGCCAGGTGATAGCCTTCGTAGAACCCCAACACACGTGGTGGAGACCATGTATGGAACTGTCATGCAGGAGGTTAGAGAGCTCAGAGAAATCTCTACCACCCACTACAAAGAAACTGCTATTTCATCCTTTGAATAAGACAGAGACTCAGTCATCTTAGGTGATTTGGAACTCTCAAAAATAAACAGAGAAAAAGGATCAGGCACTCACCTCTGTGTCATCCCTCCCTATGAGACACTATAAAATAAGAGTAAAATGACTACCAGGGACAGTGAGAAAGAAACTAAGAGCAGAAAAGAACAAAAGAGAGGAAAAGAGGAATAAGCTCATAATGACAAGGAGGAAAAGAGGAGGATCTTGAAAAATAAGGATTTCAACAGATCCAAGGAAGCTTAAAAAGAGATATATGGAAATAAAACACTGTGGCCAAAAGTCCACTGGAAGGAGGTAGGGCAGAGGATAAGAAAAATGACAACTGCACTAAGCAATAATGACTGATTTCAAGGGCCATAATATCAGTTGGCATGCATTGGGTGAGAATCATTTGTCCAGCCCAGTGATAGCCTTGGCATACATTCTCACACACACCACTGACAACAACCCCAAAATAGGTACAGTCATTATTTCCATTTGTAGTTGAGAAGACCGAGGCACAGAGAGGCTGTGTAATTTGCCCAAGGCCATAAGGCTAGTATATATGGAAACCAGGATAGAGACTCAGGAGATCTGGCCTTAAATTTTACACCATGTCCAGAAAGAGGAAGGTCATTTTTTGTGAGCAGAACCTACAAGAAGCTCGAGATGCATAGACGACAGGTAGTATGGGTAAGTTTGGAAGAGGAACCAAAACTGGGATGGGAATATGAAGGTATTGAAAGTCTAACTACCTGAGTTGGATCCCAAGATTTTGGTAAACACAGGCCTTCAACATCCCAGACTTTTCTCCAGGCTAAATAGATTGGATGGATGGATGGATGATGGATAGATGGATGGATAGATGGATGGAAGGATGAATGGATGGGTAAATGAGTTGATGGATGATGGATGGATGAATGGATGGATGGATGATGAATAAATGGATGGATGCATGGATGATGGATGGATGGATGGATGGATGGATATAAGGATGCATGGATGGAGGGGTAAATGGACAAGTGGATGATGGATGGATGGATAGATGGATGGAAGGATGGATGAATGGGTAAGTGAATTGACAGATGATGGAGTGATGGATGGATGAATAAACGAATGGATGAATGGATGATGGATGGATGGATGAATGAATGACAGATGGATGGATGGATGGATGATGGATGGATGGATGGATGATGGATGGATGCATAAGTGAATAAATGGATGGATGGACAATGGATGGCTGGATGGATAGATGAATGAATGGATGGATAGATGGATATAAGGATGGATGGATGAAGGGAAAAATGGACAGACGGATGATGGGTGGGTGGATGATGGATGGATAGACAAATGGATAGACTGATAAGTTATAAACCTTTTCCCCAAAGCCAGCCACCCCCTAAAGTGAGATCTGTCAGGCAACAGACCTCTTCCACATACCTAGGACTCCAGAGGTTTCATATTCAAGGACAACTCTCCACGCGTAACAACAAAGGAAACCTACAGCAGCTTTCTAAATAAATTAACCCACCCTACCGTCTTTCAAATGTCTAGACTGCAGGATCATGCAGCATGTAAGGAAAACCACCAGTATGAAAGAAAAGGGACAAAAAAGAGAAACTGGTTATTCAATTGACCTTTGAGAGAAGTCTGGGAGATATGATATGACAGGGAAGATCAAAACAAAGCAAAACACTTTTGATGAAAGTCCACAAGGTGACTTGACAAATCATTGTATCCATCCAACATATCATCAGAGCTCACACCTTCCCTTCCTTCTGGTCTGTGCTCCAATGTCACCATATCAGCGAGGTGTTTCCTGCCTGCACTTTATGCAATAGCATCTCCTCCTCAAAATTCCCAGTCAGTCCTGCCATTCCCTCACCACCTAGCCTGTATTTTGTCCCACAAAACTCAGCATTATGTGGCATACCAAGTGTTGACTTATTCATTTCCTGTGGCTCTCCCCACATATGGTACCAGTTCCATGAGAGCAGGAATTTGTTCCCTGTTTAAACGTGCTTTGTACTTAAAACAGTGCCTGGCACATAGTAAGTTATAAGTCAGTAAGTGGAAAACTAACATTAAAAACATAACAAAACAGATTAGCTTGCAGTAAAACAAAGGAAAAAAAGAGAGACTAAGAAAGATCTCTTGGAAGTTAAACACTTGTTTTCCATAATTGAATAATTTAGTCGAAGGCTAGGAAATTTCCCAGAACAGACAGCAAAAACAAACAAACAGAAGAAAAGTATAAGAAAGGGTTTAGAGATGTCAAGGGGTCCAACTTTCAACTAATAAATCCAGAAAGAAATAAAATGAAAGAAAAATGGCAGGCACTGCTGCACAGCTAAGAACCCGCCTCTGGACCGGCTGGATCCTGTTGGTCGCTGGACATCCATTCTCCAGTCTTCTTGCCATTGCTCAGTGCCCCGGGAAGCTGCCCCATGGTGACCCAACTCTTTGTCTCCTGGTTCCCAGCTGTTTTTAGCCAATGGACAGACCCTGCTGCTGCAGGGGAAGAGGCAGACATCAAGGTTCTTCCCCTACCCCTCCCACAGGGCCATGGCCCAGGCTAAGTCCCTTGCCAAGCTCTTTCAGGATGGCTACCCTGTGGCCTAGGGGTGTTACCAGAGCCCTCTAGTTGGACCCCAGGGTCCTGTGCTATTCTCTCTGGTCTCTTGCCCCTGTCCACACTTTGAAAATATAAATTTCTTTCAATATGATGCTATGAGATACATATAGATGTTGAAAATGATTTAAATATCCACAATAAAAAATTATTCTTAAAATGTTAATCACACAGATGTCAAAATGCATCGGTACTCAAGGATAATCATCAGAGGTTGTTTATCATAACACAACTTTGGAGATGGTACAAATGATCATCAGTGTGGCGGTGTTAAGAATATGCATATAATGATATGCTCTACAAATACAAAATAAATAAATTATTTTCATATTATCCTAAATTGAGTAGACATCTGTTTTCTGCTGAGGACATAACTGATAAATCATCAGACTAAAGGAATCTACTAGGCAGCACAGAAAATGAATGAATAATAAGTAGCTCATTTAAGATATCTCATGCAATTTTAGCACCAAGAATCCAGAGTGTCTAACAGCGACTAGAGCAAGAAAGCAGATTTCCTGTAAAGCATACAAATGAGACCAGCACCAGACTTTTCAGCAGCAACTGCCGATATTCTCCTTTGAGTCTAGAATTCTAAATCCAATCAACTCACCAATCTGGGTGAAGGGAAAATAAATATAGATTCAGAAATGCAAAAGCTCAGAAAGTGTCTGTGCTTTTTCTCCATAGAGCTACTTGAGGATATACTGTAGTCAAAGAAGGACAATATCAGAAAAGAGAAAGATGGCAAGTTTAAGAACAGTGACTCTTCCTCATGACTAAGCCTCAGAACAAAAATCTGGCTAGAAAGCTACCCATCTAAACTAGAAGTGCAGTTATTGTGATCAAGATATGTCATTTAGAAAAACAGAAAGGATGATGTCAGAGACACAATATAAAAATCATCGTCTTTTTTGACAACAAGAGAAAAAGAAAGACAACAAGAAAAGATATAAAATGTAAAAGTCAGTGCAAGAAAATCAAGCTTGAAAGAGGAAGCAAACAATAATACAGCACAACTGTGACCAATTAAATAAGGTGTAGGAAAATAAAATCCCGTTGTCCTTGATGCTGGAAACATTCTCCATCTAATGACCAAGGTCACAGGTGAGGTCATGCCAGAGTCATGACTGTGGACCTATAAAGGAGGAAATCAAGATTAGCATGAGCTCACAGAGTCATAATAATATAAATGTTCTCTAAGGACTTTCAATTTTTTATACCAACTGATAAAATGTGAAAAAATAAAATATGATCTCCTAGCAGAAAATAAATGTGATCAGCTTTCACAATGTAAAAATAAAGAACCAATAAAAATTAGGAGGGGATGGGGGAGAAGATCAAGGCTCAATATTATAGAAATTAGACATTGAGATGCTTTTAAAAGTTGACAAATTAGATTATAATTTTTTAGAAAGTTTTCAGGGCATTTAAGCTATTCTGTTGGATACTATAACAGTAGACGTTGAAAACAACACATAGACTATACAACACAGAGTGAACCCTAAGGCAAACTATTAACTTTAATTAATAATAATGTGTCAATACAAGTTTATTGATTGTCACAAATGTGCTGCACCAATGCAACATGCTAATTACAGGAGAAACTGGGAAGCAGCAGGGAGAATATGGGAATTGGATACTTTCTATTCAATTTTTCTTCACTTAAAGTTGCTCTAGGCTGGGTTCGGTGGCTCAGCCTATAATCCCAGTACTTCGGGAGGCTGAGGCAAGTGAATTGCCTAAGCCTGCGGATTCGAGATCAGCCGGGACAACTTGGCGAGACCTCATCTCTACAATAAATTAAAAATTAGGTGGGTGTGGTAGCACACGCCTATAGTTCTGGCTACATGGAAGACTGAGGTGGAAGGATTGCCGAAGTCCAGCAGGTTGAGGCTATGGTGGCTGGGAGCGTGCCACTGCACTCCAGTCTGGATGACAGAGTGAGACTCCAACTCAAAAAAATAAAGAAATAAAGTTGCTCTAAAAATAATGTCTATTTAATATGCACTTTGAGAAATGCCGCATTTTGATCAGCCTTTTGAAAAGAATTTCAATCTATTCCCTAAGTAACTCATAAACAGGTGATGGGTCAAATCACACAATAAAATTTATAATAAGAAAGCAATCTCCTGAATCTCCCTCCTCATGCACAATTCTGCTTCCTAGAGCCGCGGTCCCCAGTCTTTTTGACTTTAGGGACCAGTTTCATGAAAGACAATTTTTCCCTGGACCGGGGGGAGGAGGGTTGACTTTAGGATGATTCAAGCACATAAAATTTATTGTACACTTTATTTCTATTATTATTACATTGTAACATATAATGAAATAATTACTACAATTCACTAAAAAAATAAACATAGATAGAAGTGGTAAATAAAATAACGAGTGGGCCATATGTAGACTGAAATAAGTGTCAGATTCTGACTGAAAGCCTACCATCAGGTGCAGCTGTAGAATTGAAGTACATTCACTCACTCGCCACTCACAGAAAGGGTTTTGCTATGAGTCTGCAAGCAATGGATTATTGTCTTTGTGCCATCCAACCTCCCTGCTAATGTTCATCTATTTTTTGCAGCCACTCCCCAATGCTGGCATCCCCCTCTCAGCTCCACCTCAGACCATCAGGCATTAGATTCTCATAAGGAGCACACAACCTAGATCCCTTGTGCGTGCACTTCAAAACAGGGTTCACCCTCCTATGGGAATTAGTGCTGCCACGGATCTGGCACGAAATGGAGCTCAGGCAGTCATGCAAATGATGAGGAATGGCTGTAAATACAGATGAGTCTTTGCTCGCTCCCCTACAGCTCACCTCCTGCTCTGCAACCCGGTTTCTAACAGGCCACAGACTGGGACTGGTCAGTGGCCTGGGGTTTGGGGATCCCTGTCCTAGAGGTCACACCTTCGTTCTCCTAGCAGTTACCGCCCTCACTTTAAAGGAAAGGCTTACATAGCTACTGGCTGACTGACTAACTTCAGAAACGATGTGCTGACTCCTGTGGATAAAAGATGACGTTTTGTTTCACTTTCCTTCACTCAGTTTGATTTTGAATTGTTGTATTATTACTTTGGTTTTTCAGTTTTCTCTCTTTTTTTGTTTGTTTATCTTTTAATGAAATAGACTCCAGGCTCTTCCATTTCAGTCTTTCTTGCCTTCCTCTACCAGAAACTCGGTTTCCTCCATGCCCAGACCCTGGGTCCCTACATTGTCACTGTTGGGCCGGGCCAGTTTTGTAGGATTCTTAGAACACATGGTGTGCTCTGCAGCTTTCTTCACCAGCCCCAGGTGGGAATGTCCTCTCTCCCTTCCTGCCTCTGCTCAGATTGCTGAGTGCCTGGGGCCCACACAGCCTGGCCACAGCCCCTCTCACATCAGGTGTGGGTTACACGATTTAGCAAGCATCTCAGGTTGGTGTGACTGCTCCCTCACTGCCCACCAAAGATGGATTCCCATTGACTGGCAGCCAACCAATGAAGACTTGCTAATTGGTTGAGTGAAAGCATTAGAAAAGATTAAGTCATTTCTATTTTGGTCAAGGGTGTGTTAGAACCCAGGTTTATTTTAGTCCTGTGTTCAATTATTAGATGAATGTGTATTTTCTGTTTTAACTACAGATTTCACCCCAAATTTATCTGATTTTTGCAGCCATACTTGGATGTTACCAAATAACTAAGTTTCCTAAAATGATACCATTTCTTCAAGTATTTTTTAGATGGTAAGTTCAGAAAACATACAGTATCTAAGGGGGAAGAAATACAGGGGAAAATGGAGGCAGGCTGGTTTAGAGAACACGCCTCAGTTTCGTCATGGAATTGGAAGCAGAAAAGTGCCAGGGAGACTGCAGAGTAAATCTAAAGATGCTGAATTATCCCCATCTGTAGGAGCTGAAGGGATTCTCAGTGGTCCCTGACTGTACTTCTCAGAGCAAGAATGTTGACAGTTATTGGTTCCTCCCAGGATATTTCATGCACAGCAAAGTCCCAATGACTCAGACCATTACCTCCAGGGCTTTCAATCAGTGCTAAGAGCTTTCTGTGAAATAGGCACTAATTACACATCCCACAGAAACAGATATTTGGTTTACTGCAGCCCTGTGCCAATCAGACTATAAACAAATGCTGCTTCCTTCTGCTCAGAGAGAACGCCTATCTGTCTTTGGTCAAACACAGTCAGTGGGTGTGAAGGAACCAGCAGGGAAGACAGTGGAGGGAGTGAGGGCTCAAGGTCAACTATCAGCTGCAACGCGGCCTTGTGGGGGCTGCTTCACACCAGAGACCCCTCAGCACAGATCCAGCTCTTTCCAGGCACCGGAACCAAGTCCAGTCCCTGAAAGAGGCAGCACCCTTACGGCAGGTTCTTCCCGGGGGGTGCAGCCCGGTCACTTTCTCTGCGGGGTCCATCTTGCCTAGGGCCCCAAGCCCCAGAAACTGCTTTTCCTTTTCTCTACCCTGCTCCTATATCCCAGAGACTAAATCCCTGGTTCTTAAGTCAGGGACCCCTGGTAACAGCTGACTTGACTTCACAGAGGCCCTACATTGCCCTACACCTTGCCCTGGAAAGCCCTTGTCTCTCCTCTTCCTTCCCTGAGGGCATCTTGGAACCAACACGGTACCTAAATTCCATTGGACCCTGTTCTGTGGGATCAGTACCAGGGAGAGCCAGCTGGGAGCCAGGGCAGCTCACCTGACTTGGAACCTTGCAATTTCTAGTTCCACATCAGCAGAAGAACTAACACAGGCATCTCCTAACCTGTCTCCCTTTTCAGTCTAACCCCCCAGCTGGTCTTATTGACCATGGACCGACTGATGAATTATCCCAGGAGCCGAATCTGACTGCAACTGCTTCCTGAGGAGATAGGACAGTCTCTTCACGAAGACGTTCAATGTTCCTTAAAATGGGACCCTAGCAAAAACCGACTGCATCACGTTATGGACTGAGCTATGCTCTCCCTGAACTCATGTGTTGAGGCTCTAACTGGAGCCTCACCCGGAATGTAACTATATTTAGAGATAGGGTCTTTGAAGAGGTTAAAATGAGGCTGTTAGGGTGAGCCCTCGTCCCATCGGACTGGTGCCATGATAACAAGAGGAGATTAGGACATGCAGGAAAGACACCAGGAAAACTCACAGAGAGGAAAGGCCACACACAGAGGCAGCAAGAGGAGGCCATCTGCAAGCCAGTGCTGATACCTCAATCTTCCAGCCTCCAAAAATGGGAGAAAATACATTCCTGTTATTTAAGCCGCCCAAAGAGTGGCATTTGTAATGACAGCCCCAGAGACTGACACACATCATTTCACCTGCATACCAGCAAACCAGGCTGCCGATCATTTCTGGGTAACACTCAGGCTTCCCTCCTTTCCTTTTCTCTTCTTTTTCTTCTTCTTCTTCCTCTTCCTCTTCCTCTTCCTCTTCCTCTTCCTCTTCTTCTTCTTCTTCTTCTCCTTCTCCTTCTCCTTCTCCTTCTTCTTCTCCTCCTCCTCCTCCTCTTCCTCCTCCTCCTCCTCCTCCTCCTCCTCCTCCTCCTCCGAGTGGGAGTCTCACTCTGTTGTCCAGGTTGGAATGCAGTGGCATGCTCATGGCCACCACATTCTCACCCTGCTGGGCTCAGGTGAGCCTTCCACCTCAGCCTTCCAAGTAGCTAGAACTACAGGCACGAGCCACCACACCTAGCTAAATTTTTTATTTTTTGTAGAGACAGGGACTCACCATATTGCCCAGGCTGATCTTGAACTCCTGGGCTCAAGTAATCCTCTTGCCTCCCAAAGTGCTTGGATTGCAGGCATGTCCAGCCCCTCCTGCTTTTCTTACTCATTCTCAAATATTTTTCTTCTTTTGGCGTGTCCTCCTCTCTCCTGCCCTGGCAACCCTGCCTAGTAGAAGCCTGCTGTCCCCAAAGTTCCCACTTCTTCATGGTCTCCAGTGACCCACTAAGACACACTCACTCCCCTGCAGGAGGCCCACACAACCAGGGAGAATCTCACACAACGCATGCCTGGAGCAAACCTACCTTATTTGTCAGTTCACATGATAGGCCTTCAGAGAGACGGCTCCATTCACAGCTTGTTCACGGGCTCCATTCACAGCTTGTTCACCAGGTCGCTCAGCTATGCCTCTACCTTATTCTCCTACAGAGGGCCCATGTCTCACACACCTTTCTACAGTACTCGGTGGCCACCAGCACTACGCTCTGCCCCCGAGGGCGTGTGTGTAGGGAACATTTATCATTTTGACTGCACAGGACCCCTTCTGAG
The DNA here is from genome assembly GCA_027257055.1 of Cephalopachus bancanus. Taxonomy (NCBI): domain Eukaryota; kingdom Metazoa; phylum Chordata; class Mammalia; order Primates; family Tarsiidae; genus Cephalopachus; species Cephalopachus bancanus. The sequence continues at coordinate 7,530,928 of JAPVLO010000011.1, read as the reverse complement.
AGCAGCATCTCCCTAAGGGCTCCTCCTCTTCTGACGACATAGGCGTTCCTAGGAGGGGCCATAAGTCCAGTGTGAGTGTCCATGACCTTGCCCCTGGCACCAATAAGCTAACATGTTTGGTTTTCTGATTTAGGACCAGAGGTGGCATCATGTTGACCTCTCTCTAAAAGATGTGCAACCTGGGCACTCACATGCACCATGATGTGTAGAAGCAGGGGTTCTGAGAGACAGGAAGGAGGACACGTGGGGAAGGGAGAGAAACAAGCCACAGAAAGATGGAGTGGAGGTGAGGGACTGAGAGAGAGAGAGTGAGAGAGAGAGAGAGAGAGAGAGAGTCTTGAGGGGGATCTGGTGCTCTGTGCACCATTTCCTGAACTCCTGCTTACCCCCAGTCTCCTCTAACGACTCCCTTTTTATAGTAAGCTAGTTGTTTTATAGTAAGTTTTTTAAGGAGGGAGAGAGACAGGGAAATGGAAGGAGGGGATGAGAAACAGAAAGAGAGGGAGGGAGGGAAGGAGGGAGGGGAAGAGAAAAAGGGAGAGGGAAGGAGGGAGGGAGAAACAGAAAGAGAAAGAAGGAGAGAGACAGAGAGGGAGAGGAAGGGAGGGGGAGAGACATGGGGAGGGAAGGAGGGAGACAGGGATAGGGAAGGAGGGGTCGAGAAACAGACAGAGTCAGAGGGAGAGAGGGAAGGAGAGAGAGAAAAGGAGACGGAAGGAGAGAAGGAGGAGCAGAGAGAGGAGAGACGGAGGGAAGGAGAGAAAAGGGAAGGGACAGCAAGCCTGAGAGACAGAGAGGGAGAGGGAGGGAGGGGGAGGGAGATGAGGGGAGGGAAGGAGAGAGAGAGACAGGGCGATGAAAGGAGGGAAAAGAGAGAGAGAGGGAAGGAGGGCGGGAGGGAGGAAGGGTTGAGTTTCTATCACTTTTAATCAAATGAATCTTATTTTGAGGCACTTTGTACCTTCTCTAATTGGAATTTAATTATAGTTGGTTTTGAAGAAATGATGCTGTGAATTTCAAAATCATGCAGGCAAAGGTGTTACACTTTTTTTTCATTACACACTTCTGCTCACTGGAAGCCCTGGCATACAGGTTCTGCTGATGGGGATCCTTGAGGCATCAATTATCTGTATACAAATGGCAGTCATAAAACGCTTGGGAATCTGTGGATAGACATTCCATTTGCTTTTTGTGAAAATATTCACTTGATTTGTGCCACCAAATCTTTCGACAGTACCACCATCATGGATGGCACGAAGGCAGGGTCCAGCAGCGTTGGCTCGAAACCCACGGTGGCAGGAGGGGCATCCACAAGATTGTGGCTTATACCATGTACCTCTTCCGTTTCCTAATCAGTCAGCCTGAAGGAGTCTTCTTTTCTGACTCTCTACTGTGCAAGGAACAAGCAAGATTAATGAGTTTGCATCTGAAAAATGTCTCCCAGTCCCATGACGAAACCTGGTGAGTAAGCACATGTTGTAAATTGGTAGAGGGAAGACGGGTTCAAGAAAGACTCTCCTCCCTCCCCTGAGATCCAGAGTGGTTTCCCTAAAGCGTGGGCAGGGAGAGTGGAGGGAAGTCGGATGTCAGGGACAGGGACTTCGGGCAATTTCCACTGACTCAGTGGATAAAAATGGAGGCCGCCTCTCGTGCACTTGGCCGGATGCCAGTCCATCAGGAGCAAAGAGTGAAGATGAATTCCTACGCTTGCGTTCTAGCCACACATAAAATTTGGCCCTGAAGCCATAGACGGGTGCCAAGATCTGTTTAGTTCATTTAAATTTTTGTATTTATTTTAATTAAGTACTAGCAGAATGCCATTTGCAGTGGCATATTGAATACCTTTGTAATTAACAGTACGAAGCCAGAGAGAAAGGCTTCCTCCACATTCCTTTAATTAACTGACAGAGTTCAAGGACAGAATCAGCAATGATTTCTTTATGGATGCAGAATGCAAGGGCTAGGGAATATGCCCTTCCTTGGCAATAAATATAATGTAGGAAAATTCAAGCATCTGTCACAATATATTTTCGTTTTTATGGTCATTATCAGAAGTAGAGAAAGCTTCGTAGATGTAGTGCATTAATATCTTGAGTTAAAAATAAAAAACTCCATGCAACAAGGAAACAAGGCAGAAGTTTTTGTTTTTTTGTGTTTTTTGAGTTGAAGTCTCACTCTTGTCGCCCAAACTGGAGTGCAGCGGCATGCTCATTGCCACCTCAGCCTTGACCTGCTGAGCTCAGGTGATCCTTCCACCTCAGCCTTCCAAGTAGCTGGAACTTTAGGCATGTGCCACCGTGCCCAGAATTTTTTTTTTAACCTGTGGGCTCAGGCAATCCTCTCACCTCAGCCTCCCAAAATGCTGGGATCATAGGCGTGAGCCACCGCAACCGGTCAAGGCAGAAGTTCTGATGTGCTTGAATGGGGTGAAGATAGTAATGATTCGACCTGCTGTGAGTCACACGGGTCCTGAGAGTCACCTGAAATCCCCAATTCTGGTCCCACCTCTACTCTCAAGCCTTCCTAGAATTAGACAGGATGCATTTTATACTCCCTGACCCTCTTTCCTTTGTGTTGCCATTGTTCCTTCCTCTTCTTTAACACCTCCCAAAACCTCCCAACATCTTGATGTGTTTAAAGGCAGTTTTATACATATTTTCTCTCTTTCTCTGTGTGTGTGTGTCTCTCTCTCTCTACCTATCTATCCATTGAGCTGGAATTAATGTTTCCTTTGAGTCCAAAGTGAGGTTCAATCTCCGTGGAGGCTAATGCACCTTTTCCTCTGGACTGGGAACCTTAAGTCAGTCTTCAACACCACCAGCAGGAGCAAGAAGTTTGCATTAGGATAAGGGACAGCATGAGGCAGGGAGGCCTGGCTTTTCCCTCAGAAAAGAGAGCCACTCACCAGCCCCAGCCCACCCAGCACGCGGCTTCTCTAGCTCTGGAAAGCAATAGTTAGGACCTCATTGAATATCTTCAGCTGCCGCCCCACACAAAGAAACCAACCCCCGCACATTTGCCAAATGCATCCTCCCCACAAAAACTGCAGAAGAGCACATGTGCTCTTGCCTACTGCAAGAGAAGCCGCCGTCACAGGCATGTAAGTGGGAGGGGGTGTTTTGGTGTACACTGTCTCTGCTGTATATCAACTCTGGAGATCCAGCAGAATTTCTCTTTTTATTTGCTGAGCCACGCAACCTTGGCTCTCTCTCCCTCCGATGCACTGCAACTGCGAACTGAATTTTCACTGCAGATGCGAACTGCCAGGTGAAATCCCTTCAATATTAAATTCCATGGCCATTCTAAGAAAGGGGAATCATTTGCTGTGCTGAGGAAATGAGATGTATTTTAAATTGAATAGGCTCATGAATATGCGAACAAGTACCGAACAATTTAATAATAATAACAGATCTTGTCTTCATGTGGTCTCTTTCCCCAATAAAGACTGACAGCACTTGGGGGACCGCATGGAAAACACAATCGTCCTATTCTGTGAGAGGAGTAAAAACCATCGCTCCATGCAGAACAGTTTGCAAGCACGCCCAGCGTGTCCTCTTGGGCTCTCGACATAACAGGACTGAGGTTTCCCCTTTGGGAACCCTTTGCTGTTCTAGGAACTTTTCTGTGGGGCCTTTCCTTTGATCCAATCCCAATGATCATAGCTCTGCGAACAGCCCATGTGTCTGCCAGGACCAGCCCGGTGGTGAGGATGGTGGAGATGAGACATGAACGCCCTTCCCTTGCCAAGGTTGGGACTAGGTCTTGGCTCAGCTCAGAAGTCAAAACTGGACACTTCCAAGCAGATGTCTCCCACCATGTCTCCTGGCTTTCCTCGGTGGTCTCCCTTCCTGTTTCCCTTTGAAGGAAGAGACGTTTACATGAGAGGAGATCGTGCGCTGACAGAAGTTGATGTGGTTGAAAGGAGACTCAGAGGCAGGAGAGTACAAAGAAGGCTCCGTGAGCTTCAAAGGGCCTCGGCGGGTGGGCATGGGGCATGGAGACCGCAATGGGGGCCACACTGGAGGCTGAAATAGACCGCCCAGAAGGGCCCCATGGGGCCTTCACAGTTCCCAGAAACAGTACTTAATTGTGTCCCAGTATGCAGTCTATAGTTTCTCTTAAATAAAAAAGTATGTCAAATGAATGAATGAATAAGTGAATGGACAATACATGTCTGTCTGGATGGAAGCACGGACAGCCGTTGTAACTCATTTTCTCACTGAGATTCAATCAAGTCCTCCACTTCGGGTCTCATGCCTGTGGAAGCCACTTCTTTCCTCTTCACTGGGGGGAATACCCAGCTGCCCTCAGCTAGCTCTGGGACATGCAACTGTTAACTACGCCCAGCCTCCCCAAGCAAAGGTGCTCCCACCTCTGTCTCAACCTCAGAAGAAGACCCAGCCTCTTCACTCAGCTTGTTTGGGCTGGTAGAAACGCTCTGACACTTGAAAATACCCCTCCTGCCCCCAACTCCCGGAAAGCAGCGGCACTCCCAAAGGAGCCCCCAGCCCCCAGTGGCATCCTACGGGGTAATTTGGCAGCAGACCAATTTATATTTTTTTTCAGGAAGAAACGAGAAAACAGATTGAGAAAGGCAGCGAGCAGTAGTGGAAACACTTGATGTATGACCTGTAAGTCTGCTTGTCAAATCTCTCATTTCAAACAGCTTGTGAATGATTGTAGAGGAAGAATGTAATACAGAACTAGAGAGAGAGAGAGAAAGGAGACACAGAGAGGTCATTGTAGATGCACAGACGCATTCCTGGCGGCATAGTTTAGAATTTCCACCGCAGAAACGGTGCAGATCCAAAGCCTCATATCTGGCAGTGGAAAGACGCAGGGCTGCAGGACCAAAACCCCCCACCCAGGAGGGCCCCACACCCACCTCTAAGATGGCAGAATGGCCCTGTCTTGGTGGCAGGAACCCTCTTGTCCTCAGCACACTCAGCTCCAGCGGCTATCCTGTGAGATGGAAAATGCAAAAGTAGCCATTTGTGGGGTTAAAAATTACAGGTTCCCACCTATAATTCTAATGATTTGGGAGGCTGAAGCAGGAGGATTGCTTGAGCCTAAGAGGTTGAGATCCGCCTGGCAACACAGTGAGACTCCTTTTCTACAAAACACGTGAAAATTAGTTGGGTGTGGTGATGTGTGCCTGTAGTCTCATCAGTTTAGGAGACTGAGGTGGTGGGATTCCTTGGACCCAGGAGGTCAAGGTTGCAGTGAGCCTTGGTCACACCACTACACTCCAGCATAGGCTGCAGAGTAAGACTTCATCTCCCAAAAAAGAAGGAAAAAAAGGAGAAAGTGAGGGAGACAGAGAGTGAGAGTGAGACAGAGACAGAAGGAGAGAGAGACAGAGAGAGGGAGAAAAAAAGAACAAGAGAGACCCAGAAAGAGAGACAGAGAGGGAAACAGAGAGAGAGGGAGAAAGAGACAGAGAGAGACATAGAAAGAGACAGAGAAATAGAGAGAGAGAGAGAGAGAGACAGAGAGAGGGAGAAAAGGAGAGCAAGAGAGACAGAAAGAGAGGCAGAGAGGGAAACAGAGAGAGACAGAGAAAGAGAGAAAATAGAAACAGAGTGAGACAGAGAAAGAGAAAGACAGAGAGACTGAGAGAGAGAGGGAGAAACAAACTGTAGAGCCTGGCTCCCCCAGTGGCACCAGCACTGCGACCACTTCTGACAAAGCCAGTCTTTCTGACTCCTCTGGAGGCCACACTGTTGACCCCGTGTGCCTATGATTAAGGGTCCCCTTCTGCCCCCTCCCCCCAGCACACAGCCTGAGAGTGCCAACTTTCTTTCGGCTTTCACTGGGGACCTAATCAGGAGCTGAGCCCACCGCGGCCAGTCATGGGCCTAGAAACATGACCGTCCCTGAGCTGCAAGGGGGTGCCAGGCATACATCCGGCAGGCCTGGCCGAGGCAGGAGCCCTCCCAATGCTCTGGCTGCACATGGCCGTTCAGGCCAGGAGGCGGCCTGCATGGTTAAGGAGGCATGTACTGTGTCTCCATGTGGTCACCTCATGAAGTCCATTTTGGGTTCACCATCAGCACCCTAGCATGAGTACGCTGGGGTCACGGGAGCACAGGGAGAAAGCAAACGGGCCCGATGCCCAGGTGCACTGGAGAGGGGTGGCCGTGTGGGGGTCATATGTGTCCTGGCGTCTGTTGGGCATTGGGTTAAGAGGTGACGTTTGCCCAACCAAGAAGCAGACACCCTTTGCCTTTTTATTTATAAAATAAAATAAAATTGGTCATACTCATGTTTCGCCCCAACTTCTGCTCCTGAAGCCTTCCATCTTAAGTGATGAAATTTCACTTCCTAAAGTAAATTTCCTTCCAAGGGGCAGTTCCCTAGATGACGTCTCACTGTGGCTGCAGTGAACTCAAAAATGCACTAACTCCTGGCCCGAGACCCTGACCTGAGGGACTTATCTGTGGCCCTCCCTCTGCGTCCCCTTCCTGGTCAGCCCACTTGGCCCCCTCGGAAGGCCTAGAGGACATCTTGACCTTGGACAGCAGAGCACCGGGGCCATCTATGGAGTCACCTGTGTGATGTTCCTGGATTCTGCCGTGTCCATCTGCGGAAAGCAGATAATGATGCCTCCTACCTCCTTGCTGGCGGGCATGGCACACGGGTTAACGAGCTGCTTGTACAGGGCACGGGAGGGCCCACGTCCACCCTGCTTCCAGGCTCTGTGCAGGGAGGTTTGCTTTTGTTAGAACAACTTGCTGCGGTCACCATGGGGAGGTAGATTGCTATCCAACTCATGTTTTCTGGTCTTGGAAAAAAAAAATCACAGGTTTTAAAAAAATACTCTCTGACTTTGCAGGGTTTTTCTTTTTTAAAAAGATTCCATTGCCACTTTGTGACAGACGTAAAAAAGACATCTATTAATTACGTTTTTTTACACAAACGTCTCTGATTTTATCAGTCACCAACCAAGTGTGCATTTGTCTCTGTTGTGATCAATAGCCACTCATCACATTGGCATCGTTTTACACAAAAGCCAAGTTTGCTTCACTACTAATATCGACAAAGAAAGGGCTGTTACTCTTATTTTATCTCCTTTGCATCAAAACATTTTATGTAAACATGTGGCTCAGCTGTAAGCAATTGGGAATGCCAACTTAAATTCCGTGACCCAGATCTGAGCTCCCATAAAGAGCAGGCCTTCTCAGATGCCACTGGTGGTTTCCATGGAGGAAATCTCACCAAGCGCGAGGGATAGTGTTGGCTTCTGCTTCTCCCAGGAGTCTAGGAGGCTGATACGAAATGTGGATTGTTGAGTTTCTCTTCTGTACACTCTGCAAGTTGTTTGTCCTGTGCCCAAGGGACATCCGAGGTGCTGTTAGCGTGGATGCTGGCCCTGGATTGGCACGCATTTAGGAGACTGGGGAGACCACCCGGCGGGTCTAGAGTCTGCTCTTGGGGGAGATCAGGAAGGTTTGCTGGAGTGAACAGACTCCAGGGGATACCTGTGTCCTTACAACTTCTGGCAGCTGCTGAGTGTGTATCGGGGTCGTATTGAAATCCATGTGAGCTATTTGGATGGTGTATGAGCCATATTAAATCCCAAGCCCTTGAGAGACAGAGTAAGGGACATTTGGGGTAGGATGATTCCAAACTGAGAAAACAAGCAAAAAAAATTTACATTCAGGAAAGCTTGATTGTACTTTATTTGCACCTCAGAAAAGACTCACAAGGTTTCTCCTCAAATACCTTTCCCGGGATGTCAAGAGACCTTACTGAAAACCAATAAAATAATAAAACCTTATATCAAGGGGGCTCTTGTAAGGTCCAAATTCAAGAAAGTCATAAAGTCAATATGCTAGAAGATAAAATATGTCAGGAGCCACAAATTCATGAATTATGACCAAGATTTTTTTTTCCTCTCCTTCTCAAGTCTGAATGGTGACCTGAATTTTTGTTTTGGTGTGGAGAGTTTTTTAAAAATCTTTTTTTTTTTGTAGTCAGGCTTAGTGGCTCAGGCTGTAATCCCAGCACTTTGGGAGGCTGAGGCCAGTGAATTGCCTGAGCCCGTGGGTTCAAGACCTCAGCTTAGTGAGACTTCATCTCTATAGTAAATAGAAAATTAGCTGGGCATGATAGCGTGCACCTGTAGTTCCAGCTACTTGGAAGGCTGAGGCAGAAGGATCGTTGGAGCCCAGTGGGTCAACTCTGGGATGGCTGTGAGTGTGCCACTGCACTCCAGCCTGGGTGACGTCGTGAGACTCCAACTCAAAATAAAGAAATAAATAAATAGAAATCTTTTTTGTTAGATTGCTTCCGTTGTTTCCTTCTCTGTATCTAGCTCCCTTTGTAACACTATTTTTCAACTTCTCACACCAAGAGCTCAAACTCATTTCCCCACCCTCTGAATTCAGGCTGCCCTGGTAACTTGTGTTGGTCAATGTAATATGGCAGAAGCACTGGATGTTGAAGCCTACCACTATATACCTTTGGATCCTTGTCTAGACAGTACGTAAACAAGCCTGCACTCACCTGGCAAGACATGAGACCATGTGGAAAGGTGAGGCCGTCACAGACTGACCAGTCCCCAGCCAACTCACATGGCTAAGCCCAGGCAAGATCAGTCATGCCTGGCCCAGACTTGAAAAGTGCCCAGAGAGAAAAAGTGAGTGCCTGAGAGCCCCCATGAGTAGGGATATGACCAGGTATTTGAACTCAAGTTTCCTGATTCCATGGTCTAGAGTCTTCCCAGTTTCTCTAAATTTTAGAGATCTGAATCTTAATTCATCCAGCTAGTCTGGGGTCTCTAGCTTCTGCTAGATTCCAAATGCAGTTATTTTTGTGAGCCATTTTAGTTTTTTTAAATTGAAATAAAGATGTCTCCTCAGGAATCTATTTTTGAGTATTTTTGCCCACATCAGCCTCAATCAATCTCTCTCTGTCTCTCTGTCTCTTTGTCTCTCTCTCTCTCTTCTCTCTCTCTCTCTCTCTCTCTCTCTCTCTCCCCTCCCACCCCTCTCCTCTATGGATGATGTATTGGTTTATGTATTATTTCGTTTCTGATGAGATTACCTGCTTCATATTCCTACTGCCAAAGTGATTTCCCAAATTATATGCGAACAATGGTAGCTTCTGATGGGACACAAACGTGGGGACCTCTCGTTTTACAGAAAATACAGCTTAGTTATTTCAGCGAAAGCAGAAACCTTCCCCTTACAAACATGAAAATGAGAAGGAGCTGGCGGCCTTCCCAGCAGCGTATGTTTCTTAGAAAACCAACATGAACCTAAGAACTTTCATGCAGTATTCTTGGAGTCCTGAGAGACTGGATCTCTCTCTCTGTTCTTCAAGAGTTCACTGTTCTCCTGTAGACAAGATCCTCATGGAGCTCAGTCCTGGGGGTCTCCAGGGAAGGACAGCCTGCCTGCACTGGCATATCCCCACTAACTGTGACCCACACTGAATCCCTTCTGAACTGGGATTATGTGAAAAAACTCCAGCAGATATCAGTGGGGAGGGAAGCGATGACGTTCGATGGAGTCCAGAAAAGTGCAAGTGGGTTGCCAGAGGCCTCACCAGCGAGCGTTGACTGAGGTAGCAAAATCAAATATCCACCAAACTCTTCAGAGTTCATAAAACACTTTCCTAAAAATGCCCTCTTTGATTCCTCAGACAACCCTAAACGTGGGTGTCATTAGAATTACTACCATTTTGCAAATAAGAAAATTGCATCGTAGGTAGATCAAGGAAGTTTGTCACAGCAAGAAGGAAGTTTGTCACAGCAAGAAGCAGAACCAGCCCAACAATTCTTCTTCCTGCAAACATTCTTTCTCATATGCCATTGATCTTAGAGAAAATAGGAGATGTCTGTTGAGACATTCTAGAACCAAACTGTCCCAAGCCAAAAGTTTGAGAACGATCATGGTTCTGAATTCTAGGAGGACAGCCCACCAAGAGGAGAAGTTGAGAAACAAAGGTGTTGGCGGGGGTAGACACACAGTGACTGAGAGGTAGTTGAGAGGTTGGACCACCACAAGGCTCTTTCCCAGGGCCGTAGTGTAGTCACTTGACAGATCTAGCCAATTTCCTTGGCAAGACAAAGCTGCTTCCATTCATCAACCGGCCACAGGAGTCAAAACAACACTCCAGAGCAGGCAGCTCGTTACTCACAGCACCAGGCAGTCACCTGCCATCAGAAGCCTTAAAGCAGCAGCTCACTCAGCCACGTTCCTTGGTGTTTAATAAAATGGCATCTCCCTAAGATCTTTCTTTCAGCCCCCAAGCTAAAGGGCAGGGGAAATGTAGTCAAAGAATAACTGAAAACTATGATTCCTTCATTTCCCATGAGTCAATTTTATAAAGACTTAGCATTCTTCTGAGGGTTCTTACCATGTTTGGTCTTGCCACTGGAGAACTATGGTGCCATTTCACTCTGCCGTGACCATTGCTGCTTTTTCAGAATGTCCCAGGCTATCACAGTACCTTTGTGCCAAGACCCTGAGAAGATTCCAGCCGTGTTGCTACCAAATCCCCAGAATCGTCCCATTTTACCCATTTGCTTAGGTCCAAAGGGAGCAGCTATCAGGAACCCTGCTTTTACCTTGCTATGAGCCAGTCCCTCAGAGTCAGAGTCATGAAACCTGTTGTCGTCCCTTCCAACACATGTTGTATCTTTCTTTTTTTGAGTCAGAGTCTCACTCTGTCACTCAGGTTGGAGTACAGTGGTGTGCTCATGGCACTACAGCCTCGATCTGCTGAGCTCAAGCGATCCTTCTACCTCAGTCTTCCAAGTAACTGGAACCACAGGTGCACACTTACCATGCCTGGCTAATTTTTAAAATTTATTGTAGAGACGAGGTCTCACCAAGTTGCCCAGGCTGGTCTCAAACCCCTAGACTCAGGCAGTCCTCTCGCCTCCACCTTCCCAAGTGCTGGGATTACAGGCACGAGCTACTGTACCTGGTTTACACATTGTATGTGAAAAGGATACCCTGTGTTTGCGCCTGTCTCTGTCTGCACCATCTTTGAACTCCTCCTCTGCAGAGGAAATGAACCATCTCAAAGACTACTGTGGTTGCCTGACCCAGCTATTCTACCTTTGCAATCATGAATCCTCAAAAGAATTTATATACCTGCATGCCTAACACCTCTTTCCCCTAAAACACGAGCAGACCCTTTTGCTCCCAGATGCCTTGAGTGTATTCTCTGTCAAACCCAGTGTTCCTTGAGCTGTTCCCGAGAGGATAGCTCTCCAGTAGGCCGTTTATGTTCAGGCTCCTATTACAGACCCAGTAACCTCTTCGGGGTTAGCAGAAGTTCCCTCCATTCCATCCCACCTCATATTCATGTTCCCTTCTCCCATGGGCCCCAAGCGTTTTGTATGACATGTGCTACTTTCAGAGAGTGTTAATGGTGTTTGTCAGCTGGGACACTGGCTGATTCAGCATCCCAGAGTGAATCTCTGTGGGAGTCACACACTGCTCCCACGTGACTCGGGGCTCACGCCAGCCAGCCCGGGGCTCAAGCACCACCAGCACTAGGACAGGACCTGCTCACCCTCCTATAGCCTCACTGCCACTGTGCCTAGCTTGGAGCAAGATTCCTAAAACATTTTCTGGATTGCCCATGAATCGGGCAACCTTACTGGTACATTTTTGAAAATCCAAAGGTCTCAAGAGGCCTCTAAGCGACCAGCAAGATGATGGCACAGAGGGGACATAGGAAGACAGGAGCATCATAGGCCTTCAGCGTAGCAAGTCTCAATGCTGCTGAAAACTCTCCTGGGAGTGCATGCCTGCTGTCCCACGGGAGGCAGGAACCAGGTGGAAACCCACAACAGGGGAAGCTCCCAGACCTGTGCCTTCGAAAGTAGAAATCTTGGAGGCCCACGCCTGTAATCTCAACACTTTGGAAGGGAGGCAGGGGGATTGCTTGGGTCCAGGAGTTCGAGACCAGCCTGGGCAACATAGTGAGACCTCATCTCTTTTTTATTTTATTTAATTTTTTATTATAAAGATGTGGGGTACATTTTAGGGTTAGATATACAAACATTGATCATACAGATACCCTTGTTGATGAAGTATGCCCCTCCCTCCCCTAGCAGTTTCCCTCAACTGTCAATCCCCCCCCACCTCCGCTGACAACCTCCCACTACTGCCAATTGCCCTCTTATAGCATTACAATTGTTCAAAGTCCTCTTATGAGTGAGAACATATGGAACTCTGTTCTTTCTTTCTGTGGTAAATCACTGAGGATGATTGACTCCAAATCCATCCAAGTTGTTGCAAAGTCCATATATTTGTCCTTCTTTATGGCTGCATAATATTCTATCATGTATATGCACCACATTTTTTTTTTTTTGAGTTGGAGTCTCACTCTGTCACCCAGACTGGAGTGCAGTGGCCGCTCCCGGCCACCGCAGCCTCGACCTACTGGGCTCCGGCGATCCTTCCGCCTCAGCCTTCCAAGTAGCCGGAATTACAGGCATGCGCCACCACGCCCGGCTGATTTTTTGATTTATTGTAGAGATGAGGTCTCGCTGCCCAAGCGGATCTTGAACCCACGGGCTCAGGCAATCCACTCACCTCAGCCTCCCAAAGGCGCGGGATTACAGGCTGAGCCACCGAACCCAGCCAGATTTTTTTTAATCCAGTCCAGTTTCAATGGGCACCATGGTTGGTTCCATGTTTTGCTATTGTGAATAGAGCTGCAACAAACATACGTGTGCAGGTATCTTTTTTGTAAAATGATTTGAGTTCCTCTGGGTATATTCCCAATAGGGGAATTGCTGGGTCATATGGAAGGTCAATTTCTAGTTCTTTCAGGAATTGCCACTCTGTCTTCCAAAGAGACTGCACCAGTTTGCATTCCCACCAGCAGTGTAGAAGCATTCCTTTTTCTTCACATCCTCTCCAGCATCTGTGGTTGTTTGTTTTATTAATGATGGCCATTCTTACAGGGGTTAGGTGGTATCTCAGTGAGGTTTTGATTTGCATTTCTCTGATGATGAGTGAGGCCGAACGCTTTTTCATGTGTCTGTTGGCCGCCCATGTGTCTTCTTCTGAGAAGTGTCTATTCATGTCTTTTTGTCTACTTTTTAAAGGGGTTGCTTGTTTTTTTCCTTTCAGCGCATTTGAGTTCCCTGTAGATCCTAGATGTTAGGCCTTTGTCTGATAAACAGGTGGCAAATATATTTTCTCATTCTCTAGGCTGTCTCCCTACTGTCTTGATGGTTTCTTTTGCTTTACAGAAGCTCGTTAATTTGATGAGGTCCCACTTGTCTATCTTATTTCTTAAGGTATTGGCCTTTAGGGTTCTGAGTAGGAATGGGTTCCCAGTTCCAATCTTCATAAGGGTGTCTCCTGCACTTTCTAAGGTTCTTATAGTTGAGGTTTAACATTCAGGTCTTTTTTTTGGAGTTGGAGTCTCACTCTGTCGCCCAGATTGGAGTGCAGTGGCCGCTCCCAGCCATCGCAGCCTCGACCTGCTGGGCTCTGGCGATCCTTCCGCCTCAGCCTTCCAAGTAGCCGGAATTGCAGGCATGCACTACCACGCCCAGTTGATTATTTGATTTATTGTAGAGATGAGGTCTCGCTGCCCAGGCGGGTCTCGAACCCGCGGGCTCAGGCAATCCACTCACCTCAGCCTCCCAAAGGCGTGGGATTATAGGCTGAGCCACCGAGCCCAGGATTTCAATTTAGGAATTTTGGGAGAACACAAATATTCAGTCTGTAACAGAAGGTGGCAAGGAGAAACAAAAGGTGGAGCACTGTAGAGCCTTAGAAAACACTGACGTGATCCTGAACATTATAGAAATACAGATGGTCAAGGTCATCCTGAAAAAGTCTGAAACCTAAAAGAGAAGCATGGCCAGCCTTTGTTGTGAAATAACAAAGAACTTGTCTGAATTGAGTTCACAGTTCAGTGTTTTGTGGAAGGTAGAACTCGCGAGTGACAAAATTGGATATGTAGTTGACACTATTTCTTTCTTTTGTTCTTTAATTTTTTTTGAGTTGGAGTCTCACTCCATTGCCCAGGCTAGAGGGCAGTGGCATGCTCATGGCCACCCCAGCATTGACCTGCTGGGCTCTGGGGATCCTTTCACCTCAGCCTTCCAAGTAACTAGAATTACAGGCTCACACTACTGTGTCCAGCTATGTATGTATGTATGTATGCATGCATGTATTTATTTTAGAGACAAGTTCTCACCAAATTGCCCAGGATGGTCTCGAACCTCAGAGCTCAGGCCATCCTCTCACCTCAGCCTCCCAAAGTGCTGGAATTACAGGCTTGAGTCACCACACCTGACCAGTTGATACTATTTCTAAGCAAGGTGGAGAGGGTGAGATGTGGCTTCTCCTGCCTGCTCATAGGAAATGTGAGAAGAGAGACACAACCAAAAGGCAGGATTGTTCATCAACAAAGAAGCAGAACTTAGGAACTTGGGAAATTCTCAGCCTTTCCAGAGTGAAAAGAATTAGAACACTAGTTCAGGAAAGAATCCTAAGGGTGTGACCAAGTAAGTGACCATTTGATAAGGAGATGAGTGCAGACCAGCTGTCTCAGCAGGAGCCAGGAACTGTTCTCCAAGATAATGGAATAAGGACCCTGAAGTCAATTCAGAGATGTCAGGGCTACCCCTCCCTTCACAGGCCCAGAGTACAAGGACTGGGGGCGGGGCTTATAGCCATTTCAAAGGAGGGGTCACCAGAACTTGTGGAACCTCCCTGCATTCTTCTCAGAGTTGCCTCCAGCTTGGGTTCTGTTCCCTGAGCATCTCCCTATGTTCCTCGGTAGTCCCAGGTGTGGCTCTGCAGGCAGCAACTTTTCCTGGCATCTATGTGATGTCATTACCGCTGGCATGCAAAGCTCAAGTGCCTGGGGTCGTGGCCTACTCCACCTAGATTTCAAAGGGCGGGGTCACCACAGATGGATCATATTAGGGCAATGCCTAAGGAAGACATGGGAACAGGGCCTCCCAAGCTGTGGAGACAGGGCCCCCAAAGTCATAGGGACCCAACTGCTGTCTAGTAAAGTTCAGTGTGTCTAGAAAGCAGGATGGCAGTGCCAGTGGGTGCAAGAGGATTCTTCTAGAGTCTTAAGTTCAATATTGTTTGCCTTTTTAGATTTTGCATTTACCTGGGAACGTGTCACTCTTTTTATTTTCTTTCTTGTTTCTCATTTTGGAATGGTAATGTCTATTTTATGCCTGTCTTACCATTGTATTTTGGAAGCATATAACTTTTTTGGTTTCACAGGTTCACAGCTGGAGAGTAATTTCCTTCAAGATGAGTAATACTTTGAGTCTCACCCATAATCTTATTTAGATCATATTTAGATGAGACATTGGACTTTAAACTTTTGAGTTGGTACTGGAATGAATTGAGACTTTGGGGGTTATTGAGATGAAATGAATAGACTTAGCACAGGAAAATAATATTGATTGTGGGTCAGATTAGAATGCTACTGACTGAATGTTTATGTTCTTTCAAAATACATATGTTAAAACCTAAGCCCTGTGTGAAGTTTGTAGGTGGGGCCTATGGGCTGTGATTAGGCTATAAGGATGGTGCTCTTATGAATGGGATTAATGCCCTTTAAGAGGAGACATGAACAAGAGCGCTCTGCTACTTACCATGTGAGGACACCGTGGAAAAGCGCCATCTATGACCCAGAAAGCAGCCCTTCGCCAGACACCAAATCTGCCAGTGCTTTGACCTTGAACTTTCCACCTCTGGAACTATAAGAAGTAAGTCTCTGCTGTTGACAAGCCACAGAGTTTGTGATATTCTATTTTAGAAACCTGAACAAACTAAGACAACCTGCGATTACAATCTCACATTAAATTTTTAAAGGAGTGTTTTTATTTAATCTCACCCTGAGATAACTATATTGGTCATTAAAAAATAAGTTTGGAAAGGAAAACATTGCACCAAGTTAACACTGCTCAGCACTGAGGCTCTCACACTCCTTACAACCCATGAAACTCCAAAAATCCAGGGGGGCCCTGACCTCTGCTCACCTTACCCTATAGCAAGCTGGTGAGTTTCAAGTGAAATAACCAGTGAATGATGTGTCAATGACAATGAAAATCCCAAACATAATATTATTAACAAGAGTAGGGAACCCCTCCCACTTAGTCACAGTTAACACTATCAGAGCAGTTATCACTCTTGTGCATCTGTACATTAGGATGTCTTGATACTGCCATGTGCCTGGGACAGAGTGGGGTGTCAGGTGATAACTATTTCCCTTTCAATTTCTACAAGAAGAGCTAGACTAAATACAAGAAATCACCATGTCCCAAATTAATTGAAGCTTTAACTAGTATGTAGAAATAGCTACCACATCTATGTAATTGCCAAGTACAGAACAAAATGTAATTAAATTGGAATTCAAGTAAGTTTCAGAAATCTTATTTTATAGTGTGGTTAAGTACTAGAATTGTAAATTAGAGCCAAAGCTTCTTCAAGATAATAATAATGCCAAGAATGCGTATGCATTGAGTACCAGTTAACAGACTAGGCCTTGAGATAGATGCTTCAAATGAGACGAAGACTTTCACTACATAAGCGATGACTTGTGTAGGCAGTAAGCACTTTTATTTGTGATTTTTAAGGTAACCAAAGTCATGCTAGGTTTTGGTTAATGTCTATTTTTGTTGTTGAACTGTACAGAAGTATAAGTTAATACTGTATCAAAAAATTATATCAATATGCTAAATATAACAATAAATGTATACTTTTGAGAAAACTATGTAAATTTCCCACATTTCCCACATTCTTCCCAAAAAAGAGTCCTGAAAAAGTTTTGAAGATCCTTTTGGTGGCCCTCACCCACTCTCACATCAAACTCCTTTGTATGTAGGCACCTGGTACCACCAAGCTGGCCCCCTTTCACCAGACTCTCCTCTCCTGAGGATGCCCCTCCTTGTCCCCCCACACCATGAGCCCAAGTAGAACTTAAGTCTTCTCTGTCCCATGCTCACAGCAACACAATTCAAGCTTTGACATCTTTGGGCAATGTCAATAAGTCAAGTCAATTAATGGTGACCCTCTCCCAGCAATACCTATACTTCAATGTAGCTTTCTCAGCTTGGTGTTCCCATGAACTCATTTCTTTGAGTTAGATATTTGCTAAGTCAATGCAATGTTCTGAAAAGGCAAACTCTGACCAGTTAAGAGAAATCAGGTCTTTGACAGGGAAACAAAGGTGATCTGGGGAGCCCTGGAGACTTTCAAATGCCCCACCCGTTATACCACATAGGCAACTGGCCTTGGGTACAACGTACAGCCCTTGTAGAATTGGTGTCATGATGAATTGGAATATAAAGAATGCTCTGCCCACAATATATATGGCAGTTCTGCTAAAATACTCTGAATAACACATTGGCACGAACAGCCCTGACTGTCCAGACTGACTTTCCCATGGGCATCTGTAGTGGCCATGGAGTAAGTAGTCTCCCCTTCCCACCATCATAACAGCAGCTAATGCCTGGGCGCTCTCTCCCAGCATTGCCCTACAGATGTGGAAATGGAGTCAAGAGAGTTGAGGCCACTTGTCTGAGGTCTGCAGTGAGTGAGCAGGAGGGATTTAAGCTCACTCCTCCTAACACCTGGTTCACCCCTTCACCTGGTTATGACTTATTTAATTGAGTGAAATGTAACAAAAGGGAATTTTTTCATTCTCACTCAAATGTTCCAGTTAACAAAATCTTAAAAACAGTTGTTATCAGTTGGTTTCCTGAGAAAATGTTGCATGTTAGTAATTTGAGGACAGTATATAAATAGTAATTGTAAGGCAAATGTGGAGAAAGAGAGGACGAGCCAAGTGATTAGGCAAAGAAAAAGAAATTTATTACAGGAGAGACAAGAGGAGACGTACTTCAAAGAGAAACCAGCACCCTTTTGTTTTTGTGGGTTCCTTGTGTACCCCTAGCCAGGGTCTGGTGGTCATGTAACACACGTAGTCCTGAGGAAGCAGGGGCTGATGGTCATGCTGCCTTGAAGAAGCAGTTCAGGGGTGATGGCGATACGGCCTTGAGATGCAATTCTTGAGAAAGCAGGTGTCGGCTATAAACAGTCAGTGACAAGATGCCGTTAATCACCCAGCCTTAGGATGCAACCTTGAGGAAGCCAGAGATAGGCAGCACAAGCAGGCCATGACAGAATGCTGTTAGGGTAGGGTGGTCAGCTTCATGGGTCATCGCAACCTTACATCCCGTTTGCAAGGTTCACACAGTGAGTTATTTTAACAACAGCCCCCGTTACCCTTTTCCCTATACAAACTCTATCAGTAATCTGAGTTTTTATTAAAGTAAAACATCATTTTAAGGTAAAAAATATTTTTAAGGTAAGGGAAAATGTTTTCCTGTCTATACTTTTAAAAAACTATAAAATAAATGACATGAAATTTCATATTACAAGGCATGAAGATAAACAAAGTATTCTGAAGTCCAAATCAGGGATGGAAAGAAGAAAAATATAGAATTCAAATAAATATGGAATTGACTAAGTTAATATGCACTTTTATGGTACATCTATTTTGAATGGCAAGATAAATGTCAATGTTATAGAAACATTGAGTAGACAGAGTGTATTTAACTTGACAAAGCTTACAGCTCTCAGCCACATAATGAAAACTAAATTTAGACTAGTCAGGAATTTTCTAGGCTTTTAGCAAAGCTGTGGAGGTGGATACAGTGATGCCATCTTTGGGGCAACATACATCACCCAGTTGGTGGGATATCACCTGCTCACAACTTGCAGATGGGCCTTTTCTCAGTGTTGTGGGCTCAATATTTTTCTCTGAAAACTATGTTGGAACACTAATCCCCAGTACCTCAGAATGTGACCATCTTTGGAAATAGGGTTGTTGCACATGGAATCAGGATGAAATTGAAATCCTTAGGGTAGGTCCTAATCTGATATGACTGGGGTCCTTATATAAAGGAGAAAGTTGGGCACAGAGACAGACAAGTGGACAGACAGGAAGAAGATGGCCATCCAGTAGGCCAGGAGAGAGGCCTAGAGCACATCCCTTCTTCCCAGGCCTCAAAAGGAGCTACCCCTGCCAATGCCTTGATTTTGGAGACAGAACTGCTCTCCCAGAACTGTGAGACAATACATTTCTGTTGCTTCAGTACCCCCATCTGTGGCACTTTGTCACAGCAGTTCCAGCTGGGCACAGAAAATAGCCACTCTGCCCAAGGGTTCCCAAGGGATGGTGGGTCGCATTGCCTGGTTGCTGCAAGGATGCTATCAAGATGGGACAAGATGCCAAGAATGCTGTAAGGATACTCTGAGGATACCATGGGATGCCACAAGAGTGTTGCAAGGATGCTTCAAGAGTGCCACAAGATGCTGCAAAAATGTCATAAGGGAACAAGAGGGCGATGGCATAGGTGAACTTGTGAGATTCTCTGAACGTGAGTTCCCAAAAAGACTCTTACTTCTCTTCCCCCATCCCCCAGCCCACCACCAGCTGCGCTGGTGCGAGGCCCAGGGACCTTGGTCCCACGCAGGGCCAGATATTGTGGCCCCCTGCTGCTGCTATTCCATTGCATACGTGGGAGTCTCAGGTCCCAGCCCCCTCCCAGCTCCCTCCCTGGCTACATCGTCTCCAGCCCAGCACCCGGCACCAAGCCGCCGGTCACTCAGGGAGGCTCTGGGTGCCTGCCCCTCAGAGACACTGGTCCCATTCCTGGCTGAAGTACCCTGTGGGGGGTCCAGGGCCACTCTCGCCACTCACTGCCTGTCCTTTGGAGCTTTGGAGTTCTGGAACTCCGGGCCCACCTTGGCTGAGGCACTCAGCGCGAGACCCCAAGCTGGGGGACCCAGACAAGCAGAGAAAAACAGATCTCATAAACTGCCTCTCCATTCTCCAGGCAGAGACTTTCATTGCCCTGCCCACCTATCAACAAACTTTACCTCAGTTCCTAAAGCAACGGTGCAAAACAGGAGACAAAGCCCCACCCCTACACTGCAATGAAAAACAAAGGGGAGAGGCTGGAATCGGAGATCAGAGAAGTGACTTTAGTCTGATTGCTTATTTTGACTTATGATTTTATCATTGTAACTCTTGGTTTTGATCACGTTTGTTGTTTGCCTTCTGACTTATACTGTTTCTTGATTTTATTGGCCTGTCTCTGTGTAGCTATCAGTACTCTTTAGGGAATCTTTCTTATGTGTCTTTCTTCACTTCTTCCCGGCCTTGTGTCTCTTTCTCACCTGATAGTTGGTATGTATATCTGTTTTCCCTCTCGCTTTTCTCTCTTTCTAACTCCCTATTGACTCCCCCTTCCTCCATTATTTTCCTATTTTTTACCCCCCTTTTTAATCTAGGGACAAAGACTACATATTGCTGAATGGGCAGATTGTAAGGCAGAGGGAAATAGGTTCCAGTGTGCTCATACACCTGTTCGTGAATGCTAGAACCAGCATATACAATCTGAACCACAGCTTCCCTCTCAATTAAAACTCAAAACTGCAAAAAGTACAGATTGTAGCCTATGCTCCAACCTGAAAAGTGAACAAAGCCAGAAGACCCTCATAAGGAAGAACAGGATATTGCCGAAGAGAAATAAAAGCAACCCCACCTT
Source organism: Cephalopachus bancanus (assembly GCA_027257055.1). Classification (NCBI taxonomy): domain Eukaryota; kingdom Metazoa; phylum Chordata; class Mammalia; order Primates; family Tarsiidae; genus Cephalopachus; species Cephalopachus bancanus. Next base: position 7,510,353 of record JAPVLO010000011.1, on the reverse strand, counting down.
CCCTCAAAAACAGAATTAAAGAAGGGGAGGGAAAGGGAGAGAGAGAGAGAAATCTACACAAATGAAGAAAAACCAAAAGAAGAGTATGGGTCTCTCCCAGACCCCTGGGAGGGCAGACACTGAGAAAACTGACTTTGGAATACAGACAATGAAGGGCCCTCAGAATGAAGGGTCTCAAACTACAAACGTAGATATCAAGACAACAATGGAGAGATTAAAAAGAATTGAGGAGAAACAAGAAGAAACTAGGAAGGAGCTGATATCTGAGATAACAGTAATAAAGAATACTGTGAATGAAATAAATAACAAACTGATAAGTATGGAAAACAGAATTACCCAAGCAGAAGAAAGAATCTCAGAGCTTGAGGATCAAAATATAGAAATAACCCAAACTCTTAAAAACACAGAAAATAAGCTAAAAAAGACTGAACAAAACCTTCAAGAGATGAGCGATTACCTCAAGAGGCCTAACATAAGAGTAATTGGACTTCCTGAGGCAGAAAGAGAGACAGAGACCATACTGGAACAAACTTTCCATGAGATCATTCAAGAGAACTCCCTTATTTAATCAGTGATGCAAAAATTCAAACACAACAGATTCAGAGAACCCTTGCAAGACAACAAATGAGAAGACCAACTCCTAGACACATAATAATTCGCCTAAACAAAGTAGGCATTAAAGAAAAAAATCCTAAAGGCAGCAAGAGAAAAAGGCCAGATCACTACCATGGAAGACCATTCAGAATAGCAGCAGATTTATCTACAGAAACCCTGGCAGGCTAGGAGAGCTTGAAACCCTACTTCAAAGTCCTAAAAGATAAACAATTTCAACGAAGAATAACCTACCCAACCAAGCTAAGCTTCATCAGCGAGGGAGAATTAAAATCTTTCCCAGATATCCAATCCCTAAGAACTTATGCTGCCACCAAACCATCTCTACATGAAACACTTAAGAAAGTACTAAACACAGAAGAAAAGGAAAAAAGAATAACGTTCTTCACAAGAGTACAGGGAAAAGAATAAAATATACATGAACCAACCCCAAAACCAAAAGAAAGACCAAAAAAAAAAAAAAAACCAAGTGGAAGAACAACAACTCTATAAGAACTCTATGATAGGGGCAAACTCTCACATTTCAATAATTAGCCTGAATGTGAATGGACTAAACACACCACTGAAAAGACATAGAATGGCAAAATGGATAAAATATCACCAGGCAACAATATACTGCCTTCAAGAGACCCATCTCACTAGAAAGGACATACACAGACTCAAAGTAAGAGGATAGGAAACAAATTTTCAGGCAAATGGAACACAAAAGAAAGGAGGAGTCGCAATCCTAATTTCAGACAAAATACCATTTAAGCTATCAAAAATTTAAAAAGATACAGAGGGCCACTACATAATGATAAAAGGTTCACTCCATCAACAAGAAATATCTATCCTAAACCTATATGCACCCAACATAGGTGTGCCAACTTTCATAAAGCAACTTCTAGGAAAACTAAAGAAAGATATTGACTCTAACACCATCATAACTGGGGACTTTAATACCCCACTCACAACCCTAGACAGATCATCAGGACAAAAAATCAGCAAGGAGATCAGGACCTCAATGAAACTCTGGACCAAATGGACTTAATTGATACCTACAGAACACTCCATCCAAAGACCACAGAATACACATTCTACTCATCACCGCATGGAACATATTCTAAGATCGGCCACATAATTGGACATAAATCAAGCATAAGCAAATTTAAAAGGACTGAAATTCTACCATGCAACTTCTCAGACCACAGTGGAATAAAAATAAACATGGACACCAACAAGATCCCCCCAAAACCCACAAAGACATGGACACTAAACAGCATGATGCTAAACAACTCCTGGGTCAATGATGAAATCAAAACAGAGATCAAAAGATACCTGGAAACAAATGAAAATGAAGAAACATCTTACCAAAATCTCTGGGATGCCTTGAAAGCTATAGTAAGAGGGGAATTTATATCTCTAAAAACACACATGAAGAAAATGGAAGGAACACAAATTAACAGCCTAACAAGCCACCTAAGGAAGCTGGAAAAGCAAGACCACAAAAACCCTAATTTCAGCAGAAGAATCCAGATCACCAAAATAAAAGCCCATATCCAGGACACAGAAGACAAAAAGATAATACAAAAAATCAATGAAACAAAAAGCTGGTTCTTTGAAAAGATAAACAAGATCGATGGTCCCCTAGCTAGATGGACCAAGAAAACACGAAAAAAACCAAATAAGCACAATCAGAAACACAAAAGATGAACTCACATCTGACCCTGAAGAAATACAAAAGATCATTAGAGACTACTACGTACACTTGTATGGAAACAAACTTGAAAACCTTAAGGAAATGGAGGACTTTCTGACATCACACAACCTACCTAGGCGGGAACAGGAAGAAATTGAGACCCTAAATAGACCAATAACAATCAAGGAAATCAACTATGTAATAAGAAAACTACCTACAAAAAAAAAGCCCTGGTCCAAATGGCTTTCCAGCAGAATTCTACAAGACATTTAAGGAGGAGCTGATACCAATCCTACTGAAGGTATTCCAGGAGAATGAAAAAGATGGAACTCTCCCCAAATCATTTTACGAAGCCAACATCACATTGATACCCAAGCCAGGTAAAGATCCAACAAAGAAAGAGAACTGCAGGCCAATATCTTTGATGAACATAGATGCTAAAATTCTCAACAAGATCCTAGCAAACCGGATTCAGCAATACATCTCAAAAATCATCCATCATGACCAAGTAGGCTTCATTCCTGGGATGCAAGGCTGGTTCAACATTCTTAAAACCATAAATGTAATGAAATACATCAACAGATGTCAAAACAAAAACCACATGATTATATTATTAGATGCAGAAAAAGCTTTTGATAAAATCCAGCACCCCTTCTTGATAAAAACCCTTGAACATCTAGGCATACGGGGAACATACCTCAAAATTGTAAAAGCCATCTATGAGAAACCCACAGCCAGCATACTCCTAAATGGACAAAAATTGGAACCATTTTCCCTGAAAACTGGAACAAGACAAGGATGCCCACTCTCACCCCTCCTGTTCAACATAGTATTGGAAGTCCTGGCTCAAGCAATCAGAGAAGAGAAGGCAATCAGGGGTATCCAAATAGGAAAAGAGGAAGTTAAGTTATCTCTCTTTGCAGATGATATGATTGTGTACCTTGAAAACCCAAGAGGATCTGTCAAAAACCTCCTTACACTGATAAAGGCCTTTGGCAAAGTCTCAGGATACAAAATAAATGTACAAAAGACATTCGCATTTCTCTACACCAATAATAAACAAACAGAACCCCAAATAAAAAACACAATTCCATTCACAATAGCCACAAAAAAAAATGAAATACCTTGGCATCTTCCTAACCAGAGACGTGAAAGACCTTTACAATGAAAACTACAAAACACTGCTCAAAGAAATCAAAGATGACACAAATAAGTGGAAAAATATCCCATGCTCATGGATTGAAGAATCAACATTGTGAAGATGTTCATCTTACTAAAGGCAATCTACAGATTCAATGCAATACCCATCAAATTACCAGCAACATTCTTCTCAGACCTAGAAAAAACAACACAGGAATTCATATGGAAACACAAACGTCCAAGAATAGCCAGAACAATCCTCAGCAAAAAAAAAAAGCAGGTGGTATCACATTACCAGACTTCAAACTTTACTATAAAGCTACAATCATCAAAATAGCTTGGTATTGGTATAGGAACAGGCATATAGATAAATGGAATAGAATTGAGATTCCAGAAGCAAAACCTCAATTTCTCAACCAACTCATCTTCAACAAAGCCTCCACGACCTACCACTGGGGAGAGGAGAACCTATTCGGTAAATGGTGCTGGAAAAACTGGCTGACCACGTGCAGAAGATTGAAACGGGACCCCTATCTATCCCCATGCACAAAGGTTAACTCTAAATGGGTCAGAGACCTAAATGTAGATCCTCAAACCATAAGAACCTTAGAAAATGAAGGACATACCCTAATGGAAATCAGAACTGGCATCCAATTCCTGAACAAAACCCGAAACCCACAGACCATAAGAGAGAAGACAGACAAGTGGACCTTATTAAACTGACAAGCTTCTGCAAAGCCAAAGAAACCATCAAGAGAGCAGGGAGACAGCCTACAGACTGGGAAAAAGTATTTGCCAACACCAGGTCTGACAAAGGCTTAACATCCTGAATCTAAAAGGAACTCAAATGTGCTGAAAAGAAAAAAACAAACAACCCCATTATAAAATGGGCAAAAGATATGAACAGACACTTCACAGAGGAAGACATCCAAGCAACCAACAGACACATGAAGAAATGTTCAACCTCACTAATCATCAGGGAGATGCAAATCAAAACCACACTGAGATACCACCTAACTCCGGTCAGAATGGCAATTATCAACAACTCAAAAAATAACAGCTGCTGGAGAGGGTGTGGCATAAAGGGAACACTTCTACACTGTTGGTGGGAGTGTAAAGTAGTGCAACCTCTGGGGAAAGCAGTGTGGCGATTCCTAAAAGCTCTAAATATCAACCTCCCATATGACCCCGCAATCCCCCTACTGGGAATATATCCTGAAGAACTCAAATCACTCTATAAAAAAGATACCCGTACATGTATGTTTATTGCAGCATTGTTCACAATAGCAAGAACCTGGAAGAAACCATGCTGCCCATCAAAAGAGGACTGGATGTAAAAAATGTGGTACATATACACGATGGAATACTACACAGCCATAAGAAAGAACAAAATCATGAATTTCGCAGCAACCTGGATGGAACTAGAGTCTATAATACTGAGTGACCTCTCACAGAAACAAAGATCCGATCTCACATGTTCTCACTCATATAATGGACCTTGAACATCCAATGTACTACTATAAAAAAATGACTGACAGTGCTGGGAAACTATGAGGGGGGGAGATGGGATTAACAGTAGCAAATATCTGTCTGGGGATGGGGAAACACCTCTTATCAACAGGGTGCCTGAATGAAACGTAATTGTATACCTAACCCTTAACTGTACCCCACAACATCATAATAAAAAATATTGATTAAAAAAAAATGTCATAAGGATGTCTTGAAGATGGCAGGATGCTGTGAGGATGTATGGATGCCGGGGATGCCACAAGGATACTGAGAGGATGCGTGGATGCCAAGGCCCCCACCTTAGTCTGTGACCAGGGTGAGGGACCATCTGGACTGGTACTCCCTACCCGACTTGCGAGCTGGCGTCTCCCTCCACCGGGTCATGCTGCCCTCGCCTCCTTCCAAGCTCACTCCCCAGAGGAGGTCACAGAACTGCAGACAACTCTCCCTCTAAGGCTGCCTCCTGGGGAAGCACTCTATGACAGCGGGGAAACTGTAGCTCCATCACTGTGGGTACTGGTCTCTGCCAGGAGTTGGTTTTATTAGATTTATGCAGACACAACTGCCCTGGAGCAAAATACAAAATAGTGGGTCTGCAGCCACACGAGGATGAGTCTCGAAGCCTCCTGGACTCTCTCCTGTGTCTGAGCCCTGCAGAGTTTGGCCAGTGGCTGGAGACCTAGACAGTCATCAGCGACTCAAGGAGCTGGGAGATGAAGGCCCGATATTTCTGGCAGCTCACAGGAAAGGAGGCGTCATGGTGAGATGGATGCTCCCTGTTGGTGGGGTTCTCTTAAGAGAAATGCGTACTACTGCTTTAACCTTTTACCAGGAGGCAGGTGGCACGTAACCCAAGCAAGGGGGAAAGTGGCTGGAAGGGGCCTCCTGGGAACCCCGGAACGTGTTCCCCCTATCCTGGCTGGACCAATACTCGGTGGAGGGACTCCCACAGCCCCTTGTTTTCCTGCACCAAGTTCAGCACCCTCAGGCTGCCGAGGGTCATGAAGCCATTGTTCCTTGTACTCACATGCTGCAGATCCAACCAGGGTCATGGGTCTTGGGGTGGCCGGAAGGATGCAGAAGGGACCAGCAGAGGGCAGTTGTCCTGGACTCAAGCTCAGAGACCAGTCTTCCCGCATCCGTCTTTCCACACTAGGTCCTCTTGAACCAAGCTCTCTGGTCCCATCATAGCAAGTTCTAAGACCAATGAAGAAGGAAGGAATTTTTGTACAAAGGGATGTGAAGCTGAGCATGATGGTGAGTGCCTGTAGTCCAAGCTATTTGGGAGGCTGAGGCAGGAGGATTGCTTGAGTCCAGGAGTTTGAGGCTGCGGTGAGTCAAGGTTATGCCACTGCACTCCAGCCTTGCCAACAGAGCAAGACTTTGCCAGAAAGAAGAAAGAAAAAGAGAGAGAGAGAGAGAGAGAGAGAGAGAGAGAGAGAGAGAGAGAGAGAGAGGAAAGAAGGGAGGGAGAGAAGGAGGAAGGGAGGAAAAAGAATGGCTACCATCATGATAATGATGATTTCGCAGGGTGATAGCATTTCACCTGGTCCTACCTTTCTTTTTAACTTTTAATTTTTTTATTTTAAAGATGTGGGGTACAATTCAGGGTTAGGTATACAAATGTTCATTACTCAGGTATCCTTGGTGAGGTGTGACCCCCTCCCCCAGCAGATTCCCATTGTTGCCAATTCTGCATCCCCCTCTCCTCCGGCCTGGCAGTTTCCTGCTACTGCCAATCTTTTGGTCCTACCTTTCAAAGCAATATTAATTGAAACTATCTTCCTATTTTTCCACAAAGACCATGAATCAATAATCATCAGAAAAGCAAAAGAAAAGTGTTTTTAATGTGGTAGAAAGGAAAGCATTCATGAAACTCTCTGGGCACACTCTGGTCACCTCACAAGGGCACCTGTTGGACACCTTAGTGCTGTTTCCCAGGTATGTAAGTTTTGCCACGGAAGCCTGCCTCACACTCGTGGAGAGGGCAGAATAGAGGGCCCAAGGGGGCTGAGATGAGAGTGCTGATCTGATGCGGCAGGGTCACTCACAGGCTGGAGGGACTAGTGCTGCAGAAACCGCTTCCAGATGGGAGGGACGCTTAGTGCCAGGTGGGAGGCAGAGCCTGACATTCCATACATCCCTGTGATTTGAAACCAGATGCCCTCCCCACCCCACAATGGCCATATTCAGCGAGTACCTTGTCCTTCGAGGGTACCAGTGTCCCCTGGAGTCCATGATCAGGTATTATGGCATCAGAGTCACCCAGAAAACACAACACAGCTGACCACCGAATGGAACAATGCTGTGCTTGCATAGAGAAGAGACAGAGCAAGACCAGCTTCAGTGGTGGGTGTCAATAACCCAGGGCCAGTGGCTTTCTCCCTTCCAGCAACTGATACGAGGCCATCACCCACCTTGTGCTGCAGGAGAAGGGACTGTCCTCTCCTTACAGAGGACAAGCACGTGAGGCAGTGAGGCTGGCCAGGTGCCAGGTTATGCGCATGCTTACACAGAACCAAGATGGGCACATTGACTCCCACAGGGAGAAGGATCCTCCACAAGGCAACAAGTCTAGCAAAGGCTGTGAGGACTCTTGGGAAGGCCGTGTCTTGGGCCAGAAGCCAGTTCTTACGTGGCCGAGCAGGAAGGCCTGTGTCCATGAGACTGCCTTTCCCAACAAGGTGTAAGTCACTTCAACCCAGTACAACCCCACCCTGCCCACCAGAACCGCACATACCGTGGCCCTGTAAAGACCCCTCACAGCAGACTGTGCACCTTGGTCTGGTCCCCAAGCAGAGTGGCTGGTGGATGCTTAGTGGCTGGTGGGCTGAGCCACAAGAACAGGTCCACTGGGAATCAGTTAGAGGTGAGTGGTAGCCCTGCCCAGACCCTCAGGTGGAGAGGAGATTGTATCTGTCCATTTTGCTTTGCTTTAAGAGAATCCCAGAGGCTGGGCAGTTTAGAAACAAAAAGGGTTCATCTGGCTCACGGTTTTGCATGGCACTGGCATCTGCTCGGTTTCTGGTGAGGCCTCAGGAAGCTTTCACTCTTACTTATGGAGGAGGGCACAAGGAGCCAGTGTGTCTGTGGCCAAAACAGAACCAAGAGAGAGGGAAGGAGGTGTCCGAATCTTTTAAACAATCAGTTATCCCGTGAATGAACAGGGTGAGAACTCACTCGTCACCATGGGGAGGACACCCAGCCATTCATGAAGTATCCAAACACCTCCCACTAGGCCCCACCCCCAGCACTGGGCATCACACTTCAACATGAGGCTTGGAGGTGACAAATATCTAAATTATATCAGAGAGGCAGACAAAGCTGGGGGCTCTGGGCTGCCCGGGAAGGAGCTGCCTGATTAAAGGCATCAAATATCTGAAATTGGGTAGGAGCATCTCAGGTTCTGGTGGAGAGGGCCAGAAACTGACCGAGGCCCCACCCACCCCATGCAGTTCTGACTGGCTCTTGTCACACCTGCCCTCTTCCTTCTCCCAGCCTCCAGATGCTGGGGGCCTCTGAATACTGCTCCACAGGTGGGGGGACCCAGCCATCCACTGAAAGCCTTCTTCGAGGAAGCCTTTGCAAACCTGCCTGTGTGAGCCTCCTAGCAACTGGCTCTGGCCCTGGCTTTGCAACCCCCGATGGGACTAACCCCTGCCCATGCTGACCTCTCTACAGTCAACCGTGGCTTGAACTCCCATGTGGTCTCCATCATGGTGGGAAGCATACCCTGCTAACTTCCTCTAAGTGCCAGCAGGGCTGGAAGCAGAGGAGGCTGGGTTCCTCAAGCCACAGTCTAGCTAGAAGAAGGGAATAAAAAGGACATCGGGAAGCCTCCCCAGTGGGTCCTTCTACACTGACATTTTGCTACCACTGAGAATGTGGTTATCAGTGGTAGGAGGGTATCTCTGAAGTCTGGTGAGTCCAGATAGCCAATCACAGGCAGGGCAGGAGAAAGACATCCCCAACATGTCCACTCTGGCTGGGGTTGGGCCAGCCTCAGCTGTCTGATGCTGGTAGACAAAGAACAAGTCAGCTCTGACACCAAGGAGATGCAGGATAAAATGAAATGATGAATTGCGGATGCCAGTGCAAAATCCAGTAGGAGGGACCATTGATCAAATTTCCCACACAATATATAATGGGAAAGTTTTCGGCTGGCTGATGGGGAAATCGAAAACTTAACCAAGGGTTTAGATGAAATTCCAGTATGAAATGTTCATTTAGTAACCCATACAAGTGATTGAATGGACTTATCTTACCCAAGTGGCATTCCTTCACAGTGGTGATGGCTCATAGATTATCCATCGCATTTCCTGGTGCTTGTTGACATGTCATTTAGTATAGCACAACCTCCTTCCTAAGAAGCTGAATCTGATGTAAGCATCCACAGTGTTTTAAATTTCACAACACACAGAATCCAGAGAAAAATCCTGAAAACAATGGCAATCGCAGAAGTCCCTGACCTTGCTGGATGATCCCACCCAACCTGCTACAGGATTCCAGACCTGGATCCATTCATTTCTTGCCAACAGACTAGCAAGTACACACCTGAGCTGTTGCACTTCATGTTTTGGGGACAGCTGATGTCACCATATAGGAGTTTTCTCACCTGGGAGACCAGTAGAGCCATCTCAGCCACCTTCCACACTGACTTCACAGCACGAAGCCACCATGCCGGCCAGGTTTGTTAATGTCTTCTCCCGGCGGTATGACTTTTGGTCTTTTATCATGTATGATTTCCACCTGAGAACACAAAGATGTAACTCTCTGTTGTGCCTAAATCCCAATCTCAGAGATAAACCAGAATATTGTAAAACTGTGAAATATTAAGCAGAACGTGGCATTCTACAATGTAGTCAACTAAGGCCTGGTGAAGCTGTGCCACATACTTCAAGTTCCTGGAAGTTTCTGGTCTGGAGATTAGATCTCTGGACTTTCAATCCCATGCTCATTCTATAACTGGCCAACAGATTCATTTCTACAAGCCTCACATTCTTACACTGCTTAACTCTCCTTAGTGTGTGATGGTGTCCAGGACTGCACAAAGTCCATTAAATGGAGGTAGTCATTGCCCTTATGCACTCAAAACCTTCTGCATACAACAGCTGTGTAAGGGGGAAAAATGTATAATCACTATTTTTTCAGATCACTTAAGTCTGCATGCTACTGGCTCTGGAAAACTTTGAGCCCCATAAAAGGTGGTTCCTCATTGCCCCAATTCCCTTTGGGTCTAGGGTTCCCCTGAGCCTGTACGTATGTTTGCCACAGGCACTCACAGGACAGTGCCAGCCACCCCCACCATGACCTCTCCCACCTCTTCTTTCCTGAGGCCTCGACCACAAGGCCTCCACATCCCTGAGCCCGTGTCCTGAAACCCAGCTATGGCTTGTGGGGCCAAGCTAGATGGCCACTGAGCCACTCCTGTCTCTTCCCATCTCAGCGGGACCCAGGATCCACCATGAAAAGCTCCCCACCGATGCTGAGTGTCACAAGGACTTCTGGAGTCAGGGAAGAGCTGACACCACCCACCAACCAGGGGTGCTGCCTTTCCACTCAATGGGTGCTGACCATACTCTGCTTTTTGCTCCGAGCACTAAAGCAACCCTGCTTGTCAGGGACAGCATCTATGCAGGCTGCCCGACAAAGAAACACAGACTAGGGGGCTAACAACAGAACTCCATGATCTCACGGCTCTGGAGTACAGGAGTCTGAGATCAGGAAGTGGGCAGGGCCATTTCTTCTTTGGGCTCTGGTAGATCATCTGACCAGGCCTCTCTCCTTGCTTCTGATGGCTGCTGACCCTCTCTGGTGTTCCTCGAGGGGTTTATAGATGCCTTACCCTGATCTCTACCTTCAACTTTGCATGGCCTTCTTCCCATGTGCATGCTCTCTCTGTGTACAAATTTGCCTTTTTTGTAAGAGCACCAGTCATATGGATTAAGGCTCACCCTAAAAAATTACGGTAATCCTAACTGGATTACCTCTGTGAAGATGCTATCTCCGAATAAGGTCACATTCTGAAGGTTGACGGGTTAGGACTCCAACTTTATATTTTGTGAGGGGAGACACAATCCAAGCCATGACAGCTGGTGTTGGGGTGAATTTAGTGAAGCCCCAGGGCAAGATGTCAGGAGGCCCCCACCCTCAAGGTCATACAAGCACAGCATCGACCATGACATGGAAGAGATCTCCTTACATTTTATGCCCTAAGCACACCCTCTCAGCTCAGCCCTGTGGCTCATTTTTTAAAAAGTGAGTTCTTACTCACAAAACACTCCCACCCTCTTTGGACCCAGTCCATGAGGATCCAGGCCTGGAACTTGTTGGAGTGACCAAACTCTGCTGTACTCAGGGTCTTTCCATCCCCAAGGGACTGAGGTCTTCCTCCTGGAGGCCACTAAACTGCCAAATCTCTCCTGCCCCAAGCTGTGGTCTCTCTGGAGAATCTGGTGGCCCCTGAGTAACCCCCGACAGTCACCCAACCAGCCAGAGCCAGTCTCACAGACATAACTGAGACCAGCTCTGGGCAGCTTGGTCCTCAACCAGTCCCTGTTGATCTGGAGAGAAGTAAAGTCAGGCAAGGCTGAGATGAGGGATGGGGCATCCAAAGGCACCCAAATCACCCAATCTGGTGAAAGGAGGTGGGTTCTAGGCTCTAGGGAGAAGACCAGCACCAAAAACAGTCTTCGTGGCAACATTTCATAATCTATGTGGCAAAGAGGAGAAAGATGATGGAGGACAAAGAGCAATGAAATATTTCAGCTGAGGTTTTCCCGAGAAACAACTACAGGGCACGACCCCAGAACACACGTGAGAAGCAAGATTATCTCCAACATTCTATTTAGGGCTCCCTGAGGATCTTGACCTTGATGGACACAAACAGGTATCTTTGCTACACAGATATGGTCAAGAGCAAAGGCTCTGGAGTCACATGACCTTCCCAACTCCAGCTCTGCCAGTTCCTCATCGTGTGGTCTTGTCCATGTTCCTTCACTTCTTGGTGTCTTTTTATCTGTAAACTCCAGACAATAATAGTTCCTATGTCACTGGTGTATTGTGAGGCTCAAGTCCGGGAATGTGTATGAATGCCTTAGAACAACATCTGCCACATGGAAATACACAATAGCTCACAGCTATGTTTATTGCAATTAAAAATAATTAACTGGGAGTGCATTAGGCTGAGATGGCTTCAGCACCTTGAGTGCTGACATAAGCAAACCAAAGCCCAAGTCACAGTGAATGGGCATCGCCAAGGAAAACGAAATTGAGTTTAGCCAGTCAGAAACTGTCTCTAACTAGAGACTTGGCTTATCTGAAACTGCCAACTGTATCTCTAATAGGAACTTTCCACTTTAACCAATGGATTATATTTTTTTACCTTGCTTTCTTGAACAGCTTGTGACAATGTTCCTTCTTGTGCCCCTCCGTGGAGCCTTGAACCTCTCCCTTGTTATTTGACACTGCCCAATTCATAAATTGCTGAATGCTCAAATAAATGGACTAAAATTCTAATATGCCTAAGTTTTTCCTTTTACCATTGTCCTTTAGAACTCAAATAATTTAAAACAAAATTTTAAAATTTTCTTTGTTTTATTGGCAAGTACTCTACAGCTTACATCCAAACCCTTTTGGAAAAAAGATTCACACCGGGCAACCTGAAGGGACATAGCAATAGAGCTGTGAGACCACCTCTGTGAAACTTGAACTGAGCAAAGTCCAGGACAAGGCTCTAGGCTCTCAGAACTTGACCATCCCTTTGATGTGGCTCGACTGATGACCTGTGCATGGCAAGAGTCAGCCTGGAAAGCACAGTTCTGCTTGCCCCTGTGAACAGGGGAGTTGACGTCTCTTCCAGCCCATTCAAATCCCCATTTTGTTCCCCTCCATCCATTCATCTGGGTTGTTTTTCCTTAATGCAGATCTGCCAATGAAGAACTTCTCATGAGAATGCCATAAGGATTTATTACTTTGTTCTGAGTTTTGCATCGCTTTTCTTTTTCTCATGAAGGTTCAAGAAATCTTTGGAGCACTGTTTTCTTTTATCTCTTTAATTCAACTCGCTCCAGTTCAATCTGTTATAAAGAGAGAGTTATAGCCCTGGATTCCACTTTTGGTTTTACCAGTCTCGCGGGGCAAACAGATGAGCTCTTTGTTCAAAGTATTTTGAAGAAAGCAGTTTTTTAATCTACCTTGAGTTTGCATCTGCATTGCTGCCAACCGTAGGCTCCACGGTATTCCTGGAGAAGGCCTTCGTGGGACATGCTTAGAAGTGTGAATTACACTGCATAGAAAAGAACTATGTTCATATAAAGAAATACAAATAGTGGAAGACCTTTTTGAGATGGGCTGAAAAAAAAAGACAGATTAAAGAAGGGCATGCTGAGTCAGGGAGGAGGTTGAAGAGCCAGGCAGAGCAGGTAAAGAGAGGTCTTGGGTGTGACTGAGTCACATTCATGAGAGCACACATGAGAGGGCAGCTCCTGAGACCGTTCCTAGCAGCAAGAATGCTCCTCGTGTCCCTGAGCCTCCGGAATCACCGAAAAGTATGCCCAGGGAAAAAGAGCTTCCTATCAGTCTGCTCAGGCTGCCAAAACACAACACCACAGACTAGGTGCTCCCAACAAGCAACAGAAATTTATTTTTTCCCAGTTCTGAAGACTGGAAGTCTGAGATCTGGGTGACAGCACGGTGGGTTTACAGAAGGGCGATCTTCCTGTCTTGTAGACAGCTGCCTTCCCATGATCTCTTTCATGGGGAGAAAGAGAGAGAGAGGGAGATCTCTTCTTTACTGGCCACCAATCCTATCAGATTAGAGCCCCACCTTTATTCTTATGAACTTGCTAAAAATTCATTAACTCTTAAAGGTCCTATCTCCAAATACTACCATGTTGAAGGTTAGGGTATTAACATGTATTTGGGGGAACATATTTCAGCCCATAGCTTGCTTTCAAAAAAGGGGGAGATTCAGTGGCTCATGCCTATAATCCCAGCACTTTGGGAGGCTGAGGTGAGAGGATTGCCTGAGCCCCCGGGTTCGACACCAGCCTGGGCAACTTGGAGAGACCTCATTTCTATAACAAATCAAAAGAAGTAGGTATGGTGGCGTGTGCCTGTAGTTCCAGCTACTTGGAAGGCTGAGATGGAAGGATCACAGGAGCACAGCAGGTCAAGGCTGCAGTGGCCATGAGCGTGCCACTGCACTCCAGCCTGGGCAACAGTGAGACTCCAACTAAAAAGAGAAAAAAGAAGAGAAGATTAAAGAAAGAAAGATGAATTTATTGTGTATATTCTAATAAGTGTTGAGTGCTAGTAAGTAATTAGATGTTAATAGAAATATTTCTGTCTCTATCCATTTGCTTGAAAGAAAGTTATAAAAAATAAATGTCACATAAATACCCTCTCTATCTTATGAAACACCATTTCCTGGACATTGAAGAGGAAAGATAAGAGTTCCAGTAGGATACGTGTTCATAGCTTTGGCTGGGACTCTGAGTTCTGAGATATATTAAAAGTTTTAGAACATGATTTTAAACATGGAAATGCTGTAACTGCAGCTCACGTGGTTTTGGCCAGGGGCATGCCGCCTGGAGTTGCTATGCATTTCCTTCCCACATTGTTGGCTCTGCCAGCCTGCTGATGGGAGAGGAGCCCTCTCTTGTTCTTCCCAAACAGATATGAAATTTCTACCCTGTGCCCGGAGCCAGGACTTAGGTGTGAACACCCAGGGCCAATCTTGGGAACCAAAGCAATTCTTCCAGAAAACAGAACAACACTGCCAAGTGCTTGGTGATCCGTGGGAGTTTGTCCTCACTACGTAAATTGCTTTGACAAAAGCACGGAGCCTCCACTAGGCAACGTGTCTTGTGATCACATGGCTCTCCATGGCTTTCCACAGCTCCCTGCCCCCAGACCCGCACCAATCACGTCTGTTTTGGCTTCACCCCATTTCTTATTTCAGGAACAAGCACGGCATTTCGCTCCGTGTTGACTATAATTAAAGACACCACAGAGAGTCTCCTGGGTTTTGGGCACAGGCAGGAGCCAGAACACCTGCCGGGCTCTCTGCGGCTGGCAGCTCTCAGGAGGTGGCTCTGTTTTGTTTATCTTAGCGTCCTCTGCAGGGCTCCCAGACTCCTTCAATGGAAGGATGTTCTTTTCAGAAGCTTTCCGGTGAGAAGAATTGCTCAGAGTACTTTGCTTTACAGAATATTTGACTGGCTTTCTCTATCACTCTAGGTTCCTAATGGCAGGCGCTTCTGGGTAGGTGTTTATCATTTCCTACCCTTTACAAGCAAGATTTTAATGAGGCCAATCAGATCTAAGTGCATTTTGCATCATAATTATGATTGTCATACTAAAGACAGTCATGATTTACTTTTTTGTTGGACAAATATCTATGGATTGCTGTAACTGTTGGTACATGTTACATTAAGTGATGGTTTGTTTTCTTCTGGGCTGAATCACAATGTATCATTTGTCCCCACAATGTTTTATCTATTTATTAAAATTCCATTTGTTTATGTCCAGAAATTGGCTAGGCAATTCAACAAATATATTTACAGTATGTCCCCTACATACGAACCTTCAAGTCGTGAACTTTCAAAGAGACAAACATGCATTCACATGTCCAATCATGTAAGTTAGTTCACATGTCTGACATACATTGTCAGATGATGCATGCACCCTCTACAGGTAGTTGTACTTTTGTGTACTTTGCTGTACAGTATTGTATAGAGTATAGTGTTTGTGTGTGTTTGTTTTTTATGTATTATTTCTGTGAAAAGTATTACAAACCTGTTGTAGTACAGTACTACATAGCCAGTTGTGTTAGCTGGGGACCTGGGCTAATTTTGTTGGACTTGCAAACAAATTGGACTTACGGACAACTTCTTGGAATGGAGCTCGTTTATATGCTGGAGACTTACTGTATTCAATTGATAAAGTTCTCTTCTAACATCTTGCATATGCACACTAAAGGAACACTCCCACTTTCTCATTCTTCTGCGCTGCTTTTGCTGTCATTTCCTTTATCATTTTTAGTGTTTGGTATTGTCATCCAAGGATGTTCTGTCATGGACTTTGGTTGTAAATTCCTTCCAGCATTTATCCTCCAGGAAGAATGACCACAAAAGCCTCAATGAAAAATTTTGTTGGGAGATTTTTCTACTATGAGTAAATATTCTGGGTCCAGCACAAACTATCCTTGTTCACAGTTGATTATGGTACAGCATTATTATACTAACTCCCTATCCCCAGGAAGGAAAGATGGGATGGAGATTATTAAATGCACACATTAACCACTTTAAAACAATTCTAATCCACTCACTAAAAGCTAGTTGAATAAAGACTCCACGTGGGACAGAAGTTTTGAAATTATTTTCTGAACTTTCCTTCCTGGGTGTTACATTTCAAAGTATTTCTAAATAGTCTTTTCTAACTCAAACACAATTTCTTAGATTAATGCAGCTAATTTCTGTACTTCAAGTTAAATATTTTGCATAAATAATAACTGGCATATGTTTTAAAAAGCAAAAATGGAGAAAATATTATGATGCTGACTTTGTCTGTTTCCACAGAGCCAGCCTTCATTCATTCTCATTCATTAATTCATTAGGCCTCTTGATCTAAGCCACCTGCACTTGTGTGCAAATGCATATTTCCAAACTAGATGCTTCTGCACGTTCATCTTGCATGTAATTTTTTTTATTTAGTAAAATGAATGGACACTAAATTATGTTAAAAATAAATAACATGTGATTGATACCGAACGTCAACAACAGAATCCCTGGTTGTTATTATTTTTTTAAGTAACTGCATGAGTCATGATTCTCTAGAAAAACAGAACAAGGATGTATCAGAGGTACAGCTAGATGTGCACCTAGCTATGTGGACCTATCTAGACCAATAGGCAGACACATGGACATATTCTGGTTCTGAATTGTGTGTGTATGTGTGGTGTGTGTGTGTGTGTGTGAGAGAGAGAGAGAGAGACAGAGACAAACAGAGAGGGAGACACAGGGAGAGGGAGAGAGAGAGAAAGAGTGGGAATCAGGAGAGAGTAAGAGAGAGAAAGAAAGGAGAGAGGGAGATAGTAAGTGAAAGAGAGAAAGAAAGGAGCGAGAGAGAAAAAGGAGAGAGAGAAAGAAAGACAGAGACAGAGAGATTGACTGATTTTAGCAAACAGTTTACCCCATTTTGGGAACTGATAAGTCCAAATTCTTCAGAGTGAGCATGTAGACTGGCTACCCAAGGAAGAATAGCAGCTAAGTCCAAAGGTCATCTACTGAAAAAAATTGTCTCTTCTTCCTGGGTAGGTCAGTCTTTTACTAATAAAGCCTTCGACTGGTTGGATGAGGACCACCACATTATGAAGGTTGATTGATCTCCTCAAACTCTATTGATTTAAATGTCAATCTCATATTTTTTTTTAAAAAGACATTCATAGCAACACCTGGACTCATGTTTGACCCACTACCTGCATGCACCAGCCTAGCCAAGTTGATTCATAAAACGAACCTTTCAGCAGCCTAGCGGGTGACTGCTCTCATTCCATGACTTGTTTTGAATGCTGGGTTTCTTTCTAAGTGACTTCCTGAGGACGCTATCCCATGTCTGTCCCGTGATGTTTTGCTAAACATCCAGCCTCACTGGAACCCTGTGCTTGTTCACTGTAGAAAGTGTCCTGGCTGCAGGAACAGTCGTGACTCAGATGTCAGGCTGGCAGTGCTTGTGAATGGGGTCTAATCTCAAAGAAGGGGTGATGCAGACATTTCTCAGGCACCAATGGCATCCGCATCCCATTGTCATCAATGTTTCATGAATGTTCTCAGACAGCGTGCTAAGGATGACATCCCCATACACTGCCTGCCTGGGGTAACCTGGAGCCTGTTCATGACCCCCACACCCACCAGGCACTGCAGGCTGACAGGCCATTGCTGCAGGAGCACCAGTGTTCCATCCGTGGACCACTGGCAGGAACAGCACCTGACTCCTTCATCTCTGTCCCCACTGCCTGTCTCATGGGCAGTACCAGCATCAATGTCATCAATGCATACTGATGAATGGATGAATTAATGAATGGACCAAAAGCATTTGGTCATGAAAACTATAGGATTTCCCACTGCTCCTTCTTCAGTCGTTAAAATGATGTTCCAGACGCTCATTGAAGAACCCAAATCCTATACTCCACAAACTTTTTTCAGATCTTCTAACTCCAGCCATTTTAGTGAAACATTCAGAGAGACACCAAGCCGGCATCAGAACTTACTAATAGAGAACAATTGTGAGGTAAGAGCAGGCGACTGAATGGCTACTATGAAGACAATTACACAAACGTTTGGGGAAATCAGTTGTGCGATGGTTACTCTGCATCCCCTCCCCCACCGCAGAGCCCTCCTCTGTCCAACTTTGCCCAGCCCTGTGCCCAGAGGGGCTAATTCCTTGGACTGAATCATCAAGGATGCTTTGCCCTCTGGCTTGAGGTTGGGTCAGCCAGGGAAGTCACTGACAAATTGGAGACTAGGAAGAGAGGAAGGTCAAGGCATTTTGTCTCCACTTTCTTTCGGCTCCTGCACCACGGTTCTGCTAGCGAGTGTCCTGCTTTCCCCTCTGTTACCACCACCCCTCCTGCAGTCCCAGCCAAAACTGAAATGAAGCAATGGCTAAAAACTGCTCCAGTGGGTGTTCCTCCCTAGGGTCTTAACAGCACTTGCTGGTTTGCTGGCTCTCTCTCTCATTTCTTAAGAGTCAACTTCTTGTTCTGTTGCTTGGCCTGGAGTACAGGGACACAATCATAGCTCACTGTAGCCTCAAACTCCTGGGTTCAAGCAATGGTCCTGCCTCAACCTCTCGAGTAAGTAGGACTATAGGTGTGAGCCACCATAATCAGCTAATTTTTTATATTTTAAATTTTGTAGAGATGGGGGTCTTGCTATGTTGCCCAGGCTGGTCTCAAACTCCTGAACTCAAGTGGTTCTTCTACTTTGACCTCCCAAAATGCTGGGATTACAGACATGAGCCACTATGCCAGGCTGCTGGTTCTCTTAACCTTGACTACACCTCTATGATCTGTTTCCTAAAGGATCATGATGGATGCAGATTCCTGTGTCTCCCTGTATTTCTAAATGAACTCAAGATTTAAATACAAAAGTTTAGGCCATATAAACACTAAAATAAACTATAGGTCACTTGACGTCCTGGGCTCAGGTGAGCCTTCTACCTCAGCCTCCCAAGTAACTGGGACTATAGGCACATGCCACCATACCTGGTTAATTTTTTTATTTTTATTTTTTGGTAGGGATGGAGTCTTGTCATGTTGTCTAGGCTGGTCTCAAACTCGTGGGTTCAAGCAGTCCCTCTGCCTCAGCCTCCCAAAGTGCCAGGATTACAGGCATGCACCACCATGCTCAGCCTGACACTTTTGCCTTTTAACCCAACCTCTGCTTCCTATCTCTCCCCATTCTTAATTCCTGGCAGAATTTAGTTTTGTTCAGGAATGCATTTTGCCAAGTGTTTCTGTAGAGATGGGGTGAACCCAACCCTTGGGCCTAGAGACTAATGTGTCTACACGTGGTGATCTGTTCCCCCAGCCAGTCTTTTGTTTTGATATGTTCATGGATCTGACCAGGGAGAACTGTTGGAAAACCTGCCCTCTCTCCACCCACAGTGTTAGAGTCCTCCTTACCCCTTTGATCAAGCCATTGGACATTCACTCATTCATTCACCCACTCAATTATTGATGCAATTTGTACATAAGTTGAATAGTGTCAATAAAGGCTTCAGTGTCTGCATCCAAGACAATATTTAGTCATAACTCCAAGGACCAGACGTAAGTTGAGACAGATTTTCTCCACCAGTGAAGATCTATCCTTCAAAGAAAAGCAGCCCAGATAAAACACCAGTGAAAATCCCCACATCTCTCTTGCTGTGGTCATCTGGGCCAGAGGCTGCTCAAAATTATTTAACAAGATCAAAACATAAAGAAAGGAGAAAACAAAAACAAAGGGAAGCAAGGATTCTCGGGGCTTCATGATGTCTGTTTAATCTGACAAGAAGAAAGAAGAAGGAAAAAAAGAGACACTTTCTATTATTTATTAGCACCCCTCGGGCAGCTAAATCAAAGGCTCAGCTTGGCTTCCTTTAACAAGAGCAGGTGTGTTAGCAGCCAACTTTCTGACCCACAAAAAGGGATGCGGCCACGTGACTGTCAAAGAAGCCTTCGCTTGTGGTCAGCACAGAAGCCTTGGGAATGTCATGTTTTTTCCTCATCAGTGGAAATACGCAGTTCAGTCTATGCAGATCATCCCCAGCTTTCCAGCAATAGAAACAAGCAAGACAGAGATCTTAGTGTCTTGTGGATGTCAGATGAGGGCAACTCCCACTCACCTTCTGGCCCATGGGGGGAGATGACATCTGTAAACAGCACATTCAGTGTCCCTCAGGAAGAAAATAGAGGCCACTGGATTCTTTTTCTTAGATCTGGATGTCAGCATCATCCCTACACATGCCTCATCCTACCTTTCTTCAGGCCTACTTCTAAGGGTGAGACCTTGCCACCCCTCACCACTGCCTCTCCTTCCTTCTGATCACTGTCATCCCAATTCAAACAAACTCCTAAGAGTACAGGCTCCAGAGCCAGATTTTATGAGGTTGAGATTGTTATTCTTTCTTTAAACAGAAGAGGAAATTGAGGCACAGAGAGAGGTCGTGTAACTCCCTGAAGATCATACAGGTTTTTACTGTATTTGCAAGAAACTAATAGTTACAAGACATTGCTGCTGCCAGTTTTTATCCACCATGATCCACTTGAATCATATCTTTTCTGCTCAAAGAGGAAAAAAAATGCCCTTTGTTTTTCTGTGATGCTGAATTAATTTCCTAGTTTCTTAGTTTCCACAAAACTGGTGGCTTAAAGCAAAATGAATATATTCTCTCACAGTCGTGGAAGTCAGAAGTTCAAAAATCAAGGTATCTGCAGGGTTAAACTCTCTCCAAAGCTCTTGGAGAGAATTCGTTCCTTGCCTCTTCTGTCTTCTGGTGGTTTCTGGCAATTCTTGGCATTTCTTGGCTTGTAGGTGCATAACGCCAATCTCTACCTTTGTCTTCAAATGGGCTTCTTCTCTGCCTCTCTGTGTGCCCTCTCTTGCTCTTATGGTGGCATCAGTTATTGGATTTAGGGCCCACCCTAAATCCAAGATGCTTTTATTTAAAGATCTCTATCTTATTTACATCTGCAAAGACCCTAATTCCAAATAAGCTCACATTCTACCTCTGTGTGGACATGAATTTTGGGGGGACACTATTCAACTCACTACAAGTGCTTATGGCTAAAAGAGAAATTTCACATTCATTCTATGTGCCCTATAACACCAAGCTCAATCACAGAGACATACCATTTCCTTGAAACCATGCCCACTTTTGGGGGGGGACCTTCTCCAACCCATTTTCATATTTACTTGCACCCTTGTCTAACTCACCATTAGATTATGCACACTGGCAGTGCCTCAGAGGGACTACAAGGTCTTCTTCGGCTTTTCAGACATGTGTGGGCCCCTCAAACCACACATTGAGCTGAATTTTATATAAGTGGTTGTGTATCTTGATATAATTTATAGAATTCTCCCTTGAGTTAAGAATCAAATTATGGTTGTTGAAAATAATGGAGAGTGGAGGGCATAATGGAAGTCTGTCAGCTTGTCTATCAGCCTATCTCTCTCTATCTATCATCATCATCATCATCATCATCATCTTCTTGTCTCTCTATCTATCCATACATATATACATTGATGAATTTCAGTTATCCACTGCTTATCCTTCTGTGCAAAGAGTAGATGCATTATTTTGTAGAAGAAAAACATAAACTTTGTGAGAGCAGGGATTTCTGTTTATAACAGTGCCTGGAACACAGGAATTTCTCAGTAAATATTGTTGAATGAATATGATATCTCCGATTTGTACATTTCCTAGACCTTTCTTTGGTACCCACTCTCGCCAAACCTCATACACACAAATTGAATGTCTACTAAAATTTAGATTTAAAAAATGCCCTAAATGTGAATAAAAATAATAACTTTATATGAAGGTTAGTTTATAAATTATCATAGTACTCTATGATAATTTATAAAAGCACCTTTAGGTGGAAGATGTAAAGCTCAAAGTGATCATTTGTTAATTTAAGAAATTATTCTAAAAGAAGCAAACACAATCAAGAATATTATTCATTTGGAAGAATTCCTTTGAGAGTAGATTGGCTTCAGATGACACTATTTAATTTTATGTAAAACAGACTGAAAGAAATAAGTAAACTCATTCTGTTTATTTTGTTTTTGACATTCAGTTGAGAACAAAACGGGACTCTGACTAGCAATTAAAATCTGAGAGTGGGAATGGAACTCAATAATGCATTGTTTTAAAAGCACTAACAAGGCGAGGGCCCCATAGTTCCAGGGTTAGAGCACTGGTCTTGTAAAAACTACTAACGCTACTAACCTGCAGTGTTCCTGAAAAATATGTGAAGATTGCACGGTCAGAGCTGCCAGTTTTTCAAACCATGATTCCTACTTTTTAAGGAACCACCACTTCTACCTGCTGTGAGTTTTATGAATTTTGTGATCCTCCGATCTCTTCTTAGAAAAGTAGACATCATTATCTGATGGAGGGCCAAAGTCACATTCTGTTCGTTGTCTGCCACCATTGCCTTACATGCTGCCTATAACCTGGCTACCCTTTGAAACAATTTTTTTTTTTGCTCAAAGCCAGATTAAAATAATTTTATTTTTAGAATATTTTAAATGTAGCTATTACCACCTGTTTCATGAGATTTGGGTAAAGCTATGGCCATATCGCTCTTCAAATAAGTTTTCTATGTCTCTAAGAGCAAGCTCATCTAGGAGTTGAGCATTTCCTTCTCTTAAGGCATCCTTTCCTCATCTACAATTTGTCCAGGAAAACTGGGGTTCTCACAGTCCAAAGGGGGTGGACCCGCTGGCGGTCAGGAGGAAAACTGTTTGGTCCACTAGGGACCCCAAAGAAAGTAAGCTCTTCTCTTACATCTTCTTAGGGGATCCTCATGTATTCTCAGCAGGTCTGGGCCCAACTCTCTATTCTATCCCTCGGGCTCCACTATTTCCTCCAAAGTAGACATCACCACCGTCTCTTCTGTGTAGATGTATCTCTTGTCTTCTTCAGTCAAATTTAAACTCCTGTCTCCAGAGCCTAGAGCAGGAGCTGGCATGTGAGAAGAACTCAGTAAGTACCTGTTCAATGAGCGAATGAATGAACAGCAAGCAGGTCTGCATGACCCAAGGGAGGAAGTAGGTGGATGAGTAGGTGGGTGAGGTCAGTGGCAGGACTCAGCTTACTTTACCCTGGAGTTCACAGCAGTACATCTGGATTTTATTCAGAAGGTAATGAGAAAGCATTGGAGAACTTGAGCACGTGAGTAACCAATATGATCACATTTTTAAATAAAGGTTACCTAAAGTCTTATGAAAGGGGATCACCAGAGGATATGGGTGGAAGCAAGCAGACAGGTAGGGAGATCATGAGAGATGATGCTGGTGAGTCACTTCAGAGCAGATGTGATGGAAATAAGAAGATGGGTCCAGATTGGTACAGTTATCCCTTGGGATCTATGGGCGATTGGTCCTTCCATGGATACCAACATCCTTGTATACTCAAGTCCCTTATTTTAAAGAAGTGGTGTAGTATTTACACATTACCTAGTTACATCCTTCCATATGTTTTAAATCATCCCCAGATTACTTATAATACCTAATACAATGTAAACTGTATGAAAATAGTTGATATTCTGTATTATTTGGGGAATAATTGCAAAGAAAGTCTATATATGTTCAGTACAGAGACACCCATCCATTTTTTTTCTAAATGTTTTAATCTACAGTTGATCGAATCCGTGAATGCAGCCCTCATGGATAAAGAGTGCTAACTATACATATTTAGAAGTCAAAGCTGAGCAGCCTTGCTGGTGGGTTGGAGATAGGAGTGAGAGAAAGAGGACCAAGGAGCTTCTGGTCACCAGTGGAGGCAACATCCACTAAGTGGCGAAAATGAGAGAGGGAGCAGGTCTGGAGTGGAAGGCAATGGGAGGCTTTCGGACAAGTCAAATTAAAACATCTCTCAGGAAGGCAAATGGAGACAGAAGTGTGCAGTCACATTGGCACGCTTGAAGTTTAGGGAGAAGATGGATGTACTTGTCTGTTTTGTGTTGCTCCAATGAAATACCTGGCAATTTGTCATGAAAAGAGGCTTTTTTTGACTCACAGTTCTGCATGGCGTGGGCATCTGTTTAGCTTCTGGTGAGGCCTCAGGAAGCTTTTACTCGTGGCAGAAAGCAAAGGGTGATGGCATGCCATATGGAGAGGGTGTAAGCAAGAGAAAGAGAGGTACCTGGCTCTTTTAAACAATGAGCTCTCTTGGAAACTAACAGATAACACACTCAATACTGTGGGAAGGTCACCAAGCCATTCTCAAGGGATCTTCCCCCATGACCAAACACTTCCAGAGGTTCCCTCCAATGCTGGGAACCACATTTCAACATGAGAGGAGAGCGGGACGGGACATCAATCTAGACTATATCAGTGGGGGTGGAGGGATAATTTGGAGAGCCACCAGCATAGAACGGTATTTCTGTTTTTTTGAGTTGGAGTCTCACTCTGTCACCCAGACTGGAGTTCAGTGGCACGCTCCTGGCCACCACAGTCTCGACCTGCTAGACTCCGGCCATCCTTCCACCTCAGCCTTCTAAGTAGCTGGAACTACAGGTGCATGCTTCCACACTCGGCTAATTTTTGATTTATTGTAGAGATGAGGTCTCGCTAAGTTGCCCGGGCAAGTCTCGAACGCGCAGGCTCAGGCAATCCACCCACCTCGGCCTCTCAAAGCACTGGGATCACAGGCTGAGCCACCAAGCCTGGCCCGTAGAATGGTATTTAAAGGTGAGGGACTGGGAGAGAGCAGCCAGGAATGAAGAAAGATGGAGAAAACAGTCATAGGAGGGAACCGAGGGGCTGAAGGGAGGAGGGAAGGAGACTGAGACCAGCACAGGCTGGGAAGTTTGAAATAAAGGGAAGAGTGAGGCTTCTGCAGGGGTTGGGGCGGGGAAGCAAAGAAATAAAGGCACGGCCAAGGAGTCCACGGAATCTAGCAAAAACTTTGTGTCATCATTAGCTTTTCTTTATGTTAAGATGCTGAAGAGCAGAGCAGAGTTTTTGGCTAATGGAAATGAGTCAGTACAGAGGGAGACACTGATGCCGAAGAGAGAACGGATAATGGCAAGAGCAAACGTCGGCAGTTAGAACTCATCACAAGTGGAATCACAGCGAAGAGAAAGCAGGCACTTAAGTCTGCAGGCTGATGGGGGCTGGGATAGAGAGACTTGTTAAAAAGACAAATGGGGAAAAAAACAATACCTGCTGACAGGGGAGAGCAATACGCTACTAAAACTATGAACACGTGCTACCCATAAGTGTCCAAAGTTTTTCTCAGGAACGATTGAGTGTTTCTCCAGAAAGTATTTGTTTTTCATCATTGTTTTTAAAGTCTGAAGCACGGCAAGCCTCCTGCTTTCCTGGGTAAGGAATTATCATCCACACGTTGTTATGCCATGAATATGCACCACTTGTTTCTAAGCATGTGATCCATGGACCATGCAGTGGCCAGAAAACGGGTCATGTGTCACGATGACAACTGCACTGCCTGTTCCCTGCTGTGACATTAGGAAGCTTTGGGACTTCCTAAGGTTGGGGACTGGGCATAGAACGACTAGCTGCTTTTGTATGGACTACATTTTTATCAGTTGTTTAGCTTTATTTCTTCGTCTGTTTCTTGAAGATATTATTTGGCCCTTGGCACAATGATATCATTGCAATATGCCCTCCATGGGTTTTCTTGAACTTTTATCTCTCTTAGAGCTAACCATCCTCTGTTTCAGGGCAAAAGTGATATCCTCTTAGAAAATCTAGATTTGGAAATAGATGGACCACTTACTGGTCAGTTCACCTGTCTTTGCTCTGTTTCTCTTTTATCCATAAATAGTTGAAATAGCACCTGCTTCTTAATGCTGCCATTTAGAAGAGGTGAGACTAAACATATACAAGCACCTGATGTCATGCAAAAATTACTGGAGATATCAAATAAGGAAAATATTCCTTTCTTAAAAGAGCTGTCAGAGTGGAAGCAACTGGGCATGACAGGTTTTGTTCTTACTAGGTATCCCAAAATTGTTTCCAAAATCATCTATGCAATAACTTTTTAATTCAATCCCTTCCCTTGTGCATGTCTTATAATTTCAGAGGAATGCCAATGTCGGGTTCTGATGGCTGCCAGACCTTCCATATTACCCATCTCATGACTGAATATTTTGTATCTGAATGACTCATTAGGTTTGCCAGTAGGTTCCCCAGAAATTACTCAGAAAGCTGACTATTTTTGCTTTGGACTTTCAACCTGCACACCTTATTTGATTTCAACCTTTAAGTTCTCATAAAAATATACAATGGGCAATTGAATTTTGGACAGTACTATTTGTTTTATTTTGGTGCCATTTACCTCTGAGACCACCTAGAAGGAATTCCAAGCCCATAGAAGAACTCAGTGACAAACACCAGTAACATATAAGACCAAAAGTCTGGTTTTGGTGACTAGAAACTGGGAAAGGGCCAGGGGGCTTTGCAGAGAGCAGCAATCAGGAACCTGGGTCCTAAAGCCCTGGACATGACATTGACTTCCCATTCGTCTGCTCGATCTATGTTCCAGCACGAAATATATGGCACATTCGAAGTCAGGGCATTTGAGGTACAGTTCATAACTGAGGCATTAATTGCAAAGATATGAGTTTAGGAGAACCACAGCAAAGTGCTCAGGAGTCCAGGGCTCGTAGCAGAAGAGCCCAGACCTGAAAAGGTGAGATGAAGGAGCAGGTACCAGACAGCAGAAGGAGATCTTGTAGATCTGGACACCCTGAGAGAAGCCAGTCCAAAGGGAGCACTCAGAGGACACCAGGAAAATAAATACCTGTGTCTCCTGACAGAGTTTTCTCTTGGGCAAACCCACATGGAAGTCAAAGATCAGGGAAGACATTCCAGGACAGAGAGAGAGGGAGCAGCAGGGACTGAGCCTGTAGAGGGACATCCAGAAGAGATGCCACACACCCTCCGTGAGAAATGAACTACTCTGAGTCTCAACTCCTCACCTGCAAAGTAGGACTGATGGCAACACCTTCACTATGGGGATAAAATTAGATTCTGGAAAAAGCATTTAAATACAGACATCATCACATAAAGATTCATCAGTAGATGGTCATTGTCAATGCTGCTGTAATCCATCTCCTCAAAAAAGAAGACAGTGTGATGTTGCTGGATAGATTAGAAAGGAGAGCTGGGTGAAGCAGGGGAACATATGATTCCTGTAAGCTTCCGCCTGATCACATCTCAGGTTCTTTGTTGCTGCTTCTGCTGCTAGACTTTTTAAACAGCAAGATGAATCCCTAGGGAACTAAAATAAGAAAAGGGGAATGGGAGGCAGGAGCCAGCAGGTGGAGGAAGCTGTGTGTTAAAGGTCAGAGTGGGAGATTGCATGAGGGCTTCTGAACTTCAAGTATTTCCAGAGTCATTGCAAAAGTGAGGGGGACTAAAAGACGAGCTGACAAAAAAGACAGGGGTGAGGTTGGGAAGTGCCCTGGACAGCCTGCTGCAAAGCCGGACTTCTATAAACAAGGGAAATCCATTGCATAATTAGTAAACAAGACATTGATGTGAGAGTTTTTATCTTCAGAAAAAGAACAATCAATAGCATTAGAAATGCAATAGGGACGATCGCTGTAGATCCTTCATCCATCAAAAAGATAACAAGGGAATAATATGAACAACTTTATGCCCATAAATTCAACAAGTTGGGAAAATAGACTGTTGTGATTTTTTATTGGTATGGTTTCTTTCTAATGTGGTTTTAAGGTCCCTCTGCCCACAGTAATCCTAAGTCAAGACAGCCACTCTCAAGAGAGCCTGAACAGGGAAAGTTGAGGTCAGGTGTGTATAAAAGTTGAGACCCTTGAGGAAGTGAAACCAAAATTCATGAAACAGATGACATTTATTACTCACAGGAGAGAGGTTAGCAGTGTCAACAGGAGGCTGATGGGAAGTCCAAAGGCAGCAGGGAGCTCAACCAGTGGATAGGAGCAAGAGAGAAAGAAAGGAACTGTGAGACTAAGCCTTTACTAAAGTCCATGGGTATTATGCCTTAGGCTTTCTTGAAGAGGTTGTGGATTGACTTATTTAAATAAAATACATGTGAAGAAAGAACATTTTTACATGGCTTTGGAGTTGGGTCAGTGGGAAGAAAAACAAGCAAACTATATTAACAACAACCACGTGAGCAGGGGAAGTTTTAACTGGGGCTATGGTGGCAGGGTATGCCTGGGTTTCAGCAACTTATGCCAGGCAAATGAATGTAGAGGCAGCAATTATATTAAACAAGCTTATGACATGAACCAGTTTTTAAAAACCACAAACTACTAAATCTCAGACAAGATGGAATGTTCATATATGTCCTATAGCTGTTAAAAATATTTAAACTTCCACCAACTGCTAGAGTCTTTTCCTCTCCTGCATTCACCTGGTGAATGGTAACAAAAGAGGGTGGAAAAGACACACTCATGTTGAATGGCCTTGAACTAGGTATTTCACATACCACTTTGTCTCATACCACACTGGTGAGAACAAGTCATGTGGCCCCATCTGGATGCTACAACTGGAAAATAGTCTAGCTGTCAACCTAGCAAGAGAACATAGATACTGACGGGTACAGGGGAAAAGCTGTCATTGTCATCATCATCATCACTAGTTAACTTTTATTGATCATTTCCGTGTCAGAGCACTGTGTTCTGAGCATTATAAGCCTGTTAATTTATTTAAACCTCACAATAGGTTTAGACAGTAGATACCACTTCAATTTCCGTTTCCAAATGAGGAAACAGACACAGAGGAATCACATAGGCAGGAAGTGATGGAGCTGGAGAATGAGGCCAGACAGAGCTCTAAGTCACAGTGTTAGCCCACAGAAGTCTTTGGTTCTTCCACGGGTCACCTCTGAAACTCTCAATAATATACATTTTCATGGAGATTAAGAAATGATGGGATAGATATAGATAGATAGATAGATAGATAGATAGATAGATAGATAACAGGCAGACTGACAGACATAATGTGCTTGAAACAATGCCTGGAATATAGTAAGTACTATGTAAATGTAAGCTATTGTTTTATTATTATTATTATTATTAACTGGTATGTATTATTTTATACTCCAAAAGCTATTTACTGTTCTATGTATTCCTATGACAGTTTTTTAAAAATTTTATAAACATAGTATCTCTATTAGTGACTAATGAATGTCACCTTTTTTTCCTCAAAATCACATTCTAAACCATCTGGGAGAAAAACTCAGGACAGATCATTGAGATGAAAAGAGTGTCTTTATAATGGCTAAGTTGTCAACATTGAAGGCCAAAGCTTTGGTCAGCTTCCCAAGTAGACTTACCAATCCCTGGCCTCAGAATTAGCGGGGTACACTTAGTCACCATCAATGGCAGCACTGGACCACTCAGTGCTCCTCTGGCTAGAACAGAACCTGCCTCCCTAGCTCAGCCCAGATTGAAAGAAGAGAGGATCTAGGTCTTCAGACAGGGTCTGAAAGGAGGATTCTCAAACTCACCAGCCTAAGAAATTGCTCCTCTACCCATAGGTGGCCTAGCACAGCATGGATTCATTTGGTATGTGTTCTCACAATGTCCTACATGACCTGGCAACCATGTAACTCTCTCCCACACAGAGACTCGGGGATTCCAGCGCAGGGCACACCACCATGGTGTCACTGCCCCAGCTGGAACACGCAGCTCTACAGTGGACCCAACAGGAGAAGGGGGCGCTGCAGTCTTGGATCAACCACTAAGAGCTTCAGCTCAAAAGTGACACACATGGATTCCACCATAGATCACTGGCAAAAACCAGACACACGGAGTATACTGGGTTGAGTAGTGTCCTTCCAAGATGTATTTTCTCCTAGAACCTGTTAATTTGACCTTATTTGGAAATAGGGTCTTGGTCTATTTATAATTTCAATGAAAGGGAACAAGATGAAAGAATCCTTGTCAAATTTTTATTTGAGTCGTAAAATGCCTATTTACAGCATGGGTGGGAGCATGGAATGATGGTGGGGAATGATAGCAGGCAGACTGACAGACATAATGTGGAAGGAAGAGAGGATTGCTGTGACAAGTTGAGATGAGGTCATACTGGATTAGGGGAGGGGCCCTTGCAATGACTTTTGACCTTATAAGAAGAGGAAAATTTGGGCCGGGAACGTGGCTTGAGCCTGTCATCCCGGCACTTTGGGAGGCTGAGGAGAGAGGATTGCCTGACCCCCAGAGGTTCGAGACCACCAGCCTGGGCAACTTGGCGAGATCTCATCTCCACAGTATATCAAAAAATTAGCCAGGCATGGTAGCACGTGCCTGTAGTTCTGGCTACCTGGAAGGCTGAGGCGGAAGGGTCACATGAGCCCAGTGGGTCGACTCTGAGGTAACCGTGACCCACTGCACTACAGTCTGGGTGACAGAGTAAGACTCTGACTCAAAAAAAGAAGAAGAAAAAGAAGAGGAAAATTTAGACACACATACACAAGGAGAACACTATGTGAAGATTCAGACAGAAACGGGAGCTATGCAGCTACAAATAAAGAATGCCAGCAACCATTACAAGTTGGAAAAGGCAAAGAATCCGTCTTTTCTAGAGAGTTTAGAGGAAGTATGGTCTGTCAGCACCTTGATTTTGGACTTCTATCTCCAGCACTGAGAGATAATACATTTCTGTTGTTTTAAGCCACCAAGTCTGCGCTACTTTGTTGTAGCAGTCACCAGGAAACTCACCCAGGGCCCTACCCAACTCCAAGAAGCTTGAATGGTCCATATGCCTGGAAGAGCTTAACCAGACTTGTCTGTGTCTCGTGGGCTATTCCAGCAACACATCCACTCTTCTTCCTGGCCTTCCTGCTGTTCACCAAGAATCCCCTTCACGTTCACCAGTGCACATCTGCGCAGCCTGAATAGACATTCTAGGGCTCAGACTGGCGATAGCAGCAGATGCCACTCATCCCCACCGAGAGAGACCAGGAACATCACAAGGGTGCCATGGAAACCGCAGAGTCAAATTAAACATGAATCACAGGCCTTTCATACACAGCACTGGTACACACATGCACACACACATACCTCCAACTGTCACACAGAGTTCAACTGCATGTTCGGAGAACATGGCTATGATTGGGATGCACAGCACCTCTGAACTGGGTCCAGCAAGCATGTCGGGGGCCTGACCCAAGGACTGCAGTCACTGACAGGCTGTCTGAGGCTTTGGGGAGGCCAGGTCCAGACCACTATGCCCATTGATTCTCCCTCACGCTTTGCCGCAGCAAACGGTTTTGAATTGATGCTTGGTATAAAGGCTTTTATGCCTGCAATCCATATTTCATTTCTTGCCATAAAACAATAATTTGAGGAATGCAGAGAAATACACTGTTAACAATTTAGCGTTTGCTTTCAGTAAATAGCCAGCATTTTACAGGGAACTGAAATCCATTATGGAAATCATAATTCATGCTTGGTGCCAAGAAAATGTATTCTCAATTTCACTGCACCCTGTGCCCAACTACAAAACCCGAGACATCCTTTGCATTATAGATTCTCATTACGATATATTAACAAATATCATGTTTAAAAGTCTCGTTGAACACAGCATGCACCATTTTATGTGAAGACACCAAAACATGTCAGCCTTTCTTGCAGGGATGGCAGAATTGAAATTGCCCTCATTTATACGAGGCAACTATAAATGCTGAAATACAGATTATCATGCATTCAAAATGATCCTGCCTGTATACTTTCCCTGCTGATTTATGAATTCTGCAGTTCCCAGTGCAGCAAACCTTTCATCTTCTCCTCAACATTTCAGACATCTTTGGATCTTGAAATTAAATTGCATTTAAGTCATACCACAAATTCTTCACCCGTAAGGATCTTTCCAGCACTCCATGACTTGCACTTACAATAATCTGCCCCAATCTGCCATCTATTCTGGAATTCAGACCTAATAAGATACCAAGGGTCAAAGGCACAAAAGCAGCAGTGTCCTTCATCTCATGGTGGGAGCAAAAATAAAAAGATGTCAGGTGAGAGAAATACCAGTATTCCAACGAATTACCATCAGAGGTGGAAAATGAGTCAGCTGCTTGCTCTGCTGGTTAAAGAAAGCTTCCCCCCGCCACATCCAACTAAGAAGTGGTATCCAGCTGCCAGATGGCCATCAGTGAGAAAAAGTGAGCAAATTCAGCCTTTAAGTGCATCATTGAGCATGCAAAGAAATTCCCAGACCAAGTCACAAACACTCTATATTACTGTTGGCTCCAAAGCAGATGAGATTCTCTTTTCTGTTTTCCAGGACATACTTGGAGAAATTCTATATATAAACAACTGTATATTTTCATTTATGTGTATATGAATGAGAGGGGACCCCAAAAACCAAATTTATCTATAAAAATGGTGTATTTGCTCTTCAGTCATCTTCAAAGTATTCTCTGTTTGATGCAATACACCTATCAAGGTGCTTTTTCCACGACTCAAAATGGTTTTTGAACTCACCCATTTAGTGCTTCTGCCATTTTTTGTTTCACCTCTTCCACATCAGCAAAACATTTTCCTTTGAGGACTTTTGTCATTCAAGTCAACAAAAGAAAGTTGCGTGGGGTGAGATTGGGTGAATAAGGAGGGTGAAGCACAGGGGTCATGCCATTTGGGGTCAAAAACTGCTACACACTCAGCACAGCATGAGCAGTACCTTGTCATGGTAGAAGAACTGGTCACCTGTTTGCCACAACTCAGTATGTTTCTTCCACAAATCATGACACAACCTTCTCAAAACTTCCAGATAAAAACTTTGGTTGACTGTTTGATCTGGAGAAATAAATTTCAAGTGTACTACAAGAAGCTCGCCCTCCAAAAGATAATTCTGAGTCTTTTGGGGTCCCCCTTATGTACACATATATACATACGTACAAAAAATGAATTCCCTGTAAAGCAATTATTTCCTTTTTCTTCAGTTTTGAGATGAAGAGGCTACAGTGAGACATGATGGAGGAAGTTCAAATTGTTTGATTCTCAATCTTACATGTACATAACACTTTTGTACTATAATATTATAATGAAACATCACTTGATTTGTTTAATTCTCTTTAAAAATGTGAAATACAGCACTGGGGGTTTGGAGAATTTGTCCCCGAGGTTCAAGAGAGATAACCCAGTCGGTACACTTAACTTCTTAGCAAAGGTGAGTTTGTGAAATATTATCCAGTAGGAACACGAAGCAAGGAGTAAAATAGACAGGGAACTTCAGGGCAGAATGAGGGGCAGGCTACCCAGAAAAGATCAGGACAAGAACCACCCGCTTCCTGATTCAAGAGTGACCTTGAGTTTGGTTTTGCCAGACTACGATCCCTCCTGTGGATGCATTCACCACTCCTCGCCCCCTTGTGCAGATCCTAAATTAAAGTGATAAGATATCAAGCAGACCACAAATGGTGGCTCACGCCTGTAATCCCAGCACTTTGGCAGGCTGAGGTGGATTGAGCCCAAGAGTTTGAGACCAGTCTGGGCAACATAGCAAGACCTCATCTCTACAAAAAATTAGCCTGGCACAGTGGTGTGCACCTGTAGTCCCAACTACTTGGGAGACTGAAGCAGAAGGATCACCTGAGTTCAGAAGGTAGGGGTTCTGGTGAGTCGTGATCATGCCACTGCACTTCAACCTTGGAGACGGAGTGAGATTCCAATTCAAAGGAAAAAAACTTGAAGCAACATTGTACAAAGGATACCTAATCTTATCCGCGTGCACCCAAACTTACATCTTAATTCAAGGCTGAGTTCAGATGGTGATCTGCTCACTGCAGCATAAAATAAATCTCTGGGGAAGCCTGCATAAGGGTTTGGAAACTGTTGCCAAATCTGTCACCAAAAATCTAGCAACTGACATGTCCTGGGGAGCAGCATTCTTCTGTGTGGGGATAAAAGCAGAACCGTCCAGGAGAAGAGGACAGGAGAAGCAGGAAGTCTCAGCTGACTGTAGAGGAAGTGCTTCCTCACACTTAGAGGTGTGAAAATACAGTGGGCTATTGAGGGAGGGGTTGTGTTCTCTGGCTCCAGAAGTGGGGAGCAGAGGCTAGTGGTAGTCCCCATGTTGGAGGTGAATTAGGAGAGACCAGCCTTCTGTAGGGGCCGTCTGTGTGTTAACAAGGCTGTGGGAGCCGTTAGGAACCCCAAGGTGTCCTGAGCCAGATGAGTTTATAAGGGTGAATGTACTGAAAAATGGAACAGGGATATCCATGGACCACACAGGTGACTGAGAGAGACCAGACACATGGTTCCAGCCCCATCTGCATGATCACAGCACAGACTCCTTCAGCTAAGGCAAACCCTTCTGGAAGATTGTGGGACAATTAAATGAAGGGGAGACCAGACTTGAAAATCTCCTGAGCAGACAAAGCCATGCAAGGGAAACTTAGGATGTTCTTCGTCAATGCCTCTGATAATCAAAACATAAGTCGCCTTCCAAAAATGGTATGAGATAGTTCCTTTTAAGAAGTCCTCAGCTGTCTGAAAACCTCACTGTAGTAACCAGCCATTATAAAGAGTTAACAGTTGCCTTGAGTTGCTTTAGAAGTCAGTCTGCAATGCTGCGCCTCTGAGCTGCCTCTCACCACGTGAGGTTTGAGGTCTTCTTGTTCTCAAACTGCTCTTTTTTTCTCTTTTTATTTTTCAGTAAAAACAGAGCCTCATTCTGTCACTCAGTGGAGTGCAGTGGTGCAATCATAGCTCATTTCAGCCTCTAACCCCTGGGATCTAGCGATCCTCCTTCCTCAGCCTCCCTAGCAAACTAGGACTACAGCTAATTTTTTAAATTTCACGAAAAATGGATTGATGTGATTTTATTTTTGACAATGGTCAGTAAAATCTGCCAGGCCATTTGAATAATTCTGGATGTACAAGCTGGAATTTTTCTGTGCTGAATCAAAGCAGATGACAGCTTTACTAGAAGCCCAGTGAAGTAACGCCAGTTTCGGAGTCAGCCAGATGTGAGTTGGAATTCCCACTTTATAAGTCACTTAACCTCTCTAAGCCTTAACATCCTCATTCATAGGGGAATGAGAGCAATGCTTTCTCATAGGGCTGCTGTAAATTTCAAATATCCCTGGCACATTTGAGGCACTCAATAAATTACAGCCATTATAATGAAGTTAATTGTAAATGCTACAAATTGAAAGCAATTGACATCTTCGCACAGAATAGGCTTCCTAAGCATTTTCTTGATGTATCTTGGTTTAACTTCAGCAGTTCATGCCAATCACCGAAAAGATCAACCGCAACCTACAGACAGAAGGTTCCCCAGAGACAATGTGGGAAGATGCATTCCCTTCCCAACATTTGTGGTTTTCATGGTAATTGTTCTCCAAAATCCTGCTGACCAACAAGAACCCAAGAACACTTGAACATCCTGTCAAGATCCGGCCAGATCACTCTGCCAGCATTCTCATTTTTCCAGCAGCCTTGCATAAAAGGAGAAAAACGCTGGCTGCCCACTCAGGCCTCACCTATCTACACGTCCATCTGACGCAGCTAGGCGAAGCCTTGGTCAGCTCTAGACAAAACCCACAAGTGCACAGCTATGCATGATTAAAGATGGTTTTCTAATAATCTTGAGATGTCCACTGTGATTTTGTTCAAAATCTCTTGTATTTTTTTAGCTAGTAGACTTTTTTAAAGAGCAGTTTTAGGTTCACAGCAAACTTGTGTGTAACCCACAGCAAGTCCCCGTATAACCCATGCCCACACAGGCACAGCCTTCTCCAACACAACCATTCTCTGATAGAGTGGTAAGCCTACATGGACATCACTATCTCCCAAAGTCCATGTTTACATGAGGGTTCATTCGTGAGGGAGTTGTATGGTTTATGGTTTTGGACTAGCGTCCCGTGATAAATGTCCGCCATCAGGTATCACCCAGGCTAGTTTCACTGCCCTAAACATCCTCTGTGCTCTGCCTCTCTATCTATCCATCCCTCCCTCCCTCCACTCAGCCCTTGATTTCTTTTTTTATCGTCTCCACAGTCTTGCCTTTTCCAGAATTTCGTAAGTTGAAATCACACAGCATGCAGCCTTTTCAGTTTGGCTTCTTTCACTCAGCGCCACTCGTCTAAGCACCCTCCAAGCGAAAGGTCTAAGCACCTTTTCATGGTTTAGTAGTTCATTTTTTTTTGGTGCTGAATAATATTCTATATTGTCTGGATGTGCCATGGTTTTTGTGTTCATTCACCTACTGAGGAACAACTTGCTTGCTTACAAGTTTTGATACATAAATAAAACTGATTTAAACACACCTATGCTGGGTTTTCTGTGGGCACAAGTTTTCAATGCCTCTGAGTAACACAATTGCTGGATCTTATGGTAAGAGTATATTTAGTTGTTTTAAGAAATCACCAAACTGGCCAGGCTCGATGGCTCAGTC
The DNA here is from genome assembly GCA_027257055.1 of Cephalopachus bancanus. NCBI lineage: Eukaryota > Metazoa > Chordata > Mammalia > Primates > Tarsiidae > Cephalopachus > Cephalopachus bancanus. The sequence continues at coordinate 7,473,783 of JAPVLO010000011.1, read as the reverse complement.
TGTAATCCCAGCACTTTGGAAGGCCGAGGCAAGTGAATTGCCTGAGCCTGAGGGTTCGAGACCAGCCCGGGCAACTTGGCAAGATCTCATTTCCACAATAAAAAAAATAGTCGGGCACAGTAGCATGTGTCTGTAGTTCTGGCTACTTGGAAGGCTGAGGCGGAAGGATCACTGGAACCCAGAAGATCAACACTGGGGTGGCCGTGATCATGTGTGCCACTGTACTCCAGTCTGGGTGAAGGAGTGAGACTCCAACTTAAAAAAAGGAAATCACCAAACCACCTTCCAAAGTGCAGTGCATTTTGCATTTCCACCAGCAATGAGTGAGAGTTCCTATTGCTCCAATTCCTCACCAGCTTTCGATGCTATCAGTTGTCTGGATTTTGGCCATTCCTGTAGATGCGTAGTGGCATCTCGTTTTGTTTTCTTTGTGTGTGTGAATAGATCTGTTTTTAGATCTGTTTATTGTTATAACTGATATTATGTTACCAATATACTTTTCCCAATTGATTTTCTGGGGTCCACATGTTCTAAAGACCAAAATTCCTGCATCTTCAGCAAGGTCAAAGAAAACATACTTTTTGATCAGAAACATTCAGGTGTAGGAGAAGACCTTATATATTATTGACTATTTGTATTTGTATTTATTTGTTTGTTTGTTTTTATTTTTATTATAGAGAAGTGGGGAACAAGTCAGGATCAGCTACCCAAGTAGGCTTCGTGCAGGTGAAGTCTGGGCCTCCTACTGGTCCTCACTTCCCACGATTTGGGGCCATGTTTTCTTATAATTATTTGCCCTCTCTGTATCTTCTTGGTGAGGGGTTTGTTGAGGATTTTTGCCCATTCTTAACTGGGTGGTTCATTTTTTTGTGGTTGAGTTTTAAGAGTTCATTGTATATAAGTTGTTTTTAATTTAACCAGATGTATCTCTTGCAAATATTTTCTCCCAGTCTGTGGTTTGTCTTCTTGTTCCCTTGACAGTGTTTTTTATAGAAGTTTTAAATTTTATCTTCTATTCCCTACAGGCAATGCTGAGCCATTGGAAATTCTAGAACACAGCTTTGGTTTTCCACTTCATGCAGCCTTGGCTCCTGGGGGCTTCAACTGTAGCATTCACTGTTAGAGACACCCCTGCCTTGTGTCCAGAGACCCCAGTAGTCACTGCACAAGACTGGCAATGTCCCTGGTGTCCTGAAGATAGAGGCTCCATGTGGGTGCCCTGCCAACTCCTAGTCTGCATTCGGCTGGGTTTAGCAGATCCAAAGTGCTCATGGGAAGGTGACCTCCAGCTGTTAGACCACATCTGACTGAGAGAAAGAACAGCAGGGTGTCATTATCAGTGCAAACCTCCACGGCTGTGCCTGTCCTCTGAATGGCAGTACTGATTAAATAGTAATTAATTCCTCAACAAGCTGAATTAAATAATCAAGTAAGCTGCAGGTAATGTCATTACAATAGTTATTTAGCACTCAACAAAACACTCTTAAAAGTATCGACATGGCGAGTCTTCCCTCCATTTTGAAGTGGCCCCGTTACCATGGTGTAACAATCATCACTTTCCTGTGAGGATCGGAGAATTCAACAGGCAATCTGTGGTCCCCTGGTGGAACCAAATCTCTAAGTATAAAGGAGTCCAGTTTCCTCACTCTCTGACCCAGGATGTACTGTATGAAGTTACAAGGCTAGCATTGACTTCCAGCTGGGGAGCTGACCAGCACCTATGGGGCCAGTGGGAGCCCAAGACCCAAGAGACTACAGCAGGGAGAACACAGCTCTGTAAGAAGCCAGACCAGCGGGTGGGCAGAAGACCCTGACGCAAGACACAGTTCAAGCTCAGTCGAACTGGCAAAAAAGAGAAAGAAATTCAGACAAGAGCCAGAAAGAGGTGGTGTCCTTGGCAACCATCCCTTAGGCTCTAGAGTACATCTTCCTTGGTGCAGGTCTCTGAGGTCAGACTCTGGGACCAAGTGTTCAAGTCACAGTCTAGGTTTAACTTGAATTTCCCTATGGCTGGCACCCACTGTTTCCTTTCAGAATTGTGTGAAGGGTGGACATCAAGATTCAACAGTGCCTCCAAAGAGTAGAGCCCTTTGCAAAGACACAACCTCTGTCCTGGGATCAGTTCACCTGAAATGTCCCAAAGGGACAGTATAAATATGTTTATAAGACCAGAGATATTGACCCTGCTCTGAAGACTGTTGATTACAAATACACTGGATTTTAGGATTTTAATCACATTCCCTTGTGACCCAGTTTTACTAAACAAATGGATTGGGCCACGCATGCATGACCTGTTCATAAAGATTATCCTATATTCTTCCCACCTCCCCGGGGAAGACTTGACATTAGTCAAAATGCCATGACTGAAGAGTGTTCTTACTTCCTGGGGTTTTTTTGGAGGGGGATGGGTGGGAGGAGTTTGGTACTTTTGCTTCTGTATTTTAGCAATAAGGTAAGCAGGTTTCCTGTGCCTGGCTTGTTTCATGAAACCTAATATCTTCCAAATTCATCTGTGTAGTCAAAAGTGGCAGCTCTTTCTTTTTAAGGCTGGATAGTATTCCATCATGTATAATATATACTACATTTTTTTATCCACTCAGCTGTTGATGGACACATAGGTTGATTCCATGTCTTGGCTCTTGTGAATAACACTGCAGAGAACACGGGAATGCAGACATCTCTCCTACACGGTGATTTCAGTTCCTTTGGTGATATAGCCACTTCAGAGTTGGAGAGCAGGGTTATGCACAGTGGCTCACACCTATAATCCTAGCTCTTTGGGAGGCCAGGGCAGAGGGATGACTTGAGCCCAGGACTTGGAGACCAGCCTAGGCAACATAGTAAGAACTTGTTGCTATAAAAAACCAAAAATATTAGCCAAGTCTGATGGTGGGCACCTGTAGTTCCAGCTACTCAGATGGCCAAGGTGGAATCATGTGAACCCAGGGGATTGAGGCTGCAGCGAGTCATGATTGTGCCACTGCACTCCAGCCTGGCGACAGAGTGAAACTCTCAACTCAAAAGAAAAAGAGCTGGAGAAGTAGAATGCTGATTACCAGAGAGTGAAGAGAAGACTGGAGAGATTTTGATCAAGAACATATACTACAGTCACATAGGAAGAGGCAGTTCCAGAGGTCTGCTGAACAGCCCAGTGACTACAGCTAATGATGATACATTGTATCCTTGAAAAATGCTAGTGTACTCCACATCTTTAAAATTAAAAAAATTTTTTTAAAAAGAAAACTGCTAGAGTGAAAAATGTGCAGGGTTCTCACCCCAAAAATAATAACTACTTGTTAATTAGCCAGATTTCACTATTCCACAATGTACCTCAAAATATCACGTAGTACACGATAAGCACATACAACTTTACATGTCAATTTAAAAAATAAATTAATTAGTTTTATTAAAAGATAAACACGCAGCTCCTTGACATCCTTGACACTCCCCAGCACAGTGCCATGTGGTCGTGAATAAATGAAACCTGTGGCCCTCACAATTTTGTCGGGAATATTGATGGGCTGGGAGCCCACTGGGGCTACCTCCTAGTAATCTCCCCACAGCCCCAGAACCCATTGTTAGGAGAGTGTTGCCGTGGCAACGGAGGGCCGGGGAAGGCAAAGAACCTGACAGTCACCCACACAAAGCAAGCCAGATCCGCTGGTCAATTAAAAAGTTCTGAGCTCAGGGTCACCTTGGAAATGAAAAATGTCAATCAGAAGCCCTTGGGCACAAACTGCTCTTCCAAGAGCTCCTGGAGCACCCGGCCATCCGGGCAGGTGCCGGCTGTTCCCCAAGTCCACTCTGTGGTTCCCCAGGTGAGGAACTCACGGGGCCATGGTCACTCTTGGGCTGGGCCATCTTATTAAATGGACTGGATCTACTTTTTGCTAGTAGGCGCATGAGGTGGTGAACCAGAGTGATTGATTAAAAGCAAACTGCTTCCCTCCGATCCTTATTTAGATCTGACGTCATTTGTAATTGAAATCACTTTCAATAAGCCTATGTGGGTTCTTGAAAGCACGCTCTCAAGAGTCCTAGATCACAGAATACCACTAGCTCTAAACCAGACTGGACGACTTGAGCCTTATCAGTCGTTGTCTTCTGTACCATGGGTTCTTGAGACAGGTTGACTCTAAGCATCTCTGATATACCAAGTCGCTTCAAGAACATGGAGTTGAGACATTGCTCAAAAGTTTCTCTCTCACTCACTGGCTGCATTGAGCTGGCCCTGGACAGGTGGAACAGTGCTGTCCCAAGTCTTTTCTATCAGGTTGCTCCCGACCCCTTGTTCCGATCCATGGGAAGGGATGGAAAGATCTGGGACATTGTGACGTTGGGGCTTTGGAGCGCAGGACATAACCTGGAGGTGCAAGTATCACTTCCACCCACATCCTGTCCACCCAGGCTTGGTCACACAACCACATCTGGTCCTCGGGGGGTGGCAAACAGTCCCCAGCAGTCCCTTTCATGATTTTTTTAATCATTATCATTCAGTGACTGGGAAACCTGATATCACATTTGACATGAGATTAGTTCACGTCAAAACCAAGAGCATAGACGTGTTTCATGTGAATGGTGAAGGCGGGACTGACACCAGCCCAGACCGACTTGAAAGTGTTCCTCGTGGCCCCCAGGCCTACTGAGATGCACTGCTTTAGAGCCCTCAGGCTAAGGCTGAAGTACGAGGGGACATGGCTCTACTGTGCCCAGAACTGCTCTTTCCCAGAACAGGGTCTAGAAGCCGACAGGTGTGCAGGACAGCCCCTTCCCCATCCCAGACATGGTAGCCATGTGCCTAGTCTCCAGGAAAGCTGTGCCAGAGACAACCCAGTCTTAGTTTTCTATTTAATGCCTTTGTCTTCCCTACTGCCCTTAGACAGACTATATTTGTCTGTCTTTCTGGTGGAAGAGGATATAATTGGGTCTGTCCCTGGAGCTCTTCTGCTCAGGTGCAGCCCAGTCTTCTCTGCCCATTCCTGTGGGCCTCCATGAACCCAAGGAAGTCAGATGTAGAGGTGTAGACAGGGGATCCTGGCCTCCATGGCGGCCTCTGGCCGGACCCCTGTTGCTGAGAGCTCTGGCTTCCCTTTACCTGGCTGCACCTGCAGGTCCCTGACCTTACTTGCGTTGACTCTGACCTCCTTCTCAGGCCCTATCTGGGGACACGTGCAGGCCTCTGCCCACACCCTGGGTCTGGCATCACTGTTCCCATGGAGCTCAGCTCCTCCCATAGACCATAGCCAGCTCCAGCCCAGTGAACAGGCACACCTCTTCCTGGTCCCCCTCCCAGGCAAACATTCAAGGCGCGTCATTGAGCATCTGGGAAGCAGCCTCTGGGAAACACCCACTGCAGCCCCGTCCAGAGGCAGCAAGGACTCACAGCTTGCTAGGACGTGTGATTTTGGGACTTCGGAGCTCAGGACACAACCTGGAGGTGCAAATATCACCTCTACCCACATCCTGTCCACCCAAGCTTGGTCACACAGCCACATCTGGCCCTCAAACCCTAACAGTCCCTGTCATGATTTTTTTATCACTATTATTCAGTGACTGGGAAACCTGATATCACATCTGACATGAGATTAGTTCATGTCAAGACCAAGAGCATAGACACATGCCACCTGAATGGCCAAGGGGGGACAGACATCAGTCTAGACCCCTGTCTTCTGACTACCAGGCTGGGTGCAGTCTCCCAAGAAGAACACACTAGGGACACTCCCAGCAGAGCAGGCTATGGCTGCTTTAGACTCAGGCTCTCTGTCAGAGAATGAGACCTTCCAGCCACCAATCTAATTGCCCCCTATTTCCACTAGTAGGTACGTTTTCATTTCTTTGGCTGCTACAAGGTTGGGCTCATCTATCTGCCTGGCTGTTTTATTAGTATCTATTTTTACTCACAACTATGAGATAAGTAGACAAGGATTTCAAGATGAATGTAACCATCTTGGTTAAAATTAGCCATTCATTCCTAACTGCCTTAGAAGGAAATGCCAAACCAGGCATCTTCTGAAATAATTTGAAGCATAAAAATGCAACTATTGATCAATTAATTTAAACTTAAGTGAGGCTTTTGCATACAGAAGAACTTTAGGATTCGGTCTAATGGATTAAATTTAGACCACTCCACAAATGAATTCCGAGATCCTGGTTATATATATTCACAAAGCTGTGACTTCCTGAAGTTTTCTTGGCAGAGGGAAAGAATATATTAAAATCTTGACTCCTTATGTGTTTCCCAGAAGAAATCAGCAGTCAGTTCCTCCGCCATAAAATTAATCCATAAAGTAAATGAGCATAATGGAAGAAATAATTCTGTTGGGGGCATGTGGGTCCCTTAATGCTAACAATATCCAACAAAGTTCTTGCCTTTTTATTCTGAGGACCTTTGAAAAATACGTCAAGTCTTATCGAATCGAATCCGAAACAGACGATAAAAGATTTCCGGGAAGCTCTCCTGAGGACTGCAATGAAGATTTATAGCAATGGAAATAAATCTGATTTCTAAAATGACTTTTGATAACATTGCGTTAATGACCTAGGGAAATTCTTCTCAGGAGAAGTATTAGGCCAGAGGTACTCAGTCAGCGAAGCCATGTTGAAGTGGGAGCTTGCAGAGGAAAGAGGGCACCATTTGCCTTAAATCAATAAGTGGAAGATTACAGGAAGCAAGTTCCCCAAATACAAAGCAGAAAATCGAGTCTGATTTAATTTGATTGATGTCACCCAAAAGACTTTTTTCTGAAGATTCTCTAGAAGAATCAGTGGCCAGAGATAAGGAGCAAATGATTCTTTAGAAGAGGGGGGAAGATGAGGAGGAAGAGGAGAATGGGGGAGGAGGAGAATGAGGGGGGGAGAGGAGGAGGTTTTTTACATGAAAACAGAATGAAATATATGAATTTATTCGACCCAAAAATAGCTTTAAAAAAAAAGCCCAGTAACTTAGAAAGTGGGTAAAGGTCAGGACCGAAGGCACCCCTTCTCATGCTGATTTGTACATCACAAACCTCACCCTGGAAGTCACCCAGGTCCTGGACATCTGGGCCAGGAGGGGAGCTAGTGGCTCACTCTCCCCATCTACGAAGGCCAGATGCCCACACAGCAGACCCAGAGATGGGGAGAGAAGGCTCCACAGAGAGGCAGCCAGAGACCCCTAGCCCAGAATCTCGCCGCTGCAGGCTCCTCTGCTCCTGGACTCCCATGCTCTGGGTCTACCCAGAGCCCCTGCACCTGCACACACACCTGAACAGTGACACCTCCCAACCAATGCCACACAAGGAAGGTGCTCGCAGACGGAAGCATCATTCTCAGGTCCTGCTGTTCCATCTCTTTAAAGGGAGACGTTAAGTCTGGTAGCATCCCACCTGGCAAGGACACCGAGTGGACACTGTCCATCAACTTCTAGGCACAAACAAAATCTAGTATGTGTGTGTGTGACATAGAACAAGCCCAATTTGGCTTCCCTGCTGGAGTGGTCAGTCAGCTGACCTTCAGGGAATGACACATCAGGACATCCAGGAACCCACCAATGAGACCTCAGCCAACCACTGATGGTAAAGGTCTCAGACAGTACCAGCTGCCCTTGTGTGTCTGCATTGTGATTGTGGGAAGCGTGAGCTCTATGGGCAGGGGAGGGGCTGCCTCTGATTTGCTTGCCCTCATCCCAAAGGCCCGGTGGACTGTCTGTTTCCATGTCCAATTTCTGAATTAATGTCTCTTCACTGGCAACATATTTTCATGTTAAACCAAAAATCTAGACCCAAGAACTCTCACTAAGGCTGGGAGACTAGGGAGGTTTGGCAGAGTAGTGGCCGAGGGATGTGGGTACAGGCAAGCCTTCTCTTTATAAGGGGTTGCTGTTGGCTTTGACATCTACAGCATCTGACACAGTGCTGCTGGACTTTATGGATGGCCAGGATCAATGAAAAGAATCATCATAATAATCGGTACTCACATTTGTCCAGAGCTTTGGTGCTCCCAGGGTATTTTACACGCAGTACCCCACATTGCAAATGTCTGAGTGCACTCAGCCACCAAGTGAGTTGACGTGGCCATGCCCACTGATCTATAAGTGGTGTTGATTGCACAAGTGGGGAGAAATGGCCCAAGGAACGCACTGATCTGACCCAGGCTCCACACAAAACCTTGAAGAAGCAAGGAGTGAAATGAAAGCATTGTATGGCTCAGTGAAAGGTGACACTACCCTCAAAGATGGGTTCAAACCGGTCCAGAGAACGGCCACTCCTCCTTCACACATCCTCACCCACCTTTCCACGCCCTTGCATCACATATCTTCCCAGACATTTGCTATCAGCACCCTCTTCCATGGTTACTCAAGTCTTGATCACATCCCTTTGTAAGCAGCCCCCAGAGAGAACACATGACAGATTGTATGTGCATGACATGGTGTGAGGAAGCAACTCTGGGAAAGATATGTGTGGCCAAGCAATGCACAACTTGCATCACAAACAACTCGCTCTATGTCCCAAACAGCCCTCACACAGACATCGTCACCTAAAGAGGGGCACTGAGAATGCACCACCCTGCTGCAGAGTCAGGAGCAGTGTCTTCACTCTGCCTGGAGGGGGGCCCCTCCCCACAGAGAGTGTTCTACCTTGATTTCTGATAGAATATAGAAAAGACTCTGAAATATCTCTTGCAGGCCTGATTTTTAACCTCACAGTGCTACGAATCAGCCTTGCAAGAAGGCTTTGTTACTCCAAAACTGCTTCTGCTGTTCTGATCCTTTTATCTGAGCTGTTATTGTTTCATTTTGCTTCTCAATTAAGTAGCCTTGGTTTCATGGAGCACGTACTCAAGGATTTCACAGAAAATAGTCTTAGTATGCACACACACACACATATACACACATACACCACACAGACACAAATAGCACACAGATGTACACACACAACACACATATACACACACACACAAATAATACATAGGTGCGCATACACATCTATATAATACACACAAAAAACACATGGGTGTACACACACAACAGATATATACACAACACACAAACACACAGCATACACATACAGGCAATACACTGGTGTGCACATGTGCATCTATATAATACACAAAAACTCAGGCACACACACAACACACATACATACAACACACAGGCATGCACAAACATACATATACAACACAGCACACACACATACAAACACACAGGTATGCACACAAGACACAACACATACTTACACATGACTTTCTATAGCTATTGGTTGCAGACTACGATCCAAATATCATCCTGTCTCGTGGGGTAGAAAACGGTCAAAAGCAACAAGGAGCAGAGGAGAGTCAGGGAGGGAAAGTTCGCTTTCCTCTTCCAGGTGACTCTCCCGCAGACACCAGAGCCATGATTCTTAGTCTCTGGTATGCCTCCGAATTGCTTGGAGAGCTTGCTAAACATTTAGATTCCTGGCTCCCGCCCCAGGAAGTCTGATTTAGTAGGTCTTGCGCGAGGCTACAAGTCTGTTTTTCCAACCAGCACTCTGCTTGATTCAGAAGCTGCTGGCTCAAGGAACATCCTGGCCTGCGACACTGCATGGGCCGCTCTCCTCCCCAGCACCCTTCAATGCAGCGTCCTCTGAGGACCAAGAAGAAAATGCCCAGGTCAGGCCTTGGATGCCCTGGGCCTGCCCCATGGATCTCCTTGGCAGCGTGCCCCGAGCTCTCTAGGGTCCTCTAGCTCGTGGCTAACACATCTCTCCCCCAGGAAAGCAGCCCTGCCTCCCACAGCACCAAGTCTTCATCTATCCTTACTTCCAGAACCTTCTGCTGCCCCTCAAGTGCCCTACTCCAATCCCTTTGTGGCTATCCCCACACGTCCCTTTCCCATCATACTCTACAGTGGCGTGTCCAGGGCAGCCCCCACCCAGGATGAATCAACCCAAGTCCTGCCTGAGGGACTTTCTAAACTTAGGCTGGCAAAGGATATAAGTTTCCTCTCTGGTGACTAGAGCTCCACCCCATAAAAGATGCGCACTATCAGTAGATGAGTTTCTGACTGTGTTGACTAGAAGAGGGGGGAGGGAATGGAAAAAGAGTGGAAGGCGGTAGGTGCCATGGGCTATCGCTCTGTTTTGCACTCCCTGCAAGTCTTCCCTCCATGCATTTGTCAGTTAGAACTGCTGTAGCAAAATACCAAGACTGGGCAGCTCAACCAATAAAAATGTGTTATCTTACAGTTATGGGACTTCAAAGTCCAAGATCAAGGTGTCAGCAGGGTTGATTTATCTTTCTTTGGCTTTTACGTGGTGACTTCTCCCTGTGTCCTCACATGGTCTTCCCTTTGGGTGGGTCTGGGTCCTAATCTCTTCTTTATTTTTAATTTTTGTAATTTTAAAATTGTGGGGTACAATTCAGGGTTAGGAATAAAAATATTCATTGTGCGGGTACCTTTGATGAGCGGTGCCCCCCCAGGCAGATTTCGACTACTGTCAATCCCACCTCCCTGCCCCTCTCCTCCCTGCTGTTTCCTCCTACTGTCAATCCTTTTCTTATAGTATTCCAGTAAGAAATACTATAATCTACCAGATTACTACCACAATCTCTTCTTCTTATAAGGACACCAGGAAGATTGGATTAGAGCTCACGCACATGAACTCATTTTACCTTAATAACCTCGTTAAAGACCCTATTTCCAGATACAGTCATATTATGAAGTTTATGATTTCAAATTATGAATTCCAGAGGGATGTAATTCAACCCATGACACACCCCAATATTGTCATAATAAGGTCCTTTATTTGGTGTAAGCCTACTGAGCTAGATGGCTACTGCAGACCATACCTTCTCTATGTCACTGGTAGGTCCCCAGGTAGGAGAGCTTGGGGACTGCTGATTTGGTTTGCTTTAGGTCACAGACCATGATCTACTGGATGAGTGTTCCCAAGGGACACGGACCCTGTCCACAGTCACTCACGTCTATGTAATACACAAGCGGTCACCACGTGCTCATTCTTGTGTCACAGGAAATTCAGAGAAGGGAGCCCCTTAAGAAATCTTTGCTGAGATTTGCAAAGCATCTACCTTTGTGCCTGGCCCTATTCCTGGTGTTCTTCAGCCAAAAATGAAAGTACTGTTAAGAATTATTGCCTAGCAATTCAGAGTTTTTATTAGGGTTCTAGGAAGCCAGGAATTTCTGAGTAGTATATGAATCACAGGAAAGGATCTTGGTTATTTTTTTTTTTTACCTAGAAACTGGCGGTATTTGATCATGGATAAATGTGATCGCTCATGAAATGCAGCTTCCTTTGATGCTAGTTCAGTGTTGCTCAAGACCACCCTTGCCAGAGATGGAAATTGTTAGAGAGAAGCATCCCTGCCCTCTTTCACCTATCAGGCTTAACCTGGTTGGATTGTGTCCAGAAGATCCAACTTCCTGCATTGTAAAAAAGCTTGCTTCCCAGGTGCATGTGCACTTAAAGATTTATAAAATTAAAGGAGACCTCCTCCCCCCATTCGTATCAGATCAGTAAAAATTAAAGTCTAACAGTGTCAATCATTGGTGAGGAAGTAAAGAAGGGAGGAGTCATACTTCTGGTGGGATTATAAAGTAGATACAATTTGGAAAGCATACTGGTTGTACCTAGCAGTGAGGAAGATTTGCACACACTATAGTCTACATAAACTTGCGAATGTGTCTAATAATGCATCCAGAAGAAGGCCTATCACACTATTATTTGCAACAGTGGAAAATAGAAAACAGCTTATATGTTTATTGACAAAATGCCATAAAAAAGTCAAACGTCTCAAATATGTGAATCTTAAAATCATAATGTTGAGTAACGAAGGCAAGTTGCAATGTGGATTCTATGCAGAAAAAGAATTAACATCGCAGGCCTGTGATCACACTTCCTAGAAAGACCTGTTTGCAAGGTGAGCCCTCAGCTGGCATCTAGGAACTTGGATTCTGAGAGAATTCCACCACTTCCACACTGAATCGAGTGGTTCACTGTGCCTCAACTGAGCAGACAATATGGTTCATACTGAACACTTGCTTTCCTTCTGACTGTCTAGCATTCCAGTTCATGCTGAGGAGAGGGTGCCTACATGACCAGCCCCCAATAAAAACCTTGGACACTGAGTCTCCAATGAGCCTCTTTGGTTGACATCACATCACAGGCGCCGTCAAAACTTGTTGCTGAAGGGATTAAGTGCATCCTCTGTGATCCCACTGGGAGAGACTCTTAGACACTCGTGCCTGATTTTCCCCTGGACATTTCTCCATATGCCTTTTCCCTTTGCTGGTTTTGTTCTGTGTCTTCTGCCTATAATACATCATAATACGCAGATACAACTGTATGCTGACCTCTGTGAGTCCTCCCAGCCAATCGCTGAATTTGATGGTGATGTGAGGGACCTTACTCACAGATGTCAACAAAATGCTATAATTCATTTTAAGTTCACGAACACCAAAGAAGACTATTCATTGTTTGTGGACACACAAGTATGATGCAAAAATATAAGACATGCCCAAGAATGAGAAGCAAGTGGATGGTTCCAGGGAGTTCACAGATTCACTGGAATAGCTTATACCTCTAACGGAAAGAGCAGATATGGTAAAATATTAAGATTTGATAACCTGAGGGAAAGTTCCTAGTGGTCTTATATTTTGTCAGTATTTTTCTGTCTGTTTTAAATATTTTCACAAGGAAAATACTGAAAGCATAGAGAAGGCACCTCCCAGGTGGTTCAGATGAGTGCATTTCAATTGTAGCTTACCTTTTCCCAGCTTTGGTCTCAGAGCTTTCCTACAGGATAGCAAACAGCCTGGAGAAGGAATTCCTAAGACTGGAATTCCAGAAAGTGGCACAAACCTGGTGTCCAATTTCACCCTACTTTGGGATTTGTTTGCAAGAGAAAGGCCCAGGTGTTTGTACCCTTCATGCTTGAAGAAGGCTGGAGGCAGAGTGTCAGAAACAAAGGAAAAGTCCCAGCTCTTCAAGGGAAGGGATCCCATGGGAGAAAACAAAATTAGTCCTTTATTTTATTATATGCCTGCTGTCATTTTAAAAATTACACTGGCACACCTCATCAACAAGGGTATCTGCATAATGAGCATATTTATAACTAACCCTGAATTGTACACCATGTCTTTAAAATAAAATTAAAATATCAAAAGGGAAAAAAATGACACTGGTCTGTGAGTAGCCCTCCCACGTGAAAGAGTGATATATTAGAGAATGATTCTTTTTTTCCCTCAAAAGGAAATGCAAGGAGAAATGACACGGAGTGAAAATGGGGTTGGTGATCAACTGCAATGGCAATAATGATAATGATGTATTGTAATTTCTCAGTGCTTTGCTCATCCACAGTGAGAACAGCACTTATCAACAAATATCTGGTAAGTGCCTACAAAGTGCTGGACATGAGGAATACAGAAACACTAAATTATGGCCTTTGTCATCTAAGAGGTCCCAGTCCACTGAAGGAGGTGTTAAGTGGGCGGATTCTAAAGATTTGGAGCTGTGTGGGAGGATAGCCATAGCGGCCCTGTCTGATTTGTTCACGACCAATTTCTCCACCGTACCCTTTCCAGACCACCTGTCCTCAAGAGCATATGCTGAATTGAACTGAAGCATTTGATTCTGCCAGTAATAATCAAATGCCACTGTACCGGGCAAGTCCTGGGCCTGGTCGAGTACTAGCGTAGGTTCCTCTCGTGCTACCCAGGAGCCCTGGACAGGCTCCGTGTGGGATCATCACACTCTGCACCCCAACCAGGCTGGGAGTTTCTTGAAATCACAGACCGAGTCTTGTAGGTTGCTGTGGCTTCCCTGAAAATGCAATGCTGTGCTCTCCTGTTGCAGGGAGCAGTGCTGACCAGCAGGGCCAGCTACGGACCCTCTGAACCCAACACTGTGTTCATGCCATGGCCACGCTGGGTCCAGCTAACTCCTGAGTGTGATGGATGCCAGGATTTCCTTATTTGTGCTGGGCCAAGACTCCTCTGGTGAGCAGCTCTAACAGGAGGATACCTCATCGGCTTGGCAAATCCTTCCCAGACCTGCACGGTAACATGAAATGCTACTACTCAGCCCCCTCCTTCCATCTCTTCATTCACAGGTGCCAGACCCACCTCGCGGTCTGAAGGCTCTTCCTGTCTCCATGTGTGTCCTCCACCTCTCGCTTCACAGGCATTTCTCTGACAGTCTCTGGCATGTCTAATTCTACCTTAGCATCTGCTTCTCAGAAGACACAAGACAGCGTACTGTACTTCCAGCAAAGCAAAGGAGCGAAACAGTTGTTTCATCTTTTCTTTTTTTAGAGACATGGGTGTTGCTCTGTCACCCAGACCACACCCTCCAAGTAGCTGGGACTACAGGCATGTACCACCATATTGAGCTATTTTTTTTTTTTTGGTAGAAATGAGGTCTGGCTATGTTGTCCAGGCTGGTCTCAAACTCCTGGCCTCAAGCACTATGCCTGCTTCAGCCTCCCAAAGTGCTGGGATTACAGATGTGAGCCACCATGCCTGGGCTAAATGGTTATTTTTATATCAATAAATGACTTCTCGAGGGAAAAAATAATAATGATTTCAAATGAAATTTAAGAGTGAAAATTAAACTATTCTCTACAAGGAAAATGTACATTCTTATCTGACGTCTACAATTAAAAAACTTCTTGAGTCTAAAGCATGTTGTATGATCAGTATATCATCTGCAACTTACTTTAATTTTCTTGTCCATGACATTTCTTTATGTATGAATGATTAGCAATCAGTATAAATCACACTAGATGGAACTATCAAATTACAGAAATAATTGATAACTTAATTTCTGCTTCACTAATTTAGTCATGCTGCCAGTACTGGGGTCCTCATGACAGCAGTGGCTGGAGATATCAGTACTAAGAAATGGGCGAGCCAAATTTTCATCAACTTGTGGCCACAATGGAGTTATTTGGGAGCTAAGTTCTGTGATCTTTGCAACTACAGGTTTCTAGGATTTTGTGTTGACCCTGAGAGTCCTTTTTGTGAGCTCTCTAAGCTCCAAATACTTGATAAATGTAGGAAGCATACTGAATCTGCCTAGTGTTGGTGAGGCTAGGATGAAACCTGAGGGCAGGAATTGCCCCTCATTTTCTAGGAAATCTCCAGGAAACAACCAATGGCTACAGGCAGCTCCTTGCAGTCCAGCAATCTCATCGGTGTGGTTCTGACTGCATATCAGCCCAGTTTAGCAGTTGTAGATCGTACAAAGAAACAACACGGAATACGTTTGCTCTGAGAATTTTGACATTGTCCGTTGCCCAGGATTCTTTACTGAATTTAAGCTTGCTTTTCTTATGTGCCTTAAGGAAAACGTAACCACCAGCAAAAATATTCATCGAGCATTTGCTACATGCTGATGTTAACTTGTTTCATTCATACAACAACCCAACGAATAGCGTGGAAACTGTTATTGTCATTTTCAAATGAGAAAATGGTGACTCGGTAACGTTAAGTAACTTTTCCAAGGTCACACAGTAAAACTAGCTGAGACAGGGTGTGGAAACTGAGCAGTAAGATGGCAAGCATCTGTTCTTAATAACTCCTCTGGGTTTCAATTTTTTTTAAGACCCAGAAACAAAGAACTGAATATCACATGCTCTCACTCATAAGTGGGACCTGGACATTAATCACATGAGCCTAGGGGAGGGAGGCAGTCGCTAGACACTGCCAGGGAGTTGGGGAAGAGGGGGAGTGGGATGCATAACCACACAAAGTGTGCCTGGTCCTAAACCAGGAGAAGTGAGGACCAGATGGAAGCCTAAACTTCACCTGCACACAGCCTAGTTGTGTAGCTAATCCTGACTGGTACCCTGCATCTCTACAATAAAATAAATTTTTTTTTAATTTAAAAACTAAAAAAAAAAAGTTTTTTTTAACTAAAAAGTATCATATTAGAAAAATGTTAACTATTATTAAAATTATGATAAATAAAAAGTAATTTCACAAAAGACCAATAGTTTAAAATAAAGATTTTTCTTAATTGTAATTTATGATTTCTTTTTTTTAAACTACATTTTATTTTATTTTATTTTATTTTATTTTTTGAGTTGGAGTCTCACTCTAGTGGCACAATCACAGTTATCGCAACTTCGACCTGCTAGCCTCCAGCGATCCTTCTGCCTCAGCCTTCCAAGTAGCTGGAACTACAGGCATGAGCCACCATGCCCAGCTAGTTTTTTAATTTATTGTAGAGGTAAGGTCTCACAAGTTGCCCAGGCTAGTTTTGGACCCATGAGCTCAGGCAATCCTCTCATCTCAGCCTCCCAAAGTGCTGGGATTATAAGAGTGAGCCACTGTGCCCGGCTAATTTATAATTTCATGAAGAGAAAAACTAGACTTTGGTATAGTTCTAATCAGGATGATGTCATCATGGAAGAAAGAGCCGCCAACACTCTTGGAAATAGTGTCTTCAGAACAATGTTCTCTTCCTTTGATGAGATCTTTTTTGCTTCAAGCAGACAGCCTGCTGCTAAAAATTGGTTAGAAACATGTTTAGTATCCTGTTCAAATTTTCTTCCACATCCAAATGGGAAAATATTTGTATTGTCCTGAGTGATGATGACCAAATCAAGGACCAAGCTTGCGGTCAGGAGGTGGGGGTCAAGGTTTATTTTCCTGGCAACAACAAGTGACATCTGGAAAGTTTAGCAAAGTGAACACTGTGTAGTTGAGTGTAGGACATGATGGTGTCATAGGTAAGGTCATCAGTAAACTCCCCGTAGCACGGATTTTAATTAAGTTAAACGTGTCAAGCATTTATGGTCTCTTTAACTGAAGTTATTTGACAGTCTGACTGTCAGTCGTGCCGAGGACTTCTGGGCCCTTCAGTCTTCCACGTGCTCTTGCCTGTCTCAGGGAACAGCAGTTCACAGGTAGGAGGCCATGGGAGAGAAGGATGCATCTCACAGGACGCTCCAGCTTAGACTAAGCTTGGTTTTCAGCTTTATTCTCAATCTCAGAAATCAGGTTCTTGAGAAGGATGCACCACAAACTCTGTGTGGACAGAAGCAGCCCAAATGCCTCTGGCTATGCTTCCATGCCTTCGTCTCAGCCTTTTATCAGCAGTCCTGGCAAGTCTGTCCAGCCCTCAGAAAGTCAGTTTCCTCTTCTGTAAAATGGAATGACTGACCGGGCGTGGTGGCTTTGCCTGTAATCCTAGCATTTCAGGAGGTGAAAGTTAGAGGATTGCCTGAATCCAGGTGTTCAAGGCCAGCCTGGGCAAATGGTAAGACCTCATCTCTACAATAAATCTTTTTTTTTGAGTTGGAGTCTCACTCTGTCGCCTAGACTGGAGTGCAGTGGCCGCTCCCGGCCACCGCAGCCTTGACCTGCTGGGCTCCGGTGATCCTTCCGCCTCAGCCTTTCAACTACAGCCGTGCACTACCATGCCTGGCTGGAACTACAGGCATGCGCTACCACACCCAGCTGCTTTTTGATTTATTGTAGAGATGAGGTCTCACCAAGTTGCCCAGGTGGGTCTCAAACTTGCGGGTTCAGGCAATCTGCTCACCTCAGCCTCCCAAAGGCGCAGGATTACAGGCTGAGCCACTGAGCCCGGCTTACAATAAATCTTTTAAAAAAATGGTAGCAAATATCTGTCTGGGGATGGGGAAACACCTCCTATCAATAGGGTGCCTTAATGAAATGCATTTGTGTACCTAACCCTTAACTGTACCCCACAACATCATAATAAAAAATATTGATAAAAAAATAAAAAGATTTTAAAAAGTAGCCAATTGTGGTGGTGTACACCTGTAGTTCCAGTTACTTGGAAGGCTGTGGCGGAAGGATCACCTGAGCCCAGTAGGTCAAGGTTGCGATAGCCATGAGCATACCAGTACACTCCAGCCTATCCGACAAAGTGAGACACCGACTGAAAAACAACAACAGAATTAGAACAACTAAATTCTGTAGGTTTAAAATAAATAAGGTTTTGAAGTTCTTACCACAAAGCCTGGAAAAGAGTTCATGTACAGAAGATATTGGTTCCACCTACAGAAAGCTTGTTGGATGGAGGATTTGGTAGGAGTAAGGGGTGTGGACAGGGGTCAATTTCAGCCTTTATTTCTAAGCTAGTTGGTATTTCACATTTCACTTAAACAGGAGGACCAGTGTCCTCTGATCATTATTTTAAATTCTCTAATCCCAAGTATTTTCAAAGAGGAAACTCAATAAGTACGTTTATGGATTTCCCAGAATTATATCTAAAAGCAAAGGTGAGAGCTTGACAGGAGAAATAAGACACAGCAGAGCTGTAAACTGGGACCAGGCCTGGGGCATTCCCAATGGCCCTTGACAGACACCGTTCAGTGTTTATCAAGGAACGTGCTCAGTGTTCCATATTTATCTACCATGGAGATGCTGAAGAGAATCACTGAATTTTTTGCTGAGAGGATCATGAATTATAAAACATTCCTCCTTTACAGATGAAGATGACAAAATCCAGGCACAAAAAATAAAGTTGTTAAAGGTTATGCAGCCAGTCAGAAAGTTAAGATGCAAATCTCCTGAGTTCCTCCAAGCCTTTCCCACTCAATACTATTAGTCACTTTATTTGGGGTCTCCAATGTAAATGGAGAAGAAAATCCTAAACTGGATTGTAATCCAGTTAACAATTTTTATGTTCACTCTAAACACACCCAATTGAAGAAGTAAAAATCATGATTTTAGCCAATAAAATTAACTGTGTAAAGCCGAATTATTCTGCTGCTAAGCTCACTTGGCTACATATGCATTAGATGTAGGATGTGCCTGCGTTTTAACTTGTTGGTAAACTTCATATAAGATATTAAAACTGAATCCAAGGGCAGCATCCCAAATATGGTGTCAGAAAAAGTATGAAAACCTTTGAAATGAGCAAAAATAATGCCTGTTTGGGGTCCCTTTCTAGTTGTTCTCTGCCTTTGGTTGTTTTTTAAGCTGTTACACAATGTGAATAAAAGAATGTACATAATACTGATGGCCGAGCAAATGGTGCTTGTCTAAAGAAAGGCAAATTGTGTCTTGTGAGATGCACTTGGTTATTGCCCTGTAGATACTGACCAACTTTGTAAATATTTGTAAATATATTTCTGTATTCCTAATGGTCCACCAATATGTGTGTATTTGTTTGTTTTAATTGCTCTTTGAACCAGTTATAGCATCGTACTGGTTCATATTAATTAAAGAGTTAAATAAAATCTTTGATGTGTGTTCATCGTATATTTCTATGAGACTCATTTTTTAACTTCTAAAAATTATCATTCAATAGCACATACAAAAGGCAACGGTCAATTTTCATCCAAAAAGCTAGACTTCAAGCCTTATCTCCAGTGAGTGAAGCACCACTTCCATACATAGCCTCTACAGCTTGAAGCTACTTCACATGTGCTCACCACAAAACAGGCAAAGACCTATAGACGAGTAGGTATTTCTGCAAAGAGGCTGAGGGTGAGCACTAGTTTTTAACGTTCTGATAGGAGGAATCTGGAAGTGAAACATGCCACAATACTAGGAAAACAAAATTCTAGGAGGAGTGAAGTAGCTAGGTCTATTTTTAGGCCACACTGGCTGATGTCAGGGAAACCCAAAACCCCAATCTGACTGACATCCTATTTCCCCAACATTTCCTTATGCACAACACAAGATGTCTATCTTTATCCCTGGGAAGGAATAAATCACATGTGAAATACTTTATGAAACCTAGAAAAATGTAGTTGTAGTAGTGTAGGCTATTGTCTAATCCTTCAAGTCCTTCTTAAAATAACGTCAAAGGAAACCATCTCAAAGGTGTTTCACTGCTCTAAATATTCATAATTAATTTTTTGGTTATATATAAATGGCCTTGCATGTTTATGTTGCTTTTTAAGTCTGTCCAAGGTCAAAAAAGTGTTCATCTGACTTGAACAAGGATTAATCCAATTTCATTGCAACCCATGGGGGAGTTCTTCCTAACAATTAGTTAAAATTTTTCCCCCATCACAGAAGCTACATGAAAGCTATCCATCTGATGTCAATCTTAGAGAATAGTTTTTAATGGAAATGGAAGGTTAAGCTAGAGGAGGAAACTTCAGAGGATGAGAGTAATAATACTTCTGATTGGTAATTTCATGGTGCCTGGCCTCACCCTGGGAAGCAGGTAACATTCCTCCTTCATCCCTGTGTGTAAAGGTGGGAGATGTCACTCACTCAGATGGAGCCAAGGAGTTTGACAGCTCCAACTCCTCCAGAGCTGGCAAAGATAATGATTGACTCTCACTGAGTTTATATATAGTGTCAGCTCTGTGTTTCAACAATTTGGGAGCCATTTGAATTTGACCTCCCTTGGAATCTTACAGATAAGTTTTATTTGAAATATAAAAAGACTTCTTGGTTTTGCCTTAGTCTCCTTAAGTGGAACTCGATGCACTAAGCAGAAAGGCAAAAGTCTGTCAGTAAATTGCCTGTTTGAATCTCAAGGAGGCTAGAGGCTTCTGCTCTTGGAGAAGTAGTTCCAGGATACAGCTACTGTTAGATTTCTGACTTGAGATATTTAAGGTTATTGACAAGATTCCAGAACCACTCCAACCCTAAATCTATCTAATCCCCTTCCATGAGCCTGAAACCCAGAGGCAGTCAAAGGGGTGGACCTGCCAAGGGCAAGAAAGAGTCAAAGTCTGGCAGGAGCCCCAAGCACTGCACAGAGGGACTTCTGCTCAGAAGAACACCTTTTACCAGCCCATCCTTGGGAGATTGAAGGCCTGCTGAAAGTGAACTAGTAGGATTCCATGCCTTTAAATTAAGCTATTGAGTCACTTTTAAAAGATAAAAACATAAGGGTGACAACATAACTTTGAGGTATCAGGCATTTCTACCTTCATGGGCTGTTTTTGTTTGTTTGCTTGTTTTTTGTTTTTACTTTTTTCAAACTTCCAGTTGTGACCCTCTACTGGACTGAATTGCGTCCTTTCATATCCTAACCATCGGTACCCATAAATGTGACCTTATTTGAAAATAAAGTTGTTGCAGACGTGGTCAAGTTAAGATGAGTCTTTAGGGTGGTCATAATGTAATATAACTAATGTCCTTATAAGAGAAGAAGAGACACACAGGGTGAATGCCAAGTGATAACAGAGACCGAGATTGAAGTGATGCATTGACAAGTCAAAAATTGTCAGCTACCGAAGAAAGGATTCTTTCCTAGAGCCTACCAAGAAAGTATGGTCCTGAAGACATTTTGGGTCCAGAATTCTGGGCACCACAATTGTGAGAGAATAAACTTCTATTGTTTTAAGTCACCCAGTTTGTGTAAATATTTTTGTTCACTGAGACCAAGTGGGATTCATTTCTGGAATGCAAGGGTGATTCAACAAACAAAAATCAATCAAAATAATATACTACATTAACAGAATTAAAGGTAGGAAAACCCATACGATCATCTCAATTGAGCAGAAAATGCATTTGACAAAATTCAACACTCTTTTAGGATTAAAAACACTCAACAAACTAGAAACAGATGATAACTACATCAGCATAATAAAAGCCACATACAAAAAGTCCACAGCAAACCCTAGGAAATCATACAACTCTGTTAGAGACTTGTAAAAATCAGCCAATTTAATTGGCCCTAACTAGCAATTTTATGGGTTATAGGATAGGCAACATTAAGATGCCCTTGTAGTAAGAGCAAGTACTGTCATGTGAATATTTTGTTTCAGTTTTCTGTGTGCCAAGTCATAATGGAAAAGCATTTCTTGCTAGATGGAGGTCATGGTCAAAAGGACCACTGCCTGTCAAGTGCTTTTTCTGAAAGTAGTTTTGGAAAAGGTGGAAGAGTGAATACAAAGGCCTTTTGTGAGGGGAGGAAAGTCAGAGAATCAAAGAAAGAATGAACAAGACACTGTTAGAATAATATTGCTTCAGCTGAGTTCTGTTCTTCTTCTTAGACTGTCTGCCCATTGGCTGAAAGAGCTATGATTAGCCCTTCCACATTTATGGGGAAAATATAATTTAAATAAAAAATTATTCCAGCATGATCACAAATGTTTAGACTCCTTTAAGGACTGTCTCCTCTCTGCAAAGTTCTAGTTCAGTGGCAAGTGCCCAGCCCCACACTCCCACCTCCTTGACAAGTTCTGATCTACTCTTTTGGCTTCCTGATGTGCTTTTTCTAAAGACTATATTCCTGTCCAGATAGTCACTGTCCCCCTTCCTGCACCCAACCTGTGAGAGCATCACACTTCTTGCCCCACAGACCGCAGACTTGAACATGTAGCTTGTTCTGACCAATGAAGTGTTGGAGCAAGTGCATGGGCCCTTCTGAGCTGAGGCTTTCAAAGCTGTGACATGGCTGTACACAGAGGTTTTCTCTCTCTCTTCCTGGAGCTCAGCATTGTCCAAGATCGAGACTATGTTACCTGGAGTTTAGAGTAAAGAAGGTGCAAGTCAGAGGCATGGGTAACCTGCACTAACTTTAGCATGAGCAAGAAATAATCACTGTTTTAAGTCACCAAAACATAGGAATTCTTTGTTACTGCAGCATAATGTGGTCTAAGCTGACTGTATTCATTCAATTTGCATTGCTATAAAGAAACCTGATGTTGGGTATCTATAAAGGAAAGAATTTATTGTGACTTATGGCTCTGCATGGTGATGACATCTGCTGGGCTTCTAGTAAGACTTCAGGAAGCGTCAGTCATGACAGAAGGTGGACAGGGGGCATGAGAGTCACACACTGAGAGCAGGAGCAAGACAAGAGACAAAGTTGTCCGGCTCTTTTAAACAACCAGCTCTTGTGTAAATTCAGAGAGTGAGAGTTCATTCATTACTGTGCGGAGGGCGCCAAGCCATTCATGAGGGATCCACCCCCATGACCTATTGGGTATCACGTTTTAATGTGAAATTTGGAGAGGACAAGTATTTAAACGGTATCACTGAATGATGCACGTTGAGGGTGATGGAAAAGCACACCCCCTCACATGTGTGGTATGAGAGGTCTCTGGGGAGAAGCTATGGAACATAGTAGTATACAGCTTACATGCTCCTCCTAAAAAAGACGTGGTGCCTTAGCTGCTGACAACCTTCATCTGCCCCCTTCAGGGATGGATCCAGCTGTAGGGAACCTCCTCATACAAGACCACGCCTTTTCCAGGGGACACTCATGTTCAAAGCCTGGTCAAAGCGGAAGTACAAAGGACTGGCTAACTCAAGACAACTCTGACGGTCCATTTGGCTCCAGAGTCTCATGGAGTCAGTTAAGGCTTCCATCAGGGCTGTGTCAGAGTCCAGTTTCTCCTTATGCCCAGTCTTGCTTCCTTTCTCCCTTCCACAGCTGGTGATCCCACAGGCCTTCCTTAGAAAATGTCCTGCACACTTAACTTTATATTGCAGTTGTCCTCCTGAGAGCCCAGCCTGCAAAAGGAGCAGCCGGCATCGGGGTGCGTGTACTCAGACCCTAGGCCTTTGAGCACTGGAGGTTACCCTGAGAAAGAGCCAGGCAAGCTTCTTGTAGCCCCAACTTGTCACCACTTTAGCAGCAACCTCATAAAGGCAGTCTAACGCAGGGTTCAGTCCAGCACAGGGCCTCACATACAAACATGTTCATTTGGGATGAAAATAATTTTGTGCCACCGGTCCAGTTGCTTCTGATAACATTGCTGGGCTGGGAGAGCTCTGGCCAGAAATGAGCTCTCCTAGGCTCCCAGTATGTCCCCCAAATATGTCCCCAATGTGACAACTTATGTAGGGTTCTTGGATATTTTTTTTCCATTTCTTATTAGATAAATGGAGATGTGGAGAAAATTTTTTAAATTTCTAACTCCTATATTAGCCAACCACATAAGGGGAAAAACCAAGTTCTCATGTGCTAAAAATCACAACATACAGTTAAAAAATCACAGCCTGCATGTTGGTCTCCAGAGCTGTGCTATCTCATCAAGAATGATACCTGTAAACAGAAGCCGGTGGTTCCTCCCACCTCAGTTGCAAAGAGCTTAGGATAGAGACATGTTCCTTTTAGGAATATATGTTGCACAGAGGTGCACACATCCTTTTGTGACACAGAGAGCCTGTGTTTGTGCAGACTGCTCTAGCTTTAACCACGCTTGGGAAGAAACACATGATAAACATCCACAATATGTGTTGTGTGTTCTTAATGGTGTGTGATGAGAAAGATCTTCTATGGCAGTCAATGTTGGGGATGTAAGAACTGCAGCAAAACAGACAGATACAACTCCCACATAGTATTTATATTATACAACTCCTACAGGGCCATTTTGAAGAACATCAAATGCGATAGCATATGCTAACATGCCTTAGGAACCGTAAAACAGACAACAAATGCGGGGTCTACTTGAGAGCACTTACAAGTGATGAAAAACTAGATGTCTTTGAAAGCACGACACAGTTGTGATTTGGCAGAAAGAGAGTATCCCTGCCATTTGAATATATTAGTCTGTTGATGCCACGTATGTCTCACATCCTATTCTCGAAGTTCCCAGAGAAGGAAAGACCCTCCCAAATACTTAGTAACACTCCACACTCAGAGGTCTATGGCACCCACATGATGGCCTGTGGCAAATGATTACCAATTAAGCGCACAGGAAAGGCCTGGGAGTGCCGTCTAGTGGGCGTGAGTACGCAGGAAAATGTAAGGCAGGGAAGGACGTCCCCCCTCATTACAACAGGGAGCAAATTAGATCTTTTCAGGAAAATTCTTTTTTTTTCCCACCATTTTTATTTTAGATGCAGAGAGTGCACATGAATGGTCTTTACACAGACGTATCACGTCGGGGTAGGGAATTGGGTCTCAGGGGACTGATTCTCCAGATAGTGAACATTTTCAGGAAAATTTTTAAAAGCTTAGTGAATGACAAAGTTCATAGCAAGGTGCTTACTGGATGAGTTCTATTTCGATGGGCAGAGACGTGAGACTGCATTTTTAGGGGGAAAACTGGGCTCAGTGCAATAAAGAAGAAAGCAAGTCCAGGGAAGCTAGTGTATCTGGCAGGGCAGGGACTGGGGGCTGGGGACAAGACCTAGGGTTGGGGACAGGACCTGACAGCTGGTTTGAAATCACATTAAAAAAGATTTTATTAAGGATTTTTAACCAAAGAAGGCACAGGAGAAATACTGAAGGGTTGCGATCAATACCCTGACATGATTACTTGAGAATGTCAGAATGGAGAATTAATTGGAGTGAGCCAAGTCTGGGAGACAGCAACTAAAGAGACCATAAAAGCAAGTGTTAGGCAAGCGGTGGCTAGAATGGGGCCTGGCACACAATGTGGGGTCAGGAAGTAGCTGTTGGTCAAGTGGGCTGGGAAGTGGGGAGGGGGAGACAGATTCGAGAGAGGCCGAGAAAGCAAAGCCTACAAGACTCATCAATGCACTGGATTTGGGGGCTCCAAATATGATGATGCTATTTTGACTGGGGCAAGGGCCAGCCTTTCCCTTCTGGGACTCCGCATAGATAGCGATAGGTCCAAACTTCCTCCAGTGATCATGGAAAACTGTTCTAGAAAGCATTTTCTTCTTCACAGTCTCAGCTCTCTGTCACTTAGAGACTTTTTTTTCAAAGTTCCTAGGGTCCACCTATTATTTAGAGAGGGCAATCTCATGCGAAGACAGACAAAAGCATTTTCCCAAAACATGGGCTGGAGGTATTCTTCCAAAAGTGGCTGAGACATGGCTATCATTCAGAACACCAAATATGATCTATAGAGTGCACTCTCCTGAGAAACTGATGGGCAGAGGAAATCAAGGTGCAGGACTTCCCCTCTCTTTGTGGAAGTACTCCACACTTTTGACCCATGCCCACCAAATGCCAGTAACTCCCTCAGTCATGATGAAAATAAAAATCACCCCACACCTTTTCCAAATGCCTCCTAGGAAAGCAGTAAGTCTCTAGATAAATATCCTAGAAGCAGGCAAAAGTCAGGGCATGATCAATAAAGCAGCTGGGTTTGTCCATTGCAGTCCAAGGAAAAGACTGAGACTCCAAGGGAGACAAGTGTTCTTGTCATGGGAGAAGAAAACAACTGATGGTCTACTAGGATGCATCAGGGCTATGGAGACAGAATTCTAAATGGCCTAGCAGTGACCGGAACACCCCCTTGTAGAATCCCTCTCTTTTGCATATGGGTAGAACCTTAGAAAATGCCAGAATATCACTCAAGTGGTGAGCTCATGTAACATGGCACAGCTGACTTTGAGTAAGGGAAATTATGCTCGTGGGCCTCGCCTAATCAGGGGAACCCTTAAAAAAGATGCAGCTTCTTGGAGGAAGACTTTCAACATTGAGAGGAACTTGATGCAAGGAAAATTTCCCATTACTGGCTTTGAAGATGGAGGGGCCATGCATCAAGAATTCCGGGCTACTTCTATTAGCTGAGAATGGCCTCACCCAACAGCCTGTGAGAGAATGGGGACCTCAGTCCTACAACACAAAAAGCTGAATTCTGCCATCAACCTGAGTGAGCTAGGAAGCAGATTCTTGCCCACAGCCTCCAGATAAGAAAGTAGCCATGCCATCAGTGTGACTTCAATCTTGTGAGATCCCAAGCAGAGAGACCAACTGAGCTATGCCTGGCCCTCTGACCCACAGGACAGTGTGAAGTCAATGGGTGTTGATTTAAACTGCTAGGTTTGTGGGGACTTTCTGTGCAGGAATAGAAGACCGAAACAAAGGGCTCAATGAAATATTCCTCAAAACAATTGACCTTCCTTTGATGGAATTGTTCTTATTGCCACTATATTATTCTTGCTATTATTATTATCTGGCTTCTCAAACATCTAAGCCTGAATGCTAGCAAGAAACAATGTGATCAATAAGTCAGCAGTGGAAGAAGGATGTTTACCAGATGTGGGCAGAGTTCAGAGAAACTGACAAAGATGCAGCACCCGGGAGACCTTAGCAACCCTAGACCCACAGGGGAAGAGGAGGTTTGTTCCTGGAACACAGACAGACTGGCTATATGGGAAGGAACTGTGGTCTTCAGTGCGGAAATTAACTGGGACACTGGGATTCATAGGTGCGAACTGTCAGACCATCTTCCAGTGTCACCGGTCAAGTCGAATAGGAAGGCAGAGGGCAAGAATTCAGGAGAACAGGTCCATGTGGGTCAGTCTTCTACATCAGTAGTCTCCAATCCCTGGGCCACAGACGAAATCAGTCTGTGGCTCGTTAGGAACCAGGCCACACAGCAGAAGGTGAATTGCAGTGAGTGAGTGAAGCTTCCTCTCTATATTTACAGCCGCTCCCCATCGCTCACATTACTGCCTGAGCTCCACCTCCTGTCAGATCAGCACTGTAAAGCCTGCTGCCATTTCCAACATCCTGTCTTTGTGAAGCAGGTTTTTCTGCAGTGATAGCAACCAAAACGAGACTATAGAGTAGAGGGACATAAGCAACACACATTGGATGTCACTGTCTCCCATCACCCCCAGATGGGACTGTCTCATTGCAGGAAAACAAGCTCAAGGCTCCCATTGATTCTATGTTATGGTGAGTTTTACAATTATTTCATATATAAATAATGTAATAATAGTGGTAATAAAGTTCACAATAAATGTTATGTGCCTGAATCACCCCCAAACCACCCCTTACCCCCCGCTGCCCAGTCCGTGGACAGACTGTCTTCCGTGAAACCAGTCCCTGATGCCAAAAACGGTTGGGGACCATTGTACTACAGCACACAGAAGGTGGAGAAGGGTGGAGAGAGGAGATGTAAAAGCAGATAAAAACCTTCAGCACAGCAGAGATGAGAGCCTGAATGATAAAATGGCTACTAGAAGCCAAAGAAGTGAAACCAAGCCCCACCTCTGTGTCCCAAGAATGCCCATCCTGTAGACTGCCCACCCTGCCTTCTCTAGGAAGCCCGGAAGACTCTTACTCTTGTTTCTCTTATCACCTATCTGTGCCGACCTTTTCCTCCAACCTGCTGCCCGCAGCCTTAGTTCCAACTTGATCATGACAACTCTCATCCCTTCCACACACCCATCCATCTTCCACAAAGTGACTTTTCTGGGCATGTATCTTACCCTGCCCCTTCTTTTTTAAAAGACTCAATTCTAGCTGGAGCAGGAAAATATAAGATGAATCTGCAGTGTTCTGTGGTGTCATAAAGTTGAGAAAATGCTAAAAAAAAAAAAGTAAGTTGAATAACTAAATGGGTAAGTGGATGGATGGATGCATGGGTAGATGAGGGTGTGGGTAGATGGATGGATGGATGGATGGATGGATGGATGGATGGATGGATGGACGGATGAATGGATGGATGGGTGGTTGGACTGATGGATCGACAGGCAGAAGGATGGAAGCATGACCAAAAAAATAAAAGCCAAACTGAAAGAGCTCCCAATACCAAGGCTGAAACCATCTAAGAAACCAAATACATGCTAATGGAGGTATCGAATTATAACCTAAATACTCAAATAAATATCCAGGAGTGAGTACTGACATAAGTAAATCATTGAGTAAGTAAATAAATGTGTGGCAAATCTCCATTCCAGAAACGTTCCAATTAATAAATATAAAAAAGATGAGGAAACTAGAAAATCACCATTGGAACACCAAGTCAAAATTATCAGGGTGGGACAAGGTCCAGCAATGAATGCTAAATCCAGTGGACAGAAGTTTAAGGAGAAAATGGTATTAACATCCCCTCGAAGTATTTCCCTCAGAATTAAAAAGGGAAGCATGAGCCGGGCTCGGTGGCTCAGCCTGTAATCCCGTGCCTTTGGGAGGCTGAGGTGAGTGGATTGCCTGAGTCTGCGGGTTCGAGACCCGCCTGGACAGCGAGACCTCATCTCTACAATAAATCAGAAAATCAGCCGGGCGAGGTAGCGTGCGCCTGCAGTTCCAGCTACTCGGAAGGCTGGGGCGGAAGGATCGCCGGAGCCCAGCAGGTGGAGGCTGCGGTGGCCGGGAGCGGCCACTGCACTCCAGTCTGGGTGACAGAGTGAGACTCCAACTCAAAAAAAAAAAAAAAAAGGGGAAGCATGGTAACTTTACAGTGGAGAAATCCCACAAAAAACACCTTAGCCAAGTGATCAGGTTAAACTTCCCAATGGTGAGTCACGTTGACATCAGAACATTCCGGACATGCTGCTGAGAAGGGCACGACCCCTCTGCGGTGCTCTTCCCAAAGGCACAGGCCTTCTATCTTATCATAAGGAGACATCCCAAATTCGAATTGGGAGACATTTCGCAAAATGCCTGGTCAGTAATCTTCAAGCATGTCAAAGCATTGAAAGATTTAGGAAATACTGAGGAACTGTCATAGGTTGGAGGAAACTGAAAACATATGAGGACTAAATGCAACATGGGATCCTGAAATGAACCCTGGCACAGAAAAGAGCCTTATGAAAAAGCTGATTTCATCTTACTACAGTCTGTAGTCTAGTTGATAATATTATGTCAGTGCTTTTCCAAAATGGAGTCCTAATTTGAATAGACAGTTTTCCAGAAAGATATACAAATTGTCAATTATTATACAAATATGTCCAATATTAATCACTAAAGAAATGAACTCAAACCCACAATGAGATACCACTTCACATGCAATTGAATAACTCTAATCCAAAAACAGACAATCATGTTTTCAGGGATGTAGAGAATAGAGAACCCTCATACATTGCTGATGGGAGTGTAAAAGAGTGCAGATGTTTTAAGAATAATTTAACAGTTTCTCAAAATGTTTTATATGGAATAACCAGATTGATCCAACAGTTTTATTCCCTATTATGTATATAAACTATATGAAACCTATGTCCACACAAATGCTCATTGTAGCACCATCTATGATGAAAACAACTCAAATACCTTTCAATAAGTGAAAGGAAAAAAAGGTGAAGTCTAAATTTAAAATAGAATACTAGCTGGCAATTAAAATCAATAAAGTCCCCATGGCCACCAGGATAAGATCTAAGTACTTATGGTCACATTTACACCACCCATGATCTTAGCCCCTGTTGTTGACTGTCTGGTTCCAACTGCTGTGATCCCAGATGAAAGATGAAAGGTTCTCCCACTCCTCACCCCACATACACATCCACTCAAACGCTGTCATTATTCAAGCACACCATTTGCAATAAGGGGCTATCACAGGCCCCTGAAAGCAGGCCACTGCTTTACCCCCAGATCCTGGGCCTTCCTGGTTTTTTCACCTGTTCCTCCACCAACTCCTCTTCCAAAATTCAAATCAAAGTCCCTTCTGCGTGACTTTTCTGAGCCCCTTCCACCACCGGAAGGGCTAACTACCTCCTCCCTGTGTTGTCCTCTTCTGTAAACCCTACATTTACTTCTGTCCTGGCCTCTATTTATCTGCTGAATTCACCCGCCCCACCCCCTGCTAGACTCCACATGCCTTTGAGCAGCAACCGTGTATTTATCTCTCTAGTCTTCCATCAAAGCTAACTAGGTGTGGGGTTAATTGGGAAGGAAGGTCCTTCCGGAGCTGGGAAAACCTGCCTGACTAATCAGCATCTTCAGACAGAGCCTTCTGGAGAGGCTGGCCCATGCGCATCACGAGAAATGGCACTCATTCATCACTGTCCTTGCAGCCAACCAGAGCTTGGGGCCCACCAGCAGACGCCGGCAAAGGGCCCATGAGAAAGTCACTTCCTTGGGCTCTGGGAAAAACCAGCGTCTACGCAAAAATGCATAACAATGATAAAGACAAGTTTAGTATGCAATAAATGGAATCGTTTTTAGATGTGTCTGAAATAACTGTACCTCCAAACTGGAGCTAGAATAATCTCTCATTAAATCAAGCCCCGCTAGTGCTTGTCTGTAGTTCCAGTTACTTGGAAGGCTGAGGCGGATGGATCGCCGGAGCCCAGCGGGACGAGGCTGTAGTGGCCGGAAGCGTGTCACTGCACTCCAGTCCGGGTGACAGAGTGAGACTCCAACTCAAAAAAAAAAAATCAAGCCCCTCGATAGGAAGTGCTTTCCGTGGCCAGCTTGAGTTAGTGCATGTATCCAAAAGTAATACTTGAAAGACCAAGCTGGGAGAATCGCTTGAGGCCAGGAGATCAAGACCAGCCTGGGCAACATAGTGAGACCTGTTTCTAAAAAAAAAAAGAAAAAAAAAAAAATTTGTTTTGAACTAACAAGATTAAAAAGCAATAAAATTGCATTCTTTGATTAAAGTCTAAACTTCACATTTTCAAAATGTTGCTAGACTGCTCCTTCACGCCCTCATCAACCCAAATGCCTGCCAATTCTGGAATGTTGATATTCTCCTCCCAGGTGGAGGGACTGAAGGGAAGCTTTTGCTTTCCTCTTGTGATTTTGCAGAGTCCATCTTTACTCTCATTTGACATGGGCAGCGCTCTCAGCCCACAAGCTGACTGATGCAAGCACTTTTGGTCTTGCTTCTAGGTCAGCAAACACATTTCTTTAAGTTGTTCTTGGGACATACTTTTTCATATTGACTTTGCACGATTCCAAAATAGAGTCCAAACAGTAGCGAGGCAATCAGCCCGCGGTTTCAAAGCCTGCTCTTGATTTGCAGCACTTAATGTTTCATTCATGCGGTGCTTACATAACTCTGCACCTTCACCTCGCTATCGATTTTCCCACATCCATCTTCAATTTTTGATCACAGGAACGAGAAGAACCAAAAATATACTGGCAGCTTTTGAAGCTAAACTCCAACGTAATTCTTTTCCTTGTTAATGCAAGAAAAAAAAGCAGAGAAAGAAATAGCATTCATTTCTCAGAAGAGAAGCTACTGTTTTTTGAAAAGGGTGTTTTTATTGAGTTTCTTCTCACAACAAGGGAGAGCTGTGCAGTGTTGGTTCCCATCTTCTTTTCTGGTTCAGGAATGGGCTGCAAAATCAACAACACCTGAGCCATCCCATCAGGTTCTCCATCATGGAGAAGTAGGATGGGAAAACTTGACATCCTCCTGCCCCAAAATATCCCCAGTGACCCGCCATGATCGGTCCTTTCCCTGCCGTCCTGAGCTCCCTCCTGTCAAAGTCCAGATGCGATCCCAACAATACTTCTGTTTGTGCCTCCTCAGTGAAGTATCTATCCATTTCTCAGATATGTGCAGGGCATACTGAACCAATGGTTAACCCACCAGTCATCGAAGCTGAAAGTGTGTTTGGCTTCTTGGATTTATTTGAGCAGTGCTTTGTAGTTCTCGTTGTAAAGGTCTTTCACTTCTCTGGTTAGGAAGATGTCGAGGTATTTCTTTTTTTTTTTTTTTTTTTTTTGGCTATTGTGAATGGGATTGTGCTTTTTATTTGGTTCTTTGCCTGCTTGTTGTTGGTGTATAGGAGTGCAACTGTCTTTTACATGTTTATTTTGTACCCTGAGACTTTGCCAATGTCCTTTATCAGTGCAAGCAGTTTTAGACAGATTCTTTTGGATTTTCAAGGTATGTGATCATATCATCAGCAAAGAGGGATAACTTGACTTCCTCTTTTCCTCTTTGGATACTCCTGATTTCCTTCTCTTGTCTAATTGCCTGAGCTAGGACTTCCAACACAATGTTGAACAAGCGGGTGAGAGTGGGCACAGCCTTGTCTTGCTCCAGTTTTCAGGGCAAACGTTTCCAGTTTCTGTCCATTTAGCAATATGTTAGCTGTGAGTTTATCATAAATGGCACTTACTATTTTGAGGTATGTTCCTTCTATACCTAGGTGTGAACTCCTTTTTTTTCCCTTCATCTAACCTTCCATCCTCATCCTACCCACCATCACCAAGTCCTGTGGTCCCCCCCGAAGGACCTCCATAATGGGGTCCCTATTCCATCTCCAATGTACTAGTGAAGGATCAGCTCTGAGTTTGGGACTACAGTTGAGAATGGTTTTTAGGTCCTTTTCTAGAAGGCTGCAGGGAGGTAGAACTAGGAGGAGGAAACAGATGAGCTCAAGCCCCAAGAGCAATAGCAGGCTAGTAGAGAAGTTGTGCAGAGAGTGCACAGAGGCAACAAGGATGCAGCTGATTTTGCTTCCATCCCACCCAAGACCCAGAGCAAAGAAGACCCCAGATTAGGTATAAACGTGCAACTTGTTCCATTATTGCCTGTTGAGTTACTCTTGTTCTTTCTTTGTACTGAAAAGCAATTGGCCCTTAGAACACGTCCAAGGATTCTGTGCTGTTGAATTTGTGTTGGAACGGGACCGAAGAGCATGGAGTGAAGGGGAGAGGGGATGGGAGGTGTGCGGAAGGGAATTTTGCTGCCACGTCTTTTACCACACTGGACTATGGAGTGGAACCCCTTACAAATGGAGGCCACCTCAGAAGAAGAGAGGAGGAAAGAAAAAAGGAACATCTTGCAGACTCTGGCCTCTTCTATCAGATTAGTCACACATTGTCACTGCTTTGGCATTCTCCATGTCTCCAGCAAGAGGATCTCTGATGCCTTCTCCTTAAGTCAGGTGCCAAAGTCCCCAACAAGAGACAGACCAACTTCAAGGTGTACTGAGAAGTGGCTGCTGTGCACACCTCGTCCCTGTCCCTCTCGTCTCCTGTATAGGCAATAAAAACACGGCTGGGCCCATGTTCCGGCAACCTTGAATGAGACACAGTTGCCTGCAATCTCCAAAAACTTTGTTCTCCCATGACGACTGTGAATTGACTTCGCTGAGGATGATGACTTAAATGCAACCATCTATCCTGGCTCCTTTGTTTCATTTGATAGCTAGTCGAGTTATTTTTTTAAGTGCTATTTAACTCAGGTTAGCACAGAGGTATAAAAGTACACCTCACAATTTATTAAACATATGGCAGAAAACAGTCTCAATTGATGTTCTCAAGCTCTTACGGCACAGGCAATTTACACAAGCTTGTTAATAAATACACTACTTTAAATTAAAAACATTTTCATGGGTTCCCCAGTGTTCATATAATTTTTAGTACAATGGTACTTGAAGATGTGCAAACATATTAATAAAACTAAATGTAAAATCTTTATGCTTGTAGCTTTTATACAACTATAAAACTGAAATAAGTTGACAAATTAAAATGTCATTTTAGCCTTAATGTATTAGTTATATATTTTGTTGCATGTAATAGTGTGAATTATGTTGTTTTACTAAAACTAAATTGGTGTTTGCAATGGGGATTTGGTGTAGATTTCTATCGCACAGGATCCACTTGACTTGGCAAGTTCCAAGTGTAACCCACCTTGTGCCCTATGAACCCAGGTTTCCTCCGTCACCCTTGATTCCAATGGCTATGACACTTTCACTCATTTGTATCATCAGTGAATGCTCAGTGGACTCAAACATATCATTTACACATTAAATTCTCCAATATTGATGGACTTGAGCCAAATTGAATCCTTCTTCCACTGCAAGCTCAAACAAAAGCTACATTAAATACAACAAAATAAGCTATTAATAACCAAAGTAATCAATTTGACAACAAAATAATATCCTCAGGTACTAGACACATAAAGAAAGCTCAAAGCCAGGGCAATAAAATGTGAGCTGTTGCTATATTCCAGGAAAACATGAGGATTTAGAAACTGGTTATGAGACTGCTTGGCTAGACCCAGATGAGGAATCGGAGATATGGCCATGCCCTCTTAACCATGAAAGTTGGAATCTAGAATCCCACAGAAGTCCAGAATCATGAAAGGGTTCTTCCTCAGTAGCAGGTCTAAAAAAACCATACTCATAAGTCTATGAAAGCAATAAGGAAGCTTGTGTGTCACTGGGACAGTGGAAAAATATGTCCACCATGAGAAATTAAATGCCATCGGTACCAAGCACTGGTAGGGAGCTCAAGTTTAATTTTTTTTCACATGTTAAGGGAGTTCTAAGTCAATACAATAACTTTTTTAAAGTCCCAAAATGGCAAAACTCCTGGACTTCCAAGCAAACCAAATGTAAATAGTGTCACGTCACAGTGTCATTTTCAAGGCTGGGGAAACATTGACTTCCATAGTAGAAGGAGAAATTGGGAAAAAGGAGAAAAATGAGCTCTTAGGCAAACATTAAACACACACACATGAGGAAATATCTTACAATGAGATCATAGTAGAATATTGAACAGGATCAGTAATTTAGGTAATAAAACAATTTGTCAAAGATTATGGATGAAGAATGTTTAAAATTACTAGTGATAAAAAGAAGACCTAAGACTGCATTATAAAAATACACCAGGTGATTTCTGCCTCCAACAGAAATAGTGGGCCAGATAATTGAGAATCATTCTCCAACTGCAAAACGATACAAAATACAAAGTTAACAAAATAGTAAAGCTAACAAAATAGTAAAGGATAGCTAACAAAATAGCAAAGGACAGGCAGACTCAAGTGTGGGTAATAAGGCAAATAAACCAGACATTTGGGCTAACTTTTCCTTTAGGGTATTTGCCAAATCCAGAGAAAGCTGAGAGGCAAAGGGGTTTAGTGGCATGCTTGACAGGTTCTCATAGCTAAAGAGATAGACTGGAGCACCCAGGACCTGCCACAGGGCTAGCAGGAAGCATCCCTGTGAAGCCCCCTCCTCAGATTTGATCCATTCCAAAAGGCTGCACCCTAGGAATATGTGTCAGTTTAATTTGTCAGCTTATGTCAGGGTCAACCCAAAGTAGACTCTCGTAGCATTTCCGTTACACTTTAAATTATCTCAAGCCTTTAAATTAGACAGAATTATTCTCACACTGTTTGTGTCCCCAGGCATCTTGTGGAAGTATAAATAGGAGAAAAGCAATAATATTCTAGACACAAAATTATTTTACAAACAAATTGGCATACAGTGAATCCAGATACAGTTAAAAATAGACTAACACTTAAGGAAATTTAAGCTCACCAAACAAACAAACAACAACAAAATAGCAAACAAATGGAGATAGAGACATTTGATACAGATTTTAAATAACTATGCTTCATATTAAAAAGAGATAAAAGACAAGATTGAAATCTCATGAAGGAGCTATTCAAATTTTTTTAAGGAAACAAATAAAACATCATTTAATCTCTCTGAATTCAGTTGCTAAACATTCCTTAAATGGAGCAAAGAGTAACTGACTAGCCCATATAACAAGGTTGTAAGGATCAAATAAACCTACATAAATGAAACATATTAATAAAGTGCTATATAAGAATTCTCTTTTATTACCATTCTAGGCATTGTTCTAAACTTATGGACATTTTATAGCAAAGGCATTTATTTTGAGTCTTATAAATATTCAGCCAAATATGTATGCTGGCCGACAAAAGGACAATAATCTGCCTGTTAGATAGATAGGTGTTAGATAGATAGACATGCACGTGCGCATGTGCGAGCACACACACACACACACACACACACACACACACACACACACACGATACCAGTGTGAATATATATAAAGAAAAATTAAGTAAAATCTCGATTAAAAATAAGATATTTCAGAACTGACCAATATAATAACTGACATAAATTCAATGGATTGTTTTACCAACAGATTAGACACAGCTGATGAGAAAATTAATAAACTGGAACATAGACTAGAAAAAAATACATAAAAATAAATAACTACAATGAGAATGGAGAGATACATAAATAGAAAAAATAACAAGGTAGGATAAGAGACTCAGATGACACAGTGAACAAACAGATCTAGCACAGATGTGTTAGAAGTACCAGATAAAGAGAAAGCAGATAGAGGGAGAGAAAAACAATATTTGAAGAGATAATGGCTGAGAAATTTATTATATTGATAAAGGACATTTCCTACAGATTCCAAAGCCTGGGCCATCTGTATATCTATTCTATTAATTGCTTTGTTTCTCTTCATTACAGTTGCCAGTTTTCGGCATATTTCCACATTCCTACAGGTGTTGATATTAAAGTCCCACTGAGTTAGGCTGGCTGAATGCCTCGAGCTTTCCACTGAAAACCCTGAAGAACCACACAGTAAGAAAAAACATCACATCCTGGGACTAAGATTCATCCTCAGGCTAAGAGCAAAATCTTAATAATCTGTTTTTAGCAAAGTCTAAACCAACCTTCAACAGGTTTGAGGCAGTCACCCAGTAATTACACTGCCTTGCAGAACAGATATGACATCCTGTAGGAAAAGAGATAAAAATCTACAGTCTCTACAACGTAGCATCAAAAAAAAAAATCAGTATAAAATTTTAAAAAATACTAGACATGAAGAGAAGCAGAAAAATGAAAATCCTAATGAGGGGGGAAAAGCAGTTAATAGACACACAGAGATGGTCCAGGCTTCAGGATAAGCAGAATAGAATGTATAGGATAAACCAATTAAGTCCCTGAGGACAAAAAAATTAATCTATAATGCAGCAGAAAAAAAATGAAGAAATAACAGATCATAACTGTCTAAATTAAGTTTAAAAAATTAAAATAAATCAATACACAATTACAAATAGCTCAGTTAACTACAGGTGAGGTGGAGAAAAAGGAGGAGAAAGATGAAAAGGAAGGGAAAAAAAAAGGGAGGGAGGAAGAAGGGAGATGAGCATGCCAGAGCACTTCAAAATCAAACTGCTGAAAACCAAAAATAAGAAGAAAATCTCAAAAGTAAACTCTAAGTTTTTCTCTTTCAGTGCTGACAAGTAAAGAACTAGGGATGCTGACATTCCGATCTATCCTTAGAAGTGCAAAAGCAGGGGGGATAATTTTAGGCTTATCAGAAAAATAAAGTTAAAAGACCAAAAAAAAAAAAAAAAAAAATACAAAAAAACTCAAACCTCAAAATCTAGAAAAGCAAACACAAGAGATACAGCAACCAAGGTCTGCTTACCTGGAGAAGAAGTCTCTGGAGCCAGGGACGAGTATAACATCGTGTAAAAACGTCATTTAAATGGCTGAAGGCTTAGTGTGAACTAGCAAGAGACTACAGAATTTCTGGAAACCACAGTGTGGAGAACAGGGACTGGGGGCCCACACTTTCATAGGCTTTGCTACCTGGACCCACACCAGGTTTCCATGGTGAAGATCTGAGAAAGAGCCTTTGTAGCTATGGCAGGAGGGAGGGAAGAAATTTATTTATCATCAAGAAAAACACCCAGACCTCCTCCATAGCAAAGGCCCACTCTCCAGGGAAGCAGGCATGGTCAAAGCCTCATCCCAGGTAGGGTAAGGGCATTAATAATACTCCAGGCCTTGTTCACCTAAGGGAAGAAATAGTCAACCAGGGTTAGGTTCCAAGGAAAAAAATTGGCAAGGGAGAGGCAGCCAGAGAACACACATCCCATGAACTAAGACTGCATAAGGTCACATCCCACAGATGCAGGCCCACTGAGTCACTAGATTCAGCCAGGGCATTTCAGAACACTCTCCCTCCCCTACTTGTTACCACCTACACCCAGCAGGACTCCAGCTTAGCCTTAGATCACAGCTAAAATTTCTGCAAGGCAGAGACTATCTAAGAAGAGTTCTAAAAGAAGCTCAAAGGCAACAGGGAACATAAAAACAAGGCCACTAGAGGAATTTAAAGCCTCTATTGCTTAGAGCCGAAGCAAACATTAAAAAAGCAGCCCGACTCCAAGCAAGACTCACATAAATCCTCACACTAGAAGTTTATGAATCTCAGTTCTTATTCTACAACTTAAAAAAAAAATCACAAAGCATGCAGCAGCAAGAAAAAATAATCTGAAGAGGCAAAGTAAGCATCAAAACCAGACTTAGAGATGACACAGATGTTGAAATTTGCAGATACTGAGTTTAAAATAACTGTGATTAGTATGTTAAAAGCTCTGGTTGAAAAAGTAGACGATATGCAAAAACAGATGGATAATGTAAGCTGAGAGATGAAAATTCTGCAAAAGAATTCAGAAGAAATGATAGAAATCAGGAGCACTGTGGCAGAACGAAAAAGCGCTTTTGATGAACTCGTGAGTAGATAGACACAGCCAAGGAAAGAATCAGTGAGCTTGAAGACATGTTCAAAGAAACTTCCCGGACTGAAAGAGAAGGAGCGTCGGGGGACGGGGAGAACAAACAAACAAAAACAGAAAGGAACATCCAAAAATGTAACATAGGCATAACTGCACTATCAGAAGGAGGAGAAAGAACAGATCAGAAGAAACATTTAAAGGAATAACGGCCTAGACTTTTCCAAATTAATGACAACTCCAAGCCACACATCCAGTAAGTTCAGAGAACATAGCAGGATTAATACCAACACACACACCCACAGACACATCATAGGCATATCACATTCAAACCACAGAAAATCAAAGACCGAGTGAGACACTTGAAATAAATCAGGGGAAAAAATTCTGTCTATAGAAAGCCAAGGCTAAGAATTACAGTGTTTCTCATCATAAATCATGCAAATAAGTAGATTGAGGAATGAGACATCACAAGTGTTGGAAGGAAATAAAACAACCAACATAGAATTTCATAGCTGGTGAAATTATTCTTCAAATATGAAGAACCAATAAAGACTTTCTCAGATGGACAAAAAATGAGGAAATTGATTGTCAACAGATTAACTCTGCAAGAATGTGCAAAGCAGTTCTGACTCTGGGAAGAAGGTCAGAAATCTGGGTCGGGGTTTAAAAACAAGGAAGAGCATCAGAGAAGGAATAAATTAAAATAAAATATTTTATTGTTCTTATGCTTAAGTTGTCTAAAAGATAACTTGCTGTTTAAGGTAGCAATAGTAGCAATGTATTGGGTGATTATACCACATAGTTAAGTTAAATAAATGATAGCAATGTCACAAGGGATAGAAAGGAGAATTGGGAATACTCTAAGACCCCTGCACTACACATGAGATATAGTGATATAGAAAGGTTTATTTATATTCATTTAAAATGACTGTTGTAAACTTTAAGGCAAACATTTCTTAAAAATCTTAAAGAAGTAAAACCGACATGCTCAGAGATGTAAAATGAAATTACATAAAATGCTCAATTACATAAAATGCTCAATTAAAACTAGAAATGGCAGGAAATTAGAGGAATAAAAGAAATAAGAATAAAAGGAATGGGGCCGAACATGGTGGCTAAAGCCTGCAATCCCAGCACTTTGGGAGGCCGAGGTGAAGGGATTGCCTGAGTCCGTGGGTTCGAGACCAGCCCGGGCAACTTGCTGAGACATGTTCAAAGAAACTTCCCAGACAATAAATCAACAAAATCGGTTGAGTGTGGTAGCGTGCGCCTGTTGTTCTAGCTACTTGGAAGGCTGAGGCAAAAGGATCACCAGCTGGGGACCATGAGCTTGCCAGGATCTCCAGCCTGGACAACAGAGTGAGATTCTGACTAAAAAAAAAAGAGTGACTACAGAATTGTTAAAAACATAATAGATACTAATCCAACTATATCAATAGCCATATTAAAGTATATGTTCTAAGAAACTACTTAGAGATTGTCAGATGATACTTTTTAATACCCAACTATATGTTGTTTACAAAAAAATACATTAAATATTAAAACTCAGACAAGTTAAAATTGAAGCGATGGAGAAAGTTGGAACATGCTAACACTAATTTAAAAAGCAGAAGTCACTATAATAATTTTAGACAAGGTAGATTCAAGAACAAAGAAGATCAGTGAGAAAGAGGGACAGTGACAATGAAAGTTATCCAGGAAGACATAATTCTAAACATGAACATGTTCACAGCAGGGCATCAAAATACATGAGGAAAAAATAAGAGAACCGAAAGAAGAAACAGACAGCGCCACGATTATAGTTGGAGATTTTAACACC
Organism: Cephalopachus bancanus; assembly: GCA_027257055.1. Taxonomy (NCBI): domain Eukaryota; kingdom Metazoa; phylum Chordata; class Mammalia; order Primates; family Tarsiidae; genus Cephalopachus; species Cephalopachus bancanus. The sequence goes on along the minus strand of JAPVLO010000011.1, from coordinate 7,433,180 downwards.
CTCTGCCAGTAATTGATAGATCAAGAAGGCAGAAAATCAGTAAAGATATGGATAACCCAAACAGCGCTATCAATCAACTTGATCTAATTGACATTTTTAAGAATACTTCAGCCAGCAATAACAGAATACACATTCTTCCCAAGCTCACAGGGATCGTTTATCAAGAGAGGCCAGCACCTTGAAAAAAATGGATTAGCAAGTTTGAAAGAGTAGAAATTATACAAAGCAATTAAATCAAACATCAGTAAGAGAAAGATAGGTGGAAAATCCCCAATTATTTGTAAATTAACAGCATGCTCCTAAATAACCCATAGGTCAAAAAGAAGGCTCAGAGAAATTAAAAAATAATTTGAATAAATGAAAATAAAAATGCTATTTAGCCAATTTGTGGCAAATTTTGCTAAATTCAGTAAAATCATAAAACAACCAAAATCAAGGAACGAAAAAGTTCATTATTTTAAAAGATCAATTGAATTGGCAAGTCTATAGCCTGGATCAAAAGAGAAAGAGAGAATATAAATCACCAGTATAAGAAATAAAACAGTGGTCACTATTACTGATTCCTTTGGCATAAAAAGATTGATAAAAGAATACTATGAACAGCTCCATGTTGCCAAATGTGATAAATTAGATGAAATGAGTGAAGTTCTTCAAAGACACAAACTCCAAAACTCACATAAGGAGAAAATGGCAATCTGAATAGCCCGATATCTACTTTAAAAAGTAAATAAATAATTAATAATCTTGCCCCCCCAAAAAGCACTGTACCAGAAGTTTTCACTGGTAAATTCTAAAAATTCTAACAGTTACAGAAGAACTAATACTTCCAAAAAATAAAAGCAGAAGGAAAATTTCCCAACTCTTTTTATGACACCAGATTACCTTATTACACAAACCAGATGACATGAAGAGAGAGAAAAATGTTGACAAATATCTCATGAATATAGGTGACAAAATTCAACAAAATACTAGCAAATCAAATCCATCAATGTACAAAATGAATTATACACGGCCAAGAAAATAAATGCAATCGGGTGGGGTTTATTCCAGGAGTGCAAGGCTGGTTCAACATTCAAAATAAATCAGTAAATCAACACAATCCTTCATATCAACAGGCTAAAGAAGAAGAATCATTTGTTTACATCAATTAAGAGAGAAAAAGTATTTTCCAGAATTCAATATCCATTCATTATAAAACTCTTGGTGAACCGGGAGTGGAGAACATCCTCAACATAATAAAGAACATAAACCCACAGACAACACATTACTAAATGGCCAGAAACAGGAAGCATTTCCCCTGAAAACAAGAACAAGACAAGGCTGTCCATAAAAAGAGACCCAATTTCTTTAAATATATCTCTCTCATCACTCTTTCTGTCTCCCTGACTCCCCAGAATCAGACAAGAACAAAGCAAAGCGTCCACTCTCACCCCTCCTGTTCAACATAGTGTTGGAAGTCCTAACTAGAGCAATCAGACAAGAGAAAATCAGGGGTATCCAAATAGAAAAAGAGGAAGCTAAGCTATCCCTCCTTGCAGACCATACGATCCTATATTTGAAAAACCCAAGGGAATCTGTCAAAAACCTCTTTGCACAGATAAAGAACTTTGGCAAAGTCTCATGGTATAAAATCAACACGCAAAAGGCAGTTGCATTTCTATACACCAATAACAAGCAGAATCAAATAAAAGCACAATCCCATTCACAGTAGACACACACACACACACACACACACACACACACACACACACACACACACACACACAGAAATAGCGTGGCATCTTCCTAACCAGAGAAGTGAAAGACTTTTACAATGAAAACTTCAAAACAATGCTCAAAGGACTCAAAGAAGACATAGACAAATGGAAAAATATTCCATGCTCATAGGTTGATTGGAAGGATCAACATTGTTAAGATGTTCATCCTACCAAAGACAATCAACAGATTCAATGCAATACCCATTAAATTGCCATCATCATTCTTCTCAGACCCGGAAACAACAATACGGAAATTCATATGGAAACAAAAATGACCACAAATAGCCAAAACAATCCTTAGAAATAGAAACACAGAGCAGGAACTATCACACTCACACACTTTAAACTTTATTATAAGGATACAACAATAAATATAATAATTTTTATTTTTATATTTATTAATAATAAATATAAAAATGAAAGAACTAGAAATTGACCTTCCGTATGACCCAGCAATTCCCCTATTGGGAATATACCCAGAGGAACTCAAATCATTCCACAAAAAAGATACCTGGACACATATATTTGTTGCAGCTCTATTCACGATAGCAAAAACATGGAACCAACTATGCTGCCCATCGAAGCTGGACTGGATTTTAAAAAATGTGCCATCATTAATAAAGCAGAAAACATCAGATACTGAGGAGAATGTGGAGAAAAGGGAATGCTTCTACATTGTTGGTGGGAGTGCAAACTAATTCACCCTCTATGGAAAACAGTGTGGTGATTTCTAAAAGAACTAGAAATTGACTTTCCATATGACCTAGCAATCTCCCTTCTGAGAATATCCTCAGAGGAACTCAAATAGTTCTACAAAAAAGATACCTGCACACGTGTATTTATTTGCAGTACTGTTTACAATAGCAAAAACATAGAACCAACCGTGCTGCCCATCAAAATTGGACTGGATTAAAAGACGTGGTACATATACACAATGGAATATTATTCCGTCATAAATAAGGAAAAAGTTATGGACTTCACTGTAACTTGGATGGATTTGAAGTCTATCATACTCAGTGATCGATCGCAGAAACAAAGAACTGAGTATCACATGCTCTCACTCATAAGGGAGCCCTGAACACTTGTCATAATACTACAAAAAAGGGATTGGCAGCAGGACACTGCCAAGGGAGGGAGGGAGTGGGGAGCATACAACATCAATAAGCAGCATCAACATCATTCCAGGAAGTGAGGCCCAAGGGGAGGCCCAAAACATCACCTATACCTAAACCACTTATGGTCCCAATCCTGACTTGTACTCCACAACTTTAAAATTTAAAAAAAGATAGTTTTTTCAACAAATGGTACTAGAACAATGGAACACCAATATAAAAAATAAAGATCCTAGACATAGACTTATACATTTCACAAAAAATTTAACTCAAAATGGTTTTTATATCTCAATGTCAAATGTAAAACTATAACCCTTCTAGAAGAAATGATGGGAGATAAAAATAACTCTAAGACCTGGCTTTGGTGAGGAGGTTTTAGATACAACAGAAAAAGAAGGATCCACGAAAAGTAAATTGAATTGATAACTTGAATTTATTAAAATTAAGAACTTCTACTGTGTAAAAGACACTTGTGAGAATAAAAATACAAGCCACAGAATGGAAGAAACTATTAGAAAAACACATATCTATTCAAAAACTTGTATTCAAAATATATTAAGAAATGTAAAACTCAATAATAAGAAAATAGACAGCCCGACTTTCAAAATAGGCTAAAAAGCAGACACTTGCACCAAAGATTTATGGATGGCAAGTAGGCATATAAAAATGCTCGACATCGTTTTTCATTAAGGAAATGCAAATTTAAACAATAATAGCGTATCACTACATACCTATTAGAATGCCTTCATTTGCTAGAATTGGCTAAAATCCAAAAAAATACGGACAAGGTCAAATTCTGTCAACAGTATAGAGCAAAAGGAATGCTCCTTCATTGTTAGTGAGACTGTAAAATGGTACAGCCACTTTGGAAGACAATATAGCAGTTTCTTATAAAGTTAAACTTCATCTTGCCACATGATTCAGCAGGTGTTCCCAGGTGCTTACTCCACTCATCTGAAAACTCTTGCTCACACAAAAATAGGCATGCAGATGTTTATAGTAGCTTTATCCATAACCTCCCAAAATGAGAAGCAGCCAAAACATCCTTCAACAGGTGAATGAATAAACAAACTGGTACACCCTTACAATGGAATATTATTTCACACACACACACACACACAAAAAAGGAATGAACTATCAGTGAACCATGCAAAGAGATGGAAAAAACTTAAACACATATTTCTAAGTGAAAGATGTCAATTGGGGATGTATATTCATTCCAATTATATGATATTCAGACTACAGAACAATTACATAAAGAAAATAAACAAAATCAGTGGTTGCTGGGGGTTCAAATTGGGTTTCAAGGAGGTGTATAGAGGAAACAAAAGGTTTTTTTTAAGATGATAAAAATATTCTATATGATACTGTAATAGGGTGTATATACACAGTGTAAAACCCATAGAAGTTTTCAACACAAAGACAGAACCTTAAGGTATGCAAAAAGTTTTTGTTGTTGCTGTTGTTGTTTTATTAAAAAGATGTGGGGTACAACTCAGGGCTAGGTATACAAAGGTTGATTATGCAGGTACCCTTGTTGATGAGGTATGCCCCACCCTCCCCAGCAGTTTCCCTCAACTGCCAATCTCACCGCCCTCCCTGGACAGTTTCCCACTACTGCCAATCCCTTTCTTATAGTATAATAATTGTTCAGGGTCCACTTATGAGTGAGAACATGTGGTACACTGTTCTTTGTTTCTGTGATAGATCACTGAGTATGATCGACTCTAAATCCACCCAAGTTGCTGCGAAGTCCATATGTTTGTTCTTTTTTATGGCTGCATGATATGCCATTGTGTATATGTACCACATTTTTTCAATCCAATCCAGCTCTGATGGGCAGCATGCTTGGTTCCATGTTTTTGCTATTGTGAATTGAGTTGCAACAAACATACGTGTGCAGGTATCTTTTTGGTAGTATAATTTGAGTTCCTCTGGGTATATTTCCAATAGGATAATTGCTGGGTCATAGGGAAGGTCAATTTCTAGTTCTTTCGGAAGTTACCACACTGTCTTCCAGAGAGGTTGCACTAGTTTGCGTTCCCACCAGCAGTGTAGAAGTGTTCCTTTTTCTCCACATTCTGTTGTTGCTGTTTAAATCACTTAAAAGAGCTGGGCTCTGTGGCTCAGCCTATAATTCCGCGCTTTGGGAGGCTGAGGTGAGTAAATGGCTTGAGCCCACAGGTTCAAGACCCGCCTGGGCAACTTGACAAGAACTCATCTCTACAATAAATCAAAAAATCAGCCGGGCGTGGTAGTGCATGCCTGTAATTCCGGCTACTCGGAAGGCTGAGGCGGAAGGATCGCCAGAGCCCAGCAGGTTGAGGCTGCAGTGGCCGGGAGCGGCCACTGCACTCCAGTCTGGGGGACAGAGTGAGACTCCAACTCAAAAAATTAAAAAATAAATAAATAAAAATCACTTAAAAGGTGAAAATATTCCAGGATGAAACACAGGTTTTAAAAAAAGAATGTGACTGTTACAAGTATGTGAAGCAATCTCACTTCAGAGGCAAAAGAAAAGGTGCTAACAGAAGAAGATTTGAGTATGTCTGAGCTTGGCCAAGCATTATCGCTCATGCCTGTAATCCCAGCACTTTGGGAGCCCAAGGTGGGAGGATCACTAGAGGCCAGGAGTTTGAGACCAGCTTGAGCAATATAGTGAGACCTCGTCTCTACAGAAATAAAAATTACAAAAAGTGAGAGAACACTGTGGCGTTAATAAGACTAAAGAAACAGTGTGTAAGCTCTAGCTGATGAAGTTACTTCCCACAGGGTGCTGGTTATTAATGATGAAACCACTCTGCATGTATTCTAGAGTTGAACAAGTAAGTGGACGGAAGATGTCAAGAGCAAGAGATTTCTCATGGCTGGAATGGAAGGTTAGAGATACAAACCAGAGAAGCGAGAGTAAACCATGTGTTAATAGCTTGGCGTTGAGACACGAACACTTGTTTGCCTTAATATAGATACAGGCCGGGCACGGTGGCTCCAGCCTGTCATCCCAGCACTTTGGGAGGCCGAGGCAAGAGGATTGCCTGAGCCCAGGGATTCGAGACCAGTCTGGGCAACTTGGTGAGACCTCGTCTCTACAATAAAACAAACCAAAAAACAAAAATTAGCCAGGCATGATGACACGTGCCTGTAGTTCCAGCTACTTGGAAGACTGAGGGGGAAGAATCGCCTGAGCTCAGCCGGTCAAGGCTGCAGTGGCCATAACCGTGCCACTGCACTCCACCTGGGCGACAGAGTGAGACTACAACTCAAAAAAAAAAAAAGAGATTACAAAGAATATTATAGGTACAGATGGTTTCATAGAGAAATATTTCCAGATATGTGTATATGCACCAGCTGGTTGCATACCTTTCCTTTCTCTGCCAGAGGAGAGCAACAAGGAGCAACAACGTTTCAGTGGTACCAAGCACACATCAGTTCCAGATCCTGGTTTCTATACTATTCTGCAATGGAAGGACTCTGGGCTCTCTGGAGAAATGGCTGGGGCAAGAAACATGCAAGATGAACCTTGAGCATCTTCTGGTAGTGCCAGGAATTAAGGAAGGAATGAATGATAATAACAGAAAATAAATTTTTTTATAATAAATGTTTAATAATAAAAAATTTAAAGCCATGAGGGAGCCGACCCAAAAAAGCTCTCAATGGTCAAAGCTGGACCGATTTGAGCAATAAAGTGTATAAGGTGATAGGACTCATAACCCAGAGTAACTGCCTTCCAAAGAGTACAATATATGGAGGGTACTTGACAGCAGAGACACATGGCAAATAAAGCTGCAGCCAGATTTCAAGGTGATTGTCAGTGGTTACACATTGTGTTGATAGTGAGTACCCTTGCTAAGATGTGATGAGAATGGGACTTTACATCATGATCTTCCTCCCCAAAACACATAATCCCAGTTTAATCACTAGAAAACATCAGACAAATCCCAGTTGAAGGACGTTATACAAAATACCTGAACAGCATTTCTCAAAATGGTGAAGGTCATCAAAAACAAGGAAAGTCTGCAAAATCAGCACCACCACGAGGAGCCTAAGGAGACATGATGATTAAATGTAACGCTATATCCTTGGTAGCCTGGAAGAGGGGAAAAAAATTAGGCAAGAATGAAGAACATCTGAATCAAATACAGGCTCTATATCAATATAGCAATATTGTTTCACTAATTATGGTGAATGTACTAATGTTAATTATCAGGGAAACTGTGTGAGGTATATAGAAACTTCACTATCTTTCCAACTTTTCTATAAATCTAAAACTAAAATTAAAAGTTAATTTTAAAAAATAAACTACCACATGACATATAATCAATGAATTTCCTAACTCTTCATTTATGTAATGTATTAGGTGTTTAATTAATAACTTAATTTCTTAGAGTCTTCTTTTCAATTCTGGAACATTATAAAGAGAGACAAGACTAACAGAATGATGCTCAATTTATTCAATTTATTCAAACATCTCTTCAATTGCAACTGTTCTGTGATTCATAATGGACAGAATTAGTTACTCAATCTTACTCAGTCATACAAGTATTTTTATTTCTTGGTTCTATTTTTTGTGTGTTTTATTGAAATGTTACTTTCATTGTATGTTTCATGTGAACAAAATCCACTTTTCTCAAAAAAATAAAGTTCCCAGACTTCTTTAATCCTTTTGAGCAAAATACCTAAATTGTTCCAAAAATGTTATCACTGTGGGTATGACTCATGGCTCCTAGTAACAAATGGATTTTTTACCAGAACTCTGGCCTGTATACTTTTCTCTTCAGAATTATTAGTCTTTACCTTAGATGTAAAGACACTAATAATTTCTTTCTTTTTCTACTTTGTCAAAGTATAAATGACAACTAAAAGCTATATATATTTAAGGTGTACAACTTGATGCTCTGATAGCACATACAATTTGTTAAGTTATTACCACAGTCAAGCTAATTCACACAGCCATCACATCACACAGTTGCTATTTTTTAAAAATTTGTGTGATGAGAACACAATAACAATGCCTCAAACTGAAAGTTGCTCATCCTGTTTTTAACTTAACTTGAAACTTACACATTTTACAAAAGACATCAAAACCAGCAACATAGTCACTAATTTTGACGGTGCTGTTTTCTTTTTTTCTGACTGTTAGCAGTACATATATAATAAATGTTAGTTGTTCAACTTAATTTGTCCTTGGATCACTCTAGCAAATGAGTAACATTTACTTTTTAAAATGTTTATGTATGATTTTTTCTCTCGCTTTATTATTCTTTAAAATATGGATTTCATTTGAATTTTCTATATTTATAATTTCCATATGCTTCACTTTTTGCTTATATTTCAAGTTCAGCCATCTCCTATCATTTAATCTTGAAATCGTTTCTACTAAGCTAAAGAGTGATTATTGTTTTCTATAAATATTGTACCAGCAGTACCACAAACACACACAGCATCATCACCAAGCTTGTCAATAGTGAATACAAAGCATTATCCTTTGAGAACATCACATCAAAGTGTTTCAGAGTTCAGGTATCCTCCTTGAACCCTGTTGATTGGTTGCTGTTTGTTCAGACTTTTTCTCATAGTAGTAGCTGCACGTGTGATTTTTATGTTCAAGTGATGTTTTATTTTTTACCATTAAGAAAGTGTTTTTAGCCACAAATACCATCTTATTCAAAGCGAAGTCATAAAATATGAACAATAATTAGAAAATACTTTGTCTTTCAACTTAAAATATAAAAGTTGGTTTCTACTCGTTGTTTCTCCACATGAATACATTTTGATGTAAAATACTAGGTTTTCTGTCAGGCTTATCCAAAGAAAAATTAGAATCACCAATCTGATTCAGACAGTGTTTGTCAGAATCATTCACACATTGTCAGAATATTGTGATGAGGTTTCGTCTTTCTTGCCCAGTTTACCAATTTCACGAATATCCTTTTCCTCATCTTCTGAAAGATGGCTGAGCTTCTTTGCTGTTTCTGGTTGTGGCTTTGGTAAGAGCTAGTCTTCTTCATTCTCACAGTTTGATCAAAAGTTAAATATTCCCTTAACAGCAAATATGAAGAGATTCTATCTAATCTGCTCATGTTTTATATCTGGTGAGAATACGTTTTTGGTTTTTTTTCACATTTCCATTATTTTTTTTCAATAATTAAACCTGAATAATTAAAAAAGCATAATATCCTGTTTGCAAATTTTATGTGAGTCACAGTCAATGAATGTCTGCTCAATTTCTTGGTTTCCAGATGTTTTTAAGTGTAAGCAGAAACTCTTCTTTGAATTTTTTCCTGTTCAGCTCTTCATTTCTGAGCCCTGCTTCTATATTTTCTCTTTCTACAAAAACACAATTTGACTTACATTTATTCTCTATGACTAAAGTAATCCTTTAGTTCATACAATGCAATATTTTGGATTAAAATATATAATAAGATGCTACTGGAAATATATGAAATTTGAATATATATCCACCAAAAATATAAATTATACATATGAGTATATAAATAAAATTGATATAAAACTAATAATAGATAATTTTTAAAATTTTATGTATTTTCCCCAAAAAAGTTATTTTTCTTCTAAGATATTTAAATTGTTTTTCTAAACATTAAAAGTTAAACATGAGTTTCCATGAATAAGCTCAAAAATTATAAATCAAAGTTAGGCAAACAAAGCTGCAATTATGTAAAAAGCTTAAACTGTAATTGCATCGTATTTAACATTTTTATAGAAATAAAGCTGTTCACAATTCTCTCATTGAAATCCTTCTAGCTGCCAATGTGAAGAACTGTCATCATGCTTCAAACCACTGTATGGAGTCCGCAGACCTAGCCAAGGACCTCTGCCACTCCCAGTTTCCCACACTGCAAAGTCTTTCCCATATCTGACAGCAGCAGGGGTGTGACTCACAACCCCTCTTGGCTTACAGAACAAGAGATGTGGTGAAGTTATGTTGAGGTCTGAATGGTGTCAGCCAGTAGGAAAGAGGGATAGGGCTAAGGGCTATGCTCTGCTAGTGCATGGTCCTGAGTGTGAGTAGCACCTGCATGTCCTTCAATACGTGTGTGTCTGTTTTGTTCTATGCTCGTCCCTCTCTGAACACATCTCAGTGCAGGGCCCTCAAGCCTCAGCCAAAGGTAGCCCTGTCTAGGTGTACCCCTAGGAGAAACACCTGCCTGTGTGATAGCAGACCATGCACAGTGAACTCAGGGACGCATTATTGCAAGAGCCTTTTGTCAACAGCCCAGATGTGCCCATCCCACTAACAGTAGACTACATGAACAAACTTTCAAGAATTCACACAATGGAATCTTGCTCTACTATGAAAAGTGAAGCACTGTGACTACATACAACGATGGAAACGAATCTCTCATACACACATAAGGCGAACAAGAAAGTCAGACACAAAGGGAAACATACTGATTGATGTCATTTACAAAAACCTACTATGTACCAAAACAAAAAACAAAAAACTACTATTAGGTTTAGGAATGGCACCTACCTGGCATAACTGATTAAGAGAAGCCATGAAGGGGTCACTACAAAAGTCAAGATGTTTGTGGTACTTAAAGAAAGACTTCTGGGCAGTAATGGGAAGGGGGCCCCAAGGAGGGCTTTGGGATGCTAAAAACATTCTCTTCCTGAATTTGTGAGCAGGTACAGGTTTTTTATTGGTATGTTTCGTGATGTAATTTGTTACGCTTTACATCTATGCGTGCTTTTTTTTTTTGGTATGTGTATTATGCTTCAAGAGAAAATATCATTTTAAATAAATGGCCCCTTATTTAATCATTCATTCAGTAGATATTTATAGGCGCTGTGCATCAGGCTCCTCGCAAAAATCTCCAGAGGCAAATTCAGTATCTGAGGCCGTGCTCTGTCCTACAGAGTCATGTCAACAGCCCAGATGTGTTTGTAAACAGCTCCCTCACTTCCTCTCAGCTTGTTGTGGTCAGAAATCCTGCAAAGAATAAAAGAGTTGCAAGTCCACACCTTGCAACATGGACGCTGCCCTTCCTGAAGCCAGTCAGAATCAGGGCTCTTTTCTAATGATAACCCTAAAAGAAAGAGCCAGAGTCGTACCACAGTCACTCATCAGCGTCCTTTATGAAACGACTTTTAAACTCTGCTTCCTTCCACTTTTGGAAAGGGAGGAGCGCTTGGCTTATGCAAACACCCACTAGAACTGACCTTGGTGCTGAACTTCTTAGAGGAAGAAAGAGTGGATTCAGACTTTTTCTTAGAAATCTATCCACTTTGGGCGATTTTTCTACCATCTAACTTTTGAATTTATTATTTAGCAGTAGATCAAAAGACACTTAAAACACAAGTATAAGAAATGTATTCTCGGCTGGGCTCGGTGACTCAATCTGTAATCCCAGCACTTTGTGAGGTCGAGGCAAGTGAACTGCCTGAGCCCGCAGGTTCGAGTCCAGCCTGGGCAACTTGGCAAGACCTCATTTCTACAATAAATCAAAAATTAGCCAGGCATGGTAGCATGTGCCTATAGTTTCAGTGACACGGAAGGCTGACGCAGAAGGATCGCCGGAGCCCAGCAGATCGAGGCTGTGGTGGCCGGGAGCATGCCACTGCACTCCAGTCTGGGTGACAGCATGAGACTCCAACTCAAAAAAAAAAAAAAGAATCATATTCTCACAGTATATTGCCAGGGTGGGAGGAGGAGGAGGGACACAACATCAGTAAGGGTGAGTACCTGATCTCAAACCAGGCAAAGCAGGGACCAAAGGGAGGCTGAAACTTTACTTATACAATGACCACTTGTGTGCTTAATCCTGAATTGTACCCCCATCTTTAAAATAAAAATTTTTTTAATGTATTATCATATTTTCAGTGGGACAAAACACCACACAGTAATAAAAATGATTCTCCTAAATCAAACAGCATATTTTCTAATGGAACAAACTTCTGAAAATCCCAAATGGATACCAATAACCAGGCTCAAATGAATGTTTAGCTTATCACCTCCACAATCTGCCTGCATTCAGGAAATAAAAAATAATTGGTACTTAACTCGATATACCAGATGTGCATAGCTGAAATTTGTGGACCAGCATCCCATCAGAAGTGACCGCTCTGGCCTCTGTCGGAGAAGCAGATGAGATGAAGTCAAATCTTAGAAAGTTGCAGGCTGGCTAGCTCTGTGCATTCCTGCTAAGCCAGCTTAGAGGTGAACCACCACCTTTTGAGTCTAGCAGTGAAGCATGATGTACAGCATTTCAGCTGAGAAAACTCCAAATAAGTCAAAAACTTAATATAAACAAACTGTGCATGAACCTTAGTAGACTATGTGGTTTTATTAATTTTTTCCTGTAATCCTCAATATCTTTCTTGCTTTCTCAATATCTTTTTACTGCATTTGGAGAACACTTTCCAAGTCCCCTTGTAGCTAATTTAATACCTGTGAATTCCACATGGGTATTACAGAAAAATTGTGCAGTTCAGGAGATGAAGTGCTTTACATTTTATTACAAAGGTACAGGCTCAAAATATACAGAGGCCTTATTATCTGAAGAATACTTTCCCTGTATAAAACCTAGAACATATAATGGGTTATTTTAGAAAAGAAAATTATTATGGTAAAGCATGTCACCATCAATAAAATATGTTTAAATGTAATTCAAAGATTAAAATTTCAAGAAAATTAAAAGAAAGTTCTAATTTCAATACAATACCACCTGGTATTTATAGAAAACCTCTTTTAACTGAACAATTATTCACATAGTCTTGGATTCCTTTCATTCCTAATATTATCACAATTAGAAGTGCTGTTCTTGCTCTTTTGTGTTAGTTAAAACCACTTCTCAGAGAAACTCAAAGTAAATAACTTTCATTAAAACCAACCTTTGCAATCCCTGCTGCGGTAAGAAGGAGGTAGACATTGCGCCTCTTCATTGATGTGTGGGAAGGCACAAGCCACGAGAAGAACCCCAGGTGAAGACTGCGATGACATTAGCTGGGCTCCCACCACAAAGTCTAACGGCATTTGTGGCTCGCATTTGGCCGGGTGCCTGCCAGATGCCAGGTTATCGCATCATGGTTACATGCTTGCATTTCATTGTCAAACAAGCCTTCACTCCAGCGGTGACATTCAGATGGATGGGCAGGGGAGGGGACCTTCTTGGGCAGGGCTCTCTCAGAAGCATGATATCACCTCCCAGAGCCATGAGCAACTGGCCCTACTCAGTGATGACCAAGGTGATATCAGGAGAAGGGCAGGGAAGGAGAACAGATGAAGGAAGAGGAGAGCGGGGGAGAAGAGAGGGGGGAAGAAAGGAGGAGGAAAAGAAAAAAAGGAGAGGAGGGAAGGGAATGGCCTGGTCCATTCGGGCTGCTGCAATAAAATATCATAGACGACTGCAGACTGTATGAGCTGCAGAAACATATTGCTCCCAGGGCTGGGGGCTGGAAATTCAAGATCAAGGTGTTGGCAGATTCTATGCCTAGCAAAGGCCCATTTCTTCACAGATAGTCACCCTCTCGCTGTGTCCTCATATGGTAGAAGGGGTGAGAGAGCTCTCTGGGGTCCCTGCGACAAGGGCACTAATCCCATTCGTGAGCGTTTCACCCTCATGGTCTCTCACCTTGAAAAGGCCCCTGCTTTTAGCACCATCGCTTGGGGGTTAGAATCTCAATATATGAATTTTAGAGGAGGAAGACATAAACATTCAGACCGCAGCAGGGGGCAAGATGGAGTAGAAGGCGAAAGAGAAGACGAGTAAAAAGCGAGGAAAAAAAGGAAGGGTAGGGGAAAGCTGTCCTCCACCTTCCCACATCCGGCATAGCTCCAAGTGTCCAATCCCAGAGAAGAGTTTGCTGCATGGGCAACATGCTGTGTCTCAAAGGAAATGGAGAAATTGTCAGTATCAGTGTTTTTTGTTTCTTCAAGCCATCATTTACTGAAGTGACAAAAGTGATCAATTTTTTAAAATTAAGTACATTTAGGGCTTTCAAAGATAATGTGGCCACTCTTGGGATCTTGTATCATCTCTGTTAAAAATTCTTTAAGGGCAGGGCATGGTGGCTCAAGTTTATAATCCCAGCATTTTGAGAGGCCAAGGAGGGAGGATCGCTTGAGCCCTAGAATTTGAGTTCAGCCTGGGCAACATGGTGAGACCTTGTCTTTATGATTTAAAAAATGCAAAAATTAGGCATGGTGGCATGCACGTATAGTTCCAGCTACTCAGGAGTCTGAGACGGGAGGCTCACTTGAGTCCAGGAAGTTGAGGCTTCAGTGAGTCACGATCATGCCACAGCACACTAGCATAAGTGACAGAGTAAGACTCTATCTTGAAAATAAGTAAATAATATAACATAATATAATATATAAAAATAAAAATCCTTTGTATGATATACCATACCTAAAGAATGCACTAAACAAAAACGTACAGTTTAGTAAAATGCTATACATTAAACAATATAACCATCATCTAGGTTAAGAAATTGCCAGCACCTCAAAAGGACCCCTCATGGCTTTTATAAAGTTGGTTATTCAAAAAAAGAAGTGCTAACATCATCTTCTTCATTGGCATGGCATTTCCATATAGAGTATAGAATTGACTTGTCAAGTTACACACACACACACACACACACACACACACACACACACAGTTGAATTTTGATAAGGGTTGCAGTAACTCTATAGATCAATTTTAAAGAATTGACATCTCTTTTTTTTTTTTTTTTGAATTGGAGTTCACTTTGTCGCCCAGGCTGGAGTGAAGTGGCACACCCGTGGCCACCCCAGTACCAACGTGCTGGGCTCCGGTGATCCTTCCACCTCAGCCTTCCAAGTAGTTGGAACTAAAGGCACACACTACCATGCTCAGCCAATTTTTTAAATCTATTGTAGAGATGAGGTCTTGCCAAGTTCCCCGGGTGAGTCTCGAACCCGCAGGCTCAGGCAATCCACTTGCCTCAGCCTCCCAAAGTACTGGGATTACAGGCTGAGCCACTGAGCCCGGCCGAGTTGACATCTTTACAATATTGAATCTTTGCATCCGTGAATATGGTAGTTCCTTTCATTTATTGACATTTAAACTTTCCTCATTAATAATGTTCTTCATGAAGTACAGATTTGATGTTTTCCATGTTGTTTTAAATATCTTTTTATTTTCAAACACTATGCTGTCTATATATGGTATTTTTTATTTTATACATTAAGTTAGCTACCAGGCTATACCCATCACTAATACCAACAGTTTATTTACTGGCATTTCTCCTGCTCCCTGGCTCCCAGTGGGGCTAGTGCACCCATCCCTGGGGGAGAGGCCAGAGGACTCCACCCAAGAGACCCGAGAGCTTCAGCGTCCCAGACTGATGACTACCTTGGGCTCTCCACCTTGAGAAACCCATCTGTATGTCCTGTGACTTGCATGTGTGTGGAGGTGCCCCTGAAAGGGCTAGACTCCACTTCGCTTTTAAGATTACAGGGATCTGGACTTAGTTAGCAGATATCACAGAGTGTTCAAGAATTCAACTTCTAGATATCATATCCACCATAAATATGAATGAAGCATGTAATCATACCTGTCACTCCCCCTGATCATTTGGGGAGAGATGGGTGTGTGTTCTGCACTCAGTGCTGCATTGGAAGACCCGGGCGGCCACGTGGCCAGCCATGACTGGCGCAGAACCAGGAAAGAACGAGCAGGGAGGAGTGAGAGTCCAGTCAGGAGCCAGAGGGATTCCTGCACTAACCCCTGACAGTGCCTCCCTCGGCTATCCAGAGCAGGCTACCAGGACCACCCCTCTGAACACACACCTGCTCACATGAGCCACTAGCCCCATTAAAACACCCCCTCTTTCCAATCGAAGTACCCCTATTCTCAAAGGCACAGGGTGTGGAGGGTACAACTCTCCCTTCACTGTGCCCAGTGGCTTATGAAGAGGGGCAGAGGGTGGGCTAGAAGTTTCTCAAGCTGTTGAATCTCCTTTCCCCAAATCGTGACACATCCCATCAAGGGTCAGGCCCTCTCATACTGGACATCACTGCCTGTGGTGAGAGATGAAGGCAGTGAGGCCCAAGAGAGGTGAGAACTGAACACATAGCAGCCCACACCAGGTCCTCAAGGGACACAGAAAACCCTGCACCAAACACCCTGGACCTGATGGCCGGGGGGTGATGAATGGAGTGTTCTGGGGGAAGGGAGGCGGCGGACAGGGACCCCAGAGTGTTGGTCATCTATTTCCTAGGGCAGATGCAAGAAAGTGCCACAAACAGGGTGGCTTTATTCTCTCGCATTTCTGAAGGCTGGAGGTCCCAAGTCCAGGTGGCAGCGGGACTGGGTCCTTCCCGAGATCCTGAGGGAGAGCCTAGCTCCTGTTTCTTTCCCAGTGTCCTCAATCCTCGGTGGCTCTGGGTTTTGGAGAGTTCATCCACTCTCTGCCCCCATTGCCATGTGGTCTTCTCACACTCTATGTCTTTGGCTCTTCTGCTTCCCTATTCAGCCATAAAACAGGATGAAATGATGTCGTTGCAGCAACAGAGATGGAACCGGAGGCATTATGTTAGGTGAAACAACTCAGAAACAGAAAGTCAAATACCACATGTTCTCACTTATAAGTGGTATCTCGATAATGTGTACCTGTGGGCGCCGAGAGTGGAATGATAGTCATCAGATACTCAGAAGGGTGGAGGGGTGGAAGGGGGTACGGGGCGGGAAATGACTTAATGGGTACAAGACACACTATTTGGGTGACAGTTACACTAAAAGCCCAGCCTTCACCACCGTGAACTATACCCATATGACACAACTGCATTGCACCCCTTTACGTTGACACAAGAAAAGGTATTCTGAAGTGGGGACGAGGACATCCCACTGTGACTCAGCACATCACATTGACCTCTGGTGCCTCCTGACCCACCCTTGACCACTGCCGTTGCATTGCCTGGCCTGGATCTGCTGTCACATCACTGCTCTGGTGCAGCGTGAAGCCAGTCAACCTGACTCTGACCCCAGCTCATCCTTCATCCCCTGAGCTTAGGGGTTCCACCATCCCTTCAGCTCCTTCCTCTCCCTTTTTGACCCAGGCTTTAGGTACCCTAACCTTGCACACTGCCCCCTTCAAGGCAGTTTCCGGGCCCTTAATTTTTCCCCAATTCCATGAACTGGGACTGGGAGGAGAGATGCAGTCAGCGAGATGAGAGGATAGAGAAGAGAGAAAATAAATGTCTGATCTCCTGTGCAGGACTCTGCTGTCATTCCTTTGTGTCACCTTCTGAGGTTCTGAAACAGGCTGAATAGCTCTGCTGTGAGCTACGCCAGCTTCAACCTTCAAGCTGCATTTACTGAAAATGCAAAGCCACGGTGGATTTCACGCTGAGTGAAATTCCACTATAACTCTGTCTACTTCGTTGAAGACCCGAGACTCACTCAGCTTCCCTAATTAAAGGAATGTGCCCTATAAAGCCCTTATTTATAACTTTTCCAGAGTCCTTCTGGCATTAGCCCAGAAGACAGTGTTAGAATCCAATTTATCAATGTCAAAATATTAGAGTAATAATGAGGTTTGGAAGCCTCCCCTGACCCCAAAGTATATTCCTTCATAGTCAGAAGTGTAATTATTTTTCCTGGATGCACTTCTGTCGGGAGGGTGGGGGGAGAGGGGAGATGGCTCCAACGTGTTAAAATGGAGAGTTTGTGCATAGGGGAGTTAAGATCATCCAAACGGATCATTGGGGCTCAGCGCCCACGCCCTGAATCCAAGCTGCTCCCTCAGAAGCAATCCAATCGCCAGCAACAATGCTGATGCATGAACCCAAGATTAAATCACAGGAAAACTTCTGGACAGTCTTTCCAGCAGCTGCCCCCATACAGAAAAGTCCACCTTCTGAGACTGATTTCAGTCTGGCTTCTCAGCCAGCGCACGTTTAAATCTTTTGATTTTTCTCAACTGGACCTTGAGAAGACTTTTTAAATGAGATTTTTTTTTTTACCATTGCTTTTTATTCATTAAGTGCAAGTAAAAAACATATGATAGTAGTCAGAAATGAGTGATGGCGTGGGGTTGATGATGAACTAGAACATTTCAGGGAAATATGTCTTCAGAGTCCTCTTTAAGAGCCTGTCGCCTGAGATGAAAGGGAGTTGGTGCTACAGGTTGAAAGCAAAAGTTGAATGGAATTATTTCAGGCTAAAAGGGAAAATGAAGTTTAAAAGAAGGCAGCTGAGGCTCTTCACTGCAGCTTTCAAACCAACTGTAGGTGAGTAAAATTTGTATCATTCAGATATCTTGCCCCAGACTCTGTTTCAGAAAGGGAAGTATGTTTAGGAAGACACTTTGATAAGCTACTTGAAGAAAAGAAAGATCTTGAGGACATAAGTTATCAGGAGATGCAAAAGACAGGAGCAGAAATGGGGGCTGGGGCGGGAGATAGAAAGAAAGAAAGAAAGGAAATGACACGACAAAGTTATGGGAGTAAGTTGAGGAAGTGGAGAAGGGCTGTTGAGAATAGAAGTATATTAAACTAAGTTTGCTTGTTACAGCCTTAACTCTACCATGTTCCTGAAAGTTTCCTAATGTCTTCTACATGTTTCAACTTTTGAGTGAGTGATGAATTTCATGTTAGGATCAAAACTACATGGATCAAGCGTCATGTCATGTGCTCACTGGTAAGATAATTACTATAGTCCACTTTAAGTTGGTAGAAGCAGGATCCACCTGGCCCAAAGACAACCCTGAGGATGTATGCCACTAGGGAATTTATTAAAATTCTGGTGAGAGTGCTGTAATCCCACAAGGATGAAATAAGGATGTAAAATCAACCCAGGCTTTTAGGGGGCAAAGACATCTGAGCAGACATAGAGGTAAAATGATGGCGACTGTGATGATAGCGCTTATGATTTTGACAATGGCGATGATCATGATGGTGACGCTGGCGAAGATGATGGTCATAATGAAGATGGTGGGGAAACAATGAAGATGATGGTGATGATGCTAGAGATGGTGATGGTGGTGGTGTTGGCAGCGATGAAGATGGTGAAGATCATGGTCAGAATGGAGACGATGATGGTGGTAATGGTGAGGGTGGTAAAGATGGTGTTCATAGAGATGACGGGGATAGTAATGATTATAGAGAATGACAATGGTGGTGGTGGTGGTGGTAATGATGGAGATAAATGTGATGATGACGGTGGTGGTGATTGTTGGTGATGGCCATGGTGATGGTGGTGGAGACCACTGTGATGATGATAATGATGATGTGATGGCAGTGATAATGAAATGACGGCAGTGGTAGTGATGAATATAATTATCATAGGTAACAATTTTGAGTGCTTACGATATGCTAGATCCATGACATTATTGAGTTATTGAAATTAATCCTCACAAAGCATGGTTTTGGCCAGTTTCTGTTACCATTGTGTAGCTGAGAATAACAAAAAGTAGAACAATAGAAAGACGATGGCCTTGGTCATGGGCAATGTTGCCAGATTTAGCAAATAAAAATATAGGATGCCCAGATACATTTGAATTTCACAGAAAAATCGCATGAGATAAGCTTATACTAAAAAATAGTCCCTGCTTATCTTCAATTCAGATGTATCTGGGCAACCTACATTTTGTCTGGCAGCCCTGCTGTGGTTGCATCTAGTCACTTAGGTTAAAAAGACACAGAGAGGGGACTTCAAACCCAGATTGGCCCTGAGTCTGGAGAGTTTTCAGACATCCACAAGCGACAAGAAGTCAGTTCACAGTGGGATCATGGCCTTGGAAGTCAAAGGGTCAGTCCTGGGCATCTGATGCAAGGCCAGTTGTCTGCAGAGATTAAAGCAGAAAGCGCTACTGCTGTAAAGTTGGTAATTTCGTGAAAGACCATGTAAGCACACATCATTTATTGTGTAAGGCAGACTACCGCCTTAGAGGAAGCAAAGAAGAGGCAGAAAGAGAGGCAATGGTATAGAAGGAGAGGGGAGGTAGTAAGTGGCGAGTATCTCAGAGATATTTGTACCTAAACAGGAGAAACAGGATAAAAGACAAACATAGCCACAGAACAGCTACCTGTGCCTGTGCCCTCCCCATCAACTCTCCCCTCAGAATTCCCATCCTCCTACCTCCCACTCTTCCATATTTGCAGAGATCTGCTTATAGTTTTCAAAAATCTAGTCCACCAACTAGGTTCCAACCACAGCAGGGCTGCGAGACAAAATACAGGTTGCCCAGGTACATCTGAATTGAAGATAAACAGAGTCTATGTCTTAGTATAAGCATGTCTCATGCAATTTTTTGTGAAATTCACATGTTTCTGGACATCCTATATTTTTATTTGCTAAATCTGGCAATATTAACCATGACCAAGGTCATACATAGTCTTTCTATTGTTCTACTTTTTTCTATGGTTCAGTAATCCAAGAAAGGGAAGACAAAAGCAAATTCACTGAGTGTTTCCACAAACTCAGATTCTCAATCATGGGGACTGAAAAAGAAAGGCTGGACAGGCTGAATGTTCTGCCTGGTTCTTGTGTGGTGAGGAAGACACCCCGGTTGCCTATGAGCAATTGTAGGGTTACCATATGTGCAAGACTTGAAAGGGAGGGAATGAACTGATCATACATAACCATCTTTCATTCGTTCATTCATTCAACAGATAGCTATTAAGGACAGTTGACCCTTGAATCATATGGGTTTGAACTCTGTGTCCACTTACATGCAGATTTTCTTCTTACTCTGTGGTCAGTGCTGGCCTGCAACTGGGCTACCATAAGACAGCAAGACCAACCCTCTTCTTTCTCATTCTACTCAGCTACTTAATGTGAAGATGATGAGAATGAAAACATTTATGATGATCCATTTCCAATTAGTGAATAGTAAATATCTCTCTTCCTTATAATTGTCTCAACATTTTTCCCTAGCTTGCTTTCTTTTCTTTAGCTTACTTCTTTCTCGCTTTCTTTTCTCTAGCTTATATTGCAAGAAAACAGTATATAATACATAAGACATACATATTTATGTTAATCAACTGTTAATGTTATCAGTAAGGTTTCCGGTCAGCAGTAGGCTATTGGTAGTTACATTTATGGGGAGTCAAAAATTATGCTTGAATTTGAATTTTTGACTTCACGGGGACTTCCATTGCCTAACCTTTGAGCTGTTCATGGGTCAACTGTACTTCCTTTGTGCCAGACAGCATGCTAGATACCGGAGATATCCTGAAAGGAATGGCAAATAAGCTCAATTCATTCCTAATTTCATTAAGACACTACACTAACCTGCAGTATCTCAAATGTAACCTCATTTGGAAAGAGAGTCATAACATAACGCCTAATGGCCCTAGGGTTAGGGCCCTAATCTAATATGACTGGCAGTCTTAAAAGGGGGAAATGTGAACCCCAACTCTCTCTCCCTCCTCCCCCCTCTCTCTTTCTCTCTCACACACACACACATACACACACAGGGAAGATGATGCAAAGATGACAAGAGCAGTCAGTCATGGAAAGATGGGGAATTGGAGCGGTGGCTCTATAATCCAAAGGACACCTAAGGTCACCAAAAACTAGGAGAGAGGCATAGGACAGGCCCTCCTCTAGAGCCTTCAGAGTGAGCACAGCCCTGCTGACACCTGCATCTTGAACTTCTGGCCTCCATAATTGTGGGACAATAAATCCTAGTGTTCTAAGCCACCTAATCAAGGCTTTTTGTTACGGCAGTCCTAGGAAACTAATACACGCATTAACGAATGAAACCCCCGAAGTGGGTCACATGATGACTGCCAAGCACTTTGAAGGGAGCTGTACAATGCCATGGAGTCAACATCTGCATCTTTCCAGGCCAGAAGACCACCCCATGGTGATCTCGCCCAAGGAGGGGAAAGATGCCTGTGAGCTGATAAACTGAGGGGCTGGGGAGAAGGAGGAGGAGGCCCCATGAGCCCCAGGGGAGCAGATGATCTGTCCCCACCCAGGCTGTGAACACGGGTCAGCTGGTACAACCATCCCTTGAGAAATCCAGGCCTTGACTCGAAGGGTTAGAATCACTCGTCAGCAAAAATCTTCCCAGAAGCATCCTTTTCAAAGATCAGATCTGTAAATACATGATGAACGAAAGGAAGACACCACCTCAGAATCTCATTAGGAATCAAGCGATACCCATGGACCCAATAAGGGTTACATGCAATCTCGAAACCTGTAATGCAAAAGGCTGGAATCGCAGAGGCCATTGGAGAATGATAGGGAGATTTAAGGAAAGAGGGAGAGGGAGGCATGCGCTCAAGCTCTTCCAGGCCTGTCTGGGAGGATAGATGCCCCAATTTGAGAGGTCCTCTCCCAGGTCTTTTTCTGGAAATAGCCCCAGAGTTAAAAAGAACAATGCATCTTGCTACCGCAGCATATTGGAAGCATCCCTGAAGAATACCCAGCTCTCTCTGCTCCAATTTTATGCTCACTAAGCAACCTTCTGAGGTGTCACTTGGTGTTCCAACTAGGTGATTTCTTTTTTTCCAGGCTCTGAGCCAGGACTATTCTCAGGACCCACCTTTAGGCTGTGAAGGAAAAGGGCATTGGGAGAAGACCACGCTCTGATGCCAGACAGAGCCAAGATTAACCTGAGCAACATAATAAGACCCTGTCCCTATGAAAAATGAAAAAAATTAGTGAAACATGATAGCATGCACCTATAGGCTCAGCTGCTCAGGAGGCTGAGATGGGAGGATCACTTGAGCCCAAGAGGTCAAGACTGCAATGAACAATTGTCACACCATTGCACTCCATCCTGGGCCACAAAGTAAGACCTTGTCTAAAAAAAATTAATTAAATAAAATTAAATAAATACAAAGGAAACAAAGTGAGATGAAAAGACCCAATGTTAAAATAAGAAAATAAATAAGAAAATAAAGGAGACTCATTCCTCTTAACAGCCAAGACCAAGCTGCACTCATCTCCTTACACTCTCTGGCTATCCTCATCATTTACTGTCCTGAGGAAACTGATCATAACCCTGAAGGGGTTTCCTGAGTTCCCTATTTGCGTGTGTCTCCCCCCGCCCAAAGTCCCACCTTCCTCTTGTCCCTTGCTGAACTTGAACTTGGCATCTCCCAGTCAACTGCATTTCTGACCATGGCCAACACTGGCTTGAAATTGTGCTGCTTTAGTTTCCCACAATGTCCTGCCCCTTCTGTGGGCTGGACTATACCAGAATATGAGGTAGGAGCAAAAACCAAGATCAGGTCAGGGGAGATAAGAGTCTAAGATGAAAACAGGTGGGCAAGCAGAGATTTGTTCTCACCAGGACACCTCCCAATTACGGGACGTGGGAGGGAGTCAGGGGCCAGGAGTAAGGTTGAAGTGGTGCGGACCTGGGAGATTAGAACAAGGCATCCCCTTAACTCTCCTGCAAAGGGGTTGTATTAGCCTCAGTGCCTGGACAAGCCTGAGCCTCAGGTCAGGGTTAATGAGGTCCTTGTCAGCATGTCCTTTGACATTCAGGCTTGTGACTCAGTCCGCATGCATAGGACATGTGTAAATGGGTGCACTAAAGCCTGGATGACAGGCCAGAGGGACCAGAGAGTGGGAGGGGGCACTTCTGATGCATGTAAGCAAAAGGTCCTATGCCCTGGCCTGGGAACCCTGAGAAACAAAGGCCAGGTGGAGGCCTCGCCTTTCCTTCCATTCTGGAGTGGCCTTAGAGGCTCCCAGCAGAGCCCCAGTTTCACCAAGTCTCAAAAGGCCTCAGGATCCTTGTCCTCATTCCTGCCTTCTGCACTGAGGGACCCCTCTGATGCCTTATATGTGTGTGATCCTGACCCCAAGCACATCAGCTCCTTGAATAAAAGGGCAAGTGTGCCTTGAAGAGAGTTCATGTAGGTCACAGCGTGGCAGCCAAGCTGTGCAAACCTTGGAACAGAGGCGTGTCCCCTCTTCCTGTAACGTGTGCTTCCCACCTCCTGGGGAGGCATTTGGTTTTGGAAGTGTGTGCCCTGAGGTCTGTGGGCTGCGGTGAGGGACAAGGTGAGGTGTGCCCCATGGGAAAAAGCACACGCTCCCAGGCTCAGGACAGGCATGCACGATGCCATCCTTTAGGAAGACCAGCTGCCACGGCCTCCCTTGACTTGGAAAGGGACTGTGACCTCAGCAGACACCTCAGCACCACCCCTTGGGCTGCCCGTCCTCTAGTTCTTCCCCTGGGGTATCTGCCATCCACTGCAGCAGCAACGAGAGGAGCAAATCAAATCCTGGCGTCCTGTGTGCCAAACCTGGATCTCTTGTGGGGGGTGCTCTGATAGACAGCCTGAGTGGCCTCACCCTCCCATTGCCCGGGCCCTCTGCATGCGACTGCCAAAGACCTGACCTGCTGTGTTGGGAGAAGGAAGATGGCGGAGGAGGGAAGGAGGAAGAAGAGAGAAAAAGGAGAGAGAAGAGAAGAGAGAAAAGGAAGGAGAGGAAGAGGAGGGGAGAGGAGAGGAAGAGAAAGAGGGAGCGAAGGAGGATAAAGGGAGGAGAAGGGGAGGGGAGGAAGAAAAAGAGGAGGAGAGAGAGAAAAGGCAGAAGAGAGGAGGAGGAGGAAGAGGAGGGGGAAAGAAGCAAGAGGAAGAGACTGAGAGGTGAGTGGACAGCTCGGTCTGAAACAAGGAAACCACCTAGAGTGCCTTGGCGCCCAGGAAGGGATTGGACAAAACAGCATGAACAATGGCATCATTGTCACCGACTGGCCGAGCCTTCTGTCATCCTGGGCAGCCACCTTAGATTAAAGGGTAACCACTCTGTGGAGAGTCACTGGGCAGAGAGTGACACCAAGCCCGGCTCTTTGGAATTATCTGCCTGTCCTTCCCTTCTGACTGTGACTCATGCGGTGACACTTTGGGGAAATGCAAGACTTTTTCATTTATATATAGGCTTTTCCCTGGAAACCTGGAGATTCCATCGTGTGACCTGAGCCAGGAAGCCAGGCAGCCCTCAGAAAGGCCACTGCAGGCCACGCTCTCCCCTCTCTCCAGGGCCCTCTGCCGCAAAGCTTTGTCGGTCCAGCACAAGGCAATGTCTGCGGTGGTGAAGTCACCACTATACTATTATTGTTCTAAATGTACAACAACTTGATGTATTCCTCCCGCGTTCATAGAAAGAATAGAGCAGTTTCAATATTGCTATAAATTCTTCTGCTCTCATAGAAGAGTTTCATCAAACCACTTCCATCTGTTCTTTTTCCCAAGATGGTAACAAAATCATTTTTCTTACTAAAAGAAATCACTTTGAAGAAAAGTCCTGCACACATTCAAAACCTATTTTAATTATTTTGTATTTTACCAGAAAGTTCTCAGAGTTGTAATTAGCTGGTCTCCGAGATGGAGAGCAGTTCTGAACCCTACGGTCCTGACGCACGGGGGCAAATGCTCAAGGGGAAACTGAGGACTTGCCCCCTTTCGCCAAGCCCAGGTGTGTGCTCTTCGCCAGATTTTATAAGACCTCCTGAGAGGGCGAGGTAGGAAGGACTTACCCACACCTGGGGAGAGCCATAGGAATCCTGGAGCAAAGTGATTCCTGAAAGAACCATGGGTGTGTGGGGGAATGTATGTCTCCAGGGACCCCCACCCACAGTCCAAGGACACTCCGAGGAAAGGCTTGTCTGTGGACACCAAACACTACTCTCACCCTCAACACCCCAGCACAGCCTGTGTACAGTGGCTCTGACATGAGGTGGGGTGGCGGATCTTGGTAGTGTGCTTTCATTGAGATTGCATGATGCCTGCTCTGACCTCCAGGGAGACCCCGTGTGTGTCTGAAGCAAAGCTATTCCCATTTCTGACTTTTCTCCAGGACACCTGAATTTCCTTTTCTATTGAACAGACAACCTGCACTCCCTTTTCTCCAAGCATGTCTCACCTTCTCTTTGCCCCTTGCTGTGGCCTGAATGTTTGTGTCCCTGAATTTGTATGTTGGAATGCTAACCCCCAAGGTTGTGGTGTTGGGAGATGAAGCCCTTGGGAGGTGATTAGGTCAAGAGAGTGGAGGCTCCATGAATGGGACTAGTGCCCTCATCAAGGAGGCCCTAGGGAGACCCTCGCCCCTTCTGCCATGTGGGGCTAGAGTGAGAAGCTGACTGTCTATGAGGAAGTAGGTTCTCACCAGACACCGAATGCGCCAGCACGTTGATCTGGGACTTCCAGCCTCCAGAACTATGCGCAATATGTTTCTGTTGTGTATCTGCCACTCCATCCGTGGTATTTTGTTATAGCAGCCCAGATAGACGAAGGCCCTTCAAAATGTTATCAGTTACTTAAACAAGGATGTTTTTCTGCCAGTTGATGCCAGACAGGAGATGGAACCTGAGGAGGATTACAAGCTGCCGAGACACACTCAGAGAAAACATCTCACGGGCAAGAGTGAAGGTCCCAGAAACCAGCTGAACCTTCCTGTCTCTCTTTGCATTTCCTGGAGGCTGCATGTTTGGATGTCGGGTGTTATGAAATTGGGAAGGAGTGGAAGCGGGAGGGGATCGGGCACGTTGCAGGCGGCGCAAGGAAGGGGAGTTCTTTCTGTATTTAGAATGTTCTTTTCTGAGCCAAACCAGAGATGGAAATTTTCCCAGCTCCTATGGAGTCCCAATAGACAAAAATAAAATATTCTAAAGCTGGTCTGTGTCTTTCTTTAGTTACCCAGAATCCACAGGACCACCTGTGACTGATGGTGGCATTGATCCAGGGTGAAATTGATTGGGATTGGCAAGAGCAGTAGAAGAGTTGAGCATGCTGATAAGAGAGATGCTTGCAGTATTTGCACCCATTGTTCCTCCGTCATCTAGTAGACGAAAGGGAGCCCCCAGAAAGGGGACTGCCAGGTGCCTCTTGGTAGTGACCCCACAGTGGGTCTGCTCCTTACTGGACAATTACAGTAGCATGACAGCTCTATTCTCAAAAATCCAGGGTAAGTTGCATCCTGCCTCTGTGGCTTCACCCAGAGAGACAACCTAAGTAAGCACATATCTCTAGCCCACGGATATAGAGAGGGATCATACCCTAGGATACTCAACTTGTCCTGAGAATGACACTAACCCTGCTTCCTGTTATCCAAGGGTTGCCAAGTTTTCTGCTTCCTGAATGGATTGATTCCAGCTGATTCCCATGTACGTACTTTTGCTGACAATGCTGTTTTTGCAGACCGATACATCCTAAAAAGAGTCCCAAGTGGGAGAAATAGCATCATACAGACATGCACCTTGTTAAAACAAGTCCTCTGTAGGAGACAAATTCACATTAATGGTCTGAAAACTCATAGTTTTCAATAATGCTTCTTCAGCACCTGGAGGTCTTCCCTTTTTTCTTTCCCTCTTCTTTTCTTTTTTTAGCAAAATACAGTGTTTTACAGGTTCTCTATTGCTTGGAGTGGGGAGGGAACATGGTCCATTTAACAAGTTGATTTCTTCTATGACTGTGCAATTTCTTTGCAATTTATGAACAATTTCTGTCCACAGGGACTGCAGCAAATATTGGTTACAATGTAATCAAATGGATAGAGTCAAGGTTAGAAAAACAAATTCTTTGAATTATTTTTACAGTTTCATCACACACCTTGTGATTTTGAGCTATCTGTGAGTATGTGTGGCTAAAGGTCAAAGTCATCTGTAGCAACAAAGAAGGAATAAGAAATTCATAAATGTACACAGTGGACTATTACACAACCATAAAGAAGGACAAAATTGTGAACTGTGCAGCAACTTGAATGGATTTAGAGTCTTTAATACTCAGTGATCTATCACAGAAACAAAGAACTGAGTAACACATATTCTCATTCATAAGCGGACTCTGAACAAGCATAACACTGTAAGAAAGGGATTGGCGGTAGGGGGAAACTGCCAAGGGAAGGAGTAGGGGGGCACACTCTGTCACAAAATGTACCTGATTTCAAACCAGGTGATGTGGGGACCAAAGTGAGGCCCAAGCTTTATCTGTACAATGACCATTTGTATACCTAACCCTGAATTGTACCCTACATCTTTAAAATAAGAAGTTCAGAAACTATATTTCTACATCATTGTTGTTTTCCAAATCTAATTGTGGAAATCAATGACTTCTTCTCAAGCACATATAGTCCTTACTTGTTGAATGAACATCAAATGTTCATACTAGGTGTGATATAGTCGTTAGCTCAGGCTACCATAACAAATGCTGTAGACTGGATGACTTCACAGACAGAAATTTGTTTTCTCACTGTTCTGGGGGCTGGATGTCTCATGTCGTGGTGTCAGTGTGGTTGGGCTCTAGTGAGGGCGCTCTTCCTGGCTTGCAGACAGCCACCTTTTTACTGTGTCCTTACATGGCCTTTTCTCTGTGCATGTGCAGGGAAAGAAAGATCTGTCTCTCTCTCTCTCTCTCTCTCTCTCTCGCTCTTCCTCTTTTATAAGGTCATCAGTTCCAGTAGATTAAAACACCACTGTTATGACCTAATTTAACCTTAATTCCTTTAAGAGCTCTATCTTCAGATATAGTCATTTTGCGGATCAGGCCTTCAAAATATGAATTTAGGGCCATACGGCTCAATTCATAACATATGTTCATTTTATGTAAAGTCACATCCAGTGCTTTGAGCAGAATAGCTTAAAGCACTGGACATGATTTTATACGCATGTGTCAGGAAGGGGAGAGAATATAACAAAATAGTCATTTGATGGGCATTTCATGGAGAATGAGCTGGAGCGAAGTGTGGTATCATGGAGGCAGATAGAAGAAGGTACTGAGCGCACTCTCAGGAATAAACAGGATTCCAACTAGCAGGAGAGGATGGGGGAGCACTCAGGGGTGTGAGGGCGGGCAGAGAATGAGAGAAGTTATGAGAGGGCATAGGAGCTCCTGCACGCTGAACTAAGGATGTTGGGAAAAAACATTTTGAGGTCAGGAGCTGTGGAAACTATGGGGGAGGGGCCACACATAGTCACAGGGAGCTTCACGACCTGTGATTTTGCAGCAGCTGGGAGAAGGGGTTGGCATGGAGGCCCTCTGAACCGCTCCAACAGCGCAGGTTAGAAGGCAGGAGGTGGAGAAGAGGTGTAGTGGTAGGGTGAACATTTTATTTCTTGTACTTTTACAATTAAGTTCATAGTTTTTCCATTTCATTTCAAGGTGAATGATTCACAAGCAAAACAAAACATATCTTCCATGTATTTACACTGCTGGTTCACTCCAAAATCCTTCTAGAATCATCAGTGCAAGATAGAATAGCAAAAAGAAACATGACTTAGGCGTCTAAAGTTCTCCCTTGTAGTAAACGTCAGAGGGGATTAAATTTTTAGGCACTACCAAGCCATGGCATGAGTTCTTGGGCTAGACAAGTTAATGCAAAATTCAACCCAAATTAAATATCATCTTTGTTAAACTAATAAAAATGGTTAGATTTACTGAGAGCCTTAAGGACTAAGTGTAGCTATTATGATATGCTAATGTTTTCACATCAACAGTAAAAGAGTGTCAGGCATGGTGGCTTACACTTGTAATCTCAGCACTTTCAGAAGTTGAGGTGGGAGGATCACTTGAGTACAGGAGTTCGAGACCAGCCTGGGTAACACAGCAAGATAGCCTCTCTGCAAAAAGTAAAAAAATTAGTCAGGTATGTGTGGTGGCATATATCTGTAGTCCCAGCTATTCAGGGGGCTAAGGCAGGAGGATTGATTTAGCTTCAGAAGTGAAGGCTGCAGTGAGCCAAGACTGTGCCACTGTACTCCAGCCTGGACAGCAGAGTGAGACCCCAACTCAAAAATAAAATAAAATAAAATGTGTTTTTAATCTGGTGACTGCAAAGCTCAAAAAAGCCATCTTATAGATTTTAAATATTTCATGATTTACCACTATAGAAATGAAAATGCAAATAGATAAGTCAGCTAGATGCAGTGGCTCAAGCCAGCTCTTCAGGAGGCTGAGATGTGAGAACTGTCTGAGTTCAGGGGGTCGAGACCAGCCTGGGCAACTTGGTGAGACCTCGTCTCTACAATAAATTTTAAAAGTTAGCCAGATGTGGTGGTGCATGTCTGTAGTTCCAGTTACTTGAAAGGCTGAGGCGGAAGGATCTCCTGAGCCCAGCAAGTGAAGGCTGCAGTGGCTGTGAGTGTGCCACTGCACTCCAGCCTGGGTGATGGAGTGAGACTTCAACTCAAAAAAAAAAAAAAGGTAAAAGAAAATAGATTAGTTTACCCAAAAGTGCATATGTCAAAAGCTATCATTGTTAAGACACAATTTCTACTCAAATCTTGGAAACAGAGGTTTATTAAGAGCTAGCACCCCTCAAAGGGGAGCAGCACCGTCATTCACCCTGCTGTTTTCAGGACAGATGGGGCAGGTATGGACGCTGGGTTTTGTTTCATGGGGAATGGGAACAAGGATGGGTGGAGAAGAAATTGATTTCTGCTGAGTCGGGAAACAAAAACAATTTTATAAGAAAAGGTATGTACTCATTAACTCGTTTACAGGACTGTTGCAAATGATTTTAAGAGAAAAACACTATGCTCTAACATATAAATAAATCACCACAGCACTGAGGTACCTGGCCTTGTTCACGTGCTCCTGGGAGAGGCAAATGACATTTCATGTCTACTGTGAAAGGCAAACACTACAATGTGAAATCAGACCATCAGACCATTGTAAGTAACAATGAGCGGGGAGATGCCATCAGCCGAGGCCCTGGTCCAGACATATCCCAGGTGACATTGAACAGAGGCACCTACTTATAGCACAGATAATCAGAAAAAGAAGAAGAAAGAAAATGGTATGTGTGAACCACTACTTTTTTTTAAAAAAATGAAAAAAACTTTCGGAGGCGTCCAATGGGGATAAAAATGTATCCCCTTAAAATCAGGTTACCTAATCTATTGAAGGGCAGAATATCACAGAGAAAATTAAAATGGGTTTTTAATCATGGGAAGTAAACATCTGAACCTATTTAACAAGTCTCAGCATAGAGTCACCTTTCTCCAGGCTAATCTTGAAGGATGATCTGGTATCTTCCCTGATCCCCCCGCCCACCAGTGTCAGCCAGAGCTGGGAGGAGCAACTGGAGGCCCCTTCCACCTTCCCCTGGGGGGAGGCCACCCCCACCCCCACCCCTGCTCCACATTAAGTCACCAGGCCGTTAAGCAATGCTGTGCCTATGTGGCCCGTGCCCTGACACATGCAGGGAGTCTGTGATGTGCTGTCAATGGTCACAGTTATGTCCAAAAAGCCCATGCAAGGAGGACTTTCAATGACTCCCGAGTCATCCTAGGAAAGGACATTCATCAATGAATAACCAAGAAAGGCACAACCACCTCTCCATGGGAGCATATTGTGTCCTCACTGTGACTCCCCATTCCCACCCCTCAGAACTGCTTCACTCGCATTCATGGGGAGATCTTCATTTTGACTTGAAGAATCCTCCAATAACTTAGGAATAGACAAGCCCCTGAGGAAGACACTGTGAGTTCTGTAATATCTATAATGGATAGGGCAGAGAGAATGGAGTCATCTCGAAGAACAGAAGCTCCCAGGCCAAAGGCCTGCTGGAACCTGACTCAGATAATGCTAGCATCTCTACAGAAGGAGTGCGGCATGCCAGTCAGAAGGTAACTGGGAAAGGAGACAGAGGGTAAGATCCAGAGAGAAGATGGCCACTCTGAGCAGAGACCCTCACTGGTGGTTTGACCTTCCCTTCCCAGTGGCAAGCAGATCTCATCATAAAATGATTGCTAAGCTTGGTACTATTAAGCATCTGGCTCAGGCAGTCTTGGGTTCCTGGCTCTCCGAGTAAATTTCAAATATAAGCCTCCCCACATAGAAACTTCAAACCACCCAGGCTTTGTGCCAGCCATTCCAGAGTTTTCCATGTAAATTAAGCAAATCAGTCATCTGGTTTTGCACATCAGTTCTGCTGGCTTGGCTAATGTGAGTCTGCCTCTAAAGTATGGAGTCATTCTCAGGGTGCTGACCAAGCCACCTGTCGGATCCTGGGAGACTTCATGGCAGACTAGACACCCGGGCAAGAGAAAGGTCAGGCGACTATGTAGGATTAGATAGATTTCCCCTTGAGATGCCTAGCATAGTTCTGCTCTTGGACGTCAGAAAACAAGAATATACCTAATGAATGGGTCCTCCAGCCTCGGGATGGCTAATGGGTCAAGTACTCTTCTCTCTGTTGATCCCCTTCCCACCCACTAAAACATCTCCCAGACAAAACTGCCCCAAAAAGACCAAGATTCTGGAGATGCTACCTGAAGAAGGTACTTGGAGGAACAGGAGAACCTCATAGGTTAAACAGCCCCCATGACTTATCTCTGCTGGAATGAAATTCATCACATGTAAACAGCCAAATCCACAGCTTGGCAGTGTCCTGATAAAAGGCAGATCTTCTGAAACAATCTCAGGCACAGCTTCTTGCATTCTCCAAAAGTTACAGGACAGCCAAACTCAGTGACTAAGCCTGTAATCCCAGCATTTTGGGAGGCTGAGGCGAGTAGATTGCCTGAGTTCCTGGGCTTGAGACCAGTCCAGGCAGCTTGGTGAGACCTTTTCTCTACAATAAACAAAAAATTAGCCGGGCATGATAATGCATGCCTGTAGTTCTGGTTACCTGGAAGGTTGAGGTGGAAGGATCGCTGGAGCCCAGCAGGTCGATGCTGGGGTGGCCATGAGCATGACACTGCACTCCGGCCTGGGCAACTAAGTGAGACTCCAACTCAAAAAAAAAAAAAAAGAGAGAAAGTTACAGGACCAAGATTTTTCTGTATCTTGGTGATTCAGACACTTTAGTGTTTGACATTGGTGTAGAAATAGGCAACCATGAAATAAATGTATAGAAAACATGATATCATCATTTAATAAAACACACCACATGGCACTTAGAGTATGGAGATACAGGCAAACAGGTAGGAGTGTAAAAAGTCATAAGCCATATAAGGAAGACCTAGCAATATCTATTAACTATTAGAAATATTTGCCTTTGGATCTAGCCATTCTAATGCTAGGAATTTGGGGAGACATTTTCAAGGTCAACAAAGAAAAATAGACCAGTTTAGAATTGTTTATAAAAATACAAACCAGATACATCCAAAATGTGCAATAGTTGAATAAGGTTGGTACATCCATACACTAGAACATGATAGAGCTTTTGAAAGGGGTAGGACTGTCCTATGAACTGGCATGAAAAATCATCCCAGGGATATTGTGAAGTGAATGAATGCAAGTTGTACCAACTATATGCATCATTCACATATGTGTGAATGAAACATTCTGGTCGGATTCACTATTCCAAGAGGTTGTTTCTGAGGGCTGGCTCTGAAGGGCACTCTTTCCTGGAGGTGGTGTGCATGGAGATTAGGAAAAGAGACTCGTCCTCAGCAACACCATCTAGTGACCTTGTGCTTTGACGAGTTCTGTGGCCACACAAGCACAACCCTGCTTCATGGGGTGCAGCAAAGCTCTGTAAACAGAGCACGTAAAGCAATGCCTGGCTCATAGTAGGTATTATGTGAGTGTTGGCTCATCTCAATGATTACTCTTAGAAATAGTGGTACCATAGTGTTACTGACAAAGTCGACTTTGCCCCAAAATGGGGTTCTTTCCCATCTAGTGTCCCAAAGCCTGTATATGAAACGGAAAGTGGGAGTCCAACAGGACAGGCTTTAATTCTATGGCCATAAAATGGAAAAGCGGGAATGCGGTTCATAAGTCAAGTTCCTGGGTGGGAGGTGGGAAGAGGGGGTTAAGATACAGGGTTGCAGTCGGGCTCGGTGGCTCAGCCTGTAATCTCGCACCTTTGGGAGGCTGAGGTGAGTGGATTGCCTGAGCCCACGGGTTTGAGACCCGCCTGGGCAGGCGAGACCTCATCTCTACAATAAAATAAAAAAATTAGCCGGGCATGTTAGTGCATGCCTGTAATTCCAGCTACTCGGAAGGCTGAGGTGGAAGGATCGCCGGAGCCCAGCAGGTCGAGGCTGCTATGGCCAGAAGTAGCCACTGCACTCCAGTCTGGATGACAGAGTGAGACTCTAACTCAAAAAAAAAAAAGATACAGGGTTGCTTTAATGCATGAATTGGACATTTAAAGCAAGGGGAGGCATATTCATGTCTTTTCAGGGAATGGGAAGAGATTTCCCAGCATAAGAAAGACGTCCTGGCTGGGCTCGGTGGCTCAGCCTGTAATCCCGCGCTTTGGGAGGCCAAGGTAAGTGAATTGCCTGAGCCCGCTGGTTCGAGACCCACCCGGGCAACTTGGCGAGACCTCATCTCTACAATAAATAAAAAAAAATTAGCCGGGCATGGTAGCACGTGCCTGTAGTTCCAGCTACTTGGAAGGCTGAGGCGGAAGGATCGTCGGAGCCCAGCAGGTCGAGGCTGTGATGGCCGGGAGCGTGCCACTGCACTGCAGTCTGGCGACAGAGTGAGACTCCAACTCAAAAAGAAAGTTGTCCTTCTTCCTTCCTTTTTTTGGTCAGAAGTTTCCTGTCATGACTACCAAGGTGTGTGCCATATGGAAAGTATATTACAGCTAGGTTAGAGATTCTTCAGAGGTCAAATGGGCTGCTATCTTGGATCCGACCGGTTAGCTGGTCTGGTCAAAAGAGGAACATTTGTCCACAGGTCTTTCTGTTTCTTAAAGATAAGCACAGTTTGATCAAGTAGAAATTCAGCCTTGTCATGTAGGCAATACACTGGGTAACAATAAGCTTAAACTACTATTTATTATAAGACGCAAATTAATACAGGAATCAACCACATTTTTGCAACACTGAAGGTTCTCACAAGTCGATAGCTGTCTGAGCCTGTGTGGTTGCTGGTCTTGCAGTGTGACTTCGCCAAGAGACTGGAGCTGATATTCAACGTAGAGACCATCGCTATTCAGCTGCTGGAACAACAAAGCAGCAAAACCCACCTCCTGGCTGGAACAGCTCTCTCTCACACTTGCTCTTCACTGCTCTTTCCTCTCCTTCCAACATCTAATCCACATATGATCCCAGTGGCCATCCTTATCCCAAGTCGCACCTGGATTGAGGAAGAGAGGCAGTGGTGGGCTCGCCACTCTCTGTCAATCCCTGGATTACGTCAGTCACTGCTACAGAGCCCTTAAAAGAAAATTTTCACAATTATAATCACGAAGGTGTTCTTATTTTTTTGTTTGCTTGTTTGTTTGTTTTGAGTCAGAGTCTCACTTTGTTGCCCAGGCTTGAGTGCAGCGGCACACTCACGGCCACCCCAGCATCTACCTGCTGGGCTCCAGCGATCTTTCCACCTCAGCCTTCCAAGTAGCTGGAACTGCAGGTGTGCGCTACCACGCCTGGCTCATTTTTTATTTTTATTGTAGATGAGATCTTGTCAAGTTTCCCAGGTGGCTCTTGAACCATGGGCTCAGGCAATCCACTTGCCTCGGCCTCCCAAAGTGCTAGGATTACAGGCTGAGCACCAAGCCCGGCCCTTATGCTATTTTTAAAAAATAAGACTCCGGTTAGGAATAGAATTTTTTTTTCAATCAGAAAAATGATGGTGTGAGCATTGGTTGTTTCAGTCAAATTTTAAAATGTTAAAATGATGTTGTTAAGAAAATATCTAGGAGCTCTAAAAGGAAGTGTCCCTTCACCTGCTGGGTGGTCACTTTAGAGAAACACAACCCAAGTTTGGCATAAACTGAAAACTAGCCAAGAAGCATTGAAGACTTGGGAAATAGAGAAGGCTTAGGGGTAATTGTCCATACTCATGATGCCATTCAAGCACGCAACCAAAAAAAGTCCTCTCTATTATCAAAATCTTACCACTAAGCCAACCAGGCTATTTACCTGGTCCCATGGAAATGGTGATCCAGTATGTCCCCTCCCACACTGGCCACCAAGATTAAGCCCGGTTCCTTACGCAACTACAGAAGGTGTAGAAGGCATAGCCTACAAGCCTCTTTCTTTGTTTTCCACTAACCTTATCTCCAGGATCTGATTCGTATCTTGTCTAGCCATTATGTATTTTTGCTTCTTTTTTTTATTTAACAAACAAGTTACCCATGTTTCCTGCAAACTGTTTCAAATCTTCATCATGCATTTCCCACTTACTCCCTAGACCTTCCCCACACTTCCCAACATGCCTTTTCTGCTTACTCGCTAGAACATCTCTGTCTTTCCCATCATGCCTTTCCTGCTTACTCTCTAGAGTGTCTCTGTCCTTCCCATCATGACTTTCCTGTTTACTTTCTAGAGCTTCTCCACCCTTCCCATCATGCATTTTCTGCGTATGCCCTAGAGATTCTCTGCCATTCCCCTGTCTTCATTTGTCTGTCCCCACTTTTCAACCTGCACTGCTGCCTTGGAACGCTGCCCTCTGGGTGCACCCCATCTTGCCAGCCCTTGGTGGTTCTAACTGCACTGTTGTGGAATCAGAAATGGGTGTTCCTTTTTCACTCCTTTTGGAAGAAGGGGAATGAGGCCTCAGGAAGAACAGTGTTGGACACCCAGGAGACATCTTTAAAGGGAAGCAGAAAGAAGTCATGCATGCATGAATACTCCTGGATGGAGGTGGCTAAATTGCTTCTACGTGTGAATGTCAGCCTCCACGTGGGCACTTCAATGACCAAAATTCCTTCTCCTCCCCTGGAGAAAGACCTATCCTCTGGTATTCTGAGGTTTCACCCAAGAGTAGCTGCATGTAAATCAGGAAGGGAAATCTGCCATGGAAAAGATCTCCTTTGACCAGCTGCCCCTCTGGTCTCTGCCTGTCAAGCAGAGTCATGTGAAATAGTTTATTGTACAATTCCTATTCAGAATCCTAAATGCCCATACCTTAAGAAATAAGATAGACAAGTGGGACCTTATCAAACTAATGAGCTTCTGCAAAGCAAAAGAAACCATCAAGAGAGCAGGGAGATAGCCCACAGAATGGAAAAAAATATTTGACAACTGTATATCTGACAAAGGCCTAACATCTAGGATCTACAAGGAGCTCAAATGTGCCAAAAGGAAAAAACAAAAAGCCCCATTAAAAAAGTGAGCAATAGCCAGGCTCAGTGGCTCAGCCTGTAGTCCCGTGCTTTGGGAGGCTGAGGTGAGTGGATTGCCTGAGCCTGCGGGTTTAAGACATGCCTGGACAACTTGGCGAGACCTCATCTCTACAATAAATCAAAAATTAGCCGGGCGTGGTAGCACACGCCTGTAGTTCCAGCTACTTGGAAGGTTGAGGTGGAAGGATCACCGGAGTCCAGCAGGTCGAGGCTGTGGGGGCTAGGAGTGGGTGACAGAGTGAGACTCCGTGTGTTAAAAAAAAAAGTGGGCAAAAGACATGAATAGACACTCCTCAAAAGAAGATATATGGGCAGCCAACAGACACAAGAAAAAGGGCTCAACCTCACTCCTCATCAGAGAAATGCAAATCAAAACCACACTGAGATATCACCTAAACCCAGTAAGAATGGCCATCATTAATAAAACAAACAACAGATGCTGGCAAGGATGCAGAGAAAAAGGAGCGCTTCTACACTGCTGGTGGAAATGCAAACTAGTGCAGCCTCTTTGGAAGACAGTGTGGCAACTTCTGAAAGAACTAGAAATTGACCTTCCCTGTGATCCAGCAATTCCCCTATTGGGAATATATCTGGAGGAACTCAAATCATTCTAAAAAAAAAAAAAAGATACCTGCACATGTATGTTTGTTGCAGCTCTATTCACAATAGCAAAAACATGGAATCAACCATGCTGTCCATCGAAGCTGGAGTGGATTTTAAAAAATGTGGTACATACACACGATGGATTATGCAGGAATAAAGACGGACAAACATCTGGACTTTGCAGCAACTTGGATGGATTTAGAATCGATCATACTCAGTGATCCATCACAGAAACAAAGAATAGAGTACCATATGTTTTCACGCATAAGCAGACCATTATTATAATACTCTAAGAAAGGGATTGGCAGTAGTGCGAAACTGTCAGGGGAGGGAGGGTAGAATTGGCAGTTGAGGGAAACTGCTAGGGGAGGGAGGGGCATACCTCATCAATAAGGGTACCTGCATAGTCAGCATTTATATACCTAACCCTGAATTGTACCCACATCATTATTTTTTAAAATGTGTTCAAATAAATTTGAAACACATAAAAAAAGAAATAGTTTGTTGTAGTAATTCCCTAGATATGTACAGGGTCCTGAGACTAGGAAGCTGAGGTTGCAGTGAGCTGTGATAGTGCCACTGCACTCCAACCTTTACAACAAAGTGAGACTATGACAAAGAAAGACAAAAAGAGTGATCATAGCACTAACAGGCACTCTAAATTTGAGTCATACCCATAGCTTTCCAAGTGCTTTCTAATGCATTTGTTGTTTCCTTCCATGCCTCCAATGACCCTACACATGTCTAGATAATTACTACTGAGATGCATCTTAAGGCTTCTGTGATCTTAAATCAAGATTCACGTGGGCAAGGAAAAGGAAACTTTTTATCAGCACATAGAAGAAAATGTATGTAATTTACTTGTAAGATCATTCCAGGAAGAGCAGGCACCTGCCTTTGTGGTGAGGACCCCTGAGCACCATCCCCTACCTATTGTCCACATCTACAAGGGGCTTCTTGGTCCACATCTTGGCAACAATCAACATTGTGAGACTTTACAGACTTAGGGAGACCAGAAAACGAGTGACCTTCTATTGCTCTGTCACAATCTCATTTCTTTTCCTTCTCACTGGAATTTTAATCAGTCTGAGCATCAGTTAATGATTCTTTCTTATCCATTTGATTAAAACACAAAGTCACTGAGGCAGTAGTAAATTGGATTTTTTTTTCTTGGCCTTTAACGCACTGCAGTAATGAAATCCATGACTTCCAACCTCTGCTGGTGGAGAGCCGGTGTGTACAGTGGGAGAGCCAGAAAGCCTCATCTGTCTCTTAGGTGATTTCGCTTCCTGAGGAAGGCCCTCCAGGAGCCCTGCGTCTCTGGAACAGAGCCCTCATGCTGGCAGAACTGAAGATTGAACTGCTAGCTAACATTATTCTTGCAGGTGACAGGGAAATCGTTTACGATGCAACCTCATTTCTTTAAAAGCAGCTGCAGCTTTTATTACTTGGATGAAATCATATCCCACCTACTAATCTGATAAACTCCTCTAAGCTTATACAGAGTCTCTGCTTGGAAAAGACTGTGTTTATATGTCACTGGCCAGGGCACCGAATGATTTTCCTCTGCAACCCAAGGGAGAAAGAGTAGAGAAGATTAAAAACAAGGCAAAACGACTCCAATTCATATTCTGATTAAACTTTACAGATGCTGCTTATCACAAAATTATACTGTAAAAATTAAATGGCAAGGTGGGCAGTCAAACCCTTGTCATTCAGACGTAGAAAGTGGTCCCCTCTACTCTTGGTTTGACCTTTCCAGTGGGATCCTGTTGTCTTGCGTCTCATTGTCTCAAGTTCCCAAATTGTCAATCCTTAGCAAAAACTCCTCTCAGAGCTCAGCAATAGCCCTGCTAGTGAGAGAGGCTTAGGGCAACTGCTCTCAGGTGGGCAGAAGAACCCAAGGCCCACCTTTCCCACCCATCCTCTTTTGCAAAGAAAAAGGGAGCCAGGTGACAGAGAATTGGACAGGGGAAGACCATTGCAGTAGACTTCTTGCTAGCAACACATTTTAAAAACTCTTGTTAGTTACTTTATAAAAGAACAATGTATTTTTTTTATTATGTGTCAGGCACTGGGGATACATCCATAAACGAAATGACAGAAACCTATGCCCTCGAAAAGCTTTCCATTTCATTATAAAGGGTTGACCTGTGAACTTAAAAACAGTTCAGCAGTTTTGTTACACTTGTGTAATAGACCATGGGATGGTTAACCCCCCACATCCTTCCAGCTCATCCCCACTTCAGCACTGCGGTGGAGGACAGCTCCACACACCTTGCTAGGGCCCCCAAGCCAAGCAGGGCCACTTGTCTCCTCTCTGCATCTCCAAACTGCAGAAGACTGCTAGCTACACTCAGACACAACCTGGAGATGGGAAAATCAACGCCT
This sequence comes from Cephalopachus bancanus, assembly GCA_027257055.1. Lineage (NCBI taxonomy): Eukaryota > Metazoa > Chordata > Mammalia > Primates > Tarsiidae > Cephalopachus > Cephalopachus bancanus. The sequence goes on along the minus strand of JAPVLO010000011.1, from coordinate 7,393,388 downwards.
CCAGGTCAACTCTCCTTCCTTGGGAGATAGAGAACCATGGGCAAGTGCCCCAGCATCCCTGTCTCTTGTGAAAACAATTCTGTGATGTGGTTCCTCGAGTCTCCAGTGGGTTGAAGTGGTAATCACACAGTGAGGACACCTTTCTCAATGTTTCTCCCTTCCCTAAATCACATTTCTACACCTCTCTCTGTTTCCCTGGAATTACTTCCCACGTAATCAACTTAAATTTTTCCCGAGAGTCTGCTATGGGAAGATGAGAACCTCAAACAAGCCAAGATAACCTATAATAGTACAAGAGTGCACTAATATGGCACAAATGAATTGTCACTGTAAGAGCAAATTTGGAGAGGTGGAACTGTATATAAATAAACTTCATACATTTATATGGTGAAGTAGGGGAGAACCATATTTAAGCCAAAGTGCAGGTTAGATAATGTTTCTTTCTTTGTTTGTTTGATTGTTTGTTTGAGTTGGAGTCTCACTCTTGTTGCCTAGAGTTTATTGCAGTGGCTTGCTCACAGCCACTGCAGCCTCAACCTACTGGGCTTAAGCAATCCTTTAGCCTCAGTCTTCTAAGTAGCTGGAACTACAGATGCACGCCACCATGTCTGGCTAGTTTTTGTGGTTTATTGTAGAGACAAGGTCTCACCAAGTTACCAGGCTGGTCTTGAACCCCTAGGCACAGATAATCCTCTCACCTTTGCCTCCCAAAGTACTGGGATTACAGGCTGAGCCACCGAGCCCAATCTAACTATGAATTTTAGGGAAAAGTATGGTTGATTCAAATTGCAACACTACACTCTGAAAGGTTAACAAAAATGATGAGAAAAACTATACTAGTGAAGATGAAGCTGGGTTAATAGTAGTTTATCATTAAAGCTAAGAACAGTCAATAAAAACATTGAACAACTCGAGACACATGAACGAATGCAGCATATGCCTTGAATGTTTCCTCTACTGTAAGATTCTGGTTGTGATGTCCAGCTATGGGAGGAAGTCAGACGTTTCAGGATAACTTTATGTTTTAATTAATTAAAAACAGGGGCTTCACTCTGTCATTCAGGCAGGAGTGTAGGGTCATGATCCTAGCTCACTGCAGCCTTGAACTCCTTGGCCTCAAGGAATTCTCCCACCTCCGTCTCCTCAGCAGCTAAGACTACAGGCATGTTCCACCATGTCCAGATAATTTGTTTGTTAGTTAGCAACAAGGTCTTGCTATGCAATCCAGGCTGGTCTTGAGTCTTGGCCTCAAGTGATCCTCCTGCCTCAATCTCCAGAGTCACCAAGATTATAGGCATGAGTCACCTTGCCCAGAAGACTTATCAAGAGAAATTTAATTAGTCCTCAATAAACTAGGTAGAAACCTCTGTGTTTGGTCAAAGTCTGCTATGGGACTCATGGTTGCCCTTAGGAAGGAGATTAAATAAAAACCTACATCAGTGTAATGACTGGATTGCTAATTTGTGAATGTTCCACATCACAAGGTTCTGAGACTACTGTCCCATCCAGTCAGCATAAAATTCCGATGATATGGACAAAGTGCGTCACCTGGACTTACTGTCAGTATCTGACTATAGACTTTCAAAATCATGTAACTGTTAAAGATATGGCTCAGAGAGAAAAATCTCATCTGTTTTGTATGTTAAAATTCTCTCAACTAACAAACAAAAAGTGGAAACTATTCTGTCATAACTACCCAAGGACTACTAAAAGGAGAAATGGTGTTACTTTTAAAAAAATTTCCTGTTAAGTTCCCCTCCATAATTTTTATGTTCTTGTGAGGAAAAACGTAAAATGTGTTTAATTTTATTTGACTTTATGACAATGCTTTCAACAACCAAATGTTAAATATGTAAGACTTGACTTGTTGTATTAGTGTTGTGATTTGCCAAATAAAAGTGTCCCTAAAGGCCACTTCCTAACTGACTTTTCCCAATAAATGAGGCAAGCAATCCTAAGATCTTCCACAAGCCTCTAGCCATCTAAAATGGATAGATGAATTGTTCTGCCTATACAAACAAGCTAGCTATTAGAGGGTAGTTGGGGCATGCTACTCTTAGGATTTCAAGGTGTCTTCAAACTGAAATCTCAATGTTCTCGATATGAAAAATCTGAGATCAGATGCCTGTGTAAGGAGAGTGCTATTCACCCAGTAAACCCAAAAAAGCAAATGGATGATGCTGGCCATATTTTGCCTTTCTGACATTTCCTTGGGAATCTGTAAGAATCTCCCCTTTCCCCTCCCCCAGTAAGACCATTTAAACAACTACAGAACACTAAATTTAAAAGTCTGGCCAAAATATAAAAAATTCTCTCAACCAGTTGAAGTGGAACTTAACACTGATCGCCACACAATGGAATGCCGGCAACATGGCCTTCAGTGTCAGGGCCACCAGGCCCCTTTCACCACCACCTGTTGCCACAGGACTTGCCTCAGCAGAGCCTCACGCTGGCCATGCTCATAACCCACCAAGCTCAGCAGGAATGGGGCAGGCACTTTATATCACTAGTGCACGCAGAAGTATGACCATGGAAGCCATCGATCAAACTCAAAATCTACCACCAAAAAATACAACAATGCCACATTTTTCACAAAATTCAGATGCAGTCTTTTATCCTAGAAATGAGTCCTCTGATGGTCACGTTCGACTGATGGCGACATTTCAGCATGTGGCATGTTGTCCTTGAGTGCTGCATCTCTGATTTAAATGCTAAATGGTGTTGGTCCCTCATGACTTCGCAGGGTACCGGGAAGGAGGCCTTCATCATATGGAAAAATAACAGTCTACCAAATTACTTTCCCTTATCAGTAGCAGCAAGGAAATACCTCCTGCTTGGGGATTGATGTCCAACTCATGAGAGTGTCTACCATCCACTCTGGACCACAAACCAGAGGCTGCACAGTGCTATGTCTGTGCCCGGGGAGCAGAACACTTACCTGCCTTTGTCCTAAGGATGACTTTTCCTCTCAAAAATGTTCAAACAGGGAATGAGTGTTTGCTCATTCCACAGAGCAGCAGTTCTTACTTTGGGGCAAATGCCATTTGGTGAGAAGAGTCCAGGGATACTCCATATACCTTACAATGCACTGGAAAGTCTCTCCCACCACAGAAAATTGCCTGACTCAGAATCTTCATGGTGTCTAGATGGAGAAACTCTCGTGCAGAAAGAGTCTCTCCCTCCAGAGCAAAGGGCAGGCATGCTCATGGCCCATCATTAAACAATTTAGGCCCTCTACAATCAGATGTCCTCAACTATCACACACCTACATGTGCCAGTGCCCGTCTGGACCTCTCTGCCTCCTGCTCACAGGACTTGGGTGCAAGGAGAACCGTCCTGTGTTTAATAAACACTTTTGTCTCTGAGCTGTGAGTCTTCTCTTTTATGAGCATTCAGAAAGCTCAAGCAGGCTAGTGTGTGAGCTTGTAAGTATAGGGTACCCACACAGTTCTCACTGTGTCTCTAGAGACCACTGCTGCTCTTTGGACCTGATCTGTGGATGCCCACAGTCTGGGATGCTTGGGTATGCCAAGAGAGCAATCACAGACAGTCGCAAGGACACCGGCCGGTCCGCAGAAGAAAGACAGAATAGCTTTGTGCTCCATGTGCGTCCACCCATCCTCGCTTGTAACACTTGCAGTGAGCTGAATGATGGCAGGGCTCCCGGTCGAAGACCACTCCCCGGGACAAGAAGGAATTCTGTTACAACTCAACCAAAGCGCATAAACAGTCAGACGAAAGCAAAGCTGCAGCTGACCTGTGTGACTATCCGACTGGAATCCATCAAAACTATCCAGTAACTCAGTGTCATGGTCCTAGTTTCAACTCATTTTTCCAACAGGCATCTGCTCGGAATCCAAATGAGAAGGAGATTAAAGATCAAACACTGGAACTTCCTTCAGAGCGCATCAAAGCCCATTTCTGATTTCCAGAACAAAGGAGCCTGAAGCAGTCACTTAGTGACCCCAGGATACTCAACCCTCCTCACTCATTGACTCCCAAATGGGCCACACCACTGATGACAACCCTCAACGGTAGGCTCACCGCATCAAATCTGCTCCCCATCCATTTCCACTCACTGGCCCTGCCCAGCCAGTCTTGAATCAAAGCCCCATGCCCTGGAGTTCAGGTTCACCGGCAGGCTGCACTCCTTGGTGGACATATAGTATAAACCAAGTCCTGTAGGCAGCACTGGCTGAGGGGAAGATAAGAATTTGGTATATGTCACATGCTGCAAGGGGACCCACGATTCCTTCTGGATCAGGGGTCAGCAAACCACGACCCAGGGCCATGTGTGGCCACCCCCACTCACTGAGTCATCGTCTGGCTGTCCTCATGCTTCAACAGCAGGGCTGAGTAGCTGCAGCAGAGACCACATGGCAGATATGGACGCTGGGCCTTTACAGAGTTTGCCAGCCCCCATTCAAGAGATCAGACTTATGTATTCTTGCAACCTTGGGCTCACAGATGAGAAAAGATGGAAGAACAGATTCATCAAGGGAAGGTCTCCCCCGTGGGGAAGGAGTTCTCAGTAGAGAGTAAGCTGCACTTGCGCCCATATGGGGTGGAAAGGAAGAGGCAAGAGCCCCCCGACAGCAACTAGGGAAACCACAGAGACATCAAAGAGAAGCTAAAAATAAGCTTGATCTTCTCTTGAATTTTCTTAACACCTGAGACCCGAGAGATCAGGGATTCCCAACTGATACCCCAAAAGGCTCCAGACTACCAAGATCCTCCCAGAAATTGTTCATGGAAATTTGGAACCATGGGATCATGACAAGCCTTCTGGAGATTCACATGGATTTTAAAGGCTCTGAGAAGTCCTGCAACAAAGAAACCCATTAAGTCTGGGTTTCCCAAACAAGTTGGTCCACAGGGACTTTCTACCTAGTGACTGCCGTTTGCAACTTGGCACGCTGGCTTTCCTGAGGTTGCCCTTTGGAGAATATCACATTCTAAGCCTCTTCCTTTATGGATTAGACACACCTCTTCCTGCCTTGTGGCACAGTATCCACATCACACAGCAAGTCACGGACAGCAGTGCCTATCGGCAGGATGAGGGAAGCTGGAAACCAGCCCCAGTGCACGCGTGAGTCCCTCCTATGGAAGAGAATTGCAATGGCATGTTGTGCTCCTGTGTTTAGGAAGAAATACCCTGTCTTTAAGAAGACAGCAAACCACATGTCTAGAATGTATGTAAGTGTCCGGGCTGTGGCAGCTCGTGGCAGAAAGCCACACCTGCCTCCCAGGACCCGATTCTGCCATAACACGCTGTCCCAGCACCCCTCATGCGATAACACGCTGATCGCATTGTCACGGACTGGGGGAGACAGAGACAGGGGCTGAATGTGGACCGGCCACAGCCCATCCTCAGCTTTTTTCTCCTGGCTGATGGATGGTCCGACCGGCTCACCAAGGAGACGGGCTTCCAGGACTGTCATTGCCAGGGGTCTGATTTCCAGCCATGTCCGCTCTGCCACCAAGCTGCAGGCACTGCAGGACTGCTGCTCACAGTCTCAAGGTGTGTGTGGGCCCAAGGAGGCCCTATGTGTGATCAGGACTCAGATTCCTTGGCGCCAGCTCGCAGGGGGACTCCAGCAGCCACCATAGAGAGGGTCAGACTCCCCTTCCACTGTCCAGCGCACGTAACTTTTCATAAGGTCCCCTTTAAGCAGCCCATGTTGGAAAACAAGCAACTTTTAAAACTTGTGCCTTGTCATGGGATCTGCCCTTCTCAGAAATTCTTTTAGCTTTGGAAAGTGCATATTCTTATTCTGCCTCTAGGCCACTTATGTTAAAATATTATTACTTTTGTTCGCTTTTTGTGGGAATGTGGTGCGCGGACACTTTTTGAAAAAAGCTAAAACCTTATGAAAGATCTTTCCCTCCCATCCCTAGCCACCCCCACCCATCTCGTCCTCTTATTTGAAACAATGACTCTCCCCACATCCTTGTATATTTCAGGTCACTTATGAAAACATAAATGAATCACTTCATCTCTTGGATGGAGGGGTTAGGGAAGGAAAACGGAGCCCACCTTTGGCGAAGAGTCCCTAGGCCCAAGATTCAGTCGCCCACTTGAAGGCCTAATATCACCCACACATCCTAAGGCAAAGGAGATCCTATTCTCTACAGCTAAGGAAGCTGAGCTTCCGGCTTTGAACAGCCTCTGAAGATGATGGCCACATGACCTTCACTCCAATACCAAGACATCTGGAAATGGCCGGGCGTGGGGGCTTCCGTGTCACGATGCACGTTCATGTAGCAGATCTGGTTCTCTGCTGCTGCCTCACAAGTCACCCCAAAGCTTAGCGGCTTAACACAACACACTTATTTTTTTGCTTATTGTTTCACAATCTGGACAGGGCTCAGCAGGGTAGTTTTTGGTTCAGCTCCACATGGTGACAGCTGGGAGAGCTCGGATGGATCCCCCAACATGACGGTGCTAGCATACCACTGGCCAGTGGGTGCTGGCTGCTGAGTCATCTCTGGGAGGGCATCTCCCCAAGGAGGATTGAGCTTCCTCACAGAAAGGGGCTGAGCTCCCAGACCAAACATCCCAAGATCCAGGAAGTCAGAGCCACCCATTTCCTAAATTCTGGGCTGAGAAATTGGACAGTAGACATCTCCATGGTATTCCATCAGCCAAGTAGACCTGGGCCTCGATTCAAAGGAGACATGGACTCCATCTTCCTGTGGAAGGAGCATCAAAGAACTTTGGAAATGTTTCCAGACTTCCACAGTTGTTAACACCAGTTATTTATTTGCCATAGTGTTTGTTTCTTCATTTATTTGTTATTTTTAATGTCATTTAAAGCATTTATCTCAGATACAACAAGTCATTAGAACATGTTCTAATATTAGTGAGAGCAATTCAAAACTATGTACTGGGGAAGGAATAGAGGCAAAATCTTTCAAAAGCCTGTCTCTGGTGCAGTGCCTCACACCTGTAATCCCAACGACTCAGGAGTCTGAGGCAAGAGGACTGCTTGAGGTCAGGAATTTGAGACCAGCCCTGGCAACAAAGCAAGATCCTTCGTCTGCAAAATGTTAAAATTTAGCTGAGTGTGATGGCACATACCTGTGGACCCAGCCCCTCAGGAGACTGAGGCAAAAGGATCACTTGAGCTCAGGTGTTCGAGCCTGCAGTGAGCTATGATTGGGTCACTGCACTTCAGCCTGGGTGAAAATATAAGACTATCTCAAAAATAAATAAATAAGAGAAAACCAACCCTAGAGAAAATAGTTTCTTCTTTTGAAAAGTGAGGCAGAAAGAGTCATGTGCAATGTCCCAGCTGGTGACAGCACCCAGCTGAGCCACACCTCCCACGACATGCTTGTCCCTGTGTCCTGCAGGTGGCAGACCACCCATAGCCTGAGCTCCCATTTGCTAATGTGACACATGGCTCTCCTTCCTGCTCCTGTGCGACCTCTGTCCTCCCTGGACGCAGGGTGGTTTCCTTTCTGCCTTCTGGTCTAGGCCCTCCCCCTCCCCTCCCCCCATATTTTCTCAATGATTCCTCCCTGTTTTCTCAGAGTTCTTGAAATAGCTCACTTCTGCTGCTTTGGGCGTTCTGGGCTTTTTTTTTTTTTTTTTTTTTAATTGGAGTCTCACTCTGTCCGCCCAGGCTGGAGTACAGTGGCGTGATCATGGCCACCCCAGCGTTGACCTGCTGGGCTCCGGCGATCCATCTGCCTCAGCTTCCAAGTAACCAGAACTACAGATGCACGCTACCATGCCTGGTCAATGTTTTCATTTATTGTAGAGACGAGGTCTCACCAACTTTCCCAGGCTGGTCTCGAACCTGCAGACAGAGGCAATCCACTCGCCTCAGCCTCCCAAAGTTCTGGGATTAGAGGCTGAGCCACCGAGCCCAGTCAGATGAGGTACTTTCAACCTATTTTCCTTATATATGAAATATACTTCCCTGATACCTTGTAGAGACAGGCAAACCTCACCTCCTCCAAGATAGTTTTCTCCCCAAGCTGAGATTGAATTATTCCCCCCTCATGCTATTAGATACAGCTATTTTGGGGGGTGGGAAACTTTTCTTATTTTTGTTGTTTTTGTTTTTGTTTTGGGGAGGCAGGGACTCACTCTCAATCAGTGCAGTGGCATAATAGCTTTCCACAGCCTTAAACTTCTGAACTCAAGGGATGCTCCTACCTCAGCATCCCAAGTAACTAGGACTAGGGGTACACGTCACCATGCTCAAATTACTAAGTTTTTGTAGAGATGGGGTCTCACTATGTTGCAAGGTGTCCTCAAGCAATCCTCCTGCCTCCCAAAATACTGAGATTGGATGTGATTCATCCAATTCAGATATGCCTTTAACAGAGTCTCCACTACAATGCCATCATGGTCTCTGTGTGCAGGCATCCTCCGTAAAGAGTCCCTGGAGAGCAGTGATGTTGCTTTTTCTGGCTGCTGGCCTTCTATCACCATCTCTAGCAGAGAGCACCTTCATAACTCCAAGGCTGTTGCATCGAACAGGGTAGCAAGGGCTTGGAACACAGAGACAAGGGTGAAGTCTGGGTGGCTCTCAGAGCCTCAGAAACCACACTGTCCCAAAGTCCTGGGACAGAGAGTGTGTTTTGTTATTCTTTTTTTAAATACTTATAAAATTAAAATTCTATTCATGCCTGCAGTAGAGTAGTTCGAAGTCTATGCAATTAAAAGAAATTAAATTCTGAAATAACCAGGAGATTACGAGATGTCTTTGAGTGTGCGACTCTCAATCTGATATAATAAATTTGTGCAGAAATTAACTAAGCATGAAACTGCTGAAAAAGCTACATGAGAAAGTAGCAACACGTGACACGACCCTTCAAGAAAGTGAAGGAAATTATGTTCTCAGGTAGTAACAGGGTAGCCTAGAGGGAAGGGGGTGTGCAAATCCAGTTTTGGTGAATAGGGAAATTGGGGCCAAGTTACAAAATCTGTACGTTACCTCTTTAGAGAGACAGCTGTCATATAAAATATGATTACATGGAAGGAGATGAGCATCTTTAAAATATTACCACATAGATGCACTTTCCTTCTCCAGGAATTCTTCACCTCTTTTGTTCTAATAGAGCTCTCTCCAGCAGCAAATTATTGTGTCAAAATGCACAGAATAAATATTCCAAAAGACCTGTGTGACACTGAAATCCAGGTCTCCACGTGGACTTGAGGGTCTCCCTGAGAATCCCACTCCAGTGCTGTGCCCCCTAGATTCCCAGGAAAGCCTCAGTCTCCCCTGGCACCATCCTCTGTGTCCTTATCACCAGCACCCTCCAAGTTGATCTTTCCTTGGTGAGAAGTAGCCCTGAGGTGACAGGGGAGAGGAGGGGACAGAGGGGGTGCCGACTGGGTATGGCAGGATAATGAGTGTTACAGGGCAAGGAGTCAGAGGCCCAAGGCAGACTGTGGCTGCCATCCATACAGACCTCGAATCATGATCTAGGGTTTGCAGAACCTGGCTGGACAGGTGGGGAGAGGAAAGAGAGACAGAGAGGCTGGGCAGGGGTTGGGGAGATGACACAGAGAGATGGAGCCAGGGAAAAGAGACAGAAAGAAGGTGGGGCGGGGAGAGACAACTGTCTTAGATAAGCACAAGAAATAGCCATCTCAGATTAAGGTGGTCAAGGATTGTCCCCACTGGTGTTTTTCATTGGAAGTCCTTGGGCTTGGGAAGCATTTTGGTGTGTGTCGATGACGCTGACTGGGAGGGGTGAGTCACTGTATGCATTAAGCACTAAGACCAGCAGGGTATGAATTCAAGGATCACACCGGCTTGAGGTAGAAAAGGAGCTTTTTCAAATTATTATTAAAACAATGGCAAAGCAGAGGAAATCAAGTAATTTTTACATTATCAGATTTGGGTTTTTTTTCACACTGTGTCTATTTCCTTTTAATGACAGTTCTCAAGAGTCACTTTTGAGAAAAGGCTTTGAAATGAAAAAGAAAATACCTCGCGCATTTACTTTTCTGCTTTTCTGAAATTCAAATCTGGGGTGAGTGACAGGCACTGAGCACTTCTTCGCCAAACTTGTGGCAAACCGTCTCCAAGCCTGTCTCCAAAGTACAGAGGAGACCAGAGGCCCCAAGGAGGACCCAGACTGGGCTTCAAGCTGAGAGACAGCAGGAAAGTGTATCTCACATGCATCTGTGTTTGGGGTCTTCTGGGATCTTAATCCTCTGACCAGGGGTGGTTGACGTCACTCGCTCTCAGCTCACCTTCCAGAACAAGCCCAGTGGCCCCCAGAAAAGGGTAAGGGCCGGGACCACGCGACCAGAAAGACAAGGACAGCCAGACATATTTGGCAATTTCCACAATGATGCCGCCAGGCACTTGGGAGTCCAGAGATCCTCACCGAGACATGCTGCGTGTGGAGTGTGTGTGTTTTTATGTAACAAACCCTCACACAGCACTCACTGCCTGCTGGACCCTTGCAAAAGCCTTAAGGTTCGCCCCACAGAGCATGGGGAGGAGGTGCAGATGCTATGCACACTTCACAGACAAGGGAAGGGAGGCCCAGAGAGCTCACAGCCCATGAGAGGTGGAGTCGCCTGTGAGTCCTGCAGCAGGCCCTAGAACCTCCACCCAAGCGTGACAGGTGCCCCTCGGCTCCTTCCTGTAAAGTCACAGTCTACTTGGGTCAGAAATTTAACCTGACCTTATGGCATGGGCGTTCAGGTGGGCAGTGGTGGGTGGCGTTTCGTCTGACTCAGTAGCCACCAGAAATGCCATAGGCGGTGTGAAAGGCAGCATAGTGCCCTATACAAAAATGTTCACATCCCAATCTCTGGACCCTATGACTAGGTTAGGTGACACAGCAAGGCGACATGGTAGTTGCAAAGAAAAGCAACTGGCCTTGAAACAGGGAGCTTATCCCAGCTTACCTGTGTGGCCGCAACATAATCATGCATCCTTAAAAGTACAAGAGGAGCCGGGCTCGGTGGCTCAGCCTGTAATCCCGCGCCTTTGGGAGGCTGAGGTGAGTGGATTGCCTGAGCCCGCGGGTTCCAGACCTGCCTGGGCAGCGAGACCTCATCTCTACAATAAATCAAAAAATCAGCCGGGCGTGGTAGCACATGCCTGTAATTCCGGCTACTCGGAAGGCTGAGGCGGAAGGATCGCCGGAGCCCAGCAGGTCGAGGCTGCGGTGGCCGGGAGCAGCCACTGCACTCCAGTCTGGGCGACAGAGTGAGACTCCAACTCAAAAAAAAAAAAAAAGGACAAGAGGAAAGGCCGGGCTCGGGTGGCTCAGCCTGTAATTCTAGCACTTTGGGAGGCTAAGGTGAGTGGATTGCCTGAGCCCAAGAGTTCAAGACCAGGTCAGGCAACTTGGTGAGATCTCATCTCTATAATAAATCAAAAAAAAAATTAGCCGGGCATGGTAGCGCACGCCTGTGGTTCCGGCTACTTGGAAGGCTGAGAAAGAAGGATCGCCGGAGCCCAGCAGGTCGACGCTGGGGTGGCTGTGAGCATGCCACTGCACTCCAGCCTGGGAGATGGAGTGAGACTCCAACTCAAAAAAAAAAAAAAACTAAAAGAGGGAGGCAGAAAAGGAGGCAGAGTCAGAGGAAGATGCGATTCGGGAAAAAGACACAGAGTTATGTGACATGGCCGGATTTGAAGATGGAGGAAGAGGCCACGAGCCAAGAAAGGCAGGAGCCTCTAGAAGCTGCAAAAGTCAAGGACACAGATTCTCCAGGAGCCCCCACATGGAACTGGCTCTGCCAGCACCTCCACTTTGACCCGGGGGTTGGGGAGAGAGCAAGTGTTGGGTTTCTGACCTCCAGGACGGTGGGGCAATTAAATTGTGCTGTTCGGCCGTGTGTGTCTGTGTTGCTGTTTGGCGATGATGATATGTCACCTAAATCTCAATTTGGGTCAGCATCACAGCCTGAAGTTGTACAAGAAGTCAGGAAAAAGTCCATATCTAAGGTTGGCTCCTGGAGCTGGGAGGTGGGGCCAGTACCAAAGGCCTCTGGATGGGATGGGCACCCATCTGGTCTCACAGTCCTGGTAATCTGGCCCCACCCTGGAGTGCTGTGGAGGGTTCCCAAGTCCTGGCTGCCTCCCCTGGGCCATCAGGGATGTGACATAGGAGCAGTGACATCAGCAACTGTGACATCAACAACTGTGACATCGTGGACTGTGACATCAGGAATGGTGACCCAGGAAATCTGGGCAGGAACTGACCACGGCACTTTGGAGTTGCTGGTCGAGCCAGGCACTCTGGGCCTTGTACTCATGTCTCTCCTGGTGGTAGGATGGCGACCACAGCCAGAGACCCTGGATGACTGTGGCTGCTGACAGAGGGCAGGGAGGAAGCTAGAGTTGCTACCCACACTCCCTCGCCTCTTTGAAGACTCACACAAAGGATGAAGGGAGAATGCAGAGAGTGCACCTGAGGGACAACCTGCACTTGATGAAGAGCCCTGAATCTGGGAGAGAGTCCTGCACCTGATGGAGACAGAGTCCTGATCCTGGGAGAGAGTCCTGCACCTGAGGGAGAGCCCTGCAACTGATGCAGGGAGTCCTGTATCTGATGGACAGAGTCCTGCCCCTGAGACAGAGCTCTGAACCTGAGAGTCCTACCCCTGAGGTAGTGCCCAGCACTTGAGGGAGCCCTGCACTAGGGAGAGCCCTGCACCTGATAGAGAGAGTCCTGTACCTGAGACACAACTCGGACCTTGGAAGAGAGTCCTGCACCTGAGGGAAAGTCCTGCAACTGATGGAAAGACCCCTGCGCCTTATGGAGAGAGTCCTGCACCTGAGACAGAGCCCTGCACCTGGGAGAGAGTCCTGCATCTGAGGGAGAGCCTTGTACCTGATGGGAAGAGTATTGTACCTGAGGTAGGGCCTAACAGTTGAGGGAGCCCTGCACCTGAGGGAAAGCCCTGCACCTGGGATGCCCTTGCCATGAGAAAGGGCCCCTTCCCTAAGGGAGAGCTCCTTCTCCAAGGGAAAGCCCTGCACCTGACGGAGAGCTCCTGCACCCAAAAAAAACCCCTTAAACTTGATGAAAAGGACCCGCACTTAAGGGAGAGCCCTGAACCTGAAGAAAAGCCCTGCGCCTGAGGGAGAGCCCCTGAGTTCGTGATGAAAAGTCCCTGCACCTATGAAACAGCCCTGCACAACAGGAGCTCTGCACCTACCAGACAGCCCTGCACCTGAATGTAAGTCTCAGCATCTGAAGGAGAGCCCCTAGAGCAGAGGGACAGCCTGGCACCTGCTGAAGAGACCTTGCACTTGAGGTCAAGTCCTGAACCTAAGAAAAAATCCTGGAGAGGAGTGGGAACTCCTGGAGGTCAGTAAGTGCCCCGCATCTGATAAACAGCCCCTGCACCTGATCAAGAGCTCCTGTACCCGATAAAGACCTCTGGTACCTAAAAAACACCTTTGCACCTGAGACAGAACCCCTGTACCTGAAGCAAAGTTCCTGCACCTGACGGAGACCCCTGCAACTGAGATTGAGCCCTGCACCTGAAACAAAGTCTCTGCACCTGAGGGAAAGCCCAGCACCTGATTAAGAGTCCCTGAACCTAAGAAAAAGCCCTGCACTGAGGGAAGGTCATGCATGTTAGAGCCCAAGCATCTGTTGAAGAGACACACACTCGAGGGACAACCCAGAACCCAAGGGAAAATCCTGCACCTGAAATAAGTCCCTGCACCCAAGAGAAAGCCAAGCACCTGATGAAAAGCCCCTGCACCTAAAAAAAATATATATATTCAGATGAGTGAGAACCCCCGGACATGATCAAGTCCCTTGCAATTTTTTTCATTTCTTTTGTCCTAGATATGGCCACAGTTGATGACTCAGAGAACAAGGTTGTGTTTACCACCTCCACACAGACTGGCAGTCATCTAAAGCCACCATTGTCCCATTTTTCTGGGTCCCTACAAGCCCTTGAAATCCCTACAATTCCTCACCTGCAGTGATGATAAGAATCCCTCTTTGAAATTTCCTCCATGTAAATAAAATTTTTGTTAAAATCGTTAAACTACTAAAATGGAGGTGATGTGTGACCAAGGAAACCAATCCAGATGTCTTATTGTGGGTCTCAAGTTCAGGAGCCTGCCTGCATATAGCCATTTAGAAGCTATGTGACCTCTGGAATCTTCTCAGCCCTCTCTGAGTCACCATTTTTTCCCATTTCTAAAATGAGTACCATTGTGTCTCTGGGACTGCTGTTCATACTCCATGAATTCAGGTTAATTAACTGTGAATACCAAGAAAGTTATGGGATATTTTATTGATTTTTCAAGCGGCCTATAAGGAACAGGATTTTTTTGAACCTGAGATGGACATTGCTAATTGTTGCCAACTGGTTTCTCCGATTTGTCATAAGAAATTGCTTCGATAGCCATAAACATGTGCTTTTCTTTTCAGTAAAGCCATACATGGCTTTAAGTCCACATGATGAGCCCCCATGGGAAGTGGTCAGGAAGCCAATGAGCATTCCAGCTGGGGGGAGCTGAGAACCCTTGGCAGAGACTCTGATCAAAATCCTCAGCCTACCAGAGCTTCAGGTCAGGAAAGAAGGTTTATGTATGAGGTTTGACAATGAGGTTTGCTAACCATCCTGGAATAAGTGATACATACATACCCCATTGCTAAATATCACTATGATCACCTTAGAAGCACTCCCCTTGGGAAACTATGCACCAATGCCAGCATCTACTCCACCCATCAAAGCAATTTTGAAACTCTTTTTTCTGGAATGACCGTCATCATTATTTGTTGAGGTCTGACAATTAAGTTCACAAACTTGCCACCTTGCACTTACATTGGTAGCACTGTACAAACAACTTTATTGGAACACTCTCCTTACTCACCTGATCTGGTCCCCAATGACTTTTTTCTTCACCCAAAGATAAAGTAAATATTGAAAGGAAGACATTTGATGACATTAAGGACATCAAGGGTAATATGATAACAGCTCTGATGGCCATTCCAGAAAAAAAGAGCTCCGAAATTGCTTTGAGGGTGAACTAGGCACTAGCATCAGTGTATGGCTTCCCAAGAGAGGACTTCTAAGGTGACTGTAGTGATATTCAGCAATGAGGTATGTAACACTTTTTCTAGGATGGATTCATGAACTTAATTGTGGGACCTTGTATCTCTACTTAACCAAAGGGTGGTTTTTAGGCTTCCCATGGGAGATTATGAAAGAAATACTAGGTTCCAAGTGTGAAGTTGTATTGATGCTGCACAAAAACTGCATTTGGAGTTGAAACTTATCCCAGGAGGACCATGGTGGAGGTGGAGAAGAGAGGGCTGGTTTGGGGTATGTTTTGGGGAGAAAGGCAACAGAACAGAAAACTAACAATGAGTTTGTAAGGTTATTGGGAATGGGCAGTGGACCTGCATGGCAGCTGAGTTCAAAGGGACCTTGGAGAAGGGTTAATGGCAGCTGTATTTCCAGAAATCTCTACTTAGTCAGATAAGGGGAAGTTCAGATAAGATTCCTCTCTAGCCAGGCACAGTGACTCAAGCCTGTAATCCCAGCACTTTGGGAGGTTGAGTCAAAAGGATTGCCTGAGCTCAGGGGTTTGGCTTATTGGTCTCTACAATAAACCAAAAAATTAGCTGGGTGTGATGGCACATGCCTGTGGTTCCAGTTACTTGGAAGGCTGAGGCAGAAGGATTGCCTGAGCCCAGCAGGTCGAGTCTGTGGTGGTCATGAGCATGACACTGCACTCTGCTCAAATCTCGTCACTTTAAAAAAATATCCCAACTGTGAGTGTCCAGGTCCTCGCCTTGATACAGTCCTCTCTTAGGTGGGGGACAAGAATAACACAGGTTGCATCAACTACCTTCAGACGAGCTATAACCACCCTGTGCCAGTCATTGGTTCCTAGTTACTGTTTTTGAAAGTCATTTTTAGATCAAATATTCTACAAGCAATATGAGTCGTATAATATTCATTATAGGTAGGACTCAGCCCACAGGTGTCAAATACATATTTGCTGAATGAAAAAAATTAGTGTATTCATAATAAGAGAAAACAGTGTGTCACGGGCCCCACTAGGAAACATTCCTTTGACTCCGCAGTGTTTACCAGGCCCCTGTACCCCGCAACAAGTCTAGGAGATGAGGAAGCCAGGGCACGCTGGACCTGGCATTATGGGAGGAGGAGGGAACAGACAATAAGCGATCAAGAAATAAAAAGAGGAAATATTAAGCTAAGTGCCATGCAGGGACTCTTTAGACTGATGTCCGGTGAAAGGTGCCCTGTGAAGGTGAGGCTTAAAGAGACAGACCTGTGAGGCCCCGGAAGCTCCTGGCAGAGGGAACAGGGGGTGTGGAGCCATATGGCAAGGATGAGTTAACATGCAGAAGAAACTCTAGTGCGACTATGAGGTATGGCTGGGGAGTGAATCTTCCTGCGTAAAATGAATGTTGGGATGCAGGGTAAAAGCTATATAAGAGACCCAAGCCCTGAAAAACTGCAGCTCTGGCTAGAACTTAGCAAATCTGTTGTGTCTAAGTTTGCTCTCCTCAGCTAATCACCTTCACGTCCCCACCCAGGGATGCGGGGAGCTGACCCTCATGGCTAAGAAGCACATTCTCCCTTAAACAGTGGGCTTAAGACTGCAGAGATACAAAAGCAGAGGGTGAAGAGGAGCAGGAGGTCTCCAATCTCCAGGGACCCCACTTCCGACACATCTTCCTCCTAAACTACCTCCACGATGGTGCCTAGCCCGGGGGCTAGTCTAATCATCATGGGATTTGCTTTATAGGCAGCAACTATTGTAAAACCTAAGAATGGTATTTGAGATATTTTTCACACTTTGTACTCTGACAGACCCGAGGCCTGACTCAAAGAGTCCCAACCTGAGCCCAAAATACATACCAGGAAGCTGTCTCTACCAGTCTTGTGACGTGCCTTCCCAGGAATCAGCTCTACAACATGAAAGCAATTTCAACACCCCATGACATCATCAACCAATTGCAGCCCCCAGCCCTGTGTTTGCCAAATTCCCTTTAAAAACCCTAACCTCGGGAAGGTGGATTTGAGAAATATCTCCAGTCCCCCTCACTTAGATGCTTTGTGACATTAAACTCCTTCTCCTCTGTAATGGCTGCCTTGGCTGGTTTCTCTGGTCAGCAGGCATAAGAATGTGGTCAGCCTGTGGAGGGTGGCAGAGGAGAGCTGCCCAGTATGCATCAGAGGCCACAGGAAGGTGCCTAACAGGAACTCAGAAAGTGGCTAACTCTGATGCCATGGGGAGGCTGGCAGATACTAAATCCCATCAGGTTTACAGGCAAGGACAGGGAATGAGTTTTATCCCAAGGGAATGAGATTCCAGTGGACGGAGTTAAGTAGAGGCATCACATGACCTGCTTTGATTATTGCTGTGCTGTTTGTAGATCTCCCTGGTAGCTGTATGCAGACTCGATTGTGGGAGGTCAGCTGCAGAGTGGAAGCAGAAAGAAGTTTTTCCCATAGAGAGAAGATGGTTTTAACTCCCGATGCACTTTTTTTTTTTAGTACGCGCGAATTAAACAATTTCAGGGAACAAAATGTGTGGCGATGAACGGAATGAGTGTAAAGGGGTTGAGAATTTATTGTGGATATTAAAATCCAAATGCAAATAATCTGGTTCTGCTCCAAAAGCAAAGAAAGTGAAAGTTATGTCTTATGCTCCATAAAAATAGCCTTTGGATTAAAACTTATCCCGGGAGGATCATGGTGGAGAGGAGGATGGGTCTGGGGTATGTTTTGAGGAGACCGGCAACAGGACTTGACAAACTGGGCAATGCTGTGGTAGGCTGAATCAGTTATTCCTACCATTCTATCCCACCCCAAGCACAGCTGCCCTGAGGGGATGTCCTTGCATCATTCACCTTGGATTTGGCCGCATGACTTGTTCCAAGCAATGGAATGCACATAAAGTGGCAGGTGTGCCAAATACAAGCAGAGGCTTCAAAAGGCAGCGCTTGTTCCTGCTGTCCTCCCTGACTTCCACCTGCATCATGGGTCGAGCGTGCCCTAGAGACTGACTTCTCTGCCAACCTGGCTCCTGGGTGGGAAGATGGGGGCCCAGCTGAGTTCAGCTAAAATGAGCAGAGACTGGAAAGCTGCAACCAATCTCAGGCCCAAGAGCGAGAAATAAATGTTTCCAGTTGCAAGCTACAGAGATTTCAGGACTACCTGTTACTGCGGCAGAAGCCAATCGCTACAAGGATACCTGAGAAATTTTTGGCTTAAGCAACTGTTCAGATGGTGGTTCAGCTCACTGAGGTAGTGTGGTAGGTGCAGAGTGGGAAGGTGGAACTCAAGACTTCATTTTAGAATACATTTAGCAAACATTTAGTTGTTACAACTTTTACACTCCTTGCAGCTGGAGAAGAATCAAATTATTTGCGTTTGGAATTTAATATCCCAAATAAATTTTCAAATCCTTTATATGCAATCTGTCCATTGTCAAATATTTTATTCCTTGAAATTGTTTAATTTGCATTTACTCAAAAAGAAAGTGCATCTGGAGTTACAACTAGCTTCTCCCTAAGAGGCTCTAAAGAGCTTAAAAATAAAAATGGGATTATGGCAGGAGGAAATTCATGATCTATTCAGCTGAGCATGGCTGGGGGGAGCAAGCCCATGGGGTTCAGGTGGGAAAGGGCTTCCCCTAATCATAGGGCCATCAGAAGAATGAAATCCAGGGACCCACTGTGAAGAAGGCCAAGGGAGTCTTTTCCAACAAAGCAGAAGCTTTGTTTTTCCATTTTCTTTCTTTTTATTAAGATGAAACCACCTTAACCAAGAAGAGGAACAGGTTTTGTTTGAAAATCCTAACTGGATATTGGGTTATGAATAATTTTATATCATGTTTCATTAATTGGTTACCATATTTTCCTTGTATTGATTTAATATTCATAATTTGCATTTTAATGGCTGCCCAATGAATAGATACACAATAATATATTTTTAATTTTTTAACTTAATTTTCTCTGCCAAAATATACCTTCATGGAAAGTTGTTAAATATAAATTACATGAAAAGGCAAGAGATACAAAGTAGTATTCTTTGCATGCTATCATTAAAATTAAACATAAGACATTTTATATAAGAATATATTTATTCTGTGCCAATGAATGTTAAGTTATAAACAAGGGATGTGCCTACAGAAATTATTATTTTGGGACTGGGCATGGTGGCTCATGTCTGTAATCTCAATATTTGGGAGACTGAGACAGGAGGACTGCTTTACCCCAAGAGTTAGAGACCAGCCTAGGCAACATAGAGAGACCTCATCTCTATCCAAAGAAAAAAAAAATTAGCCAGGCATGGTGGTGTGCACCTGTAGTTCCAGCTACTCAGGAAGTTGAGGTGGAAAGATCACCTGTAGCCCAGGAGGTCAAGGCTGTGGAGAGCAGTGATTATGCCACTGCACTCCATCCTGGGTGACAGTGAGACTCCGACTCAAAAATGTATATATATTACTTTTGTTACTCATTTCTACATCATTTAAATGTTTTATGATGAGCAGATTGTCGGGGGCCACAATCACTAGTAAAAGTAAGGTAAAAGGGACCTGAAAACAGGAAAAACGCCAACTGGGAGCAAGGCCCCAGTAAAATGCGGCCATGACGGAGGCAAAGCCCCATGGATCCTGTTGACAGACCTTCCCTAACTTTGAAGGATTGTGTGCATAGGCTTGAGAAACTTCCCTCTTTAATTGAGATAATAGATGCGCAGATGGATGATGGCATTTGACAGCAAAAATTATACCTAGGCATAATGGAAGTAAGTTGCAGCAAAAAGGGTGCCCCTTGGGGTGTGTAAGGATGTTTCTCAGTAATAGCAGGAGGCCAAGAAGAACGGGTCAGCCACTTCCTCATAAACAACAGACCCCAGCTGAGAGCTGGTGGAAAACAACCGTTTGAGATAAAAAATAGGTTAAGATATTTTAGGATTAAATAAGTAGTTTAATGAAGATAGAATTAAGAATATTAATAATAAGATAGTAAGATAACATAAACTAGTAAGATATGAGATATATAATAGTATAAGTGATAATTTAGAAAATATAGAGACATAAGGATAGAAATAAGATTAACAGAAATAAATATATTATAGTAAGTAAGTTAAATAAGACTTAGGGTTAAGGTTTAGCTTTATAGGGTAAGGATATTATAGGCCTATAATAGCAAATAGTTATGAGAAAGTTAGGAAGAAAACCAGGACGTTCATAAATGTTTGACTTAAGAAAAACACCATCTGTGGTTGAAATTGTTAAAGGTCAACCTTATTGTGAGTGCAAAAAGGATGTACGTGGGAGTTTGGTTAGCAACATAAGATACATTTGTGGGTACAGGGCTGAGTGGAAAACCTATATAAGCTTGTGAAAAATAAAAAAAATTGGCAGAGTCTTGAGCTCTCCCCAGGAAGAGGATTCCTGTCATTTTCGTCTTTTCTTTTTCACCGCTTCCCGATTCTCCCGTCTCAAGCCCTGACTCTCTCCTGGAGCTGGACTCCAGCAGCAGATAGCTTTTCTGTAATTGAAAAACACCAACTCCAAAGATATTAACCAATAAGAAGTAGAAGAAATAATTCATTCCAGAAAAGCTTGAGAAAAACATCTTGACGCTAAAAGTCCTGCAACTGAAATGTTTTGACATAGGACTGGAAGAGAATAATGTCGTTAGCAGAATTTTGGTCCACAAAGCAATAAGGAATCTAGCCCCAATTTACGTTTTACAATCCAGCAAAGCTCCTGACAGTTTAACACACACTTCCTGCTGATTATTCTACTTTAATATGGAGACAGGATTAATATTTTATGCTCTTCTGTTGTTATTTCTCTCAGTTTACGAGTATAACCTGAATAAACAAGTCACAGACCAGAGACGTAAGTGCACACAGCTAAATTCACATTCTCCCTTAATGTCAGGAACCATGGCTGCATCAAGAAGGATCACTGGGAACGGAGGGACACTATGACGTTTTGATCTAACCCATTGTCACATTCAAAGGATGCTTTGAGTGCTATTCAGAAATACATAATTGTGCTGAGAGCAGAAAGCACTTAGTGTCAACTGAACACTCATTCAGAGGCCCAGCTGGGAAAATACATGAGAATGTGTCAGGGACCCATCGACTTGGGCCCTTCTGAGCTCTGCTGGAACGCTGGCCTGGGGACAGCTGCTGGGAGTGGCTCTGGCAAGGTCTAGACGGTGCCTCCTATGTCCCGTGCTGTGCATGATGAAAAGATGCTCTTCTCTGCCCCTAATCTTTGCTTGCCCCCACCTCTCACCCCATCTCACTCCTCCTTCATGGAAAGGAGAAAGCTGGAGGAGAAGAGATTGGTTCAACTCTGCAGTGGATGAACCGATCCCAGAACCCGGTCTGCACAATCTTCATTCAAGAGTGTACAATTCCATCCACTTTCGCTGTGCCTTTGGTATTTGAGCTTGGATGAAACCAAAAGGTCACCCGAAGCTTCAGGAGGAACTGCTACATTTCACTGATGGCCAAGTCAAATCTCCAAATTTAGCCCAGACAAGGCCCTCTCCAAATGCTGATTCACTGGGCTTTTACTCTCCACGCTTCTGATGAGACCGGCTGGCGGCGAAGTTGAGCGAGACCTCGAACCTTGCAAGTTTTGCCTCATTTCTGGCCTGGCAGTATCCTGGAGCTTCTGCTTAATAACGAAATGGAAGTGCTAGAATTGGCTTGAGGTCATCACTTTATTTTGATAGGATCCCAAGGCCAGTGTCACTCTGAGGATAGCACATTGTCAGCACACACCAGCCCATTGGCCTGGCCCTGACGCACTGCAGTTTTCTTTTGGCATTTCCTTGTCTCATAGACTGAGATTGTTTTGTGAATCGCTGCTTTAAAAAAAAAGCCTCAGCCAGGTACAGTGGCTCTCCCCTATAATCCCAGCACTTTGGGAGGCGGAGACGAGAAGACTGCCTGAGTTCAAGGATTCGAGACCAACTTGGGCAAACTGGCAAGACCTTGTATCTACAATAAATCAAAAAATTAGCCAGGCGTAGTGGTATGCACCTGTAGTTCCAGCTAGTTGGAAGACTGAGGTAGAAGGATCACCTGAGTCCAGCAGGTCGAGGCTGCAGTGGCTGTGAGCGTGCCACTGTAGTCCAGCTTGGACAACAGAGTGAGACACTGACTCAAAAAATGAATTAATTAATAGATAAATAGATAGATAAAAATAAAAATAATTTTTAAAATTTTAAAGCCTTATTTAATTCAAAAAATGGATCTTCTACTTGGGGCCTTAACACAAAGTCAATACACAGTTGATCATGTCTAATCCAAAAATTAAAATATGAAATGCTCCGAAATTGAAACCTTTTTGAGTGTCCGCATGATGCCACAAGTGGAAAATTCCATGCCTGGCCTCACGTGATGGTCACAGTCAAAATGCAGTCAGAATTTTGTTTCATGCACAAGATCATTGTTTGAATTGCAAAAAATGACTTTCAGGCTATGTGTAAAAGGTGTATATGACACATAAATAGATTTCTTGTTTAGACTTGGATTTTATTCCCAAAATATCTCATTATGCATATGCAAATATTCTACAATCTGAAAAAATACTAAATCTGAAACACTGCTGGCCCCAAGCATTCTGGATAAGGGACACTCTGCCTTTGTATGCCAGAGCATTCCTGAAACTCTTTCCTCTGGAATGTGAACCAGCCCAGAGACGTGTGTCATTAAAAGCACCAGAGCGAGCCTGGGGCCACTGCTTCCTCTGTAGCATGGCCAAGTCCCCTGCGCTGTGGGAAGGTGATTGCAGCGTGACTTTGTCAGCATCCTCATCGCAGCTATTATCGAGGTGTAATAGAGGAGCCAGTTGCCCAGGGCTCATGACAGAGGGTCTTTCTAACCGCTGTAGTGGTTCTCGGTCCCCACCAGAGTCATCCAGGGCTCTGATAGTGAAATACTATTGCTGGAGTCAAACCCAGACCCCTTGCCTCAGAAGTTTTGCAGGCGACGGCCACAAACAGCCAATGGAGAGCCGCTGCCTTAGGACACTGGGTCTGCAGTGGCATCATTGCTCCCATCCATCAGTTCCACGTGGATTCAGGCCCTGTAGCTTTCACTCCTGGGTTCAGGAGGTGGGCAGGTCCACCGAGAAAGCAGGAGATGAGTGTTGGCAGCACAAATTGACAACCTCATCTCAGAGATGAAGCTCCCGAGAACAGATCAGAGAAAACTCGGTATGAAATGAATACTGAGATGTGGAGTTAAGAGAACGCACAAGACAAGTCAGAAACCAGGAGGCCGATTATGCAACATGCACCACCTCTGCCAAGAGCTCAGCCCAGATCAGTTCCAGGGAAGAAAACTGGAGCATGGGGAAGCCACTTGGTCTTCCCAGAATCCACAATGACTTGGCTTCTGTGCCAAGTCCGGAACACAAAGCTCTGACTCAGGCTCTCTCTGACCTGCTCAGAGTGAAATAGAACACTCAGGCCATTGTCTGCATAATTATTAAAAGAAAAAAAAAACTCCCATTGGATAAATCCTCATAATTAAGCCCCTGAAAAAGTGGTATTTTCTTTTCGAATTATCTGTATAATTGCCTTAATTTTCCACTTCGTTCTGCATATGTAACTACACCCTCACTCTTGCGTCTGCATGGTCAGCATGAAGCAAATCAATAATCCACAGCCCACATACATGGGACTATTGTTATATGCATGGGGCAGTGAGAGGGGGACGGTGAGGAATTAAGCGCAAAAATCACAAGTAAGCACACACAAGGGGCCTGCCTCCCCCACAAGCTCCTTCTTTGGAGACAGAAACCCACAAGATGAGGCCAGGTGTGAGGCCTCAGGGGAGGTGGGAGGAGGGAGAACAGGGCTGTCAGGAGGCAGGGGAGAGCAGGAGAGAGTACTTTATGGAGACCCTGTATCAGGAGGGTCTGGGAGGGGGCTGTCGGCTGAAGGGAGAGGGGAGAGGGAGCACTCAAGTGGTCATCTGGGGTGATACAACCTGGGCTTTACCACTTGCGATCTGGGCGAGTCACTTAGCCTCTTCAGGCCTCAGTTGCCCATCTGAAAAATGGGCATAATTTTCCCTGCTAGGCTACTTTGAGGATTCATTTCAAAAGTGCCAGGAGCACCATAAGCACCGTGTGATCATGACTTACCATTCTCTAGTCTTCTGGGGCTGGGGAGTGAGGGTCATTCCAAGCTTTGAGCAGAGTCATGATGTGACCAGCCACCTTCTATTCCACCACCTGTCACTGATTTGCAGGACAGAGTGAAGCCAGGAGAGACACCAGCCGCACAGTCCCAGGTGTGGAATCAGGGAGCCCTGATCCAGCACTGGAGCTGGGGAGTATCAGAAAGTCACAAACAAGAAAAGATGGGACAAGGAATACGTGAACAGGACACCATGACTGACGTGGTATCCAAAGAGTGAAGCGGGAGACACCAGTGACCGTCACCAACACCACTGGGGGGAGGAGCAGTGGGAGGGAAGGGGAGGAGGGGGACACCTCAGCTCTGCTGAGTCCAAGTCTTACCTGGACTTGGAGGAATTCACAGCCTGCTGGAGACAGAAGGGCAGGAGTGGTTTTGGGAAGTGGGAAGACAGAGAAGGATGCTCCAAGGGACAGAGTCTAGGAGGAGGAGTCATGGGCCCAGCATGGTGCATGGTACAGCCCCAGCTATTCAGAAAGCTGAGTGGGGAGCATTGCTTGAGGCCAGGAGTTCAAAAACACCCTAGGCACTGTAATGAGACCTCCAGCTGGGCAACAGAGTGAGACCCTGTCCCTACAAAAAAAAAAAAAAAAGAAGAAGATCAGGAGTTCAGGTCATATGTGAAGACCTGGAGAGTCAGGGAGGAGGGAATTGGTTCTTGGGGACAGCAGATGCGGCAGCTAAAAGAAAGCCCGGGGCTCTTCACAGAGCCCACATGTCTACAGCATTGCCATTGCTCCACGCAAAATACTGAAGCAAGACAATCCAAGATGGCTGTTCTTGGGAGGACTCCCAAATCCTTGCTCTGAAGGTGACACAAGACACAGGGTCAAGGCAGCCCACCAGTGAGTGCACAGGAGAGCTGTCTGGTGCTGACCTGCCTGGAAGGCATCTTGGAATATCCGAATGCCTTCTGTTTTGACCAGTTACTCAACTTTCAAATCCACACGAGGGATTTCGGCTTTCTAGCTCTGTCAGCAGCTCTGCATACGTGTTAAAATGAGTCCATTCCAGCCAAAGTGATGCCTCTGAAGGACAGGTTTCACCACCTCTGTGAAACCCCAGAGATGAAGACTAAAAAAGCAAGACTGTACATGGAGAAACAAGACACCACCCCAGAGCCTGAGCTAGGTTGCCTTCTGCCTCCTGAACAGAAAGTGCCAGTTCTACCAGGTGACACGATGTTTCCTCGTGTGTTTTTTTCACTTCAGAAATCACAGAGGATACATGTGAACCCACTAAATGTATGGGCTCATTTTCCAATAAGTACAAAAGTAGATGGAAGAAAAGAGGAAGGGAGGGAGGGAAGAAAAAAGGAAGGAAGAGAGAATGGAAGGAAAGGAAGGAGGGAAGGAAGGAAGGGAGGGAGGGAGGGAGGGAGAGAAAGAGGGAGGGAGGGAGGGAGGGAGGGGAGGAAGGGAGGAAGAGGAGGGAAAAGAAAGGAAGGAGGGAGAGAGGGAAGGAGGAAGGAAGGGGAAAAGGGAGGAAAGAAGGAAGGGAGGAAGGGAAAGAGGGAAGGAGGGAGGGAGGGAGGGAGGGAGGGAATGCTCTACAGCCACAACCTTGCAGTGACTTCAGTTTTCCATTTGTGAAATGGAGCTGTCTCTTTCTATGGTCTTTGCCTTTACCTGATAAATTTGGTTTCAACACATCTGATGACCGTCTGATCTCCTATCACAGCGTACCTGCACCACCACCTGTCTCCTGTCCTCTCCCAGGTGAGCTTGTGGAGAGCAGGGCTCATGTGTGGACGCCGTCCAGATTCACCTTCATTGTCTCTCCTAGCCAACATCCCCAGGCCTCTCATTGCCACCCCCGTTGTCCTTTGGCTCCCAGTCTGACCATCTCGACATAACTTTTACCTCCGTCTTTCACTCCTGCCTACTCCAAATTCAGTAGAGATGTATCCAGCTTGGGCTCAGATGTCTCTGAAATGAAGTAAAGGATGTGAGATGCCTTAAAAAGAAGGAAGTGTGGAAGGAAAGTCTCCTTTTCTGCTCAGTTTCTCCTGGGTTTTGCATGAGCGTGTTAAGTGAGGTTTGCTACAAAATCCCTCCTCCATGATCCCTCTCTTCATTCCTTCTGGCCTTCCAAGGGCAGGGCCATATTTAGTTAGTGCTCGATTGCAACGTGATTCTCTAAGGATGGATTTCAAGTTCAACTTCCTGAGGCTGGCACCAAACACGGCATCCCAGGGAGACCCACTGTTCCAGCAGGCTACGCCCCCCTTCTCCCTGCCAGGGCTTGCCCAGGCCATCTTTCTTAGCTACAGCACTTCCAGCCCTCTACAGCCTTCAGCATTCAACACAGGCTCAGTTTCCCCATCCCGACCCCCTGTTGATGTTCCCACCCTGACTCAGAGTGACATCCAGCCATGTGCACAGAGGCCCAAGAACATTTGGATGGCTATTTCTGACTGTGTCTTCCCCCCAAAACACTTTGAGTAATTCCAGAGGGCAGGACCATGTCCCTGCTTGAAGTGACTTGCATATCTAACATGTCTCTATCATTATTGCTTGTTAAATGAATGACTGAACCAATCCAGGAACTTCTCTTACACCATCAGAAGATAAGCTCTGGCTGCCAATGCTAACTCTGTTCCTACTCTAGAAAAATAAGTACCAGAAAATATGGAGATGAGACTGAAATTAACACCCTCTGAAGTCTGGAAAATACATTCTGCTCACCTTGCTACATCTAGCACGTGATCCCTCACAAGCTCAATAAACCCTCTCAAAATACATGCTGGTTGTTTTTTCTACCCAGAAAGTCACTGTAAACAAAGTAATGTAGAATATGTATTAATACTAACACATAATCTAACAATATTCACCATAACTTTTCTGATTCTAATAGAAATATTACTAAAATTAAATTTAATGTCTTTTAAATGTGATTCCTAATTCTGGGGACTTTATTATTTTTTTGGTAACTGCTTCTCATGTAAACCCAAATATGTGGCACTCATTTATTCTTCCCTTGAATTATAACCAACATGCATTAGGAAATAGCTAGACATAAAGTTTGAGAATTTGTCTTTTTGAACCTCATCAAAACCGCATTCTGCAATTATACACACACAGCCTGAACCTCGTTCACCAGTCCTGGTTTGTGACTGTATGGTGTGGTTAGCCAGACATTCAGACACAAAAGGTCCCAGAGAAACACAAGGCGTGCAACCCAGTCAGGGGCAACAAGCCTGCACAGAGGCTCAAATGTTGCCATCCATGTCCAGGGCAGGCAAATGGAGAAAAAGACGACTCTGTTCCCTCTATGACCGAATAAAGGCTGGAACACCTTCACAGTGCAAGAAAGGGGGCCTGCATGAATACTAAACTAACACCTGGGCGACTCTTGCTACCAAGACAGGAGCAAGCGACTTCCTGACACAGAAACAGAGGGTGCAAGATACTGAGACCAGGCCCTATGGCAGTGCCTAGGGGTGGAAGCACCCTGAGGGGAACTGGAGATGTAGAGGAGGCCAAGGGCATGGGCAGGCTCACAGAAGGTGAGTGGCGCATGGGGACCTTGACTGTGCTGCGATGCTGGGCCATCCAGAGGCTGCTGCACAGAAAGGACACTATGGAAGGAATGCTTTGGCAAGACCGCTCTGGCAAGGGGAAGCAGAGAGATTTGAGTAGGAGTGGGAATGGGGTTGGAGGTACAGGGACCAGCCAGGTGGTGGCTGCATCACGGCCTGGACAGTGGGAACAGAATCACCAGGGATACCCAGGAGTGGACTCTGAGGGACATTGTGTTACTCTCCTCAGACTGCCGTCACAAACAACCTCGGTCTGGGCAGCTTCAAACAACAGAAATTTACTCTCACAGTTCTGGAGGGCTCAAGTCCAAAACCAAGGTGTTGGCAGGACACGCTACGTCTGGAGGTTCCGGGAAGGCTGTGTTCCAGGACCAGGTCCCTATGCGGGTGTTGCTGGCAAACCTTAGCGTTCTTGGCTTGTGGACATGTCACCCTGATCTCTGCATCTGTCATCGCATGGCCTCCTCCTGTGAGCCTTCACACGGTCTTCCTTTTGTCTGT
Source organism: Cephalopachus bancanus (assembly GCA_027257055.1). NCBI lineage: Eukaryota > Metazoa > Chordata > Mammalia > Primates > Tarsiidae > Cephalopachus > Cephalopachus bancanus. The sequence goes on along the minus strand of JAPVLO010000011.1, from coordinate 7,365,163 downwards.
GCCGGTCTCTGGTCTCTTCTCTTCTTTATCCAAGGGCTCTTGTCATTGAATTAGAGCCCACTCTGAACCAGTATAACCTCATCTTAACTTGCTTACCCTGCACAGCATCTATCTCCAAATAAGAACATGTTTACAGGTGTCAGGGGTTAAGGCTTCACCATATCTTTGTGAGGGAAATAATTCAACCCATAACAGGTGTTCTGGAGTCTGCAGGAAGTCAGGGCAGAGGAGGGCTCCAGCCAGCAGCTGGGCAGACGGGCACCTGGGTTTTATTCCCTGAGAGGGTCCCAGAGCCAAAAGTTCCATTTCATGTGGCTTTGGGGATTCCAGCTGCAACATGCTCCCAGGGCAGAGGCCTGGTGACTGTGTATGTTTTAGTTGCTGCCATTGCTTCCTTATGTTCATCAAAATCCCTGCTGTCCCATTTGAACCTCAGAAGCAAGAGCATGTGGTGGGGGGAGTCCCCTCCTGACCTTTACGAGGCTTGATTCCAGGTCTTGACCGAGGGAATCCACTGGCTCCTTTCCCAGGGGACAAGTTCCCAAAAGGTGTGCCCCAAATTGGCAGCTGAAAATCTAACCAGTCTCTAGCTCATCCCGACTTCCAGAACTCCAGGCCAATGTCATGGGAAGACCCAAGGGTCAGGACCCAGGAATCCAAGAGCCCAGCCCACCTCCCGCATCTCCTGAGCCTGTTGAATCTCACTGGACTCCAGTCCTCTTATCTGCAAAATGTGGACTTTTGGTACAAAATCTCTAAGGTACTTTTCAGCTTTAAACAATCCTGAATCCCGTTCTTCTGCTGACTGACATTATAATTTCACAGAGGCCTTATCTTCCCTCCAGAATGATCTCTAGCCGCAGCACAGCCTTCCGTGGGAGCTTAAGTCACTCTGACCTTTTTATCAAGCAGCTCATAGACACCCTGGTGCGGAGAAGTGGTCCCCACCATGTGGGCCTCGGAGACAGTCCTCCAAGCAGTCTGAAAGCCGCTTACACGATTAGTGCCAAGAACATGAAGCTCTCTTTACCTTCCTGCAGGCACTCCTGTGGTTTACCCAGAAGTAGCAGCAGTCTCCTCACACTACCTGCCCAGTTGGAAGAAAGGTGGGTGGGTGGGTGGGGCTGGGTGGGAGGGGTTCCCTAATCAAAAATGGCAATGCAGGAGCAAAGTAAAATCCAAGCTTATTGCCTCTTTCTTCTTTTGTGACTGTCTCCCTTTGTTGCCCAGGCTGGAATACAGGGGAACAATCATAGCTCACTATAGCTCAAACTCCTGGGATCCACATCAGTCTCCCAAGTAGCTAGGGCAACAGGTATACAGGCTTGCTCCACCATGATCTGTGATTCTTTAAAATATTTTGTAGAAACGAGGTCTTGCTATGCTTCCCTGGCTGGTCTTAAACTCCTGGGCTCAAGTGATCCGCCTGTCTTGGCCTCCCAAAGCAGTGGAATTGTAGGTGTGAGCCACCACGCCCAGCCTACTGACTCATTTTTATCTTCAGAAGCACTTGTCCTTGTGAGAAACCACATGGGGTTTTCCCCTGTGAGGAAAGGTGTGGACATGGTCATAAGGGCCCCTCCTCAGACAGTCTGATCTCACCTCAGCAGGCATAAGGACCCTCATGAATCGTTTGGCCTGATGTCACTTGCTTCCCACACCCAGCTGAGGTGGGGAAGACAGGACACAAGTCACTGAAGCCAAAGACGTGACAATGGTGCAGCCCTAGTAGATAGGGCAAAGTCAGATTTTTTGTTTTTTTGAGTAGGAATCTCACTCTGTCACCCAGGCTGGAGGGCAGTGACACAATCACAGGCACTGCAGTCTCGACTTGTTGGGTTCAGGTGATCCTTCCACCTCAGTCTTCCAAGTAGCTGGAACCACAGGCATGCACCTCCACATCCAGCTTATTTTTTGATTTATCGTAGAGATAAGGTCTCACCAAGTTGCCCAGGCTGGTCTCGAACCCCTGAGCTCAGGCAATCCTCGCCTTGGCCTCCCAAAGCACTGGGATTGCAGGTTTGAGTTACCGTGCCCAGCCCAAAGTCAGATTGTCTAAGACAGAGACAGTGAAACAAATCCTCCGGATAATTCTTGTATCTTTACATGCCTTGCATTTGTGTTTGGGGGCATCATATAATTGACTATTAATGCATAAAGGCCATAAGAGATGGGAAATAGAAAATATATATGTTAAACTTTAGGGGGAAAATGTTAAGTAAAACTAGCCAGTCTGATATCATTGATCTGGTACCTATACAGATGTGCCATATAAATAAATGTAGTAAGAAAATGAATGATTTGTTTTCCACATTATGCAGTTATACATGGGACATCGCCCGTATTTGTAGCTTCCAAATCACTGCACTGTCAAACTGATAGGCTAATAAAAGCAAACTACCACTTCATTGGCTAAAGAGGTATTTGCCAACTATTTAATAACAAGCTTTACTTTATTAACCTTCATTTTTTGTCTCAAAATAATTCTGACCATATTACCCACTGCACCTAAAAGCAATCATCGGACTGTAAAAGTATTACTCTTCAGGCCTGGAATGCGGTTACTTACAGAGTCCCTCCCTCCCTTATGTGGCTGGAATCCAAAGGTCATGTCAGCACCAGGTAGGGGCAGGTGGGCTTTGAGAGCTTCTGAGAAAGAAGCAAAGGGAGCTTCGTGCTACTGTTGTCGTTGTCTTGCTATTGCTGTTTCTGAGTTTCCCTGCACAAGATCCATGCCAGGCATCCCTCGGTAAATACAGGGCAGTTTCTCAGCAGGGACGCTGGTATATTCAGTGTGAAAATGCTCATAAGCGGCTGTCAATCACGCCAGCTCCCCTTGGGGAAAGAATTCCCAGCTTGTGCCATCTCTTCTCAGAGTCTTGGAGTACAAAGGGTATTTTGCAGCATCCTGGGGAGTTCAGCCCCACCATCCTCTCTAGGGCCTGAATGGTCACCGCATGGCAGTGGAGTAGGGCACCCTCAGCACAGCTGCCATCACGGCTCTTCCCCACTCACCCTAGAGAGATCAAGGACAGCACCACCAACAGGGCCTGCTACAGCCAACACTGACACTTAGTGAGAGACAAGAGGAAGCAGAGGGCTCTGGCCTCCACCAGGATGGGTGTCAAATAGTCAAGACCCACCACCTTGACTGAGATCAAGGGGTCAAAGGACCCAGTGCCCCCAGCTCCTTCCCTGGCCTATGAGTAAGCTGTGGTCCCAAAGTTTCCCCCGCAGCCATGGACACGGTATTATGGGTGAGGAGTGATCTCTTTAGCCAGGCCACAAACACGCCAGTTCCCCTCTTCATCCTGAAGGGCAGCATTTCACTGGGGATTTGGAAGAGTCCATTATTCATCTTGGGGTACCAGACATGCTGGAGAGATTGTGAGAGGACCGTGTTCCTCTCAGCACGGCACACAGGAGTTCATGGCATCTGTTGGGCCAAATACCCCTGGAAATGGCAGACACAGTAGTTGACCACCACATTTTCAGAGAGTTTCCTTTGCACTCATGGATCTAATTTAAACATGAGGTCTGACATGAATCATCTACATTTCTCTAGAAACTATATTCGGTCTGTACTGAAGAGTAACCAAGTTTCACACAACTCAACACACAGTGAGGCCAAGAGGAAACACCCAGCCAGTCCTTGCCCTGGAAAGGCTCGCAGACCTCCCTGTAAGCACGTGCTACAATATGCTGCACTGTGTGTCACAACGGAGTGTAGAGGAGACACAGGGAACCTACCAGAGTCGACAGGGCCAGCACCTGAGAGACAGAAACGGGGAGAGGAAAAACGATAAGAAGACACAGCAGTGAGGCGTAGGCATGGGCGGAGGAGGAGAGTGTGGCTACAAGGATGCAGGAGAGGAGCCCTGAGGAATGGAAAGCAGCATGGGGCCCCTAGGTGAGAAGCAAGGGAAGGGTCAGAGTCAGGAGTAAAGTCTGAAGCATGCTGCCCACAGACGAGAGCTTGGCTGAGCTAGAGGGAACCAGGGGCAGGGAGGGGTGAGGAGGAATCACAGGGGCACTGGACTCCCTTTTCCCTCCTGCTTTCTCACAGTCACCCATTCCAGATCCACCCTAGGACACACAGGAAGAGGAGAGTCCTCAAAATGAAGAAGACGGGGAAGAAGGAGGAAAATCCCAAGTGGTAGATTCAAAAATCAAGGAGCAATCCACACATATATATGATCCTTACCTCACACCATTTGCAAGTTTAATTTCACGTAGATTGCAAATATTTTTTTTTTTTTTTGATTTGGAGTCTCACTCTGTTGCCCAGACTGGAGTGCAGTGGCCGCTCCCAGCCACTGCAGCCTCGACCTGCTGGGCTCCGGCAATCCTTCCACCTCAGCCTTCCAAGTAGCTGGAACTACAGGTGCGCGCTACCACACCCGGCTAATTTTTTGATTTATTGTAGAGATGAGGTCTCACCAAGTTGCCCAGGTGGGTCTCAAACCCTCGGGCTCAGGCAATCCACTCACCTCAGCCTCCCATGGTGCAGGATTACAGGCTGAGCCACCGAGCCCAGCTAGATTGTAAATCTAATGCTGAAAGGTAAAAGAATAAAGTGCTAAGAATAAAATATGGGAGGATGCCAAAAGCACTAAAACCATAAGAAAAAAATTACAAATTGGACCACATTAAACTTAAGAATGATTGCTCATCAAAAGACACAACTGAGAGAAGGAAAAGCCAACCCACAGAGGAGAAAGATCTTTACAAGACATGTATTGGATAGAGAACTTGTATCCAGAGTGAAAAAAGAACTCCTGCAAATCAGCAAGGAAAAAAAAGATAAATCCAGACAGTTCAGTTTGAAGAAATGGGCAAGTGACTTGGACAGATACTACACAAAAGAGGTCAATCAGCAACCACATGACCAGTAAAAAGATGAAGAGATGGCCAACCCCTCACCCCCATTATGGCAATGCAGCACATACACACACCCCAGAGGCAGTGGGTGGGAGTGTGTGACATGAGCTCTCTCTTCACTGAGAAGAAGTTTGCTCATCCACCCCGGAACAGTTTGGCAGCACCTACTGATGCTGAAAACATGTCTTCCTAAGGCCCAGTGACCCCACTCCCAGATATTCACACAAGGACACTGAGAGCATGTGAATAGTCAGAGACATGAATCCACAAGTCATCACGACAGCACCATTTGTAGCTGCCAAAAACTAGAAACTATCCAGTGCCCACCTACGGTAGAGTGGATGGGTAGCCATGCTGTATTCACACAACACAAAGATGCACAACAGTGAGAATGACTAACGACACACACCAAAAGGGATCGATCTCACCAAAAATGGTGAACAAAAGAAGCAGGCACAAAAGCTCACACACAGTGTGGCTCCACAGATATGTGGTTCAAAACCACCCTGTTTGGAGGTAGGACATAAATTCCCTTGGAGTGAGGAGTCATGGCTGAGAGGAAGCATAGGAGTTTGGAGAGGCAGTTTCTTTGTCTGTTTCCTCTTTGCCTGGTTGGGTTCCATTTGTGGCAAATCATAGGTTTTGTCCATTTTCCTTCTATGTAGTGGGCTGAATGGCAGCCCTAAAATGACAGGTCCACATTCTAGTTCCTGGAATCATGTATGGCAAAAGAGTGAAGGTTACCTTATGCAGCAAAAGAGATGAGTGTACTCAGAATCTTGAAAGGAGGAATGCATCCAGGATTATCCAAGTGGGCCTGAAATCTAAAATGAGGGTGTCCTCATAAGAAGGAGACACAGAGAAGGCCATGTGAAGATGGAAGCTGAGGCCAGGTGCAGTGGCTCATGCCTATAATTCTAGAACTTTGGGAGGCCAAGGCAGGAGGATCACTTGAGCTCAGGAGTTCAAGACCAGCCTGGGCAACTTGGTGAGATCTTGTCTTAAAAAAAAAAAAAAGATAGAAGCAGAGCTTGAAGTGATGCTACCCCAACTCAAGGAGCACCTGAGACCACCAGAAGTCAGAAGAGACAAGAAAGAATCCTTTCCTAGAACCATCAGAGTAAGCATGACCCTGCTGACACCTTGAGTTCAGATTTTGGGTCTCCAGAATTATCAGAGAATACATTTTCATTGTTTTAAGTCACCACGTTTGTGATCATTTGCTACAACAGCAGCAGGAAACGAACACATTCTTACACCTCAATTTAAAATGGAGAAAAATATATAGTAAAACCTAATGATAACTGGGCCTCACTCTAGACCAAATAAGTTGGAATGGTTTGGAGGACTCCTGAGTATTTGATGGTTAACATTCCCAGGAAATGCCAGTGCTTCGCCAGGTTGAAGAGACTTCACTAGGAAGGAAGACTCCCTGCTGCCTGGCTCCCCTGAAAAGATCTTCGGAGAAGGGGACAGCAAAGTAGCTAGCACAGTCCTGCCAGATTTTCCATCTGCGCAGAAACCCTTCTGAGGTTTGCAGGCATGAATCTGAAGTGAGCACCAGCCCAGTTGTGTGATTTTCTCCTGCCATGTTCAGACACAGGGTCGATGGATGGGTTTAATCGCAGCTGGGATGCTTCCAAGTGAATTATAAAATAGAGGGAAGAGGATAAGGGAATTGAGGATGCTTAAAAGAAGGGATTATATGATGAACCACGGAATCTTTGCAGGGTAGGAAGGAAAGTAAGGATGGAGCGGAAGCCAGGTAGCAAAAACATGATAAGAAGAATGAATTGGAAGCCATGATGAGGGCCAGAAGGCACAGCAATGGAGGACCACCAGAATACTGGGAAGGTCAGGGAGATAGTCAGATGGAGGAGGTCAGGTCTGTGGGATGACAGGCTGAGGGTCTAGCCATGAGAACATGGCCATGGTGCACTTGGGGAAAGACAGTTGGAGCTTTGAGGAGGTCATTAAACAGAGACCTCAACAGAGGCATTTGATGGACTATCCTCAAGGGAACCGAGTACTTAAAAATGGCAACAGAAAGGAAATGGAAGGCCCATGCCTGAAGGCCCAAGGTCAACAGGAATGAGGGAGTGGTTTTACAGGGAGGGATGATAGCAGTGGGCCATGTGCTTGAGAGGGCTGTGGGTTTGGAGATATGTATGGACGAGGCCGTGGGGAGCAGAGAGGGCCCCCACTCCACCAGAGATTACAGAGGTGAGAGAGAGAGAGAAAGCTGCCTCCCACTGAGAAACCTTGGCGGATGACCAATTTCTGTGAAAGGAGACGTAGGAAGACGTGAAGATGCAGCAATGTTTTCTGCACTTAGGTCTGCAGGGTTTACTGGGAAGAAATATACCACTGTTCTTTAGCTTGGGAATTCTAATATCCAGACACATTTATGAAACAGCCAGAGAGAGGCAGCTTCCTGATGGGTCACCCTTGAGAGTTCACAAAACGGATCCACATCACATCACTGCATCCTTCCAAACAGGATCTCCTATAAGTCACCCTTCTAGATGCAGAAACTTGTGACCTGGGGCTCAAGTAAGTCTGTTTCATTCAGGTTCTCTGGGTCCCTATTATGTGACATCAACTAGGGAAGCATATGAGATGCTGAGTTCCTCCATTGGAGACCCCTTTTCTGTGGCTATGCTCTCTGCTGGGGCTGAGTCCACGGGCACAGTCAGGTTGCCTGGACCCAGGCCCTCACTCTGGTTGTGTCTGTCGGGTCTCCCAGCTGTTGCTACTTGCTGGGTTGCTCACTGAGCAGGTTGCTTTTGATGGCCAGAAACCCCACCTCCAGCCTCAGCTCCTCTATGAGCAGGATGCTTTGTTGCCCTGGGCCTCAAGCCCACCCCTTCCTTCCTTCTTGTCCCTATGGCCATCTGGAGGGAACTTGCCGATGGACAGTCATTCTAGAAAGGGTCCCCTCTGTGCCCAAATGGACACTGCTGCTATGTGTGAGCTCTAGGGTGTTATCTAGTAAGATCCTGCCCCTTGTTGGAAGTCAGCATGCCCCTGGCTGGTGAAGTGAATGATCTCAGAGTCAAAGGAGATAGTCTCAGGCAACTTCATGTTTGTTTCCTGCTGCTATTGAGATGAGTCATCATGACCTCAGTGACTTAAAACAACACAAGTTTATCATCTTTAAAAAAAAAACATTGTAGAGACAGGGTCTCGCTATGTTGTCCAGGCAGGTCCTAGCCTCAAACAGTGCTCCCACCTGGACCTCTCAAAGTGCTGGGATTACAGGCAAGAGCCACTGTGCCTGGCCAAGTTTGTCATCTTAGGCTCTTGCCTCAAAACAGGGCTCACGGGGGGGCTAAACTCAAGGTGTTGTCAGGGTCCTTCTGGAGGACCTAGGGAAGAGTGGGCTCCTCTGCCTTTTCCTCGAGAAGTTTCTAGAGGCTTCACACATTCTTTGGCCCTTCCTTCAACCCAACAACCTTGCATCTCTCTGACCACACTTCTGTGCTCACACTGCCCCTGACTCTCCTCTTCCAAGAACACTTGCCATTATACTGGGCCCACCCAAATATCCAGGTTAATTTCCCTATTCTAAGGTGAGCTGATTCACAGCTATGGTTCTGTCTGTTACCCTGATTCCCTTTCACCACGTAACCTCACACGTTCACAGGTTCAGGCGATTAGGAAGTGGATCACTTCAGGAGCCCTCCTCTGTCTACCCATCCTCTTTTCCTGGCTTAAATTTTTTCATTTTGGTTCTGACATGGCAAAGAAGAGAAGGGCTCATGGTAGCTGACGGTCCCTCTTGCACAATTGCGTGGTCGGTATAGAAGCTAGCTTCCACTAGTGAAGAGAGCTCCAGAAACACAGTTGCCACAGGGCCCAAAATTCTAAAATTCGCAGTTGAAGACCAGCAAGCTTCTACAGTATGTGCATTGACCCTGAGTTAAGTCACCCTCTCATTAAGGGCAATGAGAGCCCACCAGGGCTGGTGTGACACACACTCCATGGTGGGAGAATGAGACAAAGCAGTGACCAGAGGTGAGGAAGAGAGCATACAGTGGATCCAGAGTAGAAACAAGATGCAGGTAGCCTCTCTGAAGGTCCACTTCTGCCTGAGGGAACTCCCTGCATTACATAAGGACACACTAGTGGCCCCCTCGAGGCAGTTGTCCTGCACAGCAGTGCTGATTCTCCCCAGGACCCACCCCACCACCCCTCTTCTGGACCTGTAATAGACTCAAGTGCCAGGGGGCCCTTAAAGGTGAGGCACAAAGTGTGATCCACATGGCGGTGTGCCATGCTGCAAAAGACCTACAGGGACTTGAATTGTCGAATTTATACAAGCATGTGTTGGAATGGATATCAAGGGTGTCAGATAATGATGGAACAGCTTTTCAGTCTTTTGAAGACTTTGCTGCAGTGCCAACTAGATAGAAATACTTTGCAGGGCTGAGGCAAGATTTGAAGGCCATACAATTAGAGTTGTCCCTCTGTATCCAGAGGATTGGTTCCAGGATCCCCACAGGCATCAAAATCTGTGGATCAGGTTCCTGTTAAAAAAAAATGGATCAGTTTTGTCATATGACCTCTGCACAATCTCCTGTGTACTTTAAATCATCTCTAGGTTACTTATAACACATAGTACCATGTAAATGCTATGTAAGTAGTTGTTATCCTATATTTTTTATTTTTATTATTGTACTGTTGTTTTTATAGTTTTTTTTTTCCTAATATTTTCAGTCAGCAGTTTGTTGAATCTGCAGATGGAGAATCCGTGGATACAGAGGACCAACCATATCTGCTCTAATCAGCATCCAGTATGTGGTGCTGTTTCTCTGACAGTCAAGGTTTATGGGTCCAGGAATCAAGGTGTTGAAATGGGAGTGGCGCCCCTCACTACGCTCCCCCCGTGGGAACCCATCAGCAAAGTGCTTGCCTCCCGTTTCTGTGACTTTATGCTCTGCTGGCCTAGAGGCCCTGGCTCCAGAGAGAGGAATGCTGCCACCAGGACACAGCAGTGATCCACTGAAATGGAACGAAGACTGCCACCTAGTCACAGGGGGTTCCCCATGCCTGAGTCAGCAGGATGAGAAGGAAGTTAGCAGTGTTGGCTGAGACAATTGATCTAGACTGCCAAGGGGCAACTAGACTACTTCTCCATGATGGAGGTGAGGAGGCGTGTTTCTGCAAAATCGGAGATCACTTTGGGTGTCTCTAAGTGTTAGCATGCCCTGTGATTAAGATCAAGAAAACATGACAACAACCCATCCAGGCAGGACTACGAATAGCCAAGACCCTTTAGAAATAAAGACTTGGGTCACCCTGCGAGGTAAAGAATCACAATCAACTGAGGTGTTGCTGAAGGCAAAAGGAACCCAGAGGGTGTAGTAGAAGGTAGTTAGCAACACCTGGCTGGCCACGTGACCAGCTACAGAAACAAGGACTGCAATTGCTATGAGTATTTCCTCCCTAGTTTTCTGCGAATATGTAGATATTCACATATATACATATATTAAGCAAACATATTTGGTTTTGTTCCTCTCTTACTCTTTTATCACAAGACATAAGATATATTGACTTTCTATCAATATTTAAGTATTGTCAACTTTACATCACAGTATTCAAGTTAGGGTATATTGGTAGAAGAGTAAAAACCACTTTAGCACTTGACCGCTTCTGGAGAAGGGATTAGTGTATACTGAGTTGTACACAGAATAGTTGTCACTTTAGATGGAATTATGACCTTGCTGTTGTCTTTATTTGAAGATTAAGCATGATTTAAGGGAGGTATGTGCATGCCAAGTTGACAAGAGATGGATGCACGGTGGTTAACTGTATGTGTCAAGTTGATTGGGCTAAGGGATGCCCAGATAGCTCGTAAAACATGATTTCTGGGTGTGTCTGTGAGAGGAGATTAGCATTTGAATCAGTAGACTGAGTAAAGAAGATTGTCCTCACCCAGGAGGGTCTGAGTAGAACATAAAGGCAAAGGGGCACATCTGCTTTCTGCCTGAGCTGAGGCATCCATCTCCTCCTGGTAGCTCTGTAATCCATTCACCTGATGATACTCCCGTACCTAGTTAAGAAAGCACCAAGAAAGCAGGGGTTTCTCTGGGCTGGTCCACAGTGGACCTGTCTCTGATTTCCTTGACTCCCTGCAACCAGCACTTTGAGTTCTGCCCCTTTGCTGGTGTTTCTGGCACTCCAAGGCCCCCCAGCTCTTGGTCCAGTTTTGGGAAAGTGGCATGACCATTCTGGAGAAAGATGCAGAGTAAGCCTGCATATGTGTGTGGCATACAGAAAACGTCTGGAAGGACCCCAAGAAACTTAGCTTTCATGGTTGACCTCAGCAGAGGGGGCAGAAAGCCAAGCACTCTGCAACACAATGTTGAACCAAAGCCAGGACTTCCCTGAGTTGTTCCTGGGAGGGCTGATTGGTACTGCTGCTTTGGGTAGCAATTTGGCAATCATTATAAAATGTTAAATGAGGTAATTCCACTTGAAGAAATTAATCCTAAGAGATCCTTCAGATGCTGCTGGACTATACTGAATAGTGGCATCCCTCGTGGTATTGTTTACAACAGCAAGACAGGACATGGGTCTAGGAGTCCCAAAGCTGAGGTCCAGTCCAGTGGTTCCTTGGCTTTGTGCAGGAAAGAATTCAGGAACAAGCCAACAAAGGAAAGCAAAAAGAGTTTGTTAAAAGAAAAGAGAAAGCTGGACATGGTGACACATACCTGTGATCTCCATACTTTGGGAGTCTGAGGCAGAACTGCTTGAGCTCAGGAGTTCAAGAACAGCCTGAGCAACACAGAGAGACACGTCTCTATTTAAAAAACCAAAAAATGAGCTGGGTGTGGTGGCACACACCTGTAGTCCTCACTGCTCAGGAAGCTGATGCAGAAGCATCATCTAAGCCCCAGAGGTTGAGGCTGCGGTAAACTGTGATTGTGCCACTGCACTCCAGCGTGGGAGACAGAGTGGTTATTTCTTTCTTTTTTTTTTTTGAGTTGGAGTCTCACTCTGTCACCCAGGCCAGGGGGTAGTAGCACCCTCACAGCCACCACAGCCTTGACCTGCTGGGCTCAGGCGATCCTTCCACCTCAATCTTTCAAGTAACTGGAACTACAGGCCTGCGCCACCATGCCAACTACTTTTTTTAATTTATTTATTGTAGAGTTGAGGTCTCACCAAGTTGCCCAGGCTGGTCTTGAACCCATGGGCTCAGGCAATCCTCTCATCTCGGCTTCCCAAAGTGCTGGGATTATAAGCATGAGCTACCACACCTGGCCCATAGTAGCTATTTCTTGATCAGATGCTAAGCAAGGGCTGGAATATTCATGAATATCTTGGGAAAGGTAGAGATTTCTAAGAACTGCGGTTCCTCTCAGTTTGTTATTATAAAGGCAGGGTGGGAATGGCACTGGAAGGTGTGTCATTTTAGTATGCTAATGTATTATAATGAGGGGCTAGGTCAGGTCACAGGCAAATTGGTTGCCATTTTGGTTCTAACTGGCTCTCACTGGCTCTCAGCTGCTTTCTGCTTTTCTCTGCGGGGGCTTAGAAAACCAGGCCAGCCGCCTGTCTGGAGAAGCTGTCAGCCACCAGTCTTGAAAAGCTAGCCTTGGTGCTTAGCTAAGGAAACCAATCTCGCTGAATTCCTATTTCAGAGGGACTCAAAGGCCAACAAAGGGAGACTAAGTGCATTTTGGCGGGTTCTTGCCATAGGACAATGTCAATGAGCCTGTGTGTCCTGTCCATGCTGATAAGGAAAGATCTACAGAGATATTTTAAGTGGAAAAGAAAGTGAAATGCTGAATGGTGTGTATGATATGAGCCCATCCATGTTTTTATAAGCGGAAGCCTGACTGTGTGCTTAAAGAACTCTGGTTTGCCTGGGAGGATACGTGTCATCAGGAGTGACACTGGGGTCTGGAACTCTGAACCATTTGCATTTTTCACCATGGGAAGCAAGCACGGGAAACATGTTCATTGTACTGTGTGTCCTGCTTGCTGTATAGAAAAACATTTGTACAAAAAAAGGGCTATCTGAGCATAACAAGAGCAGCAATAAAAAGCGGGTCCAGATCGATACTGTGCAAGCCCTGTTTCTACACAGGAGGGGCACGGTGCCCAATGCTGAGTAAGATTTCTGGCTGCATGCTGTGGACGGTTAATAAACAGTTATTAATAATAGCAGTGATAACGGCCTCCACGGCTCCTGCAATGCAATTAGTCTCACAGCGGGGCACGAGGCACATCTGAGGACTCACGTTCCATTTTTACTCACATCCCCAACTTAACGCGGTCAGAAAACAGTTTACACAAAAGGCCCATCCTGTGCTTTGCTTTGTGCCTTGATTTCATAACTTAGCTGGACCCCGGGCCCCCCGCAGTTTCTTTTGATTAAATCAGTGGACGGCTGTGTTAACATCCCTTCGGGACGCGGGCGCTCCAGGCTGCGCACACCTGCGAATTAATAAACGCCAGGGCACAAAAAGGGTGCCCAGAGGGCAGCTCAAAATATGTGCATCCTCCCCTAATATGAAATGGAGAAAAATAGGGGTCCCTGGAGGGTTGACGGTGTGGAGCATGCAGTTAGTGAAACAGGGCAGGTGGAGAGATGACCGTCTCCCCCTCATCCTCAGCTGAGAGACGCCAAGAATAGAGCTCAGTATGTTTTGGGGGAGGGGGGTGCAAGGCAGAAAGAGGCAGGATGAGGTAGAAAGAGGTGGCAGCGGGCTGCAGACCTTGACATCATCTTTGCATCCATCGACTCCCCCCACCAGCTTTGAGAAGGGGAAAGTCCCCAAGAACAGGAAGCTGTTTAGCTTAAAAACTAACCACGATGTATAAATTTAGAAAAGAAGAGACGTTATTTCTTCTAGAGTGCTCCAGCCTGCAAAGCGGCCATCCCACAGGCTGGGAAACGCAGCCTCCTGCCAAGACCAGGATGGGTACTTTGAGGGAGCAGGGATTGGAGTAGGAACTTTATGCTGAATATGTTGGCTATGCATGCATATTCAACAGGTTACAGCAGGAGCTATGAATATTCATGAAGGTGCTAGAGGCCAAGGTGGAAAAACTGCTTGAGGTCAGGAGTTCGAGGTCAGCCTGGGCAACATAGCAAGACCCCACCTCCACAAAAATAATACTACTACTACTAATAATAAGCCGGGCTCGGTGGCTCAGCCTGTAATCCCGTGCCTTTGGGAGGCTGAGGTGAGTGGATTGCCTGAGCCCGCGGGTTCAAGACCACCTGGGCAACTTGACGAGACCTCATCTCTACAACAAATCAAAAATTAGCCGAGCGTTGTAGCGTGTGCCTGTAGTTCCAGCTACTTGGAAGGCTGAGGTGGAAGGATCGCCAGAGCCTAGCAGGTCGAGGCTGCAGTGGCTGGGAGCAGTCACTGCACTCCAGTCTGGGTGACAGAGTGAGACCCCAACTCAAAAAAAAAAAATAATAATAATAATAATAATATACAACACACACATACATATATAATTATTTTCTATGTATATTTAAATTATCAAATGAGTTAAGTGCCATTAAATTATTTTAAATTTTATTTATTTATTATTTTTATTTTTATTTTTTTTAGTTGGAGTCTCACTCTGTCGCCCAGACTGGAGTGCAGTGGCTACTCCCAGCCACCGCAACCTCGACCTGCTGGGCTCAGGCGATCCCTCCGCCTCAGCCTTCCAAGTAGCTAGAACTGCAGGCGCGCACTACCACGCCTGGCTAATTTTTGATTCATTGTAGAGATGAGGTCTCGCCAAGTTTCCCAGGCGGGTCTTGAACCCGCGGGCTCAGGCAATCCACTCACCTCAACCTCCCAAAGCGCAGGATTACAGGCTGAGCCACCGAGCCCGGCAATTTTAAATTTTAAAGTATTATTGATGTTATCATCCTATATGAGATTGTTGACCCAAAAAAACCTTTGAAGATAATGTCAAAATGTAAATCCTTCTGAATCCACTGTGAAAAATCCCAGCACAAGCCCAACTGGGAATACCACTCCCCAGGAGAAATGCAGAGGCAGAAAACCCTCCTGGGAGGGTTTCAGGCAGTCCTGCTTGCCTCACATGAGTACCTTCATTACTGGGCAGTGGAAGGCTCTGGAGAATGTAACTTGGCCACAAAACCCCCAGGAGCCAGAACAGATAGCAAACGAGTCAAGTGCAGAGCAGAAAGACATGAAGGAAAACGAAGGGACACATGACCGCCTGAGTGCCAGAGAAACCCCAGCCACAACGGCCATGACGGCCATGCTCTCTGCCGAGTTGCTGCTTTCTGATTCTGAACCAGACGAAGCTATAAATAAAGCCAGAAATAAAGATCCCACCGTGTATCCCTTGTTTTCTCAGCCTCTGTTTAAAGTTCCCTCTGCCTACTCAGCTGCAGTGAGTCTGGCCTCCCTTCTGGCTCTCGTGACCATAATGGCTTTGCTGTAAAGAGGGCCACTGTGGTGCTTTTGTGACCTGGATTAGTCTGTACTCACATCCCGGTAATGACCAATCTGTCTCCTCTCCGTCTTGGAATTCGTGTGTTGGCAGAAAATATCTGAAAGAAAATAGCGCTCTTCGGGTCCCAGGCCATGGGTTATGGTGCAGACATGGCCAAGTCCAAGACGCATACCACACACAACCAGTCCAGAAAATGGCACAGCAATGGCATCAAGAAACCCCGAGCACAAAGATAAGAGTCTCTTAAGGGGGTGGACCCCAAGTTCCTGAGGAACACGCGCTTTGCCGAGAAGCACAACAAGAAGGGCCTGAAGAAGATGCAATCCAACAACGCCAGGGCCATGAGCGCATGTGCTGAGGCTGTCAGGGCCCTCGTAAAACCCTAGGAGATTAAGCCCAAGATCCCAAAGGGTCCTAGCCGCAAGCTTCCTTGACTTGCATACATTGCCCACCCCAAGCTTGAGAAGCGTGTTCATGCCCGTATTGCCAAGGGCTGCAGGCTCTGCCGGCCAGAGGCTAAGGATTAAACTGAGGCCCCAGTTGCAGTGTCACCTGCAACTCCAGCTTCAGTTCCAGTTCCGGTTCTGGCTCCCAAAGGTGCCCAGACCCCCACAAAAGCTCCAGAGTCGAGGCCCCTGTCTGCCAATGTGAGGACAGACATTTGACCCCCAGGCTGCTGTGTACATGGGGCTGGTGTCCTCCTATGCTATTTGTACAAATAAACCTGAGGCAGCAAAAAAAAGAAAATAGCAACACAGCCTGGGCCTGAGCTTATCTAAGCATATTGTTGTGTGTCCTGGAGATAGATCTCAGCTTCACCATCCTCATCCTCATGCTCGTAGACCCAATCAGGCAGATGTATTAGGATGGGTGATGTGAAAAAAAAAAAAAATCAGACAGCTGCTCTGGAAAGCAAGACTAGCCATCAGACCCAATAAAAAGAGGGTGGCTGGGCATGTTGGTGCATATCTATAATCCTAGTACTTTGGGGAGATTGAGATGGGAGGCTTGTTTGTGCCCAGGAGTTTGAGACCAGCCCAGGCAACATAGTGAGACCTTGTTACTACAAAAAATCTTTTTGAAAAATTAGCCAGGCCGGGCACGGTGGCTCAAACCTGTAATTCCAGCACTTTGAGAGGCTGAGGTGAGAGGATTGCCTGAGTTCACGGATTCAAGATAAGCCCAGGCAACTTGGCGAGACCTCACCTCTACCATAAATTAAAAAATTAGCCGGACGTAGTAGCGTGCGCCTGTAGTTCCGGTTACTTTGAAGACTGAGGCGGAAAGATCGCCGGAGCCCAGTAGGTCTACACTGGGGTGATCATGAGTGTGCCACTATACTCCAGCCTTGGTGACAGAGTGAGACTTCAACTCAAAAAAAAAGAAGAGAAAAGAAAAGAAAAATTAGCTGAGTGTGGTGGCAAACAACTATCGTCCTAGCTACTTGGGAGGCTGAGGTAGGAGGCTTGCCTGAGCCCAGGAGGTCGAGGTTACAATGAGCCATGAGCATGCCACTGCATCCCAGCCTGGGTAACAAAGACTCTGACTCAAAAGAGAGAGAGAGAGAGAAATAACTAAAGTAAGTGACCGCTTATTGACTGGTTACTACTAATTGCCTGATCAAATACCAACATGTCCCAAACACAATAAAGAGCAAACATGTACAAAAGCTCATGCCTTTCCCTACTTCCCTCACTACTGTGAGGTTGTTCATCCCGATCCTCACTCCAGCAGTGTCCCAGCTGACAGCAGCCCCCAGGCTGTATGGCAGATTTGGATCCCACACTGAAGCCTCCCAGTTCCCCAGACCGGGCTCTGGCCCCAGGCTGCTCTCTGTCAAGCAGCATGGGATCCCAGGGTCATCAGGCATCTTCCTCTCTGAGCTGCAGCTGGCCAGGGTTCAGGAACCCACTGGAACTGGGTAAAGTCTAGGTGGGTGTTAAGTCAGTGCCACGGATAAAGCAAAGATTGGCACAGAAAGTCAATTAGAAAACGAGTTTATCCACTTCCTAGGGGAAAGGAAGGGTCAGATGCTAAGAAAACAGCATGACCCGAGCGTGTGGAGGCTGGTGTTTTATAAAGTTTTCCTTAGGCAGCAGGACAACATTCTTGGGTGGGATAACATAGGGGCTATCTGATGATGGGGTGGTGGTCTGTTTCTCATATCTCTGACAGCAGATGGGTGGGTGGGTTGGTCATGGGTGGCAAAATCTTGGAACAAAGGTGTTAATCTTAATGTCTTGTGACCAAGTAGAATGAGACTCACCCAGGGTTCTGGGAAATTGTTCTTTGGGTAGAGGATTATTGTCATGTAAGCACCAGCCAAAGCTTACGCAAGGTGACCAGAGAAAGCCCATTTTGTCTTTTCAGCAGGCAGCTTCCAGGTCAGGATGGGATGTGAAAGGAGCCAGCAGGGACTCAGCAAGGAGCACAAGGAATCCCCGGGTGACCCACCAACCCACCACCCCACCATGGGCTGTGCAAAGGGGTCCAGGGCTCAGAGAGGGTGGGGCCGCCCCCAGGACTCTCGCCTGGTGCGAGGACACAGAAATGTTGAAGATGGCCACAGCAGTAGCACCTGCTTACCACGATGGCTCCCAGGCTCTTCAGGGCTGTGGCTCCCTGTAGCTTCCTTCCTGTGCCACCTTTTGCCTTGTCCATCGGGCTCTTACATTAGTGGTCTGGGCCACCATGCTAAGTTGTCACAGGCTGGGGGTAGCTTACAACAACAGAAATGTGGTCCCCCGAGGCATCCGCAGGGCTAGGCTTGCTCCAAAGGCTCTACACCAGACCCTCTTCACTTCCTCCCACTTCGTGTGGACCCAGGAGTTCCTTGAGGTCACATGTCCTTTTCTTTTTTTTTTTTTTTGAGTTGGAGTCTCACTCTGTCGCCCAGAATGGAGTGCAGTGGCCGCTCCTGGCCACTGCAGCCTCGACCTGCTAGGCTCCGGTGATCCTTCTGCCTCAGCCTTCCAAGTAGCTGAAACTACAGGCGCGCACTCCCACACCTGACTAATTTTTGATTTATTGTAGAGATGAGGTCTCGCCAAGTTGCCCAGGCGGGTCTCGAACCCGCGGGCTCAGGCAATCCACTCACCTCAGCCTCCCAAGGCACGGGATTACAGGCTGAGCCACCGAGCCTGGCTCCTTTTCTTTTCCTTCATGTCCCTGCCTTGGCTTGTAGATGCCTCACTCCAGTCTCTGCCACCTGTTTTCTCTTCTCACAAAGACACAATTCATTGGACTGAGGGCTTACCCTGACCTAGTATGGCCTCATTTTAACTTACCTAGTTACCTCTGCAAATTTTCTCTATTTTTTTTTTTTTTGAGTTGGAGTCTCACTCTGTCACCCAGACTGGAGTGCAGTGGCATGCTCCTGGTCACCGCAGCCTTGACCTGCTGGGCCCCAGCAATCCTTCCAGCTCAGCCTTCCAAGTAGCTGGAACTATAGGCGTGCGCTACTACACCAGGCTAATTTTTTATTTATTGTAGAGACGAGGTCTCACCAAGTTGCCCAGGTGGGTCTCGAACCTGCGGGCTCAGGCAATCCACTCGCCTGGTCTCCCAAAGTGCTTGGATTACAGGCTGAGCCACCAAGGCCGGCCAAATTCTCTATTTTCAAATGAAGTCACATTCTGAGGTTTCAGAAGGACATAAATTTGGGGGAAACATTATTCAATCCAGAAGAGGCTCCTATTCGCAAACCTACTTTCTCTGAACGACTACATACACACACACACACACACACACACACACACACACACACACACACACACAGCCCATGAAAAGATCCATATGGATACAAATACACATCCCCATACAGAGGGTGCCGAAAAAAATGCATACACATTTTAAGAAAGGAAAAAGCTGTATTAAAATTGTAACACTCAATATATACCAATAACAAAAGGTGACTACAAGTCATGTTTGACTTCTTACAAGAGGTGCTCACAGTGGTTACCATTAGCGTTCAGACACTTCTGATGACGATGAACTAAAGGTAATACATGGATAACGCATCTTAAAATGCGTTTCTTGACATCCCTGGTATATTGTTATATTGAAATGACCCACATCGATATTGCTTTGTCTAGCTCTGTTACTCATAGGCCACCTTCTAAACAGAAATGGGAATCTGGGATTGCAGCAGGGAACCGAAATGGGGTTTCTGGAGGTCCAGACGACTCAGGGCTCTTTGGCAGAGGGATATGTGCCATCTTTCCAGACAGGGAGTGTTGGTCACCTGCAGTCCTGCCCACACTGGGTCTGTGTCCCCTCCAAACCAGCAGTGAGTTCAGTCCCTGCCAGCCCAGGTGACTTTGGGGTGTGACGCCCAGAGCCCCTGCAAGTTGAAGGTGTGACCAGCTCATGCATGTTGGCACACAAAAAGCTGCCCACGTGCCATCCCTGGCAAGAGGGGAGGCTACTTCCCGGCCTCCCTCATGGACTGCCTCTCCATTCCTCCCTCCCTTCCCCTTCCAGCACCCTCCATGCTCAACAAGGCGACCATCTGTTTGTCACCTAAAACAGTCTGAGCAGCAGTCCCCTGGGTGAAATCTAGCCTGCACTTTGCTTACTGTGTGCGTGACCCTGGGGATGTCCCTTCCTTGTTTCGGGCTTTGGTTCCCCTGTGGGTGGAGAGAAAGAGACATGTCATGAATGGGTCTGAGGGTTAACTGAGGCAACATCCATTAAACCTGCGTGCAGGGCCCGATATCTGTTAGCGCTTATTGCCATCGTGTAGAGGAGTTTGTAAAACCGTCAAGGTCTCTCTGCAGAGTAGGTGATGCCGAACTTGAACTCCTGGGGAGAAAGTCAGCCTGGTAATACTCTCTGTGGCTGCGCCGTCAAGGCTGATAGACTGCCTCCAATGCCAAGCCCTAGGATGAGGCCAAATCTCAGACAGCAGGACCCTCAGGCAAGTGCAGGGACATGCACCCAGCAGCCTGGGCTTTGACAGGACTCCCAAGAGGGCTGGAGGTGCTGGTGGCAGAGCTGTGCCCACCCTGGTAACAGAACACTCCATGCGGGTCAGCTTGGGGACTGGAAACCAAACAGACTTCCTGGCTATCTCAGAGGAATCTTTTTTTTTTAATGTCTCATTGTCAGTTCTTGAGTACATGCAATGTGAGCAAACCTTCTGGGTGGCAAAGTGAGCAAGGCATAGGGCCTAGTCACAGGACACTGCTGGACACCATGCTGCTCTCTGACCAGCTACACAACCCTCCATAAGCCAATCAGCCAGCCCCTAAACACTGGGGGTTCCTCCCTGTTGCTGCTGAAAAGTTGCTATCACGGTCATTCAAAATAATAATTGTCAGGGTCTGGACGGACCAGGTGAGGGTGGAGAGGCGCAGGGCAGGGAGGCGCGCAGCACTGCCAGGGCTGGCAAGTCAGAGGTGCACGCCGGCAACCCAGAGATCCGAGTAGATGCAAAGAATTGCGACACACAAAGGTGAGAGAAGAAAAGATTTATTTAAGAAAAGTTCACCCCCCACAGACAGGGAGTGGGCCTACACTCTAGGTGAGTGTGGCCTCGTAGCCCCCCAGAGTCCTGGCTGAAATCCTTTTCTTGGAGATGTTACACATGACTGCCGTGACTGCTGTGACTTCCTTATTGACCACCTGTGGATGTCTTGGAGAACCTGTGACACAGAGACCCATTAATGTTCACCCACATTGTCACAGTCCCTAGAGAAGGGTGAGACAAGAATTCTAATTCTCCTGCACCTTCCCAAATAACATTCCTTAGAGCTAGTGAAGGGTGCACCTCCCATTATCTCCTAGGCATTCCCAGTGGGTAGCTTTGAGGGATCCTTTGCTTCCCTGTAGACAGTGCCCAATTTCCTAGAAGATCGAATCCCCACCTGCTCCCCCTCTGAGCGGTCATAACTTTTGTAATTACAAGTTTCATGACTTTTACAGTCCTTGGCCAATGCATGATGTCTTAGGCCTTGTAAATTCCCTTTAATCTAGGCAAGCTTGATTGCCACTATGAGATACCTCAGATACCTGGAAGTCTGTTTCTGAAAAGACAAAGTCAGTAAAGTTAATTATACCCAAAGTGTGCATTTCTTTAAAAGCATAGCTACTACTTTCTCATCATTGTGTCAGGGTTTAAGAACAAGATGAAAAATGGCTTCCCACTCTCGGTCTGTCCTTGCAATAATGTCCTGCCTACAAAACAACTGGACTTGAAATCAACATTGGATGGCCAGGTGTGGTGGCACACACCTAGAGTCCCAGCACTTTGGGAGGCAAAGGTGGGAGGATCGCTTGAGGGCAAGAGTTCGAGGACCAGCATGAGCAGCATAGCAAGACCTCATCTTTACAACAAATAAAAACAAAAGAAATTGGCTCTGTGCCACAATTGTTATGCCATTTAGTCTGCTTGTGACCTGGAACGTGTGTATTTCAGAGCATTTTTCTCCTCAGTTAACTCGTGACAACAAGGTGATCAGCATCCGTGTGAGTGTGGCAGGGTGGTAAGGTTTCAGGTCTGCAGAAAACAAGTCACCGCAGCCAGGCAGCCCTCGGGTTAGCACCAGCCTTTGCCTACATTCACAGCGTGTTTACAGTGAAACGAACTTGTACAGCCCACCTCTGTGTTTGCCATGTTCCCACCAGAAAGAAATAGCCTGTGAAATGTGTTTGCTGAAGCTACATTTGTGTATTAATCCTTTTTGTGCCACTGTAAGGGAACCCCTGAAGCTGGGCAATGCATCAAGAAAAGAGGTTTATTTGGGCTCATGGTTCTGCAGACTGCCCAGAGAACACAGTGCTGGCGTCTGCTTCTGCTGGGGCCTCAGGAAGGTTCCCACTGTGGCAGAAGGTGAAGAGGGAGAGTGACACAGAGACCTGGTAATGTCTGTCCATATTGCCACAGCCCCTAGAGAAGGGCATACCCAGGGTTCAAGGCCTCCTGCACATTCCTGAGCAAGACAGTGAGAGTTCCCTAACTTCCATGCACTCCCAGTAAGTAGCTTCAGGGGATTCTTCTCTTTCCTGTAGGCTACGCCCAATCAAGTTAAAGATGCAAATCCCCATGTACTCCCTTTTTCTGAGTGGTCATAAGTTTGAATAATATTAGTATCCATGTCATCGTAAGTCTTGCAATTTGTGTAACATTTATATCCATGTAATCATAAGTTTTGTGATTTGTATAACTTTTACATAATGTGTAATGTGTTAGGCCTTGAAAACTCCCTTTACCCTTCTTGGCAAGCTTGATTGCCGCTTCTGCCGGGCCCTACTGATAAAGGCTATGACATACCTCTGATACCTGGCACCAGGAAGTCTGGTTCGAAAAATGCCACTATCGACGAATGCGGCTGAAACTCAAGTTCTATACAATGCTTTGCTGGCCACGTGGCTAATGTATAGGTACTTACCACTCTGGACTTATAAAAGCGAACTGTAAAGTCTGAGGGAGAGCAGAACCATTTTAGAAAGACCTTAAGTCTGGCTCAGCTCCCTGGATTCAAACTCAGAAACAAACTTCTTCCAGTTCCCTGCCCCTTGAGTTGTCAGTATCAAAGGTAAGCAGCCGTGTGTTATTTGGACCACAACAGAAGCAGGTGTGTCACACGGTGAGCGAGAGCGAGAGAGAGGAGGAGGCACCAGGCTCTTCTTATCAGCTGTCGTGTGGAACTCAGGGAACCTGAACTCAGCTGTCACCAAGAAGGTGTCAAGCCACTCACAGAGGATCTGTCCCCATGACCCCAACACCTCCCACAAGATCCCACTTCCAACATGGGGGGGTCACACTTCAACATGAGACTTGGAGGGGATGGGGGGACAGTGAAAGGACGTTAAGACGGTGGAGTGGTAGGAGGGGAAGGTGTGGGGGCCAGGGGATGGGGCGGGTGCGGGGGTGGGGGTAACTGGGAGGCAGAGGAGAGCAAGGTGGGATGGGCTTGGGATAGCAAAGAGGGGGCAGGCATGACCAAGCTGCAGTGGGAGGAGAGAAATGAATGAATGCATGCATGAATGAATGAATGAATGATATTTGGAGGGGACACTCATTCCAACGATACCTATGTTATGATCCGAGTAATACTCGGCTGCTCCCCTTGACACCAATAAATCAAAGGGGCAGGGAACTGGTAGAAAGAAGTTTATTTCTGAGTTTGAAGCACTCCTTATTAGGGAAGCACTCCTTTTATTAGCTCTCAGGAATATTGTTCCGGAGCGCTTGTGCCCTGGGCATGCCCTTCTCTAGGGGCTGTGACAATATGGACAGACATTAAAGGGTCTCTGTATCATCA
Organism: Cephalopachus bancanus; assembly: GCA_027257055.1. Classification (NCBI taxonomy): domain Eukaryota; kingdom Metazoa; phylum Chordata; class Mammalia; order Primates; family Tarsiidae; genus Cephalopachus; species Cephalopachus bancanus. The sequence goes on along the minus strand of JAPVLO010000011.1, from coordinate 7,341,569 downwards.
ACGTGTATAAATGCCCACGTCTATGTCTATCACAGGAAACCTGTGCTCACCTGATCCGACCCCTCCATGGGCCAAGAGGAAGCTCAAGTCTTCCTCTGCCAGAGCGTTCTGTGGCGCTGCAGGGACACACAAAGGCTCCCACACTTCCAGCCCACCCACGGCTCCTGCAGGTGGCTGCCGGTGCCCTCCTTCCCTGGCAGTGCTGCCCAGCTCAGCCTGTCCCGCCCGCAGCCAATCTGCAGTCCTGAAGTTTTCCATGGCGTGCATGTGTCAGGGCCACCTGAGAGGGTTCCTGCTTTCTGGGCCGTGTGACTCTCACAGCCGCCCAGGAGATTTCTTCCTTATCACCAAGTCAGAAGGCCCAGCATCATTCTTCTTCTTTTTATGTCATCCCCCCCCAAAAAAAAACCAGAAAAGGATCTCTGGGGACAAGGAGACAGAATACTCCTTCTGTCGCTGCACGGACACACGTTTATTTTTGTGTTTTCACCTGTCCTTGTGAGGCAGGGTAGCTAGCACAGGTTAGCCGTAGATAGATAAATGTCCCACAGGTAGGTTTTAGGAGGCAGATATTTTTTAAAATTACATTTTACTGCTGTAGCCCACCCCACCCCCTAGACAAATCAAAAGAAAGCTCCCTCAGATGCAAGACTAGGACAGCCCAACCTTTCAATTCATGGTTTAGCATAATAATCACTATGAAACTTTCAGATTCCCTGGCTAAGGCAGAAGGACAAAGACCACCTATGGAAATGATAATAAGAACACCTTTTAGCTAAGGAATTTGTGGATTAGAAATGTCTGGCTGGTCTCCTGCAGGAGACCATTTGGTCAGGAAAGACCCCTGCCCTTGTCTCCTCCCATCAGAAGCCCAGAGATGTCAATCTCTCCGGAGACTGGTTACCTGGACTCCACTCACTAGCACATCAATAACTACATAGCTATGTCTAGTTTGGAGCCGAAAGCAAACGCGCAGTTTTCCTTCTTTGAAAAACTTGCCAGCTGGGCTCAGTGGCTCAGCCTGTAATCCCAGCACTTTGGGAGTCCGAGGCAAGTGGATTGCCTGAGCCACGGGTTCCAGACCCGCCCGGGCAACTTAGCGAGACCTCATCTCTACAATAAGTAAAAAATTAGCCGGGCATGGTAGCGTGCGCCTGTAGTTCTGGCTACTTGGAAGACAGAGGTGGAGGGATCGCCAGAGCCCAGCAGATAGAGGCTGTGGTGGCCGGGAGTGTGCCATTGCATTCCAGTCTGGGCAACAGAGTGAGACTCTAACTCAAAAAAAAAAAAAGAAAAACTTGCCCATGGTAGGTCTTTCTGCCATAACTCTGCTTTCTCACTAGTAAACTTTGTTTGAAAATTTTGCTGGTTACCCTAAAATTCATTTTAGAAATGTGCCAAAGAATCCATGGGTTTTGTGACACACCCCACCAGCTTCACTTAGGTCCTGCGGGCACAGACATTCATGGTGGGCAGCGTGCTGAGTTCTGGGGGGTTCTGGGAGGATGGACTTGATAGCACCCAAACAGGAAGGACATGGTCCGGCCCAGTGAGGAGGCCCCAAGCTCAGCAAAGCCAGGAAGCCTGGTGGACTGACCTGCCGAGGGGACGGATGATATGGTGGGTTGGATGGGGACCCCTGAGACAGACGCCACTTGGAGCCTGTGATTGTGGTCTTGTTTAGGGAAAGGGTCTCTGCAGATGGAATCCAGTCAAAATCTTAAAATGAGGTCATCCAGCGGCTTACCCAGGTAGGCCCTAAATCCAATGACAAGCGTCCCTATGAGAGATACAGAAGAGAAGCCATATGAGGACAAAGCAGAGACAGGAGTGATGCGGCCACAGACCAGCGATGCCAGGGGGCAGGAGTGTCCATTGATATTCTAACAGATCGCCACATACACAGCACTCACATCAACACACACATCAACACGAACTCACACAGCATGCACACCAGCATCAGCACACACTTGGACGACACACATCAACATATGGCACACACATCACAATACACCCAACAGCATGCGTTGTCATCCCCCAGCTCCAGTGCTCAGCAGTCCTAGAACCTGATGTCTGGGCCATACCCCTCCCAGAGGCTCCAGAAGAAAGCCCTTCCTTGCCTTTCCAGGCTCTAGAGCATCTGCAGCCTCAGCTCATGGCCTTCCTCCTCCTCAACCTCGGAGGATCGCATCTTCACCCATCCCTATCCCCTCTCCCCCGGAAGGCCCTCCCATTTCAGCTCACCACAGGGATCAGCCAGGGTGCCTCCCACCCAGGGCCCCTTGCAGACCACAGCCCAGGCCTTGCCCAGACCACCACTGGAGGCTCCATGGGGAGAATCTGTCTCCCATCTCATCATGTGGCCATCACCAGGCCTTGGGTCAACGGGTCTGTGACCAGGGATGCCCATCTCCTGTCACGCAGGCCTCCGTGGGCAGCTACCAACATGGTGGCCGATGGCCTTCGTGAACATGGTGGCCCCGCCCACCTAGGCCAGCTGCCCATGGACAAGAGCAACCTCTCTCTCAGCTTTATCTAGGTCTCTCTGTTGCAGAGGCTTCACCTTTACCTGAATACAAGAACAATTTGACTTTTCATGTCGAAGTAACATAAGTATGTGCATTTCTGTTTTTATGCTAAAAATCCATGAAACTTAGAGTCTGGATGCAACCATCTAATGCCAACGCATATTATGCCATGAGGTTCTTCTGTACTCAGGCTGCCCTGGGCTAAAGCGATATCACATTAGGTCCTAGAAGCAAAAAGGAACTGAATTTGAGTCATGTTAGAGCCAAGTAAGAGGAAGCACATGGCTGTGCTCTGTGAGGGCTCATACTTGCCATCCAGCCATCCAGCCATCAAATGGATATACCATGATTTATCTACACAGTTAATAGACAAATTGTTGCCTTTGTTTTCCTTTATAAATAATGTTTTTTGGGTTTTTTTTGAGTTGGAGTCTCACTCTGTCGCCCAGACTGGAGTGCAGTGGCCGCTCCCAGCCACTGCAGCCTCGACCTGCTGGGCTCCGGCGATTCTTCCGCCTCAGCCTTCCAAGTAGCCAGAATTACAGGAGCATGCTACCACTCCCGGCTGATTTTTTGATTTATTGTAGAGATGAGGTCTCGCTGCCCAGGCGGTTCTCAAACCCGCGGGCTCAGGCAATCCACTCACCTCAGCCTCCCAAAGGCACAGGATTACAGGCTGAGCCACCGAGCCCGGCTATAAACAATGTTACAATGAACATCTACCTATTCTCCTGCTAGGCTGTCATATTCTTATTTGTGAAAGAGATCTTTGATTAGTAGCTATTAAGATTCTTATGATATGTATAATAAGTATCTTTCTCAGTGTGTGGTGTAGTCAACACAGAGCTGGGTCTTTCCAGAAAGAGCTTGACTTCGCCAAAGGCTGTGCTGAGGCCCCAGCAATGGAGTAACCATGAGCATGAAGAAAGTTCACTGGCGCCGGTCCAGGGGCATCAGCAAGACCCTGCGAAGGCAGCCAGGGGACCTAAAGTCCCTCCCAGGGGCTCCTGTGGGCTCCAACGGGAGGACGGGCATGCTGAGGCCAGACTGAACACAGGTCTTTTTTTTTGGAGCTGAAGCACACAGGGTGGTTTGGGAGGATCCTTTTACATCCATCCATCATTTCCATTCAGTGTCTCAGCTACAAAACTCTGAGCCAGCTGACAAGAATGATGTGACAGGGTGTGGATGTGGAACTGGGTGACACCAGGAACTTCCCAATGCATGCTTGGAAGGAGAGAGCAATCCTGCCAGGATCCAACATGACTGTGACCTGTAATTTCTGCCTGGTTGTAGAATCGCTTGGTGCTTTCTCTTGGGCACTGATGGATCCATGAGAGATTCTTCTAACACACTGACTTACTTGTGCTATATAATTGAGGCCAAATGCATAAATAAATAGATTTTGCCCATGCATTTGTGTAATGACTGACATACACCCATTATGTCTCAGGCACGGTGATAAGCAAACACCATGAGGATGGCCAGGCTCTTATGGGAATTACAGTCTTGAAGGCAACACATTTCCTGAATAACTCTCAGCACCTTTTGATACTTGCTGAATGGCAAATACACATGTCTGAGGTCTCAGAGAAGGTGAGTTAATGGAAATACCTAGAAAATGAGCACAGGTGGGCCAGGTAAGCAGGGGAGGTATGTGTGAAGGTCAGGTAGGGGGCCGAAGTATATGTGGAGGCCCATGTGTGCATATGGTGGATTGGGAGGACGAAAGACTAATGTGGCTGGAGTGGAAAAAAAAATAAAAGCAAGAAAATGGGGCATTGAAGAGGCAGTCATGGCTTTGACACCTAGGCAGAGGGACAGAAAGGAGGCAAAGATGATAAGAACAGATGGAAAGGGCTGCCCCCTCTGAGGCAAACACAAGGAGAAATTAGATGCCAAGATGTCTGTCCAGCTGTATGGACACTGAGTTTGAGGCTCCAGGAAGTCGGGTTACGGACGGGAGGTTACGGAGCTGAGGTGGAAGGATCGCCTGAGCCCAGCAGGTCAAGACTACGGTGGCTGTGAGTGTGTCACTGCATTCCAGCCTGGGCAGCAGAGTGAGACTCCAAAAAAAAAAAAATGCAAGAGAAGAGATGACTCTGTCACAGGCCACGGCCAGAGTGTGCTAGAATTTAGTTGTCCAAATGTGGGCAGAGGAGACAGAACCCTGTAGAACCTCTCCTGCAGATAGATCTTGGGTCACAAACACCCTTCATTAGTGTGTAATGAACAAACATGTGTTGTAACTACATAATATATCTTGGCAATCTATTTGTATCGAGGCATACAGGTTTCTTCATTCATTCATCTTAGCTTATCTATCAAATGAACACCATAAATTACCTACATCATTGTTAATTACCTACATCAAATTATTGCTTTTTTTTTCCTTTTATAAAAATGTTACAATGAACATCTACCTATTTTCCTGCTGGGTGGTCTTGCTCTTATTTGGGAAAGAGTTCTTTGATTAGGAGTTACTAAGATTCTCATGATATGTATAGTATCATTCTGGGTTTTTTTGTCTTTGGAATTGATGGAGTTTTTTTTTAGCCTTATGTTAGTTTTTTTGTTTTTTAACATTTATGAGGGAGGACCCAAGAAAATCCAAAATTATTTTTTGGAGGTCAAGCGCCCTGAAGTCCAAGCTTCCCCCACTAGGTGAGTGTTCTAGGAACCCATCAGCATCAGTGTACCAGCTAGCGTTGTTGTGAGAGATTGCATTTGGCTTCAGTTAAGTTTTGTTTTTGTTTTTGTTTTTTTTTTTTTGAGATTCTCTCAGTGTGGTTGCCCATTTCATGAGGGTGATTTATGAGCGCACCTGCCCACACTACACTGAGTGTTCAGCAGTTTTTGACCAAAAATGGCACAAATCCCACGCCCCAAACTCCCTATTCACTCGCTCTTGCCCCGAACAACTCTGTTTTGTTGCCCCGGATGAAAAACGTTCTCAAAGGGAAATGTTTTGCTGATGTGGAAGAGGTGAAACAAAAACAGCAGGAGCACTAAACAGCATCAAGACTGATGAGTTCAGACACTTCGGAGCAGTGGAAAAAACATCTAAATGGGTATACTGCATCAGAGTACTTTGACAGTGACTGAAGCTTAAACATGTAAGAATAAATACATAATTTTTTATAAATTCCAGGGTTGTTTAAATCCCCTCTCATATATAGTCAAGGTGTCAACATTTCCCTCTGTAACTTCTCAGGCTTGTGGCACATTTTCAAAGTTAAAAAGCGGCACATCTGCACCTACTATCACTTGCGTCTTACAGATCTGATGGCTGTGCATTCTGCGGGTCCCCGTTGGAGCAACTGTACTTGTCACTCGTTCAGATGGGTCACTTCCAAGCAGCTGAGCAACAGGAAACAGAGAAGACTTACCTGGCTGTACAAGGAAGCATGTGACCTTGTTCGCAGCCACAGCTGTATTGTCACTGGCTGTAGAAGTATCTTAACAAGGCATTCATCAGTCTTGTTCTATAAGATTCAATAATGTAAATAAAAGCACATAGAAAAGCAATATACTACCCAGGGACTCTCCCGATACTCCTTGTTATGGTCCAAGTAATGTTCAGCTGCTCACCCTTGATACCAATAAATCAAGGGGCAGGAGACTGGTAGAAGAAGCTTATTTCTGAGTTCAAATCCAGAGAGTTGAGCCGGACTCAAGGTCTTTCTAAAATGGTTCTGCTCACCCTCCAGGATTTTACAGTTCACTTTTGTAAGTCCAGAGTGGTTAGTACTTATACATTAGTCATGGGACCAGCAGAGCATTGTCTAGAACTTGAGTTTCAGCTGTGTTCATCGATAATGACATTTTTCGGTCCAGACTTCCTGGTACCAGGCACCAGAGGTATCTCATAGCTTTTATCAGTAGGGCCTGGCAGAAGCATTCAAGGTTGCCATAGAGTAAAGGGAGTTTACAAGGCCTAAGACATCATGCATTACGCAAAAGTTATACAAATCACAAAACTTATGATTACATGGACACAAAAGTTATGCAAATTGCAAGACTTATGATGACTTGATAACTATATTATTCATACTTATGACCACTCAGAAAAAGGGAGTAAATGGGGATTTGCATCTTTAACTTGACTGAGTATAGACTACAGGGAAGTCAAGGATCCCCTGAAACTACTTACAGGGGGTGCATAGGAGAGGAGGGGAAGTGCACCTTTTATTGGCTCTCAGGAATATTGTTCAGGAACGTACAGGAGCACTAGAGCCTTGCCATGCCCTTCTCTAGGGGCTGTGGCATTATGGACAAACATTAGAGGGTCGCTGTATCATCCCCACAGATGAACACACCTTTGTAACTCACACCTGGTCATTTCAGGACATGGGAGTAACAGAAAATGAAGCGTGGTATCACAATTCTAAACAAGTGGAAAGCTGGTAGTTCAGCTTCTAGTACTTTATCCTAAATGATCATTGAACAAGTGAAGGAAAGCGTTTGAACAACTATGTTTAGTAACACTGTGACCTATGCAGATACCCCACAGGGACTGAGGAACCAAGCCACAGGGGCAGGAGAACCGTCGGGGCCTTGTGACTCGGTGGGCACAAACCCAGCTCCCCTACTCATCAGCGGGGTGGCCTGGGCAGGTGCCTGGGCCCCTCCTCTGTAACCCTTGCTGGTTTACTGTGGAAATTGAGGCAACGTATGGAAAATGCTTAAACTGTGTCTGCCACATAAAATAACAGCATCATGTCTACTATTCACACATTAACAGAACACAAAGCAGTAAACATTATTACGTGGGAGGAAGTTTCTTGACATGCCCAGATTTCATGGTATACTATTGAAATAAAAAAGGTTATCAGTTCATGTGTATAGTAATAATTCTACATCTAGCTTTTCATTGTGTGTGTGTGTGCACATGTGGTATTTGTATGTATAGGAAAATATTTAGATAAAAATAATATTAACAATTTGGGCCAGCACAGTGGCTCACGCCTGTAATCTCAGCACTTTGGGAGGCCGAGGTGGAAGCATCACTTGTGCCTAGAAGCATGAGACCAGCCTGGACAATATAGTGAGACTTCGTCTCCACAAAAAGATTTTAAAAACTAGATGGGTGTTGCAGCACACACCTGGAGAGCCAGTTGCTCAGGAGGCTGAGACAGAAGGATCTCCTGAGCCCAGGAGGTCAAGGGTGAGGTGAGTGGTGATCATGCCAGTGCACTCCAGCCTGGAAAAGAGATTCCAACTCAAAAAGAAAAAGAATGGGTGAGCAATATGGCTATTTTTGTAGCTTCATTTTCTGAGCTTTCTGTAATGAACACATCTGAGTGTAAACCCAAGTGGTAACAGATGTCCTACTGCTGCATAAAAGCAGGGCTTCGTTTTTGCTTTTCCATTTTCTCACCTGCAGAGGCAGCACAGATAAGCTGAGATCGTGATTTAAAACTTCCTGTGTGTGAATCAGTGTCGGCCCCTTGGTACAGTGGCGTCATTGTGCATCAAAAATCACTAGGCCCAAGGCGGGTTGTCTGCTCTGTGTATGGAGGACGCGGGGATGAGGGGGTGAGTTCAGAAGCCATGGAGAAACTGGTAACTGATTAGATGGCAATGAGTAGGGAAAGAGAAGTCAATCAATATGGTTGGTATTGCACCAGGATGACTCTAATAATTCTTCTTTCAACCAAAATTATTTTCTCCTTTGAGAGCAAAGGGCCAAGGGAAGAGTGAGAACTGGTGTGGTCCATAGGAGTTAGAACTGTGTTCTTGGACCCTCAGGTGGGGAGGTCAGAGGAGCAGAGGGCCCATAGTACCCATGTCATGACTCACCATGAGTGGGCCAGAGGCAGACTGGGGACCCTTCCATGCCTGTCCCTAAATAGCACGACATCAGATCTGAGCTCAGCAGATTCCTCAGCAACTCAGAGGACTTGAAAGTGACTGATACTTGCAACAGATAATAATAGAGTGTAAAATGAAATGGCAACCAAGCCATGAACTTGGGGATAATGTGATCTGTCACAGCACCATGAAGCTTCAACACCTATTCACTGTTTGGGGACCCACCATGGTAGTGTCATCAAGTGCACTTAGAAGAGTTACGAGTTCCAAGGCAATGCATTCAGATACCCAAACTGTTACTGAAAAGGAAACTAGCAAATGTTACAAAGTGATGTGCTACAGCTACACAGGCCGCCACTGGGCCTAGGCCAGCTGACCCGCCATGCTGCAGGGCTTTGATTCCATGGCTGCCAGGGAAGCTTCTCCACTGACGGACAGGCACCTCATCTTCTCAAGGTTCAGACATTGGGATTAAAATGGTCCCGGCTCCCTGGGTGACCCAGTCTCAGGACACGCAGAACTGACCCCAACTGCTGGTGTATCCTTCATGTGTCAGAAATCACAGGATGGCCTGGATCCGCCAGGCAGCAGCAAGGAGGGCGACAGAAACTTCCAGCCCTGCTACAAACAAGCTGTGTGACTGTGGCGAGTTGTTTACCACTGGTGCCCCACAGGTCCAGCTTCTGGACCTGTGATACAAAGAAAGCAGGTCCCACAGCACCCAGGGCTGCTGAGGATTGTGTAGGCTGATGCAGTGAACAGTGTGTGGGAGCTCAGGGAGCCACACCCATGGGCCTTCGTGCAGCAGCCGACAGTCAGAAAACAGCCAGAAAGCCAATGCAGAGCAGAGACTGCTGGAACCTCCTCACTGGGCCTCTTCGAACCCAGCAGAAACTGGCGCCCTGGTTGGAAAGCTCTTTCTGGGATAGTTTTGGAGAGAACAGAACTGCTGACAATGAGGTTACAACTTCCTAAGGGCCCTGGCCCCTCCTGGTAAGACTCTCTTGGGGAATGTTTTGGACTGAACAGTGACACCTCCCATACACAAATTCCTTTGTTGAAGTCCTAAGCCACAGCACTTCAGAATGTGACTGTTATTTGCAGATAGGGTCTTTAAAAGGTGACTAAGTAAAAACAGGGTCCTTAAGGCGGGCCTGACACAATCTAACTGGTGCCCTTATAAGGAGATCAGGACATACAGAGGAGTCGCCAGGAATATTCATGCATGGCCATCTGCAAGCCAAGGAAGGAGGCCTTGGGAGACACCAACTCTGTCGGCGCCCTCATCGTGGGCTTGGAGCCTCCAAAACTGGGAAAGTGAGTTCTAGAAACCAGCCGGCCTGTGACGTTTGTTACGGCAGCCCTTGCCAGATCTTGGTGGGCTCAGGATTCCTCAGGCCTCATCCTAAAGCCTGTGGCACGGGAGGTCTATTTGGGGCCCTGCCTTGCTGACAAGCCAGCCCAGTCATTCTGCTGCAGCGGGTCCCACGGACCAACCTTGACACACATCGCACCAGGGCCACAACTCCAAGCATGGCCCTGATCATGGCACCAGCTTCGTCTGGAGCCCAGGGGGTACACAGCTCTCAGGCCTACCCAGCTGCTGAGTCAAAGCCTGTACTTCCACCAGCTCTGGGTACCCGGCAGCACACTGAAGGCTGCACCACATGCCCCACGGAGCGTGCTTCAGCGGAGGCAATACCTTACGCTCTTTAGTGCTGGTCATGGCCTCTACAGAAGAGGTGATAAGAAAAACTGGGATTCTGCATTTTGCTTTAGCTTTTCCTGCCTAAACAACTAGAGAATAAATTTTCTTGGGAATATTACTCACCTCCCAGGGAAGTCATCATTGACTGTCTATAAGGCACACTGTACTGTGCTGTAAAAATGTTCACAAAAATAATTCCATGGAATGAGCCATAGCAATAAAGAGTGCATGACCTGCATGGGTCTCACCATGTCCGGGTACACATCGTATACTGCACACAGTCCCTAAGCACTATTCTTGAAAATGTGAGATATGAAACTGACTTAAGAACATCCCACATTAAACCAATGTTTTTATTTTTTATTTTTCCTATTTTTTAGCTTTCTGGTGCCATACTAAATGAAACAGAAAGAATATATAAAAAAGAAAAATTAGGCAGACTTTTTAAAAAAACATTTAAACTACCAGTCACATTTAGCATTTCCAAGGCTGTTTCCCTGTGCCCCATATGCCCACACAGAGAATGAAGGATCAACCCCAGTGAGGTGGCATCCACGGGCTGAAGGCAGCACGACAACAGACATGTGGCTGGGACAGCTAGGAAACAGATCACGCACCTCCAGAGCTGCCGTCCCAGGAGGCAGAAGGACAAGGACAGAGGGGCTGGGAAACAGGTCTGGCGCCCAGTCTCACATTGGCAGAAAGGTGGCATCAGCACTCTCAGTCCCAGTCTCAGGTGGCACCAGTAACGACAATTCATAAAGGACTCGGGGGGGTCATCACGCAGAGGGAGATGAGCGGTTAGGAAGGTGGGTGATCCTCCCCTCGGATGCTTCGGTACTTGGCCATGTCTTCTGGGAACACTTTAGAAAGCTCTTGAATCAATAGGCTTTTAAATTTCTACAAAGAAAAACATGGCTGTCAAAATCACTTCATTGATGATCCATCATCCAACTTAAAGACTACACATCCCTTCCTTCATGGAGTCCTCAAAGTCAGCCAAGCCCTCCTACCAAAAGGAGACCGGCCTCCCCTCCCACAGCAGACTACGCTGCCTGCTCACCCATCATAATGCAGCCCTTGGCAAAGCAGTCGCAACCACACAGAGGTCACAAGTACAACCACAGCAAAGGTCAAAATACAGCACAAAGGTCACAATCACAACTGAGGCCCACAAACACATGGCAAGGTGGCCACCAGCAAGTGTGTGCAACCGCGTTCAGGGCACACTGCAACCACCTAAAAGAGGAGCACATATTCAAATCCAACTTCTTCCTGCTGGCTAAAATTAAAAGAGCACCTTTCTGAAAGAACCAGCCACACAAGTGGAAGTGATTTTTGCAGCCAGCACACGTAACAGGAATCTTCAAGTAATATCTAATCAAGCGATTATTAACTAGAACCACATCAAACCAACCACGTGCAAACAGCTCAATAAACACCTCTCTCAGGCCGGGCTCAGTGGCTCAGCCTGTAATCCCAGCACTTTGGGAGGCCGAGGTGACTGGACTGCCTGAGACCATGGGTTCAGAACCCGCCTGGGCAACTTGGCGAGACCTCATCTCTACAACATATCAAAAATTAGCCAGGCGTGATAGTGCACGCCTGTAGTTCCGGCTACTTGGAAGGCTGAGGTGAAAGGATCACCAGAGCCCAGCAGGTCAAGGTTGTGGTGGCCGGGAGCGTGCCACTGCACTCCAGTATGGGTGACGGAGTGAGACTCCAACTCTAAAAAAAAAAAAAAAAAGGAAAAGAAAACCTCTCCCAGCACCTGGAAACATCTGTTCCAAATGCCATGGCTTCTTCATCCTACATCGCTGCTGGAGCGACTGGGTTCAGACAGAGAAATGTTTCTGCTGGACAATACAACTCATCTCTCCCGAGCAGAACAGAACAATCGAAACCATCACAAGCTGCTCTTGATAAAGAACTGATGCCTTGAATGTGATGCTGGGTTCAACCTCTCCCCAATTCCAAGTGAATGAAACAAAGGTGACATCATGCACTCCATCCAACAACCTCAGCACCCTCCTCGGGTGGGACTGGACAGGAATCCGGAAAGAGCCTGCTCCTCGTTCCTCCCATGCCAGCCAGAACGCCCTGAGCACTGAGAGGCCACCTTGTGCCTGCTCTGCCTGCACACATCAGAGGCTCGTGAGCACAAGGGAGTCAGCCAAGCACCAGGCATCAGGGATGGCACACTCAGGTCCCCTGTGGTCCTGAAGCTTACGCAGTAGGGACAGAACAAACAGAGAAAAGGAAATAAAAAGGTGAATGGTGACCACCACTCTCCAGGAAAGCTCTGGAAAAGCCTGGGGTGAAAGACCTCTCCTCTGAGGTGGAATCAGCAGAGACCAGGAAGATGGAGTCAGTTGTACAAGGAGAACATGAGAGTCCCAGGCAGAGAAGACAGCAGGGGAAAGCACACAAGGAAGGGGTTGGGTAGCATTCAAAAGCGCGGCCTGTCAGAAGGGGAAGGGGCGAGCACGGGAGGGCAGGAGGCGCGTGGGGACACAGCCACATGGTGCCATCGGAAACCAGCGGAATGAAACCCCAATAAAGAAACAAAGCACAATGTGAACCATATCCGTCAATTTAAGTAAGAAAAATTACCATGTTCAAGAAGCAAAGGTTCTCTAAATTTCATCAGACAAAGAAAAGGCAAATTAGGAGAACATAATGAGTGGACATGGCAAATAGGGTGTAGGGATCAGAAGGTGGAGCCAGTCACTGAGGAAAAACAGGAAGATCAGTATTCAAGAATCCTCTAAACCAAAGGGCCCAGATTGCAGGGGAAGCCTTCAACAGCAGGAATCAATACAGAAATATGCCAAATATTTCAAACACATCAATGCAATCAAAGTGCAAACCTGAGACAGTAAAGTCTTAAAGAATGAAAACAATCACAATTTGCTACCAACAACGACTAATCATGAAAATTGACCTCGATTTTCTTTTTCTTTTCTTATTTCTAAGTTGAGGTTTCTCTCTGTAGCCTAGGCCAGAGTGCAGTGGCATGATCACGGCTCACTGCAGCCTCAACCTCCTGGGCTCAGGAATCCTTCTGCCTCAGTCTCCCTAGTAGCTGGAACTACAGGTGCATGCCACCCCGCCCAGCTAAATTTTTGTGGAGATGGGGGTCTCGCTATGTTGCCCAGGCTGGTCTCAAACTCCTGAACTCATGATCCTCCCACCACGGCCTCCCAAAGTGCTAGGATAGCAGGCGTAAGCCACAACACTCAACTGCAATTTTCTTAAAAGCAAGATTATCAGTTTGTTTTTTATACCACATGGCTCACTGATAGCCAACTTACTTATTGCCTATTACACAATTCAGAAATATCAACTGGGTCATGATCTGAAATAGTAGATGTTCTACCAAGTGGGAAAAGAACAACAAAGTGGCTTCACCAAATTGCGCTGAACATGTCTCTCGCTCCGGTGTATGCTCTGACACCATCTTCTGTTTTTTTTTTTTTTGAGTTGGAGTCTCACCCCATCACCCAGGCTGGAGCACAGTGGCATGTACGCTCACAGCCACCCCAGCATCGACCTGCTGGGCTTCCGCGATCCTTCCACTTCAGCCTTTCAAGTAGCTGGAACTCCAGGCACGTACTACCACGCCCAGTAAATATTTTTATTTATTGTAGAAACGAGGTCTCACCATGCTGCCCAGGTTGGTCTTGAACTGGCAGGCTCAGGCAATCTTCTCTCCTCGGCCCCCTAAAGTGTTGGGATTACAGGCCCGGGCCATCACACCCGGCCCCATCTGCTGTTTAAGAGTCTCACCTTCATGGTGTCGATCTTGCCTTTAACTTGCTCGTTTTTGGCTAGAGCCCTCTCTAGGCACTCTTTGGTGTAGAGCTGAGGGTTTCGACCTTGATCTATATATCTGGAAAAAGGAAACATCTCAATCAACATTGTCACGATTGATCCCCAGTCTCAGTCTTCTGGGAGCCATGGGGAGGCAAAAAAAGCAAGCTATATTTAACCACACAAGACCCTGTTCAGACAAAACTGAATCCAGAACCAGAGGATTTAAGACTCCCTAATTTATACAAGTAGAGAGAACTTGATTTCATTCACTTTACCTCTGACAGTATGAGTAGCTTGTGTAATCAAGTAATGATCACTCATGAACCCAGGTAAGCTTCACAAGCCACCCCACTTACATCTGCTCAGTTTTTATATTTTTCAAAATGCTTTCATGCTATTACTCTGATCCTAACAATAACCTGTGATGTGAGGTAAGGCAGCTCTTGACAAAAGAGAAAACTAAAAGTGGTCCAGGGCTCAAGCTCGGGTGAGACAGGACGACCAAGCTGAGACACCGCCTCCACTCCAGGTCCAGTGTCATGGTGTAGGAAACGCTCTGTGGAGACCCTTGGGGGTGAAGGGGGAGGAGAGCCACAAGCAAGAGCCTGACTCTGGCTGCCCAGGATCACTTGACAACCCCGTCCACAGCTTGACGGGGGGTGGATATGCCTAAGTACACACGGATACCTGAGTAACTGGAACATAACATTGACCCTGTCCAATTATTTCTAAACACTATAAAACTGATTCGTGGAATTTTCAATACTTCCCCCAAAATATCCCATTATCCTGACGACTGCCCACATCAATATCCAAATTTTACCAACAGTAGGCCACCTGCCTATTTCTGTACCCTGAAGAAAACCATATCATTCAACTAAATTGAATTATTCATTATTAAAAAAAATAATAAACCACCAAGTCCAATATAGGTTTTTCTGCTGAGGCAAAAAAATAAAAGTAAAACAAAAACTTCAAATTAAAGATACTACTAAGATACTATTAATGATATAAAAACAGGCCTTAACAGATAGCAAAAAGTAAATACATCACAGGTTCTAGAAATTCTGTCCCCTCTGCCCACCCACCATGGCTGCGAGGCTTTCCTTGGCCCTAAAGCAATCTTTTCCTGTCAGTCTTCTTGTCATCTATCCCACTTCAGAAGACTGGAGAAGTCACATGGCATTTGTCAATAAATCCATTCCCTACATTCATAAGTAGGACAGCACTAAGGAGAACCCTCCACATTCCAGGACTTACAAGAGTCCAGAGCTGCACTACAGGCACAAGGCCTTCACTGACGCCGGAGGCCTCAAGATGCTGCATGAGCACAGGGAGGGTGACGTGACCTCGATGACGGGTGCAGAGCAGAGACAATGAAAACTGCAGCCTCTGTGACCTGTCTGCATGACAGCTGCTGAGCCGTAACTAGAACTTGTATCTTCATCCTTTTGAGATGGAAAACCTCATTTTTCCCCTTTACTGTTCAAGAAAATCTACTGATTGACATCTACAGTTTTGCTGCAAAAAGTACTAAACTGCTCTTGCTGTTCCAAGCTAGCGCCGGAAGGGCAAGGCCGCGTTGCAATGGTGGAGGAAGGATGGGTCTAAGCTTAGTGTGAGCTCTGATGCTTACCAGCTAGACAGTGTACTGCAGTGACTCTCCAGCTCTTTCCCGTGTGAAATCAGGGAGGTGACCAAATCAGTGTGACAAAACCTGGATGGAAATACCTGAAGTTTATTCCTGCAGGTGTCCTCCAGGTTATTACTGATAGGGACAAATGGATTTCCCATGGAAAATGGCAAGCAGACTTTCCAAACATGCTTGCACTAAGAGTTTTTGGTTTTTTTTAACCTCCTTCAATAGAGAACTATCACCTCCCAGAACCAGCACTCCACAGGCAGTCTGGGAACAGCAGACCTGATCGTTCTTGGGTTGTTTCTAGGAGTAACTGGGTTTTTGTTTTTTTAATTTATAAAACAGCAGGAAGGTTTTTAACCACAAGTAAAAAAGGAAGTTATGTAGTTGTTCTTTAACCTAGGCAGGTCTCTGAGAGCCTATGATGATTTTCACGTATTTAATAAGCTTTTATTTACAGGTAGCTTTTATTTCAACAATACAATATTGAGGAGACTTTTCTTTTTAATCCCATTAGAATGTAAGTTCCCTGAGGGCACGTATTTTTGTCTATTTTTTCCACTGTCATATCCCCCGCACCCAGGGTGCACCTACCACACAGCAAGCACTCAAATATCAGTGGTGGAAGAAGTCACTTCACCACAACTAAACACAATTTACACCCAAAATTAACATCAAGAGAGATACTTACTCAAAAACTTCTAAAGGCACGGTAATATCATGAAGCTGCTGTCTGCACTTATCAATATCCTGTAAGCCAGTAACGATAAAATTCCTGCGGGAAGGCAAGACAGAGGCATTTGGTTAATTCACCGGATGCCATAAGCCCTGCCCAGAGCCGCCAGGTCAAGTGGGGCTTCACACACATTCTCCCTCCCAGTTCTCCCTCCCACACCTGAATGGGTGACACCACCCACACCTCCTTGGTTAGCTACAGGACTCCCAGGACACTTTTAGCATGATAGAATACCCTGAAGCAGTTATTTCTCCTCTAAGTTAGACATCACCAGGGTAGGGTGGGGAGACAGACAACATCTCTGAGAATCTCATTAACGATATGAACCTTCTCTCAGAAACGGACCCGGCCATGCGGGTGCCTGTGTGTGCTGTTCGGTGAATTCCCAGGGCAGCGGCCGGTGCTCCAAGCAGGAGGGAGAGGACGCCTTCCCGCCTAGTGGGACTTCAGCTCCCCTCGGGAGGCTTCCACCACGACTGGGCCGGCCCAGACTCCCGCAGATGCCGCCCACAGCACGGGGTCTGGAGCCCCGGATTGCAATCATCTGCAGGACTGTGCGCCTAGAAGCAGCGAGCCCTTCTCTGGAGCACTATCCTTGTGTGTCCGCCTCTTCTCCACCCCGGGGACTCGCACCATGGCCAGCATGAGGCGGCGGCCAGGAAAGTTACCAATCGTTCCGCAGCCTTCGCCCCCAATTCCTCCAGACAGGCCCGGCAACAGGGGGCTTCGGGGACCACCTCCCAGCGGCCGGCCTCGGTGCGCCCACGGGAGGAGGGGGGCGCCTCCCCTGCGGGGTCACGGACTCAGGGGTCCCAGGGCTCCGGGAGCACCATGCTGGGAGGGGTCGCTCGAGAGCAGGGGGAGGCGGGATCGGGAAGCATGACCCCCCGAAACGGAAACCGGGTCGTCTGGCCACGACTGCATCTCCCGATGGGCCCCCAGAAGGGTCCCTGCGGAACTGACAGGAGGCGGTGAGGCCGCCGGCCCCGCGGCCCCGCCCCCAGCACCGCCGGGGAGGGCGGCCCGGTTCGGGGTGGACCACGGGCGGACGCGGCCGGCGGGAAGGCGCGAGCAGCGGCAGAGGCCCGGCCCCGGCTCCCTCCACCCTGGCCCCGAGCAACCGCGGCCCGGCGCGCCCGGGAGAGACGCCGGCAGCCTCGGGCCGCCACTCACAGCTTCTGGTTGAGCCCGGCCTGACTGCTGGGCTGGAAGTCACTAACGATGATGCCGAGTTGGCGAATGTTCTCCACGAACTTCTCCAGGTGCTCCTCCAGGTGGTCAAACTTCTCGGCCATCGTGCCGGCTCGACCCCCGCCCGCAGAGCCCGCAAGCAGCAGCGCCACAGGTGGAACCCTGCCCTCCCACTTCCTGCTTCCGCCCGGGCAGATGCCACTTCCGTTTCCTCGGGGGCGGTGGGTGACGGGCAGGCGGGGCGTGGCCTGCATGCTGGAGCGGGGTGGGGCGAGGTCTGAACGCTGGAGTGGGGCCGCAGGGGCGGGGCCTCGGGGCTGCGGGGCGGGGCTTACCGTGGCTATTGAATCTTGTCTAGTACTAACGGCTTGCAGTCTCATCAGAGATGTCCGAGTCGTGAGACGCAATGCAGCATCTTCCAACAACACCCACACGGATGAAAATCTCGAAGTGTTCATGAAGGACCAGTAAAGGCAGTCTCTCTACCTCTCAACTGGAATCCCTGGGGTCAGCGCTGACCTCCCTAATTTCCACTTGTAGGTAATTCGCCGCCATCTCCTCTAACTCTTGCTTCCAACCATCCTTCTCTGAAGAACAACAGATTGCTTCCAAACACATGAAAAACTTACAGAAATTTAACCATTCACTAGACCACAAAGAAAGTTTCAGCAAATTCCAATTACAGTAGAAATCTATGAATGTATTCATTTTCTACACACACCCGCATTTAAAAATTAAAACACACCTCTTTAATTCATGGGTTACATGCATCTGAGTTTGTATGGGCAAGACCCAATTTATGTCGCCGTTATCCCAATGTAATTATTAATATCTCTTTCTTCCACTCTCATCAGGCTTGTCCTAGTTTGGTTGATACACTATGTGGTCGTCCTAGTTCAAGGGAAAATTGTAAAGTATTTAGAATTAAATAACAGAAACTTCTTATCAAACTTCTGCTTTGCTTTTAAAGTGATACTTTGAGGGAAAATAGCAGGTAAATAAGAAGCTAGGGTTTCAACTCAACAAGTAGGAAAAAAAAGAATCAAGAGAGAAATCACATGCACCAAAAATATAGAGGAAGGTGATGAATACCATGCATCTACATAACCAAAACTATTTGTACCCCCTAAAGATATTGAAATGAAAGAAAGAGGAGAGAAAGAACGAGATGAAGGTGAAGACTGACACTGATGAAAATGGAAACTATTGCAATAGTTTATTTTCTAGTTGCATTAGAAGCTAGAAAGATAAAAAGTAAGGAAAAGCTGTCATTGAAAACATGAATCAGGCCAGGCTCGGTGGCTCAACCTATAATCCCACGCTTTGGAAGGCCAAGGTGAGTGAATTGCCTGAGCCCGCGGGTTCGAGACCCACCTGGGCAACTTGGCGAGATCTTATCTCTACAATAAATCAAAAATTAGCTGGGCGTGGTAGCACGTGCCTATAGTTCCAGCTACTTGGAAGGCTGAGGTGGAAGGATCGCGGGAGCCCAGCAGGTCGAGGCTGCGGTGGCCAGGAGCGTGCCACTTCACTCCAGTCTGGGTGACAGAGTGAGACTCTGACTCCAAAAAAAAAAAAAACGAAAGAAAACATAAACCAAATAGACTTTCTTCTGACAAGACTCATTAGGGAAGGAGAGAGAAAGCAAGGAGAAAATATACAATATTATAAATGAGTGAGAATATAATTTAGTAACAGTGAAACTTACATGTTCATGATTTTGAAAGCTAAGAGGTTGGAAACAATTTTCTAGCAAACTACCAAAATTAACTTAAGAAAAATTAAAAAAAAAAAAGAATAGATCCAAATTTTTCAATAAACTACCCAGTAGACAAAAATCTCTTTCAAGGAAACAAAAGACATAAGCAAGACTTGACAACTTTTACAATAGGTTTTTTTTTTAATCAATCATTAAAAAAACAAATAATTTCAAACTTACCCAGACACTCTCAGAGACTAGATAAATAAGAAATACATCCCAGCTCATTTTTAAAGGGTTGTGTAACTTTGATATAAAAATCAGAAAACAAGGACAGTGCAAGAAAAGAAAAAATAGGTCAGTCTTTTGAAAATAGATACAAAAATCCTAATTAAAATATTAGCAAATTGAATCAATTATCATATATCAGTTATCTATTACTGCATAGCAAGCCATGCTAAAACTTAGTGACTTGAAACCACCTCAGTTCTTTATTTTACTCACATATCTGCAATGTGGGCTGTGCGTGGCATTCACAGTTTCCTCTGCTCCCTGTCACCTCAGCCTGGCTGGCTTCACTAGAGGATGAGGACCTACTTTGTATGATGGTTCTTTAAGCTGGGTTGTAGGCTGGAGATCACAGTTTCCCTCCAAGTGAGTGTCTCTGCGGGATTTGGGGGCTTCCTCTCCCATGGTGGCTGGGTGCCAGGAGCATAGAGCTCAGGAGAAGCAGGAGGAAGGAGCACCTCTATGATCCTGCCTCAGAAGTCGCACCACAGTCAGGGCACATTTAGTTCCCAGGGAAGGGACATAGACCCACCCTCCCAATGGAAGAAGATGTCACGCTATTGGGTGAGCAGGTGAGAGGGAGATTTTGTTGAAGCCATTTTTGAAACTACACCTTGTCACCCATCACATTTTTAAAAAGTTATGATCTATTGGCTTTTCCCTAGAATTGCAAAAACAATAAAATATTATAAAAATCTATGACTATAACTAAGTCAATTAAGGGTTAAAGGAGATAAAACATCTCAGGTATATTTTTTAAATAGACATTTGATGAAATTCAACATGAATTATGAAAAAGGAAAGGAAGGGACAGAAAGAAAGAAGGAAAGAAAAGAAAGAAAAAGAAAGGAAGGAAGGAAGGAAGAGAAGGAAGAAAGAAAGAAAGAAAGAAAGAAAGAAAGAAAGAAAGAAAGAAAGAAAGAAAGAAACCTCTGAGAAAACTAAGGATTGAGAAGAATTTTCTAAACCTGATGAAAGCTTGCTAATAAAGGTATCAGTCTCAGTCATAAAACTTCAGGAACATGTTTGTTAAAGTCTTGGACACAGCCAGAATCTCCATTGTCCCCTCAGAGGACATGCTGGTCAGTGCAGAGACAGTTGATGCAAGGAGCACTCTGCTCTCATTCAGGTCCTCCCTGTGGCCTGCTTTTTGTGACATCAAACCTCTAACTGCCTCCTGAAGTGCCATTAACATTCCTGGGTATGTCATACCTTAGCTTTCCAGCTATAGTTGAAACATTGGAGGAATGGAATCTAATCTTACACATGCCCAGGAGTCCCAGGCATGCAAACTAGCAGAACAGACAGTTTTGGATTATCTGCAGACTGAGGGAAAAGGAGACAGAGGAAGCAGCAGAAGGAAGCCAAGGGTTGCTTGTTTATCTTCTGTGAATGTGGCTCCCCAGGAAGCCACTCCTCTCTGTGAGCCAAAGCCCAGCCCCACCATGCTTTCCTAATAATTTAGAGAAATGGGTTCTTCCGCAGGCTAATCCAATGGCCCCATCAGCCTTGCCTCTCTTCTGGTTCTTCTCAGCAGTTGGAAAGTTGTTTCTGCTGCTTCCTGTGCAGGTTTATCTAGCCCTTGATAAGGTCAGTTCCTAAGAAAAGAACAGGTCACATGGTGATCTTTACACAACTGCTTTCCCGTACTCTCCTCTACCTTGCCTAGCTTTATTCTCCTGTGTCTGTTATCACCATTCACTTTGTATTAGTTCCTCAGGGCTGCTGTAACAAAAGAGAACAAACAGGATGGCTTAAACAGCAGAAATTCATCAGTCTGAGATTGAGGTGTTGGCAGGTTGCCTTATTCTGAGGCCATGAAGGAGAATCTGTTCCAGATCTCTCTCATGGCTTCTGGGGATTTTTTGGCAATCATTGATGCTCCTTGGCTTATAGACAGAACACTCAGCCTCTCCCTCCATCTTCCCATGGTATCCTCCCTGCGTGTATATCTCTGTCCAAATTTCCCCTTTTTATAAGAACACCAGTCATATTGGATTAGGGTCCACCCTAATAATGTCATTTAAACTAAATTACCTCTTTAAAGATGCTATTGTTGATGACAAATGTCAAACTCTACAAAATATTTTTAGAGGTTTACTCTGAGCCAAATCTGAGTCACCTAGGCTCATGGCACAGTCCCAAGAAGTCCTGAGGACATGTACTCAAATGATTGAATTACAGCTTGGCTTTATACATTTTTAAAAAGACAGAAATTATAGGCAAAACAAAATTCAATGCCTGTAAGGTTTACATTGGTTATGCCTGGGAAAGTGGGACATCTCCAAGTGGTGGGGGGGTAGCTCACAGGTGAATTCAAAGATTTTCTGATTGGCAATTGGTAGAAAGAGTTAGGCTCTGTCTAAAGAATTTGAAAGTAGTAAAAGAAATGCTGAGTTTAAAAAAAGGGAGGCATTGAGGAAGCCAGGGTTCTTGATGTATAGATAAAGGCTCTGAATAGCAGGCTTCAGAAAGAACAGGTGGTGTCTTAAAAGGTGCCCAGATTCCAGGAAACCCAGAAGGGGATTCTACACAGATGCAAATTTCCCCAAGAACCAGTGTGGCAGGGTCCTACCATATTTTTGTATTTCTTTCTTTATCTGTTTTGTGATGTTATGCCAGATTCAGGTTGGAAAGTAAACCATATTATATAGGGTTAATAAATGCCCATCTGATGAGGCTTTATGGGTTGTAGGGTATGACCCTCAGTCCCCTTGGTTGGAAATTTGGGAAAGAGAAAAAAAAGGTTTGAGTCTAAGGCTCACTATCTCCAAATAAGATCACAGTCTGAGGTGCTGGGGGCTAGGACTCCAACATATCTTTTTGAGGGGACACAACTTAATCCACAAACCCCTTCCTGTTCTTTCAGGATCACTAGAACTTGCTGCCTGTCTATGTTGAGACCATGGGATGATTCATTCAGGACCAGGTGAATATAATGATGATGTCAGTCTCTGCACACTTATAATTTGTGATTAATCATCAGTTCCAATTTTCATTTTCGTAAACTCTCTCCTCCTACCAACCGTGGTGAGAGTGGAAACAGAAATGTGAGATTTTTAACATCTGATGTTTGAAACCATCCCAAATGGAGCCGCTGAGAACACAGGAGTTTTAACGTAATTCTAAAGCCCTTGTCTCCCAGTTGTCCAGAATCACTGCTCCAGTGACTATAGTTCTCTGCTGAAACCAAATGTAATTCCAACCCACTTAGACCTGCCTTAAAATTCTCCCTTTCTCCCTTTCATCAGCCAAGCAGTGGCTATTTTTCCTTTATTTTGCATCCAAAATGCTGTTGTTTTGTTTAGAAGAAATATTTTAAAATGTTAACACATCAGGCTCCTAATGTAAATGAAATTAGGCTGGAAAATTCCGGTAAATCTGAAGGTATGGCTGTTAGGGAACGCATGCAGAAACCCGAAAAGCGTTGTGACTGGACACTTTGTCACCTTATTTTCCCTCTAGAGTCGACACAAGCTGCTACTGGGAAATTTCCTTACTTCTAATACTCCGTGACCTTGACATCTGAAGGCTTATTTTTTTCTTTTTCTTTTTTTTTCTCTTCATTCACGCTATTATTGCTCTATCAGCACTTAAAGCCCTTAGTAATGCCATTTGGAACATTTTTTGCCATTCATTCTAATTTATTCTAAGAACCAGATTCAGCTTAGGTTTAAAAAAAAATGCGGCTATCCTATCAAGGGGTGGAACAGCTGGTTTCTGCTTCTCACTTTAAAATTTCTCAGCATTTAAGTAGTTCTAGCAGAAGGGAAGATTTGCAACTCTGTTGCTTTGATGATGATGGTGATGATGATGGTGATGGTGATGATCACACTGATGACAATATCTGACATTTTTAAAGCATATTGTATGGATTATCTCATTTATTCTTCAGAACCCTAAGAGAAAGCTACTATAATTTGTACCATACATGGTCAAATGTCGGCCAAAAAAGTTTCCCTGAATACAGAATTAAGAGACAGAATAACTGGTAGAGGATGCTGATGTTGTTTTTCCCAAGAGCCACACCGACACATGAATGTTCTAATAAATTAAGTTTCCCATTCATTCCATTAGGTTCATATATCAATGGTAGAGCATAAGTTGTGCAATAAAAAATCGACATTGCATCATGTTTTTATGCTAACAAGCATTGAGACAATATTATTTCCCTTCTCTTTTATTTTCCTTTATATGCAATATTTGCAGCTCTGCCTGGAATTTTGCTTGCTTCACAAGGTATTTATTTATTTATTTAATATTTTAAAGATGTGGGGTACAATTCAGGATTAGGTAAATAAGTGGTCACAGTAAAGTGAAGTTTGGGCCTTCTGTTGGTCCTCACTTCATCTGGTTTGGGATCAGGTATGCTTATTGATGTTATGTGCCCCACTCCCCTCCTCTGGCAGTGTTCTACTACTGCCAATCCCTTTCTTATAGTATTATGATAAATGTTCAGGATCCACTTATGAGTGAGAACATGTGGTACTCAGTTCTTTGTTTCTGTGGTAGATCACTGAGTGTGATAGACTCAAAATCCATCCAGGTTGCTGCAAAGTCCATACTTTTGTCCTTCTTTATGGCTGCATAATATTCCATCGTATATATATACCACTTTTTAAAAATCCAGTCCATTTTTGATGGGCAGCATGGTTGATTCCATGTTTTCGCTATTGTGAATAGTGCTGCAACAAACATGCGTGTGCAGAATGATTTGAGTTCCTCTGGGTATATTCCCAGAAGGGGAATTGCTGGATCATCTGGAAAGTAATTTTTAGATCTTTTAGAAATCACCACACTGTTTTCCACAGAGGTTGTACTAATTTACACTCCCACCATCAGTGTAGAAGCGTTCCCTTTTCTCTGCATCCTTTCCAGCATCTGTTGTTTTTTTATTATTTTTATTTTTTTATTTTTTTTTTTGAGTTGGAGTCTCACTCAGTCACCCAGACTGGAGTGCAGTGGCCACTTCCAGCCACCGCAGCCTCGACCTGCTGGGCTCCGGCAATCCTTCCATCTCAGCCTTCCAAGTAGCTGGAACTACAGGTGCACACTACCACACCTGGCTAATTTTTTATTTATTGTAGAGATGAGGTCTCGCCAAGTTGCCTAGGCGGGTCTCGAATCCACGGGCTCAGGCAATCCACTCACCTCAGCCTCCCAAAGTGCTGGGATTACAGGCTGAGCCCCGGCTTGTTTTTTTATTTTTAGTGATGACCATCCTAACTGGAAATAGGTCAGTGTGGTTTTGATTTGCATTTCTTTGATAATCAGTGAGGCTGGGCATTTTTTCATGTATCTATTGGTTGCTCGTATGTCTTTTTTTGAGAAGTGTCTGTTCATATATTTTGCCCGCTTTTTGATAGGGCTTTTTTTTTTTTCTTTCCTTTTGGCACATTTGAGTTTCTTGTAGTTCCTGAACATTAGGCTTTTGTCAGATGTACAGTTGGAAAATAATATTTCCCATTCTGTGGACTGTCTCCCACTCTCTTGATAGTTTCTTTTGCTTTGCAGAGGCTTTTCCATTCGATGAGGTCCCACTTGTCTATCTTATCTCTTATGACTTGGGCTTTGGAGGTTTTGATCAGAAATCGGTTGCCTATTCCATTTTCTATAAGGGTGTCTCCTGCATTTTCTAAGATTCTTATAGTTTGAGACTTTATGTTTATTGATATACGTGACCAAGATTTAATAAACAAAAAGGTGATTCTGATTGGGTGCGGTGGCTCTACACTGGTAATCCCAGCACTTTGGGAGGCTGAGGCAGGAGAATGGCTTGAGCCCAGGAGTTTGAGACCAGCCTGTTAGGTCAGTGCCTTGAGAAAAGCAAAGATTTGCAAAAAAGAGTTTATTCACTCTCCAAGGGCGGAGAGGGACCAGAAGCTAAGAGAAGTGTGACCCTGAATGCTTGAGGCCAGGTGTTTATAAAGTTTCTTCCAGGAGGGCAGGCCAACATTTTTGGGAGCGATAACACAGGAGCTGGCAACATGGTGATGAGTGGTAGTCTGTTTCTCCTATCTCTGATAGCCCATAGATGGGTGGATTGGTCACGGGTGTGGTCAGTCACATAGAAAACGGGTAGGCTGGTAGGCAAATTTACGGGAAGGCAAATTCTTGGAACAAAGATGTGAATCTTAATGTCTTGTTACTAAGTAGAATGAGACTCACCCAGGGTTCTGGAGAAGTTAATTGTTCTTCCAGTAAAGGGTTATTGTGTATGCGCTTGACTAAGCCTACTCAAAGTGACCAGAGAAACTCCATTTTGGCTTTGTCCTTTCACAGCCTAGGCAACATATCAAGACCTCATCTCTCCCAAAAATAAATAAATAAACAAACAAACAAATAAATAAATAAATTAGCTGAGCATGGTGCCCCATGCCTGTAGTCTCAGTTACTTGAGAGGCTGAGGTGGAGGGATTGCCTGAATCCAGGAGGTCGAGGATGTCATGATTATGTCTTTGCACTTCAGTCTGGATGACAAAGTGAGACTCTGACTAAAAAAAAAAAAAAAAAAAGCAAAAAGATGAGATTACACTCATGCAGCCTATAGATTATCTATCATGTGACCCAATTAGCAAATGGAGGTACGCAGCTGATTTTCACTACCAAGTTTTTATTAAAAATGTATCACAGATCCAAAAGAGAGGATAGGATAGCCTTAAACAAATAGGGGTAGGATGAGACATCAACTCCTTAACAAATTATACAAAGAAATGCAGAATTTTCTTGACTTCCTAGCAATTCCACCCTCCTCGGTCTTTTGGCGCATTGCATATGTCCTGATATCCCACAGCCCTCTGTAAAAAAGTTAATGAACCTCAGCTGATGTCTAAGTTGTCTTGAACACTCCGAAAAGAAATGAGCTCTGCCCAGGCATGATCTTCTAATAGTGATGATTCAGAAAACAAAGTATTACCTTGCAGAAAATTACGGCGCATATAGGCCTGAACACCTGCTGTGGTTCTGATCAAGGAAGACAGATAACCAGGAGACTATCCAACTGAGAGCATCTGAAATAAGCAAGCACAAAGAAACTCTTGTCAAAAAGCTAAGTAAGAATGAATTAAAACTCATCAGTATGAAAGATGGAAGCTCAGTGGGGACATGCCCAAGGTCTCTACAACTTTGAGCTAAGGTTTGTCTATGACACTGGAACTGGATTCCCCTACTTAGCCTTCCAGAAAGTGGCTATAGTTGGGTTAGGCCCACGTCCTCTGAGAAGATTCCAGAATGGGATTAAGGATGCAATAACTTTTTTAGGAGAATTACATGTAAGAGAAAACAGGCAGGGAACCAGAGAGACTGGAAAGACCATCAGAACAAGATGAAGGTCTGACTGCAGGAGAAGAAAAGAGCTGAGGAAGAAAAGAAGAGGAAGGAGGGAAGGAAGAAAGAAAGAGAGGCTAGAAGCATCTTAGATGGCATTGCAATTCTAAAAAGAGTTTGGTGAGATCACTGAGAAGTCCTACAAACCAAAATCCCTCACCTCCGAATCCCAGGTCTCCTGAGGAGTGGACATGCCTTAATGTCTCTGCATCACTCAGTCACTGGCTGGGAGCAGCCCATGGGAACAAAAAGTGCAATAAATATCAAAGGTCCTGAGGCCCCTGGTGGATCTGCCCTGCCATGGAAGATCTAAAAGACACGTTTTTGTTTTTGTTTTTGAGTTGGAGTCTCACTCTTGTTGCCCAGGCAGAAGTGCAGTGGCACACTCACGGCCACTGCAACCTTGTCCTTAGATGATCCTTCAGCCTCAACCTTCCAAGTAACTAGAACTACAGACTCACGCCACCGTGCCCAGCTAGTTTTTGTGATTTATTATAGAGATGAGATCTCACCAAGTTGCCCAGGCTGGTCTTGAACCCCTGGGCTCAGGCAATGCCCTCGCCTTGGCCTCCCAAATTGCTGGGATTACAGGCTGAGCCACTGTGCCTGGCCAGAGACTCATTCTTGTGGGTATCACATTAGTACAAGTAATAATAATAATGATCATTATTGAAAACTTAATCAGAGCCAAGGATTGTACTAGATATTTTACATATATTACCTTTTTTTTTTCTTTTTTTTTTTAGAGGCAGGGTCTAGCTATGATGCCCAGGCTGGTCGCAAACTCCTGGCCTTAAGTAATTCTCTTGCCTCGGCCTCCCAAAGTGCTGGGATTACAGGCATGAGTCACGCTCCCAGGTTTACGCATTTTACACATTAATTATAATTATAAAAACAACCCTCCAGGCTAGGTGTGGTCGCTTATCTTTCTCCCATGAGGAAATTGAAGTCTAGAGGGTGAATACTTCACCAAGACCCCCACACAACCAGTTGGTATAGATGTGCCATCTGATACCAGGTCCTTTGGACTTCAAAGACCATATTCTTACCAAAACAAACAAATGGGAGACAGTTGGCTTCTCCAATAAGATATAATGAATTCACTGAACAAATTCACAGGGCCAAAGAGTTGAGTACTTTTAAACTAGAAATAAATACTGCATGCATTTTGTTTAATTCATAAGTGACATGCTTTGAAGCTAGACCCAATTGTGCTTCCCCACCAAGGGACTCATGACCACACGGGGCCCCCTGTGGCCCCAAATGACATTTCTTACATCTTCCTGGTTGTATAAAGTGGAACTCAGGTGTGGCCAAGAAAGGGCATAGTCCCTGTACTTCTTTGCTACTTGACATTCCCAGAATTACCTTGGGCCTCAGTTTTCTCCTCCTGGAAGCAGAAGAAATACACTCATTGATATGGAAAACATTTCACATGGCTCCTGGAATGTGGAAGGCATTTGATCAACATGGCTCCCATCTGTTGATTTCTGCCCACCATGCACAAAGCCAGGCTCTTTTTTCTATACCCTACACTGGCTCTTTCTTCCAAAAATGTATTGGACTATGTCATTCCTCAACCTAAAATCCTCTGACATCCTCCAGCTGTTTACTGAAGGATTTTTTTTTTTTAATCCTGCTCTCTGTAAAAACGTGACCCAAGTGGCCCTGGGAGGAGTGAGAGGAGAAGAGTGGGTGTCTATGGTCCTTGAGGAGGGTGAGACTGTGAGGTGGGGGTAGAAATACATCTGAAGATATTCATCCTCCAGGAAACTGGATGACAGCCTTCATTTCTCCTTTGAGTCCTCAGAATGAGTGCTAAATCTTTAGCACCTGGCCTGAAACCACCTTCCCATAGATCAGCATCCAAGAGTCTTTGGTGGTTTCCTCTCTCAGCTTGGAAATCCTCCTCTATACCTTCTCCTCTACTTGGAAACCTCTTGGTAACCAGGCAGAATGAATCATCTCCTGGTCAACTGTGGCACACCTGGGTCTTGTTCCCTCCTGAGAGCTTGTGAATTTGCAACCTCTGCCATCAGACAGATGCGTGTGGTGGCAACTGCTTGTATCCCAATGAAACCCACTCTGCCCTTCTCCCATAGAAATGGGGTGGAAGCTGGTCCATGGCTGCCCACCAGTCCACATATCCCAGGCTTCCCTGGAGTCTGCTGTGACCTTGGGACTAAGGAGTCTGAGCAAGAATGATGAATGCCTGCTCTAAGAATGGACTGGGCTGGATTCAGACATGGTGATGACTCCACTCCCACCAGACAGGTGACAACGTCCCAGAGCAGTAGACCCCTCTGAGATAATGGACATGTCAAAGATCTGTGCTGCCCAGTGTGTTAGCTGCTAGCTACTTAAAATGTGGCCAGGCACAGTGGACCAGGGGCGATGACTCATGCCTGTAATCCCATCACTTTGGAAGGATTGACTGAGCCCGGGGGTTCAAAACCAGCCTGGGCAACATGGAGAGACCATGTTTCTACAATAAATCAAAAAATTTAGTTGGACGTGGTGGCACCAACCTGTAGTTCCAGCTACTTGAAGGGCTAAGGCAGAAGGATTGTCTGAGTCCAGCAGGTTGAGGCTGCGGTCCACTGGGCGATAGAGTGAGACTTCAACTCAAAGAAAAAAAGAAAGAAAGAAAGAAAAAAGAAATGTGGCCAGTGGAACTAAGAACTGAAGTTTTCATTGAATTTACATTTATTTAAATTAAAATAGCCATAAGTAACCAGTGCCTATTGCATCAGACAGTGGTGCCCTTGAAACAAAGAGGTAGATGATTCTTGGAATGCCCTGTCCTCCATCTAATTAGACTACTTATCTCAAAACTATTGAGTAATAGAAGAAAACAAGGCAATGTTTGTAGACAGTTAGGGGGAGAGTATGGCATACCAGCAATAGCTGCCATCTGGAGTTTCACTTTCTGAGTTCAAATCCCAGCTATGCCACTTGTTGCTGTCCGACCTTGGACAAGTTACTCATTGTCCTCGTACCTCAGATATTCAGGAGATATTCAGAGTCCACATAACACCTAGTACTGTTGTGAGAATTAAATGAAGTAAAAAACTGTTGTGAGAATTAAATGAAGTAAAATTAAATTCTAAGTAAAACACTTAGAATATAATATCCACATTGGCCAGCTCCTGTTACAGAATTTGGGTCCTCTTTGTTACAGCATCTTAGCTTTGCATTAACTAATACAGGTGGGCTCCAATCATGACTTCCCCATTTACCCCTGTGTGACACTGGTTTTCTCAGCTATAGAAAGGGGGAAATAATAGTCTTTTTCTTATCGGCTTCTTGCGAGTAATAAAGGAGATGTGGCAAGTCAAGTGCTAAAGCCCTTGTCTGGCTCACATCAAGGACTCAGTTTCTGTAGCCATCACCATATAATGTGTCATGTTGTCGTATCTGTAGCTGTTTGGGTGACTCTCTTGCAAGTGTCTCCAGGATAGGGGTTATTTATCTTTTTCTCCTTCACTGATGAGTACAGTGGAGATGCCCAACACATTTTTATGGAATGAATGGATGGTTGAATAAAAAACTCCTCCAGTATTAGTTTACCTGAAACTCAATACTGAAGCTGTTGAAATGCTGCTTCTGAGACGTCCCTTGGCTATCAAGTCCTGAAGGTGCTCTCATAGCATACCCAAACAAAGGTGTTCTGTCACTGCTGCCCAGCTCCTCCAGAAAGACAACAGCCCTTCCAACACTAATAGAAGGGTTACTGTACAGCCTAAGCCCGGCACAAAGTTGGGCCAGGATGACTCATTCTGGCGGGCCCTTGGCAGGAGACATTTTCAGGATCACTCTCACCAATTGCTGTTTATTAAGTGCCTGCCCCAGGGGACAACAGGATAAGTGGTGACATGTGGCTAGAACTTAAGGGCCTTGGCAGACCCAGCATTTGATCCTGACTCTCACAAATAACTGGCCTCTAAACAGGAGGCTGTCAGGAAACCCTCATCCAAGGCCTTGCTGGAAGAGAAGAAGGCCTGGAATTTTACCTGTGGTCAGACCTGAAGGGGGAGCTGAGTGGTCATGGTGGACAGAGACCCAATACAGCCAGGAAAGAGCCTGACCTGTTCATCCAAAATGCAGTGAGCCCGGGGGGGGGGTGGCACCGATGGGGGATCTTTTATTTATATTTACTGTATCTCTTTTTTTCACCCTAGGACAAGAGAGAGAACTTTGGATAGGAGAATTGTCTACAGAGGGTCCTGTCCCCTGGTGGATTTTGTTCCAGTGGGAGGATATATAGGTGGTGCAATCCTTCCTCAGAGCAGATGGGACAGCAGTAGCTACAGGGGATTTCCCAAGACACGTGGAGAGCTCCCTAGAAGCCCCAGAAATATGGCGGGGCCAGGGAAGAGCTTGGAGAGGGAAGCCTGAGATCCAGCATCCATGCAGGTGGGAGCACACCCATCAGAGGAATAGAACATGGATGTACACACCACCTCACCTGTCCAGGTGAGGTCTGGAGACAGGTGTGTATATGTGCTGGTATTTCCAAGCCTAGGAGATAGTTGGCACACAGTAAGTATTTATTCACAGTGTGTGTGCTGCTGGTCATGTCTCTTGGGTCTTGGAATAGAAGTTTCTAGGAAGTGAAAAGGAACAATGACAACCAAAACTTATGTGTGCTTTCCTAGTTCCTGAAGTTTGTTATTTTCACCTCTTTCAAAGAAAAGCAGTCTTATTTCTGATGTTAGTAGATAAGCAGAGGCTTGGGTCACCTTCCTTCCTCCAGGTGTCCAGATTGTGGGGGAAGGGAAAACCTTACAGAGGAAAGAGAAGAAAGAGAGAAGGAGGAAAGGAGGAAAGAAAAGAAGGCTGGGACCGGGGAGAGCAGGAGTCACTTCAAGGCAGTTTGAAGTTCCTCAAGAAGAAAGAAGAGTTGGGCACAGTGGCTCCTGTATCTCATCCCAGCACTTTGGGAGGTCAAAGCAGGAGAATTGCTTGAGTTCAGGAGTTCAAGAACAGCCTGGGCAACACAGCGAGACCTCAACTATACAAAAAAATAGATAGGCAGGTAGGTAGGTAGGTAGGTAGGTAGGTAGATAGATATGATAGATAGAGATGATAGATAGATATAGATAGATGATGGATAGATGGATAGAGATGATAGATAGAGATAGATTATAGATGGATATAGATAAATGACAGATAGATAAATATAGATAGATGATAGAAGATAGATAAACAGATATAGATGCTAGATATAGAAAGATGATAGATAGACGGATACAGATGATAGATGATAGAGATAGATTATAGATAGATATAGATAAATGACAGATAGATGATAGACTAGTGATAGATACAGATGATAGAAATAGAAATAGATAGAGATATATAGATTAGATAGATAGATAGATGGATAATAAATAATTAAGTAAAAAATTAGCCAGGTGTGGTGGTGCATGCCTCTAGTCCCAGCTACTCAGGAGGCTGAGGTGGGGGGATCACCTGAGCTCAGCAAGTTGAAATTGTGGTGAGTCATCACTGTGCCACTGCACTCCAGCCTGGGTGATAGAGTGAGACTCTGACTCAAAAAAAAAGAAAAGACAAAGAAGGAAAAAGAAAGTCAAGGGCAGCCGTGAGGGGCTCGAACCCCTCTTTCTTTGCTCCTTGACCTTCTCAATACCAAATAAATGTGCTATTTGCGGGGGCTGCCATTCACCCAGGTATTAATCAGAAAAGTGAGGGGGTGATTTGGGTTGTCAACACCTGAGAACCGTGTTCACCTCCTCCTGCCACTGTAGCAAATTACTGCAGGTGTAGTGGCTTGAAATGACACACTTATTTCCTTAACTTCTGAAGGTCAGAAGCCTGAAGTGCATCTCATGGGGTTGGCAGACCTGCATTTCTTCTAGGGTCTCCAGGAGAGAATTTGCTTCTTGCCTTTTCTAGCTTTCAGAGCTTGCTGCATTCCTTGGCTTATGGCCCCTTTCTCCACCTGCAAAGTAAGAAATCCTATTACTTTAGCCTCTGCTTCTGACCTCACATCTCACTCTACCTCTCTTGTCTCCCCCTTTCTCTTATGAGTACCCTTGAATCACATTGGGCCCACTTGGATAATCCAAACTAATGTCTGTATTGTAAGGCCAACTGATTAGCAACCTTAATCACACTGACTACCCTAACTGCCTTTGCCATGTAACATAACATACTCATAGGCTCTAAAGATTGGGATGGCTTTGCAAGGGTAGGGGGCACTATTCTGACCACATAGGAACACTATGGGCATAGGGTAGTTGAGGACATAGGGATGCTACACACTGCACACCCCGAGACAGTCCTACACAATGAAGCATCTCCCCCAAATGCCAATAATGCTCTGTCGAGAAACTTGGTCCTGCTAATCTAAGGTGCTTCATGTGTGGTGAGGCATAAGGGTGGGGGAAATTTGCTTTCCATCTCAAGTTTCCTTCTAAATCTGTAATTACAGCAGCCAAAAAAAAAAAAAAAAAAGAAGAAGAGAGAGAGAGAGAGAGAGAAAGTGAGAAAAAGAAAGAGAAAGTCACCTTTTCCTGCTTCTTGTAAGAGGAAGAGACACAGAGATAAATGATATAAACACCTGTGTGAATACTTGAAGATCAGTGCAGAGACCAGAAGCTCAGGTTATGTTCCCAGACCACCTGCAGGGAGTATACAGGCAGAGAGTTCCCACCTGTCAGAAATGCTCACCTAAGACATCAACTTGAAGTTGAGCCCAGTGGGGGAAAGGCAGGTGCCTGTGGCCTCCATGCTGCCAGCACAGACATGAGCTGGAAGGCAGAACTTCAGAGTCCTGAGTGGTTTCCTAGTTCCCCCACATCTGCAGTAGCGGCCCAGCCTTCCCCAGCAAGGCAGAGGCAGGAGGTGCGGGGGGCCCTGGAGTTGGGTCTGAGATGTCCAGAGCGTGCCAAGCACCTAGTTCCTTGCACTCCATCACTTTCTATGTACCCCGGCTGTAGGACATTCCTGCTGAGTGCTCACAAACGCGAGGTCCCCAGCAGAAGGCATTGCAGGATGGCACCTGTTTCTGCACCTGTACTCACTGCAAGAAACACAGAATGGAGAATTGGAGGAGCCAATATATGATGTCGATCAGCCCTCACGACATGTACAAGAAAATGGACACAAAGCATATCTAGGAAAAAAGAAAAACCAATAAACTACTAATAAACAAGACTTTCTTTTTTTCTTTCTTTTTCTTTTCTTTTCTTTTTTTTTGTATGTTTAAATCAATATTTTTTATTTTAATATTGTGGGGTACAGTTAAGGGTTAGGTATACAAATATACATCGTTCAGGCACCCTTGTTGATAAGGGGTGACTCCCCATCCCCAGACAGATATTGAATACCGTTAATCCCACCTCCCTTCCCCTCCCTCCCCACCCATAGTTTCCCACCACTGTCAATCCTTTTCTTATAGTATTATGATAGATGTTCAATGTCCACTATATGAGTGAGAACATGTGATACTCAGATCTTTGTTTCTGTGAGAGATCACTCAGTATTATAGACTCTAGTTCCATCCAGGTTGCTGCGAAATTCATGATTTTGTTCTTTTTTATGACTGTTTCTTTCTTTTTCTTTTTCTTTCTTTCTTTCTTTCTTTCTTTCTTTCTTTCTTTCTTTCTTTCTTTCTTTCTTTCTTTCTTTCTTTCTTTCCCTTCCTTCCTTCCTCCATCCCTCCCTCCCTCCCTCCCTCCCTCCCTCCTTTCTTTCTTTCTTTCTTTCTTTCTTTCTTTCTTTCTTTCTTTCTTTCTTTCTTTCTTTCTTTCTTTCTTTCTTTCTTTCTTTCTTCTTTCTTTCTGCCAGAGTTTTACTCTGTTGCCCAGATTGGAGTGCACTGGCTCACTTATGGCCACCACAGCCTTGATCTGCTGGGCTCAGGCAATCCTTCCACTTCAGTCTTTCAAGTAGCTGGAACTACAGGCATGCACCACCATGGCAAGCTAATTTTTTTTTTTTGAGATGGAGTCTCACTCCGTTACCCAGGCTGGAGGGCAGTGGCATGCTCACAGTCACTCCAGCTTTGACCTGCTGGGCTCTGGCGATATTTCCCCCTCAGCCTTCCAAGTAGCTGGAACTATAGGTGCACACTACCATGCCTGGCTAATTTTTTATTTATTGTAGAGACAAGGTCTCTCCATGTTGGCCAGGCTAGTCTCAAGCTTATGGGCTCAGGTAATCCTCTAGCCTCCGCCTCCCAAAGTGCTGGGATTATAGGTAAGCCACCACGCTGGACAACAAGAAGACTTTCAACAAAATTATTTGTATTCATCCATTTTTGCTGCGGCAAAAAACAGCCTCAAAATACCAATGGTTTGTATCCTAAGCTGTTCTCTCTTGCATATGAGACATGAGGTCGACAGGGACAGAGTGGCCATCACCCAGCAGGCCTTGGTCAATTCAGCTCAGCTTTGCTTAACTCCCGTCTCCTCATTTCAGAACCCAGGCTGAAGGGACAGTCTCACTGTGACATGCTGACCCTGTGGTGGAAGTCAGCCGCAGGCTCGCAGGCAAAGCCTCCGCTCAGCGTGGCAGATGTGTAGCCACCCCCATCCTGATGGCCAGCACATTTCACATGTCCTGGCATGAGCCCGCGAGGTGGGTGCACACCTTTTTCCGGAGCTGCGCACCTTTTTCCGGAGCTGCGCCAGAGGGCATGAGGCTCTAAGAGCGGTACATCGCAATTTACTTATATGGTAAATCCTCACGTGCACCCCACAACTAAAATAAAATAAAATAATAAAATAAAAGTGGTGCACCATCCATGCAGGGAGGATGAGGGGCTGGGAGCACTCATCCAGTATTTGCTCGCTGACACGGAGTCTACCTGGGGGCTCTCTCTATCCACCCCTTCCTCCTGGGCCCTCCACTCTGGTAATTCCACCCAAGCTGGAAGATTCCTCTCCCAGCTTATCCAGAAGAGTCCCACGTCCCCTGGTGGCTCCAGAATCTCAGATTGTCCCAGGTGGAAGCTCCCAGGCTCAGTGGTACATGATCTCTGCAGACATAGGAGGCGCAGGCCCTGATGTCTGTCGGCACACGTCGCATCCCTTGCCTCTTAGCTCATGGACTCTTTGGGTCAACTGGGTTGGGGCAGGGAGGGGGTTATTTTTATGAGGTAATTCTCAAACCATGGAGAATATTCCTGCACAGCCCTGAGGCAGCACAGGGCACTACGAGCCCATGGGTGCTGGAGCCTCTCTCTGTCACCTACTCATAGGATGCTACATCAGGAAACTTGACCTCTCTGACCTTTAGTGTTCTCCTGAGAACTGGCACCAGGCTGGGAATGCAAATCCATCTTTCCTCTTACACAATTCCAAATCTCAATAGCCTTAGCTCACTGCATCTCCACTGATTTCTTCCTCTGGAATCTTCCTCCGTGTTTCACCCTTACATTCCCCAGCAAGCGGTCTAGCCAGAACCGTGAGTCGTGTGCAACTCCTCCACGATTCTCTTGTGCCATCAACTCCCAGACATCCTCACTCCCATCCCCTACCCTGGCCCCTACCAACTCACCTCGTTTCTCTCGTGGACATGTGCAGTAGCCAGGGACCACTCTGTGCTATGGATTGGGCCGCATTCACGCCCATCGCCCCCCCAGGGCTCCCCATCAGGCAGGCAAAGGCCCTGAGGGCCTTCCCCTTACTGGCGTACCCCCAAGTCCCTGTGCTCCAACGGGATGGAATTCACGGTTCTTGCCCAGACCTGCGCCAGCATTCAGTGTTTCTAGTTCTATAAAGCCACGTGGCTGTGATGGTTGCGTCTTTGCAACAGTGTGGCTAAGCCGTGGTATCCAGCTACCTGGTCAAACACTATTCTATATGTCTCTGTGAAGGTGTTGTTCATCTTCTGGAGGAAGATTCCTGAAGAAGAAGTCAGGGGAGCTGCAGTGAGCTCAGATTACTGTCTCTTTCTCTCTCCCCCCTCCCTTTCTCCCCTTCTCTCTCTCTCTCTCTCCCCCCCTCCCTCTCTCTCTCCTCTCTCTCTCTCTCTCTCTCTCCTCTCTCTCTCTCTCCTCTCTCTCTCTCTCTCTCTCTCTGTATCTCCAGTTGGTTCTATCTTGTGAAGAAGGAGAAGGAGGAAGAGGAGGAAGAGAGGAGGGAGAAGAGAGAAGAGGGAGAGAAAGACGAAGACAGGAGAAAAGACACACACACAGGGAGATGAGATAGATGTTGGAGTGATGCAGCCATGAGTCAAGGAATACCTGAAGCCACCAGAAGTCAGAAGAGGTGAGGAAGGAACCTCCCCTGAGTCTGGAGTAAGAGCACAGCCCTGCAGACATCTCAATTTCAGGTGTTTAGCGATGTTGAAGTCCTTATGGGATGTCTAGTAGAAACGTCCAGTAAGCAGCTGAATGTATGGCTCAATGCTTGGGGTCAAGGCTGTGACAGATGTGGAGAGAAGGATTCAGGAGATATCGGAATTATGGGCCATGAATATCCATATCACGTTAGAGATGGGATGGGCAAGAGAGCTTGCAGCCAGACACAAAAGGTGAGAGCAGGACCCAGGGAGGACTGCACTGCTTCAAAGAAGGGCAGGAGGAACCTGCAGCAAGGGAACGAGGGACGGGGCCGCTTGAGGCTCGAGGAGAGGCAAGAGAGGGAGGAGGCTGAGGGCCGAGAGAGGACACCGTCTCGGGCAGGAGGAGTCGGCTCCACCAGCAGTGGGCACGTGGCAGGGCTGGCTGCAGAGAAGTGCAGGCTGACGGGGCATGTTTGAGGCACCTCTGGGAGGCAGAAATGGTGGCTTAGTAGGGACGGATGGCAGTTACACGGCGCCAGGATCACACCCGTGTGTGAGCAGTGAAGGGGATCTTCTGGAGGATGCAACTTATGGGGTCTTCAAAGGTATCACTGTGGCTTTGCGTCTCGGATGTCGTAGGTGGTCAACACCCTTTTCCCAGGCTGGGTGGCTAAACGTGAAACTAGGACTCTAGGGAGTTGGCATGGGACAGGTTCTCTCATAATCACTTCATGCATAGTACTTTAATCTTCCCAGCGCCACAGGGATTACTGTTATCTCTGTTTTTCAGATAAGGAAGAGGCAGAGGCCAAGCAGCTTGCCTGAGGTTGCCTGGTCAGTGGAGACCTGTGCCACGACTGAGCATGGCTATTGGCCCCAGAGTCTAATTCCTAAGACATGCAGTGCTGCTCGCCGTTGAGATGTCTCATTACGGTGCCTCCAGGAGATCCTGCCTCCCAGGTGGCCTGGTTTACTCGGAAGATATTTGTTGTGAGTCAAATGGTGGTTCCCCAAAAATATGTCCATTGTCCTTACCTCTGGAGACTAAGAATATGACTGTATTTGGGGGAAAAAATAGTCTTTGCAGATGTAACCAAGTTGAGGATCTGGAAATGGTGAGATCGTCTAAGTGAGCCCTAACCCAATGAAAAGTGTCCTTATAAAAGACAGAAGAACCACGTGTGGTGGCTCATACTTGTAATCCCAGCACTTTGAGGGGCTGAGGTGGGAGGATTGTTTGAGGCCATGAGTTCAAGACCAGCCTGAGCAGCATAATGAGACCCTATCTCTACCAAAAAAATAAATAAGTAATTAACCAGTGTGGTGACACGTGTCTGTAGTCCCAGCTACTCAGGTGGCTGAGGCAGGAGGATCACTGGGGCCCAGAGTGTGGAGCCTGCAGTGGGCTAAGATTATGCCACTGCACTCCAGCTTCAGTAACACTTTCTCATGAAGAAGGAAGTGGGAGTTGGGGGAGAGGAAGAGGAAGAAAGAGAGGAAGAAGACAGGAGAAAAGACACACACAGGGAGATGGGGCAGATGTTGGAGTGATGCAGTCATAAACCAAGGAACGCCTAGAGCCACCAGAAGTCAGAAAAAGTGAGGAAGAAGCCTCTCCTGAGCCTCGAAAAAGAGCCCAGCCCTGCAGACACCTCAACTTCAGACTTCTCACCTCCAGATCTGTAAGAGAATACATTTCTGGGTTTGTTTTGTTTTTGAGTCACTCTGTCACCCAAGCTGGAGTACAGTGGCATGCTCATGGTCCACGACAGCCTCGACATCCTGGGCTCAGGTGATCCTTCCACCTCAGCCCCTCAGTAGCTGGGACTATAGGCATGCACCACCACATCTGACTGATTTCACAATTTTTTTGGAGAGGAAATGGTCTTGCTATGTTGCCCAGATTGGTCTTAAACTCCTGGCTTCAAGCAATTATCCTGTCTTGGTCTCCCAAAGGGCTGGGATTACAGGCATGAGCCACATGTTCAGGCAATTTCTAATTTTATTTTATTTATCTATTTATTTATTATAAGAATGTGAGCTACAATTCAGGATTAGGTATACAAATGGTCATTGTACAGGTAAAGTTTGGGCCACCCTTTGGTCCCCACTTCACCTGGTTTGTGATCAGGTATCCTTAATTATGTTATGTGCTCCTCCTCTCCCTCCCCTGGCAGTTTCCAACTACTGCCAATCCCTTTCTTATAGTATTATGGTAAATGTCCAGGGTCCACTTACAAGTGAAAACATGTGGTACTCAGTTCTTTGCTTCTGTGATAGATCACTAAGTGTGATAGACTCAAAATCCGTCCAAGTTGCAGCAATGTTCATAATTCTGTCCTTCTTCATGGCTGAGTAATATTCCATCAGGTACATATACCACATTTTTTAATCCAGTCCAGTTTTGACAGGCAGCAGGGTTGGTTCCATATTTTTGCTATTGTGCATAATGCTGTACTAAACATGCATGTGCAGGTATCTTTTTTGTATAGTGATTTAAGTTCCTCAGGGTATACTCCCAGAAGGGGGGTTGCTGGGTCATATGGGAGGTCGATTTCTAGTTCTTTTAGAAATTGCCACACTGTTTTCCATAGAGGTTGAACTTGTTTGCATTCCCATCAACAGTGTAGAAACATTCCCTTTTCTCCGCATCCTCACCAGCATCTGTTGTTTTTTATTTATTAATGATGGCCAGTCTTACAGGACTTAGTTGGTATCTCAGTGTGGTTTTGATTTGTATTTCTCTAATGATTAGTGAGGTTGAGCATTTTTTTCACATGTCTGTTGACTGCTCATATGTCTTCTTTTAAGAAGTGTCTATTCATGTCTTTTGCCCATTTTTTAAATGGGACTGTTTGGTTTTTTCCTTTTGGCATGCTTGAGTTCCTTATAGATCCCGGATGTTAGGTCTTTGTCCAAGATACAACTGGCAAATATTTTTTCCCATTCTGTGGGCTATCTCTCCACTCTCTTGATGGTTTATTTTGTTTTGCAGAAGCTTTTCAGTTTGATGTGATGCCACTTGTCTTATCTCTTATGGCACAGGCTTTTGGGGTTTTGATCAAGAATTGGTTGCCTATTCCTATTTCTATAAGGATGTCTCCTATGTTTTCTAAGATTCTTAAAGTTTGAGGTTTTACATCTAGGTCTTTGATCCATTTGGAGTCGATTGTTGTGTATGGTGATAGGTGGGGATCCTGTTATAACCTTCTGCATGTGGTCAGTCAGTTTTCCCAGCACCATTTACTGAATAGGTTCTCCTCTCGCAGTGGTTAGTGGAGGCTTTACCAAAGATGACTTGGTGGAGAAATTGAGGTTTTGCTTCTGGAATCTCTATCCTGTTCCACTGGTCCATATGCCTGTTCTTGTACCAATACCAGTCTGTTTTGATTAGTGTAGCCTTATAGTAAAGTTTAAAGTCTGTGAGGAATGTGAGACCTCTTGCTTTGTTTCATTGTCTGAGGCTTGGTTTGGCTATTCATGGTTGTTTTTGTTTCCATATGAATTTCTGTATTGTTGTTTCCAGGTCTGAGAATAATGATGATGGTAATTTAATGGGTATAATGTTGAATCTGTAAATTGCCTTTGGTAGGATGGGCATCTTAACAATGTTGATTCTTCCAAACCATGAGCATGGAATATTTTTCCATTTGTTTGCAACATCTTTGATTCCTTTGAGCAGTGTTTTGTAGTTTTCACTGTGAAGATCTTTCACTTCT
This sequence comes from Cephalopachus bancanus, assembly GCA_027257055.1. Taxonomy (NCBI): domain Eukaryota; kingdom Metazoa; phylum Chordata; class Mammalia; order Primates; family Tarsiidae; genus Cephalopachus; species Cephalopachus bancanus. Next base: position 7,300,848 of record JAPVLO010000011.1, on the reverse strand, counting down.
CTGATTAGGAAGATGTTGAGCTATTTCATTTTTGTGTGTGACTATTGTGTGAATGGGATTGCTTTTTTTATTTGGTTCTCCGCATGTTTGTTGTTGGTGTATAAGAACGTGACTGTCTTTTGTACGTTTGTTTTGTGCCCCGAGACTTTGCCAAAGCCCTTTATCAGTGCAAGCAGGTTTTTGACTGATTCTCTTGGATTTTTGAGGTATAGGATCATATCGTCAGCAAAGAAGGATAACTCAACTTCCTCTTTTCCTATTTGAATACTCCTGATTTCCTTCTCTTGCCTGATTGCTCTAGCTAGGACTTTCCACACTATGTTGAACAGGAGGGGTGAGAATGGGCAGCCTTGTCTTGTTATGGTTTTCAGGGGAAATGCTTCCGATTTTTGTCCATTTAGCAACATGTCGGCTGTGGGCTTATCATAAATGGCTTTTACTATTTTGAGGTGTGTTCTCCCTATGCCTAGGTGTTAAAGGGTGTTTATCAAGAAGGGATGCTAGATTTTATTGAAAGCTTTTTCCACATCTAATTATATAATCATGTGGTTCTTGTTTTTATATCTGTTAATGTATTTAATTATAGCTATATCTGCTGTTTAAAACCCCCCAGTTTTTGGTAATTAGTTATGGCAACCCCAGGAAGCTCACATATCAAAGTCACTCTAAAATCAAAACCATTGAGGATTTCTGGGAGTCTGTTCTGAATTCATTCTCTGCTAACCCTGAGACCCGAGCACCATTGCTCCTGTTACCACACCTGAATCCTAGGAAGCAGGTCTCCAGGGAGTACTTTGATATTCCACAAGTAACAGTTATGTCAAGTTGGAATGTCTTCCGAGGAGTTTTGAGTGCTGGGGCACCTGACATGACACAAGGAAATCCAGATTTTCATGAACCTGGGTCTTGCAGTGGTTTACTCCTTAGCAAAGATAAAACGTCAGTGACAGGGTGTAAGATTTGCTCAGGTTCAAGTGTTTTCCAGTTTTATTTTACTTTGTACAACTTTTTCTTCCATCACTTATTCTCATCGCCTGAATTTATTCTTCATAATACAGAAGAAGTGGTGACTAGACGCACATAGCCCTTCAACCAGGCCACTCGTCCAAGCCCTTTTGCTATCCTCTGTCACCTGTTCCTCACGAGTGGGACTCAAAAGGTGCCTCAAACACCAAAATGAAGTGACAGCATTCCCTTGATACCTGTGACATCGCATTTTCCCTAATGCCGTTTCAACATGTGCCGTAGTTTTCAGTTATTAGAATTGAGTGTTGGCTCCTTTCAATATCTTCTTCTTTCAAACCTCTGACAGAAGTCTAGTAATTCACCAGCCATGTAAAATTTTTAGGAAACTGTCATAAAAATAGGGTCAGGGGTTTATCCTTGGCATTGAATATGCTAATATATATGCTAATTTATATTATATATGCTAATACATGTGTTTATATATAAAACATAGCTCTTGGGATTAAGATGTAGTTGTGAATATATATTAGCATAAATAACATATATTAGTATATATTATGTATTGACATATATTATTATATATTAGCATATGTAGCATATATATGCACACACGTATTCACAGCTACAACATCATCTTCATACCAAGAGCTGTGTTTTCTTAGCCATTACTCTTTTCTTTTTTTTTTTTTGAGTTGAAGTCTCACTCTGTTGCCCAGGCTGAGGTGCAGTGGCATGCTCCCGGTCACTGCAGCCTCGACCTGCTGGGCTCAGGCAATCCTTCCGCCTCAGCCTTCCAAGTAGCTGGAACTACAGGCATGCATCACCACACCTGGCTAATTTTTTATTTTTTTATTGTAGAGATGAGGTCTCACCAAGTTGCCCAGTCTGGTCTGGAACCTGTGGGCTCAGTGATCCTCTCACCTCAGCCTCCCAAATTGCTGGGATTATAGGTGTGAGCCACCATACCCTGCTAGCCTTTACTCTTTACATGCTAATCTCCAGTCCACTGATCCAAAACTAATCTATTACACAAGCATAATCATCGCTGAAATTATCCAGTTTTGCTTCTGATCAAAGGTATAAATAACACTATTGTGGCTATCAAGACAAATTCTCAAAGGACTTTTGCACTTAGCATAAAAACCCCTCTGATCAATCATCCACTCTAAGGTATATATTCTATCCTGGCTTCTGTAATAATAGCTGGTTTTTAGAATTCCATATTTTCCAAATAGCATATGAATTATCATTCCCTGAGAGGGTGAATTAACACTTCTCAAAAACTTAGCACTATTTATAGATGCTAAATTGGGAACAGGGATGGTTTTTTTTAGCTCACCAGTATTAAAGAACCACTCCACAGGAGGGCATTTTTACATGTGCAGCTGTAATTAATTTTAGAAATCCATTTCTCCTTTTGTTATTACTTGGCACAGTCATTGGTCTCATTCATATACTCTCTTTGCTCAGTAACGGGTCCTTCCTTACCGGATGCCTCTGGATGGAAACAGCAGATGACGGCCAATGGTTCCTACCCACACAGACTTGCCAGAACCTCTCCCCAAGTGCTGAGGCTGGGAGACTCGCAGCTGATTAATTACCACAGTACATGGCTTACTCAGAAGTGTAAGGCAGACAGGACTCAGAAAAGTGCCCTCAGGTCGTGTCCTAGGGGACCCTGGGGATGCCTGACATGCCTTTTCCTTGGCATATGTGTGTGAGTGTGCATGCGTGTGTGCGTGCATATGAGTATGTATGTGCAAGGATGCATGTGTATGATCGTGTATGTGTGTTGTTGGGGACGTTTAGAGTGGAGAGAGTCACAGAACCCTTACATAAGGAATAATTTTTGACTTTGTGGTTCAAGTTTTTCTTCATTCAGCGGCAAGGTTGAAGAAACCTAATTCCTAGGACCCCTTGGGTATCTAAGAATCAAAGCAGCTAGCAGGTCCTGTGTACTCAAGGAGAAACTGATGGGACCAGATTATGACCCCTAGGGCATTGAAGGCAGCCTGCACCCTTGCGGTGGGTGGCCAGGAAGGGGGAGGGACATGAAGGGCTTAGAAATTGGAACCCAGGGCTGCAACCAACAGCAACTCTCAAGTACAGGCAGACTCTACATCTGCCCCCTGCTCAGTCAGGCCAACATGGCAGAAGTTCTTTTGTTGTGTTCAATTTATTGTGTATGGTATTTTGTCATCTCTATCCTATGCTACAGTATAGGAATAAAAATCTCCAGTAGTGCAGGAGGACTTATAAGAACAAGAGGCCTCCGCCCTAAGCTTCCCAAGGAGCCTGGCTGTTGCCTCTTCTGGTAGTTTCTGCTGACTCTCTAAATGATGTGCTCATGTGGGTGGGTATTCCATACTTGTTGATTTAAGCATAGCCAATTGATGGCATGCTTTGAGACAGGGAGAGTTTAGCTCCATTAAACTCCACTGCCATACCCCAACAAGTATTTTGCTATTTGTAGTTTTTCTCCTGGTTCCTTTGCAATGTTAAGTAACACATATTCATTCCTTACTCCATTGAGTATAAACGATGTGTTGATACCCTCAAAAGTATCAGATACTGGCCCCTACCCAATGAGTCCTTCAGTGCTCTACCTAAGAGGTTGTTACAAGTCAACCAACAGTGGTTATCTTACTAAGACCATGAAAATAAGCTTACATACAGCCAAATGGTGTGCTTTGATTTCATTTCTTTTATTATACTGCTTGTTGCTTTTCCTGAAGTTTCTAATGCCTTTTGCTTTTTAAGAATTTGCCTTCTTCTGGCTAGGGGCAGTGGCTGACACCTGCAATCCCAGAGCTTTGTGAGGTTAAGGCAGGAGGATCATTTGAGTTTGAGAATAGCCTGGGAACATAGTGAGACCCCATCTCTACAAAAAATTAAAATAAAATAAATATTTTAAAAAATTAATTTGTCCTCTTCACATCCTTTTGTTATTTTCTTCAGTCTCTCCAGAAGGTTCAACATCTCTTCAGCCAATCGCTCCTCCATCCCCCAGATCCCCTCCAGAAGTCCCCAAGCCTCTGCTCCCATCTTTGACTGTTTTCCAGACTACTCCCCCTCCTCTGGGGCGCTTCCTTCAGGCTGGGTGGGAATCTGCCATGTCTGGAACCCCTGTCTTCCTGTGTCTTGCTTTGCTTGAGTATAAACTTAAGCAACGGTCTGTAAAACTGATACGTAGAACATCTGAATGCATGCGCTCTGAAGTGTGGTTATTACGCCTTCATGCTTTGTTGATAGTTTGGCTGAGTAGCAAAATCTTGGTTCAAAGTCATTTTTCTACATAATTTGGAAGACACCACACTGTAGCCTGTTAGCATCCATGGTGGATAACAAGAGGTCTTATGTCTAACTGATTCTCGCTCTCAGAAAGAGGCTTCCTGCATACTTGCTTTTCTGAAATTCCTCAGAGTGTATCTGGGCCTGGATCTTGTCATTCATAGCACTGAGAACTCAGTGAGATTTGCAGTCTGAACACTTTTGTTCTTTCATTCTGGAAAATTTGTAACCTTTTAAAATATAATTCCTCCCACTCTGTTTTCCTTTTATTGTTTTTTTGTTTTGAGTTGGAGTTTCACTCCGTTGCCCAGACTGGAGTGCGGTGGCACGCTCCCGGCCACCGCAGCCTCCACCTGCTGGGCTTTGGTGGTCCTTCTGCCTCAGCCTTCCAAGTAGCTGGAACTACAGATGTATGCTACCACACACGGTTAATTTTTGATTTATTGTAGAGATGAGATCTCGCCAGGTTGCCCGGGCAGGTCTCGAACCTACAGGCTCAGGCAATCCACTCACTTCGGCCTCCCAAAGCACAGGGATTACAGGCTGAGCCACGGAGCACGGCCCCTTTTGTTGGTTTTTCTTAGTCACATATAGGACTTTCTGCATTGTTCCCTCGGGTCTTTTCTTTTTTCTCTTATATATTCATCCTCTTTTGTTATTGTTATTTCTTCTGGGAGATTTTCTCTATTTATCTTCAAACTTTCACTGATTTTTTTTTTTAAACTTCAGTAATCACTTTTTATTTCAACAGCTCTTTCTTATTTTCCAATTGCTCCTTTTTCTTATAAAACTCTTTTCTTGTTTGTTTCACCGAAGCAATATATCTTAAATCTCTAAGGATGCAAAGCAGTGGGGTTTATTTCTGTTTTACCAAAAAAAAAAAAAAAAGGCATTCTCTTATTCCATATGTACACTTCCATATGTAGTCCTGTTTGCTTTGGTATATTTCTTTTTCTTTGTCTTTCTTTTCCTGTTTATCTAGGTTAGTCTTTTTGGTTGCTGGATGAGTTTTCCTCAATAGTGGGTTCTTACCTATTCTCAGTTAAGTACAAAGCCCCACAAAGCTGCCTGTGAGCTTGGCATGTGTGAGTGGAACTCTTTCCCTGGCCAGTTCCCCCAATTTACTTGACTGTGAATGGTGAGAGTTGAACATCATATGTCAGGGTTCCTAAATGCGGGAAAGCAAAGTGTGCTGCTTGGGGAACCAGTTTCCTCAGGTAGCTACCTAAGTTCTTCCCAGACATCTCACTGAAATTTTTTTTTTTTTTTGAGTTGGAGTCTCACTCTGTCGCCCAGACTGGAGTGCAATGGCATGCTCCCAACCACTGCAGCCTCGACCTGCTGGGCTGCTTCAGCCTTCCAAGTACCTGGAATTACAGGCGTGTGCTACCACACGACTAATTTTTGATTTATTGTAGAGACGAGGTCTCACCAAGTTGCCTGGGGTCTCGAACCCATGGGCTCAGGCAATCCACTCATCTCAGCCTCCCAAAGTGCTGGGATTACGGCTGGGTCACTGAGCCCGTCCTGAAAATGTTTTGACAGAATAATTCTACTTTGGGGCAAAGGGGTAGATAAGGGGTTGGGATAATTTGTGTTTGTTGTTTTTATAATCGTTGTTGCTATTGGAAATAAACTCCTAGGAATTGGACATTTTTTCTTGGAGTTGGTGGAATGCTTAATTCTTTAAAAATATAGCACATCTTACAACCATTTCAAAATCTCTTGTAAGGAGCAAGGAACTTGAGTTAGAGATTTCTGTGAAACCAACAAACCCAGCAGAATTCAAACCCAAAGTGAAAATTGGTCTGATCTTTTGTGGTCACGATGAAAGCCTAAATTATTAAGAACTTCCCTGATGACTACAAAAACCACAGTGTTTTCCAGCATGTAAAGATGTGAACGCAAATGAAACAGAACTCTTCAATTACTGTACATCAAAATGGGACTGTGGTCTGTCCTCAAATAGTATGTTTCTACTATTCCAGGCTTTTTCTTGTTTTTGTATTTCAACTCTCCACAAATTATGGAGGAAGCCTTTACCTGCTAGCATGCACTCTTAAAGTGGAAAATGCCTTGGTAGTCATCTGGTTTACGTTCTAATTTTAGAGATGAAGAAACTGAAGCCCAAGGAATTTTTAAAAGTGAAATGTCAAAGTCACATAAGCAGCTAGTGGGAGATAAAAGAAGGAAGATGGGATCAGAGTGAGAATACTTATGAAAGGGGACCCAAAAAACCCTGAAATTCATTTATAAAAACTTATGTATTTATTCTTACATGTTTAAACTTCAGTCACCTTCAAAGTACTCTCTGATGCAATACACCCACAGAGATGCTTTTTCCACTGTTCAAAACAGCTTTGGAGCTCATCAATTTTAATGCCTTTTAGTGCTTCTGCCATTTTTTGTCTCACCTCTTCCACATCAGCAAAACATTTCCCATTGAGGTCTTTTTCTTATGCTGAGAAACAAAAAAAAGGCACTTGGGATGAGATGGGGTGAGTAGGAAGAGAGGGACACAAGAGTTCATGCCATTTTTGTTCAAATACTCCTGAACATTCAGCAGGATGTGGGCAGGTGCGCTTGTAAATCAGTCATCGTGAAATGAGCAGACATATTGAAAGAATTTCAAATAAAAAATTCCCTGAAGCCAAACACAGCCTCTCACAACAAAGCTAGCTGGTGCACTGATGCTGATGGGTTCCTAGAACACTCACCTAGCAGAAGAAGCCTGTACTATAAGCTCTCACCCTCCAAAAGATAATTCTGGGTTTTTTAGGGTCCCCCTTATAGATCATGTCTTAGCTTGTTTGTGCTACTGTAACAAAATGGCTGAGACTGGGTAATTTATAAACAACAGATGTCTATTTCTTACAGTTCCGGAGGCTGGGAAGTCTAAGATCAAGGCACCAGCAGTTCAATGTTTGTGAGAGCTGCTCTCTGCTTCCAAGATGGCATCTTCTTGCTATGTCCTTACATGGTGGAAGGGAGCAAAAAGGGACAAATATTGTATTCTCATGTGGCAGAAGAGATAGAAGGGTGGAAGGACAAGAAGTCACTGGAGCACTCGCATCAATCTTTTATTTATTTATTTATTTTTGAATTGGAGTCTCACCCTGTTGCCCAGGCTGGAGTGCAGTGGCACACTCATGGCCACCACAGCCTTGACCCGCTGGGCTCAGACGATTCTTCCGCCTCAGCCTTCCAAGTAACTGGAACTAGAGGCAAGTGCCACCATGCCCGGCTAACTTTTGGTTTATTGTAGAGATGAGATCTTGCCAAGTTGCCCAGGCTGGTCTCAAACCTGTGGGCTTAGGCTTCCCAAAGTGGTGGGATTATAGGTGTAAACCACCGCGCCTGGCCTTCAACCTTTCTTATAAAGAGCGCTAATCTATTCATGAGAGCAGAGCCCTCATAACTTAATCAGTTCTCCAAAGGCCCCCACCTCCCAACTGGATAACATTGGGAATTGGGTGCTAACATATAAATTTTGAAGGGACGCATACATTTAACCATAGCAGGTCTGTCTCTAGTTTTACTAGTTTGGGTTGGTCTACTCTGGCCAAAGTATTCGCTAGGATGTGCTTCTGGTAGGTTAATATACGTATCTGAGTCCTGGTAGCAGAAATGTTGGTGTCCTAAACCCCAAAAGAGCTTGCAAAGTACCAACATTATCTGAGAAATATAAGCTTTGCATTACAGATGACCTTTTACAGGACAAAGGAGACATTCCTGGGTACATGTGCATAAATTCATTCCAGTCAGTGTTGTCTGGATGTGCAGGTGAATTTTTTGAAGATAAATAGTTCTTTAGCACTCTTTATGGCATTTTCAGAACTGATTTAGATGGCTTCCAAGAGGAGTCAGATATTTGACAAATTATAAAATTTTAAGAATTCTAAGTTGCCTTAGAGGTGAGACATTCCAATGTCTTCATTTTACAGTTGAAAAACAAATATATATGTGTATATATATATATATGCATCTTGATCAAATGCACACAGTTAATTAAATGACAGAGGTCACTGGACGGTTGACTGGGGCTTTCCCATCTGGTACTTTTCCACTCACTGTGCTGTGTCACCAGCAGGACACCATCCCACCAGCCAGGCTCGTGGGCTTCAGACCATGAGAATCCAGATGTGGGGGTAAATACTGGCTGACACATTTCCCAGGACTGTTCATTCTAGATACACATAGACCACTTTTGTAAAAAGATGAGATTATGCATGGTCACGAAATCTCTATGTGATTAACACACTTATAAAGAGGATATGTGGCTGTATCCTGATTAATGATTTTTTAAATTATTCCAGTTGTGATAAGCTCTTCCAAGTGCTTCCTGGGATCTTAAAAATTGGATTTTTCATAGCTGCTGTGAGAAATTATTTTCTTACTGGTTCCTCAGAAATCCTCTCTAGATTACAAAGTTTTATGTATGTTTAATATTTAAAAGTATGTACCTCTATTATTAACTTTCCTTTATATTTGGTTTGCAGTGAAATTCAGTGAGGAAACAAAAGAAGATGTCTCTAGAGTTTAGTTTAATTTGGGGAGATCATCTTTTCTCTGGAGTGTTTAATGGGACTATATAGTAACATTCACAAGTAGTATTTGTTCTATTAACAACTTCAAAATTCTGTTAATATTTGTTTAGCACAGTGATGTTGCCTGTAGTCCAAGCTATTCTGGAGGCTGAGTCAGGAGGATCACTTGAGCCCAGGAGTTTGGGACCGCAGTGCACTATAATCACATCAGTGCAGTCCAGTCTGGGTGACAGATTGAGACTCCATCTCTTAAAAAAAAAAAAAAGTTCAATTTGAAATGAATACTCATCAGGATACAAAATCCCAGTGAGAAGTATTTGTTGACCAGACTAATTTGCACACACAAATAAAGTCTCGTTTTCCACCATCTGGTACTTTCCATTGTCCTTGTTTTGATACAGGTGGTGATAACTGAACTTTTGACCATTCTGTCTGAGTATTTCTGCTCAGCATTCTTAGGAAACAAATTAACATTGACAAATGATGAGAGGGAAATCTCAAAATACAAGAAAAGGAGCTTAGAGAGTAACAGGGGCTGGAAAGGGTGAGAGTCAAGACCGTCCCGATGTCACCTAGGCAAAAAGGCCCTCATTCCACTGAACACACAGTGCACGGTCGGCCACCGATGCTAGCCCCTACTCCAGTGCCTCCTTGTGAGAGGCAAGCCTCGGTGGGTCACCTATCCTCCTCAAGGTTTCTGGTCACTCATTTGCAAAATGGGTCCCTGCAGCCAAAGGCGCCTAGGACTTGTCCTGGCACCAACAGTTCGTGTTTTCATGTCACAAATGTAATGAAACTTTTCCATGGAATGTAGTTCAAGAACAAGTCATTGACAACTGGCTTTAGCAACAGTTTTTAACTGAAGCCTGCAGAGCCCTTTATCAACGTGCTGAATGCCTTCCAGCTTACACCAAAGTTGAACACTGTACATATCTCGGCAAGACGCATATTACAAATCTTTCAAAAGTATGCGTGTCATCTTCTGTCTTTCTATTTCAGAGTCATATTTCATCTTGAGTTATGATGTTGACACTGAATTATAAATACTGTAAGTGCAAATACTCATGCACAGTTATATAACACAGGTGAATAATATTGTTTGGTCATGTTTGATGAAAACCAAACCTCAAGCATATACCTGGAACATTCCTATCAGCACTTTCAAAATCAGCAGGGTGACCTGTTTTTGTGACAGAAACCTGGTAGCAGGAATCTCTGTAATAAACCCCATTTCTCCTTGACAGTGGCTGATTTAGTAGCATGGCCCATCTCAGCTGCCCTGAGTTGACTGTGTGACCACTGACTGCAGAAATACAGGGCCACAGCTTGATGGGGTGTGTTGTTTGCACAGGCCACACCCTGCTCCCTGAGGGGGCTGGGTGCCCTTCCCTGGAGGTCACAGAGCTTTGGTCACCTCCACTCCTCAGCAAGGACACTCCCAAAGAGGCATGCTGGCCCCTGGTCTCCTGCCCCTCACAATTCCCCTGGCTCCAGGAATGCCCACTTCAAGCCAAAGGCTTCTCTGGAAAAACACAGGTTAAACCAAAGCCAGCTGTTATTTGGTCAGTGATCCGATTCAACATCACAACAAACAGGGCGTGAGCAGCTGATGAGAACAAAGAAGACCTCGGGGAGCAGCTGAACTTGACCATGTCCATTCTTTCTCTGCCTCTCGAACTCTCTCTGGGCCTTAATTGCCTTCTGTGTTCACTGGACTCTATTTTAAAGAAGGAGTGGGTCTATCAAGAAAAGAACATTCACTTCACATCAGCCTGGAAGATTTGGGAGGGAGTCAGTCACCACAGAGCAGAAGGGTGTATGTTTTCAGGTGAAGAAATGAATAACAAGCACAGCACAGCCTGCCCCGGGTGGCTGAGATTGGCCGCGCTCCTGCACAATGCCCCCGTCTGCACAGAGACCACCGGACCACATGCCATTTTGCCTACCCAGCTCCAAAAACCAAGCAATAATGGTGCAGGGAAACACCTATCTCCCCAATAAAACTGGGGGAAAAAGTAATACAGAGATCCCAGGAATGAAATGCACAAGCCCGTCAGACACTGTGACTTCAGATACTTGGTGGATTTTATCCAGAAGCTGTTTCTTCCTCCCCACTAAGGCAGCCCGTTTGAGGATTCCCCACAGTCGTGTCTAAAATGAATTTCTCTCAATCCTCCAGTTCCAGAGGAGCCTGGCTTGAACAAAAGCCAGAGCAAACTGGCCGTGCTGACCTAGCAGGCGTGCATTCAGAGCACTGGTTTCTTGACAATGATGATGATGCCATAGTGGCATGTCCACAGCATCATCAGCCCTGAACGGCAACAAGACTCAAGTCTTGCCACACATCGTCCAAGCATCATGAACTTGCAACGAAGAGGAGTGAGGGGTTTGATGGCTTAGTCCTGGGTGAGCCCTCCAAGTACGTGTCCGACTTCATGCCACCTCTCCTTCCAGGGATGACGGGTTCAGGTACATGTGTGAAAGTGGCGAGTCCTTCCCCAAGTCTGGAGAGATTCAACAATAAATGAGCTTCACACATAGAAGCTACTGCCTTGAGAGATGCTACACCAGAGAAAAAAAATCCTAGGTGCCCTAGGCAGAGCTCAATTTATAACTTCCAGACTCCAGCCCGTTTTTGATAACACTGTTGCTCTCCTCTTGCAGAAACCTACCAGGAAGACAATGCATTGAAAAGGTTGGGGTTTTGATCAGATTGTTCCCAGTGCAGGTAACTGGAGTCGTTGATAAAGACACAAAGCAGATTTGCCTTGCTTTGAACCATCACCCTCCCATGGAAGACCTGGACAGCCCTTTCAAGACACAAGTGCTCTGTAAAAGGACTCAAGAGCAAGCGTCATAGACCGCCTCTGCGAGCAGGTATTTGAAAGTGACAACCGAGACCTAAGGGGGAGTTTAACAATATGTTTGTGACAGTTAAGTTTGAATACTCAGGATTGGAAAGATAACATTTCCCAGCTGCTTCCTTAATTATAGCCTTGGAAGAGGGGCTGTCAGCTCTACCTTCATTCAGGAAGCTGTCTAGCGATGTCTCCATTAATTGTGACGGTCTGTGCACTGCCAGAGAGGTTCTCAATTCCCCGATGCCACCATGGCCTGGCAGCAAGTCTCGGGCTAAGCCTCCTTCATAGTCAGTGGTCAGTGCAGTTCTCCCAAGAGGACTGAGGTCCAGAGGCCACCCACAGGGATTCACGTAGCCCTGCCTCTTGCCTTTGACGAGGTGTCCCCTCTCTCAGGTACCATGGCTCCTTCTGTGGCGCTAGCCCCTGGGCACCAGACACCAACATCTGTCGTGTCGTCATTGAGCAAGAGCCGTCTCTGCCTCACTGACGTTTTTGTCACCTGTTGTTGGCAAAGGAGTAAGTTCAGAGAACACTTGGACTTGCCTTTCAACAAAGCCAGATAACATGTGTAAATATTTCCCCCTCCAACCGTGGAGCTTAGTCCCATCTCCCCTTCAGGCGGGGCTCCCCTCAGTCACTCATTTCCAAACAGCAGAGTGCAGGAAGGCAAAGTGGTAATGCTACAGCGAAGACGCCCACAACACCACCCGGACAGGTCAAGGGCATCATTCTCAGTGACATCACGTGGATGCCATGGACCTCTGATGCCATGCAAAGGGATCTTCACGTGTGTGGTCTTTACATCCTCAGAAGCTCAGTATAAACAGGAGGAAAACATCAGAGAAACCAGATAAAGAGACATTCTATGAAATGCCTGACCAGCACACCTCAAAACTGTCAAGGTCATGAAAAACAAGAAGGAAAGACTGAGATGCTGCCACAGACCAGGCAAGACTAAAGAGACATGACAGGCCATGCATGGTGCCTCACACCTCTAATACCAACATTTTGAGAGGCCAAAGCAAGAGGATCACTTGAGGCCAGGAGTTCAAGACCAACCTGGGCAACATAGCAAGGTCCTATCTCTACCAAAAATAATAAATAAGTAAGTGAGTAAATAAATAAATAAATAAGCCAGCCATGGTAGCATATGCCCTGTCGTCCAAGCTACTCAGAAGGCTGGGGCAGGAGGATCATTTGCACCCAGGAGTTGGAAGCTACAGTGAGTTTTGATGGTGCCATTGCACCCCAGCCTGGGCAGCAGAGCAAGACCCTGTCTCTAAAATATAAAAATAAAATGATAATAATAAAAGAGACATGACAAATTGGGCAGTTTGAATGTGTCCCCTCCAAAATCGAGGTGCTAAAACTTAATGGCCAATGTGACAGTATTATGAGGTGAGTCCTTTAAGAGGTTATTAGGCTGTGAGGGCTTCTCCTTCATGGGTGGGATTAAGGCCCTTGTTTAAAAAAAAATTAGGCCAGGCGCGGTGGCTCACACCTATAATCCCGGCACTTTGGGGGGTCGAGGTGAGAGGATTGCCTGAGCCCACGGTTGCCTGTGGTTCCAGCAGGAGGCTGAGATAGAAGGATCACTCGAGCCCAGCAGTTCTTGGCTGCAGTGAGCTATGATCATACCACTGCACTCCACTTGGGTGATAGAAAGAAACCCTGTGTCCAAAAAAAACAAAAAAAAACTAATGAAAATAAAGCTCTGGTTGAAATCTTCCAATATTCTCTTTAAGGTACAAAACAACTACATTCTTGGCAGGAAGAAGAAAGAATCTAACACACAACGTCCAGGATGGTCCAGCCCACTCCAGACCTGTGAGAGGAGAGTCAGCCTATTGTACCTGTCACCCAGGTGAACACACGGACATGGGTGTGATGTGCAGTACAGACAGACAGCAGCAACCACAACCAGGGCCTGATCGTGCCACAAGAGCTCCCCAGGTAAGGTGATTGCATTTGACAATACCTGAAATGATTCCTTAACGTGGGGCTTTATAAACCCAACCAAAGTGTCTGCTGAGGATGGTTGGTCCATAGCTTGTTAGATGTGTACTGAAGGACTGTATTTACTGCTCCCAGGCAACCATGGACAATAGTGGACGGGAAGATTACTTGAACCCAGCAGTTCAAGGCTGCAGCGAGCTATGATCATGCCACTGCACTCCTGCTTGAGAGATAGAGCGAGACCTTGTCTCAAAAAAAAGAAAAAGAAAAAGAACTGGGCGTGGTGACTCATGCATGCCTGTAATCCCAGCATTTTGGGAGGCAGAATTGGGAGGATGGCCTGAGCCAAGGGTTTTGAGACTAGCCTGAACAACTGGGCAAGCCCTCGCCTCTACAATAAATAAAAAAAATATTGGCCGGGCATAATGGCATGCATTTGTATTTCCAGCTACTCAGGAGGCTGAGATGGAAGGATCACCTGAGCCCAGCAGATCAAGGCTGCAGTGGCCGTGAACGTGACACTGCATTCCAGCCTAGATGACAGAGTGAGACTATGACTCAAAAAAAAAAAGTAGAAGGCTCTGAACTGACCCTAGCCCCAGTAAGGACAGCCAGCATCCAACTGGATCCTGAGTGGTGTCCCACACTGATCTGGCCTTGCTAGATCCGGACTGGCTGGGTGGGGGGCGCTATTACCCGGTAGCCATGACACCTCTCAGCCTTCACTTATTAACCACGATGTTATACCCCGTGGTGCCACAAGCCGCTGTCCCATCCCGAGGCTTTTCTGTCCTCTGTTTCTCTGGGGAACAGGGTTTTGTCAGCTGCGTCCCCAATAAACTGCAACCAGGCATGGGGCAAGGTGAAGGGAGGGATGGAAGAGGTTTAAATTCCTTCTGAGAGCTAAAAAGAGTCTTCCCATGTGTGTCGTGCCACGTCACTTCCGGTGGAACACCCAAGACACCCACGCGTGAACAACACATTTGCCAGCTCTTCCTCTGCTGCCCTGCAGCCTGGGGGCTGAGGGAAGCCAGCCTGGGGCGGGAGGCGGGGAGACCCCAAGCTGATGCCTGTGTGGACATAAGATTGAACAAATAAGCATTTTTTTTTTAACCGACAAGGTGGAAAGGAAGATTTAGGACTGGAGAATCTTGAATGTCAGTGAGGAGAAAGAGCACAGAATAAATCCAAAATATGTTTCCAGGAAACCTCAAAACCGCTTTCTGCATAACATTATATCTCCCTCTGTTAGAACTGCCAATTTTGAGATTCTCACTATTTTTATTTTCTTGAGAAATGATCATTTTTATAAATAGCCTTTTAAATGTCAAACTAACTGGTTGGATAATTTGTCTCCACTTCTTACCCTGAATAACTCGACCCTGGCTTAATTTTCTTAAAGGTTGGGGGACAGGGGTTCTCAGGGTAAGTGATTCCGTCTGTCAAAGGCCTTGACTTTCCCTTCTTCTTTCTCTCCTTCCAAGGGTGGTCTCTGTGGCTGGAGGTGGCCATCCTGATGTCCTGCTCCTACTTCTGTGTGGTCACTCACTCACCACCCACAACTCACAAGCAAAGTCGATGAAGACAGATTGGAACCACTGAGAAGCCAAACCAGCAACCATGAGAGCACTTTCCTCAAAGCCACAGCAAGTCCTTGGCTCTCATTTCTTAGAGCAGCAGGAGGCAGTGACCAGCACTTCTGCCCAGAGCTGGAACAGGCTGGACACTTGTTGGTCCTGGGGTGGGGCAGGTGGACACTTGTTAGCTCTGGACTGAGGTAAGGGGGACACTTGTTGGTTCTGGGCTGAGGCAGGTGGACACTGGCTGGGCATGAGGGACCTGGTCGGCTCTGGGCTCCACTGTTGGGCATTCAGAAGCAGCATGTAGCCAGGCTGAAGAGACCAGGAGGCTAACTTGACCTAAACCATGGTTCTCAAAGGCTGTGCTGGGACCAACAGCCACAGCATCACTGGGGAATGTGTGAGAAATGCAGACCCCCACTTCCTCCTCCAGACCTGCCCAGATGCTGGAGGCAGGGCTGAGACCTGTGAAGGCACCCACATGTGGGAGAACCCCTGGTCTGGAATCCTGGTTCTCACAAAGAACAATGCTGACCTCTTGGTCATCAGAGACGATGATTCTGTGGACACGAGGTGTGGCGTGGACATTGGGGTTTTCAAAATGGCCCGGTGATTCTGGTGGGCAGCAAAATCTGAGAACCGCTGGTCTGGAAAGATCCAGAAGCCCTGAGCCTGCATTCCTCCCCAGCCTGGTGCTGCTTTGTCTTCCAGGTCCTAAAAGTTCTATTTCTCTCTGAAGGTGGGTTTAGCACAGGGCTCCCTGCTCCGGCTGCACCTTAGAATAATCCAGGGAGATTAAAAGGTTATCATTTAAAAATTTTATTATTATTATTATTTCTCAGGTCATGCTAATATGCAACCAAGGTCACCGGTCAAGGACTAATCCACGCCCTGTTCTCAACAGGGCAGAATTCCTCCTCTCTGAACACCTGAAATTACCTCAGATCAAACTGGGATGGGGATTCCCTCCAAAACCACCCAGGATGCAAAGTGCCTCTTCCTAGTAGCTTGAGCAGTCACGGGTCCTGCTTGTTCACAGACCGCCCTTCCTGACTGATATTTCAAATGAACCACGGGCTCTTGTACCTGTCCTGGGTTCTGGGATCACAGCCAACCAGAAATTCCTGTGGAAACGCTTCTACCACATTGGCCACCTGGGCAAAGACCTTGCAAGCACGACGTCCTTGTTTCTGCACAGCAGAGCCCAAAAGATCTCTCCTTCTTCCTTTCTGCTCTCTGTTGGTGTTCAGGGACATCCCTAATTAAAGCAATTTTATGAAATTCCTTTAAAATAAATAATCCCAAATTGCATTTTAGCATAACCCATTTCACTGTAATTAAGGTGTCCTTTACCTACACACAGATTCTTAACTAAAAGCGTTTAACCTCAGCTCTCGCTTCCTCCAGGAAGCTCTCCCTGATCTCTCCTGAAGTAGACAAGACTCATGGTCATGGGCCTCCTATCTCTGTAAACTTCTTCTCCCTGTCACTGGACAGGGGCTGCAGCCACTGATGTATGAGTGACATCATTCTTCCCAGTCCAGCGTGGCACGGCCAGGCCATGTTTCTCCCTCTTGTGTCCCCAAGGCTTGGCCCAGTGGCTGGCACAGTTATGAAGGAAACAGAGGGCTGTTCCTCCCCCTCCTGAGAGCGTGAATCCTGTCTCCCATCTTGGCAGCTTCTCTCTCTAGAAAGGCAGCACAGGCCACACATGAAGTTGAAAGCATCCCAGGGACACGTCACACTCCACACAGAAGTGTGAAGTCAGCACCAGAAGGCTCTGGCACTTCCAGAGGGCAGTGGTTGCACACCGCCATGGGACTGTTTGGTTGGGGTTCGTTCTGTTTGGGGTTGCTTTTGCTCAAGATGATCATGCACAAAGCAGGAAATAGGCCGCAATTTGGGGGGTTGGGTCCTGCAGTGGAGTCCATCTCGGACAGGCCGACCCGGGCATGGTCGTTGCTTGCTTCGATTTCTCCTGCCTCTCCCCAGCACACCCCGGCAAAGACACCCTCACATCCCACTTCTGCAGAGAACGCAAGTTGCAGCTCCCCCCCCTCGAGACCCTAGATGAGAACACAGGACAACTCAGTTTGATCCGGAATGCTCCTTTTCTCTCTTTTGCCAGACCTTGTTCTGACAACCCTTCAGCCCAATGTGAATTAATACAGACTCGAAAGACAACAAGATGGAAGGATCATTTTAAATAGATTTTTGCATTTAAAAAGCCAAGTGTTTGACTTGCCCCCCACCACCACCAAGCTTTTACCAGGGTTGCAGCAACTAAGGAAGGAAAGATCTGGAAACTTCTCCCTTTCCCCTTTCAGCCTCCTCCAACATGATAGAAAGAGGAGGAATTGGAAAAGCCCAAAAGTCAAGATAGCGGTAAAAAGTCTAGGGGAAATCCTACAACTAAAAAAAAAAAAAAAAAACTCTTAAACAACCAAAGTTACATGATCAAATAAAACCTCTAAGAGTTCATATGGGGGGAGTTTCGCAGGTAGTGTAGGTCCCTAACGGAGGACTTAGGAGCCTTACACGTGGGTGTAAGATACATCAGAGCTGTAGCTCATTGTTCTGTGACAACCTACAGAATATTTTTACAGGCGTTGTCTGATATACATCTCAAAACAACGTGTGAATGACGTTTTAGCCCTCCCATGAGGCTCCGTGAAATGAAGAAATAGAATCAAGTTCCTGTAGCTCTGAGGGCCGAGACTTCAACCAAGTTTTCTGCCTCTAAATCCAGAACCCTGCCTGTTAACCACCTATAGCCACAGGACCTGGACTAAGCCTGGAACAGGGTGCTGGGGGTGTGCTCATTTCCCAGGAATTTATCAGTTCTTAACAAATGACAACAGCCAGATGGTTTAAAAACAACAGAAGTCGATTCCCCTGCAGTTAAAGGACCAGTAGTCTTTTTTTTCACCAGCTCATTGACCATTTTCTGAAAGGTTGTAGCGAAATAATTTGGTCTAATATGCAATCAAATTTAGGCTGATGAAAAGGAAGAAGACTCATACACTTCCAACAGGGAAGGATAAGACACAAATCTTTTGATGTTTTAAAAAATCAAGAGCAATGTTGAAATATCTATCTGCAAAAACCTATAATAGCCTGCTGAAATAACTTGCTTGACATGAGTAAGTAACTCCATTTTGTAACAGATATTCCATCGTAGCCTAGAGATGACCCCCTTATATAAACTCGTAATCATACCACACACCCACATTCCTGTGCCCCTTGGTGATTGGAAACTCCCCAGTTGCATAAATTTTGTAACCATCCATACCCCTTACTAATCATATAGTTTGCCAAGAAATATTAATCAAACTGTACAGCTTATGTAATGTTTCCCTTTAAAAGACTCACTCTGTTCGCCGCCGAGAGTTATTTGGGACACTAGTCCGCTCTCAGTTGCTAGCATCAATAAAGGACTCATAATCTGACTTTCTCTGCGTGTTGGTGTCATTTCTCATAATCCAGCTATAGCAATGTATGTAAAAGCTCTTTGTAAACTCAGTTTACATCAAAAAGGAACATGTCACATGAGCACAATATTACTAGAATGCCTAATAGTGGAATTATCATACAGGCCTGTTGCCTGCTATCCAGCACTTGCAGTAATCATGGAATTTCTTGGGGTATGATTTCCGGTAGTCTGCTATGACTGTGCCAGCACTCTGCCCGAGGTCCAATTCACACCTGTGCTCTCCAAGTGGGATGGGTTGGGCTGGCCAGCCGTGAGGCCCACCCAGCCTCCCTCCAAGCCCAGACACCTCCCTCCTTCCCAGAAGCAGCATTCCACTGAGATCAATAGTTTTCAGTCAAGGTATCAGCAGCTCTGGGGGCTCTTGGAGAGAATCCTTCCTGACTCTTCCAATTTCTGGTGGTATCAGGGCTTCCTTGGCTTGTGATTGCAACCCTCCAATTTCCGCCTCTGTGTCCGGGTGGCTTCTCCTCTGTATCTCTGCATCTTCTTCAGTTTCTTAGGAAACTGAATCTTATTGGACTCAAGGCCAGCCCACGCTAATCCAGTGTATCATCTTGACCTTGACCTCCAGCATAATTACAGCTGCAAAGACCCTATTCCTGAATAAGGTTCATTCTGAGGTTCTGGGTGGTCATGAATTTTGGGAAGACGTTGTTCAACCCATAACCATTGCACCTACAAAATACCCACAACAAAACCCAGATCAGCGCTTGATTGAATAACTGGGTGCCACAGCCTGGACAAACTGGCACCCAGAACTAACTCCACGAAGGGGCCTCAAAGCAACAGGGTGATGGTATTAATACTTGACAATGATTTCCATCTTTTAAATTAATAATGTTGGGCTTCCTTTACAGTCTCTAAATATTTGGTCACCAAGGGAAGACACGCAGCCAACCAATTCTTGAGGAAAGCATTTGGCCTAGCACACGGAGGGAACAACATACTTGCACGCCGAATTTCCAAGATCAAAGTGGGAATTAAGGCTGACTCCATCAGGCAAAGTCAAGGGCTCGTGGAATACACGCCAAATTCTTCTGACATGGCTTCACTGTGAGGTACTTTGAGAATGTGGGTCTAACTCAAGCAAGACAGCCTGTACCTGTGCCTGGCGGAGCTGGGGGTCCCCAGGTGTTATGAGTATCCTCCCCATGTCTCGCCCAGTTGGACAGACTGTGAGAGAGTATTCTGGAATCCAATGGTTAAAAAAAACATGGAGGGGCAGACTCATATCCATAATCCCAGATCTTTGAGAGGCCAAGGTGAGAGGAGTTCAAGAACAGCAAAAATACAAGATTTAAAAAATTAGCCAGGTGTGGTAATACATGCCTGTAGTCCCAGCTACTTGGGAGATTGAGGTAGGAGTATTACCTGAGCCTAGAAGGTAGAGGCTGCAGCAAGCTATGATCACACCACTGCACTCCAGCCTGGGCAGCAAAGCAAGATCGTGTCTCTAAAATCAAAAACAAAAAAGGGTGGGAAAGTGTCTTGCGTGCTCCCTAGGCATGTGACCACCTGCACTGTTCTGTTCCAGCAGACCAGCACACAGAGAAATGTTCTGTTCCTCCATCCAGAAGCTTTTAAAGAAATTGCCTTTAATGTTACCTGCTTACTTTGCCCTAAGTTTCAAATTCTTGCCAGCCAACCCACCCCAGTTTCAGTCCATCATAGGAACTGGCCTCAAGTCTTTCATGTAGTACTTACTCCCAGACCAAGTTAGGAGGCTTTTTATTAAATTCCGTGTCTTGCACATGAAAACCCAGGCATACCGCAGAGTAGGTCGCTTCTTGGAAACCCTGCAAAGAGAACTCAGAGTCCTGAATGCTCAGGTTCTGGCTGCCACTCTCCAGCCGGAACTCTGCCCTGAAGGCAGCAAATGCCTGATTACCTGCACAAAAGCCTCTGCCAGGTGCTTCTCAGAACCCTCTGGAGCTCGTTCCGACCCACAGCTTTAAAGGAGGTATCTCTTCCCCTCTCTCCACTCTGCTTAAGTGACAGGTGCATTTTTCCTGAGAACCAGGAACACGCAAGACGGGACACCTACATCTGGTCCTCACTTCTACTGAAACCAACCATGACCATGGGAAGAACTAGGAAGATGAGAATCTCGCCATGAATAGTTGGTGTTGGACGCATCTCAGTGTTCAAACCAGACCTTGAGCCTGACAGGATGGCCTCAGATGACTTCAGCCATGCGTTTGCTCTTGCTTGCTTGTGTTAAGGATGCTTTTTGTGTTAGGTATGCTTTCTCCTCTCCTTCTACCCTCTTCTCTCCCTTTCTTAGAAGAAGCGCATTTCTTTTTTTTTAATATATTTTTTATTTTAAAATTGTGGGGTACAGTTAAGGGTTAGGTATACAAATATGCATCATTCAGGCACCCTTGTTGATAAATAGTGTCCCCTGCCCCCAGACAGATATTGACTACCATTAATCCCACCACCCAGAACCTGGAACCAACAATGCTGTCCATCAAAAAAGGATTGGATTAGAAAAAGCGCATTTCTAACTCTTTTTTTTTTTAAGTGGGATTTATTGAGAGGGCAGAAAATCTCCCAGGGCAGGAGGGGACCTGAGGGGGTTTCCTGCATTTCTAATTCTAAGGAGTGGAAGCTCTGGCCTTATGGTTATACTCAAAGCTGCCAAAGTGACTTGTAGCCACTTGTGCCATCATGCTAAGCCTTTTGTCCCTATAGACAAAAATGTGGCTTGAGTGAGAGTCTGCTTAAGTAGAGAGTAAGAGAGTCCTCCCTTAGCAGGAGACCTGGCCCACAATGTTTGCTGCGGCCATGGGGGCGAGGAATGACACAGAGCGTACATGAGGTGGCAAGGACTGGGCTTACTAGCCAACATGTGGCAGACAGTGTCTTTCATTTAAACATCGGAGGCAGGACAGTGTCCACAGGATCAGGGATGACTCCTCAAGGGAGTGGCCAGAGAATGGGACATTGGCCTTCTACAGACACAGTGGGGTTTTGATGTGTTTAACCAACACCTTACTGTGGCATATACAAATAACAGTGCAAGCACAAATGAAGCTCCTTGGCTTGGACTCGATGATAAAGTCCCCTCTGGAAGGGGGAAGGAAGATATGGAACTGCTGGCCATGCACTTCGAGACCAGCCTGGGCAATATAGGGAGACCTTATCTCTATAAAAAAAATTTAAAAGCCGGGCTCGGTGACTCAACCTGTAATCCCGTGCCTTTAGGAGGCTGAGGTGAGTGGATTGCCTGAGCCCGCGGGTTCGAGACCCGCCTGGGCAGCGAGACCTCATCTCTACAATAAATCAAAAAATCAGCCGGACGTGGTAGCGCATGCCTGTAATTCCGGCTACTCGGAAGGCTGAGGCGGAAGGATCGCCGGAGCCCAGCAGGTCGAGGCTGCGGTGGCCGGGAGCGGCCACTGCACTCCAGTCTGGGCGACAGAGTGAGACTCCAACTCAAAAAAAAAAAAAAAAAATTAAAAAATTAGCTGGATGTGGTGGTGTGTGCACCTGGAGTCCTAGCTACTCGGTAGGCTGAGGTGGGAGGATCGTCTGGCCCAGGAAGTCGAGACCGTGGTGAGCTGGGATCATGCCATTGCACTTCAACCTGAGCCACCGAGTGAGACTCTGACAGAAAGAAAGACGAGAGACAGAGAGGGAGAGGGGAGGGAGAGGGGACGGGAGTGGAGGGGAGGAGAGGGGAGGGGGGGAGGGGAGGGGAAGGAGAGGAGAGGAGAGGAGAGGAGCATCTAAGGGATTCGAATCCAAGTGGAGGAGGGTGGTCAGTGGGGCATGGGCGGTGGCCACATCAGGTGTAACTGTGCTAGCCTGGGAGAGGAGAGGGCAGCATCCGGAATCCAGAAGGAACAACCCTTCTCAGAGACCTCACAGGCAGGAGACTGACCACGGAGACCATCTCTAAAAAGGGACTTTGGCTCAGGAAGGGAGGCAATTTCTCATCAAGGCAATTCTGACTAGAGAGCCAGGTGGGAAGGTCCCAGTAGGAATGTAGAAAGTGCTCCATGTCACTGAGAGTGACTGTGGACCCAAGAGTCACTCAGGAGGACAGCAGGCCGTGAGGAAGGCCAGGGTGATGTAAGGTGGTCACACGCTTCCCTGGCAGAGTGTCCATGTGCTGTGGGGGCTGGACAGGGGCTGGAGACTGAAAACATGATCAGGCCCTGAATTTTAGGATTAGAAGAAGGTGGAATTTCTTTGATCTCATCGCACATTTATGGGAAAGAAAAGTGGTGAGAACACTGGACACAGCAGGATGTTTAGGGAGTTATATAGGGCTCTGGCAATCTCTTGTGATGCCTGGGAAGGCAAGAGGAAAAGATGGTGTCAGGGGTAACATAATGAGTGACATCCAAGCCAGCAGCCTGGGAAGGCCTGGGTCGACCATGGCCCTAATCTCTCCCCAGCCCCGTGCCCCTCTACCCATGGCACCCCTTCCCACTAATGATCTGTGATGAGTTTCCAATGTTGCTTATTCCCAAGGCCACGCAGGCCAATTTTAATGATCAGCTAATTGATACATGATCCAAATCAATTCTCTTGATAGTCCTAAGATAGACTTGGGACTCTGACCAGAGAACCCCCCAAAAGACATTGCCACCATGAGGGAGTGTTAAAAAGAGAAGACCTCATTTAAAGAGGATGGGAGTGTTTTTCAGTCACAATTCCCTGTGATTGACTGCAGCTTGGAAATATGAGGGGGAACTCCCCAAAAATCGGAATTTTTTTTGGAGGGCAAGACTCTTATAGCCCAGGCTTCCCTTGCTAGGTAAGTGTTCTAGGAACCCATTAGCATCAGTGTAGCAGCTAGCATTGTTGTGAAAGACTATGTTTGGCTTTAGTGAATTTTTTTTGGAGATTCTTTCAACACATTTGCCCATTGCATGATGCATGATTTATGAGCACACCCGCTTACACAACACTGTGTGTTCAGCAGTTTTTGACCCAAAACAGCATGACCCCCATGCCCCACCCTCCTTATTCACCTGATCTCACCCCGAGCAACTTTTTTTGGTTTTCCCGCATGAAAAAGTCCTCAAAGGGAAACATTTTGCCAATGCAAAAGAGATGAAACAAAAACAACAGAAGCACTAAAAGGCATCAAAATTGATGGGTTCCAAAACTGTTTTGAGCAATGGAAAAAGTATCTCAGAAGGTGTATTACATCAAACAGAGAGTACTCTGAAGGTGACTGAAGTTTAAAGATGTAAGAATAAATACACAATATTTTATAAATAAAATCTGGGGATTTTTTGTCACCCCTCATATTTCTGTACAGAATTACACCCCTAGCATTCATTTCAGCTTTATTCATAACTATGCATTTGATTTTATCAAGCAAAACTGTGGAAGCAAGCAAGATAATTGACTTCAGAAAGCGGAACTGTCCAGAGATGAAACGCACATTGATTTTCTAGTGGTCTAGCATCAGGCGTTACGCAGTTGCAGCTAAGATTTCACTCCAACTTTGACCTTGACTAATGCTTGCATAATATTTTACCCCTTCCTATAGCCCAGCGCTTCTCCACTGGGGGTAATTTTGCCCCTCTCCCCAAAGACCACTTGGCATTGTCTGGAGACACTTTGCTGCCATAACAGGGATGCTGCCAGACACCCTCCATGCACAGGACAACCCCCACCACAGAGAGTGACCCTGGCTCCAATGTCATAGCGCCCAGGCTGAGAAATCTGCCCTCACTCCCAAAGATTCAGCTTCTCAGTGGTTACAATGTTTTCAAACTCCAGATTCATTCATCTAAGTCAATTATTACTAGTGTACTTATTTAATTAATTGCACTTATTTAATTAATTGTATTATATAGATACTAAAGGAGAAATTTAAAGCAAAAACCCATGGAAGAAAGCAGAAAGGGAGAAAATAAGTAACCATTAACTTTCCAGGTGACACTCATTAAAACTCAACAATCAATCTTATCACGTCATAGTGTACATAAAGAATTAGGTGCCTTGTCACCTTGGCATATGCTCTGACGTGTCTCACCCATTAACCACCATGGCAAGAGCCCAGACGACACTCGCCCTATAAATACAATGTCAATGGAAGGAGAGGCGTGTAATTATACCAGGCAGGAGACCGAGTTCACCAAATTACATGTTTTCCCAGCTTTGCATGTTACAATTTAATAATATCTCCTATAATTATACACTGCTACAGCGTGATGTCAGACACAGCACACGAACTCTTCTCTTAGGGGTTTCTCAGTGCTTATGCTGCACCCGAATGCTTCCCCAACCTTCAAGATGTTCTGGTCTTTTTATAGATCTAACTAATAAAAATAGAGAAAAAAATGGCAAGGTGCCTGCCAAAAAGGGCACCTTTATGTTGAATGCTTGTGCTTTTGCTGGTATTTGCTGCGACAGTTGCTGGAGCTGACGCAGACCTTGTGCTGAGTGTGGCTTGGACCCTACAGTGAAAATGGCACCCATTGTGTACCACATCAACTGAATCCGGGCCACTGATCCCCTGCTGTGGTGACACCTTAGCCCTTGTGTGTTAGTGTCTTGAGGCTGCTGTAGCAAGGCGCCCACAGCTGGGAGGAGAGAGTTAAGCAACAGAAATGTATTTTTCTTTTTCTTTTTTTTTTTGAGTTGGAGTCTTACTCTGTCGCCCAGGCTGGAGTGCAGTGGCACGCTGTCAGCCACCGCAGCCTCGACCTGCTGGGCTCAGGCGATACTTCCGTCTCAGCCTTCCAAGTAGCCAGAACTACAGGCGCGCGCTACCACACCCGGCTAATTTTTTATTTATTGTAGAGACGAGGTCTCCCTAAGTTGCCTGGGCTGGTCTCAAACCCATGGGCTCAGGCAATCCTCTTGCCTCGGCCTCCCAAAGTACTGGGATTATAGGTTTGAGCCCCCACACCCAGCCTTTCTTTTTCTTTTTAACTTTTATTTTAAAGATGTGGGATGCAATTCAGGGTCAGGTATACAAATGGACACTGTACAGGTTAAGTTTGGGCCTCACTTTGGTACCCACTTCACCTGGTTTGAGACCAGGTACCCTTATTGATGAAGTGTGTCCCCAACCCCCGGCAGTTTCCCACTATTGCCAATCCCTTTCTTATAGTATTATGATAATTGTTCAGGGTCCACTTATGAGTGAGAACATGTGGTACTCAGTTCTTTGTTTCTGTGATCAATCACCGAGTATTATAGACTCTAAGTCCATCCAAGTTGCTGCATAGTTTATAATTTTGTTCTTCTTTATGGCTGCATAATATTTCACTGTGTATATGTACCACATTTTTTATCCAGTCCTCTTTCAATGGGCAGCACAGTTGGTTCCATGTTTTTGCTATTGTGAATAATGCTGCAATACACATGCATATGCAGGTATCTTTTTCAGAGAGTGATTTGAGTTCCTCCACATATTTTCCCAGAATGACATGTAGACCAATGGAACAGGATAGAGATTCTGGAAGCAAAACCTCAATTTCTCAGCCAATTCATCTTCGACAAAGCCTTCACCATCAACCATAGGGAGAGGAGAACCTATACAGCAAACGGTGCTGGAAAAACTGGCTGACCACAGCAGAAGATTAAAACAAGACCCCTTACCTATCACCATACACAAAAATCAACTCTAAATGAATCAAAGACCTAAATGTAAAACCTCAAACTATAAGATCCTTAGAAAATGCAGGAGACGCCCTTATGGAAATTGTAATAGGCAACCTATTCTTGATCAAAACCCCAAATGTCCTTGCCATAAGAGATAAGATAGACAAGTGGGACCTTATCAAACTGAAAGTCTTCTGCAAAGCAAAATAAACCATCAAGAGAGGGGGAGACAGTCCACAGAATGGGAAAAAATATTTGCCCGCTGTATCTTGGACAAAGGCCTAACATCCAGGATCTACAAGGAAATCAAATGTGCTGAAAAGAAAAAAACAGACAGCCCCATTACAAAGTGGGCAAAAGATATGAATAGACACTTCTCAAAAGAAGGCATACAAGCAGCCAACAGATACATAAAAAATGCTCAGCCTCACTGATCATCAAAGAAATGTAAACTAAAACCACACAGAGATACCACCTAACTTCAGTCAGGATGCCCATCATCAATACTCACGAAAAACCAACAGATGCTAGAAAGGTTGTAGGGAAAAAGAAATACTCTTACACTGTTGGTGGGCGTGTAGTAGTACAACCTCTATGGAAAACAGTGTGGCGATTCCTAAATGATCTAAAAATTGACCTTCCATATGACCCAGAAATGTATTTTTCGCAGTTCTGCAGTCTGAACTTCCAAGATCAAGGTGTTGGCAGGACCATAGTCCCTCAGAAGGTTCTAGAGACACCCCTTCTCCAGGTCTCTCTGGGCATGTACATGGCTGACTTCTCTCTGTGTTTCTTCACCTGGTCTTCCCTCTATGCATGTCTCTCCATGTTCAAATTTTCCCTTTTTTATTTTTTTATTTTATAGATATGAGGTCTCACTATGTTGCCCAGGCTGGTCTCAAACTCCTAGGCTTGAGCAATTCTCCCTTCTCGGCCTCCTAAAGTGCTGGGATTACAGATGTGAACCACCACACCTGACCTGAAATTTTCCCTTTTTATAAGGACACATGCCCTACTGGGTTAGGGACCCCCCTAATGACCTCACCTTAACCTAATTACCTCTGCAAAGACCCTGTCATCTCCAAATAAGGTTATGTTCTGAAGTATGGGAGGTCAGGACTGCAGCAAATCTTGGTGAAACACAGTTGAGTCCATGAGTCCACAACACTCTGCCTTCAGGGTTTGATCTTTGATCAACATGCCATACGGAGACGCATGTGCTGAGTATCTGCCAGTGCCAGGTGTCACGCACCAACCCTGGTACACACTCTCGGATGAATCCCACCACAAACCCAAGCCACAGGCTACCTTAACTCCCACTCGTACCAAACGACTTGATCCCTTTGCACAGCCAGGAGTCATAGAAGCAGGATTAGGAACTGAGTCTGGCCAATTCTAAAGCTCCAGCAGGTCCAATCCCATCCATCCTGCCACTTCCCACCGCTTCTCTCTATCCTTGTAATTAAAGGAAATCCGTCTTAATTTAGCTCTTACAAGTGTCAGAGCATCCTCTGGAGAAAACCGGAAACCCCCTGTGTGTCACGAGCGTGTCACTGGGAAACTCACTTCTATAATTTTGTATTTTTAAATCAGGGGACCCTTTGGCTTTGTGGTAATGTTTCCAAGTCCGGTTATTATGGTATTGAAGACCCTGTTTCTGATGAGTTGTTTTAAATGCAGAATGCCCCACTTTTGGAGCAGGAAGAGGTGCTGCAAGCTCCCTGGGGTAAATTTCTACTGTACTCGCAGAGAGTATGATTCCCAGGGCACCGCCTCCCCCCCCACAGATGTCATGTGTCGGTGTCCCAGGGGAGCCATGCTGTGCCTTAGAGGCACAGACCTGAAGTCAAAACCCCAGATGAAGTCATCATTTCCTTTCTTCATTGTTTTTGTTCACCTTGACCCAGTTTGCCTTACCCGTCTAGCCAAAACTGGACTTGGAAGACAGACTGTATACTTTGCCCCACAAATCAAGGCATTTAAATTCTGTCAATGACATAACCCTGTATTCACAAACAAAAAAAAAAACACACTGGAATGGGGATTGGAATATATTTCATGAGCAACAGTAGATGATAGAGGATTTGCCATAGTCAGCATCATTTTTTAAAATTTTTTTTTTTTTTTTTTTAGTTGGAGTCTCACTTTTGTCATCCAGGCTGGAATGCAGTAGCATGCTCACGGCCACCGCAGCCTTGGCCTGCTGGGCTCAGGCGATCCTTCCATCTCAGCCTTCCAGCAATTGGAACTACAGATACACGCCACCACGCCCAGCTAGTTTTTGTGATTTATTGTAGAGATGAGGTCTCACCAAGTTGCTAGGTCTGGTCTCAAACTCCCAGGTTCAGACAATCCTCTCACCTCAACCTCCCAAAGTGCTGGGATTACACACTTCGCCACTGTACCCGGCCGTCAGCATCTTAATATATCAGAGGGCTCCCTCCTGCTTCCCCAAGATCATGTTCCCCATCTTCACTACCACCTTCTTACTGTTTCATTTTGCCACCTTTCATACAAGCACTTCTATTTTATTCATTTATTTTATTTTATCTTATCTTTTTGGTAGAGATAGGGTCTTGCTATATTGCCCAGACTGGAGTTACAGTGACGTGATCTTGGCTCACTGCAGCTCAAGTAAATCTCCCACCTTAGCCTCTTGAGTAGCTGGGACTACAGGCACACTCCATGCTCGGCCATTTAAAAAAAAAAATTTGTAGAGACAAGGTCTCCTTATGTTACTAGTCTTGAACTCCCAGCCCCTCAGCCTCCCAAAGTGCTGAGATTACAAGCATGAGCCACCGTACCTGGCAGAGCATTATTATTTTATTTCCTCTCACTTTTTGTTATGGACTGAATTGTGTCTCTACCCCCCAAAAAATGATTTGTTGAAGTTCTAATGCATGGTACCTGTGTGTGTAACCTCATTTGGAAATAGAGATGCCATCAAGTTAAGATGAGGTCATTAGAGTGGGCCCTAATCCCCTGACCCGTGCCCTTACAAGAAGAGGAAACTGCCACGTTAGGTCAGAGACACACAGGGAAGAGAGTTGCTTGACAACAGAGGCAGAGATTGTGGTGACGCAGCTGCAAACCCAGTGTACCCAGGATGGCCGGGGGCTACCAGGAGCTAGAGAAGGCAAAGAGGATTCCACCGGAGTCCAGAAGGAGCCTGACTCTGCTGACAGCTGATCTTGAACTTCTGGCTTCTGGGACTGGGAGAGAATAAGGTTTTGTGATGTTTACGCCAGCCAGGTCATCGGGCTGTGTTAGTGCAAACCCAGAAAACCAACATCTTCCTTTTATCAGTCACCTTCCACTTCATGGTTCAGCCTCTCCACAGTGAGGTCCAGGCTACTTCATTCAAAATCAACTCAGGGATATTTTGCTAGTGGTGAAAAGTTGAATTCATTAAACAAGCATACAAAATAACTCCTTAACCATGGATTATTTCCCCAATATTCACACCATGCCTTGTGGAACACCTCTTTTGTCTGGGAGCTGGGACTTTGCTATATTTTTTATTTTAATATTTTTAGGGGGGTACATGCTTGCACTGCATAGAGGTGAAGAAGGCTGGACTTTAAGCGTAACCTCCACCCTCTCCTGTGCACATTGTACCCGATAGATGATTGTTTTGACCCTCCATCCTCTACCCCTCCCCCTCCTGAGTCTCCAGTGTCCATTAAAACATTCTCCACTCCTTTGCAGATCTTTAGTTTAGCACCCACTTGTAAGTGAGGACACACGGTGTTTGGTTTTCTGTTCCTGAGTTAATTCCCTCAGGATGATGGTCTCCAAATCCAGCTAATTGACTGCAGAGCTGGGACTTTAAATGGGCACATCCATGTACAGGGATAAGAAGTCTCCAAGGGAGACACGGGAGCCAGACCGCAGAAGGGTGTGGTTGATGGCGGAGGGCGGACCCCAGGCTCTTGAATCCCTGCTGACCAGCTGCCTTGGTGTCTTTCCTAGCTTCTCCCGAGTCACTGCTGACCTGGGCAGCCCTGAGCTTCTGCCTAGTTCAATTTCCTCCATAAAAAGAAAAACACTCACCAGGGAGAAGTTATGTGGGCCTTGAAAGTGACCATGGACCACCCTCTGAGGGTCAGGGAGGAACTTAGAGAGGGCCACAAGAAAACAGGCAAAATCCTAAGACCAGGTACAGATGGTCATCCACAGCTGTGCTTTCCAGTCCCAGCAGACCTGGCTTTGCAGCACTTTGGACCCTGCGTTGTGCTGGAAAGAGTTGGTTTTATGAAACAGGTGCGGACCTGTCAGGAGTCTTTAACAACGACCATTAATTGCTCCCAAAGTTTCCATTCAGCGGAAAAACATGAGAGGGAGGAGTTCTGATTAACTCTGCTTAGGAACCACGAGGAGTGTCATCTCTGCAGTCCTTTCCCCAGTGGAATTCCCCATCTCCAGTCAGTGATCGCTGGGGCAGAGGTGGGCAGCTCACAGTGCTGTCCTAGCTGGGCACCTCAGTCCTGTGGGACACTCTCTCTTCCCATCCAAGATGATGTGTCTCTGACTCATCACCAAGGCAGAGAGTGTAGACCCAGGGGTACCCTCGAGTGATGGGGCCATCACCTTCGTTCTACAAGATTGTTGTGCCAAGGTCATCCTCTCTCAGAACCTGTCCTTATGCCCAGGAAGTTGCCTTTCTGTGTGGCTCTGTGGGGGAGCACCATTCACGCAGGGGCCACTCACTCCAGCCACAGAGGCCACTGAAGACACTGTGTGCAGCTGAGGTGGAAGAACTCACCCGTTGTGAGGATGATCAGGAGTGCATGTGGAAGGCTACTGTGCTCCCAAGAAAAAGGAGTGCATGGTCACCTGTGAGGGGCTCCTCCTCGCCCTCTGTCCAGCCCCTCCCAAGAGATGCCCTGTCTGAGCTCCCAGGCAAACTCAAGATGTCCTCCTCGGTCCTGGCACTAGCACCGTGCCCGCCTGCTAGAGCACTCAACACATCACAGCAGGAGATTTGCTTCCCTGCCTCTCTAACTAGGCCAGTGAGCCCAACCTGGCTAACTTTACACCTGGGAGATTGTCAAATTATCCGTGTCTGAGTCTCACCCGAGAGGTTCTAGTTAATTGGCCCTCGGGGAGCCAAGCTTCAGTTTTTTGCAAGACAGTCCCATACCCTGTGTGCAGGTGAGACTGTGTGTGCCCTGGCTGAGAAGTGCTGAACCAGAATATAGGACCAGATGTCTCTGTCCGTGGGTTTCTTCCTTCCTTCCTTCCTTTTCTCTTTATTCTGCTTTTCTTTCTCTCTCCTTCTTTCTCTTTCTTCTTTGATTCTTTATCTCTTTTTTCTTTCCTTCCCTCCCCTCCCTCCCTCCCTCTCTTTCTTCCTTTCTTCTTTGTTTCCTTCCTCCCTTCCTTCCTTTCTCCCTCCCCCATTCTTCCCTCTTTCCTTCCATTATCAAAACCTAGCAAAGTTCATCACATTTAACAGATACTAATTAAATGAATGAATGAAGAATGAATGAGTGAAACTTTTATTGATTCCTCAGGTTAAAAGGAACAGTTTTTAAAGTGACCTGCTTATTCTGAGTATATAAATATAAAGATTGCTTTTCCTGTCAAACTGTGATTGGCTGGACTTTGTCATTTGACACGAAGGAGAAATGCTGTATAAAAAGTGAACAATATATTTTTCACATCTGCAAAATTGACTAGCAGCAGACCTCATTTGACTCAAATAAACCAAGAATCATTTGACTTTGGAATTAAATTAAATATGGAGAGCTTCAGACATAGTCACAACTTGTAAAAAATGGAAAGCAAGTGAAACTGGCAAACAAGAGGGGCTTCCTCATAGAAACATTGCAAGTTTACCCATGGCACTGACCGGACCAGAGCTTACTTTTCCTCATTCTTGGAGCAGTAAAGCCTTGCTTAAGTGATGGCTGATTTATCACGCTTCAGACCGACAGCAGCTCATCCTATCCAATGAACTGGACTCGAACATTTTATACAGTTGAGAAAAAAATCCTTCAGGCAAGCAGGAGATTAAGAAATAATTTTGAAAATGTGTAAGTAATGAAGGAAAGTAAACATAGATTAGGTGATATCAACCAACGTAAGTGTCCCAAATTCCTCATGTAATATGCTCCCGCAAGAAGTGCCAATAAATGGGAATGGGAACAATTTCTAAACAGGTAAACTGAGGCTCAGTCAAGGGACATCACTGGCTCAAAGAACACAGAAAAATATGTTTTCATTAACAATAAATAAATGTCTTCTGATTGCCAAGCCATCTTTTTCCTACAAGAGAAAAGCCATATTTAACAATGTTCTTATTTCCTGCTACTTCTCTGTTAAGCATCCACTATGCTAATTCATATGCTATGCTCTACTGGATTGACATATCCTTGAGAAAAGGAATTGACATCTTCCTTCTCCCCGGCATGTGCAAATTCTGTGCCTAATACCATTTTACCAGAGAACGTGATACCTAGAGTATCTGATTCTAATGATATCATTTGTGATAATATATGTATATATGCATATTATCTATAAATAATATCGTATATTAATTATATCCTATAGCTATATAAAATGTCATTTATATGCATATAAATACATGTACATAATCTTTATATACAAATATATGTTTATATATACACATGATTTTTAAAAACAGATCAGATTGGAGACTCTGCACTTGACTAAGACATTTAGCCTCTCACTTTTTTTTTTTTTTTTTTTAATTTCAAAATTAATGCCATTCAGTCCCATAGTAGTTAGCTCTGGGCAGGGCTCCCTTTCTGCTCAAGTGCTTGCTTCTCTTTTGATACAGACAGGTTAACATAGAGGTAATCCAAGGGGCTCCAGGGGCAGCATCTGGAGAATTCCCCAGATGTGGGGGAAAGCCCACCATGTGCCTGAAGTTCATAACTAGAAACTTAGCCCCTTTAGGCTAAAGCAGTGCTTCCCAACCAGGGGTGATTTTGCCCCCAGGGGATACTGGGCAATGTCTGGGGACATTTTTGGTCATCATATTTGGGGTCGAAGGTGCTAGTGGCATCTAGTGGGAGGAGGCCCCGGGACGCTGCTAACATCCTAGAATATATAGGACAGCTCCAACAAACTAAGAATTATTGGTCCAAAATGTTGATAGTGTCAAAGTTGAAAAACCCTGCATTGGATGGCTGAAGCTTTAGATATCTGAGATGAAATAAAGCTGAAGTGGAACATGATTGATGTCTTTCAGAACACAGATATTTACTGTCTAATATGTGCCAGCAATTTGGGAATTTTTTTTTTTTTTGAACTGGAATTGCATTCTGTCACGCAGGCTGGAGTGCAGTAGTACACGCGTGGCCATCTCAGCGTTGACCTGCTGGGCTCTGGCAATCCTTCCACCTCAGACTTCCAAGTAGCCAGAACTACAGGTACATGCTACCACGTGCGGCTATTTTTTTTTTTTTAGTTGGAGTCTCACTCAGTCGCTCAGACTGCCGGCCACTGCAGCCTCGACCCGCTGGGCTCTGGCGATCCTTCCGCCTCAGCCTTCCGAGTAGCCGGAATTACAGGCATGCGCTACCACGACCAGCTGATTTTTTGATTTATTGTAGAGATGAGGTCTCGCTGCCCGGGCGGGTCACGAACTAATTTTTTATTTATTGTAGAGACGAGGTCTCGCCAAGTTGCCCAGTCTGGTCTCAAACCCGTGGGCTCAGGCCATCCACTCTCCTCGGCCTCCCAAACCTGGGATGACAGGTTGAGCCACCAAGTCCAGCCTGGAAATGTTATATGTAATACAGCAATCATTGTGAGTAGGTACTAGCCTTATTTTATCAATAAGGACGTTTAAATCTCACAGAGGTGAACTAACTTACCCCAGATTAAGTGACTCTTTTGGTGGCGCCCAGAAAAATTAGCCTACCCACCCACTCGCCAAAATCTCTACTTGAATGAAAAAGCATGACAGACCCAAGTTTAAGACAAAAGGAAGTATAGCCTCACAGCTGGGAATACTTTGGAACTCAGTCATTAAAAGTTAATACAAGCTAGAAACAAATGTCTGCCACAAGATGTTTCATAAGCTCATGAATTGTCCATGCTGTTCTTGTGAAAAAGGCTGTCTGGGGGCACATTTATAAAATTGCCATTACAAAGGACTATTCTGACTTGGTAGCCCCTGCTTGTAACCCTAGCACTTTGGGAGGCTGAGGCAGGAGGACTGCTTGAGCCCAAGAGCTTGACACCAGCTTGAGCAACATAATGAGACCTCAACTCTACAAAAAATAAAATAAAATTGGCTAGGTGTGATGGTGTGAGCCTGTAGGCCCAGTTACTCAGGAAGCTGTGGTGAGCTGTAATCAACCCACTGCTCTCCAGCCTGGACATCAGAGTGAGACCCCCCCAACAAGAGAAAGAAAGAAGAGAAGGAAGGAAGGAAGGAAGGAAGGGAGGGAGGGAGGGAGGGGGCCGATTTTATCTTTTTGGAAATTCCCTTGAGACTAGGCCTAATATTGTGTCTTATATTCAATAATTGATCAACAATTACTTGTCCAATTAATTTGAACATCTTTTTTTATTTTTAAAAATTTTTTCATTATAAAGATGTGGGGTACAATTCAGAGTTAGGTATACAAACATTGATTATGCAGGTAACTTGAACATTTTGATGCTCTGGTCAAAAACAAAATTTGGTTTAATTGAATTATGGATTTTTCCAGGCTTGACAATTTCTACATTCAAATGCTCTTAGCTGAGAAGAAGAAGGGGGGGGTGGAAGGAGAGAGGAGAAAGAGAGGGAAGGAAGGAGGGAATAAAGGAGGGAGGGAGATTAAATTAACTGATACCTGATGAGTTCAGTTTAGGAGGCTGTAGGATATTGGGTAGTTACACTTCAGAATAAATAAGCAAGTCTCACCCACTGTTTCAAGAAACTCTCCTTAAGACAGAGTAACACTTTCAGGCTTGTTTTCAAGACTTTCTTCATGTATATCTTTTTTTTAATGGGCACATTATTAATTGTACATGCTTACAAGGTCTGAGATTTGCTGAATTGTTTAAAGCAATATGTTTCGATATATATATATAATGTATAATGGGTGATCAGATAAGGATAATTAGTATATCTGTCATCTCAAACATTCATTATTTATGTATGTTGGAAACATCCAATATCCTCCTGTTAGCTATTTGAAACTAGGTAGTATATTATTGTTAACTATAGTTATTCTGCGGTGGTGTAGAATAGAGGTCCCGATACCAGACCCCCACCTGCTAGAAACTGGACCGCCCAGTGGGAGGTGAGCCATGGGCGAGCGAGGGAAGCATCATCTGTATTTACTGGCGCTTCCTATCACTCGCATAACTGCTTGAGCTCCGCCTTCTGTCATATCAGTGGCAGCATCAGAGTCTCATAGGAGCGCGAACCCTGTTGTGAACTGCGCATGTGAGGGATCAAGGTTGCGCGCTTCTTATGAGACTCTAATGCCTAATGATCCGAGGTGGAGCTGAGGCGGTGATGCAAATGCTGGAGAGTGGCTTCAAATACAGATTAACATGAGGAGGGAAGTTTGATTGCGCATCCCCCTCCCCCCACCCATGGAAAAATTGTCTTTCATGAAACCAGTCCCTGATGCCCAAAAGGTTGAGGATCACTGATGTAGAACATTAGAACTTATTCCTCTTAACTGACTGCATTTCTGTACCCTTTAACAACTCTCTCCCTATCCACCCCTAATCCTTTCCAGCCTCTGGTATCTTCTGTTGTACTCTTGACTTCCACGAGATCACCTTTTTTTCAGCTTCCACACATGCGTGAGAACACGTGGTGTTTAACCTTCTGTTCCTGGCTTATTTCGCTTAGCATAATGCCTTCCAGTTCCATTCGTGCTGCCGCAAATGACAGAATTTTGTTCTTTTTTTTATGGCCAAATAGTATTCCATAGTGTATATATACCACATTTTCTTTATCTATCCATTTGCCAATGGACACTTAGATCAACTCTATATCTTGGCTTTTGTGAATAATGCTGCCATAAACATGGAGATGCAGATGTCTCTTCAATACACTGATGTCATTTCCTTGGGGTGAATGCCCAGTTGTGGGATTGCTGGATCATGTGATAGTTCCACCTACAGTGTTTTGAGGAAACTTCATGCTGTTTGCCATAGTGGTTGTAGAGCTTATGTTCCCACAAGCAGCCTATGCCTTCCCTCTCCTCATCAGTATTTACCTTTTGCCTTTTTGTTACAAGCCATCCTCACCAGGGTGAGAGGACCGCTCATTGTGGCTTTAACTTGCACTTCCCTGATGATTAGCTGAGCACTGTTTTATATGTCTGTATTCCTAATGTAACACTATTGTCAGATCTGGATATTTTAATACACTGGTCCCAAATTTGAATATTGACAGATTTTGCTATTGTATAAAATTCAGCAGCTCCTAGATCTTTAAAAAAGCATTCCTTTTGTACATCTTCATGACCTCGGACTCTGTGATGCTTGAAAATCGTCACAAGAGGGGGTCACATTTCCTCTTTGCACATAACTTATTCTATGTCATAGACGCAGCTTTTGTGTCTACCTTTTAAAAATAGCCTGTCTTGGGTCCCAGCCCGAGCTGGCTCATTGTCTGCTGCTGCGGTTCCTTGGAGACGTTCCCAGACTGGGGGTGGGGGAGGGACGTGGGTGAGCCTGCACTCCCAGCCAGATGATGGACCCCAGGCTTCGGAAGCTAGCGGGACCCAGAGGCCCATGAAAGTGCTTCTGATGCAGGCTTTGAGCCTTTCTCTGACAGTGTGGCCACTTGGGAGCCTGTATCTGAGATCCAGGGTAGACTGGACATTTTTTGAGGTTCTTCCAGCTGGGAGATGGGGGAGCAAACACCTGCTGGCCCCAGAGCTGTCTCCCCCCAGGTCCAGCCTCTGCCAAGGGGGCGGCCCTTTTCCTGAGTTTTCCCTCCCTCCTTCCCCTGTCCTGCCTGCCTCTGCCCTTGGGGCCAGACCCTTCCACCTCCAATAAGAGAGAAGGGAGGACAGGGGAGGGAGACCTTTTAATCTCCCTGGACACAAACCCTGTGGGTTCTCTGGGGAGGAGGAGACGAGTGGTAGGTTAGGGCCCCTCCCCTCTGCTCCCCACCACCCTCCACTGAGATCCCAGTCTCCATGTCAATACAATCCTGTGGTCCCTTTGAGCACCTACAGGTGCTGGGAGCTCTGCTGGGCATTAGGGGGTACAGAAGTGAAGAAGCTGAGACCTTGCTCACAGGCGGCTCATAAACTTAGGGGAAAGAAGAAGCAAAATCAGCTATCAAAAGAGTGCTTTCAAATGCAGAGATGATCAACCAACTGAGACCCTGTCTCTGCAAGAACATCAAAAAGAGGCCGGGTGCAGTGGCTCACGCTTATAATCCTAGCACTTTGGGAGGCTGAGGTGAGAAGATTGCCTGAGCCCACAGGTTCGAGACCAGCTTGGGCAACTTGACAAGACCTCGTCTCTACAATAGATTTTTTTTAAAAATTAGCTGGGCATGGTGGCACATGCCTGTAGTTCCAACTTCTTGGAAGACTGAGGCAGAAGGATCACCTGAGCTCAGCAGAGCGAGGCTGCAGTGGCAGTGAGCATGACACTGCATTCCAGCCTGGGCAACAGAGTGAGACTTCAACTCAAAAAAAAAAAAATCAAAAAAGTAGTTGGGTGTAGTGACACAAGCCTGTAGTCCCGGCTACCCAAGTACTCAGGAGGCTGAGGTGGAAGGGTCATTTGAGTCCAGGAGTTCAAGGCTGCAGTGAGCTGTGACTGTGCACTGCACCCTAGTCTGGGTGGCAGAGTAAGACCCCGAGTTTTTGAAAAAAGCCAATAGAGGGAGGAAGAAAGTCTTACAGGATTCCCCTCCTTCCCATTCCACCCATCCCTGGTCCCATCTGGTGTCTTGCCCAGAGTTCCTGCCCCCACATCCTGGATGAGCCCAGGAGACCTGGGGCATCAGCAAAATGGAAAGTAATTTAGCCTTCTGGGAGTGGCGGTTATGTCTGTCTGTCTATCTGATGACTTGTGAGAGAGGACATAAAATGGCAGAAGATAATTCCATATATTAGGGTGTAAAAGCTACCATGTGGTGGTCTGGGGACCTAGTCACTGTGCATAATCATGCTTTTAGGACAAATACTATTTGATCTCTAACAGCCTTGAAAGCGAGCTCTGGGAAAAGTGAGAAAGTGAGCTTCCCAACGTCAGGGCCTGCCTGTGTTTTACACCATCAGCTACAACCAGCTAGGGAAGGAGGGTAAGAATAGAAGCCACAGGCGCCTAGAGCTGGCGAGGAAGCCACACTCAAAGACATCTTCCGTCTGTATCGGACAGTATGCCACTTGGGTTAGCAGACTTCCTTGGGGGTCTATTCATTTGCTAGGGTTGCCATAGCCAGCACCACAGACTGGCAGCTCAAACAACAGAAGTCTCTTCCCTCACAGTTCTGGAGGCTAGAAGTCCAAGATCAAGATGTTTGCAGAGCTGGCGTCTCCTGAGGCCTCCCTGGTGTGCAGACAGTGGTATGTCTCCTGTGTCCTCACCTGGCCTCCCCTCCATGCATAACTGTGTTCTCATCTCCTCTTCTTACAAGGACACCTTCATAATGGATTAGGGTCTCCCCAACCTCCGCCAGTGACCTTGTTTAACCTTAATTACTCCTTTAAATGCTCTATTTACAAATACAGTCACACTCTGAGGTACTGGGGGTTAGAACTTAAACATATAAATTTAGGGGGAACACAATTCAGCCTGGAACAAGAGAAACTACGTGTGTCTGGGGTGGAGGAAACGCCTCCCTCACCCATAGCTCTTGCTCATTTGAACAAGGGTGAATAAATCTGACCAGGTGCAGTGGATCACACCTGTAATCCCAATGTTTTAGGAGGCTGAGGTGGGAGGATCACTTGAGGCCAGGAGCTCAAGACCAGCCTAGATACAGTGAGACACAGTCTCTTTAAGCAAACAAACAAACAAACAAAAAAACCAAGTATTAAGGAAGTTTTCTTTGGGAGGTGAGATTATTACTGACCATTATTTTCTTTATGTGTCCTAGGTTTTCCCCACAGAAAAGATAGAACGTTTAAAATCAGAAATATTAGGCTGGGCATGACTCATGCCTATAATCTCAGCTCTTTGGGAGACTGAGGTGGGAGGATCCCTTTAATCCAGGAATTCGAGGCTGCAGCAGTGAGTTATGGTCATACCACTGCACTTCAGTCTGGGCAACACAGTGAGACCCTAGCTCTGCAAGAAATTTTTAAAATTAGCCAGATGTGGTGGCACGTGCCTGTAGTCCCAGCTACTCAGGAGGCCAAGGCTTGAGCCCAAGAGTTAGAGACTGCAGCGAACATTGACGGCACCACCTCACTCCTGCTTAGATGACAGAGTGAGGCCCTGTCTCTAAAATAACCATGGTTAAAAACCCATGTATATAATTGGCACTCCTGGGAGACCACAAGTAGCTAAGGAAAGCGAGCCCAGGCTATCTCAGGGACAAGTGATGCTCTTGACTGGAGACAAGGGAGGGACCATCTCCAATATCAGGGCACATACACAGGTGGGGGGGACAGGAAGAGCCACGGACATGAAGGACACTTCCAGGGCAGAGGAATGATGGGGA
This sequence comes from Cephalopachus bancanus, assembly GCA_027257055.1. NCBI lineage: Eukaryota > Metazoa > Chordata > Mammalia > Primates > Tarsiidae > Cephalopachus > Cephalopachus bancanus. The sequence goes on along the minus strand of JAPVLO010000011.1, from coordinate 7,260,958 downwards.
CCCTGGGGTGGATGGGGTGGGGAACTAGTCCTGGGGCTGGAGGTCAGCAGATAGTTCCACACACCTATGTGACTGAGGGACATGGCTGGTATCGACCTGAAAGGACCCATCTCTGCCCTGAGCACCCCCTCCACCTCCCCAAACCCTTGAGAAAACAGAAACATCTTTGCAAAGACAGCACTCTACATACTAAATTCCTCCAGCCAAAAACCAAAGTGCTGTTTACATAATGAGTTTGGAAATAAAAGAAAAATATTAGAAGACACTCTTCATGAATTCTGATAAGGATATTATTCTTTTTGTAGGTATCCTAATTATAAAGCTGCACAATCAACCCCAATTCCAGAAGAGGGATCCTTCTCCATCAGGCTGGTAATTGCTTTTAAAAAATATATGTGTACAACTTGTGTCTTATCTGTTTTGAGAAAGTAATATCTATCTTTTAAAATTGCCTAATTTTTTATTCTGCAGAGGCTAACTCTGAATAAATCTCTCTTCCAAAAAAATTGCTAGACAAAAAGCAGTACTAAAAAAAAAAATAGAATATTTTCTCAGAGAAGATGAGCTTGCCGAGTGGCAGGACTCAGAGGGAAGCGTTATGTACTTTCCTCTCCAGTTCATGGTGGATGCAGAGAGCAGAAGAAAGTTTTATGGCTGTCCTGTGCACACGTGTCCACAGGGCAGGTTGGGACAGGGTGGGTATGGGGCTAGCTCATGCCCCCCAGGGGCAGGGGGAGAGAAGTGGGGACATTTTAGGAATAACTCAGTGTGATCACTCTTGAAGTCTTCCCAGGACCGTTTCTTTTCTTTAAAAGATGACTTCCTATGGAGTGATCCAGCCATAGCCCAGAATACCACTCCTCTACCTAAAGCATTTCACAAAAGCATCTATTTTGTGATGTGTTTGAGGGAGAGGGGGTTCCATTTTATCAGCGGGAGATAGCGTAGAGCAGAATGTTAACACTGCTGGTCAAAGCCTTATTAGAAAGAACTCAAATAAATGTAGCATTTCTAAAACACTGAAGAATAGAATAACCTAGACTGGATTATAGAAAAAGTGAGACAATTTCTCAGCACTATGCGCGTAGGAAGGGTATGTAAGTGTTCTTGTGCAAACCTGTAACACTTTCAGCATCAAATGATTTACCTGGCTTTCACTTACTACTGGCGTTCACTCACCAATCACCCACTGTCTAGTCAGACAGGGTCAGTGCTGTCCAGATACCATTTTTTTAACGCAAAGACAAAAGGCAGTGCTGGGAAGATCTGGAGGGTGACCTGTATGAGCAAGTGCCACATCCCAGACCAGGATGTTCTCTGGGATGGAAATGAGCATGATCAGATGGTGAAGTTGCAACAACTCTGCTTGGGTGGCCAGATAGCCACAACCAGGCCTGTCTGGTTTGGTTTCTTGTCTCATGAGCTGATTTCAGCAAAGGGTGATGCAAGTTTGGGGAGAGGGAAGAACGTCACAGTATCAGTATGCACTGAAACCAACCACCTTTTCAAATGTAAAAAAACAGGACGTCTTAGACATCTTCAAAAAGAGTCAATTTACCTCTAATGAGATACTATAGATTCTTCTTGTCATTGTGCCTGTAGGTGACAGCCCACTCACATAGCCTATGTGTCCAAAACATATAAATTTCTGACAGAAATGGTTATAATTAAAATTTACATTTTAACAAGACAAAAGACAGAATGAAATTCAAATATGGATACAGAGGTGTGCAGGCAACTCAGACCCAGCATCAGAAATCCAAAAATATCACTGATCCCTAAAATAAGTAATTGGGTTTCTAACCACCAGCATCTCCCAACCCATGTGTCTAGCTTTTGTTCAGCTAAACAAACACCACTGGATCCTAAATCCATATGGCACACCTCAGTTAGGACTCTGTGTTTTCTTGAAATCACCATAATGTTTGACAAATTGTTTTTCCCATCTTTTTCCCCCCCTAGCTAACAATCTAAGTAAAGCTAGAATTCAGTTTCTTCTTCTCCACCCTCAGCCTTTTCTGTGTATTTGGAAGACTCCCATGCCAGGGCTCTCTTGTGGCCAGATTTGTCTATCACACACTCGAGATGAAATCCTGCCCTAAACCTTGAGTCGGGGATTCTGGGCAGACCTCCGAGCTCAGGGAAATGTGGCGTTATCATGGTCTCTGCTGCAGTCACGATTCCTCCCACTGCGGGGCCATCCAGCAGTGGTGTCTCTGCTACTCGTTGCCTGACTGCAGTCGCCTCCCTCAAAGCAAGGTGGGCCACTGCAGGAGCCAGAGGCTTGAGCTGAGAGTCCCTGACTTAAAAAGCAGGTATGCATAAATGGTGAGGGCCATGGACAATGAAAACCATAGCAGCAACATGATGACTCGAGCGAGAGCTGTCACTGCCTCCTCTCTGCAGCGCCTGGGTCTACGTTCCTGGAAAGGCACCACAGGTGGAGGGAACTGCTTTGATGAAGACATGGGTCTTTCTATCTTAATGTCCACTTGTAGGTTAATTCGCTTATGTACATCTTCAATCGTTCAATAAGAATGCATTTGGAAATCTACACCCTGAGAGAGACTAAATTATCCCACATCTCTCTTGAAGACATTTGTTGTACATAGTAAAAAGAAATCTCTCTCTTCTCTCCCTTTTCCTCCCTCCCTCTTTTCTCTCTTCCTCTGCCCCTCCCTCCATCTCCCCTTACTCTCTTTATTTCTCCCTCTCTTCCCTCTCTCTCCCCTCATCCCTTGCCCTTACTTTTACCTCTCTCTCCTCCCCTCTCCTCTCTTCCTTTCTCTCCCTCTTTCTGCCCCTCTTGCTTCTCTTCCTCATCTCTCTCTCTCCCTCTCAGTCTCTTATTCTTTAACTCCATTTCCTTAGGTGTTAGCTCTTTTGTAGGGGCTGCTTTTCCTCCACTGTCTGGTGGTGCTTTGTTTTCTGGGAATAGTTGAATGCTTAGGAATCTCTGCTCCCGGCTGGTGGAGGCTGACTCTAGATTTCTTATCTCCTGTGGTGAAGGATGGGGACACACCTCCAGAAGAAGGAAGCTGGCACTGCCATCTTGTTGGGCAACTTCCGGCTCCTCCTGGAGTCCCCTGCTGTACTCAGTCCCCTGTTTTCTTCCACATTTCGATGCATCTCTCCATGGTGCTTGCTGCTGGTGCAGTCAGGGTCACCATGGTAGCCATCTGAGGTCCCTGCCCCATTCTTCACTTCCCCTCCCTTGGAAGTAGTTCCAATCTCCATGGCAGAATGCTCTTGTTGTGAGTATCCCAGGTGGCTGCCTCTGACTATCTGCTTCTGTCTGCTGTTGTCTTCCAGGGATTCCTCCAAATTTCAGGCCCACTGATGGTCCTCCTTTATCTTCTAGCACTTTTGCTGGTGAGAATGAAATGGTACAATCAACTCGGAAAAGAGTTAAGAAGTTTATCTTAAAGTTAAACATATGCCTAGCCTTGGATGCAACCATGTCACTCCTTGGCATTTACCCAAGGCAAGTGAAACTAAGTGTCCACAAAGACTTGCACATAAGTGTTTATAGCAACAGTGCGCACATGAGTCAGAACCCAGAGGTGACCCCAGTGTCCTTCAACAGGAAGATGGATTAAACAGACCGTGGTATTGCCATAACATGGATATTACTGACCAATAAAAAAAAAAAACTTCAGACACAAAAACAACATACACCAATCTCATGAGATTATATATTGGTCAAATATTATTAATAGAAACCAGATATAAGAATTCATACCCTATCATTCCATTCATGTGAAGTTAAAAAACAAGCAAAATTAATTTACAGTGATAGAAATTAAAATAGAGGGTGCCTCTGGAGGAGGGGTGGGGTGGGCTTAACCAAAATATGGGGGAACTTTCTATGATGGAAATGCCCCATTCCTTAATTGCAGTATAAGCCACACAGATGAAAACATTTCTTAAATCCCACTGAGTTACACAATTAAGATCTGTGCACCTCACTGTATGCAAATTAATCCTCTTACTTTTAATAGTTGTTAAAATATGATGTTATTTCAAGTACTAAATTTGCAGAATTTATTTTTAATTATATTTTTCAAAGCTGACATAGAAGCAGTCAGGCATTTACTGTCATAAACTGATGGCAAGACAAACAGCAAAAAAGCTTCCATTACATTCTAATGTTTTGAAAATGCTTAATATAAATATAATACATGTTCTCAGTTGCGACTAATTATACTATTTCACTCACCACCCCACAGCCGTGTCAGGAAGCAGAACTGACTTTTCTTTCTCAGAATACTATATTTGGACCTATATTTAGACCTAATATTTAAGGTAACATTGAATAGAGACACCACCTTGACACACAATATCAGCTGTCATTTTATACTTCCACACAACCAGAAAGCAACTGTCTTTGCCTCAAGCAAAGATGAAAAGGACAGGAAAAATGAGATTATTATCGCTGGAAACCTCTTTAGGACCAAGCAGTTCCTTCTTCAGAAAGGAATGCATGACTCATTTCATCACTCAAGCATTCCTTCAACTGCCAGCAAAAATCCATACTCCGTAATTATAAAAGCCATCTTGGGTCCCTTCTCTGCTCAGGAAGATAAGTATAGTGCAGTCTAAGGGGAACTGTTCAGACATGGTCACAGAGACAGTTGACATGGGTCTTCCGTGCCTACCATGCCTGGATTTGACCACTTGACATTGGAGGGTCATGAAGCAACAGACGAATTATGATGTTCCTGCAGTGACAATGAACATGAAGCCATGGGGATCTGAGCAGTGCTCCGGTGCCCATTCCAGAGGTGGGCTTGGGCTCTGGGAGCTTAGCAGTTAGCACCTTGGGCTAAGACCCCCTCTTTTCCAGATCTTTCAGCAGCCCATTTCTTCTTCTGTGTCTGGAACACTTTGGCACCCTTAAGACCTATTATCTGAATTAAATCTCTTCTGTTGAAACAGCTGGCATATTTCTATGTCACTGACTGACTGGACCCTGGCCCATTCAGGACTTGGTACTAGGAATGGGATTAAAGATTGGGTAACCAACTGATCGACCGATCAACCAATTGACAGATCAATCAATAGACTGATTGACCTTGAACCCAGTAATGGCGTCAGTGTCATGGAAAATGGGAAAACAGTAGTTAGAATAAAGCAGTAGCATTTCAATTCCATAATGATCAGCACCTGCGGTGATCGTTATGGATGAAGGGCATGCTGAAAGGAAGGTTTTTGGAAAAGCGAGTTACAGCTGCACTTCCCCACATGGTGGGAAGGATAAGGACGGTGGGTGCAGGCAGTGGAAGAGGCTGCGCTCATCCTGACCATTGTGGAAAAGGACACATTCAGAGGCCAAAACTCTCAACTCCAGAAGAGTCAGAGAAGCCGTTTTTATTTGCCAATTTAAAAATTAAGTAATTTTAAAAAGAGACACAGGAAGAACAACTCTCATTATTTGTATCAGCAGCCATCTTGCAACCATGAGGAAGCCAAAAAAGTTTTTTAAAGGGAGTCAGAATGGGTGGAGCATTCCGTGAAAGCCCTAGAAGGTGACCATAACTCTAGTAGCTATCAGAATAATGCTGCTAAAAATCAGTCCAAAATGTGGTTTTGAGGTTGTAGAATTATAAAGGGCACTGAATTCCTGGTCTTGCCAAACGCCTACATGAGCGTCAGAGCATGGATGGACTCTGTAGGACCCTGAGAACTGGGATGAGTCCATTTGGGTCGACTCAGAAAACTTTGAAGTCCTGAAACCCTCACACTTCTTTGTCTCCCTTGCCCCAGAAGCAGTTTCTCCTGGCCCGACTGAGAGACTGGCCTGCATTTTGACCTGCCTTTGCCTGAAGACCCGGTGCTATTCTTACCCCAGAGAGGCTGCCAATGAGAGGGAATGTCTGATCTCCTTAACACTCACTCGCCACTTCCTAAGGCCACCAAACCAGAGCCCAGCACACCGCAGGGGGACAAATGCCATGGTTGACCAAGAGGGAATAGCTTATATCCCCTGCCCCAAATTGCAAGATGAGTTAATTGATACGGCAGAAACCTGCATCCCAATGAGAAGGGCAGAGTGGAGGGTCACCCCAGTGCAGACTACAAGATAGGCCCACTAAAGATCAGATGCGTGCGTGGTCAGAGGTCCTTCATTTTGTGATTTGACTCTCTGAAACTGAGCCACTATAAATCACCTTGGGAAAGCACACTTGACAAAGACGCCTACCTGTCCCTGGTGTCCATCCATCCCGGTTTATTTCTAGTGTGTTTAAGCTGGGCACATGCTATCCAGCCCTGGGGGCTAGTGTGGACCTGGATATGAGCAAAGGTGGTGCAACTTCCAGGTCATTTAATTACAGTCATTTCCAGAGTCCAGAAAAGGCAGCAGCCAGAGCTCCTGAAAGCCCTGTGTTAACTGCCTATCCTATTCCCTGAAAGAAAAGCACCTTCTTATTTGACCCTCTGGATGGCTTTTTGTTAAAGCAACCTAAGCAGTGTTCCAACCAAAAGCACGAAACATCTAATTACTCCTAGGGAACTGTTTATTAGTTAACATTTTATTTGAATTAGTTGCACCAAATTATTTTGTTTCAGACTCCTTGAAGTTAAGTCAAAGACAGCTTGGTATTTGGAATGCCAGTCCCCACCCCGCACTTACAGCAGACATCCTCTGTTGGTGACCACACTCTCCTCTGAGCCAGGACCAATCCTTCTCCACATCACACTGCTGGAATCTTCCGCCAATTGATCCAAATTGGTGAAAAGACAAAACCCACATGCTGTGCTGAGTTGGGTTTGGATAGAAAATAGCCAACAGGGGTGGTCACTAGAGTGAAGGCTTTGGGAAACTGAAAACAGCAAGAAAGCTCCTGAGTTAGGGAGTCTTGGAAAGTAAATTATAACAACCAAAAAACACACAGGGAGTGTGCCGGGCATTGGACTGCAAGGGCAACTAAGCTGGACAGCGGGTGTGGAAGTCAGAGTCTCTGTTTACAAACACCAGAATTCATCCAAAAAGAAATGAGTAGACGTCACTTGAAGAATCTCTAGGAGGGACAGAAGTTTGAGTTGGAGGCTGCACGAGCCTGGAGTGATACCCAGATTATACCACCAAACCACCCCAAGGAGAACCCTCAAGCTGTAGCAGGTGTATGGGCGCTCTAGACACAACCATCAACCCCAGGGTTCCCAAGGCCCATGAGAACTTGAGCCTCTGCAGCCTTGACAGTGGGCTGGCTCCCCACCCACTCACCAGGATGAGCTCTCACCGGGTTTCCATCTTGTAACCTGAAGTTCTGCTCTGGGGAATCCGATGGGCTGAGAGCAGGTCACAAGCCTGTGCCTGGCTGCAAGGGAACATGGGAAAGTGAGTTTCTGGCATCCCTCGAGGAGGTAAGGATTATAAGGAGCTGTGTTTGTTGCCCCTCGTTGAACAGCAAATAGCCCCAGTCTCTGATGGGCTATGTCAACAACATGGGTTTTGATCTCACAGTTTCTTCAGTTGGAGAGTTCAGACAGGGCACAGTAGGAATGGCTTGTCTCTGCTACACAATGACTGGGCATCAGCTGGATGCCTCCAAGGATGGAGGCTGGAATCATCTGAAGACACACTAACACGTCTTGTGGGGTTGCTGGTTATCTGCAAAACCTCAGCTGGGCTGGTGGCTGGAACCCCTCCTACACCTACACACACACACACACACACACACACACACACACACACACACACACACTCCTTCTCCACAAGACTTGGGCTTCCTCCAAATATGGCAGCTAGGTTACCCAGGAAACGTCCTGAGAGAAAACCAGGGAGAGCCGTGTCCTTTGCTGACCTAGCCTTGTACACTCTCCAGGTACAAGCAAGAGAGTGCCGATGGTACTAGTGCATGACAAGCATGATGGAAGTATTCAGCCACCTAGGTCAGGTTGGCACATTTGCCTGACCTCCTGCCTGGCCACCCTCTCTCTCTTTTGTCCCTCCACTTTCCTCTCTTCCTTCTCTTCTGCCCTTCACTCCACTGTGATTCAGGAGTCTGTGGACCGTGGTGTGAAAATAGCCTTGGACGAGGTGTCAGGATCAGGGCCCGACTCCCTCTTCCATGATCTCCTGTGTGACTCTGGGCAAGACACTGACTGCTGGGACCTTAGACATTTGTGCTGTAAAGTGAAAGCTTGAGTTTTGTTTTTGTTTCTCAAACTCCTGGGCTCAAGCAACGTCTCTCCTCAGCCTTCCAAAGTGCTAAGATTACAAGCTTGAGCCACCATGCCCAGCCTGAGTTTTCAATTCAACAGCAATGACAAAACTGCGTGTGTGTCTTGAGGATCTGCAGAGGTAAGTCTGACACCTGACTTCCCCAAGTCCTTCCCTTTAGCGTCTCCTAAAGCCACCTTCTGCAGAGTTGTTAGAGGATGACAAAGACGTGCTCCCCAGAACCCCAGCTCTGGGAGGGCAGGGGTTTCCTCACTGCTGTCTCTGCAGTGACTGCATGCAGTAGGTGCTCATGAAGCGATGGTTACAGGCAGCATCTGAAGCCAAAGTTGTCTGGGTTCGAATCCTGACTCTGCCAACTATTTACTGCATTATCTGGGGCCAGTTACTCAACTTCCCTTTTTATAAGTTTACTCATCTATAAAGGAGAGGAAAATGTAGTTCCTACTTAATAGAGTCGTCATGAAGTTTCAACGGGCTAATATATGTCAGTGCTTGGGAGAGCATCCTAGCGGTGGTACGTGCCATCTAAGTGCCAACCTCGATGACGGGAAGAGAAGGGCGTAGGCCATCACGTGATCTGGTACCATCACAGACCCACAATGAGCTGCCCTGCAGGGACTTCTTTTAGCAGAAAACATTGGCCAGGCACAGTGGCTCAAGCCTGTAATCCAAGCACACTGGGAGGCCGAGGCAAGAGGAGGATTGCCTGAGCCCATGGGTTCGAGACCAGCCCAGGCAACATGGTGAGACCTCGTCTCTACAATAAATCAAAAAATTAGCCAGGCATGGTAGCGCGTACCTGTCGTTCCAGCTACTTGGAAGGCTGAGGCAGAAGGATCACCAGAGCCCAGCAGGTTGATGCTGGAGTGGCCGGGAGCGGCCACTGCCCTCCAGTCTGGGCGACCGAGTGAGACTCCAACTCAAAAAAAAAAAAAAGAAAAGAAAAGAAAAGGTTTTTAGATTTTGACAGGATCTTAACCCTTTAGTTCAGGAGTAAACCACCTGTACGAATTTAGGGCACGTACTTTGAGGTAATGTTTTGGTGATGTCTTGGTGGCTTTAGGCAATTGGGATACATGAAGAAATACGGTCAACTGGAAACAGGGAGAAGCAGAGAAAAAATGGGCAAACTTATTCTTCTATTCCTCATAAAAACTGCAGCTGGAATGAGATCACGTCCTTTGCAGTAACATGGATAGAGCCAGAGATCATCACTCTCAGTGAACTGACTCAGAAACAAAAAACCAAACGCCACGTGTTCTCACTCATCTGTGGAAGGTAAGCAGTCACAAAGATGGAATAATAGATACCAGGGCTACCGATAAGATTAGGTTAGGATTCGGAAACTACCTAGGGATACAATGTTTACTATCTGGGGAATGGGTGACCTGAGACCCAATCTCCACCACTGCACAATATGTCCCTGTAGCGAATACATATGTGTACCCACTGGATCTAAAATAAAAAAAACTTAAAGAAAAAAAAAACTGTAGCTGGAGACAACTGGCACCTGGGACAACTGATTAAATGCTCGGGGAAGGAGTCATGGGCAGCTATGACTTAGTTCTCAGACGACGGCCTGTTGTGATGACCAGGGTCCTGCTCTCCTGTCTTCCTTTCACGCTAGGCTGGTTCAGGCTCTCTCTGCAGATTCACTAACCATTTCCCTTCCCTACCCCTCAGGACTTGAGCATGTAGGAGGAGCCAGAGACACCTGGTAGTCCCTGGATATTATGTTACTTAACTAAAAGCACTTAATTCAACTGTTGTAATTTGGTAAATGTAATCTTCAATAAAGTGACTTTTTAAAATCCGCTAACAATCTTGTTTTATCATATCTGCAACACATCCCTTTGCAGAATATTTGAAAAGAAAATAAGAAAACAACTACAACAATACAATGAAAGTGCTACACACTGCCAGGCTGGGTGGATATCTGCTCATTCTACTGATAAGGTGGAACTTTCTAGAATATTCTGGGATGGAAGAAGGCAAGGGGCTTACAAACCACACAGGGACTGCTGCTTGCCTCAGACCTTACCTTTCAGTCACTAAAGCAAATGTTTGGGACCATGGATCGGAGAGGATTGAGAACACAGTAAGCTGAGAATACCTACCTGTATTCATGAAATAATGGTTACCACTCAAAATGTCTCCTGCTAGTCTTTTTTCCTCTGCGTGGTTTTATGTAGTCGCAGCTGCAGCGTGGATAGAATTTTGCACTCTGTTTTCTCACTTAAAATTATTATGTAGATCATAAATATTTCCACTCTGCTATAGAATCTTCATAACTATAATGTTATTGCTGCATAATATACTCGCAAGTGGATTAGGGATCATTTACTTAGCATTTCCCCTCTCGTTGTAAACTTAGGTTGTTCCCAATTTTTAACTAATATCTGACTTGAGCATTCCAAGTAGCTGGAACCACAGGTGCACACCAGCATAGCATGCCCGGCTAATTTTTTGATTTATTGTAGAGACGAGATCTTGCAGAGTTGCCCAGGTTGGTCTCGAACTCCTGGGTTCAGGCAATCTTCTCACCTCCACCTCCCAAAGTGCTGGGATTATAGGCATGAGCCACTGCATCTGTCTTGGCTTGAGCCTTTTAAAGAGTTGATCCAAGATTCTCTAAGTGTGACAGTTACTTCACAAGTGAGATGACTGTCATCTCCATGTGTCAACCAGCTCTGGGGTGGCCCCATGTCCCAGTGACCCTTTCACTCTCAGAAAATATCTATAGCCAGTCAATGAGTTGTACGATCACCCTAGGAATAATTCAATTCAGAAACAGAGGCCTCACAGACAGCTGCCTGGGATTTCGGCTAAACCATTCCCAGCCCCATCTGATGACATCTCTGCTTCAGAGGGGATTGGTTGCCGTCACTGCCACGAAAACTTCCTCTGAGGCCTCATCCAAGGTCAGCTGGTTCTGAGACTGGAATGTTAAACCTAGCAGAGCTTTCACCTCCTGGAGCTGGGGTGAAGACCACACCTGAGTCTGAGACCAGCCAAGGGCAGCCCAGAACTTGGAGCTGAGGGTCCCAAGTGGGCTGACAGTCCCAGCTGAGCTGGGTCAGCTGGGTCAGCTGCTGAGCCTCTCTGAGACTGTTTCTTTACCAATAAAATGGTCACATAAAAACCCGAGAGGGCTTCTGTAGAAGTTAAATAAAACATGTAATGCCTGCCTACCCCTCCTTCAATGTCAGCTTTTGACCTTTTTTTTTTCTTTTTTGAGTCAGGGTCTCACTGTCACCCACGCTGGAGTGCAGTGGTGTTATCACAGCTCACTGCAGCCTCAACCTCCTGGGCTCAGGCAATCCTCACCCCTCAGCCTCTAGAGTAGCTGGGACTGCATGTGCGTGCCACCACACCTGACTAATTTTTGATTTTGTGTAGAGGCAAGGTCTTGCTATATTGCCAGGGCTGCTCTCAAACTCCTGGGATCAAGTGATCCTCCCGCCTCAGTCTCCCTAAGTGTTGGGATTACAGGCATGAGCACACCACACCCAGCCTCCACCTTTTGTATAACCCCCCTCCCTTATGCTAAATTAACTCACAGGACATTACAGACAGATATTGCCATCTTCCTGCTCACCCCTGTCTTAGAAAACAGGGCAGGAAAACAAAACAAAACAACCACGAGACCAGCACAAACAAGCCTTCATTGGCCAAACAGGCCTTCATTGGCCGCGGCTGAGATTCCACCACCAGCCTCTGGTCTTGCCAGGCCCCAGTGTGACTGTCATTCCACTCACCTGAACACAAAGGGCCCAGGGCCTCCAAAGAAGCTCCCTGCCTGTAGGTCCCCTCCCCTGCCTGTCAGTCACCTCCAGGTGTCCATGAGTGCAGGCACCCCTTCCCCAGAAACTCTGAACCCCAGAGCCCACAGACTCTATGTGTTTCCACAGTGGCCTGAAGGCTCCCTTTCACAGTGAAACTTACTAACAGTTTGGAAAAAGTGAAAATGGCAAAAGATGCCAAACACAAGAAGTTATCATAGTGGCCTTCCCAAAGAACAGGCTCTCCTGATGATCTTGGGTTAAAATGCAAACCAGCAACAGCAGCAGGGAAGTTTAAGATCCCAAGGCATTTAGGTTTACGAGCGACTCTTCCTGTATTTGAAGGATCATCACCACCTTTCACCACTGAGGCAGCTAAGCTACTACACACACACACACACACACACACACACACACACACACACACACAATTGGCAGCTCGGTCTCACACAACACACACAGCATCTCAGCCACACACATGCACACAGGGCAGTTCAGCCACAGTCAACACAAACACAAACACACACACGCACACATTGGGCAGCTCAGTCACACACAACACATACTCAAACACACACACACACACACACACACACACACACACACACACACACACACACACACACACACGGCAGCTCGGCCAGGTGAGCATGCCTACAGGACGCTTCCTGCAAACATGGAAGTTTTGCGGGTTCCCAGGTTCCTCCAGCTTCTAGGGATCTAGGGAACTTGATTTTTGCGTGCAATTTCACCAGATTAAAAACCAGAGTTTCAATGAGGTACCGGAAGAAAGGGCGGGCAGGAACGAACGCATCCAGCTTGAAGGCAGACCCCGTCCCCTTCCTGGCGGTCCCGAGGGTCAGCCGCGGGAACCGGGCCCTGGGGGTGGCGCGGAGAGGCTGCTCGCGCCCTGAGCGCCAGCGGGCGCCGGGGTCGGACGCGTTTCTCGCAACCTTTGGCGGTGCTCGGTGGGCCCCTCCTCCGGAGAGACCTCTCCGGAGCGCAGGGGCACCCTGGTCAGAGGGCGGGCGGAGGGGAGCGGGCCCGGGAGGAGCAGGTGAACCGGCCAGGCGCTCCCTCGCACGGAAGTCGTGCCTCGAGGGGGCTATTCTTTAGGACGCCTGCGGCGGGCCCGCCACTCTCATCCCGCTCCCCCAGCCTTCGTGGGTCCCTAAGAAAGCGTTCCTGCCGCTTGTCCCCGGCCCCCGCCAGCCCCAAACTGCTGTGTGGGGACAGTGGGCGCCATCTGATCCGAAGGAGTCGATAAACAGGTTGCTTCCCACCCTTCCCCTTCGGATCCTTGTAAGGAGGCTAAGTGGGGTCTGAGGCTCGGGTAGCAGGCGCTGACAAGTCGGGGTTCCAGGGGGACCCAGTGCCTCTGAGACACCCCCCTAGCGCGCGCAGGCTCACCCCTTTCCCAGGCTCCTACCCCACCCCCAACCAACTCTGGTCCCCCGGGCGGCTCCTCCGCTCGAGCCGGGGGTCCCAGCCCCTTCCCCCACCCCCAGTCCCTTCGGTCTCAGCCCCCAGGCTCCACGTCCCCCGCGACCCCAGCCTCCTTCCCCCAGGCCTCCACTGTTCCGGCCCCTCCCCCGCCCTCAGTGCCCTCGGTCTCAGCCCCCACTCTCCACGTCCTCCAAGACCCCAGCCTCCTTCTCCCCGGCCCCCGCGGTTCCAGCCCCCTCCCCCTTCCGGTCCTCTCGGTCTCAGTCCCCAGTCTCCACGGCCCCCGCGACCCCCGCTTTTCTCTGCCCAGTCACCGCAGTCCCTGCCCCCAGTCCCCTCGGTCTCAGTCCCCAGGCTCCACGTCCCCGGGACCCCAGCCTCTCCCCCCAAGCTCCCCCCCCCCGCTTCCCGCGGTCCCAGTCCCCTCCCCGTCCCTGCCCCCAGTCCCCTCGGTCTCAGTCCCCAGGCTCCACGTCCCCCGGGACCCCAGCCTCTCCCCCCAAGCCCCCCCCCACTTCCCGCGGTCCCAGTCCCCTCCCGTCCTGCCCCAGTCCCCTCGGTCTCAGCCCCCAGCCTCCACGTCCCGCGGGACCCCAGCTTCTCTCCCCGCGGATCCCCTGGTCCCAGTCCCCTCCCCTGCCCCAGTCCCCTCGGTCTCAGCCCCACCCTCCACGTCCCCCGCGACCCCAGCCTCTCTCCACGGTCCCCGCAGTCCCAGTCACCTCCCTCGCCCCAGTCCCCTCAGCCTCAGCCCCAGCCTCCACGTCCCGCGGGACCCCAGCTTCTCTCCCCGCGGATCCCCTGGTCCCAGTCCCCCCCCCCCGCCCCAGTCCCCTCGGCCTCAGCCCCCACCCTCCACGTCCCCCGCGACCCCAGCCTCTCTCCACGGTCCCCGCAGTCCCAGTCCCCTCCCTCGCCCCAGTCCCTCGGCCTCAGCCCCCAGCCTCCACGACCCCGGAACCCCAGCGCCCTCCGCCCGGCCCCGGCGGGTCCCGCACGCGTCGCCCCCCGCAGCCCCGGCGCCCGGCCGGCCCGGCGCGCACCGCTGTCTCCCCCCAGCGGCCGTGCGCGCGTCGCGGCGGGAGCGGGCGGCGGGGGCGGCTCGGCGCAGGCAGGCCGGCGGCTCCGCCCCGCGCCCCCCCACCCCGGCCGCCGGTGCCGCCCCCTCCGCGCCGCGCTCGGCTCAGACGGAGCAGCCGCCTCTGCAATGTCAGCAGCCGCAGCGGCGGCGGCGACGCGAGCGGCAGCGGCCCGGGCCCCGCGGTAGCCGGCAGCGCGGCACGGCCCGGCAGGCGCGCGAAGCGCGAGCCCGCGGCCACTCGCCGCCTCCGGGCGCCCCGGGCTGCTCTGCGCGCCCCGGCGCGGGGCTCGGACTCCGGGCCGGCGCGGCTTCGCACAAAGGACAGCGGGCGCCGGGACTCGGGGGCCGACCCAGGGCCGGCCGGGGACGGCGGCCGCGCCGCGTCGCCCCCGCGCCTCCCCTCCGGGCGGCGGGAGCCCGAGCCCGAGCTGCCCCGTCCTCGGACGGCGGCGACCCCGCGGCCGGCCCGCGCGCGCGCCGCCCGCTCCACTGCGCCACGGCCGCCGGTGCCCGGGGTGGCCCGCGCCGCGCCCCTCTGAGCGGCCGCCTCCGGCGCCCGCCGCGCTCGCGGACTCCGGGGCGGCGCCGCGGGGAGCCCCCCGCCGGCGCCCCGCCGAAGATGGCCACGCTGCTCCGTAAGATCGGGCTCATCCGCCTGCACAACCGGGACACCGAGGACCCCAAGCACCACCACAACCACCGCGGCGGCGGCGGCGGCCAGCAGAGCGCGTCGCTGCGCGGCAAGGGCGGCGCCAAGAGCGGCGGCCACAAGCCCCCGCCGCCGCCGCCGCAGCACCCCGCGGGCGCGGGTGCCGCCAGCCCGGGGCCCGGCAAGGGCAAGGGCAAGCGCGCGCCGGAGCCCGCCCCGCGCGACAAGGCGCCGCAGCCGGCGGCGGGGGCGGCGGGGGCGGCGGGCGCCGGGGGGCCCCGCGAGCGCGCGGCGGGCGCCCGGGCGGGGCCGGGCCCGGCGGCGGCGGCGGCGGCGGCGGGGGGCGGCAGCCTGGTCCCCGCGGCGCGCCAGCAGCACTGCACGCAGGTGCGCAGCCGGCGGCTCATGAAGGAGCTGCAGGACATCGCGCGCCTCAGCGACCGCTTCATCTCCGTGGAGCTGGTGGACGAGAGCCTGTTCGACTGGAACGTGAAGCTGCACCAGGTGGACAAGGACTCGGTGCTGTGGCAGGACATGAAGGAGACCAACACCGAGTTCATCCTGCTCAACCTCACCTTTCCCGACAACTTCCCCTTCTCGCCGCCCTTCATGCGGGTGCTCAGCCCGCGCCTGGAGAACGGCTACGTGCTGGACGGCGGCGCCATCTGCATGGAGCTGCTCACGCCGCGCGGCTGGTCCAGCGCCTACACCGTGGAGGCCGTCATGCGCCAGTTCGCCGCCAGCCTGGTCAAGGGCCAGGTAAGGCCCGCGCGCCGGGACGCCCGCGGTGGGGCGCGGCCGGCGCCCCCGCCGTCCCCGCCGGCCGGTGCGCGCAGCCTCGCCCGGGGGTGCGCGAGCGCCTCCCCCGCCCTCCCCCGCCCTCGCGCGTGTCCGGCCCGCCGCTCTGCCCACGGCTCCCCGCGGCTGTCCTCTCGGCCTCGCCAGCCGCCGTTCCCGCCCGGTCCCTCCGTCATTCTCGCTGCCTCCCACTCAGCTCCCTGCGCTGTCTTCCCTCCTGGATCCCTTCTCTCTCTCTCACCCCTTCCCTCGTCCCCACATCTCGCCCCTCTCCCTTGTCCCCTTTTCCTCTCTCCCCTCCCTGTCTCTTTCTCCTCCTGGTCTGCTCCTCCACTCCTGTCCCTTTCGTCTCTGGAAGGTGGGAACTTTCGGTGGACCGCAGGATGGGCTTGTCCAACCTGGCTTCTTGCCCCCCGCCCTCCCAGCCACCTTCCCAAGGGCTTCCCGCAAACATCTCACGTGGGGGTCTGCAGGTGGGCGCCCGGAAATGGCCGGGGGCCTGCTCCTTGATCCAGTCCGCTCCCCTGAGCAGCCTCTCGTGGAAAGGTGAGCATTTTGCTCTCGAAGCAGGTGTGGTTTGAGCGCTCCCTTAAGGGACGAGGCCAGACTTCATCAAGGATGTGCCTGTTCTCCCTGGAGGGGCATCCCCTTGCCGCCTGGTGCCCCGTCATCCCGGGGCAGGTGTTCAAGGCTTCCTCTCTTTCAGACCTCATTTCTTCCTTTTGTTTCCTCCTACTCCCAGTAATTCAATCCTTTATCCGGGCTATAGGTATTAATGAAGTACTGAGATAAGGGCCCAGCAGGTCACCGTCTTCTCACCTATTGCACCAGATGGCAGCTTTACTGCAGAGAACCCCCGGGGTACTTGAGGGCAGGGCGTGAGCGAGCCTTCCCAGGTCTGGCTGCCTGGCTGCAGGCAGGGCATGGTGGTGTTATCTCCCCATATAAGGTGCTCTCTGCCCTGTTCGAGTTTCTGGTGTTTTCCTGAGTCAATACTAAACATCACTTATTACAATTATCTTTGCATACGGGCATCTGTTAGATTTATGACAAATCATTTTCTTCCTTGAAAGACCCGGTATGACCTCGGTTTGATCTTTCTCCAGGCAGCCTCTCGGGAGCCATTGGCTCTGCCCTGTCTCGCCTGTCTGTCCCTTTCGCTGCAGGACTTTTCACACTAATCAAATCATGCTTGTTCTGCCCACTTCACTAGAGGGGGAACCCCTGGGACTCTGAGCCAATAAGCCTCCTAACTCCAGCGGAAAAAGTCACTTGATGCCTGAGCCGTCCGCTGGCCCATCCTTTCTGAGGCTTAAGTTCCGCGTATCTTTTGAGTTAGAAATAGCGTGGATGGGCGTCACCGCTCTAGACAAACTTAACTGAGGGAGATTTGGGACTTTAATGTTAGAGGTTCGCACTCTTCCCACAGTCAAATGTTGGCTCCGATTTAAGGTGCCTGCTATTGAATACAAGTCACTCGGTGTGGGGGAATCTCAGTTTGTTTTTCACACAGGAATCATACAAATGATGTGGAAAAATATTCCACAGAAATGTATTGGTTATTTGTTTCTTAAATCATTGCTGATCAGAATTCTTTGGAATAGTCTGTTTCTGTCTTTCATTCTTCACAATGAAGATGACTTTGGGAATCCAGGACTAGACATGTAATGTTGCTTCTAGAATCTTAGAACCATAACATTTTTGACTTGGAAGGGGTCTTAGAGGTCACCAGGATAAATAAATGCCTTTATTTTGAAATGTGCAGGAAAAGAAAGATTTGAAATGAGGAACTGGGACTTTTCTTTTAAAGAGAGAGATGTCTTGGGAAATTAGATGTTTCCCATTAATGCTGTGAATAATAATAGTTCCATTGGTACCCATATGCACCAGTTAAAATAGGGCCATGTGTATTGGAGATTCCTTTAATTTGCAATCAGAATGGAGAGTTTTGTGTACAGTTTGCAAATTAGAGACTTTTTCATTGAAGACAAGAATCACCATTTTTATTCCTACATCTGATAAAACCTTAATGAAACCCATTGCCCTCCACCTAGTATATTGTGTTATATAACCTATACCATGTCTGAAATGAAGGTTAAAAACTCAGCACTTTTAAAAATACCACTTCAGTTTCTTTGCATTTTCCATGCATTTTCCCAACATACAGCTCTCCAAGAGAGAGTTATGCATGGTGCTCATAAAATATTCAAAATGCAGTGAAAGCACTGGCAAAATGAATAGTCATGAATGTTTTAGGATTCTGTGCACAAACAGATTCAGTAGTGTTTCAGGTAACCTGAGCACTATTGTACTTTTACGAATTCATTACTTACTAGTTGTTCAGAGCACAAATAGTGGTTATTGTCATAGTGAGCAGTACTATGCAGTCAAAATACCCGAGGAGGCATCCAAAGGGAACCAGAACTGATACCCAACCAATAATTACTTTGGAAAGGGTCGTTGTACTCCAGTCATGTTCCTGTTTGTTGGGATTTCTGTTTTAGGATTCATTTTCTTAAGCTGCAAGGTTAGAAAGACTGGTTTGCTTCGCTCCTTGCTCCACTTAGCTTTCTGAATTGAGGATAGACACAGTTTCTATACCTTTTGCAAAGTCACGAAACAGTTTTAAGCATTTCATGTGTAACGTTATACAAGTATTTGCTTACCAGTTTTGTGCATAAAATAAAAGGTTAGGTTTATCATATGATATGACAAACGTAGTCATTTCACGAGGCTTTTACCTGGTCGAGTATCTGAACTGTATCATCCAAATCTCTTGCATGACACTTCATGAATTGTGTTTGTTTTAAATTAAAGTAATATACATTTTTTACATGATATGTTCTATGTAGAAATAGTGATATAGATGCCTTCCCCATTTTTCCTTAACTAAACCCTCTTTTGACTAAAAAGAGGCATTTTTAGGTGGCCCTTTGAGTTCTCTACAATTGGATTAAAACATTTCTGTACCTTTAAAATGAACTGGTGAAAACATTGAAAATCTTTTAGATAACCATTCTCATCCTTTATCATTTACCGAAACAAAAAAATTCGATTCATGGTTCCTGTGTAGGATTTTTGACATTCAAATGCTGGAAGATTTTGGTCTTGAGACTGAAGCAAATTTCGACTCTGGCACGGTGCTTGAGCCTTGTAGATAGCTTCACCCACAAGACTGCATCTTCGAACTCTGTAAAGCCAGACACACTAGCACTGGCCTTGGAACATCCTGGTCGTGAAGAGTCTCTGGGTTCGCTGACTTCCACGCCAGGCCTGGAGCCTGGGATGGCGGTATGACTGGCAGGTTCTTGCAGTTGGGTGACAGCAGGGTCCCCCAAAGCCACTTGACCGTGCACTGACTCAGGTTCTACGTTCACATCGGCTCATCTCCTGAGGGTCCCCTTTTAAATTAATCAGGCATCTCTAGGGGCAGGGAACCAGATGGCAGTTGAGTGACAGGTCCCCACTGCTCCTCTGTCCCCTCAGAGCCAACTCTACAATTCAGCATGAAAATCATGTGGATAATAATAGCAGCAGCAGCAGCAAACATTTTCTGATTGATTTTGCTAGGCTCTGGGCCAGCTGGGAATGCAGGACATGTGACGATCCCCCTCCCCCTCCAGCTCTCCTCATTTGATGGTCATTATACAGGGAAGGAAACCCCAGCCCTGTGAATCAGGTGGCAGGAAGACAGCTCGTGTCCTCTCTGCAGCCCACGAGGGGCAAGTTTCTGAAGTCTCAGCAGCATGAGTAGAAACTCGGCAGTGACAGCGTTGAGGCAGGTGCCACAAGGCCATTTTCAAGCAGTCATTTATTCATGGTGGTCCTCATGATAATTCTTTATGTCCACAGAGGAGAGACCCACCACCAGCCAGGAGATTCACAGAACACCAGGACTGAAACATCCTCGAGTCTTGGTGCTTGAATAAGAAATTGGTAAGCAGTTCCAGGACAGTTACAACTGACTGACAGCACTGGTTTCAGGGATGGTCTTTACTAAAGGATACTGGCAGATGTCGCCAGTCATCTGTGATGGAAGAGTCCAGGGCTCAGCTTTGTGCAATGACATCCAGTGACCTCCTGAGTCCCTAGAATCCACTTTGGGGCATGAAGGGGTCTACACCATGGTGATACTGAGGCACGCGTATGCAAAAGTACACCCACTCATGAACACACGCACACACACAGACATCGGTAAAGCCCATCTTCAGAACTTCTAAAGTACTTGGCCTAGGCTGAGAACAGTGGCTCACACCTGTGATCCCAGTACTTTGGAAGACTGGGGCAGAAGGATTCCTTGAACCCAGGAGTTCAAGACCAACCTAGGCAATATAGTGACACCTCATCTCTACAAAATAAAACTTTTTAAATTAACCCAGAGTGGTGGTGTGCTCCTGTAGTCCCAGGTAATCAGGAGGCTGAGGCACGAGGATCACTTGCGCCCAGAAGATTAAGGCAGCGGTGAACTGTGATTGTGCCACCATGTTCCACGCTCCAGCATGAGTGACAGACTGAGACCCTGACTCAAAAAAAAAAAAGGTATGAGGCCTAGAAACAGCATTTTACTTATGACTATAAAATTGCCCTATCTCACCAGAAAGAGAAAGAGTGACAAAGATGAACAGCCTTTGGATTCCCCCAATCTATTGGCCTCTAACCTCCTGTAGCTGACACAAAAGTATTTAAAGCCCTGTTTCCGGTTGCTAGGGCTGCCATAACAAAGTACCTGGAAGTCCAAGATCAAGGTGTTGGCAAGACTGGTGTCTCCTGAGGCCAGTTTGCTTGACTGTCCTCTCTCCGTGTCCTCAACTGGTCTTCCTTCTGTGCGTATCTGTGTCCTAATCTCTTCTTACAGGGACACCGGTCGTATTGGATCAAGGTCCTGACCTAACTTCAACTTGATTACCTCTTAAAGACCCTTTCTTAAAACAAGGCTGTGCCCTGAGGTCCTAAGTGTTAAGAATGCAACACGTAAATCAGTCGTTGGAGAGACACAACTCAGTTCATAAGGAGTCCAGACAGGAATGTATTGACTCATTCCACATCTTGTTTCTCTGGCCGGTGTTGCTGGTATGAAAAACAACTTAGGTGGGTACCTGCATAATCAACGTTTGTATACCTAACCCTGAATAGGTACCCTACGTCTTTATAATAAAAAAATTAATAAAAACAAAAACAAAGTGTGGTAAAGCCACACTGAGAAAAGAACCGGATGGCAAATCCTATGTGTGGCTTTGAATAGAGAAATGGCGGCATGTCCAGAGTGTAAATAGTGACAGCCAGGCGTGGGTGATGCTGTCCGATTGGCCTAGGGAGATGTGAAGTTTTGGTGGTGCTCTTACATGACTCTGTGTTGTACTGTCCTGCGCTGTGTGCAGGGGACAGAGATAATTACCACCAATGATGACTCTGCAGCTTGAGACATTGATATACTGGACTGTTCAGAGAAAAAAAATAGCTACTTGCTCTTCCATCAAGTAGGGCAGGCAGGAAGACGCAGACAGGACTCAGCATCCTAAAAATGGCCCCACACTGCCCTGGGGAGACCGGGCAGCCCTCACTCTTGGGGAGAGCACTCGGTCTCGGGTTCGTTGGACACTTCTTGACAGGAGCCACTTACCTGGAGACTTTTGAGAATCTAAACTTGAGAATGCAGGTGTGCTTTTGTGTACTTTGCTGTTTTGCCATAAGTGATGGGGAGGTTTGTTTCTCTCTGCGAGGACAGTGTGAGTTTGCTGCTGTTTTGTAGTGGCATGTGCTCACAGGAGACGTGAAGTTGAAGTTCATAGGAAAACCTGATACTTGCAACCTGGTGTCTCCATTGTCATCCCAGGAGCAGACTCACCTGAATGCAGGTCTAGAGTAAGGCAGCCTCACAAGAACCATGTTAGAGACAGATGAGGAACCAGCTGAAATGGCTTTTTTTGTTAAAAAGCCACTCATCGTGGGTTCCTTGAGCCCCGTAAATCTCAGTCTTTTGCTGCCCTGGATGTGTTGATGGGGTGGTGGGGCAGTGAGAAGAGGTTGGTTGGCCACAAGTGTTTGAGCTTTCCTCTCTGCCCGAGGAGCTCAACCCTGGCAGTAAATCAGATGCCCCGGGGAGCATGCGAATATTTTGAGTGCTGGGGCCTCCCTCAGACATCCAGACTTCATAAGGATCAGGGTCTGGCAGTGACTGCTTAGAAAAGCGCCTTCGTCATTCTCTTGAGCATCCAGGCTTAAAAAGCTGCCCGACCCTATCAGAGCCCATCTTCTCCTTCTCTGCCCATCTGTAGACATGGCCTCACCCCCAGCACCCACAGCCTCCCTCACTGTCCTAGGTCAACCCTGACTCAACCCCTCGAGGCCCAATGTTCATAGAGAAACTGTCCTAAAACCAAACTCTTTCTCCCTGGCCCACTGGCATAGACAGGAGGGCGTGTAAACTGGAAAGAGAAAATGTGACCAAGACGATTTGCTCGCCCATGGTGAGCACGGCCTCATGGGTGGGGAGTGGATGCTGCAGAACTGTGGCTGATTGGTTAATTGACAAGTGGCACATGATTGGATGCCTCCTCCAGAGCCAGAACTTACCAGGCATAAGTAGTGGATGAGACATACATACACATTGCCTGCCACAGAGAACCCACCGTCCAACCGGCTAATGCAAAACCCAGCCACATTCATCCCTGACCTGCCAGGTAACTTCACAGCTATATTTTGATTCGTATTTGGGAGATATCCATGGACCCGACAATTGATAGTCGCCTGGGGTGCACTGGGGACTTGGGCAAGGTGGGATCCTGGGGTCAGCAGGGTCATTCAAGATTCTGGGTGACGTTCTCAGAGGGAATGCTCTACCAAAAGTGGGTCAAGACTTGCATCGACGTCAAAGGTTCATGTTGTTCTGAACATTGTTTCATTGCCAAGAAAAGGAAAGACTAGGCATTCCCCCAAACCCACCCAGAAGTTGTCGCCGTGGCAAAAATTTTTCCAGTAATGTCTACGCTTTCCTAGTCAGTATGTCGGCAAGATAAAGTTTAGTTGTTCACTTATTTCCTCATGGTTACATACATCATTCATTTGTTCATTCAGCACTCATTTGCTGAGGGTCTACCATGATTTGGGCACTGTGGGGACATTGCCCTTGGCATTCCCACGGTGACCGTTCTCTGTTCTGTCTTGTCCCTGGTTCTTGACTGGTCCTCTCTCTGGCCCACTAATCCGGGGAGGTTAGAAGGAAACTGTCTGAGCAGAGGACTAAGGACACCAGCCTGGGAAAGTCAGGGGAGGAAGCAGATTTGGGACTAATGGGTGGCAAAGGACTGGGAGAAGAGGGCTGGTGTGTCTGCGGGAGCCTGGAGAGGTTACCCGAACATGCCCCTTCCTGACCAACAGGTCTGGGCAAGATCAGAGAGCCTGTATTCACTGATCTCCTGTCCCTCTCCTGGTCTCCAGCCCTATGATCCTGCCTCCAAGCAAGGTACTTGTCATCTGCCTCAATTCCTGTAGGGTTCCCATCCAGTCTCTCTGTCCCCATCCATGCTCCCTGATGCCACCCGTGTGGTTTCCCTACTCCTAATTCCAGCTTTCTCACACCTTGTTATGAACCTTACAAAATAGAGCCCAAGACTTCCCGCACTGCCCACCCAGCCTGGACCCCTTCATCCACCACGGCCCCTGCTGAGGTTTCTCTCCCACCAGCCTCTCTTGCCTGGAAAACCCTCTTGCCCCTGTTCACCAACTGAGCTCCTGGCCATCCTTCAAACCCCACACAGATGCCCCAGCTCCTCTGCGCATATATGCCTTCAACTGCCCCTCCAGTAAAAGTCACAACTCCTTCCTCTGAACACCTCCGCATTGCCCAGTAAATGTTCATTTCTGTATATATCCTGCTGGGCCGCATTTATATACTCACAACTCTTCTCATACTGTGTGTGACAAATAAGCGAGTTTACCTGAGCAGACAACCCTTCCCCTTCATTTTTCTTGCGGTGTGGCATTAGGATTGGACACGTGCATCGGGTCCTTCCTACAGGCCAGCTGCTGTGCACAATGCTTTATGTGAATCATGTGATTACATCCTCACAACAGCCTATGAGATGGGTGGTGGTGTTGTTCACATTTTACAGAGGAGGAAACGGAGGCTTGCTGAGGTCGCATTGCTTGCCGGAAGCACATGGCAAGTAACAGAGCAGAACTGCCACCAGCTGGTTCCAACAAGCAGTCAGGTTGGCAAGTAGAAGCCACCCTGACCAGTCACTGGTGAAGCCAGTAGGACACAAGCTGAGCATGAGGACGAGGACATCAGGCTGGGAAGATCAGGGGAAAGCAGATGGGGAACTAGGCAGGAGGCAGAGGATTGGAAGGCGAGGACAGGTGTGCCTGTCCTCCTGAGCACCCATGGATGGTAGGCATGCCTTTGCAGTTACAGTATGCATGGATTTGCCACAATATAAGAATCGATCCACCAGGGGAGAGATGGTGTCTCCATCAAACCCAACACAGGGTGACAGATTACCGGCAATGTTGGACAAACACATGGGTTCAGATTCACCATGAGCTCGTTGTTATCAATTGTGCCACACGGAAGAATGCTTTAATTCTTTCAAACTGTAGGAGAAAAGATAATGATTGCTGTTTTATTTCTTCTGTACACAAAAAGGAAAGACGTTTTAGAAATTCTGAAAATAACTCAAGAAAGAAAGACTTTTGGAACATAATTGTGCATTGGGAAAAGTCACTCAAATTGAAGAAATTACTACTTTAAAATAATTTCTTTAAAATAAATGCTAATTCTCTATCACAATATTTGGCAAGCCTTCCCAAGATTTTTTTATTGAGTTCTTTGATGAGGGAGATAAGGAAATACCATCTCATAATGGATCAGATTACACTTAAAGTTGAAATGTGATCAGTTCATTTGGAAATTGAAGGGAAAATGTGCAGGAAAATATTGTAAGGGTACTTTCCATTTTTTGATCTTGAAGATCAGACGTTTCCAAAAATCAGAATATGGGGATTCTGAATGTATTATATATAGGTTCTAGTAAAAAGCAGCTATTCATATTTTATGAGTTTAGACATTTTGGGCACAGAATCATTAAAGCCATTTTCTTGGCTTCCAGATCCATATGTATAAGGGCAGTTTTTTAGTGTCAGCCTTGGTGCCCATATTGCGTCCCAGGAGATGTCAGAAATTAGATATAAATGTACCAAATATATATTAATTGCTGCAAAGATTAATTTGTTTTGGGATCCTTCATAATTAGTGACATGCCCTGCTCAACTCTGCTCCCCAGGTAAGAAAAAGTAAATATAGTGGGATTCATTAAAAGCTTAAACTAACTGTAACTAGTTGATATCACAAGCCTTTCAAATGTCACTTTTTAATCTATCCTGAGATTAGAGAAAAATTAGAATTAAACAAATAAATGTAACGTTTTAAGAGTCATGAAAATGACTCTTAAATGAATCATAAATGAAACTCTTAAAACGAATCATTTCTTTTTCTTTTCTTTTTTTTTTTTTTTTTTTGAGTTGGGCTCACTCTGTCGCCCAAGCTGGAGTTGAGTACCATGATCATGGCTCACCGTAGCCTCGATCTCCTGGGCTTAAGCAATCCTTCCATCTCAGCCTCCCAAGTAACTGGAACCACTGGCACACACCACTATGCCCGGTTAATTTTATTTTATTTTTTTTGAGTTGGAGTCTCATTCTGTCACCCAAGCTGGAGTACAGTGGCATACTCGTGGCCACTGCAGCCTCGACCTGCTGGGATCAAGTGATCCTTCTGCCTCAGCCTTCCCATTAGCAGAAACTATAGGCATGCACTACCAAGCCCAGCTAATTTGTTGATTTATTGTATAGATGAGGTCTCACCAAATTGCCTGGTCTGGTCTCGAACCCATGGGCTTAGGCAATCCTCTCACCTTGGCCTCCTAAAGTGCTGGAATTATAGGCATGAGTCACCACGCCAGGCCTACCTAGTTAATTTTTTAAAAAAACTATTTTTGTAGAGATGAGCTCTCAATACGTGCCCAGACTGGTCTCCAATTCCTGAACTCAAGCAATCTTCCCGCTTCAGCCTCCCAAAGTGCTGGGATTGCAGGTATGAGCACCCGGCCAATCCTAATTTCTTTAGCTTTGCTTTGTGCAACGAGGCTGCTCTTCATGGAAGCCTTGCACTGCGTGTCAGACACGCACATGCGCCCCTGGAGTGAAAGCCCTCCTACTCCAGGCTGGCCGGGAAAGTAGATCACAGCAGAGCCAGGGTACATCCACAAGTAACGGGTTAGGATCTCCCGGGGAAGCGCCTTCATTCGACAGGAGTGATACCTAACATGAAAGCAGGCAAGCCAAGGGTGGGGCTGCACCTCCTCCCCCTTCAGAGACCCACTGCTCGGCCTCCCCTGTCTCTTATAACATGACTTGTGACAGTTTACCACACAGGACTATTCCTCTAACTATGAAAGATCAACATGTACAATTCTATATAGCTTAAATTAGGACATTATTATAATTCATAAATAAAACGGACCCAATACAAACTGAGTTTGAACTCTACTGAATTGTATTAGGGTGATTATTTTATTAGTGATTTTGCTTTTTCATAGACAAGAGAGATGGCGGCCTCTTGTTCTTTTTTCCATGATTAGCCAAAGAGAAGCAGGACACTGACCACAGGAGCCCCTTCCCACTGCCCCTGACCCCACAAGGCCACTGTGTGGCCTTCCAGTATCTGAGGACACCTGCAGACCCCTCCCCAGAATAATGGCCTTAATTGCACAAAATAAAAAGCATAAGATTTCAAAGAAAACCAACTATACTTAAACATAGTTATCGCAACCTTTTAAATATGGTGAACTAAAAATGTGAGATTAAAAAACGCTTTATTAACACATTAAATATCAAGGTCTAGACCTGCTAGAGGCAAGTCTAACATCATCTGACAGTAATGAGCATCTCTGACATTTCCAAATGTCTACACCAACTGTAACGTGATATTTAAACACCTGAGATTTCTACTGTTGACAAAGCCAAGGGCTTGCTGATGCTGCTGTGCTTTGTTCACTTCCAATCATAGTTAGAGGGCTAGAAGTTCATGAAAATAATGACATTTTCCCATCCAAATGCATGTACTGCTGAGGCACAAGGGCCCAGGTGAAAACTCCAGGGAGCGCAGGCTCTGTGTCGTGATGGCTGCCTCGGGAAGGACCCTAAACCGCGTTCTGCAGCTCAGGGCCAGAACCTGTGGGTACGAGGCTTGGGAGCCCAACGCGTGTCTCCCTTGCTGTCTTTGGGTGAGACTAGGATACAGCCAAGGGTCTGGAGGAAGAGGCAGGGCCTCAACCCTGTGCCCTTCCCAAGCACAGCTTAGACTCACCCTTGGGCAGGTACCACCTCCCTGAGCATAAACCTCCCCACACAGGCAAATCTGATGATAAAAGATAGGGATGTATGCAAGTTTCTTGCATAGGGGAGGCAATCCACAGATATTCCTTGTTTTTCTTTTGTTGAGTCGGTCTCACTCTGTTACCTTGGCTGGAGTGCAGTGGCACAATCACAATTCACCATAGCCTCAACCTCCTGGGCTCTGGCAATCCTCCCACCTCAGTCTCCCGAGTTGCAGGAACCTGTCACCACACCTGGCTAATTTTTTGATTTTTTTTTGTAGAGACAGGGTCTTATTATGTGGCCTAGGCTGGTATCAAATTCCTGGACTCAAGTGAGCCTCTCGCCTAAGCCTCCCAAAGTGTTGGGATTATAGGCATAATCCACCACGCCTGGCAGATGTTCCTTCTTTTAAAGAAATAAGGGACTTACTGAAATAGATGCACAAGAAAAGTTTGACCAGAGACCCAGCCACATCCATTACACAGCAAATCTGCTTTCACGCCTGTTAGTATTTTATGGCAGTATTGACATCCAAGGGGCTCAGTCTTTCCACACTTGACCAGTGTTCCAGGTATTCACAAGAAATTTGGGGTCACCTCCTTCTTACCCTGTTAGACCTGCTGCTCCTTGCTGTGCACCTTTGGCCTAACCTCTGTTGACTTTCCATCACCAAATCGTTTTGTAGCCTCAGGAGTTGATTTCTGGTAAAGACTGTGGTTATTTTGTTGTCCTACTACAGATGGATAGCTGGGCTTTTTAGCCTATTAAATTTTGGTGTCTTAAGAATATCATTATTTTCTAACTTTGATGCTTTAAGAGTCTCTGTCTTTAAATTAACTTGATTTCCTTTGCTAGTGTTGAGTTAGAAAATTAGGAGAATATTGTTATTTAAAACATTTACCTCCATAATCTTTCTCTTTTTATACTTTATTCATTCATTTATATATTTATTTTGAGTCAGAGTTTCACTCTGTCACCCAGGCTGGAACGCAGTGGCACGATCATGGCTTCCTGCAACCTTGACCTCCCAGGCTCAGGCGATCCTCCTGTCTCAGCCTTCTGAGTAGCTTGGCCCACAGGTGCATGCCACCATGCCCATCTTATTTTTAAAATTTTTTTTGTAGAGATGAGGTCTCTCTATGTTGCCTGGGCTCATCTCAAACTCCTGGGCTCAAGCAATCCTCTTGCTTTGGACTCCTTAAGAGCTGAGATTACAGGTGTGAGCCACGGCAGCCAGCCTGCCTCTATAATCTCCAAATGCACACCAAATGTCTTTGATAACCATGAAACGTTGTTGAGATTCTTCCTTTGTTACAGAATACAACGACCACTTGAAAGCTCCTTGACTACTGTTTGGTTTCAAAGTGGTTCAAACTGGTTCGTAAGTCAAATTTTTTAAATTGCAAAAAGTTGTGGACTCCGGTAATTATTACAGGTCACATAGAATGAACATAAATTATTTCAGTACAGTTGAAAGAGAATTTCTCTGTAGTCAGTTATAGTGTTACTTTCTAATGCTTTTTTAGGAAAGACCCTTTCTTTAGTGGAATTCAAGAGAAACCTCATTGAAATGTCCGACCAGTGGGAATTGCTGGGTTTCCTCAGAAACATCTGTGATATTATATATGATCTTATGCCAGTTAGAAGCTAAGCAGCAATGGACAACCAATGCCTGCCTCACGCTCTCTTAACTGCTCAGTCAACTGGGCCCCTGAGTGTTGGCCCAAGGTCTAGGGCAAGGCTCCCGCATTTGGAAGTACATTAACTAGTGGTCACCTGGACTTCTTCCCAGTTCTTAAGACTCAGGTGGGTAGAATCAGCATTCTCACAGACACAGGGATACCGCTGATCGATCCTCCAGAATTTGTACGTGGTTTTTGTTGTACCCCCATTGACTTTCCCATAGCTTAGCAACCTTGACATTTCCACCTCTGAGATCACTACATGCGTGCAGCTTTCTCCCGTCCCTGGTACTTCTCAGCCTCCCGTGCATATCATTCTAAGAAGGGATATTATCTTTCACAGAGAAGCGGAGAATACAGCAGTATCTAAATCAGTCCCTGGCCTGGGTGGTGTTGCCATAACTACCGATGTATAGTCGGCAAATAGAAGCAACTATCCCAGGGTGCTCAGACTGGTTTTTCATATGTGTTTATGTCTCTTGTTTACTCCTGTTAAACACATTACTTAGCTGTCATCTCTTTTTTCATTGAGTTGATTTCTATCACTCTCTTTTAAGAAAACTCCTAAAGGTTCTCCGTTTGCACCTTGGTTCCAGCCACATGCCATTTCGAGGTGGCAGGGTCTTGGCTTTTCCCATCACTGCCAGATGTCCCATTCACCTAAGCCTCAGGGCTCTCCCTGCCTTCTCTCCCCCCTCATCCCCAGCTTTGTTGGAAAGGCAAACGTGGCAACTGTTAGTCAGCACTTGACCTTCTTGTTCCAATGGGGCCAGTAGGCTGGACAAGCACAAGCAGGGGTGGCCATTGTTTAACCTCTTCAGGCCTCTCGGATGGTCCCATGCCATCTCTGTGGCCAGAAGACACTTGGAGGCTTCGGAACTGAGTCTTGGTCAGAGCCCAACCGGGAAAGACACCGCAACCCAGGACCCAAAACCCAAGTGTGGCTCGAGGTGTATGAAGGGTGCAGGCAACAGGCTGATCTACGAGTCTGGGGCCTGGTGTCAAGAAAGGAGTGGTCATCTGCCAGTAGGTGCTACAGACTGTCATTGAGGTGGACTGGAGAGGGCAAGATGGGAGCCCCAGCCTTGCCACGTGCATCCAGGTCTAGCGTTTACGGATCATGCACGGTTTCTGGAAGTCCAAGGCAGGGAGGGATTCTGGCACAAGGTGCAAGGGCAGGGCCGTTTTCTTAGGCTGCTGAGGGTGGCGTGATGGAAGCAGACCTCCACTGCCCAAGGAGCAGCCAGAGCCCGGCTTCCTCTCCTTCCCGCTCAACCAGGCTTGCCAGGCAGCGTCCTCTCCCCTCTGGGCTGCTGCATGTAGGCTTGCCAATTGTCTGAGCTGGAGAGACCACTGTTTGGAGGGAGTATGTCGGTCCATTCTGTGTTGCTCTGAAGGAAGACGTGAGGCTGGGTAACTTTTTTGTTTTTTTGAATCGAGATCTGACTCTGTCGCCCAGGCGGGAGTACAGTGGCACAATCTTGGCTCACCACAGCCTCAACTTCCTGGGTTCAAACAGTCTTCTGCCTCAGCCTCCTGAGTAATTTAACAGCAAGGTATGGAAGTTTCCACCGACTACAGGCATGCACCATCACGCCCAGCTATTTTTTTTTCTTTTTTTTGTAGAGATGATGTCTCACTATATAGCCTTGGTCTTGAACGCCTGGACTCAAGCAGTGCTCCCTCCTTAGCCTCCCAAAGTGCTGGGATTACAGGCATGAGCCACTGCATTTGGCCTGAGGCTTTATAAAGGTACTTTATAAAGGAAAGAGATTTATTTGGCTCACGGTTCCGCATGGCACCGGCTTCTGCTGGGCTTTTCATGAGACCTCAGGGAGCTTATAATCATGGCAGAAGGCAGAGAGGGAACAGGCCTGTGTCACATGGCCAGAGTGGGAGCGGCCGGGCGGGGTGCCAAGCTATTTTAAACAACCAGCTCTTGTGTGAATGAATAGAGCCAGAACTCACTCACCACCATGAGAACAGCACGAAGCCCTTCATGAGGGGCTCACCCTCATGACCCAGACGCCTCCCATAGGTCCCACCTTCAACACTGGGGATCACATTGCAACATGCGATTCAGAGGCAACAGGCATCCAAGCCGTGTCAGAGGGTGGTCCACCCTGCAGGGCTGGGCAGAGTAAGCTTCGTCCAACATTCCGGTGGGCTCTCCCTGTAGAATTCAGTGGAAATTTCCATACCTTGCTGTTAAATTAAATTGCCCAACAAGGTTGAGGGAAACACTGAGGTCTCTGTTACAGGGTAGGGAGTCTGACATTTCCAGCTTCTAAAACCACAGTGTAAGGTGACTTTGTGATTTGGTTCGTCGTTTTTTTGTTTTGTTTTGTTTCGTTTTGTAGAGGTGAGATCTCACTGTGTTGCCCAGGCTGGTCTCTAACTCCTGGGCTCAAGCAATCCTCCCACCTCAGCCTCCCAAAGTGCTGGGATTACAGGCATGAGCCACCTCATTTGGCCTTTGGTTGATCTTCATAAAAATAAGGCAGTGATATTAATTAGCCTTTTCAGTCAGGCACAGTTTGAGTGAATGATAAAAATAAGGGAACATTTTTCATGAGTAATTCTGCCTTTTGAAGTATGTATCCCTAAGTCATCTGTCTCTTTGCTATTTACTACTTTCCTTTCCTTTTCATGTTATTTCCTTTACATAACTGCAGTAATGATGTGTACATTGCACCCAATATTAATTTTCTTCATCTCCTTTCAGTCTCTTTTATTTTACTATTTTCTGCTATTCTTTTAAATCAGTAGGTCAAGATAGTTACAGATTGCTGGCATTTCGGATAATATTTCAGGGTCTTTTAGAAGGTTTCGCTTTAAGATTGGGTGAATAAATCCTTCAAAGGTTATTGCTGTCAAACCTTGAACGCCTATCATATTCTAAGCATCTAATATGATCCTAAGGAAGGTCTGGGGAAAGAAAACGAGTTTGGGGAACAGCAGTGGAGAGAGAGCCACATACAGAAGAGGAGCGTAGTGTGTCCTCGGTGGTAGGCTCTGTTTTTCTGTGGTGGTGTAGACGGCAAAATTTGTAGGCCTATGGTGTGGCCTCTGCCCCTTCTACACTCTATGAGCACCCGGAACGGGGAGCCAGGCCTTGATTCAAAGGACTCCCAAAGTCCTGGTAGACTTAGCATTTGTGCTGTGACTGCCTACTGAATTTTTGTTTTAGAATATTCTAAGAGCTTTTTTTAAAAAAAGCAAATATTTAGAATCATGTGATCAAGCAGACTTGGGAAAAGTAGACCCTAGTGAACAGGCTCACTTGTAAACCAATATCTCGGGGATGTTCAATGAGCTGTGATAACATCTGGTACTCACGAGCCTTGCTAAGTAAATTCTCTTCCCCGTATGTTATTGTCTTAAGTTTTGCAGTAGGAGCAGAGAAACTACAAAAAACTCAAAATCCCACATCAGACATATTCCAAATTCAAGATGGTAACATGTGATCTCACAAACAGAAAAGAAATAGGAAATAGCTTCCAGTCAGCTCCAAGTAGATCCTTTTCACACACACATGCTCATTTTGTTTGTTCTTTTGTCTGGTTCTGAAGATCTTGATTAGAAGTAGCGTATTCAGACCTGGGTGGAGTTTCATGGCTGTGATCCTAGCACTTTGGGCGAATTTTTTTATTTTTATTTTTTGTAGAGATGGGTAGGAGACAGGAGGGTCGTTTGAACCCAGGAGTTCGAGACCAGCCTGAGCAAAATAATGAGATTTCATCTCTACAAAAAAAAAAAATCAAAAAATTCACCAGATGTGGTGGTATCTGGTAGAAGGCTCACCAGAGCCGAGAAGGTGGAGGCTTTGGTGAGCTGTGATTGTGCCACTGTACTCCAGCCTGGGCAACAGAGTAAGACCCCAACTCTACTTGAGGGTTCTTGGCCGCTTCTGGTTGCATTTTCAGTTCAAGGAGGGCTTGAGCCATACTTGGAGGTCAGAGATTAAAAACAAAGAGATATGATACATTGTGCTCAGAAGGGTGACATCCTGACAGCCAGCAGGGTATCAGGGAAGGCCGTCTTTGCACTTGGCTTTGTTGGTGGGTTCCACAGCGTGGCTCAGGCCACCCCCAGTAGAATTCTAAATTTAGCTTTAGTGACGTTTCAAAACTAGAGACTCAACTGGACTTGGGGTGCAGGGGTGCAGCTCTTTTCTACTTCAGGTGTTTTCACCACTCACTGTCAACAGCATGCGTGGCTTTGCAGGACCGTCTATGCTGGCACCACATAAAAGCTATGATCATGAATCGCATCTCATATTTGACCACTGAGGTGCGTCACCAGGCTTAAGCACTCTTTTTAAAAATAATTTAATTTAATTTAATTTTAAAGACATGGGGTACAATTCAGGATTGGGTGTATAAGTAGTCACTGTACAGGTAAAGTTTGGGCCTCCCTTTGGTCCCCACTTTGCCTGGTTTGAGATCAGGTACCCTGATTGATATTGTGTGTCCTCTCCCTCCCCTGGCAGTGCCTTGCTACTGCCAATTCCTTTCTTATAGTTTTGTGATAAGTGTTCGCGGTCCACTTATGAGTGAGAACATGTGGTACTCAGTTCTTTGCTTCTGTAAGGGATTACTGAGTATTACAGACTTTAAATCTTTCCAGTTGCTGTGAAGTCCATAGTTTTGTCTCTTCATTATGGCTGCGTAATATTCCATCATGTATGTGTACCACTTTTTTTAAACATAGTCTAACTCTTGTCAGGATGGCCATAATTAATAACTCAAAAAACAACAGATGCTGGAGAGGTTGCAGGGAAAAGGGAATGCTTCTACACTGTTGGTGGGAGTGTAAATTAGTACAACCCCTGTGGAAAGCAGTATTGTGATTCCTAAAAGATATAAAAATCAGCCTTCCGTATGACCCAGCAATCCCCCTTTCAGAATAATTCAAATCACTCTGCTCGGTGGCTCAGTCTGTAATCCCAGCACTTTGGGAGGCCAAGGCAAGAGGATCGCCTGAGCCCATGGGTTCGAGACCCACCTGGGCAACTTGGTGAGACCTCTTCTCTACAATAAATCAAAAAAATTAGCCGGGCATGGTATACTCCGCCTGTACTTCTGGCTACTTGGAAGGCTGAGGCAGAAGGATTGTAGGAGCCCAGCAGGTCAAAGTTGCAGTGACCGGGAGCGTGCCACTGCCCTCCAGCCTGGGTGACAGAGTGAGACTACAATTCATAAAAAAAAATACCCACACACGCATGTTTGTTGCAGCACTATTCACAACAGCAAAAACATGAAACCAGATGTGCTGCCCACTGAAAGTGGGCTCGGGCACTGTTTAAATGTAACCACCACTCAGTTTCCATAAACTCTTTCTTAACATCATGTTGACATTTCAGAGCCATGTGAAGCGGCAGCCAATAATGAGACTGAGTTTAAATGAGAGTGAACATTTTAATTTCCTAATAGAAAACTGAGAGGGGAGCAATAAAATGATAATTCTCACCAGGACTCTGTCTCAGGATCCCATGGCTCTGAACTTGGTCTCCCCACCCACCCCGGGGCATGGGGCAAGGGCTTTGCACCCCTTGGGCAGCAACCTACATGGGGCCCTCTGTGATGCTTTGTGGTGTCCCTTTCCCTCCTCACGGCAACCCGGGCACCAGGAGCCCCATGGTCCCTGGACCCTCCCTTGTGGGAAGGCCTGCTGCAAACCCCATCTGGGACCCTGGGCCTCCCCACTCACCCACTTTTTGACCTTTTATTTTGCCCTGTGCAGAGCGTTCACCAGGGACACCTGCTTCCGCGCTGTGATTGTGTTCCGCTCCCCGCCCAGCCTGTCTCCCTCCGCTGCTCAGGGTCCTCAGCCCCTTGCCCTCCTGCCAGCCCGTCCTCCCTCTGCCCCTCCTGCCCTTCCCCTCCTCCCTCTCTGGGCCCTGCCCCCTTTCCCCTTCTGCCCTAACTTTCCCTCTGTTCGCCGTCTTTCTCTTCTGTGTTCCACCCTTCCCTCTGCCCCTGTTCTCCCATCTCCCCACCCGTTCTCCCCTTCTGCCCCCCATTCTCCCCATCTTATCCCCATTCTCTCCATCTCCTCCTCATGCTCCTCTTCTGCCCCCCATTCTCCCCATTTCCCCCCATTCTCCCCATCGCCCTTGTCTCCCCATCTTACCTCCCCATTTCCTCCCATTTCCCTGTGTCCTCCCCTTTGCCCTCCCATTCTCCCCTGGTGCCCGCGTTCTCCCTTTCTGGCCCCTGTTCTCCCCATCCTCCTCCATTCTCCCCATCCCCCCATTCTCCCCTTCTGGCCCCTGTTTTCCCTTTCTGTCCCTCATTCTCCTCATCTCCTCTGTTCTCTCCGTCTCCCCCTCCATTGTCCCCATCTGCCCCCTGCTGTCACCTTCTGGCCCCCTTCTCCCCATCTGCCCCTCATCCTCCCTATCTGTCCTCCATTCTCCCCATCTTTCCCCTGTTCTCCCCATCCGGCCCCCTTTCTTCCCATCTGCCCCCCTCCCCATCTTATCTCCCCCTCCCCTGGCACAAGAGTCTCCTCCAGTCCTTGTGAGCACTCAGCATGGTCATGGGAAGTGTGCCCCTCATGCTGAGCAAGTGTGAGCCAGCCACAAGCCCCCTCAGCAGCCCAAAGCCAGTTGTCCTGTTTCCACCTGCCACCCAGGGCCTCCTGGCAGCCTCTGCCCTTCGGTCTCTCAGGCGTGGGCTGAGCTGGCTCTGTCCTTCCCAACCCCAGAGCACTCTGCCTCCAGCTGGCGGTGGCCCCTGGATTCTCTGGAGAGCTGACCCTGTCTCTCTCTAGGAAGGTCCCCTGTTAGGCACTCAGCAAATATTGCAGGACGAGGGTGAGTTGATAACCTTCAGGCACCACAAGATCGTGCCTCATCAAAGAGAGGCTGAGGGCGTTGAGTGCACGGTGACTGCAGTGTCAGGAAAGTAGACGGTTTTGCCACAAAGCAACACCATCAAAAGGTGTCTCTGGTCACTGCTGAGCCCCCAGGTCATCTCACCTGGCACTGGTGCAGACCGCGTCCTCAGTGAGCATTGGCTCTATGGGGCTTTGTTTTTAATCACGTGCCCTTGTGATGTCATCACACTGTTTGCCAGAAATCACACTGGGCGGATGTGGGAGAGAGTTTGCACTTTGAGTCAGTGGCCATCAGGGAAGGAGCCCACTCCTGTCCTCGGACTGACACTTGGCTTGAGAGTTGGGGATATTCATTTTGTTGTAGTCTGAAGGGGCTTGTTAAAGAACGTCTCTGTAAACTTCTTTTGTTTCCCTGATTGGAGATTTCTATGCTGCTGTGTAAATCTGTCCTCTTCTCTCTCTCTCTCTCTCCCCCCCCCACCCCGTCTGGAACCTGTGTTAGCCTGTGATATTACTGGAGTGCTGCTGAAACAAAGTTTCACAGACTGAGTGGCTTAAACAAGAAAAATGTATGTTCTTCTAGTTGTAGAGCCTGGAAGTCTGAGGTCAAGGTGTCTGCAGGCTGGTCCCTCCTGAGGCTGCTTCCTTGGCTTTCAGGCGGCGTCTCCTGCCTGTGTCCTCACTCGGCCTTCCCTCTGTGTCTGTGTCTTCATTTCCTCTTCTTAGAAGGACACCATGCAGACTGGATGAGGCCCCGCCCTAGTGACCTCATTTTAGCGTAATTACCTCTCTATAAACTCTGTGTCTAAATACAGCCATATTCTGCGGTCTGTGGGCTAGGACTTCACCATGGGTTTGGGTGGGGGCGCACGGTTCAGTTGATGAAGGAAACTTTCTTGCAAAGTGCATCTTAGTTTGGGCCTTCTGTTTCCTTTCTTGCAGCTTTTTCCTCTCATATGTCCCTTTGCCTATCTTTGCTGGGGGTCTCTGCCCCGTCTTCCCTGCCCTCTCCCCTTGTGGCTGCAGACCCCAGCGTTCTGTACCAACTCTCCCTCTCTTGCAGCACCTGTCTTGACCACAGCATGTGTACATCCATCATCCCTAACTTTAGGTTTGCCTGAAGGTTTGAAGGGTTATCCATAAACTTCACAGACATTAGGGTATATTGAAATGTCACAAGACTGGGCTCTTCATACATAGATATACTCTAAGGCTTTTTATCAAATGAAAATATGTGTTTGTTTGGAGATGCAAGTCTTGGTGGCAGACTGATGTAGATATTTAGGGATGCTTCAATGAACTTGTCTACTTTCTGTTGCTTTTTTTTCTTTTTTTTTTTTTTTTGAGCTAGAGTCTCACTCTGTCACCCAGGCTGGAGTGCAGTGGCACACTCACAGCCACCCCAGCGTTGACCTGCTGGGCTCAAGCGATCCTTCCGCCTCAGCCTTCGAAGTAGCCGGACCTACAGGCGCATGCTACCCTGCCCATCTAATTTTTGAGTTATTGTAGAGACAAGGTCTCACCAAGTTGCCTGAACTGGTCTCGAACCCGTGGGCTCAGGCAATCCACTCACCTCGGCCTCCCAAAGTGCTGGGATGACAGGCTGAGCCACCGAGTACGACCAGCTTGGCTCCTTTCATTGGGTGCATGCAAAGTGCGAATAGTTGAACAGAATGGTTCCCCAATGGGCCTGGTGATTGGTTGCATGTATTATCCAGACTCCTGGTAATTTTTAAAAATTAAAACTTAGATGTTTGCATTTTAATTTCAGGATGACATCTCTGACTTTCACAATGTTATAATTTAAATGATCTGTAGGGTTCTTCTTTAATTTCTCTATGCACTTAACCCCAAAAAGCCATTTAAATGAAAAATAATATAAATAGATTTTCTCTGTTGCTGCCGACTTTGACCTGCCCTCATAATGACAACAATTTATTAGAGAGGTAGATTGCTCTAATTTGGTTCAGTTTAACAAATACTATTCCGTTGAAATGAAATGCTCCTCTGAGATGACAGTGAGTACAGGGGACATTTTTATGATGGTCCGAATAAGACCCTGCATTGGTCTTCAGTGATCGTAGACCAAGAGCACAGCAATGAGTGACCTGTACAGTCCAGGGCCAGGTGGCCTGTCTGTGTGGACAGCACTCAGCACAGCACAGACTCCTCCAAAGTCTCAAAGTTATTTAGAAAACAGATCATGGCGTTGTGACTTTGACTTCTAAATTAAAGATGGGCCGCGGGAGACTTGTGCTTCCCAGAGAGCACTTCTGGGAAGATATCTCTGTCTACCTCCCGTTGGCCACGTGTGTCTGGGCCTGCAATCATGCAATCATATTATAGCTATTATTATTATTAGTGTTATTATTATTTTACAATTCTTGCCATGAATGTCAGTGCTGTGGCATTTCCTGAAGCAGCCAGGAAGAGCATAAATTACAAGAGTGCATGTAATTGTAATAGTATGTCCTATGTTGTCTAACTTCTAAAAACCTTAAGAATCTTTTTCCGATGATAGAAACTAGCAAATGCTTGTAGCATAGAGTTTGTGCTGTGACAGAAAGGACAAGGGAGAGAATGAAAAGTTCCAGGATGCCACTTGTCAGAGATATCAGCTGCTTCTCTGCACACACACACATACATGCATACACGGGCAGATGTGCACTCATGCACACACACAAACACATACACATACACACAGGCAGATATGCACTCACACACATATAAGCACACACGCTCACACACACACACATGTGCACATGCACAAACAGACACACGCAGGTATAAATGACTTTTCGGCAGGGGCTTGTGCTCTTCAGCCTGAAGAGGGCACATCTCTTCTCCCAAGGGCACTGGGCGTCTTTCTGGCCAGCCCACTCTGGATGTCCTGACCACATTCCTCCCCTGCTTTCCATTATTTCCTGGTCATCTGGCTTTTTTTTTTTCCATTTCCAGGAATTTTTTTCTGTTTTCCGGATATTAACTCCGTGTGTGGGTTTTAGCCATCGCAAATATCTTCTCCCAACTTGTCCACTTTTCTCTCTGCCTTGTCTTGTGTTGGAAGCTTCCCTAATTTTGAAGCTACATTTGTCTGTCTTCTCATGGAAAAGGCAGACTGTGAGAACCCTGCTTCTCACCATCATATCACAAGACACCCTCTCACATTTCCTCCCATTGGCCTTTGAGCCTTCCTTCTGCGACTTGGGTTTCATCCACGTGGAGCCCTTCTGTGTGCTGTTGGGAGAACCCAGCTTCCTTCCTCCCAGACAGTCAACGGCTTTCCTTGCCCCGTCGACTGACCCACCTTGCGCTTTCCACTGCTTTGTGCTGCCATTTGTGTCCCCTGACAGTCCCATGTCAATGTGATTCTCTTGCCTGCTCCGTCAGTCATGTTCCTACCCCGTACCGTTACGACACTGCCTTTAGGAGCATGACTTTCTCATCTAACATCTGATAGGCCAGGACCCCCTCTCTGCTCTTCCTTTCCCAAATCATCTCAGCCTTTTTTAGCTCGTGTACGCTTTTCAGATATTCATCGGGAATTTTACTCAGAGTAGTGAACTCTGGTATCCACAAGAGAGCCTGCCCTGAAATCCCAGGAGCTTAGCACAAGAAAGGTGCTTTTCAGGGGGTGACCATCCTCCATCAGGGAATGTGGCCTCCAAGTTCACAGCAACAGGGGTGAAGACTGGGGAGCACACTGCCATGAGTGTCTGACTGTCTCCACCCAGAACACACACATCCTTTGGCTCACAGCCCACTGGCCAGAACTGGCCACAGGCCCTTTCTGATTGCAAGGGAGGGAGAAGAGCAAGGAAACACAGGGCTATTTGTGGAGCACTCACGCTCTCTACCAAACCCAGCCCCTCAACAATAGTCGAGCCTTTAGGATTGTCCGTGGAGGCGATTCTAGCATCCACAAATAAAGAGGTCAACAGAATGCCGCATCTCAGTGATGCAGAAAAGCTCTCAATGCCACGAGAGGCCGACAGACAAAGCCAGGGCAGAACTTATTTTTTGCCACTTCCGATATGAAGACAAAGCAAGCCTGGCTGTTGTTATCTTTGAATCCTGGCACGAGCCAAGGTAAATACCACCATAACCAGGCCAGAAAAACTAATTTTTAAAATTATCCTTGTGCCATTTAAAATCTCACCTCAAAGTACAGCTGGGATGAACTATTCCATGACTGGGAAAAGGGCCGTTTTGATGACCACTCTTTAACTCCCTCTGACGTCTAATTTGCCACCTTCCGCAATGCGCCCTCCACATATTATCGGCTGAAAACATAACATGGTTACTAAAGGTTCCTTCCCTTCTGTAAGATTGAAAGATTCTACTTTGAAACTTCAGTTTTCTTAAAATGTTTCCATTCTAAAACAAGGATCCCCAACTTCTGGGCCACAGACAAGTACAGATCCATGGCCTGTTAGGAACCAGGCCGGACAGCAAGCGAGTGAAGCTTCGTCTGTATTTACAGCCACTCCCCATCGCTCACATGACCGCCTGAGCTCCACCTCCTGTCAGCTTAGCGGTGCATTAGATTCTCAGAGGAGCGTAAACCCTGTTGTGAACTGTGCATTCAAGGGATCTAGGCTGCGTGTCCCTTATGAGAATCTAATGCCTGATGATCTGAGGTGTGGCTGAGGCGGTGATTCTCACGCTGGGGAGTGGCCACAAATACAGATTAACATCAGCAGTGAGGTTGACTGCACAGAGACCATCATAAATCAGTGGCTTGCAGATTCACGTCAAAGCCCTATCAGTGAGTAGCAAGTGAGTTCGTATACTTCAGTTATACAATTGCATCTGACCTCAAGCTTTAAGTCAGAATCCAACACTTATTTTAGTCCGTGCATGCCCCCTCCCATTATTTTATTTGCCACTTCTGTCCAGGCCTCTTTTTGAAAATGATGAGTTGTATAATTATTTCATTATATGCTACAGTGTAATAATAATAAAAGTAAAGTGCACCTTAAATGTTATGTGCTTGAATCATCCCCAAACTATCGTCTCCCCACTACCTCCAGTCTGTGGAAAAATTATCTTCTCTGAAACTGGTCCCTGATGCCAAAAATGTTGAGGACAACTGTTTTAAAAGATACTTGTTGGGAAGTTGTGATCAGCACTTGAGTGCTGATGGAAGTTCAAAGCCTACAGGGCTAAAAAGGATGCCAACCTGTGCACATGGTGTGTCACTGCACAGTCTGAAGGCTGTCACTATGCTGATCTGTGACTACATGTAGCTTTCCTATCCAGCAAGGAGCACTCGTGCCTAGGAGGTTAATAACAACTAGCACACACCTGGCATAGGGAAGCAGCGTATTCTGTAGCCAAAAAGCATTGGGAAGTCCTGCCTTCCTGGATTTAATTGAAAAGTTTGAAAGCCAACACCGTACTGATATTTCCTATGAATGTTCATGCAGCTCAGGCTTCCAACCCCAAGTCCAGGAATAGGCTCAGGTCATTGAGAAGCATAGCCTCTTCCCGTCTCTACCACTAGAGAAGTTATCAGCTCCTCAGTTCTGCACTCGAATGTCTGCAGGATCACCAGTGTGTCTCCCTCCTGGGTGAGGATTGGATTACATAATGTATGTGAAATACCAGGTGGCACACAGTTTGGAAAATGGTGACACTTGTGTACTATCCTCTCTTTGGAATTCTGGCTGTGGCATCGAGGGGCCTGAGCTCTGTGGTGCTAATCCTGCAAGATTCATGATTCATTCCTCAGTAAACACGCTTGAGTCCCCGCCCACCAGTGCTGGTGTGCAGTCGTGCCTGCTTGCCATGAGAACTTGAATACTGAGATTAGGAGTGAGAGGCGTAGCCTAGGGTTCCATTGTCACATGTATGAGAAAGAGCTGTGAGCATGGACCCCGGAATCCAGCCTGGCTAGTTCAGGCCCTACTTCCAACAGCTACTGGCAGCATGGCCTTGTGTGATTTAGATCTGTGCCTCAGTTTCCCCATCATAAGGAGGAGCTAGACCAGTCTTTCTCTGGTAAAAATTGAGCTCATGTACACATGAGACGGACTGCCACAGCGTTTGAAGATTTCCAGGGATGCTTGTAAAATTCACTGATTGCACTATTTTCTCGACTTATTCTAATTCCTACTTAATCAAAAAGCAAAGATTGCATTGCAACACCCTCATACAAATAAAAGAATTAAAATCAGAACACCTCCCAAAGTAGTGACCTAAAAGTAATAATAGCCATCCCAGTTGCTTATAGAAAACCTCTTGTTAATTTTAATAGGTCAATCAAAATCAGTCTCTTACTTTTCTGAGCTTTTCAGCCAGACATAGGAATTTGAATGTAGAATCAGCTTCCTTTCTTGATTACAGTCTTAAGACTCTCTTATGGTAATAGAGCACAGC
Organism: Cephalopachus bancanus; assembly: GCA_027257055.1. Taxonomy (NCBI): domain Eukaryota; kingdom Metazoa; phylum Chordata; class Mammalia; order Primates; family Tarsiidae; genus Cephalopachus; species Cephalopachus bancanus. Next base: position 7,218,732 of record JAPVLO010000011.1, on the reverse strand, counting down.
GTTTTCCACAAAGATGCCCAATTTGTTTTGCCGACATGGAGTAAGCTATTGTATGCCATGTCCTGGCCCTCTGTTTCCGTGTGTGGGTTTCATTTACACGGGAACCTGTGTAACCCCAGCCAGTCTGGAGAGGTGGAATGACATGGTATGAATCCTTTCCTTTTCTCCTCAGATATCAGGGGTCCCCCAACTCCAAGGACTCAGAAATGCCCACCTCCACCCCATTCCCAGGGTGACTCACACATGAACCCAAAGACCATCTACAGCCAGGCTTCAGTGCTGGCAGTCCATGGTCACATGAGGGTGCCCTGGGGGCGCTCTTGAAATTCACGTGGCATGTGTGAGCCAAAGACCCAGTGGACTGCTGACCAAATCCATGTGGTTCTTTGGAAACAAACTGTGTATCCAAGGCTGTTCCGGGAGGCCCCGTCCACATCCCATCACATATGAGCGTATGGGATGGGCAGGAAAGTGTACTCTCCACATACGCCCACACCCATGTTGCCCAACATCCCTTCCCCCTACCTTGTGGGGCAGTGATCATCCCATTACTCTGTCAGACAGAGGTGGCATTTACCCACCCTGTATGCTCCCCACCCTGACCTCCATGTGTCCCTCAGGCCTCATTGGGCCTCACAAACTAAGTTTGGCCTTGGCCGTGACCTGCTCCCGAGCATACCAATGTGGAAAGAACCACCATCATAGACCGATCATGCTTTCAGTCATGCCAAAATCTCCCGACAAACTGTCCCCAAAACTCTACTCCTCGCTCTGGAGGTCAGCCAACTGAGACCTGCAGCAGGTTTGACGGGCCTAGGGGACACATGTCCCACTCACCCTAGCCCAGGACAGGTGCCACAGAGGGTTCTTGCTGGCCACTACCTTCACTTCCAAAATGCAAGAGGCTGGACCTGCCAGCAGTCCTCCCTGACTGAGGGGAAGGGCTTGTGCAGACATTGCAGTCTTGAAATAAATGGCCAGCTAGAAGTTGGTAGGGCTTTGTTCAAAACCAAGAGGTTGAAAGAGAAACTGTTTTGGCACGTTTGAAAGTTGGTGAGTGGTGGGATACACTCATGATGACAGCAGTGGCTACCTAGTAGAGGTGTCCAGCAGGAAGTGGGCATTCCGAACAGGCATTGGAGTGAGAGGCAGAGGCTGAAGGCATGAATTTCAAGAGTTCTCCCATGTGGCACGTGTGAGCTTGCACCAAGTGGACTGCTGACCAAATGTGTGTGGTTCTTTGGAACAAACTACATATCCAGGGCTGTCCAGGAGATTCCATCCTCATCCCCATCACATATGAGTCCCATCTTTATTCAGTGCCTCATGAAAGAAAACCAGACTGAAGGCAGACCTTATCCTCCTAGGACAAAGTCAGAGACTGCTTGGCAGGTGTGTGGGGCTCTCTGGGGCCAAAATTAAATCTCTCATCTCTCTGAGCACTGTTCCTTTTATTAAAAATCAGTTAAGTAGTAAAGCAAGTGAAATAAATAATCCACATAGAGTCTTGTTGCTGAGTTTTTACAGCAAAAACAGACTGTTCTGAAAAGTAATGTATATTTTATAGAATCTGTGCCCAAATCACATTTTCACACTTTAGTTTTTCCAGAAAATGTATCTTGAGACTTCCAGTGATTCTGAAATCCCACCAGCTTTATTTATTTAGCCTTGCTGAATTTCCTTCTGTGCTGTAAAACTCCTGTGCTCACGTGAGTTGCAATGTGCGCTTTCTCTGTCACTACAAGTAACGTTCCTTGGGGAAGAGCGTGAAGCCGTGAGATGTCACCATAAAGCGCAGAGCCTCCCTGAAAGTAGAAACTGTCCCAAGAGTGACAGCACCAGGCATTGGTGACCTCGTCTGCCTGTGAAAATCTTGCATTCCTTCTTAATGTGATTTTTTCCAGAACAACCAACTTTGGGATTTCTTTGTCAAACTTGTGACAAGTTTGTCCCTGGTAGCAGGGACAGAGGGGACTGCAGCTGCCCTCTGTTGTGACAGCTGAATTCCCGGGCTCTCATTTCTGTCACAGTTTCTAGTGACATTCTCGGTCCCCTTTTACTTCTTGGGGGTTTCTCTTCCACAGCATTGCCGGAACTATTAGCTGTGCCAAGATAGCTGTTTCCAAGGCAACGCTGAAGGATGGGAGTCGTGAAATACAGAAGTGTCCCAGTTGCCCGATGGTGGCAGTGATCAAATCAACACCAGACTGCAGGGAGGGACTTAGGGTCGAGGGCAGATGCTCTCCTTTGCCTGTGGCAAAGTGGGCCTAGTCATCACAGGTGCTGCCTATTGGGAGCCAGACTAAGGTAGGAGGTGTGGAGAGTGGGTAACTATCAACGCATCTCATCTCCCTGGCAACCCTCTGCTCCACCGACACGCCCCTCCCACCCGGAGCCTTGTCCACCCTGGGAGCGAGGAGGGCCTGGCCTCCTCCACAGAGTCCCAACCCGGTGCATTTGTCATCAGAATTGCCCCTGCTTGTAGTTAGCTCTGTCTGCTCCCATCCTCTGTGAGCGATTTGCCCGAGACGATGGTGTTTTCCTACCCAACTCAATCTCTTAGATCAGAATCTGGCCAACCCTCTTCCCTATGCACTTGGTCTTTCTTAAGGTTCCGTGTATCCCCTTCTCTCTCTTTTTTTAAATTTTTAGTTTTAAATATGTGGGATACAGTTCAGGGTTAAGTACACAAATGTTCGTTATGTGGGTACCCTTGTTCCCCTTCTTTTTAAAACACATTTTGGACAAGCAGGAGGATCCCAGCTCCTTCCCCCGGGACCCCATTCCAGACTGCAGCATGAGGAAAGCGCTAAGACCCTGGTTTCCCAATCTTATATCCAGGCAGTGTGACCTGGTGCACACAGCAGGGCAGTGGCCATAGGTCCCAGTGAGCATAGCCCCAAGCCCTGGAGCCGGAGGGTGACAGTGATAATTAAACCCCCCAAAATTGGTGGACTAAGACAGCCACGGGACCCCGCAGGGAAAGCCTGGCTTCTCTTCCTTTTCAATATGCATCTTAAAAAAGAAGGAAAACCGTAGACCCCTAAGGAAGGCCACATGTGTATGAAAAGGGTTGGCCAGGTTCATTATAAGGTATTTGGTTATTAAACCTGTTCAGCCCATGAAGGTCTAATCTTCCCATGTAGGGGAACATCCATTTTAAGAATATGCTTGGGGTTTGCTCTCCGGGTCTGAGTGCTGCCGGGTGGGTGTGACCTCAGGAGCAAGCTGGGTGAGGGCAGCGCTGCACGGACTCAGTAAGGGAACGGTCGGATGAAAGGAAAAGTCAGGGGCAGGGCTCCAGAGTCACATGCAACACCCCTTGAGTGCAAAGCCCCCCTTAGCTTACAATAGAGGATGTGTTCATGTGCCGCAGAACCCACAGGCCCTCCGTGGGTGCACAACGTGTTTGTGGTTGTGCCCTTTGGTCCTTCTCATGCTTGGAGTCACCTTTGCTCCTATCTGATGACGCTCCTGGTCTAAGAGGTCGAACTGGGTAGGAGCACACTCTTGCCTCGTGCGGATCAGCCACCAAGTGCAGGATGGAGCTGACGTCCCGCAGGGGCGACATCAGTGAGAAGGCAGAGTCGCTGAGGCACGTGGAGGTCACATGCACCTTGGTGGAGCTGGTCCAGGGGGTGAAAGCTTCCATAGATGCAGAGACGCCAACGTCTATGCCACCTGGTGATTTGGCCCGTGGTAACAGGGCGGGGTGTCCTCATGAGGACTCTTCCAGTATCCCAGTTAAGACAGTTGGAATTTTCTCTTAGGAGAAGTCCTTAAGAGACTGTTTTGTACTCAGTAAGTGTTTTAGCCTTGAAAATGGAATGCCGTGTCCTTGGTGTGGCCGGTGAAGCAGCTTCGCTTTACATTCCATGTCTGGCAAAAATGGAAAACACAGACAGTGGTTATCTCGGTACTGGGACCGAGTGAAGGAGAGTCTCACAGGGGACATGCCCTCTGCCCTGTTCACTCAGTCGGTCGAGGTGGACGTTACTGGTGGAGGTGGGAAGGCCAAGGTCTTCACAGTGAAGGCAGACTCAAGGCCCTGGCAAGCTTGAGGGTTATACTGTGGCAAATGACCAGTGGCAGGCAAGGAGCTCTCTGTAGGAGACGTGTAGAGGGGTGTAGCCATTCAGTGACCAAGGAAGGTCCCGTGCTCGGGGAAAAGCAGGCAGCATTTTGTAGAGTGAGTGATCTGTCTCTTGGGTGCCTTTCCTTAAGTCTGTGACCCTTCAAAAAGTTTTTTTTCTGTGTTTGCTTTGCCTGAGAAAGCACCATCTGTCTCGAAACAGATTCAATAATTGCCAGAACTTTCTTTAAATGTAACGGGAAGAGGTACTTGTGTTTCATAACCATCCATGGTCTGCACTGTTGGTGCCACCAGTGACTTGAGGGCTTTGTATCACAGTAAGGAATGTGGCTGCACTTGAATTCCTGATGAACGTCATCGAAGTTCACACAACAGTGATGCTATGTCATCCTGAGAGGTTTCACAAAGGGAAGAGACGACACCTGAGTGCATGCTCAACCTGATACCACACTCAGGGTCTGTCTCAAGGCAGGTGCATGATACATCTTTGAGGACTCTTTGAACTTGTTCATGGCTAAACTTTGTTCTTTTTCTCTTTTGTTTTGTTTCGTTTTTTGGTTTTTTTTGAGTCAGAGTCTCATTCCGTCGCCCAGGCTGGAGTGCAGTGGCGTGCTCATGGCCACTCCAGCATCAACCTGCTGGGTTCAGGCAATCCTTCCACCTCAGCCTTCCAAGTAGCCAGAACTATAGGAGCACGCTACCACACCTGGCTAGTTTTTTGATGTAATGCACAGTTGAGGTCTCACCAAGTTACCCAGGCTGTTCTTGAACCCCTGGGGTCAGGCAATCCCTCTCCTCGGCTTCCCAAAGTGCTGGGATTACAGACTTGAGCCACCACATCTGGCCTCTTTTTCTCTTTTGTTAGAGATGGGGTCTGGCTTTGTTGCCCAGGCTGGAGTGCAGTGGGACCATCATAGCTCACTGCAGCCTGGACCTCATGGGCTCAAGGGATCTTCCCACCTCAGCCTCTCCAGTAGCTGGGACTATAGGCACATGCCACCCTTACCCAGCTCTCTCTTTCTTTCTTTCTCTCTCTCTCTCTCTCTCTCTCTCTCTCTCTCTCTGTCTCTCTCTCTCTCTCTCTCTCTCTCTAGATGGAGGTCTCACTATGTTGCCCAGGCTAGTCTTGAACTCCTGGCCTCAAGCGGTCCTCCTGCCCTAGCCTCCCAAAGTGCTAAGATTATAGGAGTGACCCACTACACCTGACCCAGATTTTTTTAATGGGCAGAGATTGCTTTAAACAAAAACAAGGTCAAAAAGAGTTTTTCACATTTTTATATCATTATAAACCAAGTAACCATCCCGCATCTGATGCCTGTTCTCTCCCCGAGGGCCTTCCCCTGTGCGTGCTTTTCGGGCCATTTCACCTGTGTGGGATGCTGCGTGCCTCCCTCATACCCCATTTCCTACACTTCTTGCTTCTCCTCTTGCCTGACCCCCAGAACGCCCCACTCCATGTACTGCAGTTAAGACAGTGTCTCTCCGCAAGCCCGGTCCCATGTCCCCTAGCACAGTGGCTCCTGTACCTCCGCCTGGCCTTTGCACATCTCCCTGCGTGTGCCTGGTGTGTGCTCCTTATCCAGAGGCTTACCTGTACAGGGGCTAGTGGCAGGTGTGTAGCACAGGTGTGGCGGCGGAGGCGGGGCAAGCGACTTGTGCATGCGCCTGTGGCCGGTGGACAGAGGGAGGCCCATGCCTCCACCCATATTGCTCCCAGTGGACCCTCCCCACGTGTATGGTTTCGATTCCCTGGTGTGTGCCCCAGTCCCCGTCTCCAGCAGTCTTCTGTCTCTGTGGGCCTGGATTTCTGTGCACACCCCACACCCAGCCAGCCCAAATGGACTCATTATCTCACCCTGAAAACTTGCTCCTCCCGGGTCAGAATCCTGGGGTGACCCCAGCCTCCGGGCCTCACTGATCCCTCCCCAAGCCCCGCCCACATGGTCCCTACTGGACCATGCTGCAAGAGGGGGTACCAGACCTTTCCGTCAGCCTTACCTCCTGCAGTGGGTAGAATCGGGTTCTCCAAAAAGAGGGGTTGAGGTCTTAACCCCCATGCCTGTGAACATGACCTTCCTTTAGGGTTCCTGCAGATATCATCAAGCTAAGATGAGGTCTACCCACCACTGAGGTGGGCCCTAATTCAATAGCTGGTGTCCTTGTAAGAAGAGGGAACTGTGGACACAGGGACAGAGAGATGTAGAGAGATAGATTGCGATGTGACAGTGGAGACAGAGGTTGGAGTGATGTGTCTACCAGCCAAGGATTTTGTGGCCACAACAGCTCACTGGAGCAGGTTCTTGCCCAGAGGCCCCAATGAAAACATCCCGCCGGCATCTTGTTCTCAGGCTCTGGCCCTCCGAACTGGGAGAGGACACACACATTTCTGCTGGTTTAAACCACCCAGGTGTGGAACTCGGTTACAGCAGCCCTAGGAAACAGAAGTGCCTCCCACCCCAGGCCCCCCCATCTCCACTCTCCAGCAACCCCAAACTCCTGGGAGCCTCTAGATATGTGTCACTGCCCTCCTCCTGTTCCTGCTGTTCCCTCTCCTGCTGGCTGGCTGGATAATTCGCATTTGTCCTTTGAGTTCAGTTCCTGAGCCACCACCTCCTGGAGGGCTCCCTGGACTGTCTGGCCCTGCAAGGCCAGGTCAGGGGCCCCCTTCTGCATCCATTCCCCATACCACTCAGAGCAGGACTTCTCCATGAGGCTGCTCTGCTCTGCAGGGCACACCTGGAAATACCTGGGGATGTTTGCCCACAGTACCCAGGTCAGCCCCACAGCCTGGAATGATCCAGGGTGCTGCTCAGTACCCTATAGTGTCCAGGACAGCCCCCAGCTGGAATGATCCAGCCCCAGTGGCAGAAGCACCCAGGCAGAGGCACTGTGATCCAGAGGACCCTTGCTCCAGCGGTGATGCCAGATGTTTCCACTTTGTCTCCAAGTGGGGAAAACTGCCCGTCCCTGGTGTTGCCCCCACCACACACCAGCAAGGCCTTCCTGCTGTAGAACTGGGCCACAGGTCCAACATTTTCGATGGCATCAGACAATCTTGTCAGTATCCAAAGAGTAAAAACATGTTTAGCCTGTTTTGCACACTCCTTTGACGGGCCTGAGCTTGTCTTTAAGAATGAGTAGAGCGCAACTGTGATGCTCAAAGGGAACATCTGAGGTAAGGGATTATGTCACTGCCCTCCCCCTGTTCCTGCTGTTCTCTCTCCTGCTGGCTGGCAAGATCATTCCCATTTGCCCTTTGAGTTCTGTTCCTGAGCCGCCTCCTCCTGGAGTGCTCCCCGGACTGTCTAGCCCCTTCTGCATTGCTGCAGTCCATTCCCTACACCATTCAGAGTTTTCCAGAGCCGGACTTCTCCATGAGGCCACTTGTGTTCCTCGTGTGTCACTAGTGTCCGCCCAGCCGTCTTCCTGAGGACACCACATCACCTGCCAGGACTCTGCCCACCTCACCTGGATGCACACTGCCCCTCGGTCCTGTGTGGACTGGAAACATTCCTGTTCAAGAGAAAACTTTCAATGGTTCAACAGGCTCTTCTTCAGCAGAAATTATATATCTCTGTCTCTCTTTGTTTATATCCATTTATAAAGAGATAAAGATACATATAGAGATAGATAAAAACATGATAGAGACAGAGAGAGAGGTCCCAGATCCCTAAACGAGGAGAGTGATCTTTTCCACCTAAGACCACTCCAACGGTGGGCTCTTGCTTGGTCCACATAACCACGTGGACCCTCGTGCCCCACTACCCAGTGCACTGTCCCCTGAGCCCTCAGAGCTCATGGAATGTTCTAGTTGTCTATCTTGTAAAGTCATTTATCTAATAACCTTTGTATGCTTGACTTGGGCATGAATTAGCAGGTCTCTGAGACTCCTAAGACAAGCTGTGTGTCCTTAAGGTGTAACTTGATGGTCAAGCTTATTGCTTCTGGGGTGATATTTTGAGGTGACGCTTTCCAGAAAGCACCTGGCAATTATCTTTTAGCTGTAAAATGTAGGAACTGAGTTACACACAGGCGTGGAGGGGAGCGTGGGGTGTGTGAATGGTCTGCTGTAGGGTGTCTAAGTGAACAAAGGAACCAAGCCATATTGGGCACAGACATCAGATGAAACCCAGCTGCGAGCGTGGGAGCCTGAACGCCCAGTGCAGCCCGCAGAGAGGAGCAGCCAGTAGGGAGGCACCAGCACCGTAGCCCTCGTGGACAGAGGCTGAGCGGGAGTCAGCACCCTCCAGGGTTCACTTTAGACAAAAGCACGGCATGAGCTCATGTGTTCCGATGACATGGCCCCACCTGGCCTTTTTGGCCCTTCCCCACTTTCTGCTTTTCCAGTCCTCTTGGCAGGTCCCCTCCCTGCACTGGTTGGTGTGGGGCGAGTCCCCGCAAGGCATGGAGCCCACCTGAGGTCTCCCTGTGCAAACTGACCGCCCTCCAGGCTGGCTTATGTGGCCTGGGGCTCCCCCAGCTCTGCCAAGAGGCTTCCCTCAAGGCTGTTGTCAGGCTCTGGTCACCAGTCATTCCCCGGCAGGGAGGCTCGCATCTGTCCCTGCAGTTTGAGCTGCACTGCCACAACTGCACATGTGTGCATACACTGAACACACTCACTGACATGCAACATCATGCGTACACACACAAATGCACGTGTGTGCACACGCACTGCACACACCCACACATAAGCACACATGTACACACACGTGTGCACATACACGCTCAGTCCCATGGTAAGTGCTGCATCTGGGCTCCCCTGGGTCTTCTGTCTCGTGTTCCTTGGACCCGACCCAGCTGAGGTCCCTGGCTTGCCCGTGGCTTACGTGTCGTTGTTTGGATCTGAAAATGTGTTTCTTTGAAGCTGAGTCTGGTCTGCTGTGAGTTTCATCTGTCCTTCAGAAACTTACAAGTTGATTTTTTTCTAGGATTTGCTTTGATCGCTAAACCTTAATAGAAAGGTGAAACCCCTGCTGTCTTCCCAATGTGGACGGCCTTGGAAAGCGGCTTGAAAGCATTTGTTTTCGTCAAGCCCAGAGCCTTGAGAACTGTAAACTTCTTCAGACAGCTGTGCTGTGTTGGAGTCTCAAACCCATGCTGTGGGGACCCGTGACGTGGAGATAGGGTGCAGGGGTGCTTTTAGACTAACAGTTACACTTTCAAAGACTTCAAAAACAAGTACCCGCTCTATAATTCAGGCTCAGGAAATGAGTTTAGGAGTCTCAAAAGTTTACATGAGGAGTCTGGAAATTTTAACTATTTTTAGGGAGCCAATGGTCTGTAATTCGCAGGCAAAAGAAACACGAAAATACCAAGCAAGTCAAGCAGGTCTGCCTGCAGAGACAAAAATAAGAAAGAAATCAAGTGACACATATGGAATGAATGTATTAATGCCAACCTGTTAGAACAGACAGAACTTAAAAGGCTCAGACATTAGCCACGTAAATGCAATACATTGAATTTGCCTGAAGACAGTTTTGTGACTGAATAAACTGAGTCATAATATCCAGAAGAAAGGAGAGAAAGGGTGTGTGCTTTTTCAGGAGGAAAGAATGAAACTACCTTTACCAAAAGATAAGACCCCCCCCATGAAAGTTTACAAAATAAAAAGCTCCATTGATCGTGTTCACCCTGTGCCTGGCACTGGGCCAAGCAGCATATATGTTTTAACATATCAAGTTCTTATAAAAATCCAGAGTTGGCCAGGCTCAGTGGCTCAGCCTGTAATCCCAGCACTTTGGGAGGCTGAGGCGAGTGGATTGCCTGAGCCCGCGGATTCGAGACCCACACGGGCAACTTGGCGAGACCTCGTCTCTACAATAAATCAAAAATTAGCCTGGCATGGTAGCATGCACCTGTAGTTTTGGCTACTTGGAAGGCTGAAGCGGAAGGATTGCCGGAGTCCAGCAGGTCGAGGCTGCGGTGTCCAGGAGCATGCCACTGCACTCCAGTCTGGGTGACAGAGTGAGACTCTGACTAAAAAAAAAAAAATCCAGTGTCATAGAATACTGTTTGCTTATTTCACATAGGAGGAAATGGAAGTTCCGAGAGGCTAAGTAATTCATTCAAGGTCACACAGCCAGGAGGTATTGGAGCAAGGATTTGAAGCCTGGTATGTTGAATTCTGTAACTCTTCCCCGACCTGACACAAACACACCCTTAAAACCAACCCCCTTCCCCCAAACATCTGTTCCTTACTCCCTGAGTACAACAAGCTGTTTCATGCCTTCACCTGGGGACCCCATACCCTCTCCCACCACAGCCTGGTTACCACCCACCCATCTATACTTCAAGGCTCAGCTCAAGTGTTGTCAGCCATAGAAATCTTTCTCAATGCACAGACCACCAACCCCAACCCTCTCCTCCCTCCTCTCTCCTTTCTCCCTTTCCCAGGGTAGAATTCACCAGACCCTGTGGGCTGTAAGCTCCATGAGGACCAGAAGCCTTTCTTTTAGGAAGCCCTGCAGTCCCAGTTACCTGCACGATCTCTGAGCCAGTCAAGACTTGAGCTGTCTCAATAGCAGCGCTGTGCCTGGTTATCTCCCCGTAACAGACTCTAAGCCCCCAAGAGCAGAGACCCAGCCTCACTCCAACTTGTTAAGCCCAGCACCCAACACACTGAATGAATTGACCAATGGATGAGACGTGTTAGACAAGGGAGAGAGATGCAAATGTACTAGCGCCAGGGTGACATTTAGTGTACACGCCGGTTGATGGACACCATACAAGATTAGGGCTGAACTGGGGACTTGAGTTTGGGGCCACTTACCAGCTTATTAGCGTTGTGGAAATGTTTTCATACTTAATCATTGCAATAGGCCCCCAGAAAGACATAAGGGAAGAAGATTAGGGGTTAAGGACCACTTAGTTATATTTGACAGTTGCTGCCCTAGAGAACTGTGTTCTCAATAACATTGTTCCACCTTCATATTATGAGATGTTTAAGTTTGCGATAGTAGAATCCTACCATCCTACCGTTGCTCATAACTATATGTTTACATACCGCTCAGAAAAGAGAGAAAGTGTTACTCATCCAAGGTGTGATCGTAAACTCTGAATGACAACACAGAAGTGTGAAATGGTCACCTACACGTCTTTTAGCATTAAATGCAAGTAGAGGTGTTTTAGAATAAATGAGAGGGATTCAAAGGCAGTATCTCAGACTAGACTCTTTGATTGTCAGTTAAATGGAAACACACAAGGGAGAAAGAAGAATGCTTTTAGGATAAGAAAGGCAGTTCTGAATTGTATGAAGTCCAAAATTCTCAGTGTTTTGAAATTCAGCATCTTATTGGATCGTTCTAATGATGCTGTGACCTGGGTGTTGTCCACTGTTTATCCCCAAAAGCCCACAGTTTGAGAGACTGTATCCTAGAAGGAAGAAGGGAAGTGCCCACACATCTTAAACATCTTGGTGCGGTGGGCTACACAGGTCCATGACCCAGGCAGGGCCAGAAGATACAGGGGGTGGTTGTTTTCAAGTCCAGCATTTCACTGTGTCATAGTTAAAAAGCCAATCAGGAGAGGATAGGAAGCCTGTGAAAAAAAATATGTGCTAACAGTGGATGTGGGTGTGAAATGTAGGAGATAAGAAAAGAGAGAGCTCTTTACTGGCCGTGGAGTGACATGAAAGCGCAGAGCCTCAGCCCGGCTCCCAGCAGGCTCTGCCTCCTACTTGCTGAATTGACTGAGCTCTGGGGTTGTATGTTCATCATTCTTCCAGGGAACAAAAGGCAACAGAGAGTGGTCTGTTCCATTGGGGTTCTGTTTGTTATTTCTTGCAACAATTGCGACTTTCACAAAGAACCGGCAAAGTATATGTCTAGACCAAACGCCATAGACTTTTCCAAGATTATTGTGAGCCTGTATCTGTCTAGCTACTATTAGTTCAGAAATGTCGAATTATACCATCAGTCTGTAGTATGGCAGAGAGGAAGGATGGGGATGGCTAAAATATGCATTTATCCACTTTTGCTACTAATCTCTCTCACCTGATATGGACATGGATGTCGACATCCCCGCAAATGTGCGTTGGGGTGTGTTTCATGAAATCACCATGGGTTGATCTCAGCTCATGATAACATAAATGTATCAGCTCTTTCTGTTAAGCATAGCTATACCACACAAGCAAATAGGAGCTTATAACAGTCACGGCTGGAGATATACCCTGGTGGCGCATGGGGACGTTCTGTGTGGCCCATATGTGGCTGTTTCCTGTCCTCTTCTCTCCCAGTCTCCCTTCCTTTGTCCAGCAGCTCATCCAACATGAGCCACACATTGTGTTGGAAAAGTGCTGCTGCCCAGATGGCAGGTGGACAGGTGAGGCCAGAGGGCTGTCAGAGGGCACAGAGCATGATAAGGTTGGGCCTCTGACTCCTGCACTAAGTGTCCACTGTTAGAAAGACAGTTGTTGAAGAGGACATGTAAGCTGAGTCTCAGCGTGTAAGTGGCCTTCCATGCCAGTTTCTAGCAATTGGGCACATTCTGCCCAGTAGATTTCAAGGTCAGTACAGCCGTCTTTCCACTGGAGTTGTCAGTGGGTGATCAGAGACAGCCAAGATTGGGTGGACGTCGCCTGTCCACAGCCACACAGACCCGGTTGCCTTCTGTTGTCAATGCTCGTCCAAGGGACACGGCTCGGGTGTGCTATACGAGTCCCTGGGGGAAGGCCTGCTCCCATTCGAATCTCAGCATGTGCCCACACTTGTGCTGTAGCACAAAAAGCCCGTCTTCAGCATGCAGAGGGCCTGGCTAGAGAGAAATTCTATCAGTAAGGGTTCATAAGCTGCAGGAGGTCGCGGGGAATGGTGTGTGTTCTTGCTAGTTGGTGGAATGCAGCCAGGTCGTTTGGGGTGTTTCTACCCTGTCTGCAAAACACACGCATGAGATGCTCAGGAAGACAAGCAGGACTTGGAAGAGGAAGACTGAGGAGACTGAGGAAGTAGATGGGCTTCCGAGGCCAAGAAAACATTCCAGTTTATCTGTCATCGAGAGGGTTCATGAAGAATAGTGGAGGCAGGAAAAGTGAAAGGGATGCAACAAGGCTGCCGAGGGCCGACCTCACCCAACTCCTTGCTGACTTTCATCTGCTCATCCCCTCTGATGCCAAATAAACCACATTCCCCAGGGCTCTCTGGGACAGGGTCACATGGGTCACATCACCTGTTGTTTCTTCTTCCTCGGTGACTCGTGCCTTCTTGTGCCCAGATGGATGGTCCCTCTTGGCCACTGCTGAACCAAGTACTATGTCCTTGGGATCAGAACACACCCGGTCACCATGGAGCTAGTGACCTTTGCCCTACCCCCAACCATCTCCTGGGATTGTGTTCGAGGCATGGGTCCAGTCTTCTACCTCTCACTTGGGCCTCAAGAACAATTCTCCTCCTGCATGAGAATGTCTGCACCACCTTCTCATGAAATGGCTTCAAAGTGAGATGAATTTTAAGAAATCCACTGATTGTTCCAGAGCTCGGATTTTTTTTTCTTTGAGTCAGGGTCCTATTCTGTCACTCAGGCTGGAGTGCAGTGGCATGATCACAGCTCACCACAGCCTCAGCCTCCTGGGCTCAGATAATCCTCCCACTTCAGCTTCCCAAGTAGCTGAGATTACAGGCATGTGCCACCAAGCCCGGCTAATTTTCTCTTTCTTTTTTTTAGAGACGAGGTCTTGCTGTGTTGCCCAGGCTGGTCACAAACTCCTGGACTCAAGCAATCCTCCCTCTTTGACCTCCCAAAGTGCAGAGATTACAGGCTTGGTGGTTGATTTTTTTAAATTTAATTTAATATATTTTATTATAGAGTCTTGGGGTACAAGTGAGGATTAACTACATAAGTGGGCTACATGCTGGTGAAGTTTGGGCTTCTAACTGTCCCTGAGTCCCCCTGGTAGTGGGCCAGGTACCCTTTGTGTTGTCACATGTCCCCTGCCCTCTTCCCTCCTTCTCGCCCCTGACAGTGTCCAGGGATTGCCAGTCCCTCTCTTGTGCTAATGTTGCTCAGGGCCCACTTATGAGTGAGAACAGGTAGTGTTTAGGTTTTTGCTTCTGTGATAGTTTGCTCAGTATGATGGACTCCAACTCCATCCAAGTTGCTGCAAAGTTCATGATTTTGCTCTTCTTTATGGTTGCATAAAACTCCACTCTGTATATATACCACATTCTTTATCCAGTTCACTTTCAACAGGTTCCATGTTGGTTCCATGTTTTTGCTATTGTGAATAGTGTGGCAATAAATATGCATGTGTAGGTATCATTTTTGTAGAACGACTTATGTTCCTCCAGGTATATTCTCAGGAAAGGGATTGCTGGATCATATGGAAGGTCAGTTTTTAGTTCTTTTAAGAATCACCACACTGTTTTCCATAGAGGTTGAATTAGCTTGTACTGCCACCAATAGTGTAGAAGCATTCCCTTTTCTCCATACCCAGGCCAGCATCTGTTGTTTTTTTACTTATTAATGATAGCCATCCCTACCAGAGTTAGGTGGTATCTCACTGTAGTTTTGATTTGCATTTCTCTGATGATTAGTGAGGCTGAGCATTTTTTCATGTGTCTGTTGGCTTGCATATGTCTTCTTTCGAGAAGTGTCTGTTCATGTCCTTTGCCCGCTTTTTAATGGGGTTATTTTTCCTTTCACTTCGTTTGAGTTACTTGTAGATCCTGGATGTCAGGTCTTTGTCAGATGCATAATTTCAAACATTTTTTTTCCAGAGTTTGAATTTTAGAAGTTAGAGTTTTTAAATGTGTGTGGGACTATACAAATATACACATTTATATATAAATAAATTTGTCTCAAAGAGCAATTACAAAAAGATCATCAAAGGCATTCTTTTGAGGGAGGGAAGGAAGTTGGCAGAATACTTTGCCTTGGGGAGGACACGCTGACTTGGAACTGATGTTCTGTATCTCAGAGGTTCTTTTTCAGCATCATGGAATGAGCAGTTCAGATTAAGCCAACACTGTGCGTGGATTTGTGAAAACATCACCCCATTCCCCTAAAGGTTTGTCAGCTCCAGAGCTGAAATGTTCCACATCTACTCAGTGAGGATGCCCCTACCCTCACCAATGACCAGTACACTGAATTGATTCAGATATCAGAAACTCCTGACTGGTCACAGTGGCTCACATTTGTAATCTGGGAGGCCGAGGTGGGAGGATTGCTGGAGGCCAGAAGTTTGAGATAAGCCTAGGCAACATAACCAGACCCCATCTCTACAAAAATTAAAAGATTAGGTGGTGCATACCTATAGTCCTAACTACGTGAGAGACAAACACCAAAGGATTGCTTGAGCCCAGGAGGTCAAGGCTGCAGTGAGCTATGATTGTGCCATTGAACTCCAGCCTGGGTCATAGAGTGAGACCTTGTTTCCACAAAATGTTAAAAAAAAAATTAGCTGGGTGAGATGACACATGCCTGCAGTCCCAGCTACTCAGGAGGCTGAAACAAGAGAATCCCTAGAGCCCTTGGAGTTCAAGGCTGTGGTGAACTATGATTTCATCACTAAACTCCAGCCTGGGCAACAGAGTGAGAACCTGTTAAAAAAAAAAGCAATTCCCATGATTTTGTGTGCATTTAACAAAGACGGTGGGAAACAGAATCACAACTGAAGTTCTAACCCAGTTTTTCCCTTTTCATCTCACGCAGGGTCGGATCTGCAGAAAAGCCGGCAAATCAAAAAAGTCCTTCAGTCGCAAGGAAGCTGAAGCTACCTTTAAGAGTTTGGTGAAGACTCATGAGAAATACGGCTGGGTCACCCCGCCCGTCTCTGATGGCTGATGTTGGCCGCGTGCATTAGACGCTTGAGCGCCTGTCCACACACACACCAGTACCCCGCCATCTCCTCCTGACGCTCCGCATCCTCCATCCTTTTCACTCCAGCCAGAACTGCATCCTGAATGCCAAGGAGATGTTAAGTTATTTATCAACAGACGTGTTTACAGACAGAAAGAGGGATTGTGTGTCGATGATGAACAAAGGATCACCTCTGAGTCACTTTAGAACACGGGTCGAGATGGTGACATCTCCCAGCCCGCCTGCCCCTCCGCCCGCCCCAGTCACATTGCCCTTAGCTTCTTCCCATGACAGCAGCTCCAGTGAGCTGGCAGGAAACTCAGTGGCCCGGCTCGCTCCATTTCCATATCAACGGCACTGTTCACACTGAACTGGGGAAGCGTGCATCGCCGGCACATGTCTGCTGTGCTCTGCATCTCTGTTTCTCTTCTGGGCAGGTCGACATAACTTGAAGACGTGTCTTTCTGTGGCCCATGGTCCACTGTGATGACATTTAGACCTCATTTGTGCTATGACCCTTGGCTCATGAAACACAGATCTCACATTGCCAGGTTCTAGTGATTTCAGACGACAACTGCCCACTGGGTTAAAAACGTGCTGTTGATGCTGATTTGTGGTGTGCTGCTGTCTACGGAGAAACCAGTGCCGTGTGATGGAAAGCAGAGGGGTGCCGTGGCCACCCAGGGCTGGCAGTGGTGCGGACACCACCAGGTGTAGCCCCTGGGGCTCAGAGCGACGGACGGGCCGGCCGGCTGCGAACAGTCTCGTCCGACGCTAGGAACTGCTCCGACCACAGTGCATTTGTGTTCCTGTCTTCTCTCAACCACCAAAAGCTAAAGACAATTTCCCATTCACTGCGGTCATCTGACTCATTTTATTATCTGTGCTAGTGACAGGGAATGTCAGAACTGCCAAAGGATGCCAAGTGATCGTACGATGATTTGCATGACCGGGTCTATTTCTTTACCCAATTGTCACTTGTGTGTCCCCCGGGGTTGGGATGCGTGAGCGCCCTCGCTGTGGTGTAAACTTCCTGTTATTTAATCTCCCCATGGTTTCATTTTTCTCTTCTGTTACTTAGAACTTTCTAAGAAACTCCATGAAATGAGGAAATACTGTTTATAATACTATGCGGAAAGAGGTAAAAATGTTCATTCCAAGTGGAAAATCTTATTGGACGCATTTTAAATAAAATCATGCATACCTGACACATTGCCTCCGGAATGCAATCTTTGTGGGCTATTCCTGCATGTAAAATGTGTAATTTATTTTTAAAACTTTTTAAATAGTGCACCTTTTAGAAACACCACAATGCTCCACGGACAGGTATAAGAAGAGAGTCTTAAGCCCGGGTGTAGTGGCTCATACCTGTAATCCCAGCACTTTCGGAGGCTGTGGCAGAAGGATTGCTTAAGCCCAGGAGTTTGAGACCAGCCTGGACAACATAGCAAGACCTTGAGTCTACAAAAATAAAACATCAAAATAAAATTAGCCAGGCATGGTGGTACGCTACTGTAGTCTCGGCTGCTCAGGAGGCTGAGGTGAGAGGATCGCCTGAGCCCTGGGAGTCCACCTTGGACAACAGAGTCAGAGGAGGGGAGGAAGGGAGAGAGGGAGGGAGGGAGGGAGGGAGGGAGGAAGACATCTTAGGAAACCATAGTCTTTGCAAAAAATCCAGTAGATTAAAATGGTCCCCAGAAGCAGCAAGGGAGACAAGTAGGAAGTAAAGGAATGATTAGGTCAAGTTCAAATGTTGCCAGTTGTAGATCTTAATACTGTGAAGGAAGAGAAGGCTTCTTTGCTGATTAGAGACAATTCTTCAGACAGTTTGGACTACCTGGGGACGTGTTCATTTGTTCAACATTTCAGAGGCCCCAGAGACTTTACCTTAGAAGACTCAGGTTGGCCACTCCCCAAGTGGAGTGCTGCTTTGTTTTTCACGGCTTTCTTACTTACTACAAGTAAGTAACGAGTGACGCAGTGCCCCAGGCCCCAGTGACAGCACATTGAGAAGGCAGGGCCCACTCAGGTTCCCTCTGAGGAACAGCAGTCATGAAACTCAACAACACTGAACCTACAGTGTGCATTCACCTGATCCTTTGTGATGGAATTCTCTACCCTGGAACCTGACATTTAGCTGAAGGTCGTGGGACCTTGGGGCTCTTAGTGGTCACAGACCTACGCTGAGGATCTCAGAAACCCTGGATGGGAATCTCTTGCTAGGGAAAGCCCCTGGTTTTATGGCTTTTCTGATAGTTTCCTATTTTAATGAAAATTAAAAGCTACTTTATTTTTAGAAAAAAAATTACATACAAGACTGGGTCACTTCAGTGTTGTTTACTGGCTGATTGGAAAACATGTCCACAGTTGTCTCTGTGTACCCCATGCCAAGATGTGCAGCCTGGAGACTGGTATGACCCTGGGCAAGGCTGGGTCACTGCTGACAGCGGCAAAGTCAGAGAACTCCCTCTCCCCCCAAGCTCAATTTCACCCTTGCAAAACATCCGGAGCTCGATTTCTTTTGCGTGGAATTTCCATTAGGTTTGTTAGAAACTCATAGACATCAGTTCTTAGTGACAAAAATACCATCTTCCACTTAAATTGGTAAGAATTTCTTATTTTATTTTACTGCTGGAGTGCAGTAGCACACTCACGGCCACCCCAGCATTGACCCACTGGGCTTAAGCAATCCTTCTGCCTCAGCCTTCCAGGTAGCCAGAACTACAGGCACACGCTACCATGCCCAGCTAATTTTTTGAGTTATTATAGAGATGAGGTCTTGCCAAGTTGCCCTGGCTGGTCTTGAACCCATGGCCTCAGGCAATCCTCTCACCTCGGTCCCCAAAGTGCTGGGATTACAGGCTCAAGCCACCACGCCTGGCCAGAATTTCTCACTTTAAAAGCAATAGGAAATAAAACTGGACAATTACCTTGACTTAGTCCAAAGCAAGTACTTCATTTCTAGTGGCCTGGACCTTCCTGGGCAAGTATGACGGTGCCCAGCCATCAAGGCACCTTTAGGACACTGCGTGCTTAGGACACTGCACCCTTAGGTGCTGATTGTCACATCCCAGCTGCCCACACCTGGGCCACGAGCCTCACACTACCCCTCTGAAGTAGATGCCTGTCTGTGGAGTCCAGGGTGAGGAGAGGCCCACGTACTTATGTCCCACACAAGTGGGAAATCTTCAGAGAGACAGCAAGTGAATGGTTGGACAGCAGAGGTCGGGTTCCTGTCCTGACAGCTTCACATCTCCATTTACTGGTGGGAACTTGAATCAAGCCATTGGCCACAGAGCCAAAGGAAAAGAAAAATGCAAGTGCACTTTTCCTCCACTCCCTCACAGGACTCCTGCCCATCCAACAAGTCTTCCTGGGCTCAACACTTGTTCTTGGGTATCCCCTCTCTACTGCTTGACAAGGCCTGTGGGTTAGAGTTGCACCTGATTTGTCAGCTAGAAGATCGAGACTTAACACCTTGGGGAGGTCTGTATGAGCAGCAAAATTATCACCTCCAGTTACATGCACGCACACACACATGCACACATGCAGACACGCACACACACACGCACACACAGACACACACAATATTCCCATGAACCTTCACAATCTCTAAAATCCTTTACTAAGAAAAATCAGGGTTTAGTCCTACATTTTTCACCTTACACCAGTCGAAGTCTGACCTCATTTTTTGAGAGAAAAATCTATGGATTCGTGAAAAAGACCTGAGACTGAAAGACAAAAGCCTATGTGTCTGGATAACGTTGGCAGGTCCCTTCACCTGCTTGAGCCTCGGTTTCCTTAACTGTCAACTCTTACTAGGCTGATGTGAGAATTGACCAAAATGATGGAGGGAACATACTTTGGAGACCAGAGATTGCCAAAAGAAAAAGATTGTCACTTTCATAGTATTGGGAAATGTATATTACAGCAGCAGGCTTTAATTAGAACACACTTGGACACCGACTCAAAATGAACACTTGCAATGGCTAAATACACTCACCTTGTCCTCATGAACTTTCCTTCTGTCCCTAGTTCTCTGCGTTAAGACAGCCATCCATACTCATGGACCATCTCTCCACTCACTCAGCACCCTCCTCGTAGACATGGGAAATGTAGATGTTTAAGACACAGCTCCTTCCCTGGATAGGTGTAATGTGAACGATAAGAATACCACATGGCAACCAACCACACGTGAGACAAGTGCCAAACTGACTCGCAGAAACTACAGACATTGCACAAGTCCGGAGATTTCCTGAGCGATAACCAGGAAGATTTATGGAGTAAGCCAAGTTTGAATCATGACCGGGCAAAGGAAAGAAGAGGGGACGGTGTAGACATGGGAGAGGCCGAGGGCATGTCTTAGAGGGCGTGATCTGTGTCCCCCTTGGCCCAGAAGTTGAGAACTGGGGGCTCCTTGCTACAGCTCACCTGTGGAAACCCCATCCACGGAGCCGATTTCAGGGGCAAGATGCAGTCCAGCCTCACAGCCCAACATGGCGTGTGGTGCTTACCTGTGCGTAGAAATTCTATCTCGGTGTTGTATCTGAACGCTTCTAGTGGCACATCAGACTTTGATGAATGTGTTATTCTTAAAAAGGGGCAAACTTGTATCCTAACTACAGTGAGGGTGGAGCCATTGGATCTGGGAGTGCACTCGGCCTAACCTCCTACACTCTGCAGTGAAGGGAGCGAGCCCAGAGGTGGTGGGGCTTGTCTGGACTCAGCTGGGGGCAGGGGGGCAAAACGAAGGCCTCAGTCTCACTGTGGCTTCTGACCCCTCATGGGCCCATCGGCACGTCACGTGGCCCACACCCAATCACACACCTCACCCCACCGTCCAGTCAGGATAGCCATGCATCTCCAGGCTGGCTGGGAAGTCCCCAAGGCAGCCCCTTCCATGCCCAGACTAAGTTGGTGTAAAGCACAGAACTTCTTCCCAACTGATTTGGGCCATGGCAGGGAGGGAGGGGAAGGAGGGAGCTTGAAACTCAGTCCCTGGAATCAGTCAATACTTTTTACATTTTGTTCCTCCAAAGACACTGAAATAACACACAGCTCTGTCCTTAGTTTCCACTGTGTTCTACGTTATCTTTCTAACTGTTGCAGCCTCCAGTTCACATAGTATTGACTATCATTCAATCCCAGGGCCCGCCTGACCCACAGAACGTGGCCAATAAGCTGGGAAGGCCAAATAAACACTGTTGACATTCAGAAAGGCAGGAAGTGATGCTAGCTTGCTTCCAGAAGAAACACCAGGGCAGAGTGTGCTGGCCAAGCAGAAATGATCAAAGCAGAGGGAAGCAGGATTTTATTTCAAGGTTGTAGCTGGACTGGACAAGCAGAGGCGACTGAGGGGTCAGGCCCAAGGCTGTCCTCCCGAGTCAGGAAGGCAGAGGAGTGAGGGACATATTCCCACCACTCATTGCGACGTTAGAACCAAGAGCCTGCTTTCTTATGTCTCCTACTGGAGGAAAATTCAGCAACTGTGCTAGTTTGTAGACATGCAGTCATTCTGTATCTCCAGATCTTGGGCCATCACCGTGATGAAATTAATTCAGCTAAAATAGAAGCTGCTGTCACCTGATGTGATGGGCCCATTCCTGCTTGCTTCCCTACTGATGTGATTTTTTTCCTAACACCGTTGCCATCATCAGAATGCTAGAATGCTGATCTGCGTAGCATGGCTTCCTGGAAACTCGCAGACTGTTACTGCCATTCACAGTGAGATTTTGGTGTACCCACTTTCCAAAGTTATCCTCTTCTGTGCTTCTCAAAAGAATAGAAAAAAAAACATGCGGCACAAATAAGTAGGAAAGAAATATTAGCCACTGGACAATGGTGAGTGTATGAGTCAGATAATCAGAGGCATGCCTAACGGGGAAAACGCTGATTCTACAAAACAAGATTTGAAGGCCAGTAAATGTTTTTATGCAGAAGGCTCGCTGTGTCCTTGCATGTTCTGGGTTCAGTCATTGTCAGGATTTATCTGGGTTTCCACACACATGTCACCCCCTGTAGGCCATTGTGGGTGACTTTCTGTCATGGGGTACCCTCTGATTGTTTTGTGCTTTGACTCATTTGTGGTTTGCCCCATGAAAACTTTGAAGTGCGTCATAGATCCCAGCTATGAAAATCCGTGAAATGTAATAGAACCAAATCTAATTAAGCATCAGTGGGATTTTAGAAGACGTATCCTCCAGCTGCATTTTGCATTGTCAAGATCTGTAAATGTGTTTGCCGAAGATTCCCATTAAAGTTTCTCAACATAAGAGAAATAGTGTGTTTAGCACAAAGCTGTTGGCTAAACTACAACTGAATTACAGAGATATTTCTTCGAAAAACGTACATAGTAGCAATTCTGGAAAGTGACAATTTTCCAGTACCCTAAGCACAATTTATTTAAAAGGCACTTCAGCTTGTTGTTCACACTGGCGTATGAGCTGGTATTCCATCTTTATTCTAAACTGTTTATCAGAAGAATTTCTCAGCCCTTGTCAAGATTCAAGATCATCTTCTGATCAAGCGCACATTTTTCTTTTAAAATCCAAAAGTGTGGCTATTTTAGTATTGAACAGGTGTGGAGTTTGTAATCAGCCTGGACCCCTCTTCTGCCTCTTATCCCATGTTGATAAGGAACTCACTCTCCCATGCAGACACTCCAATTCCGCTTTCCAAACTAAAAATTTGAAGTGACGAGACAGGCAATCTATGGGAAGCAGAAAGCCCAGATCGGGCCTGGCATGCAACTGAAACTCAAAAAGTTATTTTGGAGATGACAAGGAGATTGACTTGGTACAACCAAGTTGACAGTCTAGTTGGCCATCGGGATCTTCGTGCAGGCCGCTCCTTTCATTCCAGGTGAATTTGCATCTTTTCCTTTGGATGAAGGCATGGAAGACACACCATCAGCAGGGCATTGACTCTGAACTGGTAAGGTGATGGAGCCAGGAGTGTGAGAAATTCTACACTCTCCAGAGTGTGCCTGACTGCAGCTGTGTCAGAGAGCCACAGGCAGTGGCCAGGGTGATCTAGGTGCTAGGAAGACCCAAAAGGCTCGAACCAGTGCCCTGGTGCCTAACACTACAATGTGAGGTGTGTCTTCTGTGTCAGGAGGCTGCACGCAAGGTAGAACTCTATTACATGCTTGCTCTGTTTGCCACTTGCATGTTTGTCTTAAGCAAGGTCCAGCTCCATGCCAGATTACATGCTCTTGTAATCTTGGAAACAAGTTATTTTTACTTAAACAGGGGAAAGTGGCCGAAGGACTTAGGAGGACGTACATACCAACAATTTGCCAAAATGAGGTTTAAGTAGATCGTGTTTCTTCCGTGCAGCTAAAGTGTAGGGATTATGTGTAACCGCAGTAATGAGTCAGGATAAAACAAGATCAGAATATGGAGAAGTTTGAAAGTACTTTTTTAAAAAGCACCTTTCTCAGAGTATTTTTTGAAGAATGTTTTTGCTAATAAGCAATTTTGAAAGTGAAACCCAATGAAATAATTCTAAATAGCATGAATAAACTTTCCCATGGGCAACCTTTTTTTTTCACTTGCAAAGTTTTTAATTTCCTAAAGTCTTTTTAGAACCATCTCCTCCCTTCCTTTCCATAGGCAGGGGAGGTAGATGTAGCTGGCAGTAGGGTGCAGTTTATAGATCGGATGCTGGCATTAAGTGTAATTGATTTTTCTAATCTGATTTTACTTAAACATGGTCAATTACTTTCCTGTGTCACTAAAACATTACACTAAGTCAATCCTAAAACAACTTTAAAATCTCCAATTTTAGGGGATATTTCTAGCTACAGCTTTCCAAAGTTTACCCTCCTTAAAATAATTCTGATAGTTTTGTGTTACATAATACTTCTTTCTCTTGCCAAATGATATGTATAATCTCATACACACATACTCATATAATCTCATTCTCATTGTTTCAAGGGTTTTCTTCTCACTTTATTCTTGTTTCTACTTATACAGTGTTGCTGGTCCATAAAACATGCCCATTTCCAAAACAGCATACCACTCCTGGCAACGCTGCCTCCTTCCTCTTCCTCCTTTCTGTGATCTTGAGTCTCCTGGTCCTCCATTTCCACCTGCTGGGGGTCGTGTATCCCCTGTCACTTGTTCCCAGAGCCCTGGACTTCATGACATCCAAGGGTCAGACCTTCTCACATTTGAATGGTGGGAATAGAAGCTGTTTTTGGTAAACAATAGCTTGGAGCTTGTTAAAATTTACTCTAGAGAGATAGCATCAAAAATAAAAGCAAAGCTTCTGACTCCTGATCTTCATGCCAATTATTTATTTAACAAATAAACTGGAAAGAGCTTCAGAGATCATTGGGAATAACTTTGTCATTTAATTTGGTTCTGTCTGCCCCAGACTAAGTCCTCGGCTCAGAGCCTGTTCAAATATACTTCCATCCCTATGGCATAGAGGATTGTAAAACCAGTCCAGCTCACTGACTTCTGGGAGTGAAAGGATTCTTTATGACAAAGGAAATATAACCCAGAGATCTCATTTTTCAGGAGGGTATTTTAAGGCACAGAGAGTTGAATCCAGAGTCCAGGGGCCTCATCAACTATACTATAAAGCTGGGATGAGAACTGGGGACCTTGTTATTACTTCCAGTCATACTGCCTTAGAAATATAAAATATGAACAGGGCACGATGGCTCATGACTGTAATCCTAGCACATTGGGACTTGCCTGAGCCCTGGGGTTCAAGACCAGCCTAGACAACATGGCGAGACCTCATCTCTACAATAAATCAAAAAATTAGCTGGGTGTGGTGGCACATGCCTGTAGTCCCAGCTACTTGGAAGGCTGAGAGGGAAGGATCACCCGAGCCCAGTCTAAGTGACAGAGTGAGACTCCAACTCAAAAAAAAAGAGAAAGAAATATAAAATACATGTTTTTTGTTTCGTTTTGTTTTGTTTTTGTGCTGAGTTGTTTGAGTTGTTGTAGATTCTGGATATTAGCCCTTTGTCTGAGGCATAATTTGCAGATATTTTCGCCTGCAGGGCCCAATGTTCGCTCTTTGGGGAATGGGTCGCCTGAGATCCAGTCTCCAACACTACACAAAACGCCCTTGTAACAAACATGTATAATTCCTGACTCCAAAATTAAAAAAATAAAAAAAATCCCTATCTCTTTTGAAGTTTTTTGGTGAATTAAAGTATATTTCCAATGTGTACATAGGTTTTAATTTTTAAATAGTTGTTTAATTATTCTGTGAGTAATGGATCACTGAAAAATAAGTTTTTGTTAATTAATTTCAATGTCATCACTATTTGATATTTCATCTTTTGTTTCTATGGAAAAACTACTATTTTGATGTAAAAAGTAATCAACAGCTGGTTCAATTTGTAAAAATACACACACACACACACACACACACACACACACACACACACACACACGCACACATACATGAGATGCACCTAGGAACTAGATACTGCCTTGGAACAAGAAGAAAAAAGAAAGGAACCAGCACTGGGGAATGGGTCACCTGACTTCCGACTTCCAACTTTGAAAACTATGAGTGTGCATTTCTGTTGTTTTAAGTCACCACACTTATGTTAATTTGCTATGTCAGTCCTAGGAAAATGAGAGAAAGGGAGAGAGAGAGAGAGAGAGAGGAAGAGAGAGATCCCTAATGCATTATCTGCTGAATAGATAACCCCCACATCCCGTTGCACACACATAAAAAAGAACTTCTTTCAGTTGGGTAAGACATACTCACATTATGCACATAATTAGGGCACATAATTCTTTTTTCTAAAGATGTGGGGTACAATTCAGGGTTAGGCATACAAATGTTCATTTTGCAGGTACCCTTGTTGATGAGGCGTGTCTCTCCCTCCCCTGGCAGTTTCCCTCAACTAGGGCACATAATTCTTAAGTCTAACAATGAAGGACACAAATTTGTTTAAAATCTGATCTTATTAATCGGATCCCCAAATTGAAGCCATTAGTAACTATCTAGGGGTCGCAGCAATATCACAAGTCATTGTCAGTGGGCTGGGGGACAAAATACAGCACACACCTTAGAAGCACCACCCAAATGCACATCTTTTCAAATAATGCTAATTCCCATATTAGTTGTCAGCACTAAACTCCAGGGATACCACTGTCTCATCACTCACAGTGAAGCAATATTGTAATGATGACGGGAAACATGGATGACTTTGGAGGCCAGGTTGCTATGGGGTGAAGCTTTGCAGGTGAGGAACAGATAGGTTAAAAGCATGAATGAGAGTTTTATTTAGATTCAGTTTTCTGGGAGTTTTCAGTTCATCTGGTTGGTTACTTTGGATTCCTCCCTCTTTGGGGGTTTACTTTATTTTAGGGTCTTCTTTCATAGGGCTGATGTATTGCAAAGGGCCATCTTACCTGAGTGAAAAAGTCAGACAGAAACCAGGTGAGATGCAGAGGATGAACAGATGGATGTAATGCATTAATAAATGGATGATAGCCGGGTGTGGTAGCGCGCTCCTGTAGTTCCAGCTACTTGGAAGGCTGAGGCGGAAGGATCGCCAGCGCCCAGCAGGTGGAGGCTGCGGTGGCCAGGAGCGGCCACTGCACTCCAGTCTGGGCAACAGAGTAAGACTCCAACTAACTAACTAACTAAATAAATAAATAAATGGATGAATTGACAATTAGATGGATGAATAGATGGAATGGATGAATTCATGATTGAAAAATGAATGGTTGGATCAGTGGATGGATGGATGGATGGATGATGGAATGGATGAATTGATGATTGACTGGATGAATAGCTGAATGGCTGTCTGGTCTGGATGGATGGATGGATGGATGGATGGATGGTAGATGAGCGGTTAAATGGACGGTTGGATGGAGCGATGGATGAATGGATGGATAGTAGAGTGGTTAAATGAATGGATAGATGGATGGATGGATGGATGGATGGATGAATGAATGGATGGATGGATGGATGGATAGATAAATGGATGGTTCAGGCCTGCCCTATAGACCTTACATGGAAACAACTGTTTTTCCTTGACATTTTTCCCAGGCAAGGTTATTCCTTCCGTAGGGGAGTTAGCTGTGGGAACCAGGAAAGGGGCCTAAGGAGGCAGTTCTTCCTGCTTGCAAAGTACCAAAGGTCAGACATACAGAAAATGTTCTCCTGCCTCACAAGAGACACAGCCTTCAGCTCACCAGTGCTCAGACTTACCCTGAGCACTGTGGAGCGAAGTCCAAGCCACGAATACAGTGTACAATCTCCCTGCGGACATCTCCCTTAGGTGCCCAGGTGGTCTAGGCCAGAATTTAGGCTCAAGTCCCACCTGTCACACTCTCAATCACTCAGTGCCTCACAGTCAAGAGTACTTGAAATAACTCAAAATAACTCAAAAATAACTCAAAATAACTCAAAAATCATCAGACATGATGAAATTTTTATTTCTGGCTTCCTACTACGTCAAATTGTTAAGTGGGCAAAAATAATAAGTGCAAAGCAGAAATTGCTGAGTAATATACTTCTATGCCAATTTGCTCACTACATTTTTATTTATTCTTTTTTATAAGACCTTCAATACACCATCAGTGTCTATTAGAATAGAATTTGTGTTTTGTTTTCTTATGCCATCTCTGCTCCCTTTCAGATACACCTCATGAGCAGAGAGGATAATATTTTTTCCATGTTCCACGTGATTTCTCCCTCAGTCCCTAAGATCCAGGACAGAAGGTAGCAAGTTCACGCTTGATCTTTTGACTGATGGTTTCCAAACAATCTGCCTTCAGGGAAGCCTTTCTGTGGCCTCTCCAACAGGTCTGCAGAGACATGGAGAGGCAGGAGCCACCACTAGGCACTGGATATACATTGTCTCATTGATGACCTTATGACATTTTCTGCCATAGATGCCACTAGTGTCAGCATTGAGGAAACATTAGTGTCCGCAGTTGAGGGAGAGGAGACACCCAAGACTGAAGAGTCTGATGAGCAGAGTCGAGTTCAGAATAAATTCTTCAGAATTCCTCCTTCAAGAGCAGCAAATGATTTGATCATCTGAAAGCCAGTCCTTTGAGCCTCTCTCTTTAAATCCCAGAACATCTAAGCACCAAGGCCTTCGTGACATCAAGACTTTGTTCCGTCTAGAGCAAAAATCCCAGCGGTGTCAGTAAGGATGCCAGGTTCCAGGTGAGGAAGGAAGGAAACTAGAAAAAAAATCAGAAGCCTGCAAAGAACAGACCCAGAAAGGAAGAAAGACACCACAAATATGTCAGACACACCTGAGGGTGACCACCCAACAGATCACACTCCTATAATCCCTTCCCCTTAAGTGAGGACAGACCACTAGAACATGGCAAAGGCAACAGGATATCACCCCCATGGTGATGCTATATTATATGGCAAAGATGAAGAGATTTTTTGAAGATGTAATTAAATATTCTGATCAGTTGACTTCCGGTTAATCCAAAGAGAGATTATTTGGGCTGAGTCTGACCTCATCAGGTGAGACCTTAA
This sequence comes from Cephalopachus bancanus, assembly GCA_027257055.1. Taxonomy (NCBI): domain Eukaryota; kingdom Metazoa; phylum Chordata; class Mammalia; order Primates; family Tarsiidae; genus Cephalopachus; species Cephalopachus bancanus. The sequence goes on along the minus strand of JAPVLO010000011.1, from coordinate 7,190,360 downwards.
AAGAGAGTCTAGACTGTCTCCAAAGAGAGAGGTTTCCTGCTGGCCTTGAGGAAATACAATGCCAAGCTGTGAAAGGGGCACATAGCAGTGCACTGGGGAGGGGTTCTTGGAGCTGGGAACAGTCCCTGCTGACACCTCAGTCCTACAGATCCAAGGGTCTGGGTTCCACCAACAACCTCCTGAGCTCGGAACAGATCCCCACCCCCAGAAAAGAACACAGCCCAGCCAGCAACTTGATTGCGAACATGTGAGATTCTAAGCAAAAGACCCAGCTAAGTCATGTGCCTGAACTCCTGCCCCATGCAAATTGTGAAATAATAAATACAGTGGTGCCAAAAAGGAGGTAGACACATTTTAAGAGACGTTATCTGCATTACTTTTCGAAGTTGAATTAAGTTATGGTAGCCATGTGCCTGAACTCCTGCCCCATGCAAATTGTGAAATAATAAATTCAGTGGTGCCAAAAAGGAGGTAGACACATTTTAAGAGACGTTATCTGTATTACTTTTCGAAGTTGAATTAAGTTATGGTAGCCATGTGCAGTATGAAGTTCGCTCAACTGGACACTAGCATTCACTTGATTAACCGCATCTTCTGAGCAAACATCACGCTTAAAATGTGTAGAAATGTTTTGGCACCTTTTGTATATGTTATTTTCAATTGCTAAAGTTGTGGTAATTTGTCTCACAGCAACTGAAAGGGTGAAGTCAAAACAGAATGACCCAGCTAGAGAACAGCCATTTAACACTGCTTAAGCTTTGTCATCCTTTGCTAGCTGTCTGTCCCACTCCACACTTCCTAATCACAAGCCAAGGACAGAGCTGGCTGGGTTTCCGGAAGTAGCTATTCATAATCATCTTGCATCCCCTGAGTATGTCTACTCCAGGTCTTTGTTTACTGGCTATCCAGAACCAAACTGACCTAACTGTAATCAGCCTTTCATGACTGCCCACCAGCCCACAAGAAGCTAAAGGTTCTAAAGTCATGGGACTGGTTGCCCTGACAACACCCAGGACACAAGACTAGTGTTGTCAATACAGAGGAATGCCGCTGCTGGAGAGTTTTCTTTCCCTGTCTCCTTGATGACAACCCTCTTGGCCAAAACCCTCCTTAATAAAAGCCCTCCTTCCTTCACCCTCCTGGCCTCACTGCCTGTTAGTGTTGGCCCTGCTCTCCCTTGAATGGAATCAGTTATTTTGCCAATCTTTGCTGTATTTCCATGGCACTGGCCCACACTGCCTCAGTTTACCCTGACAGCAACTAATATACCTGGCACCCCTCACACATTTGCCCTGATCTGACCCTACCCTGAGATGCTGAACTCTACAATGAAGAGAAGGTTCTGGTAGAGTGCCGCAAAGCCTGTACTCGTTTAGATGTCTGTGGTGCCCTTGGGCACTGAGTTAGGTCCTGGGGCTGGCATGACAGATGGCCACAAACTGGGTGGATTAACAGCCGAAATGTATTCTCTTGCAGTTCTAGAGCCAAAAGTCCAAGATCATGATGTTAGCTAAGCCCTGCTCCCTCCAGAGTTTCTAGGGGAAGAGCCTTCCCCCTCCCCCAGTTCTTGGTGGCTCCAGGTGTCCCTCGTGTGGCTGCATCCCCCAGTCTCTGCCGCATCTTCTCTTGGCATTCTCCTCGCCTACCTTCTTCTCTGTGTGTCAAATCTCCCTCTACTTCTTTCGTATAAGGCCACTTGTCACAGATTTAGAGCCCACTAAATAATCCAGGATGAGCACCTCAATTTCCTTGACTTAATCATACCTGCAATGACCCTTTTCCCAAATAAGGGGAAAGGTTTCAGGGTTTAGCATGTAGACCTATCTTTTGGGGGATTTATTAGTCAGGGTTCTCCAGAGGGACAGAACCACTAGGATACATGTATGGAAAGGGGAATTTATCAGGGAAGATCATCTCACACGATCACAGGGCGAAGTCCCATGAGGCCATCTTCCAGCCGGGCAATGAGAAAAGCAGGTAGCTTGACTCAGTCCAAGTTCACCATAGCCCTCAGTCTGAGACCACGGGCCCAAGAGCCCCCAAAAGGCCACTGGTGCAAGCCCCAGAGTCCAAAGACTGGAGTCTTGTTTCCAAATGCAGGAGGAGAGAAGCAAAGCGACCAGCCAGTGAAAGGAGAGAGAGACAGAAAACTCTGCAAGTTGCCAGCCCCCTTCTTCCTCATGCTTTTGGGTAGCCGTGCTGGCAGCCAATTGGATGGGCTCACACTGGGGGCGGGGCTCCCTCTCCCAACCACTGACTCACATGTCAGTCTCCTAGGACACAGCCTCACAGACACACTCAGAACCACGTTTTGCCAGTCATTAAGGCATTCCTCAATCCAGCCAAGGTGGACCTGATGTCAGCCATCTCAGGGAGCCACCACTCAGCCCACTCCACTGTCACTATCAATATGGAAATTGTCACAACCAACTGCCTCGCTGGTCTGCCTGCCAGTAGCTGCAGGGAAAGCCCCTCCCTGGGCTGTGAGTGCAGACCCCGCCACGCACACTGCTCCTTGAGCCCCACACCTCCACGCTGGGAGCCCACTTGGCTCTATCTCCATGCCATTCCCATGCTAGGACAGGGCCCAGGATGCAGGAGCAGCTCAGGTCAGCATTCCCTGCCAGACCCCAGCCCAGCAGTGCCTAATTCTGTGTATTCCCCAAGTCCAAGGCCATCAACGGGAGGCCCACTGCTCCTCCCAGGAGACTATGTCAAGGAGAAAGGAGGAGACAAGGCCCACTGTGGTTCCATTTGGTCTTAGGACCCACAGAGGGCATCTTCAGAACAGTCCATTTTATCAGGAAGCCCCGCTACCTCCCTCCAGGGGAATGAATCACCAGCCGCTAAAGTGCACCTTTTCTCTTCAATTGGGTTTCCCTCCATCAAGTTTGCTCCAAGTAATGAAAACCTGTAATTAAATATTTGCTGAGTCACCAGCTGACCACACCAGTCCTGCCATTTGGTGCTGAGGTGATCCCTGAGGCTGTGACTCATGGCCCCCGAGTCTGCTACGTGCTTGACTGGGAACAGACATCTCAGGAGGAAGATCCAAGCATCAAAAGAAAAAGAACAGAAAAAATGATATGGGTAGAAAAGATCAGTCTTCTCAAGAAGGGAATTAGCCAGCCAGGTACACACATCACCAATAGCCACGGGGAACACTGCTGCCCTCTGAGAAATGAGTTTCCCTGTCTTCCTTGACCCATGTATGGGATTTGCCATGACCCTAAATATTCATTTCTCATTCATTGTTCATTCTGCCCTATCTGCCCGCCTGCCAAAACGCAGCCCCCGCTGTCTACCACTGGCACATCTGTCTTGTGCGTAGTAGCTTCTGTAAGACCTGGTGACAGTTTACACAGAAATAGGGAACATTTTAATTAGAGGGAGATGGGGAATAGGGACCAAGAAGAGAGGGTGACAGAGGCCAGACGTCATCCTTTTTGCACAACAGCTTACCTCTGGACTGTGTGTGCAAGCGTGTGGGTGGTTCTGAGTCAAGTTCATTACTTTTTGTTCCAGAACTCATTCAGGCCAGGACTAAATGAGGCACCGAGTAGTATGGGAAATAATCAAACTCTGCGTCGGACGCGGGAAGTTTTAGAGAGAAAGGGGAGGACCGAAAGAGGTAGTTTATATCTGTAATCCCAGCACTTCAGGAGGCCAAGGTGGGAGGATCACTTGAGCCCAGTAGTTTGAGATCAGCCTAGGCAACATAGCAATCTCTACAAAAAAATTTAAAAATTAGCCAACATGGTGGCATGCACCTGTAGTCCCCTTTACTTGGAAGGCTGAAGCAGAAGGATCACCTGAGCTCAGAAGGTCAAAGTTGTGGTGAGCTGTGATCTGTGATCATGCCTCTGTACTCCAGCCTGGACGACAAAGCGAGTCCCCCACTCAGGACGGAAGGGAGGAAGAAAGGAAGAGAGGGAAGGAAGGAGGGAGGGAGGACGGAAGGAAAAGAGGGGGTAGGAAGGAAAGAAGGAGGGAGGGAGAGAGGAAGGAAAGAAGGGAGGGTGGGAAGGAGGAGAGGAAGGAAGGAAGAGAGAGAGGGGAGAGAGAAAGTGAAAGGACAGAAGGAAGGAAGGCAAGAGGGAGGGAGGAAGAAGAAAGAGAGAGAAAAGAAGAGGAAGAGGAGAGAAGAGAGAAGGAAGGGAAGGGAAGGGAAGGGAAGGGAAGGGAAGGGAAGGGAAGGGAAGGGAAGGAGAAAGTGAGCAAATTACAGGGCGCGCTCCAGACTGCCATTTTGGCACAGGTTTTGCCTATGTGCCTGTATGAGCTCTGTTTGTGGTTTGGAGGTGCCCATCCAGGGTAAACCCGATTCCAACAATCTCTATTGAAATCGGGGGTCCAGGAAGTAGCCCTGCTCAGGAACCAGGTGGGGGTGAAAGTTTTGGGGGCTGCCACGGAGGGTCCATGACCCGGCAGACCTGCAGGCAAGACCCACCTACAGAAAGACATGAGCCTCTCCACCCCTGGCCGCAAGCAGAAGACAGGCATTTCCCAACCACAAACAGAATGCAAGCCAGCACATAGGCGAGACCTGTGCAAAAATGTTGGTCCAGAGTGCGCCCTGTAATTTGCTCGCGTTCTCATTCTCTTCTTTCTTTCTAAAGCTCCCTTCCCTGCCCCATGATCCTGAATGCTGGGTGGAAGCAAGGACCAGGCCTGCTTGGGGTCATCAGGTCGGGATCTGCATTTCACCGAGGCCCACCAAGGAGGACACCTTGAAGCAAAGACACCGGGGCAGGGAGCTGGCTGCGTGGGCCTGGAATTGACAGAATTCACACAGTGGCCCAAATTGCCCACTTGAACTTCCTGATGTTCTATTTCTGTAGGTCCTTTTATTTCCGTTTTAAGTGAGGGAAAAAGCCATCTATTTCCTGTAAATTTTTACTTACAAAGAAAAAAAGGCGAAGGCAGATGTGAAAAGGCAGACATGAAAAGGAAACCACGTGGTCAGGAGGCTCCAAGAGCATGTGTGAGTTGAAGGGGGCATTAAAACCATCTACGGAGCCGCTGCAGTGTCAGGGAGAAAGAAAGAGGGCCAGATGGAGGACGGCCTGGTTTTGCCCCAGGCTGGCACGGGTGAAGGGAGGAAGGGGACCCGGGAAGATGGGAGGAGGGATCGTTCTTCCAAGCTCCTCTATGGCACTCACCGCAGCCCAGTGTGTGGTTCCAGGCACATGCGGGTAAACCTGGTTAGGTCTCCTGGAAGTCTGGCCCTAGTGGCTCAGGGCTGGCCTGGAGGCTGCAGGTCATATGCCCCGTCTACCAGCGAGGCATTTTCAGGCGAGATGGCCTTCTCCAGATGACCAAGGAGTAGAATTTGCAGTGGTCAGGACAACTCACCAAAGACAGCCGACACACTGCATGGTCCAGCCCAGCGGAACATGCCCGGATCATAACCTGCCATGTGAGGAGACAGCAGGGGTGATGGAAACAGAGACCTGGCCAGGTGTGGCCGGCAGAGTCAGGGCCCCTTCCCCGAGGACATCCTAACAGACACCCTAATCCCCAGAACTTGTGACTGTGTCACCTTACATGGCAAAGGGGACTTGGCAGATGTGATTAAGTGAAGGATCTGGAGACGAGGGTTACCTGCATGATCCGGGTGGGCCTAACGTCATCAGGAGGGGGATCCTCTTAAAGGGAGACAGGAGGGTCAATGTCAGAGGAGACACGACTGACGATAGAAGGCAGAGGTTGGGGTCGCATGAGGAATGAACCAGGCGCCAAGGTGCACGGTGGCCTCCAGAAGAAACAGATTCTCCTCTGGAAACTTTGGAAGGAACCAGTCTGCCAACACCTTGACTTTGGGATTTCTGAATCTCAATCCGTCAGATAACACATGTGTGTGTTTTCGCCATGACATCTGGGTGTGGTGTGTTAGGGCTACAGGAAACTAACACACCTGGACCTTCAAGGTGGGCTTCCCCAGCTGCCAGTCCCTGCAGGTGTCCTGAGGAGGGACCTTGAGCATCAGGACACATGGAAGGCCCTAGGGCCAGGCCATTTCCATGCTCATTGCGTCTCACTGTCATCCAGTCAGGAACACAGGAAACAGGGACACCAAAGGTGAGGATGGTCCCAAAGAGACTTTGACAAGGGCAGGTTGGGTGTAGAGTCCCCAGGTGACAATGTGGTCACCTGGACCTAGGAGCACTCGACCTGTGAGCACCCCGGTCCAAAGGACAAGGGGAGATAGGCCCCAACCCTGGGAGAGGCAGGGAGGGTAGAGGGCTGCCTTGAGGGGCAGTGGCCTCTGTTTAAGGTGTGCGAACAACTGCCGAGCTCTGGGAACAAGACAAGCAAACCCCTGTGTGCCCTGGTAGAGGGTGCTTCTCCTGGCGAAGAGAAGTCACAGTGAAGTAAAGAAGAGAAGGACAGATTCATGCACATACCCAGAGCTGGAGAGCAGTCGGGTGGAGGACAGGGCTGGCTCCACAGAAGCGAGGTGGTAGAGGTAACTTCTGGGCTGAGTTAGCCACATGGGGAAGCATTTGGGCAGGAGAACAGATACAGCAAAGGTCGCGGGGCGAGGAACGCCTGGAACAGAGGGAGGCACAGAGACGTGTGCAACCAGCGAAGGCTCGCTGGGCCAGGCAGGCGCAGGGAGGTCTGGGCCATGTTTCTAGAGCAGCAAGGAGCCCTAGCATGGGACTGGCTGACTCTGGTTGTCCCTGGTGCCCTGGGCAGAAAGGCCCAAGGCTCAGAGTGACTGTTCATCATGCACATCCAGGAGAGAAAGGCCGGCCGTGCATGGGGGTGACGATGGCCGTCGTGTGGGGAGAGGGGAGACACTTAGACATGTGGCAACACCGGGTGACAGTGTGTCCCCAAGGGAGTGAGGGACATGGGGAGTTCAAGCTGATGCTAGGGCCGCACCCCAAGACATTTGCACGATGAGGTCTCCCAAGCGTCTGGTGGCGTCTCCCGTCTCACCTTTCGACTTGTGTCTACTCACAGTGCCGCAGGTTTCACGGGTCCAAGGAATCCCATCCACCTGGACATAGGTGTCTCTGTGTTGCCTCCCTCCATGAAGGTCACCACAACCTGCTCTCTGCCCATGCCGGAGTGCCCCCCCACAGCCAGACCCTTGATCCTGGACCGCGTCCCGAGTCCAGGCACCTCATTCCCTGGCATCTGTCTGGGCGGGGTTACTGCTCTGGCCCCTGACTGGTTTCTGTGGCTCCATCCTGCTCCTGGAACACTTGTCCTCTGTGTTAAAACCAGAAAGGCCTGTGAAGAGCCACTCAGGTTGGGTCACTAGAAATCACTCGCCATTCCTAACACCCCCATAGACTCTTCTCAGCTCAGCAGACAGCGTGGCCCAATCACAACCAGGAGTCCATCACGCCAGGCCTCTCTACAACACCCTTCAGCCACAAAGCGGCAGCCTGAGGTTACGACCTTCAAGGGCAAGCCTCCTGTCCTCCCTCTCTGTGGGGACCCATCTTCCCACCTCTCCCTGGCCTTTGGAGTGCACTGACTATTGCTCTCAGCCTCAGGGCCTTTGCGGCAGACCCCTTCTGCCTGGAGCACTCCCACCCCCAATACCTACTGGCCCGACCTCACCTACAAACTTGGATCCAGCCTCACCATTCCCATGAGGCCTGTTCCCAGATCTTCTGTCTGTGGTGGTGGCTTCATCCACCCCATCCCAACTCCCAGCCCCTCACTGCCCATCACCCTCTACATTATCAACATAAAAATATTCGGAGATGATCTCTAAGCAGAAAGTTTTATTTGAAGTGATATACCAGAAGTAGAATTGCATTTCAGGACATGTGCACTGATCAGGGTGGCCTCTGGTACACCGGAAAGTTAGGATTTGGGGGAAAGACGAGGTTACCGAAGTTGTTTTGAGAGGAAGTTGACTAGCACTTGGCAGCATCGTCCAGGAGACCGTGAGCTCTGACTGTCAAGAGTCAGTTGCTGCCGGGTAGGATTTGTAAATCTTGGAGTGAGGACTAGGCCTTTATAGCTCTGCACCGGGCTTGTGAGACAGTGCGTCAAGCAAGCGTTCTCATCCAAGCCGCTAGCTGTCTTTGTGTAGGAAGCGGTGGTTTGGGAAAAGGTCTTGTGATGGTTCCTCGTGACAGCTGTCAGGCAAATAGTGTGGGAGCACCCACCCCCACCCCCACCCCCCCCCGTGGCCTTCTTGGCTCCATTTTCCAGGACTTGAGACACATGACTCCATCTGGAATCTGGAACTTTAACATTTCTCCCTTTTGATCAAACTATTTCTCTGAAAGCATCACTGATCAACTATTCCATGGTTAGGCTTTAACTGTCCCTCTGGGCTGAGATGGGCCTGTCTGGCTTGCTGGTCTGGCCCCATGTTGGAGGAAATCACTGGTGATGAGGAATTGGCGTCAAAACCCTTTCAGTCATGTTTGAGCAACCAAGGAGGTCAAGAGAAAGTGCTCTCAGGCTAAGCCTGCCTCAGTTCACAGCAAGGTTTCATTGTCAGTTCTGTAAGTGTGGGTGGTCATCGGCATCACTGTATCAGGAGCGTTACTCTCAAAGAGGTGTGGCAGGCAATAGGCACATAGGCTTGTTTTTTTGTTTGTTTGTTTGCTTGTCTTTTTTTGAGTTGATGTCTTGCTCTGTTGCCCAGGCTGGAGTGTAGTGGCACCATTATATCTCACTACAGCCTCAACCTTCTACTTCACCCTCCCAAGTTATAGGATATCTGGGACTATAGGTGCATGCTGCCATGCCTGGCAATTTGTTTTTGTTTTTGTTTTTGTTTAGAGATGAGAGGTCTCTTTATGTTGCCCAGGCTGGTCTCAGATTCCTAAGCTTAAGCCATCCTCCCACCTCAGTCTCCCAAAGTACTGGGTTGACAGGGGTGAGCCACCATGCCTAGCCACAGACACAAAGTGTAAAGAAAAATCATAGAAAATAAAACCAGTAGAAGCATAATCAATCCAGTTTGTAGAATGCTTTTGGACCAAGAGCCCAAGGTTAAGGACAACTAACTAAACAAATTAAAAGACCAGAGATGAGGCCTGTTCTAGCCTTTGAGTGGAATGAATGATTCCATAAATTCAAAAAGAAAGGGCCAACATCTCTAAGAGGGACTTCTAGTACAGTTTGAACAAAAAGTTGTGTTAGGGATTTTTTTTTCTTTTTAAAAGTTCGAGTCTCTCCAGTGACATGATAAACAATTCTCAATTATTAATTTTTGAGGTATAATTCACATACCATAAAATGCAGCCTTTTAAAGTGTAAAATTCAGTGGTTTTTAGTATATCCAGAAGGTTGTATAGATATTTAATTCCAGAACATGTTCATCACTCTCCCAAGAAACCCTGTAAACATTAGGAGTAAAAAAAAAAAAAAAAAGATGGAGTCTCTCACTGTTGCCCAGACTGATGCAGTGGTGAGATCATGGCTCGCTGCAGCCTAAAATTCCTGGGCTCAAGCGATCCTCCTGCCTTGGCCTCCAGAGCAGCTGAGATTACAGGTGCATCACATCACACCCAGCTAAATTTTTTTGTTTTTATGTTTTGTGGAGAGGAGATCTTGCTGATCTTATAATCTTGGCCTCAAGCAATCCTCCCACCTCAGCTTCCCAAAATGCTGGGATTTCAGGAGTCAGCTGCCACACCTGGCAGGGATATTGTTACAATTTCCCACTAGGTAGACTCAAAAAATGTTTAGATTGGGTTCTGGCAAGTTATGAATAGCAGTTACTGATTGTGAAATTTTAATTGAAGCATTTTCCTGTTACATGAGAAAGGAAGGCATTAAGAAGCAAAAGACTGGTCGGGCTCGGTGGCTCAGCCTGTAATCCTGCGCCTTTGGGAGGCTGAGGTGAGTGGATTGCCTGAGCCCGTGGGTTCGAGACCCACCTGGGCAGGCGAGACCTCATCTCTACAATAAATCAAAAAATTTAGCCGGGCGTGGTAGCGCGCGCCTATAATTCCGGCTACTCGGAAGGCTGAGGCGGAAGGATCGCCGGAACCTAGCAGGTCGAGGCTGCGGTAGCCAGGAGCGGCCACTGCACTCCAGTCTGGGCGACAGAGTGAGACTCCAACTCAAAAAAAAAAAAAAAAAATTCATCCAGTTAGAGGGCCCTGGGAACGGAGTCGTTCTCGTTCTCAGTGGGAGAGTTGTAGCCAGATACTGGGGCGAGCTGGAGGAGTTCAGGTGGATCCCAGTCTGTAGGTAGATAACAAAACTGAAAAGCAATGCACAGGGCTGCAGTCTTAACAACAGGTGCATTGCAGGAATCCTGGGTTTTACCAAGGATTATCAGAGTAAAACTAATCTGTATGTAAAATAAATTTATTTTATCAGATTTGGCCTAATTACTTATATAAGTGTAGCAAGAACAGTGATTGAATCTCAGATTGAACTTTTTGTTTTGAATTTTTGAGACTAGGAAGCCAAATCACGGAAAGCTTTAGATTTTATCTGCAGACCTGTAAACAATTTTAAATTTTAAATCCTAGTCAAACCTTGGTATTGTAATCCACGCTTCTAGTTGTGGTTGTTATAAAGAAAACACATTTTTCTTGACCTTCTGTAAATAGCTATATTGCCATAAAATTAAAAAGACTAATGGTTTCCAAATTTTGGAGAGATCAAGTTGGAAGAAATACATGCTTTCACCTTTGTTTATAAAGGTATACTTCACCAAATTGCTGTAAACTATAGATAGCTTAAGAGAGAAAGTTTTCTTAAATCTGGAAAATAAAATTAAAAGACCAAAAATGTTTCACAAAAAGTCATAAAAATCATAATTTTTCAGTCACTCAATCTCATGTAATTAATTTTTGTTCTGCTTAATCTTGATTAGTAGTTTCATGAACTCATCAATTTTTCATTAGCATTTTAGAAATTTTTAATTAGTCCATTGATCTTAAAGTTACTAGAAACCTGTATTGAAAATAACTTGTCAGCCGGGTTCGGTGGCTCAGCCTGTAATCCTGCACTTTGGGAGGCTGAGGCAAGTGGATTGCCTGAGTCCATGGGTTCGAGACCCACCTGGGCAACTTGGCGAGACCTCATCTCTACAATAAATCAAAAAAATTAGCTGGGTGTGGTAGTGCGCGCCTGTGATTCCAGCTACTTGGAAGGCTGAGGCGGAAGGATAGCCGGAGCCCAGCAGGTTGAGGCTGCAGTGACCAGGAGCGGCCACTGCACTGCAGTCTGGATGACAGAGTGAGACTCCAACTCAAAAAAAAAAAAAGAAAAAAGAAAAGAACTTGTCAGAGTCAGTTTTGTGACTCTGTTTTCAGATGCCTTTAGAGTAGAATCAACAGTGTAGATGACAAAAACTTGGAGTAGCCATGGTTAAAATCTGATGAAAGTTTGGCAGTTGACAAGGAAATTCAGTTTCTATTGTATTCAGCATTTTAATATAGCAGCCAGAATCATGACTGATAGTATCACATTAGAGCCATCAGACTTTTATAAATTTCATATAATTTTTAGAATATTCATATCCATAACATATTCATATTAATGTAAGTTAAAGAAGATTTAGTATCACTTTATTATTTGACAGTGCTTTTATATAATCCAACATATCAAATAAGCCTAATGAGCGACACCTCCTTTGAGTCTTTTTAAGGGCCCTATTGGAAAATATCAAAGTCAATTTTAGGTTAAAAAAAAATCTAATTAGAATTTGACTTTGGAAAGTTTGTCAGAGATGCTAAAAGGCTTATAACATTTAATTAAAATAGAATCTCATGTCACTGAAAAATAATAGACATTTATTTAGATCGAATGCTCTTCAAAAGACTTTAAAAGCAAATACAGAAAGTTACATAGTTGAAAGGGGGAAAGAAATACCAACTTAGATCTGTACTAGAGATGATTTAGTTTTACCAAGTAGTCAAGCTCTAATAAAGACAACACAAAGCAAAGAAAAAAAATCTTAAAACACAAAATCTCAAAAGTACTTGCATAATGAACATTTGTATACCTAATCTTGAATTGTTCTCCACATCTTTAATATAAAAAAATCTGTTTTTTGGTTTTTTTTGAGTCAAGGTTTTACTCTGTTGCCCAGACTGCCACAGCCTCAAACTCCTAGGCTGAAGCAATCCTCCTGCCTCAGCATCTCAAGTATCCAGGACTGCAGGCGCACACCACCAGAGCAGACAATTTATTTTTTATTTTTTATTTTTTTATTTTTTTGTAGAGATGGGATCTAGCTATGTTTCCCAGGCTGGTCTCACAATCCTGTGCAAAAGCAATCCTCTCACCTTGGCCTCCCAAAGTGCTGGGATTACAGGCGTGAGCCACTGCACCCAGCAACCAAATTTCTTTTTCTTTGACTGATTACTTAAAAAGCAAAGAAATACCTCCTGAAATATGGCTGCTTCTCTCCTAGGAAGCCCGTTTAGATAACCTGGAATCTAAACCTGATGAAAAATACTTGAATTCAATTAGACACTGAAAGAGTGGATGTCTAAGGTTCTGAGTATATACCATGTGATGGAAGAATAACATAGACAAGAAAACCGTACCTGAGCAGGGAGTGCATGGCTTTTAGAAAAAGCAAACACATGTGAAATTGTCTGGTTACATAGAGCAATTTAGACCCAGCAAGAAAATCCAAGAGAGCAGGATCAAGTTTTACTGGAGGAATCATTGTTCTCCTAGGCTTTTAAGACCAGCATTTTCAACATCAGGCTGTCACAGCAGAGTCAGAACCAGGGAGAAAAAAGCTACAGGCTGAAAAGTGGAGGGAGAGTGTCACCACTTGAGTTAAGCAAAAAGATGTGTCATTTTAAGGCGAAATGGGAAGAAAAGCAGGAGGCAGTGTTGCTTGACCTGCAGTCATTCTTTTTTTTTTTTTTTTTTTTGAGTCGGAGTCTCACTCTGTTGCCCAGTAGACTGGAGTGCAGTGGCTGCTCCCGGCCACCGCAGCCTCGACCCCTGCAGTCATTCTTAATGAGACCCAGTAAAAAGCCAAATCCCTGAGACACTGAATCTGAGAAGCTTAAAAAGGAATACTCTACCTTGAGAAATAAAATTATCTTTTTTATTTAAAATCAGAATCTGGCTGGGGTGCCATGGAGCAATCATGGCTCACCACAGCCTGGACATCCTGCGTTCAGGTGATCCTTCCACCTCAGTCTCCCAAGTAGCTGGTACTACAGGGGCGTGCCACTATACCTGGTTTATTTTTAATTTTTTTTTTTTTTGTAGATACCTGGTCTCACGCTATTGCCTAGGCTGGTCTTGAGCTCCTGGGCTCAAGCAATCCTCCTGCCTCAGCCTGCCAAAGTGCTGGGATTACAGGTGCGAGCCACCACATCTGGTCCCTGATGGGAATATTTCCAGTGATTGACAGTTGGCCTAGGTACCCTACAAGGAATGAGATCCTCTAATAAAATTTTAAACCAAGAAGATAGCACTTTCAGTCTGAAATTACATAGAAACCATAAAACAGGAAAAAACTGTGGTGTGGAAGTTCATAGAAAATTTAAAGAAATCTATTTCAGAATTAAAATCAAAAGCTCTTGCAACTTTTTTTCTAAGAGCAGATCAACACCCTAAAACACCTTGCTGTTCCAAACACAGAGGACCTAACTCCAGTTCCTGACACCAATGGCCCGTTCTTAGAAAACACACATACATGGTTCCCTTCCAACCGCAGCCAACTTCCACACACACAAAACGTCACCTCACAAGGCCCGTGCTCTGGAAACCCTCCACGACTTGCTTAGGCCTTCTTAGGAGCCATCACTCTCTCAGCCAGGGTGACGGCTCCTGCCTGTAATCCCAGTGCTTTAGGTCGGCCTGGGTAACATAGTGAGATCCTGTCTTTACTAAAAAAACCCTCCTGCAGCTCAACCAGGAGTGGTGGCTCCTGTCTGAAACCCCGGTGCTTTAGGAGATTGAGGTGGGAAGATCACTTGAGGCCCCTCAACTCAAGGCCCCAGTCTTCGTACTCTCTTTCTGCCTTTTTTATAATGGAACAAGAGACCATTTTGACTTAGGACAAAAATTCACTTCTTTTCTTCTTATCATTGAGACAACACAAAATTCTTTCTCATGCAAAAATTATTTTTGTATATTTTCTATACAGAATTACATATACTAGGTAGAATTTTTCATTTTTAGTAACCTTAATTTTTAGTAAAAACCCAGAAAGTAAGTAATTTTGAACTCTTATATATGAATAGCTCATGAATATATATATTTTATAATCTCTAAAAATATACAAGAGGGGAACACACAAAAAACAGAATTTATTTATTTATAGAAAATTCCAAGTACTCTTCATTGGATTCAATACACCTATTGAGATGCTTTTTCCACTGCTCAAAATTGTTTTTGAGCTCATTGATTTGATGCCTTTTAGTGCTCCTGCCGTTTTTTGTTTCACCTCTTCCACATGGGCACAATGCTTCCCTTTGAGGACTTGTTTCATCCAGGGGAAAAAAAAATTGTCACTCAGGACAAGACTGGGTGAACAGGGAAGGTGGGGAATGGAGGTCTTGCCTTTTGGGGTCAAAAAAATACTGAACACTTAACACAGTGTGGGCAGGTGTGATTGTAAATCACCCATCATGAAATGGGTAAATTTGTTGAAAGAATCTCAAGGAAAATGAAAATTCATGGAAGCCAAACGCAGCCTCTCACAACAACACTAGCTGATACACTGATGCTGATGGAACATTTACCTAGTGGGTGAAGCCTGTACTTCAAGTGACCTGCCCTCCAAAAAAATTCCAGGGTTTTTTGGGGGGATGTCCCCCCTCATAATTTCATAGAATAGTTTTTCTTCAATGCAGAATAATACTTATTTACCAATAGAACTAAATATATTTTAACTTTTTATACAATCTAAGAAATTAAAACTAAATAAAAACTTGAATTTATGTTTAGCAATTGTTTTAGTATTTTAAATTACTTAGAAATGACTCAGCTATTTTGTGAATATCTATTATTTAATTCAACGTAACATAACTTTAAGATTTCAGATTATGTGAGTTTACCTGTCAATGTTTATCCCATTTACAGTCACCTAATTTATGTATTTTAATAATTGCACTTGGACTACTTATGAAAACTGAGGTATTAGATTGAGCTGATCACTATTCCAAATTATTTTTTCCTGCTTCTCCCTATCCAGCCTTGGATAACCTGGAAGTCAAACTTGAAGCAAAGGTGCTTGAATTCAATTCAAACGCTAAAAGTTAAATTGTTGTTTTTGACGTATAGGAAAAAATGAACACTGCAATGCACTCTCGTCTGTAGTTTTATTCATAGGTCAAACTCTTACTTTTATTTTAAAATGTTTAGTAGAGACAAATATAACCCTGTCTGGTCAGCAAACCCGGGACAAGTTTGTGCTAACATTTCTGAAGACAGCTTCATTTTTATTTTACCAACAACTTTAAAGTCAACTTATTCACTTTAAGATTTACTTAAGTCAAGTGTACTAAAAGACATGTAGATTAATTACTATATTTGTGATAAATTATTTGATTTACTCACTTTTTTTTTCTTTAAGAGAGTGGAGCTCTTTTATATATTTTGGTAGAAAAGTTTCATATACATATAACATATAAATGTTCACCGAGTCATATAAATACACAGGTGAACAAAAACAAAGATCTTACAGCTTTTACTTTTAAAATGCAGTCATGAGTAAAACATAGTAACATACAAATCCACTGGCTCATAAGACTGTTGAATTCTAATTATATTTCTGACCTAATGGAACAAGGCTAAACTCCAAGATTTTTCATTTGCCCTGATGACTAATCTTATGAAGGCTGTGAAGCAAATTATGTGAGAAGGCTTAAAAGACAACAGTTATCCTAACAAGGTCTGTGCAGTGTTCTCTCAGTTTTAATTCCTTGTCCTTGAAGATAAGCGTGCCGCCTCTCCTTCTGGTGGAGGGAGGCGTCTTTTACACGGGAATTGCATCTCTTGCTTTTAAGAAACAGCAAGAAGATCAAAATGATTTTTTGGTATGTACCTGCTGTTTTTCAAGTGTCTTTACTGAAACTGTCAATATGCCAGAACAGTTGAGGAGTTTGGGGAAAAAAGAGAGTTTAGCTTTGAGAAGGAAAAAGATGAGGCAGTGCAGGAAAATAAGGGGAAGAAAGTCTCCGCTAGTTTTGAGACAGTATTTTGCAGCAGGGCAATCTGTGAAACCTGAGTGCCATTTGGAGCCTTGAGTTACCAACTGTGATATGCATCCTATTTTGGACTGTGGGATTTTTAAAGCCATGGTCTAAGAACAACAAACTGGCCAGGTGCAGTGGCTCATACCTAAAATCCCAGCAGTTTGGGAGGTTAAGGTGAGAGGTTTGCTAGAGCACAGGAGTTCAAAATCAATCTAGGTCACATAGCAAGACCTCATCTCTATTAAAAAAAAAAAAAATCAAAGCCGGGCTCGGTGGCTCAGCCTGTAATCCCGCGCCTTTGGGAGGCTGAGGTGAGTGGATTGCCTGAGCCCGCGGGTTCGAGACCCGCCTGGGCAGCGAGACCTCATCTCTACAATAAATCAAAAAATCAGCCGGGCATGGTAGTGCATGCCTGTAATTCCGGCTACTTGGAAGGCTGAGGCGGAAGGATCGCCGGAGCCCAGCAGGTCGAGGCTGCGGTGGCCGGAAGCGGCCACTGCACTCCAGTCTGGGCGACAGAGTGAGACTCCAACTCAAAAAAAAAAAAAAAAAAAAAAAATCAAAAAATTATCCAGGCATGGTGGTGCATACCTGTAGTCCCAGCTACTTGGGAGGCTGAAACAGAAGGATCACCTGAGCCCAGGAGATCCAGGGATCCCTATAATGTTTGAACATGTCGCCAGCTGGAATCCCAGAAGAAGAGGACAATCTTGGCATGTCTTTGAACTTTGAGAGCCCACATTGTAAACAAATTTATCTACAACTTTCACAACATGATGTGTGCCCTCCTTTTTAAATTATACTGGAGTTTTTATGACTCGGGATGTCAGGAGAAGGTCTGTCCATGGGTGTACCCCACGTACCCAAGCAGGATCTGGCAGTCCATTTCACCTGTACCCCGGGCGTCCTGGACGATATGCAGTGACAAGCCTCCTTGGGAAACCCTGTGACAACGTGAAGTGTCCTGACTCGGCTGTGGGCCTTATGACAGAGGTGGGCTCCCTCCCTGACTGTGTCTTGCCATCTGCAGCTCCCTGCTGGCTGCCTGTCTGACAGCAGTGGCTGGGGCTTCCTGATGTGGCAGCACAGGCCAGGAGGAAAGAGGGGGCTGCCCTCCCAGGGACAGGGGCTCCAGGCAGGACAAAGGTGGGGCAAGAAGTTCCCCTGAAGCAGTGGGACCAGGGGACAGCCTCTCCCTCTTCTGCCTCCAGCCTGGACTAAGCTTCCCCTTCTCAGCTTTTCAGTCCTTGGCAAGTCCCTAAACCCTGTTAAAACAAAAACAAAAAAACTCCAGCTCAGCCGGGGGTGGTGGCTCCCGTGTGTAATCCCAGCACTTTATTTATTTATTTATTTGAGTTGAAATCTCACTCTGTTGCCCAGGCTGGAGTGTAGTGGCATGCTCCCGGCCACTGCACCCTCGACCTGCTGAGCTCCGGCGATCCTTCCGCCTCAGCCTTCCGAGTAGCTGGAACTACAGGCGCGCGCTACCACGCCCAGCTAATTTTTGATTTATTGTAGAGCTGAGGTCTCGCCAAGCTGCATGGGCGGGTTTCGAACCCGCGGGCTCAGGCAATCCCCTCACCTCGGCCTCCCAAAGTGCTGGGATCACAGATTGAGCCACCAAGCCCAGCCAATCCCAGCATTTTAGAAGGCTGAGTTGAGAGGATCAGTTCAAGGCTGGCCTGGGTAACATAGTGAAAACCCATCTCTACAAAATAAATAAATAAATAACAAATACGTAAATAAAAAACCCTCCAGCTGATGGCAGTCCTCTTTGGGAAGGCGGTTGCAAAGACTCAGTGGACCAGGGGCTTCCCAGAACTGGAGCATCCATGAGACCCCCGGGTTCAGCCCTGGAAGTCAGCAGGAGACAGGACATGGAACACGGACTATGTCTGGGGAGTCGGGCAAGGGTGACTTGTCACCAAGAGGTGGCATTTCTCCCTGCTCAGGGTGAGGAGAAGCACGCACAGAACTGAGCCCCTCCACATGCCCCCCACACAGTCTGGCCCCAGACCCCCAAGCCTCACAGCAGGCCCTGCACATCTCTGGGGATGGCAGCCGGGGGAGGAGGCCCACTCAGGGTCCCCCCTGGGGAGCTTCCAGAATCAGGAGCCATGGGAGAGGCCATCCCAGAAATGAGAAGCAAGTAAATCCTGACTCAGTGTCCAACATGGATAGTTCTGGAAGCAGCAGCCCTGTAATTCCAGAACACAGGCCTAGGGAACCTGCACCTCTGACTGTTTATGACGATTTGTCAAAGGCCAACATGACTGTTCAGCAACACGGCAGGGCAAAATTCTCCTCGGGTTTGTAAATGGGTGAGGAGGTAGGTCAGAGGCAGGTCATGGTGCTTATTGGTTCTGGGCATATGTCTCAAGCCTCTGACAACATCTGTGTGGGCAGGAAGGTGAAATATGGACCTGGCAAGAGCATTGTCTAGTGGATTCAAAACCACTGGATAGTCATAACTGCAAGCACGGATGGCAGGTTTCAGGCCAACCTAAGGAGTCCTCCAACGACTCCTGATCTTATTCCGTTCAAGATGTTTACCCCTCCTGACACCAGGATGAGACCTGGCTACCTCCAGGGGAGGCTGGAATGCGTGGGCTTAGAATAACCTCCATAAATATCCCAGCCAGGCCATGGCTTGGCCAATGGCTTGGGCGAAGCTATGGCTGGAATGCTTATGAGGTTTGCAGACGGTTGGTGTGTGGAGGGAGGGCTGACTCCACACACCGCAGAACAGAGGCTCAGAGACCGGATTCCCAACCCGAAATGTTGAGTCCAAACAAGCAAGGTAAAGTTCAGCCAACACAGACACAAGCTCCTGGGATCCAATAACACAAACAGAGGCTGGGCAGTCTTTCCTGTGATTCAGGGAAGATGAAGACCCAGGATCCGACAGAGATGCATGGCCACCAATGCTCACTAGGACATCGGTTATGTCATTGGGTCTGTTGGCTGTGCAGTGCAGTCACGGCTCCTGCTGCTGGGACCACGCGAAGCAAATTGATTTTAATTCCAGATTCCACGCTTCTTGGCGGGACAATATCGAGAGAGCTGTTATGAAAAATCTCGGTTCCAAAGCACCTGAAAAGGCTGGAGCAGGTACCTAGTTTTTAAATGTTTGAATGTGTAATTGGGCTCACAAGAAAGCAAAGAAACAACTCAAAAGAGAGAAGTGAGGCTAGACCCAACTCCAAAGCAGGAGGGTGGTGCTGAGTCCAGGAGCCAACCCAGGGTGTCTGGTGATTTCTGGGGTCCCACAGGGACAGGAGACAAGTTCTAATGGGGCTTCCCCACACAGCTGAAGCAGCCCGATGCCAAGGCCTCTGTTACAGGTGAAGGAAGGAAAAATTCATTCAGAAGGATGCAGGTGCAACACAGCATGAGAACAGCATGGGGAGGGTGGAGGGCTGCAAGGAAGAGAAATCAAAGTCTACCACGGGGCAGGAACAGAGAGGCTGAGATGAGGTCAGTGGACACCCAGCAAAGGCCAGCAGGGGTCGCTTTGGAATCCCAGAGCGAATCACTGCAGCAAGGAATTCGGGGGTCTGATGGTTTCAGTTGCTAATCTGAGGTTTCTCCCAACCAGGGGCAGGAAGCTGGCTCAGCGTTGCGGGGGTTGGAGGCGGGGGAGCCCCGAAGGTGCAGCAGGAGACAGGGGTGGGTAGAGAGAGGGTGTCAAATACTGGACCCAATGACAGGGTCTCATTTCCAGAGATTATGGGGACCAGGCTCTTGGTACCCAGGAGGACTGGGTCATAAGAAAGATAATGAGCAGAACATAGAGGGAGTGTCGAGGCAGGAGCTGAGCCTTGCAAGCAGACTGGTGAAGGAGACAGCGAGGGCTGCACTAGGGGATGCCCACATCACACCACCTGGTCGCTGGGTCTCAGTACTAATTAGACCACACATCCCAGAGGGCCCAGAACAGAGAATGTGGTGTTTGAATGGAAGCCCGAGAGGATGCGTGGGGTTTCAGACAGGGTGTGCATGTTACTCAAAATCAGCTCAGGATTGCCAGGGGCTTTCTTTTTTTTTTGAAGTCAGAGTCTCACTCTGTCGCCCAGGTTAGAAGGCTAGAATCACAGTATTTGTCCTTTTGCGACTGGCGCATTTCACTTAGCACAATGTTCTCCAGGTCATCTGTGTCTTAGCATGTGTCAGAATTTGCTTCTTTTTTAAAGCTGCATAAGATCCCATTCTACGGATGGACCACATTTTGTTTATCCATTCATCCATTGATAGGCACTTGGGCTGGTTTTTTCCCTCCTCAGCTCACGAAGTGCCTCGTCCAGGCTGGTGCTTCTGCCCTTGTGGGCGAGAGGGCCGGCGAGTTCCATCGTCGTCCTCTGCTGCATTGAGACTTTGGGCGCAGAGAGAAATTCAGCAGGGGCTTTTAAATGTGGAAACCATCTCAGCACACCTGTCCGTAACACTGAGCCCTCCACCTCCCTGCCCTCCACAGCGCATTGGGGCCTTGCCCCCTCTGAAGCAGACACCAGTCAACTGGGGTGTCGTCCTGGAGACCTCCTGGGCGTGGACTAAAGCCATCAACATTTAGGCATGATCCCCTCACAGAGGAGCCAGCCCTCTGTGTGCCTGAGCTGGGCTGAACACGACCCCTGGTGGAGAGTTACAGGGAGGCCAATGTGCCGAAGAGTTTTCTAAGGACTGTTGCCGCTGTTGAACCAGAGAGAAATCAGGATGGAGTGAGGCATTTCCAATGCCTAAATGCTCATGAGGGAGAAACGTCGACGAGGTCTCTGAATCGGAGGATGGGAGTGGTGAGGAGGTCTCTACGTCCCTTCCAACTCCAGCATCTTGAACAAGACAGCCTCCCTGCCTCCACACACCAGACAGGGCGAAGGTTACAAAACTCAAAGATCTCTGGGAGGCGAGGAACTGTCTGAAAGGGACAGGGACGAGGGTGAGGGAGCAAGCTGGCGGGTCGGAGAGTCACTGAGCGAGACTCCCAAGAGCGGGTCCAATTCCTGGAGAAGGGGGGAACCGAAGGGCTGCGGGAGGCAGGCTCCTTTGTGGTCATAGGATCCACCTCTGTCCTGAATGTGGCTGTCAACCGGCAGAGGTGCCGCCCTGCCGGGTTTGCTTCGTGACTGGGCGAAGTGGGCTGGGGAGATGCCACGCCCCCTTCTCTGTGAGGTGCCTCCTCTCCCTGTGTGGCCAGAGCTGGTGCGATGAAGTCTGGCTCTGTGTCCTTGCAGAGAGGAGGGGCTCATCCCAAACGGGGCCGGAGGGTGGAATGAGGGGACCCTGTGGAAATAGGTATAGACAATCTCATGATTACAGCAATTTGTGGTAATAACTAACAATGACCACAGTGAGGACAGGTGACCGCCAAGTGGACACAGGTGCAAATTTTAGTCTAGCAATAGGGGAAGCAAGACCACTTCTTGCTTTTTCCTTAAATAGCCACTTCTATATTTTCCTTAAATCCACTTAATTCTAACTTCGGTTTCCCACCCACCATCAGGATGGAAGCAGAATCTCTGCCAAGGTCAAAGTGTCTTCCTGGGTCCTCACAGAGCCAAGGCATCAGGGAGACCCACCCTGGTCACCAGTCACGATGGAACAACCCATGTCCAGCCCAGTGACCCCTTCAGGGAATCCAGTAACCCTGTTGCCCCAGACGATTACCCCAGAGGCTTCGTGTGGGGCCTGTCCCCCTGAGGGCCCACAGGCCTTTCCTCTGTACCCAGAATCTACCATCCCCAAGGCCTCCTCTCCTCTGAATACCCAGCAAACCTCCGCCCTTGGTCTCCATGTGTATTAATACAGGGAGGGAAGTGTCTTGTAAGTGGCTTCTGCTTTTGAGGTGACGCTGTGGTGTGCTGTAATCGATCCATTGCACTCCAGGCTAAGCGACAGAGACCCCCAACTCAAAATAAATACATAAATATCCAAAACTAACTGGGCATTTGACGTTTTGTTATTTGGAGATTAATATTGACATCACAAGGCCCAAGTGCTAAAATGTAGACACGTTTCGGCTATATTATTCTCCTTCCTTCATTTTTTTGGATTATTTTTATTCTAATTTTTGGGGGGGATTTGTGTTTCTGAAAGTTTTGTCCCAGGTAAAAGAAACAAATGAGGCTGGCCTCAGTGCTCAGTGGCTCACTCCTGTAATCCCAGCACTTTGGGAGGTTGAGGTAGGAGGATCACTTGAGTCCAGGAGTTCAAGACCAGCCTGGGCAGCATAGTGAGACCTTGGCTTTACAATAAATACAAAAATCAGCCAGGTATGCTGGCACATGTGTGTAGTCCCAGCTACCGAGGAGGCTGAGGTGGAAGGATCCCCTGAGCCCATAAGGTAGAGGCTGCTGTGAGCGATGATAGTATCGCTGCACTCCAGATTATGAGAGTGAGACCTCAACTCAAAAAAAACAAACAAACAACAACAAAACAAACCCAACTTGTAAGGGAAGAAAAATCAGAGAAGACCCCGGATCGAGTGTCTGGGTAGGCACATTTCCCATGAGCACTCTGCGGAAGCTGGAGGGTCAAGCACTGTCCCCAGCCCTTGCAGCACCTGTGAGGAGGGGACGATGACAATCCCACTTTAGAGATAAGGTAAGTAAGTGTGGACATGCTGAGTGGCTTGCTCCAGGCTTCCCAGCAGGGACTGGGACATCAGAAATCCCATCCAAGCTGCAGAGGTCCAGAGGCAGGTCCTCACATTGTGCTGGTTAAATTAATGTGTCCAGCTGGCGGGGCTATTATGCCCTGCTGTTTGGGCAAATATTAGACTAGATGTTGCCGTGAAGGCATTTTAAAAGATGAAATTAGTGTTTAAATCAATAGACTCTGAGTAAAGCAGATGACTGTCCATGGTGTGGGTGAGCCTCACCCAGTCAGTCGAAGGCCTTTAAGAGCAAAAACTAAGATTCCCTGATAAAGAAGAAATTCAGACTCAAGATGGTAATATCATCCCCCCACCCCCGAATTTCCAGTCTTACTGATTTTGTGACTCTGGAGAACCCCTGACTATATACCCATTGGGTGTGGATAGTGTAGGGAGACTTCCCTAGGTACCCCCATACCTTTGATCAATCAGATAGTTCAAGAGCCATAGAAAGTAATGAACTTACAGACCCCATCTGGCACCATCTGGTGCCTGGTTAGCCCTCTGTCCCCTGACCCCTGCCAGTCCTAGTGCCACTTAATTTCCCTAATAACATTTATTAACTGAGGAATCAAGTGCAACCTTGACCCAAATGCATCCCTCTTAGCAGAGATGTTCAAACGATGCATGGGTATGTGTCTGTTGGTTTGGGTCCCATGTATTTTTCTTTCAAAATATTGGAGGTGTTTTTTCCCTCTAAAATGGACATCTACGGGCAAGTTTTGACCTGTCTTCATTGTTCTGTAATTGTCACGAGGCATGGTATTAAGTGGTGATGACAATCCCAATTGCATCCCTGTAACTGGAGGTTTTAGAAAAAGAGATGTGTTGGAGCAAACGGGCATCTGTACTCAGAACCGGATGTCACCACCCAGGACAGTGAGTGTCAGCTAGCTAGGGATAGTGTGAGGGCCTGGGTGTGTCAGAAGGACCTCAGGTCTTTCAAGAAAGAACTACAATCAGCTGGGCCGCTCTTTGGGGAAAACCAGTCAAGTTGGATTCATATGAATAAAGAGAAAATTGGTTAGGTTTGGAAAGATTACAATCCACTGAGTTAGCATCATGTAGTCACAGTCTAAGACAGAAAACTAGGAAAAAAAATGTTTTACATTGGAGAAAAAGAGAGAGAGAGAGAGAGATGTACTTTCTCCAAAAGTTCCATTCCAACAAGAACCATCCATCCATTCTTGAGACCTCAAAACAGTTAGGTCCCTGGGCACTATTAGGATGAGTGAATTTTTTTTTTTTTTCAAGACAGGGTCTCATTCTTTCACCCACGCTGGGATACAGTAGTATGGTCATAGCAGCCTCAAACTTCTGGGTTTAAGTGATACTCCAACCTTAACCTTCCAAATATCTGGGACTGCAGGCACATACCACTATACTAATTTTAATATTTTCTGTAGAGATGGGGTCTCACTATGTTGTGCCCAGGCTGGTCTCAAACTCCTGACCTCAAGTGATCCACCTGTCTTGGCCTCCCAAAGTGCTGGGATTACAGGTATGAGCCAGCACACCCAGTGGATTTGCTTGTATAGACCTAAAAATGTTTGCTCTTCTGGGGCCTTTTCTCCAAGGGCTTGAATTTTAATGTGGTGAGAAAAGCCAGTGTAGAAGAGTATGGAGAAAGAGAATATTTGGGGTGGAATCGTGATTGGCCAGGCTGCTGGGGCAGAAAGGATTAGCCAGGGACAGATGGCTGAGCAGACAGAATCTGGGATTCTGAGATCCTTCAAGAAAAGACTCCTGGTTGAGTCACCTTGAGGTGAGCTGACTGAACCTGGGAAGCCAGGTGTGTTTATCATGGGAGCTCTGAGACCCTCTGTTAGGGAGTGTGTACTAAGCAAGAAGGAATGTTGGTGCAAATATTGTGGGAAGCGTTTGCCAAACTCATGCGACAGCAGTGAACATCAAGGAAGGAGCCAGCACTTCCCGGGAGGAACAGGGGCCTGCCGGCAGCCAACGGGTAAGACAGCCCAGCCAGGTGTACCCTGGACCTGACTGGGAGGCTGGCTCCCAGGAGTGAGGAAGGGGGAGCGGCCGGCTTCAGACACAGACACCAGGCTTCCTGGGCATCCATGGAAACGGTCTTGAAAGGTCAATCGGGTCGAGCCATTCGCGTATTTGCCAGCAGTCAGCCCCTCTTCCTGGGGTCCCGGAGTCACACAGACCTCCTGTTGCACTGGGTACCCAAAGGGCATCACCTGCCAAGATGACAGCATACACACCTCAAGCCACCACCAAGTAAAGTGCAAGCATCAGACAGTTACCCCTCACCAAGGAGACCAGAAACAGGGGTAGAGTATGAGCACCTGGGCTGAGGTCAAGGTTGCCAGACTGGCATGAGCTGACAGCCGGAAGCAGGAGGGCCTTACAAGATGCTCCTCCTGGCACCAGGGGCAGCCTTCCCTCCTCAGAGAGCCTGACTCTGCCTTTGACCCCTGCCAGGTGTCCCGGGTCCAGGGTCTACCGCAGGCCGCCACTGGCCCTTTGAACACCCAAAGGAAGCTCACTCTAAACCATCTGGGTACCTGGGTGTCTCATAGAGGTGCTACTCACCACTGAGGTTATGAACACCAGATATGTGGCCAGTCCAGATTGAGACATGGTGTGTGTACTCTGTACCAGATTCCACGGGCTGAGTAGGAGGAGTGTGAAATATGTCTTTAATCATTTGCATAATGAACATTTGTATACCTAACCCTGAATTGTACCCCACATCTTTAAAATAAAAACATTAAAAGTGAAAAAAAAATTGTCTATTGGTTACATGTTGAAATTGTGTTTTAAGCCGGGCTCGGTGATTCAGCCTGTAATCCTAGTGCTTTGAGAGGCTGAGGTGAATGGATTGTCTGAGCCCGTGGGTTCGAGACCCGCCTGGGCAACTTGGCGAGACCTCATCTCTACAATAAAATCAAAAATTAGCCAGGTGTGGTAGCACACGCCTGTAGTTCTGGCTACTTGGAAGGATGAGGCAGAAGGATCGCCAGAGCCCATCAGGTCGAGGCTACAGCGGCTGGGAGCATGCCACTGCACTCCAGTTTGGGCGACAGAGTGAGACTCCAACTCAAAAAAAAAAAAAAGAAATTGTATTTTAGATACCTTTGGGGATTTTGTTTGTGTGTTTGTCGAGTCAGGGTCTCACTCTGTCACCCAGGTTGGAGTGTAGTGGCACAATCACAGTTCATCGCAGCCTCCACCTCCTGGGCTCTGGCGATTCTTCTGCCTCAGTCTCCTTCATAACTGGGACTACAGGTGCATGCCACCATAAGCGGCTAGTTTTTTAAATTATTTTTTGTGGAAGCAGGGCCTCACTAGGTTGCCCAGGTCTCAAACTCCAGGGCTCAAGCAATTCTCCCACCTCAGCCCTCCAAGTGTTAGAATTACAGGCGTGAGCCACTGCACCTCAATGCCACTGCACTAAGCACACACAGCACAGCGTCCTGTACGATTCTGCGGGAAAACCTTGCAGGGAGAGGTGCAGGTTTCACACCAGGAGGACAGAGAACCAAGACCTGGCGTGACTCGTGCAGGCTCCCAATAGAGCCTGCTGCAGCTGTGGGGTCACAGGTACAGCTGAGAAAACCTGCTTCACAGCAGGACCAGCCCAGAGAGGGTGGCCATGTGGACAGAGCAGAGGCAGCTGCCTGGGACTGGGTGGGCGAGAACAATGCAGAGGTCCTAGGGGAGAGATGGGCTGAGAAACCGAGGCAGCAGCGGCAGCCCAGGTCAGGACACAGAAGAGAGACTTTGTGATTTTGTCATTGCGTCTTCTGCAGTCGCTCAGGACCAACCTGTGCCTGCCCTGGTCCCATGAGTAAGTCAGCAGTTTCCAGCTGTCACTCACAGAGCTCCAGGGACTGGTGACTGGACGTTCACATGATGCAGGGTGGCAGGGGTTGTGACTGGGATGCAGGTACAGACCCCAGCCCCATTTTAGCAAGAGCTGTACGTCTTGCATCTCTTCCGTGACATGCCAATGCTTTTCTAAAGTACATAACCACCAATGCCAGTAACCAGGGCAGGGATCAGGAGTCAGAGGACCCCTGGCTTCACAGTCACAGGAGCAGCCCCAGGGAGGGGCCCGCCCAGCCTCAAGGTCCCTGAGAAGAGGATGCACCAGCCCTGGAAACATCCCTGATGTCCCTGCCATGCAGATACCCCACGGACTTGGCCACGCCAAGGAAGAGGCAACATGTCCTCATGCCCCCAGTGCCAGGCACTCTGCTGGGCTGTGTACCCACGTCTGAGTCCACCTCTTAGCTCTGGGACTCTGAAAACTCCCCCCACCCAAACTCTACCCCCACATCCCCATGCCTCCTTCCTTCCCACAGACCCTGGTCCCCACCCTCGTGGTTGTCTCTGCTCCAACCTTCACTCCTTCCAGGAACCTCTCCCTGGGCCCTTACTAGCGACACTCTGCTTCCCGCCTCCCACTGGACCCAGAAGCATTCAGCTGTGCTCCCATGCTGAGAGCACCTCTAAGCCTTTGCCTCTTCTCCTAACTTGCCACCCTACAGCTCCCTTCTGACTCTGGAGTTTTGCTAGGAAAAAAAAATAAAACAAGCACGGTCACCTGCCTGCTGGCTACATCAAGAACAGCTGCACCCAGCGTCTGCAGCCAGCACCCAGTGTCTCCCTCTCGGGGAGCCCACTCTGCTCCCTATCCCATTTTCCCTGCACCTCCCACCTCATCGCCCACACCTCCCGGATCCCTTCTCGCCAGCTGGCTGCAAGTAAAGCCACAGTCTCTGGGTGATCTCACTAATTATACGGCTCTGCCTATGACAAGGGGGAACCCAGAAAAAACCAGAATTCTCTTTTGGAGGATAAGCCCTTCATACACTCAGAATTTGTTCCCCTGGATCAGTCGACCAACGTTTTTATCTGGAAGTTCTGAGAAGGTTGCATCACGATTCGCAGAAGAAACGTCCTGAGCTATGGCAAACAGGTGACTGGTTCTTCCACCACGACAACGCACCTGCCCACCCCACGCTGAGTATTCAGCAGTTTGGGACCCAGAATGGCCTGACCCCCCTTGCCCCACTCTCTCTCTCCACCCAGTGTGCCCCGTGCATTGTTTTTTTGTTTTGTTCTCCCGGATGAAAAAAGTCCTCAAAGGGAAACGTTTTGCGGATGCAGAAGTGAAACCAAAAATGGCAGAAGCTCTAAAAGGCATCGAAATGGGACAGTTCAAAGACTGTTTTGAGCAGTGAGTGGAAACAGCATCTCGATAGTTGTATGGCCTCAGAGAGTACTTTGAAAGTGACTGATGTTTAAACATGTAAGAATAAATGCACAATTATTTTATTTATCTTTTTAGTCTTTATTTTATTTATTTATTATTTTTTTATTTATTATTTTATTATTATAAAGATGTGGGGTACAATTCAGGGTTAGGTATATAAATGTTGATTATGCAGGTGCCCTTGTTGATGAGGCATGCTCCTCCCTCTCCTAGCATTTTCCCTCAACTGCCAATCCCACCCCCCTCCCATGACAGTTTTCCTTTACTGCCAAACACTTTCTTATAGTATTACAATTGTACCAGGTCTGCTTATGAGTGAGAATATATGGTACTCTGTTTTTTGTTTCTGTGGTAGCTCACTGAGTATGATCAACTCCAAATCCATCCAAGTTGCTGTGAAGTCCACATATTTGTCCTTCTTTATGACTGTATAATATTCCATTGTGTACATGTACCACATTTTCTTTATCCAGTACAGCTTCGATGGGCAACACAGTTGGTTCCATGTTTTTGCTATTGTGAATAGAGCTGCAACAAACATACTTGTGCAGATGTCTTTTTTGTAGAATGATTTGAGTTCCTCGGGCATATTCCCAATAGGGGAATTGCTGGGTCATATGGAAGTCAATTTCTAGTTCTTTCAGAAATCACCACACCGTCTTCCAAAGAGGTTGTACTAGTTTGCATTCCCACCAACAGTGTAGAAGCGTTCCTTTTTCTCCGCATCCTTGCCAGGATCTGTTGTTGTTTGTTTTATTAATGATGGCCATTCTTACTGGGGTTAGGTGGTATCTCAATGTGGTTTTGATTAAATGCACAATTTTTATAAATAAATTCTGGGGGTGTTTGGGGTCCCCTTCTTACTTTAAGGTAGTTGCTACTCCAGGCCTATGAATTCCCAAGTCCCCGTTTCCAGCAGCCTAAGTGTTCTCTGCCCCAAACGGATTCCCCCATGTGCCCCCGGCCCCCTTCAGCTCTGCCAGGGCCACACTCAGGCATAAGCTTGGGGTTCATCTCAGCCTCTCTTTTCCTCATGCCCTCCTATGCCAGTTACTCACCAGTACCTGTATCTTGAACTACCAAGATGTGTGACTGCAACACCGTAACCTCAAACCTGAATGGGCTTGCACGTATTATTTACCTATTCCAAAGAAGTCTCCCGGAGGTCCTGCAGGGTGAGACGCTGGATTATTCAACTTCCAGGAAGGCACCGATGGTGGCTGGTCGGTGAAGAATCTGTGCCTCGGGCCAGCACAACAAACACTTTTATAATCAAGCAAGGTCATTATTCAGATTCCTATTCCATGTTCACAGTCACAGTGAGACATTGTTCTCAGCTCTGCTCAATTACCAGCACCCTGTGACCTTTTTTTGAAAAAAAGTTTATTTAAAAGTAAATTAGAGAGAGAAAGAGAAGGGAGAGAGAAGATTCACCTCCTCCCCAAGGTGGGAGAGGGGGCTAAAGCCAGGAAGCATGGTGACAGCCAGAGCTCAAAGAGCACATGGCCATACCAGAGTCTAACAAGACACTTGCTGTTGGTTGCTTGTGGTTGAGTCCTTTTAACCATCCTTTTAACCATTCCCCTTGATGGGGGAACATCATTAAGGTGATTGGGTGGTGGTCTGCTTCATGTCATCACAAAGGGGCAGGCAAGCGCAAGTACTGACGTCAGGTGATGGACAGCAGGCAAATGGGTGGGTTACTCACTTGACTGCTGCCACGGTGGGGTTTATTCATGTCATGTAGGTCTCTTAACCCCATCCTGGGAATATGCATGCCTGCAGAGACCAGCCGTGGCTGGGGCTGCTCCCTGAGGGAGGGAAAGAGGCACCGTCCGGACCATCACCTGACATTCGGTCACTCATCAATCCTCATCTTCCTTCACCAAGTCTGTGAGGATTTGATTCAGCTACATAGAACCAAAAGCCTCACATGTGCTCACTCATAAGTGGGAGCTAAACTAAGTATCTGCAAAGACAAAGAGATGGTGTCATGGGCATTAGAGACTCAGCAGGGGGAGTGGGAAGGGGCGGAGGGCTAAAACATCGCCGGTTGAATACAGTGTGCACAGATGGGGGTGGTGGGTACACCGAAAGCCCAGACTTCTTTGCCACTGTACAGTGCCAGCTTGTAACCAAAAACTATCCGTACCCTCTAAAGATATTGAAATAAAGAAAAAAAGAACAAAAACATTTTCTTCTGACAAAAATAAATTATAACATAATTAGGAAGAGAAAAAAAAGAGGAAAAGCCTCCAAGCCACATAAATTCAAACATAAGGATTTATTCACGTGTGTAAAATAAACTCTGAAGTTTTGTCCCTGGCAGAAGTCCTGGCTGCGTTTCTGGCATTAAAAGTCTGGAGCCTTCGTACGCAGACCCAAGCCCGCCTGAAAGACACACGAGATGAGAAAGAGGGGAGAGTTGGTAGAAGGAAAACAGG
This sequence comes from Cephalopachus bancanus, assembly GCA_027257055.1. Lineage (NCBI taxonomy): Eukaryota > Metazoa > Chordata > Mammalia > Primates > Tarsiidae > Cephalopachus > Cephalopachus bancanus. The sequence goes on along the minus strand of JAPVLO010000011.1, from coordinate 7,159,898 downwards.
TTGATTCCAGATACCAACCTGGGTTTTCGGCCTGACTGTGGGACTTTTGCAGGGAGACTTGGGACGGGGAGCATGTGGGAGTGTGGGGTGCCGGGTCCATGTGGCTTTGTTCCATTGGCTCTCTCGTGGTCTGGCTGGCGTCACCTTGACTGTGGCCTGGTGGCAGATCGATCGTCCATGGCTCTCCCTGGGTGGGACTTTCTGCAACCGAGGCTCCAGGCCTGGTTTGTTCCAAGACAAGCCCCTGAAACTGCTTAAGTGTGACCATGATTAGAGAAGCAAGCGTGGCAGAATCAGGAAGCACTGGGGAAAAAAAACAAAGGAGCAGGTGTTAAGGAGGGGAGGGGAGGCCGGGCACAGTGGCTCACGCCTGTCATCTGAGCACTTTGAGAGGCTGAAACAGGAGGATCACTTGAGCCTAGGAGTACGAGGCCAGTCTGGGCAGCATTATGAGACTTGGTCTCTAAAAAAATTTTTTTAAATGAGTCGTGTGTGATGGCACATACCTGTAGTCTCAGTTACTCAAGGACCACCTGAGCCATGTGGCTGCCGTGAGCCATGATCGGGGCCACTACACTCCAGCCTGGACGATACAGTGAGACCCTGACTCAAAAATAAATAACAAATAAATACATAAATGATAAAGGAGGAGAGAAGAGAAAATAAAGGGGAGGGTGTCTAAAATGCACTTTTCAGTTTTATAATTTCAGTTACACCTTCACGCCAGAGGCTCCTTTGGGAGACTGCTATCGTGACCCCATGGATGTCAGGGCCCAGGATACTTCTACTTGGCTCCTTCCTGTCCTGAGTATATTGCCTGATAGCCCAAAACAGCTGCTTAAGCTCCAGGCGTTACAGCCACATTCCAGTCAACGGGAATGAAGATGGGAGAAACAAAGGTTATGCTCTCTATCTTTTAGAAATAGTTTCTAGACACGTCACACAACATTGTAACTTACATCTTATTGACCAGAACCTCACTCTGAAACAGGTGGAGGTGTTTGCCTTTTATTTATGCCCCAAATAAAACTGGAAAGAGAGGCAAATAGACATAGGCAAGCAACCAGGCGATGTGAACACACCACAGCACTTTGTCCCACTGAGTGCCAAAACGAAGTGCAGTCTTTCCTCTGTATCCAAAGGGGATTGGTTCCAGGACCCTCCCACCCCCAGCAGATACCAAAATCCAAGGATACCCAAGTCCCTTATATAAACTGGCATAGGGCTGGGCATGGTGTCTGGTGCCTGTAACCTCAACACTTTGGGAGGTCAAGGAGAGAGGATCATTTGAGCCCAGGAGGAGTTCGAGACCAGCCTGGGCAACATACTGAGACCTCATCTTGACAAAAAAAAAAAAATATATATATATATATATATATATATATATATATATATATATATGCGTGTGTGTGTGTGTGTGTGCGCGCGCGCGCACTAGCTAGGCATGGTAACGTGTGCCTGTAGTCCCAGCTACCTGGGAGGCACAGGCAGAAGCATTATCTGAGTCCAGGAGGTAGAGGCTATGGTGAGCCATGACTGTGCCATGGCCCTCCAGTCTGGGCAACAGAGTGAGACCCTAACTCAAAAATTAAATAAGCTGGCATAGTACTTGCATATAACCTATGTGCATCCTCCCGTATGCTTTAAATCATCTCTAGGTTATTTATAGCACAAAATACAATGTGGACGCTACATAGCAGCTACACTGGATTCGTTTTTTTTAATCTGTGCTTTTTTTGTGGTCTACAGTCTTTTTCTGAACACTTTTGATCTGCAATTGGCTGGATTCACAGAAGCAGAAACTTTGCTCTTAAGGCCTTTCCACAGATGAAGTCAGGCCCACTCAGAATATCCGGATAATCTCCCTTACATAAAGGAAACGAAATATAGACCTTAACCGCACCTACACAATTCCTGCACACCTAGACACCTAAACAAGTGTTAACTAGGGAGGGGATCCCACCAAGCTAAAAGAGAAGCCTGGCTGTCACCGTGGGTCTGCTCCCCAGCCTAGTAGTGGCTCCCTGGAGACAGACTCCCACGCAGCTTCCAGTCTCCCACCCGCATAAAGAACACCGTCCCGAACACCTTCATGCAGGTCACCTTAAGAGCCTCTGCCAGAGTCTCCTTAAGATTCCTATGTCCCATTTATGAGTGAGAACATGTGGTGTTCGGTTCTTTTTTTTCTGTGATCGATCACCAAGAAGGACGGTCTCCAATTCCATCCAATTTGCTGAAAAGTCCATGATTTGTCCTTCTTTATGGCTGCGTAATATGCCATCGTGTCTATGTACCACATTTTCTTTATCCAGTCTACTTTTGATGGGCAGACCTGAACCCTAATCACAATAGCACAGGGGAGGGATCGGCATTTGTGGGACACTGCCAAGTCAGGGAGCAGGAGGGGGCATGTAACAGCACAAAGGATGCCAGATCCTAAACCAGAGGAAGTGAGGACCAGTTGGAGGTCCAAATTTCACCTGTATATACATTACTTATGTACCTCATCCTGTAAATAAGTAATCTATATCTTTATAATCGCTACAAAAATATAAGGCTTAAAAAAAAGATTCCTACCTAGGAGCAGAGCTGCTGGGCATAAGTATTCACTACTTAATATCATAAATACTGACACACTGCTCTAGAAAATGCCTGCACCTGTCTATCCTCCCCCTAGGAGTGCTGGGAAATTCCACCCCTAGGCAAGAGTGACGAGTGACATTAGCCAGCTTCCAGCCATTTGCAAGTCTAATGGTGTAAAGCGAGAAATCTTAATGGGTGTAAGGTGATAGTGTCTTTCACTTTGCAATTATTTAATTACCAGTGAGTTTAAGCAACTCTCTGCAGGGCTTTGAAGCTTCTTCTGCAAATTGCTCTTGACAACCTTTGCTCATTTTTCTATTGGGACTTTTGCCCTTTTCTTGGTAATTTCGGCGTTTTCTCGTGTAGTCTGCTTACTTTTCATTCACTGATTTTAGACATTACAGATGTTTTTCCTCCCTGTCAGCACTGAATAGAAATCTTTACCATAAGTATTAGTAAATTCAGCAATAGTTTTTTTTAATTGTGGTATTTTAGCATTTTATTTAACAAGTGTTAGTAAACGCATCAGTCTTTTTTGTTACAGCATTCTGAGGTTTTATTTACAGAGTCCTTCTCCACCTCTGTGTTACAAAGATGTCATTTGTATAGTCTTCTTCTCCTTGAAGGAGATGGTACCTTTCTTGTATAATCTATTCCCATGTTTACAAGGGTCCCTCTCTGAGCTATGTCTTCTGTTTTAATGGCCCCTTTTTTCCCTTCAGAAATACCAGTTTTTATTACTACATCTTTACAGAATGTCCTGATATCTAGGAGGACAAACCCCCTCTTACTTTACTCTTTCAAAGTCTTTTTAAGTTCGAAACAAATTTTACAATACGTTAAGTTCCTCAAAAAAAAAAAATTCAACTGGAAGTGTAATTGAGCTTGCATTGAATTCATTGCTTAATTTAAGAACTGTCTTCTTTACGATATTGCCATCCTATTCTGGAGTAGGGATTATATTTCATTTATTCACATCAGCTTCTATGCTGACACTAATGTTATAAACGCTCCCCCCCATAGAAGTCTCCTATAGACTTTGATGATTCCTGGATACTTTACATTTTTTGATACTATTGTGAGTGATACATTTATTGTTCTTATTATATTTTCCAGTTGGTTATTCCTGGTGTGGAGAAACACTGTTGGGTTTTTAGAATTGATCAGGTATTCATCAACATTCTTTTTATTGTAGTCTTTTGTTGATTGTATTGGTTTTTCTTGAAAGGCGATCATATAATTTGCAAATACCGATTTTTCATCAAAGTTATTTACATGTCCAACTCCTTGGAGAAGGCAGAATAGACGCTTGGCCCATCTGTTAACACCGTGGTGCCGAACGAAGTACAAAGAGGCTCAATTCACATTTATTGAACGTGGACAAGCCACTGAAAGAATGTGCTAAACCTATTTGAGGCCATTCAGAAGTGAAAACCTCTATCGATTTGGCTTTTAAAGTTGGGTTGAGCAAAAAAATATAGATGGCCATTGATTCTCTCGTTGGTGTTTGGTTGAATCTTATTCAGGGCTCCTTTCCTTGGCACTTACTATCAAAGAGAAACCACAGTCGTCCACAGACATAAAAACAATATAAGCAAGGGATAGGGGAAAATCGACAAATAAACACATCGGTACAAGTCAGTCCCACACCAGGCTGGGAGCCCGTGGGCAGTGTCTGGGTCCCTCCAGCACCACCTCCTATCTGCCTTTCAAGTCCCCTGTCCTGGCTGCAGTTGTAGTTTTTTTTTTTTTTGAGTTGGAGTCTCACTCAGTTACCCAGACTGGAGTGCAGTGGCCGCTCCTGGCCACCGCAGCCTCAACCTGCTGGGCTCCGGCAATCCTTCCGCCTCAGCCTTCCGAGTAGCCGGAATTACAGGTGCGCGCTACCATGCCCGGCTGATTTTTTGATTTATTGTAGAGATGAGGTCTTGCTGCCCAGGCGGGTCTTGAACCCGTGGGCTAAGGCAATCCACTCACCTCAGCCTCCCAAAGGCATGGATTACAGGCTGAGCCACCGAGCCCGGCTATGGATGTAGTTTTTCATGACGTCACCCCAGCCCAGACCAAGGGCTTCCAGTTGGACATGCTTCTACTCAATGATCTGCCTTGCATGTTTGTTATCCCTTCTACCCTCAAACACCCCTGTGCTAAACACCTTAGATCTCATCAGGCCCAGACCCACCTCTGGCTGTGGGTGACCTGGCGGGGACTCTCGGCCCCTTTGGGGCCATGTTCACAGGTCTTTGCCATGCAGGACCTGGAGGGTTTAAAAAGAGGCCAAGATGGGTGCCAGGACCAGCCAAACCAAGGTAGGGAAAGACTGTGCCCTGTGTCTTCTACATGCCGAGAGCAGCAAATTGTTCCAGTCCTCCTGGGAGCTGTTTTTGGCTCTGGTGATCAGAGGGAAACAATTCCTCCCCAGAGAATCCAGAGAGGGCTGTGACTCTACAAGTACAAGCTTCTCAACAACCCAGGAGATCCAGAAGCTGACAAGCCGTTGTACTTTTACTCCCAAGGGGATCTCCTAACCCAGGTTGCAGCCTGGGCATTTCAGCCCAACCCAGAGACCTCCACTGTGTTTGTTATCACTTCTCGCCCAGAGTTGTCAACCCAGAGTCTTTTCAGGGACCCTTATAGGGACCTCAGGACCCAGCTTCCCATCTCCAGTACTCCAGGCCTCCATGTCAATGTCATTTATGTTGAGATGCCCTGGGATCCACCACAGGAGAGAGTCTCCTCTGTCTGGCCATTCCAAAACAGGACGTTCACCATGACATTTGGAGAATATCAAGGGGGAAAAAGCCATCCAAATGGTCTTTACTGAACCTTATTCCTACAGAATACCATAGACAACTCCTGATACGACCCGCTCCTCTTCTGCCCTCTGCCTGAGGGTATGGATGGTCCACCCTCAAGTAGTCCAGGGTCTCTGAGTGTGGTCACCCAGTTTCTGGGGACAAAGAGCTGTTCTCTTCCCGGCACTGATCCCCCTGACTGCTGGCATCACCAGGCACCATTCTAAATCATTCTGCTGTCTTTTACTGCTCCCCTCAGGAAAAAGATGTGGGTCGGACTGGCGGCCACTCCCAGGTCTCCTGCCTTCCTGTAGACTGGCTTACTGAAGATGTATGAGGAGGGACCCAAAAAAACCCCAGAATTATCTTTTGGTGGGTGGGCTTCTTGTATGACACGCTTCCATGGTGTTCCAGGAACCCATCGGCATCAGTGTACCAGCCAGCATTTCCGTGAAAGGCTGCGTTGCAGAGGAAATACCCCGAGTTGTGGCAAACAGGTGACTGGTTCTTCCACCCTGACAACCCCACTGAGAATTCAGCAGTTTTTGACCCAAACAGACATGAGCCCCATGCCCCACTCTGCCTATATACCCAATCTCACCCAAAGCGACATTGTTTTCTGTTTCTCCAGATGAAAAGAAGTCCTCAAAGGGAAACATTTTGCCCATGTGGAGGTGAAACAAAAAAATAGAAGCACAAAAAATAGAAGCACAAAAAGGCGTCAAAATGGACGAGTTCAAAAACTGTTTTGAGCAGTGGAAAAAGTATCTCGATAGGCATATTGCATCAAGCAGAGAATACTTGGAAGGTGACTGAAGTTTAAACAAGTTAGAATAAATATACATTTTTTAATAAATAAATTATCTTTGGGGGGATCCTCCCTTATACACTGGAATCACCAGAGAACAATTGTTTTCCCTGCTCTTTAATTAGCTCTTTAATATTAATTAATTAATTAATTTTAAAAAGCTAACAGGCTCCATGTTTAGGCAGAGTGGGTTCTCACTAGAAATGTGCACGGGCTCGGTGGCTCAGCCTGTAATCCCGTGACTTTGGGAGGCTGAGGTGAGTGGATTGCCTGAGCCCGCGGGTTCGAGACCTGCCTGGGCAGCGAGACCTCATCTCTACAATAAATCAGAAAATTAGCCGGGCGTGGTAGCACATGCCTGTAATTCCGGCTACTTGGAAGGCTGAGGTGGAAGGATCACTGGAGCCCAGCAGGTCGAGGCTGCAGTGGCTGGGAGCAGCCACTGCACTCCAGTCTGGGCGACAGAGTGAGACTCCAACTCAAAAAAAAAAAAAAAAAGAAATGTGCACATCTGAGATGTTCCCTTCCCCCTGCAGTGTGTATCATTTCTCTTATTCTGGAAAGGCATACTCAGGTCCTTGCAGAACTTTGCTGATGAACAATATCCTATACATATTGGAGGCAGATCATCTGGAAACTGCCCCCCCTCAAAAAAATTTGTTCCTCCTCAATGTCAGATGCCCACAGCATCACCCACCAGGAAGGGAAAGACAGCATGTTCAGCTTCCACGTGACTACTTCGCTTCTTCCCTACATCTCAGCTCCCAAGCCACCCCCAGCAAACACAATGTCTTTCAGAACCTATAACCTGTCCCTGCTGGATAGGACTGAAGCCGCTTGTAGTGTGTGAGGGTTAATTTTGTGTGTCAACTTGACTGGGCCACAGGGTGCCCAGATATTTAGTCAAATTTTACTCTGGCTGTATCTGGATGTGGTAAGTGCTCCATGAGAAGTTTTTAAATGAATGGTTGGATAAAGAGATGGATGGATGGAGGATAAATGGATGGAGGGATGGAAGGAAGGAAGGAAGGAAGGAAGGAAGGAAGGAAGGAAGGAAGGAAGGATAAAGAGATGAATGGATGAATAATTGGATAAAGGGATGGGTGTATGGATGGATGAATGGATGAATGCATGGATGGCTAAAGGGATAAATTAATGGGTGAAGAGCAGGGTGAGAGGCTCCGTGAATTTGGTTACTTTTTACTCTTGTTCTTTTCTCTTTTTTTTCATACTTTGGTGTTTCAAATCAATGCACTGGGATCTCCAGTAGACCTAGTTGGTACCTGCCAACAAAAAGTGATTTTCATGCACATGTCCTGCTGAACACCTGTGCAAGTGCCTAGGTTTGTAGCACAAAATGAAGGTAGAGAAACAGTGGACAAAGACCAGACATGCGCTGAGTTCTAGTGTTTTCACAATCTTTACCAAGTGAGCACAGAATTTGGAAATCTCTGGTGTAGACCTTCAGAGTCAGGCAGGCTGGTAAGAGGCCTTTCAGCAACTGAGTTTTTCTGAGGCTTCCCTGACCCTCCTGCCTATCAGGAGTTATTCTGAGAGAGCCCCCATCTTAAATTTTCCCAGTAGCAGGAATATTGTTCAGAGTCCGTCTTAGACTTATCCTGATCTACCAGCAGCCCATGAGCTCACTTCCGGTGACCCTTTGTTTTCCAGCATAATTACAGACTAAGTTGAACCACAGAGATGGTTTTCTAGGCCACAAAAATCCTAAATAAAGTCTAGACAAAATTTAATGGCCTTAGCCATCTTTGATGAAAGCATTCAGATACAGATGCACATGACTATACTTTTGAATAGGAAATTCTGCCTCAGTTTAACCCTGTGGTAACTCAGTGTGAACCTTAGAAATATGATTTGTTTGAGCACTGCCCCAATGCCACCCTCAGGCTATGTGACAGTGTGCAGGGCCGCTTTCCCAACACACAGGTGGCCAGGAACTTTTGGGTTCTTCATCCACACTGGAGGAACTGAGGTTCTCATCTCTTATTGCAGCCTGAGGTCCAAATGGACCTACTTTGCTCTGTTCTGATTGCATCCAAAGCAGTTTGCAGTCTTTGATGGAAATATAGCAAGAGTCAAAGACTTTTTAACAATTAATTATGTATTGTTAACATTTCACTGGAAGATGATATAGATGATATCCTTACACAAGAGATAGCCCTTCCTCAGCATTTTACAGACAATCACGAAATTTTCACCTGCATACCACTCACATACCAGTGGACACCAGGATCAAGGATATAATCTATTTCTCTCCAACTCTTACACCCATCATTAAAATAACTGGGTGACCTTCTCATTCCAGCAGTTTACTACCAAATGCCAGCAATATCTCCATAGAAACCACGGGAAAATACTCAAGGGTTGATCATTTTGAGTTGGATTTTTTTAACGGACATGGCAGGTATAAAGAAAAACCAAGAGAGTCAATTTTACAAAAATTCACACAGTAAACACAAAACATAATTAGAACCATTTGCCTAACTATCATTTCCGAAGAATCAAAAATGGTGCCTAGAAAGAAAAGGTAAGCTGAAAAGTAATCTAATGGATGTGATAGCCAAAGCAGAGGTCAGAGAGTGGCAGGGTCGAGAGTCAAAAAAAATGAGCAGTAAAGAGACAAGACCCTCCCCTAGAGCTTCCAGGAGGAACACAGCCCTGCTGGCCTGTTTTGGACAAAAGCCAAAGTCTTAAACAGGCTTGGAGTGAGAGCTGAAGAAACTCTAATACATCAAAAATGCATACACACACACACACACACACACACACACACACACACACACACGGCCATCAGCAGGTGGACACTGTGACCTCTAGTTTACTTGTTCAGGAATTTTGGACCATACACTTTTTCGTTTGACCCTATATCCAGATGGCTGTAATCCCTGGACGTGTCATTTTCAGGGAACCTGAGCCCATTCACAAAATATAACCACTGGTTCATCCCACAAGCATCCATTGAGTGTTTATTCTAGGAGATGAAATCACTGCACAGAAAACATTCCTGCATCATGAGACTTGTGTTCTAGCAGGAAGGGCAAAAAAAGGCGAAACATAAACAGATGAGTGTAACAAACGAAGTGACCAGATAGCAATACATGCTCTGAAAGATCATTAAAAAGTGTGGGAGGAGAGAGAGAGGCTCAGATAGGCAGGACTTCCCTGGGAAGGTGGCAGTCCACAGAGATCATACTGCCCATGGGGATGGAGCAGCTCTGAGTATCTGAGGGAAGAGTTTCCAAGATGAGGGATCAGCCAGTGCACTCCAGGACCATAGAGAAGGGGGGTGTGGCTGCAGCAGGACAAACGAGGAGAACGGCATGGGGAAAGTGAGGCAGAGGGAGGAGCAACTGAGTCACAAGGCCTTCGCTGGCACACAGGGACTTGGGCCACACACTTGGATAGCCATGTGCAGACTGAAGGCACGAGTGTGGGCTCTAAATGCAAACAGGGCCCTTCCTTCCCCCAGCACCCCTCCACCTGCCCTCACCTCTCATCCAACCAGGAGCAGAGGTGCAGGCCAGGCAGGCAGAACTTCCAGTCATTTGGACAGCACAGTGTCTGGGGACAGGGCTGGTGGCTCCTTTGCTGCCAGCCGTTTTCCCTGCCCCCACCTCACACAGTGCTCCTAAGTCCCTCTGATGATCAACCAACCTCAACCTTAGAGGCCCTGGGGAAACTCAAGCCCATGGGGAGAGAATTCATGGAGCAAAAACTCACAGGATGGTGGAGCTCAGGCCTGCTCCCTCTCCCTAAGAAGGGGCCTGAACTGTTGGGATTAGGAGCTAGGGGAGAGTTAGGAAGAAAAGAAAGCTGGAGTGGGGAAATAGAAGAGAAGCTGGGTGGGACTCAGCAGAATTCAGCACTGGGGTTGGATGGTCCCTGAGGGACTGCAAGACTAAGGGCTAGGTGGGTGTCAGTCTTCCCTCCTTACCCAGGTCTTCACTTCCAAGGGGAAATCCCCTCTTCAGTTGCTGCAGGGAGCCAGGGCCCTTGTGCAGGGAAATGAGCCCAAGGACAAATGGAAGGCTACAACTTAACTATTATACTTTTCTAGTCTAAGCTACAGGCTGAAAAATTTTACTCTTTCATTCTGAGAAAGTCAAGGAGGACTCCAATGTCACAGGTAATTATGCAACTTAATGTGTTTCATGGAAAAGCCCAAAGATAACACCCTCAGGGGATTCTGGAACTTATTGTTCATCTGTTACCAGGTTGCCTGTAGCTAGTGCTATGGTCTTGTCAGTGAGTGGGGAGGAGGACTGTTGGATAAACTGTCTGTGTCCCCCAAAGACAGACGCTGCTGGCCTGACCCCTGGAGTCGCAGTGTGGCCTTATTTGGAAATACAGTTGTTGCAGATACCACTAAGACAAGGTCATCCTGCAGTAGGGTTGGTCCCTAGTCCAACATGACTGGAGTCCGTACAAACATAGAAGAAACAGAGGGGGGAAGCCCTTGTGAAGGCGGAGGAAGAGAGGGCAGAGCAAGGTGTCTGAGAGCCAAGGGACACCAAGGACAGCTGCCACCAAGGGAGCTAAGGAGAGGCAAGAAACATTCTACCCAGAGTCTCAGAAGGAGCATAGCCCCACCTACACCTTGATTCTGGACTTCTGATCTCCAGAACCGTGAGGGATAACTTCTGTTGTATGAAGCCCACCTGGTTCATGGTACTTTGTCATGGCATCTCAGGAAACTCACACAAGGACACAAGCTCTTCATTCACAAGACAAAAGTAACTGAATTAGTTCAGTGCAGACTTTCTGGAACACTTACTCCCAGGCTGTTAGCAGCCCTGGAGCATCTACAAAGGAGAGGAGTTTAGAGCATGGATGGCACCAGCAGCCAGCCCTTAGGCGGAGCCAGCTGCGCCATTTGCTGTGGGCACCAGGTTTGGGACTTGGACCAAAAGGATGTCACTGCAGTCACAAAACACCCTTATCTGCACTGAGCTAATGTGGCCATTTTTTGCCTTTTTTTTTCTGAGTCCAAGTCTCACTCTGTCACCCAGACTGGAGCTCAGTGACACCATCAGCTCACCTCAGCCTCTACCTCCTGGGATAAGGCAATCCTCCTGCCTTCTGAGAAGCTGGGACTACAGGGGACACTGCCATACCTGGGGTTTTTTTCTTTTTCTTTTTCTGGTAGACGTGAGATCTCACTGTGTTGCCCAGGCTGGTCTCAAACTCCTGGGCTCAAGCAATCCTCCTGCTTCAACCTTCCAAAGTGCTGAGCCACCATACAGGCATGAGCCACCATACCCAGCCTCATTTGTTACTTTTAACTGGGACAAAACTTTCAGAACACAAATCACCCAATAACAATAATAAGTATAAAATAAAAACAAACCTAAAAAGGAAGGAGAGCAATATACCCAAAGACTTGTCTAAATTTCAGTACACGAACCCTGAGATGTAAATATTAACCTCCAAATAACAAACTGCCAAATGCTGAGTTAACCTTGAATATTTACTTATGTATATATTTTGAGTCAGGGGTCTCTGTCGCTTAGCCTGGAGTGCAGTGGCTTGATCACTGCACACTGCAGTGTCACCTCCTGGGCTCAGACAATCCTGCCTCAATCTCCTAAGAAGCTGAAACTACAGACATGCGCCACCATGTCCAGCTAACTTTTTGACTTTTTGTAAAGACAAGGTCTCGCCATGTTGCCCATGGTTGTCTCAAACTCCTGGGCTCAAGCAGTCCTCTTGCCTTAGCCTCCCAAAGTGCTGGGAATACTGGCGTGAGCCACTGCGCCCAGACTAGTTTTGAATATTTAAAGGGCATGGACCACTTTCTAGTGAAAGGCAGATGAACAAATAGCACCAAGACAGACCCACATGGAGTTTCTGAGGAAGGACAGATGGCCCATGGGGTCAGAGCTGGGCAGAAGCATGCAGTGATGGCACGGATGAGGAAAGGATAAATGAAAGGCTGACGTCAGAAAGCAAGAAAGCAGGGCAGAGGTCCTGAGGACGTCCCACTGGGGCAAAGGAGCCAAGAACACGAGCCCTGCAAGTGCACAAGGATGGCCCCGGGCTACGTACGCCAGGAACACACGTGACCATGTAACCCCAGGCTCGTGTGAAGGTTATGTCTTAGGGATATCACCACCCACATCAAGTCTCCTGCAAGTTCCCAGGTCAGTTAAATCCAGTTTTCCCAACTCAGCACCTGCATCTGGGCAGCTGAATATGACTGGAAAAATAGCGCCCACCACACCGGTCCATCGCATCACACTCAGGCCGGGACCTCCCCTGCACCCTAGTATGGCTGAGGCCAGCAGCAGCTGCGGGGGAACTCAGCCTCTGGTCCCTCCTTGCGGCAGGCTCCCGTCCCCACTGCGATCCCCCACCCTCAGCTGAAGATCTCATTCCTTTCACTGCGGAAATGAAAATGAGGACTGAATTTTTTAAATGTGGTACATATACACAATGGAATATTATGCGGCCATAAAGAACAAAATCATGAATTTTGCAGCAACCTGGATGGAATTAGAGTTTATAATATGGAGTGATCTTTCACAGAAACAAAGATCTGAGTATCACATGTTCTCACTCATAAGTGGACCTTGAACAACTACCGTAATACCATAAGAAAAGGATTGACAGTGGCAGGAAACTACAGGGAGGGGGGCAGGGAGGGACAGGGAGGTGGGATTAACGGTAGGCAATATCTACCTGGGGAAGGGGGGGACACACCTCATCAACAAGGGTACCTGCTCAATGAATATTTGTATACCTAACCCTTAATTGCACTACACAATTTTAAAATTAAGAAAAGCAAAAAATAAAACAAAAGAAAATGATGATTTGCATTCCTGAGAAAATGAAAGCTGACCACGCCTCTGAATTGACAACCCACATGCAACCCACTCTGCCTTCAGGCTGGATCCTCAAAGCAGGCTGGATTCTCTGGGTGCCACCGTGCAAGGGACCCTGACTCCCCTTCTCTACCCAGGGACTTCACAGCCCAGCTTCAGCACTGGGATCACCAAGTCTCAAACCCTCCCCCTCCCTTCCCTCTCCACTCCCACCCCTCTGTGTGGGCTTTGCCATTTGCAGCGGCCATAAACCCTTCCCCTCCCCACTCTGGGCCACTGGGCACCTCACCCTACCAGCCAATCTTGGCAAAGCCACATATTTTTCTGCCTGGGCCCCAGATACACCCAAATCTAAGTTCCAGGTCTGATGTTTCCCTAATTTCATGAAGGCACGGGAGATTCTGCTCCTTCCCTTTTTTTTTCCAATTCCTGGACCCCCAGGTGGGCTGCCCAACATTTCCACCCCAGCTGGAACACGAAGGACCACCCCTTTCTGCTGCTGCCTCTCCGGGGGCTGCTGCGGGCAGGACCTGGCACCTCAGTCCTTGAAGAGTTCTTTCCATTTCTTTCTACCTGTCTGCCATGGCTACTGTAGTCCCCTCCTAACAGATCCTAACACCCTTACCTTCATCCTTTTCAGGTTTCCAGCTCCAAACCTTCCAAACTCAGACGCAAACATTGAGAAACCCTGGGCTTCCCCTCTGTGTTCACAGAAGGACCACAACTGACACATTATGTGGTCACACTCCCAGTTTACCAACTGCGTCCTCCCTGGGGTGTTTCCTGAGGGGTCATTTACCAGCATTCCCAGGAGAAAGGAGAGCGGGAAGCAGGTGGAGAAAGCTGGGCAGAGCAGGACTGAATGCGTCAGGAAGACAGCGACAGGTCAGCCAATGGGTCCATTTCACCTCTTCTGTCTTCATGGCTCATTTTGTCTCTAGAATGATCCACAGCGTTTTTGTGAATTGATGAAAGTTTTCATGTGTCTTCTCTAAATCTTCCTGCCCAGGCAAATTCTCATGAAAGAATTCTTCATCTCTTTTCTCTCTTGGTTTCCACTGGTCACCTTAGATATAGATAGGAAACTGGCCTGTCACAAGGCCTGGAGCAGAACCCATCCGTGTGACCCCAGACGAGCTAGGCCCCTGCTCCCAGGTGCAGGAGAAGAAAACAGGAGAGGTGGACAGGAGCTTCTACCTTGCTGTTTCCCATGGTACTTTCGTCACTAGTGGGAGGTGATGAATATATTGATTACTGCTGGGTCTTTCCACCCTACCCACGTCAGGGGGATGTGGCAGAGATAATAAGATAATATCAGGCTGAGCGCAGTGGCTGACGCCTATAATCCCAGCACTTTGGGAGGTCAAGATGGGAGAATTGCTTGAGTCCAAGAGTTCAAGACCAACCTGGCAACATAGCAAGACCTCATCTCTACAACAAATCAAAAAACTAGCCAGGCGTGGTATAGTGGTACATGCCTGTAGTTCCAGCTACTCGGCAGGCTGAGGCAGAGGGATCAACTGAACCCAGGAGGTCGAAGCTGAGGTGAGTGATGATCATGCCACTGCACTCCAGTCTGGGCAGCAGATTTAGAGCCAATTCAATAATTATAATAATATTGAAAGGAAGCTCTGTTTTCCCAAAGAGAAAAAATCTTCCCTCGACTTACTGGTCTTTGTTTGTAGCTGCAGCAAAAAAAGAAACGCTTGCAATTTGGAAAATGTCTGAGGTAAAACCCCTGCCCATTCTCTCAGGGATCCAGTGTGTCATGAAAGTGTGCCCCCCTTTGTCCTGCTGCTGTTCTGTAAAATGCTTCATCAGAGAGGGACCTCCGTAACCTTGACATAGTCATTGTATTAACACTCAGCATTTTTCAGAGACTCGACTGATATACATAATTAACAGTCAGTAACTGTCTTATTGCTTTCTAATCACAAACATGTTCTAAAGAAATCTGTGGATGTCTGTGACCCCCGGCGCGCAGGCAGAAGACGAAATGACTTGTGTTATGTCGTAAGGCAAACAGCCGCAAAGCTGGACGTGGGCTCTGTCCCTCAGCTCTTCACTCCACCTGCCACCCCCAAAGCACTCTCTGCCCAAGTCTAGAAAACCTTTCAGACTCATGGGGAAGAACTGAGATGAGTACAATGGACAATATTCAAAGAGGAAGAGGAAGGTCTCCTCTCAATCCAGCCGTCGGATGCTCACATCCTGCCTTCGAGACCCTTGTCTGGGTGCCTTCCAGCAGGCTTGTGGTCGTGTGTGTCTGAATGAGAAAGCTCAAGGTCTCCTGCTGTGGCAGGGCCGGGCTGTTCTCTCCCGTCTCTCACTCTGTCCCCATTATTTACTCCGGAACCTGTCCTCAAGAACACGAAGGAGCGTCAGAACAAGGACACGGCGAATTCCTACACCCAACATGCGACAACTGAAGCCCAACAGACTTTCTCTTCCCTTTTTTTTTTTTTTTTTAATCTCCCATATTCAGTCTGTCCAAAAATCCTGCCAATGCTTCCTGGGACGTGACTTTTTTAAAACAGCTTTTTTGAGACATCATTCACATACAATATACTTTACCCATTGAAAGTGTACAGTTCAATCAGTTTTAGATATTCAGATACGTGCAATCCATTTTAGAAACTCTACACCTTTGGCTGTCATCCCCATTTTCCCCCAGTTCCCCTTGGTTCTAAACACCCACTCTTCTATTTCTGTCTCTGTAGATTTCTCTATCCTGGTCACGTCATATAAATAAAATCATACAGTATCTGTCCTTTTGTGACTGGCTAATTTCATGTCACATAATGTTTTTAAGGCTCCTCCATATTGTAACGACCATCAGAATCTCATTCCTTTTTTATGGCCGAGTAATAGTCCATTGAATGGCTAGACCACATTTTGTGTACACATGTATCAGTTGTTAAACATCTGGGTTGCTTTCACCTTTTGGCAGCTAGGAATAATGTTGCTATGAGCACTTATGTATAAGTTATTGTGTGGACATGTATTTCCATTTCTCTTGGGCATATGCCTGAGAGTGGAATTGCTGGGCCATCTGGTGACTCAGTGTTTAATCACTGGAGGGATTACCAGATGGTTTTCCAAAGTGGCTACACCAGTTTGCAGTACCACCAGCAGTGTATGAGGGTTCCAATTCTCCATGAAATGACTTTTCATTGTACCAAATACTCATTCCTGCTGCCACTACCCAAGCCAAGGTCTGCCAACCTCATGATTGGTCCAACGATGTTGCTGTTCTGGGTTCAGCATCCCTGCTGTGGTCCAGGCCTCCAGCAGAGCTGGCATCCTGCCATCCCACGCCAACTCTGACACAACCCCACTGGACAGAACGGCCATCACAAACCTCCATCATCTAGACCGAGACTCGGCCACCATCACTACAAACTTTCCCTTCCTGACTCACCTCTTCACCTCTTCACTGGCAGGAACCTTCACCTCTAACCCATGCTTGAGCTCACCATGTCATGCTCCAGGACAAGAAATTTCCAGCCTCCCAGAAGCCCCTTGTTCCTTCTCCCCATCTCATCACTCCCCTTTTCCAAAGAGACTGCCATCCTTACCCTCCACTCTGTAGCTGAATTCTGACCACTGCAGTTGTATTCTTCAGCTTGTCCCTTCTGCTCCCGTGTGCTCAGACCCTCATGTGCCCGGGTGGATGGGTCCACTCTCCTCTCTGCCTATCAAAGGTCACTCCCCTCTCTGTTCCAGCTCACACCATCTCTTATTCTGAGGCTTCCCAAAACTACCCCCTCCATGACTCTACTCCCTCCACATTTCTACTGCATCTGTTCCACCGGCCTTTTCATGACCTGCCTTCTAATATTATCACACAAATGTGGTACCAAGACACTTCTGGTCACCTGTAGATCATGGCAGCCCCTTTGAGGGTAAAGACTGAGTCCTGTGGAGACTTTTCTCCTGTCATGGTGATGGAGAGTGACTAGAGTAAGTGGCACTGGACATTCATTGGCTTGGAGTCCCCTGAATTCTGCTGCAAAATGCTGTACCTTGTGTGGAAGAGCTTCTGTGGAAATGCTCAGATGCTAGAGACGCAGGGTGGTGACTGACACAGGAGAAACACCAGCATGAGGAGTGTGGTGTGCTGACGTGGGAGGAGTCTGATGGCCTGATTTCACCTTCTCTTATTACAGTGAGGACGAAGGCACAGCCTGACCACAGACATGGCTCAGTGACACAGCAGGTAACTCATCTAAGGCTGTGTAACCTTGCACCACTGCCTACTCCCTACAGGACACACAGAACACTGTTAGCACCCCCTGGGCCCAGAAAGCCCCCCATGATATGGCTAGGATCTCACATCTCCCCTGAAGCCCCACTGACTTCCTCTGTTCCAGCCAACTCACCTCCCTGTGAGTCCCCAGAGTACAAAACTTGTTTCCCCTCTCTGGACCTTTGCCTGGGCAGTGCCTTCTGCCTGGAGTGCTGCCCTGCCTCGCCTTATGGAGTTGCTGTCCTTGTCATCAGGGCCACCTTCTCAGTGAAGGCTCTAAACAGCCCAGCACAATGACCACCATCACGTGCTGTCTCCCCAGGCTCTGTGTGGCGCTTGGCAGTATTTGATCTTTCTCTCACCTGTTTATCCACAACCCTGCCCCAAATCCTGAAGGAGAGACCTCCACAGAAGCCGGACTTCATTTGGGTCCCACTCACCCACATATCCACAGCACCACTGGCACCTGCACACAGCAGGCGTCACATAAACGGGTCCATGAAGGAAGCCAGCTGCACTCTGACAGTGTCAGCTCCCACAGCTGCAACCACTTGACACCTTGGCAGGAGGAGGAAGCAGATCAGAAAAAGCTGGGAGGGGAGCAGAGGGGTTCAGGCCACAGGGACGGGGGACACGTCACGCACCAACTGCTTTCATGCTTGACACAGAGTCATTTACTCAGCGTGCAAGACAACCCTACACAGTGCTCAGCCTCCTTTTACAAGTAAGAAAACCGGGGCCCAGAGAGGCCTAGGAACTTGAACCAGTCACCTAGTAAGCCGACGGAGGACCTCGGATTCCAAGTGAGGTGGGCCTTCTCAGCCACGTGCCTCTTCCTCCTTGTCAGCAAATTCAGTGAGACATGACAAATAAAAAGGACTCAGGAAGCCATCCCAGCCGCTCGCCGGTCCCAGCCAGCACCATCCAATGGCACATTTGGATCTCCGGGCCATTTTCCAGCTCTGGCCCACAATGCATTTTCATTTCATTGTTGGTTAAAAATAGGCATCCTGCAGTCGGCTAAAAGGCCGCTGAGGCTGGAGACACTTTTTTTGTCTGACACGCTCGCCTCGCTGACCCAGGAGAGCGATGCTTTCACACCAGCCCATCCCCAGGCTGCACATGTGACCTCCAGACCTGTGTCTGGGGCTGCCAAGGGCTGTGAGTCTCTGAGACTCTGGGATGCCGAGATGTCGCTGGTTTGAGCTTTATTCCTTGCCCTGTTCTGCATGGTGGCTCCTTTGGGAGACTGTGAGCTCGCAGCTGTTTGGGGCTGCATTTTTGTGTTCCCCCAAATTCATCCCCCTTAAGGTGGTAGCATTGAGAGAGGGTTCTTGGGGAGGTGATTAGGTCATAAGGACAGAGATGATTAGGTCATGAGGACTCATGCTCTCATGAGTGGGATTAGTGTCCTTCTAAAAGGGGCCGCAGAGAGCTCCCTCACTCACAAGAAGGCACTGCCCATGAAACAGGCAACTCAGGCACCAAATCCGTGGGTGCCTTGAACTTGGACTTCCAGCTTCCAGAACTGTGAACAACCTGAGCTAACCAGGACAGCCTCCTTCACATCTACCTCCTGGGTCCCAGGTCAGTGTGTAGGCAGAGGCCGTGGAGGATGGCAGAAGGGTGGGCTGCTGCCCATGGGGTGGGCTTTCTGAAGTCCCCTTGCCCAGTAAGGGCTGAGGTGCAGGCTCCAGGCTGGGGCAGCTCTAGGTCAGGAGTCAGGGACCAGAGACTCTCCCCCCACCAACTTTCCATGATAAGTCCTTGCTCCCTTGATCCTGGATTGTCCATCTGTACAATGACACAACTCAGTGTCGCCGCTGGGGGAGCCTGTGTACACCACCCTCCCTGAGAGCCTCGTCCATGGGTCTGGGCCTGGGCATCAGCATTTCAAGAATCCAGGGTGTGCAGCCCAGGTTGAGACCCACAGGCCTCTTGGGCTCTAGCATGCCTCTAGTCCCACAATTAGACACGTTCTACATTTTTTTATCTAGAAAAATAAACTCACTCTCCAGTAGCTGATCTCGTCTGGCAAGGAAGGCAATAAGCGTATTTATTCAACAAATATGTATTTGCCGTCTCCTGTGTGCACAGCCTGTGCCAGCGCCATTGATGACAAGGAGAGAACAGGGCTGGTGCCTGCCTGGGGCCTGCCAAGGCCGAGTGGCGTTAGGTCAGTTTCTCACCTTCTTGACAGCCTGGCAGAAGGAGGCCGACCCATCATCACCTCCCGAGGAATCCAGGAACGAGACCCTGAGTGGGCAGGAAACTGTGCAGGGTGACCTGGCCAGTCCTGCGTGGCCACAGGTGACACCACTACATCAGCCACTCCTGAACACCTGGCCTCTCTCCTCCCCCAACCCAAAGAGGACAGCTTAGTAGAGCCCCATCCCTCCTCTCCAGCTTCAGAAGCCAGTCCTGCAGATGCATCAGGCTTTCTGGCTTCCTGGGATCCCTCCTCTGCTGGAACCTGGGTGCCCATCAGTTTCGCTTCACTTGCAGATGCCCAAAAGGTACAAGATGCTTTTCCCTCTCCCAGGGCTGCTCACCTGGCTAACCCTGAGACACCTGAGGAGAGCCCATCCAGGGGGTGGAGCCCAGGAATGCTGGAGCCCCAAGGTGCTGCCAGGCCACACTGCCCCACCCACAGAACATCAGTCCTTAAAAGATGCCATTTCTTCTCAGATGCAGCACCTCATGCCCATAATCCCAGCACTCTGGGAGGCTAAGGAACCCTTGAGTCCAGGAGTTCAAGTCCAGTCTGAGCAAAAAATTCAAAAAAAATTAGCCGGGTACATTGGTATGTACCTGTAGTCTTGTCTACTCAGAGGGCTGAGGCAGAAGGATCACTTGAGCCCAGGAGGTCGAGGCTGTAGAGAGCTGTGATCATGCTACTGCACCCCAGTCTGTGTGACAGAGTGAAAACCTGACAAAAAAAAAGATGCCATTCATCTCCAAGTGGTAAGGCCACACGTGATCTCCTATAGCTGGGGGTGGGTATGCTCTATCACTCTTCCCTGAATCAGCCCCCACATCTGATAGAGTGGCTATGAGTGTGGCCCCCAGGGGTTTATGAGGTCAGACAATTAAGTTGCGAATCCATCCTAAAAAAAAGTGCTACATATCTTATTGCTGGATATCACTATGGTCACCTTCGAAGCACTCCCTTTGGGAAGCTATGCACTGGTACCAACACCTAGTCTACCTGTCAAAGCAATTTTGAAGCTCTTTTTTCTAGAATGGCCATCTGAGCTGTTGTCATATTACCCTTGGTGTCTTGAATGTCATCAAATGTCTTCCTTTCAATATTTCCTTTATCTTCAAGTAAAGAAAAAAGTCACTGAGAGCCAGATCGAGTGAGTAGGTAGGCTGTTCCAATACAGTTCTTTGTACAGTGCTGCTCACGTAAGCGCACAGTGGCAAGTTTGAGAACTTAATTGTCAGACCCCAACAAATAATGACAATGGCTCTGATGGCCATTCCAAAAAAAGAGTCACAAAATTGCTTTGAAAGGTAGATTATCCCACGCTTTGGGAGGCTGAGGTGAGTGGATTGCCTGAGCCCACAGGTTCAAGACCCACCTGGGCAACTTGTCGAGACCTCATCTCTACAATAAATAAAATAAAAATAAAAAAAATTAGCCGGGTGTGGTAGTGCACACCTGTATTTCCAGCTGCTTGGAAAGCTGAGGCGGAAGGATCACCAGAGCCCAGCAGGTCGAGGCTACAGTGGCCAGGAGCGGCCACTGCACTCCAATCTGGGTGACAGAGTGAGACTCCAACTCAAAAAAAAAAATTTTTAAGAAGAAAAAGAAAAATAGATTAGGTGCTGACATCGGTGCATAGCTTCCCAAGGGGAGGACTTCGAAGGTGACTGTAATGATATTCAGCAATGAGGTATGGAGCACTTTTTCTAGGGTGGTTCAAGAACCTAATGGTCGAACCTCGAATCTGCGAATATAAACATAAGAAAAGATTGACTTGCGTACTTTACATGGGTGAATTGTGTGGCGTGAGGATTCTGTCTCAATCCACATGTAAAGAAAAAAAAGAAACACAAGAGCAACAAGTGTCCATCCCTTTTCTCGGGGTTCTGTTTACAGCACCAGTACTACCGCCCCACAGCCTCTTGCAGGACACAAGGCATGAGGAGTCACCTCCTGAACTGGGTCCAGCCCCATTTCCCACCTGCAAGAGCAGGGCTGAGCCTCACAAGCTTCTGGCCACTTCGGCTCTCTCAGGAAAGCATGAGCTCACACCTTCCCTCATTCAGTGAATCATCCATCTAATCAAACATCATTTAGGGGTCCACCTGGGCCAGGCACCCATCTAGCACCTGCATTCTGTGGCAAGCCTTAGTGACCAAAAGCTAGCTGCACGACTCAAACCCGCCATGCCCCTGGTAGCGACTGAGAGCCCCAGATGCTGCACAAGGCTTGGTGAGGGAAGGTGCAAGATGGGACACCAGCAGCCCTCTGCGTTCCTACAATGAAGGGGGTGCTTTGTCCCAGGAGCACACCTTCTGATCAATGAGACCACAGAACAATTAGAGGATAGCCATGTAACATGCTTTTATTATACAGAATACACTGCTGTAAGCTGAATATTACCATCCCACAGAAATGATATTATAGTATTCCCAACTACGGGACAGGTGATCAAATTTTAAAGGAAATACCCCTGTCAATGGTAAATGATAATTATACAAATTTTGTAATCATAGCAGGTAACTTGGTGACATATAATGTGACTAAATGAAAAAATGCCTAGGAAAAGAAATATGAGCGTGGGAGGAGGGGAGGTGGCCAAGGCTGGGAAGCTGCCATATGACTGTCCCCACTTCTGTTTCTGTCCCCTGCATAGAGTCCCTGAATCTCCTGGTCACAGTAGGGGCAGTAGATAGAGCCACAGATAAAAACCCGGAAGAGGCAGGCCCAGCTAGGGACAATAGGAATCACCAGCCATGAAGATTAGGGTAGACCACTGGCTTCCAAGGCAGGTGGTGCAGACCCGGGTGGAGGGCAGGGACAGGGCAAGGCTTCTTGGAGCAGCGAGGACAGCTCTGGATTCAATCGGCGGGCAGGAGGCATTTCAGGAGACGAGGTGTGGTAGCAGAAATGAGTCAAGGACAACCCAGGCTGGAGCAGGAAGGTCCTACAGTTCAGCAGTGGGACCTAGAGACCAGAACTGGGACCTGGAGAGTGGGCAAACAGCACTCTCGGAGGCACAGGAAGCCAGGTGAAAAGACTGGTTCTGTTATAAGATGAACCTCACTCCACTCTCCAGCACAGGAGGACAGAGGCACCAGCAGGGAGCTCTTACCCAGGGCTGATTAAGAATGTTGCTACTGGGGGGTTGCCTTCGAGCTCTGGTCCGGCTGAGCTGGTGAGGGGATCGACATCCCTTTGGCCAGAGATTTATTACATCCATCCTTGAAAGAGGAGAAGAAAAAACATAAAAAGAAACGTCTGGTTCAAAGTCCAAATTCCTACTTTACGGATGTGAAATGTCCAGGTTGCTACAAGATCACCAGGGTTTTCAGCCATGCGCAGACAGTGGTTCTTTGTGTGGGTTGTTTGACAGTGTTGTGCCAGCCTACAGGAGAAAAGGCCAGGCTCACAGAAGGGTGCTCATTTCAAAGAAAGCAACACTAATGGCCCACCCAATTTCCTGAATCTGTGTTCTTACAGAAAGTCTTATCATAAGTTCAGTAATTCTAGTTAATCTACCAAGACAATGCAATTACATTTGATTTTGTAAAGTCTACAACAGTGATTTCCTATTTTGGTGTCAGTTTTTCAATAAAGTTTGATTATGATCAAAAAAAAAAGAATGTTGCTACTGCAAAGGAAACAGTCAACACAGTGAAGACACAGCCCATTTTCTCCAGAGTTGGAGAAAATATTTGCAAGTTGTTCACCCAACAAGAGAGTAATAACCAGAATACATAAGGAACTCAAACAACTCAATAGCAAAAAAAAAAAAAAAAAGGTCTGATTTTAAGATGGGCAAAGGCGCTAGGCGCTGTGGCTCAGCCTGTAATCCCAGCACTTTGGGAGGCCGAGGCAAGAGGACTGCCTGAATCCAGGGGTTCTAGACCAGCCTAGGCAACTTGGTGAGACCTCACATCTACAATAAATCACAAAAGAAAAAAACTAGCTGGGCATGGTGGCATGCGTTGGTACTTCCAGCTACTTGGAAGGCTGAGGCAGAAGGATCAACTGAGCCCAGCAGGTCGAGGCTGCAGTGGCCATGAGCGTGCCACTGCACTCCAGCCTGGGCAACAAGAGAAAGACTCCAACTCAAACAAGCAAACAAACAAAAAAAGATGGGCAAAAGACCTGAATAGATATTCCTCAAAAGAAGACCTACAAAGGGACAGCGGGGAATATGAAAAAAATGCTCAACATCTCTAATCATCAGGGAGATGCAAGTCAAAACATCACTAAACATCAGGAAAATGCAAATCAAAACCACTGTAAGATATCATCTCACCCCGGTAACATTAAGTGCTAAGCTTTAGCTGTATAGCAATTTTCATCTAAAATTTGATATGATGGATTATTCATTGGTTATTAATGTTGTCACTTCTGCTTCCTTTCCGTTGACATTCCCTAGTATGTCTTTCCCAACTTTTTATCTCAAAATTGTATTCTAAGTGTGCATCTTGGGTTTTGTCTTTTTACTCAATTATACAATCTGTTCTTTCATGGTGCTTTTAATAGTAGAATCGCTTCCTTAGAAAGGTTATTATCAAAAAAGAACAAAAATCACGAATGCTGATGAGGACCCATGCACTGTTGGTTGGAATGTGAATTAGTACAGCCATTATGGAAAATAATATAGAGGTTCCTCCAAAACTAAAAACAAAACTATTATATGATCCACCATTCCCTTATGCTGTGTATATATGCACAAAAAAAGAAACCAGCATATCCGAGAGATGTCTTCACTCCCATGTTTACTATTTGCACACTAGTCAAGATATGAAATCAACCCAAGTGTCCATCAATGGACGAATGGATAAATAGAATGCAATGTATATGCACAATGGAATACTATTTGTCCATTTAAAAAAAAACAGCAACATGGGTGAAACTGGAGGACATTATGTCAAGTGAAATAAGCCAGGCACAAAAAGATAAATACTGCATGTTCTCATTTACATGTGGGAGCTAAAAAATGTGAATCTCTGGAGGTAGAGGGTTGATTGGTGTTTACCAGAGGCTGAGAAGGGAAGGAAAGAGGGAAGGATGAAGAGAAGTTGGTCAAGGGGTAAAAAATACAATTATACAGAAGGAATGAGTTCTAGTGTTCAATAGTACAGTATGGAAATTATAGGTAACAATAAATTATTGTGTATTTCAAAATAGCTAGGAGAGAAGAATTGTAATGTTCCCACAAAGAAAAGAAAAATGTTTGAGATGATGGATAACTCAATGACCTGTATTACGTACATTGTATACTAGTATGAATACACATTGTATACATGTTTACCCAAATATATATATTATATATGTATATGTATGTATATTAATCAGTGTATTTTTTAAAGAATGCTGCTGCTGATAATGGTGATGATCATGCTGATATTGATGATAATGGTGATGATGATGATACTGATGATGATGATGATGGTGTTGATGATGATGGGGATGCTGATGCTAATGACGGTGAGGCTGATGTTCATGATGGTGATACTGATGATGGTGAGGCTGATGACGATGGTGAAGCTGATGACGATGGGGGTGCTGATGATGGTGAGGCTGATGTTCATGATGGTGATACTGATGATGGGGATGCTGATGATGATGGGGATGCTGATGCTGACGACAGTGACGATGATGGTACTGATGACGATGGTGTTGCTGTTGATGATGGAATGCTGATGCGAATTGATGATGGGGATGCTGATGTTGGGGATGCTGATGTTCATGATGGTGATACTGATGATGGGGATGCTGTTGATGATGATGGTGGTGGTGATGATACTGATGATGACGGTATTGCTGTCCATGATGGTGATGCTGCTGATGATGGTGAGGCTGATCTGATGATGATGATGGGGATGCTGATGCCGAAGCTGATGAGGCTGATATTCATGATGGTGATACTGATGATGGTGAGGCTGACGCTGACGATGGTGAGGCTGACACTGACGATGGTGACACTGATGACGGCGGTGATGCCGATGAGGATGCTAACAATGACACACACTGATTACTTATGCATTTTCATTACAGGATCCAACATCTGCTAGGCAACTCTCCTTCAGTGCTCTTTAATGTCTTAGCTTTTTTCAAGCTTTCATTCTTCCCTAAAACTTCAAAACAGATCAATTCTGTGCGAGCCCTTTTGGGATATTAATTGCAATGGCATTAAATGCATAATAATAGTTTTGGAGATTTGATACTTTTGTGATATCTGACTTTCCATTCAAAATTATAATACACCTTTCTATGAATTCTTATCTTGATTTATGTCTTTTAGCACAATTTTATGATTTCATACCTTGCTTCACTATTTATAGTTTTTCTCATTATTTTCATTTCTAGGAATATGTTGCTAGCATAGACAAATGCCATTTGGTAATTGTGCTTTTGCCTTGTATACAAATCTCATATTAATTGTAGTAGTCTCTAAAACCTTTATCTGTGACAATATCCTTAGCAAAAGAGATAGTTCTATCACTTTTATCCTAATGTTTAGGCCAATTGATTTATTTCCTTATGGTATTTTTAGAACCTCCAAGACTATGTTAAAAAGAAGTGACAAAACCTGGCATTTCTAATATCTGATTTTAATTTAAGTGGTAGGAATATTTTGGCATCTGAAATAGTATTGTTAGTGATTTTTAGCACATAGTCTTTATTGTAGTTAAGCTGTTCTTTTGCTATTCTTATTTTTGCTTAAAGTTCTTATTTAAAATGGCAGATAAATGTTATCAGTTTCAAGGATTGTCTATTGATTAATCATATGATTTTTCTCCTGTAATAGATTGATATGATGAGTTATATATTTTGATAAATATTTAGGTTTTTAAACACTCTTGCTGAAATTGGTTAGACAGGTAATAAATAGGTAGATAATTAGACGTCTTGTAACTATTATGTTCAAGTATTGGTATTAGGGTTATAAAATAAATTGGATAAATGTTCATCTTTTCAAATGGCTCAGACACAACAAGGGAAATTTTTAGCTTTCAAAACTTTTACAAACTAAGCTTAGAAGACAAGAAGTCCTGAGACCATTTTCAATCTCAGTCCAACCTCTTCCATGCAAATTTTCATATTCACGTTTTCCACTTTTGCTATTCATTCTGCAGCCTGCACTTTGTCCCAGGGCTTGGTTCCGTAAAGCTAAATTCCTGCCCCTTCCACGTCTGTGCAGATGTTTCCTCCTTATTCCTTCTCTAAACATATCTGCTCGATTGGTCTCTTGAAATCTCAGCTGTTGGGGCTACTTATCCTGCTTATTCTCCATTTCATTAATTTCAGTTTCATATTAATTCTGTCCCTCAATTTCTTAAGGTTTATTTTGTTGTTTTGCAAAATTCCTAAAATGAATTCTAAGTATCCTTATTTTTCTTCCTTCTTCTTTAAGCATGAAAGCGCTGGAGATTACATGCTTCCTGGAAGGGCTCTTCTTCCTGTGTCCCACTGGTTTTGGCAAGAATTGTTCTCCTTTTTGCAATTTCTACCTAGTCATTTTTCTTTTTTTAAAGCAGGATTTATTAAGAGGACAGAAAAGCTCCCACAGTGGGAGAGTACCTGAGGGGGTTGCCCGTAATTTTTCTTTAAATTCTTTTCTGATCCAAGAGGTATCAAGAAATAGGTTTCTCATTCCCAAGCAGCTTAAGTTGTTGATCACTACTTGTTTCCAACTTCTGTGATTTATGATCAGATGATGTGATCCTTAATCCAAAAGTCTTTAACTTTTGGAATGTATTATGATTTTCTTTCTAGCAAAATACTCTGTTTAAGTGTTCCTTGGACCTATGGAGGACAAAGTGTACATTGTGTTTTAACAGGCCTATGACTCCTTTTTATCTATTCCAACAAGTCTGCTAATTGCACTTTTCCAGTCCTGAATACCGTGCATATTTTTGTTATCAGTTAGATCTAATTCTGAGAAAAGTAAATAGAAACTCTTTACTCTCATTATGCTTTTTATCAGGTTCTTTTTGCATCTCTAAGGGTTTTTGCTTTATGAGTTTCTGCCCTATTTTCAGATTATATGATTTCATCAATTAACCTTTTATCTTCACACAACATTTAGTGCTTGTCTTTACATGTGTAGCACTTTTAACCTAAAATTTGGTATTTTTGCTTATTCATTGATTATTAATGCTGTCGCTTCTGCTTCCTTGCAGATGGCATTTCCTGATCCCTTTTTGCTCATGTTTTTAATCCCCAAACTGAATAGTTTTCAATGTGTTTCTTGGGTTTTGCCTTTCAACTCAGCCACACAGTTTGTTCTTTAATGATACTTTTGGTGGTAAAAATTACCTCCACTTTCCCTAAGTATAAAGGTCAATTTTCTTGATTTTATTTGTTTCCTTAGAATTTTTTTTCCCCAGAATCTCACTCTGTCACCCAGGCTGGAGTGCAGTGGCATGTTCATGGCCACCGTAGCCTTGACCTGCTGGGCTCAGGTGACCCTTCTGCCTCAGTCTTCCAAGTGACTGGAACTACAGGTGCACACCACCACACCTGGCTAATTTTTTTTTTTATTTATTGTAGAGACAAGGTGTCACCAAGTTGCCCAGGCTGGTCTCAAACTCCCGGCCTCAAGCAATCCTCTTGCCACCTTCTCCCAAAGTGTTGGGATGGCAGGTGTGAGCCACAGCCCTGCCAGGACTTATTTGACAGTATTGTTTCCTTTTTCCCTGGTCCAAGGAGTTTCTGGAGTGAGTCAGCACCTAGGTCAGCTTTACAGTCGCCCAGCCTCATCTGCAGTCTCCTTTCTCTCATTTGATGTGGGCTCTGGGTCTCGGCAGGCCGGCTGTCTAGACACCAGAGCCCTGGCCAAGATAAGCCTTTCAGACACTGTGTTTCCAAAGCAGCTTGTGGCATTCTTGGCAGGGATGGGTGGGAATGGATTTTCTGCGGCACAGCTCGGCAATGCTCTGAAGAGCAATCAAGAGACTCACTTGCAAGAGCTTCCCTTCAGCGGTCTTGGAAAGTCGAGTTTCCCTGGGAATTGTGCTTGGGCTCAGATGGTTCATGATGGAGAATGTGAAACCTTGGGGCCATGAAACCTGTCTGGTGGGCAGCTTCCTCAATGTTAGTGCCACAGGGATGAGCAGGAATGTCCTTGGGGGACATGGGCTGCACAGGGCCCCTGTGTGCGGCTTGGTAGTACGTTGGCCTGGGGAACCTGGTGGCCTCATTGCTCCTCCACTGTGCTGGGCTTGGGCGGGTCAGCAGCCTTCCACCCAGCTGCAGGAGAGCTGAAAACACTAATTTATTTCCGTGGAGGACAGTTATGGCACTAGCAGAAATGTCTGCCCCAGCTGCCAAGAAGGTCCCTCAGAAGGAGATGGGGGTGCCGGGACCCTGCAGTGGGGAACAGGGCTTCTGGCTTCCGGGAGCTGTGGGGTGAATACACTAAGAAGGGCAGGCAGGGGAGCAGGGGAGGTGCTTGGGTCACCAAGGAAAGGAAACCAAGAGCTCAGGGATGAGGAGGGGCTGTTTGCCTTCTCAGGATGGCAAAAAGTGGTGTTAAAAGAAAAAGCTGAGGCTGGGCGTGGTGGCTCATGCCTGTAATCTCAGCACTTTGGGAGGCTGAGATGGGAGGACTGCTTGAGTCCAGAAGTCCTAGGCCAGCCTGGCAATGTAGCAAGATCCTGTATCTTAAAAAAAAAAAATCCAGGCATGGTGACATGCACCTGTAGTCCCAGCTACTCTGGAGGCTGAGGCAGGAGGCTTGCCTAAGTCCAGGAGGTTGAGGCTGTGGTAAGCCATGATCAAACCACTACACTCCAGCCTAAGCCACAGAGTGAGATTCCAACTCAGACAAACAAACATACAAACAGAAAGAGTTATTATGCAACCACTACAAATATATTTTTAAAAAGAAAAGGAAAACTTTGGATAGATTAGATGTAATAGGGTTTAATTGAGCAACGTTGGTGAATCAGGTGGCCCTGGAAGCAGAACAGGTTCAGAGAGACTCTGGCCCGTCTCATGGTCAAAGAAGGTTTATGGACAGAAAATGGAAAGTGAGGTGCAGAAACAGCTGGGTTGCTTACAGCTGGCATTTGCCTTATTTGAACCCGATGTGAACAGTTGGCCACCGTGATTGGCCGAAACTCAGTGATTTGCAAAAGAGCAGGTGACAGTCTGTTTACACACCCAGTTAGGTGACAGTCGCCGTGTATGAGAGACCTTTAGGCCCAACTTAAAATATGTCAGGACCGGGCTTGGTGGCTCAGCCTGTAATTCCAGCACTTTGGGAGGCCAAGGAGAGTGGATAGCCTGAGCCCGTGGGTTCCAGACCCTCCTGAGCAACTTGGCAAGACCTTGTCTCTACAATAAATAGAAAATTAGCCGGGCGTGGTAGTGCGTGCCTGTAGTTCCAGCTACTTGGAAGGCTGAGGCAGAAGGATCGCAGGAGCCCAGCAGGTCGAGGCTGCAGTGGCCAGGAGTGTGCCGCTGCCCTCCAGTCTGGGCGACAGAGTGAGACTCCAACTCAAAAAAAAAAAAAAAAAAAATGTCAGGAGGCAGCTTTTGGCTAGACTTTTTTTTTCAACTTTTATTTTGAAATTGTGGGGTACAATTCAGGGTTAGGTGTACAAGTGTTCATTGTGCATGTACCCTTATTGATGAGGTGCGCCCCCTCTTCCCCAGGTGGCTATCGGCTACTGTCAATCCCAGCTTCCCATCCCCCACCTCCCTCTCCGCAGTTTCCTGTTACTTTCAATCCCCTTCGGACAGTAACATGGCTAGATTTTAACACTGGGCACCAGAGCTTGTGAGGGGAGCGAGCTGGGGAACCCTGTGAGGAGTGTGGAGAGGAGGTATGGCGATGAATAATAGCCTGGGCAAGAGGCAGATGAACCTGGTAGGGGCGGGGAGGGGGGAGGACCAGGGTGTGGCCTGCCAGACTGGACCTGCTTCCCAGTCTGTCCTGCACCCCCTCAGCCCAAGGGCTTGTTCTGGGTCCTGGGGAGTACAGCTCCAGGCCAAAACCCTGAGTGCGATCTTCTAGGCTCAACTACAGGCGGTGCCAAGGCTTCACCAGGGGAGCTTCATGGGATTGGCTACCCCCCACCCCAACACAGAAGTTGGTGCAGGCCAAGGGCATTACAATCTTCTTGTGGGAACAGAAATCAAGGATTCAAGCCCCTCCCCCGACCAGACACGCTCAGACACAGATCTGAAGTCCCAGTCCAGGTTCCCCATCCAATGATCCCCCCCCCACTCCATGGGAGACCTCGGCTGAGGCAGTCTCCAGGCTGACTCAGTGCTTTCCACTTCAAGCCCCGCCCCTTCACTCGCCAACTCCCAGGCCATAAAAAGGGAGGAACCCTTAGTCTGGGGCCCCTGGGCCTTGAGATGATCCCCCTGTGCTGGTCCACCTGACCCTCACCCAGTGATATTCCACGGTGGGGGGGCAGAATGGAACCCCGAGGAGCTGGTGCCTGTTGCAGCAAGTGAATCAACGGCTGATGGTCACTCTCGGTTTGCATCCTTGTCCTCACTGACCCTCTCACCCCGTAGCATGACAGTC
The DNA here is from genome assembly GCA_027257055.1 of Cephalopachus bancanus. Classification (NCBI taxonomy): domain Eukaryota; kingdom Metazoa; phylum Chordata; class Mammalia; order Primates; family Tarsiidae; genus Cephalopachus; species Cephalopachus bancanus. The sequence continues at coordinate 7,128,888 of JAPVLO010000011.1, read as the reverse complement.
TCCTCATTCCTGGCGTCAGTCTGGGGGCTTCCGACATCTTGACAGGAGACAAGGCGGATGTCCGTGGAGAAACTGACTAGCCTCAAAAGAAGACCCTGCTGGTCACTGCCTTCCGTGCCAGGCATTCAAGTCACTCAACTGGCAGAAGCAATGTCCCCTTCACTGCCAGCGTCAAAGGTGTTCCCTACTTGAGCCTTTGTGGAAATGCCCCCTTCCCTGGGGTGCACCCATTTCCTTCCCTTCTGTGTTCACTTCCTGAGGGTGGAGACACAGCATGAGCCCTAGTGCGTTTCCAAGCCCAGGTCTCAGAACAGGGAGCTCCTATTTCCTGAGTCTTGGGACTTTCTCTTCCCCAGCCGTCATGTTGTGAAGAAGCCCAGGACAAATGCCGAGGCCATATGAAGGAGCTCTGGCCGACAGCCCCAGCTGAGGTCACAGCTAACAGCCAGACGTGTGGATGAGGATGTCTTTGAGATAATGTCTGCCCCTAATCCCCATCTGACCACAATCGTGTAAGAGAGACCTCAAGTAAGAACTACCCCAGGTAATGAGTCCTGTAAACTATCCAAAGGAGTAGGAGAAAGAAGAGAAGGGGGGTGGGAGCAACCCCCTCGGGTTGCCTCCTGCTGTGGGAACTTTTCTGTCCTCTCAATAAATCCTGCTTAAACAAAAAAAGAAGAAAAAGGCGGGGCTCAGTCGCTCAGTGTGTAATCCCAGCACTTTGGGAGGCCGAGGCAAGTGGATTGTCTGAGCCCACAGGTTCGAGATCAGCCCAGGCAACTTGCTGAGACCTCATCTCCACAATAAATCAAAAAATCAGCCGGGCATGGTAGCACACGCCTGTAGTTCCAGCTACTTGGAATTCTGAGGCAGAAGGATTGCCAGAGCCCAGCAGGTGGATGCTGGGGTGGCTATGAGCATGCCACTGCACTCCAGCCTGGGCAACAGAGTGAGACTCAAACAGAAAGAAAGAAAGGAAGGAAGGAAGGAAGGAAGGAAGAAAGAAAGAGGATGACATGAATAAAAACAATGATAAAATTAGGCCGCCGAGCTCGGAGGCTGAGCCTGTAATCCCAATCTTTGGAAGGCCAAGGTGAATGAATTGCCTGAGCCCATGGGTTCAAGACCCGCCTGCGCAATTTGGCGAGACCTCATCTCTACAATAAATCAAAAAAAAGTTAGCTGGGTATGGTAGAGTGCGCCTGTAGTTCCAGCTACTTGGAAGGCTAGGTGGAAGGATTGCCAGAGCCCAGCAGGTCGAGGCCGCAGTGACTGGCAGCGTGCCACTGCACTCCAGTCTGGGCGATGGAGTGAGACTCCAACTCAAAAAAAAAAAAAATTAAGCCAAGCACGGTGGCTTATTCCTGCAATCCCAGCACTTTGAGTGGCTAAAGTGAAAGGATTGCTTAAGCCCAGGAATTTGAGACCAGCCTAGGCAATATAGTGAAAACTCGTCAGTACAAAAAAATCAAAAAATTAACCAGGCAAGGTGGCACACTCCTGTAGTCCCAGCCACTTGGGGTCTGAGGCCAGAGGATCACCTGAGCCCAGGAGGTCAAGGCAACAGAGTGAGACTCTAACTCAGATTCATAATAATAATAATAATAATAATATAACAATAATAATTTTTAAAGTATTATTTTTACTATAAGCCACCAAATTTTGGGGTGACTCGACACTTAACAATAATAACTGGAACAAATGGTAGACTAATAAGGGTTGTTAAAACTGAAATAACAATTCATCACCTCTCTGTTTTAGAATAAGCCTACTCAGCTATTCTACTTTGATACAGAGATTTTGCACTTTTTCTTAGCAAAATGACGCTATTCTTTTTTTAAAAAATCATTTCAAAACTCTTTTGAGGGATACCACGAGGCATCACCAACATTGTGTGCAAGAGCAGAAAGAAGTTAGATCATCTTAAAAGTCTTTAAATTTTAAAATGTCCGTTTACAAAGTATGCCCTGAAAACCACTCATAATAAATACCTGATTGAGTCTATTCAGTTTGTTCATTAATACAGTTTTTTCTGCCAGGTTCTTTCTTTGAGCAACATAAAACTGTTTGCTCAAAGACCCAATATTTGAGCATGAACAGGTTTGCTTTAATAATTGATCATTAAATAACTTCGATATAGAATATAAATCAGAGTAAAAGACACACACATGAATAAAAATGAACAAGACAATAGCATCACTATGGGAAAAAAACTCTTGGTGCCAAGCAGGTTACCGTTTGCGTGGCAGGAAGAGTTGGTCACCTCAAAACTCCTTAAAGAGGGTCAGAATGTGTCAACCAAGAGCAGGGAACAAACAAGGGGCAGTTTAATCATATGGAGCAGAAATTCATTGCATGTCAGCAAAGTCTTCCTCAAACAGTGAGTGTTTACAGAATGTGAGTGCTGGGCCTCAACTATACCAAGCCCTTGTGAATGCATCTCAATCCTGTTGCCAGAAAGACAAAGTCAAAACAGTTTCAAGGAAGTTTTTGACAGCCACAATGATAGATCCATCTAGACTCGAGATCTCCATTCTGGAGCAGCACCGAGCAAAAGATGCATTTGCATGGGATGGGGACGATAAAGGTGGTTTAAAAGACTTTGAGAGTATTATATTCCAAGACCTTTAACATTTTCACAACACACCTGTTGAATCGAGAGGTGTTGTCATTCTTGGAAGATGGATTTTTTTTTTTTTTTTTTTTGAGTTGGAGTCTCACTCCATCGCCCAGGCTGGAGTTTAGTGGCATGCTCATGGTCACCCTAGTGTCGACCTGCTGGGCTCCGGCGATCCTTCTGTCTCAGCCTTCCAAGTAGCCGAAACTACAGGTGTGCGCTACCACACCCGGCTAATGTTTTGATTTATTGTCGAGACAAGGTCTCACCATGTTGCCCAGGCTGGTCTCAAACCCTATGGCTTAGGCAGTCCTCTTGCCTCAGTCTCCCAAAGTGCTGGAATTACAGGCTTGAGCCACTGCCCCCGGCCAGAAGATGGATTTTGAAAGTGAAGCCAAGTCATGGGGTTTAGAAACACTGCAGGTAACTCACACCTGTGTGCACTTTTCCCATCTATCACCTAACATCTTCTTCCAGAGGCAGCCACTATCGTGAATGTTAAAAGATCATTATTTCTTTGCTTAAAAAAGCATTGTGCTACACATATGCATGCTTAAACATATTTTGTTCAGCTGTGCATTTTTAAAAGCATATATCCTATATGCAATGACATAAAAAAGGGTAAAATGGACACTGGAAACCCAGAAGGACAGACAAAAAAATCTCCTGTTGGGTACAAGGTGCACAGACAGGGGTGGTGGTTATACTTGAATCCATGATCAAAACTATTTGCATCCCCCAAAGCTGTAGAAATATTTTTTAAAATTCAAAATTATATATATCCTAGCCAGAGCATTTACTAGGGAAAAATAAATGAAAGGCATCCGAATCAGAAAAGAAAGTAAAATTACCTTTTTATCCAAATAACATGATCTTAAATGTAGAAAACCCTAAAGACTAAACACACACACACACACACCCAAACTGTTAAGGACTAATGAACAAATCAGCGGCATTTCTATACACTAGCAACAAACTATCTGAAAAGAAACTCAAGAAAATTTCACTTACAATTGCATCAAAAAGAATAAAATATTTAGGAATAAACTTAACTGAGGAGGAGAAAGATTTGTACGCTGAAAACTACAAAACCTTGATAAAAAAAAGTAAAGAAGATACAAATAAATGGAACAACACCCCATGTTTGTGGACTGAGAGACTTGATATTCTTAAAACATCCATATACCCAAAACAGTCTACAGACTCAGAACAACATTTCAATGGTATTGTTTTATAGAAATAGAAAAGCACAGTCCTAAATTCATTTAGAACACTAAACAATTCCTAATAGCCAAGCCAGTCTTGAGAAGGAACAAAGCTGAAAGCATCACACTTCCTGATTTCAAAATATATTACAAAGTTACAATACTTAAAACAGTATAGTACTGGCATAAAGACAGGCATATTGATGAATGGAACAGAATAGAGAGCTCAGAAATAAACCATACTTACATAGTCAACTGATCAACAAGGGTGCCAAAAATACACAATGGGGAAAATAGTGTATTCAACAAATGATGTTGAGAAAACCGAATATCCACACGCAAAGGAATGAAATTAGACCCTTATCTTACTCCATAAAAAAAGGCCTCCAGGACTGTAAGAAATATATATATATTTTTTTATAAATTACCCAGTTTTAGGCCGGGCTCAGTGGCTCAGCTTGTAATCCCAGCATTTTGGGAGCCCGAGGTGAGTGGATTGCCTGAGCCCACAGGTTCGAGACCCACCCAGGCAACTTGGTGAGACCTTGTCTCTACAATAAATCAAAAAAAATTAGCCGGGTGTGGTAGCGCGCGCCTGTAGTTCCAGCTACTTGGAAGGCTGAGGCAGAAGGATCGCCGGAGCCCAGCAGGCCGAGGCTGCAGTGGCCAGGATCATGCCACTGCACTCCAGTAGGGGCGATGGATGAGACTCCAAGTCAAATAATAATAATAATAATAATTAATTATCCAGTTTTAGATATTCTGTTATAAGCAATAGAAAACAGACGAAGACAAATGACAGCCACCAGGGCCTGGAGGAGGATGGAAATGGAAAGTTGCTATTCAACGGGCATGAAGTTTGAGTTATAAGAGATGATTACATTCTAGATCGGCTGTATAACAGTGTGTCTATAACCAACAACATTGTCTTGGACATTTAAAAATGCGTTAAAGCCCGGCTCGGTGGCTCAGTTTGTAATCCCGCGCCTTTGGGAGGCTGAGGTGAGTGGATTGCCTGAGCCTGCGGTTCAAGACCCGCCTGGGCAGCAAGACCTCATCTCTACAATAAATCAAAAAATTAGCCGGGTGTGGTAGCGCACGCCTGTAATTCCGGCTACTCGGAAGGCTGAGGAGGAAGGATCGCCGGAGCCCAGCAGGTCTAGGCTGCGGTGGCCGGGAGCGGCCACTGCACTCTAGTCTGGGCGACAGAGTGAGACTCCAACTCAAAAAAAAAAAAAAAATGCGTTAAGAGGGCAGATCTCATGTTCAGTGTTCTTATCATACTACAGGGAGTCTTTCGAGACTTGTTTTCTTGTGCAGCATTATGTCATATGATGCATTCATGTGTTGAACGTGGCTGTCGTGCATTCCTTTTCAACCCTGTATAATAGTTTGTTGTGCTAACAGACTCAAATGTACACAGGCATTTGGGACGCTTCTAATTTTTGCTACAGAAATATTTTTTAAAAGTCTTGCTCATAATTTTTTATATGCATTTGTAAGCATTTGTCTTAGGTACACACCTAAGAATGGAATCGCCAGGTTGTAGGATATGCTGATGTTCAAATTTACGACATTTATTTCCAAAATTGTTGTACCAATTGACACTCCCACCAGTAAGGTACAAAATACACACCTGAACCACGTCTTCTTCAATACTTGGTAGTATCAAACTCCTAGATTTTACCAAACAAATATTGTCATTATGTGACTGCCATGTCCTAGATTACAAATGAGATTTAGTATCACCTCATAGTTTATTGGCCCTATATATTCTTTTATATTCTTTTTGTTTTGTTTTGTTTTTTGAGTTGGAGTCTCACTCTGTTCCCCAGACTGAAGTGCAGTGGCCGCTCCTGGCCACCGCAGCCTCGACCTGCTGGGCTCCGGAGATCCTTCCGCCTCAGCCTTCCAAGTAGCTGGAACTACAGGAGCGTACTACCACACTCGGCTAATTTTTTGATTTATTGTAGAGATGAGGTATCGCCAAGTTGCCCAGGGGAGTCTCGAACCCACAGCCTCAGGCAATCCACTCACCTCGGCCTCCCAAAGCACGGGATTACAGGCTGAGCCACCGAGACCGGCGTATATTCTTTTTTTTCTTTAATGCCTGTTCCTTTTTCTTTACCTGATTTTTTAAAGTTCAGTTTTCTTTTTCTTATTTTGCAAAAGTTTATCTTTTTTTTTTTAGGTTGCCAAATTGATCAATGTTTTAGAGTTCTGGCTTTTTGTGTGCTTTTGTTTATTTATTTATTTATTTGAGTTGGAGTCTCACTCTGTCACCCAGGCTGGAGTGCAGTGGCACCATTATGGCTACTGCAGTCTTGACCTGCTGGGTCCAGGCAATCTTCCGCCTCAGCCTTCCAAGTAGCCGGAACTACAGACACGTGCCACCATGTCTGGCTAGATTTATTGTAGAAATGAGGTCTCACCAAGTTGCCCAGGCTGATCTCAAACCTCTGGACTCAGACAATTCTCTTGCCTCCACCTCTCAAAGTGCTAGGATTACAGGTATGAGACACTGCACCTGGCTTGTGTGTTTTGAAATAAATATATACATATATATATATTTTTTGAGTTGGAGTCTCACTCTGTTACCCAGACTGGAGTGCAGTGGCCACTCCCGGCCAAAGCAGCCTCGACCTGCTGGGCTACAGCGATCCTTCTGCCTCAGCCTTCCGAGTAGCCGGAATTACAGGCGCGTCACGCTACCACGCCCGGCTAATTTTTTTTATTTATTGTAGAGCTGAGGTCTCGCCTGCCCAGGCGGGTCTCGAACCTGCAGGCTCAGACAATCCACTTACCTCAGCCTCCCAAAGGCGCAGGATTACAGGCTGAGCCACCAAGCCCGGCTGAAATAAATATTTTTTGATAACCAGGGTCAGAAAAAGTAATCACCTATTTTTTAAAAATTTATATTTTGTTTTTGATATTTCTATTTTTATTCTAAGTAAATTGTTGATATTATAAATTTTCATTGCGTATGTTGTGAGGTAGAGCTCTAATTTACCTTTTTCTACATGGACTATGGAAAACCAACTTTTCCAGCACCACTTACTACCCAGTCTCTTGGCCAATGAGCTTCCATTCCACCAATGTCGTATATGAAGTGGCCCTGCATCTGTAGTTCTATTTCTGGGTTCTCTATGCTGTCTCATTGGTCAATTTGTTATCCTTATGCCAACACCACACTGTCTTTATTACCACAGCTTCAAATCACACTTTATATCTGACTGGCCAGCCCCCCTTCTCCCTGTTCTTTTTCATTAGAAGATTGATGGCTAAGCCAGGCTCAGTGGCTCAGCCTGTAATCCCGCGCCTTGGGAAGCTGAGGTGAGTGGATTGCCTGAGCCCGCGGGTTCGAGACACGCCTGGGCAACTTGGTGAGCCCTCATCTCTACAATAAAAAAAAAAAAAATCAGCCGGGTGTGGTATCGCATGCCTGTAATTCCGGCTACTCGGAAGGCTGAGGCGGAAGAATATCCGGAGCCCAGCGGGTCGAGGCTGTGGTGGCCGGGAGCGGCCACTGCACTCCAGTATGGGTGATAGAGTGAGACTCCAACTCAAAAAAAAAAAAAAGAAGATTGATAGCTATTCATAGTCTTTTTGATCTTCCCTGCTCTTGCTAGAATCCAGGTTTCTAGGTCAAGTTTATGAAAACCATACAATCATTCTGACTGGAGCCATATTAGGTCAAGAGATCTATTTGGAGAAAATCTATACTTTTATGATATTAAGTTTTCCTATTCATTAGCACAGGATACATATCCATGTATTGGGTCTTTAAAGAAAGTCTTGGAGTATACAGGAATTCTGTGTGTGGGTCTTACAAATGATTTTTTAGATCTGTTTCAAGGTAATTTACAGGGTTTTTCTATTATAATTATTTTCTATTAACTTTTGTATATTAATTTTATATCTGGCCACCTTGCTAAACACATAATACTTATAATAATTTACAGAGATTTGTGTTATCTCTAAATAATTACATCATCTGAAAATAATGACAATTTTCCCTTTTGTTCTACCATATGCTAGTAATTCCTTTTTCTATATCTTGTCAAAACAAAACACAGCAATATAAGATGCCCTGCTCTTGCTGATTTTAAAGTAGATACTTCTAGCCGGGCTCTGTGGCTCAGCCTGTAATCCTGCGCTTTTGGGAGTCTGAGGTGAGTGGATTGCCTGAGCCGGCGGGTTCGAGACCCGCCTGGGCAGCGAGACCTCATCTCTACAATAAATAAAAAAATCAGCCGGGTGTGGTAGCGCATGCTGGCAATTCTGGTTACTTGGAAGACTGAGGCGGAAGGATCGCCGGAGCCCAGAAGGTCGAGGCTGTGGTGGCCGGGAGTGGCCACTGCACTCCAGTCTGGGTGACAGAGTGAGACTCCAACTCAAAAAAATAAAATAAAATAAAGTAGATACTTCTGAGATTTCATCATTATAATGATTCTTTTTATATATTTTTAGATATTCTTTCATCAGATTAGGAACATTTACTGTTACTTCTAGTTTAAAGAGAAGGATTTTACTTCTCATTTTTGATGGTTAATAAAAGTTATCAGATGCTTTTTGTGTATCCACTGAGATGATTTCCTCTTTTAAAACAGTAACCATTTTTACATTGTGCAATATTAAATATCCTTAGGTTCCTGGGCAATTTCTAAGTATTAATGGTCATGTTTATACACTATGGGGTGCAGTTTGATAACAGTTGTCAGGATCCTTGAATCCATCTTCATGTGATGGGTCTGTATCCATCTTCATCATTGAGATGGGCCTGCAATTTAGCTATTCTGTACTGTGTTTAGGTGTGGTTTCAAGGGCAGACCTGGCTCATCAAATGAGCAAAGGACTCAGTTCCCTCAAATAAATGAATTTTTCTATATCAGCTTACTGGCCTCCTCAAGTTAGCCTGTCTATTCCAGTGAGCAAGACGGGAAGAAATGCAAAACAGGGCAAGAGGGATATTTTGCAAGTTGTCAATATATAAACAAGCATCTGTTTTAGAACACTGATGCTCAGTGTTTCTCAACCCAGCTGCAAATTACAATCACTTGGGGACTGTTTTTTTTAAAATGTGTATTAGGAACTCCCCCAGGTCAATTAAATTTGAGTCTCGGAGGTTTGGTCCTGTCGTCGTAATTATTAGAAGCCCCCTCAAATGAGTCTACTCAGCAGCCAGGATTAGAAATACTGGCTTGTAAGACTCTAAATGTTTCTTTTCATATAGCAATCTCACATATTATCATCATCTTATAATGAATCAGTTCATTAAACAATGAGTATTTGCTAACTGATGGCGTTTCAGGAAACATATCAGGCTTGATGTAATTGGGATGATGTGGTTCCTGCCTCCATGTACAGGCTCATTGGGAAGGGACCATCCTCGTCTCGTTCCAGTGAGAGAACAATCGATGGAAAATCATAGTGTGGTAACAATAATGCTGATCACAGCACAAACACAGACACTCAACAAATACTCTATTGGATAAATTAGGGCTCATTTTTTCAATGAAATCTATTCAGTCACAAAAAGAAAGTTACACAATTATGTTAATGATCTAGTGTTCATGAAATTACAAAACAGTAGATGCTGATAATCCTATTTTATAATGTATTTTGATATAAAAAAAGAAGTTGGAAGAGTGAACAAAAAATAACCATGTTAATCACTGTGTTGAAAAAATTGTTCAAAGGGTACAAAGTTTCAGTTGGACATGAAGAATAAGTTTCAGTGATCTGTTGCGCAGCATGTGATATTGTTAATAATAATGTGTTGGATATTTCAAAATTGCTGAATATTCTCAGCACCAAAAAAATGGCAAGTATGGGAGCTGATGAATATGTTAATTAGCTTGATTTACTCATTCCACAATGTATACATATGTCATAACATTACATTGTGTCCCATAAACATGTGCAATTATTATTTGTGCATTTAAAATAAAATAAGAATTGTATTAGTTTGCTTTTATTTTTTTCTTAGTGTCTGTGCAATGCCTTGGGATTAAAAAAATACAAAATATAATAAAAGACAGTTACATGGTAGCGTATTTTATTTAAGTCACTTTTGTTACAAGGAAAATTTTGCTCATTTTAGCTGCTGTGAGGGGGAGCAGGAATCTTTATAAGATTTCACAGACATCAAGAACTGAACAAAGTCAAGTTAACATCGAACTAAGACCCAAAAATTCAGGTGTGGCCTCTTCTCTGAGTCCTCTCTTCAAGAACCTGTTCCTTCCTCCATCTCTCCAGAAATCCAATTTGCTCAAGGTTGTAACCTGCTGTGGAGTTTTTCAGAATTAAGCCACAGCAACACGACATTTTGGATAAAGTGCCCATTCTTTTAGGTGAATTGCTAAATCCCCCCGACCCTTATTTGTCAATTATAAATGGAACATATTAGAACAACCTCAGATATATGTTTGAGAATAAAATTTCTAGTAAAGTAACTGTTGCATCAAAAACTTTCAACAAATGTTCATTTTTTTATTTTGTTTTATTTTATTTCATTTTATTTTACTTTATTTTATTTTTAGGGGTAGGGTCTTGTTCTGTCACCCAGGCTAAAGTATAGTGGCACAATCGTAGCTCACTGTAACCTCGAACTCCTGGATTCAAGGAATCCTCCCACCTCAGCCTTCCATGTAGCTGGGACTACAGGTGTGTGCCACCACATCTGGCTGATTTTTTAAAATGTTTTGTTTTGTTTTCTAGAGACGGAGGTCTTGCTATGCTGCCTGGGCTGATCTGGAACTCCTGGCCTCAAGCAATTCTTCCACGTCGGTCTCCCAAGGTGCTGAGATTATAGGCACCCGCCAACAGATGTACTCTAAAACATTTGACCGTACTTGTTGAAGATGTGCAACAAACCCACGCATAGCAACAGCGTGAAGAGATGGGATCCCTGGAAATCAGAAGGAGGATCCCAGAGACCAGGAGTCATCAGGCATGAGTGATGCCCGTGGACTTGGAGGGTCATCTATTGATTACAGGCCTGAGACTGCAGGCAAAGGGGTGGGCCAGGTTCGAGGCTGAGGGCCGAAGGACGCTAGCACCAGAGGCTTCAGAGAAATGCCATTCCCAAGGGTCCCACTGAACCTATTTCCTGTGGTATCGTTGTTGCTTATTCAAATTTTCTAAAAAGGGAGTGGGCTCTGGACACAAACCCTCAATCCGACAGTTTAGCTTGAAACCAAACTCCACTCCAGGCCAACTACTCTGGGGCCACTGAGGTGGGGCAGGCCAGGGACAGGGGCAGCTGTCACCAGCCCTGAGTCTCTCCCTTGCCCCAGCTCCACTGCCTGCACACCTCTGAACTCCGTTGCTTCTCTCCACCCCCACAGCCACGGCTGGGACCACATCTGTTCTGCATGACTGTATTAACCTTGATCCTGAGATGCTAGGTCAGTCCCAGATCCCACTCTCCTTTGGTCCATGTTATCACAAGGGCCACAGAGACCATTCTGAACTGTACGCGTGACTGTGCCCTCACTGGGACCAGCAGCCGAGTGTCCCCAGGTGGGTCTTGGAACACCATTCCTGAAAGATGCTCTTGATACAAGTACATGGGATTGGATCCACTTGGAGAAATCAGCTCCCAGCCTGCCCTTTGTGGGATCCAGGGGCACGAGGACATTCAAGGCTCTGAGAAGAACAGAGTCCACAAACAGTCTCCATTCACTGAACCCAACTTCCTCCCTCTCCGTCGTGGCGGGTCCAGTGTGTTCATGCCCCTCTGGCCTGGCCCAGCCCCCTGAACCTCACTTTGGTCCTGCTCTCTCACCCCACCCAGCTGTGTCTACCTGTAGGTTCCCGGTTCTTGGCCAGGGTGGACACTCAACAGTTGCTTCCACTCAACAGCTTGAGAGAGACTCTTCCTAATGTAAAATCAACATTCCTACCTTCTATACTTGGTCTCATTTGGGGGCTGGGTGGCAAATTCAGTAAACAAAACTGTCCCGTGTTAACTTTAAACAAATGACTCCAGGCTGGGCATGGTGGCTCATGCCTGTAATTTCAGCAATTTGGGAAGCTGAGGTGGAAGGATGGCTTGAGACCAGGAGTTCCAGACCAGTCTGGGCAACATAGTGAAACCTCGTCTTTACAAAAAACAAAAAAAAATTAGCCTGGCATGGTTGCACATGTCTGTAGTCCCAGCTATGCAGGAGGCTGAGATGGAAGGATCACCTGAGCCCAGGAGATCAAAGCCACGATGAGCCGACATTGTGCCACTGCACTCCAGTTTGGGCAACAGAGTGAGACCCCCAACTCTAAAAAAAACTTTTTAACAAAATAAGCACAATTTAGAAATTTGAAAAATCTTACAGGGCTTACAACCTGCAAGGTGGCCATCTCACGGGCTGGGAAACACAGCCTCCAGCCAAGACCAGAGACAGCTACTTTGAAAGAGGAGGGGGAGGGGTAGGAGCTTTATTCTGAATGGGTTGGCTACACATGCATATTCAACAGGTTATAGAAGGAGCTATGAATATTCATAAAGGTGGTCCTGATGCATGCTTATCTCACAAACACACATGTCACATATGACCATCTTCATCTTGGGGTGGAGGCATTTAAACGTATTGCAGTAATGTCCTACACGTCAAAAGGGCTTTTCAGGACAGGAGGACACTCAGTGTGCAGCCTCTGTTAGCTAGGCAGGACCAGTCCACGGTAGGAGGTCTCTTACCAAGGGAAAGTTGCTGAAATCAGTCTCTTGTCCTGTCAAAGCTGGGGTGATGGCTGGTGAATCAGAGTTCAGTTAACCAGAGCTGGTGGAGCTGCAATTGTTTTACTATTGCTTATTTCAAGGCCAGTGCTTGTTTCACTGCTGGAGAAAAATAAAACCCTTGTGAGAAAAAGAATAAACCAGGTAGCACATTGTTTATTCTTTAAGTGTGGGGTGCATGACTAAAACCTGGCCTGGCATGGCCTCTGGTCCTGTTTGGTGTCTTATTGCCACTGTTCTGTCAGTCTTATGATCTCCATTTTAACATTCATGTTTGTCAGTTTTGGTGTCTAAACCATAAATGGGAGAGGGTGGAATGAGGTGTGTCTGACCTCCTGTCCCATCATGGCGAAAAATTCAGTTTTAAAATTTTTCTGAGGACCCCTTGGCCAAGAGGGAGCTTGTGCAATCAGTGTGGGAGGTGGAGGTATGACTTTATTTTAGTTTACACCCTAAACTGGAGCCCACTGGGACTGTGAACCCTGACAGACTGAGGGTGAAGAGAAGATATGGAATCAGGCCGTCCCTAGCATGAGACCTTTGTCCTGGGGATGTATTTGTCAGGAGGAGGCTGGAGGAAGGGGAGGTGGGCATGGAGGGCTCTTTGCATGAGAGCTCCATTTTGAGATCTGATGGACATCAGGGTGAGACCCTGACCATTTCAGCTCTATCCGCCTCACCCTTGGCCTTCGCGAAGACCGAGCAAGACAAACACATGAAAGTGCTCACCACATTAACTATGATCTACAAAGGCCATATGTCCAGTGAATATTTCTTTTTAGAATCTGGTTTCCCTTCTGTGTGAGTTTTCTGTTGCTGCAAGACAAATTTGAACAACTTAGCAGCTTAGGGACTCGGACAGATGCTCTAACACCAATGCTCACAGCATATTCACAATAGTCAAAAGGAGGAAACAGCCCAAATGTCCATCAGTGGATGAATGGATAAACCAAATGTTGCAAAGCCTTGCAAGAGAATATTATTCAGCCGTAAAGAGAAGTAAAACTGTGCAATGTGAATACATCCCGAGGACATCACGCTAAGTGAAATAGGCCAGTCACACACACACAAAACAAGCATCATATGATTCCATTTGTATGAGACACCTAGAATAAGCAAATTCCTAGAGACAGAAAGTAGAATGGAAGTTACCAAGGCTTGGAGAGGGAGGAATGAGAGGTTATTGTTTAATAGGCATAGAATTTCTGTAACGTGATGACCCTAAATCTGAGAGGGCTGGTGCATTGTTAGGTTGGTAGGCTGAATGCCACAGGTAAGATGCAAAGAACTGCACAAAGGGTAGGTCAGAAAAGTTTATTTAGAAAGTAGATCAGAGAAAAAGGGTGGATCCGCCTCTCCAACACCAGAGTGGGGACCAAACGCATAAGGAACGTTTGGTCACGAATGTTCAGCAAGCATGACTTATAAAGCTTTCTTTAGGGGTATAGGTGAGTATTCGTGGGTGAGGTAACATAGGAGGTGTCGCTATGGTGACAGGGTGGTGGTCTGTGTCACATCACTCTCGAAGGGCTGATCACAACATATTAGGTCAGCTTGACCCTTTATGGCAGGAAGACAAATACTTTGGATAAAAGGGTAATGAGTACAAAGCATGCTTTGGGGGTTACAAGACAACTATCAGTAACTACCTCCAGGAAACCAGTCTTGTTTCTCATTTAAGGAGGGTCTGCTGAAAAAGCATGACAAATCTAAGCAGCGTTAAAATGTCTGCCACTCCGACTAAAGTTACTCCACTTTGACTTATCACCCTTTCATGCATAATGTTCTTTACCTATTCCAAAGAAGTCACACAGAGGTTCATCAGGGAAAGACACTCATTTATTAGAACTTACAGGAGGCACCAAATGGCAGATGGTCAGTGAAGAATCCATGCTTTGGGACAGCAAGCAGTTTAATAATCAAGCAAGTTAATTATTCAAATTGCCACCTGGTGTTTACAATTACATTGATTGATTAAGAGCGACACCTACATTGTTTGCAGCATTGCCTGATCACCTGCACCCCATGACTCATTACTGGGAACATGCATATCCTTCAGAGACCAGCCTTGGCCAGAGAAAGAAAGAAGCCAGGTATAGGGGAGACAGTCCATGTCCAGACAATACCTCACAGTTTCCATTTAGGATGACGAACTATTTCTGGAAATAGATAGTAATGATAGTTGTACAATATCATGAATGTACTTAATGTCACTGAATTGTACACTTAAAAATCATTGAAATGATGACTTTCATATAATGTATAAATTACTACAATTAAAAAATCAAATAACAACAACAAAAATAAGCAAGCCAAGACCCAAAAAAAATATCTCACAGTTTCCCTGAAGTTTGAGACTTGGGTGCTCACCAGGCTATAAAGTCAAGATGTCAGTAAACTGTGTTCTCATCTGAAGGCTTCACTTGGAAAAGATCCACTTCCCATCTCCTTCAGGTCATTGGCAGAATTGAGTAGGACTGAGGTCCCTGTCGTCTTGCTAGCTGCCAGCCAGGGACCATTCTCACCTTCTGAAGGTCACCATCAGGTCCTTACCATGTGACCCTCCCCCACAGGCCCCTCACATGTCCAACCTCTCACTCCAGGAAGACGCCGGTGCATTGTAAGGACTCAGCTGATTAGGTCAGGCCCACTAGATAATTTCACTTTTTATTAACACAAAGTGAACTGACTGGTAAACCTATCATAGGCATGCTATCCCATCACATTCCAAGACTCTGTCTGCCATCCAAGGAAGAGGATTATCCAGGACTTGCCCACCAGGGAATAGGAATCTTGGGAGTCATCTTAGAACTCTACCCAACACAACTTCCTATGCATAATGCATAATTCAAAGTGTCCCTGAACCTGATTTACCCTAAAATAACTAGGTGACGATAGGTTCTCCACTTGGCTAGTGGAGCTTGGGGGAAAGGCTTAGTGTTTTCTGTTTCTGTTTTGTTTTTTTCTTTTTGAGTCAGGGTTTCACTCTGTCACTCAGACTGGAGTGCAGTGGCACGATAACAGCTCACCACAGCCTTCACCTCCTGGCTCAGACGATCCTTCTGCCTCAGCCTCCAGGGTAGCTGAGACTACAGGTGCACACCACCATTCCAGCTAATTTTTTTTTTTATTTTTTGTAGAGTCAAGGTCTTGCTATGTTGCCCAGGCTGGTCTTGAACTCCTGAACTCAAGTGATTCACCCACCTTGGTTTCCCAAAGTGTTGGAATTACCACGCATAAGTCGCCATGCCTGGCAGATAGAAGGTTATATTGTGGGGGTGGAGAAGGATTGAAAATGAGTCTTGACTTTTCTGGAAGACCTCACCTGTTTTTAATATCTAGGGGGCATTGTGAGGCCAAAGCAACTCCATCTTGGCTGCTAATTCACCATGTTGACTTCCAGTTAACCCCATTTCTAGGAAGGTCTCTAAGATTCCCTACTGATCTATTGTTCCTTTTGTAAGAGCAGGTACTTACCATGAATCCTGCCTTTCAGTCAGACATCTCACTGTTATCCTATTCACTTATCTTTCACGTACATTCTGACTCACCTCTTCTTTATCGTAAGCCCTGGGTGTGATGGGTAAGAGTGTGGGATTCCCTCATCTCATCTCACTGCTGGCCTAAGACACAGACATGGCTTCTGTTCATATGACCCTGTTAAAGGATTCTTTCTAAGAAACTGGACTGTCAGTCTCTTACTTCGACCTCTAAGCTTCCTCAGCCTTTAGGGGAAGGTTTGCATAAACCAGCTCACCGCGAAACAAGCATCACTTCTAAGACACAGGCGTTTGGAAGAACAGCGCCAGTCACTCCATCTCTCTGGAAAATGGGGCCCCTTGTGGTTTTCAATTAGGCTGCGTTTATTGGCTTAATGGTCTGGCTCCAGCTGTTGCCCAGGCTTGAAAGAAATAAAACTGGGTCAAGCCAATGATTTCAAGGCATGCAGAGCAGTTATTTCCGCTAATCATTCTGTCTGTCCTCTGGATACTGTCAGTACCTTGAGAATGGGCTGGTCTGTAGTTTCTCCACAGTGGCTGCTCACAAGACCACCTGGGACCCACCCACCAAGAGGTAGCCCATCAGATTCTCTAGGGCGGGCCCAGGGTTTACTCAAAGCTGCTCAGGTGATTCCGGTGGGCAGCCAGGGTGGTGAACCACTAGGTTGGATAATCATTTGGAAAACAACTTCTAATGAGATAAAAATTAACATTAAGGTTGACTTCATTGAAGGGGTATTCAGTTTATTAGACCGAGAAGTAGAGCCCTGCAGGGAGTGGAAATGCATTTTGGAAAGAAATTGGTTTGTGCAAATGAGAGAGGAAATGACTTGTTTCAGGACATCCAAATTCATTCTCAGTATTTGCTGAGTGTTCCCAAGTGCAGGGTGCTAAGATACAGTCAATTGTTCACGAGATCAACAGGGGCCCCGCCTCCTGTAGTGTCTGGCCTCCTGGAAATATACAGTAGCCATGTAATGAGTCCTTAAAGCTACTAAGGTCCCGGATTTTTTTTTTTTTTTAAATCGGAGCACAACAGAATTCAAGTCTGCTTTCTTGCACTTTGTTTTAGGTGAGAAAATTATATCACAATTGTGTTAAGAGAAAATACATCCTGATCTCTTTTTTCTCCTGAAAATTTATGAATGAAATGATAAAGTGCCTCTGGTGTGTGTCTGTGCATGCATTTGGGTTTGAGGGATGCTGTGGCATCCACCTTCTTGAGACACCGGGAAGCAGGCTTTGTATAGTACACTCATGAAACCTGGAACTGCCACCTGGTGGTACTGGTCCTTCATACAGACATGTCTGTTCAACCCCTCTTCCAGGCTGAGATCTCCTGCACAAATGAGAAATAACGAGAGTAGGTCAAAGGTTGCTACTTATTGGAGTTGAGAACTGTTGCATGAGGAAGATTTATTGTACCATTCTCCCCACCTACATGTGCTTGAAATCTTCCATAACAAAAACTTAACAAAATTAAATGAATGAATCAAGAGACAAAAGAATAAAATGTCAATTAAAATTGTAAAGGCAAATCAAAAAGAAAACTCTCAGAGTGGAGTAGAGGACTGCTGTTGAATTTTTAAACTGTGCACATTATTTGACACACGCAAGTCCAGAAAGTAGACTTCTACAAAACCCCTTGTCAAGCTGGCCCACCCTCACCTTAGTGCTTCCTTGACCAGTTAGCTGATGACATAGAGGTTGCTCATTCCAGGGTGAGCCTCTCTTAGATGGGGCGCTTGTGAGTGATGCCAGGTAGGGTGCAGCGTTTTGCTCCATGAGTTCTTGATTTTGCCACAGAAAAGAATTTCAGACAGAATACAAAGTATAGTTTAAGAAAGAATTTTTTAGAGAGAATGAGGCACGTTCAAGGAAAGCACGGGTATCCTAAGAGGAAGCGCACCTGCTTGCTTTTGACAAGCTTTATAACTAGGAGGAAGCAAACCATGAGCTAAGAGGAGTAGGCTGCAAATATCTGGTCATGAATTTGGATTACCTTGCCTCAACCTTCTAAGATCACCACAACCTTCTAAATAATGAAAGCTATTGACTAACTAAATGTGCGCTTTTTGTTTAGAGCATCATGTCTGTGTTTCAGGTAATTCTCTGCTGTTTGGTGATTTGCTATACTGGTCTATATTCCAGCCTGCAAGATGGTCAGTTCTGGTGTGCCTGCTTGGTCAGGCGAAGGTAGTGTTCAGATGAGAAAGATGTCTGAAAGCTTACTCTGTTTGAATTTAGACCTGCCTGCAAGAAACTCATCTATCTATTTCTAACTGCATAGATCTATCTATGTCTAAACTGCACTGGCTAACGGTAGGGATAACATGAGGGTCCACACGTCTGCATCCCAAAACCTGGTGCAATGTATAGCACAGAGAAGTGCCAGAATCTCAGTGGATATTTGCAGAACTAACATGAACTCCATTTCTTCTGCTACCAAGTCTACCAAGCCCTTGTGGAAAACATTTCCAATTTGAGGATCCACACTTCTGGGAGATATGGACATACTGGAGAGAGTCAAGAGAAGGAAAGGCCTTAACCACAACCAAGATCAAGGCGCAGAGCCTGGGAAGGTTGGACAATTGTAGGGGCAGGCTGCTTCTCCATAGAGCACCCAACGGAAGACTGGTGAGTTTCTATTCTGGAAAAAGGAGATAAGTCATGTCAGAGACGTACTGAGGATGCCTGCTGAGTGGGGTCTCCATGGGGCCAAGGTTCTGCCTGTTTTCTCACCAGTCATTCTGAGCACACATCACAAGGTGTGTTGTGGAGGGAAGGAAGGGAGGGAGAGAGGAAGGGAAGTCGTGAAAAAGGGAGGAAGGAAGGGAGGAGGAAAGATGGGAGGGAGGGAGGGAGAGACAGAGAAAGGAGGGAGGGAGGAGGAAAGCAGGGAGGGAGAAA
Organism: Cephalopachus bancanus; assembly: GCA_027257055.1. Lineage (NCBI taxonomy): Eukaryota > Metazoa > Chordata > Mammalia > Primates > Tarsiidae > Cephalopachus > Cephalopachus bancanus. The sequence goes on along the minus strand of JAPVLO010000011.1, from coordinate 7,109,922 downwards.
GGGTAGGAAAGAGGAAGGGAGGAGGGAGGGAGGAGGAAGGGAAGGAGTGAATGAGGGAGGGAGGAAGGAGGAGGGAGGGTGGGAGGGAGGGAGGGAGAAAGGAGGGAGGGAAGAAGGAGGGAAGGAGAGAAGCAGAGAGGGAGGAAGGGTGGAAAGGAGGGAGGGAGGGAAAGAAGAGAACTGTCAGTCATTAAGGGATGTTATGGCATATTCTCCAAAGTCCTTTTAAAGAAGACAAAAAATTGAGGTGGAGGATTTGAACCACTGAATCGCAATACTGAAAACGCAAGACTCTAATTAGTGCAGGAGAACTCGCCTAGAAGAGGGTCTGAACAAAGGCGTCTGTATGAAGGACCAGCACCACCAGGCGACAGTCCTAGGCTTTGTGAGTGTGCCGTACAGAGCCTAATTCCCAGTGTCACCAGGAGGCGGATGCCGCAGCATCCCTCAGACCCAAATGTATGCAGGACCAGCCCCAGCAGCCAAGGAGCCTGGGGTGAGAGCTTTGTGTCTGTCAACTTGGCTAGGCTGAACAGCATCTCCCGAATCCTCCTTGGGTGGCTCCTCCTAGGAGGGGCATCAAGGGATATTCTCTCCTGAGAGTTTTAGGGGGAGGGGGACAACAACCTCTTTGCCTGTCTTGATGATCTGCTGACTCACCTTGCTGGCGAAGTGGCAGCTGCAATGACTCTATCCTCCCACCTTTTCCCCACCCCTCCCCAGCTGCCTTCCACCTCTAACCCCTGAGTCAGGCGGGTGTGTGTTTAGCTCTGGGAGGGAGTCCCAAATTCTGCAGGAGACTCTTCACCAAGGTCAGAGGCAACAAGGATGGACACGGGCTCCAATCCATCCTCATAAGGTTCTGGCTCCTGGGGTCTCAACTTGTCCTTGTGAAGTCCTAGCTCATCCTCATAGGTCCCACCCGGGGCTCATGGGGTTCCCTTCCTGATCACCTCCCTTGGAGTTCATCAGGCTCATGTCAGATGCAGACACAACCTTAGGGAGACGTAACAAGCCTCACAAAGGCATAAGCCAACTCCCTGCAGCTGATGGGCATCTCTGGTAGAACCCTGACTGATGGAGCCACCATGCATAGAGATGCCCAGAGCCACCAGGAGACCTGACCATGACACTGCCATGGTCCGGAGGAGGTCTAAGTAGCCACACCCACCAAGGTCTACCCAACAGTCTAGTGGCTGTGAGCAGCTCACCAGGCTCCGGGCAGTTGGCAGTACCAGATTCTGTTCTAGTTTATTTTTTTAATTGGCAAGTATGTATTGTACATATTCATGAGGTACATTGTGATGTTTTAACAAAGCAGTCTCCAGCATTTTTGGCATCAGGGACCGGTTTCGTGGAAGATGGCTATCCCATGGACCAGGGGTGAGGGATCAGGGTGGTTTCTGGATGATTCAAGCGCATTACATTTATTGTGTACTTTATTTCTATTATGATTACCTTGTAATATATAACGGAATAGCTATACAACTCACCATAATGTAGAACCAGTGGGAGCCCTGAGCTTATTCTCCTGCAACTAGATGGTCCCGTCTGGGGTGACGGGAGAATAGTGACACCTGAAGTGTGTAGCTTATGTTCAGTCTACTCTGTAATCACATTTTGGGTGCTGTCGTTGCAGAAAACCCTGCTTCACAAAGACAAGACGTGGGAAACAGAAGCAGGCTTGTCAGTGCCTTTGTGGGAATCTCAGGATATTCCACCCCAACTTTAATCCAGAATGTAAGGAGATTTGAAGTTGTCTTGAACATACTTTTTTATTTAGTTGGAGTCTCACTCCATCACCCAGACTGGAGTGCAGTAGCACACACCTGGCCACCCACAGCCTTGACCTGCTGGGCTCCAGCAATCCTTCGCCTCAGCCTTCCAAGTAGCCGGAACTGCTGGTGAGCACTACCACGCCCAGCTAATTTTTTTTTTTTTTTTTAATGTAGAGATGAGGTCTTGCCAAGTTGTCTGGATGGGTCTCGAACCCGCAGGCTCAGGCAATCCACTTGCCTTGGCCTCCCAAAGCACTGGGATTACAGGCTGAGCCACCGAGCCCGGCCTGAACATACTTTTAAGGCCACATCATTTGTGATCTCAAGCAATTGATCCTCTTCTAGCATGGATAAAGTCGATTCACCTGGCTTATTCACAAATGGGTTGCGGATCCATTCCTTCCCAGTTCAGGGGTCTTGTGTGTTTGGGAAGTAATGCTCAAACTCTTTGGAAAGGTGAGAGAGGTGCTCATGCAGCAGCTGGGAGAAAGAAGGCCCTAGCTCAGTTTCTTTCAAGATCTCTGCTAATGTTTGAAACATGCCCAAAATCCCAATGTTCACTCATTGACCCATAATTCCAGTTTGGCTTTGAATGGAGCCACCTTATCTGCTGACTTGAATACAGTTGTCATTTCCCCCTGAGGTGACCAATTGGGTTCATTGAGCAGGTTGAATATGTCACACACGTAAGCAAGTTTTGAGGCCGATTCTGTGTTACTGAAATGTGCTGCTAGTGATGCCTGTTTTTCTAAAAGAAATCTCTGGAGAAGCTCTCATAACTCAAACACTCCGACCAGTGATCTACCTTTAGAAAGCCATCTCACTTCTGTGTATAAGAGAAGATGTGTGTGCTCTGGGTCCATCTCCTCACAGAGTTGTTTGAACAGATGTGAGTGACGGGCACACACTTTAATGTGGTTGATAATTTTAATCACATCCTGAAAACATTGTTAAGGTCAGATGACATTTTTCAGCATTTCTCTATGGATGACACTGCATGGACTCACCTTCAGAAGTGACCACTTCGATCCAAATAGTGAAACCGGAAAGACATCCAGTTATGGCAGCCACTTTGTCTTGTTCCTATACTGACATAAAATGACCAATTCCATTTTCCTGATGTGTAATTATTCAAAGACTTGACTAGTTCTGCCGCTGTGGTATTGGTTGGCAACAAAAGTGCACAAATATATCCCCATGTGTGTCCTTCTGAAAAATCTATCACACAAAATCAAGCATTTTTGCTTTGTTGTCAACATCAAGTAGACTTGCCAACCTGGACTTGGTACCACGGTAACTCATTAATCTTCTCTAACAGATGTGCCTCAGTATCCTCTGTTATTTCACCAACTTGACTAGCCATGGTGCTAGCCAAAAGAGGAACACATGCCACCTTTTGACCTGCATCTGCTCCTAAAAGTTCACAACAAGTGTCCTTAGCAGCAGGCAGGATCAACTCTTCACCAACAGCAAAGGGCTTCTTAGTTTTAGCAATGCGGTTAGCCACTAAGAAGGATGCTCTCAGTGCAGACACATTTGAAGAAGCGATGGTCTTCAATAGTTGCTTCTGTTCTTCATGTTCATGTTTTTTTTTTTCTTTTGAAAAACTCCAAAGGCTTGTCTTTTAATGCAGGGGGCTTGGTCTCCATGTGACAAGGCAGTTGTGAAGTTTCCTGGCTTTGCTGGATAGCCGGTCACCACATATTATACAAGATGGGCTTGGAGAATGTGAATCACCTGTTACAATGGACCCGTCATTTAAGGAGGACACTTGGTAATTTTTTTTTTTTTTTTTGAGTTGGAGTCTTACTCTATCACCCAGACTAGAGTCCAGGACATGCTCCTGGCCACCACAGCCTCGACCTGCTGGTCTCCGGCAATCCTTCCACCTCAGCTTTCCAAGTAGCCAGAACTACAGGCGCGTGCTACCATGCCCAGCTAATTTTTGATTTATTGTAGAGATGAGATCTCGCAAGTTGCCCAGGCGGGTCTCAAACCCTTGGGCTCAGGCAGTCCACTCGCCTCAGCCTCCTAAAGTGCTGGGATTACAAGCTGAGCCACCGAACCCGGCCAGCTTTCCTTTCACTGGCAGTTTTAGAGTATTCTGCTGTCTCATCATTGGTCTTTCCCCCTTCTCAAAGAACCTCTCCAGTGATGTTTGTTTTTTTACTCATTTTGGCTAGGATTAGCTTGTGGGCTTACCAAAACTCTGACTCTCAAGTGCACAGTGCAGGAAAGAAGCACGGACAGAAGTGGTAAATAAAATAATGGATGGGCCACACATGAACTGAAATAAGTGTCGGATTCTGACTTGAAGCTGGCCACCAGATGCAGCTGTACAACTGAAGTACCTCCACTCACTTGCCACTCACTGATTGGGCTTTGGCATGAGTCTGCAAATCATTGATTTATGATGGTCTCTATGCATTCAAACCTCACTGCTAGTTTGTATTTTCAGCCACTGTCTAGTGCTAGCATCACTGCCTCAGCCCCACCTTAGCTCATCAGGTATTGGATTCTCATAAGGAGCGTGCAATCTAGATCCCTCACATGTGCAGTTCACAATACAGTTTGCACTCCTATGAGAATCTAACGCCACCAGTGATCTAACAGAAGATGAAACTCAGGCAATAATCCAAGCGATGGGGAGTGACTGTAAATACAGAGAGATGAAGCATTGCTCACTCACTCACCCCTCACTTCCTGCTGTGTGACCCAGGTTCCTAGCAGGCCATAGACAGATACTGGCCTGTGGCCCAGGGGCTGAGGACCCCTTTTTTCATACCTATAGTATTTAATAACCAGATCAGGGTAATTAGCATACCCATCATCTCAAACATTTATCATTTCTTTATGTTGGGAACATTCAATATTGTCCTTCTAGCTAGTTAAAGCTATAGAATATTATAATTAACTATAGTCAACCTCCAGTGGTATAGACTAGCGGTTATGACTCCTCTCTAGCTGTAACTCTGTGACCTTTAACAAATCTTTTCCTATCCCCCTCCCCTTCCCATCCTTTCCAGCCTCTAGTATCGTCTGTTCTACTTTTTTACTTCTATGAGATAAAAATGTTTTAGCTTCCACATATAAGAACATGCGGTGTTTTGCTTTCTGTTCCTGGCTAAGTTCACTTAGTAAAATGTCCTCTAGTCCCATCCATGTTGGTTTGAATGACAAGATTTCTTTTTTTCTTTTTTCTTTTTGGGGTCTCACTCTTGTTACCCAGGCTGGAGTGCAGTGGCACACCCATGGCCACCACAGCCTCAACCTGCTGGGCTCAGGCAATCCTTCCACCTCAGACTTCTAAGTTGCTGGAACTACAGACGCAAGCCACCACGCCCAGCTAGTTTTTGTGATTTCTTGTAGACAGGAGATCTCACCAAGTTGCCTGGGCTGGTCTCAAATCCCTGGACTCAGGTGGTCCTCTCGCCTCGGCCTCCCAAAGTGCTGGGATTACAGGCTGAGCCACCACACCCAGCCTCATTTTATTTTTAATGGTTGAATATTATTCCATGGTATACATATACAACATTTCTTTAGCCATTCATCTGTCGATGGACACCGGGGTTGATTCCATGTCTTGGTTATTGTGGATAATGCTGCCATAAACATGGAAGGGCAGGTATCTCTTCAATATACTGATTTTCATTCTTTTGAATATTTACCCACCTGCAGGACTGCTGGATCATATGATGGTTCTTCTGAAGTTTTTTGAGGAACCTGCATACCGTTTTCCATAGTGACTGTACTAATTTACATTCCTATCAACAGCGTATAAGAGTTCCCTTTTCTCTGCATCCTCAGCATTTGTTATTTTTTGTCTGTTTGATAATAGCCACCCTAACTGAAATAAGATAGCACCTCCTGGTGATTTTGATTTGCATTTCCCTGATGATGAGCAATGCTGAGCATTCTTTCATATATTTGCTGGCCATTTGTATGTCTTCTTTTGAGAACTATCTGTTCAAATCATTTGCCTATTTAATTGAATTATTTGTTGTTGTTTATTTGATGTTGCGATGTTTAAGTGCTTTGTATAACCCAAATGTTAATCCTCTGTCAGATAAGTAATTTGCAAATATTTCCTCCCTTTCTATAGGTTGTCCTTGCTCTCTGTGGCTTCCTTTGCTGTGCAGAAGCTTTTGAGTTTGATATCATCTCGTTTGTTTGTTTTTTTGCTTTTGTTGGCGTGCTCTTGAGGTCTTATTCATACCATCTTTTCCCCAAATTCTTTTCATTTAGTGACAATCACTGCAATCCCCTGTGAATGCACATGGCTGCTCTTAAGGGCTCTTAGGGGCTGTTTTCCAACCCAAGACTCCACACAGGCTCACAACGTTCCCCAAGAAGGTCTTTCCCCTTGTTTGACAAAGCAGCTCCTGGGGGTGTGGGGGATGTTCAGAAATGCAAGGACAACCACCCCTGTGGCCCCATGCTCCGTCACCCCTCTGTTTCACATGCCTGCTCCTCCCACAACTCTATCCCTGCAGGGAGCTTCAGTCAGATCTCTGGGCCCAGATTTTCCCTGAGCTTCCCAGCAGGGGGTCCCCCACTTGGCCCTCCTCCCCAACCCTCTGTGGTGAGTTATCCTTGTTATTGATAGTCAGCTGGGGTTAGAAGTCATAACTCAGGCCGGGCTCGGTGGCTCAGCCTGTAATCCCACGCCTCTGGGAGGCTGAGGTGAGTGGATTGCCTGAGCCCGCGGGTTCGAGACCCGCCTGGGCAGCGAGACCTCATCTCTACAAAAAATTAGCCGGGCGTGGTAGCGCGCGCCTATAATTCCGGCTACTCGGAAGGCTGAGGCGGAAGGATCGCCAGAGCCCAGCAGGTCGAGGCGGGGAGCGGCCACTACACTCCAGTCTGGGTAACAGAGTGAGACTCCAACTCAAAAAAAAAAAAAAAAAAAAAAAAAAAAGTCATAACTCCCCTCCGAGGTCTCCCCACGGAAGTCTTTCCTGCTTGTCCCCCCGGGGGGTGATTTTAGTGTGAGGGGACTTGTCCCCGTGCCCTTGACACAGATATAAATGTGAACGTCTCGGCGTCACACTCCAGAGGCACAAAGGCTTAAACACCTCATTCACAATGCACCCCATCCTAGCATATGTGTCGCAGGTGTTGAATTAATGAATGACTAGATCCATAGATTCATTCCTACCTGCCCTCAATGACCTGGACACAATCAGATTATGACAGAATACATCAAACAGTGACACTCAGCTTTGTGTCCCCATCGTAGCTGGTATATGTAGCAAAGGCACAAGAATAGTTGTTCAATGAATGAATGAATGTATTTAACTTATGCTTGGAAAAGAGACTGGAAAGCAGACACCAAGACCTTAAAAACTCAGCTAGGGCCTGGGAACCAAGCAGGAAGCATACTCTTCCTCTCTGTTCGCTGCTGCTGGCGGGGCCACAGACTTCTGGGCTGGGCTGCTTTCACTGACCACCCCAGTCACCAGGAGGATGGATGGTCTCATCTCAGCCATGAGTGGCCTTGAGGGGGCCAGGGATATGGGAAAGCCCCTTCAGCAGACACCCAGAAATCTCCAAAGTCCCAGGAGGAAGAGCTTGGATTGCTGGTTAAGGGCAGCACGTTTTAAGGCAGGCATGGATTGAAGCAGGGTTCCCAATTCCTGGCCCAAGCAGAGGCAGGACACACCCCAGAGCAAGTATCTTTCCTGAGCACTGCTGCTTCAGGACTACTGATGTTTAAAGCCATCCCTGGTCATCCCCTCCCGATGCCAGGAGTACCCTCCCCCCAGCTATAACCAGCCAACATGTCTCCAGACATTTCCTTATCCTGTGGGGCACAGCTGCCACTGGTGGGAACCACTGCCCTAAAGGTGGACTGGGTGGAGACAGAGCCACGTGGTGGAGAAGGGCTATTGCCCCTGGCCATCTTTACCCACCTCTACAGCGCTTCATCCCATGGTTATCCTCCCTCCTCTGCACATGGTGTGTGGCAGCCCTGCCTGGCACTGGTCTCTCCTGCCACTCTCCTACAGGTCACGCTGTCCTCTGACCATGCACCCTGCTCCCCTACGCTGGGGAACCCCCTCACAGCACCCTGATCCCTTCCTCCCTTCCTTCCTCCCCATTCCATGGCCTTGTTCTTCTTTCTGCCCTTACTGGTCCCCAGGCTGGGGTTGCCAGCTAAATCATGGGGGAGAGAGGTTTACATTGAAACAACAGATAATGTGCCAGGCATGGTGGCTCACACTTGTAATCCCAGCACTTTGGGAGGCTGAGGAGGAAGGATTGCTTGCGCCCAGGAGTACAAGATCAGCCTGGGCAACATAGCAAGACCTTGCCTGCACAAAAAAATTAAAAATTAAAATTAAAAACTAACCAGCCATGGTGGCACGTGCCTGTCATCCCAGCTACTTGGGATGCTGAGGCGGAAAAATCGCCTGAGCCCAGGAGGTAGAGGCTGAGGTGAACCGGGATGGCGCCACTGCATTCCAGCCGGGGTGACAGAGTGAGACTTCCGACTCAAATAAAATAAAATAAAATAAATTAGAGATAATGCATAATTTTTAATGTAAGTATATCCTAAATACTGTGGAACATACTTATGCTTAAAAGATACAGACACCTTGTTCATCTGATAGTCAGACATCACAAAATGTCTTGTATTTTCCATTGCTAAATCGGGCGAGCCTGCCCTGGCTTCCCCGGCTGGCCCACTTGCCAGCGCTACATACAGACAACTTGAGCATCGATGCCTCTGACCTGGCTGTCTGCTTTCCCTGTCTGTCCCTCACAGTCACTTCTCCCCTGTGCACCTCTGTTGCTTCCTCAGCACGCTAAGAGGGATACTTTACCTCCAGTGGTGACTTGGGACAAGAAAGGATGGCCTCCGGCAACAGGGTCCCTGTCCCCAAGATTCCAAAGGAGGAACAAAACGTCGGGGTGCTGAAGTGTTCACAGACCCACAGGTGCCACATGCCACCAAGGGAGGTGCCCCAGGGGACCCGGCTCAACAAGCTGGCAGGATACGTGTGCCATGTCTGTGCTCTCCAAGGGCCCCTTGCTCCGACCACCACTCAAGGGTCACACAGTCTCATACATCTCACAAGTCAGATCCTCATACAATACCCTAGGGTCACATCTCCCCACATTCCAGATGAGAAAACCGAGGTCACACGTGGGGCTGGACCCTCGCTTTTGCCTCACCCCTTGGTCATGGGCTCCCCTTGTGCGACAGAATGAGTAAATTACAGACAGCAAGCGATTCTCTCCCCTCTCTGGTCCTGACGCATCAAGGACTGTGAGCAAGTAGAGGCAGGGAGGCCCTGCTGAGAATGACCCCAAGCCTGGACATGCTGGAATGTCAATCAACAACACACTTGCCAAAGGTGGTCTTTGTGCTGAGGGAATGCTCTGACTTGATTGGAGCCCACACCTGTGATGCCAGCTATTAACTTGATAAACTGCCATGACATTGGTCCGGCAGAAAAGAGGACCCAGAGACCATGCTGTCACTGTCCTGCAGGTGATGGCTGGCCCAATGTGGCATCCCCACGGGCAGAGGTGTCCAGTGTCTCTCTTCTGACCAGCTGCTGGATAGCTCTGTTGTTCAACTGTCCATTCAGGCAGCTCCACCCTCCTGCAGCTCCCACTTGCTGAGCTAGGCGATTCTCCGATGAATCGCTGACCCATGCTCACCACATCTTTGTCTGAGAAACGTGTTTTGACATCTCAAAGTTGTACTCAGCCCCCATGGAAGCATGCTTCTGTTTACTAAGTTCTGTATATACTGCAAATCAAGCCATGTATTAAAAACATTATTCGGGATTATGATATTATGATTCATCTAGAGACTAATATTTGTCTTGTCTTCAAATATCAACATTCTTTTTTCTTTTAATCTTTTTATTGTTTGTAGAGACGGGGTTGTGCTGTGTTGCCCAGGCAGGTCTCGAACTCCTGGCCTCAAGTGTTTCTCCCACCTCAGCCTCCCAGAGTACTGGGATTACAGGCACAAGCCACGGCTGGGGGCAGATATATGGGCAGGAGCTGCCTCATCTCCTGCCCTCTCATAGAAGGTTGTCTGCCCACTCTGGTTTCCTCAAGTGTCACCACGGGGCTTACTGGGGGTGACTTCCACATTTTGTATCTGGTGACAGTGCCATTTCCATATCTATAAAGCCCAGAGGAGCCAGAAGTATTCCGGGAGCAGCCATTGTGGACGGTCCTCTCAGGTAACCTCATTTGAATGGGAAAGGAGGCGGCCATGGCAGCGTCTCCAGCAAGGACCGTTTGGGGGAAACTGAGACAGACATCTCAAGTGGAGACAGCAGGGGCCTCAGACTCAGGAGACCTAGGCTCGGGGCTCAGTCCCCACCTGGCCCCTTCCTGAACAGCCGAGCAGGGAGACAGAGCAGTGCTAAGACCGGCGTGAGGAGAGGCCAAGCTGCTTTGTGTCTCCCGCAGAGAGCCCACGGTGCTCCAGGCACGACCTGGTGGCTCACAGACCTCAGCCGCGGGACATTCCAAGGTAGAGCTCCTTCTTGGAGCCTCATCACTTTGGGAGCACTCCTGTCTTGCAGGGCTCTGGCAGGGAACCTGGGGATATCCATGGGATATACGCAGAGAGACAGAGAGAGAAAGAGAGAGAGAGACAGAGAAGACAGAGACAAAGAGAAACAGAGAGAGGGACAGAGACATAGTGAGACACAGAGATACAGAGAGAGAGACAGAGAAAGACAGAGACAGAGACAGAGAGACAGAGAGAGAGACAGAAAGATACAGAGAAGGAGAGAGATAGAGACAGAGAGACAGAGAGAAACAGAGACAGAGCAAGTTAGAGAGACAGAGACACAGAAAGAGACAGAGACAGAAAGAGACAGACAGAGAGACAGAAAGACAGAGGGAGACAGAGAGAGACAGAAGAGACAGAGACAGAGAGAAGAAAGGGAGACAGACAGAGAGAAACAGAGAGACACAGAGACAGAGACAAAGACAGAGTGCACACTTTATGTTGTCATATTATTTATTTTTTCGAGTTCGGGTCTCTGCAGCCCAGGCTGGAGTTCAGTGGCACGATCACAGCCCTCAGTCACCTATGGTGCCCCTCTGAATGTGCATGGACTAAAAGAGACCCCTGTCCTCCAAAACCCCCAACCAAAGAAGAGAGCACGGGTTTAGAGCCCCAGAGACGGTTCAGCTCTTTGGTTCCACTCCAGCTGTGCTGCTGAGACTCGGAGGCCATGGGGAGCCCACGCAACTCTCCCAAGAGTGGCAGGGGTGGGACTGGGTATTTTCTGGAAAGGCTGTGAGTGCATGACCCTCAGCATAGCATGACTCGGGCCGTCCCTCCCCTTGACCCTGGTTGTGGCTGAAGAGATGAGGCTTATCCGAATAGTTCCCAATGCTCCAGTTCAACTCAGAACCCTTCCGACTGAATGCAAGGAAATTGGTCACGGGATGCCCCAACATGCAGAGCAAGGGCGAAGGTTCCAGCCAAGCTGGGATTTCTGTCCCTCGGGAATGGGGGCTCCAAGCTCAGGCATGGGGTGTCCCTTGCCCCTGCTCCCTACCCTTCACCTGGCACCGCAGGTCATGGAAAGAGAGGACCCAAGAGCAGGTTCCTGCCTCCTTGGCCCAGCTCTGTGACTCGGGGTGACTGTCCATCTGTCCTTCCCCCAAAACGAGCAGGGAGCGCTAACAGAGTCCTAAGACTCTGTCTTGGCAACTAATGATATTGTCGCCTGTGATTACAGAAGCTGATGGTTGCTATATTTTTCTTTTCATGACATCTCTTTGGTTTTAGCCATGATTTATGGGCTGCCAAGTCCTGGGTATGACGGGCCGTCCCCAGCAATCCTGCACCATCTATTACTCCCAGTGCTCCTTTGGGAAAACGCTGCCTGCTTGCCAAAGCAGTTTCTAGAAATGCATTGCAGCAGAACGCCTGGGCTGTCTGTGCCCTCATCTGTCCTTGTCACTTGGTGAGAGGCCTTTTGTGACCGTCCAGAGGGTCCATCTGAGAGTTCTCAGCTGTGGCTCCCATTGCAGTAGTCTCAAGAGGGCTGGAGCAGAAAGGCTACATCACCACAAAGCCACAGTGGGGAGGCAGGTGACCAAGGGGAGTGATCCAAATGTCTGAAGCATTCGCAAAACCACCCCACTCACTTCTGAGAAAATCAACCCTCCCGCGTGTCTGGGAGGCTTCTGGAATGTCAGCATGGAATATCAGCATCCATAGAGGAAACGCAAGTTCTGGCCAGACAGAGTGATCTTCCACCACACAGAGGAGACTCTTCCATGTCCACCGTGCACACTGGCACTGGCAGGGGTCTTCTACAAGGGCTAGTGGCACTCACTGAGTGAGATTTGAGGGCGCTGTCGATGAGAGCTGAAGCAGGAGGGTGTGACCGTGAACCGGCCCATGACAGAGCCACCACCAGCCTGGGGTCAGAAGGCCCCGATGTCTCTTCAATGGCTTCCCTCTATATTTGTCTCTTCAGGACTGCCTGTCACCGGTCTGCAGTTGCAGTGGGTGGCCAGGGGCACCTCTACCTCAGGTGAGACAACACACCCAGCTGGAGCTGTGCAGGGGCCACAGAGATGCCCTGAGGTCCAAGAATGTCCAGGCAGCCCTGTCAAAGACCACTCCCAGGTGGCCAGAGATCTGCTCTTCAGGTGAGCTTGGCAAGATCCAGACAGCACCATAGACACACACGACACAAATTCACCATGTGCGCTCAGTATCCGTCCAAACCCATGGGACACAGTTCAACAGAGAGGGTGAGTCTGCCCACCACAAACCTCAACTATTAGTTCCCCTGCTTGAGTGTGGCATGGGCGACCCGAGTCAACTGTGGCCACGAGACAGAGTCTGAAGATGTGTTTGCTTAACCCCAAGTCGCTTCTTCACCCGAGGTGCCACTGGAGAGGGAGTGATGTGTTCCAGCACCGTGTAGAAGTCATGGCGCCTTCATTTTGATTGCATGACAACTTCATTGTTTTTAAGTGTCCTATTGGGCAGCCTCGGTGGCTCACACCTGTAATCTCAGTACTTTGAGGGCCAAGGCAGGAGGATCACTTGAGCCTGGGAGTTCAAGACTAGCCTGGGCAACATAGTGAGACCTGGTCTCTATTCAAAAATAGAGACATAGTGAGACCCTGTCTCTATTAAAAAAAAAAAAAAGACATGGAACAAAATTAAAAGTATATGTTGCATTCCCCTCCAATCCCCAACCACCAGACACCCAGTCTCCTCCCCACAGACAAACTCCATGACAAGTTTCCCGCATGTCCTCCCGTCCACCAGACACATAGCCTCCTCCCCACAGACAAGCTCCATGACAAGGTCTCCACGTGTCCTTCCAGAGAGGCCCGTGTAAGGTGGGCAGATGCCCAGGCTCTGTGCCCCAAGCTCCTTGCTTGCAGGCACTCGCTGACATATGTTAGAGGCAAACATCATAAACACAGAGCTGCCTTCTCCCCTCAGTGCCTGTGTGGCGTCCTTCCATTTTGCAGCTACACGATGATCAAGTCGCTACTAGCAGGTGGCAGCCAGTCCTTTTTGCTCCGGCCATGTTTCAGGGATTAACTGGGCATATCCGTTCTTTAACGCTTACGGAAATGTGATGGTTCCTGGAAGTGTAACTCCCACATCAAAAGGTTTGGGTGATTTTGACAACTGCTGTCTACCTGCTACCAGAGAGGCTGAGTGAATGTAAATCCCCACCAGCAGCACAGGAGGGGGCCTGGCCCAGGCTGCTGAGCTGGGTGGGGGGCTCATTGTTTAAAGCTGCATTCTCTAACGAGACCAGCATGTTTTCACTCGTTTATTTGCTGTTAGTGTTTACAGTGAGAGAAGGGGAGACCTCCCAAAACTGGAATTATCTTTTGGAGGGCAGGCCCCTGTAGGACAGACTTCCCCTGCTAGGTAAGTGTTCTAGGAATCCATCAGCATCAGTGTACCAGTTAGTGTTATGGTGAGAAGGCTGGTCTGCTTCAAAGAATTTTTTTTTTTTTTTGGAGATTCTTTCAACACGTTTGCCCATTTCTCAATGGGTGATTTACAAGTGTGCCTGCCCACACCATGCTGTGTGTACAGCAGTTTTTGACCAAAAAAAGCCCAGCATGACCCTCATGCCCCAGCCTCCCTACTCACCCAATCTAGCCTCAAGCAACTTTTTCTTTGTTTCTCCGGATGAAAAAAGTCCTTGAAGGGAGGACTTCCGATGTGGAAGAGGTGAAACAAAAAAAGGCAAAAGCACTAAAAGGCATCAAAATTGATGAGTTCAAAAGCTGTTTTGAGCAGTGGAAATAGCATCTTGATAGGTGCATTACATCAGATGGAGGATACTTTAAAGATAACTGAAATTTTGACTTGTAAGAATAAATATACAATTTTTAATAAATAAATTCTGGGCTTTGGGGGGTTTCTCCCTCATATATATTCTGTCTCTTTCTCTGTTTATGGATGTTTTTCTGTTTGACTTAGGGCAGTTTTATTTATTAAAGAAATTAGTCCTTTGATTTGTCATGCTTTTTTTTTGGTCTTGACTTTTGTGGGCTTTTTTTATACAGGAGATTTTGTGTAGTTGAACTTATAAATAAGGGGTAGGGGGAGATTGGAGCAATTTTTTTTTTAATTGGAGTCTCACTCTGTCACTCAGGCTGGAGTGCAGTGGCATGCTCACACTCACAATCACCGCAGCTTCAACCTGCTGGGCTCAGATGATCCTTCTGCCTCAGCCTTCCAAGAAGCTGGAACTACAGGTGTGCGCCACCACACCAGGCTAATTATTTATTGTAGAGATGAGGTTTACCAAGTTGCCCAGGCTGATCTTGAACCCCTGAGCTCAGGCAATCCTCTTGTCTCGGCCTCCCAAAGAGCTGGGATTACAGGCCTGAGCCACCACGCCCAGCCCCAAGGGGAAATTTTTAAAAGCCTTCCCCACTTCAAGATTGTAAAACTCAGCTGACTTAAGACCTCCGAACCGCTTCCCCCACCCACACGCACACACACCGCATACAATTTAACTCTACCGCAGTTAAACTGCTTCATATTGCTGACTGAAATTAAGGCTGGTGAGGCACAAATCACTTGGGAAAAGTTTATTAGAAGCCAAGTGTGAGGATCGACTGGGGAGACACACAAGCACGGTGGGCGTGTCCCAGCGTCTTCTATAAATAGGATGGCTTTTATAGGACAGTTCAGGAGGAGGGAGATTCCTCATGCCAGAGGTTGTCCTTTGTCATGCCAGGTACAGTACTGAGGTCACAAGCGTTGGCCACAGATGACAACATACAGGCTAAGATGTTCACGTGCAAGATGGTTAGCAGAACCTCATGATTCAGAAACAAACCAGGGCTGGTTGCAGTGGCTCACGCCTGCCATCCCAGTGCTTTGGGAGGCTGAGGCAGGAGTATCGCTTGAGGCCAGGAGTTTGAGACCAGCTTGGATATAATAATGAGACTCTGCCTCTACAAAAAATAATTTTAGAATTTAGCTGGGCATGGTGGCATGCACCTGTAGTCTTAGCTACTTGGGAGGCTGTCACAGGAGGATGGCTTGAGGCCAGGAGTTTGAGGCTATAGTGAGCTATGATCATGCCACTTCACCACTCCAGCCTGGGGAGCAGAGCAAGAAGACCCTGTCTCTAAAAGAGAAAACAAAACAGAAACAAATCCCTGTTATTTTCAATATCAGTGGATTACACATGAATCAGCATGTCAACAGTTTCAGGAGCTCATGACAAGATTCTTGACTCAGGGTCAGGATGTCAGTCATGAATCATAAGACCTTCCCCAAGCAGGTAATTTGGAAGTCTGCTAAACGTGACCCATAGGGTTATCAACACCTTCTCATAGAATTACAGGTATTCTGGATGGAAGAAATACAGAAAATCAATAGGTCCCACTAGACTGTTTTAGCAACGGGAAAACTGAGACGCCATGGGGCACCTGTTACCACCTGAAGACACCCAGCGAGCCAGACCCAAAGAGCACAGGCTGCAGGGAGCCAGCTTGCTGATTTCCCCAAATTCTGCCCAGCCCTGTAACACCTCCACACTTGGCCTCTCTGGGGTAAGTGCTTCCTCTTTATAAGTCCACATTCTGTGTCTAGTTGAAGCTCAATTGTTTTTTAAATAAGGCAATACCTTAACTGTGGGCTCTGGCAGGGATTTCAAGATACTGATAAAATTCCAGGAAGCTAAGAGGAGAAACACCGTTTCTGCCAACACGTTTCCAGGAGACTAGAAAAACATGTTCTTGAAAAAGCTCACCCCGGCTGGGCTTGGTGGCTCAGCCTGCAATCCCAGCGCTTTGGGAGGCTGAGGTAAGTGGATCGCCTGAGCCCGCGGGTTCGAGACCCGCCTGGGCAACTTGGCAAGACCTCATCTCTACAATAAATCAAAAAATTAGCCTGGTGTGGTAGCACGCACCTGTAATTCCAGCTGTTTGGAAGGCTGAGGTGGAAGGATCACCGGAGCCCAGCAGATCGAAGCTGCTGTGGCTGGGAGCGTGCCACTGCACTCCAATCGGGGTGACGGAGTGAGACTCCAACTCAAAAAAAAAAAAAAAAGCTCACCCTAAAGACTGGGCACAGTGGCTCATGCCTGTAATTCCAGCACTTTGGGACGCTGAGGCAAGAGGATCACTTAAGGCCAGGAGTTCAAGATCAGCCTAGGCCACATAGCAAACCTTATCTTTGAAAAAAAAAAAAAAAAGTCTGGTGTGGGTGGCACACATCTTTAGTCCCAGTCCTTTGGGAGGCCAAGGTGGAAGGTTCATTTGAGGCCAAGAGTTCAAGGCTGCAATGAGCTATGGTCTTGCCACTGCACTTCAGCCTGGGCAACAGAGTAAGACACTGTCTCAAAAGAAAGGAAAAGAGAAGAGAAAAAACTCACCTTGGGTTCAGCTTTCCCTGGGAGAATGACACATATAACAATATGGGGTAAGAGCCCAGATATGGGACAGAAGCCACCCTGTGCACGCCCACATACAGCCCTGCAGGAGAGCCCAGTGGAAGGTGCCTGATGCCTGACCAGCCTTTGGGCAAGAAGGAGGATGGAGGGACAGTGGCCGTCAGGATTTATCTCTGCTCGATGGCATCTCAGTGGGGTTCTGCCTTCAATCCCCTGCCTTTGGTCTAAGAGAAGCCCCTGGGCTGGAGACAGCAGATCACTGAGTTGCTGGCAAGGTTTCCTTTCTTCCTTTGCAAAGAGGAGTCTTTCATGAGCCTTTCTGTGGGACGATTCACTTCCTGATGCCTCTAAGTCAGAGAGCCATGAGCAGTCTCAAACACATCCACGTGTCCTGCTGACACCGAGACTCCTGGGAGTCCAGAACTCAGAGGGCAGACACAGTCCACAGCTCTAGCTATGGGAAAGCAAAACGACCCCCAAGTGGGAAGCTGACCGCTGCATCGCCAGGTCAGGGCGGTCCTTGCCTGCGAGAGGGAACTCTTTAGTGAAGCTCTCTGGCTCTGCTGCCGCTGAGGAGGTCGGGGTGGGGGGGAGATGGAGGATGGCATGTGGAGAAGGGGTCCGTGTGTTTAATGACATCATCAATGCCAGGTTAGCCTGATCTTTTCATTTGTGTCAGGGTCTCATGCTGTCACCCAGGCTGGAGTGAAGTGGCCTAATCCCAGCTCTCCACAGCCCCAAACTCTTGGACTCAAGCCATCCTCCAGTCTCAGCCTCCCAAGCAGCTGGGACTCCAGGCCTACACCACCATGTCCAGCTAATATTTGATTTTTTGTAGAGATGAGGTCTCACTACGGTGTCCAGGCTGGTCTCAAACTCCTGGGCTCCAGTCATCCTTCGGCCTCTGCCTCCCAAAATGCTGGGATTACAAGCATGAGCCACCACACCCAGTCCGTCTGATCTTCTTATTCACAGCACATTAAGGTGTGTGTGGTCTGTGGCCAGTCCTTGCTGGGCAGGTGGAAGATCGGCAGGTGGAAAGTAGGCCTGCGTGTGTGGTATCCTGGTGAGGGTCTCAAGGGCCTAGCTGGGTCCTCGCTGTCCCCAGGACCCCCCCAGCGCCCAGGATGTCCCCAAAAAGTGTTCCCCAGAGCGGATCCCACAACTCGGACCGGTCAGGCTGTGCACCCTTCACGAGGACCAACCCACTCGGCTCCTGGCTCCCACATCCCTGGGAGAGGCCACCGCGGAGCTGGTGGAGCGTGGAGCGTGGAGCCCGGGGACACCTTGCGGGCGGGGGCGGCAGGGGTGGGGACAGGTCGGGGTGCTCCGAGGGGCGGCCATGGCGGGGCTGGAGGCCGCAGTGTCCAGGGACGCCCACACCTTTGCATCCTCTCTGCAACTCCTTTCCCTGGTGCTCCGTTCGCTCCCAGACATTGGGGTTCCGGGGTTCCCCCCGTTCCCAACCGTCCATGCACGTTGTCTTGGGGTGCAGTGGCGAGGTCTTGGTGAGCCAGGGGCAGAGACCCTTGTTGCAGACACTTGCCGCGGGAGCCCTCGCTCCGCCCCTTCCAGGTGACAGAGGAGAGAGACTAGGTCTGCTCCCTGCGACGCTCCCCCCGCGGTCCTCCCAGCTGGGGGTGTTCTGAGTCGCGCCTGGTCTCTGTGCCTGGGTTGTTGGCTACAACCGGTATTTCGGAACCTCTGAACACCCTTTGGATGGAACTAAGCCTGACCCTCCCCCAGTTCATACACTCCAGAGGGGATGGGGATAAGGGATTTCCCGATCCCAGGAAGATGGCTTTTCTATGTAGCTCACCAGCCAAAAACATGCTGATGAGCTTAACTTTCTGCAGTATTTTTTTTTTTTAAGCGATGGGATCTTGCTATGTTGCCCAGGCTAATCTGGAACTCCTGGCTGCGAGTGATCCTCCCAAAATGCTGGGATTACAGGCGTGAGCCACTGTGCCCAGCCAGTGTATGTTATTTTTTCCTAAATGTTTAGTTTTATCTTCCAATTGTAAAATTTATGTTAGTAATGCTTAATGACTGTGGCTTCCTTCTATTCTTATTGTTATTTTTGTAAGAAATGAGCCTTGAATTTATTAAATCAATAATTACGTTTTAATTTTTCTTCTTTAACCTCTTAATATTCCTCATAATATAATTCCTTATATTAAATATACAAATTCATATATAATGCATTTAATAATATAGATCATTCATTAATGTGTAAACATATGATTCTATTAGGAATGGCATTTCTTCTTCATCATGAATCACGTTGACAGGCTCACATTTTCAGTCACTGCACAGTTTGTCTCACGGACGTTTCCCAAGGCCTGTCTGCATCCACGAAGGTAATAGTTTAGCATTTCTTTTGTGTGTTTCCTTATCCGTTGAGTCTCCTGAGAACTCTGTCCACAGAATGGTTGGGGAAACTTTCCAGAGTTTCGCATAAAATGAGTTTCACACTGGAAATAGGAGTTTCTTGAAAATCTGGTAACACTTGTCTGGAAACCTCCCTGCGCCTGGTACCTCTTTTTGGGAGACTGGAAGACTGTGGAAGTGGGCAAATCTCTAAATGCCTTTTCCTGTTGTTCTCTGGTTATTATTCCTACTCAGGGACAGGTGTGGTGGCTCACACCTAATCCCAGCACTTTGGGAGGCCAGAGTGGGAGGATTGCTTGAGCCCAAAAGCTTGGGAACCAGCCTGGGTAACACAGCGAGACCTTGTCTCTACAAAAAAATAGCCAGGTGTGGTGGTGCGCACCTGTAGTCCCAGCTACTCAGGAGGCTGAGGCGGGAGGATCACCTTAGCTCAGGAGGTAGAGGCTGCAGTGATCCATAATTGTGCCACTGCACTCCAGCCTGGGTGACAGAGTGAAACCCTAACTCAACAAAATATATATATATATTAATCAGCTGAGCCTGGTGGTTCACACTGTAATCCCAGCACTTTGGGAGGTGGAGGTGAGAGGATTGCCCAGGGTTGGTGGCATGTGCCTGTAGTTCCAGCTCCTTGGATGTCTGAGTGGAAGTATCGCCTGAGCCCAGCAAGTCGAGGCTGCGGTGGCCATGAGTGTGCCACTGCGCTCCAGCCTGGGTCACAGAGTGAGACTCCGACTCAAAAAAAAAAGTTTTTCCTCTTCGGGTTCACCTCTTCTTGGAGCAGCTGTGGTAGGTTGTGCTTCCCTGGATATTTCTATTTCCTCTGTACCTTCAAGTCTGTTGGCGTGAAAGCAGATTTAGAATGTCCTTGCAAGCTTAAGAATCTCCTCAGTGGTGTAATGACCTCCTCTCTTTCTCTTTTTTTTCCTTTGAGCAATTGCCAAAGATTTGTCTATTTAATTACTCTTTTCAAAAGGAATAAGCTTTTAAATTATTGATCACCCCTACTGAGCATGTGTCCTGTCTCATTCCTTTGAGTTTACTCACGCTTGTTCATTGATACTCAAATCCCTATGCTTTGTATTTGTCAATTTCTGTTAGATATTACTATTACATTTCTTTTCAATATAATTGTAGAGGCTGGGCTCGGTGGCTCAGCCTGTAATCCCGCACTTTGGGAGGCCAAGGTGAGTGAATTGCCTGAGCCCACGGGTCAAGACCTGCCCGGGCAACTTGGCGAGACCTCATCTCTATAATAAATCAAAAAATTAGCCAGGCGTGGTAGTGCACTCCTGTAGTTCCAGCTACTTGGAAGGCTGAGGCGGAAGGATCTCCAGAGCTCAGCAGGTCAAGGTTGCACTGGCCGTGAGCGTGCCACTGCACTCCAGCTTGAGCAAGAGTGAGACTCGGACTCAAAATAACAACAACAACAAACACCAAAACTACAAATATAAAGTTAAATCCAGCTGGGCTAGGTGGCTCAACCTGTAATCCCGTGCCTTGGGAGACTGAGGTAAGTAGACTGCCTGAGCCCGCGGGTTCGAGACCGGCCTGGGCAACTTGGCGAGACCTCATCTCTACAATAAATCAAAAAATTAGCTGGGCGTGGTAGCGCGAGCCTGTAGTTCCAGCTACTTGGAAGGCTAAGGCGGAAGGATCGCTGGAGCCCAGCAGGTCAAGGCTGTGGTGGCCGGGAGCGGCCACTGCACTCCAGTCTGGGCAACTGAGTGAGACTCCAACTAAAAAAATATATATATAATTGTAGAGTTGTCCATTTCTTGTTATATTGGCTACATTTTTTGCTTTTTTCAAATTTTGTTGTAAGGCACTTTAAGATTAAAAGCTATGTGTTCTTGGTGGGTTTTTCCCTTTATAAATATAAAATATAGGGAGTTTCCCGATTATTCCCATTTACCCTGTCTTGCCACAAATTCTATTTTACTTGATATTAATATTGGCACGCCTAATACCTATCATAATGTAAAAAGCACATACTCCTTGATGAATATATCTTACTTATTCTAACCCACACATGTGTACACTATTTGAAATGAAAGTTATGGCGTTCTTCACCGCAGGCTTTTTGGGTAACAACAAAGGATTGAAAACAACCCAAATGTCTACTTACAGGGGTCTGGCTGAACCAGGGGATCCTCTTCTGCTCTGGAGAGTTTGAGGCTTCTCAGACGCTGACAAGAAAGCTCTCGAAGACCCGTCATTAGACACAAACAAATCCCAGGCACAGGACGTTCAGAATCGACGCCAACCAGTGTACAAAGGGAGAAGTCGTCCCCACCCATTGCTGTATCAGCAGGGAACATCTCTGGGAAGGATGGACAGGAAATTGTGACTGTGGGCTGCCTCCCAGGAGGATGGGGCTGAGTCACGGGGCGGGAGGAAGGCTTCTCACTGATCTGAACCTCTCAAATATCGAACTCTGTGAAGGTTTCACTGTTCAAAACATAATTAAAATTAAATAGCCACATTTGCATCTGGTATCAGCACTTGCCTGTGTCGGTCACATTTCCATTTTTTTTTTAGTTGTTTTGCATTTTCTGTTTATTATGTTTTTTGGCTAATTCTATTCTTTTTCTTCCCCCTCCCCTTTCCTTAGACACGCAATTCTGCGGCTTTTTTCCTGAGTGCTTTGGAGAGCATCCTTCCCATTTCTGCCTTCCTGACCATCGTTCCACCACGTGAACAGACTTGTTGAAGTGGTGGGGTGGACACAGACGTGTCTGGGTCTGAAGCTGTCCTCTCCCCAGTGGGCGAGGTTCTGGCAGCCGGTGGCCATCAGCCGAGCCACTCGAGGAGTCACCCTCCGCTGAAGAAATTCTCCTTGCCCAAAGTCACTCTCCTTCCTCAGGGCAGCCCATATCTAACCTAACATCCAGCAATTGGCAAGAGTGGGGTTGGGGGTGTAAGCTATCACTCCCACTCTGCCAAGTCACCCTGCTCTGAAGCTCCAGTGGAGCCCCCTGGGGCTTGTCATGCCAGCGCCACAGCCCATGTCCCCCCAAGTCCCATCCGCCATGCCTGGCCGCTTTCACTGGCTGCAAAGGTGGAACCAAATTTCCTGCATGCAAATCTCCAAGCAGGGTGTGCTACCCAGGGAACCTGCCTTCCAAAGGCTGATTCGTCTCATGTGCTCTAACACACTCCGGGACAGGCAAATGCACAGTGCTCGTCTGCAAGGATGAGCAATTGCGCAGAGGCACAGCTGGGTGGCGTTCCGGTCCGACTCATGAGCACTCTCTGGGCCCTCATACTGTTGGTAGGCGTCACTGTTTAAAATTGGTTGAAGTGTTGAGCGATATTTTTCATTGCAATAGCTTTAGGGATACACGTGGCTTTTGGTTACATGGACGAATTGCACAGTGTTGGAGAAGTCTGGGCTTTGAATGTTCCCGTCACCCAACTAATACACACACTGTATTTGACTGGTCATTTTTCACCCCCCTCCCCTCCCACCCTCCCTAGAAATCTTGATGTTGGAAAATGCTATTTGCTGTAACCAAAATCCACCTGGAAAAACAAACCAAAGATAACTGCTTTTAGTGTGAAAAGTGAAGTTGTTCGGACACCGACCACAGTCTTTTTTTTTGAGTTGAAGTCTCACTCTGTCGCCCAGGCTGGAGTGCAGTGGCCGCTCTTGGCCATCGCAGTCTCAACCTGCTGGGCTCCGGCGATCCTTCCGCCTCAGCCTTCCGAGTAGCTGGAACTACAGGCGAGCGCTACCACGCCCGGCTAATTTTTGATTTATTGTAGAGATGAGGTTGCCCAGGCGGGTCTCGAACCCGCGGGCTCAGGCAATCCACTCACCTCAGCTTCCCAAGGTGCAGGATTACAGGCTGAGCCACTGAGCTCGGCTTATAATAACCTAATTAGAACACAAATCTGCATCAATTCCCAGTTGCTTGGATACTTTTAATGTAGGGCCAATGTTCTCCAGTTTTTATTACTTTTTCATTCACTAGTTTAAAATCATCTTTGGACAGGGCACAGTGGCTCACACCAGTAATCTCGACACTTTGGGAGGCTGAAGCAGGAGGATTACTCGAGCCCAGGAGTCTGAGACCAGCCTGAGCAACACAGGGGGATCTCATAGCTACCAAAAAAAATTTTTTTAATTTTTTTAATGAGCCATGTGTGGATTCCCTGGGGCTTGTCATGCTGGTGACACAGCCCGCGTCCCCCATGTTGGGGAAGCCCGAATCTGAGGCCCTCAGTTCAGCACACACCTGTAGTCCCAGCTACTCAGGAAGCTGAGGCAGAAGGATTGCTGAGTCCAGGAGGTGAGGGCTGTGATGGGCCTTGATTATGCCACTGCACTCCAGCCTGGGAGTGAGACCCTGACTCAAAAAACAACAGCAACAAAAAAAAACCCCAAAAAACAAACAAAAGACAGATTTTATTTTATATCGTATGTATTTTTTTTTGAGTTGAAGTCTCACTCCATTGTCCAGGCTGGAGTGCAGTGGCATGCTCATGATCATTCCAGCATTGGCCTGCTGGGCTCAGGGGATCCTCCCACCTCAGCCTTCCAAGTAGCCAGAACTACAGGGACACACTACCATGCCCGGCTAGTTTTTGATTTATTGTAGAGACGAGGTCTCGCCAAGTTGCCTAGGCGGGTCTCGAACCTGCAGGCTCAGGCAATCCACTAGCCTTGGCCTCCAAGGCAATTATAGGCTGAGATTACAAGAGCTGGGATTACAGGCTGAGCCACCAAGCCCGGCCAAAAAAAACACCAGATTTTAAATACAGATGCTCCTCAATTTACGATGGGTTTATGTCCTGATAAACCCATTCTAAGCTGCAAATTTCCTAAGTTGAAAATGCATTCAATACCCCTAACCTAGTGAGCATTACAGCTTATCTGGGCATGCTCAGAATGCCTCCCATAGCCCACAGGTGGGAGGTGTTGCCAGCAGGCGGGGCGGACCACTGGGGAGTGGCGGGTGTTCCCCTCATCATCCTGGGGCTGACAGACGGAGCTCAGCTCCCGGCCAAAGCTCAGCATGGTGAGCATGTCTGCCGCACATCACTAGCCCAGGGGAAGGTCAACATCATGTTCCAAGCATGATTTCTGTCGAACACGTATCGCGTCGTGAAGTCAAAAAATCCTAAGTAGAATCATCCTAAGTCAGGGACCATCTGCAGTGAACCATGGGAATCTTAGACCTATTCAGTCAATGAGTGAATAATGAAAAAATGAGTGATGCAAAAGAGGTATCTGTGCCCACGTGAGTGCAGAGGGGGTAGTCCTTCTCAGGCATCTGGGGTTTATGTAAATTTCACGCTGGTATCAGAACTCCTCCCTTGGGCCAGCTCTTCTGGCTCTCAAGGGCGAATGCTGACAGCCCAGTGGGAGGGTGGGAGCCAGGCCTGCTGTGTGTCTCTCCTGCCCCCCCCCCCCGCTTCGGGATTCAGGCTTCTTTGCCCTCTTCTCTGCATGTCTGGGCTGCACCAAGTGACTCATTTCTAACACACAGAACAGTGACGGCATGTCACTTCCAAATGAGACTGTAGGAGGCTGTGACATCTCTGGTGCCACTTGTGTGCGGTGTCAGGGGTCCCCAAGACCCCCCCTCGGTTTGATGAAGACTCTCAACTGAGCATGTAAGCTTACAGCTGAGATTTGTCACAGTGAAAGGTTGTCACTGCAGCAGAGATGCATGGTGTGACACTGGACTGTCCAGCTGTGAGCTTCCTGGAGTCCTCTCCCGGGTAGTCACACAGGACACACTCAATTCATCCAGGTAGTGTGAAGACACTCGCACGATGCTGTCTACGAGGGACACTCACTAGTGATTCGGTGCCGAGGACTCTTCCTTGGGTCACATGGGCACCATCTGGCATGTCTGACACTGCAGACCCTTGCAGGGAAGGCAGGTGTCCAGTCTTGTGGCATAAACAATTCAGGCCAGGTGAACCTCTCTCATCAGTTGGGCTGGTGGGACGCTCCCAAAATCCAAGTCCCCAGGGCCAGCTCAGGGCCAGTCCTGTGTTCAGGCCCCCGCACCCGCCTTCCTACGTGATGCCGTGGCCGTGTTGGAGAAGCCCGAATCTGAGGCCCTCAGTTCAGCAACTCACTGGGACAGAATCCTGCTAATGACCCTGTACAGAAGCTTGGAAGGGGACCCTTCCTTTGTGGAGCCTTGAGATGACCACCCTCGTGTGTGTGTGTGTGTGTGTGTGTGTGTGTGTGTGTGTGTGTGTGTGTGAGTTGGAGTCTCACTCTGTCGCCTAGGCTGGAGGACACCGGCATGCTCACAGCCACCGCAGCCTCAACTTGCTGGGCTCTAGTGATCCTTCCGCCTCAGCCTTCCAAGTAGCTGGAACTACGGGCGTGTGCTACCATGCCTGGCTAATTTTTTGATTTATTGTAGGGACGAGGCCTTGCCATGCTGCCCGGGTTGATTGATGACCATCCTCTCGAGAGACTTTGAAGCAGAATTCCCAGCCAAGCCATGCTGGCATTCCTGACCTACAGAAACTGAGATATGACACGCTTTTTCAAGCTACAGAATTCCAGGATAATTAGTTACAAAGCCACTGGTAACTGACACAGTCGTTTACTTCCTGCGTGACCCTGGGGGAGTTTCTTAATCTCTGTGGGCCTCCATTTCCTCATCTGTAAAATGGGCACAGTGGTAACACCCACCCGATAGGTTGTGCTGAGGGCCGAATTAGGGAATACACGTAGTGCACTGAGGCCAGCATTGCATCGACTGACTTTGCAGGCATATTTTATACACCTGCAGGCCTGCAACGTGAACTCACTGACTCAGTTTTGTCTGTCATTCCTTTTTAGGAAGTTTTATTCATCTTCTTTTTTATTTTTTTAAGTCAGGGTCTCACTCTGTTGCCCTGGCTGGAGCACGTTGGCACGATCATGGTTCACTGCAGCCTCACCCTCTTGGGCTAGAATATTCTCCTACCTCAGCCTCCAGAGTAGTTGAGACTACAGGTGTGCGCCACCACACCCGGCTTATTCATATTCTCAATAGGTATTTCAAAGTTCAAGGAGAATAAGGAGTTAAAAATTGGTTTAAAAAAAGTTAAAAATTGGTCTCCCGTTTACACAGCACTCACTGCAAGGCAAACGCTCTTCCCTCGGAGGCTCTCGGCACACATCAGCCTGTCTGGGTAGGGGTGAGAAACCCCTCTTCAGTCAATGTCTTTTCTTCTGCAATGTACTCTTTGGGGATCAGAAGACCCTTGCCAAAATGTTGATTACAGTAGAGAAAGAAAACCCTTCAGGGCAGCCACTTGTGTTAGGAACAGCTCCTCTCGCTTTTTAACTCTCCTCAGCGTTATCCTCACACCATCATCGTAGTCCACCCTATTTATCAATAAAAGTGATTTTTATAGGCTGGGTGCAGTGACTCACGCCTATAATCCCAGCACTTTGAGAGGCTGAGGTGAGAGGATTGCCTGGGCAACTTGGCAAGACCTCATCCCTACAATATATCAAAAAATTATCTGGGTGTGGTGGCACATGCCTGTAGTTCCAGCTACTTGGAAGGTTGAGGCGGAAGGTCAAGGTTGCAGTGGCTGTGAGCATGCTACTGCACGCCAGCCTGGGTGACAGAGTGAGACTCCAACTCAAAAAAAAAAGTGATCTTTAAACAGTCTTCTCTCCCTACATTCAATGCTAGAGGCTGTTCTCCGAAGTCTGGTAATCCTGGGTGATTGGGTCTCAGTGAAGGGAGGGGCTCACAGGCACATGGGCTGCACTGAGCGCTGGAGTGACTTGTCCTGATAAGAGTGGGCTGTGTCAGGAACTCCAAGGTCACCATCTTGAGGGCTTTTCTGGAGCCGCAGATTCCCCAGCAAAGCGTCTTCCAATAACCCCCGTCTGCGGCCCGAGGTCTGGCTGCCCTGAACGTCTGGAAGCCGTGAGAAGGGAAGTCACTAATCCCACCTCTCCACACATCTATGTGGCACCCAGGCCCCCACTGTGCCAGGTGTCCCCAGTCCAGGGAGACTGGGCCTCCAAGGCTCGCTGGATGGGATGGGGGAAAGGGTGGTGAAGCTTTGGCCGGGGCACAGCTGGTGGGTTTGGGAAAACCATGGTCTAAGGTCTCAGAGTCAGCAAGACAAAGGACCAAGGTTTCAGCCCCAGCAAAAGTGGGGGGTTAGTATATGCAAGGGTTGAAAAATGAAGCGAACTGGCTGGGTGTGGTGGCTCATGTCTGTAATCCCAGCACTTTGGGAGGCTGAGGTAGGAATGCTTGAGCCCCAAAGTTTGTAGACCAGCCTGGGCAACGTAGTGAAATCTTCTCTTAAAAAAAAAAAAAAAAAGACCAGCATGGTGGAGGCACATGCCAGTGCGGAAGGATCGTCTGAACCCAGAAGGTAAAGGCTGTGGTGAGCCACAACTGTGCCACTGCACTGCAGCCCGGGTGACAGGGACCCCAACTCAAACGAGAAAAAAAGGTGAACACAGTGAAGAAATGCAGGAAAGGAGGAGACTACAATGAGACCCAACATATGTTGAAACTGGAGCTATGGGTGTGTCGTGGTCTTTAATAAAAGTAGTGGCACACACCTGCCATCCTAGCAGTTTGGGAGGTGGAGGTGAGAGGATTGCCTGAGCCCATGGGTTCAAGACCAACCTGGGCAACTTGGTGAGACCTCGTATCTACAATAAATCAAAAATTAGCCAGGCATGGTGGCACATGCCTGTAGTTCCAGCTACTTGGAAGGCTGATGTGGAAGGATCACCTGAGCCCAGCAGGTCAAGGCTGTGGTGGCTGTGAGCATGCCATTGTACTCCATCCTGGATGACAGAGTGAGACTCCAACTCAAAAATATGGATGTACAGCTGGCTGTCTAGCTGTGGGCTCCACATTTGTGGACTCAACCAACTGTGGATCAAAAATGATCAGAGCTGGCCTCGGTGGCTCGGCCTGTCATCATGCACTTTGGGAAGCCGAGGTGAGTAGATTACCTGAGCCTGCAGGTTTGAGACCAGCCCGGGCAACTTGGTGAGACCTCGCCTCTACAAAAAATAAAAAATTAGCCGGATGGGGTAGCGCACACTTATAGTTCTGGCTACATGGAAGATTGAGGCAGAAGGCTCACCTGAGCCCAGCAGGTCGACACTGGGGTGGCCGTGAGCGTGCCACTGCACTCCAGCCTGGGAGACGAAGTGAGACTCCAATTAAAAAAAAAAAATTCATTAAAAAAAGACATTTTTCCTTGTCATGATCCCATACTGTTGTTATAGTAACAATACTGTATACCATTACATAGCATTTACATTATGCTAAATACTATAAGTAATCTAGAGATGACTTAAAGCAGGGGTCCCCCCGGGCTGCAGACTGGTACATGTCCATGGCCTGTTAGGAATCGGACCGCACAGCAATAGGTGAGCAATGGTGAGCGAGAGAAGCTTCCTCTGTAATTACAGCCTCTCCCCATTGCTTGTATTACTGTCTGAACTCCGCCTCATGTCAGATCAGCAGGGGCATGAGATTCTCATAGGAGCGTGAACTGTATTGTGAACTGCGCTGAGGAGGGATCCAGGCTGCATGTCCCTTATGAGAATCTAATGCCTGATGATCTGAGGTGTGGCTGAGGCAGTGATGCTAGTGCTGGGGAGTGGCTGAAAATACAGATTTAACATCAGCAGGAAGGTTGGACTGTACATCCCCTCTCTACCCTGTCTTCCATAGAACCAGTCCCTGAGGCCAAAAAAGCTTGGAGATCAGATTTAAAGTATGTGCAAAGACTACACTATTTTATATAAAGGACTGAGCATCAGTGGATT
This sequence comes from Cephalopachus bancanus, assembly GCA_027257055.1. Lineage (NCBI taxonomy): Eukaryota > Metazoa > Chordata > Mammalia > Primates > Tarsiidae > Cephalopachus > Cephalopachus bancanus. The sequence continues at coordinate 7,081,075 of JAPVLO010000011.1, read as the reverse complement.
TTGACATCTGCAGGGGGTCCTGGAACCAATCCTCACAGACACTGAGGGATGACCACACACATGTGTATGAGTGTGTGTACACGTATTTCCTAGTTGTTTGCTAAGAGGGTTGTAAGAAATGACACCTCAGTAGTAATGAACATACCTCCTACCAGATCTTGGTGTCTTGTCTAACTGCCAAACTCTATAGACAGGAGCTGGGGGAGGGGAGAGGGCCCCAGGGGTCTTTATTGCTGTAGGATGAGGGGGGCATGAGGGACACTGGAAGTGACCGGAAGCAGCTCCGACTGGCCAATTCTGGCACAATCTGAGCACTAACACAGAGACAGTAATTGATGAGACTGATGTAACACAATGGAATCCTGGAATCTTTATCGATATAGTGAACAAAAAAGCACACGGGAGAGAGGGAAGAGCTTATTTTGTGCAGAGTGAAAACTAATCGTGGGAAGGGACTGATAAAAGTGGAAAATCCTTTGCGGCTACCATGGCAAAACTAGTTAGGACAAAAACTACCAAGAAATGCTAACCCTGGTACTTAAAAGTTTGATGAGGACCAGGAATATGTATCATCATAAAACATCTCTGTGCAAATTACTAATTTTTCAGTGGAGAAGCATGGCAGAGAGAAACTATCTTAATCAACTTTTCTTTTTTTTGAGTTGGAGTCTCAACTGTCGCCCAGACTGGAGTGCAGTGACCGCTCCCGGCCACGGCAGCCTCGACCTGCTGGGCTCCGGCGATCCTTCTGCCTCAGTCTTCCAAGTAGCTGGAACTACAGGCGTGCACTACCACGCCTGGCTGATTTTTTGATTTATTGTAGAGATGAGGTCTTGCCAAGTTGCCCAGGCGGGTCCCGAACCCGCGGGCTCAGGCAATCCACTCACCTCAGCCTCCCAAGGCGCGGGATTACAGGCTGAGCCATCGAGCCCGGCTAATCAAGTAAACTTAATACCACTCTAAGGAGAAAAGCCAACATCATGAGTCTCCCAACATGCTGCAGTGAAGACTACGGCACCATCTCCGTGGTACTCGTCAAAAATGCCTAAGTTGGCCAGACGAGGTGACTCATGCCTGTAATCTTCACGCCTGTGAGACTGAGGCAGGATTGCTTGAGTCCAGGAGTTGGAAACCAGCCTGGACAACACAACGAGATCTCGACTTTACAAAAAATCCCAGAATTAGTTGGATGTGGTAACACATGCCTGTAGTCCCAACTACCCAGGAGGCTGAGGCAAAAGGATCGCCTGAGCCCAGGAGGTCAAGGCTGCAGTGAGCCATGATCATGCAATTGCACTCCAGCCTGGGTGACAGCTAGACCCTGACTTTAAAGAAAGAAAAAAAGGCACCGCCTTAAGGTTGCACTTAGTGCTTCCTGCACCCGGCTTCTCCTCGGGGAAAGTTCAGGCTGAACGCTTAGCGGGCGCCGCCTCTAAAGAGAACAGTCACTACACTTATGGCAGGGATTTTGCACTTAGTAGTTCAGAAGCCCCTAGGCAGACTACAAACTATGGTAAAAGGTGTGGAGTCTCATTTGTACAGACTGGATTTGTCACAAATTTACCAGGTCAAGAATTCCAGATAAAGTATTTCAGCCTTCACCTGCAGATCATGAAAAATATGGTGGGGATGCACAGAACCCTCATAAACTGCATATTGTTACCAGAATAAAAGGCACAAAAAGACATCCATATTGGGAAAAAGATATAATAAAGATGCTTGGATTACAAAAGGCACATACCCTTCAAGTTCATAAGAATATGCCTTCAGTGAACGCAAAACTGAAAGTGGTTAAGCATTTGATAAGAATCAAACCCCTGAAGTTGCCACAAAGGACTTCCAACAGAAGAGGACATGTCTAACCATGCCTTAAGAGCACTGAGGAGTTGGTAGTGTGGTGGCATCTGAAACCTGTGGAGCAGAAAGCAATTAAATCCTAATGCCAGAGCAGTTCCAAATTTAAAAGTGCAGATCATTTTGTTAAAAAATGGTGACAAAGTGTTTTCATTAAAATATATGTTAAATACCAGTCCCTTTCACTGACTATACCTGCTGTGATTCTTCCTTACTATAGACTTGGGGGTTTTCATTTAATTTAGTTTAATTCTCTCCCCTTTCCCTCTAATAGTTTGACTTCAAAACGGGAAAGAGTTGCATTGTTTGAACATCTATGTTCAGGTCCACTGCTGCCTAGCAATCATCATTAACTGTTTTATAAAAATTCTTGTATTGAAGTTAACAAGTTCTGTGAGTGGCTCTTTGCATGAACACTGTGCTATCACGTTGAAGAAATGCAAAACTCACCAAAGCATGGTTCCTGCCCTTCAGAAGCTTACAGTCTGTTCTGCTAGAGAACAGAGATTCAGCCAGTTGTGAAACACTGGGCGCAGCTAGATTATCTGCTTTGCGCTTTTGCATCTACATGCACATAATGTTGACATGGGTTCATTTTATCCCTAAATTTAATACCAAAAACAATATTTATTTTCTAACAATAAATCTAATTTCGCCTAATCTTTATTATTGCACTCTGCCTAGACAAAACATACTCAGTTGTGTGTAAATTTTTTCCTCAAGGAACAAGGTTATGACATGAAAACATCTTGAGATTTATTAAAAAACAGACTGTCATTTTGTTTTCAGCTTCAAAATTGTTCTTTGAATCCTACTGAATCTCTGTTAAAAGTTGAGGTTGCTATTTAAAAGAAAAAAAGGAGAGAGAAATCTCAGGAGCATTATCTTACTTCCTGTCTTTTATTTCAGATAACCTGGCGGGGTGGGGAAAAGTCAGAATTCAATATCTGAAGGGAAGGTTCAATATCTTCAAGGTCCAATTGAAGATAGTGACAATGAACTTCTGCATTCTAGTTGCCCTTTATTTTCCCTTGTCTCTGGTGAAGTTTGGCTTGGTAACAGTGACATTGGCATGCTCATTGTTTGTGGTCCCGTACTGTCCTATCATAGGTGTTGATATTTTTGAGCATTGCCTTAAAACAGAAGTGCCTCCAGAAATGAAACCAGATCCCATTAGTTAATAAGCTTAAAGGCAATTACAGTTTTCATTCAACAATTACTGAATTGTGTGTGTGTGAGGCCTCTCAGGGGTACAAAGCTGAAGAACAGTAACTTCTAAGAGCCCAGTCTACTTGGAGAGAAACTTGTATGTAACAGCATAAGCTGTCCTTTCCTGCATGGGTTTGTAAATAAAAGCAGCCCCTGCTAAGGAAAAAAAACCAAAAGTCATGGTGAAACACAAGACAAATGAGAACTGCAGAACATTGTACAGAGCGACTGACCCATAACCCTAAAACCGTCTCGGTCACAAATGACAGGCTAAGAACTGTTCCAAACTGGAGTGAACAGGACAGCCAAAGGCAGCGGGAATCATTGACTGCAGAGGGCCTGGCCTTCCTGGGCCCACTGGCACTGAAGTGGGCTCGCCGGCTAGACAGCAACCTTGTGTGTCTTCCTGTGTAGGCCTGTGCAGCAAGTGTCGAGAGGGCTTTTTGGTTTGGGGAAAGCTACACTGGGGCGTAAGGGACAATGGACCATGTCTGCAGCTTACCGTCAAATGGCTCTGGAAAAAAGGAGTTACACATGTGGGCAAAAATATGGAAAATGTTTCCTGGATAATCCAGGTCAAGGGAAAGCAGGGGCTCTTCATACCATCAAGTTTCAAAGTATTTTGAAACAGAGACTTGAGAGACAAACAGCCAAGTGCAACGTGCGGTGCATGCACAGACCAATAAAAAACTACAAGGTTAGCAGGCAAATCGCAACCTTCCTCTGTTTGGGATTTTGCTGTTTTGGGCGTGAAGCTATCAAGGTCATTTTTAAAAAAGAACCTTGATCTTTGGATGAAATGTCATGGTATCTGACCGGGGTTCACCTAAAGTACCGTGGGGGAAAGGGAGCGAGAAGAGTGGGGGCAGCGACACAGCAGGACTGCTGGCGACGCTGGCAGCGGCAGGGCCCAAGGCCCAGCCACCACTCTGCCGCGGGGGTCAGATCCGTGAGACGCCCTCTTGATCAGCTATGTCCCCGGCCCCAGAGCCAGCTAATGCATGTGACGGGCTGACGAGGGCAGCGGCCCTGCTGGTTAGAGGCACCCACGGCGCACAGCCAATGCCTGAGGGAGCACATCCCAGGACTGAACACTTTCCCTCAGTTTCTCCAGCCAGCCTCGGGTCCTCCAGGCAGGAAAGCAGCAGACCCACAGGAAAGCACCTCCAGTGTCCCACCAGGAGCTGATGGACATCACTGCCACAGCCTTCACAGCACAACTGCTTTCTTTCCCCAGATGAAAGAGCATTTCCATTTAGCCAAAACAATGTTTGTTCTTAATAACTTTATTTAAATATCCCAAGGATCCCAAACTCCATTTAAAAATAAAACTCGCAAAGCACTCCATCCAATAAAAGCACATAAACTCTCGGTAGCTAGTATCACAATTCACGATACTGATCTTGCTCGGAGAAAGTTCATTCTCTCCTTTATCACAAAAGGCACAGACGTCACCTGAGGCCTCAGATGTTACCCACTGCATCTGGACGTCACACAGCTCGCGTGCAACTCAGCACAATCATTAAAGCTTGTAATACGGTTCCCCAAGACTTAGAGTTATAGATTCTTTCCATAAATAATAATTAAAAAAATAACAGACCTTTATAAGACCAACAGAGGCTTGACAAAACGGACCTGAACCATCGCAAGGGCAGTGTGATTTCTTGATGGAAGTACGACGTGAACAGCAAGAGTCTATTGCCAGCAACGGACACACGGGACCCAGCGCAGTCAAAGAAAAAAGGAAGATGAGCAACTTCTAGGATGCTATTTCTGTCAACTCTGCACAAAAGCAGCTCTGATCATTTGATGGCGGCCATCTGCTGGCCTGTAGTCTGTAGGACACACACAGACTTACGGATTTGGCTACAGACAGCAGCGCTGAGGCTGGGGGCCAGCTCGCCCACACACAGGAGCTGTGTCCCTGGGTCTGCTCACCGGGGCGGGTCGCCCACCGGGTCACAGCCTGCTGCGTCCATGCTGGTGGCCTCTCCTGCTCCCTGTTCCTCACTCCCTTGGTTGTCCGGCTGCCCGGTGCCATCCGTGGTGCTGTCTGTGACCTCACTAGCTGGAATGGCCCCTTCCTTCTTCTTTTCTCCAGACACCTCCACCCCCATCATCCTGAGATAATGAAGCCGCTCGTTCTTGGGCACAAAAGTCCGAATGGAGGCCTTGCCCCGCCATCCGCACATCACAATGGGACACTGAAGGGCATCCAGATTCCTGCATGTAAAATGGGCTCAGGTAAACACCCAACATTCTCCTGGCACATCTTGAGAGATATTAGTAGTCAACTTTTCAAAAACCCCCAAGCACTGAGAGGACATTCGCAAAGGAAGGCTGCCCCTTTCTCGCCTCCTGGATGACCAGCCTCAGGCCAGCCTTTCCTGGAAGCCCGTGAGGGAACGGACCCCAGGGCTGCAGCTCAGCTTTCCACGCCGGAATTCCCACACTCCTCACGTTCAAGGCCCACCCACCGCATGCACACATCACAACGAGGCATGTTTGTCTAATGATGACAAGGCGTATACATCTAACAACAAGGCATGGACACTTACGCAGAATCCGGCTCATACTTCAGCACGATGCTCCCTTTTGCTGGAAGAAAAACAGACCCACGTTGGCCAAGATTTCCAGGGAGGGGACACACACAATGAGCACATTTATGTTCCTAGTGTTGTGCTAAGTATTTTGTAGAAAAGGAACAACAAATAACATACATTCTTGCCCTTGAAGATCAAGATGGAGAAAGAGGCCTTGGAATACATGCAGCCAAGTCCATGCGACACAACGAGGGCATGGAAGAGGACCAGGCAAACACCTCTTAGGGATTTCGGGGAAAGATCCCTGACCAGTCACCCAAAGCAGGAGGCTGCAGATTCACCACGGGTTAACTCTCAAAATTCAAAATTAAATAAATTACAGAACCAACTCCCAGCAACAGCATGAAGGAACACATAAAAACTGCTGAAAATGACACTGCCATCATCGAAACATAGGACTAAAAGAAAAAATACAAGTACAAAGAGTTCTCTTTTCCTTCAAAATGATCTCTCCCTTCAATTGTGGCTCTTGCCTGTGGAGACAAGAGCAGGACACACTCCACACGGCACGTTTTGTGCTCGGTGGGATCACACGCATAAGTTGAGACACGAGTAAGGGACACGATGACAGAACTGCAGAAATCCACTTGTGTAGTGCACATCACATTGAACTAGAAACATTTAACAGTGGTCAAAAAAACAAAGAAAAAGAAAATAAAAGAAAAAAACAACATTCCAACAGCTTGGCAAAATTATTTCGCTGCTGGGAGAACATCACTAGCGTGGTCTGAAGGGGAAGCGATGTCGCACGTGGCGCCAGCCATCCGCCTTGGTTGCTGGAGAGCAGCGGGAGCCACTGGCGAGGGGCTGTTCCTCTGCTTTCCCACGGGGGGTTGAGATGCAACTGCACCCAGCACCCCAGGGTAGTGGGTCAACATTTTGCAATGTCAACTAGGTTTCTACAAAGCCCTCTGGAAGTGACCAGTAAACAGCAAGAAGGCCACAGTGATCGCTACATGGAGCAAGGAGCAGCAACACCCATGCTCCATCCTTAGGAGACAATCCGCCACACTTCCTCACAGTCACACCACTCACCCAGGTCCTTCGCCTGACTGTAGGTCTCGCTGCTGAGTTTTCTAAAAAAGGGGTTCTCCTGGGTCAACAGTATTTTAACATCTTCCATCGACACAGTGATAATTCTTGAGTTAATGAACGGATACAAGGTGTATATTCCCTGTGGAAATGAAGAGAAAGATGACCATGATGCCACCCGTGGATGACAATGACCACCCACTCCCAGGGGCTTTCTGCAGAGTCCAGCCCTCGCTGCAGCCCCTGCCTCTTGGGCCGGTGTGGAACTCGCCAGGAGGAAACCAGCGTCCTGGAAGAGTTCAACAACCTGCGAAGGTTGAACAGTGGCAGATGCTAGCCGAGCCTGGAATCACTCAGACTGTGTGGCCTCTGGGAAAGCCCATCTGCCCCCTACTGCTTCACCTGGTCGTGCCTAGTGCAAGGCAACTCTATTTCCAAATTACCTCCTGCGCCAACCGGAAAGCACAATCAAACTCTTCGCCACTGTTATTGCGACACCAGACTTTTATCCCCGTGTTAATAACCTGTACGTGAAGAAATCAGTTGAAGCACACACACAGGTAAACAAGATAACCGACAAAAACACTCCCTTCTACTATAAGGAGGCAGGGCTGTAGGGAAGTAGCTGCCGTAGCGGAGAGGGGAGAGAAACAAGACCACGGAGAAGCCCCAACTCTGCCTGAGTTCTCAAGAGCCCATGGACACTCACCAATGGCCTGTTTCCACAGCTTCTAGCCACAAATAATTACCACGGGAGAAAGTAAAACCGGGAAGCTTTGACAACACAAGAACACTCCAGTGGACACCTGCTGCCATCAAGGGTGAGGATGCTGCCCCTGGCAGCCCCCAGTGGACACCCAAGAGAGAGAGGCAAGAAAGGCAGATACTGTCCTAGCAACGTCACGAAAACTCCATTGATGTCGTGGACCGCCTGCGCACACCAGGCGATGGGCCACATTAAACACACAGGCTATGGGGAAAACGCACTGGAGCAGTAAAGCAAGCAGAAAAGGGCACTAACAACAGCAGGCCCCTAAGGGGAATGTCGGACAGGAGCAGCATAAGGCCCTCCAGACAGCTGCAGCTGGCCCAGGCCCTGGGCACATGCTCCCCCAGAGGACACAGGCCCAACTAAGGCCTCTGGGAGGGACCTTTGCTCACAGCTCAGTGGGTAGGCAGTGCCGGCACCACTCCTCGCGTGGTACACCGTGGCAGGGGAGGTGGGGAGAGAGCTGCACATGCTGCACAGGCTTGTCCCGCCCCTCTGGGTGGCCGCTACCTTCATCCGCTCACTGTTGTTTAGCAGCACGTTCCTCAGCTCCTTGGACACCATGTAGAGCTGCCTCTTCTTCCCTTCCGTGGTCCGAGTCAGCAAATTCATCTTTGGGAATGAAGGATCCAAGGCATAGAATTTCCTGTGCACCAAAGTGTTGTTCATATAAGTTCAATTAAAATCTGGCAGGCAGTCTCTGACCACCCACTCTTGTCCTATGGAACTCCACCCTAAAACTGCAGGAAGGTTAAGGGTATAGACTCTGCTCCCAGCTTCTAGTCAACATCCACCTCCCCTGAAACCTCTGGCCACGTGCACCTGGTATGTATGTTGACCCAGGACACATGAAACAAGCACAACCTCAATCCCTCAGCTGTCACTCCAGTGACAGTGACCTGAAGACATTACTTCTTGAGACTTAATTATTATTTGTTTTTGAACTGAGGTCTCACTGTCACTGAGGCTGGAGTGCAGTGGCACAATTATAGCTCACCACAATCTCCACCTCCCAGGCTCAGGAGGATCCTTCCACCTTAGCCTCCTGAACAGCTGGGAATACAGGCACGCATTACCACACTCGGTTAATTTTTTCATTGTTTTGATAGACATGAGGTCGTGCAATGTTGCCCAGGCAGGTCTCGAACTCCTGGGCTCAAGCAGTTCTACTGCCTTGGCCTCCTAAAGTGCTGGGATTGCAGGCATGAGCCGCCACACCCAGCTGAGACTTAATCCTTAATTGCCTGAGCCCGCGGGTTCGAGACCCACCCGGGCAACTTGGCAAGACCTCATCTCTACAATAAAATTAAAAAATTAGCCAGACGTGGTAGCGTGCGCCTGTAATTCCGGCTACTCGGAAGGCTGAGGCGGAAGGATCACCAGAGCCCAGCAGGTTGAGGCTGCGGAGGCCAGGAGCGGCCACTGCACTCCAGTCTGGGCAACAGAGTGAGACTCCAACTCAAAAAAAAAAAAAAAAAGAGCTGGGCGTGGTAGCATGCACCTGGAGTTCCAGCTACTTGGAAGGCTGAGGCAGAAGGATCGCCTGAGCCCAGCAGGTCGAGGCGGCCGGGAGCGGCCAGTCTGGGTGACAGAGTGAGACTCCAACTCAAAAAAAAGTTTTACAAATATATGCAAAGGAATAGTTATCCAAAAGACAACATTGTTACCACTCTGGTAAGTATATACTAAAATTTAATGAAAAAGAAACAATGTATCTGAGACTGTGACCCTAAGCACTGTTCCTATGCTGTCTCCATCTTCCCTGATCAGCACCCCCTGCCACACACACAACCCTTCACTGCTTCAACAGGAAATGAATGAGGTGGCTTTGGCTACCGGACTCTCAACTCAGTTAAGTCATTTATGTTCATGATCACAACTGAATAATTCACATCTGGAGTCACAGTCCAGTTTTTTCATCTGTTATCTTTACAGAGTCCTTCTGAATAAAGCTTACTTTCTTTTTCCTTAAATTGAAAGAATGAATAATCTCTAAAATTTCATTGTGCTCTAACTTGCAGTGAAAAGGTGGGGGGGAAAGCCATACAGAGTTAAATGCAAAACAATGGTTAAATGTGACAGGTGTGCATTTATTCCGCAAATTTCTTTAAATGAAGAACTAGAGCCGGGCTCGGTGGCTCAGCCTGTAATCCCGCGATTTTGGGAGGCTGAGGTGAGTGGATTGCCTGAGCCCGCGGGTTCGAGACCCGCCTGGGCAGCGAGACCTCATCTCTACAATAAATAAAAAAATCAGCTGGGCGTGGTAGCACATGCCTGTAATTCCAGCTACTTGAAGGCTGAAGCGGAAGGATCACCAGAGCCCAGCAGGTCGATGCTGCGGTGGCTGGGAGCGACCACTGCACTCCAGTCTGGGCGACAGAGTGAGACTCCAAGTCAAAAAAATAAAAAATAAAAAAATAAATGAAGAATTAAAAGGTTGAATTCATACTCAATAGGTGGAAACAGTGGGTCATCTTCAGGAATAAATACAAATGGATCTTCTTTAAATCCAAATAGCTTCATCTTCTTTGATGGAGGAGGACTAAAAAGGAAATTAGGAATTAGACAAATTCATCTGGGTAGGAACATGAAACACTGAAAGCACATCATTCCTTTTCCCCAATGCTCACCCAGTTCTGCGCATCCTGGGGTTTCGTACACGCACCCTGTGCAGGAAGCAGATGCTGCAGCCTTCCCACCTCCACAGATCCCGGGACTTACACGGCATGCACGGTAACACCACACACACTGTGTTCTCTGCCTCTCTCCTCTCCCCCGGCAATGGGTCCCATTAAACCCATGAGAGCCGAGAAGACAGCAGATCGTTAGCACCAAGACATAAGGCCTTTTCTTACCCACACACACCATCTTTCTTATTGCCGTTATTCTCTAAATTCTCAGCTGTGCGAATTATTTCTGTGTCATCAGTTTCTGTGACCGATGGACTTTCCAGCCTGGAGGGGTCTGCGGGCTGCCCTTCCGTGGGATCTGCAGAGCTCAATTGTGCACTTTCTCTGGTCTCTGCAGATCTACCCTGCAGCTGTCATGGGGAACAAGTTCATTTACACACAAAGAGAAGCATTCTTTGTGCTGCTATCAAAAAACTTAAAACTACCTAGTTCACAAAATCAACCAGCTATATTTTTCTCTAGCATTGTATTTTCTTGGGTGTCATTTCAAATCTTGCTATTATAAATACAATTTCTTGGAGCTAAAGCTGATTCCACTTCAACGCCCAGAGAGCATCAGCCTGTGTCTTAACAGAGGCCACAGGCTGGCCTTTCCATCTGAAGCACTTCCTGTGCACCTGCCCTCATAAGGCACAATGATGGACACGGAATGAGCCAAGCACGATTCCTAAAACATCAGGCAGGGCAAAAAGACAAGCATGTCAATAACAACATCAGGAAGGGAGATGAGAGCTGTTCCTGGTTTTCTGGAACTGCTGTGGGAATTAGGAGAAAGAGAAGTGGGCCTCTGGGCACCGGGGACACCCACTGAGGGATGAGCCTCTGGAGGCAGACACTGAACTCGCTGGATTTGGCTTTCAGAATGAGCAAAAGATTTTATTTATACTAAGAATCTTTTAAAAATATGTGTCCTTCTAACAAGTCACCAGGTTGGAAAGAGTAATTCCCAGGCTCCGCGAGTCAGTTTACAAATTAGGATTCTTCAGCACAGGCAGGCTCTACCTTCCTACTGAGAGGAGGGGCTGGGAGCCTAAGCTCTTAACACTCCACAATGGCGCCTCCCAGAGAGTCACCTTAATTCAATACAAAAAAAAGACAAACCCCAAGCTCTGAATGTCAGTGATGGCGTGCATCCTTCTCCACTTCTTGAAATGCAAGTCTGGCTCTGACAGATTGTTTTCCACCTCTCCTTCTCTATTCCTACCCCAAAGACCTAATTCTGCCTCTCTTGCAATGCCCAGGGCATGGTGTCAGTGTGGTTTCCTGGTCTGACTCCTGGCTGTGTTTATGTGCCTCATAAGCTCATTTAGATTACGGCATCCTGACAACAGACATTACCTGAGTCACCAGCAGGGTCCCCTAAGTTGCTGAGTAGGGCACCCAAAGAATAAGCGATGTTAGCACAAAGTGTGTTGAAGTAAATGAATAAGGAACTGATGTAATAACGAAAAGAGAGCATTAACATTTAAATGAGCAGATGACACCAAGTTGCTCTACAAAGACAACACATCAGAGGAAAACTGAAGGAAGAACCAAAACCCACTGACATAGGCAGTAACACGCTGAAAACATCAACATAGCCCCAATGCAAGTAACCTTAAAGTACACCCATCCAAGACATGTCCTTCAGTGCTGGGCAGCCACAAGCCACATGCAGCCACTGACCACTTAAAATGTGATAAGTGCAAAAGTCTAAAACACAAGTTTCTGGTAAAATTTAGTAGGAAAGAATGCACAGTATCTCAGTACTTTACAACGAAATGTCTTATACTGATTACACAGAAAAACATTTCCATGGAGTTAAGACACCTCCTTAAACTTTCAGCTTCCAAGTGCCATGCTTTCTAACCTCATAGAAAACCCTGGTGCCAGCTCCAGAAGTAGTTTCAGCCTTCCCCAGCCTGAGGCTGCACATTCAAATGTTAATCTGAACTAGCTGTGCCCAGAAAATGGCTGGAGCTCTTTGAGGAACTGTTTACTTTCTGTTTTTCCACAGGATAAGCATTATTTGTCCTCATTCTCAAGCCTAGATCTTAAAGAAATAATGATTTCTGACTGACTCTAGGCCACATTCTATAATCATGGAAAGCTGATTTATGAATTAATAACATCACGCCACATGGACACAGACACAACAGCGCGCGCTGAATAAGATGAGGGAGCGCATTCCTCTGCTTCCAGGCCTGCCTCGGGGAACCAGCAGGCAGTTGGTTCATCACGGCCAGGCCAGGTCATGCCTTCTTGGTCAGGCCAGGCCAGGCCATGCCTTCTCAGCCAGGCCACGTCTTCTCGGCAAGGCCTGGCACGAGGGCAACAGAGTTCTACGGATCCGCCTGCACTTGGCTGAAAGGAAGCACCTGAGAACGCTTGAGCACAGAGCCTGTAGCTTCCCATTCAGAGCCACAGAGCAATCTTTATTAAATTACTGGGTTTAAGATACAGCAGGAATGCCTTCCCCAAACACCTTTCCACTTATCTGCTTCCTATGAGAAATTTCTGCTTTTTGGAAAACTTAAAATGTACATGAATTCCCTTCGTTCAGGCTTGGCACCAACCCCTTCAAAACTTCCCCTTCCTCTGCACTTCTGCTAAATTCCTGCCCGTGTTTGTCTCAAACGCACAAGATCAAATGTTATGTCATTCTGGAAAAACGAAAACTTACCTTTGGTTGGCGTTTATTCCATGGCATTGAAGACTTTTTCACCAATACTGCCACAAAGAACCCTCCAGTGTTTTGATGATGCGGTAATATCCTAAGACTAAGTATAAAAATATGGTTCTATTTTTTAACTGATCAAAAATGCCTTCTTTTAGTAATCAAAGATGAAAGGAGAGAAAAGTCACATTTTATTTTAAGTACTTAGGCAACCCTCACTTGCAGAACAGCCAATATGTCATCTTCAATGTTCACGAAGAATCCCAAGTATTGCCATTCAGCCAATTCCACGACTCACAGACGCCAATGCCAGCAACCAGCAGACACCGAGAGGCGTGCTGGCTGAAGAACTCCCGTATAGGGGTCAGTCCCAGCCTCAAAGCAATGGCGCCTGCTGCCTCTAAGTCCCCCGACAAAGCCAATCAGCTCGTCAGAGACTCGACCTTCCTTCTTCCTCCGGAGAAGCCCACAGCCTTACCAGCGCTCCAGATGCATGGCCTGTAGCTTTTCTGGGTCCTTTGGAGGGAACATGGTGGGCCGAATTTGAGTATGCCTGCTGTGAGGAACCGCATCCCAATCTGTAAACCACTGTCCATCTTTCGCCATCACCTGTGAAACGAGAGGGCCCACTTGCAGATTAGCAGCATTATCTGGCAACAAGAAAATCACAGGGTAGGCTGGGCTCGGTGGCTCAGCCTATAATTCCAGAGCTTTGGGAGGCCGAGGCGAGTGGATTGCCTGAACCTGTGGGTTTGAGATCTGCCTGGGGAACTTGGCGAGACCTCATCTCTACAATAAATCAAAAAATTAGCTGGGCGTGGTAGTGCGCGCCTGTTGTTCTGGCTACTTGGTAGGATGAAGTGGAAGGATCACCGGAGCCCAGCAGGTCGAGGCTGTGGTGGCCAGTAGCGTGCCACTGCACTCCAGTCTGGGCAATGGAGTGAGACTCCAACTCAAAAAAAAAAAAAAAAAAAATCACAGGGTATAGAATAAATGCTCTCGAACATGACAAGTGGCAAGTTTCACTCTCCTAAGACAGGAAGATTAATTGCCAAGATAAAAACAAAATAATCATTACAGAAGATCCCCAAATTACATAAAATCTGTTTAAAACAAAGATAAAATACTTTCATTCTAAAACCCAGGACAAGCATTATAAAATAATGTTTTCCATGTAGCTTCAAACAAACACAAACAAGCTTCAGATTGTTCCTGGCCTAAAACTGTAGTGTATTGTTTTCACATTAGAAATGAAACTTCAATCCTAGCCCATAAAAAAAAGGCAAAGCTACCCTTATTCTGTACATAGAATAAAGCATGCTTTTCCACCACCAGGGAAAAACATTTATATAATCATACTATCTATAATCAAATATAATTTTGAGATTGATTCTAATGCATAACCAGATGTAGTGTTGACTCAAGGATCCAAATGTGAATGCTTTAAAGCTTCCACGATGCTCCATCTGTCAAGCTGTGCCTACTCTTCTGAACTCAAGTCCTTGCGGAAGAATTACCTTCCATTGCGAGATTCCAGGCATCCATTTCAGTCCCGGCAACACAGAAGACACATCAGCAAGTTCCAAAGCACCTATGTAGCAAAAATATGCATGCACGTATATGAATATAGACATATCCATATATGTATGTGTGTGTGTGTGTATAGATATATATATACACACATACACACAGATATACACACATATTGTAGAAGGTAAGGCACAGTGTGCACAGTGGAAAAAAGACATAAAAGATCACATATTGTATGATTCCATTCCCAGAAAATGTTCAAAAAGCAGATGCGTGGCTGCCTGGGGCTGTGGGGGGACAGGGGTGAGTGCTAATGGGCACAAGGAATCTTCTAGGGGTGACAGAAATAACTGGACTCTAGGAAGGGGCATTTAACTGGGTAAATTCACTAAAAATCATTAAACCGCACACTTAAAACAAGTGACTGTTACAATGTACAAATGTCACGGTAATCAGACGTGTGAATAGCAAGCATCTCAAATGTAAGGGAGGCGTGGCCAGGTGACTGGCGGTGGTCAGCGAGTCCTGCCAGCGAAGGAACCACCAGCCAGAAGGAGCACAGACTCCAGGACAAGAGCCATTTCTCTCCGAAGTAACTAGGAGACCTGGCTTTTGGTCCAGCCACAAGCTTAAAACAGAAAAAGGACTACAAATAATTACATGGAACACTTTATGACTCAGAAAAACAAAAAAAGCTCCTTTTGTTTTCAAACTTCTAAATTCTATATAATTCACAAAATATGACAAATCTACATATTAGTATAAGCATGTTTTTAACTAGGACATCTCATTTTAGGGATTAATCTATAACTATGGCTATAGGTTAATCACATAAACAAATGCCCCAAAAGCATCTACAAGAACACATACTGTAGTGAAAATCAACCATTCTGAGAAGCATACACTTTCATCAAAAGGTGCGCCACATGTACATACCTTCACTTTTTTCCAGTAAAGACGCTATAACCGCTTCGTCCTCAACGGGGTTTAGTGAACATGTGGAGTACACCATCCTCCCACCTTCTGCCAGCTGCTCCGCACCCCGTGTTGCAATCCGCAGCTGTAAACTAAGAGTTGAGACGATGTCACCAGAAAGCACACACATTAGAAACACCTATCAATATGGCACATTTTTTTTTTTTTTTGAGTTGGAGTCTCACTCTGTCACTCAGATTGGAGTGTAGTGGCCGCTTCTGGCCACCACAGCCTCTACCTGCTGGGCTCCAGCGATCCTTCCACCTCAGTCATCCAAGTAGCTGGAAATACAGGTGTGCGCTGCCACACCCAGCTAATTTTTTGATTTATTGAAGAGATGAGGTCTCGCCAAGTTGCCCGGGCAGGTCTCAAACCCGCGGGCTCAGGCAATCCACTCACCTCGGCCTCCCAAAGTGCTGGGATTACAGGCTTGAGCCACCGAGCCCAGCCAGCACATGTTTATTGCAGCTTTTTATGACACTCACACACACATATACATACATATATATATATAAATCATTTTAGGGTTGTAAGGAGAGTTAAACTTACATGTTTTGTGCTAACACAAAAAGCATCCATCATGTATTTTTGCTGTTCTGCTAACTTTTCCCAATATGTCAACAAGTAACATACATAGTTGAATAACAACAAAATCCAACATTTTAGATAAATTTCACTACTAAAAAGCCTCCATACTTCATAAACATGAGATTTTTCTAGGAAAAGTTTGTATCCCATCATATATCTAATCCTAACTCTTCTGTTTCACAAAATCGGTTAACTTTTACAGAGAAACCTCCGGCTGGAGCTATGTGTGGTGGGTATTCATCAGTATTTCAGCTCACAAACAGTCCTGCCACAAGAATGTGCAAGTTTTCAGGTTAAATGAAAAGAAAACAAAGCTTTATAGACAGCACAATCACAACTATTTGAAGCAAGTATTTTTAAAACTCCTCCACAGAAAAACACGAGAAATATCAAACATCAACAGAAGTTATCATCATGTTATAAGATTCTTTTCTTAAGAATCCCCCAAATTTTCTTTAACAAGCATTTCTTCTTTCATAAAAAAGCCAACCAAGAAATACCTCTAGAGATCAAAATGTTAAACAAGAGTAACAAAGATAATGAAGAGGAAAAATTCATAAGACATTAAAAAGTGAATGGCCATTCCATGAAAAAATACATGTTTAAAATGTTACAAGAAATTTTTATAAAAGGTATTTTCAATAAATGTTATCCAAAATGCATACAATTTGCAGTTACTACTCTTGAAAGGTTATCAAAAATTTTTTTTGTGTCAGAGTCTCACTCTGTCACCTAGGCTTTAGTGCAGTGGCACAGTAACGGCTACCACAGCCACAACCTGCTGGGATCAGGCGGTCCTTCCACCTCAGCCTTCCAAGTAGCTGAAACTATAGATGCACACTACCACATCCGGCTAATTTTATTGCCAAGTTGCCCAGGCTAGTCTCGGATCCCTGGGCTCAAGTAATCCTCTTGCCTCTGCCTCCCAAAGTGCTGGGAATACAGGTGTGAGCCACCATGTCCAGCAAAAGGTTTTGTCTGATAAACTCCTGAAGGTGGCCATTAACCATTCTCTGATATTTACAGCACTACAAGTAATAATCTGGATGATCAGTTCCACAATTTAACAGAAAGGCTTTTCTAAATCTTTACTTGTAACACAGTCGTTATCGGTTATACAGTTTCACTTACCCATGTAGCTGTAAGCTATTTAAGGTGGTCCACTTTTTCCAGACATCAATGTTTTTTCTCATCGTGCCATCTCCACTGAAAGATATTAAGAACACAAAGCTATGTACAGGGCGATGATTACAGTGTAACAGATACGACATACTCCAGGCTAAGTTATCAAATAGGTATTATGAATATCAATTAGAAAATCTATATCTGCACAAACGACAATCAACTTTGTATTTCTATTTTAGGGACACTAGTTTATACTTTTAAATTATTCTTCAAGTTCTCATCAGAAAGAAAAGAATAGATTTGAACAGAAATCTTATTCAACACCAAATTTGCTTCCATTTGGGAAAAATACCAGCAAAACTAATTTGCAAATCTTGGATACAGGACCTGAATACTGCTATTGAGAAACTCAGTTAATCAACAATGACAGTTTAACCAAAATTATATGGATAAACTTACACTCATAAGGAATTTTCCATAGCAAATTCAATTACGCTAATTTAATTCCTTTACCAAAATTTTCCTATATCACAAACATTTCTGACTTTCTACTTCATTTAACAGGAGTTATTTCCATGTTTTTACTAATGGAAACTATTTCCATGTACAATTTGTAATAAAGACTGGCTATGTTAATCTTCTGTCTGTGTCCAAGTTTATTGACCCTGTTTTTCCAGGGATAACCCCTGCCTTTGTTGGCTTTCTCTATCAAGTTTAACTTTTTAATTGGTGGCCCCTCTAGTCACAAGTGCTTGAGGTCTGAGATCTGCAGAATGGAAATGTCCTGTGACGTATGAGTTCTACTTTCTGGCACAGTCCCTGGCTGTAGGCCAGTGGCCTGCACTGTGGAAACTTGACCATAACTTCAGACTTTCCTCAGGTGGCAGCCTAGTGCTCATAAGGTCACTTTGTTCTCAGAACACGACACAAGAAACAAGTTACCTTTCTGATCAAAACAACACAGGGGTGGGAAAACATGGGACCCCGGGGAAGATTAGAAAACTGCAACCTAGGAAAAAAAACTGAGCTCATTAACTACTATTTTAAACTTTAATTTCAAGGAGAGTTTCTCAGGCATTTTAATACTCAACCATATCAGTGCTCCCAGCTGCAATTTTCAAAGTGAGCTCTGCCACAAGCAGTAATCTGCCACTCAGTTAAACAAGATGAATCCTTCCATAATGAGGCATTATATTTAAACCTAATGTGTAGTGCTAACAAGTTTTATAGTGTGTTTGAACTCTGTCTTGACACCTTTATGCCATTCAGAAGGTATCATCACCTGGGGTTATTGTCCTGCATTGCCTCTAGGATGAACAGACATCGTTAGTAGCTGTGTCTTTTTCTTTTCTTAAAAAACAAAACAAAACACAAAAAACCTCAGTTATTCAGTTTTAAAATCTACATATCTAAAATTCATATGTAAAATCTGAAGAAAGGTATAAAAATACACGCAAGATGAGTTTCTCAAGGGCTTGAACTCTGACACTTCTTTTATTGTACCAATTAACAACAAATCCAATGTCTATGCATTATTAGTCTACAAAAACATTATATCCTGTACTCACTGGAAGAACAAAGAGAAACAGTCGGACGAATGCACTGTTCCAGTAGTAAGACCCTGAAGCACCCAAGGAAGGGGCAGGCATCTATTTTCCTCGCAAGCATTCTCTTTCATCCCTTTCTGTAGCTCTGTGTCCAGTGTCTGCTGGGCTATTCTGCCACTAAGACTTTGAGTGTCCATCTCTGGTTTAGGCTCCCAATCACCTTTCTACACACATGTGGCCTCGAAACTCACATGCACAACTGTGTGTGTGTGTTGGTGCACAGCTTCATTTTAGTCTCTATTTGATTAGACTTCTTTAGTGGATTTGGGGCTTTCTGGACTCTTAATAAGGTTAAGTACCTGCAAGGGACATCACACAGAATTCGATCATAGAAGAGAATCTCTTTCCTTCCACCCACGTCAATCTGGAGTCTGGGTATGCTGGATGCATCGTGGTTCACCACCATGATGCAGGGACTGCTCAGCCTCTTGGCCTGATGAACCAGCAGATAGCAGCGCTTGTTATCCACATCATTAGCGATCACAAAGCCCTCTGGGAACATCAAAGTATAGTGTCAGGTGAAATGCAGCATAAGTAAGCGGGACCACTTCCTGAAATATGTAACCTCTAAGTCAGCAGGTGAGAAACAGCAGTAAACCAAACTTAAGACCCAAGGTCAAGGTTTCCTGGAAATCTGTTAAGTGGTTCAAAAACGGGAACCAGGCAGCTTTGCTTGGATTTAATGAACACACGAAATTTCAAAACCTCAAAATTTATCTATTCAACAATTATTCACTTTGTGCCAAAATGATCTTTTGCTATTACCAACTATTAATTATAAAGGAGGGTGAGAAGAGAGAGGTGTAGCAAACAGAATCACCTGACAAGTGTTTTAAAATAACACACATTGGCCAGGACTCCTCTCTGCCTATGAATCAGACTCCTGCACGTGTACAAGGTATTTCGAGACTGCAGGGCCTGGGTGAGCACTGCTGCTGGAGCTGGCTGCGTGTGCCTCTGCGTATTTCTGGTCCCTCTTGTACACTCAGCAAAAAAGGCAAATATGCCTACAGCATTTATGATCAAAGTCACTCTTCAAAACAATATGAACTGCAAGGCACCAATAATACAGAGGAAAAATCGCTCCTGCTGGGACACCAAGGCTCTCAACTTGGAGAAAATAATTTAAAATTGGAAAGAATAAAGGCTTCTTAGTCAAGACATTATCTTTGAATAATATAAAAATGCAGACTTTTAAAAAATCTAGTGTGCCCATTAAAACAGAGCAGTTAACTTAAAGGATGAAATAAAAATTGACTCTAAAACACTAGGGACAGTATTTTGTTTCTGCTTCTTAAAAGAACCCCTATAAAGGGTGTGAGTGTTACTATAATAACAGCTGCCATTTTCTCAGCATATTCCTGTCTTATAATATTCCCAAAAGCTAAATACCAATATTCAATTTCCTATGCGATGCCCAAAACTATCATATAACTTGCTATTAAATGGTGGTGGGATTTGAACCCAGGGAGACTGACAGCCGCTCACAACGACATGCTACTGCCTCTCACATAAGGAAGTTTAAAAAAAAAGGAGGGAAGTGGAGGGAGAGGGGAAGAACTGTTACTACTAAGAATTCAAACTGTAAAAATCTATCTTCTATGAGTAGGCTTGATAAAGAAACACCATTTTCTTTTATAGAAAACACACATAATTCTAAAACAAAGGGCCTCCCAAAGTATGAATATGTTGGTTTGAGAATCACTGACAATAAGCAAAACTGTTCAGTCACTTCGGTAGATGGCAAGCCCACCTGCTTGTCACAGGAGACTCCAGGCCCAGACTAACAAGCCATGCATCCTCTCCTTGCCTACAATCCATCAAAGCAGCTTTCCTACCCTTCTAGAAACAAGCCCAATGCATACCTGGAAAGGAGACATTCATGTCAGCGTGGAGCATTTCGATTAACTGTGTGGTCTTGGAGCCAGGTGCTGCACACATATCTAAGATCTAATAACAAAGCAAGAACATGTTTGATGTTTTGAAAAAACCAAATATTCTACATTTAACTTTAAACAACTTTATGAATCATTCTAGTCTTCTGATTTCTATTCCTAGGCCTAAATTCATTTCTTTACAGAATGAATCTGTAGCTATAGCATGACCACTTTACTTTTAGGGATTCCATAATATATACGGCACCCAAAATGACAGAATAAGGCGATGGGAACAGAATGGCACCAGAAACCAGTGATAGCAATATGTTTGGAGATGAATGAGAAAGAGCTGTGAGGACATAATGCCAAAGGACAGAGCCTTGTGGACTAAAATCTCGCCCAGTCAGTTAACAGCTCTTGTAACAGGGCCAGTTACTGCTCTCCTCTTTGCTTCCTTCTCACCTGGAAAATGGAGACAGTGACCATGTCTACCCCCAGAACAGTGGCCCCCAACCTTTTTTGATATCAGGGACTGGTTTCATGGAAGATAATTTTTCCATGAACCGGGGGGCATGGGAGGGAAAGGGGGGGATGGTTTCAGGATGATTCAAACACATTACATTTATTGTGCACTTTATTTCTATTATTGCAATATGCAATGAATTATCAAATTATTGACATAAGTCTGCAAGCAACTGATTTATTATAGTCTCTGTGCAGTCAACCCTCACTGCTAATGTTAGTCTGTATTTGCAGCCACTCCCCAGCGCTAGTGTCACCTCCTCAACCAAACCTCAGATTATCAGGCATTAGATTCTCATAAGGAGCACACTGCCTAGATCCCTTGCACGTGCAGTTCACAATAGGGATTGTGCTCCCATGAGAATCTAATGCCGCCACCAATCTAACAGAAGGCAGAACTCAGGTAGTCATGTGAGAGATGGGGAGTGGCTGTAAATGCAGGTGAAGTTTTGCCACTCTCCTGCCGCCCACCTCCTGCTGTATGGCCTGGTTCCAAACAGGCCCCAGATCAGTACTGGTTCCTGGCCTGGAGGTTGGGGACCCCTGCCCTAGAGGGTTGTGTGAATGATTCACGACAGAGCACAGAACAACGCCTGGCATACAGTGAGCTCCGAGTTCATGTTCACTATAATTTTCAATCTTGATTAGCCAATCAAGATGAACCAAGGATAATATGTATAGTAAATAAATTAACATAATTTGAAAGGAGAGAAAATAGTCATTTACACCCTCAAAATTAAGTAGAACAAGCAAAAAAGAAACCAAAATATGTTATTTTCTATCCAGCAAAAAGAAAAAACGGACTAATTATGTTAAGAAAACAGGGTTTCAAGAGAAGAGCAGGACGCCTAGGTTCCTCGCCCACGGTCACTACCTTGTGATGTGGCTGGACGCTGAGCAGCAGCGGGGGGGATCATGCTAACAGCCTCCTGACGACTGATATTTCCCTTGGGAAAAAAAAATCAGCAACATTTTAAAAAAAGGCAAAGAATGTCAACACTGGGCATTATCCAGAGGGAGCAGAAAAAGACCATATACTCTGACATAGAACAAAAGAATCTATAGTCTCACAGAGAACATTAAATGGGGGGGGTTTAATACTAGTGAATGAGTGGCTGTTCTCCAAAGGCTGACCTGGCATGGCCACTGACACCAGAACTCACCATGAGAGTTTCAGGGAAGCGGGCACAACTCTGACTTAAATGAGAGGGAAGTCCAGCTTGCAGAGTCCCACTGCCCGTCTGAAGACAGCACAGAGGCTGGGGAGCATCCCAAGGCAGACACACCATTCAGACACCTTCGGCAACAGGGGCACCATTTAGCACAGGACACAAAGTTCCTGCCACAGGGTTTTCCTTCTTAACTAAAATTCTATCTTCTATTTCTCAGGCCTCCTCTGTCTTCAGAAACAGCCCATGTCCAGTCTATGTTCCTCACAACTGCCTTTCAAAGGGACAGAGACACCAACCACTGCTCCTATCTTCCCGTCTTCAGATCATCAACACCTAACGTTCCTCACCATGCTAACTGTCCTCCACCTTTTCCCCAGTGGGTCAGAGATTTGTTAAATTGTGCAACTGTTCAGATTCTGACAAAGTTCTCCTACTGTGGCCCAGCACCAGCCTCAACCATACTTTTAGTCTAGCAGCCATGAGGCTGAAGTTTCTGCTCCACCACCACCATACAAGTCAGACTTTCTGGACGTCAGTAGCCACCCAGTCAGCCATCTCTCTCCCTAAATGGAGGCATCTGACTGTCAGAGCCTACACGCAGACTTCTACATTTATACCTGCTAATTTTCACCCCGTTGATTTGCAGCCAGCAATGTTATGACCATCCAAATCCTGATTCAATGGGCACACTGATTCCCAGTTATGGGTTATACATGTGATTCTGGCACTGCTGCCTGCTGTTTCCACTCAAGTTTCAATAAAAGTATCAAGTAGGATGAGGCCCTTGACTAGGACATCCCTAGAGTTAGTCAACTGATTCATAAACACTGTTTGAAAGGGTTTTGAGACAGCTTCAACTAACGATTCAGGAAGAAAAAGTCAAGCAAACATAAGCCCAGTTTAACAGGGTACCTACATGGCAGAAAGTCACAGTGGGGGAAAACAGCTGTGGGTTGAGGCAAGCACTGAGCTTAGAACAGAGGGGAAAGGCTTCTAAACTGGGCTTCCCTTCTCTGATTGACTTCCAATCAGGGAGGCGCATGGGAAGCATAATATTTCCCTAAGTTCACACTGAACAAGAGCCATAATCTGGTGACACAGAGCGTTCTACTTGGTCAGAAAGAAGCAGCTAAGAAAATAGGAAGGAGGAAACCTCTATTTTAAAAATGAGATCAAGAATTCCAAACAAATTAAAAGGAAACAGCAAAGCTGATATAACTGCACTTTATAGGCATTTGCTCAATTATTTACTGCATGAGCAAAGAGCCATTTTGTTGGGGACGGCTTGATGCTAACAGTAAAAAATTCAGCATCCAACTGCACTCAAGAACTGTGGGTGGCAAAGAAACCAAGAAGCTGAGGATGGATATCAACTTAAGAGAACCAAAGCTGTACTTAGGTGTTTTGTTTTTTGGCAAAAGTAAAGTCCAGGAGCAACGCATGGAAGAAAAAAAGAAGACAAAAAGTAAATGACTCACTTTTAAAAAAACGAGTAGATTGGGGGAAAAAAAACCCCACATCCCACCACCATGGTCGTAAAGCCCCATTACTTTTTCTGTGCGTCAGTCATCAGGAATGTGCACATAAGGAAATGAGTAGACTAAGGAGCTGTCTCCTGAGCGATGTCCTGTCAAGCAAAGCGCAGTGTTCATCATAATTCTACAGTTACACAAATTCACATGTGAGAAGAAACAAGAAATCTGAGCCTGGGATTGATATCCTTCCTAAATTTCATGATTAGACTAGCCAGCAAGGTAACAGATATACAAATAATCAGAAATCACAGGTGGTGCATACACCTACACGTGTCTACTGTGTGTGATGCCTATCTATTGCTCCCAGTGACAAGTATGGTAAAAATATAACCACAGTACATCCGTGCATTTAAAACCCTAAGGAAACCAACACATCTAGAGAAATCTACTTACAGATTCAGTTTCACTGACTAGAAACTGATGAAACTTTTCCAACTGTGGAGATTTTCTTAAGATTTTTCGACTTAAATTTGTGTGCCAGGCAAGTTCTTCAGGATACCTGACCAAAAAGAAAGCAACACATTTACAGACTGCATATGCCACAGTGTTCTCTTGACAGCCTCATGCTTACAACACAGGTCCTATGCTAGTGAGACATTCCATTTTGTTCTTGCTCATATTCACAACCTCTCAAGTACAGACAGCTACACTCAGTGATGCGCCTGGGGCACATGGAACATGGTCTAGCTCATTGTGGCTGGGTCAGAAACAGGAGAGCCACAGGGGTTTAAAATAGACAATGATGAAATGTCTGAGATCAGATTAAAAAAGGGAGACTCCCCTGCTCTTCACTACTGTAAGTTAACAATGGTACAGAGATCATCAGACAAAAAGTCACACAGAATAAAAATCATGCAGTGGGACAAGTGTTGAAGTGTTGGACAAACATCTGACTAGAGTTTAAAAAACAGATGTTTCATTTTTGTTTGCTAACACAAACCAGTTCAATAATGTACTAAGATGTTTTACATACCCCAAAAACCCACCTTAGAAACCACTAATGCATGATTTGATCTCCTAGGTTAACTGCTGCTTACACACATCTAAGAATGAAAAGCACCTCCTGACAATTCTGTGAATGCACTTGAAGTGTCTATAAATAATGACATCATTGATTGGGAAAGATGCATTTTTAGACTTGGCCTGCACCGGCCCACTAATCTATAACTGCACGAGTAAGTACTCTGATGAGACACATAGCACCACGCTCAATTACTCCAGTGCCAAACTAAGCATAACATGTCACATGGCCATAAACCTTACTGCAGTTTCAGCACTTATTGTTAAGTTGCAGTGTAGTAACAAGCTCCATTTTGTAATGCAGGGTCACAACTTTCCATGCACCGAATTGTAGCTAGGGGAAAAACTGTGAAAATGAAATTGGAACGTTTGGAAAACACACATACATTTGACCGCTTTGAAACTTTAAGTGATTACTGGACAGAAATAAACTCAGGCCTTAAGAGTCTGAAACACTGCTCAAAGGCCATCATATTATAAGATACACTTGAAAAGTACTTTTTACCAAATAATGAAGACGAAACTGGCTGAATCCACTCATGGTCACCCTGCAAAGTCACCAGTGTTTTGTTCTATTTTCTATGCCTGTTCCTTCATCAATGTTTAACATGTTTCAAAAACATATAGCCAAAATAAAATCATATTTATCAAGTAATTAAAAAAATAGTTTAGTTTTAAATACTCTTTTGACCTCACTAGAGGTGAACAAGTAGTAGTTGGCTTTCACTCTACCTGCCGCGCAAATTACACTCTCATTTAATTTCTGGCAACCGTGAACTTGTGTGTGATCAATGACAACATGGTTGCATAAGTCACCACCTTACCTGATCACCAAAACATTATCAGTATGAATACCAAAGTCCATTTAGATGTGTTGTAAATAGCAGAATCCTCATTTTTAAATATAGGTAATGAGCGTTTTCAAACACAGATACAACTTGACCTACCTACTATGTACCTCCCAACTAACTTCCTGTTAACCCCAGTTCTGGGAAGGCCTCTGAGATTGCCTGTTGCTCTACTGTTCCTTGCATAAGGGCAGGTACTTACCATAAATCCTGCCCTTGGGTCAAACACCCCTTCCTGCACATCCCTTCTGAGTCAGCCCTTCCCTATGGCGTATAAACCCCTGGGTCTGGGAGTAATGGCGCAGATCTCATTTCACTGGTGCCTGAGACACAAACCCAGCTTCTGTTGGTAGTCCCTGTTAAATGATTCTAGGAAACTGGATCTGTCAGCCTCTTTCTTCCACCGCTCAGCTTCCTTGGACTTTTGGGGTAGATCTGCACAGACCTGCCAACCATGAAACAGTGCCCCTCACAGGCTGAAGTTCTAATAGTTAAAAAGTAAATTTACTATAAGATTAAAACTCTACTATATTTGTAACTATGAAAATTGTTTATCTTATTAAAAAAACTTAAGAACTTTCAAATAGTTAAATATAGGGACTAACAGTAAAAATGAATAAAAAGTATGTTACTGATACAGCTTTAAGAACATCTTCATTTTTGAGCCAAGTGTTTATTAAAATCTGTAGATTTTAATACCAAACACAATAATCTTGAAGAACAGTATTTGTAGTTATTTAATTCAAATTTAACTCATCAGTCTTTTAAGAAAAAGTCCTACTGAACTTTTCTGAGGATAAATTAAAAGAACCACTGTCATTTTTGCATATCAAAAATTCTCCAGGGATTAAAAACTGCAAATATACACACTATGATAAGCAAGACATTAAAAAGCACATGTACAGAATGACATTAAGGTGTGTTCTGAACCATGGATTGTCAAAAATAGGCTTTTATAAGAATGTTTTAGGATAACTCCTTATTGTTCTGAGTCTATGAAAAGTAAGAAAGTACAACTGGCCCAAGCTATAGTCCTATATATAACATTCTTTCTAGAAAATGTAGTTCCAAAACACACTTTCCTAAATTATATTAAACTGTGCACCAAATGATTAGCAAGAATATTACATGTTTTAGTTCTATGTGTTGAACAATACAGAAAACCACCAGAAGTCCTGGGAAGTTTCCACTTTACTTGCTTGCTGAGATTTACTATTCCACAATTGACAAGAGAATTTGAATGAATGTTTATAGAGTATCAAGAAACTATCATTGATAACAGAAAATTCAAGTATTAGGAACTCAAATCACACAATGTTTTTGGTCACCTCTTCAGCTGTGTGTTCAGAAAACCATATTAAAAAATAACTAAGAGTTGCTGGCTCCTGGCAGAGAGCAGTTCACTTTCATTCTTCAACCAGACAACCTGAAAGCCCTTTCTAAGAGTTTAGCGGTTGTGTTGTCATGTACCCAACACATACATGATGGTCAAGAAACAAGACAGGAAAACAGCTGCCAAATGTGAAAACAACTGAGCAAATAAAAGTTTAACGGGCAATAAAAAATATCAAATTAATACCCCATGGTTTCTCATGGTTTGTCAGAAGATACAGAAGAAAATGGCCTCAGTGAGGTGCTGTGTGAGCACACCTCTTCCTTGCAGATGCCAGCTGACACGCTCTTCACATGGTGAGACCAGAGGGGAGACTTTCTCACCTCCTTTTAGCTCATCACTGCACCGCTAGACACAGAGTTTCAGGAACAAACGTATCCTGATGATTGTGTGATGCAGCAAATACATGCCAAACTATTAACAACAGAAATGTACCTAAGAACAAGCGTAAACCTGTGTTTTGAAAGTATCAGCCTCTACTCCAAGGAGTGCCCTAAGATCAGTACCACCAACCAAGCCTTCAAAGCAATCCTCGAGAAGATCCCATAACCTAGTGACTATGAGGGAGAGAAGTTTGATCCGCAAGGGCCACCTCATCTCAGCCATGTCATAACCAGTCGCAGAAAAACATCTTCTTCCACAGACTTCACTACAGTGGACACACAATTAGTGACCACCACCAAAAACCCAGCACTTGAATCATCTTCTTGCACTTTATCCTTCAAGCTTTCAAAATCTGACTAGAATGCGTCATTTAAAAAAAAATTCAAGCCGGTCTCGGTGGCTAAGCCTGTAATCCCGCGCCTTGGGAGGCTGAGGTGAGTGGACTGCCTGAGCCCGCGGGTTCAAGACCCGCCTGGGCAACTTGGTGAGACCTCATCTCTACAATAAATCAAAAACTAGCTGGGCGTGGTAGCGCGCACCTGTAGTTCCAGCTACTTGGAAGGCTGAGGCGGAAGGATCGCCAGAGCCCAGCAGGTTGAGGCTGTGGTGGCCAGGAATGGCCACTGCATTCCATTCTGGGCAGAAGAGTGAGACTCCAACTCAAAAAAAAAAATTCAGTTTCATAAAACTACAGATTTACTCTTGTACCCAAGAAACACATTCCCTGATGGTGACATGTGGCTTTGATCTTGGCTGCATACTGATTTAGTATTTGGCCAGTCAGCACTCATTCTAAACGTAAAAGCTGTGCATGACTGTGATTTAGACACTGAAAATCCAAATGACCAATGAAAGAAAAGCATACGAATCTGTACCCCATGATTAATGAAAACCTGACCCTGGTTTGCGATCACTAAAGGATATCTAAAAAGGAAAGAGAACATCAGGCACTTGAACAGTCAAAACCTCAGAGGTTGAAAGAAAATGTCTAATTCAGCTTTTTAGCAGCATAACTTAAGATAGCTGTTTTTCTTTTCTGCAAACTCAATACCTCAACGTTAATAATCTGAAGCATGAAACTGTAACAGTTTGCAGTAATGACTTTTCCATTTATGGCTTAAACCAGAGGATTTCAGGCATTTTACTAGACAGCCTGTGTTATCGGCACATGGGATCACCTTCACACAACTGAGACTTGAACTGGGCATGCAACCTAAGGGGACACCTCCAGGAGAGATAAAGAAAGGGCTGGCATGTGGAGCAGCAGTCTGCTTGGGTGCGGAGACAGACAGTGACATGACTGCATCGGCCAGCACAGTCTGTGCTAGGAAACGCCAGGAGATAATAGACTGTGGTGACCACTGTCAGGTGAGGTCTGTCCTTTCTCTGAAGGTAGAGAAGCCACCCTGCAACAGTTTTGATCTGTGAAGGCAAGGGCTGTAACACAGAGATGGTAGAGGTGGTACCAGAAAGGAAGGAGAAAGGCTGGATCTGCTATGAAGAGTCAAATGAACTCCAACTCAAATAAGAGAGCTACAGACCCTACTTGTTTGTGAAAGCTTGCATGCCAACGTAATGTCAATGAAAGCACTGGGTAAAAGAACATTAGTATGTCTGGAAAGTATGTTCATGTTCTTCCATGTTAACATCTAATGCAGTACAAAGAAATATGTTCAAGTGATAGACTATATCCTAAAGAAATATCCAACATGATGAAGCATCGTGGCACCTACCAACTCAGTGGCTGTGGAACTTCAACTTTCTGACCATCCACTTCCAGGTTCTCCAATTCCTTGAAATACTTGTTCTTTAAGCAATGGAGAATCTCTTTTGCATGGCTATAGAAAAATAAGAAAGTTTCAAGCTGATCTAAAAAGTATATTTAATACATTGTATCTTATTTAATACTGTGTCTTAAAACTAAAACATACTTTGCATGGAAAAAAGATGGTCTTCAGTTACTGTCTTTTCATTATATTCCTTCAAAACTTAAACAACCCTCATTGTTTGATCCCTAAGAACAATACTATATTCCTTCCCTCCTAAACATACCTACAGGATTTTCCCTTTGCAACTCATCTCAGAAAGCTTTAACCACAAAGACTGAAGAAAAGACCTAGAGATCTGATGCACATTTGATGTCATAAATTCTCCTACGTTCCAAAAGGCAGCGCATGCTCTGATCAATTCCCCAGGGCCACACCTTTCCCAGACGGCATTTTCAGGTCTCAGCCTACCTAGCCTTCCACCTGCCACACCTCCTTGGCCCACCCCACTGAATCTAAGTGCTCCCTCCTCAGTGCTTCCTGAACCCACACGGTTGAAATGCATTGGTTCTCCGGCCCCACAACACCTGTGGATGAAAACACCCACGCTTGCCACCTCGAGCAACCTAGCCCCAATGCGAGGAGAGAAAGGCACGGCCCTACCTTTTGTAGCCAGTAATTCTTAAAGTGGCCGGGAGAGGCTCCCGGAGCGCCTCCATAAACTGCTCCCACTCGCCCTCGGGGACGATCTTGAGCTCCTGGTAGTAGTGCTCAAACAGCTTGTTCTCCTTGATGATCTCGGGGTACCCGCCTTCCCAGCCCTGAGGAAGAAAAGACACGTCTACCCTGCAGCCCGAGGAGCCGCCCCGCAGGCCTCAGAGTCCCGGAGGCCCCCCGAGGTCCCTGGGCCGCCCCCGCCCGCCCGGAACCCGGCTCCTACCGCCTCGCCACGCTTCCCGCCGCCCTCGGCGCCATCCTCCGAGCCCGCGGGCCGCTGCTGCTGCTGAAGTCGCCGGCCCCGCGCCCGCCGCCCCATGGCCCACGCGGCCCCGCACGCTGCGCGCAAACACCTGCCAGCCACGGCCCGGCTGTTCCGGGACTTCCGGCCGAAACGCGAGGCCCCACGTGTCCGCGCCCGGTCCTTTCAGGGGCCTGCTGGGACTGTCAGGAAATATGCCTGACGCGCCGCGACCCCTCCTCCCGGAAGATCGCGTGAAAGGGAAAGCCGCGGACAGTCCTAATGGAGAAAGAGGCTCCAGGGAGCAGCCCCAAAGGCGTCTCCGCGCCAAGCGCCCGGGTTTCCCACGCGGGCTCAGGCAGCTCCGCGGGCAGCTCGAGACCGGCGCCTGCGCAGAGCGGGGCGCCGGGGGGGGGCGGGTGTGCGGGCTGGGTGTGCGGGCCCCGCCCCCGCGCACACATAGGTCACTTGTCTGGCCCCGGGGAGCCGCGCTCGCAGCCTGGGCGGCTCGGGGGGGGGCCGGGGCCAGCCCAGTCCTGGGGCATCCCGACGGAGGCGGCCTCCGGTGGCCTCGCCTCCTGCCCCCTCCCTCCGCGTCACCCTATATGCTTCCCGCCGCGGCCTCCGGGGCATGGAGCGCGCAGCTCAGCCGCGGCAATGGAGCAAGCGGAGGAGCGCCTGCTGGACACGCTCGCCTACCTGCAGGGCTTCCTGGGCTGCGTGGTCCTCGTGCTGTTGCAGGTGCTGAGCTCCGGCTATGGCCGCTACTCCTCGTCCTCCCGCCTCCACGTGCCCGCGCGGGCCGCTTGGGCGGTGCAGGAGCTGCCCGCGCTGGCCCTGCCGCTCTACCAGTGCGCCCTCGCACCCGCGCCGCGTCTCCAGAGCTGGCCCAACTGCATCCTCCTGGCCATGTACCTGGTCCACTACGTGCAACGGTAACGGCCGGCCGCTCCTGCGCCCCCCGACCCCGCGCTCTCCCTCCTTCTTCCCTCCTTCCCCTTGTGCCCCCCGGTCTGGCGCCCTCACCTTGCCATCCCATTTCCCCTGTGCCCTCCCTCCCCTCCTCCTAAGGTTCCCCACCTGGCTCCCTCCCCCCCACCCCAGTCCGGCTTCCTCTCCTTGCCCTTTCTTCTTTCCCCCGCGCCTTCTCTCAGCAGTCTTCCCTAATCCCACCATCGCCGGTGGCCCCACCCAAGTGTCCTCTCTGCGTGGGTCCCTTCCTCTGCCGTCCCAGGTGTCCTCTCCCCTGACTCCGAGAGTTTAGAAACAAGTAGGGATTCTTCTGGGGGCAGAAAGGCAGGTATGAGAAAGAGCTGAAAGGGAGTGATAGAAAAAGAAGGTTGTGAAATGTTGATCGGGAAAGTGTTAGCTATGCAATAAACCTAGACGCTGTTCCCTTAGATCAAGGTTTGGTCTGCAGCGGAATGCTGATGGTCTCGAGTCACCCTGGCAATTGTGTGCAGCTCCTTGTCTACTATTTCTTCTTGGGTATCTGTTGGTGGAGCTCTTTTCTCCTTGCCAAGGGAACCAGCTGCAGCTTGGAAACCTGGCCTCCCCAACTTCCAAGTGGTTTCCCCAGTGTGGGATTTATCCCTATCAGAGACTGTCACCTCCACATTGTGTAAGAGGCCCCAGGACCCTGGGAGTGACTTTCCAGGGATATCCTGTAAATTTTAAACAAATGAAGTCTTCAAGATGACTTCTAAATCTTTTAGTTGTTGTTGTTTATTTCAGTTTTGAGAAATGACTGTGTCCAAAATCTTCAAGTTTTCTAATAAATTGGGGCTCTCTCCAGTTCCTGTCCTTTGGCTTTTACACACCTAAGCAAATGGCTAGTCGAAAGTTTAAAATTAAACTTTAAATGTTTTCATTCAGAATCTGGGAAACTGCACAGTTAAAAAGGATCTCTGCCTCCAAGGAAGTTGACCTCACGAGCTATGTGAACATGGGCAGGACACTCAGCCTCTCTGATTTTTGGATCCCACCTTAAAACACACACTTCTAGAGAGGTAGGAAGAATTCAGTGTGTGTTTATAAGCCTCCTTCCTGTCTCCTGGAGTCTTGCATGCAGTGAGGACAAAAGACAGGCTTCACAGCTCCAGTGCCAGGATCAGATGTTGGCCCCAGCGTAGTTCTCAGTGCATCAGTTCCCTGGATACTGGTGCGGTCTCCACACCTGGTACAGTCTGTGTCCCAGTCTGTTAGTATGCAGGCACTTTAAACATGGGCTGAGTCAACGTTCAGCAAAGGCTTGGTGTGGCCTGTGTGTCTGAAACTCTTCACATTTAGCAAAATTATTGTCAGGCTCCCGGATTTTTTTTTTTTCTTGGTAATGTGATCAAACATTGCTGCAATTTGAATATTAGTCCGACGGTTTCATCTGTGTATGCTTTTCCATAAATATGCCAAAAGTCGTGTCTATCTATTTCTTTAATGTCTAGAAGCAAGCTCTAAGGTCACACTGTTAGATACTGTTCTAACTTTATCACTCAACACCTCTGATACATTATGAAGCTGCTCTGCACCAGTTTCCCCACCTGTAAAATGGGCACGGTGCAGGTACCACCTTGTGGGACAGGCTTTCATTTTAAGCTAAGGCAACTCCCTAAAATGCTTACATGGTACAGTCTGAGTGCTCAGTAAATGACACTCGCCAGGTTTAGTGGCTAGTGCCTGTCATCCCAGCACTTTGGGAGACCGAGGCAGGAAGATTGCTTGAACCCAGAAGTTTGAGACCAGCTTAGGCAACATAGCAAGGCCTCATCTCTACAAAAAATAAATTTAGCCAAGCGTGGTGGTGTGCACCTGTAGTCCCAGCTACTTGAGAGACAAACCTGAGGGGATCACCTGAGCCCAGGAGGTCAAGGCTGCAGTGAACTGTGAGTGTGACACTGCACTCCAGCCTGGGCAACAGAGTGAGATCCTGACTCAAAAAATAAATAAAAATAAGAATCAGTGATACCTGACACTGTTTTACTTGCTACGCATGCATATGTACTTGAATGTACCTGGATGTGCCCTGTATGCCATAGCTCATATGTACATGAACCTCTTTGGACACCCTCTGAGTTGCATGAGGGCTGCCCACACAGCCGTGCCAGTGTGTGTCAAGACTTGTATTTGTTAGAGACTCCTCTCCCTGGGTCTGACATAAGGGCCCTACTCTGGGGAATGGCATGCCCTAGCACACTGCTGCCAGAGTTGAGCACCAGTGAAAATAAGGCATTGGAAACGTAGGAAGCACTCCTCAGCGTTCTGTCTGAAGTCTGAGTCCAAACTTTTAAACTCAAGACATCAGGTTTAATTGTAGCTAAACAAGCGTAAGTGGAAGAATGAATGCACCCTCCCCCAGAAGAGCGAGTCACCTCTTGAGTGACAGACTGTGAGATCATTTCATCCAGATGGAGCCCAGAGACATGGCACGTGGCTGTTTCCCCCCAAGGCATTCAGTGGGGGATTTTTGGGACGGAAGTCCCTTGTACCTAGACCAGGGATTTTAAAAACTGCTCCGAGAGGATTTGCCGGGTCAGATATAGTTTTTGAAACTGCTGGGTCTTTTTGTTGTTGTTAGTTGTACGTGTTACTGTATACCTAGCCCATGTGGTTTGGGAACATTAAGATTTCTGAGTAGAAAAGATAAACATTTTCCATCCTACCCAAGCACCTAATTTATTAAACGGTCATTTGACCTAAACCAGTGAACACTTGGATGAGAACCAGAGTGGAAACAGTTTAGCGCTAGCAACACACCATCTAGCAGACACGGGGAGCATTGCTGAAACCTTATGGTGCAGGACACTGCAGATGACCCAACATCTGCAGATGCAACCCTGCAGCGTGACCCTTACACAAACTTCGCAGATATTCTCCGAGGCCCTGCTCTGAGCTGGGAGGTTGGCCTAGCAGGGTGTTCCCTGAGGAGTTGGAATCTTCTGGGGTGTGGTAAGGACCCGAGCCAGGTCCAGGGGCTCCCGCAGTCCCTGAGGCCCAAGGCAGCCCCAGAGCTACAGCTTTCCCTGAGCAACTGATGGTTCAGGGGCAGCTCAAGGAGGAAGAAAAGTGAGGAAGGGCATGTGTGCTGATGGAAGGAGAGGAGACTGTGGGTCTTCTTGAACTTGACCTGCAAACATTTCCTGAGGACCACTGCATGGACTTGGCATTGCACTGGGGTGTACAGACAAGATGTTCCCTTTTAGTTAGCAAACAAAAGACAGGCTGTAGAGTTGCTACAGGATCTTTTTTTTTTTTTTTTTTGAGTTGGAGTCTCACTCTATCGCCCAGACTGGAGTGTAGTGGCTGCTCCCGGCCACCGCAGCCTCGGCCTGCTGGGCTCTGGCGATCCTTCCGCCTCAGCCTTCCGAGTAGCCGGAATTACAGGCATGCGCCACCACGCCCAGCTGATTTTTTGATTTATTGTAGAGATGAGGTCTCGCTGCCCAGGCGGGTCTCGAACCCGCGGGCTCAGCCAGTCCACTCACCTCAGCCTCCCAAAGGTGCGGGATTGCAGGCATCTTTTGCATAAAAGCCTAGTGGGGGAAGGGCAGCCAGCCTGGAGAGCAAAGGGGGACAATTGGCATGCCACCAAGCCGAGGTCCTGACTAGCTCCCCTGAGGAGGGGAAAGGACATTTTCAGGAGCATCATTCGGGTCCTTGGTCCTTCTGATCCCAGGTGTTTGGGTTCTTGGGGACAGAGCTGGCATCGTTCCACTCTGTCCTTAGTCTTGCTGTGTGTGTAGCTGCGCCCAGCATGCATGGTGCCCGCCACCTGGGCTAAGTGCCTTCTCCAGCCTCCTGCAAGCCTCCCAAGGCCCCCCCCAAACTGTGTGATACTCTGTCCTATAACCTTTGCCTTCTGCTCTGTGATTCACCTTTTGAGTCTTAAACCTCTTGAGCAAATCACATCCAACAATGAATATGAACCGTGCTTTACCAGTTTGTCGGGCTTAATATTGTGTAAGCAATTAGCCTGGGGGTTCAAGGAGTCTAAGAAGAAGCTCTAGTTCTGTTCAGGAGCGTGGGAAGCTAAGAGCGCTTGTGTTTTCTGCGGGTGCTACCGCAGCCCTCGAGGAGGGGGATGGTTGTGTAGGCTAGCTCTGACGATACTGTTTTTTTGGGTAACCCATTTTTCTTCCTGGATGCTATAGGGTACTTACTTTTTCCTCAGATGAGTGATCTGGGTTTGCTTATATATTCACACAGAGTCTCTCTGTGTCTTTTCAATCAGCAATTTCAAGTCTTCAGCTCAGGAAATCTTAATTTCTCCAATTCACTTGTCCTGTCTGTTCTGAATATATTGGGTGTCAGGACATAAGACACATGTCAATATTGCATTCAAACAAGCTTAAAATTGAAGTGATGCTTATGTTAGAAAATTCAGAAAATACAGAGGAATTCAAGGCGGAAAATAAAGTTGCTTGTAATTCCATCGCTTAGAGATAAAGCTGACAATATATTGGTGTAACTTTTTCCCATCGTTCATTGTTCTTATTACATTTTTGATCATGTTTTCTAAGCAGTAAAGATTACCACCACCACCCCCACACACACAGCATCTTGTAACCTGCTTTTGGCACTTAGCGTAATTAGTATTTTTTTCTGGCTTAATGGAAACACTTCATCAAAATGACTTCTAGTGACTATTTCCTATGCCATGGGCCAGACCATCCTCCTGGCACCTGGTCCGCGTGGTATAGAGGATGAAGCATCCAGGAAGGGCACACTGTCATTCCCTGATGCTGTCTCACATGTGGTTGCCATCAGCCACACCACCATATCCCTCTGACCCTCCATGTTCTGGCCTGTGAAATAGGGATAATAGTAACAGCTTTGAAGTTTAAAAAAAAGGCATTTAGCATAAGATTAGGAACTATTAGAAACACTTTTATCAGGCACTATAAGAAGCCCTTTTATGCTACATCTAAGCTGGAAAAGTCAACAGGAAAGAGACAGCAAATTGTCCTGGCCATTATAGCACCAAAGAAATGCTGGCTTCTCAACAGTCTTGGGCCAGCCCTGTCATCAAACGTGTCCCCCGTTCCTGGTTGCCTTACAGATGCCAAGGTTTGCAGTTTCCATGTGTAATAAAAACAACTTGATGAAAGGCGAATCCCGTTTCAGAAAGAAAATAAAACAGGGAAAACATAACATGCAGGCAAAGTATCAAATTTAATCTCACACTTAATCTAATTAGTTAGCCAATAGACTCTCTGTGTTGATCCCTGGACCTGAGTCTTTGGTGTCCTTTAGTTTGTTTCCATAACAGAAAGCAGATTCATAACACAGTACCAGAATAAGGAACTTTTTAGTCCAAGTGCGTTATGCTTCATACTTTCTCTTAAAGATGGCTGCCACCTTAAGGGATTTCCAGCTTCCAGTTCAGTACCATTTCTTCTCACAGAGGGCTAAGAGTCGTTTCCCACAGTTCCTATGGAAGGGTGATTTTGAGTGCTTGGTGGGCCAAGATACTGTGTAGGTATTTACAACAAGAGATATCAGCGCAGTCTTCATAACACTGGTCTGATGGGAAGAGTGGAGTTCTTTTTTTGGTGAGGGATAAAATTCTGCCCGTTGGGATTCAACGTTAGTGTTTCATATTGTCAACATCTATTGTAAATGTTCATCTCTTAGTGCTGATCTGCAATGAGCTTTTATGTATTTTATCTTTGAAAATGCAAATATGGGTGTCAGCCCACATGCATGTGATTTTATTTGAGCATATTCATCACTTGGAAGGCACTTATGGAATTCTGTTGGAGTCTTTTGATATCTGCCTTTTATATGTTATTACATTGCAGGTTAGTATCTTCCTTTTGAAGATTGGATGGCAACTCCTCAGTTACACCATTAAATGGATTTTGAAATATGGAAATCTGGGTTCTCAGACGCACTGTGGTTTAATCTTGGAGTTTATATCCACTGCAAAGTTATGTAATAATGGAGATCTCACTCCTTTCAATTTTAGTAGCATAGAAGTTACATAAAGTGGGTTGACACGACTTGTGATTTGAGCAATGTTAGTTGTCATCAAAACAGCTTTCACGCAATGCAAATTTTGCACATAAGTGCTGTTTTGTCTTGTAATTTCAGGTTGAATTTATCGGGATACATGATCAAGTCTGTACAAAAGGTGCTTTCCAAGGCCCTTCTGAACTCAGTAATGGCAGTGGAGGATGATTCTTGTTCAGAACGATCTCAGCTCAAAATAATGTGATAAAACTTTACTAAGCCATCAGATGGGTGTGTGATAAGGCAAATCAGGGTAGTCAGCTTATCTCTGACCAAAAGTTACAGTACTAATGGTGGTTATGGTTTTGAGGGGGACTGTCACGTTCACTGATGACACTCTTGGTTTCATCACATGAAACAGATTTTCTGCAAAGGACCTGCTGACACAAGGAATAACTTCAAACTCCTTACATTTTTATAAGCATTGAATGTGTGTGGTTTGTTTGTTTTTCTGTTCTAGACATTTTTTCCACCATCCACTGTAATATTTTAGCAGATTCCACTTTGGGTCTACTAAATTCATGTTTTCTCAACTTATTTGAAAATATTCTCACTTGTAGTCTTTCCACACAGACAGTTTAGAAATTCTTCAGTCACTTCAACCTTGGCATTGACTCCCTGAATAAACAAACAACTGAGCAGTATCAATAACATCCATAGACTATTTTTGAGTTGAAGTCTCACTCTGTCGCCCAGTCTGGAGTGCAGTGGCACAATCACAACCACTGCAGCCTAGTCCTGCTAAGCTCAGGCGATCCTTCCTTCTCAGCCTTCCAGGTAGCTGGAACTACAGGTGCACGCCACCACACCCAGCTACTTTTAAAATTTATTGTAGAGATGAGGTCTTGCCAAGTTGCCCATGCTAGTCTCGAACCCCTAGGCTCAGGCAGTCTCTTGCCTCTGCCTCCCAAAATACTGGAATTACAGGTGTGAGCCACTGCGCCAGGCATATGCCTTGGGTTTTTTTTTTTTTTTAGTCAGAGTCTCACTCTGTCACCCAGACTGGAGTGCAGTAGCTCTCATGGCCACCGTAGGCTTGACCTGCTGGGCTCAGGCAATCCTTCTGTTTCAGCCTTCTAAGTAGCTGAAACTACGGGTGCTTGCTACTATGCCTGGCATATTTTTTGATTTATTATAGAAACGAGAGCTCACCAAGTTGCCCAGGCTGGTCTCAAACCCCTGAGCTCAGGCAGTCCTCTCTCCTCAGCCTCCCAAAGTACTGGGATTGCAGACTTGAGCCACCGTACCCGGCCCACATACCTTGTTTTTGACTGTTGATACTGCTTCCAGTGCTCTTAACTCCTCAAGCAACTGTTCTCACTGAAAGTCTGATGGTCTTCAGCAAATGTACATCCTCTGGACATACCTGTGTGGATGCTGCAGTTAATTAACTCAACATGGCAATCCAGCCTTCCTTGCTTCAGTGACCAATGAGACACTTGATAACTTACTTGGTCGTAGCCTCATTTTTATTTCTATTTCTGCTGCAGTGAGCTGCCATCTTAAATTTCCTGTCTTTTCTAACCGTTGCTTCTCTGCAAGTCAGGAACATTGTGTTGAGTGCCGAGTCTGGTGATACCAACCTCTGTTCTTTCGACATAGCTCTTGTGTCATTGCATACTAAAGAATGCTTTGCCATCTGATCTGGCAACAAAACGTGACATTCAGAGGCCGTTTTTCTTGTTTTGACATGATGGGTGTGCACTGATAACATGTGGCATTCGAAATGCTGTTGAGTTGAAGCTGTGTCGCCGATTTGCAGAGCGCGGAAAGCATGCAGCGTTACCAGATTGCCACGAGAGCCACCACTGGCAATATGTGAGGAAATTATGGCTGCATCCCTGCAAGACTTCATCTGTGCACGCTGAAATTGGATATGCATATAATTTGTATAGATCATCAATTATATTATTTTGATTTTCTTTTCAAATATTTAGAAACATGGAAACCATTCTTAGGTCACAGGATGTACATAAGCAGGAAACTGGGTCTGGCCCCAGGGCTGTGGCTTGCCGGCACGCAATCTGGACACACATTACTGTCACAGACATAGAGTGTTAGTGGCAGGAGGGAAAGCAGCAGAAGACAGAGCAGGAAAGGGCTCCAGTTTCACCTTACAAGGTGTCAACTGTTGTTTGCCTGCTCGGAATTCAGCCCCAAGCTGCTGGAAGCCGAGTTGGGAGAGACGGACGAAAAGTTTGCTCCACATGCTCACCATACCCAGTGGAGTCTTCCACATACACAGCACGCTTTCTTAGAGCTGCTGCTTTAATACATCACACATCTAGTACTTATAGTCTGTGACATCCGACACAGAAATGTCTTTCAGCCATTTTCTTTAGTATCCTGTGTATTTCAAGCTTCCTGATTTTTTGCCCTCCTCTTTTTTGACCTTACCTTCTAATTATCACATGTTGAATTGAGGATGGAGGTGGTTCCACAGCCCCAACCTGTCATTAGCTGAGCACTCTGTGTTTTATTTATTTTTTATTTTATTTTTGAGTCGGAGTCTCACTCTGTCACCCAAGCTGGAGGGCAGTGGCACGCTCCTGGCCACTGCTGCCTTGACCTGCTGGGCTCAGGCGATCCTTCTGCTTCAGCCTTCCAAGTAGCTGGAACTATAGGCACACACCACCATGCCCGGCTAATTTTTTGACTTATTGTAGAGATGAGGTCTTGCCAAGTTGCCCAGGCTGTTCTCGAACCCTCAGGATTATAGGCATGAGCCACCACGCCCAGCCCACTCTGTATTTTAGCAAACATCTTTCTACATCAATTCTTTTTATTTATTTTATTTTATTCTTTTTATTTATTTTATTTTTTTAGAGACAGTGTCTTGCTCTGTCACCCAGACTGGAGTGCAGGGGTGTGATCATAGCCCACTGCAGCTTCAAACTGTTGGGCTCAAGCAGTCCTCCTGCCTCAGCTTCCCAAGTACCTAGGTCTACAGGTACATGTCCCCACACCTGGCTAAGACAGTCTTGCTATGTTGCCTATGCTGGTCTCGAACTCCTAGCCTCAAGCGATCTTCCCACCTCAGCCTCCCAAAACACTGGGATTACAGGCATGAGCTGCTGCACCTTGCTCAGTTATTATTTTCTGCTCTGTTTTTTTTTTTTTTTTTTTTGAGTTGGAGTCTCACTCTGTCGCCCAGATTGGAGTGCAGTGGCCGCTCCCGGCCACCGCAGCCTCGACCTGCTGGGCTCTGGTGATCCTTCCACCTCAGCCTTCCGAGTAGCCGGAATTACAGGCATGCTCTACCACGCCCAGCTGATTTTTTTGATTTACTGTAGAGATGAGATCTCGCTGCCCAGGCGGGTCTCGAACCCGCAGCCTCAGGCAATTCACTCACCTCAGCCTCCCAAAGGCGCGGATTACAGGCTGAGCCACCGAGCCCGGCTCTACTCTTTTTTCTATATCTCTTCAAACTCAGAATTCTGACTCTCGCAGCTCTGTCCTGCAGGTTGCCTACAAGAATCTTGAGACCATAACTCTCGGGGAAGCTTTCTCTCAGCCTTTTCATACCGATGTTCCTTTTCCCCTTTGCCATGTTGAGACACCCCTAGGCTGACTTCAGAAGTGATGCTGCCTGTTCTGGGTGCTTTCGCATCTGTGTTCTCAGGAGTAGAGGGAGAACCACTCCGTCTTCGGCCGTGGTCTCTGCTGCTGTGGTCTAACTCAAGGCCTCTGGGCTGGTTGAGAAATGTGGGATGGGGAAAGGGGAGCACCAATGCTGATCACCACAAGTCTCACTGGTCCAGGAAACACACACGTATCCCTGTCAGAACCAAGATCTACTTGTTCCACGGCAGATGTTGGCGGTGCAAGCATTCGCAGTGTTCCTGCATGCCAGACGTCAGCCCCGTCTGCCCTAATCTGAATCAGGTTTCCAAGGCGCAGAGAGAAATGGCTGGGACTCCTTGCTCCTGTTCAGGTGCTTGCCAGCTCTACAGCTTCTGGGTAAATAACTGCCTCGCTGACGACACAACGTCCAAATGAATACTTCATGTCCAGCAAGTGCTTTGCTCTGAACCTGTATGAAATGGTCTTTAGGGACCTGGCCTGAACAATATGACAACCTTGAAGACTGCTTTTGATTTATGTGACTTTTCCCAAGAAGTTGAGTGAGACAGTTGGGAAGAGAGTACCTTGAGGATGTATAGCCAACATTATGTTACCATTATTATGCTATTACTATTTCAGGCTTCCTAGGTTTTTATGAATATGTGATTATTAATATCGGAATATTAATTATTAATAACTATAGTTTCACCCTAAGGTAGATGGCCAAAATGCAAGCAAATTATAAATAAGTTTTTAAATTTTTCCTACTGGCTGGACACAGTGGCTCATGCCTGTAATCCTAGTACGTTGGGAGGCCAAGGTGGGTGGATTGCTTGCCCTGAGGTTGGAGACCAGACTGGGCAACATAGCAAGACTTCGTCTCTACAAAAATAAAAATAAAAAAAATGTGCCGAGTGTGGTGGTACATGCCTGTATTCCCAGCTACTCAGAAGACTGAGGAGGAAGGATTGCCTGAGCCCAGGAAATGGGTATTCAGTGAGCCATGATCATGCCACCACACTCCAGGCTGGATGACAGAGTGAAATCCTGACCACACACACACACACACACACACACACACACACAATTTTCTGCTGTATTAAGGTATAATTTACAAATAAAAAAATTCACTCATTTTAAAGTCTATAGTTTGATGAATGTTGGTGATTGTATGTAGTTGTGTAATCATTACCCACATCAAAAGATAGGACAGTTATATTCCTCTTACAAAAAGCTTCCCTCATATCTCTGTAGTGAATTTCCTTCCTGACTCTACTTCTACCTTTTCTGGATTCCATAAGTCCAAATTCAGTTTCACAATCAAAATTTAGAGTAGTAATATTCCCCTAAAAGCTTCCCTCAGGCCTCTTTGCAGTTAATCCCCTCCCCTGAGTCTAGTTTTGTCTTTCATGGAATTTCATAAGTCTAATAAATTCAAATTTTTATTGCTACAGTGCTATTCAGGTGGTCTTCTTGAGTCAGTTTTGGTCATCTATGTCTTTCAAGGACATTGACTGTTTCATCATGTTGTCAAATTTATTGATTTAAAGTTGTTCATAGTAGTTCCTCATTATCTGCTTAAGGTCTG
Source organism: Cephalopachus bancanus (assembly GCA_027257055.1). Taxonomy (NCBI): domain Eukaryota; kingdom Metazoa; phylum Chordata; class Mammalia; order Primates; family Tarsiidae; genus Cephalopachus; species Cephalopachus bancanus. Next base: position 7,038,805 of record JAPVLO010000011.1, on the reverse strand, counting down.
TAGGACATGTAGTGATGTCCTCTCTTTTACTGTGGTATACATTGATATTAAAGAGAAAATCCACAGACAAAACAAAATTTTGCATTCTCTTTTTTTTGTAAATTTCAAATGCATTGTCCATTCATTTTCTCTCTTCAAAACTTCTGGAGGGTGCACCCAAGCCAGTGTGGCATAACCAAAGAACATGATCATTGAATTACCCAGATTTCCATTTAAATGCAGCCACTAACTAGCCTTGTGACTGAGTCTTAATTTCATCCTCTGTCAAGTGTGGGTAACAGTGAGTCTTGCCCACTTACCTGGGAGGCTTTGCAGAGGATGGCGCTCAATGAACAGGCGTTGTAGTCATGGCAATGGAGGATATGATGGCATGCTGCATATCCTACTGTTTAGACTAGAATGAGTTGCTGGTTTTAGGGTGATGGAAATTTTGAGTGCCTCTTGAAGTCTCCGAGAGGGACTCCCCAAAAATGGAATTATTTTGGGGAGGGCGGACCCTTGTAGTACAGGCTTCCTCCACTAGCTAAGTATTCTAGAAACCCATCAGCATCAGTGTACCAGCTAGCATTGTTGAAATAGACTGCATTTGACTTAAGTGAAATTTTTTTTTTGGAAATTCTTTCCATGCATTTGCCCTTTTCATTATGCGTGATTTACGAGCACACCTGCCCGCCCTGTGCTGAGCATTCAGCAGTTTTTGACCCAAAGTGGCATGACCTCTGTGCCCCACCCTCCCTAGTCACCCTATCTCACCCTGAGCAACTTTTTTTGTTTCCCAGATGAAAAGAGTCCTCAAAGGGAAACATTTTGCCAGTGCAGAAGAAGTGAATCAAAAAAATGTCAGAAGCACTAAAAGCCATCAAAATTGACAAGTTCAAAAACTGAGCAGTGGAAAAAGAACCCCAGTAGGTGTATCAAACAATACTTCGGAGAGTACTTTGAAGGTGACTGAGGTTTAAACATGTCAAGATTTTTTAATAAATACAATCCAGGCTTTTTTGGGTCCCCCAAAAAAGTATTGTTTCACATTCTGTAGAAGTCGAGCCTTGAGTTTGTACAGTGTGGTGAACATTATTGAAATATGCTTGACTATTTAGTAACTATCTACATAGTTGTAATAAATCAATACGCGCGTTACTAAGGATGATGTTTGTACAAGGAAGCAAGATTTATGGCATTTAGGGAAGAGTCACAGAGATGATAGTCTTTAAAAACAATTTAAAAAATACGTTTCTGTTTCTTGTCTCTGAAGGGCCTTAATTTACCCATTCCTGATTCGAGGAGGAAAACCCATGCCTCTGTATTCCTCTGTGCTGGCATTCATGTTCTGCACTTACAACGGCTATTTGCAAAGCAGGTACTTGAGCCAGTATGCAGTGTACACTGATGCCTGGGTCACAGATCCCCGCTTCCTAGTAGGTGAGTGTCCACAGCTATGAACGGCACCTGGTTCACATCCTCGCTTTTGGTTTCCCATCCCTGTAATTTCTGGTTAGATAGTCTAAACTTCTGGAGAGAACAAAGAAGCTGTGATGGCCCATGAGCTTCCCGGGAGAGTGAGAGCAGCAGGAGGTCCACAGCCAGCCGGAGGGAGTCAAAGTGTCCCAGCACAGCTTGGGGCTGGAGGTGATGCAGGCACTGGGCGCCTTTGCCCACACAGGCACTGGTGCACAGATGCCTGTTCGGGCCAAGAGCCTAAAAATAGCATCGTGCTCCAGCAGAATGAGCAGGGATGAACATGGAGGCAGTTTCGCCACTCATTAGCCAGTAATCTAAGACAGGCCCCAAACCCCCTGCGGTTTCTTCTGTGACATGAGAGAAAGCTGGACCAGCTTATCTTCCAGCAACGCAGTTTGACTTTTATGATCCTTTGAGCTTGAATAAACTTTTAGATTTGTGAGGTTGTCGAATATTTTAAAATTTGTGTCCATTAATGTGAATTAATGTACATTTTCAAAGTCTAGTTGTAGCCTGACAAGTTCTGAGCAAAAACAACGATAAAACATTAGCAATCAAAAATACTTGCAAAAGCATTAAAAATGCGAAAGTATGGGAACCTTACATCTAAGGAAGGTTCATCTGTGTGTCTATTTAGTCTGTCCTAGCATTTAGAAATTACAGCATGTCCAGATGAACCTTCCCCTATAGTTGCATGCCAAGAATCCAAAATCGGTCCATCACATTTTAAAACTACCCTCCAGTGCTTCGCCTTAAGCTATGTGACGTGACCTTACACTTCATTTTGCTTTTTATCCATGTGTACCATTTGCACGAATTTACAATAGTAGAAACAACTAACACTTGCTTAGTCCTTTGCTGCTGACAGAGTACCTTCACGTTTCTCAGTCATGTTTTTTTCTGTGAATTAGTCACATTTTTTTCTGTGAATTAGGATAGTATTCCCAGGGCCGCACCCTCATCATACCTGAGAATTGTTAAAATGAGAAACCTGTTCATCTTCTATAAAAGGAGAGTTGGCTAAGAAAATGTTGCCAGATCCTTTTCTTGCCCCATAAATCTATGCCTCTATGAAATGCTAGACTAAATTATTTTTATTGTATGAAACCCCCAGGTGTCTTCCTGATTTTTGACTACTTTATTTTCTTCTGCCCTACTTATCAGAAGGGAAAATGTGCTTTCGCATTCCCGTGAGCAACACAGGCTCTATGCCTCCTTGTGTTCTCTGAGGCAGCAATGATGCCCTTTTCAGTTGAGATGTGAGAGGTTGGAAGAGTTAAAGAGCTGCCCAGGGTCTAGATGCAGTAAACACAGGGCAGCAAGTTCAACCCCTCACCACACTGACTGCCCAAAAAAATGAGGAACAGAAAATAAGGGCAAGGAAGATTCTTTTTTTTATTTTTAGCTAAAAAAGAATAGGCTTTAAATGTTTACTTGAGATTCTCATGGGAATCATTTTTGTGGTGAACAACAACAACAAAAATCCTTTTGGTCTGAGATTTATATTATTTAAAGTAGCCGTGTAGAAGGATCACATCACCAAGAGATGCCTGACAAGCTAGTCTAAACCGTAAGACTCTGGCTGGGCGCAGTGGCTCATGCTTGTAATCCCAGCACCTTGGGAGGCTGAGGTGAGAGGATTGCCTGAGCACAGGAGTTGGAGACCAGCTTGGACAATGAAGTGAGACCCTGTCTCTACAAAAAAAAAAATTAGAAAAGTTAGCTGGGCATGATGATATACACCTGTAGTCCTAGCTACTCAGGAGGCTGAGGAGGAAGGATTACCTGAGCCCAGGATTACCTGAGGCTGCAGTGAACTGTGATCATGCCACTGTATTCCAGCCTGCATGACAGAGTAAGACTTCAACTCAAAATAATTAATAAATAAAATATAAAACACCAATAAATTGTATACAAACCTCTTGGCTTCTCTACAATCAATCGGAAGAATTTGGAAATGAAAAAATATGCCAACTGGAAAACAGACTACGTTACCTTTGGTGTGTTATATTTATTTGATAGTGTTTATTGTTTTTATAATGAGACAAACATGAAATTACATGAATAATTATGTTCACCATAGTTACTGTGAAGTACAAGGCAAATAAGAATACATTTCTAACAAGACTTTCATAACAGCTAAAGTAGTTAATCTTTTAACTACTAAAAGACTTTATACAAAGATTGTAAGATTCCTACAAAAGTAATTAAATATTTAGATGAACACAAATACTAGTTTCCTTTCGATCTAAAGAAATAAAGTAGCTTCTCTCATAGAGCAACAATCAAGTGGGCATGTTATTTAGGCAACATAATTTTTTCTAGAACCTCCTAATGGAAACAAGTCACCCAGGGGTGATATACTGAAATCCAGAAAAGGTAGTACATCAACTATAAATGTATGGATCCAATAAGTGACTAACAAAACCTGTTACAAAATTTGACAGGAACTGCTTAGGGAAAAAAAAAAAGCTGCTTACAGTGGTGAAATCAGAAGGAAGACTCTTAAAACCCTTGCTGTAGACCAGACGGCTTTCCATGGCCTTGTTCTAACTGTAAAACGTTATTCAGTGTCACCAAGCTGATGCGTAATTAATAATAATGATACCCAAACGTACATTTCTTTGATACTGAATTGAATGCCGCTATTAAGTACCATCTACCTTTCACATTTTTTCCCTAATATCTCAGAACAATCAAGTTAACCTCTTTTTATCAGTATTCCTTTTCTAAAATACTGTTTTGGGATTTTGACTTTTCTCATTGAAATTAATCAATGTGTTACTGAGAAATCTCCCTTAAGTGATGAAGAGTTGTACGAATGAGGGAGGAAGCCTGTGGGTGGGGGGGCGCTGTGAGTTTCTGGGGTGAACCATAAAGCCAGCCATGAGAGATTCTCATCAGGTGCCGAGGAGGAGGAAGTGGCTGGCGAATCCTGATTGATGAGCTAGCTGGAAATCAGTGGTGGGGGAAGCGTGGATGTGCACTGTTTGCTCAAACAAGCTTGGAAAGAAAAGAGCAGAGGACCAGAGACGGGCTTCTAGAACTGCCACCCTTTCAGGGGCCTGTGAACACTGGTGACGCGAGCACCACTCCTCTCCTGAGCTGTACCAGGGAGAGGGCACCATTGCCTTGTGCAGATTTTGTGATAAATCAGAGGAGTGAGTGTGTCTGGTGGGGCCGACTCCCTAATGCCAGCAACACCTTCCTTGGAAGGAGCCTTGTGCGAGAGTCATAAGTTAGTTTCTATCCACTCCTGTCTCCCAGAAGCATAGACTGTGGCTATCAGGTCAAAGTGTTTCGAATAGATTATTGTATTAGTATTAGAAAAGCAAAGCCCCATTTGGCATGCCTGACAACAGCGCTTAGTGGGTTTTGCTACCCGTGATGGCTAATGTGTTGTATAACAGCATTACATCATGCCGTTCAGTCAGGCGTGGGCTCCTAATTAGATTTTGTAGTTCATTAACCATAATAATCTTTTTTTTTAGGTTTCGTCTTGTGGTTAATGGGCATGCTGATAAACATCCATTCAGATCATATCCTGAGAAATCTCAGAAAACCGGGGGAGACTGGATACAGAATACCAACAGGTACGGCCTGGAAGTGAAGGATTTATTTTAAAATTGCATCGTGTGAAGTCTTGCTTGTTTTTAACAAGTAGCAGCATAGTATTGATCAGCTGTAAGTTTTTAGCATGAGTCACTATTATTAACAGCAGCTGCCATTATTATTGTTTTAAAAGAAGAAATAACAAAAGAACCAAATTCTAGCTAACGGTGATTATTAAACAAAGCGGAAACTTCAGTTATATGTGTTTGGAAAGAGAGACTAAGAACATACAGTTTTCGAGGCGTGTCTGACCCCTCTGTTTCTAGCAATATAATGGAATAGGTAGATATCTGGACTGACCCCCCTCTGAAAATAATGTAAAATACCAACTGGAATTTTTTGAAAATCTTTTAAAACATATCAGTGTACTATCAAGAAAGGAAGTAATCTTCAGGGGACAAAATCTGAGTGGTAAAATCTGGAGAGTGTCTTATGAGAATTTGTGACTAGGAGCTGAGCCCTGTGGTGATTTACAGCCCAGATTTGTATTGCGTGGATGGTCTGAAAAATCTTAAGCCATGAGTTAACTTCCACATGGCCTTTGAATGGTAGTGGACTCACCTAACCCCACCCCGAAGGGGTTTGCCTTCAAGCTGAGCCTCAAAGAACCCGGTGGGCCACACTCCACAGAAAAAGAGGCATACTCAAAAGCTGTGGACACAGGGAAGTACAGCACCATCAGTGAGGGCATAATTACATAGCATGAATAATTTGAGATCTTAAGATGAACAGAAACAGATTATAAAATGAGTACCTAAAATGCTTTTTTTTATTTTTTATTTATTTTTTTTTTTTGAGTTGGAGTCTCACTCTATCGCCCAGACTGGAGTGCAGTGACCGCTCCTGGCCACCGCAGCCTCGACCTCCTGGGTTCCGGCGATCCTTCCACCTCAGCCTTCTGAGTAGCCGGAATTATAGTGCTACCATGCCCGGCTGATTTTTTGATTTATTGTAGAGATGAGGTCTCGATGCCCAGGTGGGTCTTGAACCCGCAGGCTCAGGCAATCCACTCACCTCAGCCTCCCAAAGGCGGAAGATTGCAGGCTGAGCCACCAAGCCCGGCTAAAATGCTTTTTAAAAAAAAAGTTGTTTCTTTTTTTCTGAGTTGGAGTCTTACTCCATCGCCCAGGCTGGAGTGCAGTGACACACTCACGGCCACCCCAGCGTCGACCTGTTGGGCTCCGGTGATCCTTATGCCTCAGCCTTCCAAGTAGCTGGAACTACAGGTGTACGCCACCATACCCGGTTAATTTTTTTTTTTTTTTTTAATTGTAGAGATGGAGTCTTGCCAAGTTGCCCAGGCTGGTCTCAAACACACAGGCTCAGGCAATCCACTCACCTCGGCCTCTCGAAGTGCTGGGATTATAGAAAATGCTTTTTAAAACGAGAGGATTGGCCGGGCTTGGTGGCTCAGCCTGTAATCCCAGCACTTTGGGAGGCCGAGGTGAGTGGATTGCCTGAGCCCATGGGTTCGAGACCAGCCTGGGCAACTTGGTGAGACTTCGTCTCTACGATAAATCAAAAAAATTAGCTGGGTGTGGTAACGCGCACCTGTAGTTCTAACTACTTAGAACGCTGAGGTGGAAGGGTCACCAGAGCCTCGCAGGTTGACACACTGGGGTGGCTGTGAGTGTGCCACTGCACTCCAGCCTGAGTGACAGAGTGAGACTCCACCTCAAAAAAAAAAAAAAAAAAAGGATAGCAATTATGAATAAAGGAGTAATGTACTATAAAAAGGACCAAACAGATATGAAAAGGAAACCAGTAGAGCTTCTAAAAATAAAAAAATACTATAGATAAATCTAAAACTTTAATGGAGAAAGTGCGTGATATCACTTAGTTTGAATTCCTTTCACCTAAGTTTCTAGAAACCGTATAAGAATTGCAACAAGCCAAAAAACCTACAAATTTCAAACTGCTTAAACTGTGGACCTAAAAACCTGGAATCAGCAAGACCACCTCCAGAAGTCACAATAGTGTGATGGAGTGGCAGAGCAGACATGGCCGCGTCCTAGGTGGGCTGCAGATAACCCGTTTCTTCCATCCAAGTGTTAACCAGACCCGGACCTGCTTAACATCTAAGATTAGGCCAGATCAAAATTCTTTATTTCAATTGTTAAATTAAAAGGCTCACAAGCCCTCTCCCTCAAAAAAAAGAAACACAGAAAACATGTTAGAAAATAGAAATGAAAGAGCAAAGAGAATGAAACCGAAGAGATGGTTTGCAGTGATAGCTGGAGAAGGAGGCAAGGGAGATTCACTGACGGCACGTTGAAGTCTGTGCAGGAGAAATCCAAAGCATCAGAACGGATCCTGTTTTTAAAACTAGTTCAGCTTGGTGTGCTGCCTCATGCCCATAATCCTAGCACTTTGGGAGGCCGAGGTGGGAGCGTTGCTTGAGCCCAGGAGTTTGAGACCATCCTAGGCAACATAGCAAAACCTTGTCTCTACAAAATAGATAAATCAATTAGCTGGTGGCATGTACCTGTCGTCCCAGCCTCTCCAGAGGGTGAGATGGAAAACTTGGCTGAGCCCAGGTAGAAGTTATACTCAGCCGTGATTGTGCCACTGCACTCCGGCCTGGGTGACAGAGTGAGAGACTCCAACTCAATCAATAAAATAAGATAAGATAAAATAGTCAAGGAAGCTTTTGTGAGGTACAACAGGAGACAAGCCCAGCATTTGAAATAGCCCGTTATGTACCTGCCCGGGAAAATGTACGGGACACAGTCGACAGCGGGACACCTCTATGCAGGGAACACATGTAGACTCTTGAGGGCAGCATTCAGTGCCTTGGTCTGAGAGGCAGTGCCAGCACAGGGCGTTTATACTCGAATGTGTTTACGGTTTCTGAGATACAGGGGTGCCATCTCCAGCCAGTATCCATGCCCAGAACTCTGTTAGTAGTGGTGGCATTGCTGATCAGGGTTCAAGGGACAGATGACAGAAGGAGCAGTTAAGATGACCCTTGTCTGCTGGGCTCGGTGGGTCATCCTGCAATCCCAGAACTTTGGGAGACCGAGGCGAGTGGATTGCCTGAACCCGCGGGTTCGAGACCCACCCGTGCAACTTGGCGAGACCTTGTCTCTACAATAAATCAAAAATTAGCTGTGTGTGGTAGCACACGCCTGTAGTTCTGGCTACTTGGAAGGCTGAGGCAGAAGGATCGCCGGAGCCCAGCAGGTCGAGGCTGCGGTGGCCAGGAGCATGCCACTGCACTCTAGTCTGGGCGACAGGGTGAGACTCCAACTCAAAAAAAAAAAAAAAGATGCTCCTTGTCAGGGCACACAGACTGAGCTAGGGTAAGGACAGGCACCGTGGGCCGTGTCACAACTACAGCTTGTTGTTTTGTAAGGTGGTGTCCCTAAGCCACCTCTGTCTTAAGGGAACATCTTTTTTTAAAGTTTTTTTTTTTCTTTGCATTTTATTTTAGACTCAAGGGGTACATGTGCACGTTTGTTTTACAGGTATGTTGCTCAATGGTGAGGTTTGGGCTTCTGTTGAGTGTGCCACCCAAGAGGTGAGCATGGTACCCAATGGGTGGTTTTTCAACCCTGTCTCCTCCCTCCCTCCCCTCCTTTAGGCGTCCCCAGTGTTTATTCTAAGGGGACATCTTTTAGCAGATTGGTGTCTACAGGTGTTCTTAACTAATTACACTATCTCCAGCCCACCTATGTGGTCCCCCAAACACACGTTCCCCATTCTGGATACTTGGAGGGAAGCTTCGCTGACCAGGATATGAACACAAAGGTGCCTATCTGTGATCCCAGCCTCTGCTCCTAGCATTTGCAGGGCAGGGTGCAAAGGTCCTTCCACCTCTAGGACTCCATACCCCAGGGCTCTGATGAAATCCTAATGTTAATTACATAATTCTGTAGAAACTGATGCAGTTACACGAATAGGTAACTAAGTGTGTGTATGGGGGACCCAAAGAAAACTGGAATTATATTTTGGAGGGCAGGCCCCTTGCAGTACAGGCTTCTCCCACTAGGTAAGTATTCTAGGAACCCCTTGGTTTTTATCTGGAAGTTTTAACAAGGTTATGTCATGATTTACAGAAGCAATGCCCCAATTTGTGGCAGACAGGGGACTGGTTCTTCCACCCTAACAGTGCACCTGCCCACACTGTGATGAGTGTTCAGCAGTTTTTGACCAAAAAAGGCATGACCCCTGTGCCCCGCCCTCTCTGTTTACCTGATCTCTCCCTGTGCACCTTTTTTTTGTTGTTTGTTTTCCCATATGAAAAAAGTCCTGAAAGGGAAACATTTTGCTAATGTAGAAGAGATTAAACAAAAACAGCAGAAGCACTAAAAGGCATCAAAATTGACAGGTTCAAAAACTGTTGAACAATGAAAAAGTGTCTTGAGAGGTGTACTGAATCAAACGAGAGTACACCTCTAGATGTGCTGGAGTGTTTGCTGAGATTGATTGTATGACTCGAGGTAATCCCTTTTTTAAAAAATTGTTCTACTGAGCCCAACATGGCAGCTCACTTCTATGGTCCCAGCATTTTGAGAGGTCGAGGTGAGAGGATTGCTTGAACCCAGGAGTTCAAGAACAGCCTGGACAGCATAGCAAGACCTCATCTCTACAAAACATACAAAAATTAGCCTTGCATGGTGGCATGCCTATAGTCCTGCCTACGTGGGAGGCTGAGGCAGAAGGATCAACTGAGCCCAGGAGGTCGAGGCTGCGGTGAGCCATGATCGTGCCACTGCACTCCAGCCTGGGTGACAGAGCGAGACCCTGTCTCATAATAAAGAAATAAATACAAGAAAAAATTGTTCTGTCCTATGCCCACAGAACATTCTCAGCTCTGCAGACAGAGTGGCCTAGGAGAACTGGAGCAGGTCACACCAGACCTCTCTAGAACGCCCTCAAGTTGGCCCCCTTCACCAGCTGCAAACAGGCTAAGATTGCAAACCTCAAGCCTGAGGTTGCGACCCCTCTCTGTCGTGTCCTTGGAGTGCGCCAGCCATTGCTCTAGCCCTTAGGATCTTTGCTGCAGCCCTTTCCCTGCCTGGAGTGCCCCCGCCCCCACTACCTGCTGGCCGACCCTCACCTGCAATCTTGGATCCAGCCTCGCCTTCCTGTGAGGCCCATTCCCAGACACTGCCCATGCCGATGACTTCCTCCACCTATCTCAACTCCTGGCCCTTGCCCTGCCCTGCCCTGCCTTGTGCGTCACCCTCCACATGTTGTGTGCCCTCTTTGTTCATTTCAAGGGAGCTTGTGGGCTAGATGTGGAGGGGGCCTGGCCCATAGTACAGACTGGCATTTGTGAAGATTTGTCTGAGAATGAGTCTATGCTTGAAAGTGAGTATTTTCTTCGATTCTTGATCCATTTTATTTCGCCAGTTCATTGTCAGTTCTGTATGCTCTGTGCTGGGTTAGGTTTTATCAGCATGACCCATTAACTAGCAAGTGGCATTTTAAAGCCTTCCACTGTAACTGTAGGCGTGTGCGTTCAGATACATGGAGGCGTGGAGGCCTGGCGTGGCAGCTCACGCCTGTAATCCCAGCGTTGTGCAAGGATCCCTTGAGACCAGGAATTCAAGACCAGCCTGGGCAACACAGTGAGACCCTGCTTCTACAAAAAGTCTTTTTAATTTAAAAAAATAAATATTGATAATAGATATACAGTGTAGTTGACTGTTGGAACTTGTAATGTTAAACATTTCTCATTGATTAATATTCTATAAAGATTACATTTTTCCATAGTTGAATTGACGTTCTCCAAGTAAGTATTCACTACTATCTCTGAAGTCAGTGTTTCATCAGGTATCATTTTGTAGGAGATGCATTCCTTTGGTTTCTATTTTCACGTAGGAGGCTTATTTGAATACGTCTCTGCAGCCAACTACTTTGGAGAAATCATTGAATGGTGTGGCTATGCACTGGCCAGCTGGTCTATCCAGGGTGGAGCTTTTGCCCTGTGCACATTTTGTTTTTTACTCGGCAGAGCAAAGGAGCATCATATGTAAGTTATAAAATACTCTTTAACAGTTTTACTTTGTTCCTTCGTTTTATTATAACAATTTTCAAGTTAGATTAACATTTTTGAAATGTTAATATTCCTTTAAATTGCTGAATTCCAGTTTGCCCTATGCTTTAGCTAAACTAGTACAAAACCAAGTAAAGAGCTGTAGAATAACCCAGTTACTGGGTCCACCTAGCCACAGTTGTTTTCTACACCAACTTCTAAGCCTCTGTATTTATGCTGCTGGAGTCAGTAGTCAAGTTAAATACCTAACCAAGGATTCAGGGATCTGAATTGGAAAACACTGATTAAAACTGAGGCTAGTCTATTCACAATAACAAAAGCATGGAACCAACTATGCTGCCCATCAGAGCTGGACTGGATTAAAAAAATGTGGTACATATACACAATGGAATATTATGCAGCTATAAAGAAGGACAAACACATGGACTTCGCAGCAACTTGGATGGATTTAGAGTTGATCATACGCAGTGATCTATCACAGATACAAAGAACAGAGTACCATATGTTCTCACTCATCAGCGAACCTTGAACAATTATCACAACACTCTAAGAAAGGGATTGGCAGTAGTGAGAAACTGTCAGAGGCGGGGGGGGAAGTGGCAGTGGAGGGAAACTGCTAGGGGAGGGAGGGGCATGCCTCATCAACAAGGGTACCTGCATAATCAAGGTTTATATACTTAACCCTGAATTGTACCCTACATCTTTATAATAAAAAAATTAAAAAACTGAGGCTGGGCACAGTGACTCATGCCTGTAATCCTAGCACTTCAGGAGGTCAAGGCAGAAAGATTGCTTGAGCCCAGGAGATCAAGAGTAGCCTGGGCAACATAGCGAGAACTTGACTCTACATAAAAATTTTAAAATTTGCTGTGCATGGTAGTGCGTGCCTGCAGCCCCAGCTATTCAGGAGACTGAGGTGGAAGGATTGCCTGAGCTCAGGAGGCCGAGGCTGCAGTGAGCCATGATTGTGCCACTGCACTCCCACCAATGACAGAGTGAGACTCTGACTCAAAAAAAAAAAGAAAAAAAAGGAAGAAAAAAAAAGCTGAGAATACTGACTGAGCAGTGGCAGGATGGTGAGTGTTACAGTTGGAAGAAGTCCCAAGGTTGAAGGTAAATTCCAGAGTCAGGTGGCACTTGCAGAACACAGGCACACGAGCACTTTCTGGCTCTGAGCCTGGGGTCCCAGTGGGGGGAAGGGGGGCTGCAGAGGCTCTCTGCACCCCCTGGCATGGCATCGTTTTCCAGAGCATGGGTCCTCAGCTTTCATCCGATCCCCAAAAGGCCTTGCAATCCATTTGGCCAAAACACTCGTAAAAAAATCAAAGGATGTCAAAGTCGAAATGAATTTAGAGAACATCTTTCTAATCCAGTAGATGAAGAGACTGAGGTTCAAGGTACAGAGTCTGAGACCAGTCAGGAGGCTTGCCTCATTGACTAGTTTGCCATCACCTTGAAAAACAGATTCGGGGTGTCTTTGAGACACTGTGGTTGATGGTGCTAATGATTTAGAAAAATGAGGACACACAAGACTGTGTTTCTGAAATGCTCCCGTACTCTCAGCCCCCGTTCGTAGACTTAAATACAAAAAACGAGACTTGTGAACGCTGGCCAGTGTTTCCTCAGCTGTTCAACAGCAGCAGTGACAAGTCCATCCAGGGAAGACTTAGGTAGAAGAAACTGGAATGCTGAGCTGTTTGTGAGTCATAAAAACAACAACCATTTTGAAGAATAACTTGAGGAATTATTTCAGACTCCGCATAATCCGAATGTGATGAAGTGGGCATCCCTTTCTTAGGCATTAGTCAGCTTTCCTCAGAGAGGCAGAAGGACATTAATTCAGCCTCAACAATAATAAAATCAAGGCCAAAAATCTTTGTCCAACCCTGTTCAGCGTCACGTGAGTGACCGCTTTAATTCTAGGGATAGAAAAAGGAATTAGAAGAATAATAGGAATGGTGCTACTTGGAGGCCCTATTAAAAAATACACATATGATTACATCTTTATTAGAATGTGGTTTTTTGAGATGGATTTGTGATTTCAGTGATGAAAACATAGCCACGTAAGAAGGTATATTTTATTCCTATCTAATGGTTTCTGTAAAATAAACGGAAGCTTTTTGGTGAACATACATCGATTACTTGAGAACATTCTGACCTAACAGGTGTTCTTCACAACATTGCGAGGAGCCCAGCCCTGCTGGACAGCACTTGGTGGGGGTCTTCAGGTGTCCTCAGACAGTCCTCACACCCCCCAATTTGAAGCTTTCCAGCTATTGTCTACTCTGCCCTTGCCATTTTAGGGCCCAAGTGTCCCTCTTCCAGGGGCAGTTTCTGGAAGAGAGGGGCTCCCTTCCCATCTCCCTGTGGGGTTCCAGTGCTGCCAGCTTGTGGGAAGCTCTCAGGAAGTGCCAAGAGACCTGGCTCCCTACCAGACCTGGGAAGACTTTCAGGAACCAGCGGGAAACGTGTTAAGGATGCCGTCACGCGCCTCACACCGGCTGCTGCTCTTGGCTGTGTTGTGTGATGGGCGCTCTTGTCCCATGAGGCATCATGGAGGCACACAACTGGAAAGGCATCTGTCACTGGGGCCTTGTGCCGGGGGCAGTGATGCCTGACCCAGCAGTCCTGACTGACTTCTCAGGTTTTTTCTCATTACATGCCTCTGCGAGTGCACAGAACAGCATATGCAAGTGAATGCAGAGGTTCAGTAGGTCATAATTCTCTCTTTGTGGACTGCAGTGTTAAACGTATCTAAGACCAGCAGAATTTTGCCAGCCGTTTGTTGTCGTCATGTGTTTCTGCCATACTGACAAATGGCTCCTGGCTTTCTATCATGATTTTAGTCTGTTTAACACTTTCTGTGCTTCTAGAAACTCCCTTTTTCTGAATATTTCCCCATCTTGTCTAATTATTTTTAATTAGTCACCACCTTCTCCAACCAGCTATTACCCCAAAACGAATGAGTGTTGGGGTTGATATAGTTTACAACAAAACCGAAAATCATGTTTGTTTTGAGCACAGGGATGAATTATGGAAACACCACACCACATTTCCCCGGATTTTACTGAGTCCTTATTAAGAGCTGTCTGAGAGCCCCCTGGCACACAGCTGGGTGCCCCCTCTGCAGGCCCTGGCCCGGGCTGGTAGTTCTCCACTGGACGTAGAGAAAACTGTGTGTCCCCAGAAGACGTTCAGGAAACCCTGTGGGTCCTGCTCCTCTGGTCTGTTTCTCCCCCGGGGTCTGGAATGATGGCTCTACCCTGTGCTGATCAGCATGGTATCAGATGCCAGTCGTTTTTCTTCTCAGTGGAAAGATGAATTACATGGGTTGGTTCTTCTGACTCATACTTCATGATTGGATGTAGCTATTCACGATGTAGGCAAAATGAAGCTATATGTATGAAATGCCAAAGTGTTTATTGCTGATTTTAAAAACTCAGTATTCTTTTATAGTTTAAAAAAATGCCACTTTTGTAAGCATCTGCTAAGTGACCCAACTTTTCCTTTTTGTTTTTTCTTATTTTAGGTGGTACCACAAGAGGTTTGAAGATTATCCAAAGTTCAGAAAAATTATAATTCCATTTTTGTTTTAAGTGCATTGTCAATGAAATGGTCTTCAACTTGAAGCTTTTCAATGATGTTTCTCTGGACTTTATACATAAATTACATTTCTGTAATTTTCCTGCTTCTTCTCATTTTCAAGTTGTGCTCTAGGAATTTTTTCCCTGGCAAATTTGTAAGCTGCATAATGAGAAACCAATCAGGCCATTGCTTTGTTAAACTCTGGTGTGTCTACATGGCTCTTTGAGCTGTGGTCGCCATGTTTCCTGGTTTTGACCCCTTCCCCTGCCTTGGGGAGGTGAAGTTTTTCTCTCTCTTGCTCTTTCTAATTTGCTTTCTAAATAAACTATAGTTTTCAATCTAAAAAAAAAAAAGGAAACTAATCACATTAAAATGCAGGCTGAAGCCTTGCACCACATAACAGGTCAGGAATTTGAAACTCTGGGTAATTACTGCTGACTGTTTCTTTAATTTCACGTTTATCTCTTTTGACTGCATATCTGGTTTTGTGTACAAAACCAGAATTCACAGTTGTCTGTGATGACCTCTACTGAATGAGAAATGTCACTGTTTGCTCTACAGCCCCCACAGTGCCTCTTTCAAGGTCAATGGAAGTGTCACCCTTCCCCCAGGGAGTGGGTTCTGATGTAGAAGTCTCTCTTGCTATACTAGGCTGGAGGGCCCTGGGGTGCCCACTGTGCAGTTGTGGCCCCCACTGTCAGGTGCTCGGGGGTAGAGAAGGAAGCCCCTCAAGGCCTGTCCTCTGCAAAAGCACGCAGTGCTTGTTCCAGCCCGGCTCATCTGGTGACGTCACTGGGCAGGGTGGGCTGCTGGTGGCAGTTTGCAAACTGTTCACTGGAATGGTCTTTCCTCCAAATTCCTTTCCAGAGAGCCTTTGTTCATGTTCTCTGTGTCAGATGCAGGATGTGAAATGACCCCGACTCTCCTTTCAGCCTCATCCTGACCCAACATGTGGGCTCCGGCAAGAGTCCCTTGAGTTCAAATGTCTGCTCAGTGACACCAGGGGAATGGGTTTGTTCCCTCGAATTCAGACCTCCCACACTTTGGTTGAGGTCTTGGAGACTTTTTCCTTCCCCAAAGACCTTCTCAGTCAGACTTGGCTGGTATGTAGGTTTTGTGAAGACACTCACTCTAATGGCGCTTGAAGGGATACCTTTCTCAGGTCAGTGCCATGGGCAACCCGTTTTAAGTTTTCCCCTGCTGAGCAGCTGCCTTCTTGTGCTCCAACTGGCTTTTTGAGCAAAAACTATGGTCCAGGAAATTATAATTGGCTAGGTGTCTGGGCAAAAATTACCCAGAATAATCATAAACTTTTTTGGTCAAAATGGGGCACCTTTGAAATCCCAAACTGGCCTATCTGCACTCACAACCAGAACAAAGAAAATGCTGAGCTTCCTAGAGACCACAGGAAGGATGCCCTTTTCAACTGGCGCCTTGAAATAGTGTCTAAAGAGAGTCATAGACTTCCATTGTCCCTTAGTGAAAACAATTCCAAATTGAGCGAGCGCCTCAATGCAACAAATGAGCATGTGCGAGGCTGAAGCCAGAGTGTCGAGATGCCTTTGAAGAGCCTTCCCACCACACTGGCCTCTACCCTACCTGTCTCCTGCACCCTCCTGGCCTCCCTTCACTCCCTCCTTCCTCTTTCACTCTCTCACCTGGTTATTTTGAAAAGGTTTCTAGATTTTCCTGGACTCATCTGTGTGTTTTCTTGTGGAATCCTGGGATGAAACCCTGTGATTTTGGGTTCCTTTGGCATCCAGTGGGGATACGTGGCAGTAATAAAATGTGCTACTTATGTAAAGATGCTGAGGAGAAGCCTTGGGCCAGAAGGACGCTGAGTGTCATCGCCATTCTGTGAACATCTGAGGAACACGTCATCGTGCCCTTGCGGTAGGGCCAGCCGCCTCTGTCACTGCTGCTTCATTCCTGGCTGGAGACAGAGGGGTGGATACGAAGAGACTGTTTACTTTATGATCCACCCATGGTGCTGGATGAGGAACCCTCCAGAACATACCTGAAGCAGGCTGCCTTCGCCGGGCCCTGGGCACCTGCTCTGCTGGCTCCACCCCTCCCCAGCTCACCTTCCGAGCCAGGGGCCTCCTCCCCTCTTGAGTTTTCATAAGTCACCTGTATTCTCTGCATTCATGGCTTTCAGGGTCTCTTTCAGTTTTCAAATTGGCACAGAGAACTTGTTATGACGTGCTGTGTTTCACTTTAACGAAAAGCAGTGTTTATGCAGGAGTTTTGTTGTGAAATGAACTTGAGCCCTTTTTCTGGCCCAACAATGGCCTGAAATCCGAAGAGAATCAATGGTTTAGTTCTCCTTGGGAAACCTAAAAAGCGTGATTTCGTCTTGATGGATTGGGGCCCCATCTGGAAGGTGTACCTGGTCAGGGGAAAAGTGCTTGTCTGAGACCCAGAGAAACTCATGTGAACTTAACTTCTGTTTGTGCCTGTTGGTTGGTTTGTTTTGAGTAGGGATCTCACTCTTGCCCAGGCTGGAGTATATAGTGGCACGATCACAGTTCAGCGCAGTCTCGACTTCCTAGGCTCAGGTGATCCTTCTGCCTCAGCTTCAGGAGTAACTGGAACTGCAGGCACCTACCACCACGCCCCGCTAATTTTTTTTATTTTTTTGTGGAGGCAAGATCTTGCTACGTAGCTTAGGCTGATTTCAAAGTCCTGGGCTCAAGCGATCCTCCTGCCTCGACCTCCCAAAGTGCTGGGATTATAAGCGTGAACCACCGCACTCAGCCTGTCTTATTTGAACAACCCATACATACAGAAATCTGGGTGAACTCAAGATTTGATGGGCTGCTACTGCTTCACTGGTATACATTGGATGAGTGATTACCATAGGAAGAATTCCTGGTCGATCTTATGTCTCACTGCCTTCTGTTTTCTAAAACTGTTGTCTCACTAAATTGTGCTATTTATCATAATTAAGGAGATTAATGAAATTACCGTTAGAAGTCCAGTCATCTTGTTGATCTTTGTTAATCTACTGTCTCAATACTTGTGTCTTGAAGTTCAGACAGTCACATCAGTATCCTCAATCCTGCTATCACCTGTGTCTTTGTGTCAAGAATTCTCTCACCTCTCAGCAGAGCATGGCAGCCTTCTTCTTCTAAATCTTGTGCATTTTTGAAAAGGCTATTTTTAGATATTTTATACTTTGTTGTGGATGAGAATGTGTTTTCTAATACATTTTTTAACCAGAATAAACCAAAACTGTTGATGCGTATTTGTCACTTCCAGCCATGCTGTAAAATTATCTTATGAATTCCAACTTTCATTTTGCTATTCTCAGGATTTCTGAGACTACAGTTGTCATCGTTTGCAAACATCTAAATTTATATTTTGCAATATTTGAAGTGTTACTTTTGCTGTTGTTTGCTTCTTATATTAACAAGAACGTCAACAATATTGAATAATAGGTTATTGGCAACATTCTCATGTGATTTTAGCAGGAATGCCTTATTTATAGTCTTTTTAAAATTTCTGACATAGTTATTGATCTGCTTTCTACTTTAGCCGTTGGGTTATTTTCTTTGCTTTTTTTTTAAATAATTTATTTTGGTCTTTAGATTTTCAAGTGTAAATTTCACATACAGAGCAGAAAGAGAAAGAGGGAATAACAACAGGTATAGAGATGGAAAATTATGAGACTACATCTGCTTTGACATTCTAATCTCTCTCATGGGTTGTTTTCGTCCATTCGGGGTACTTCATATATTTTGAGGCTGTATTTTACTTCTAAGTAACACTGACCATGTTTCCTTAAGTTTAGTAATTATTCTAAATAATCTCCAGTTGTGCTTGTTAAATTTTATTTGATCTAAATATTTGTAAGGAAATAATACATATTCAGGATGATGCTTTTTATTTTTCAGCCATGTGGTAGATTCTATTTAAAGTTTTTTTTTTTTCTGCTTCTCATGTGTGGATATAGTAGAGATTATCTTCTGTGAAGTTTCTCCTTTGTGGATTTTGAGTATTCCTTTGCAGTTTAAAAAATGATCACCTTTCATAACAACAAGACCGCTTTTTAAGATTTATCCTGTTTGTTTTTTGTTAATTTAAACATATATTAGTTATGTCATTAACCTTCTCTGCAACTTTATTTTTCTTAGCTAATTTTCACAGCTGATTTTCCTTCTCATCGCTTTTGCTTTGCTTTGTTGCTGTGGCTTGGCAAAATTTTTCACCTCATAGTTTGTACCTGTTGTGAAGACAGAATAATCTTCCTGTTGAATGTTTCACGACTTGGATTCTACTTCAATAAGAATATTGCTAAGTTGCTTTTTTGCTGTTGATAAACTCACCTGGTATTTCTTGCCTGTCTTCTCATTGGAATGTTTTAATGTCACTTGTTATCTGTCACAACATAATAGACTTTGCCACTTGATAAAGCAGCTCAGATTCCTTTACTAATTGCTACATTGGAATGTTTTTTTTTCTTTTATCATGTTTTCTGTTTTTCTTTTTGCAACTTCTTCTATTTACCAGCTACAGTAATTTGAAAAGAAGACTTCCTTTTGGTTAAAAAAGAAAAAACACTGATTGGGAATGGCTTTTGCCATTTTTTTAGAAGTACCCCTGAGAGCTTCCAGTTAAATCCAATGAGCTAAACTTGTGCTTTTACTTCTCTTCTCCCTCCCCTCCCTATCCTGACCCCTGTCGAAATCATCCACTGTAGTGAAATTCAGGGGTAGGCAGGCATGGTGGCTCATGCCTGTAATCCCAGCACTTTGGGAGGCTGAGTTGTTCGAGACCAGCCTGGGCAAGATAGCAAGACCTTGTCTTTTTTTTTTTTTTTTTTTTTTTTGAGTTGGAGTCTCACTCTGTCACCCAGATTGGAGTGCAGTGGCCACCACAGCCTCAACCTGCTGGACTCCGGCGATCCTTCCACCTCAGCCTTCCAAGAACTATAGGCGTGCGCTACCATACCCGGCTAATTTTTTATTTATTGTAGAGATGAGGTCTCGCCAAGTTGCCCGGGCAGGTCTCATATCCGCGGGCTCAGGCAATCCACTCACCTAAGCCTCACAAAGTGTTGGGATTACAGGCTGAGCCACCAAGCCCGGCCAACCTTGTCTCTACAAAAAATAAAAAATTAAATTAGCCAGGTGTGGGGGCATGTACCTTATTCCCAGCTACTCAGGAGGCTGAGGCAGAAGGATTTCCCAAGCCCAGAATTTCAAGACTGCGGTGAGCAATGATTGTGCCACTGCATTCCAGACTGGGGGACAGAGTGAGACCCCAACTCAAAAAAAAAGAAATACAAGGGTGGGAGGATGGCCTCATAAAGAGAATGCAAGTCATCACTGCACTAGTCACATCAGGGCGGGAAGAGGACTGATGCTGTGGAGCTAAGGAGCTGTGACAACGTGTGTCCTGCCGACACGAGAGGCCCCGAGTGCCAGGAATGACAGGGCAGGACTGGGTGGGCAGCTCAAAATCAGACCACCTGAATGTCGGTGCTCGGTGCGGTCTTCAGGGATCCCGCCCCCTGTGACTGGACACACACACACACACACACAATTACAGGCATATTCTCAGCTTCTCTGATCCTTTAAAAAAAAAAAAGTGAACTGATGAAAAAGAATCAACCTAGCCTTAGAAAAGTCTTCATCTTGAAAGAAAAATGAACATCTCTTGAGGAAACATCACTCTGGGAACAAAAAAGAACTTTTAAAAAGAAGTTGAAACTTCTGGGAGATGCAGCATAAACCAGCAAGTGAACACCACTCCCCATGGGATGTCACACACCAAACTGCTACTGGTATACATAGATCACATGCCTGATAAAGGTTTCATACCCACAATATGTAAAACTCTCAAATTTCAATAATAAATATCTTAAAATCTTTAAATGGGCAAAAGATCTGAACATTTTACCAAAGAATACATATGGACATCTTCTTATGTATTCTTTACCAAAGAATGCATATGAATGGCAAATAAGCTCATGCAAAGCAGCTTGTCTTCCTTGGTCATCAGGGAGACCCCAATAAGATGTTACCGCATCTATCAGTCACAAAACTCTGATGTTGAATGTTGAGATCAATAAACATTCTGTTAAAAACTAAAATGCACAATAAAATTGTAGCAGGTTTATTTGAGCAAACAACCATTCCTGATTCAGGCAACCCCTAACCAGAAGTGGTCCAAAGAGCTCACAGGGGATGGCAGAGAAGGCTTATAGGACGGACACGAAAATAAAGCAAATATTTGATTGCATACAGCGACACAGTTTCCTTGTCTGGTCTAGCCCCTGGGAAGTTCCCTAGTTCTATAATTATAAGCTTGTTTTCTGCTTGTGATTAGTAGTTGAGCTTAAGTCCTGTTTTTCTTTAATATTGGCATTTATAAGAAACAGCTTAGGTTAAGTTTCACTGACGTTCGCAAATCAGGCAAGACTTAGGTCACTTATGACCTAACTAGTCATAGAGGTCTAACTGGTTTTTGTCCAGGGGTTCTTCAGGACTGATCTCCGTTTTCTTTTTCTTTCTTTCTTTTTTTTTTTTTTTTTTGAGTCCTAGTCTCACTCTGTTGCCCAGGCTGGAGTGCAATGGCACGCTCACAGCCACCGCAGCCTCAATCTGCTGGACTCAGGTGATCCTTCCACCTCAGCCTTCCAAGAAGCTGGAAGTACAGGCACGTGTCACCATTTCCCGCCAATTTTTTAATTTATCGTAGAGATGAGGTCTCACCAAGTTGCCCAGGCTGGTCTTGAACCCTCGGGCTCAGGCAGTCCTCTCACCTCGGCTTCCTAAATTGCTGGAATTATAAGTGTGAGCCACTGCACCCGGCCCTGGTCTCCATTTTCATTTAACAATTCTAAATGTAGTAATCTTCAAAATACGAACATTTTCTCTACAATAATTTACTTTACTCCATTAAATAATTACATTTACTTCAGATAGTTTAAAAGCCTCTAAAAACTACAGGTTTACTCAAAGTGGCCGTTCTTCAAGTGAAGTTCAAACCTGTTTGACAAGAAAAAGCAAACGTTATTAACTAGGAATGCAATCTTTACTGATACAAATTTAACCCTTTTTAATTAAAAGGTCAAAAATGATTTCATTCTACAAAGATGTGTGTTTTCTGAGTCACAGTGAAAGAGACTTGAATAATCGTCCATTTTATTTCTCTTATATGCTGTAGAATTTCATCACAAAATCACTCTCTGACACCCCAGAAAGGCATTTGCAGACTGTTGTGGTAATGGTGGCATGTCAGGCTGATTGTCAGAAACATATTAACAAAAGCAGGAAACTAGTTGTCAACATAGTAAACGGCTCAGATAGTCAGTGGTCACGCCAAGTATTTACTGAGAATATTGGTCCACCAACATAATCATATATAGTAGCCAGGCGACTCCCTTACTCAATGTCCAAAGGGTCAACTGTTCCCATTTTCTGCAGGCCAATCTTTGATATTTTGTCTGACCAACATTCAAGGGAGGTCATGAACAGGAGATAGGGCCGGGTGTGGTGGCTCATGCCTATAATCCCAGCACTGGGGGAGGCCAAGGCAAGAGGATCCCTTGAGTGCAGTAGTTCAAGACCAGCCTGGGCAACATAGCAAAACCCTGTCTGTACAAAAAAATAAATGCAAATTAAATAAATTTAAAACCCCCAAAACAGTAGATAGACTGCAGCTTGGGAATCTTCCATTCTACAGGCTGGGGCCCAGGATTGGGTGTGAGCACAACTACCCACATCAGCTACCCACATCATGTGTCTACTGGAAGTGCCATGCTAGACTATGTCTTGCCAGAATGTAGCAGCCAGGTCTAAATCATTCACTGCCATCCACCCCGAGACCTGGTAGTGAGCCTGGGACATAGTCCTAGTTCCAAACACATCTACTAAGCAAAGAAGTGATTCACACGCTGCTGTTTGCTCAAAGGGGAAAACCAAGGTGGAAGGGAAAGGCTCTGACAGGGAATTGTGGCCAGGGATCTGGATCTTGAAACGACGCCTGAAATAAGCGTCCTGGAGGGAGGAAAGCCTGGAAATGCGTTTGCCTGCTACTGTCTCTGGCTCATTCCAGGTCATTCAGGTCTGCATCCCCAATTACAACCAGCCTGTGCAATTTCAGATGCTTCACAGTCTTATAACCCTGTCTCCTTGAAAGCAAATTAGTGAGTGCCAAGATAGCCTATGGGAGTGTTCCCACAGGGGGCCACCCATGCAGAAGGAAATCCCAGAAGCCAAAGCCCCCCAGGCCAGGTTGGGGGCCCCATGTCTGCTTCTCTACCTACTCTGTTATTTGATCTTATTCTCAGAATCTTGACTTACACTGACTAGCACCACCAATGATGAAACGGGTCCATCTCTGGGTTCTGATGAAGTCCAAAATTGCCAAATATACCGTGACTCTAGAATCTGTCACTTAACCCTGATCCAGTGTCCTGAGTTCCTCAAGCCTTCTAACATCTCTGGCTCGAGTCTTGTCTAAATCTGTTTGGGCTTCTGACAAAATACCATAAACTCGGTGACTTATGGACAGAAATAGATTTCTCACAGTTCTGGACCCTGGGAAGGCCAAGAGCAAAATTCGGTGTCTGGGGAAGGTTGGCTTCCTGGTTCAGACACCCAACCTCAGGTGTTCCTTTATGGCAACACAAACAGACTGTCAGTGTCTTATTATTTTTAACTTTTGTTTTTGAGACAGGGTCTTCCACTCTGTCCTCACACGGTAGAAGGGGCAAGGGAACTCTGGATTCTCTTTTACAAAGGCACCGGCTGGTGCAGTGGCTCACATCTGTAAGTCCAGCACTTGGGGAGGCTGAGGCAGGAGGATCGCTTGAGGCCAGGAATTTGAGACCAGCTTGAGGAACATAGCAAGAGCATGTCTCTAGAGAAAAATTTTATAAATGAACCAAGTATGGTGGCATGCGCCTGTAGTCCCAGCTACTCGGGAGACTGAGGCAGAAGGATCACCTGAGCTCAGGAGGTCAAGGCTGCCCTGAGATGTGTGATCAGCCACTGCACTCCAGCCTGGGTGACTAGGGACACTCTGACTCAAAAAATAAAAATTTTTAAAAATAATAATAAAGACGCTGTCTTAGTCTGTTTGTGTTGCCGTAAAGGAGCATCTGAGGCTGGGTAGTTCTTGAGGAAAAGAGGGTTATTTGGCTCATGGTTCTGCAGGCCATGTGAGGAGCATGGCACCGGCATCTGCTTCCAGGGAGGCCTCAGGTCGCGTCCACTCGTGGCGGAGGGGGAAGGGAAGCCTGCCTGCAGATAGTCTATGGCGGAGGGGGTGGAGGGAAGGTAACTGGCTCTTTTTAACAACCAACCCTCCTGAACTAATTGAGCAGGAGGAACCCATTCATGACCGCAGGGAGGGCACCAAGCCACTCGTGAGGGATCCTCCCCATGACCCGAACACCTCCCTGCAGGTCTCACCTCCAATGTCGCGGACCGCATTTCTTTTTTTAGATTGGAAAATATAGTTTATTTATAAAGTAAATGAGAGAGAGAGAGAGAAAGATTCACCCCCAAGGTAGGAGAGGGGACCAAAGCTAGGAAACATGGTGGCCGTAGGTCTAAGAGCTGGGACGACACACCGGAGTTTAACAAAACAACGGAAGGAGCATCACATTTCAACACGAGGTTTGGGAGACAGATATCCAAGCTATAGCAGCCCTAATTCCATTCATGAGGGCTCCGCTCTCATCACCTCCAAAGGCCTCACCTCCTAACACCATCGCACAGGGGAGCAGGTGTCAGAGGATGAATTTGGGGGACACAAATACTCAAACATAGCAGGCCCCCTGGCTGTTTTTGTCCCATCGGAGCCTATGTCTCCCCCAGCTCCTCACTGTGGCTAGCTCTTAGGAATTCACTGTGGGGAATCTGGCACCACCCTCCACCCAGTCTCAGAGGCTGCACTGCACAAAAACAGCCCTGAGGCCCTGGGGGCTAAAGCTTGTTCCTTGGGGAGCACGGGATATGGCCTTTCTCTGGTTGGAGCCAGTCCCCCTGGCTCACTCTGCTCCCCAACCTGCCACCCCCGACAGCCCTTCCTCATGGTTAGGGGTTCTGGGAGCTCGCTATACCCAGGTGTCCAGCCCGTGGTCCTTGCCTGGCATGGGAGCCCTGGCCTCCTTGCCACAACTCGGCTTTCCGTGGAGCTGTCCTGGGCATCAGCAGGCACTGTGGGCCCAGTGCTTCCCCACTCTGGGTCCCCTTCTGCCTGTGGAGGCCGGGGATGGAATTGCACTGAGTTGGCTTCCCCAGGCAAGGATAGAGGCAAAAGCCCTGTCCCATGGTGTACCCTCAGTTTATCCCTGTCCTGGGTCAGGGTCTGGAGAAAGATCAGGACCCGGTGTCTCCTGGCTGCCACTGCCTTTTCCCCTGACCCAGGGGCTCCTGGGGGCAGGCTCTCTGTTGGCCCCTCTTGCCTAGCTGATATTTCTTTCTGAACTCAGCCTGTGGTTAAACCTTGGTGGTGGGTAGGGTACAGAAGAGAGAGGGGGCATGACCTGCTTGCAGGCACTGATTCAGGAATGGTAATTATGGCCCATCACAGGGGCCCGCCCCTGTAATCCCAGCACTTTGAAAGGCTGGGGCAGGGGATCTCTTGAGCCCATGAGTTCTACACCAACCTGTACAACATGGTGAGACTCTGCATAGATAGATAGATAGATAGATAGATAGATAGATAGATAGATAGATAGATAGACAGACAGACAGACAGACAGACAGAGAAGTGGTAATCGTGCCACAATGGTCAGTTGTCTTACTTGTTTTAAACCAGGCACTTCCTATCAGTCCCAGGCGGTCCCTTCCTTTATTGACCCCAAATCCCCTTCCACACCCAAGGATCAGTTCTAAGCCTCTCCCAGCTTGACTTCATCGTGACTGGCCCTTTCTCTGGTGGTGACTTCAGGGAGGCCAAGCCTCATTTCTCTTCCTACCTTTCGCCTGCCTCCCATGCAAACCACATCCATGCCAGACTCCTCCCTGAGACAGGTTGCTGGGCACACCCTCAGTCCCTGACATCTACAGAACTTGGAAACCACTAATGCATTTCACTCCTTCCATCCAGTCCTCAGTTACTGTTACCTGTAGGAGACCACAGCCAGTGACCATCTCAGCCAAAGCTGAGATCCAACAAGGCAGAGAACTCGCTGTTGTGCCCGACTCCTCCTTAATCCCCAGGGTTAGCGTGTGTTCACTCAACAATATTTACCAAGCAGTGACTATGAGCCAGGCACCATCCTGGGTACTAGGGACAGAAGGGAAGAAGAAACAGTCCCAGCCCAGGTGGAGTGACAGGTAAGAAACAAGTGGTGAGAATAATGTCAGGTAGAAAACAAATGACAAAAACAAAAACAAGGCAATGGGAGGGGACTGTAACCTCACTGGTGTCTGACGCAGCCGTATCCTCATACCCCCCAGACTCTTGCTGTGCCCTGAGCAGGCCCACCTTCCCTCAGATACGGAGCAATGTGGTCCAGGCCCTTCTCCATCACTGAGCCTCCTGGGGGTATATGGGGGAACCCCCCAAAATAAGAATTTACTTATGAAAAATTGTGTATTCTTACATGTTTAAACTTCAGTCACCTTCAAAGTACTCTCCTCTTGATGCAATACACCTATCGAGGTGCTTTTTTCACTGCTCAAAACAGTTTTTGAACTCATCTATTTTGATGCCTTTTAGTGCTTCTGTCATTTTTAGTTTCACCTCTTCCACACTGGCAAAGGGCTTTCTCATCCGGGGAAATAAAATGTCGTTACTCGGGCGCAAGATAGGGTGAATAGGGAGAGTAGGGAATGGGGGTCATGCAGCACAGTGTGGGCAGGTGAACGTGTAAATCACCCGTCATGAAAAGGGCAAATGTGTTGAAAGGATCTCCAAAAAAAAATTCTCTGAGGCCAACAATGCTAGCTAGTACACAGATGCTGATGGGTTCCTAAAACCCTTACCTAGTGGAGGAAGTCTCCAAGGAACTTGCTCTCCAAAAACTAATTTCAGGGTTTTTTTGGGCCCCCCTAATAAAAGGCTGCTTTCCCTTCCCTGTCCTTCCTGCCTGTTCACAGCAAACACAGGCTTCATCATGGTGCATCTCTCCTAAACTCCTCCAGCGACTTCCTTCTCCAGTGGACCCAGGTGGCATGTTGCCCTGGATTCCAAGGCACTGCAGGTTGGACCACACCCTCCCCTACTGACTCCACCTCTGGGACCTCCCATCCTGTTGGGTAGGACCTTCTGGTCATTACAGATCAGAGAAGAGAGATGCAGGGGGTGGGGGGACTGGATGTCAGATGAGTCCCCCCCTCAGAAAGGCAGTCACCAGTGGGTGGTCTCACTCTCACCCGGCCAGCCTTGGCAGGGGGAGGATGCCCACCTGCAGCATGTGCTCTGAGAGTTGCAGTCACCATGGGGAGTCAGAAAAAAGGACTTTCAACTCTAAAAATCTCATTCGAACCAAGTGTTTACACAATTCTGAGTCCAAATGCAGTCAAATCTAATAGTTTAGAAATCCAAGTACAGTTTCAAACAACCGGGGAAGAAAAAGGAGACATCAGATATGATGCAAATAAAAAGGTGAATTCAAAAAGAGATAAAATTGCATCTTTTTTGCCCCTAGGGTCCTTTGGGGGCTCTTTTGAAGGATCCAGGTGAATGGCCCTCTGTGGTCATACCTCTTGGTACCCTTAGCCAGACTCATGCCATCTTGTCATGGGCACCCTGCTGGAGCTTCGTGACCAAGCACTCTGATCATTGGTCCCCTTGTCCCATGACCAGCACAGACCCTGCATTCTAACGGATCCACTGTGGCTTCGGGTATCCAGGCTGGAGCACTGCCTGTGCCCGCCCTGGCGCTGGGCACACATCTTTGCACTGTTCTTCACTGTGGCACGACAGCCTCTCTCAGCCCTGATATTATGCTTCTTCTGCCACTAGATCACTGCCTCGATCTTCCCTCATGTCTCCAGTCACCCAGTGATTCTAAGTTTCAGGGAGCATGAGTTAACCATTAATTAGAGGAGATCTCTCTCGCCTGTTCCACTCCCGGCCTCACACCTGACTTTATGTTGAGTGACAGGACATATAGAGTGGTTAGAGGCACTGGCCTGAGTCCTGTCTCCTCTGTTCCATACCTGTGCAGCCTTGAACAGTGACCTAAATGTTCTGTGCCTCAGTTTCCTCATTTACGAAACAAGAATATTAATAGTACTGACCACCTGGGACAGTTATGAACATTAAGTGAACAACATTTGGAAAGTTCTCAGATTCAGTCTGGCATATAGATGTACTTGGCAGGTGTTTAAAAGTAATGTTTGCGGCCAGGTGCAATAGCTCACACCTATAATCCCACTTTGGGACTTTGGGAGGCCGAGGTGGGAGGATCGCTTAAGCCCAGGAGTTTGAGACCAACCTGGACAACATAGTGAGATGTCATCTCTACAGAAAATAAAAAAAATAACCATCCTCGGTGGCATATGTCTGTAGTCCCAACTACTTGGAAAGCTAAGTTAGAAGGCTTGCCTAAGCCCAGGAAGTCAAGACTGCAGTAAGCTGTGATCATACCACTGTACTTTGGCCTGGGTGACAGAGTAAGACTTCAACTCAAAAATTAATAACAATAACAATAATGATGCTTGCATTATTGGTGAATTCAACTCTCATACTGAATGCACCAATATAGCATTCACAACTCTGTACCCATATACACCTGAAATCACCCATTTATGAGAAAGATACTCTGCTGTCTCATGGTATTAGTTCACTGGTTTCCTTTTTAGTCTGTGAGTGCCTTCACTTCCTTATCTCATGCACTTAGAGTGACATTTTTCTACATATAGGTAAAAGATCTAATGACTTCGTAGGGATTGTAGCAGAATGAATCTATGGTAGCCCCTGTGATCCCACCTCCTGGTGTTCACAATCTTATGTGATTCTCTTTTTATGGCAAAGGTGACAGGATATATGTGATTATGACACATTACAGTAATGCTCATTTTAGGAGGAAACACTTCCTCACTGACTTTGGAGAGGCCAGCTGCCATACTGTGAGTTTCCCTATGTAGATGGCCATGCAGTAAGAAGCCGAGGGTGCCCTCCAGCAAACAACCAGCAAGAAAATGAGGCCACATTCCCATAACTATGGGAGCTGCCGGCAGCCACATGAATGAGGAAGCAGACCCTTCCCCAGTCAAGCTCCGGATGAGACCACAGCCCACCTGATATCTTGACTGAAGCTGTGAGCCTCTGAACAGAGGACTCAACCAAGCTGTGCCAGACTCCCGACTGACAGAAACTGCGAGTTGACAGACATGTGTTGCCGCACTGTTATGCAGCCATGGATAACTGATCCAGTAAGAAACTGCGAGCTGATAGATGTGTGTTGTCTTACTCTCCTAAGTTAGTAGTGCTATTTTTGTGCAGCCAAAGATAGCTTATACAGTGAGAAAGACTATGATGGGTCACTTTGTTTGAAAACCACCATTAGCCGGGGACAGAAAACTTTCCAAAACAGCCAAGACAAATATCTATGTGTCAGGACATCAGTTTTCCCTTACAAAGAAGCAGACTGCTTTTGTTACACAACCGCCCTTTGTCTGTTCTAACCCCCATGGCGGTGGAGTGGTCTGGTAGCATTATCCTAGCTGCTTTAGGTCATTCCAAAACCCAACTTGTCAGAAGAAAAAAAAATGGAACTGCTAAGTCAGCAGATTAGTTTTTCTGAACTTCTAGACACTTTTCCACAAAGTGATGGAATCTAATTAACACTATCAATCAACTGTGACCAGTTAAGAAACTGTTCAAAGTTAACCACTTTCCCAGGTTTTATTTTTATTTTTTTTTAATGACAGTCTTCACTTTTCCCTGAAGAAAGCACAGCAGGAAAGTCATATTTCTATCACTGGTGACTAACAGGATAGGAGTAATATTTTAGAACGTTCCCCTTTCATTTATGAAAACTTCATCTCTGTCAAATATAATACAGATGAAATATTATATTGTTATATTCTTCAATTCTTGGTTCTCCTAAAGCAGTCAGTTTTTACATCAAATGAATATATATGTCTAATGGAGGAATATAAATATGTCTCAGCACTTAGTGGTCTGTCTAGACATCTGTTGGCAAAGGAACAGGTGTCTGTCTGCAGAGCAGAATACGAAGAGTTAAACACCTTGCACCTGAATTCCAGAACACTGGTGCTCCTCTGTATCCCACTGTAAGTGAAAAAAGAGGGTATTTCAGTATGACAAGACTCATCCAAGTGGATGGGCGCATGGGAGGGTGGAGGAGAGTCTTGAACATGAAGCTGAGGCTTTGGGATTTGCATGATCTATGCAATGACTCCATGATGAGGCATCATTTCTGCTCAGCTGGAAAAGGGAGGTGAGATTCTACATCTCTCAAGGGCTGTAGAAGAAGAAACTTGCCCATGGACACCCCTTTTCCAGTGTGCACCTCCCTAACTTTGGGTTTCCTCTGGTAAGATGTTGGAAACCAGAGTACCTTATAGATTATACTGGAAGAATGAACTCTTCAATATCTACAGATGAGCTGGTTAAACAAGAATAACTGAGGTTGTTAAAACTCTATGTTTTAGAGGAAAAGTTTGGATAGTTTTATGTAATTCTCAGTGCTGAGTGAAAATAGTAAGAAACAAAAGGTTCGTGGGCCAAAGACAAACCCTAGACAATGTTGAAACACACCCATATCCCATTCTTTCTTCTTGAAATGGTGCTAATCATAGCTTGGGAAGCAGGAGGATGAAGAGAAACAAAGCTCGTAACTGAGCTCCACAAGTTTGCATGAATTTAGGAGTGTGCTGGATTCCTGAAAATATTGACTTAGATAGAAACTTGAGAAATGTAAAGTGTTCATTATTTTTTAATGCTTAAGAAAGAAAATAATTGAGGCTGTGAGTTGAGAGGGACTTTAGGGATCGATCATGCTGTCCAACCCTCTGACCATGGTAGGCACAAGTTCAGGATCTGATACTAACAGTCACCAGCTTCTGTTCAAACAGTTCAGTGAAGGGCAGTTCCACCTTTGGGTGGAGCAGGTAATTCCAGTCGTCAGCATCAACCTGGGCATCGAAACAGCTCAAGTGTCCTGGTGCAGCTGGACATGGAAACTCCTGGCTGTGGCATGATGGTTTGCAGACACTAGCTATCCTTGCTGTTTGCCTGTTTGTTAACCCTGTCTTCCCAATGTGATGGGAAACGCCCCAAGATGAGGAGTGAGCCATTGTTCCTGTATCTCTTGCTGCGGATGATATGGTGTACTTTAAGACGTGCTCATTCCCATCTTTTAATAAATATTGGTGTATGAAGAATTTTCTGGAGCAGGTGCAGACACTAAGTTTAACTTCTTCAATTTGATATAATTAAAAATAAATGCGTTCTCTCAATGAGATAATTTTTTTTTCTTTAATTCTAGCTTCTTTTGTCTAAAAAACACACATGGGGAGGTGGGAATGTAGAACCATCTCCAATTAATTAGTATCTAGCTCTTTGACAGTCTGGGTTGGTTTCTTCCCCCATCGCAAACCAGCAAAATTTGGTGTCAAAGGATCCACGCAGCTGGGGACACTTCAATCCTGACTCAGATCCTCTCGGGAGAGCATCAATTTTTCCCTATTGTTTTTGGCACTTATTGTGCTGTCTAATTTGAAGGCATCTAAAAAAGAAAATTATACTTGGCATTAGAATAATTCATCATCATTTTGAAAGATGTGTTAAGGGAATGTTAGAAACATATTTTTACTATAACAATAAGCCCAATTCTTTTTGCTTGGAATCAGAAATAGCTCCATTAGGCCCGTGAAGGAAAGAGAAACAAAACGGAGAGACAACTCTATGAAACGATGCTCAACACTCAACACCACGTGTCATTAGGGAGTTGCAAATTGAAACAGCAATGAGATACCACTACATACCGCTTGGAATGGCCCAGATCCGAAACACTGACATCACTGACACTGGCAAGGGTGTGGAGCCACAGGAACTCTCATTCATGGCTGGTGGAAATTCAGAGTGGTGCAGTCACATGGGAAGACAGCCTGGCAGTTTCTAACAAAACTAAACATACTCTTACCATACAGTCTGGTATGTGCTTCTTGGTGTTCACCCAAATGAATTGAAAATTTATGTCCACACAAAAACCTGTTTACAGCAACTATACTCCAAATTGCCAAAAAATTGGAAGCAGCCAAGGCAGATTTCAGGCCACGTGGCCGCCTCCCACCCCTACCCCCCACCTGCCACACAATTTAATCCCCTCCCCAAGTGGGGCCCTGCCAGAGGGAAGAGTGAGAGCCAGCCGGTGGGAGGGGTTTGCCCTGCAGCTGCAGGACTGAAGGTGGCACCTTAGGGCAAGTCTTAAAAAGTTTCCCTCCACTGGGCTTGGTGACTCAGCCTGTAATCCCGCACCTTGGGAGGCTAGGGTGAGTGGATTGCCTGAGCCCGCGGGTTCAAGACCCGCCTGGGCAACTTGGTGAGACCTCATCTCTACAATAAATCAAAAAACTAGCCAGGCGTGGTAGCGCACGCCTGTAGTTCCAGCTACTTGGAAGGCTGAGGCGGAAGGATCACCGAAACTCAGCAGGTCGACGCTGCGGTGGCCAGGAGCGGCCACTGCACTCCGGTCTGGGCGACACAGACACTCAAAAAAAAAAAAAGTTTCCCTCCTTCAAGATACTTCACATCTACCTGTCAGAAAATTGTCACGATATTCTGGTTTTCTAGACAAGTCACTTTCATCTGTTAGAAAACTCTGTTTATATAAATACAAAACAGTGTTCCCTAGAGAGGCGTGTACCCCTCCACCTGTCCGCACATCTGACCTCCAGGTGGCCGGTTCCCTCTGTTCTCTAGGACAGGCCAGGACACCGAGAAGCTTCCTTCTCCACACTCATACGTCTGTCCTTAGGAGCCAGGAGACATCTCAGATGATGCTGAGAATCCCTTAGTGCAGCCTCAACACGATCTCTTTGTTTCTTAGAGTAATAGCAAACAAATGGGCTATTGTTCCTCGTTTCTATATATTCCCATCAGTTAATTGGAAATGGCTCTGCCTGAATAGGAAGGTTTTCTATCTTGGGCTCCCTGAATAGAGAAGCCTTAGAGCACGGTCCTAAATCTTCAGGGCACAGACACCCTACACATCACCTCCTGGGACCGAATGGCAACTTGGGTCTGATTTTCAGTTTTCAATGCCCATATTTTAAGGCCTTTTTTTTCTATTAAAAGTAACATTTCCATTCAGAAAAAGAGGTGTTATTCAAAAATATATAAATAACAGCCTCTAGTGAGAACTTTCATTGTCTTGAGAATAATGCATTGGGATGCGTTCAGCCAGCAAGTGAATGCCAAGTGTGGGGGCTGGGAGGAGGGACCATTTCCCCACTTGAATAAATGAAAAAGAGAATAATGATGCTTTCATTTTTATTGGAAAGCATGTCATATAAAAACTCCAATTTTCCTCTTACCAATAGAGGAACCCCATCCTACTCTGGAGAGGACTGACTCGCTAGTCCCACCCCAAGCCTGGCTTCCCTGCCATCCCAACGCTTACTCTGGTTCAGCACAGAGCCTGGCACTGGTGCCACGGGGATGAATGAAGGACTGTGCTTAGCCTTGATGGGCTCATTGCTTGACAAGTCTGTGGACAATAAGAGATGTTTTAATACAGCATGGTAGGCGCTATGATACCAATTATGTATAAGACACAGATGAGGTCTTCCAATTAAGTTCACTACTTGCCACCGTGTGCTTACATTGGCATCACTGAACAAAGAACTTGGTAAGGTTTCATAACCTTGATATTGGTGTCTTATAGCTGTGTTCTTGGTGACACGTGGCGATGTCTTGCTGAGTGATGTTCATTATTGTTGTGTTTTTGTGTGCCGTCATGAGAATGTCAGGGCTTGAGTTAGAGTAACAAGCAAACATTAAATTTCTTGTTAAACTTGGCAAGGGTAGACATGAAATCAGGGACATGTTAGTCCAAGTTGATGGGGATAATGCCATGAAGAAAATGGCAGTGTACAAATAGATTAAACATTTTTTTCTGAGGGCAAAGAAAGCATCACTGAAGAAGAGAGGTCAAGATGGTCAGTAACAAGCAGAACTGATTAAAACATTGCAAAAATTCATTGAATTGTGCGTCAAAATGATCAGCTGATTATGTGAAGTGTAGCAGAGCAAATAAACATCAATAGAGAAATAGAAAAATCTTAACTGAAAATCTTGGCGTGAGAAAGGTATGTGCAAGAATGTGCACAAGAGCTCTCGCATCACAGTGCAGCAGCTCACAAAGCACTGTTGGTGAGGAAGTTTTTAGCCAGTAAACAAATCATTATATTGGAAAACCCTCCATACTCACCTGATCTGGTCCCCAATGACTTTTTTCTTTACCAAAAGATAAAAGAAAACATTGAAAGGAAGACATTTTGGTGACATTCAAGTCATCAAGCGTAATACGATGACAGCTCTGATGGCCATTCCAGAAAAAAAATTCCAAAATTGGTTTGACAGGTGGACAAGGTGCTGGCATCAGTGCATAGCTTTCCAAGGAGATTATTTCAAAGGTGACCATAGTGATATTCAACAATAAAGTATGTAACACTTTTTCTAGGATGAGTTCACAAACTTAGTTGTCAGAACTCGTGTAAGTAGAGAGAAAAAAATCCTCATTTTATGTGGGGGTTTCAAAGAAATCAGGTGACATTTCAGATTGGTCATTTGGCAGAAATAATTCAGAGATAACTCTAATTACTGCCAACCATTTAATTATCTTCCTGGGCGCCCAGAAGGATGACAGTTTACCACCCCCCTTTTAGCTGAATGCAGCCATGAAATTCTCACCAAGATGGAATGAGGGCAAATGTGATGTATGACATTTGAAATCTCCAGACTGGCCCATAAAATATCTCTCATGCTCAATCTTTTCTCCTCCTGTGGCAAATTTGGAGCCACATGTAGGAGATGGCAGTTTCCCAAGATGGGAGGAGCCTGGATCTCTGAGTCACTGACTGGAGGAAGTTGACCTAACTGGAACATACTCATTGTAAGTCAAGTGGGTGAGAAATAAACTTTTATTTTGTTGAGTCACTGAAATTTGAAGATTGTAATAACCAGCATGACTTAATATTTTGGAAGTTGGTATTCTGAAGTGAGTTACAGCTGTCACAAAAATATGTGGCCGTTTTCTTAGCAGTTTGGCAAGAAGTGGAGTGGAGACATTGTGCTGGGTCACTAGATATCTGTGTGATTTCGTGACAAAACATTTGGCAAAATGGTCACCTGCAGAGACTTGAAAGCAGACCCCATTACGCCAGGTGTATGGTGGGATTGGTGGAAAATGGAATGTTAGAAGTATGTTTTAATCCAATTGACTCTGTTTGGAAAGAAAAGAAATACAAGAAAGAAGTTAGTTAAGAGACAATTGGCTACTGTGTAGAGAGAAAACCAAAGGTAATGGACAGCCAGAAATTAGGGCCTTATAGCATTGCAAGAGGTAACTGCTTCAAGTCCCCAGACAGTAAAATGTGAGAATAAAAAAAAAAATTATTTGAGCTGACAAAGATCTAGTGAACTTTCTCTTCCTTCTTTCCTTTCTTCCTTCCTTCCTTCCTTCCTTCCTTCCTTCCTTCCTTCCTTCCTTCCTTCCTTTTCTGCAGGCTCTCACTGTGTTGGAGTGCAGTGGTATAGCTCACTGAAGCCCCATCCTCCTGGGCCCAAACAATCTTCCTTCCTCAGCCTCCCAAGTAGCTGGGACTACAGGTACACACTACCACAGATTTTTTTATTTTAATTATTTTGTAGAGATAGAGTCTTACTATGTTGCCCAGGCTGGTCTCAAACTCCTGGGCTCAAGTGATCCTCCTGCCTTAGCCTCACAAAGGGTTGGGCCTGTAGGTGTGAGCCACCACACCCAGACAGATATAGTGACCTTCCTGAGCCAACTGAAGTAACTGAGGGTAAAGATGTGAGTAAAGGTGTAGACTTCTCACTCAAGCCCAGTAATTTCAAAGGAGCTGCCATGATGTTGAGTGAGAGGAACACAGTGGTAAGGAGGTGAGAAGCAAAAGAGATGAGGGAACAATGCCCAGGTAAGTTCTTTGGATGTGGCTACTGAATCATGGAGTCAATTGGAAGCAAATAGATCAGAAGTCACTAAGTTTCTGAGACAATTGCAATGCTCCAAATACCATGAATCTGGAGCAAAAAATCCTTTAATTGTCTGGGACTTAAAAACATTCTTGGAGTACCCAGTCTTTCCTAAACGGGAAGTGAGTTCTAAAAGTTCACTGCCCCAAGTGAAACTGTACCTATAAACTTTATAAAATTAATCAGGGAAGAAGGGTGGGGTAAACCAAGCTTGACTGATTCAGTATTAATCATGAGGACAGCTTGCCCTCTGACCCGCTTCCTCATAGTTGTGTGGTGCCTATTGCCCCAGAATCATGCAAATGTTTCTTATGCTCGTCACAAGATTATGGTTCCCCTTAACTGCGCTATAGACAACTGGAACATTGGGAAACGTTACATTTTCCATTTGAGATATTCTTTCAGGTCCTGCATACCAATGAAACTACTGACATCAGCTGATCTGAAGGACCCCATGAGGAGCTGACTCACCAAAATAATGCCATTTTCATATCCTGATGCTTCCATCCCCTTTCCCTGACTAATCAATGACCCCAATTCTCCAGCTCCTGGCTCTCCAGGAGTCCTTAAAAACTCCAACCCAGAGCTCCTTAAGGGGATGAATTCAAGGGTCTTTTATTGCATCGCCTGGCTGTTTTGGGATCATCGGACTCTTTCTCTGCTGCAGACCCTACTGTCTCAGTGTATCTGTCTGTTACTGCATGGTAGGCATACGAACCTGGTGATCTTATAACACAAGAACACTTCACCCAGCATTTATTCTTAAGTGACCATGGAAAATGACAGGGTGTCCCCAGAAGGGGAAGCCTGGGGCTACAAGCACAGGATCTAATTGGAGTTTCCCCAGCATTCAGACGAGGGAAACACGACCATGCACGTCCTTCAGGACTAAAGGTCAACTGTGGGCTAACAATGGGTGTGAGACTTCCATGCTTCCATTTCTCACACAGGAGAACTTCATGAGCTCTGCTCTTGATCCACCACTGTATATCGGGCATCAGGGAGCAAGATGGCAGTAACATATGGTCTCAGGTCACAGGACCCAAGACCAATAGGAGCTGTTCATTTCCTCGTGGAGAGGTCCGAGTGGTTCAGAGGTCCTGGGCGTGAGCTGCATACTGTGACTGAATGGTCACCTGTATCCTCTCCCTTGGGCAGAGGGGGAGCAAGTTTTGTTATGTTGGAAGGAAAGTAAAACAATTTGGTGGCCGGTCTTGGTGCCTCGCCCTGTCATCCCAGCATTTAATATGAATCACTTCAGGAGTACCTGTTTCCAATATGATTTTAAAAAAAAAAGTAGTAAGCCGGGCTCGGTGGCTCAGCCTGTAATCCCGCACCTTTGGGAGGCTGAGGTGAGTGGATTGCCTGAGCCCGCGGGTTCGAGACCCGCCTGGGCAGCGAGACCTCATCTCTACAATAAATAAAAACATCAGCTGGGCGTGGTAGCACATGCCTGTAATTCCAGCTACTTGGAAGGCTGAGACGGAAGGATCGCCAGGGCCCAGCAGGTTGAGGTTGCGGTGGCCGGGAGCGGCCACTGCACTCCAGTCTGGGCGACAGAGTGAGATTCCAACTCAAAACAAAAAAACAAAAAAAAAAGCCAAAACAATTTGGTGACCAAAAGGGTGGCCAGGGCAGAGACAGTGCTATACCTTCATTAAATGGTTCACTTTCCTCCTGGGACTCAGGAGACCATATTGCCAATGTTGTTGCATACAACTACTCTTGATCTGTTGTGGAGATGGAAATATGTAAGCCTGTAATGGCTTGGGCTATAAATAATTCCCCAGGCATCCCCCCTCATCTTTGCTTTCTACAGTGGTCTTGTAGGTATGGTTGAAGGGGACCATGTCCCAGTGGAAAGCACCTAGATCCTTCGGTCGCTACTAGGAAAAAAGCTTCCCAGGAGAGTCACCCTACCGGAACATGCACATGAGGTTTTGCATGAAAGAGAAATTCGCTGTTACCGGGTGAAACCACTACACTGGCAGCCTTCAGGTAGCAACTTGGCTGGATTGAGGGATGCCTCGACGCCTGGTGTGTGGCATATGTGGTGTGTGTCTGGATGGTTTCTAGGTGTATCTATGAGGGCATTTCTGGAGGAGAGTGGCGTGTGAGTCAGTGGGGGGAGAGAGGAAGATCTACTGTCCATGTGGGTGGGCCCCATCCAATTGGCTGGAGCCCGCTGAACAACAGACAAAGGAGGGGCATTTGCCCTCTCTGCTTTCTCTCTCCCTTTTGGAGCAGGACACTTTTCCTCCTCCTGCCTTTGGGTGTCAGAGTCCAGTTTCTTCAGCTTTTGGACCCTGTACCACTGAGGCCTGTACAGTCAGCTTCCCTAGTTCTGAGTTTTTGAATTTAGACTGAGCTGGCTTCTCTGATTCTCCAGCTTGCAGCCGATCTATCATGGGCCTTCACCTCAGTGATCATGTGAGCCAGTTTCTCCTAATAAATTTCCTTTTGGCCAGGTGCAATGGCTCATGCTTGTAATCCTATCACTGTGGGAGGCCGAGGCACAAGGATTGCTTGAGCCCAGGAATTCAAGACCAGCCTAGGGTACATAATGAGATCTCATCTCAAAAAAAAAAAAAAAAAAAATTAGCTGGCATAGTGGTGTGTGTCTGTTGTCCCAGCTACTTGGAAGGCTGAGGCAGAAGGATGGCCTGAACCCAAGAGGGTGTGGCTGCAGAGAGCCTTCATTGTGCCATTGCACTCCAGCCTGGATGACAGAGTGAGAACCTGACTAAAAAATAAAATCCCTTTCCTATAACCTACTGGTTCTTTTTCTCTGGAGAACTCTGACAATACAGCCACTGAGACTTGAGAGTTGTGACAGCTTCTAACATTACTCGCACAAATAACACAGCATTGGATAAAAATGAGGCTTTCATGAGGTAGACAAGGAGGCCGGAAGAAAAGTATTTCAGGTGCAGTAAGGATGATGATGCTTGAGCATGTTTGTGAGAGGGACTTCAGGATGGCTCCACATGGCTGCAGAACTTGGTGATTCCAAAAGCTATGTGCAGAAGAGGTTCAAGGACAGCAGGGATCACATGACAAGAAGTCTACGTGTCCCAATGGGAAGTTGAAGACAGTATTCTGCAAGTGACATGGAAACATGGATGTCGAGCCAGAAACACTATGACATAACACTGTCTTTAAAGATACTTCTCGGGAGGGTGAATGCCATGTGACCACAGAGGCAAAGGCTGGAGTAATACAATTACAAGCCAAGGAACTCCAAGGGTCCATGGGCACCCTGGAAGCTAGGAAGAGGCAAGGAAGGTTTCTCCAGTCTCTGGCTCCCCATGATTCTTTAAAAACTTCAGCCCAGAGCTCCCAGGGGAGATGAATTCGAGGGTCTCTTATCTCCTTGTTGAACTGCTGTGCAGTCATCTGTAGTTTAGTTTAGACTACAGTACTCATGTTAACTTCCTGGTTTGATCATTGCACTAGAGTATGTGGGAACAGAGTCTCAGAGGGAGCGTGGCCCTGCCAACACCTTGGTTTTGGACTTGTAGCCTCCTTCTATCACAGAAACAAAGAACAGAGTACCACATATTCTCACGCATAAGCGGACTCTGAACATTGACCATAATACTATTAGAAAGGGATTGGCAGTAGCGGGCTATTGCCGGGGTGGGGAAGTGGTGGAGACACAACATTGATAAGGATACCTGACCTCAAACCAGGCAAAGTGGGGGCCAAAGGGAGCCCCAAACTTTACTTGACCACTTATACCTAATCCTGAATTGTACCCCACGTCTTTAAAAAATAAAATAAAATAAATATTTTGAAGGATCCAAATTGAAAGACATTCTCTTTTCCATTTTTCTTTTCTTTTCTTTTCTTTTTAATTTCAGCAGTTTTAGAAGGTACAAATAGATTTTGGTTACACGGTTGCATCATATAGTGGCGAAGAAATCTGGGCCTTAAGTATACCCTCCACTCCCACCTGTGCACATTGTACCTGTCAGGTGAGTTTCTTGTTTCTCTGACCCTTCTCTCTCGCCCTCTTCTGAGTCTCTAATGTCCATTATACCAGTCTGTATGTCTTGGCAAATCCTTAGTTTAGCTTCTACTTATAAGTGAGAGCCTGCAGTGTTTGGTTTTCTGTTCCTGAGTTAGTTCACTTAGGATGATGGTCTCCAATTCCATCCAAGTCGCTGCAAGACATTATTTCATTTTTTTTGATAGCTGAATAGTATTCCATGGTGTGTGTGTGTGTGTGTGTGTGTGTGTGTGTGTGTGTGTGTGTGTGTGTACTACATTTTCATTACCTACTGATAGGTCAGTGGGCATTTAGGTTGATTCCAGGTCTTTGCGATTGAGATTTGTGTTGCGATGGACATGGAGGTGCAGGCGTCTTTTTAATAGAACGACCTCTATTCCTTTGAGTAGATGAGAGACACTCTAAAATAACGAACTGGTATTCTTCAAATATATCGAAATCATGTAAGACAAGGAAAGACTGAGAAATTACTGGAGACTGGAGAAGGATAGAGAGACAAGGCAGCTAAACCAAACGTGGATCTGGGATTGTGTCCTGGGACAGAGAAAGAACACGCGCGGGAAAAGTGCTGAAACATCAACAACATCGGTCACTTAGTTAAGAGTGCAATACTCATGTTAGTTTCCTGGTGTGATCATTGCACTTAGGAGTATGTGGGAGCTCTCTGTACTATTCTGAAGCTTTTCTGTGATCACCTGAAACTATTACAAAATAAAAGTTAAAAAAGAAAATGCAGTGCAAGGCATGGGATCACATTGAAAGTCTAAGCAGCTACCAGGGAATCCTGTTAAATGCAGCCCTGGACTGGGCTTGATGGCTCAGCCTGTCATTCCAGCACTTTGGGAGGCTGAGGCGAGTGGATTGCCTAAGCCTGCAGGTTTGAGACCAACTCGGGCAACTTGGTGAGACCTCGTCTCTACAGTAAATCAAGAAAATTAGCTGGGCATGGCAGTGTGCACCTGTAGTTCCGGCTACTTGGAAGCCTGAGGTGGAAGGATCACCAGAGCCCAGCGGGTTGAGGTCGCAGTTACTGTGAATGTGTCACTGCACTCCAGCCTGGGCAATGGAGTGAGACTAACTAAAAAAAAAAAAAAGGTGGGGGGAGCCCTGGCAGGAGTAGGGGAGGGGGCCTGGCAAGATGATGCATAGGAGGTGACAAGTAGAAACCCAGCCATCAAAGGACCACACTGGCTACTCAGACCAGTTCTTCTACCCCGGGGACACCCAGATGCCCGTGTACATCCGGGTGGACTCATATTCAGACTCAGAACTTGCAGGGTCTGGTGCTGGAGTGACTTGATAGTCCGTTTCAGAGACTGAATTGGCGCTCCTTCCATCCTTTTTTGTGTTCAGACCAGATTCATCCTTGGATCTGAGACATGGCTAAACCTGGAGGTGGAGACCAGCAAGGTAAGGAGGAGAGAAAAGATTATCTCC
This sequence comes from Cephalopachus bancanus, assembly GCA_027257055.1. Classification (NCBI taxonomy): domain Eukaryota; kingdom Metazoa; phylum Chordata; class Mammalia; order Primates; family Tarsiidae; genus Cephalopachus; species Cephalopachus bancanus. The sequence goes on along the minus strand of JAPVLO010000011.1, from coordinate 6,997,535 downwards.
ACCCCCCAAAGCTGAGAAATGACCAAGACTCAGTATTCTGAACACCTAGAATCTGGTTCTATGAAGCTGTTACCAACTGGGAAGCCTGAGGAAGAGGAAGGCACAAGCTTGGCTGCAGGATACTCTTTATGACCAGCTGGCGTGTTGGCCCAAGACCTATGTGTGAGCTAGGCCCAGGACTGGGTGTCTTCCTTTCTCTCAGCCCGTCCTTGATTCCTTCACTCAGAAAGTATTCGTGAATCCCCTATGTGACTTGTGTCTTTTGCTATGCTGGGTTCTTGGAATATGAGAGTGAGCTAGCAAACACATTTGTGTTTATGGGACTTGGAGTCCAAGGGGAAAGACACAGTCATGAAACAACCAGTTATACAACTGAGGACCCTGAAACAGTGCCAAACACACATTCTATAAATCTTCCTCCAAAGGACCACCATCCATTAAGCAGAACAAATGCATGGTGGAGAGAGAAAAATACTTTGACTTGTAATGATTGAGAGACAAGGGCTCTGAATTGAGGCTCATTTCTGGGAATCACAATGCCACTGTGTTTCATCAGTCAAAGCAAGGGCTCATATCACTCAAATGATAAATGGGCTTTTGCCTGAGCCCTATAGTGGGTCCAGTTGGCCATGGGCCTACTCTGTTGTTATGTTCCCAGTTTCTGACGATATTCACTGGAACACACACCATCAGCAATGGGAAGACTATGCACATGGGTTCCCTAATGTTTGGATAAGAGTTAGTGTGGCAGGAAGAAATACATGGAAAGCCTCAATCTCTTCCTTCCTCCTGGGACAATAAACCAAATCAATGTCACATCCCTGGGTAGATTGCAGAGGTTGGTATGATCATCAAAGACTGGAAAGATACAGGAATGCCAATACAGGTAGTATTTCTGCAGTAAACTCTGACCAGGTTACTCTTTCTGACAGGCCATTTAACCTATCTGCCTGGGCTTTTCAGAAGGTAACAGGGCTTAGGATTACCACACACGTAATTAGGTGGTGACTCCAATAGTAGCTGCTCTTCCACCCGTGGTACCCTTATTGGAAAATACCAGTTGTGGTATTTACTATGCAGCTACTGATCTGACAGATGTCTTTGTTTCTTTTTCAGTTTGCAAGTGTGGTACAGGAGGAAGTTTGCTCTTACCTGGAAGGGCCAACAATATGCCTTCACAGGCCACCTCAGTTACATTCACATTCCTTCATTTTGCTGTCATGTTAGCTGTGGAGAACTTGAGGGCTTTGACATTCTGAAACATGCTATAGCCCAAGGCTGGCCACTGACCACAGTATGTGTGTAGATGTGATGTGTGGATGTGGTATGGGGTGTGTATGTATATGTGAGTATAGTCAACAAAAGCTGGCTACTGACCACTGTGTGTGTGTGTGTGTGTACATGTATGTGTGGTGTGTATATGTGGGGGGGTGCATATGTGTGTGTGGTATATGTGTGTGAGTGTGTATATAGTCAACAAAGACTGGCTACTGACCACAGTGTGTGTGGGTATAGTGTGTATATGTGTGTGTGTATGATGTGTGTGTGTGTGTAGGGATATGGGGTGTGTATGTGTGTGTAGTTAACAAAAGCTGGCTTATGACCACAGTATGTATTTGAATGTGATGTGTGTATGTGTGGCATGTGTGTGTGGTATGTGGTATATGTGTGTGTATAGTCAAAGGCTTGCTACTGACCATAGTATATGTGTGTGTATGTGTGTGTAGGGTGTATGGTATGTATGTGTGTGTGAGTATAGTCAACAAAGGCTGGCTACTGTCTGCAGCAAGAAAATTAGCCTCTCTCACCCATAGCATGAAAAGTCCAAAATCAATTATCAAGTGAGACCTACTGAAGGCCCAGAAGCCAAATTCAAGGGCTTGCTCAAATCCATCATGGAAACAGGCAGTCTCAGATGAGCACTGCCTGCTGAGCAGTGGGGCTGGGACTTGCAGTCTAGAACTGGCAAATGTGAAGAAGACAGATCATCAACAGGCTCTGAGAAGTCCAGGGCTCCTCATCTGCTTCCCATGGCTGACTCCAGGGCTGCTGGTGGGCATTTCCTGGGCAATTTCATGGACAACTGGGAGGGGCCAGGACGTGATTGAGGTGAGGGATAACAAGTCTGGGCAGATTGCATCTTGTGATGAATCCCACTGAAGAGAAACCATCTGCATCATCCAGGATACGAGGGAGTGAATGCTGAAATCATTTGGTGATGTCTGACCAGGTGCAGGTGTGGGCATACTGGATATCTGTCAGCTCTGGTTCAGGTCTATGCCATGCCTCTTTCAGCTTACCCATTGAGCCTGCGATTTCCTGCCGGTTTTGTGGAAGTGAAGATTTTATTTTGAAATTCAAGGACTGTTTCATTTGTTGATGGTCCCAAAGACAAACATTTTTAGGCAAAGAGATAAATAATTATAGAGTGCTGCTGGGTGCAGCAGCTCATGCCTATAATCCCAGCCCTTTGGGAACCAAGGCGGGAGGATTGATTGAGGCCAAAAGTTTGAGACAAGCCAGCCTGAACAACATAGTGAGGCCTCTTCTCTAAAAAAAATAAAAAATTTAGCCGGGTGTGGTGGCATGTGGCTGCAGTCCCGGTTATTCAGGAGGTTCAGGCAGAAGGATCACTTGAGTCCAGGAGGTCAAGGCGGTGGTGAGCCATGATCATGCCTCTGCACTCCATCCTGGGCAACAGAGTGAGATTCCGACATCAAAAAAGTAAAAATAAAAAAATTAAAAGTTACCGGAAAAATGCAGGTATCCAATTGTTGACCCTGTTGTGTTTGTCCAGCGTTGTATACACTGCCCAGTACTTGCACTGTGTTCAGATATCTGCATCCAGCCCCATCTTGAATGTCATGCCTCCATATTTCAACAAATAAAACCTACCAGAAATGGGGGTTTAAAAAATTTCTTTTCCAGTCAAAACTCAGTAACTTAACTATTTTGTAATATATGTAGAAATATAACTTTTCTTTCATAGACACAGAATAGCTGCACTTTGCATATTTGATGTTGGCAATAATAGTTATTTTATTTCAGGAAGGCTGGCACACTGCCTTCCTTTCCTGCTACCTTTTTGGATACATGGCAAATGTCCACAGTAGCTTTCGGCTTGGGCTGAAACCAGCTCCTAGATGCCCACCATTGGTTTGGCATTAACCCTGCCCAGGGAAAATCTTGTGCTGGAGGTCTCAGTCCAATACACTTGACAAACAGCCATCTGTACCCTTAAGCTGGGTGTTTGTGACCAAGGGCAGAAAGGCACTTGAATATTTTTGGAGGCCAGGTGCCATGGCTCATGCCTGTAATTCTAACACTTTGGAAGGATTGCTTGAGCCCAGGAGTTTGAGATCAGCCTGGGTAACACAGCAAGATCTCATCTCTACAAAAAAATTTAAAAATCAGCTGGGCATGGTGGCACATGCCTGTAGTCCCAGCTACTTGGGAGGCTGAGGTGGGAGGATCACTTGAACCCAAGAGGTTGAGGCTGTGGTGAGCTGTAAGCACCTAGAATGAGACTGCAACTCAAAAAAAAAAAAATCTTTGGCAAATGGGGAAGTAGCTGGACTCCATTCTGACATAGAATCTGGCGTGGATGCTGGAACTTGACTTTGTAAGATGCTTCCCATAAGAAATAGGGACTCAGTGGACTCCACCCCAAGGTGTCCTGCATGGTGGTAACTGGTTTTACAATGTGTCCAGACTTCCTGACACTCTGGAGCCAACAGGGCAGTCCTGTGGGTTCTCATGTGTGGGGGTGGTGGGTGCAATGTTTCACAGCAACAGATCTGCTTAGAGGACACGGAGGGACCATGGGAGGACTCACAGGAGATAATGCACCAATTAAAATGCAACAAGGGACTTACAACTCTTACAACCTGGGGTCTGTCTCATAGCCAGAATGATTAGGCCTCTGCCCAAGACATCCTTCTGGTACCAGGAAGCTTCGTGGTGGTCAGGACATCACTCGGCTGAGCATGACATGAGGGGTTGTGTTCCCAAGAGAGACATCACTCAGCCCTGGAAAGGCCCAACTGCCCACATACCTTCCTTTCTCCCTCGGACGACACCAGCTTCATCTTCTCGGACTCCCTTTCTGACCCATTTTTTCTTCCTACTCCTCCTTACCCAGCCAAGGCCTTCTTAGTCATCTAGCAGACCCCAGTTGCAGGAATATCCCCTGACTGGCCGGATTGGTCTTGGAAGTTCCCAGGTCCCCACAGTCCCTCTCCAAGGGCAAGGTATTACTCCCTTTTCATGTATCTGCTCACAAATATTTAAGTGGACCTACTGTGTGCACCTGGCAGGCAGTGTCCAGATGCTGGAAAAAGTCAGTAAACAAAGATTGTATTCTAGTAAGAGACTACAGAAGATAAGAAATACTTAAAATAGATAAGGTGAGTTTGACGGCATAGGAGGAAACAACAGAAAGTGTCCTAGGAAGGGCTTGGGGGTGGGAGTGTGGGGAGGAGAGGGAGAGAGTAACCAATGGAGCCATCGAGGATGGCTCAGCTTAGAAAGAGAGACATAAGCAAATCACTGCAGGGGAGGGATGGCTAAGGGGTCACTTGGGGAGAAGTGTTCCCTGGCAGGGATAGGAGCCATTTTGTGATAAGGTGGGATCGACCCAGCAGGTTCAAAAAAGAGAGGCAGCCAAGGTGCAGGGAGTGAGGGGGAGGAGGACAGAGAGGTCAGGGTGAGTGTGAGCAGAGTCGTGGGGGACCATGGCACTATAAGGACTGTGAGGCTGTAAGGACTGTGGGGCTGTTACACAGTGATGTTGTAACAACTGTGGGTGCTTTAAGGACCGTGATGCTGTAAGAACTATGGGTGCTTTCAGGACCGTGGAGCTATAAGGATGGAGACTGTGGTGCTGGAAGGACTGTGGCACTGTAAGGACCATGGCTTTCCTCTGGACCAGTAGGGAACCTCTGGAGGGCTTTGAGCAGAGGAAAGCCTTGCGCCAGCATAGAATTTCAGGGCATCACCCTGGCTCCTGGGTGGAGAATAGCCAGGGAAGAGGCAAGATTAGAAGCAGGGAGACTCCTGGAAGGATACTGCAGTGACTCAGGGGAGAAAGGATGCAGGCAGAGGGTGGAGAGGATGCTGAGAGGGGCTGGGCCTTGTGCACAATAAAGGAGAACCAGGTGGGCTTGCTGAAAGGTGTAAACTTGAAAGAGAAGAATAAAAGATGACTCAAAGGTTTAGGTCGAGCAACTGGAAAAATGAAGGCACCATTGTCAACAGAGGTGGAGAAGACTGCAGAGATGTGGGCTTGGCTTCTGGGGAGGACCGGCGGCTTGAATTACGTGTGTCAGGTCTGAGGTACCTACTCAGAGCTGTGCTCATCTACTTCCCCTGATTCTGCCTAGATGTACTCAGATTTATCTGCAAATCTTTTTATTTATTTGTTCTTTTTATTTTTCTTGAGTCAGAGTCATACTCTATTGCCCTGGCTGGAGTGCAGTGGCATGACTGTGGCTCACCGCAACCTTGACCTCCTGGACTCAGGTGATCTTTCTGCCTCAGCTTTCTGAGCAGTTGAGACTACAGGCACTTGCCACCACAGCCAATAGGATGGGTGGATTATACGAGGGGGGACTCCCCAAAATAGGAATTTATTTATTAAAAAGTGTATATTTATTCTTACATGTTTAAACCTCAGTCACCTTCAAAGTGCTCCCTGTTTGATGCAATACACCTATCGAGATGCTTTTTCCACTGCTCAGAACAGTTTAAACTTGCCCATTTTGATACCTTTTAGCGCTTCTGCCATTTTTTGTTTCACCTCTTTCACATTAGGCAAAATGTTGCCTTTGAGAATTTTTTTCATCCAGGGAAACAAACAAAAAAAAAGTTTCCCAGAGTGAGATCAGGTGAATAGGGCGGGTAGGGAACGGGGATCATGCGGGGATCATGCTGTTTTTGGTCAAAAACTGCTGACTGAACACTTAGGTGAGTATGGGCAGGTGTGTTGTCATGATGGAAGAACAAGTCACCTGTTTGCCACAACTCATTTCTTCCACAAATCGTGATGTGACCTTCTTGAAACTTACAGATAAAAAGTTTGATTGACCAGTTGGTAAGTAGGAACAAATTTTGAGCGTACTATAAGGGACCCATCCTCCAAAAGATCATTCTATGGTCACCCTCATAGATAGACAGAGATTTATTTTGACTGGGTGTGGCGACTCACACCTGTAATCCCAGCACTTTGAGAGGTCGAGGTGGGATAATTGCTTGAGACAGTAGTTTGAGACCAGCCTGGACAAAAAAGTAATTCATCTCTACAAAAAATACAAAAATTAGCAGTACAGTAGTATATGCCTGTAGTCCTAGCTATTCAGAAGGCTGAGGTGGAAGAATTGCTTAAGCCCAGAAGGTCAAGGCTGCAGTGAACCAGGATCATGCCGCTGCACTCCATCCTAGGTGACAGAGTGAGACTTTGTCTCTGAAAAGAGAGACTTTTATCTTAAGCAGTTAATTCACTCACTCATTTGTGGGAACTGGTAAGTCTGAAATCTGCAGGGTAGGCCAGCAGGCCAGAAACTCAGGCAGGAGATAGCACTTCCGTCTTGAGGTAGAATTTCTTTTCTGAGAAACTTCAGCTTTTGCTCTTCGGGCCTCCAACTGATTGGATGAAGCCCACCACATTATCAAGGGCAAGCTCTTTTACTTAAAGTCAACTGAGTGTACATGTCAATGACATCTGCAAAATATCTTCACAGAAACATCTACTTTGACCAAACAGCTAGGCACTGTACCTAGCTAAGCTGGCAGGTAAAATTAACCATCACAGTAACCTTTAAAAGAAAGCATCCTACTCTTTACAGGAAGTTCAGAACTTGAAAATACCACCACATACACAAAAGAGTGTGCTAAATTTTAGTTGACAGTAATTCAATTGCTATTTATTTATTTTCGTAGAGGCAAGGTCTTGCTATGTTGCCTAGGTGGGTCTTGAACTCCTGGGTTCAAGTAACTATCTCGCTTCAGCCTCCCAAAGTGCTGGGGTTAACAGGCATGAGCCATTATGGCCAGTCAAGAGTAATTCCTAGTGAGAGTTTACCATACTCCTGGGCAGGTGAAGGCACTGGCCATACTCAGAGGCTGAGCCAAGGGCTGAGGGAGGTGGCCTGAGTGAGGAAGGAGTGCTTCCCCTGGCAGAGGGGACACCCTGGGATACACAGTCCACGCCTGCTCTGATGCAGTCAAGGCACAGTCCTGGAGCTGGTGAGCCACATGGGCTTTCTTGGGCTTCAGCCTCAGGCTGTGTGTTTGGGGTCAGACAGGAGAGGAGCTGACAGGATGGCAGCGTTCCTGCCCTCAGGACCCCGCGCCTGTGCCACCCTTCCCTTCGAGATGAATTCACTCTATCCTTCATATGTATCAAGGGTGCCAGCCCCGCAGTGATCCTCAGGGATGTGAGAATGAGGAAGTTACAAGTCTTACTCCAGCAGAGCCCACAGTCAGAAGTGGGAGGCTGGCAGGCATGCCACGACCACTGCCGGTTGGGGGAGTGATAGGCTAGCCTGGGGAGGGGTGCAGTGGGAACTCCAAGGTTGGGTTAAGGGAGGGAGGAGAGACCTTTTCACACTTCAAGAAAGTCAGGAAAGGCTTCTGAGAGGAGGTGACCTTGGGAATCCTTCAGTCATTTCATAAATAAAGATCAAACCATAAATTTCCTAAGGGTATTTGTCACAGTTCGGAATGGAAGAGATCATTCTGAACTGTGACAAGTCGCCTCAGGAAAGACAGATACTGATTCTTAAGACTTTTTCTGTGGGTCAGATGACTTAAGTAGTCCAAGCCAGTTATCAGCAAGCCCTAACTCAGCTGCCCACCCTTCTCCCCAGTCCTAGGTTTCTGATTTAAGACTGTTAGGAATGACCTCCAGAGGTGTTGTCAAGATCTCTCCAAACAGGTAAACACATTTGCTATGTCATGTGATCAAGCAGTTTAACGGTGAGCAACGTGATTAAAAATGAAACTAGTAATGGCGGCATTCAACGCTTCCAAAAAGGATGAGCACCATCACCAGAGGTGTGAAACCACCTTCAAAATGAGCTGAGTGCCTTTGAGAAATCCATCAAGACGTGTTTAGGAACCTGAAAAGTGACTAAACCCACAGGGCTATTTCTGAGTGGATAGTTGCCATCCGAGCCTTTATACGTGAAGGAAATTAACTGCCTCCCGGTCATGCAGTGGCTATTTATGGAGCAACTTCTGTGCTGAGTCAGCAGTGGAGATTCTGATTCACCCACAGTTCTTAGAGGGAAGCTGATGAGCTGGGACACATGAGACTATCATGTCCATGGCCAGTTCCGATGAGACTCGCAGGGCACTGTGCCAGGATAAGAGACTTACGGAGATGGGGGTCTGGGGAGCGTCAAGGAGGTCTCTCCAAAAGGGGACTAGTATAATCAGGATGTTTGTATCCTCTGAATCTCACATTGAAATGTGATCCCCAGTGTTGGAGGTGGGGCCTGGTCTGGGTCACCGAGGGTGGGGGCTGATTTCTCATGGATGACTTGGTGCCCTCCCTGCAGTTACGAGTGGGTTCTCACTCTAGCAGTTCCCAGTGAGAATTGGTTGTTTAGAGGTGCCTGGAACCTCCTTCTCTCTCTTGCTTCCCCTCTCGCCGTGTGACATGCCTGCTCCCCCTAGCAACACTGCTGGGCAGACATCTGGCCTGCCAAACATAATAGACATTTTATTTTTATTTTTATTTTTATTTTTTTTTGCGTTGGAGCCTCACTTGGTCACCCAGACTGGAGTGCAGTGGCCGCTCCTGGCCACCACAGCCTCAACCTGCTGGGCTCTGGCGATCCTTTCTCCTCAGCCTTCCGAGTAGCCAGAATTACAGGCATGTGCTACCACGCCCGGCTGATTTTTTTTTTATTTATTGTAGATATGAGGTCTCGCTGCCGAGGCGGGTCTCAAACCTGCGGGCTCAGGCAATCCACTCACCTCAGCCTCCCAAAGGTGCGGGATTACAGGCTGAGCCACTGAGCCCGGCTTCATAATAGACATTTAAACAGAGTAAGTGCTGAGGCTATAAGCATGCACCACCACACTCAGCTGATTTTTAAAAAAAAACTTTTTGTAGAGGTGAGGTTTCACTATGTTGTCCAGGCTGGTCTTGAATTCCTGGCCTCACTTTCTGCCACAAAAACAGATGCTGGCACTGTAAGTCAAAATAAACCTCTTTTCTTTCTAAATTACCCAGTCTCGAGTATTACTTTATAGCAATGTAAAATGGACTAAGGCAGGGACCTTACAGCACAGGCAGGGCAGGTGAGAAGGGTGGGAGAGACAATCTTGGTTGGGCTTCCGGAAAGGAAATAGCCAGGTGATCAAGGCAAGAAGAGTCTAACCCTCTGAAAGCATTGTCAGAAGTGGAGAGGCTTCAAAGTGGAGAGGCTGGAAATGAAGGAAAGGAAGCAGACCAGGCCACGGGACCACACTATGGGGTTCGAGTCAAGCCTGATAGAAATCAAAAGAGGATCTGGTACAGTGTTAGCCCAGAAGTGTTTCTTACTTTCCCGGTGGATGTTTGCTATTGTGTTTGGCAGGATTGGACAGGGGAAATGTTCTCTCGGTCAAGTAATTTTGTTGGGAGTTGCTATCTGTCCTCAAGGTCAGCCAGATGTGCCCCCTCATCCCGTAACCCCCGAGGCCAGGTCAGCTGGACAAGTGCACTCAACCACCTGGATCCGCCTTTCCTCGTGACTTCAAACTGCTAGTTTGTGAAACCACACTGTCTCTCTGGTGTTTCAATGTCTTGCTCTCTGCCAGTGGGGCAGCCAAGACTGTTTCTTAAGGGGAATGAGAAAACCTGGGGCTCAGCAGTTCACTCTGAGTCTCACTCTGTTGCCCAGGCTGGAGTGAACTGGCATGATTACAGCTCACCACATCCTCCACCTCCTGGCCTCAGGCAATCCTTCTGCCTCAACCTCCTGAGTAGCTGTGGTTACAAGTGCACACCATCACACTCAGCTAATTATTTAAATGTTTTTTTTATGTTTATTGTTTATTTTTGTAGAGGCAAGTTCTCTCTATGTTGCCCAGACTGGCCTCCAACTCCTGGGCTCAAGCAGGCCTCCTGCCTTGGCCTCCCAAAATGCTGGGATTACAGTTGTGAGCCACCATGCCAACCAGCAGCTCTTGATACTGACTCTGCAGCAGAATCATCATGTATGCTAACTGTTCCTATAAAGGCCAAATTTTCTTTTCTGGGCTGTCCTGGCCCCAACTGCTCTGCTCAGGCCCTTGGGAGAAGAGCCAAGGTCAACTCTCATTAATGTCAGCAGATTTCTTCTAGGAGAATAGACATGATCTTTCCTTTTCTGTGAGTTCCAAATTATAAGCTGAAAGCTCTTCCCTGCTCTCCGCACACAGCCATTCTGAAATGCAGAACCATTTTCACAGGGATCCAGCGAGGTGTTTAACACCATGGACAGCGCCCCTGGGTCTCCAACCCAGAGGCTACCTAATAAAACAATATCATAGGTTCTACAAAGCATTTCAGCAAGACAGGTTCAGAAACACCCGTTTCCAGAGAAGCACTATTACATTGGAATACACTTAAAAATAGATCACACATTCTCACAACTGAATTTTTTTTAAAGATGAAAGTGCCCCCGTCAAAGTTTAAATGCCCATCTTTATGGAGAACGTTCATCTGCACTCTCACCACAGCTGAGCAGCTAACTCTGAGCTGGGTGCCTGGGGCAGCCAGCCAGCTGGGAGGTGGGCCTGTGGGGCTGCAGAAGGCCGGCTTTCGTCTCGCACCGTCCGCGCCTGAAACCCCGAGCCTCACTCTTCTTGCCTGTGAAATAAGGATGCCTCTGTCCAGTCCCTAAGTACCAGAAGCACGGAATGTAAAGGCCTTAGCAGAAAGCTGCTCATTGTTTTAGGACCACTTAAATTATGTGATCATGTTTCCTTCACCATTTCCATTTTAGCTTAAAAAAAAAAAAGGAGCCGGGCTCGGTGGCTCATGTAATCCCGCACCTTTGGGAGGCTGAGGTGAGTGGATTGCCTGAACCCACGGGTTCGAGACCCGCCTGGGCAGCGAGACCTCATCTCTACAATAAATCAAAAAATCAGCCGGGCGTGGTAGCACATGCTTGTAATTCCAGCTACTTGGAAGGCTGAGGCAGAAGGATTGCCGGAGCCCAGCAGGTCGAGGCTGCGGTGGCCGGGAGCGGCTACTGCACTCCAGTCTGGGCGACAGAGTGAGACTCCAACTCAAAAAAACAAACAAACAAAAAAAGAGGATGTGGCTGGGCATGATGGCTCATACCTGTAATCTCGACATTTTGGGAGGCTGAGGCAGGAGGACAGCTTAAGGCCGGCAGTTCAAGATCAGCCTGGTAAACATAGCAAAACCCTGTCTCTAAAAAATTTTTTAGAATTCGCTGATCATGGTGGTGTGTGCCTGTAGTCTCAGCTTCTTGGGAGGCTGAAGTGGAAGGATCATCTGAGCCCAGCAGGTCAAGGTTGAGGGGAGCTGTGATCAGGTCACTATACTCTAGTCTGGGGAATGGAGTGAGACTCTGGAACTCAACAAACAAACAAACAAACCCCCAAAATCCAAAAACAAACAAAAAACACAAAAGAGAGAGATTTGGAACGTAAAGAAAAGGAACTGTGGAAGTAAATGGGCATATTTGAAATGCCAGATTACCTTAAACATGTGGAAAGTTCAATAGAAGATAGGATTAAAATCAGTAGGTATGTGGTGGTGTGCGTGTGTGCACATGTGTGTGTGCATGTGTGTTTGTGTGTGTGTGCATGCACTCAGGTGCACAAGATGGAGTTGGGTGAGGTGGGCACTAAATCCTAAATCACAAATTAACATTACAGTTTTAACTCTGAAAATTAAGGAAGGTTATCTCAATAGCTTATATTAAAAATTACCATATAACCGTTTCTAGAATTAAAAGCCATAATATATAACTTCAGAAGGGAAGAGAATACATACAACACAGTCTCAAAACAAATAATAAATAAATACATTTCTTAAAAGGAGAGAAGAAGCAACAAGGAAGTAGAAGACAAATCCAAAAAAGCATGGGTGCAGTGGCTCACACCTATAATCTCAGCCCTTTGGGATGCTGAGGTGGGAAGATTGCTTGAGTCCAGAAGTTCAAGACCAGCCTGGGAAACATAACGAGACCTCAGGTAAAAAAAAAAATTGCCAGATGTGGTGGTGTACACTTGTAGTTCCAGCTATTTGGGAGGCTGAGGTGGAAGCATCACCTGAGCCCAGGAGGTCAAGGCTACGGTGAGCTGTGATCATGCCACTGCCACTCTGTCCAGCCTGGGCAAGAGAGTGAGACCCTGACTCAAAAAAGAAGAAGGAGAAATAGAAGGAGAAGGCAAAAATTTATCAATTAGACCAAAAATATAAATGGTGCAGAAACCCAAAGTAAGAAAACTTCCAGAAAGTTTCTTAAAATAAAACAAGCAAATGCTATATATGAGTCATGACTACAGAAAGCTGAAATAGGTTGAAAGTGGAAGACACAGGGGCAGACGTTTTCTAATTTAAGATTCTCTTGGCTGTTCTAGCATTTTACATTTCCATATACATTGTAGAATAAGCTTGCCAATTTTCACATTAATAAACATGTGGGAATGTTGCTTAGAATTGGGTTTAACCTGAAGATCAATTTAAGAGAATCAGCATCCTTACAGCATAGGTTTTTCTGCTCTGCAGAGATGATTTATCCTGCTTATGTGGGTCTTCCATTTCTCTAAATGGTATTTTGTATGTAAAGCTCTTGTACATCTTTTGATACATCTATTTCTAGGTATTTTATTGCTATATTGGTGTTTTATTGCAAGTAGTATAGTTTAAAATTCATTCTAATTCTTTTGACTTTTCTTATTTTTCTTGAATTATCACCCTGAATAGGACCTCCAATATAATTATGGGTAAAGTGTGATAATGGTCATTCTTGTCTCATTTTATGAGAAAAGTTTTTGAATACTTTATCATTAATAGGTTTATGTAGGTTTTTTCTTGACTTCTTAATTCAATTAAGGATATACTATAAGTTGTTTTTTTTTTAAAGTCACTAATAGGAATTAAATCTTATTTTAAAAATTTTCTGCATCTATCTAGATGATTACATAATCTTCCTCCCATTTTTTAAAAATGTATTTATGTATTTATTTTGAGTCAGAGTCTCACTCTGTAGCCCAGGCTGGAGTACAATGGCATGATCGTGGCTCACTGGAGCCTTGACCTCTTGGACTCAGGCAATCCTTCTGCCTCAGTCTTCCAAGTAGCTGGAACTACATGTGTGCACCACCAAGCCTGCTAGTTTTTTTTATTTTTGCAGAAATGAGGTCTCGCTGTATTGCCCAGGTTGGTCTCAAACTCCTGGGCTCAAGCAATCCTCTTGACTCAGCCTCCCAAAGTGCTGAGATGACAGGCGTGAGTCACTGTGCCAGGCTCTCCTTTTTATTTTAATGTGGACCATTACAGAGATTGATTTTCAAATGTTAAACCAGTATTGCAAGAAACTCAATTAAGACCTGATGTAGTATCATATTTATATATGGCTAGATTCATTTTATATTTTATCCAGGTTTTTTGCATCTATGTTCCTATGAGAGATTGGCTCACAATTTTCCTCAGAAGTGACCTGGGAGCTGAACCCACTTCTTCATGATCTGAGAGTCTGTGCAAGATCCATGGCTGTAGAATGTGAAGTCATTCCTCTTTTTCTGTTTCGTGTGCAGGTTATATACACTCTTTTTCTTTTTTTTCTCGATCAATTTTATTTATGTTTTCAAAAAAATGAGCTTTTTGCTTTGTTATCTCTATCATACATTTGTTTTCTATTTCATTGATTTCTGTCCTTGATTTTATTGCACTGTTTCTTCTGTTGAAAGAATTGTTATTCCTATGAATGTGAATTATAAATACCAAATCTATGATCTTAGATATTTTTGTATGGGAGAGAAGCAAATAAATTCAGGAAAGGGCACAGAAGGGCTGAATTAAGCTCGAAAATTGTACTAAGAAAAATTATAGACTTTTTTTGATTATAAATAAGCCATACTTAAATTTAAAAATGTAATGACTATACATTGTATATAAATGAAAATAATAAAAATGTGTCTGTGACAAGGCATAATTGTCAAAAAGCAAAAAAAAGAAAAAGTTATTCTTTTCCCAGGTTCATAAAATTATGATGAAAACTTAGATTGCCTTTAAGCCTTTATTTCTTTGTAATATATGAATTTCAAGCTATGAATTTTTATTTTAATCGTGGCTTAAAATCTTTACCAGAATTTTTTTTTTTTTTTTTTTTTTTTTAGTCAGAGTTGTTCCCCAGGCTAAAGTGTGGTGGCACGCTCACAGCTACTGTAGCCATGACCTGCTAGGATCTGGTGATCCTTCCGCCTCAGCCTTCCAAGTTGCTGGGACAACCGGCACACCAGCACTCCAGGTTAATTTTTTTATTTTATTGTAGACACGAGGTCTCGCCATGTTGCCCAAGCTGGGTTTGAACTCCTCTCGCCTCGGCCTCTCAAAGTGCTGGGATTACAGGCATGAGCTGCCACACCCGGCCCTTTACCAGATTTTGATATGTCATTATCATTTAGTTCCAAATGTTCTCTATTTGTTTTCCTAATTTACTGTTTTACCTATAGGTATTTTAGAACTGTATTACTTAATTTTCAAATAGCTGGGAATTTTCTTTTTTGTTTTTTTCTTTGTTTACTTTCACTTGGTCAGAGATAGTCTCTTTATTATTTACATTTTTTGAAAATTTTGAGGCTTCATTTATTGATCAGTCATGACCAATCTTGGCAAATGCTTCATGTGCAATTAAAAATAACCTGCATAATGTGGGTTTAAGGTGCAGTCTTCCATATATGGTAATTAAGCCAAGTTTGTTAATTGTGTCATTCAGATTTTCACATCTGCTTTGAAATACATGTGTTAAATCTACATTATGGTTGTGAATTTATCTACTTATCCTTTATGCTTTTTACTTTACATATATTTTGAAGTTCTGTTATTAGTTGCACACAAATTAAGATTTATGACATCTTCTTAGTGGACTGACTCCTTTATCATTTTCAAAAGTTTATCTATAGCAATTCTTCTTGCCTTAAAGTCAACTTTGTCTCATATTAGTATAGGCGTACCAGCTTTTTTTAAGCTTGGTTTTCCTGGCATATCTTTTTCCATGCTTCTACAGTCAACCTTTCTGTGTCCTGATTTTAAAAGTCTATATCTTGTAAGCAGCACCTAGTTGGGATTTAAAGAGTCTATCATACTCAGATCCATCACAGAAACAAATAACAGAGTACCATATCTTCTCACTCATAAGCAGACCTTGAACGAGTAGTAGGAAACTGCTAGGGGAATGGGGGTGGGATTGGCAGTTGAGGGAAACTGCCAGGGGAGGGAGGGGCACACCTCATCAACAAGGGTACCTGCATAATGAACATTTGTATACCTAACCCTGAATTGTACGCCATGTCTTTAAACAAACAAACAAAAAAAGCCTCGACTGACAGTACTAATCTTTTTCTTGGAGTATTTAGGCCATTTATGCTTAATGTAATCACAGGTATGGTTGGGTTTATATCTCCTACATTACTATCTGCTTTCCAGTTGTTCCTTTTTTCTCTTTTCATGACTTCCTATAGCTTAAATATTTACATCATCTTATTTTCCCTAAATTATCAGGCTGGTTGCACATTCTTCTAAAATTCTCATAGTGGTTATCTACAGAACTTATTATTTTAAGATTAGAAGAAAAAAACCTATTTGAACAGTATCAAAATGCTCTCCAATGTATATTGAGAAAACATATTGAAACGGAAGTAGTAATCACAAATTGATATCAGACAAAATATAATTCAATGTGTGTTGGCTTATGTTATAGGATTCGTGAAGACTAAGAAATACATTTTCCCAGAGCCCCATTCTCTGTATTGCTTTGGCTACAGTTGACCAAGGGAGAAGTGCCCAAGATTTGAAAGGTGAAAATCATTAACCTTACAAAGAAGAAGTAAGTCATCTTAGAAGGTTGTTGCAGTCAGATGTAATGACAGACAAATGCAGAGAAAACTGTAGACCCCAGCATGTCTTCACTCTCCTCTGTTCTGGATCCAACTCATCTTGCTCACTGCTGGCCCTGCTGACCATTGGCATCCCCGGGTCACCATCAGGCACGTGACTGTGGACCTGCAGTTACTCAGTGGCAGCATCTCCCCAAGGCAGTGGTTTCCCTACACCTTGCCATAGGCTTGTCCATCCAAGTCCCACTCCTCAGGCTGGAAGTGCAAGCTCTCACTTGTCGCCACCTCTGGTGCTTCAGGCCAGCGGTGAGCGATGCTTCTCTGTGTCTCTACTTCCTTGCTAGCCTTTCACTCTGTCAGTTACTCCCACATCTGTGAGCTCTACTTCCTAGAATGAATCCTGGATTGCCAGCATACGAAGAGTGGCTTTGTGTTTCTGACAAGAACGCTGACTAACACATGAAGCAAAGACAGTTGAATGCAGCAGAGAAAAATGTTTTATATTGTTACATTGTACAGGTTATAATTAACACATAATTGTAATGAATCTTCAGTTACTGAAAAAGAGTGCTTTCAAACAAAAGGCAAAAACTATTTAGAAATACAAAGAAATCTGACAGAAACAGAACTTTATGCTAAATAAACTTGAACATCCTGGTGAAATGGATATTTTGTTAGAAAGATGAAAATAACCCAAATGGATTTGAGAAGAAATAGAACACCAGGAATGGGTGCTTGAAAATTTAAAATTTATCAGAAATCTGTCTTCAGTGTTAAGGTGGCCAGATCATTTTACAAATCATTATTGTGAAGTCTTTAAGGAAAAATGCCATTATTTAAACTACATAAGAGTATCACTTAAAAATATGAAAACTTTAATAATGGATTAATGGGTATTGTCTAGTAGTATATTCTGGTAATAACACACCACGCCTAAGTGGATTTTATTGCTTGATTGTGAGTGTGATTTAATATAAATGAAGCTGTTCTACAATTCTTGAATGAATAAATGGGCCAAAGGAGAAAGGCTATAGGATATTTTGATCACTGCTAAAAAGATATTTGATAATGTTCACTTTTTTAATTTTAAAAAGCTTCTAGAGCTAGGAATAAATGTCATTAAAAAAGTAATCTAATAGCCTATTAGAAACCAGCAACCAAATAATATCGAACAATGAAAAAAATCATTAAAATCCCATTAAAATCATCACTATTAAAATCACAAACAAGAGAAAATGTCTGCTATCATCAATTTGTATTTTCATTGTCTAATGATTTTAGGTAATTAAATAAGATGAGAAAAATATGAAGCAGCATACTGCAAAGCAGGAGATAATATTATCTGTCTTTACAGGTGATTTGATTGTCTACCTGAAAAACCCAAGAAAGTCAATTGATTAAAATTACTCTTATTAATAACAAACTCTGATTGGATGGTTGTTAGCAATCCAATACACAGAAATCAATCTTTGCAACACAGCAGCAATAACAAATAAAGCTAAAAGAAAATATATGTATTTTCAATAAAACAATATAAAGATACTTGTAACACACTTAAAAAGAATGTGTAGAGTCATTGCAAAGTATTTAACACTTTACTTCCAGAAATAAAATTTTTAGATAAATACAGCATTCTCTGGCCTGGCACAGTGTTTCACACCTGTAATCCCCACACTTTGGGAGGCCGAGGCAAGAGGCTTGTCTGAGCCCAGGGGTTTGAGGCCAGCATGGGCAACTTGTGGGGATCTTGTCTCTACAATAGATCCAAAAATTAACTGGGTGTGGTGGCCCATGCCTGTAGCTCTGGCTGCTTGGAAGACTGTGTTGGAAGGATCTCCTGAGACAAACAGTTCAAGACTGTGGTAGCTGTGATGTGCCACTGCACTCCAGCCTGGGTGACAGAGTGAGACTCTGACTCAAAAGAAAAAACAAAAAAGAAAAGAAGAAAAACCCAGCATTCTTCTGGGTTGAAGACCTATATGAATTGTCATATATTAAATATAAGTTGATAAAATTAATTTATAGAATATACTGTAATATAATACATTTAAATGTATATTAAAAACCTCCAGGAGAGTTTTGTTTTTTGAACTTACCAAAATTATTCTAAGATTTATCTGGAACAATATGTTTGCCAGGATAAATAGATTTTTTTTTTTTTTTTTGTAAAATGGCATTCAATTTTGGAAGAGGGCACTCCCTACCAGATACTAAGCATACTAATTTACAACATAATAAAGCAGCATATTTCTGTCAAGGAATGAACAGACAAATCCCTAGAACAGAATAAAAACTTTAGTACATACTCAAGTGCTTTATCATACCATAATCTCAACAACTGGAGAAACAGTATATTTAAATGAATGATTAATTATTTAGAAAAATGAATTAGACTTATTGTCTCATGTTTTACACAAAAATAAATTCAAAATGCATTCAAGTTTTACATGTGAAATGTAATTGATGATGGTGAAAGTGAGTACGCATGTGTATTTGGTTGGATGAGGACATTCTTGGCACAACTCACAGGCAGGAAACATATTCTGTGAATAGTTATTCCCTTCACATGGTTGATTATTATTCTTAAAATGTTATACCCACCCATTGAACCATTGTTTTATGTTTCATGATCCACTAGTTCAAAACATTTTGTCCTGGAATCTTTCTCTTATAAAAAAGTAAAAACTGAATTTTTTTTTTAAATAACAGGTTTTCTTTACTATAAATATAAATTTTTCCCATAAAATTATGTTACATTTTAGATATCAGGAGACTTTAGTGCTGAGAGGTTCTAACTTGAATTAAACTTGTCTAGTTAAAAAAAAAACAACTTTTAAATTGGCAGAATATAAGCAATGCACTAACATTGGCAGCAATTTTTCATAGCTGCTCCAAAAATTTGAATTCTTAGGCTGGATGGCTCATGCCTGTAATCCTAGCACTTTGAGAGGCTGAGGCAAGAGGATTGCTTGAGTCCAGGAGTTCAAGACCTTCCTGGGCTAGCAAGATTCATCTCTTAAAAAAAAAAAAAAAAATTCTAGAAATGCTTTTCCTGGGCAGCATATTTTGTTTTGGAACAGAGCTTTCTATCTCCCCCTAAATAATTTGTGAACTATCTTTTTAGTTTGTCATTTTATTATTTAGACTTGAAATGGATTTACCTGTCACTACTTATGTCTTTATTAACTAATAATATAATGACAGCATTTATGTGTATATTTCCTATAACACACCACACTTCACAAACTCCTCCTTAGAAATTAGAGGTAAAAGGCCAGGCTCAGTGGCTCAGCCTGTAACCCCAACACTTTGGGAGGCCGAGGCAAATGGATTGCCTGAGCCTGAGGGTTTGAGACCCACCTGGGCAACTTGGCAAGAACTTGTCTCTACAATATATCAAAAATTAGCTGGGCATGGTAGCACACGCCTGTAGTTCCAGCTACTTGGAAGACTGAGGCAGAAGGATCGCCGGAGTCCAGCAGGTCGAGGCTGTGGTGGCCGGGAGGGTGCCACTGCACTCCAGCCTGGGTGACAGAGTGAGACTCCAACTCTCACACACACACACACACACACACACACACACACACACACACACACAAAGAAATTAGTGGTAAAGAGATGAAAGTCTCTCCCACCTTCCTTCAATAACTGTGTGCCTTATGTAAAACATTTGATGTGGTCTGTGCTTCTAAAATACGCCAAGTGCATTGTCCTGAAAAGAATTTGTTTCTCTGGGAAAAAAAACCTAGTCAAGATCACCCTTTCTAACTTTATGACAAAAAGTATCGTTCCAGTTGAGAAGGACATGTTCCATTCAAAAGGAATGAAAGTGAATTTTAGAAGGACTGTGCAATTTCCAGGCGTGGTGGTATATGTTTGTAATCCCACTACTTTGGAAGGCTGAGGTGAGAGGATTGCTTGAGCCCAGGAGTCTGAGACCAGCCTGGGTAGCATAGTGAGATCTCAGTTCTACAAAAAAGTCCAGGCACAGTGGCTCATGTCTATAATTCCAGCACTTTGGGAGGCTGAGGCGAGAGGATTGCCTGAGCCCAGGCATTCGAGACCAGCCTGGGTAACTTGGTGAAACCTTGTCTCTACAATAAATAAAAAAAAAACTTAGATGGGAGTGGTAGCCCACACCTGTAATTCCAGCTACTTGGAAAGCTGAGGCAGAAGGGTCATCTGAACCCAGCAGGTGGAGGCTGCAGTGGCTATGAGTATGCCACTGCACTCCAGCCTGGGTGACAGAGTAAGACCCCAACCAGAAAAAAAAAAGTTAGCCAGATGTGGTAATGTATGCCTGTAGACCCAGCTACTTGGGGGGCTGAGGAGGAAGAATTGCCTGAGTTCAGGAGGTCAAGGCATGCCCCTGCACTCCAGCCTGGGTGACAGAGTGAGATCTCAATTCAAAACAAAACAAAATAAAATGACCCCCCCCAAACACAACCAAAACACCCAAACACATACACACAAAAAACAAACCTTGCACTCTATATGACAGCTTCTTTGTCATACTTTTAAAGTTTGAAAGTTTTAGGGTCAAGAATATGGCTTTTCTAATTAAGCAACCCATTTCAATCTTTAACTTTTACTTCGTAATTGCTTACATTTTGAAACACGTGTGAAGAACCTGTGTCTTGTGCTTTAAGTTGATCCCTTCCTAGACATGGACTGACTTAGAGTCCAGGACCCTGGGCGCTGAGTGGCTGCTCCTTACACCTGTAGTCTTGAATGCTTTCCCTGTCCTCGGCCTCATCATTTTGCTGTTTGGAGGATGTGGAAGTAAATGATGTCTCTCACATTTTAGTTTGGGACCTTTGTAGGCTTCTTATTTTATTTTATTTTATTTTATTTTATTTTATTTTTTGAAGTGAAGTTTCACTGTCGCTCAGGCTGAAGTGCAGTGGCAAGACCAGGGCCCATCCCCACAGCCTCAAACCTGGGATCAAGCAATGCTTCAACCTCATCCTCCTGAGTAGCTGGGACTACAGGCATGTGCCACCATGCTCAGCTAATTTTTTTTGTAGAGACGAGGTCTCACTAAGTTGTCTAGGCTGGTCTCCAGCTCCTAGGCCCAAGTGATCCTTCTGCCTCAGACTCCTAAAGTACTGGGATTACAGGTGTGAGCCACTGTGCCTGGCCTTGTAATTAAAAAAAAAAAAAAAAAGACCAGCTGGGCTCGGTGGCTCAGCCTGTAATCCCGCGCTTTGGGAGGCTGAGGTGAGTGGATTGCCTGAGCCCGTGGGTTTGAGACATGCCTGGGCAACTTGGTGAGACCTTAACTCTACAATAAATCAAAAAATTAGCCGGGTGTGGTAGCATGCGCCTGTAGTTCCAGCTACTTGGAAGGCTGAGGTGGAAGGATCGCCGGAGCCCAGCAGGTCAAGGCTGCGGTGGCCGGGAGCAGTCACTGCACTCCAGTCTGGGCGACAGAGTGAGACTCCAACTCAAAAAAAAAGACCAAATCGCAGCTGGGTGCAGTGGCCAGGTATGGTGGCACACACCTGTAGTCCCAGCTGCAATGGAGGTCGAGATGGGAGGATTGCTTGAGCCCAGGAGTTCAAAATGAGCCTGGGCAACATAGCAAGATCTCTTTTTTCAGAAAGAGAGAGAGAGAGAGAGAGAGAGAGAGAGAGGGAGGGAGGGAGGGAGGGAGGGAGGGGGAGGGGAGGAGGGAGGGCAGAGGGAGTGGGGAGGGAGGAAAGGGAGGGAAGGGAGGAAGAAGAAAATTACCTGGGCATGGTGGCATGTATCTATAATCTCATTACTCAGGAGGATGAGGTCAGAGGGTCACCCAAGCCCAGGAGGTCAAGGCTAAGGTGAGCCTTGACTGTACCACAGCACTCCAGCCTGGGCGACAGAGTAAGACAGACTCAAAAAAAAAAAAAGCCCTGATCACTGTTAGGAGAGTTTCTCCCCTGCAACACGGGGATGTGGCATTCCCCAGAGGACCTAACCCCACCTGTGGACTACAACAGAGTGGTGAGGCCTATAGACACTCAAATCACACCAGCACGTATTCTTAGAGGGCCTTCAGCCTGCGGGCTACAGGGCCAACATTTGAAGTCCACTACAGACACAGAACAAAAAAGAGCGAAAAATGAAAAAGTATACATGTGAACATCATTGACATTGAAGGCAATCTGAGAAGCTCTGCCATTCACACTCAGAATCACCACCGGCATTGCACAATCTTGTCAGTCTCTACCTCCTAACTCTATCACTTGAGGTTGCTGCACCAGGAACGCTTCACAAAGGTTTCAGGTGGATGCAGGTCTGGAAGGCGTGGACTGCCTTGGGAGCGGTCAAGACAACATTGAGGGAGCGCCCAGAAAACGATGCACCTTGAACCCTGTGTCAGAGGCAGGAAAGCCTGTGACTCCAGTAGCGGCTGTGAGTGAGCCATTCCAATAAATTTCGGGTTCCAGTAAGTGAGTGAGTGGCCGAAAATAAAACTGGTCTGGGTGTGCACTTGTAGGCCCAGCTACTTGGGAGGCTGAGGTGGAAGGATCACCTAAGCCCAGGAGGTTGAGGCTGCGGTGACTCGTGATTGTGCCACTGCACTCCAGCCTGGAGTGAGACCCTGACTCAAAACAAACAAACGAGGCTGGTCTGGAGATTGAGATCCCATGGGAGGATCTCAAATGTCAGTTCTTTCATTGTCAACAACCATGTATTGGACGTAAGTCTCTCTGCCAGCCCTCTTGCTGAATTCTGCCAAACAAGAATAGACAGGGTTGGCACTGATCACGTCCCCAGGTACAGGCAGCTAACACAGGGACTTACGTGAGTCAACCCACAATGACGTGACCATGCATGTGTTAACGAACCAGAGACCTGGCCAGGTGCAGTGACTCACACCTGTAATTTCAGCACTTTGGGAGGTCGAGATGCGAGAATGGTTTGAGCCTAGACATTTGAGACCAGCCTGGGCAACATAGTAAGACTGTGTCTTTTAAAAAATATGTATAAAAATTAGCCAGGTGTGGTGGCACACACCTGTAGTCCCGGCTACTCAGAAGACTGAGGTGGGAGGATCACTTAAGCCCAGAAGTTCAAGGTTGTGGTGAGCTATGATTGTGCCCCTCACTCAAGCCTGGGTGACAGAGTGAGCCCCTATCTCTAAAAATAAATAGATAAATAAAAACGAAGGACCAGGACCAGAGAGGGCCTCTTGGGGAACAGCAGAGGCAGATACCAGGGGCGACTGGGTGGGAGTGAGCTGGGTGGCTCACACACAGCTTTCCCAGGCAGAGAGGACAGCACTCAGGCTGGAGGGGAAGAAGGGAGGAGACAGAGAGACCTTCACAGACAGACTGGACAGAGCTTAACAGGCAGGGGCTGGACACCGGCAGTGAGGACGGCGCTGTGGAAAACACACCTGAATGAAAAACGGTTTGTACAACACCAATGACAATTTGTGCCAATGAGTCATTGATTTGTCCCTTCTGTTATTGCTAGTCTTTTTTCTTTTTCTTTCTTTTTTTTTTTGAGTTGGTATCTCACTTTTAAAGCCCTGGCTGGAGTGCAGTGGCACAATTAGCACTCCCTGTAGCTTTGACCTCCTGGGCTTAGGTGATCCTGCCACCTCAGCCTCCCGAACATCTGGGACTGCAGGCACCTGCCACCATGCCTGGCTAATTTCTTTTCTTTTTCTTTTTTTCCCCAGCTACAGTCCCACTCTGTTCTCCAGGCTGGAATGCAGTGACATAATCACAGTTCACCACAGCCTCGAACTCTTAGGCTAAAGTGGTTCTCTCATCTCAGCCTCCCGAGTAGCTGGGACTACAGATGTACACCTGGATAACTTGTTGATGTTTTGTAGCAATGAGGTCTCACTGTATTGCCTGGGCTGGTCGCAGATGCCTGGGATCAAGTGATCCTCCTATCTTGGCCTCCCAAAGTGCTGGGATTACAGGCATGAGCCACCATATCTGGCCAGTTTTTAGTCTTTAGAAGCTCTTCTACTACAGAATAGTGGGTGAAGAGCATAGACTGCATGGCCCTCTGAGCCAGATCACATTCTATACGGTAGAGGTGGCTGACATTTTTCACACAGAATATTTAACACCAGCTCTAAGAAACGTGTCTTCAAGTCTGTTCACAGGTACAAGAATGACTCTGGGGACAGCAGTGGGTATCTGACCCCAAGTCCTCATTCTGAATCTGGGACAGGAGCGCCACTCAAGGAAATCCCTGCCGCCCACCGCCAGCGGGGCAGCTCATACCTACTGTGTGGGAAGGGCACCATGCATGTGTGCTGAATAATAAACACACAGGGGGATGCATTTATCCATCCAAAGACTGAGCGAGTTGGCCACAAAGACAAGACCACATCTGGACACTTTTGAAATGTTTTTCCTGTTTCTAGACATTTTGATGTCAGGACAGTCACCATTCTTTAACACTTTTAGGATAACGAGCAATAGCCTTGTGAGTGGCTGTGTTGTAAGTTAGCCAGACTGAGGCCGTAAACAGCACACCATTTATTAGCTCCTGGTTTGCAAACTTGAGCACCAACTTGGACCCCTGTGCATGGACAGGGTCAAAGTGAGAGAGAGTCACGGGGACGTGGGGCATAGGGGAGGTATCCTTTGTCCAAAGGACTGTGCAGACGATTTCAGAGCCTCCCAGTTGTTTCCGTTGTTGTATGTCTGTCCTCTCAGTTAGAGGACCACACATTGCTCCCTCCACCACGTGGCTTGCAGGGCCTTTTTGGGATCATTTTGGATGATGAGGTGCGATTTGATGTGGCACTGTCATAACTCGACAGATCCTGGGGGCCACTGCGTGGTTTCACCATGTGTCTCCTCTGTGTGACTGAGATGGGCTGCCACTCCAGCCTGGGGCCCCGAATGAAGAAAGCAGGATGTAGAGGAGCTTCGGGGAGCAGAGCTGCCAGTGTGAACCATGTCATTCCTATAAGCCACCGGGATGTGGGAGTTGTTTGTTACTGTAGCATAAACAAGCAAGAGTGAACTGACACGGAAATTGATGTTTAAACATTTTTAAGGCTGGGTCTGGTGGCTTATGCCTATATTCTCATACTTTGGGAGGCTGAAGAGGGAGAATTACTTGAGCCCAGGAGTTCCAGACCAGCCTGAGCAACACAGGGAGACACCATCTCTACAAATTTTTTTTAAAAATGTTAGCCAGGTATGCTGGTGCACACCTGTAGTCTCAGCTACTCAGGAGGCTGAGGTGGGAGGATTGCCTAAGCCCAGGAGTTTGAGGCTGTAATGAACTTACAATTGTGCCTCCGCAATTTTTATTTTTATAAACAAATATAAAAATTAAAAAAAAGGTTGGGCTCAGAGGCTCAAGCCTGTAATCACAGCACTTTGGGAGGCCAAGGTGAGGGGACTGCCTGAGTCCCGTGGGTTCAAGAACAGCCTGGGCAACTTGGCAAGACATCATCCCTACAATAAAAAAAAAAAATTAGCTGGGCATGGTAGCACACACTTGTAGTTTTGACTCCTTGGAAGGCTGAGGCAGAAGGATTGCCTGAATCCAGCAGGTCAATGCTGGAGTGGCCGTGAGTGTGCCCCTGCACTCCAGCCTGGGTGACAGAGTGAAACTATAAATAAGCCGGGCTCGGTGGCTCAGTCTGTAATCCCAGCGCCTTGGGAGGCTGAGGTGAGTGGATTGCCTGAGTCCGCAGGTTTGAGACCTGCGTGGGCAACTTGGTGAGACCTCATCTCTACAATAAATAAAAAAATCAGCCGGGCCTGGTAGCGCGCGCCTATAGTTCCAGCTACTCTGGAACTATAGGCTGAGGTGGAAGGATCGCCAGAGCCCAGCAGGTCGAGGCTGTGGTAGCTGGGAGTGGCCACTGCACTCCAGTCTGGGCGACAGTGAGACTCCAACTCAAAAAAAAAAAAAAAAAAAATATATATATATATGTATACATACATACATAAATAAAAACAAAATAAAAAATTTAAAGCTGAACATGGTGGTTCATGTTTGTTGTCCTAGCACTTTGGGAGACTGAGGCGGGGAAAGGGGCACTTGAACCTAGG
The DNA here is from genome assembly GCA_027257055.1 of Cephalopachus bancanus. Taxonomy (NCBI): domain Eukaryota; kingdom Metazoa; phylum Chordata; class Mammalia; order Primates; family Tarsiidae; genus Cephalopachus; species Cephalopachus bancanus. Next base: position 6,971,445 of record JAPVLO010000011.1, on the reverse strand, counting down.
AGTTGGAGACCAACCTGGCCAACATAGTGAGACCCACATCTACAAAAAATATAAAAAATTAGCTAGGCATGGTAGTCTGAGCTATTTGGGAGGCAGAGGTGGGAAGACTGAACCCAGGAGTTTGAGGCTGTGGTAAGCCATGATCATGCCTCTGCACTCCAGCCTGGGTGACAGAGTAAGACCCTGACTCAAAAAAAAGGTGGGGGGCAGGGGAAGGAAACTGATGTTATGAGAAGCATTTTTCTCCACAACAGTCCGTTGATGGAGCAGTGGCAGCATCAGCCATTGCCTACGTGTGCCCCTCTGGCAGCACAGAATTCACTGGAAAGGTCGCAGCCAGTGAGGCTCTCTGTCCAACCTCTGTCTGTGTCTCTAAAAGGGGGCTGTGCCTCCCGGGCTGCTGGGCAGGACTATGAGGCCTCGCTGTCATAAGAAAAGAATCCACAGGTCTGTAAACTGGCTATTTTTAGGCCTCAGTGGACTTGCGCCAGTTTCCCGAGTGTAGCAATTATCCAAATATTGTATTGAACAGGGACTTGAGAAGTTACAACACATGCCTCAGACCTACTCAGGAAGCGAAACAGGTTAAAGATGCCATGCAGCTAACCCACTAAGATAGACACCAAGTCCCCTCAGGCCCCCAGACCCCTGGCGGGTCCCACTCCCTCCTCTGCGCCTGTCCACACCCGCCCTGCCCTGGGTGAGCTCATCCCATGTGGCCCTGCTAAATACCAGCCACACAGGGTTTGCTCCCTGGCGGGCCTCTCAGACCAACTTCTCTTCCAAACGCAAGCCTGTGTGTCCAACCGTCTCCTGGGCGTCTCCCTGGGGAATGTATGGTCCTAACGTTTCCAGAAGGGAAGGCCAGTGTCCCCACGTTAAGAAATAGGACTTCCATCCATGACTCAGTAGCCAAATCCACAGACCTTCTGCTGTCTTGCCTCTGTCCCCATTGGTCCCCATGGCTCTAGTTCAAGATCGTCCCTACATCCAACTACTGTTCTACCTCAGCCTCTTGGATAAGTGGAATGTAGGTCACACGGGAGAGTAGGTGGGACACGGCAATGTTTATTTTTCCGTAGAGATGGGATATCACTTTTTTGCCCAGGATAGTCTATAACTCCTAGCCTCAACCTGTCCTCCTGCCCCAGCCTCCCAAAGGGCTGGGATTACAGAAAGTTAAGTGTTCCAGGGTGCTTTTCTTTTCTTTTTTTTGAGTTGGGGTCTCACTCTGTCACCCAGGCTGGTGTGCAGTGGCATAATCGCAGCTCACGCAGCCTTGACCTCCTGGGTTCAGGCAGTCCTCCCACATCAGCCTCCCAAGTGGCTGGGACTATAGGCATATGCTAATTGTTTGATTTTCTGTAGAGACGGGGTCTTGCTATGTTGCCCAGACTGGTCTGAAGCTCCTGGGTTCAAGCAATTCTCCCACCTCGGCCTCCCAAAGGGCTTGGATTATAGACATGAGCCACCATGCCCAGCCTATGGTGCTTTTGAAATGAACCATCATCTCGCTAAGGCAGTTGCTCCTGTGTTCAACGTCTCAGGCATATTATCTTCTTGTGGGACTGTCACAGCCTCCCCACTGGTTCCCTGTCTTCCGGACTGGGCCCGTGCCTGGCTACCTTTCCCCATAGCACATAGAGTAGCCCAGAGAACATCAATTTGATCTTGATCGCCAACTCAAACATCTCCAGGTCTTCACCTTCTTACCACAGAGTAAGGAGGGCTGGGCTGTGATGAAGATGTACACGGCTGCGGGTGGGTCTCCCTCTGAGTCCTACAGGGCTGCTCTTACCCTGGTTGTTAAATGTCATGTATAGAAGCCAGTGACTCAACTGCATGGTTTAGCAATGATGGGTGATAGCTGGCTTGTGAGTGTGCAAAATTAAACTTATTTCAAATCTCTAAGTCTGGGGGTGGTTTATTACCCAGAAGGAGCTGACTTACGTACACACATCTTGATTTTTTTCAGGTCCCTTCATTACCTATTCAGGGCCTGTGAGCAACTGAGTTTGGGAACCCTGGTTTAGGCAGAGGTTTTCAAACTTCACTGTGCTTAAAAAGTACTCAGGGGCTTTACTACAAATAGAGACCCCTGGCTCCCTCCTAGTTTAGAGGTTAAGTAGCAGAATGAGCTCCAGCATGGCTGATTCTGGCTTGGGTGGTCCATGGGATATGCTGTGTAAACCTCCCCCCTCCCCCCATGAGAACAAATAACTAGAACTGTAGTGTAATCTCTAATATCACCCCTTCTCCAACAACCAGAGAGCGAGAGGAGTGGGTTTGGGCCCAAAAGGGGAATGGACTGGGCTTACCTGTGGAAATTGATAAGCAAAGAGAAAGACCTCCTTTGCCAGGGTCCTAAGAACTGCATTTTACTCTCAGTATCCATTTTTCAGTTTGCATTAAGAGCTATATTGCTTCTAGTTTACATAAAAAGATGTATGACCTGATACACAAATAACAGAAACTTGGCTTTAATTACAGAAAGTTGTCTGGTGGCTGATGAATCAAACTAGAGGCAAACTGCAAAGCCAGAGCGAGCACAAGGCAATGCAGAAAAAGCTGAAGGCTGGGCACAGTGGCTCATGCCTGCAACCCCAGCACTTGGGAAGGCTAAGGTGGGTGGATTGCTCGTGGCCAGGAGTTCAAGACCAGCCTGGGCAACACAGCAAGACTCTCCCTCCCATCACTATCCTCTCCCCAAGAAAAAGAAAAGAAAAGAAAAAAGTATAATGCTGAAGGAAGCAAACAATGACAGCCCGTGTAACAGGTTCTGGAATCTGGACAAGGGCAACTGTCTGTTCATTCCCGCTGGGCCCAACAGACACTGGTCATTCCACCAGCATTCACCAAGGACCTGACATGTGTCACAGAGTCCTTGGGCTGGTGCACACCAGGGAACAGGGCATCAGGTGAACACTGCTCTCTTTGTGGAGATGACATTCTCGTGGGGTGGGAGGACACAAATGTGATTAAAAAAATATCTACTCGACGGTGTAGTGGGTGCAATTGTGTCCCCCCAAAAGTTATGTTGAAGTCCCAACCCTGAAAGCCTGTGAGTGTGCCCTTATGTGGAAACAGGGTTTTTGATGTCACCCCTTATCCAATACTACTGGTGTCCTTATGAGAAGAGACACGGACACAGGGAAAACACCATGCAGGAACTGGAATGGCAGGAACACAGTGACGCATCTACGAGCCAAGGAGTGCCACAGTTAGCCAAGAGACACCCGAGGTTTAGGAGAAAGCATGGGACAGATGCTCCCTTAGAGTCCTAGAGAAAGTGTAGCCCTGCGGGACACCTTGATTTCAGACTTTCAGGCCCCAGAACTATGAGAGAATACATTTGTTGTTTTAAACCACCCAGTTTGTGGTATTCTGTTATTCAGCCCTAGGAAATGGAGAGAAAAATCAAGCAGGAAAGGGGACAATGCAGTGTTGAGGGTTAAATTTGTAGTTTCGTTAGAACCACTTGGAAGTCCTTGCCAAGACATGAGGAGGGAGGGAGCCATATGTGCATTTGGTGGAAGGGCATGCCAGGCAGATGGAACAGCCAGTGCAAAAGTCCTGGAAGCAAGAGGGTGCCAGCTGGTGCAGTTTGGGTTAGGGGAAGAGTTGGGAGAGGAGGTGGGGGGGCAAGAGGAAGAGGGACTAGCTTTTTTACAGTAAAGTTGATGTATTTTGCTAAGAAGACAGCCACTGGGGGGTTTTGAGCAGAAAAGTGGTGTGAGCTGATTTTTAAGAGTAACACTTAAAAAAAAATAAGGATCACACAAGTGGCTGTGAAAATGCCGAAGGAGAGAATGGAATGTGGGAAACCGGCTAGGAGGCTCTACTTTAAAACAGGCTAGAAACAGTGGGGGCTGGAAGGGCAGTAAAGAGGGGCGGAGGGAGGGGGAAGGGCAGCAGTTGGGTTCTGGACGTTTCTGGCAGTGGAGCTAAGAGGACGTGTTGGTTATGGAGAGAGAATGGAGCCAGGTATGACTCCAAGGATTCTGGACTGAACCACGGGAGGCCAAGAGCTCCAGAATATGACGGTTCGTTTGACCGGAGTGTGGTTTTTTGCAGATTATTTAAGCATGTGTTCCAATCCTTGGTCATAACCTTCCACGTGTACAACACACAGGTACTTAAAAACGTCAGACCCGAAACATCCATTGCTACTATCAGATAACATCACTTGCCCAAAGCCTTTTATACGGCCCGCGGACTTTCATGTTGGCAGGATGCTGGAAGTGTCAAGCGCTTAGTAATGTCTACTCATCTGATGCAGACGAGGAGGGGAGCATTTACACCACGCCGTTCAGAGGGCCTTGCTCTGTTATGCTTAAGAGGCGTGGAGCCAAGGCAGACCAGTGCCAGGGCCTGGGCCCCAGCCGGGGTGTCATGCAGGCGCTCTCCGAGCCGGGGGCGTCGGTGGCATTTGCTCTCAACTTCACAGAACGGGTGGCTGGTGCCGCATTCCAAACAATGCCACCGTCGGCTCGGATTCCATCGCACTCTGGACAGCGGGGTTGCAAATGGCTGGTCAGTTTCCTACCGAATCCGACCAACTCGCTGCCAGCGTGAAGAATGAAATGGGGGGAGGGCACGAGGCGCCAGAGCTGCCCGTTCTGCCTGGGGAAATCGCACCGGGGAACTACCTTGGAAGTCTTCACTTTTTGAACAAAAAAATCGCTTAAGAAGGAAATCCAACGCCCGTAAGCAGCCCCGCTAGGGAGCTGGACTCTGCCCCCACCCCTACCCCGAGCGGCGGGACGAGCCACCCAGTGCAGGCGGCGCCGCGGCTGGGGGAGCTCGCGGTTGGGGAGGGTGCGGGGAGCGCGACAGGCTGCTCGGCTCCCGCTGCTAAAAGACCCACGAAGGATCGGCGACCCATGCCCGACTCTTACGTAACACGGCGGCGGGCGGGTGGGCTGGAAGAGCCGCCGGGGATGGCGTCCACGGCCCCGCCCGGCCGCGCGGAAACTTCCACCCGGCGGCGGCTCCGCACTCCTGCGCATGCGCGGCCGCCGGCCGGGACCCCCCCCCCCCAGCACAGAGCGCATGTCCGCACGCCTCGGCCTGCGCGCAGCGACGGGCGAAGCGGGCAGGCGGCGGCGCTTCGGCCTCCGCGCGGCTCGCGCGTCCACCCCGGCCCATCCTAGTCTGGAGGGACTCCGCACCGCCCCCCCGGCCCCTCCCAGTCGCGTAACCTTCCGGCGCCGTCCCCTCCCGGCCCCGCCCGCCGCTGAGGGCGCCCCAGCGCGCAGGCGCGGTAACCAAGGCGCCGGTGTCTAGTGAGGATTTGAAATCGGTCGCGCGTGCGCACTGGCTACGCGGCCCGGCGAGGGAGGCCGCGCTTCCTCCCGCCGCCCCCGCCCCCGCCCCCTCCCCCGCCCCTCATTGGAGCGGAGGCGGCGGCGGCCCCCTCCTTCGCCCGCGCCCTGTCGCCGCCGAGCGTGTCTCTTCGCCGCCGCCGCCGCCGCGGGAGCACGGAGCCAGCGGCGCGAGCGTGACCAAGGGCCGGCGCACGGGCGGCAGCGCCTCCCGCGGGTCCCCGGCGCGCGGCGCCTGGGCCCGCCCCCTCGGCCGCGCCGCCCTCCCCTCTCCGATGGCCTCTCGCCGCGGCCCGAGTGGAACGCCGCCGCCGCCGCGGCCGCCGCGCCCGCCCCGCGCCGCCTGAAGCGGGACCCGGAGCCGGAGCCGCCGCCGGAGCCGCCGCGGCCTGCCCGGCCCGCCGCCGCCGCCGCCGCGCGCCGGGACCCCGACGGGAGGGGGCGCCCGCAGGAGGCCGGTGCCCGGCAGGCCCCCGCCGCTGCCGCCGCCGGCGGCGCCGCCGCCGCCGCCGCAGGCCGGTCCGTCCGCCCGTCCGTCCCTCCGTCCGCGCGCGCGGCCGGGCCTCGGGGCGCGGCGGGGGCGGGGCCCGCGGGGGCGGCGCGTGGATGGATCCGCGCGTGGCCTGGATCCAGCCCGAGCAGAAGGGCCGGCCAATGCCCTGTGGATGCAGATCTGGGAGACCTCGCAGGGCGTGGGCCGCGGCGGCTCGGGCTTCGCGTCCTACTTCTGCCTCAACTCGCCGGCGCTGGACACGGGGGCCGCGCCGGGGCCGGCCGGGCGGGGCGGCGGCGGCCCCGGCCCCGGCCCGGGCCGCCCGCCGCGTCGCCCCCGCCGCCCGCCGCGCCGGGCCCCGCCGCGCCCCCCGCGCTGCTGACGGCGCTGGGGCCGGCGGCCGAGGGCGCGCGGCGCCTGCACAAGTCGCCGTCGCTGTCGTCGTCGTCGTCGTCGTCGTCCAACGCCGAGTCGGGCACCGAGAGCCCGGCTGCTCGTCGTCGTCCTCCAGCTGCGCCTCGCGGGGCCGGCCGGGCGGCGGCGGCGGCTTCTTCAGCTTCGCCGACGGCGCGCCCAGCGGCCCCGGCGCGGCCAACGGGCACCCCGGGCCGCGCGGCGCCGCGCCCGCCGGCTCCCCGCCGCAGCACCAGTTCCACCCGGGCCGCCGGAAACGCGAGAACAAGGCCAGCACGTACGGCCTCAACTACCTGCTGTCTGGCAGCCGCGCGGCGGCGCTCAGCGGCGGGGGCGGCCCCGGGGCCCAGGCGCCGCGGCCCGGCACGCCGTGGAAGAGCCGCGCGTACAGCCCGGGCATCCAGGGGTGAGTGGCGGGGCGCGCGGCCGGCCGGGCGCGCGGGCGGGCTCGGCTGCGGACCCGCCCGGGCTCCGGCGTCCCTGGAGGGTGGACGTCGGCGGCCACGGAAAGTTTTTTGCCCGCGTTTGAGCGCTTGCACTTCTCGGTGCGGGAGTGCCTCGCCCGGATTCCAGCGCTGACAGCGCGGGAGCCGGGCAGCCGACTGCGGCGTGCCGGGCGGGCTGCCTCTTCTCGGGAGCGAGGAGCCGCTTTTTCGTGTGTCCGCTCCCTGTTGTCCCCGCGGGTCAAGGACCGCCGGTCGAAGGGGGGCGCCGGGCTGCGTGGGGCTTCGCTTAAGTCAGGCTGCCGGATAATCTGGTATTGCCCGGAACACAAATCAGGTTGAAGGCAGGTATTACATTTCTTTTTCCACTGGAGAATGGCCCTTATTAAGAGATAACAAGGTTTTGGGTAGGATATACTTTAATCACCAGTGAGTTTAGAAGTGATTTTTTTGGGGGGGCGGGGTGGCATGTTTTAATTTCATGCTGCAGTTACCATAAAAACCATCTTCTGCAGTTTTTAAAAAGTGGCTAATAGAACTCAAGTAAAAGCAGATTTGTCATATTATACCTATTCTTTGGAAGCTGGCATTTTTAATTTTTTCCACACCTGCCTAGAGTGGAATATAAGTTCTGTTTACATTTAGTGCAAGCTATAGGCAGCAAGGAGTGAAACACAACGAGGTGTGTGAGGATGCGAATTATCCTAGGTGAGGCAGCTCAGATATGATGCTTTTTCTCCGACTCCTTTGCCTCTTTGTGCTTTTCTGACCGTCTGGAAAGAATTTGTGTGTGGATTGTGTGCCAGTGCTGCAAGACTTAAAGCATAAACTTTACTTGCAGTTTTTTGCAGACTTAAAAAGCACTTGGGCAACCCCTTGGGGTCCCCTCTCCCTGTGGGCGCTTTTCTGTCCTCTCAATAAGTCCTGCTTTAAAAAGTAAATAAATAAATAAAAAGCATTTAAGGGTCTTCCAGGATATTAGGATTGTTACATTCAGGAGGGTCCAGCAATTGCTAGGTATTGGGACTCCTTTTTTGGTAGAGACAGGGTCTCACCATGTTGCTCCGGTGGGTTTTGAGCTCCTGGCCCCAAGCATTCCTGCCTCAGCCTCTGGTGAAAGTGCTGGGATTTACAGGCTTGGCCACCTTGCCCTGGGCCATGGGATTCCTTGTAATAGACTTTTTCTCTACAGCTGCTTGTTTCTCATTTGAAGTCTGTCGGAAAGCACTTAAGTTGATACTACTTTAAAGTGTGTGTGTGATGTGATACACTGTAATTGCTGCATGTTCTGTAACTTGCTTCACCTGGTTCAGGCTGGAGGTGTGACTATCTGAAATTCCCTGAAGCTGAACATGCCTTGTAGACTGCTCAGAGCCTGGTCTCCTCTGCCGTCTGTCTCCAGTTCTTGCTTGTAGAACTTTCTGAGATAAGGTGGTGGGAGCAGTTTCTCCTTGGTGCATGGCAATATATACCTAAAGGCCCACTTGGGAAAACTTCAGGGTTCCAACCTGTTATGTAAAGAAATGGGCGCTCTGTCTCTCAGTGCTAGACAAGATAGGAAGACATGTGGTCCTCTCTGTGGCACGAGTTTTGGCCCCTGCCAGTCTGGAGTTGCTCCTCTGCCCTGGTGAGCAGTGGCGCATCATGCCCCATGCCTGTCACTCATGCTAAGCCTGGTCAGGCTCAGTCCATGGCATGTTGCTTTTGTTAGTGAATGAGCCCACTGGGGCCAGGTGCTGGCCTATGGCCCTCTAATCTCTGCACCTCATCCTCCTCCCCCTCATGCAGGGTGTTGTCACCTCTGGCAGAAGTTGCTCGAGCAGACCGAGGTGGGTGTCTTTGATGCACCCTGGCCCCGCTTGGGTGCTTGCCCAGCACTGCCAGCGGGGTGACCTCCTCTGCCAGCAGATTTGATCAGGTCCTTCCCCCCAAATCCTCTGGTAACACCTTCCCCAACCCCCAGCCCTCCAGGTTAAAGACCAGAGCCTAAAACCCAGCCTCTGCCTGCCCTGGGCCCTGCCTTCACCCTCTGCACACGTTAGAACTCAGCACAAAGGCGACAGGGTATAGGGCCGAAGAGACCCCCGAAGCCAGCCCGGAGCTCTGGTTTGACCCCTTCCTGGATGGGAGACGCCGCGGCAATGCTCTTTGAACCCTCCTTTTTCCCTTTGCTGTAGCCCCTTCCTTGCCTGTCTCTTCCTTGCCACGCCTCCAGGACAGCTTTTGGCTCATCTGCTTGCTACCACTCTGCCCAGAGGAGGGGCCTGCTGGGATTACCTGCCATGTGCCTGGAGGGCAGGGTGACCTCTGCCTGGTTTCAGAAGCGGCCGGGGAGGAAGTCGTAAACCAGAGCCGAGTGGAGTCTTACCAATATTTAGAGAAAAGGGACGTCCCTGGCGGTCATTTTCACATGCCCCTTGGTCTTATGTGAGCTGAGCTTTTGGTATCAAGAAATGGCCTTGTCTGGAACTTGCTGCTTCTGGCCACTGGCTTACCTGGAGTGTTGGAGAAGGCCGCTGGAAAGTCTTTTCAGTGTGGCTTAGAAAGGGAAGTAACTGAGTTCAGTGAGTGCCTGGTCCATTGTAAAAGGACCTGGCCAATGAGAAGCTGCTTGGAGTTCTGATCCGGTCCTGGGACGTGAGCCTCTGCAAAGGCCGTGGCCGCAGGACAGGCCACTGCCTGATGTAGCATTGTGGAGCCCAGTTGGGTCTTTGCCTGGTGGCCCATGTGGCAACCTGCACTATTTGTTGTTTTCTGGGGAGGAGTTTTGTGCCCTTGGAAGCTTTGTCTGGGGGCCTGGCCTTGTGAGCCTGCCAGCCTGTCTTCTGCCTCCAGTAGGATGAAGAAAGAGCAGGTGAAAGAGGATGGGGCTCGAGCAGGAGCTTTCAAGGAGAGAGGGTGAAGGGCCTGTTTTGGAGCTGCCATTGCTCCATTCTTATTCTCTTCTTTGGTGAACTCAGACCCTCATCTGGGAGCAGTGCGCTAGCATGAGATGAGCTGTCTTCCTGGGCTCCTGGCCTGGAGGTGTGGGCCTGCTCACGGGCTGTGTGCTCCAGCCCCTGGCCACTGCCTTTTAACATGTGCCCATCTTCCCATCCAGCGGTGCTTTGGGGTGGTGTTACTTGTCCCTGGTGGTTCCCAGCAGTTTTGGAAGCCTCTTCAGGTTAAATGAAGCGTCCTGTGTAAGTGTGGGAGGGAGGGCGGCTTTCAGATACTGGGCCATACTCTTGCTGGGGGGGGGGCTGGGCCCCAGGACTGAGCAGCTTCAGGCCCCACTCTGAGCAGTCTCAGTTCCCAGTTGGCTTTTGGAGGGTTGAGTAATTTCGGGTGTGCCTGCAGTATAGCAGTCTCAGAGAGGAAGCTCCCTGCGGGTCCTTGATCCTCAGTTTAAGATTTAACGTCTTCTGTTCCCTCAAAGGAAATTCTGTTCTTAGTTTGCCTTCTGTGAGAAGCCGACCAATGTCTGCATTCACAGGACACGGTCAGCAGCACCCAGAGCCCATGGTGTGAGTCATTTCCAGCTTAGAGCATGTTCTAGAGCATGTTCCTGTCACTGCTGTCTAGCGAAGGAGTCAGTGCTTGTAGAAGCGACTGGGATCCCTCCTCTCCCTTCAGCCTAACTTCACATGATGTCCACTGAGAATCCTCACCTGCAGAGCATGGGGTGTTACTCTAGGTGCCTTTCCTTCCTCCCTTATCTTCCTGGGGACTCTGGGAACATAGAGGAGAGGCTCTTGTGAGACCTGCCTCAGGGTGGCAATGGCACAGTGGCCCTCGCTTTCTGTGTTTCACCCTCTGACCCAGCGTTGCATGGCAGTAGAGGGAAGCGCGAATGGTCACACCAAGCAGAGACTCCCTTCTGCACTGGCCAGTTATGAGATTAGCTCCCACTCAAGCGCTCCGCCCACTTGATGACAGGTCCATCCTGGCCCTCCTCCCATACCACGGCTGTCTTCACAAAGTGGAGTTGAACATTCTGGTGCCAGATGCTGGCTGTGATGGAGTTGAGGAAAGTTTTGCTGGAGAACTGCTTACCCCACAGGCCTGGACACTGATGGCCCGGCAAAGCCAGGACAGCTGACACTGGGAGAAGTGGCTGCCCAGGAGGCATGATGGACCCTTTGGAAAAGGAGGGTGGGAATATTAAGCTGGCTGGCATGGTCCTCTAGAAGAATGGGAGGCCTCAAGAGTTTTTGCAAAAAAATAGCCTCAGTGCTGTGCTGTGGAAGAGGGTAAAGCTGGTCGCACCTGTCTTGCTGCATGAGCTTTGATGGGGAAAGCAGTGCTGTTTGCTTTTCCTCAGGAATAATGTGGTTGTGACTTATGTTGTTGAAAGTATTTTTTAAGTAAACATGTTAGAGTAAAAACTGGAAGTTTTCCAAAATTTTAAGATGTGTATCTTAAGGTAAAGTCGCAGACCTCTTTTTGGTCACTGTTTAATATGAGATGTTGGTCCTCATTTTAAAGGGATTCGTGTCAGTGGCCTGTGGGAGAGGGCATAGCAGTTGTCCTTGGAAAATGAAGACTTTATGCGTTGGTTAGTCCATATGGTTTAGGATCTCATTGTGTAGTGGAGTAAAAAGGGTTTGTAGAAACAAAAACAATCCTGTGGTGTTTTGAGTTTAGAAACCCGATTTTGAAGTTGCAGCCAGAGTTCACGCTCCAGGGTGAGGGCGACTGAGGCACACTTCTGGGAGACTGAGGAGCCGCAGTGTTTCCCGGAACTCGCCCTGGCCAGGGTTGTTGTGGAGAGCCCTGTCTAGGGTCTTGGGCCAGCTCGGCAGTGGTTGATCTGAAGCTGAATTGGATGGCAGGCCACCCCCTCTGAAGCCTGGTGTGTGAGCCAGGCAACTTGGTGAGCCAGGCATGTGGCTGAGACACCTGCCCCAGTGCCTCCCCCTGATGTTTGAGATGTGCACTGATGAATGCAGCATCTTAGTCTTGAGATTTCTGTGTTGTAGTAGTTTTCTGTTGCGTAGCAAATTACCACAATCGCAGCAGCTTAGAGGAGCACTCATCTATCATCTTGTGGTTTCTATGGGTCAGATCGGGGATGGTGGTGCTGGGTTCCCTGCTCAGGCTCTTGCAAGGCTCAAGTCAAGGTATTGGCCAGTTGTGTTTTCAGCTGGTGTTCAGTGTCCTCTTACAAGCACATTTCTGTTATTGGTAGAATTCAGTTCCTTACAGGACTGATGTCCCTGATTGCTGGCTGGCTGCCAGCAGGGCTCTTCCAGCTTCTTTTTTTGTTTTTGTTTTTGAGTTGGAGTCTCACTCTGTCACCCAGACTGGAGTGCAGTGGCTGCTCCCGACCACCGCAGCCTCGACCTGCTGGGCTCTGGCAATTCTTCCGCCTGAGCCTTTCAAGTAGCTGGAACTGCAGGTGCACGCTACCATGCCTGGCTAATTTTTGATTTATTCTACAGCCCTGCTGTAGAGATGAGGTCTCGCCAAGTTGCCCAGGCGGGTCTCGAACTGCGGGCTCAGGCAATCCACTCACCTCAGCCTCCCAAAGCCCAGGATTACAGGCTGAGCCACCGAGCCCGGCTCTTCCAGCTTCTTAAGGCCACCTGCATTCCTTGGTTCTCTCCCTCTGCAAACCAGCAAGGTGCTTTGAATCTCTGATGCTGACTCACGTGATTGGGCCAGGCTCATCCAGATAGTGCGCAGACCTTAAGGTCATGGAGTGATACAACATGATCATAGCATGAAGACTTCATCAGAGCCACAGGTTCTGCGGCTTAGGGTGTGGAACCTTGGAGGTGTAGGGCTTCTGTGGGTAGACTTCTGCCATGAACTCAGTTGATGAGGCTTTGGTTTTCTTGTGCAACTTTTCCTTCCCCGACTGGACTCCAGCCCATTGCGATGACTCTTGCGGACTGCCAGTCTTGTCCTCTGGTTTGATTGCCACTGACTGAATTCAGGCAACCAGAGCAATCCGAAGAGCTGTGAGAACCTTTCTGTGCCTCATTCAGATGGGCTGATTTTAAAAAATGTATCATTTAAGAAAAGTTTGTAGGAAAGCCACGTGAGTCAGTGAAAATGCAGTGGTTGAAGGTCCTGTTCATGAGGTGCCCTGCGCTGGCCAGCTTAGGAAAGATGTCACTCCATGCAGGTGGGGGCTGGTACTCACCACATCGCCTCTGGAACCCAGTTCTAAGTGCGCAGCAGGAGATGTGGGCTGCACTTTTTCTGCAAGCCCACGCTCATGGCAATGGCAGCTTGCCCAGGGTCTCGGCTTCAGAGCACTGTGCCCCTTCAGGAAGGGCAAGAAGACCCCACACAGGCCTCCCTCGGCCCCTCCTGATACCCTGTCTGGGTGTATGTCTCTTGTCGTGTGACAGTTGCCCTTGCAGAGCTGACTGCTGCTCCTGAGTTTCCTTGGGGCGGGGGGGGGGAGGAGCTGCATCTTGCCCGTGTTCCCAGTGCCAGGTGCACACTGGCCACTGAGTAGGTGCCTCCTGAAAGAAGAAAAAAGAAAGGGGATCTGACAGCCTAGGCGAGTGAGTGGGGAATGGTGAATCCATGCAGTATTTGCAGCCCAGATGCTGAAGAACACTGTTGTCTGTCTGAGAATTTTAAAAATACAGTGTGTTGCAGTTGATTTGCTTGCCTTCCTGAAGAGCGGCTAAGCCAGCTTGTGCTTTACAGTATAAAATACAGAACCAGAAAACATTCAGAAAGCTGTGTACTGTATTTGAAAGGCATCCTCATTTAGAACTGCTTTCCTTATTATAAAATTAATGCCTAAGAAACATTAGAAAACTTGGAGAAGTATGGAGATGAATCATACTTGGGCTGCCACTCATCATTGGGCTGCCTGGCAAGTGTCCCTGTGAGCTTGTCCCTGCGTCCTGGACTTTGGTGATGTGCTCTGCATTTTTTGGCAGTGAGTCCCAGGCTGGGTTCCCAGTCTGGACCCAGACCCTCTGTGTCTCAACCAACAGTGTGGACTGGACAGGAGTATGTGCTGGGGGGTCCCTGTTGACAGGGAGTGTCAGATTATCAATGACATGCCTTTTCGTTGTGGGCTCGCGATCTCTTTCCCAAATCAGCTGCTGTGCACAACCACTTAGGCTCTCCTGTGACTTCAGATTGGAGTAAATTTCCTAAGTGGTCACGTGTGTGTAGGCACTTTGTATCCATGTATGAGAGTTCAGATCGTCATAACATTTCTCGAATCCCATCAATCTAAAGGGGTGGCTAGGGTGCAGTAGTTTAAGGGAAATGACAAGTCAGATTATTTCTGTGTTTTTCCCAGCATTGAGAGGGAAGTGCTTGGCCTTGAGAGCTTGCTCAGCTAGCCCATGTCATACTCATGGGTAGGGCTTTGGCTAGTTTCATTATGGGCTCTAACTTGAACCCCAGTTTCTTACCTGTGATGCAGGGCCTGTGACGCCCAGCTTAGAGAGTATGTTAAATAAAGACTTGGAAACACTTTGTGAATTGTCATGTGAAGGATTAAAAAGGCCATTCCTTTCCTTTTCTCCTTTCTCTAAGGAAATGGAAACCAAAAGTTAAGTTCTTGTTGCCTGCCAACTGGACAGGAAAAGCCTTTCTCGCGGTTTTTGACTCTCTCAGGCCAAGACTTTTCTCTTAGAGAAACTGCTAAAGACTGAAGTTCTGAGGCTTGGGAGGAGGGGATTGCTGTGAATCAAGTGATGCCCTCCTGGTTTTTTGTTTTTTGGTTTTTTTGGCTAGATTCGAACAATGCCTTAGTAATGTCTGCCCTACAGTTTTCAAATAAGAATCTCCCCAGAGTCTTAAGTGTACTCTTGATGTACTTTTTCAGAGTGTGTGCTACTGTGTGTAACAGTTTGAAGTTGGTAAAGGGTTTTTATTCCTTGCACATAGTGGCAGAAGAGGATGAAGTGTTTTCTGAACTCTGCAGCATCTCACATGGCGTTCTGTGTGTGAAAGCAGGCAGCCAGAGAAGCACTGACCAGGGGGATCTTCCTGTGACCAGGGAGGGATTCTTTTGTGCTGTCCAGTGCAGTAGCCAAGGAACTGAATTTTAATCTTGTTTACTTTAATTAAAATGTAACTGTTTATATATTTGAACAACACAGAACTTGGGTAACTTTAGACTGTTTGAAACAGTGTTTGATTCAGTAAGCGTTGCGGAAATAAATTGAAGCCCAAACAACTTAAAAGCTGAGTTACTTGGTAGGTTCCTACTGGGAAAGCTCTAGAAATTGTGTTTCTAAGTTGCCAGTGCAAGTCCTTTTCAAAGGCAACTGTTTTAATTACACGTGAGGCATAACATAGACTCATAGCAGAGGTGCACCATGGAACCACTGTGAAGGCATGGACTGTCTCCAGTCCTGCACACAGGGTAATGACAGAGTTCCATGTAGCTTCTTTGCTTTCTGGACAGTCTTCCGTCACCAGCACACAGTGGGCCACATGCATGGGGTCGGCACTCTGCCTGAGTTTTCTCCATGAGTTTCCTGAGCAGGCCCAGGAAATAGGTAGTGCTACTCCTGTTTCATGGACAGAAGAGCCTAGGCAGGCTGACATGGCCTGGCAGAGGTGCTGTACATGGGTGTGCCAGTCCACGCTGGTGTCTGGGTGCTCCCAGCAGTGTGCTGTTAGCAAGAGAGATGTCGCCGGGTTCAGGTGAAATATGTCGATAGAGGGCCCGTTGCTTTTCTGGTTTTGTTTTGTTTTCCTAAAGAGATGATATTCAGAGGCATGGGATGCCCTGACAGTCACCGCGTGACAAGGATGCCAGTGGCATGGCGGGGAAGGGGGGGGTGTGGGTAGCATTGAGGAGGATTCTGGAAGGCCCAGCGCTGCAGCACACACGAGATGTGCGCTTTCTCCAGACCTCCGGCGTTGACCTGGAGGGAGGCTTGCCTTGGCGGCAGCAGGATTCTCACCATCTAGGGCATTCTTAGGAGAGAGTTGTACTCTACAAAAAGTGGGGCATTTGATGAGTCGTTGACTTGCTCACTTTCATCTGTCAGTTGAAAGGCCTGAGCAGGACCAGCAGTCCTGCTGCCTCAAGGTTGGCACTGGAAAATGAAGCCTAGGAGATGTAAGTCTTGCTCAAGGTGCAATTAGAAAATAAAACAATGGATTAGATACAAGCCGGGCTCGGTAGCTCAGCCTGTAATCCCGCGCTTTGAGAGGCCGATGCGAATGGATTGCCTGAGCCCACGGGTTTGAGACCCGCCCAGGCAATTTGGCGAGACCTCATCTCTACAGTAAATCAAAAAATTAGCCGGGCATGGTAACGTGTGCCTGTAGTTCCAGCTACTTGGAAGGCTGAGGGGGAAGGATCGCCGGAGCCCAGCAGGTCGAGGCTGCGGTGACCGGGAGTGTGCCACTGCACTCCAGTCTGGGGGACAGAGTGAGACTCTGACTCAAAAAAAAAAAAAAGATACAGCCGGCTGAAGCCCACCCACCTCCTTAGTGCCCCCTAGAGGTGCTGGCGTGTTGGAGGTAAGTGCTAGGAGCAAGTACTCAGTGAATCTGCAGAGACGGGGCTTGGGGGCAGCTCCGTCAAGTGTATTTTGGTTGTAGGCATCTTCTCTGAGTTTAAGCAAAACAGGTTTTGAAAAATCAAAGGAGAACTAGGAAAGGATGGCCCAGAATATAAAAGGATACTTTGCATGTGTGGTGAAATGCAAATAAATTTTAAAGTGTCATTACGAGATACCTTGTGGAAGAAAGCAGAAGCTGAATCTAGAGTTCGTGGCTCTATCAAAGATGGACTTGTGAGAGACTGATGTACTTATCAAAGTACAAGCATGATGGGTAGAAAGAGGGTATGGCACTGGGACCGCATAGGTTGGGAACCTATAACAGCTGTCCAGGAAGGTGAAGGCTTGGAATGAACTGAAGCTTGCAGACTCATTGAGTGGAGCAGAGCAAGTAAAAGCCCTGTGGTTGGGGAATATGTCTCACTGATCACGGGGCCTCCTGGAGCAGAGGGACTTCAACTTTTCCTTTGCACCCAGCAAGCAGGGGGTCTTCAGTCAGCCGTAGTAATTATCATTGCTGGTCCTTCCGAGCCCTGGTGCCTTTATGGGCTTATTGGGCTGCCCCCAGGAGAGGCTCTTGCTCTCACTTTGTGGAAGGGGCTGAAGCTCAAGACAAAGTGCTTGCCGGGGTCACACAGCTGGTGGGGACAGAGCCAGCCTCGTAGCCCAGGCAGTCATTTTCCCACAGCTCATCTTTTTGGCATCTGAAATGTAGAGCAGAGAGGGAGCTGGTAAGAAGTGTGATCACGGGAGGAAAAGTTGTGCTGCTTCCAGTCTCTAAGTCCGGAGAAGTGACCTCTGACTGCTTGTGAGATCTTGCAGAGGTTGTCTAGTCTAACCAGTCTGAGTCCTGCCCTGTCTAAACATTCAGACACCCCAGAGATAGACAGCCAGCACCCTAGCTTCCCCCAAAGAGTCTGAGGGTGACTTCTCTCGAACCAGACAGGAGGACCTGGTGCAGTTGGAGTGTAGCCCTTTGTGAGACTGGTGGCCACGCTGCTGTGCGTGATGCCATTCCTCCTATAGTACATTTGCAAATCATGTTTGTTTGTTTTTTTTGAGTTGGAGTCTCACTCTGTTGCCCAGACTGGAGTGCAGTAGTGCACTCCTGGCCACCACAGCCTCAACCTTCTGAGCTCCTGCGATCCTTCTGGCTCAGCCTTCCAAGTAGCTGAAACTACAGGCGCGTGCTACCACACCCAGCTAATTTTTGATTTATTGTGGAGATGAGGTCTCGTCAAGTTGCCCAGGTGGGTCTCGAACCTGCGGGCTCAGGCAATCCACTTGCCTCGGCCTCTCAAAGTGCTGAGATTACAGGCTGAGCCACCAAGCTTGGCCGTGAATCACTTTAAAGTTAGAGACTGTTTCTAAGCCTGCTTTATGCTACCTTAAACATAATGGCATGGCTTTTGGAAAATGACTCTTTTTTTTAAGTAGAAAGTTTTAAAATCGCTGTCTCACCCAGAGATAACCAAAGCTTAGTTAAGTGCCTTTCACTGTGGGGCTGAGGATGCATGGATTGATCAATAGAAGCGCTTTCTTTAAAATTCATGTTATTTTGCATACAGTTTACTAAATTTTTACTTTTGCCAGAAAGTGAGATAGAGCTTCAGATGAGAGTACTAGTTTCTAAGAGATACTGCTGAGATGAAGAACATTAAACACAGTGAGTTCCTTGAGTGGCTTTGTGCAAAATCTCCAAGGCAGAGTGAAATACCCTTGGCCTGCTGCTGTGTGGCTGCCGAAGTCAGCCCTTGATCTGCCCTCCCTCCTCCTGACTTGCATGTCAGCCCTTTTCTGTCTTCCCACCCCTGTTCTGCATGGTGAGGTTTTTGTGTTGTTTTATGCATTTGTAGTTTGTTCTGTAGTGATAATTGCTGTCACGCCGAGCCCTTACTGAGGGCCAGGCCCTATTCCAAGTGGTTTATCTGTGTGGATTCATTAAGTCCTCACAACAGTGCCATGGGCACCAGAGTCTTCGTGTTCCACATGAAGGAAGCAGGGGGCGAAATCCGACTCCTGCAATCCTGGTCCCTGGTGGGTCTGTGGGTCCACCTCTGCTGGGAAACCATGGGTTGCGGTTGCTGGTCTGCCAGGTTCTGTGTTCCCACAGACATCACGGTATGCCAGGGCTTTTCCCAGGAGTCCTTGAGACTTGCACATTCTGATGTGGTTCACTTTCCTGGTGGGTTCATTGGGATGGCACTCCCACCTTTGACCTACCTTTTTTGCGGGGCTGGCCTTGACTGCCACCGGGGTCACACATTGTCCACCCTGACCTGGCGTCTGTTTTCCTCATCCACACCCAGCCCTCCGCTTCTTCATTGTGTCTGCAGACAGGAGCGGTTCTCAATACCTTTCTGCTGTGTGTGTTGAGCAATCACATTTTTAAGGAAGAGCTGAATGGCCATGTTCTGGAAGCCTGCTGTGTGCCTGGGGAGCAGGGTGACTGACTGTGCTGCTCTGGGCCTCTCTCCATCTCTGAACCCACACATGTTGTCTCTGGTTTGGAGTGCTGAGGAGGAATTGGTGGTGAGACAAGACCCTCGCCTTATGACTGACTTGGGTTGCCCACCCACCTGGAGCGGTCTCTGGGTCACACGCAGTCTCTTCTGCCTCGGTTCCTCCTGCACCTCCGGTTCCTGTGCGCCGCAGGCTGTGGCCTTTGTTTAGGGAGATGTTCCTTTGAGTACCTCTCAGCCTATGGCGTCCTCACGACCTCTCTGCTCCTGCTCTTCCTCTAACCCTTGCTTTCCTGATGTGTCCTACGTTTTTCTGGAGTACAAGGCACCACCGTGTTTTCCCCAATCCCTGACTTGTGTGTGCCTCTATCTTGGGCTCACTGTTTACTGTGTACAGGGTTCCCGTCTTCCCTTTTTGGGTTACAATGTGTTTGCATGGCTGGCTGTCCCGCCCTTTCTTCATGCTGAGGCGCCATTGAGCATGTTCTCACTGGACCCCCTTTCACCTTGTCCGAGAACCTTCTGTCTGCCCAGGCTGTGGGTTTGAATGTCTGGCATGTCTCTGCTGACCTTCCCAGGGCTGGCACTGAGGGCGAGGCGGTGGCACCTTTGTGGACCTGGGCTCTGTTCCCTCAGTCATTTTGGCTGCTTGGTCTTTCTCACCACTGAGTTTCTTCAAGGTTGTGGTCTCGTCTATTCTGTAGTCGTCCCCTGGTCTCAGACTCCACTGTTGACTGTGCTGGCTTCCTTTAGGTTCAGCCCACCTTGGGGCCATGTCCTGCTCTGTCTGCCAGAACCCTGTCCCCTCATCTTTAGGCCAATGGGGGCACGTCCTGCTGTTCCCTCTGCAAGAACCCTGTCCCCATCTTTAGACCACTGGGGGGGGCGCTAGTCGACTTCAATACCAGCCCTCTGGGAGGCTGTCCCTGACCACTCACCCTAAAGAAATAACTGTGGTCCCCAGTGTGAATTTCTGCCAAGCACTTGTTTGGAACTTTCGGTTATCTTCTCTTCCCCTCCGTGGGCACCCCCAGCTTATAAACTGAGCAAGCGTGAGGACCGCATCTCTCTAATCTCTGGCTCACTGCTCAGGACGGGGCCTGCTCGGAGCAGTCCGCAGTCAGGACCCTTGTGGTCTGCATTTCTCTGCTGTCTCCCTCTCTTTGATCCCGGCTGTTCCATCCTGTCCTGTTGGTGGGGCCTCAGGAGGCGGATTTGTGGGGCAGGTGCTGCAGAGGTGCCGTGCCGCCCGGGTGCTCACGCCACATGTGCGACTGAGGCGGGTGGCTTCACCTTGGCCTGTCTGGAATATGGAATGGCAGTGGTGGTTTCAGGATCATACACAGTGATGCATGTCATACAGTGAGCGCCTGGGCACAGCAAGCAGGTGATGCAGCCAGCATTAGTAGGATATTGATCCAGTGTTATCACTGGCGAATCTTAACAGTTGTTTCTACTAAGTCTAAATGCAGCCTCAGAACCTTGCTCAACACAGCCCTCTGGCAGCATGGCTTTGAGTGCTGGCAGGGTCCGGAGAACCTGATCACCAGACCTGGTGTGGTTGGGAGCTCGAGAGAACACCTCCTCCCTCACACAGCTCCCTTCTGAGGTCCTCCTGGTGGCACAATTCACTGTATGATCCTGAAACCACCACTACATTCCATTTTCCAGATGGCTCCAAGGTTATGCCACCCACCTAAGCCATACGCGTAGCGTGAGAGCCTGGGCGACACAGCACCTCTTCTGCATCTGCATCTGTGGGGTTCTGCAATGGGGGCATAGCTTTCCTGGGTGCCCTGTCCCCTGGGGGTGGGGTGTGTGTGCTGCTGCAGTCTGGGGTAACTTCCTAAGCCAGCGACTCAAGGTCGCACTAGACTCAGAACTGTGGGGCTGAGGTGCCTTCAAAGGCCTTGCTGGCCAGAATCTGAAACCACTGTCAGCAGCCTGTGGGCCTGTGTGAGCAGAGCCGGGGGAGCTGGGAGCTTTGATGTGGGGCCTGGGAGACCAGATGCTTAAGGAAGGCTGGGACCAGCACAGTGATGCCTGCTCTTTAACCTCTGGGAGTGGGGTAGTGTGAATTAGGAAAGCTGAAGTGATGGCACTTCTTTTGTTGAGACGATAAAAGCATTATTGTACTTACTGAAGCAACTTTGGAACATACGGGAAAGAAACTACCCATAATTTGCCATTGTTGACTTTGAGCATATCTTGTCATTACTTTTAATGCTGCTTTAAATATGAAGCAAATGTGTGGTTCTGCATTTGTTTAAATCTAACTCTAGAAAAAAGTTTTGTCACGTCCTTAAAAGCTCTTTTAAACATTTTTTAAGTGTTTTATAGATGTGCACTGGTTCCTGAATAATGGGAGTGATTAGTTCGACTTCTCACTCCTTGTGAAAGGATCGGCTTACCTGTGTGTGGGGCCCTTTCTGGGTCTGCTCCCTGGCTTGGTGGTTGAGTGCTCAAGGTGAAGCGCTGTGCGGTTCTGGACTGGAGTCCTGGTCATAGGGTTTTGGGCCAGCTACCGTCTGTCTCATGAATGCTTAGTCTTCTCATCTGTAACATGAAGATAGTAGAATTTGCTCCAGAGACTTGTTTGGGAGCATCTGATGAAAGTGCTGGCAATGTGGACATGAGCATAGGGAGGCGGGCAGTGCTGCATTTGTAGGATCCTGGGAGGTCAGTGCATTTAGACTCTTGGTGCCCATTTCATATTGGTGCCTTCAAAGATGATCCTCGCTTGTCTTCCATCCAGAGTGAGGATGTCTGGAAAGATAACAGAAAGTGCCGCTGCTTGCAGTTTTAAAGTGATCCAGCTACTCGAGCTGGCATACAGGGCTTGCAGTGGCTTCCAGAAGTGGCCACACAGCTTCTCAGTGGGCACGGTTCCCTGGGAGCACCCAGGGGTGACCTGCAGCAGCCACTTGTGCTGTGGCTGTGCTTGGGTGGCGGGCAGCCAGGAGCCAGGAGACGTGGCTCAGGGAAGTGCTGTTGTGGCTTCTCAAGCTGCCCCCGAGTGTCTGTGGATTCCTTCCGACTCCAGGGCTGGGAGACTGAGCCTTGGGTGTTTTTTGCCCCCAGGTGGGCTAAGGATGTGCTGAGTAGTCGGGTGTCTTCCCTGGGTTTGCCCCAGCTGGTGCCTGGGGTAGTTTTGAGGAGTTTCAGTCCCACTCCGGGAGGATCTGTACCTGGTCTGCTGCCTCACTTTCTTTAGCAGTGGATTTAAAAGAAATGCAGAGTCCCACGTTAAATTAGCTGATTTTCTCATGATTGATTATAAACTTTTGGTACCTAAGCTCCTGCTTTCAGTTCTGAGGGGATGATAAGACTGTTGTGTTTCCCTCTCCTCTGGCTGGCCCCAGGACCTTTGCTTGGCATTTGCAGTGTGCTTGGGCTTGCTTTTACCAGGACGGAATAGTGTAGTATCCCCCAGCATGCACAAAGGCCCCTCTGTTCACCTTCCAGTTAGGTTCTGACAGGCCCTTGGGCTTCCAATTGCTCCAGAGTCCCATGTGACTGACCCCAGAGGGTGTCTGGGAGGAAAGGGGAGAGAAGGCCTGCTTTTGCTGGGAGCTGACATGCATGGATCAGAGTTCCACACTGATTCCAGAGCTGCTGGGCCCTTCTCTCCTGGCTCTGAACAGTAGTTGGCTGTAACCATTTTCACCAAGTGGCCTTGCTGCCCCACGGTGCTCCACCCCCTCCCACCTAGCTCCTGCTCCTGCTCCCCTGCCAGGGCATGCGCTGCCCCCCATCAGAGGATAGTTGTCAGGCCTTGCCTCTGCAGGTTCTCCTTGGGGCCTTCCTTGCACACCCTTCCCTTCGCACAGGAGCCCAAAGCTTCACTCGGAGCTCCTGTGCGGAAGGACGGGCATGGATGGGTCCCTTCCCCGCAGGTGGAGCCACAGCAGCCCTGACCACTGCTGACTGGGCACCCCAGGGGACGCATGGGTCTCACAAGCCTTTTCTTTCCAGCCTAGAATTTCTTTAAAAATTCACTTTGAAGGCCTGATTCAGGGTTGCCTAACTTGTGCAGATACAAGTTGCCTTGTAGTGTAATTAAAAATGAATTAAAATGATTTATAATTAGCTCAACTGCATCAGTAAGTGGATGCTTTAGAGTGGTTCATCCTCCCCTCAAAACAGTTGAAGCCATGTGGTCGTTCCTTATTGTGCTCGTCCTTGTTATTTGCTTAGCAACCCATCATTCCACATGGTTAAGATTCCACACACTGGCCAGGCGCGGTAGCTCAAACCTGTAACCCCAGCACTTTGGGAGGCCAAGGCGAGGGAATTGCCTGAGCCTATGGGTTCGAGAACAGCCTGGGCAACTTGGCGAGTCCTCATCTTGACAGTAAATCAAAAAATTAGCCAGAGGTGGTGACATGCACCTGTAGTTTCAGCCACTTGGAAGGCTGAGGCGTAAGAATCGCCGGAGCCCAGCAGGTCGAGGCTGTGGTGGCTATGAGCGTACCACTACACTCCAGCCTGGGCAACGGAGTGAGACTCTGACTCAAAAAAAAAAAAAAAAAAAAAAAAAAGGTGGTAGACGCTAATTTAGACCCTATCTGTGTAGTGTGGTGGAGTTTGAATCTGTTGTTTTGCTGGAAATACATCAGAGCGTGTCATGAAATCTATAAAGCTGCAGTAGTTAACGCCAAATATTTTGGCTAAGGTATGTTTTTTTGGCACAAATGCAGTTAGTACACAAGTGGAACTGAGGTGAAGGGGCCCCTGTTTCTGAGAAACTGCTGGTTTTAAAGCTTTTGAAAGAAGAGTTGAAGGGAGGGATAGAGGGAGAGGATAAACTAACAGTGAGAGTTTCCAGTATTTTCTGTTGCATTTTAAGTTGACTAGAACTGAAGCCATCTGCAGCTCGTAAGTTTACTTTTTTCTAGCATTCAGAACTGACAAGGTTATGGGAGTATTAAAGGTAAACTGAGGCACATAGTTAACATTGTGGACAGAACTTTGGTCCTGAGGGTTGAGAGTTCTGAAATTTTAGTGAGTTGGGAAACTCACAAGTGTTAGCACTTCAGAATATGGCTCCTTATTTCATGGTTTTGAGGTGCTAAAGCTTCTTGTAACCACATGAGAGAAGGATGCCTTCATTTTTTCTAGCATTTCTTTTTTTTTCTCCTTATTTTAAGATTTTTTTTTAATTTTAAAGATGTAGGGTACAATTCAGGGTTAGGTACATAAGTGGTTATTGTACAGATGAAGTTTGGGTCTCCCAGTGGTCCTCACTTCACCTGGTTTGGGATCAGTTACCCCTACCCACCCCCCAGCAGTGATCTGCTACTGCCAGTTCTTTTCATGTCGTATTAGGATAAATGTTCTTTTCCCTTAAGAAAACATTGTACAAAATTTGGCCTTTGAGCATCACCTTGCTTAGAAGAAGCTGCTGGTTCTAAATCTAGGGTAATGTCCTAACCCATTGAACCCACTGTGTGTTCTCTACTTGAAGTCTGACTTTGTCAAGCGTTTGTGTTCTTTTCTCCCCTGTCCTTTCCAAAGTGCTTTATCTTTAATAAGTTGTCCTTGCTTCAGGCCTGTGACCTCTGTCTCTGTGCCCCTTGGTTCTTTGTGTTCGCTACCTACTGCAGTGTGACTGCCTGCCTATCTTGGATTGAAGTCACCTTTGAACAACTTAGAAATTGTGCTTGGCCGGGGAGGTAGGGAGGAGCCTCGGGCCTGGTGGCGGGAGCCAGCTCTACCTGGAGGAATCTGAAGTCTCCCCTAGGGTGGGGGAGGCAGGCACAGAACGATTGACTGGTGGGGCTGCTTCACCCCCAGGGCCCCACCTTCAGAATCAACCAGTTCACCCTGTCTTTGATTCAAATGTAGACAAATTGGAAACCACTTCATCCCAATAGTAGCTCGGCTTCTAAAGCTGGAAGTGATCCTTCCAAAGTGGGTCCTCTGTTTTCAGCAATAGCTTTATTCACTGCGAAGTAGTAGTTTTCCAATTGTATGATCCTTCTTTAGCTCAATGAGGTGGTTTTATAGATACTTACAGCAAGCGTATCCCAGATCCCAAAGCATTGCTGATCTTGCTTTTTGGTAGGAAAAGCAGACAATTGGGAATTTACTAAAAATCGAGAAGTCAGTCATTAGCTTTTGACTGGGTTGGACTCTTATGAGGTAGTGATTGTAAATGAGAGCTAGCTTTTCTTGTTTTTCAGTGAGCTTTATTCTCTAAGTTTTCATTTAAAAAATACACCAGAAAATAATGCTTCAGAATTCTGTTCTTTAGTAGTTTCATAATTAAGTTGAACTGCCTTAAGACCACTGGGAGATGAGTCGGTCCTTCGGGACTGGCTTGGTTGTGGTGGTCAACTTGCGATTCCTGCACTCGAGTCACAGTTGCCCTGGGCTGTGTGGCTGGCGGCCTTCGCTGCACGTCTCAGGATTTTGCTTCTCAGAGACGAGTGTCAGCGGCTTGCTGCACTGACGGATCACATTTTTTGCAGTGATGTCTTCTACACCACAGCAAACTCAGATTGATGACAAAGCCCAAGATAAGCTGGAAACCCCCACCGCAGCTGGTCAGAGGCCATGCTCCTGGCTTGTCCTTCCACCTCGAGAACTCTGTCCTCTCAGCTCCAAGGCTAAGGACGGGGTTTGTGTTGTGCATAGGTTTCTGAGGTCACTTGCAGCCCCCAGCCGGGGAGCAGTGGCCCAGGTGTCAGGATGAGGTGTCACTATAAAGGGCAAAAGTAACGGGAGTCCAGACGCACAGACTCTGGCTCCATATCCTGCCTGCCTTCCTTGAGATCCACAGTTCCTGCATCCCCAGGTCAGTCTCCAGGACTGCAGAGGAGAGGGCCAAGGCAGAGGACCATGTGCAAGCTGCCGTGCACCGAAACCTGAGCTAGCTTTCCCAGGAGCTTCCCAGGCCTCACTGGCTGCTGGAAGCGCCGGAGGAGGGTGGCCAGGTCCCCTCATGGCTGGCACTGCTGCCCGCTGCACGAAGGAGGGCTGACAGCACACCGGGTGGACAGCGAGGTCCCTGGGTGCCTGAGGCCATTACAGCATTCTGCTGGTTTAAGTTGCCACCTCTGACCCATCACAGAGGATCAATTTTCTTTTTTTTTTTGAATTGGAGTCACACTCTGTCACCCATACTGGAGTGCAGTGGCCACTCCCAGCCACCGCAGCCTCGACCTGCTGGGCTCCGGCGATCCTTCCGCCTCAGCCTTCCAAGTAGCCGGAATTACAGGTACGCGCTACCACGCCCGGCTGATTTTTTAATTTATTGTAGAGATGAGGTCTCGCTGCCCAGGCGGGTCTCGAACCCACGGGCTCAGGCAATCCACTCACCTCAGCCTCCCAAAGGCGCGGGATTACAGGCTGAGCCACCGAGCCCGGCTGGATCAATTTTCTATGATGGTCACTGCACAGAAATTTCCTCGACTTGGAGACTGAACACTAGTGAGCTGAACTGAAACTGAGCTCTATGACGTCTTGATGATTGAAGCCTGTGGAAGGGAGTCAGTGTGGTTTTTGTGCAGACATCTTGCCAGCTGTGAAATTCTCTGGAGATTTTGATATGTGAGAAGGATAAACTTATTTCCTCTTTCTTGTTGAATAGAAATGATTCAAACTTTTCATTGACATATTCTGTGGAAAACTTTTGGAACATGGAATGTGTGGGTTTTTTAGTACGTAAGCCGTGTTGTAGCTGACGCTGGGGTGAGACACGCAGTTGATGGGGTTGGACTGTAACAGGACATTGCGATGGCCATGTTTGCAGTTTTCTAAGGCAATTAACACTACTGGTAATGTCAATATTGAATGAAATAATCCAAAGGATCTTGTTTAGCAACTGTTTACATTTTCAAAAGGATAGTTAGGCATTTAAGGGGTTTCACTAACAAATTGTGCCATAGAGGGCAGGGATAAGTTCTTTTCAGAATGCTACTTTTTGATGTCATTTTCTAGTAGATGAGTAATGACAAAGTCATAGCAAAATATTTTAGTGGATCTTGGTTGGTTCATTCCTCTCTGTGACTGCCTGCTTCCCACATATGCTGGTGATGGAGCATTGAGTGGACAAGCCCCTCCCTTCTGGAAGTGGCCTTCCTCTGGCAGGGACCGTTCCATCCATCAGCTTGAAGCTGCAGGGAGACCAGGGGTCTGAGGGGACCGCAGGATTTGTTGGAGGTGTGGGCAGAGGGGCTGGGGGGGGGCCTCATGTGTGTTTTATTATTCTATACTTCTGCTTGGCCAGTGGCCCCTCACTGCCTGGTCCCCGGCCCCTGCCCTCTGAGGCTCCACAGAGGAGGCAGCCCGGGACTTTTCAAGTCTGTCCAGAAGCCATGGTGGCGGTTACTGTCCCATATCTGTCTGCTCCGTCAGTTGTCATCAGCCCTCACACTCCTGCTCCTGGGCAGATATGGAGTGATGCGGTGCCATGCAGTGACTTGTAGGGCCAGTGGGGCTTGGCTAGAGTCTTCCGCCCATCCAAGAAATGCCACCAGCCGGTCCACAGCAGTGTCCCTTCTGTTCTGAGAAGGCAAAACAAAATATTCTTGGCTCTTACATGTATCTAATATTTGTTACAGTGGTTGCTAACTTTTAGGTCCAACTTATTGTGGATTTCAGATAGAGGTACTTATTGGCATATTAATTGGACACAGCATTGAAATCAGTAAATCTCTGTGTTCTACCAGCATTACTTCTCCCTCTGAGAATGTGGGCCGGCCTGGTCTACTTATTACTCTCTCCTGACTTAGGGGAGGAGTGCAGCTCCCCACCCCCAACAAGTGAAGAGAGAAAACAGATACTGTTTTACACTGATATGTCTTGTCTAATGCAGCTGCAACCATGTTACCCTCCTGGAGTGTGGAGGATGTTCTCTCTTGGGGGGTGAACCTGAAGGTTCCACCTGAAGGTCATGAATGCGACTGCACCAGTCCTGGGAAGCTACTGACAGTCACTGCTGTTTCAGACACCCAGGACTCAAAAGTAGACAGTACGTTCTGTCTGCAAGTGGAGAACCAGAGTGACATTTGGGAAAATTGAAATGCCCTGTTTATAAGATTTTTTTTTTTTTTTTTTGAGTTGGAGTCTCACTCTGTCGCCCAGACTGGAGTGCAGTGGCCACTCCCAGCCACCGCAGCCTTGACCTGCTGTACTCTGGTGATCCTTCTGCCTCAGCCTTCCGAGTAGCCGGAATTACAGGCATGCGCTACCACGCCCGGCTGATTTTTTGATTTGTTGTAGAGATGAGGTCTCGCTGCCCAGGCAGGTCTCGAACCTGCGGGCTGAGGCAATCCACTCACCTCAGCCTCCCAAAGGTGCGGGATTACAGGCTGAGCCACTGAGCCCGGCTATAAGATCTTTTAATGTGTTAAATTTGGGAGATGATGTGGATAGAATTTTAGCATTCTCGCTTTGATGTTCTTCTACCACTTTGGGCCTCTTATTTAGTAATTCTAAGCCCATCTTTATTAGGCTCTCTCTATGTTTCTGTGCTCCTGCTCTTATTCCTAGAGCAGTACTGTGCAGCACAGGAGCCACGTGGCTTAGTGGTGTAGGCCTCACTTCTCACGTGCTGTTCTCACGGAGAGCCTTGTGGTGCTGCCCCCAACGAGCTCTGTGGTGACAGTGACAGTGACTGGCAAAGGCAGTGACAGAGGCTCGCCTGTGGCCCCTTCCTGTTGTGGATGTCAGCGTACTCGCTTGGCACACCTAATCCTGCTGACATCACTTGGGGTAGAACGTTTTAGGTAATACCTCAGACTTTAAAATGGCCTGCTGAGATGATGGAAAAGGTGTGATTAAATGCCTCGTTTGTAGTTGGTGCTCAGTAATTGTTGAAAATTTTGTGATTTAGTAAATATTTTGAATGTTGACTGACTCAGTATCTTTGTGGGTAAGTTAACAACTGGACTAGCCGGGCTCGGTGGCTCAGCCTGTAATCCCAGCACTTTGAGAGGTTGAGGTGAGTGGATTGCCTGAGCCCGTGGGTTCGAGACCTGGCTGGGCAACTTGGCGAGACCTCATCTCTACCAGAAATCAAAAATTAGCTGGGTGTGGTAGTGCACACCTGTAGCTCCAGCTACTTGGAAGGCTGAGGTGGAAGGATCACGGGAGCCCAGCAGGTCGAGGCCGTGGTGGCTGGGAGCAGCCACTGCACGCCAGTCTGGGTGACAGAGTGAGACTCCAACTCAAACAAACAAACAAAAATGAGTTAATGAGTCTATTAACAGCCATCTGTAATCAAGACCATCCTTGGGTGAGGTTTTCTCTTACTGATTTTTAAAAAATTAAACCTAGTAAATATAAATAGTGCAGCCTGATTTTCAGGTGTTTCGTGAACACGAGTTTTCAGTATTTATTTCCTGTTACTGGAGTCATGTGTGCTAGTCATTAGTTATTTATTTATTTTGAGTTGTGGCCTCACCCTGTCACCCAGGCTGGAGGGCATGGCATGATCACAGCTCACCACAGCCTTGAATTCCAGGGCTCAAGTGATCATTTTACCTCAGCCTCCTGAGTGTTGACTACAGGTGCTTGCCACCATGCCCAGCTAATATTTTGAATTTTTTGTAGAGGTGAGATTTTACTGTGTTGCCTAGACTGGTCTCGAACTCCTGGGTTCAAGCAATCCTCCTGCCTCAGTCTCCCAAAGTGCTAGGATTACAGGCATGAGTAACCACATCTGGCCAGAGCTGTGTGTGCTTTTAGACTAGTCTTTGAACCTGCTGTGGACTGTTTGAAATGGTTACTGCAGGTGATTTTGGGGGGTGGGGCTTGGGGTGCAGTGACAGTTCATGTGAGAGAGAGTTGAAGTAAACCTTTAAACAGAGCTGATCCATAAAATGATATGGCAGTGCTTACCTTTTAACTCTAGTAGGTTTTGTATGCGTTGCCTGCTGTTTTGCAAACTGCTTTGCTAGTTGTTGCGCTGACTCCATTTTATTTTTCTCTTACTATTTGCTTCAAACTTAGAATGGAAGCAAGCAATTGAATTTGATTTGTTATGATTCTTGTCTTTAATTGGCCCCTGGAAGTAAGGAAGGATACCGGCACATGCTTCTTTCGACAGTCTGCAGCAAGGCTGGTGCCACCAGCCACAGGACTGACCTTGGAGCCCACGGGGGTGACAGAATGTGCCACTGAGGCAGAGGTGTAAGGCGTCTGTCTCCCCAGAGCTCACTCTGCCTGCCTGGAAACACTACTTTAGAGCTTTATTAAGAAAGAGCGGCCCGGGCTTACTCCTGCCCCAACACACTGGGGTGCTCACATCCTTGTGGGCATGTGAAGAGGAGAACACTTGAGTGTTGAATTAACTGGAGCTTTTCTGCCTCCAGAGACTCTTTCTCTGGGATGAGACCATGGTGTATTAAATACTGATGTGTGCTTCTCAGTCCGGGGGCTCTGAGAACATGTGTGTCTTTGTCTTAACTTACGTGTTCCTTCCTTTGCACCGTGGCCTGTCTCAGACCCTTCTGTGCTCTTAGCGTGAGGCCCCCAGGGAGGTGCTGATGGGGCTCTGGGGCGCTGGAGTGGGACCCCACCTTTAGACCTCTTTCATCTTTCATGGATGGGATTCTCTCATTTTCTTAACGTAAGACACAGATTATGCTTTTGGCTAAGTTTTTAAAGGCCAGCTGTAAATGTATTACTACTTGGTATTGATAAACTTTGCTCTTGTTAATCTCTGGTGCTAAGCCATACTGTGTAATTTCATCTGCGCAGTATTTTTGTTTCATTATATACTTTCAGAGGAGAAAAGAAAACTGAGTTTAAGTGGCCAGAAATATGCTTTAATGCCATAATGATCTAATAACAGGATTGAAAGTATGGCCAAGTTTAATTGTAACTCGAGCATGTTTTCTCTTTTATCCACTAGACTTCATGAGGAAATAATTGACTTTTATAACTTCATGTCCCCTTGTCCTGAAGAAGCAGCCATGAGAAGAGAGGTGGTGAAACGGATTGAAACTGTGGTTAAAGATCTCTGGCCGACGGCTGATGTGAGTGTTTTTTGTACTTCTGGGCTATACGTCTCCTGCGAGTAAACTTAAGCACCCTGTGATTCTGGTGAGTTGGCTGGGTCCACATAGACCTGTGTTTCTCATTGTCTCAAGGCAGCGGGTTCCAGGAGTGGTTTTGGGAAGGGTGGCATCACCTGGAAGCTTGTTAGAAATGCACATCCCGGGCCCACCCTGTGCCTGCTGCCTGGCATCAGATACCCTGCGGCGGGACCAGCCCTGTGGCGGGACCAGCCCTCTGTACCGTTCTGGTGCATGCTCTAGTGTGAGGGCTGTTGACTGAGGGATTGCCTTTCCTTTTCTTTTTTTGAATGATGTGATTTTTTACTTCAAATTCACTCTAAGGTTAGAAATTTCATCCCCATATCCCACCCTCACTTCCCCACCCCCACACATAGTTGCATATGACATGTGCTTGTCTTGTAAAACTTGGAAGTATTTCCATACACACCACTTAACACAGTGAATGAACAAGTGTTTAGTGAGATGAGGGGCTGGGCATTGCAGAATGCTTGGGGCAGGCAGCCCAAAACATGCCCTTTGACCTACTTGCTTGCTGCCCTCAGGCTGCCTGTTGTAATCTGTGGCCTTCCCTGCCGAGGACCAGGCTGGCTGCCCGGCTGTGACGGGCACGTGTGCTCTCAGTGGGCAAGGGCGGTGATCAGTTTCCTCTCTTTAATACGATAGATGTTTTGGCTTTGAAATTCAGTGCCCTAGGACAGTGCCTTTCCCGGGCACCTCAGTTGTGGGTTTAAGAAATTGTTTGTGAGTGGAGGGTTGAAATTGGCTCGGAAAAGTCCTCAACTTTAAGTGGATATGGAGTGAGGACAATAATTATTTCATTTCTTTTTTTTTTTTGAGTTTAAAAAAAATCCTTTTGGGGGCATGGTTTAATTTAAAGGGCATTTTCTGGTTGATTGCTGGATTTTTGCCTCCCCTCACCCCCGCTTCCAAGGGTGCGGTGAGGAATTGTGTTTAGCAAGAAGTAATGGAAGTGTGACTGCTTGCATTGTGGTGCACAGTTTAAGACACTCACTCTTTCTTGCAGGTGCAGATATTTGGCAGCTTTAGTACAGGTCTCTATCTTCCAACCAGGTGAGTACCAGACTATGCTGCGCAGATTAGGGTTGATGCTCATTTGGGAGCGGGGATGATGTCTGCACATGAAGGGCCAGAAGTGGATTCTTTGTAATGAGCCTGAGACTGGAAATGCCAGTGAAGGGAAAACACTGGGAGCACAGAGGAAAAGCTGCAGAAAGTGAAATTTAATGTGGTATCAGAATGAATTCAGTGCTTTGCATTTTTCCTCTCACACTTGAATTGTTGGGTGCAAAAATGCTGAATACTGGATGCGAAGACGAATGAGAGGACCTGGGAAAGTAAATGCGGTAGAAAATGATTTGGGGGTGTGTTTTTGAAAAATTGATCTTATGTTTTAATGAAGATTAAAGCAAAATTCTCAACAGTATTTTCTAAGAATGTATATCTGATAGGAAAATGTCAAACAAGTTGGCATTGTTTTCAATAGTATTTTCTTAAGGACTCTTGATATCCAAATAAATTTGTGTGAGTTTCATCAAAAGTTTATCTTCTTTTAATCACGGCTAGCCTTTGTGTAGAGGCTGAAGAGGCTAGAATCTCAGGATGTGGGGTCTGGTGTTGGTAAGGACAGGTGGTCATTGAACAGATTTAAGGCGTTTGGGCATTCCTGGCCCAGCAGGAGAGATCAGGGCAGGGAACACCGGCGGGAGTGGCAAGGCGTGGGGCCTCCGCCTTGTGGAAGGGCAGACGTTTCATCTCTGTCCCTTCAGTTACCTGGTGCTCCTGGGATAATCATCTAACTTTCTTGCTTTCCATCTTACATGACAAGTAAGTCCTCACTTAATTTTGTCAATAGGTTCTTGGAAACTGACTTCACACGAAACCATGAACAGCAGGTTTTTAAATAGTGAATGCCGTTTTGTTACAATGTTGATGAAAAAGAACCAATTTTGTTATACATTGTTTTGCCTGAGCCACAGTTTCCAAAAGCCTGTCTAGGACCTGCTGGGACAACCTGCTGTAGTTGGTGGTCTGCATTCTACCTCCCCAGGGGTGATAGCTTGATGGGATCATGTCCTAGCCTTTGGAGGAGACACAAGCACCTGTGTCTGGCGCTGTCCTCCATCTGGCGTGTCCCCTTGTGGTGAGTGCCGTAGTGGTTGACGGGCACACTTTCTTCTCCAGTGACATCGATCTGGTGGTGTTTGGCAAATGGGAGCGGCCTCCTTTACAGCTGCTGGAGCAAGCCCTGCGGAAGCACAATGTGGCCGAGCCGTGCTCCATCAAAGTCCTTGACAAAGCTACGGTGAGTGCCAGGCACAGCCTTGGCCATGCGTGGGTGCCTCACTAGTGGGCCAACATGCAGTAGTAGCCTGTGTGACCATCTCATGTTGTTTTATGGCAGTTATTGCTGCATTTGTGAAGACTTCTCTACTTCCAGTACAAACATGCCTTTGCATTTTTGTTGTATAGTCATAGTTACCAGCTGAGAGTGCATTTCATGATGATTTGAACGATTGCAGTTTGTGAACTCATCAAACTGTTCTTGGCACTAAAATGTATGATGGTGTCTACTTGTGTGCAGATGAATAAGGACAGGAGATCAGTGTCTGAAACGAGGTCTGTATGTACATCCAGGTGCTGCTTGTTCTGGAGTGTGAAGCTCAGCAAGCAGCCTTGGCATTTTTGATGACCCTTTGCTAATTTGTGTTCAAGAAAGAAAAAAATACTGTTCCTTTTGTCATCATAAAAAAGGTCCCTATGTGAAAGACCTCTTACTCTGGTGAGAAGTTTGAGGGCGAGGCTGTTTCTGCTGTATACTTGGGGTTTATGTCAGTCCAAGATTTGAAGTGGCTTGAGAATGATGAATTACCTGCCTGCTTGGTGACAATTCTTAGCTCACCTCTGCAATAGGCCAGCCTTTCCTGTCCGAGTTGGTGTTTTAGCCCCGTGAAGTGTGTAACATCCTTGTGGTGTTGGAGGAGATTGCTAGAGCTAGGCTGGGAGCTTCGTCCTGCTTGATGGTAAAACAGTGAGGGGCAGCCTTGTGTTTCCTGTGTCTACTCTGTATCCAGTGCTTTTGACTGGGGCTGCGGGGGAGATGTAAAAAATGATGTGACTGAAGAATGAGTGCCCGTGAGGTAGACATCTTGATGAATTTTGATGAGATGCCCACACCTACATCATTGGCATGTGGGCTGGAGAAAGTGGTCCAGCACCCGCTAGCTCCCTCACAGCCCCTGTCTAAGGTGGGATCACCTGCTCTCTTGATGTCTAGCCTCAGAGAGGCACTCTGGCCATTTTCTAAATGGCTTACAGGCCTTTTTGCGCTCAGCCCCCACCTAGCCAGTCTCATTGCAGACACTGCTGTTGTTAACAGTTTACAGGCGAGGAAACAGAGGCATGGAGAGGTGAGGTAATTAGGTCAGGCAGGTTAACGGCAGTAGGAGGCAGCTCCTGCATTTGGCCCAGGTTTTCACTGTGGATGTGGTTCTGGACCACACCCCTGTCCCCACCATTCCTCTGTGTGCCATGGCCCTCTAGGCCTCCCAAGGCCCTCCAGCCACTCGTGTGTGTCAGCCCATGGAAACAAGACCGTCTGGACAGCAGCAAGGTGGTTGGGGATATCTGACTGGGTATCACTGTTCAGATGTTCAGGAGCTAGAGAGGTTGTGCCTGGTTGTTCTACGTCCCAGAACATTCTCGGCTGGAGGATGGACAGTTGGATGAATAACTGTTGCAATAACTGCTTAGTCCTAGTGGCCTCCTTACTATCACATGTTGGTCACTAAGTGCCTTTTCCTGTATTGCCTCGGGGCCAGTGTAGGCGAAGTATAGCCAGGAGTTGCTCCACCACCTTTGTTCTTTGCATGGATGACGAGAGTTGCCCAGGGTAGGCGTCTCTCTGTGTGCATCCTCACCTTGGTGCCCGTGGCCTCCAGAGGCTGGGGCTGAGGCCTGTGTTTAGAGCTGGTCTGTTTGAAACAACAACCCCAAAATAAGTACTGGAACGTTACTACTGAGTTCCAGAATTTGGGGGTTTGTGCTGTGATTGTACAGTGTGTGTGCAGGCATAAGGCAGGAGAGTGCTGGGAGGAAGTCTATGAGTATGAAAATAGCTGCTCCCTAGGCCAGGCTATCAGGAGGTCTCGGCATTTGAGTGCTTGTCATCTTCTCAAACAGTTTTTGGTGAGTTATTTGGGAAAGTGTTTTTTTCCTGTGCCTTCTTAGAACACACTAACTGCAGCTTACCCTGCCTGTTGGTCATGGTGGTATCCAGGTGTCTCGGGCCCCCAGGTGTAGTTTTTAAATCCCAGAGTTGATGTGTCCAAATAAGTGGCCCTTGCCTTGACTTTTCCTAGCATTTAAGCCTTTTCCTAGCCCCTGGTTGCTTCGGTGAAGGGGATGCCTCTTTTATCCTTTGATGCTGAAGCAAATAAAACATTGTCTTTTCTTCTGGAAGAGCACAATTTTGGAGTGGGGGTGGGGTGTGGTCTGGGTGGTTGATTGGGCAGCTTCTGTGAGGCTGGTTCTGAGTTGGTTGGTGATGTTTCGTGTTGGTGAGAGTTTTCCAAAATAGCCTTTTATTTGATTTTTTTTTTAAAGTAGAGTTGTCTCAAAGAATGAAAACCCAAGGTAGACTTCTTTGGAGAAATAATACCGGTACAAAATATATTTTTTAAAATGGCTTTGAATTCACTTTGAATGTTTTCAAAAATGCTACCAAACACAAGTGGAGACCAAGCACCCCCTCCCCCCCGCAGGCATGTGGGATGCTGTGGCAGCAGCCGGCTCCTCCTTCAGGTGGGCACGGGGGTATGGGCCTTCCTGCCTTGGTCACATGTCCCCTTTGGCTCCTTCCCCCTTTTTTTGACACAGGGCTTTTGGGTTGGGGCGGAGCGCAGGCTCTAGTGTGTGAGAGGCTAGGGCCTGGGGTCGTTCTGGGGTTCCAGGGACTACTGAGGTTGACGTCTGGCCCCCTTAAAGAAGCTTCTCATCTTAAAAACCCAGAGTTCATGATCACTAGGCCCCTTTTGTAAGGAAAACCCCCAAACCTGTCTGCAGCTTTGGCAGCATTTTGATGCCTGACCTGGAGAATGTTGCATATAAAAGCACTTTTTCTTTTTTCAGGTACCAATAATAAAGCTCACAGATCAGGAGACTGAAGTTAAAGTCGACATCAGCTTTAACATGGAGACTGGCGTCCGGGCAGCAGAGTTCATCAAGAATTACATGAAGGTACTGTCATGGGCATGTTGGCGCAGTGCAGTGAGGGACTTGAGGTCTGTCTTGTACTAGGTATTGTTTTTCTTACAGATGGTAACAGCTTTGAACTGAATGTAGGAGTCTTTAATAATATAGACTGCACACGTAAATTATTTATCCTACTATAGTATTATTTCTAGAGAAATCACATGGCTGTTTTTCAGATTTGCTTTTCTCAAGTAGTCATTTCATCACTTTGAGAATTATGTTAGAGAGCACTGTTAAGCTGGTCTTTGCAGTTATGACGGAGAGACTTTGCATCTTGCTCAGTGTGCCTTGTTTGCCAGTTCAGTCCAGGGGTCCTTAGGAAGTTGATCAGTTCTGACGTGGTTTAGATTTGCTGACTTTGGGTGGTCTCAGGGCCTGAGGAGGGGATGAGAGACTCGATTGAGCTGATATAACGCAGACTGACCAGGTGCGTGGTCTGGTGAACCAGGTGGTCTTGACCTCCTGTTGCCATAGAAGCCGTGGAGTCCTTAACAGGCAGACCCACTCCTGAAGTCTGGCCCGGGTTCGCCCATATTTTCAAGGGCTGTGCCCTTCAGGTTCCCATGTCCTCTGTCGACATCTGGTCTGGAGGGTGTGTCTCCACTGCTCTGCCCTTCCTTGTCCTCCTCACCTGCTTTGCCAGCACAGAAGGGCTGTCAGTTGCCCTGCTTAGCAAGCCATGATGATGCTCAGATGAGTGCATCATGTCTTCCCAAGTTCCTTTGTGTCTGTAGAATGTTTGTGCTGGCCTCCCCTGCTGAATCATAACCTTGACAGGGCTCTCTGTCTGGATTTCATAAGCCCCTCAGGAAGTGAATTCTTAGGCCCCCTAAAGTTTGAGAGGGATTGGCTTTGGGCCTTCAGGTGGTCAAGGAGGTCAATTAAGCATTCTACCATGTGAAGTTTGCTATGTTAAATGTCTTTAAAAGTATATTAACCAGTATATCTTTCTCTTTTGGAATTTACAGAAATATTCATTGCTGCCTTACTTGATTTTAGTATTGAAACAGTTCCTTCTGCAAAGGGACCTGAATGAAGTTTTTACAGGTGGAATTAGCTCATACAGCCTAATTTTAATGGCCATTAGCTTTCTACAGGTATGTATGCTTTCTCTCTGGAGAGTGTGCCCATGAAGATGAATATCAGAGTAGATTCTTGATGTTCCAACCAGTTGCTTCATGGATTTCTATTCTCCTTTCAGAATTTTGTTCTTACTTGGTAGAGGTTGACTTCTGATTTTTAGAATAAAACCCTTTTTTGATCAGGGCTCCTTTCCCATGGCTCCTGTAGCTTGTTTTTGTAGCTGGTTTAGCTGTTAGAGTGGGGTGCTCATTTGGTTCTGTGGGCCCAGAGCATGTTAGTCTCAGCTCGAGAAAACTCTCCTTATATTTAGAAACATTCATTTCTTGGATAATACACATTTCTTGGTGCTTGTCTGTGATTTACATTGAAAAAAAATACATATCTCAGAATGAAGTTGGGTGCCATTTATGAGGAAAGAATTGAAAAGAGAGCCTTCTTAGATTGATGAAAAATCAACATTTTTGTTTTAAGTTACATATAAT
The DNA here is from genome assembly GCA_027257055.1 of Cephalopachus bancanus. NCBI lineage: Eukaryota > Metazoa > Chordata > Mammalia > Primates > Tarsiidae > Cephalopachus > Cephalopachus bancanus. The sequence goes on along the minus strand of JAPVLO010000011.1, from coordinate 6,933,959 downwards.
CCTCATTTGTTGAATAACATAATAGAAGATCTATCAGTAGAAAACCTGCCTGTTACATGCTGTGGTGTATCAATAAGCAATATTTAGACTTTTTAAACATATAAAATAGTTTGTATGTTCATAGAAACAGCAATTTTATATAGAAACAGTAATTTTATTTTATTATTTTTATTTTTTTTGAGTTGGCGTCTCACTCTGTCACCCAGGCTGAAGTGCAGTGGCATACTCACTGCCATCCCAATGTTGATTTGTTGGGCTCCAGCGGTCCTTCCACCTCAGCCTTCCATGTAGCCAGGACTGTAGGCATGTTACCATGCATGGTTAATTTTTGATGTATTGTAGAGATGAGGTCTCGCCAAGTTGCCTGGGTTGGTCTCTAACCGGCGGGCTCAGGCAGTCCACTCACCTCAGCCTCCCAAAGTGCTGGAATGACAGGCTGAACCACTGAGCCCAGCCGAAACAGTAATTATTCTATTTACATTTTCTTGAATGACAAATTCTCTTTTCTTTATGAAATCTTGCTTGTATATTTTAGCTGTACAACTATATTCCTCCACATTTACCATTAGTTTTGTGTTTGTGGTTGTGCTTAGTGAGGGTTTTTATATCCAGAATTTTATCATTTTTCATTATTATTGCTGATAGTAGAACTAATGTTTACACACCACCTGTAATTATTGTGACTTCCTTGGCATGTCTTTGCAGAGTGCTCTAAGAATAGTGAAAATCGAATTCCAGGTCTGTTGTCTTTTCCTTTTTTTTTTGAGTTGGGGTCTCACACTTTTGACCAGGCTGGAGTGCAGTGGCATGATCACAGCTCACTGCTGCCTCAACTCCCTGGGCTCAGGTGATCCTTCTGCTTCAGCCTCCCTCTAGCTGGGACTACAGGCGCACACCATCATGTTGGCTAATCTTTTAAAATTTTTCTACAGAGATGAGGTCTCGCCATGTTGACCAGGCTGGTCTTGAACTCCTGGGCTCAGTGATCCTTCCGCCTTGGCCTCCCAAAGCATTGGGATTACAGGTGTGAGCCACCCCATCCGGTCCCAGGTCTGTTTTCTGACAGTTTTAATTGTATCATCTTGGGCTCCACTTTGCCCTCTGTGATGGGGACCTTACAACTGTTCTTCCATAGTTTTTGGACATTGTTTTGAGCCTTCTGTTCTTTACTTATTTACCCTTTTACTCCAACTTGAACTGCCCCCATGGCCTTGTCATAGCAACAGCTAGTCCTTACTTGGACCATGCATGTGCCGTGTGCTGGGCCTGGGCCCTGTGCCTCCTCCTGCCCTCTCAGGTCCTTACAGCAATCCTGTGACCTTAGAGGAGACGACATCAGCGTGAGTAGGATTGCTGTGTCCATTCATGTCCCTGCCTCGGTGTGTGTGGCCTCTGAGTACATTTCTCAAGTGGGCCTGACCTGGTTCTAGGCAGGTTCTTGGATGTTTGATTTTTGGCTAAAAGGCAAGGAAGGAGTAAGGAAGGGAAGAAAGGTGAACCCAAAATAAGAGTGCACCACTTGAATGGTGGAATATGCAAATGAGACCTCAGAAACCTGAATTCTTCTGACCCTAAGAACCCTTGGAAGCCTTAGGAGGTGGATTCTGTTGTGGAAGTCTCTGTTGTAAATGTTTGCAGTCGTTGTTTCTCCCTTCATTCTCTTGGCCTTCAAGACCTTCATTCTCTTGACCTTGGTCATCAGTTTCTAGATTAATGCTGACTGGTAGAATTTTCTGTGCAGGTGACAGTTCCTTCCATCCCTGCAGTTACAGCAAGGTGGCCACGAGCCACACGTGTCTTGAGCACTTGCAGTACACCTGGTGAGAGCCACAAACTGAGTTTTTAATTACTTTGTTTTCATTTGAGTAGGAACAGTCACGTGGGGGCAGTGCATAGTCACTTGTGGACACTGAGAACTGAGTCTGAAATCAGTGGCCCTCAGGAGGTGCTGTGGACAGTGATTCTGTTCAGAGTAAACTCTGGCACCTGCATGCATAAGGTGTGGCAGTGAACCAAACTTGGGCTGACCTGTGTGACAGGCAGGGTGGAAGCTCGCTGGAAGTAGCAGGACACAGCATCGGCTACCGTGCACAGTGAAAGTGAATGGTCCCACCATCTGGTTCTGTGTGGTGCCGTGATCCTGCTTAGTCTAACACTGCCCCCTGTTGGTAGTTTTCAGAATGATGTGATTCAGGTGACTGGAAGAGGCTGCGGTTGTATCCACTGCCCAGGTGAATCAGTGGTGCAGCATGCAGGTGTGAGTTTCTTTAACAGCCTGGCAGCTGTGGGTCATCAGATGCCTGTATTTGTGGGAGGTTGCCGTGTGGATCGCCAGTTTCAAAATTAAAGTGTAAGAACATTTGGATGAGGACGCTTGTTTTGAACACTCCTCGTAGGCAGAGGTTGTTAGGTGTTGTTAGAGCCCTTTGCTGCTGCGTGTCCTTGTGGGACTGGCGAGTGACTGTGGGGTGCTCAGTGAGGTGTCCTCTCAGACTGCTGGACAGCAGACTTCGTCGCATGCCGTTTTCAGAATGTGACTCGAATCTGTACCAATTTTGGGTGCATTGTTTTTACAGTTACATCCAAGAATTGATGCCCGGAGAGCTGATGAAAACCTTGGGATGCTTCTTGTAGAGTTTTTTGAACTGTATGGAAGGAATTTTAATTACTTGAAAACTGGTATTAGAATAAAAGAAGGAGGTGCCTATATCGCCAAAGAAGAGATCATGAAAGCCATGACCAGTGGGTACAGACCATCGATGCTGTGCATTGAGGACCCCCTGCTACCAGGTAAGGATGTCCCACTCTGCTCTGCTGGGAGCTGGGCTGGCCTTGTGGGTGCTGGCAATGGGGGAGGCCTGTTGGGGCCCTGAAGCCTGGGGCAGTTCTTTTGCTCCTGATGCTGGTTCCTCCTGTACTGACAGATTAATGGTGACATTTCAGAATGCCCTATTTAATGCTTCTAATTAACTTCCTGTCCTCTAAACTTAATACATTCTGCCATCAACCAGAATTAAGAAAAAGAATTTTTTTCTGATTACAAAAATGTTACATATTCACCATAAGCCATTCACTTCCCAGAATATGTAGCACAAAAAAAGATGCCAAAATCTCTTCCCTTTTGGACCTGTACTTCTCCAGGTTTTTTCTGTGTGGATATTAGTATTCATTATTGTTATCTTATTAAGCAGCATCCCACAACACAAACAAATTTGCAGCTAATGACTCTGCTTGTGGGGTATGACAGGGCTTCAGTGCTGTGAGTCTGCTTCCAGGAAACTTGTATGATAAGACGAGAAACAATCTGGGCAGTAGCTCAACACCTGGGAGGATTGGACAGCCGGCCGCCTTTCTGTTGCAGGGAATGATGTTGGCCGGAGCTCCTATGGTGCCATGCAGGTGAAACAGGTGTTTGACTACGCCTACATTGTTCTCAGCCATGCCGTGTCACCGCTTGCAAGGTCCTATCCAAACAGAGACTCGGAAAGGTAACAGATGTTGTGTGTCTGTGGGGTGACAGTTATACTTTTCCCATGTCATTGACCTCCATGAAACTTATTGAGGGGTGTGCTGTCATATTTCAGTAGAACTTGTTCTTGTGGCTGTCCTCTGCAGTCCAGAGTTGAACATTCTTATCCGGGGAGTCAGCATTTTCTCCAGGGTATTTTTTTGGTGGGGGAGGGGGCGATTTCTGGCTTTTTCTCCAGGCAGTCTTCAGCACAGTTGGCTTCCAAGTGATTGTGTCTGAGCTCTGCCCGCTTCTCTCATGTGCAGCTGTCCCTGATTCTGAGTCTCCAGATCATGATGTTGTATGTGTGTATGTGGGCAGGAGGAGGTTCTGAGCCTGGAGTGGGAAGGAGAAGACTGCGCTCGAGGGTGGGAGCAGAGGCTGTGCCGTTAGTTCTGTTCCTGGCGGGGGCGGGCTATGATGGGACCAGCAGGTCCCGAGACTCGCAGCCGTCTGTCTGTGCTGGTGGCAGAGGAGGTCCCCGAGTTCCAGGCACTCCGTGTTCCCAGGCGCAGCTCCGGGCACTGTGGCGGTGCTCATGGTGACTGTGTTCTCCTGCACTGTGAGAACTGGAAATGCCAGCACTTGCATGGCCAGGCCAGTTGCCTCCCCTACTTAAGGACAGGATTTGAACAGTCTCCTGAGGCGGATATAGGTTCAGGGGCTTCTGCATAAGGGAAGCCACTTTCTGTACCATGGTCTCAGGGTGCACTTGAGCTTAAATATCAGAAGTCACAGATTTTGGGGTTTTTTTGTTTGCTTTTGAGTTGGGGTCTCACTCTGTTGCCCAGACTGGAGTGCAGTGATGTGATCATGACTCACTGCAGCCTTGAACTCCTGGGCTGAGACAGTTCTTCCACCTCAGCCTCCTGAGTAGCTGAGACTACAAGTGTATACCACCAGGCCTGACTGATTTTCTTATTTTTATTTTTGGAGTGATGAGGTCCTACTATGTTGCCCAGGCTGGTCCAAAGTGCTGGCATTACAGACCTGAGCCGCGGCGCCTGGCTGGTCACAGGCATTTTGTTGAAGTGTTCTAGCTCTTGGCTGTCTTTCACTTAGCAAGATGATGCGTCGTCATAAGTATCAAGTAGCTCATCACTTGAGTTGTGCCGCACTGACCCAGTTGTGTTCCTTTGCAGTACTTTAGGAAGAATCATCAAAGTAACTCAGGAAGTGATCGACTACCGGAGGTGGATCAAAGAGAAGTGGGGCGGTAAAGCCCACCCGGTGCCAGGGCTTGGTAAGAGGCCAACTCGGTCGTGTTCGCTGTGTGCATCCGATGTGTAGTACACACTGTCTCTTTGTTCTTTAACGGCCACTTATCCAAACTAAGACAGTAGCTAGCTTTTCTGGAAGTGTTAATTAAAAGCTAAAGCCCTCGAGCAGCCCTGTTAGCATGTCATGTGCAGTTTTAGGGTCTCTAGGGCTGTGTCAAAATTATGAAGAGAAGCAGGGGAAGTTAATTTAAATAATATATTTTATTCAATCTAACTCGAAATATTAACATTTTAACATGTAATCAACATACAAAGTTATTGATATTTTGTAGCCGTTTTTTAAATAGGAAGTCTTTGAAATCCAGTGTGTGTTTATACTTTCTGCACATCCTAATTTGGATGCTAAACTTTGTCAGAAGTACTTGACCTGTACTTACATTTTGTTAAATTTACAACTGAAGATGATTTACTTTTTTATTTTTGCTTTTTGAGTCAGAGTCTCATTGTCACCCAGTCTGGAGTACAGTGGCACACTCAATGGCCACTGCATCCTTGAGTATCTGGAACAACAAACGTGTGCCTCCATGCCTGGCTAATTTTTTTTGATTTATTGTAGAGACAAGGTCTTGCCAAGTTGCCCAGGCTGATCTCAAATCCCCGAACTGAGGCAGTCCTCTCACCTCCGCCTCCCAAAGTGCTGGGTGATGACACGCGTGAGCCACCGTGCCCAGCTAGCTGAAGATGATTTACCTACCTAAGCTGTTACAACATGCTTAATAATTTCCAATAACTGAATATACTTTTAAAAATTAAATTAATTAAAATTAAACAAAATTTAATGTTCAGTGTGTCAGTCACATCAGCAGCAATACTGTGAGTGACAGCTTCCCACAGGCTCTGCGCATGCACTGCCTGGCTATCAAGATACTAAGGCTTTGCTTTCCCTCCACAGACAACAGAATCAAGATCAAGGAGCGAATATCCACGTGCAGTGGGGAGCAGGCCCAGAACCGCGAGTCCGAGTCGCCCTACGGCCAGCGCCTGGCGTTGTCCCTCTCCAGTCCCCAGCTCCTGTCCTCGGGCTCATCTGCCTCTTCCGTGTCTTCTCTTTCTGGAAGTGACGTTGTGAGTGTGCCTTGTCTGCCACCTTGTGTGTCTGTCAGGTGGTTTGCTTTTCTGGTAAACGCCCATAGTGGCGACTTAGAGTCTGTCTCCCCGTTAGTTGTGATCATGTTTTGTTTTGTGGGTTGGGAGGAGACCCAGAGTCTGCACCGGGTGGTCCCTCAAATGAACCTTAGGATTCCTGGCCTTCGTTGCCTACGTAGCCTACTGAGAGCATAATCCTGTTCACAGTGGAACTATGGTGGACTTGCTTGTAGTTTTTTAAAAAACCCATTTGGAGATTTAAAAATCTAAGTCCAGATGTCTCTCCTGTAGTTCCTTTAACATTCTTTTCCAGTGTTGAAACTCCCTGGAGGAAGTTCAAATAGCTCTGGGCTGCCTGTTGTTCAGGAGTCAGGCTTATTAACAATCTTCCGTAGCTAGCCCCTGACACAGGTGTTCCCTTTGTAGCTTTAAGGAGGCAGTGCACCTCCGGTATAGCTGCTCTTGTTATGTTTTGTGCTGGGTTCAAGGATTCGGACACGCCGCCCTGCACGACACCCAGCGTCTACCAGTTCAGTCTACAAGCTCCCACTCCCCTGATGGCCAGCCTGCCTACCGCCTTGCCCATGCCCAGTGGCAAACCTCAGTCCACCACTTCCAGAACACTGATCATGACAACCAACAATCAGGTATGTGGCCCCTTGGTGCCCTTCCTGGTGACAGCCCCAGGAGCAGCAGCTGAGCTGTGATGTCCTGGAGGAGACGGTGATACTTTTTAATTAGATGAACCTTTGGGTCTTTGGAGGATTAGCCACTTCAGTCTTGTTATAGGAAACTCTCTTCTTTGTGGATTGGTAGGATGTAACTTTTGTTGTTCTATGAAAGACTATCTTTAGCACTGTTGGCGTTGAGGTCCACTGTGTATGGTTTTAGTAGTGAGGCGATTCTTGGTTCTTGAGAACTGCAAAGACTTTTGACAGGGGCCAAGTTGACTTTCTGCAAGGGACCTCACTGCCCAGTGTGAGACTGCCGTCCTGGGTTGTTGTCTCAGCGGGGTCTGCTATTGTCCACTCCACCTGTTCCTGGCAGCCATGAACACTTGGCCCTATTTCCCTCTTAGAATCTCAGTGTTTAGACTTCTAAAAACTTTTAGTATGAACTTTGTTTTCAAGTAATTAATTAGACATCATTTTTAGGGCTTTTACTGCCGCAAATGAACTTGCTTGTCTTGTTATAGCTGTTGTATTGGCCTTGACATCCTTGACTATGTCACAGAGGTGTTTTTTTTTAACCTCAGGCCTAGGCTTCCCCGAGAGTTGAGTACAGCCACTGAGCCGCAGGGTCTGAGTGATGGTTGTTATCCTGAGGACTAATTTTTGAGTCATTGTTTGGTCTTCAGTGAGACCAAACTGAAGACTGTACTACTTCGATCATTGGGCATACTTTATGTTGTAGTGGTTATATCAGAATTTCCAATTCACAGCAAAACATGGTCAGGATATAGTAAAACACAATCCACCACTCTTTGAGCCTATGTCAGTAGGGCGGTTGACACACAGCCCCTGCCCCTTTGTGGCGCTCAGCTTTAGGACTTGCTGGTCTGACTCGGTTGGTTTGTTACCTATGGATGTCTCTGTCGTTTTGTTCCTAGACCAGGTTTACTATACCTCCACCGACCCTAGGGGTTGCCCCTGTTCCTTGCAGACAAGCTGGCGTCGAAGGAACTGCGTCTTTGAAAGCCGTCCACCACATGTCTTCCCCGGCCATCCCCGCAGCCTCTCCCAACCCGCTGTCGAGCCCTCACCTGTATCATAAGGTACGTATGGCTCAGTCCCGGCCACCGTCCATGAAGTTGCCATGTGAGAGGTGGTGATGAGCCTTTTCCTCTCTGCAGAGAATTCCAGAGAGGTCATTTGGAAAGGGAATCTGCTTTCTGGTCATTCATCTTCATGTTTGCTTTTCTAAGCATCTCATTCGTCTGTTGAACTGAAGTTTGCAATAAGCAAGATTGAGAATGAAATTATTTTGTTTTTCCATTTATTTGTTAAATTAATTTATGTGCTAAACAAATTTGGATTTAGCAAGTCTTGCCACAAAGTTCTGTGTGCTCCTGTGGTTCCCATCTGGCTTTGTCCCTGCCCTGGGTAGAGGGCACCAAGGTGGTGGTGGGCAGAGCCATGTGCTGGGCCAGGCAGGCCTCAGCAGACCCTGGTAATGCCTCATCCCTGCCCTCGGTGCCTTCTGAGTCCAGCTCTAGTGCACCAGATGCCACGTGGATCGAGACTCAGGTCCCAGTCAAGACCTTGAGCTTTTTTTTTTTTTTTTTAGTTGGAGTCTCACTCTGTCGCCCAGACTGAAGTGCAGTGGCCGCTTCCAGCCACCACAGTCTCGACCTGCTGTGCTCTGGCGATCCTTCCGCCTCAGCCTTCTAAGTAGCCGGAATTACAGGCATGCGCTACCATGCCCGGCTGATTTTTTTGATTTATTGTAGAGATGAGGTCTCGCTGCCCAGGCAGGTCTCGAACCCGCGGGCTCAGGCGGCCTTGAGCTTTTTAAGCTTGCAGGGCTGTGGCAAGGGTCTTCCAGGGCAGCACCATGTTATCTTTCGTCCCCTGGGCTCTGGTGATGCCTGCCGCATTGGTGATGCCTGCCGCATTGTTAGTGTCCACGCCTGGTGCCCCAGTTGGTTCCTTTCTTGCTTGTCTAAGTTTATTTTGCCAGAACAGGTTTTATTCTTGAGACTCGACTCCTTGACCCTGTCTCATTCACTTCTGGCTACTGTTTTTATGTAAGAGTTGAGTAGTGGGGCGTTTCTTTCTTGGGTTCGCGCCCTCTTGCACTGACTGCTCTGGCCTGACTGAGGCATCGGAGGAGACAGCCTCATGAGAAGGCAACCTTCACTCGCCTTTTGCCTTTCCTTCCTCAGCTACTCCTGCTGCTGTTTTGCTCTGAAGTCTTCCTGAAGCTGCTTGTGTTTTTCATGGGCTGCTTTGCCTGGGAACTTGGTGGTACAGGGCCGGGTTTGGGGGCAGCCTGAGCACAGGCCACTGCAGGTAGAGATGGACAGGCTGCCGAGAGCTAGAGTGCCAGACCCATGATGCCTGTGGCTCCCTCGCGCCACTGAGGGTCACGGTGGGGGGAGGAGAGTGAGAGGGACTTCTTATTGCTGTGGCTGGACAGCCCAGCTTGGACACGAGACTCTTGTTTGATCCTGGCCCATGCTGAGCGTGGGTGAGTCTCTGAGTGGGAAGCACGCTGCTTGTCTCCCATGCGAGAGTTCTGAAGTACAGGGATGCAGGTTTCTGCCATCCCTCTGCTTCCTGGACCATGGACACTGGAGTGTGTGACGCTGAGCAGGCATGTAGGTGTCACATGGCAGCTGCACGCACTCCTCTCTGGCTTCTCACTTTCTGCCCATGGGGCAGATGTGGTCTGTGGCCTTTGAACTCAGCTTGTTGGGCGTCACGCCGGGCGCCTGCATGCGGCTCCCTCATCGTGTCCCTCTTGCTCTCTCCAGCAGCACAATGGCATGAAACTGTCCATGAAGGGCTCTCACGGCCACACCCAGGGCGGCGGCTACAGCTCTGTGGGCAGCGGCGGCGTGCGGCCCCCTGTGGGCAACCGGGGACACCACCAGTACAACCGCACCGGCTGGCGGAGGAAAAAACACACACACACGAGGGACAGCCTGCCCGTGAGTCTCAGCAGATAATGGCCCCGGCTGCGCTGGCCTCCCCGCGCCCTCCGCAGACTGCCCAGCGGCCTCGGGCACCGGCAGGGGAACTGAGACCAGCACCCAGTGCGCCAGCCCGGGCTGCGGCCACTGCTGCCGATCACTCTGCATGTTTCTCTGTGTGGTGGTCGCGTCCATCCTAAAGAACAGCTCGTTGTGTTCATCTGTGAAGCCTTATTAAACGTGGACGTTGTTTCTGCCTTCCCAGGATTCGTCATTCAGTGCCGAAGCAGGTCGGGCTCAGGAGCTGCACGGACGTGGACACACGCTTGCGGTCTTGCAGTAGCCGCGCTGTCCCCTAGCGGTTTGGTGTTCTCATTTCACGTCTGTTGCAGCGGCAGTGGAGACAGCCCCGCGTGTGCGTCTTTCCTCCAGGATGGGCTTGGGAGGTCATCGTTTTACTGCCCTCACATTTTGTTTGAAACTTCAGGACTGTTTTTCTATGTAAATATTGAAAACTTATGATTTGTGCAATAACTCAGATATTTTTTATTTAATTTCATATTTCACATAAGTTATATTTAAGGGAGGAGGGAATTTTTTTAAAACATGTGTAGATCCTTTCCCGAGTTGCATTTTCTAAGTTGGGTTCATCGTGTTGGCTGGTTGTCTGATGAGCATCGTTACAAACACCGTGATGAGGGGCTTGGGGTTTTATGTGGATGTCTTTTCTTTCGGTCAGATGTGAGTGGGGGTTCCGAGTGGCCCTGATGGCTCCCAAGGGGCTCATCACAGAGCCTCAGACAGCTCCCACCATGGGCCTCAGCCATTGTCTTGCTCTGACCACCGAGTTTTAATGTTTTGGTTTTGGTTCTTTTAAACTAGACAACAAATCCAGCATTTTAAGTGCCAGAAGTATAACTTTCTAAGGGGAGAAAAGGTTGTCACATTATAAAATCTGAAAACATTGTGAACTTGGCAACAACACTTCAGTGAGTTTTAGTAACATAGCCTGTAATGATGGGTCTGGAAGATCATTACGGACCGTGGTACCCAGTTTTAGGAATGTGGAGAAAGGAATTATGTTGATTCCGTGGAGGAATCTGTAGCAGTATGCATTCGTTCTGTTAAGAGCAACCATAGGAGACGTGCTTCAGCCACCCAGTGCGCCGGGGAGTGTCTGACGTGTCGCAGGAGAGCACAGCCCAGCGTGGGCCGGGAGCACTGGCCGACGCCGGAAGCATACAGGTATACTATGCAAGTGTATTCTGCCACAACCACCACTGTCTTTGTTACCTTTTTTTGAACAAGAATATGTCCATCCTGCCTGCCCTGAGTTTCTGGAGCACCGCAGTGGTCCTGGGAGTTGACTGTGCCCTGCGGGCCATCTGACTTCCTGCTTTTACAGGGGACTCCGACCCCGCCAAACACTACAGGTGGGTTGGTCTTTGAGGCCCACTAGTGGAGAGTATGGGAATGGGAGCATGTCATCATGATGCCTGCTGGTTTGCCTGCCGCCAGGGGAGCCGTGGGCTGGCGTCACAACGTGGCGGTCCCCAGCCAAGAGGAGGGTCTGCGGCCTGCCCTTCTGAGCAGCACCAGCCCCTCCTGCTGCGGGAGCTGCCGACTCCCGCCGCAGGCGCTCTCGGAGGCACCCAGAGTCGTAGCACGTTGTGTCTGCAGTTCTCGGTGACTGGAAGTTATCAAAAATATTTAAAAATATTTAAATTGTGAACCTATTGATAAAGAATATTTATAAACACTGAACCATAGGCCTGTACTAATCTCTACACATTAGCAATATTGACTGTAAACCTACATTAAGGAAACCACCGCGGGAGCGTCCCATGGGGTGTGCATTTTAAAGCTCAGTCATAGACGCAGGTACCATGTTCCATTTCCGTCATGGTGAACCAAATGAATTGGCCTGGCTACCACTGTGGTCGCGTGCTACAGGTTTGACAAAAAGATATCATGTTTCGATTTTTTTTGTGTGTGGACAGCAATGTGAAAGCTAAAATTGACATATTTTTATGTAAAGTTTTTCTATTCTTTGATTTTTAATAAACTTTGGAAACCAGTTTAGTGTTCGAGTTATGCTTTCCTTTCAAGCGGAAGGGTGGCATCCACATCTTGAGTTTGAATTTCTGAATTAGGGCGGTGCTTTAACCAGTCATTTGCTCTAAGTAGTGTTTCAAAAAAGGCGGCTGCCAGCCTTGTAAGGAAAGTTGTGGGCGGGCGATTATGTCGTCTTTGTTCATTAAGTCAGACTGAGGTTCCAGACTTTATACTGGCGGTCCCGCTCCCTCTCTCACATTGTGATGTCACAGGATTCAGTAGAGCCATTTAAATGATACTGTTTCTGACATCTGTTAGATGATACTGTGAACTTAGACCACCCAGTGCAGCATTTCTGTTTCTGCCACATCTCTTTTAGGTCATCACTTAAAAAACAACACATCACAAACCCCGAACAATCATACTGTAGCTTAAAATGTAGTTTGGAATTGATAAGGGGATTTACGACTTCTTATGAGTCAGTGACAGGACCGTGTGTCCCAGGCTGCACAGCCCTTGGGTGTGTGTCCTAGAACCATGAGCCCGAAAGCCTTGCATGTCATAGAGGGTGGGCATCCTGGGTGAGACCTGGAGGGCATGGCAGCCTGTCCTCAGTCCCTCGACCCCAACAGGTGCAGGAGCCCCGGGAGCGCCATGTGATGTGTGGGGGAGGGAGACACAGAAGGTGGGGCCATGGGGTCAGGAAAGGCCTCTCCCAGGGCAGTGGGGCTCTAGTGGACACTTGGGCAGTGGCAGGCAGCTGCGTGACCAGGTGCAGTGGTCCCCTGGCCAGGGCAGGTGCAGAGGTTGGCGAGAGGTGAGCTGGTTGTGGAGACTGACTGAGGAACCTGGGTTTAGGAGCAAGGGAATGTCTTAAGTTCCTGTGGTTGTTGGAGAGTGGGCTGAGAAGGGGACTGGGGTACAGGTAGCACTGGAGGGGTGAGATGTGGCCCACGTGGGATCCATATTGGAGACAGGATTGGCCAGGGCCATGAGGGACAGAGGTTTTTCCTGGGTTTTCTGAATGGCGATGCCGTCTACAGGAGGGCCTCCCGGGGGCACCCAGAGGTGCCACTAGAGTGGCCCCTTCCCAATGGGGCCTGGAGACATTAGACACTGTGAGGGCACCTGAGATGTCACACGGGTCCTGCTGTCCCAGAAAGCTTGGAAAGGAATAGCAGGGCTAAGAGAGAGGTGGCCCTGTCCCTGTGCTCTCCAGGGGTACTCCGAGCAGCATCAGGACCACAATGGCCTCAGCTTCACCGTCGGCAATACCACCATGTCACGTCAAGCCCCATTGGCTCAGTCCTGTGATGACAGGTAAACTCTCACCTTCCAAAACTTCCTTGGGATTGCCACACCTTTACCCCCCTGGAAGATGCCCAGTGTGCCGGGCTTAGTCACCGAGACTTGCACATGGAGGTGGGGACGTTTGTGATCCAGTCATGCCTGGAGACACGGATCGGTTCATTTGGCTGATTGGGTTTTACTTTGTCCTGTTTTTAGAGTCTCGCTCTGTCACCCAGGCTGGGGTGCAGTGGTGTGATCACAGCTCAGCTCAGCCTTGAACTCCTAGACTCAAGCTATCCTCATGTCTTAGCTTCCTAAGTAGCTGGAACTACAGGTGCGTGCCTGCATACCTGGCTAATGTTTATTTTACTTTTTTTGTAGAGACAGGGTCTCGCTGAGTTGCCCAGGCTATGGTTTTGTTTTAGTCACATCACTCTATGATGATCTAACCTGAACACGGAACAGTGTGTTGTTTACTCTCCTGATGTCTCTCAAAGTTCTTGCCAATCCTTAGATGACTTAGGTGACCCAGAGCAGCTGGTTTAGAACGGATAGTGGCTACTGTTAAGTACAGACACACACATCCCACACACCCCAACCTGGGGGTTATCTTCATTGTTAAGAATGGCTCGGGCTGGGCATGGTGGGTCACGCCTGTAATCCCAGCAGTTTGGGGGGCCGAGGATGGCTTGAGCCTAGAAGTTAGAGACCAACCTGGACAACATAGCAAGAGCTTGTCTCTACAAAAAAATCCATAAATTAGCTGGGCATGGTGGCACATGCCTGTAGTCATAACTACTCAAGAGGCTGGGGCAGAAGGGTCACCTGAGCCCAGGAAGTCGAGGCTACAGTGATCCATGATTCCTTACGGCTTTCTAGCCTGGACAATAGTGAGATCCCAACCCTAAAAAAACAAAAGGACTCAAAAACATGTTTATTGTATTGTGTCTCGACATCCCTGAGGGGGAGGGAAAGTTTGGAAGGTGTTGATCCCCACTAGCCCTGGTTGCAGGGGGCCCCCAGTGAACCCCCTGCTGGTGTCAATCATGTGGCATCTCACCATGTGACTTGGGCCTAGAGAAGTGCAGTCATGTCCTTGGAGGCCTCGAAGTGAATCCCCGGCAAGACCATGAGATGGAGACTTGGATGGGCCCTGAGTTGAAGCACAGGAATGTGAGTGGGTGCTTGGGGAGGCCGAGTCCTGTCTCCATGAGGCCCTTGACTGTGGGCCATGGGTATCAGCGGCTCCTCTCAGCCGGCATGGAGGGGTTGCCTCTGCCCAGGCCTCTGAGACACAATGATTGCAATGATTGCAGCTCCAACCATGCTTGCCGACATGACGAGGTACCAGGGGGTGGTTCACATCTGTAGTAAGAACTCTCTTCTCAAAACAGATAGTCTTGCCTGTGTGTATCTCACCACGTGCTGAGGAGTTTGCAGTACCGGACGCTGGCAGCTGGGGCTGAATCCTGCTGCTCAACAGACACGAAAGTGCCGCCATCCTCCAACGCGACCGTCAGATAATCTTCCACTTGGGAAGAGTCTTAGGATCCGCTGCTCGACCCTGAAGATGAGAAACTTCCCCACGACGAGAAGTGGCTTCCCAAGGCCACACGGCAAGCCTCCACGGAGCCCCAATCCTGTCCCCGGTGGGCAAAGGCCTGTAGTGCCTTCTTGTTCTCTGATGCTGCCGGGAGAAATGGCTGAGTTCAGGCTGGAAACGTTTGTTCGACTCTGGTACCGAGCCCCACCAGCTTCTGCAGACGTGACCTTTGCGCGTGGCTCATGGCGTGTGGCCCCTGCCCAGGGATATAGAGTGAAGGTCAACTTCATGTCCAGCCAGGGGAGTGTTTGAAGCAGTTATGAGGAAACTCCTTGTGCCTACGGGACACTGGGGACTCCTGACTGGACTTGGTTTTCACAGCCAGTGTTAAAATCCCGAGCACGTGGTTTCTGGAAACATCTGCCTCAGCTGCTGAACATGCGTTCTGATAGCAGCCTCTGCTCCTCACCTGTCTCACCAGCCAGTTCTCTGACTTTACAGGGTCATGCTGTCCTGCCTCCCTGTGCCCCCTTCCCTACATCTCCACTCTCACTGGGCTCTGTGGCCCCTGCTTCAAGGCCATGCAGGCCCATTCAGTGAGATCTTCACCTCACTGTCTTCCAGCAGCATCCTCCTGGCAAAACCCAGCTTTGGATTCCTGCCGCCACTGGCTACCTCAGCCCTGCACCCAGGGTAAAGAACGCTGCAGAGTTCAGCCAAGGGGGTGCAGATGAGTCAACTGAGGCAGAGAACTATTGCGGAAGGCCCATAAGTGGTGGACGGGAGGAGGGAGCCCATCTCCTCTGGGCCCTCCTGCATTTCCTTCTGCACGCCTGCACCTTCCCAGGAGTTCCCACTTAGTCCACACTCGCCCCCAGCCCCTGCACCCCCTGGAGAAGGCCTTGCCTTCCTTTTCAGAAAGCTCCTACCCTGTGTGACCAACTCTCTGGCCTGCTGACACCCCGTCCTCCCTCTTTACGCTGGCGAGTTGGCTTCCTGCTTTGCAGGGACAGGGACCCTCTTATCTGGGGACCAGCTCGTCCTGGTTATCTGTCCTGCTGGCCCTTTACCTCACTAGCTCTCTTCCCTCCTGCAGAGCCTGTCTCTTCCGAGGCCTCCTCACCTCTGCCTCCCTCAAACCGATTGCCTACACTGGTTGTCTACACTGGCTTCCTCTCCCTCATGCTCCCCACAGTGCCGAAGCTCGCCAGACTTTGCTTTCTGTTCCTATCCTGCCCCCCAAGGCTGGGCCTGCCCTGTGCGTGCTAAAGCCCTGAGGCCAGCTCAGCCCCTCTCTGGGTGGCTCCACAGGGCTCCGCACTGGAAACCCCCTCCTCTGGCTTTGCCGCTGGTTTTTTTCTTTTCTTTTTTGAGTTGGAGTATCAGTTGCCCAGGCTAGAGTACAGTGGCACACTCACTGGCCACCCTAGCGTTGACCTGCTGGGCTCTGGCAATCCTTCCACCTCAGCCTAACAAGTAGCCAGAACTACATGCATGTGCTACCACGCCCAGCTAGTTTTTGTTTTATTGTAGAGACGAGGTCTCGCCAAGTTGCCCAGGCTGTTCTTGAACCCATGCGCTCAGGCAATCCCTTCACCTCAGCCTCCCACAGTGTTGAGATTGTAGGCTGAGCCACTGAGCCTGGCCCCCTGATTTTTTTCTTGCTGCTCCAGCTGGATTCCTCAGGAGCGTCTCGGGCCTGGGCCTGTCTTCTGAGCCCCACGCACTAGATGTGTCTCCGTGGAGGTATCCCAGGCCTCGACCACTGTGAGCCCCCAGCCAAACTCCTCTCCTCTCCTTCTCCCACTTGGCACCCTACCTGGTCAGGCAGCAGATCCTGGAGCATCTGAGCATCTTTCTGGTCAACTCCTCCTTTGCCTCCTGTCTCCCCCTAAATATGCTGACTGCTTCTTAGTAGCTAGAATTCATTCTTCTTCATTCTGACCACCCTGTGTTTGTCCTCCCCGTCCTCACGACTCTCCCACACTCCATGATGCCTCCTAGCCAGCCTTCACTCTGCTCTTGACTCCCTGCTGTACGGACCACCAACGGCTTTCTCTTGAAAATGTAGCTGCAGCCAGGCTCGGTGGCTCAGCCTGTAATCCCGCGCCTTTGGGGGACTGAGGTGAGTGGATTGCCTGAGCCCGTGGGTTCGAGACCCGCCTGGGCAGTGAGACCTCATCTCTACAATAAATCAAAATTAGCCGGGTGTGGTAGCGCGCGCCTGTATTTCCAGCTACTGGGAAGGCTGAGGCGGAAGGATCGCCGGAGCCCAGCAGGTCGAGGCTTCGGTGGCCGGGAGCGGCCACTGCACTCCAGTCTGGGCAACAGAGTGAGACTCCAGCTCAAAAAAAAAAAAAAAAAAAAAGAAAATGTAGCTGCAACTGTGGGCTGGATGCAGTGGCTTCTACCTCTAATCCCAGTGCTTTGGGAGGCCAAGACGGGAGCACGGCTTGAAGCCAGGAGTTCAAGACCAGCCTGGGCAACATAGTGAGACTCTGTCTCTACAAAAAATTAAAAAATTTTCTGGGCGTTTTGGCGCTATTCGGAAGGCTGAGGTTGGAGGATTACTTGCATCTAGGAGTTCAAGACTGCAGTGAACTGTGCCACTGCACTCCAGCTTGGGCAGCAGAGTGAGACTCTGTCTCAAAAAAAGAAAAAAGAAAGAAAGATAGAAAGAAAAAGCAACTGCATGCAAGCCTCTCCTGCTCAATCTCTCTGCTAATTAAATCCTTGGTGCCCCTCTGGAGTCCTCAGGACAGCGTGTTCCAACCACCAGCCACCATCTTGTCACCTCCACCATTTCCACGATCTTTGGGTACTGCTGGGGTCATTATTTACCCAGATGCACCTACTGAGAAAGGAAAATAAATCCTTTTTTACATGGAGCCAGCACTGGCTGAAAATGTCATTCAACAAATGTAACCCAATCACCAAGTAGATGAGATTCCAGGCTGGTGGATGATGCTGTCAGCAGAAGACGCCGGCCTGGGTCCTGAAGGCTGGTGTTCGAGCCGGAGCTGAGGGACCCAGAGCCCAGCAAAGGGTGGAGAGGCAGGTGGAAAGGGATTTGTGCATTCACCTTGCACCTCAGGGTTTTTCTTATTGGTTCAAGCGTCCACTAAAATTGCCGACACATTCATAGGGAATCCTCTGTTTGGGGATAATCTAACCCCCAACCCTCAATTTGATATGGAAAGCTTTCCAGAATCTCGCCTTTGACTGTGTTCTCAACCTTGCCACTCGGCTTTTTTGAGTTCACGTCTCACTCCATCGCCCAGGCTGGAGTGCAGGGACACGCTCACGGCTACCACAGCCTCGACCTGCTGGGCTCAGATGATCCTTCCACCTCAGGCTTCCAAGTAGTTGGAACTACAGGCATGCGCCACCTTGCCCGGCTGATTTTTTTAATTTATTTATTACAGAGACGAGGTTTCACCAAGTTGCCCGGGCTGGTCTCGAATCCCTGGACTTAGGCAATCCTCTCGCCTCGGCCTCCCAAAGTGCTGTATTTTTGTTAGAAAATAGACATTTCCCTCTCAGCGCTCCCATATATGAAAGCAAAGTTGTCATCCCAATCTTGGTGTCAGTGAAAGGCAGCTGTCCCTGGACGGGGACCTGCTAGAGCCTGTCCTCAGAGCGTGAAGGGGGATGGGTATCCATGGACAATCACCATCTCTGCTGCCTCCAGATTGTGTGACCTTGGGCAAGTCACTTAGCACCCCTGCATCTGTCTGTTTCCTCATCCCTCCCTGATAGGCTGTTGTATCTACTACGTGAGTACATGAACTTAAAGCCCCTGAAGGAGCCGTGCCTGGCCATGCATGAGGCCTTAGCCTTGACTTGTCTTGTCAGACCTCCCGATGGTCCAGGAAACTGACCCTGTCAGCTTAAAGGGGCTGCATGAAGCTGGGTTCTCACTCTGTCTCCCAGGCTGGTGCTGCGGCACAATCATAGTT
Organism: Cephalopachus bancanus; assembly: GCA_027257055.1. Classification (NCBI taxonomy): domain Eukaryota; kingdom Metazoa; phylum Chordata; class Mammalia; order Primates; family Tarsiidae; genus Cephalopachus; species Cephalopachus bancanus. The sequence continues at coordinate 6,915,604 of JAPVLO010000011.1, read as the reverse complement.
CGCCGCAGCCTTGACTTGCTGGGCCCAGATGATCCTTCCGTCTCAGCCTCCCGAGTAACTGGGACTAGAAGTGCATGCCGCCACATCCGGCTCATTTTTTGAAATTTTTTTGTGGAGATGCAGTCTCGCTGTGGTGCCCAGGCTGGTCTTGAACTCCTGGGCTCAAGCGATCCTCCAGCCTCAGCATCCCAAAGTGCTGGGATTACAGGCGTGGGCCACTGTGCTAGGCCAAATAACTCCTTTTTAATGACGAGCAAAAGGAAAAGACGGTAATAGATGGCCTCGTCTTTCCCCCTTTTCCTGCCTTCGCTTTTGTAATGTTGCTTATTTCATATTTAAGATTCTTAGTCCAGAGCTTTGAGCAATTTGAAAGAAAGGTGTTTGGTGTGGTTTAACAAATGCTGCCATTGGACATTCTGGGGCAGTGGTTTTCAGGCTATTTTAGGACAGCATGGCGAGTACTGCCAGTTACTTGCCCACAAGTCTGTTTTCCTTCATTACTTACTTGGACTGCCAGATTTAGAAAATAAAAGTGCAAAACTCCAAGTTAAATTTGAATGTAAATAGACAACGAACCATGTTTTGGCCTCAGTTGGCTTCAGATATTGCACTGTCAGGTTCACTGGGTGTGCTGTTTTTTTCTCCGACTCAATGTCATTTGGGCGACAGCATGCACAGCTGAGATCGCTTTGCTTCCTTAACTTCCTCGCAGCTAGGGGTGGTCCCAACAAATGGTCCTAGTTAACAAGTGGGATACAGAGTACTTTCCTTTGGAGTAAAACTTTTTTGGAGGAAGGACTTTGTTTCCCCCTTGTCTCTGGCTGGAATTTGAATGCGGTGGTGGGAGGCACAGCAGTGATCTTGCAATCATGAAGCAGCTAGCTGAGTAATAAGGGCTGAGCAGGAGGCTGGGAAGGACCCGGAGTTCCGAGGTTCTGGTGGTGTCCTTCTTTCTGTATTCATGTATGACACTTACAGGAAGAAGACGCGAAGTCTGCTTATGCCACCGATATCCAGGGCTCTCACCTGAAGACCGTGCTAATGGCTTTATACAGGAAACATGGATTTCAAACAGAATCTCCGTGAAACCCCCTACGAGGTGCTCTGGTCACATCAGTCTGGTAGGGAAGAAAAGAGGGGCATAGGTTCGTTTGCATGAATCCCTGCTTCCTTCGCCCACTTGCCCTGGGTTTGGGGGATGACCTACAGAAACCCAAACTTTCCATGCAACACAGCTTTAAACCAGCAAACCCTCACTTGCTTCCCACCGTATGGTTCATCTTTGTTTTCTCAAGCCTTTCTGTCTGGGGGTGAGGGAGGTGCCTTGCTGTGGCCCAGATGCCTGCTGAATGACCGGAGCCCGGATCCTGTGCTGGCCACAGGGACTTCCCATGGCCCTGCCACTCTTACCCTGGTTACTGCGCACCTTGAAACCAGAGGGGACAAGAACCAGGCCTGTCTGCTCTGATGGCACGGCTGCCTCTGACCTTGACCCAGTGACAGGCACAGCCTCCGTCAGGGTTCTGTCCTCTCCTCCTGGGGATGCTGGCCCAGCCTGGCTGCCGGTTTCTCACTTGGTCAGCAGGGGTCTTGTCACGGGTGTGCATGTCAGTGTGTGGCTCAGTCTGAGCATGTCGCCCCAAGACAGTCCCTGCTTCCCTGCAGGTGGAAATTGCAGCCCCTGGGCTTGGCATCCGAGGTCTCCCGGGAGGCATTCTGCCCTTGAACATTTGCTTCACGCTTAATCTGTATTGTATGACTTCTTCTTATTTTTAAATATCTAGTCAGTCATATACCAATAGTTACGTAAAATGCTGTAAAAATGAATCACTAGACAAATGAAAGGGAAAAAGAAACCCCCCGAAAACATCCAGAATAGAAGCCCATGTTGTTTAGTTATGGATTCCACAGATGTGAAACTGTCCCGTGACTTTGCTGTGGGAGCCTCTTGGAGTCCCGGTGTTTGTGCTCACCTACTGTGGCCGCAGCCGAGCTTCTGGGGCTCCTCACTCCCTCCCCACCCTCGCAGCGCTCTGACCCCACATCCGAGCTGCTCCCCACCCAGGTTGCTCCCTCACCTCTGGGTTGCTCTGCCCGCTGCTCCCGTTCCTCCTCCAAGCTGTCTCCCTCACCTCCAGGTTGCTCCCCCCAGCTGCTCCCTGACCTCCCACTGCTCCCCTTCCCACCCATCTCCCCCAGGCTGCTCCCCAACCTCCGGGTCACCCCCACTGCTCCCCCTCACTGTCCACCCCAGCTGCTTCCTCCACCTCCAGGTTGCTTCCCCTCTGGGCTGCTCCCCTTCTCCCCGCTGCTCCCCCTGACCCCCAGCTGTTTCCTGCCCCCACTGGGCTGCCCCTCCCACTACTCCCCACTCCTGGCTGTCCTCTTTCACCCAGGCTGCCCCCTCACCTCCCCGCCCCTGCTCCTCCCTACTGTCCCCCCCCCATGCTCCCTCCAGCTGCTCCCCACTCCCCCCACCTCCACCCCCACTACCCCCTTCCCACTGTCCTCCCCAGACTACTCCCCCCACTTCCAGGTTGCTCCCTCTCTGGGTTGCTCTCCTCCTTCCCCACTGCTCCCCACCCACCCCCGGCTGTTCCCCCACACTGGCTGCCTTACCCCTCCCTTCTCCCTCCTCCTGGCTGTCCCCTTTCCCCCCAGGCTTCCCCCTTCACCTAGGCTGCTCCCTACCTGGGCCAGCTCCCCCCCTCCCCCAGGCTGGTCCCCACTCCCCTCAGCAGCTGGGCCAGCCCATCTCTCCCTCAGGCTCCAGGGGAACCACTGACCCTTCAGTCCTCATCATGGCTGGCCGGCCAGCTCCACATCTTCATGGCTTTCTCTGGTGGGCAACATGTGGGAGGCAGCGGGCCTTGCTCTCCAGAAAGAAGTGTTGAGACCCGGATGCCGCTGGGCCACATCCAGAGACTCCAAACTAGGTCTCAAGGGAGCCTTGCCTTGGAGAGCTCTGAGCTGCAGGAGAGCCCCATGTGGCCAGGTGTGGGAGCCATCGCTCCAGCATATGCCCATGCCATCACTTTGCTGTGGTTCCTTACCAGAGGACAGTGTCCAGCTCGTCCACAATGCAGAAGTGACTGTGCAGGTTCAACAAATCCTCCCCTCCCTTCCCCACCTCTCCCTCCTCCCCTCCCCTCCTATTTCATTTTTTAAAATGCTGGTGGCCTCTCTCACTAAACTTCTCACACCGCCCACTCTCGGGTAGGACCTATCTTCATGTGAAGCACGTCCACCAAAGACAGAGAAAGGACAGCCGTGAGCCATCCTCAGATGGAGACGGTGAGAACCAGCCCAGCCTGCCTCCTGGTGGTGTCCCTGGACTCCTTTCAAGAGCAGTGATGGGGCCACGGAGCTTGACCCGTTGAGGAGAAGACATCCAGTTGGCCAGAGGTGACGCCACGTGGGCGAGTCTTAGCACTGCCAATGGCTGTTCTGGGGCAGGGCCGCGAACGTGGGCTGGCTGGCCTCCTTCTCTCGGTGGCCCGACCTTCTGGCTCGGTTCAAAGTGGTGCAGCCATAGTGGGTCATATGGAAGGTCCCACATTATACAGTCATAAAGAAGGACAAATACATGGACTTCGCAGCAACTTGGATGGATTGGGAATCAATCACACTCAGTGATCTATCACAGAAACAAAGAACAGAGTACCATATGTTCTCACTCATAAGCGGACCTTGAACAATTATCATACTATAAGAAAGCATTTGGCAGTAATGGGAAACTGTCAGGGGAGGGGGGTGGGATTGGCAGTTGAGGGAAACTGCTAGGGGAGGGAGGGGCATACCTCATCAACAAGGGTACCTGCATAATCAAGGTTTGTATACCTAGCCCTGAATTGTACCCACATCTTTATAATAAAATAATAAAAATAAAAATAAAATAACAAAGGGGTGAAATCCTGAAGGTAATCTGCAGGAGGGAGCATTGACACTCCTGCATGTCCCTGTAGGTCCCCAGGGAGGGGACGGCCCCCTGCCTGGTGTCTTGTGTCCTCTGTGTATAGGGACAGATAGTCCTGGGGTGCCTCTATCCTCCGTCACCTCTGTCTGCCTGTTCTGGGACCCTCCCTTTCCACGTGCAGAGTGGTCCCTCCTTCCCTGAGGGCCCCTGCGGACTCCTCCTTTTTTCCAGGGCTGGTGCCACTGTCAGTTAATTATCTCTTCATTCTAAGAAAGCACTTTTGTGTCATTATTTAGCTTTTTCGAATTTATCTTCTTTACTCAATGAATTGTGAGCGGGCTGTCTGTTCCTCACAGGCTCCGCACTGTACCAGGCACCTAGAAACTGCTTGATGAAATGTCACTGGTTCATGGACAAGTGATCGTGCTTCCTGTGCTGTGTCCCATGCTGGAGGACAGCAGGGGTGGGAAAACTTGAGCGTTAGTGTGTTGAGGAAAGCAGAGACAGAAAGGTGGAGTTGAGACTCATGTTTCATTGTTTAGAAGGAAAATTAGAATCCAGATATCACAACGGGGTTATAGCTCGGTACACCCACCACCCCCTTGAAAATGCATTTCATACACCTCACTACTGAACGCCTACCTCACATGTGCACGGAGCACTCATATTCACCTACATGTGGGAAAAACCATCTAACCCACAGCCTATTATATATTTTTAATTTTAAAAAATTGACACATGATAGATGTACGTATTTTAGTGGTACATGTGATAATTTAATACAGTCATATAATTTGTGCGGAGCAAAAATTGGCTATCCAATTATATATACTTGTCTTTATGCTAGAAACATTGGAATTATTCTCTTCTACTGTGTGTGTGTGTGTGTGTGTCTATGTATGATGGGGTCTCACTCTGTCACCCAGGTTTGAGTTCAGTGGCACAATCACAGCTCACTGCAGCCTTGACATTCCAGGCTCATGCTACTGCATCTAGCTAAATTTTGTTTTTTATTTCTTGTAGAGTTGAGGTCTCACTATGTTGCCCAGACTGGTCTCGAACTCCTGAGCTCAAGCAGTTCTCCCACCTCAGCCTTCCAAAGTGCTTGGGATCATAGGTGTGAGCCACTGTATCCAGCCTCTTCTTGCTATTTTGAAATATACAAAGGAGTAAAAAAAACAAAAACAAAAACTGAACTTATCTTTTAGACGGTGGGCCCCTTGTAGTATACTTAGAATTTGTTCCTCCAGATCAGATGATCAACCAAAGTTTTTATCCTTGTTTTGAGAAGGTTATGTCATGCTTTGTGAAAGAAATGTCCTGAGTTGTGGCAAACAGGTGACTTCCACCATGACCATGTACCTGTCCGTGCTGCAGCAACTTTTGACCAAACACCGCATGAACCCTATGCCCCACCCTCCCTATCACCTGATCTTACCCTGAGTGGCTTTTTGTTTCCCTGCATGAAAAAAGTCCTCAAAGGGAGAAATGTTTTGCCAATGTGGAAGAGGTGAAACAAATACGGCAGAAGCACTACAAGGCATCGAAATGGACGAGTTCAAAAACTCTTTTGAGCAGAGGAAAAAAGGTCTTGATGGGCGTATTGCATCAAACAAAGAGTACTTTGAAGGTGACTAAAATTTAAACATGTAGAAATGAATACACGATTTTTTCATAAATAAATTGTTTTGGCGGGTCCCTCCTCATGCAATAGATTATTGTAAGCTATAGTCACCTTCCTGATCTAGACCTAACATATGAGCCAGCAACCCCACCACTGAGTATGTTCCAGAAGAAGGGAAACCAATGTGTCGGAGAGATACCAGCACAGGTCCATTCTCAACAATCAAGACACGTATCTACCTAAGTGTCCATCAGCAGATGGTGGACATAGAAAAGGCGGTCTGTATACACCATGGAGTACTATTCAGCCATAAAAAGAATGAGATTCTGTCATTTGCAGCAACACAGGTGGAACCAGGGGTCTTTATGTGAAGTGAAATAAGCTGGGTCCAAAGGACACACATTGCATGTTCTCACTTTTGTATGGGAGCTTATAAAGTAGATCTCGCGGAGGTAGAGAGCAGATCGGTGGTTTCCAGAGGCTGGGAAGGGCAGGGAAGGGTGGGGAGGGAGGCTGATTAAGGGGTGCAAGCATACAGTTTGATAGAAGAAACAAGACACCAAGGGGGAATATCGCATGTCATTTATTTCCTACTACACTGAAGGAAACACAGGATGGTTGTAGGGGCTTGAAGTGCAGTGTCTTCGAGAAGTGAATGTGCATCGCTTCTCACCATCATAAAGTTGACAGATCCCAAGTCCAGCCATGGCAAGGCAGGGACCATCTGCTTTAGCATTTTAGCCAAAGGGAAGGCCTCCACCGGGCCGTCACCCAGGTCACTCGAGTGTTGCTATCCTGGGTGATTTTCTTTGATGTTCGGATGGCATGTCTACTGGCTTATCAGCACAGGACAAAGGCAAGGTGGAGCCATGATGGCACAGATAATGGCCAACATTTTGCTTCATTTCATTTTAGTTCCTGCTGAGGCTGTCCAGCTTTGCTGGTGGGCTAGGCCTTCCTTGGCTCCCACACAGCAGGGGATGATGTGCAGATCCAGAGTCTGGGGTGGACATCACTGAACTCCCTTGACCCCTCCGAGTGGGCTGAGGGCTCCCTCCCACCTGCTAGGCCTGGGTTGTCTTGGCGGGCCCTTCCAGAAGTGCTGGCCGTGCGGAGAGCAGTCTCACCGTCGGGAAGAAGGGGGCACTCTTGTCTCAGCCTTGCAGATTTTCTCTGTGGACAAATCACCCTCTGAGCCTCCTTGCTGGTAACTGGTGGCAGGTCCCCTCCAGGCAGAAGAAGGCCCATGAGGTAAGCTGTGAATTATGTTAATATTTTTAAAAACCTCACATACTCAAGTTTAAAAAAAGTACCAGGGACATGAGGCTGCATTTTTTTTGCTCTATTAAAAAAAATCTGTAAAGTGTTAACAGTGACCATGAGACTGAGGGTAGAGATGCTGCATTTTGGGGTCTGGGGGCCACTCCTGCCACCCCAGGGGATGACCGTGGGCTCCCATAGGGGGGTCTTCAAAATTGTGGGAGTCAGACTTGCACCCACCTGTGTTCTAGGCCCCCGTTCTGGAATGGTCAGGGGATCGGCAGCCTCTTTGTCATTGGGGTCCCTGGGGTGCCGGGAGGGGGGGCGAGCCTGGTGGGTGATGGGGGGCTGGGCCCCCGAGAATGCTGTTCTGTTCCTCTGAGAAATCTGCCTCAGGACCTAGGAGTGGGTGTAGGCACAGAGAGCTGCCTGGGAGGCGGGGGCAGGTTCAGCTTCCATCTGGTTCCCTGATGAGCTGGGTGGGCTGGAGCTAAGTGGTCTGGCCCCTTCTGCGTCTGTATCGGGGGGGGGCGATGCCGGCCTCGGTGCTGGGCACTTTGCAGACTGCCCAATGGCCTCTCGCTATGGCCTTCCCCCCAAGCCCATGACCCTCACACTGGGTGCCCACTCTTGTGCTGTTCTCTGTTCCTCTTCCCTCCCGGGTGTCCTCTGGGCTGCACTCACTGGAGGTTCCCTGGCCCACTGCCAGCAGATGGTCCCTGGTCACCACCGAGGACTGAGGAGTCTGCAGCTGGGACTGGAGGCTGGAGCACCAGGGAGCTGCGGAGCGGCAGCTGGGTGCTGTCCGGAACCTCAGGGAATGTCCCCAGACGCCTACCTCAGGAACCTTGGGACGTTAAAACAGCACACGGCATCCTGTGGGAGCAGAGGGGGCAGGACCCCTCAGGAGGAAGAAATCTCTCGAACCATGAAAGGCCACTTGGTCCCCGAGGGAGTCAGTGCAGGTGTGGGGTGGGTGAGAGAAGCCAGGAGGCCAGGGCCACGTCTTGGTACAAGGAGGGTCCCTTACCGACAAGGGCAGGCCTGGGAGCGAGTGTCCAGGCGGCTGCCATGGAGTTTAGAAGCTGGCTTGTTTTGGTGTTAGACTTATGATTCCTCATCCCCTCAGTCAAAGCATCCACCCTAAGTAGACTAGGGTGCCGGGGGTGCAGGAGACACTCGTCCCCTTGGTCTGGGGCTCCCAGGGACTTGAACATTCTGCTCATGGGGGCTCCTTGGACAACAGAGGACAGATGGTGCTGACTGTGTGTCCAGAACCCTCGTGGACTTGGAGCTCAAGCGATCCTGGAATCCACGTAGGGAAAGCTCCTGGTGACATATGTCCTCCTTTAAAGTGGATTTTCAGTTCAATTGGTTTGGAGAAGAATCCAGAGACAGAACCAGTCAATGAAAGAAAGTGTCAGGATGGGACCACTTCAATTAGACCCAGGATCTCACCCTGTGCTGAAGTTGATAAGGCCACATCCTCTGGGGATACATCCCCCTCCCAGAAAACATGCATGGCTTATCAGCACCCATAGGTGAGCATCTGCCTTGCCTGGCCCAATCCACCAACCAGGCACAGCTCACCGAGGGCCGGGCCCTGCCTGACTTCTGGGCCCCCAGCTGCCCTTCCTCACCTCCCTGCTGTCATCCCTGCTGGGTACATGAGGGGGCAGGGTTCAACCCCTGTTGCACAGAGATAAATGCCCAGGAAGCAAGAAGGGAACGTGCACAACTCAGCCTTGACACACAGCTCGGGAATCACCTGTACCCTTGAAAAGGCTCTTTCTTAGGACGTAGAGATGCCTTTAGACATGCGACAGTGGATGTGGATTGGGTTATTTTGTGACAGTGCATTTCTTAACATGTATGTGCCTACACACAGAGCTCTCTCTCTCCCTCTGACCACACTGTTAGGAAAGGGGCAACCTTTTTTCTCTGTCTCCCTTGGTTGGTACACCAATGCTTCAAGGTGGCTTCAGCATAGAGGGTTCCAGGTTTAGCTTTCATCATCAGTCATTCTGTTCAAACGAGCCACTGTGGGAGGCTGAAGGGGAAAGGACTTAGCTAGGTGTTAGGCTTCGACTTCACAAGAACATTCTGGTGTCCTTTTTTTTTGAGTCAGAGTCTTACTGTGTTGCCCAGGCTGGAATCTGGAATGTAGTGGCACGATCACAGATCACTGCGGCCTCGACCTCCTAGGCTTAGACAATTCTCCTACCTTCCAAGTAGCTGGGGCTACAAGCACGTGTCACCATGCCTGGCTAATTTTTTTATTTTTTGTAGAGATGAAGTCTCGTTATATTGTCCAGGCTGGCCTTGAACTCCTGGGCCCAAGCAACCCTCTCACCTCGGCCTCCCTAAGTTTTGGGATTACAGGCATGAGCCATTGAGCCCGGCCCACAAGCACATTCTAAAAACTGATTCTCAGTGCTGTGGGCCCCTAACACTTGATGTTTGCTTGGGGACTTATTGGCTTTGGGGCTTGCATTGGGTCCCCAACGCAAGCCCCAAGTTTTGCTGATTTTAAGCCCAGCTTTGCTGATTTTATCAGGAGGACTCACAGGAATAGGCACATAATCATACACCCGTGGGTGTGGTTTATCATTGCAAAAGGACACAGAGCAAAACCAGCAAAGGGAAAAGGTACACAGGACAGAGTCCCAGGGGAACCAGGCATGAGCTTCCAAGAGCCTCTGTCAGGGGAGCCTCACGGGGAAAAGCTAATTCCTCCAACAGTGAGTTATGACAACATGGGTGAAGCGTTGTCTACAGGGACATTAGAGACTCAGCACCAAAAATTTTTATGGAGTGCTGCTCACGTGACATGTACCCAAATCCCAGACTCCCTGAGTGAAAGCAGATGGTCAGCATAAACCTCACCCTGCACAAGCAGCTTCCTCCCAGGACATGCAGGGAGCATGCATGTCCTGCGCCCCACCCCTGTGATGAGGAGGGTGGTCTGGCTGAGGGCTTTCTCTGCAGAGTGCAGGGGGTAGAGAGCCTGGGCCATCCCAATCTTCCCAGGTGTCAGGGCAACTCTTCATACGGCATCTAATTCTAGGTCTTGCACCACCGCAGGGCAGAGGTTCAGCAGATGTTTGCTGAGGGAGGGGAGGAAGGAAGGCAGGAAGAGATGGAAGGGGCTTCCAGAACCCTCCCTGGGGGGGCAGCTTGGCAAAAATCCCCCAACCCTGCCAGGCCCTGCTCTGGCCACCCCTGGCTGGATGGCGAGTGTCAGGCCATGCCCAACTCATGGGCCCCACAACCTGTGAGAGCCACCAGGGCAGGAAGCTTAGATTCTTACCGTGCTGTGTCTCTGGAGTCCTGGACACTGCCTGGCACACACAGATGCTCAGGAAGCATTTGCTTGTTAAGAAGGGCCAGTACCTAAAAGAAACACTGTGATGGGAGACAGTGAGTGCCAGGTGACTTAGCTTGTCCCTGCTGTCCCTGGAGCCTGGAGGGAAGAAGCATCCCCTTAGGCACCAGAGACCCATGTGGCAAGGGTCTGGGGTGGCCTCTGAGGGGGCTCTGTCCTCTTCCTGCGCAGGAAGAGGGAAGGAAGCTGACAGGAGGCATGGCGTGTGGACACTGCGTGCAGGTGGGCCACCACCCAGCATCTGAGAGTCCTCTGTGGCCACAGCTCTGGCTTATTTCTGCCTTGTGCTTTGGTCTCTTTTTTGTCTGGGAGGAGGGAGCAGAGGTCTTGGAAGCGGGACCATAGGAGGCTGGTGACCACAGGAGGGAAATGTAAAATCCTGTCTTTCTTGTTCCTTAGTCCCAGGCAGAGCCACATGGGGCAGTGCTGGTCTATCCTTGCTGGAGCAGATGCCATGGCGGCGCCATGAGCTCGGAGGCTTGGGCCATATCATGTTGTCATCTGCCCTTCTGCTTCCCGCATCCTCAGGTTCCACTTGGTCTCTTTGGAGACTGCCCACTCCTGCCAGATGTGACATTGACCCATCACTCCGCAGGACTCCACCCTTGGGGTGGATGTGGCTGTTGCGTGACCATGTGCTGCCAGCCCAAGGAGCCGCTGTCCAAGGCGTGGGGTGGGCTCCTGGGGCGCCTTCTGGCCATGCAGGCTGCTCTCTGCATGGCACCACTGGGTTGGAATCCACGCTCGCACCCTGGGCTGGGGCTGTGCTTGCCCAGGGGAAGGGGCCCACTTTCTGATTCTTACAAAGGGACCTTGTGGACCAGCAGGGGTGGGGACCAGGGAGCCTCGTGCAGCCAGGGCAGGGCAGGTTCTTTCTCTTGTTGCATCCAGATCAGGACCAATGGCGCAGTTCCAGGTCACTCCTGTGGGCACGGGACTCTGAGCTACTTCTGCAGGCTTGGTGCAACCATGCCACTGGGATGCAAGGAAGGAGTGCACAGAATGTTGTCCTTTCACCCACCTGGGGAACTTGCTGGGGGAACTTATGGCTGAGGAGACTTGAAGAACACATCACAAAAGGGCAAGGGTGAGCATGGCTTTTGCTTCTTCTTCTTCCTGGATTTTTTTTTTTTTGAGTTGGGGTCTCACTCTGTTGCCAGGCTGGAGTGCAGTGGCATGATCACAGCTGGCCACAGCTTTGACCTCCTGGGCTCAGGTAGTCCTTCCTCTTCAGTCTCCTGAGTAGCAGGGACTTCAGGTGCGTGCCACCAGGCCTGGATAATTTTTAAAATTTTTTGTAGAGACGAGGTCTTGCTATGTTGCTCAGGTTGGTCTTGAAGTACTGGGCTCAAGTGATCCTCTTGTCTCGACCTCCCAAAGTGCTGGAATGACAGGTGTGAGCCACTGCACCTGGCATGCCTTTGCTTCTTGATCTTAGCTAGGCTGTTGGCCCTGGGGTTGCCTGGGGTAGAGCTGGGGGTGGGTGTGCTGGGGGAGGTCATGTCAATACACCTCAAGACCCACAGTGGCCTCTCATTTCTCCTCTGCTTGTCCTGGAAACTCTACTCAAGTTCCAAGACTCCCCCCCGCCCACCAACAGAGTCACCTCCTCTGTGAAGCCACTTTGCTCCTAGCCTGGCTCTCCAGGAAGAATGAATTGCTTTTAGTAGAAATGCAAACTCATTCTCACCTTCCTGGGACAGCATCTTGCTCCCAGTGACTCAATCTGGGAAAGGCTTGGAAGCTGTGATTTGGTGGAGTGGTGGTTGCTACTCTATGTTTGTGTTCACATGCACGCATGCATGGGTGTGTGTACTGGCACACACATGCATATATGGAAGTACGTAGTTAGACTAGATAATCCAGAACCTGTCAAACCACCACCCAGGGGCTGGGTGTGAGGCCTGGTGATTTTATCCTCTTATAACGATATATTTACTTTAAATGGGTTTCAACTAGATTTCTGTTTGAGAAAGCACCAGGCGAGACTCACCAGACCACAAAAATGACAGGAACACTTTAATTTTCCCAACATAATGCTTTCATCCTGACTTAACCATTCCCTTTTTGACATAAATGAAGACATCAGGGCTCTTGACTGTTACTGATTTAAGGAGATTGCGAGACCGCCCCCTGGAAGAATGAGCAGAGAGGTGAGTTCCTGTCAGCAGCTGAGAGAAGATGTCAGTATCTGGGGCCTGGGACCTCAGGGGGGAGTTTATTCATCCCAAAGCATAGCCTGTTCTTGGCCAAATCGACAACCTGCCAACCAGCCTTCATGCAGGACTTTCTTGGTGCCAAATACCACTCTGGGCACTTGCTACACACTGACTTATTCTAGCCACAGTCCTAGGAGACAGGCGCCGCTGTGATTGTGAGGAGGCAAAGTGGAGATGTGAATGGACTTCCTGAGATCCCCAGGTGGCCATGGATCAAGCCAGATTCTGGCTGAGTAGCCTGGTACCCTGTGGCCTCTTGGAATGTGACTTCGGGCACGTGGCCTGGCATGGGGTGGGCAGTGGGTGCTGTGTGGGGTGAGCATGGCCCATTTTTAAATTGGGTTATTTGTTTTCTCATTATTAAGTCGTTTGAGTCCCTTATATATATTGGATATTAACCCTGAGCACATTTATTTTAAACATCAGCCAATGTTCTCATATGAACTGATGTCTTGTAAGGCCAAGATTGGTTTGAGAAAGAAGTGGGCAAGGGAAGCACAGACAAAAAGTGTCAGGTATCAACAGCCTTTCAGGACTCCCGCCAGAAGGATCTGCCTGGTGGCCTGCATTTACGACTATGTAGTTCCTTAGGTGATTACTTAACCCAAACGACTGTGTTAAGTCAGATTCCTGCCTTGGGGCCAATCCTGTCCCCATGGCAACCTAAGAAACTCCATCAAGGATTCTGTCCATTGGGAGCTGCCAACACTTTGTCTTCATCTAAACAATGAGTTTTCTATACTTAACAGGAGCCCTGGTGGATGATATGGTTTGGTTGTTTTTCCCCTCTAAGTCTCTTGTTGAAATATGATCCCTCGGTCAGGTGCTGTGGCTCATATCTGTAATCCCAACAGCTTTGGGAGGCCAAAGCAGGAAGATTGCTTGAGGCCAAGAGTTTGAGACCAGCCTGGGTAACATAGCGAGACCTTATCTTTAAAAAAAACAAAAAATTAGCCAGGTGTGGTGGCATGCACCTGTAGTCCCAACTACTTGGGAGTCTGAGATGGAAGGATTGCCTGAGCCCAGGAAGTCGAGGCTGCCATGAGCTGTGACCATGCCACTGCACTCCAGCCTAAGCAATAGAATGAGACGCTGACTCAAAAACAAATGACCCCCAATGCTTTAGAAGAAATGCAAACTCATTCCCACCTTTCTGGGATAGCATCTTGTTGGAGGTGGAGCCTAGTCAGAGGTGATTAGGTCCTGGGAGTGGATCCCTCGTGAATGGCTTGGTACCATTCTTGCTGTGATAAGTGTGTTCTCATTCTGTTAGTTCCCGTGAGAGCTGGCTGCTTAGAAGAGCCTGACATCCCCTTCTCTCTCCTGCTTCCTCTCTTGCCGTGCAACTTGCTACTCTCCCTTTCCCTTCTGCCATGAGTGGAAACTTCCTGAGGCCTCACGGAAGCAGACACTATGCTTCTTGCACTATGCTTCTTGTAGCGTCTGCAGATCCATGAGCCACGTGAACCTCTTTTCTTTTTTTTTTTTTGAGTTGGAGTCTCACTCTGTTGCCCAGACTGGAGGGCAGTGGCTGCTCCCAGCCACTGCAGCCTCGACCTGCTGGGCTCCAGCAATCCTTCCACCTCAGCCTTCCAAGTAGCCGGAATTACAGGCATGTGTTACCATGCCCGGCTGATTTTTGGATTTATTATAGAGATGAGGTCTCGCTGCCCAGGCGGGTCTCGAACCCATGGGCTCAGAAAATCCACTCACCTCAGCCTCCCAAAGGCGCGGGATTACAGGCTGAGCCACTGAGCCCGGCTGAACCTCTTTTCATTATAAATTACCCAGCCTCGAGGACTTCTCTACAGCAACACAAAATGGATTCATGCAGCGACACTCCCTGAGCTTGGGCTCCCCACTCCTCAGCCTAGCATCCCTGCTACGGCTGCCCTCCTTGACAGAGTCCAGAGGATGATGCTGATTCACAACTCACCCCATCCTTTTCCCTCTGTCCCAGCTTCTTGTATGTGAACAGAGACCATGGAGGCTGGCGGCCCCAAGTCCATTTCTCTGAGTTCTGGGCAGCAGTGCTGGCAACCTTGGTGGGGCACCACGATCCGGCATTCAGCAGATTAGTTCTGAAGGTGTCTGCCTGAGGGTGGTGAGAGTTGATGCTCTGTCACTCAGAGATGGTGGGAGATACCCACAGGCAGGTGAGGAAGAATCTCCCTGGAGAAGGAGGTAGCAGGAGAGCACACAGAAGCGGCAGAGCCAACTGCTAGTAGGAACCAGTCTTTATTATTGAGAAACTGCCTTACTGTCCTGGTTGGGCACATGGTAACAGAACTGGGATTAGAGGGTGTGTTATTTCACCGTCCCACAGCACCACTCTTCATGTCGAACTCTCTAAGGCAGACACAGACAGAGCTCTCTGCTGCTTTGGATAAAAAATTCTCATCCTCCCCAGGAAACAGAGAAGGTGATGTGCGTGGTGTGGAGGACAGCGATTCAGCAACAAGAATTGCTCTGACCGGGCTCGGTGGCTCAGCCTGTAATCCCAGCACTTTAGGAGGCTGAGGCGAGTGGAATGCCTGAGCACGTAGGTTTGAGACCAGCCGGGCCACTTGGTGAGACCTGACCTCTAAAGTACATCAAAAATTAGCCAGACGTGGTAGCATGTGCCTGTAGTTCTGTCTACTTGGAGGGCTGAGTTGGAAGGATCGCTGGAGCCCAGCAGGTCAATGCTGGGTGGCCATGAGTGTGGCACTGTACTCCAACCTGGCAACAAAGTGAGACTCCAACTCAAACAAAAAAACAAACAAAAAAACCCCAATAATAATTGCTCCTAAGGTTGCTCGAGTGTTCATGGGAGAGAGTACACCAGATCGTTCTTTAGGTATTTTTAAAATTGGGAGAGCTGGGCTCGGTGGCTCAGCCTGTAATCCCGCACCTTTGGGAGGCTGAGGTGAGTGGATTGCCTGAGCTCGCGGGTTCGAGACCCGCCTGGGCAACTTGGCGAGACCTTATCTCTACAATAAATAAATAAAAAAAATAAGCCGGGCGTGGTAGCGCACACCTGTAGTTCCAGCTACTTGGAAGGCTGAGGCGGAAGGATTGCCAGAGCCCAGCAGGTCGAGGCTGCGGTGGCCGGGAACGGCCACTGCACTCCAGTCTGGGCGACAGAGTGAGACTCCAACTCAAAAAAAAAAAAAAAAAAATTGGGAGAGAAGAATTTGGGCCACTTGACCAAGTGACTGTTACACAGGCAGGCAGGAGTCATTTCTGCGAACATGCCACAGACACCTGGTTTGGTCTCATCTGGAGTACGAGGAAGGAAATTCCATGCCTCGGCTTCATCCTTCTGCCTCCCTGGTGAGGATGGAGTGCAGATGGTTCTCCTCCATGCCCACGCTCATCCCCATGAGACGGAAACGGAACCTTCCATGTCAGCTCCACACGTCTGAAAGGCACTGGCCTTTCAGAATGTGACTGGGTTAAAACATGCTGGAGGGAAGAAATCTGTAGTTGACCTTTGTTCACTTCCTTTCTCCACCTGCCCTTTGGAAGAAGGTGAGAAAGTTAACGCTCTTTTAGACCATATGTTATAAGGAGCAGGAAAATGCCTTCAGTCTGATGGTGGTGGTCCTGACACAGTGAATCTGCCCTAACACCCGGCTCCAAACCCTGAGGGGGTGTCACTTATGATACATACTGTTTGAAGCCTTCCCTGGGGGGTGGGGTGTGTGTGGTAGGGGAGTATCAGCAGCTTATCTGGGCGACTTCCTGCAGAAAGATCCAGATGGTTGCCTGTGTGTGTAGCTCTCTAGTTTCTTAACTGACTACTTGAACCACAGGAAGTCAGAGTCCCAACTTTGGGACCAATCCTGTCCCCACAGCAACCTAAGAAGCTCCATCAAGGTTGCAGGGGAGTGGCCAAGACTTTAATCCTCACCCCAGACAATTAGCTTCCCATACTTATGTAGAAGGAATCCTGCACCTCCAAGGCGCCTCTGACTCCCCAACTCAGCTGTCTCCTGGAATGGAGGGAGAGTTAATCTGTTCAGAGGATGGGATTAATGAACTATTCCAGAAGGCCACCCTATTCCTCTGGTTAGCTACTCAGATTTGAGAACCAGGGCAGCAGCCAAGGATGATAAAGGTAATTGGGAGCCCGAGGGCCTAGAGTTACCTGCTGTTCCTGGTGTCTGCTAGAACTCTCCATATGTTTTTTAGATAGAGGTCTTTTACTCAGTGTGCCATCAAACTGGGATTCTGTGGGCTGCAGTCTCCAGACTGTGATGGAATGCTATAACTGAAAGTTTGTGTCTTCCCCAGAATCGTGTGTTGAAACCGAATCCCCAGTATGAGGGTGTCTGAAGGTGGAGCTGTGGAAAGTGAGTAGAGCATGAGGATGGAGCCCTCATGAATGGGGTTGTTGTTCTTATAAAAGGGCCCAAGAGAGACCCCTCACCACTGCTGCCATGTGAGGCCACAATGAGACGGCATTGTCTCTGAACCAGGAATCGGCCTTTGCCAGACACTGAATCTGCCTGGAGCTTGACCTTGGACTTCCCACCCTCCAGAACTTGACCTCCAAGATGCAGTCTTGAGAGGTGGGGCCTTTAAGAGGTGATTGGGTCACGAAGGCTCTGCCCTCATTAATGGATTCATTCATTAATGGATTGCTGGATTAATTCATTAAAGGTTTAATAGATTAGTGAATTAGCAGATTATCATGGGAGGGGGACTTTCAACTTTATAAGAAGAGGAAGAGAGACCTGAGCTACCACTCAGCCCCCTCTTGTGTGATGTCCTGGGCCAGCTCAGGCCTCTTTGGAGAGTCCCTACTAGCAAGAAGGCTGTTTCCAGGTGGGGCCCCTTGACCTTGGACTTCTCAGCCTTCATAACTCTAAGAAATACATTTCTTTTATTACAAAGTACTCAGTTTCAGGTATTCTGTTCTAAGAAACAGAAAACAGACTGAGACAAAGGGAATCATGTTGATGATGTACACACTGAAAAGTTATTCAGTAGGCAGGCACATTTACACTCCCAGAAGCAATGCATGAGAAGAGATATTTCCCACGTCTTCAACATACTTGTTTTGGGTCACACTGATGGCTAAAACATAGTATCTTATTTTGTTTTCATTTAAATTTTATTATCTAAACATATCATGTTTATTGGTCATTTGAATTTCTTTTACTGTGAGTTACTTAGATTCTTTTTTTTTGAGTTGGAGTCTCACTCTGTCACCCAGACTGGAGTGCAGTGGCATGCTCCCAGCCACCACAGTCTTACCCTGCTGTGCTCCGGCGATCCTTCCACCTCAGCCTTCCAAGGAGCTGGAACTACAGGCGTACGCTATCACGCTCGGCTAATTTTTGATTTATTGTAGAGATGAGGTCTCGCCAAGTTGCCCAGGTGGGTCTTGAACCCACGGGCTCAGGCAATTCACTCGCCTCGGCCTCCCAAAGTGCTGGGATTACAGGTTGAGCCACCGAGCCCGGCCTACTTAGATTCTTTGTCTGTCTATTCTTTTTCTTATCCATGTTCAGAGAAAATACTCCAACTATTTGACAACCACAAGGACTTGAGATCTTCAAATGTCCGAATACCTGGCCTCAAAGGACACCAGCTGTCCCAACCGATACGGGAGTTCTTAGCACAGTGAAGGAATGTCTGCCACGTTGATGTGATATTGTTCTTTACTTACTAAGGAAATTAGTGTCTTGCCTGTGATAGAAATTACTAGTTTTCTTTGATTAGTCACTTGTCTTTCACTTTGTTTATTATTTAAATTTTTTTTTTTTTGAGTTGGAGTCTTACCCTTGTCACCCAGGCTGGAGTGCAGTGGCACACTCATGGCCAGTGTAGCCTCCAACTGCTGGGCTTAGGTGATCCTTCCACCTCAGCCTTCCAAGTAGCTGGAACTACAGATGCACGCCACCACGCCTGACTAATTTTTGTGATTTATTGTAGAGATGATATCTCACCAAGTTGCCCAGGCTGGTCTCGAACCCCCGGGCTCAGGCAATCCTCTCGCCTCAGCCTCTCAAAGTGCTGGGATTACAGGCTGAGCCATTGCACCCGGTCTTTAAATTTCAAAGTAGGCAAATTGGACATCTTCTCCTTCTTTATACCACATTCTAGAAAGTTTCTATTCTAACATCCTCTTTTACATTTTCCCCTTTATTTGCATAGTTTTAAAAAAAATATATTTTAAAATTTCACTGACATGAAACCTATTTTCTGGTGAGCATTGTCACTTAGGGATTTGACCTTCCAATGACAAAATCTCCGTCACTGGTCAGTTTTGAAATTGTTATTTCTTTTTGAATGGACACATAGGTGAGTTTCTAAGCTTTATCTGGTCCAAGGCTGGCCTCTCCTCTCCTGGGTCTAAATCTGCCCATCTCTCACTGTCTATTTGTACTTTAGTAGGAAGTCTTGTTATAGGACACGGCAACCCTCCTTCAATCTTTTCTTTGAAGGGTTCTGACTGCTGCTGCATATTTACTCTTCAACATCATTCTGAATCGCTGCTTATTCAGTTTCATTAAAACCTTCACACTGCTAAATATATCTTTATTTGTCAATATAATAAATTCCATGATGTGAGGGGACCCCCCAAAAACTGAAATTCATTTATGAAAACATTATGTATTTATTCTTACATGTTTAAACTTCAGTCACCTCCAAAGTACTCTCCATTTGATGTCATACACCTATTGAGATGCTTTTTTCCATTACTCAAAACAGTTTTTGAGCTCATCGATTTTGATACCTTTTAGTGCTTCTGCCATTTTCTGTTTCACCTCTTTCACATCGGCCAAACATTTTCCTCTGAGGGAAACAAACAATAAAGTCACATGAGGCAAGATTGAGGAAACAAAAAAATGTTGCTTGGGGGAAGATTGGGTGATTAGGGAGGCTGGGGCACAGGGGTCATGCTGTTTTTGGTTAAAAACTACTGAACACTTGGCATTGAATGGGCTGATGTGCTCGTAACTCACCCATTATGAAGTGGGCAAATGCATTGAGAGAATCTCCAGAATGCAGCCTCTCACAACACTAGCTGGGACACTGATGCCAATGGGTTCCTAGAACACTTACCTAGTGGGGGAAGCTTATGCTACGAGGGTCCCACCCTCCAAAAGATAATTGCATTTTATGGGTTTCCTACTTATATATTCTGGTTTTTTAAAAATGTCTGTCAGTGAGGTTTTACAGGTTCACTCCCGCCCCACCATGAAAGTCTTGAGCATTTCTTGTTATTTCTAGGTTTATTATAGTTTTATTTTTTTACACATAAGATCTTTTCTGTACATTCCTAATTGATTTTTGCAGGCATATAGAAATCCTAGGGGTTTTTAAAATATTGTTCTAGTCTAGCACTCTTTTCAAAGCCCAGGTTTAAAATATGATGATCTGTTTAAATGCTGTTTTCTAAAGACATTTGTGTAGATTTTAAAAAGGGATTGGCAGTAGTGGGAAACTGCCAGGGGTGGGTGGTTGGGACTAGCAGTTGAGGGAAACTGCTAGGGGAGGGAGGGGTGTACCTCATCAACAAGGGTACCTGCATAATCAACGTTTGTATACCTAACCCTGAATTGTACCCCACATCTTTATAATAATAATAAAAAACAGCAACAACAACAAGTTAAAGAAAAGTCAAACAGGTACTAAAGAAAAAAAAGGCATCTGCCATGGTTAATTTTATATGCCAACCTGACTGGGCTAAGGGGTGCCCAGATAGCTAGTAAGACATACTTTCTGGGTGTGTCTGCAAGAGATTAGCATCTGACTGGGTAGAATAACAAAGATCTCCTGGGGTGATCTGGGTGAGCTGGGGTGATCCTGGTGTGAGCTGGGGTGAAAAGTTCATCCATGTGAGCAGACTGCACTGTGGCTGCCTGGCTCCTGGTGGAAGGCAGGATTGAAGGGAGCCAGGCCCTCCGGTGAGCAGGGAGAGATCAAGGTTCCCCCAGAAGAAAAAAGTGGAGACCAAATGGAGATCACAAGGGTCTGTACCTTCTAACAGCCCTGAAATCTTGAAATTTTCAAGTTGGTGGTTTGTTTCTGGCCAGGGTTCCAGATGAACCAAAAAGTGGAGGAAAGGGGGCCAGGGCTGCAACCTCAGTGCCACTGACATAAATGAGTGAAGCAGGTGGGGCAACTGCTGGAGGTGCAAGAGGGCAGGGTGGGGATTGTGGCAACGGTCTTGCCCGATGTGGACAGAGCAGCAGCCCCTCAGCTCCAGTTCATCATTTCTACATACAAAGGTGAGGCAAGAGTGACCACATTGTCCAGTGCTGAAGCAAAGCCTGACATTCAGGTTTTTGTGCAACATTTTCTCATTTGTAAGTGTTAGCAACTGACTAAAAAATTCACAGTCCCAGCAAAGCAGGGCATGGTCCAGTGTTGGCCCCAGATTTCCCATTTCCTGTGGTTTGTTCTCAGGTTGTCATCCAGGATCTTAAGAATTTGTGCCATCCAGGGTTGACTGAGAGGATGGGGCTGGTTAAGATTCCATCACCTCTCCTGGCAAAGTGAGTTCAGACCCTGGTGAGCAAATGGCGTCCCAGGTGTGTGATGACCTGGCATGGCCACATACAACCGTTCACCCTTGGATGGTCTTCCCCCGAGGAACCCATGGGGCAGGTGCTGCAGGCCTCTCCCAGAGAGGACCCCTTGCTGAGGTCGAAACAGGGATCCCCTGAGATCTTTCTCACTGCATGCGCTCCCTGAATACAAGAGCCTTCATGTCCTCAGCGTAGGTGTGGTCAACAAACTCAGTGTCCTCAGTGGGGCACATTTGGCAACACTGAAGTCATTTCTGGTTGTCACAACGGAGTGGGGGGGGGCTACTACCGTGTATGGTGGGTGGAGGCCAGGCATGCTGCAAGGCACCCTATAATGTACAGAATGACCCCCACAAAAGACAATCATCTGGTCCCCCAGTTCAGTGGGGCCCAGGTTGAGAGACCCTGATCTAGGGCAAAGACCTAGACATTCGTAGACACATGGGCCAGCATTCCATGACATTGAACGTGGTTGGTGGGTTTTGGATATTCAGTTCTAGCCACTAATTCCTAACTTTCTGCTGTGGGTGAAGAGGCTTCCCACCCTGGTGTGTTCAGAGCTTATCAGGATCCTAGAGGGATGAAACCCTCCTACCCCAGGCATGGTGGGGGGCAGTGCCCGTGGGGGTGTTGGAAACTGCCTCCTTGATCTGCTTTGGAATTTTAATCCCATGAATAAAAACTTCCTTTATTTTGAAAGGATTTGCTGAAACTTTTTATATGAAAATAATTGCATCGCAGGGATCCATTTTTCGAAAGTGAAAGCAAAAAACTCAACAATGTTAAATAGTAAATGGTCTTTTATCCACTTGAGCTGAATGCTAGAGAAAGGGTTTGGCTCTCCCAGCCTTGTGCACTGAGTCCTGTCTGTCATGGTGTTTTGTTTTGGGTTTTTTTTTTTTTTTTAATTACCATGGGTACAACAAACCAAAATGGGAGAAGGAGAAGATACATTTCAGGTCAGCCTATTTTTTCCATTCTCACTGAGATGTCTCATAAGAAATAAAAGTAATATTTTCCTTTGACACGCACACTGCCAACCAGACAAGGAAGACATTTGAGAAAAATGTACTGGAAGAAGAAGTGGTATCCACTCCCCCAAGAAAATTACTATAGTGTGTGTGCGTGTGTGTGTGTGTGTGTGTGTGTGTGTGTGTGTGTGTGTCTATACACATTAAGAACAAGATGTGGAATAAGGAAAAATATTTCCCTTAGAGCTTCCAATGAGCTGAGTGTTAAATCTTTAATGTCTGGCCATGTAGTAATTACATCTGGGTGGTACACAGGTGGTTCTCTCTTCAGTGGTGACTTCAGTCAGTGCAGCTGGCCCAGGGGAGGTGGGGTGGGATTGGCAGTTGAAGGAAACTGCCGGGGGAGGGGGATACCTCACCAACAAGGGTACCTGGATGATGAACATTTGTATACCTAACCCTGAATTGTACCCTACAGTTTTAAAATAAAAAAAATTTCAAAAACCAACTATAACATGTTCAAAAAAAAGCTGGTCAAGGTAACAGGGAGTTCACTTCTGACATTAGCTCCAGTCCTTTGTCTGATTTTAAATATGTCATACGTGTTCATTATAGCACAATTGAAAAAGACAGCACAAGATAAAGAAGTGTTAAGCTACCTGGAATTTTGACAGTGATAACCACTGCTACCCATTGGGATATTTTGGGGCATGGCTCAGTAAATGATGGCCTGCTGCCTATTTTTATGAACATAAGTGCTATGGAAATATAGCCAGGTCCGCTTGTTTATGTGTTGTCTGTGGCTGTTTTGAGCTACACTGGGGAAGTGAGGAGTGACACAGACCATGTGGTTGCAAAGCTTATGATGTTTATGGCCCTTTGAGAAGCAAGTGGGACAATTCCTGCGTAGGGCAGCTTTATTTCTCTGTGTGTGTGTATGTGTGTGTGTGTATGTGTATATGTGTATGTATGTGCACATGTAGGCTATGCATCGGTGCATGTGAGTATATGTGTGCACATATAGGTATGTGTGCATGTGCACACATGTGCATGTGCATGTGCAGGCACGCACATGTGCATGTGCACGCACACGTGCACGCACACACATGTGCACGCATGTGTGTAGACTGTGCATACATGCACGTGTGCACACATGTTCATAGGTTGCGCATGCATGTGCCTGTATGTGTATGTAGACTATACATAGCTGCATGTGTGTATATGTGTGTGCATGCAGGTGTATACACGTGTGTGCATATATGTATGTATATGCGTGTATATGTGTATGCATGCATGTGTGTAAATCTATATGTGTGTGTGCATGTATGTGTGTATATGTGTGTAGGTGCATGTGCATGTGTGTACGCATGTATACGCGTAAGTTTGTATATGTGTGTGCATGTCTGTATATGTATATGCCTATGTGTATGGGTATGTGCACATATATGCACATGCATGTGTATATATTTGCATGTGTGCACGTATATATATGTATGTGCTCACGCATGTGCGTAGACTGTGCATGTACATGCATGCACATGCATGCGCACATGTGTGCATGTGTATGTATGTGTGTATGTGTAAGTGTGCACATGCACATGCACACATGTAGGTTATGTATATATGCATGTGTATATATGTGTGCACATGCAGGTGCATACACGTGTATGTGTGTATGTGCATGCATGCTTACCTATGTGTATGTGTGTGTATATGCATGTTTGCACGTGCACTTGTGTGTGTATGTGTGTACATAGGTGTGTGCGCATATGTATTCATGCATGTATGCATGCATATGTGTATGTTTGTGTATGTATGTGTGTGTGTTGGCTGCACATATAATAGACCCATTAAGTTGATAGATTCAGTAGGTCTGAGCCAGGGATCTCTTTGCAGAACAAATTTTGGGTTTCCTGGGGACATGGTGAATGCGCTCGGAAGGCAATGAATGTTTCATGGAATTAAAAAGTGGGCTAACACTTTTGTACTCCTATGAATAAAAATTTACCCCAAAAAAGAGTTCTTCCATTGTGCTATACTCACATCTATAATGATCAAGGTATCAGATGATGTGGTGGCATTGACTCCCGGAAAGTTTCTATTTCCATCATTTAAATCTAAGTCTATTTACAATCTTATCAGTGATTTGTAGATTCTTTTGAATAAAGAAGCTGCTGGCCAGGTGCAGTGGCTCAAGTCTGTCATCCCAGTACTTTGGGAGGCCAAGGCGAGAGAATTGCCTGAGCCCAGGGGTTCAAGATCGGCCTGGGCAACATGGCAAGACCTTGTCTTTACAATCAGTAAAAAATTAGTCAGTTGTGGTGGCACATGCCTGTAGTTCTGGCTACCTGGAAAACTGAGGTGAAAGGATTGCCTGAACCCAGCAGGTCGAGGCTGTGGTGGCCAGGAGTGTGCCACTGCACTCCAAGCCTGGGCAATGGAGTGAGACTCCAACTAAAAAACAACACAAAAAAACCCCAAACCTGCTTCATACACATAAGACTGTAATAGGGTATTATCCATCAGCACATGTATAGGCTATATTGCCTCAATGTGCACATAAATAAAACCTATATTTTTAATTGCCATAAGGAATCACAAACCCAAAGGAATTATTCCCAAAGGAATAATAATATAAATCATTTTGAAAAGTCAATAACTGCCACCCAGGCTATTGCCTTGCTAAGTTATGGTGTGACCATGTGCTCTTTGAGCTATGGCCGGGCCATGTTTCCTTTCTTTGGCCTCCTCCCCTACCTTGGGGAGGTGAATCTCCTCTTTCTCTCTCTCTCTAATTTACTTTCTAAATAAACTGTATTTTCTAATCTAAAAAAAATAATTGCAACCCAAAGACCAGAAAAACTGACACTGGGCATGGCTAAGTGGGAGGGGGAGAGGAGAAGGCGGAGGGTGGAGAAGAGGGAGGTAGGGGAACCAGGGGCACGCAACCACCCATCAGGTACCGTGTCCATTGTCAGGGGAGAGAGGGCTTGCTAGCAGCCCAAACCTCATCTGCACGCAGCTTACTTAAGTAGCAAGTTTTCATATGTACCCCGCAAATCTAAAATAAAACAAACAAAATCAACTGGCTTTCACTGGGAAACAGCTCTCTCTGTTGGTGGGATGCCCACAGGAAGGACAGAGGGGAGGGGGGGGGCCGAGCAGAGAGGGGTCAATGAAAAAATAGCTAATACCGTCAAATGACAACAAGAATAACTTCAACCTAGTCTTTCCTGAGTCTTTATTCTCACATGTAGGTTGGCTTAAAGACATGCACATTGTATGCTAAGTTCAGGTAGTAAATGCTTGCTTGCGAGAAGGCACAGACAATAACTCGGTTTCGAGTTTAATGAATAATCTCCCGCTGGTTTCAGTAAGTTTAGAGGAATGCCGGGACTTGTCGCTTGACTTAGGGCCACCTCCTTGTCAGGTGGCTGTTTGATTTTTAACAGTTCGGTGGTTTTCTCAACTCAAGGGCTACAGGAATAGGAATTTTATTATCTTGTCCAAGTCTGCCCCAACCAGGGAGTGAGGTCTCAGGGGTGTCTCTTGTTGAGAGAAGGGGTGTGTGTGTGTGTGTGTGTGTGTGTGTGTGTGTGTGTGTGTGTGTGGTCAAATGTCCCTGCTCATGAAAGGGTGTTGTGGGGGATGAGAGATGGGGAAAGAGTGGTGGGAGTGCGAATGGTGAGAGACTTTGATGATCCCTGAGGGAGTGAATGTCTTTAATTTTACCCACGAATGACTGGGCTCTTTCTCCAGGTGGAAGAAACTGAAAACGGTGTGTCAGGACAGCGGCATTGTTTCCTGGGAGTGGGGGGACTGGCCCAGATGCTCCCTGATGTTGCTTCTGGCTGGAGTGGAGTATTTGAGAGTACACTTGTGTCTGTGTGTCAGGGGCCACAGCACAGCTGAGTTGGAGCCATGCTTGCCAAGATCTGGACTATATTTATCCTGAGTCTCTTGCTGTGCCAAATCCATTTTGACTTTGAACTTTAAGAAACAGCTCCCTGGGTTATGTAACTTCCACCACACAGCATGTGAGTTGGAAGGAAGTGACAGGAAATCCTGTTAAAAAAAAAAAGCAAGAGCGTTTTTCTTCCCCCTGTTCCAAGGCAGGTGGTGTTGGCAACTGTAGGCAATGTGGGGGAGTAGGTGGTGGGGCTCACCCCCCTGGGCCTCTCTTTGAGCCTGGGTCATACACACTGGGCTTCCCAT
Organism: Cephalopachus bancanus; assembly: GCA_027257055.1. Classification (NCBI taxonomy): domain Eukaryota; kingdom Metazoa; phylum Chordata; class Mammalia; order Primates; family Tarsiidae; genus Cephalopachus; species Cephalopachus bancanus. The sequence continues at coordinate 6,889,486 of JAPVLO010000011.1, read as the reverse complement.
CTTCCTTCCCTCGTCCCCCCTGTGCCCAACAAAACTCCTCCTGGGCCCATTGCTTGAGTCTCTGCAAGGGGCCTGACCGAGAAATCTGACATGAATTTAAGTTAAGATGTGGGTGCTGTGACGATTTGATGCAATCGTTAGGCTCACCTGGGGAGTTTGTAAAACTTTCCACGTCGGGCCTCGTTCCCAGAGATTAGGATTTAATTAGGTTGGGGTTGGGCAAGGTTATCAATATGTTTTCAAGCTCTCTAGGCATTTTTGTTGGGCAGCCAGGGCTGAGCGCTGCAGATTGAAGGCACCATTTTCCCCAGAAAATATTTGCAGCAACAGAAAGTCCTGGAGCCTCATTTCTGAATCTTTAAACAGAGGACCTTGGCATCTATGATACTCAAGATCTGCTAGTCCCAGCGTGTCATGAGCCTGGCAATTGAGTGCCTTTAGCCAATTATCTTCCTCTTAACTATGGGATTCCTAATGGTGCTTGAGGCCACAAAAACTTCTCAAAATGGCATTATAATTTTGGCTGTGTTACATTTGCATCCAACCAACACTCCTACGGGGGGATTTCTAAATTTCTGTTGAGGTCATTGCTTATTGTTTCCAATTGACCTGTTTACCAAATGTCAGCTCCATGAATTTTCACATGCTGAGTGCAACGATGTAACTGACCACTCGCTGAAACAAGATACAGAATTCCCCCAGAATACCTCCACATGCTTATTTTCTGTCACTGCCCCACTGGCCCCAAGAGCAATGTTTATCCTGACCTCTCTCACCATAGACTGGCTTTGCTTGGTTTTGAACTTGACATAGATGGTGTCACACAGCCTCTGTTCTCTTCTATATGGCTTCTTTCACTTAATTATGTCTCTGAAATTCACTCGTTGTTGCATCTATCAGTAGTTCATTTTCAATTGCTATTTGCTGTGTTCTCCTCAAATTCATATATTGAAGCTCACATCCCCAATGTGATGGTGCTTAGGGGGAGGAAGAGTCCAGTGCTCTGTCTCTGCTCTTCACCATGTAAGGAAACAATGCGAAGACAGCCATCTTCAAACCAGGAAGAGAAATCTCAGCAAACACCACTGTGCTGGCATGTTGGTCTTGGACTTCCCAGTCTCCAGAATTGTGAGAGATAAAATTGTGGTTTAAGCTACCCATTCTGTTATATTCTGTTATAGCACCTGAACTAAGACTGTGTCATATTCCACTGTATGAATGTGCCAGAATAGATGTATCCTTTCTCTCATTGATGGACATTCAAGTTGTGTCCAGGTTGGAACTATTTTAAAGCTGCTAGGAATATTCTTGTGTTCATTTCTAACTTTTAGCAAGTAATATTAACTTGGATTTGTTTCATCTGACCTTTGAAATGCAGATTTGGGCATTTAAGAATATTGTACAGGGAATGAACTCACAAGAAATCTGGTTGATTTTGATGCAATGAGCAGAATGAAACATGATCCTTAAATGAAACGTGAAACATTCACATTAAATTGAGCCGCATGGTTTTAAAGATGTGTTTGGCCACTGCTGAATTGCCTAAAAGATAGACACAAGGAGTTTGTGCCAGGCGGGTGTAACTGTGGCATTGCCAAGTCTTGTTCCCAGGCCTTATGTCCTGGGAGATGAATGGATGGGGCCAGAAGTGACATGTGAAATGGGATAGAAGCAAGAGATAGATTGCACTGCTGGAAATTTTATGGATTATGGTTGTGTACCCCATAATATACATCAGCAACATTGTAGACTTTCAATTGTGCTTCTTGCTCAGGCCAAATCTTGCCTTTTGAAAAAATACCATGAATGTTTACAGATAATTTTTTTCTTTTTTTTCAGTCAGGGTCTTATCTGAGTATTTTTTCTCTACATATCATTTGGTGATCTGAAGTTTGACTCATGCATCTTACTTCCTTGTATAAAAGTCAGCTGCACTTAGATGCTGTTTGCCAGACAGAAATACTATCCATTAGGAGTTCTGAGCTTTCCATCAATGATCCAAAATAAATGTCATGTGGTTCCCCCAGATTGTGGCATGACTAGTTCTTCTACAATAGCCAATCTCTCGTAACTTCTGCATCTAAATAGACAGGTGCTGTTTGCTCACTGGCTGTTCCCAATGACCAGGTCTCTTCACTCTTGGACTGACTGTTCCAGGTACATGGTGCACTTTTAGCTACGAGATGTCTGAATTTTAAGGATGATCTGCAGAATATTCTCATTGACATGCACCTGTCTTTGTAGTAGTACTTTGCTGATGCTGTTCAAATCCTCATACCACGTACCCATATCCACACAAAAATGCATACACACACCACACAATGCACACCACCTTACACACAGACACACATGCCACACAGATACACTTAATACACTGCACAGTGCATAGATAGCACGCATACAATGCAACACAGACACACACACCACATACACACACACGCACACCACAATGTACACATGGCACACACATCACACAATACACACCATTTCATCCACAAGATACACACACACACCACATAAACACCTTCATACATTTCACAGTATATATACAAGGGGGGATACAAAAAAACTAGGAATTCATTTATTAAAAATTGTGTATTTCTTCTTACATGTTTTAAGTCACCTTCAAAATACTCTCCATTGAATGGGATACACCTATCGAGACGCTTTTTCCACGGCTCAAAATGGTTTTTTAATTTATCAATTTTGATATCTTTTCGTGCTTCTGCCATTTTTTTCACCTCTTCCTCTTCAGCAAAACATTTCCTTTTGAGGACTTTTTCATCGGGGGAACAAAAAACAGCGGCTTGGGGTGATATGCAGTGTATAGGAAGGGTGGGGTGTAGGATTCATGCCATTTTTTGGTCAAAAATTGCTGAACACACAGGGCAGTTTGGACAGGTGTGCTTGTAAATCACCCATCACGAAATGGGCAAAAGTATTAAAAGAATCTCCCCCCCCCCAAAGAATCAATTGAAGCTGAACGCAGATTCTCACGACAACACTAGCTGGTACACTGATGCCCATGGGTTCCTAGAACACATATCTAGTGGGGGAAGACTCTAAAGAGGCCTGCCCCCCAAAAAAAATAATTCCAGTTTTTTTGAGTCCCCCTCGTATAACACACATGCAGTACAACCAGGCATACATCTCACATACACCACATAATACACACACCTCCAGTACAGTGCAACACGAACACCACACATACACAATATACACAGTGCCCAATACTCACAGACACCTCTCACACACACCAAATATATATCACACACACACTCACACCCATAGTAACACAGATCACCTACACATAAACACAACACATTGACACACACAGTCCAAATACACCCCACACTCTTTCTCTTCTTCTGTTTTTGCTTCCATCTCTTTGAATAATTACAGATTCTCCTAACAAAAAATTGTAAGGCCAAGTGAGAACATCAAAGATAACATATGACTGTATTGTGATAGATGAAATACACATATGATGTTGGAATCTTATTTGTTCAGCATTCTCGCCATGTGATTGAAGGATGCAACACTTTTTTTTCCTATTAAATCTGTAAATGAATAATCTCAAAGTAGTCATTTTTTACAGAATGAGATTGCATAGTGAAGCTTCACTGAAATTTAAAGGTGATATGGGACATTTGTATAAACTTTCGGTTGTAAACACAGGAACAGACATGCATCTCAGTTTGAAAAACATAAGTTCTTAATGACATTCATGATATTCAGGTTATCTTGCTAACGTCTTCCTTTTTTTACACTTTCATTGTCAAATAAATCATAGATACAGAAAAAAGTCACACATGATAAATGTGTAGCTCGGTGAATTATTTAAAGATGGAAACCCTTGATTCCATTACCCATGTCAAGAAATAGAACCTTACCCATCCCCTGGAAGACTCTTCACCTATGTTGTCTCTATTGCTAGTTTGAGTTTTTAAAAAATCATAAATGCATATTGAATTGTATCTAGGTTTTGCATTCATTAAAACAAAAATATGATTTTTCTTCCCCAGGGTTTTTTTTCCTGATATCATGCTGAATTAGATTGATTGCTTTTGACTGCAAAACTGCCCTTCTCTTCCTGAAATAAAGTCTACTTTTCATGATGTAGTATCTCTTGTATATATCACTGAATTTAAATTGCTAATCTATTTTTTAGGAGTTTTAAATGTGTGCTCATGAGAGATTTATCCATAAAAGATGGAAAATATTCCTCTCCTTATAGTCTTTCAATAATTTGATGCAAGACTTACTAGTTTTAGCTATGAAATGAAAGAATTTACTGATAAATTCATCTGGGCCTGTGTTTTTTTGTGGAAAGGTTAATAATAATAGCTTAATAATAAATTCAATAATAATTTATTGAATAAATTAGTAATAGAACATTAACATCAAATTAATACATTTAATTCTTTAATATGCATCAGACTATTCATGTTTTCTATTTTTTTTTTGTTAGAATTGATAAGTTGTATTTTTTTTTTCTAAGGGGCAGGATCTCTCTCTCTGTTTCTCTGTCACCCAGGCTGGAGTGCAGTGGTGTGATCATAGCTCACTGCAGCCTCGAACTCCTGGGCTCAGGGAATACTCCCACCTCAGCCTCCTGAGTAACTGGGACTACAGGTGCATATCATCACACCTGGCTAATGTTTCTTATTTTTTGTAGAGATGGGGGTCTTCTTATGTTGCTGAACCTGGTCTTGAACTTGTAACCTCAAGCAATCATCCTGCCTTGGCCTCCCAAAGTCCAGGGATTACAAGCATCAGCTACTATGCCGGGTTTCAGAACTGGTAAATGATATTTTTGAAAGAAATTTGTTCATGTAATCCAGATTGTCAATTTTGGGGGAGTAAATTTGTTTAGAATATACTTTTATCATCCTAATGATTGCAGGATCTGACAGTTCATTTTTTTTCTTATTTGGCAATTTGTGTTTTATTCTTGTTCTATTTTGCTGGAGATTTATTATTTCAAAAAATAACTTTTGACCTCGTTGATTTTTTAATTGAATTTTTATTTAATTGAAGTTCTGCTCTTATTTTTATTATAATTTCCTTTGTTCTTTTCTGATACATGCATTTGAGGTTATACAATTCTGCTGCTATCATTTATTTTGAGAGGTCGGCTATTAGTTTTAGTTTTGTTCATTTGAAGAAAATATGAATTATTTTTTTTGGCTGTTTTTAAGACTTTCTTTTTGTCCTTGATTTTTAGCAGTCTGACACCGATGACATGCCTAGATGTGATTTGCTTTATTGTTTATTTGGCTTGAAGTTTGTTGAACTTTTTTTTTTTTTGAGTCAGAATCTTACTCTGTTGCCCAGACTGGAGTGCAGGGACACACTCATGACCACTGCAGTCTCAGCCTGCTAGGCTCAGGTGATCCTACCACTTCAACCTTCCAAGTGGCTGGAACAACAGGCATGAGCCACCATGCCTGACTTATATTTTGATTTTTTGGTAGAGATGTGGTCTCTCTATGTTGCCTAGGCTGGTCTCAAATTCCTAGGCTCAAACAATCCTCTCACCTTGGCCTCCCAAAGTGCTGGGATGACAGGCATGAACCAACACATTTGGCCTCAGTAAATGTCTTGTGAATGAAATCAGCTATGCATTTCAGGTCCCTTACCTGAGATATGATTTGTCACCCTGGCCCCACATCATCACTATAATCATTCTGGTTTTTATTTGCCCAAGTGGCATCTTCTACCTGACCCATGTCTGATCATTGAACTTAGAAAGAACTGGAAGATGTTCCAGGGAAAATAGGCATCAATTGTCCTCTCCGTTCTTAATGATTTTTCTCTCTGACATTTTATTTCATTTAGTCCTTGTTGATTACACAGCTCTCCAATACTTTGAAAATGATTTTTCTAATTTATTTTTTTCCTGTTTCGTTTCTTAGCTTCTGAGATCAGGAACATTGGTTATGACCTACCATATCTTATTTCGAAGTGGGAGTTTGGGACACATGTTTAACTTTCTTTTTCACAGTTTGATGACACTCTGTGCCCTGTGGAATCCCTAAAGAGTCAATACTTCTACTGGTAAACTCTTGCATTAGAGGCATTTTCAAGTGGTCACAGGCTGGAATTTTCTTTGAAAGGCTGAGTAGTCCTTAAAAGAATGAAACCTGTGAGACTAACTTCATTATAATTACAGCAGAATTCTCAAGCTTTTGTACACTTATATCCTAAATTTGGGGCATAATTTCCTAAAGAGTCTCCACATTCTCATGAAGTAATGGTGTGGCTGAAGTATACCATCAGTGTAGTGTCCTTTGACAACTAAACTCCTGGCATTTAAAAATTTTCCCTTTTAAGCCATGGAGGTGGAGGTGGACTTCAACTAGGAGTTTTGGGCTCTTGGTGTGTATAATTTATTGAGATTGGAAAGGAATTAATTAATAGACTGGGAATGTAGAGATGTAGTGAGACCCAAGTCTGCCCAAATTTTTACATTAATCCAATCTTTTCCCTTTTTTTTTCCTTCTTTAGGTGGGTCATTGAGTAACCATGATATGGCACTCTTGAATTGGGATCCACTTTTCCTTTTTCAATGCTACTTTAAGAAGAGCTGCTCTCACCACCTGAATTATAGTCAACTAAAAGTTTATCTGATGACTTTTGTCATCTAGGAGAGCATGTAAACTCATCATGCCCAGTAAGGTTTCCGGTGAAGAGAAGAGGCTAGAAACTTCAGGGAAGACTCTTTAGGGTGGGAGAAAAAGAGACCTCTGGAGTAGAGCAAGTTATATTTGATGATGTGTGGTCACTACAGCAAGGAATAGTGAAGGGGTTTCAGTTCTGGCAATGAGGGGTACACCTATTCTTCTGGGGGAGTAAAAAGGAGCAAGGATGGATACTAATGGAATACAATAGGTAGAGGGTAGGGGGGAGGTTGAGGGAGCTCCCACCTGCTGACATGGCCATCTCGGCTCCTTTGCACATGTCTCATCAGATGGGAATGGCTTCTCTACTTCTATCATATTTGGCTTGATGCAACTGATCCTGTATTATAAAGTCCCTGATTACCTCAATTGAAAGTGATTTCTCTTACCTTTGCACTCCCAACACACATGACAATATCTGTGTATTGTGTGTGAGTTATTTCTGTACTCATGGGTGGTACATTTTGAGAGAGTCATGTGTTTGTTATAATTATGGGATGTGGACCCAGATTCCCTGGACCCAGGTCCCTGCATCTGCTCTTGCTAACTGTATCCAGGGCATAGTTAACTTGTCCCATGTGTAAAGTGGACTAGATCTTGATAATAATTTCGGTGAATTTTCTGAGGATTAAACAAGTTATTACATTTAATCTGGCTAATATGTACAAAGCACTTAGAAAACCCTGAGTACTTAAGAATGCTAGCTACTGTGTTTCCTACCAGTTTGACTAAACCAACCCACACACAACATTTAGAATATATTTCACTTTATTACATATTACATGACATACATATTACATGTCATTACATGACATAGCCTCGAACTCCTGGACTCAGGTGATCCTTCTGCCTCAGCCTCCCAAGTAGCTGGGACTATAGGCTCATGCCACCATGCCTGGCTGACACTTTAAATAAACGTTATTATTTGTACTTGACTAATAGAGACTGTATCTTCCCTACAATGAGAGGCACCACAGTGGCTAATCTTAGATCACGTGTTGGGATAGCCAGTAAGCATTGTTAGTGAGAGGGAATAATATGAAAGAGACTTTGCAAATGATCGTTCGCCTTCCAGATCCATAGAGATCTTAACCATAAATTGTGACAGCCTGAAGTCTGAAGTTCTGAAAATACGGGTGCTCACTTAAAGGCCAGGTGAAAGTTTTCAAGTTTTCTGAAATAACCACAAGACCTGGACCACCCACAAGGAAGGGAAAGAATGAACTGGGGGCCTGGAGAAAGGACCTGGGCTGGGAATTGAAAACCATGACAACTGTGATGACATCTTCTGCCATGAAGAGGAGGAAGCCCAGCATTCTGCTTCTCCTCTGTAGGGCCTTGCCCTGCTGCCCCATGACCTGTCTGAGGATGGATTGGCACAAGTTGTCATCCTAGGCTCTTAGGGGTCAGCTCTTGCTTGAATCCTTCCACTGATGCAAACAAGGCTTGGCTGCGGCTTGCCCTCCAATGAAGGACTGTTTCAGGCAGAAACTCTAAGAGGGGGTGGGTACACCAGGCCAGACGGGAGAGCCTGGCTGTTTGCCTGAGGGATCTGGCTTTTCCTGGAACAGCTGTGGGACAGCTGTTCTCACACCAAGGAATTGAATTTATACAGGGAGGTAAATCAAGTTGGAAAGAACAATGTGATTAGAGAGAGAAGAACAACAACAAAAAAAGTGTTGCTATCTTGCAGTAGCAGGACATAATATATTCATGGCTCAGGACTTTTTAAATAAAGAAGTAATAAAAAAATCCAGAAAAACAAATAAACCAGTAAGCATTTGTGAAATATTTATAAGATTCAGGGCCTTTTTATATGCAAGAATGTATTAGTCAATTTTTTTTTGTCTTATGAAGGACTATTTTTTGTCTTATGAAGGACTTTTTGGAGCTGATGAAGTTGCTCTGGAAAAACACATAAATTGGTGAGAATTTAAAAACACAAGAAAACCAAGACTTTAATTATTATTTTGATTTAATTATATTTTGGGGAAAATTTTGCAAGGCTTTTGCACTTTTAAACTTTTGTAGTCATTTTCCCCCAAAGGTATGACTTATATAACTTACTAAATTAAAACAAAATCAGATGTATGGGGGAAGACATCTGGCTAAACTAAAATCAATTGGTTTCTGATTCTGGAGGAATTCAGATTTGCTATATTAGTGAATGAGTAAAATTCTGGTTTACAGAACATTTAAAATCTCTTTTATTTGTGTCACTTTGCAGTGGAATTATTGCCATTTATGGCAACATGCTTGAACAGCAACGTTGGCCAAAGACAACGAGGCAGAGAAGAGAGGCCAAGGTTATTGGGTGATCAGAAACCAGTTTTGCAGAGGGAATATTTGAAGAAAGGCTTCTTTCCATGGAGAGCAGAATACTGGGTGGGGAATCCTAAGCCAGATCTCCCACATATGGCGAGTTCAATGTCTTTCTTCTCTCACTGTGCTGTTCTTACGAAGGTGCTTGTCCAGGTGGGTGAGAGGATGCAGAGCCGTGTGTCTCGCTGTGCAGACCAGCCAAGCAGTGGGATGTGGTCCAAGCAGGAATCAGGAGTGTGTGTCATGTGGGTGCTTCATCCTGAGGAATCTGGAAATCCTTAAGCCCCCTTCAATTTTCACTGGACCCAAAATGACTTTCTTCGGAAAGACATCAAGTTCCCCTAAGAGCTATCTCACTGTGGTTCACTGTGGGGACATGCCATGAGGAACTGCTGCAGCTTGACCAGCCAAACTCCAGTCTGGGGAGGCCCATCAAGCCTTCCCGCAGGCACCCACGGTCTCTTGGCGTGGTTCACTGGAAGCCTCCCTGGCTTTTTATTTAGGTGGATTTGAGGAGGAGAAAGCCACCTCGCTCCAAATTAGGCCACCAGCTGCTCTGTGAGTTCTCTTCAAGTCTATGCATTTCTAGGTCATCTCTTACTTATGTTGGCGATGTGTGAGGGGGCTTGATACTAACTACCAGGGTTGGGTTTGATTTTTTAGCAAGTTGGTCACCAATGTATTCAGTGGCTCTTTTTAGATTGAAGATGCACTCGCCACTCTGTCCTAAGCTCTGTGGCTTTAGCCAAAATTCTTAGAGAATAGGAAAAGTCCCATTTCAAGCCCTGGTACATTGGGGTTTAACTGGTTGGGGTTTAACGGTCGGGTAACCTGTTTATTCATGTAAGTAAATAGAAATGAGAGTCGATTGGCTTGGGGAGGTATGGTTCAACCTCTGTTGAGCATTGAGCCCTAACAGATGGACCGTTGGTGGAGAGTTATTTCATTCTTAGAACTTTAAAAGGGAGTTTCTGGGAGATTTAACTCTTGGGTAGAGGTTGGGGTTGATTATCTCAAGGGTTTTTTGCTTGAGCTTATAGAATTCTACTTCAGCAAACAAAGAGCTCTCTACCCATAGGGGTGTTCTTTGATGCACACCAAGGTTTTCTTGATAGATTATTATGCATTATTTGTTGTTATAAGTGTACACTTGTCAAAAATGTGTATTCAGATATAACTCTGTACCCCTTCATTAGGTAAAGCTTGGCAATTGTATTGCTCAACTATTCTTGCTGAATTTTTTACTGATGTATCCTATCAATCCAATACAAGCCACTTGTCAACTTGTTTCTGGAGTTTTCATACTTTTTGTTACATTTCGTAAGTATTTACTTAGGTATGTACATTTGAAACTTTTAAAAATCATTTCAATCAATTGAATCTTTGTTTTTAATTTTAAGTCAGGGTCTTACTCTGCTGCCCAGGCTGGAGTGCAGTGGCACAATCATGGCTCACTGCAGTCTAGATCGTCCAAGTTCAGGTGATCCTTCCATCTCAGCCTCCCAAGTAGCTGGTGCACAGGTGTGCACCACCACACCCAGCTCATTTTTCTTTTTTCTTTTTCTTTTTTGTAGAGATGAGTTCTTCCTAAGTTGCCCAGGCTGATTTCAAACTTCTGCACTTGTGATTCTCCCACCTCAGCCTCCCAAAGTGCTGGGATTACAGGTGTGAACCACTGCTCCCAGCCTGAATCTTATTTTTAATTGGCAGAGTGATGGTCTCTATCCCTACTCTCCTTTTTGTCTTCATATCTCTTTCATCTTGTACTGATGCAACTCTACTAGCCTTTCTTGTTGTTGGAAGCCATTTATGGTTTTTGCACCCTTAAAATATTGAGCCACATAAAATTGGCATTAGTCACTCTTTTTGACCTACAAAAATGACACTTTCATATGGCTGGACACAATTGTTTTTGCACACCCCTAGGTTTTAGGTGGTCTCTTGTATGCAGTATGAAAAGCCCTCTTTTGATATTTGTCTTTTAACTATGACTTTAGACTATTTACATTTATTCTAACTGCTGGTATAATTGGACCCACTACTACCATACTGATTTATTCTTTTTGCTTTTATCACCTTTCTGTATTTTTAAAAAATTGATATATTTATTTATTTCTTCACTAATGAGACAGAATTTTGCATGCCCGCATATTCACTGGTCTTGTCCTTCCTATAAACACTACCACCCTTTTTACAGTCTCTGTTTCAGAGGTGGTAGTTGATGGAACTTTCTGTGGTGATGGAAATGTCTCATAGCTACTCTGTCCAATGCAGTAGCCAGTAGTCACACAGGCCTCTTAAATACTTAAAATGTGTCTAGTATGATGAATGAACAGGTTTTAGAATTTTATTTCATGTTAATGAACCCAAGTTTCAATTTAAATAGCCACCTGAGGCTAGAGTCTACCATATTGGATAATGAGAATCTGCATTATTAATTTTATATATTTTGGGCATATTTTATCTTTTTCTTTGTTCCTCATGACTTAATAAAGATAACAAACTTTACCTACATTTATTTCATATATCATCATTATCCCTTGCCGCATCTCTTGGGTTTGTTTATTTTCTTAAGTGCTTTATCTAAAAATTTTTGTTGATGTGAGCTTCTAGGTGACAACACCCTAAGGCCTTGTGAATCTAGTGATATTCTTTTTTAATGATGGTTTGGCTAGAGATACTAAGCTAGGCTATTTAATATTTTGAAAACATTAATCCAGTTTTTTCTTATACCCATTGTTGCTGTTGAAAAATTTGATATTATTTACCTCTGGTAGCTTTAAAATTTGTCTTTTTTCTTTCTTTTTTAAATTTTTGAGTTGAAGTCTCACTCACTTTGTTGCCCAGGCTAGAGCGCTGTGACACACTCACGGCTACTGCAGCCTCAACCTGCTGGGCTTAGGCAATCCTTCCACCTCAGCCTTCCAAGTAGCTGGAACTACAGGTGCATGCCACCATGACTGGCTAATTTTTTGATTTATTGTGGAGACAAGGTCTCGTCAACTTGTCCAGGCTGACCTCAAACCCTTGGGCTCAGGCAATTCTCTTGCCTTGGCCTCCCAAAGTATTGGAACTACAAATGTAAGCCACCACACCTGAAACTTTAAAATTTTTCTTTTTGTATTGATATTTTAAATTTTTCTCAAAATATATTTAACTTATCACTCTTCTTTGATACTCTATGGGAGTTTTCCACATGAACTACTGCATTTTGTACAGAATTCTAGGGAATTTATATTTTATTTCTTAAAATATTTATGTCTCATTTGTTTCCCTCTTTTTTTCCCCCAAACTCCTTTTATTTGGATTTTTTTGTGTGAATGTATTTTGTCTCCATATTGCTTTTTTCCCTATATTTACTAATTCTTTTTTTCTGATTACTGATGTTTTCTGCAACACTTTGGTCTTCCAGTTTGCTATTTTGTTCCTCAGCTGCTTCCATTCCGATACTTAATTGTATTTATTGTATTCTCCTTTTCAACTATTACCTTTTTTAATTCCAAATGTTTCTGTTTGTTTCCTTCTTTTTTTGCTTCATATTGCTAATATTTTATCTCTTTTCAAGTGTTTTCAGCCTAATTATAAATTCTTGTTCTAATATTTCTGTTTCTGCTAGAGTCTGTAATCAAGTACCTTGTTCTTTGTAAAGTGTCATGCCTATCAGCAATCTTGCTTTTTTCTTTCTTGCCCTGAGAGTTCATTTTCCTTTGGGATGTTGTTTCCTCTGTTGGCTTTGCACACGGAGGAAGGTCCGACTCCATCTCCTTGGTCCCAGGGAGCGTTCAGGCATGGTGTAGGTGAACTTTGTAGCAGAGTCGTGGCATCAGAAAACACAGTCATGGTCCACTCCTCAGCTGAGGCTTCATCCACGACTCTGCCAGGAGCAACAGCACTGAGGAAAAACATTCCTAGATGGGAAGTCTCCAGCCCTGGACAAATGCAAAACTCCTGCCTGAAGTTCTCAGCTCCTCAAAAGCATAGACCATCTGGACCTCCCTGCGGCTCCTTCTGTGACCATCTGGACCAGAGGCCGGATTTGCCACAGTTTGGGGTGCAGGCAAGTTCTCCAGGAGATGACTGAGATCTTCAAGCTGGACTCCTACCGTGCCTTGCAGGATACACCAAGCTGCTCCCGCCCCAGGCCCCACACACCACCCCATGAGTCAAAAAATAGCTCTGTCCAATGACTGTATTTCATGGTGTCCAGAGTTCTTCAGCTTAATTTTGACTTGAGGAAGCCTGGCATTATGATAGTTGAGCATTTGTTAGGAAAGGAAATCCTCTCTTCTATACAAAGAAAAGATTTAGAATAGTCTCTAATTAGACATTTACTTGTTTGTGTAGAAATAAGTGACACAAAGACTTTACCATCAAACAGATAAACATATTTAGCACTAATGTGAATTTAGGCTTAATTCAAAATTCATAATAATTTGGATGAAGTATGAGATGTTTTACCACATATTATATCTTTGAGTGTTTATTTTCAACACAAATAAAATGGCATATTGGCTGTGGTCATTCCCAAGGTGATTTAGATGAAACAGTATGAAATATGTTTTCCTTTCAGATAAAGTTAATGAAAAAATGTCTCTCCCCAGGACTGTGACTGACAGGAAGGTTATGGAGGTCATAACCTTATGTTTATGGAAGATCCTCTAACAGTAGGGTTATGGAAGTCATTCTGAAAGGCAATTAGACAGTTTGGGTGTGGTTTTAGCTCCTGGCTGCCATTAGTGCGAGCTTAATTTTGGTCTCAAGCAAATAATGCGGTGTGTGTGAGATCATCACCAAACATGACCTTGGCAGGGCAAAAAGCATGGGTGTATTTCTATTTCTAAATTTAAGCCTTGAGACAGTGAACCCAAGGAAATTATAAAGCATGTATAAAAGATGACTTTGGAAACTTTCAGAAGACCACCACTGAAAGAAACTTATCACTTACTGAGGACTGTAATTTTTACATTTTGAAAGATTTAAAAACATAGAGAGGAATGCTGGAAACATGCATACCCATGATTTAACAAATGTTACCACTTGGGCACTTTGGATGTATGTTATTGTCTTTATAGTGTTCTTATACTTTCCTGTACTTAATGTGTTTTTTAAAAATACACATAAAAAATTACAAAAAAGTAGCCATGATCATGCATTTGGTGAACATTCTACAGTTCTGCCAGCAGACAAGATAAAAGAAGGGCAAGGAGGCTGAGGACTTTGTCCTTCACTCATGACGGATGTGTGTCTATCCACCCTTGTTGACACTGGATTGGTCTCAGAGATCACCTTAGCACATAGAACATCCAACCTGGCAAGGGTCTAACACAGAGTCAAGTGATTCTAGTGTCTGAAGGGCTTTTAGACCACCTAGTCTAACACCATGGTTTGTAGGTGAGGAAGTGGAAGATCAGACGCAGATGAATGCTAACAAGGCCACATTGTTTCCAGTAATGCAAGTTGGTTCCCTAAAAGTCATCCACTGAATTAATGGAGAATTATGGCTATGGATCAGAAAAGACTGAGGCATGAGACCTGCCTGAACATCTGTGTCATAAGTGAGAGACTTTGTTTTCTAAACAACATTGAAAATGCTCTGCGGCTACCTTGAGAATGCACAGGCCAGAGCCTAAGGTTGCTTTGGCTGGCGCCTCCCTGTCAATGTTCTCTCCATGGAACTTTTGTGGCATTAGGAACATTGCTGATTAATAGGTGACAACTTCACCCCCAGCACAAAGGAAGTGGTATGGGATAGTCAACTCATCCTGGCACACACTTGGCTTAAGAGAGTCACATTTTTAAGTGGTGAGACTTCCAGATTGTTCAGTATGCCAGTGTTCACTGTTTCTAGAACTCAATTAGGACACCTTTTCTCAAAATATGTGAGAGGACGGCATTCCACAGAACTTAGGCTAGGAAACTTGGCCTAAAGTTAAGAAAATGTCAGAAGGGAGTAGTCAGACTTCAGATGAAAAATTTCAAGTCCTTGCTATGCCACAGACACTCTTTTAGAGTGTTTTATATCCAACTGACCATTGAATCTTCCCAAGAACATTGAAGACAGATTCTGCTATTACTTCCAGGTTATAGGCAGGGCAATTGAGGCATGGAGGTATTAGAGGGCTCATCAATGGTGGTGGTTGCTAAGTGGCAGGATGGGCTTAACTCCAGACCCCAAGCTGCCAAGCCCTGGCCTCTGTGGGCTGTCGACTCCCAGACCTGCCTCTCTCTTTCTGCAGGCAACTGAGTGTTGTCATCTTCTGTCCTTGCACCTTCACTCTCTGAGCTCTGGACTTCTGGCCTTATTTTATTTATGTATTTATTTGTGTTTTGAGTCAGAGTCTCATTCTGTTATGAAGGTTGGAGTGCAGTGGCATGCTCATGGTCACCACAGCCTCAACCTCCTGGGCTCAGGTGATCCTTCCGCCTCAGCCTTCCAAGTAACTGGAACTATAGGCGTGTGCTACCATGCCCAGCCACTTTTTTTGATTTATTGTACAAACGAGGGCTGGCCAAGTTACTCAGGCTGGTCTCAAACCCCTGGGCTCAGGCAATCCTCTCGCCTCCACCATCCAACATGCTGGGATTACAGGTACGAGCCACCGCACCAGGCTATCTGGCCTCATTTTAATCCCTCCAATGAATTATGCAGCCTCCACCCCCAGGGTCTTTGAATATGCTATTCCCCCTTCCCTTCTTTGCCAGTTAACACCCACTCACCCTCAAGACTTCTTCAGCTCAATGTCACATCTTCCGGCTGCCTTTCCTGACCCATGGGACCGTGTTGTCTGTCATCCACTTTCACATTCCTTATCACAAGCCTTATGAAGACACAACTGGAGTCACTGATGGATGACTTTTCCCTCTGGCAGAGGCAGGGAGTAGGGCTGACTTGCTGTCCATGTCCACAAAAGGTTCCCAGCAAAAGGCAGGAGCTCGACTAACTCTGCGAAGACGAGTCCATAGGTTAGCCTTGCATGTTCACAGTAGTGCAGACAACTGGAAAACCCCCTGGCTGACTGATGATATGTTTGTTCTGAGCATTAGGGGTTAGAACATTTTAGTGTTTAGTAAGAAGGAAAACAACACTGTCTTTTACCTATCAACACAGCTGATACATTTACTTCCCTCTGTTAACAACTCCTGAAGGTGACATTCCAAATAGAATGAAGGGTAACCATTTCTCTCTAGCTCTCTTTGCTGTTGTGCTGTCTTTCTCCAAGAATCAAGTTACTACCCCACGATATCTCTGAAAATAGGAATACTCCTTGCTGACACCTCACCTGCAGTGCTTGTGGGCACCGGTGAGGAAAGTTGATTGGAAGGTACTTTGTAAGAGCCAGATATTAAAATAACACTAAATTATTATTATTTTTTTGAGTTGGAGTCTCACTCTATTGCCCAGACTGGAGTGCAGTGGCACACTTCCGGCCACCACAGCCTCAACCTGCTGGGCTCCGGTGATCCTTCCGCTTCAGCCTTCAAAGTAGCTGGAACTACAGGCTCACCAAGTTGCCTGGGTGGGTCTCGACCCTTAGGCTCAGGCAATCCACTCGCCTCTGCCTCCCAAAGTGCTGGGATTGCAGGATGCGCCACTGAGTCTGGCCTAATGCTAAATTATTAATTGCTACTGTTCACCTCCCCACTGTGAACTCTCTGGCACTGGTAATTTTAAGTTGGTAGTTTTTCTTACTAAGCTTTATAAATCAAAATCCAGCTTACAGACGTCTTTCTTACTTGGAAAGTAACTCTACAGGATAGGGCTAGTTTTTTTTGTTCTCCCACATCTCAGCCACAACAATAGGGCTACCAAGTTTCCACATTCTCAGTCAGCTTTGAAGCTTTTACCTGTTCAATATCTCTGCAAAGATTCTGTCTCTTATTGCTAGTCATTGATCCATCCTCAGAGCCTAATGGAAACGTTCATGATTTGTGCCAATTTGATGTCTGTGCCACCGCCCATGTGCATAGACCCAGGAAACCAAAGGTGGGGGGGAGGTGTGGGTCTTCAGGGATGTGGGAGCCATCCTTGACCTGAGAAGTAGATGTGGCATCTTGTGAAACTGCACCCTGGTCAGTTAAGAGGCCGTCTTTACTTTCAGACTTGCCTAATTGAGAAACTGATCCAGGACTCAGAAAAGGATCAAAATAGCAGCGCTGTCACTCATAAAGCCTGTCGAGAGGTTGAGCACCGAGGACCAGAGGGACCTCCAGTCCTGCTTCCTCAGCGTGTCCACCTGTGGGGCAGCTGGGCAGACTCTGACCAACCCCTTTGCTCAGACAAACAGTAAGATCTGGTTCTTCTTCATGGCCTAGCTTTGGAGGAAATTGAAATTCTTCAGATATCTAATCGTCTTGGCGATTAGAAGTTGTACCTTTCCGATAAACAGGTGGGAAAGACTGCCTCAGCAAGTCAGCAAAAGCTGTGCTTTGATCCCAGCCTGTTCACTCCTGTTCTTGGCTGCAGTCAAGCCCTTGCTCCTGTGTCCAGACCCACGGAGATGGACGAGATCTCCCTGGGCCATCTGTAGATAGGTCTTCCTGGGGCTGTGGGTCCTAGCACACACCCTTGAACAAATGGTGAATTCCACATAACGAGATGGGTAGATCCATTGTTAGTGAAGTTCTTTCATTGCAGAGTTCCTGTCTAGTAGCCAGGTCAACTAAAGAGTCTCAGAGTTGCAGGAAGCTTTGGTTAGACCTCAGGACTTTTGCAACTGTCTGGTCATCTTGGTTAAGGCTCAGAATTTTTGGCTGCAAATGGCCTTGATGTCTGCATCATGGGTGCTGAAAGAACAGCTTGAGATGAAGTGTGCAAGGTGTCTGGGTGCTCAATAGATGATTACTATTTTCAGATGGCCTCTACTTTACCTCTTTGGGCAGGTTTTGTGCGAGCTGATGGTATACCTGGAATCTTGCCATCTACCTATTTGGCTCCTAGCCAAACATGGAGGCTTGTACTGCACAAAAACTATCCATGGAGTGAGATGGTTATGAGCAGGAACCTTGGTCTCCCCAGTAGGTGGCTGGGCAGCCTCTGGCATGCCACGTAACCTCCCTGTGAATCACATGAAGATCAACACATCCAACAGGTTGTTGTCAAGGGTGATAATAAAGCCTTGGAAAAGCTTGGTCTGGTATTCGTGTAATAACTGGGAGTTATTATACTGCACTAAACACAGACTTGAATGAGTAAAGTTGGCTGCAGGCAGCTCAAATCCGTGCTCTGACCTGGTCTGACATCATCCATGACGGGTTAGGCTCTGAACTAGTTCTCAGACTGGCAGCCTGATATCTGAGAAATTTCAACTTCCTCCAAAGCTAGGTCATGAAGCAGAACCAGATCTTACTGTCTGAGCAAAGGGGTTGGTTAGAGTCTGCCCAGCTGCCCCACAGGTGGACACGCTGAGGAAGCAGGACTGGAGGGTCTCTCTGGTCCTCGGTGCTCAACCTCTTGACAGGATTTATGAGTGACAGCGCTGCTATTTTGATCCTTTTCTGAGTCCTGGATAGGTTTCTCAGTTAGGTTAGAACCTGTGAGATTGGGGTGTGATTAACTAGTGCTTTTTAGACGTTTCAGGTAATCCATGGGAGGATTAATGTTATGAAAGGGGGATATATTTTCTATTATTTAAGATCCACCATGAGTCATTTCCTTGCAACTAAGTAGACGATTGTGGACTTTAGCATGTGTGTGTGCAGTGGACTGTAACATGTATACATATGTGTGTGTATGTGACTTGTATGTATATATGTATGTATGTATATATAATACACATCTATGTAAAGGAATCCATTGAAAATCTACACTCAGAACACTTAAATACAGAGAAACAATATAAAAACTAGTTTACAACTTCTGTTTTTCCTGGACACTAGAATGTTTTAAAATTCATTTCAACTGTTCAAGTAAAAAAGTTACATGGTTTTACTCTGACATTTTATCTTGATTAAAAACTATAACGTGTGTTTCACATCCTGCTGTATAGACACCTCTTCCCAACTTCCCACTTGGGGTTATTGAGTCAGTAGCTTGAAACTGGCTGTGGTGAGCGTGGCTATACCAGGACAATCACCAAAGACTATGATGATGGTCCTCATCCCTGGGAGACACAGCTGTGAGATATACAGCTGGTCATACACCTGCTTCTACCTTCCAGGATTCAGAAGAACCCAGTTTCAGCATGGAGTCTACCGTTTCTCTAGGTGAAACCCTAAACTGCCTCTGAGGAAGCTGGTGCTTAAGTGTTATCTGGGGCACCTGGGCTGAGCACCAGATCCCAGGGTATAATGCGCTGCTCTTTGTTCTCCACCAGCACCATCATGTGACACACACGGTGACACCAGAACACACAAGTATGCCTTATCTTGTGTTTCACAGCTTCCTTTCAGGGCCCACATGACAACGCAGAGCAAACATGTTTTAATACCTGATGAGAAGAGAGTTTTGCAAATAAGATTTACTGGTAATCCCTAATGGGCAGATGTCCCTTCGAAACCTCTCAGGATCTGCGAAATCTGACCTTCCCGCATCATCTCATGGTGGCACTGCTGGCCCAGTGATAATCAAAACTGAATGGCACTTGCCCTGAGGGCTTGTGAACAGGAGACAGTGACATCATGGGAAGTGAATTGACTTATAGGCATAGACACTTCTGCTTTTCCTGGACACTAGAATTTAGTAGTAGAATCAACGTTAATTTATTTAAGAAAAAAGCCTTCTAATAAGCCTGAACAACTTTTCATGTGGCACCATTGACTGTATAACCATGGTTTGCAGAGGTTTTTTTTTTATAGCTTTATTGCATTATAATTTAAATACCATACCAGTCACCTACTGGAAATGTGCAGTTCAATAATTTGTGGTAACATAAGAATATTATGATGGAATATTCTCATCACCCCCAAAAATTCTTTCTTGCTGGTTTACAGCCAGTGCTGCTCCCATTCCCAGCCACAGGCAATGACTGATCTTACAAAGCAGACTTACTGGTAACCCCAGATGGGCAGACATACCTTGAAAACCTCCTAGGATTTGCAAAATTTGACCTTCCCACCTCATCCTGTGTCTGTAGTGTTTTGTCTATATTATTTTCTGTCTACATTGTTTGTCTTTTCTAGAAATGTTCACAGAAATGGGACCATACAGTCTTTATTGTTTCGTGTCTGGCTTCTGTTTTTTTCCCTAAAAGTAGAGACAGTCTCTTGCTATGCTACCCAGGCTGGTCTGAAACTCCTGGGCTCTCACACTTTTTCCACCTTGGTCTCCCAAAGTGCTGTGATTACAGGCGTGAGCCACCATGCCTGGCCACAACTTCTTCCACTTAGCCTAATACTTTGAGGTTCATCCACGCTGTTGCCGGTATTGGTAGTCTGTTCTGTTTAGTCACTGAGTGGTATTCCATTGCATAGATGTACCACATTTTGCTAATTTTTCTCTTGCTGGACATTTGAAGGGTTTCTAGTATTGCACTACTATGGATGCTGCTGTGTGAGTATCTGTGTAAAAGTCTTGATGTGAATATGTGTTTTCAATTCTCTTAGATACGTACCAAGGAGTAGAATGACTGGGTTGCATGGTAAGCATATGTTTAACCTTCTAAGAAACTGCCAGAAAAGGAATTCAAGTTCTTCACATCCTCACCTGGGCTTGATATCTTAGTCTTTTTTTGAGAATAGTGATTCTAGTGGGTATATAGTAGTGTCTCATTGTGATTATGATTTCTTAATGACTAATGGTGTACATGTTCTTTGGTGAAATGTCTGTTTGAATCTTTTGCTTATTTTAAAAAGCTATACTGCTTGCCTTCTTTTTATTGAGTTGTGGTAGTTCTTTATAACTTCTGGATAAAAGTTCCTTTTCAGATATGTGATTTGCAAATATCCTCCCAAGCTTGCGGCTTGTCTTTTATTTTCTTATTGATATAATTTGAAGAATAAAAGCTATTAGTTTTAATAAAGTCATCATTTTTTCTTTCCCAGATCATGCTTTGTGTCATATCAAAGAAAACTTTGCCCAATTCAAAGTCACGAAGTCTATCCCTTATGTTTTCTTTTAGTTCCATAAAAAATCCTGGTGGGATTTTAGCAGGAATTGCTTCACATTTATAAACCATTTTAGGAAATATTATATTAATACTACAGAACCTTCTAACCCATAAACAAGATATGTTTCTACATTTACTTAGATGCTTAATTCCCTTCCATAATGTGTTATAGTTCTCAATGAACAGGTATTCTTCAGTTAAATTTATTCCTAAGTATTTTATTACTTTTGGTGTTATTATGAATGTAATTATTTTCTTAATTTCTTTTTGAATTGTTTGTGTCTAGTCTACAGGATTTCTTAGTATTGCTGCTGTGTCTTGTGACCTTGCTAAAATCACTTATTAGCTTTAGTTGTTTTCTTGCAGATTCCTTGGAATTTCCTACATAAAACATCATCTTGTCTGAGCATAAAGATGATTTTATTTTCTCCTTTCACTATGGCCTCATTTAATTTCTTTTTCTTCCCTTATTGAACTGGACAGAACCTCCAGTACAATGTTGCATACAAGTGGCAGAAGGATACATTATCTTGTTCTTGATCTTAGGGGGAAAGCACTCAGCCTTTTATCATGAGGAATCACCTCAACTATAGGTTTTTGTAGATTCCCTTATCAGATCAGAAAGTCCCTCTATATTCTGAGTGTTTGCATCATGGATGGTTTTGGATTTTTTCAGATGATTTTTCAGCATCTATTGTGATGATCATGTGGCTTTCTTTATACTCGTAACATGGTTTGTTACACTCATTTATTTTTAGATGTTAAACTATTCTTGTATTTCTGAAATAAACTCTGCTTGGTCATTGTGTATAGTACTCTTTGTATATTGCTAACTTGATTTTACTCTTTTGTTAAGGAGTTTTGCATCTATGCTTATTTTCATTAAGGTCAAGATATTTTCAGTCTCTTCTAGGATATTCTATTAATATATCTTGTCTGGAAGTCTATTTTGTGTGATATTACGATAGCTCTTAGACTTTCTTATGGCTACTGTTTTCATGCTATATACTTTCTTTACCCTTTTTCAACCTATTTGCCTCTTTAAATCTAACTCAAGTCTCTTGAATACAATAGGGTCAAATGTTGCTTGTCTTCCTGACAGTCTCTGCCTTTGGGTTGGAGAGTTTAATCTGTGAATGTGGTTGTAGCTACATCAGCCATTTTGCAATTTCTTTTCCATGCATCTCATGTCGTTTTTGATCTTCTGAACCTTTCTTATTGCCTTCTTTTATGTTATTCAAATACGTTTACTGCACATTTTAGTTTTTCTCTTGGATTGTTGCTGTGCTGTTTTTGAGCTTCAAGTATTCTCGTCACTTCTAGTCTTCCGATTGGCCTCTTCTGGCATTCCTTGGGTTAAATCCAGTGACTCTGCAAAGTTCCCACTCTTCAGAGGGTTTTCTCTCCCCTTCTCCCTTTTCTACATCCAGAAAGTGTGACCCTGTCTGTTGCCACAGGACCATGGTGGGAAAGGGCGTCAGCTCACAGGATTGTCTGAGCGGCAAGAGTGTCAGAGCACACCTGGTCTCCTCCGGCTCCCCACAGTCTCCTCTGCCTGATCCCTCATGATACCAGCACTGGCTTTTCCAGAAGCTTACCATTGTTGCTGTCTTGGCTCCAGCAGCACCAGCAGTTGTCCTGTTTTTTTAGGGCTTTGGGTGGTTCCTATGGCCCCCAGCATAGGTAACCTCCGTGGATTCAGCCACTTCCCGAGCAGAAGGCAGCTTCTGGTGCTGGGGACACTCCCCGACTTTGCTTCCTTTTGGGGACTGGAATCCTGGCTCATTTCCCCAGCCCTGCTGTGCCCTCCCATGACACACTGGAAACAGGTTTCCCGTTGTGCCACACATGGCTTCATTGGTCTTTGTGCTCTCCCGTTGTTGAGTGATATCCCTTCTTACCATTTGCACCCTATCTTGGTATTGTAGGGTACGTTAGGTTCCACCACCCAGAAAACCCCAAACAAGAAATGAGAATAAATTCTTTATTTCCAAATACACATCCATCCCCCCACCCAAGTTATTTGCATGTGTGTGTTTGTTATTTGTGAGTGTGTGCTAGTTGTGAGTCCATACATATGGTAACGAAGAGATGTTTAGAAGCAAGAGCAAAAAGGGACAAACTCTCCTGCTTTTAAATAATATTTATTTCTCCTGCAACTCTCTTCTTCCTCTCTACAGCCTCTTTTAGCATATACTCTCCTGCCTGTTTTTACGTACACACCTCCAGCAGGGTTGGGAGTTATGGAAATGAGAGAAGTCTACTCACCGGTCTTGTAAATTTTCTCTCACTGAGGCAGTCTCATTCCTGTGTCAATGTCCCCAGCCAAAGGCCACTAGGATTCCACCTGCAGGTGAACAAACTGGATTTATTTCTCGTTTCAGCAAAGGAGAACACACACCAAGAGAATGGTTCTTCATAGGAGGTCAGAAATAACTCAGTGTGGGATCTGAATTTCGGTTGGGTGATTTGGGGGAAGGTTCTGGAAGCAGGTGTTTGCTGTAGATTGAATGCTGCTTGAAAGCAGGGAGGATTCTGTGATTGGGTATCTCAGTGTGTCTTGTCTATAGGGAGGGCAGATGACAGGAAAGGCAAAGTTGAAATTGGTAAGACGTACCATCACTCACTGTAATTGAGGGAGGAGTTCAGTGCTCTGTGGGTGGCACAGTGGCCTTGTTTCTGTCTGTGCTTAGACAAAGTGATAAAGTTCCTTGCTGTGTCTCAGACGCCCTCAGAGTCACCTTGTCTGGGGTGGGTGTTCTGTGAGAATGTTTACGTCCAACAGAAAAATTACCTGGCCCAGGTGTGAGTGTCAGACCAGCTGCCAGATATCAGAGGCTATGCTTATTTTTTCCTACCTCACCTGGCCACCTCCTCATTGATCCCAAGAGTTTGTTATATATGTTTGTCCTTGACTTGGTGTGTGTGATTGTATGCATATATGCATGCTTATGGGACTTCACGAGGGAAGGAAAATAGAACTAGTTTCATGTCCCACATAAACAACCAGAAGATAAAGCATCACACTTATCCCATGACACCTCCACGTGACCATGGGTTTATGGCAGGTGACTCTGGACGCAGACACTTTTCCTCTGAGCCATTCTTGAAGACCCTGTTTCCCTTGTTCACTCTTCAGGCCCTCCCTTCTCTGCCCTGTTTCGCTGCCTCCCTTGTGGAATATCTCAACAGCATGGACCATCAGGCTCTTTCCCTGTATCCTTTGCACGCGTGCGCGCATATGTGTGTGTGTGTGTGTGTGTGTGTGTGTGTGTGTGTGTGTAGCGCTGATTAGCTCCAAAGTTACTTGAAGAGCCATCTGTGCAGAACGGTTACATAAGTGGCTCATCCGTTTTTCTGGAAGCTATTCAAAATGCCCCCAAAGGCATGAGAGTTCAACCATTGCAGTAAAACCCAGAACGGAACTCCTCTTCCCATGTGGCAACGGAAAGATTATACAAGAGACAAAACATGACTAACCATTAAAGCAGAAAAAGTGACGGCAAGAGGAAGAATCACTGGGAGGTGCTGTTTCTCCACTGAGGCTGAAGGGAGCCGAACCACCGGGCTCTGAGCTTTATTTCACTTTTCTCCTCTCGGCCTCTGAGGGTGCAGCCTCTCGCGTCCGTGAAGAAGGATTGTGACTCCTGCCTGATGTCTTATCCTTGTCTGTCATGGTTCTTCCTCGTCAAACCTCACTCCGGATGCCTACGCTGCTCTCTTCATCTCAGAAGTGGAAACTGCCTGATCCTTATTTCCCTAACTTTGTTTTGAATCCTAATTTCATTGCCAAGGAAGCTGCCTTTGCTCTCCCCCCCATGTTTGTATTTATATAGGTTGTTCGGTGATTTACAATGGATTGATCACAGTTTTTCAGGGAGAGTGGTGTAAGTGGGGTTGAAACGTTGGATGAGATCCAACCCTCCCTTAAAAATATTGATGCAGTTTGGATGTGTGACCCCTCAAAGTCTCTTGTGGAAATATGATCCCCAGTGTTGGAGGTGGGGGTCTCGTGGGAGGTGACTGGGTCTTGGGGGTGGATCCCTCATGAAGGGCTTGGTGCTATTTTGTGGCAATGAGTGGGTTTTTGTTCTATGAGTTCACACAGAGCTGGTTGTTGAAGAGGGCCTGTTATCTCCCTCCTTTCCCTTGCTTGCACTCTCTCCATGTGACATCTCCCCTTGCCTTCTGCCATGAATAAAAGCGTCCTGAAGCCTCACCAGAAGCCAGATGCCAGCACCATGCGGAAATGAGCCAAAGAAACAAACAAACCCATTTTCTTATAAATTACCTAGTCTCAGGTATTCCTGTATAGCAATGTAAAATGGACTAGCACAAATATCAAACAAAATCTTTTTGAGAACTATTGTGTGGCAGATATTTCCCATTCAGTGAAAATCCATCTGGCACCCAGATTTCCCAGCCCCTTGGGTTGGGCTAGGCCACATGGCAGACTCTGGACAGTGGCCCAGAAGTCTAAGCATCACTTCTGGGCTCCTAATGTGTGTAAGGCAAGATGTGGGACCCTCCAGTTCTTCCATTTCTGATGCAGTGATGTGGAAGCCACACAATCCAGGGGGTGCAGCTGTAAGAAGTGATCCAACTGGGTCTCGAGTCACGGCTCCAAGCTGGGGACTCTAATTAGCAGCTGAAACCATAGAAGATTTGGGATGGGTAGGGGGACAAATGGAGCTTTTTGCAAAGCCACTGAGATCCCAGGGTTAGTTTGTGACTGCAGCATAACTCATTCTGCCTAATACACAGAGCATGTAAGTGCTGGAAAACACCACTTTGCAACAACTAAGAAACAAACTAGTGTGTACACAAAAGAGATAGTCAACATTTTAATGGCCTCTAAAAAAACTGGGATCTGATGTTCGGGAAGGGGAATCTGTAGAGTTTCTGAGAAGGGGCCTTCAGGGAGACTCAGGGCTAGAAGGTAATGATACTTGATTTCACTTGAGATGTCTTCCTTTTTGATACCGTGTTACAGTCTTTTGAGCATAATTAGAGTCATGTTTATATTTTCACTCATAAATAGAAATGAAAGAAAAATTATTCTTTTCTGGAAAGAATATTGAAAAGGAAAAGAGGAAGCATTTTTCATGGAAGTGTGAGAAAATGATTGTCTTGGGGGGAAGTATCTCAGCTGTGAGCAATAACAAACAGAGGGGAAGAAAACTGTCCACGATTCTAAGAGCCAGGAGACATTGAAGGTACTTGAAATCAGGCACTTTCCGCCACATTCTGCCAGTGAGGGGCACACCTCCTCAACAAGGGTATCTGCATAATGAACATTTGTATATTTAACCCTGAATGGTACCCCACATCTTTAAAATAAAAAATAAAGAGAAATAAGACACTTTCCATTTTAGCCTCCAGATGTCGCCACCATCCCACGACAGCTTGGCTGTTGACCGTCTGGTGACGGGCGAGGCGGCTGCAGACTGCCTGAATCTAGGGACGTTCCAGGAATAGCTTTCATATGCAGCAGTTTAAAACATTGGTATTAGAGAGCGCAGTTTAAATTCTCTCCTAAATGTAGACGTTCCCTTTCCTAATAAAGCCCAAAGTGTTTCCAAAGTTACACTTGAGGCAAAGCAAATCAGAGAACGCCCGTATGATTTACAAAAATAATTCACACGAGGGTTTCTTTAAATGATAACCATTCTACTCCATTTCATGAACCTATAATCCTTTATTTATGCCAACATTTTTGAAGTAGATTTAATAAAGCCAAGTGTGCAACATAGCTTAATCTGATTTAACTTGATATTAAGTTTCCTAAATTTCTGTAGACTATCCACAGTCATAAAATAATAGGAATTATTCCTTGGGTGACTTCCCAGAGGCCCTTTTTGTTGACAGAAATTTGGGAGAGTTTCTTGCTCATCTTGAGACCGTAGTAGGTGCTACATACATTCTGATTAATGATTGAACAGTTATGTACTGTAAAATGTTTTGCTTTTCAAAATTGCCTTCAAAAGAGCTTGGAATCAAATAGAACACACATACACAAATTTGTGTATCTCAAAGCTATTTTGGTGTTTCCAAACAGTGAAAAATGTTAAAAATGCGTTTCTGGGGGTAATAGTGGCTCTTTTGAAAGTTTTTAAAAACCTGAGAACTGAAGAGATGAAGTGTTTACATTTCCTCATGTTGTCCTTTGAGGAACAGGATTATGACTTAGAGCTGCTTGTGCTCATCTTTGTAAGCATCACACGAAGATTCAGACGGTTCCTTGCCCAGGAGAGAACTCAGCTTGAGAAACATAGGAATGTGAGGAACACAGAAACTTCTCCGATGCTTTGGGAAGTTTCAAATGGTGTCAAAGGGAAGGGATTTGGAGACGAAACAGGGGCCAGGACGTTCCCCCATGCCCCACTTGCACCTTGTCATCAGCATGGAGGAACCGATCACTTATTTATTTATTAATTATTATTTTTTATGCCCCTCCACAGGGGCAATGACCTTTAATCACTTTTAGTAGCTTGGACACTAACTGTATATCACCAAGCAATGTGCTTAATACCTATTATTATTATTATTTCCAGGAACTCTAGTTTACTTTTGTGAGGCCTAACTTTTAGAGAATTTTCAATATTAAACCCGATTTTATTTCCTTGCAAGCACTTCCAAGTTATTTAGTTATTTATTTTTATTTTAGAGCTGGGGGGTGAGCATGAGGATTTGTTCTCTAAGTAAACTGCGTGAAGGCCAGTTTTGGGCTTTTAGCCAGTCCCTTCTTCCCCTCACCCCTCCACGAGTGGGTAGTTGGGTGCCCCTTATCCCTCCTCCCTCCTTTCATTAGCAGCTCCCAGCAGAGACACTAAGCACTTCAAACAGGGCTGTGTTTGTTACATCTTGGTGTTTGTTACAAGCTGTGTTTGTTACATCTTGGTGTTTGTTACAAGATGTAAAGCGGTAGCTAGCCCTGCTTGGGGTGAAGTTGCCACAGGAAAGCAGACAGCCTGAGGCCCTGGAGAGAAGTCATGGGACGGGTATCTTTCTATAGAGAAAGAGGCGGATGGTCCACAGTGACGTCTGTTAGGTGGAAGCAGAGGTTAGGTGTAAGCAGAGCCAGGGGCAAGGTGTGGGAGCTGTATTTCCACTTCCGGAAACAGATGAGTTGCTGCCTGGTGGGCATGGAAGTGATGGTCCAGCCTCTCACAGTTGCACCCGTGGCAACAGAACAAGGGATGATCATGGGAATAGGGTGGTAATTACAAATTGTACCTTACTATATTTAAGCATGGCCCAAACATATTCTGATATTTAAAAGTTCTCGCTAGTAGAAAATGTTTGAATAACTGAAGTTGGATAATGTGCCCTGAGGTCAGAACCCATTATTCTTGTTCTGTGTCAAGGGGTTAAGTTGTTAGTGTTTACCAAGTAAGAGGTAAATACAGGTAATAAAAGTCGGCCAGTTTTTTATATTCATTATTGCATAATAATATCCTTCATTACACTTTTTGGAAGATTCGTGTTTTTTTTTAGTTGGAGTCTCACTCTGTTGCCCAGACTGGAATGCAGTGGCCGCTCCCGGCCACCGCAGCCTCGACCCGCTGGGCTCCGGCGATCCTTCTGCCTCAGCCTTCCGAGTAGCTGGAATTACAGGCATGCGCTACCACGCCCAGCTGATTTTTTGATTTACTGTAGAGATGAGGTCTCGCTGCCTAGGTGGGTCTCGAACCCGTGGGCTCAGGCAATCCACTCACTTCAGCTTCCCAAAGGCGCGGGATTACAGGCTGAGCCACCAAGCCTGGCTGGAAGATTCCTTTTTAGACCACAGTTTATTGGGCTCCCATGCGTAATTCAGCTGTCTCTTGGCTGGGGATGTCACTGCCCTCGGGGTTTTTGGTCAATGTAGTTTACTCAGCCAGGCTCCCTCTCTGGGTGGCTCCTTTCCATCATCTCTGCAAATTTTTGACCTTTTCCGCCTTTGTTTTCTCATTCACCACTGAAGATGGGCTTGCAAAGTCGTTTCTTCTTCTTCCACAGTCCCCTGTCCCTCCTGGCATAAAACCATGGCTGCCATCCCCAGGAAATCCCATCAAACCCAGTCTATTTGATCTCTGAGTGTCCCTCACTGGGGCTTATGAGGCCCAGCAAGGGAGGACCTGAAGCAGAGCACACTCCACTGCTCAGTCCCTCCTGGGCAGGACCCTCCTCACCTCTACGATCTCCTCTGGAGTCAAAGGCTTCCAGTCAGCTCAGGGTGAGTTAAAGCATTGGAGCCGGTGGGGGAGACCTGGGAACTCTTCCCGGACTCTGCTTAGCCCGAGTCTTCTGCAGCAGTGGCCACAGCACCTCTGTGACTCAGTGTCCATTGGGCATACATGCTATGGTTCTGTTTTCCCATCCCAAGGGGTTGACCCAGGGATCTCTGTCATTTGTCACTCCAACAATGGGGGTTGCTGCTTGTTGCTGGTCTCATCACTCTCTCGTTTGTATCTCAGCCCCTCCATCACAGGTGACAAGTTCCCTGTGTCAAATTCCCTCTGCTTATCTTCTCAAGTGGTCCAGTTGTTTTCCTGACTAGACACTCACGGTCACAGTTGCTCCCCAATGACTCTTTGCATTTTCTTCCACCCATTTGATGCCACGAATATCCACCTGTCTTCCAGAAGTCCATGACCCTGACACATAACCATCCCAATTGTAACACCCTCTGGGAAATCCAGTCCTGACAGCATTCCTTCCCTCTGGACAAGTGGTGCTATTTGAGTTGGAGAGAACAGTTTATCTTGTTGTATATGATCTGACAAAATTTTGTCTCACATAATCAGGCTGTCCCCCAAAGTCCTTGGTGGTCAATTAGGTTCTTTAAAAATGAGTGCATTTTTACACTTGGGTTCACAACCTGGAGGTTAACCCCTGGTGTAATAGATGGTCAGTTTGGAAGCCTCCCTTTTCTAGAACATGAAAAAAAACGAGTTGTATGATTAAAGTTCAATAAATTAAGCTCAGTATACCTTGATGTTAGTCAAGCCCATGTGATCTGCATTTATTCCAATTTGTTTTTCAGTCACGCCAAACTTTCCTTTGGTTGGAGATCCCTGTTTTCTGTCTGTTTTATAAACCTAATGCTTTGTCATTTTACGGGAAGCTTTTTCTGCATTCTCAGTGATTTTATGCAGCTTGTCTTGAATAGTACCAATCCTGTTAACTCCCCGGAGTTGATTCTACACCTTACTGTATGTGTGGTGGGTTTATGTCCAGTGTGACATCACCCTGCTCCATGACATCTCTGCAGGGACAGATCTTTTTGCTCCTGCTCTGCGTTTTGCCAGATTATCTTTGACCTTTTGTTTCGTGGGGCTCCCTTGAATGTCTGCAGTCTTAACAGCCTTCAGCAGTTCTTCAATGCATGTTTCTGAGCTCATATACAATTCCAGGTATCATATTTCTGTGTTTATAAGACTTTAAAATACATACATATATGCCATATACTGTATGATTCCAACTACATGACATTTTGAAAAAGGCAAAAGCATGATGATGAAAAAATGACAGTGGTTGCCAGGGATTAAGGAGAGGGAGGGATGAATAGGCAGAGCCCAGAAGATTGTTAGGGCAGCGAGACTACTCTGAATGATATCACAAGCATGAATACGTGTCATTAGACATTTGTCCAAAATCATGGAATGTACAATTCCCAGAATGAATTCTGATGTAAACCGTGGACTCTGGGTGATAAGGGTGTGTCATCATTGGCCCATCAATGGTAATGAACACATTGATCTGGTGTGGGGTGTTGATGGGGGGGGAACTGTAAGTGTGGAAATCAGAGCAGGAGGTTTATGGGAACTCTCTGTACCTTCTGCTCAATTTTGCTGTGAGCCTAGAACTGCTCTAAAAGGTAGGCCGGGTTCAGTGGCTCAGCTTGTAATCCCAGCACTTTGGGAGGCCGAGGCGAATGGATTGCCTGAGTCCATGAGTTGGAAACCAGCCCTGGCAATTTGGCGAGACCTCGTCTCTACAATAAATTGAAAATTAGCTGGTCATGGTAGTGCATGCCTAGTGCGTGCCTGTAGTTCCAGCTACTTGGGCAGCCAAGGCCGAAGGATCACTGGAGTCTAGCAGGTCGATGCTGGAGTGGCCGTGAGTATGCCACTGCACTCCAGCCTGGGCAACAGAGTGAGACTCCAACTCAAAAACTAAAAAGTAAAGTCTATTAAAATATATACACATACAATTCTCTGTGTGATTAAAAAATAATACAGGGACTTTAGAATGAAACTTGCTGAATAGGTTGTCCTCTCCCCAGTGGTAGGTAGTGGAGACTTTGTTGAAGATGAGTTGGTTGAGAAATTGAGGTTTTGCTTCTGGAATCTCAATTCTATTCCATTGGTCTATGTGACTGTTCCTGTTCCAATACCAAGCTGTTTTGATTATTGTAGCTCTATAGTAAAGTTTGAAGTCTGGTAATGTGATACCACCTGCTTTTTTTTGCTGAGGATTGTTCTGGCTATTTTTGGTCATTTGTGTTTCCATATGAATTCCAATATTGTTTTTTCTAGCTCTGAGAAGAATGTTGCTGGTAATTTGATGGGTATTGCATTAAATCTGTAGATTGCCTTAGGTAAGATGGTCATCTTCACAATGTTGATTCTTCCAATCCATGAGCATGGGATATTTTTCCACTTGTTTGTGTCATCTTTGATTTCTTTGAGCAGTGTTTTGTAGTTTTCATTGTAAAGTTCTTTCACATTCCTGGTTAGGAAGATGCCAAGGTATTTCATTTTTTTTTGTGGCTATTGTGAATAGGATTGTGGTTTTTATTTGGGTTTCTGTTTGTTTGTTATTGGTGTAAAGAAATGTGATTGTCTTTTGCACATTTATTTTATACCCTGAGGCTTTGCCAAAGTCCTTTATCAGTGCAAGGAGGCTTTTGACAGATTCTCTTGGGTTTTCAAGGTACACAAGACTCAAACAAGACCCCTATCTATCCCCATACACAAAAATTAACTTTAAATGGATCAGTGACCTAAAAGTAAAACCTCAAACCATAAGAACCTTAGAAAATGCAGGACACACCCTCATGGAAATTGGAACTGGCATCCAATTCCTGAACAAAACCCAAAACGCATGGGCCATAAGAGATAAGATAGACAAGTGGGACCTCATTAAACTGACAAGCTTCTGCAAAGCCAAAGAAACCATCAAGAAAGCAGGAGGACAGCCCACAGACTGGGAAAAAGTATTTCCCAACTTCATGTCTGACAAAGGTCTAACATCTTGGATCTACAAGGAACTCAAACTTGCTGAAAAGAAAAAAACAAACAACCCCATTACAAAGTGGACAAAAGATATGAACAGACACTTCACAAAAGAAGACATACGAGCGGCCAACAGACACATGAAGAAATGTTCAACCTCACTAATCATCAAGGAGATGCAAATTAAAACTACACTGAGATACCACCTAACTCCAGTCAGAATGACCATTATCAATAACAAAATATAACTGATGCTGGAGAGGATGTGGTGAAAAGGGAACACTTATACACTGTTGGTTGGAGTGTAAACTAGTGCAACCTCTGTGGCGATTCCTAAAAGCTCTAGATATCGACCTCCCATATGACCCCACAATCCCCCTGCTGGGAATATACCCTGAAGAACTCAAACCATTCTATAAAAAAGATACCTGCACATGTATGTTTATTGCAGCATTGTTCACAATAGCAATAATCTGGAAGCAACCATGCTGTCCATAAAAAGAGGACTGGATTAAAAAATGTTGTACATATACACAATGGAATACTACACAGCCATAAAAAAGAACAAAATCATGAATTTCGCAGCAACCTGGATGGAACTAGAATCTGTAATACTGAGTGATATTTCACAGTAACAAAGATCTGAGTATCACATGTTCTCACTCATAAGTGGACCTTGAACATCTATCGTAATACTATAAGAAAAGGATCGACAGTGGTGGGAATCTATGGGGGGGAGACAGAGAGGACAAGAGTGGTGGGATTAATGGTAGTCAATATCTGTCTGGGGATGGGGGACACCCCTTATCAACAAGGGTGTCTGAATGATGCATATTTGTATACCTAACCCTTAACTGTACCCCACAATTTTAAAATAAAAAAAATTTTTTTAAAAAAATAATGAATTTAGCCATTACTATTTTCCCCTTTAAATGACTCCTTGACAGTTTCCTCCCTAGAAGGACCGTCACAATCTTTTCACTATCCTTCTAGATCCTTTTTCTATGCCTTCACACACACATTCATACACACGCTTATATTTGCACGCAATCACACACTCACACAATTCACGTACACACATTCATACACATGCACATACTCACATACATGATTACATAATGTAAATAAACTTTGCAGCCCTTCATTATTTCTTTCTACCAATAGTCTTGAAAGCCTTTCCATGTCAGAACATACTACTAGAATTAATTCTTGTTCGCTGGTTCACAATATGGTTCATTTTTCATCTTCTTGAGTGGTGACTTTTCAGCATGTATCTTAGATATTAATCTTTAGCTTATAGTATATGTTGCAAATATTTTCTCTC
Source organism: Cephalopachus bancanus (assembly GCA_027257055.1). NCBI lineage: Eukaryota > Metazoa > Chordata > Mammalia > Primates > Tarsiidae > Cephalopachus > Cephalopachus bancanus. Next base: position 6,855,891 of record JAPVLO010000011.1, on the reverse strand, counting down.
ATTTTTCCATTTTTCCCTTTGTTTATGGTGTTCTTAGGTCACATTTGTTTTACATTTTCATATAGTCAATCTGTCAGTGTTCCCTTTGGTGTCTGAGTTTTGTGACTAACTCAGAAAAAAATCCTTCCCCATAAGAAAATTATTCTGATATTTTCTTTTCATTTTTTTAATTTTAATTTTTTATTTTAAAGATGTAGGATACAATTCAGGGATAAGTATACCAATGTTCATTATGCAGGTACCCTTGTTGATGAGGTGTGCACTCCCCCCAGGTTTTCTTTTCACTTCTTCTAAATAATTTAGAATTTATTTTTGGTCATGATAGAAGGATCTAATTTTATTTCTCCTTAATGGATGGCCATACATTGAACAGAGCATTTGAATACCATACATTGAAGAGGACATTTTTTCCTCATTGATTTGAAAAGCCACCTTAGTGATATGTCTATCTTTTCTGTTCAGTTCTATTGATTTATTTGTTCATTCCTCTACAAAAACATTAATTTCTATAATGAGACAGTATGTTTTGTTATCTGGTCTGACTATTCCCATTAATGATACTTTTTAAATTATGATTTTGTCAGTTGTTCTGGTGCATTCATTTGCTTTGCCAGATGAATGTGAGATTACGTGTGTCAGGTTCTAGAATGTGTGCTGCCATTTTGGTCAGGGTTGCACTGAATGTGTAGACTAATTTGGTGAACACTGGTAACTTTCAGAGATGTACTCATACAGCTCTTGTACATTTCCTGCTGACAGATGCATGTTTAGACTTCTTTCCTCCATTTGTTATTTGACTGGGAACTTTTTTCTCCTATTGTACTTTCTTTTTAAAAAATTTTTATTATAAAGATATGGGGTACAATTCAGGGTTAGGTATATAAACATTGATCATGCAGATACCCTTATTGATGAGGTATGCCCCTTCCTCCCCTAGAAGTTTTCCTCAACTTCCAATCCCACCCCCCCACAATTTCCCACTGCTGCCAATTGCTTTCTTACAGTATTATAATTGTTCAAGGTTCGCTTATGAGTGAGAACATATGGAACTCTGTTCTTTGTTTCTGTGATAAATCACTGAGTATGATCGACTCCAAACCCATCCAAGTTGCTGCAGAAATAAGAGACAAGTGGGACCTCATCAAATTAACGAGCTTCTGCAAAGCAAAAGAAACCAACAAGAGAGCAGGAAGACAGCCCACAGAATGGGAAAAAATGTTTGCCAACTGTATATCTGACAAAGACCTAATATCTAGGATCTACAAGGAACTCAAATGTGCCAAAAGGAAAAAAAAAACAGCCTCTATAACAAGTGGGCAAAAGACATGAATAGACACTTCTCAAAATAAGATATATGGGCAGCCAACAGACATATTGTACTTTCTAATGGCTGTGACTAGTTTACAGAAAACTGTGTTACTGTGATTCATGCAAATGGCTGTAACAAACAGCCCCAAGGCTTCAGTGCTTTAACACCAGCACCTGCAAATTGTATTGTTTGCTGTTGAATAACCTGATGCAAGTTGGGTGATCTTTGTCTAAGTGATGCTTTAGGCAATGCCAGATTTTTTCCCTTGCAACCAGGCAAGGCCAAGAATTTCTGGACTCCATTCCCTACAATTGTGTCTTTCACACTGGCCCTTCTTTCCTGAACTTTCTTTCTGGTGATTGCCTTCCAAGTGCAGCTCTAGCAGCACACATGCTACTGACCTTCTCTATTCTTCTTCATGACAACAAAATCCTCTAGCATGGGCATGTCTTCCAAGAACTGAGAGGCAGAAGTTTCACCAATTATTTTGCCATAGAATGACATCAATCCAATTTTCCCAGTCTTAAATATCACTTTCCTTACCACTGAGCATCCAACTGCTAAAATAATGCTATGCCTTTTAAGTTTTATTATTTTTTAAAGAATATCAAGTACCCTCTTTCAAGTGACTCAGTTTGCATCAGTCAGGGCCATTAATATGAACTGATGTCATAAACAATCCACAAATCTCATGGCTTTATCATTGAATATTTCTTTCTTCCTCATGTCATGGGCCTGATGGATTTGCTTTGGTTTCCAAGGTGTTTCCCCTGGTCATGTCTAGGAATTTGGATAAAGAGAGGAGAGAGAGTTGTGTTTCATTCAGTCTGCCTCCTCGATCCAAGGCTTTCCTGGGAATTGATTTTTATCATGTGTAAAGTGCAACACTCAGAATGGAGCTTTGTGGCACTACCTGGTGGCACCAACCTGCTTTCAAGGCCCTGGACATAACGGATCAATATGAAGTAGATTTGCAACCCCAGTCTGGTGAGACGGTGTACCTGGAATTACTGTACCCTTGGCATTTGAAGTTTGAGGCTTGAAGGAGAAGTCCAAGAAGACATACAATAGCATTCCCATTGTGCTTCTCATGAACAACAAGGCCCTGAGGGTCACACTCATTTTCTTTGCTTCCTAATCCAGGTTTATGGAGCAATGAGAGCCTGAGTCTGAGCCCAGCCCATTTAACCTTTGCCAGTTTTCTCCACTGGTTGCTTGGCAATGACTGTGCCTCAGATTGAAGCAGTCCCTGACCCTGGGCCCTGTCCACCCTGCACAGCACTCCAGGACCCTGCAGCTTTTTAGCCACACTCTCTCCCCCATGTAGTCCTCACTTTCCAGCCTGCAGGACATGCCTGAGTTGCTTGCAACCTGTGGAAATGTGGGGTTAAGCATCACTGTCTGAGTGCGTTTTTGCACAATTCTCCCTTTTCTACACAGAAAGGCACATTTCTAGAGGACCTGTCCTCACCATGAGCTGAGTGGTTGCTCTTGACCATCCTCCTCTCGTTCTCCTCCTCCCAAACTGGACTTGAAACTGAAGTGTGGGGTTTTGTCTGGGCTGATGATATTTAGGACACTGCAACCCTTGTGAAATGGGACATGCTCAGGGAGAAGGAGGAAGACAGGAGCAATCGTTCCTTTCCATGAACACTTCTGCTCAAATTAGTTTCTTCACACGAATGACACTGAGTCATAAATTGCTACTCATCAAATCCTGGCACGCAGTAAAGGCTCTTCTATGCAATGAGCGTTTTCATTTAATTGAATGTTACATGTAAATGGAGGTTCTTTGTCAAGTGAGAAACATGTGAGGGATTTCAATGGAAGGCTCTGACATGACAAGAACCCAGGAGGAGGAAGCGGAAGGATACAGAGAACAGGTGACCCAGGGAAGGGGCAGGGGTGCTCTGGGGGAGCATGTGGGAGTCCCGGTTGCTTTGAATCTCCCTTCCAAGGCCCACGAGGAGGATGACTAACTGCTTCCAGACCATCCCTTTCTCTTGCAAAGACTTTTGGTGAAAAAATTGCCCGCAGTAGAGGATGTCATGTTAGAGCCCTAAAACAGAATTAAACACAATTGCATTGAATAGAATCTTCCTGGTGCGACCTAAGATTCTTCTCCACAAGAGAAAATACCCTAAGGTTATCACCACTGCAATGATTACTCCATCTGATTTTCCTGGGATGAGATGAGAACTTGAGACAGGCTCTGCTATGTGATCTTTCACTCCTGCGTATGCTAGGAGTTCTTATCTATGCTTCCCCAAAACAGCCAAGTCCCTGCAGTCGTTGATCAGAGGGATAAACTAAAATGCATGCTAACTCTCAGAAGATTATCATAGAGATTGTTTTCTTAACATTTTTTTCAGAGTCTAGAAATTTGCAATGATAAAATCAAGAACATTCCATGGAAAACAGCATGTAAACACACATACACACACACACACACACACACACACACACACACACACACACACACACTATATTTTAGTACAAATCATCAGAAGATAAAGAACTTGTCTTGATTTATGTGATTTCTCTAGGGATGTTTTGAAAAAAGAAAGGAAAAAAAATAACTTACAAGAGTGATGTCTCTAAATAAACCTGAAAAGGAAAATAAAAAACAACCCACTAAACACCAAGCTTGAAGAAAATGTAACAAACCCAAAGATCAATTTTATGTTTCCCTCTTTCAGTTTTACTTTTGATCATATTTCTTCCTGAGGTTTCATGAATATATATATCGGGGGGGAGAGATAAAAACCCCAAATACCTGCAGAACAATGAGGCTGTAAGAAAGAAGGCCCTTTTATTCTGTGTTATTTTTCTTAGAAATAATTATAGTTTAACATTTCCTCCTCTGGTTTCCTGTGGAAATCAGTTTTCATTTGAAATGAAATGAGTGAGGATCATGAGTGTCCCTGCATGTCTTTTTTTGAAACTTGTGCTTTGCAGTGCTCTCACTTTTAAATTCGTATCTGGGGTTTATTCTTTGATTTTTCAGTCTGAAATTTTACTGGTTGGCAAAGACGGATAAAGGAAAATTAAGAGTCAAGTAAAAAAGAAACTAAATCAGGGTCAGCAACTTTTTCTGTGAAGGGCCAGGAAGTAAATATTTTCTGCTTTGTGAATCACAACTCAGTTCAAGTCTGCTATTGAGGAACAAAAGACAAGATGTCAACAAAAGGGGATGGTGGCTGTGTTCCAAGAAAACTTGATGTGTGGATACTCAAATGCCAATTTCATGTAATTTTCACATGTCACAAAATGTTTATGTTCTTTTGATTTCTTTCAACCATTTAAAATAAGAACTTTTCTTAGCTCATGGTTCATATAAAAACAGGTGATGAGTTAGATTTGATACGTAGGTTGTAGGTTGCCAATTTCTGTATTAAATTATATTTTATTTTATTGAGTTGGGGTCTCACTCTGCTGCCCAGGCTGGAGTGCAGTGGCAGGATCATGGCTTACTGCACTCTCAACCTCCTGGGCTCTCAGGTGATCCTCCCCCTTCAGCATCCTGAGTAATTGGGACTACAGGTGTGTGCCACCAACCCGGCAAATTTTTTGTAGAGACGAGGCCTTGCTCTGTTGCCTAGGCTGGTCTTGAACTCCTGGGCTCAAGCAATCCTCTCATCTTGTTCTCTCAAAGTCCTGGGATTACAGGCATGAGCCGCAGTGCCCGGCCTATATTATACTCTTGACTCAATTGTTTTAAGAAACACATTTAAACACTTAAAATGGTGTGCCAATTCATCTATTTTGTTGAATACTTTTGACTACTGACCTTCGTTAAAGTTGCCTTTGTTAAAGTTGCCAAACATTTAAATATAACTGTTTGGGTGTCCGACTGTGACCACGGGTCCCAAGCCAGTGAGGATGGCATAAATAAGGCTCAGATGCCTTTGACAGTTACTGTTACAGCAGCTAATAGTGAAGTGGAACTCACGATGTTTCTGGGACAGTTTGAAGTGCTTTGCAACACTAGCCCAGGTAGTCACCACAGTGAGCCCATGAGAAAGTTGCCAATATTCTTGTCATGGATATGGGGAAACAGAGGCACAGGAGGCTGGCTGCCTTGCTCAAGGTGACATATGGTTCCAGTGATAACCCCTGCTCCCATACGCAGGCGGGCCGATCCAGGTTCCATCCTGCCCTGTTGCATGGCCGAGAGGAGTGAGCTGACCTGCCAGAGATTCCTCTTGAAAAGCAGGGCAAGGGAATTAATTCGAGCACAGCTTCTGCATGCAGCTGCTTCTTCTAAGAGTAACCCATGATTCATTTTGAGTAATTTTGTAAAATCATTGTTCAGGACTCCAAATGGGACCCCACAATGTTTTCCTTCTAACTCCACCACTGCTCTCTCCCCCAACATGTAGACAAAAGGGAGCACACTGGAGGAGCGTTTCTGGCCATGGAGTCCCACCTACAGTTGTTCCTCCGTCTCTGTATTGGGAGAATTCTTCTCAAGTTTGATGTGTGCTGCCTGCTTCCTTGTGTCATGCTTGACATTCGGGTCGGCAGCCTGCTTCTTTCTGGGGCAGAACTGTTCACTCAAGCTAGACCAGGTCAATGTGGCTGCTGGAAATCTCATCCTTGGTAACTACTTTTCTCCCACTGATAATAAAAAGAACCATGCCAAGATCATAAAATGTGGATACCAGAATCACTGACACCAAAAAGACATAAAAACAACACTCTATGGAGGAGCTGATGTGTGATGTTGAGAAACCCCACTTGCTGGTAAGTTACCAGGTCCTTTTCTCAGAATACATGCCATTTGTGTGTCCCCTGGACATAAATGTCGTGGCTTAGATAATCCTTTGTATTTTCTTACATTTCTAAAGAGAAATTCTTCTTTTCTTTCTTCCTTCCTTTCCTTCTCCCTCTCTTTTTCTTTCTTTCTTTCTTTTTTGACCACTCTCTCTGCAATATACAATTTCAAAGTCAGATGTGGCTATGGGGTTCATCTTGTTAAAATATTCATTTTGAGTTAGGTGCTGGTGACAAAGAGGTCAAGAGATTCCCTTCGGGTGGCAGAAGAGGGCCAGAGAGGGTTGTCCTGCATGCCCACTGAACCCTGCTGACGTGACCGCAGGTGTCCTGCCTGGACAGGCCAGGAGAAAGCACAGTGCTCCCTCCTTGTTGAGAGGCGCGGCCGAAGGCGTAAGAAGGGTAAACACTTGTGGGTTGTCACCTAGCTTTGCTCTGAGAGGTTTGTTTTATCTGACACATCCAGGTGATGGCTCTGCCACCTGCTTCCTGTGAGACACAGACAGCAAAATGGTGGAATCATCATCCTGGAAACAAAGTGCATCGGAACCCTTGCAAGTTATTTAGCTTATACCATGTGAACAGGGATACACATCCCCACATGTTCGCATTTTATGGAGACTGTTCTCTTCTCAGACAGGGCATCACTGATGAGAACAAACTCATGTTGACGTGCAATCAATCAGTCCTCTAATACTCAGTTATTTTAATTTGTACATTGAATGACTGATAGTTAAATACTTATACAGGGTTTACTATGTGCCGGGGAATATTCTAGGCTCCTTACTGAGTTAACTTACTCAGTCCTCACAACTACCCCATGAATAAGTGTGATTATCACCCCCATTTTACAAGAGAAACTGAGGGGCATGGGGTGTGGCGGGAGGTTAAGGAATGTGTCCAAGACCATATAGTTACTGACGGAACAATGTCCTCAGGTTGCTAGGTCAGTATTTCCTGGTCTGCCCTGGTCTTGGGGTTAGTGACCTGGATAGGAAATTGGAGACAAGGAGCTCTAAGCATCTGTCTGACCAGCCAGTCTGGTGGTGTAGCTCTAGGGACACCTTTGCAACTGGCGTTGGAGGCCAGGGTTTGAGGCAGGGGCACGGAGGCTCAGCTTTAACTTTAGGAAGCAGAATGCATTTCCCTGGGCCTGACTCTCTGCCCATCTGATGTGTTGCTCATTTCTCTGGCTCGTGGTGGCTTGTGGTGGCATGAGGTGTCACACAGGCAGACCAGAGCCACCAGCCAGGACTAGCCCAGACCCTCAGCGTTCCACCCAGGCATGGGGGCAGGTAGGGCCCTGTTAGAACGTCTGAGGTTGTCTCCCTGTTCCCTCTCCTTCCCAAGACTGTGTGAGGCAATAGTGAACTCTTCTGCCCTGCAAGGTGCCATAGGACAGGAGGCTTCTTGGTTTTCAGGGCCTGGCTGGGATGTCCCGTCTCAGGCAGGCCATCTGCCAGCACACTCTCTGGAGCTGTGGCACCCGTCAGTGTCTGACTCAGGGATGCTTTCTCCTCCAGCTCACAGAGAAGCCCTCTGTGGTCCCTATTCATCTTAAATATAAGTAAATGACGTTGTCATTCAATTTCTAGAAATATGCACGTTTCAAAGTTATTTTTTAACACTATGAGAGGTCTCCAAAGGAGATCTGTTATTAGAGTGAAAAATAAAGTTTATTTAAACAGTAAATTAGAGACAGAGAGAGAAAGAAAGAGGAGAGTCACCTCTCCAAGGCAGAGAAGGGGGTCAAAGCCAGGAAGCATGGTGACAGTCATAGGTCAAAGAACACCTGGCCACACCAGAGTGTCTAGTAAGGTAATGGTCACAATGGCCTGGCAATGGCAAAATGGCTGCTCATAGTTGAGTCCTTTTAAACATTTCCCTTTGATGGGGAAGGTCATTAAGGTGACTGGGTGGTAGTCTGTTCCACATCATCATGAAGGGGCAAGTAAGCGCAGGTGTTGATGTCAGGTGATAGACAGCAGGCAGATGGGTGGGTTAGTCATATGATTGCTGCTATGGTGGTGGGCTAGATGGGAGGAGACAAGGGGAGGGAATTTTCCTGCAAGAATCTCATTAGGCATTCTCAATCCACAAACTCCTTGACCAAAAGGTGGTCTTATTATCATTTCTATGGCTTCAGCCAGCCAAAGGGCGATCTTTAATCTCCCGCCTTGACAAGGAACTTGAAAAGTTTCCTAGGGGTTATTATTCTAAACCATGAGTTGAAAGGTTGGGCTGTCCTGGTCTTGCATCTGATGGAGATTTGCCGATGAATCTTGCACAGGTTAGACATAGATAAATTTCCAATAGGAAGGTTTAAGGAAGCGTTCAGACATTCTACTGTAGGCCAAGATGGCAGCCAAAGGAGATTTGGAATTACCGGCCTGGAATAAGAAGTCACCAAGGATGCTTTAGTGTGATGACACTGCCACCTCTGGATTCCTTTGGCTGGAGTCAGTCTTCCCTCTAGAAGGATGAGCCCCGTGCTAAGTGTGGCATTAGAATGGTGAGCCCTGCAGGGTCATCCCTAGATCTTAACCATATGAAGTCTGTTTTCATTAGTATGAGGTAATTACAAATAACAGGAAAACCTTTCTATTTATAGATGATTTTACAGACACTTAAAAAAATACAACCTGGTTTTGGCTCCGATGACTTGGCATTGGCTCGTTCAGGTTCCATGTGGATCTTATTTTTAGTGGTACAGACCAATTTCTACAGTATTCAGCTATAATAACAGAATAGGGCAACAGACGGTTTTGCGAAAACACCAGGTTCCTTTTTCGAAGGGAACAACTGCAAGGAATAGGAAGGGTAGTTTTAGTTATGGTACGAATTTTCTCAGTGGCAACTTTTTTTTTTTTTAGTTATGGTACAAATTCTCTCAGTGGCAAATTTTCTCTCAGTGGATATTTCTATTAGTGAGTAAAGACACTTCCACTGCCACCAGCAGTGTAGACTAGTCCATCTTCTGTGGAAAATAGTGTGGCGATTTCTAAAAGAACTAGAAATCAACCTTCTATGAGATTCAGCAATCCCCTTCTGGGAATATATCTGGGGGAACATAAATCTTCCCACAAAACAGACACCTGCACAGACATGTTTATAGCCACACTCTTTACAACAACAAAAACATGGAACCAACCCCACTGCCCACCAAAAGTGGACTGGATAAAGAAATGTGGTACATATACACGATAGAGTATTAAACAGTCATGAAGAAGGACAAAAATCATAGGGTCTTCACAATAAATGGTGGAGTTGGAGACCATCATACTTAATGATCTATCACAGAAACAAAGAACTGAATACCCCATGTTCTCACTCATAAGTGGGACCTGAACATTAATCACAATAGCACAAGAGAGGAATTGGCAGTCACTGGACACTGCCAGGGGAGGGAGGAGGGGGACAGTACATAACAACACAATGGGTACCTGGTCCTAAGCCAGGGGAGATGAGAACCCCTTGGAGGCCCAAACTTCACCTGCATGTAGACTACTTTTGTGGTTAATCCTGACTTGTACCCCATATCACTAGAATAAAATAAAGTTAAACATAAAGTCACTTTTCATAATTGAGTATTTTGTCATTTTCACACTAATCCTAGCAAGAAATTTGAGGGAATTTCTGTCCTTTTATTTTTACTTTTCAGATGGGGATTCAGAGTCATGATGAGCCAAGAGAGGATTCAAAACTGTGTCAAAGTTTGGAATCAATATCTGTCCACCAACCAATGCTATGGGGTCATTCACGGCTGGCTGAGGCAAGACATACTGTGTTTCTTGGCAGCATTTGCTTCTGTGTTCACCTTCTGTGGTCTAGAGTCTCCTGGATTTTAGGGGATTCTTTGCTATATCATTTCCCAGATGAGAGCAAGGTTAGTTCGGGTTTGATTTTTGGTGGTGGTCTCTGCCAACAGAACAGACCTTTTCTTTCTTAGTGCTGTGCCAGTGCATATGCTAAATAAGCGAAAGTCCCCACTTTTCTGGGAATGCAAGTAGAGAAACACGGTGTGGAAGAAGCTAGAGGAAAGGCATTTTGTATCAAGTGTGCCTTCCTCCCTCCCTCCTTCCTTCTCTCCCCACTCCGCCTCTCTCTCTTTGGAAAAGCCCAGGATAAGACAGTGATCAATGTTGCCTAAGGTAGCGTGGTAAAAAAAAAATCCTGTTCTGACCCTGACCCCGTCCAAACTGTGTGTACATGTGTGTGTGCCTGTGCATGCACATGTGTGAGTGTGCACGCATGTATGCATGAGTGTGAATGCGTGTGCATGAGTGTGCGCACTTGTTTGTACACACGTGTTTCTGATCATGGAGAGTCTACCTGAAGACATCGTGTTATAGATCAGCCAGGACAACCTCATGTGATGATTCTAACACTGGGGAAAAACTCACTTACCATTATTTTTGTTCTTTTGGGGCCAGTTGTTTTAATGAGCTGAAATACAATGAAGTGTTGTCATGGGCTTGTCCTGGGTCTCTTGGAAGATGCTGAAGGAAGAATCTCTTACTCTGTCCCACTGGAGGTCAGTCACAGCAGTTGAACAGCCTGCCTCTCTGACTGTGGGGTACCTGAACCCCTTCTTTGGAACTCCCTTTCTGACCATGTGTGTCTTGTGGGTCTGACAGTCATCCTCCTCATTGTGTTGAGTGTATAACAGGCTGGGAGAATAACACAGTGCCATCCACAGTATTTACTCTGCATTTTACCATCCCCAGGAAGCAATTGAAGCACCTCCCTGGATTTTTTCTTGAAATTGGGTGGAAGGCGAGCTCTTAATTTTGTCATGCAACCTATAAGCTTATAGATTGGGGTTGTCAGAAGCAATCTTCTCTGCCACCTGGACATTGTGTTGTAGTGAGGGGCAGTGAGACCCACATGAAAAGTGGAACGAAAACAACACAGATGTGAGGCCATGGGGTGTGGAGAGGGTGTCATGACAACAATGTTTCAGCCTCTGGACTCAGTTCACTGAGCACTCACCCTAGATGTCTCATGTGGATGAGCTGATGTGTCCCTTCTGGGGCTCTGGGGGGTTGGTGTTGGGTTCCCGGCACTTGCCAGAATCTTGACATCACGGCAGTATTTGTTGGAATACAATGCCTAACTCTTCCTCTCATTGGCTGCTGGAGAGGGGGGTGTCAGTTCTCAGATGATTTCCATTCTAACCCATAAGTAACTTTAAACACTGAAAGGGAAAAACGGATCCTTTAGCGTCGTTTTTCCTGATGGACAGTTCCTCCATTTCAACAAGCCAGCTTTGCGTGTCTATACCACTCATTTCACTTTATGACATCTTGGGGGGTGTCTAATCAGCACATATTGGCCCTGCACTGGCTGCATCTATCAGTAATTAAGTGAAGGTGATATTGGGTCATCTTTGAGTCTCTTTAAGCAAGAATCTGGTGTAAGTCACGTGAGGCATCGTATTTCTCTTTGGACCTAATTTTCCTCATCTGTGAAATAAATATATTTTTGAAAATAGCCTTCGGAGAATGTCTGTCTTCTGCCTAATTGGGACAGCTAAAGTGAGTGGCCAGTGAGCTGAGTCCAGAGGCTATTTCAAGACCCCCAAGAGAGTGATGGAGGTGTTTCCACATCACTGTGTGATGGGGACATTGCAGGATATGGCCTCGCGTTCCGTGAGCCCCTGGAACTCTCTGAACTTGTCACCTGCACTTTACTAATAACCAGCTCCCGGGCAGTTCTGGTGCTAGACATTTTTTTTTTCAGAGGGATGCTGCAAAATCTTGTTTATAAATCTCCAAAGCCCCAGAGGCATCACTTTCTCTGACCAGGAGTGCTAACAGGAGAGTATCTGTGGCTAACATTTCACTGGCAACTGTATGCTGGGTCTAAAATTTAATTTCCTGGTACTCTGACGTAAGAGCTTGATGACGTAGGTACCATTGCAATTCTTTTTAGGATGAGTTAAAAGAACAGCCTGAACAAGATATCATGTAAAGAATACTTAGGTGCGTGAAGCTATTGAGTTATCCTCTCTAAAAAGTGATACTGTTGAGCACACATTTATTGAAGGATTTTAAAACCCCATAGTCAAGGCTTTCTTGAATTTTAAACACTTTGTGCAGCTACATTTCTTTGTAATTTGAAGGAGATTGGACCATGACCACTTGACAATGTTCATGTTACTCCTGGCTATCTTGACCTGAGTTCATGTCTTGTCTTTAAATGACTGAACACCGAGTCAAAAGATAGGCAGGCTACCTAACTTGTGGATGGGGGGAATGGAAAATTACTGAGTTGGAGGTTGAAAAGCCCACCTGGTGACCTGTAACTGACTTGTAACTGACACAACTTCCCGTGACTTCTCTGATAACAAGATCAGTCAAAGCCAGCTTATTCCAACATGGCGATGGATTTAACTGGCAAATGATCCCAGAGTTCATTATACCTTCACTATAATAGTAAGTGACATCCCTCAGCATCATGACAGATCTGTGCTTCACCAAATAAGATAAAAAAGGAGTTGTTGTTCAACTTCAGAGAAATCCCCATTTTATCTTGGGAATTTGTTGACTATCCCACCCATTAAGTATATGCTTTAAAAAGCCAGCACTCCCTATACCTGAGTGCATCTCCTGCTTGGAGGTGGCCTGCACTCCCCTCATTTGAGTGCGTACTTTCATTTTGTAATAAAACTCTTTACCTTCAATCAATCAATCAAAAGATCAATCTATCAACACACACGAAAAACCCTGGTGTACTACCGTGTTTCACAGCTTTTCACTCCAAGTACCTATCAAGTGATGTTTCTAGATACACAACACAGAAACTAAGATCTCGGTGTTTTTCAGGGGCAGAGTTGCTGGGCAGAAAGGATGCAAAGGAAAAGGAAAATGACTCTGGGAGCAGGATTGAGTGTGCACACAGGTGTCTAGGCAAAGTCAGGTACAATGTCACTCACAGCAGCAAGTGGCTGGCATATCTCTGCCCTTGTACAGCACTTGGGGGTGACAGAAAGTTGAGGCCCTTTATGCCCATCTTGACAGTGTGCTTCCAGGGGGCATGCCCAGAGTTGACTGGAGTAAGGGAAGCTGGAGGTTGCTTATGGAGTCCAAGGGACCTCGAGCCCTAAGCAGCAAAGCTCACAGATATCCGCCTCCCCCAGTTCTGCTGCTGCTTAGAGGGCTGGGGGTTGCAAAACATAAACTGGGAACTGAAAGACTGAGTGTAAAAGAAAACTGTGTAATTTCATAACTATGACCAGAAATGGCAACGTTTCATGGTAAACCATCAAACAAATATAACTGTATTCCAAGACAGATAAAGAAATCTCCCCCTCCCAGTTCCATACACCAGTATTAACCAATATTAATGGCTATACCTATATTTGTGTAACTGTTATTTTGGGGGGTGACCTCTTCTCTATAGCATGGACAGTAAGTATATGCTACATTTCTGCAAGTCTGGGAACTATGCCATGTAGTTGTTATTTAATATACCTGCCCTGGGTCATCATCTTAGGTCTGTGTCACCGAATGTGAAGATGATATGGGATGCTGAAATGGCTTGGAGATTTGCTCAGCCATCTAGAGATATGTAACTCCGGAGAGTTTGTTTAACCTTTCGGGAACTTAGTTTCGTCAATATAAAAATGGAGACAAAAATACCAAACCTGGCTGGACAGGAAGAATAAGTTCTGTTGATCCATTACACACAGTAGGACGACTACAGCAAATAGCAACGTGGTGTATATTTCAAGATAGCCAAAGAGATTTTTAAATTTTATCACTGTAATTATGTGATAATTGTTTAAAGTGCCCTCTGTTCTCTGGAAGTAGGCAGAGCACCAGCCGGGCTGCTGACCAGTGAGTGAGGGCTCCCCCAGGACATTTAGTTCATCCTGGTTGGTCTCTTGTACTTGGCCGTATGACCTACAGGGATCCAACTGGACATTGACATTTGAATTTGTTCTGCACCATTTCAAAACAGACTTTCTTAGTGGTAGTCTGAGCTGCTTCTGTGTCTCTCTCCAAACTTGAAAAATAAACTCAGGAAATACAAGCTCTCTGAGTTCTCAGAAAATAGTTCTGTCCTTCCACCAAATCTACCAGGAATGCACTGAAGGCCACAGGAGTGATGTCTACAGAAGCATCTGTCATCTTACTGATGCCTTCAAATCATTTGGCGAGTGGTGTTTCCTTACTGCTTGACTGCTTGACACAAGGCCCAGCTGGGGTAGAGGATTAGAGACAAGGTCTATGGGCTTTGTTGCCTTACTCTATAGGGTGCACTTTAACTGAAATGGATATTTTGAGCAAGCTTTTCATGACAATCAAGGAGAGACACAACAGTTTTTCCCCAGTGGTGAGTGTGCAGAGACCCCATCAAATGCATGCATATGAGTCATATATATCTTTTGCCCTGTGGAAGTACACACCTATCACCTCCCTGTTCCAGTGTTTTTCTAACTGATCCTGGCTCAGCCCTCTGAGTCAATACATGAGTGTTCAGAACTATGATGTCATTCTATTGCCAGGTTTTCGGAAGCTGTCCAGTTTCAGGGGAAACGCAGTTCATTTTCAGGATGTTGTGTGAGGGCCAGAAGGGTTCTCAATTAAACTCTTCACCCTTCGGTCAGAATGGAGGACTCATTCTTATTCAAATGTAAATGCAAATTGCTTTTCTAGGCCAAATGCAAACAACTTTTATCTTCAATTTTGAATTATTTGTGCCTCTCTTCACAAGCATTAGCAGAGATAACAGAAAATTTGCAGCACTTAAGTTCATTTTTTTAAAGATTCAGAAAATGTGTTGATATCATGAGAGTACTCCATTGTCCTTTATTCCTGCTGAGCGGAGGCTACTAGGCAATTTTGACCCAAATGTGGCATCTTTAAATGTCTACCTCCTCCTCTCCTCCCAGAAGACTCAAGTGACTTAACTCTTGTTTTGGATGTGTCTGGCAGTGGTTGGGTCTCTCCTGTGATAATGAGAAGTCTCCTTTGTGTGAGGATGCCTGAGACACACTTGGATGACCAGAGACATTAGCTCAGCCCCACAAGTTGTGGAGGTCACTAGCAGCAGTGCCCACAGGATGAAATATGTTCATGCCATGCAGGGGCCCTTCCTCAGTGCATTGAGTCTCTCTGATTTCAGCACAGTCCAGCTCAGGAGAGAGTCAGGCTGGCTTTAGGGGTGGATTTAGAGAGAAGCACTTTGACTCTCCTGCCTAATGAAGCTTTGTCATGCGTTAAGACTCTAAATCATTGAAGCCAAGAACTCCTTTTAATTAGAGCTGATAAAAGCATTAAAGAAATCTTTAATCCCTTGTCTTGGGAGCTGGAGGTTTTCATAGCCTGTCATTTGTGTGCTAAAACTACTAGTCTTAACGGGTTTAGCATGGCTGCAGTTGGTAATTATTAAAGGCACTGCTTGTGAGCCCCCTGTGAGCTATGCTTCGACCCTGAAAGATCTTCTGGAGTGTTGTTTTATGACTGTCTCTGGCCGGCGTAAGATGAACACAAACACTCCTGCAAATTATTCTTCAGGAAGACTTTTCTGAAAATTTGCTCCCAAGTGTTCATTTTATTTTAGGCATACAGAGTTGGAAATAGAGGTAAACATAGGAGGGCAATTCTTGACATTTGCACTGTTAAATCTGTTCTCTATTTGTTGATGTTATTTTCCTCCCTTTCAAATAGTTGTCTTTTTTAATACGACACCACAGTATCAGTTTGTGAAAAATACTTTACATTATGGAAAATATTTTAGATTATGAAATAATTGGCCTGCCCTTTTTTTAAGATCAGAAAATATAGTGTATTTAGAAAGTAAATGAAAGAGAGAGAAAGAGAGAAGAGGAGAGGAGAGGAGAGGGGGGCAAAGTCAAGAAGCAGAGAAAAGATAGCCAAACACCTTGTCTCTCTCCAAAGAGAAAAGAGAAGAATGAAAGAGAGAGAGAGCGAGAGAGAGAAGCAAATCTCGGTGGAAGAGGAGAATGAGAGTGGGGCACATCTTGGTGTGTGATTTGGTGCTGTGTGAAAGATGCAAAGAATTACACTGAAGTTAGACGGGAAAATATAGTTTATGTAGAAATTAAATTATATATATATATAAAGAGGAGATTTACTTCCCCAAGGTAGAGAAGGTTTGATAAAGACATTCATGAATTCAAGCTATGTTTGTTGGATGAATTTGTAGTTAAATCTGTATCTTCAATCCTCAAGTAATGTCTTAGTCTGTTTTGTGATTTTATAAAGGAATACCCAAGACGGGGTAATTTATTTAAAAAAAGTTTATTTGGCTTATGAATCTGATGACTGACTAGTTCAATATTGGACACCTGGGAGGGCATCAGGCTGTTCGACTCATGGAAGAGAGTGAAAGTTAGTCAGAGAGTACAGAGATCACATGGTGAGAAAGGAAGCAAGAAAAAAATGGGGGTGGTGCCAGGTTCTTTTCAACCATTTGCTCTCATGGAAACTAACACAGTGAGAACACACTCATCATCATGAGAACTAGTCCAAACCATTCATGAGGGATTAGCCCCATCACCCTAACACCAAACTGGGGATCACATTTGAATATGAGGTTCACAGGGAACAAATATTCAAACCACAGCAAGTAAGCATTTATTTGGCCTGCATTTGATGTGTATTATTAAAGATGGGAAAAATCAAAGGGGCTGGTCACTTTGACAGAGGAATTCAGAACATGTTAACATCTATGGGCACTTGAGCAAAGGCAGTGAGTAGAGCTGGCAATGCATTTTAATAAACGTGCCTGGAAGTACATTCTTAATTGACACTGGCTGTGACTTTAGCCTTCTGATGTGGTGATACATTTTTTGTACAGTTTCCAAGGATGTCACCTTTCAAGTGTGATTGTATTAAAACTGTGGGCACCCTCTTATTTGGAACTCTATTCCCTACTCCTTTCCATGGCTCTAGAATCTCACAACCCAGAGCTTCAGTCAGAGAAATTCTTCTCCACTCTTTTTCCCTACTAATTATGGTTTTGGACCTATAAGATTGTCCTATACAAATTGGTTTTGTTAGTCCTTGGTGTTTTTACATTAAAATTCAAGTGTTATAATTCTTATGGAATTATTGTAATGATGATTCTTATCTTCTCTTTTATGCACTTCACTGAATGACCTCAGTGAAGTTGGACAGCCTCATGTAGGTGACCTGCCATGCCCAGTGGCTTGCATGTCTCTTCACAGATACTGACTTTCCTGTAACTTTAATATTTTGGAGTTTCCAAATCAGTCACAGTAAAATAACAAAAAACTTTGTCTGAGTGTTATATTTAATAGCCAAAACATCCTGTTAGGACAGGCTCAAGTTTTAGTAAATTGGGATGAGATATCAAAATTATGTCAACAGTTTTATTTAAGGGAATATATTTCCATGATATACTGTGCAGTGATAGCCAAAGAGTATGATTCTGCTCACAGCCCTGACTCAGATGCTCTCAGGTTTTTCATTTTTTAAAAACTTTCTATTTCTCCTGAATGCGTTTTTTACTTTTATGTTCTGTGTGTCAGATGCAAAGTTTTTGGTATATCAAAAACCATTCCTGCCTCCCCTGCCTCACTTCTCTAATGCTAACCACCCCTCCACCCCAATCTGTAATGGGTGAAGATATCAGGGAAGAAGGATCCCAGAAGAATCTTGACTGGAATAAGCCAGCAATTGTGATTCTGGTATCTTCGCTAGCTCTGGCCTAGGGTACTGTGTTAAGTATCTACTGCTGCATGACACATTATTGTAAAATGTGGTGGCTTAGGTGACAATGAATATTTACTGTTATTATAGTTTCTGTTTGAAAATGGCTTAGCTGGGTGATTTTTGCTTGTTTTCAAGAGGTTTCAGTCAAACAACAACAGGATACTGGCGAGGACTAGGAGAAAAAGGAATGCTTCTACATCACTGGTGGGAATGCAAACTAGTGCAACCTCTCTGGAAGATGGTGTGGCAATTTCTGAAAGAACTAGAAATTGATCTTCCATATGACCCAGCAAGTCCCCTATTGGGAATATACCCAGAGGAACTCAAATCATTCTACAAAAAAGATACCTGCACACATATGTTTGTTGCAGCTCTAGTCACAATAACAAAAACACGGAACCAACCAAGCTGCCCATAGAAGCTGGACTGGATAAGGAAAATGTGGTACATATACACAATGGAATATTATGCAGCCATAAAGAAGGACAAATATATGGACTTCCCAGCAACTTGGATGGATTTGGAGTCAATCATACTCAGTGATCTATCACAGAAACAAAGAACAGAGTACCATATATTCTCACTCATAAGTGGACCTTGAACAATTCTAATACTATAAGAAAGGGATTGGCAGTAGTGGGAAACTGCTAGGGGAGGGAGGGGCACACCGCATCAACAAGGATACCTTCATAATCAACATTTGTAGACCTAACCCTGAATTGTACCCCACACCTTTATTTAAAAAAAAAAAGATTTTGGCCTGTGCTGTAACTATCTGAAGGCTTGACTAGGGCTGGTAGATCCCCTCTCATCCCTTCAACCATATTCTATTTGTGTCATACTCAAGACTGCATACTTAGAGCTTGTTGTTGGCTGGAGGCTTCAGTTTCTCCTCACAGGGGCCTCCCTATGGTGTCTTTAAATCATGGTGGGAGAGGGAGAGAGAGAAGTAGAGTGTATCCATTTTGTGACTTTACTTTGAAGTCATATTGCATCACTATTCTATTGCTGGTAACAAATTACCACTAACTTATCAGCTGAAGACATTTACTTATTATCTCACAGATTTTAAGGTCGTGAATCTGGGTACACCTTAGGTGGGTCCTCTGCTTTAGGGTGTCTGATGAGGTTGAAATCAAGGTATCAACCAGGGCTGAAGCTTCATCTGAGGCTTGATGAGGAAGAAACTTCTTCCAGGTTCATGTGGATGTCATCATGACAGAGTTACTTGCAGTGGTTGGACTGAAGGACTTTGCTACTTCCTGGCTTCTTGGAGACTTTCCTCGGTTTTTTGCCTGTGATCCTCTCCAACATGGCCACTTTGTCAAAGTCAGTAAGGGAGAAAGACAATAGTGAGTCTGCTAGTAAGAAGAAGAATCTTATTCAACACAATCTTTTTAATTCACAGAACTGACCTCCCATCCCTTCTACCATATTCTATTTGTGAGAAGCAAGTCGAAGGTCCTTCCCCCAAGGGTACCAAGAGGGCTTGGGAGAAGGCTGTGTGGAGGGAAGGTAGGGCAGAGGAAAACAGGGAGGATGATGCAGTTGGGATGGGCCAGCCGGAAGGGCACTGAGCAATTTGCTCCATGTTTTGGGTCTTTTCCTTGCAGCTCCCCACTTTTGGCACCAAGTGCTGTACAAGTAGGGATTGGATGAGCTGCTGAAACCAGAAAACTCCACAGAACAGTGGCTTGAACATGTCCAGGACAGCTCTGGTTCTTCATCACATCTTGCCATGCTGCCAAGCGTTGGCCTTATCTTCACGGGCTGGGTGTAGCCTCCACTATCCTGTCCATGTCTCTAGCAGAGGGATGGAGGAATAAGTCATGAAGGCACAACATGTGCACACCAGCTTTCCTACAGAATGCTCTGGGAAATCACCTCTCCATACTTCTCTTACATGTATTGGCCAGAACTTAGTCACAAAAGCATACCTAATTTACAAGGGGAGCCTAAGAATGCAGTTTCTGTTCTGGAGAGCTATATGCCTGGTTCTGTTTCTATAGGAAAATGGATAAAACAGATGTTAAGAAGGGGTACTAATAGCTTCTTCCTGAAGAGCTAATCTTGCAGTATCATTTACACATCTGAGACCATGGTGTCCAAAACTGTCAGCTATGGTTGTTTAAATCCAGTGGTAACAACTATCCACAATCCAAAACTATTTCCTTTTCATGAGCTAAAATGTTAGCTTGTCACAGTTTCATGGGTACTGGTGGAGACATGAAACTCCTGGGTCAGAATAAAGGACAGTTTACTGCTCATGATAATAGCAATGTTCAGAGTATCAGCATCTGAATGCCACAAAGTGATGCAAAGAGGGCCTAGTGACAATTGCACACATATTGGGTTGTGTCACAGGAGACCAATCTTGAGCAGAGGGAACTCAAACCTTCAGACAATGGGCCGTTGAATGCCTGCTCTTGTTAGTGAGGGAGATCTCACCTCAATCCTCCAAGACTGCTCCTTATTCTTAAAAAGACAGCCTAGAGCAGAGGCTGTCAATGGCTTGCAGATACACGGTGGCCTATGCCACATTTGGTAATTATATTGCTCAAATAAGTGTTCTCTGGTATCTCTGTTTTAGTTACAGATCTGTCCATAGGCCATATATCATGTGACACTCAAGTGGCTAAAATATTGTAAGAGAGGAACTTAGCAAGGGAGTCAGGCTGGAAAATATTTTCTTTCCCCCTCGTCTCTGACTTCCTTGTTTCCTGCTTTCATCCCTCTTGTTACAGAGCAG
The DNA here is from genome assembly GCA_027257055.1 of Cephalopachus bancanus. Lineage (NCBI taxonomy): Eukaryota > Metazoa > Chordata > Mammalia > Primates > Tarsiidae > Cephalopachus > Cephalopachus bancanus. Next base: position 6,835,349 of record JAPVLO010000011.1, on the reverse strand, counting down.
GTGCTGAACGACCAGGACTCAAAACCTCCTCCTTGTAGGAGAGAGGTTTCACTCAGCTAAAAGGAGAAAGTCAGGCACTCATCTGACAATGTAAAATACATATTTATGGTGTTTGTGGACAACTGCTAACTTGGGGGGTTGCCATTGGGAGGTAAGAGTTTTCATTATTTTCAGCACTAGCTATACTATTTACATCTTTTTTTTTTTTTTAGAAAGCAGTATTTATTGAGAGGACAGAAAAGCTCCCACAGTGGGAGGGGATCTGAGGGGGTTGCCCTATTTATATCTTATTAAGCTCATTTAACAATTCATATGTCAGATCACGGTTATAGCATCTTAAAGGCCTTGTTTCTCAACACATTGACATTGAGCTTGTTGCTCATGTTCTTCCAGGAAGTTGGGTTTCCCAGTCCTTCCTCATCTTTCTAGGGTCTAGGGTCTTTCTGCTAGTGGCCTGGGTGTTTCCACACACACACAGTCCCTCCAACATACATGTTCCCTTTCTGATCATCAGGGACAAAGATAGGCTGGGGACCCTTCCTTTAGAAGCACGACCACAACCTGCTGGAATGAGACAAGACCACAGCCTAAGCTCTCACTGGCTGTCTCTGAGTACACTTTTCAGCTGCCAGCAGGGGCCACGCTGGGAAGACATTTCCCTCTGCACTTTCCTTCCATTCACAGAGACTCAGCCCCCGGCATTAAGACCGAGCAGTCATCCAAAATTAGATGCTGCTGCTCTCATTTGTTCATTAAAAATAGCTGTTCTGCACCTTCCACACCATCACCAGGGGCTGCTTCCAGCAAATGTTTATGACAGGGAAAGACATTCGCTAATTCGCAGCTTATTCAAGGGGAATAGCACTTATTTGTGGTACTCCTGTGAAGAGTCGGCAAGGGATGTCAGCAGCAATTCACTTGCATTTGCTTTGGATTTGCAGTGTCATTTTGTGGGAGGAAAATGGTTAGTGAGGAAAGGAGAGGAGGGCACACATTGAAGATTTTTTTAAAAGAGGCAATTAAACTGGGCTCAACGGAGAGGCAGCATATGGTGCTGGGCAAATTTGATAAACAGGAAATCACCAAATTTCATTTAGATGGAGTGAAGCCCAAAGGAGCTACAGAGCCTGGAAGATTTGCAGGTCCCCTCATAAGTCCCCGGGTTCATCCTCAGAGCCTGTTCCCAGCCTCTGATGCGAGAGTTGAAGACTGAGCTTTTGCCTTTAGATTCAGAGCTCCCTTATACTCTCCTTGAGTTAGAGTTGCCTATGTTCATGTGTGACACCCTGGGGCCACCCTCTCCCCTTCCCTGGGTCATCCTCTGCCTCTTCTCTCACTCTTTGTCGTCCCCTGTGTCTGGCAAGCCTGACGGGGGGGGGGTGCAGAGGCCATCATGTCAGGTATGGAGGCGCCAGGGACAGGCCGTGGTGGCTTGACCTGAGGGGTGGGTTCTTTCCATCTCTGGTAATAGTGGCATAAAACTATTTTAGGGGCAGCACCAGGCTCAGGAATTTTAAAGTTCACTTTGCTGGAACAGAGAGTCTGAAGACATTTATCTACAAGGCAGTGTTAACACTGAACTTTAAAGGTCTCAGCACAGAGGAAGGCCTTTTTAACACATGACTTTTAGATCTCAGGGTGGACTGGGAAGAGAGCCAGCCAGAGACCAAAATTCAACCTGTTCTAAGACTGGGGATTTAAAAAACAAAACAGAAAAAGGTGGACAGAATTCCAAGTTTTGGCAAAATATCTTGAAGCATCGAAGATTTCACTGTAAATCTATTCCTCAGTTTCACTTTAGTGGATGGTTTTGCTGTATCGAGCTAGGACAGAATTGGATATTGAAGAGATGAAGTGTGTTTAAAAGCATGGTGGTGAACCACAGACAGAGCAATGTGGACATGAAAACATTACACAATTTCTTTCTGATTTACTTTCTTTCCTCCTCTCTCTCTTGCTTTGTTTGTTTTGAAAAAAACATTTTGATTAGGGGGTATAAGAGCACATTTGCTACATGAGCGTACTAAGTACTGGTGGGCTTCTAATATCCCCATGTCTCAGATTGAGAACTTGTACCCAGTAGGTAGTTTTTAAGCTTCCTCAACTCCCCCCACCCCTTGGTGTCTCCAGTGTCTATTATGTTTATCTTCATGCTCATGAGTACCCATTGCTTAGCTCCCACATCTGAGAACATTTGATTTTCTGTTTCTGACTCAGTTCACTTAGGATAATGGCCTCCAGCTCCATCCACGTTGCTGCCAAGGACATGACTTCGTTCCTTTTTATGGCTGAATACTATTCCATGGTGCATATGCACCATTACCATATATATATATTTTTTACCTAGTCAACCACTGATGGGCACTCAAGTTCCATGACTTTGCCGCTGTGCACGGTGCTGTGATAAGATACAAGTGCAGGTGTTTTTTTAAATATAATGATATACTTTCCCTTGGGTAGCAGTCAACACATTTTTCATACTTGAGAATGTGTCACAGGGACTAGGGAACTGCTCTCCTTGGAAGAGCCATTCTGCTGACCCGGGCCTTCTCATATTGGTAGAAGGGAAGAGAACACTTCCTATCTTGCCAAGAGTTGCTCACAACATGGAGCGGGGAAGAGCAGGAGTTCAGTGATGTGGGGCACAGCGAACAGTCTCGGAGATAGAGAGGGAAGCCCCATACAGGACTTGGTTCCTGCACGTCGTGTGACTGGTGCAGTCACTCAGGGCTCCTGCTCAGAGGGACCCAGGCTAGATTTAATCTCTGTGAGCCTGGAATTCTCAATAGTTTTTGAGTAAGAGGCTGCATGTTTTTATTTTGCACTGGGACTTAAAAATGATGTGGCTGGTTCTGGCCTCAGGAACGGTGAGGAGGAAAACAAAGGGGATGGTGAAGCAGAGGCAGACAGGAGTGAAGTTGAGAGAAATGAGATATTTTAAGGCAGAAGATTATATATTTCAAAGTACTTTGAAGAGAGCAAGAGGAATGACTTAACGTTTCTGTCTCATAAATAACAAATAAAAAACTGCCTGTTACATGATCTCTGAGACGTTTGGAGTAAAGGATGGACTGGAGCCAGGTAAATCTCAGATCCAGGTGTTACACAGTGTAAGCCTTGTCCAGAATTCAAATAAATTTGAGTTTGTTTGCATAATTGCCTCTATCTTCAGTAAAAGTCAATTAGGAAATTATTTTCTTCCAGTCATATTGACATTTTTTTTTGGGAAGATTTGGTTCCTAAATGACAGGGTGACTGAGGACCGAATCACTTCTCCATTAGGTTTAATTCTGGCGCTTTCCATTTTTTAGGACTTCCTGAGTTTCAGTTGCATTTCCTTTTGTATCCAAAGGGAGTTTTATAGTTCTCTGATTTACGCTAAGGTCAAGAGAAGGTTTGCAAGCTGCTGTGCAATGTAAATCACAGAACCCCTTGACAAAATTGTGGGGTCAGAAAAGGAATGCGGAATGCATTAGTGAAGGGCTAGATTAACATGCCTTTAAGTGCTAATTTATTTCTCAGATGTGCAGCTCAAAGTCGCTCCCTCTTACTGCTCATTAGGCCTGAGGCTGAGTCACTTCCATATTCATCAGGGAGATTCTGCAGCAGTACAGGGTGCTGTGCTGTGTGCTGTGAAAAGTGACTCACGGCTGCTGAGAATTATCCAGCAGACAAAATGAATTGGGAGGAAGTGAGTGATTGTCACCTCTTAGACAAGCGGATGCAATTATCAAGGGAGCTGATGCACAGAATATGGAACTCCAAACACGTGTTTGGCTCTCCTTGGCGTGTTTCATGGTGCCTGGTGAGGAGTGCATGATCTCCAGGGTTTGCATTACTGCCAGAGAGGAGATCTGCAGACCTAAGTCATTAAGGGTCCATCCACGGCTGATGGCTTGCTGGAGGAAGAAAGACAATGGGCATGAGATTCTTCTAGAAGATGGGTCTTCTAAATCTTGAGGAAAAGGCCCACGGTGGTGGTTGAAGTGTGGGGGAAGGCCATGGGGGAGAGGCAGCAGGAGTAGATGACAGATGACAGTGTGAGCAGTTTTGGGAAGTGGAGGGAATAAGGTAACCAGCTCTGAGAAGTGTGATTCCTATAGAGGCAGTGGGCACTGGAAGTGGCAGTCAGAGCTGGGATGGACCATGGGAAGGGTCAGGGTCTCTTCCTCTCTACACTGCTCAGGGATACTGACGGGGTGGTCGAATCCTCACAACCGCTTCTGTGCCCTACCTTCTAGATCAGCGCTGTTCCTATGAAGCTCTGAATTTCGAGAGTAATGTCCTTCACCTTTAGTCACGGCTGACTGTGATCACAGGATCATACGAGAATGTGATGTGCACAGCCCTTAGACATCCCTATCGCCAGCCCTCACCTGAGCCTGTCTGGGTCCAATGTAGAGAGCAGAACATCAGCTATCCAGAGAGTAATACAATTCCATTAAACTCACAAAACTAGTGATCCAGTTGTAGAGAGAACCACATGCAAAATCTTCGGGCTAAATGTCAAAGAACTTCAGAGGAAGGAGGCAAAGCTGTGACTGGGAGTTAAATTGGAGCGGGCATCAGATGGTTCAAGTTCTAGCAGGGTCTGAAGCAAGTATATACCCGGGTTCATTCATCCACTGATTCAACAAAGAATAAGCCCATAATGACACTTTGAATAAATTAAACTAATGACAAGTAATCAGATTTCCTCAATGATTATTACTCTTTTACATAGGCAGGATACTGAAATTACAAAAGGTCTTTTCAGTCTACCTTCAATTATTCTTACACTACATAATCAACTAAGGAAAAGTTTTACAGATAAATGAAGAGAACAAAAGTAGCTTTACAACAAGCGGAACTTGTTAAATATATTTATGATGAAGAATTTCTGACACAAATATTGCTCACTGCACACAGAAACTCAGAGAAGTGATGAAACAAGACAGCGGATGTTAGAAGGTATACGAGAGCGGGTGGGACAAGAGGTCACGGATAAGTGAAAAACTGTCAAATCTCTGCTGAGGCGCAGCCACTTTTTAAGGGACACAAGAAAAACAGCCAAGTCACCATTTACGTCTCATTAGGGAAGTCATTTGTTAAGAAACCGAAGACCATTTTACTATAAATTATGCTGCAAGATGCAAAAGTCACAGGGTATTTCCAAAAGGATTCCCCAAACCGTAGTGAACATCAAAAGAAATCTAAGAAAAATAAGTAATCACAACCGTGTTCAAGGAAACGTGTTCATAACAGTAACTTCTACAAAAGACGTGAATATTTTTTAAATGAAAGAAAAAAAGTTTTAAAATTCCCTTTGGTATTCCCCTTATACTGCATTAGCGATTGGATGAACGATATTTAAATAAGGTCCATAGTTTTTTTGTGTGTGTGTTTTTAAAAATTAAGTCTGAAAGATCAACGCAAATACGTTTTATGCCCGAATCTCCACTGGCCCAGCGGTGTCCTGTCCTGTTAGGAAACCGCTGAAGCATCCTCGCGACCCAGCGACTCGAGCTTCCGCAACTTCCACGACGCGCTGGGGGACGAGGCACCTGGGTCGGAAGCCCGGGCTGTCCCCGCAGGCCGCAGCAGTCCTCGACCGCGATGATTAAAGATGTAAAAGGACGGGCGGTTTCTCGACGTGTCGACCGTCTTGGTCTTGGCTTCCAACGTGGCGTCCGTGTCCTTGAACTCGCCGGCGACGCGAACGATCCCGCAGCAGGCGGCCGCGAAAGCCAGGAGCGCCTGCAGGACCGTGTCTGCCGGGAGGCACTCGTCGTCCTTCTCGGCCAGGCGCGTGTAGGCGCGGTGCTGCGCCGCAGAGAAGGCGGCGTGGGTCAGGGCCGCGAGGCCGACGCCCACCAGCCCGCGCCACAGCGTCGGCGCCATGATGCCGCCGCGGCCGTTCCCCCTTCCGCGGGCACCGGGGATGACGTCACGGCCCGGCGCAGAGGGATGACGCCACCGGGGCGCTGCGCCGCCCTGAGGCCGGCTCGCGACGCGTGGGAGGAGTTCCTGGGGCCCGTGTTTGCATATGTTTGAATAAATGGGGTACTTAAGAAAGGGACAGTTTTAAATTCTGGCTCGGTGGCAGAGTGTCTTTTGGCGTCTGTAAATAATTCATTCCCCCGGCTGTGTATGTCTTACCTGTGTACCCCTAGTGCCATCCTTCGGGCTCTCGTCTTCAGGGAGCTCTGCAAAGTGTCTTTTCCTTCTTTCCTCCCTCCCCCCCTCTCTCACTCACTCTCTGCCTCTCTTCCTCTCTCTCCCCACCCCTCTTTCCTTCTTCCTCCCCTCTCCATCTTTCTCTCCTTTCTTACTTTTTTCCTTCTTTCTTCCCTCCTCTCTCCTCTTTTTCTCCTGCCTTCCTTCCCTTTTCCTTTCCTCCCCTTCCTTCTCCTGCTCGCACTCCCTCTCGTCCTATCTCCCTCTCTTCCACTTTCTCTCCTTCCTTCCTTCTTCCCTTTTCTTTCTTTCGCTCCTTCTTTTCTTCTTCCTTTGCTTCCCTGTCTTTCCTTCCTTCTTTTCTTCCTCCTTTCCCTCTCCGTCTTTCTCTCCTTTCTTCCTTCTCTCCTTCTTTTCCCTTCCCTCCCTCTTTTGCTCCTTCCCTTCCTTTTTCCTTCCCTTCCCTCCCTCCCTTTCTCTCACCCCCTCATTCTCTCTCCCCCTCTTTCTCTCCTTCCTTTCTTCCTTCCTTCTTTCCTTCTTCCCTCGTCATCTTTCTCTCTTGCCTTCCTGCTTTCCTTCTTCTGTTCCTTCTCTTTCTCTTCTTCCTTCCCTGTCTTTCCTTCCTTCTCCATCTTTCTCTGCTTTCTTTCCTCTTTCCTTCTCCATCTTTCTCTCCTTTCTTTTCTTCTTCCCTTCTCCATCTTTCTCCCCTGCCTTTCTTCTTTCTTTTTTCTTCCCTTCCTTCTCCATCTGTCCTTCCTTCCTTCTTCCCTTTCTTTCCTTCTCTGCCTTTCTCTCCTTCCTTCCTTCGTCTTTCTCTCCTTCCTTTCTTCCGTCTTTCCTTCCTTCTTCTCTTCTTTTCCCTTCCCTCCTCGCTCCTTCTTTTCTCCTTCCTTCCTTTCTTTCTTCCTTTTTCCTTCCCTTCCCTTCTCTTACTCCCTCTCATCCTCTCTACCTCTCTCTCCTCCTCTTTCTCTTCTTTCTTCCTTCTTCTCTTCTTTTTCCTTCCCTCTCCTCTCCTCTTTACCCCCTTCCTTCCTGCCATTTTCCCTTCCCTTCCCTCTCTCTCGCCCCCTCTTTCTTTCCTTTCTTCTTTTCTTCTTTTATAGGTCTTACTCTATTGCCCAGGCTGGGGTGCAGTGGCACGATGATGGCTCATGAAGCCTCAAACTCCTGGGCTCAACTAATTTTTATTTATTTTTACTTCTTGTAGATACAGGTTTTCACTATGTTGACCAGGCAGGCCTCAAACTCCTGGCCTCAAGCAATCCTCCCTCCTTGACCTCCCAAAGTGCTGGGATTGAAGGTGGGAGACACCACCCCTGGGCTCTGCAAAGTGTCAGTGGGAGTTTCCACACACTGAAGCTTCCATTCTGTTCTCTTTATTCTTTTCCCTTGCCTTTGGTAAAGACAAGGAGAAGGCCAGAAGTCCCTCAATAAGCTCTCCTGCTGTCTCTGGCTTGGGGCCTCAGTGAGAACAGCAGAGCCATCGAAAAGAGACTGTCTATTCTGCTCTATGGTAGAGTCCCTGGAGCATTTAGAATTTTCAGAGCATAATGTGTTTTATCTCTGCATACCCCTTCTTGGGAGCTTGAGCCTGATTTGGAAACAAAATTATATTTTAAAGTCAGGAGAGTGAGGGCTAATTTTTGTCTCCACCAGAAAAACATTGAAAACATACAGTGGGGACAGTGATGTGTTTCTTGTGTCACTGGCTTGTCTTGAATTAAGAGATGGCCCACATGAGCAGGCCACCTCCTCCTGAAGAGCAGTGGAAGGCCTTGTGTCTGTCTCCCCATCTTCTTGGACCAAGCTCTCCACAGTTAGCCAAATGTCCTCCTTCCAGGTTGTGACTTTCCCTGTGTAAAAGTGAAATATCTAGTGGCACAGGGTGTATATTTGAGGAGTGGAGGCACAAACGTGGACATGGGAACACAGACAGGCGGCACAAACGTGGACATGGGAACACAGACAGGCTCTAAGAGAGTATGGCGGAGGCCCTGGGAACCTCACTTCTTTGCCAGCCTTGCTCCTTTGTAATCAGTTCTAGTTAACTCATTCATTTAGCAGATTGTTATTCCACAGCCAGGGCTATGCAATTTTAAACAGTTCTCCAGGTGAGCTAAATTTGGAAAAGAAGTCTTTGAAGATTGAATTTGGGATCTTGAGATGCAATCAGTTTGGATTATCTGGGTGGGCCAAATTTTATAAGCGTGTCCTCATAAGAAGAGAAGAAGACCATGTGATGATGGAGGCAGAGACTGGAGTGATGTGATCACAAGCTGAAGAGCTTTTGAATGCCAGGAACCACCAGAAGCTGAAAGAGGCAGGAAGGATCCCCCTACCATAGCCGTCGGTAGGAGTGTGGTTGCATGAGTACCTTGATTTTAGATTTCTGGCCTCTGGAACTGTGAGAAAATAAATTTCTGTTATTCCAAACACACAGTTTGCAGTTGTTTGTATAGCAGCCTCAGGAAACTAAAGCACATCTAGCTAGAGAGAATCTTGTTCTCTGCAAAGGAAACTTGACCCATGCAAGCTGTCTCTTACAACTGCAGCAGGCACAAGGCTGTAGTATTAACAAATTTGATTGAGGGCTTGGTGAGGGCACAAAACGGTAATACTTTGTGCAATCTTACCCTGGCTTTCAAATACCTCTGTTCCCGAGAGCTGTTGGTCAAACCTATTCCAGGGTTATCACAAATGATCTGTCCCTCCATCCCACTTCTGCTGCTGGCTTGTTTCAGCAACTGACTAACTATAGACGGGAGTGCTGGTGACTAGGTCCTTCCTCTCACAGAAAGCATGCTTTCTTCCTCTCCCCAGCTAAAGGTAGCAGATGGAACTGAAATATTTAACACCAAACAATGTCCTCAAGAATGTCCCAGTCCATTTTTACATAATAGGTTAACTTATTGCCTGTGCCTCTTCCTTCCAGAACAAACTCTGGAATTGACCATTACTATTTTAGTCCATTCTGGTTGCTATACCCAAATACCATAGACTGGGTGGCTTAAGCAACATATATTTATTTCTCACAGCTCTGGAAGTTCGACGTCTAAAGATCAAGACACTGGGAAACTCAGGGTCTGGGGAGAACTCGCATCCTGGTTTGCATTGTGTCCTTGCATGGCAAGGAGAAAGAGAAAACAAGTGAGCTCTTGTTATAAGAGGACAAATCCCATGTATAAGCTCTCCAACCCTCATGGCCTATTCGCTCCCCAAATGCCCCACGTCCTAATACCATCACCTTGGAAATTAGGCTTCAACACAGGATTTTTGGGGGGAGGTGGGGTGGGATGCAAACATTTAGTCCATGGTAATTACATAAGCAAAAAGACCCACTGGAGGTTTCCTGGCCTAAGAAAATCAAACAACCTCCCCCACCACCATCCTACACCCAAACAAACAGCCCAGTATTCTTACCATGATAAATTCTGTTGCTTCCTTAAAATGATTGGCAATCAGAAATAGCACTTTCCCCACCTCAATGCATCATTGTTCTCTGAGTTCCTTAAGGTTTCAGAAGGATGAGACCTCGGTGATGCCTGTTCTTTTTTCTGCTTCCTCATCTAACACCTGGTCCCCTCCAGGGTTCTGACACTCTGCACAGCCTCCCAGACTCCTTCCTTTTGTTTCTTTGCCCTTGTTCCTCAAATCTATGTGTGGCAAGCAAATCAATGCCCCTAATTTGGCTAATCTTTAAAAAAAATTTTTCAGAAGCGCCACAAATGACTTGAAAGGTAGAGTGTTTTGCTCATACATGTCTGTGAAAGTCCAGGCCATCAAGCCCCTTGTCGTTCCTCAGAAATCCATGCAGAACCACAGATGCTTGATTCCATGTGGTTTCTTTTATTTTCAGGAGGGTCTGTGCACAGCCCAATCACACTACCTTGGCTTAAATACACTGAAGGAAGTGCCAACGCTTTCCACTTACACGATCTGTTTTATTAATTTGTCAATACGCCAGCTGGTAGGGATTGCTGCTGACGATAGCATAAAATGTCCTGAGGCAGGCACCGGCTGTTAGCAGGACAGCAGCAACAGCCGAGAGGGCGCCAGGCTCCTACCAGGCTTCAGTGCTCCATCTTGTTTGATATCTGTCTTGTTTGCATCAAGAAATTGATAAAACCTGCAGCTAATCAAGGCTCAAAGGGCCTCAGGGAGAATAGCCATGTGTGGAGTTAGAACAGCCACGCGGAGGTGAATGGATCACTTCCTTGGCTGCAGGAACCCAAGAAAGCAATGGAAATCCCATTTGGCATGCCAGGCAGAGATGCTGGAGTCTGAATGGAGGGAAGACAGATGAAGGGGGGTATCCTCCCCTTTCTTAGACTTTGTTCTCCTGCCTGTGGTCAAGCCCTTTTTGCCATCAAGATAGAAACCTTCTTTTATTAAAAAATTTAAAATAAATACAAGAGGCCCGGTACGGTGGCTCATGCCTGTAATCCCAGCACTTCGGGAGGCTGAGGTGAGAGGATTGCTTGATCCCAGGAGTTCAAGACCAGCTTGTGTAACATAGAGAGCGATCATCTCTACAGAAAAATAAAAAAGTTAACTGGGCATGGTGGCACACACCTGTGGTTTCAGCTACTTGGAAGGCTGAGGACGAAGGATCGCCTGAACCCAGCAGGTTGAGACTGTGATGAGCTGTGAGTGTGTACTCCCTCCTGGGCAACAGAGTGAGGCTCCAACTCAAAATAAATAGATAAACAGATAAATAAAATAATGTTAAAAATATAGAAATTCTGAGAATGGCAGAAATTAGGTCTCTTTGGGGGCGAACTATGACCATAAGAGCAGATGAGCCGTACCTTCATGTAGGAGTACTGTGGAGAGAGAGGGAGACAGATTCACAGTCACCTTCAGATGTCAGGATGTAAGTGTACACAGCGAATCCTCAGAGCTTCCCTGCATTGGCCACCTACATTGTGCCCCCTGTACTAGTCATGTCATCAATCCAGAGGTTTTCGTTATGAGAGCCAACTATATACTAGACTCCTTTATGAGTACTTTATGTTGTGACCCCTCTGGTGTTTAGCCATTAGGTAAGGTAGCTACACTTGTCCCAGCATCTTAAAGATGCCACATCTGTGACATGAAAAGGTTGCATCCTTGTCTGAGGGCGCAGGTCTGAAAGTGGAAGAGCCAACATCCATCCAGGTGGCCTGACTCCAGAGTCCACATCACAATGGTGAAGGTTGTGACTCAGAGCTGCTGTGAACAGTTCCCAGGCATGCTGGGGATATTTGTTCAAGTTCAGCCAGAGGACTGTTTCAGAGGTTGAACTCACATGTGATGCCAACAAACCCGCAGCATGTTTAATTGATCTTGAAGCCTTCTGGACCTGAGGCTAAACAAACCCTCTTGCTCCTGGTGAAAGGCAAGAGGAGAGAGATTTAACAAGTTGTCTTTGTCTCAGGTGGGGTATGTGGGTCCACCATGCAACGTGTGCTTCAATCTTCCTTCTTCCACAGAGTGAATAAGATTTTTTAAAAATGCCCCATCAACAACAAGTTCACGGTAAGCAAAGAACTGGCATAGCGGTGGGCATGGGCCTTGCAGTTGGATTGGAACCATGCATGCTTGCTAGTAAACTTCTCTGTGCCTCAGTTTCTCCTCTGTAGAATGGAGCTGATCATAGTTTCTACCCTACAAAGTTGTTATGAGGATTGTTGAATGAGTTACTGTTTGTAACACCCATAGGAGAGAGTCAGGTCTGTGGCTAGTGCTAGAGAATATTTGCCACATAAATAAAAATCAAGAAGCCACCCTACAGTGGACTTGAGAGTTGACTTTTGGTTGTCCTCTCCAGTGATAAAATATGTTTTTGTTAGCCATTTATTGGTCAAACAGTATTAACCATGAAGTTACCCATGGAGCCAGAAAGACTTGAAAATGCACAGGCGAGTGAGACCTGCCGGCATCACATTGCCTCTTGTATCTGGGACTACTTATGTATCTCTTGAGCTTGCTTGGCTGCCCTGTGTCCTGGGCCATGGTCCTTGCTCATGGATCACCCTGGCTGTGGCTACCACCATAGCTGCCACCAAGCTGTCAACGTTCTTCTGCTGGTCCTGTCCTTTCTTGGCCTCTTCTCGAGTGGGCACATACCCCATCCTCCTGCCCTGGGGCAGTTCTGGATCTATAAGCCCTCTCCTGACCCCAAGGAGGTCCTGCCCTCTGGACACAGGACCTGGTGTCCGCAGCAGCTGCCAGGAGGGGACCGGTGGCACGCCCTGGCATGTGGGAGCCAACCTTCCCTGGGGAACACTCTACCAAAGAGACAGGAGAGGGGAAGGTCCACACTGCACTTCTTTTCCCTCCCTGGCTCTGGGGACTGTCCCAGGGCATGTGCTCCATTCCACCTGTGCAGTGAGGTCCCGGTGTCTGACCCTCCATGGCCATGCGCCATCATGGCTTGGCATGCCCTCTCTCCTGGCTTCCCTTGTCTTTTCCCCTCTCTCACCACCCTGGGACCATGGCTGCCAGACCCAGCTCCCAGATCCCATTTGGGTTTGGCCTTGGGTTCTGTTTTCTGGAAACCAGGACTAAGACCTGCAGTCCCCTCTGGACACATCCTCCCTCTTCCTTTTATCACCCAGCCTGGTCCAGAGTGTCAGTTTTATTTCAGCGGCTTAGTATCCACACCTGCTGCCGGTGGCCTATTTTAAGTCCCCTCACCTCCATCCCAGACGTCTGTCCTGACTTTTTCAGCGTTCTCATTAGTGCCATAGCACCTCCCCATCAGTCTAATAAGTCCTCTAGCCCCTTGAAGTCCCTTAATTCCTCTCCAAGGCTTAAGGGATGAGCGCAAGCCATGTCATTAAGATCCCTCCCATCTGACTCTTCATAATTGTCTCACATTCATTTCAATGCATCACAGTTGTGTGTTCAATTTTCCCTGAGTGTCTTCTAAGTGCAGAGCCCGTGGGGGACGCTTAGAATTTCGAGATCAGCAAAAAAGGCAGTCTATCATTTTCCTGTGGCTGCCATAACAAATTAACATGAATTTGGTCGCTTAAAACAACAGAAATGTATTTTTTTTCACAGTTCTGGAGGCTAGAAGTTGGTTCTGTCTGAAGACTTTGAGAGAAGATGTGTCCCAGGCTTCGCTCCCGGCTTCTAGTGACTGCTGGCAATCCTTGGCCTTTTTGGCTTGTGGCTATCTGTCTCCAATTTCTGCCTTTGTCTTCACATAGAATTTCCTGTGTCTCTGTGCTGAGTCTCTCTCTCCCTTCTCTAGTAAGGACACGAGTCCTTTAGGATGGACCCTAAATTCAGGACAATTGCATCCCAAGGTCCTTAATTTAGTTATATCTGCAAAGACTGCTTCCAAATAGGGTCACCTTCACAGATCCTGTGTTTAGGACTTGGAGCTCTCTTTTTGGGGGCTTTCAACTCACCATAGGCAGAAAATTATTTTCCGTTCTCGTGCAGCTTCCTGGGTTTGGAAGTTGGCTGTGCTGTCTTCATCCCTCACACATACTCTGCCTCCTGGAAGAGTATTTCCTTTTCACCACCTCCATCCTCCTCAGCCCAAGTCAAATACTGTGCTTTTGTAAAAGCTGCTTGGACAGCCTTCTCTTGAGTTGTTTCTTTCCCCCTCATCTTGTGCATCTTAATTTTTTTTGTAAAGATGGAATCTTGCTATGTTGTTCAGGCTGGTCTTGAACTCCTGACCTCCAGGGATCCTCCCACCTCAGCCTCCCACATTGCGTACCTTGAGTGTGCCTTAGAGTTACCTGTCTAGGGTTTCACTCCCTTTCTGGGTTGTGATCTGCTTGCAGACAAGGAATTCCTTTGGTCATTTAGGTGCTGTGCACTCAACAGATGTTGAATAAAACAGAGAATCTTTGCTGGAAGAAGACTCTTTTGGGAGTTCTTTTATATGAGTTTTTTTTTTTGTCTGAAAATGTAGTTTAGACATTGGTTAAAAAGTTGTATGAATGACACTCATTAATTGTCTTAACCCCTGAAGCTTTCTGAGACAGATAAGATATATTAATTGCTGATTAAATAATGTGTCATGCTTCCTTTTTAAAGTTAGTATCTTTGCTCTTAAATACAGTTATTCAACTATGTGGACCAAAAGCCTGGCATGTAATGCATTTTAAATGTTTTTTCTTTATTCAGCTTACGATGTGGATAAAGAAAACCTCCAGAAGGAATATACATGAAAGTATGTTCTGGTTCCTGCTTCTTCCTGCCCTTTTCCCATTTATTTAAAGTGACCATCTGCAGGTGAAATGACCCTGGAGTTATTAGCCTCTGCAGATGTAAGCAGCAATTTATCCCATAGCTTTTTATATTGAGAAAGTGTCTAATAGCAGTCTTGTGAGCTACATTTCTTGCTACAAATTTTACTAAAGCGTTTATTGCTTATTGCATGGATTAGTAGCACCTTGGCATAGGCTGGAGTGACTGTGAACATTCATGGATAAATCCTTCCATGTCCCTCTCTGGAAAAACAGCTACAGGTCTTCCTTCCTTCCAGTCGTCTCCAAGGTGTCGGGCCCTGTGCTCAGTCTGCCACTGAGACTAGCAGAACGGACAGAGGACTCATGTGACTGCTCTTTCCAGAAGAGAAAATAATCCTGGCTTATTATTATCTTTTATTTTAAAAATATGTATAGCTTTCTTTGATGGTAACTAAATGCACATAGTACACATTCTTAAGATGTAAATTGGTCAATAGAGTGAACATGTCTTTTTCTATTTCTGTCCACCAGTTGCTGCATTCCCATCCTCAGAGGCAATCTTTTCTTTGCCTTTCTTTATCCTTCTGGAGACCCTTAATCTTGGACAGCCAAATTGGTGACACAACACACACACTGTTCTAGACTTTGTTCCAATCCATAACAATATATTCTGGAGTTTCTTCTCTAAAAGTTCTATTGAAGTATGAGTCTGTAATATTCTCTTTCACACCTGTGTGTGTTTCTTAGCAGTAATATCCCAACATTGATTTAACAGCTGTCTCATCAAAGGACATTTGGTCTTTGAATCTTTTGCTCATACAAACAAGTGCTACCATGAATATCCTTGTAGATGCACTACCCTACACACATATGCGTATTTCTGTAGGCTGTATTCTTAGGAAGCTGATTTGCTAGGTCAGCGTTTTTGTGCACTTCAAAATTTGAGTCACATTGCCATATGATTCTCTGAAGCATTTGCGCCAGTTAATAGTTGCCAGCAAAGTATGGCAGTGCCTGTTTCCCCATATGCTCACCACAGTGCATTGCCAAAGTGGTAGATTTTTGTAATGTTGTGGGTAAAAATTTGTACTAAAATGTCAGCTCCATGGGAGTAGGGGACTTGGTGTTTGCTCGGTTCAGTGCTGTATCACTGGCACCTAGAACAGAGCCCAGAACACAGTAGGTGCTCAACTAATATTAGCAGAATGAATACACAAATAAATGAACAAAGTGCATGCACAAGAGCTGCAAATTAAAACCCTACAATGTAGGGCTACATTCTAGAAGGGTCACTCAGTGCCCTGTGGAGAATAGTAGAGGGCAGCAGTATGAAAACTGGGTGATCAGTTAGGAACTGCAATAATCTGAACACGAGGCGGTGATAAGGTTTCAATTTGCAGCTCTGGTGTATGTGGTTTGTTCATTTACTTGTGTGCTCATTCTGCTAATATTAATTACGCACCTACTGTGTTCTGGGATCTGTTCTAGGTGTCAGAGATACAACACTGAACATCAAACCCAAGTTTCCTGTTCTTTTTTTTTTTTTTTTTGAGTTGGAGTCTCACTCTGTCACCCAGACTGGAGTGCAGTGGCCGCTCCCGGCCACTGCAGCCTCAACCTGCTGGGCGCCAGAGATCCTTCTGCCTCAGCCTTCCGAGTAGCCAGAATTACAGGCGCGTGCTACCACGCCCAGCTGATTTTTTGATTTATTGTAGAGATGAGGTCTTGCTGCCCAGGCAGGTCTCAAACCCATGGGATCAGGCAATCCACTCACCTCAGCCTCCCAAAGGCGCGGGATTACAGGCTGAGCCACAGAGCCCGGCAGTTTCCTGTTCTTATGGAACTGACATTTTTGCCAGAGGAGATAGGGAACCAAAAATTTTCAAAAGTAACATACACAACCTAAAGGATGGCAGTAAGTTCTTTCAAGAAAAATAAACAAGGGAAGACAGTTAAAGAGGGCCTGGTGAAGGGTTGTATTTCTTTTTTTTTTATAATCAGTATTTTTTATTATGATATTGTGGGGTACAGTTAAGGGTTAGGTATACAAATATGCTTCGTTCAGACACCCTTGTTGATAAGAGGTGTCTCCCTGTCCCCAGACAGATGTTTACTACCGTTAATCCCATCTCCCTTCCCTCCCTCCCACCTCATAGTCTCCCACCACTGTCAGTCATTTTCTTATGGTAATATGTTGGATGGTCTAGGTCTACTGTATGAGTGAGAACATGTGATACTCAGATCTTTGTTTCTGTGAGAGGTCACTCCGTATTATAGACTCTAGTTCCATCCAGGTTGTTGCGAAATTCACGATTGTGTTCTTTTTTATGGCTGTGTCATATTCCATTGTGTATATGTACCACATTTTTTAATCCAGTCCTCTTTTGATGGACAGCATGGTTGGTTCCAGGTTCTTGCTATTGTGAGCAATGCTGCAATAAACATTCGTGTGCAGGTATCTTTTTGATAGAGTGATTTGATTTCTTCAAGATATATTCCCAGAAGGGGATTGCGGGGTCATATGGGGGGTCGATATTTAGAGCTTTTAGGAATCGTCACAGTGCTTTCCACAGAGGTTGCACTAGTTTACACTCCCACCAACAGTGTAGAAGTGTTCCCTTTTCGCCACACCCTCTCCAGCAGCTGCTATTTTTTGACTTGTTGATAATTGCCATTCTGACTGGAGTTAGGTGGTATCTCAGTGTGGTTTTGATTTGCATCTCCCTGATGATTAGTGAGGTTGAACATTTCTTCATGTGTCTGTTGGCTGCTCGGATGTCTTCCTTTGTGAAATATCTTTTGCCCATTTTATAATGGGGTTTTTTGTTTTTTGATTTTCAGGACATTTGAGTTCCTTGTAGATCCAAGATGTTAAGCCTTTGTCAGACCTGGAGTTGGCAAATACTTTTTCCCAGTCTGTAGGCTGTCTCCCTGTTCTCTTGATGATTTCTTTGGCTTTGCAGAAGCTTGTCAGTTTAATGAGGTCCCACTTGTCTCTTATCTCTTATGGCCTGTGGGTTTTGGGTTTTGTTCAGGAACTGGATGTCCGTTCCAATTTCCATGAGGGTATGTCCTTCATTTTCTAAGGTTCTTATGGTTTGAGGTGTTACATTTAGGTCTCTGATTCATTCAGAGTTAATTTTTGTGTGTGGGGACAGATAGGGGTCCTGTTTCAATCTTCTGCATGTGGTCAGCCAGTTTTCTCTGCACCATTTACTGAATAGGTTCTCCTCTCCCCAGTGGTAGGTGGTGGAGGCTTTGTTGAAGATGCGTTGGTTGAGAAATTGAGGTTTTGCTTCTGTAATCTCAATTCTATTCCATTGGTATATATGCCTGTTCTTGTACCAATACCAAGCTGTTTTGATTATTGTAGCTTTATAGTAAAGTTTGAAGTCTGGTAATGTGATACCACCTGCTTTGTTTTTTTTTGCTGAGGATTGTTTTGGCTATTCTTGGTCGCTTGTGTTTCCATATGAATTCCTGTATTGTTTTTTCTTGGTCTGAGAAGAATGTTGCTGGTAATTTGATGGGTATTGCATTAAATCTGTAGATTGCCTTAGATAAGATGGACATCTTCACAATGTTGATTCTTCCAACTCATGAGCATGGGATATTTTTCCACTTGTTTGTGTCATCTTTGATTTCTTTGAGCAGTGTTTTGTAGTTTTCATTGTAAAGGTCTTTCACATGTCTGGTTAGGAAGATGCCAAGGTATTTCATTTTTCTGTGGCTATTGTGAATGGAATTGTGCTTTTTATTTGGGTTTCTGTTTGTTTATTATTGGTGTAAAGAAATGTGATTGTCTTTTGCACATTTATTTTGTATCCTGAGACTTTGCCAAAGTCCTTTATCAGTGTAAGGAGGTTTTTGACAGATTCTCTTGGGTTTTTCAAGGTACACGATCATGTCATCTGCAAAGAGAGATAACTTGACTTCCTCTTTTCCTATTTGAATACCCCTGATTGCCTTCTCTTCTCTAATTGCTCTAGCCAGGACTTCCAATACTATATCAAACAGGAGGGATGAGAGTGGGTATCCTTGTCTTGTTCCAGTTTTCAGGGGAAATGGTTCCAGTTTTTGTCCATTTAGGAGTATGCTGGCTGTGGGTTTCTCGTAGATGGCTTTTACTATTTTGAGGTATGTTCCCCATATGCCTAGATGTTCGAGGGTTTTTATCAAGAAGGGGTGCTGGATTTTATCAAAAGCTTTTTCTGCATCTAATGATATAATCACGTGGTTTTTGTTTTGACATCTGTTGATGTATTTAATTACATTTATGGTTTTACGAGTGTTGAACCAGCCTTGCATCCCAGGGATGAAACCTACTTGGTCATGATGGATGATTTTTGAGATGTGTTGTTGAATTCGGTTCACTAGGATCTTGTTGAGAATTTTAGCATCTATGTTCATCAAAGATATTGGCCTGTAGTTCTCTTTCTTTGTTGGGGCTTTACCTAGCTTGGGTATCAATGTGATGTTAGCTTCGTAAAATGATTTGGGAGAGTTCTGTCTTTCTCAATCGCCTGGAATACCTTCAGTAGGATTGGTATCATCTCCTCCTTAAATGTTTTGTAGAATTCTGCTGGAAAGTCATCTGGTCCCGGGCTTTTTTTTGTAGGTAGTTTTCTTATTACATAGTCAATTTCCTTGATTGTTATTGGTCTATTTAGGGTCTCAATTTCTTCTTGTTTCAACCTAGGCAGGTTGTGTGATGACAGAAAGTCCTCCATTTCTGAAAGGTTTTCAAGTTTGTTTCCATACAAGTGTACATAGTAGTCTCTAATGGTCTTTTGTATTTCTTCAGGATCAGATGTGACTTCATCTTTTGTGTTTCTGATTGTGTTTATTTGGGCTTTTTCTCTCTTTTTCTTGGTCAGTCTAGCTAGGGGACCATCAATCTTGTTTATCCTTTTGAAAAATCAGCTTTTAGTTTCATTGATTTTTTGTGTTATCTTTTTGTCTTCTATGTTCTGGTTTTGGGGTTTTATTTTGGTGATCTGGATTCTTCTGCTGAAATTAGGGTTTTTGTGGTCTTGCTTTTCCAGCTTTTTTTAGGTGGCTTCTTAGGCTGTTAATTTGTGATCCTTCCATTTTCTTCATGTGTGTTTGTAGGGATATGAATTCCCCTCTTACTACAACTTTCATGGCATCCCAGAGATTTTGGTAAGATGTTTCTTCATTTTCATTTATTTCCAGGTATCTTTTAATCTCTGTTTTGATTTCATCATTGACCCAGGAGTTGTTTAGCATCATGCTGTTTAATGTCCATGTCCTTGTGGGTTTCAGGGGGACCTTGTTGGTGTTAATGATTATTTTTATTCCACTGTGGTCTGAGAAGGTGCATGGTAAAATTTCTGTCCTTTTAAATTTGCTTATACTTGATTTATGGCCAAGTATGTGGTCGATCTTAGAGTACGTTCCATGTGGTGATGAGTAGAATGTGTATTCTGTGGTCTTTGGATAGAGGGTTCTGTAGGTATCAATTAAGTCCATTTGATCAAGAGTCACATTGAGGTTTTGGATCTCATTGCTGATTTTTTATCCTGATAATCTGTCTAGTGTTGTGAGTGGGGGTATTAAAGTCCCCAGCTATGATGGTATTGGAGTCAATATCTTTTTTTTAGTTTACCTAGGAGCTGATTTATGAAAGTTGGTGCTCCTATGTTTGGTGCATGTATGTTTAGGATGGATATTTCTTGTTGTTGGATTGAACCTTTTATCATTATGTAGTGGCCTTCTGTATCTTTTTAAATTTTTGATAGCTTAAAGGGTATTTTTTCTGAGATTAAGATTGTGACTCCTCCTTTCTTTTGTGTTCCATTCGCCTGAAAATTTGTTTCCCATCCTTTTACTTTGAGTCTGTGAGTGTCCTTTCTAGTGAGGTGAGTCTCTTGAAGGCAATAGATTGTTGCCTGGTAACATTTTATCCATTTTGCCATTCTATGTCTTTCTGGTGGTGCATTTAGTCCATTCATATTCAAACTAATTATTGAACTGTGAGAGTTGATCCCTACCATAATGTTCTAACAGAGTTGTTGTTCTTCCTGTTTGTGTGTTGTCTTTCTTTTGGTTTTAGAGTTGGATCATGTGTGTTTTTAATCTTTTGCCTGTACTCTTGTGAGAAATGTCGTTGTTCTTTTTTCCTTTTCTTCTGTGTTCAATACTTTCTTAAGTGTTTCTTGTAGAGGTGGTCTTATGGCAGAGTAGGTTCTTAGGGATTGGATATTGGGAAAGATTTCAATTCTCCCTCACTGATGAAGCTTAGCTTGGCTGGGTAGGTTATTCTTGGTTGAAATTGTTTATCTTTTACAACTTTGAAGATAGGGCTCCAAGCTCTCCTAGCCTGGAGGGTTTCTGTAGATAAATCTGCTGTTATTCTATCTGGTCTTCCCTGGTACGTACTCTGACCTTTTTCTCTTGCAGCCTTTAGAGTTTTTTCTTTTATACCTACTTTGTTTAGGTGAATTATTGTATGTCTGGGAGTTGGTCTTCTCATTTGTTATCTTTCAGGGGTTCTCTGGATCTCTTGTGTTTGAATTTTTTCATCCTTGATGAGATGAGGGAAGTTTTCTTGAATGACTTCATGAAACGTTTTTCCAGTGTGGCCTCTGTTTCTCTCTCTGCCTCTGGAAGGCCAATTACTCTTAGGTTCGTTCTCTTGAAGTGATCATTCATCTCTTGAAGGTATTGTTCTGTCTTTTTGAGCTTCTTTCCCATGCTTTTGACAGTTTGGGTTAATTCTGTGTTTTGGTCTTCAAGCTCTGAGATTCTTTCTTCTGCTTGGCTAATTCTGCTTTTCATGCTTATTAGTTTGTTATTTATTTCCATCACAGTATTCTTTACTGCTGTTATTTCTGACATGAGCTCCTTCCTATTTTCCTCTTGTCTTTCCTCAATTTTTAAAATTCTCTCTATTAATGTCTTGATGTCTGGGTTTGTTGTATGTGACCAGTAATTCTGGGGGCTCTTCATTGTTTGTGTTCCAGAATCTGTTTTCTCAGTGTCTGATCTCCCAGGGGTCTGTGTGAGACCTATATTCTTCTTTTGGTTTTTCTTCATTTGTGCATTTTTCCCCCCTTCCTACTTTTTCCTTCCCTCCACGTCACTGTCTTCTTTAATTCTGTTATTCAGGGGTAGAGGGATTGCTTTTACTTCTGTTTGTTCAATCTCCTATTCTTTATGTATGCCCTCTTACTTTGTTCAATTCTGGAGTTGCACTGTAGGTTGGGGGTTGTCCTTTTTGCAGTTTTGAGATTTACTTCAGCGGGGAGCTATGATTCCAAATCTATCTGCAGGTCCTGGTATTTGCCGACAGGTGTATGAATAATCTGAAATCCACTTCCCACTGTCTTGGAATTTGTCCATGCAGTGGGGCTGTAGGTTTATTCCCTGAAATAAAGTGTGGTTAGCAGAGGGAAGAGAATGGATCAGACAGTGGGGGGAAGAGGGAGGTGGAGAGAGAGAGGAGTAAGGGGGGAAACAGACGAGGGTATCAACAAATGGAGAGAGAGAGACGTAAACTGAAACAGATAAGAATAGACCACCGCTACAGACTAACCAACTCCCATACAAAAAAATGAAACATACAATGATGCTAACATACAAGCTAACCAATCACCTTATTGGTGTGCTGTTCCTCTATACAAAGATATGGTTTACAGAGAGGAGAAAAGAGAAGAAAAGGAAGAGGAAAAGAAAAAAAAGGAACAAAACAGTAGGAATAGAATTAAGTCATTAAACTAACAAAACCAATCGAGCACACTCTGAGACTTTTCATTTAAGTCCAATGTCCTTTCAGCTCTGATTTCTAGCTGTCTTTTCAAGCTGGTAAATTAGTTTGCAGTTAGGGTCAGTTGCCCCTGGCCTGTTATGAAGGACAGTTCAGATCACTCTCAGTTCACCACTCAAATCTGGTCTGTGTCTTTTTTTTCCAAGCTTGTTTCTCCCGTTTTGGTGTTGTTACCTTCAATCTCCAGCAGGTGGTGCTATCTCAGCTGCTCGCCCCAGAGGGGGTGGAGTCGAACAGGAGTCGGGCAGAGGCCGGAGATGGGGGCCTGCCCCAGGGCACACGGGAGGAGACATGCGGCCGGCAGGATGTCACGGTGGCAGCAGAGGTGGCAGCGATCCCAGCAGATCTTGCCTGCAGGGGCTTCAAGGACTGAAGTTGTGGATCGCCTCAGGCATGGGTGGCGTGATGCACTATGGCCATCACGGAGGCCAAGGCGGTGCCTGCTGCTGGTGTGGCATCTGCTGTGTCTGCGGGTGCAGTGGCTGTCCTGACCACTGAGATGCCCCAGCGTGGTTACAGTCGAGCTCCGTGTGAAGAGCAGGCTGCTGACAGTGTCCGCAGCCCCTGGGGAGAGAGCCAGAGCCCCTCTGCATTATCCTTTGCAGAGGGTTTCATAGACCAGGTTGCCCAGTCGCCATCTTGCCGAAGTCCGAAGGGTTGTATTTCACACGAGGGGGAGAGAGGCCTCCCAGAACAGCTGATGTTTGCACAGAGACCTGATGGGGGTGAGGGAGTGAGCCACAAAGCTATCTAGGGAGGGGATCCAGGAAGACAGGGCGGTAAGCACAAAGGTTTCAAATCCCACTCAGTATTTGTGGTCCCATTGGTAGCTGTGTAACAAACAACCCCAAGCTGAATGGTAAGACAGCATCATTTTCTTGTGTTTGCAGAGTCTGTGGGTCAGGAATTTGGATGAGCCACAGTGAGAAGGCTCTTCTTGCACCTTGGTGTCTGGGGTCTATGCTGGGAAGACTAGAAGAGTTGGGGGCAACTCGAGGTCAGGGACTTGAAATATCCAGCGGGGCTTCTGGACACAGCAGCTGCCACACCAGCTGCTGGCGCTGCCGCGGCCTCCGTGGTGGCCATAGTGCATCGTGCCACCCATGCCTGAGGCGATCCACGACTTCAGTCATTGAAGCCCCTGCAGGCAACATGGATCACATGTTGGCACCCAGGCTGGATTGACTTGAAGGCTGGGCTCAACTGGGATGGTTGAGCAGAGCCCCTACATGTAACCTCCCATGATACTTGGGTAACTCCCAGCAGGTCACTAATCCGAAACACATGTCCCAGGATCACCAGGCAGGGCTTTTTAAAGGACCCAATCACACAATTTATACTCTGTTGACTGACATAGGCATGTACCCAGAGGGTAGGCGTAGACTCCACATCTTCATGAGATTATTGAGAAGGTGACATTAATGGGAGATATGTCAGCTGGGGTTTTCCAGAGAAACAGAGCCATTAGGAGAGATATGAGAATTGTTTATTTTACAGAATTGGCTCACATGATTGTGGTGTCTGGCAAGTCCAGAATCTGTACGGTGAGCCCTTGGGCTGGAGACCCCAGGAAGAGCTATGCTGGCTCCAGTCTGGAGGTGGGATTCCTTCTCCTTCTGGGGACCTCAGCCTTTGCTCTTAAGGCTTTTAACTGATGGGATGAGACTCACACACATTATGGAAAGCAATCTGCTCATCCAAATTCCACTGCTCTAAGTGTTAATGCCTAAAAAAATACCTTCGCAATGACATTTAGACTCACATTTGAAACATTTCTGGATACTATGGCCCAGCCGAGTGAGTGGACACATAAAATTAACCGTCCTAGGTGATGTTGCTGTCATCTTTGGAAAATGTATTCTCCACATCCTGCTTGGGGGGTAACAAGGGGGTTACAACTGCTGGAGTGGGGGAGTAAAGCTGAACATGAAGAGGCCAGAGGTCATGGGGAGCTAATTGTGGGTCCCTCAAGCCACTGGACTTGGGCCTTGACTCTACAATGGAAAACCAATGTAGGGTTACATCTAGAAGGGTCCCTCGGTGTCCTGTGGGGGATAGAGGAGAGGAACAGTATGGAGACAGGGAGATGGGCTAGTGATTGCAGTAATCTAAACAAGAGGCAATGGTGGCAAGTCATGGGTAGCAGGCTGTATCCTTTTGGAAGATGGAGCCAGTAGGTGTTTGACATATTAGATGTGGGAGTGGAGAGGAAGGAAAGAGTCACAAATAGGTCCATGTTTTGGGTGGGAAGTGGAACGATGGATTAGAGATCTTTTTATATCTTTTAAAGTCGTTTGTATTTCTTGTCTTATAAATAATTATCTAATTCTATTCTCTGCCCATTTTTTTTTTCTATTGCATGGTTGGCCTTTTTCTTAAAGATTTTAGAGCTCATTATGTGCTGAGAAGATAAGCTCTTGACTGTGAAATGAGTTGCAAATACTATTTCTAGTTTTCTACATGTTCCATCATTTTAGATTTTTTTTGTCATTTAGAATTTATATTTGTGTTTCCCGTAGTCTGATTTATTTGTCTTTTACATCTTCTGTGTTTAAGCTTTCAGTCTTTGATGGAAATGAACAATGTATAAGGTCAATTTCTTTGCATGAAAATATTTTCTTTTGGCAGTGGGATTAGAAAACAAAATCTGTGTAAATCAGGATTTAGGAGTAATAAAGAGTTACAATTTGCAAGTTTGTAAACACATTGTAAACCTCTATCCTCACTATTTGTTCTCTTGAAGCACCATTCAGTCTTAAAGGGCCTTAATTGAATTTTGATCCCATGCTTTCCTTTTTACTACCACTTCTGGTAGTGATTTGTGCAGACAACTGGAGTAGGCTAAAGAGAGTCTGAATAACAGAAAAGATAATCTAGACATGTTTAGATGATTCTCAAATAATTGGGTTGAAATAGTTTTTATCTCCTCATATTCTGATTCTTTTTTTTTTTTTTGAGTTGGAAAGACTGGAGTACAGTGGCCACTCCCGGCCACCGCAGCCTTGGCCTGCTGGGCTCCGGCAATCCTTCCGCCTCAGCCTTCCAAGTAGCCAGAATTACAGGCATACGCTACCATGCCCGGCTGATTTTTTGATTTATTGTAGAGATGAGGTCTTGCTGCCCAGGTGGATCTCGAACCCTCAGGCTCAGGCAATCCACTCACCTCAGCCTCCCAAAGGCGCGGATTACAGGCTGAGGCACCGAGCCCAGCTCTATTCTGATTCTTAATACACTAACCTTTTGCTTGTATAATAATTTGATTCAACTGTAGTCAATTATATCTAACATATACCACTCAATATTAAGTATTTGTAAATTCAGCTTTGTAAAACAAACAAATTGTCCTCTGGGAAAATGTGCTTTCCAAGAAAACATATTGCAGAAAATATTTTATCTTCACAGAACCAAGCATTATTTACATGATGATTGTCTCTCTCTGGTTTTGAGTACCACAAAAACAGGCCTGCGTTTTACCAGTTTGATAAGAAACTCAACTTTTATTCTCAATATGTTAAATTTGGACTTTCCATGAACAACATTTAAGGCATATGACAGTGAATCTTGGAAACTGGGCAATGCCTTTTGCTTCTTATTCAGAGTGTTCTAAAGAGATAATCCAGTTTGGAGTTTGGTGAATAACAGATCTGCACCCAGGTATATCAGATCTGTCCCTGTAATTGGAGTTCTCAGCATGAGATTCACATTCTGCTCCTCATTGTTCTCCAGGGAAAGCAGACTCTTCTTAGGTTTGCAATGGTAGGAACAGCAGTGCAGTAGCTCAGAATCTGTTCCTAATCCTTTCTTGTCTGAATTCTTGTGGGAAGACTGAATTCCCATAAGATTCCTGGCTTCCCTTTTTTTGAAAGGAGCCTGGTGTTTGTTCATTCAATTAGTAAGGGCATATTGACAAGTTAGTTACGAGTGCTCAGTTAGTAATAAGAGTCATACAATTAAATGTAAACTATGGTTTTCTGTCTTCTTGAGGAAATTCAAGACTATTCACACAAAACCCCCATCAATAATGTACAATCAAATAGGGACTTCTTTGATACAGAAGAGACAGTGTAGAGAAAAGAGTGACTAACATGGCTTGGAATCTGAGAACATTTGGGGAAAGTGGAACTTAGTCCAGATCTTGAAACTTGTGTAGGAAATGGAAGAAGTAGGGAGTTTGGGGCAGGACTTTGGATAGAAGATTATCAGCAGTTCACTGTTATATAACTTCAAGGTGTGACCACACCTGACTACCATCTGTGAGTTGTGCTAAATTTGTCATTGTGCATGGAGATGAGAGCAACATGCAAAGAAAACTGAACCTGAAGGAAGAAATATTGACATCTGTTGTTTAGCAACTTAGGTTTTTGGAAACAGAAATTGTGCCCTTTTGCCATAAAGGATGGTATTTGATGAGGAGAGCCTCTGTGAGCTCAATCCTTCCTTCCCTCATCAATCATGGTAGTGTCTTAGGGATGGGGGTCTCTGGCTTCTTGTCCCCAGTTAACCCCTCTGTTTGTGGAGTGTAGGCTTTGCCAGAGGCAGATGAAGGGTGTTGGTGTGAGAGAATTCACATCTTGACTGGGTCGGGCCTGCCCGGGTCACAGTGCATAGACATGAAGTCCCAGCCCACATCACTGAGCAAGGTTTCAGCCCAAATCCTTGACTGACTTCTCTCCAAGACCAGACTGCCCAGAAAGAAACTTCGAGGTCCCTGACATCTTTTATTTTAGAGCATAGTGCTCCTGTGTTAGCGTTGCCTTCCTCATTTTCTTGGTAATACTCTGACTACCTAAACTCTACAAATTCATAGATGTGCCAAGAATAAGACATCTGTGTTCTCCAAGTCACACCACCCAAAATTTCTCTCTAATTAGGACAAAGGGCTAAAGAAGAGAAGATACAGACTTTTTAATTTCTTTACTCCATGCCTGTTTCCAGGTTGTCCCCCCTGCCAAATATATGTTACTATCCTAACCCTCAGAACCTATGAGTATGACCTATTTGGAAGTAGGGTCTTTGCAGTTGTAATGAAATCAAGGAAAGGCCATACTACACTAGAGGGACCATAATCCAATGATTGGTATCTTATAAGAAGAGGGAAATTTGGGCACAGATGCACAGGGGAAGAGGCCAGGTGAAGGGGAAGGCAGACACTGAAGTGATGCAGCCCCAAGCCACAAAACACGAGGAATTGCCAGCAGCACCATGACACGGCCAGGGGTGAAGAAGGATCCTTTCCTAGTGTCTTCAGAAGGACAGTCCTGCTGACATGACCATTCTGGACTTATGGTCTCCTGGATTGTGAGAGAAAACATTTCTGCTTTTTAAAGTCACCAAATTTGTAGTATTTTTCTAAGGCAGTCCTAAGAAACCAAGACAATGTGTGATATTTAATTTTAGGTGTTGGTTTGACTGGGTTAGGGGATGCCCAAATAGCTGATTGAGCATCATTTCTGGGCATGTCTGTGAGGGTGTTTCTTGAAGAGGTTGGTGTTTTTTGACTTAGTACACAGAGTAAGGCTATCTGCTCTCACCCAGAGCAGGCAGGCACTATCCAGTTGGCTAAGGGCCTGCATAGAACAAGGCAGGGAGAGGCCAATTCACGCCTTTGTTTCCCAAGTGGAGTTGTATATATTCTCCTGCCCTTGTCATCAGATCTCCAGGGTTTCTGGCCTTCAATCTCCAGAATTTGCACCAGGCCACCCTCCCCGCTTCCAGTCCTGGTTCTTAGGCCTTTAGCCTTGGACTGAGTGTTACACCATCAGCCTCTCTGGTTCTCCAGCATGCAGAAGGCATGTCATAGGACTTCTCAGCCTCCATAATCTTGTAGGTCAAGTCTCACAATAAATTCCCTCCAACCCCCCCCATATATATGTATGTATAATTAGTTCTGGTTCTCTGAAGGAATCTGACTAGCATGCAATACTTATTTCTTCTCTTTTTGGTGTTAGACATCTTACATGAGTGCAGTTTCCCTTGGTGGCTAGCCAATCATGATGTGCACCCAGATCCTCAGGAAAAGTGGGAGGGAAGGACTGCTGACATCTCTGTAGTTCTAGGCAAAAGATGATTCCAGAGTAAACTTCCTGCCCAGCCCTTCCTGGTTGTCCCTCTCTCAAACCCTACAGGCTCCTGCTCATACATGGCTCCCCCATTCTCCCTTTCTTGCCCCCCACACTCATTTCTGTGAGCTACCTCCTAGCTATGGGTCCCATGAGTGACCCCTTTCTGGGGCTGAGCCTGGATTACCCCTGGTGATTGGCAGCTCCTAAGATGGCCCCAATGACCCTGGCTCCTGTACTTATATGCTGGTATAAACCTCTCTCTTTGAGTGTCTCAAAGTTGGACCTAGAGACTTGCTTTTTTAAAAAATAGAATAGGCTGTAGTGATGTGATGTCACTTCACAAGGGACTATGACTTCCCTGCTACTCATTCTTTCTCTGGCTCTTCCTGCTCTCTCCTTTTGATGACTTCTGCTGTCATACTGTGACCTGTTCTTTGGAGAGACCCAGGTGGCAAAGACCTCAAGAATGGCCTCTGACCAACTGCTCACAAGGAAATAAACCCTGCCAATGTGCCAATGACCTTAGAATAAGTCTCCCTCCCGGGGGGCGGGGGCTTTGATATGCCATCAGTTGCAGCTGACACCTTGCTTGTAGCTTGTGGGAGCTCCGAAGCCAGACCTCAGCTAATCTGCTAGGCTAAGCTGTCTTCTAGATTCACTAGTGATGTTTGGGTTACCGATCCATAGAAACTGTGAGATAGTAAATGTTTGTAGCCTTATGTTGCCGAGTTTTGGGGTAATTCGTTACACAGCAATAGATAACTAATACACTTTTGTCACACAACATCAGGCTCAGGCATCCTTCACTGACTAACTCCCGCTGGGGCTGCCTGAAGCATAAGTTAGCCGTTCCTTCCTTTGGGAAGTCTTGTGTCAAAAACTTGGTAGGTGTCTCCCTCTTGTGCTACCTGGGCACCTTGGCTGAGTACTTTTGCAGTGCTCATCACATCGCAGTTGCATGTTAACTGTCTATTCCCAGGGGCTAAGGGCTTGATGAATGGGTTTCTTTCTTACTTATTGAAGCTTGTTCTGTCTCCTGCACCAATCCAAATAGTCAAAAGCAAACAAAAAAGCAACAAACAAACAAATACAGATGTCTGTTTAGTTAAGAAAATACCGCCACTATACTTGGTGTTGATGGTTGAGTTTTAAAAGGTAACCATCACTGCAGAGCTTCCTTCCAAGAAGCATAGCTGAGGTAGGAATGGGGACCAAGGGGAACATACACCTCTGAGTCCCTTGAAAACAGGAGAGTGTCACCAGGGTTTTGGGGCAGCACATGAAAGCGGGACAATTATTAAGACTGTGATGGAAAGACCTTCGGGAAGTAACAGGGAATTCCCTGGAGAAATGCCAATGGTTGGTTGTAAGAGGATGACACTTGCTACCTTCCCATGTGTCTGTTCCTCAACTTGCCATGGTGCAGGCTCTGAGTTCACTGCTCCCACGCACCACCTGCCGGCCCCAGTGTCCACCCCAGTCTGTGATGTACAATCCTGGCCCACAGCCACAGCTGATTTATTAGAGCCAGACAGCAGCGCTAATGAGATTCTCTCAAGAAGAAATCTGTCACTGTGGATGGAGAGGTTCGGGGAATCGGAGGCCCAGGGTTGAGTCAATGCACGATCTCGATGCTGGGCACGTCCCCCAACTACGAGCTGGAACATGGAGTGACTCTTATCCGCTCTTTCACAAAAGCAGTTTCTTGAGATTCAGGCAGGAGGATATGTTCAAGGCATTTGTGCTGGACAAGGACAGCCGCAGGACAAGTATGTGACCCAGGCTTTGTGTAGAATGCTGCCCTTGAGCCAAGTGATGCCAGAATGGAATGAAAACATTTGCATTTGTATGCACTGTGGGTGACTTGAAGGCGCTATCGTTTCTCCTGCTATGGGACAGCTTTTGAACGCCCTGGACCTGGGCTGTCTGCAGTTGTTTCTCTAGAATTTTCTTTAATAGTGTAAGCTCTTTCACATTCTTTCCTCTAAGCTTATACCATGTCTCAGGAGGCCATTGCTTTATTGGTAGCAGGTGAGTCCTTCGGATGCTTTGGTGAGGAAAATTCTGTCTCCTAACTGAATGATCACTTACTCTGGATTTGGAATTTTGTTCTCTGCCCAATCTGGCTCTGTTAGCATGACCATGAGTAGAATCTCTGAACTCCTTTTATATAATCACGCTAGTACAATGTATTTGTTAGGGATGGCTTTGGCGGCATAAGACAGATAGTTGAGTGCAACAGCTTAGTCAAAGAAGGGTTTCTTTCCTTTTTCTTTTTTTTTTTGAGTCGGAGTCCCACTCTGTCACCCAGACTGGAGTAAAATGGCACACTCACGGTCATCCCAATGTTGACCTGCTGGTCTCAAACGATACTTCTGCCTCAGTCTTCCAAGTAGCCGAAACTACAGGAGTGCACTACCATGCCTGGCTAATTTTTTTTTTGATTTATTGTAGAGATGAGGTCTTGCCAAGTTGCCCAGGCTGGTCTCGAACCCCTGGGCTCAGGAAATCCCCTCACTTTGGCCTCTCAAAGTGCTGGGATTATAGGCTTGAGGCACCTATTTTCTTCGTGTAGCAAGAAACCTGGAGGGAGGAAGTTGAGGACTCCTGTTAGGCCTCATCCTGTCAATGTCCTTCTGCTCTTAGTTTTTTTCTTTTCTCTTTTTTCTTTTGAGTCTCATTTTGTTGCTCAGGCTGGAGTGCAGTGGCACAATCATAGTTCACTGCAGCCTCGACTTCCTGAGATCAGGTGATCCTTCCACCTCAGTTTCCTGAGTAGCTGAGACTACAGGTATACACCACCATGGCCAGCCAATTTCTTGATTTTCTTTGTAGAGACAAGGCTTTGCTATGTCCTAGTCTGGACTTGAACCCCTGGGCTCAAGCAATCCTCTTTTTTTTTTTTTTTTTTTTTTAGTTGGAGTCTCACTCTGTCGCCCAGACTGGAGTGCAGTGGCCGCTCCCAGCCACCGCAGCCTCCACCTGCAGGGCTCCAGCGATCCTTCTGCCTCAGCCTTCCGAGTAGCCAGAATTATAGGCACATGCTACCATCCCGGCTGATTTTTAAATTTTATTGTAGAGATGAGGTCTCGCCAAGTTGCCCAGGCGGGTCTCGAACCCGTGGGCTCAGGCAATCCTCTCACCTCAGCCTCCCAAAGCACAGGATTACAGGCTGAGCCCGGCTAGCAATCCTCTTTCTTCGGTCTCCTGAAGTGCTGGGATTATAGACGTGAGCCACCACACCCAGTATGCTCCTCTATCTAGC
This sequence comes from Cephalopachus bancanus, assembly GCA_027257055.1. Taxonomy (NCBI): domain Eukaryota; kingdom Metazoa; phylum Chordata; class Mammalia; order Primates; family Tarsiidae; genus Cephalopachus; species Cephalopachus bancanus. Next base: position 6,803,873 of record JAPVLO010000011.1, on the reverse strand, counting down.
AGTAACTTTCTTCTTTCTGGTCTCAAGACAATATAACTGCCATGTTTCAGGCAGGAAGAAGAGGGAAAGTCACTTGGCAAAGGTTGCTTGGCAGCCATGTCTGTCCTTTTTATCAGAAGGACAGTTGGTTTCCTGGATGCCATCTTTGTTCAGTGATGTCTGTCTGTCTCCTCCACTGGAAAGTGAGCCACCTGAGGGCAGAGACCATGCCAATCTTATCACCTTTGTATGTTCAGTGTCTGCCACAGAGACTGGCCCACCAAAGGTGCTCAATAAATACTTTAAGCAGGTAAGAATCAGTGGGCTTCTTATTCCTCATGTTTCCATGGTCTGGTGGAAGAGCCCTGGACTGGAAGTCTGGAAACCTGAGTTTCCATCCTGATTTAGTGGTGTCACCTGCCCGGCCTCATGTCTCAGTGACTAAGCAAAGCTCCTTCTGAATCTAGACTCATCGTTCCCAGATGTCTAAACCTCAGAATCACAGGGGAGTTGGTTAGAAGCAAGATTTTTGATCTCCTCACCTAGAGATTCTGAGTCTATGATCTGCAGGGTTGGACTATTACATGCTTGGCATTTGGGAAGCAGTGTGTCTGTGTGTAAGTCTGTAATCATACATATATGTGGATGTGTGTGATTTTGTGTGAGCACATTTTTGAACATGTGTGTGCGCATGTATATAATTGTGTGTGAGTGTGAAAATGCATGAGAACATGAGTGTGTGAGCATGCACATGTGTGTATGTGAGTGTGTACATACCCAGGCATGTTCATGTGTGAGTGTGTGGTGTGTATGTGTGCTGTGTGCATGTGTGAGTATTAGCATGTGGATGCATGAAGGTATGAGAGTGTGTGCACACGTGTAGATGAGCATGCATGTAAGTGTGTGCACATGTGACTGCGTGGTGTGTGTATGTGCACATGTATGAGGGTGTGTGAATGTGAGCATGTGGATGCGTGAAGGTGTGAGGGTATGTGCACACATGTGGATGGGTGTGCACGTAAGTGTGTGCACATGTGAGTGTGTGATGTGTGCGAGTGTGTGTGCACACATATGAGTGTGTGTGGCTGCTCTTTGGCCCTGCTTGAATTGCATAGTGGTAAGTTCATCATCTTGCCTTCAATGCTCAAATAACTTAAACAGAATCTAGCACAGGGTGCTGGGTTTTTGTAAGGCTTAATTTTGTTGTGCAGAAAAATTGGAAACCAACTTGTGGCTGTGCTGCAGGCCGCCGTGGTGGAGGGGGACGTCTCAGCTCTGGAAGTCTGCATGTGAAAATGCACCTCTCCAAACTGTTCCTGACGACTGGGCCAGGGCCAGCGGCGGATTCCGCCTGGCCAGCAGCCATCCCTTCTGCCTGGCTCCTCTGACCCTGGCTGGACACCTGAGGTGGTGACCCCGGGCCCGCTCCACTTCCAGGCGTGACTCTTTGGCTGCGAGGCTGGCACAGTGTTTGTGCATGAGCTGAGCTGACCCAGTTCTGATGACTGATCACCAGCCAATCCGGGGCTGTTTATTTCCTTGCCTGCCTCTGCCCGGCAGCTCGCTGTCCTCTTATTTTTGCCCGGCAGTGCAAGAGAGGTTGTCGCGGGTGTGTCGGGTTTCTGATTCTTGTGATCATAGCAAGACTGTTCTGAATCAGACTCAAGGGATATGTGTGTGTGTGCATGCTTTGCTTTTATTATTGTTGTCTTTTTGTTTTAGATTTGGAGTTTGCCAGTTGCCCACTCATAGCCCATGGGTGCAGGGGGCAGGTGACTGTCTTTATTTCCACAGGATCACGACCATCCACCCCCCAATCCTGGCTGTGGTACCGCAGCCTTGCATGCAGTGGTGAGGCACTCTGCCCTGGGGCTGGCTGAGAGGGGTCCTTGAGAATTACCCAGCACTGAGCCCTCTTGTGCTTCATGGGAGGCTGCTGGGAGAACTGGCCCAGGACCCAAAGGAGGTTCCCGGCAGTTGTGGCTGGGTGGGAGGTGGGGATTATGGCTTTGCAGAGGTAGCTCATCAGTCGAGGAGTTGTTCATTTTCCAGGGCTGGGAGAGAACTCTGGCTTTCCAGTGTTTTAGTTCCTCCCAATGAGCTTATTTTGCGTCTTGTTTATGTCATGCTTTGAAAAAGAAATTTTTTTGGGTTACCAGTTTTAAGGAAAAAGCAAAGGTAATGAGAGGGCTCAATGGGTGCCTTTGGTCACGGTAAGAATTTTGGACATTTGTGCACTACAATAGACTAGACAGGTTTTGCTCTCCCGCCTATGAGATCTGACAACTAGTTCGTAAACTCATCCTTGAGAAAGTGCTCCGTATCTCATTGCTGAATAGCACTAGGGTCACCTTCAAAACCCTCCCCTTGGGAAGCTATGCACTGATGCCAACACTTTTTTTTTTTTTTTTTGAGTTGGAGTCTCACTCGGTCGCCCAGACTGGAGTGCAGTGGCCGCTCCCGGCCACTGCAGCCTCGCCTGCTGGGCTCCGGCGATCCTTCCGCCTCAGCCTTCCAAGTAGCTGGAATTACAGGCATGCGCTACCACGCCCGGCTGATTTTTTGATTTATTGTAGAGATGAGGTCTCGCTGCCCAGGCGGGTCTCGAACCCGCGGGCTCAGGCAATCCACTCACCTCAGCCTCCCAAAGGCGTGGGATTACAGGCTGAGCCACTGAGCCCGGCTGATGCCAACACTTAGTCCACCTGTCAAAGCAATTTTGGAACTCTTTTTGGAATGACCATCAGAGCTGTCGCTGATTACCCTTGAGGTCCTGAATGTCATCAAACGTCTTCCTTTCAATGTTTTCTTTAGCTTTAGGTAAAGAAAAAAGTCACCGGGAGCGAGATCAGGTGAGTAGGGATGGTGTTCCAATACAGTTGTTTGTACAGTGCTGTCAACATAAGAGCATGGTGACAAGTTCACGAACTTAATTGACCCAACAAATAACGACAACGACTCTGATGGCCATTGTAGAAAAAAGAGTTCCAAAATTGATAGGTGGACTAGGTGCTGGTATCGATGCATAGCTTCCCAAGGGGAGTACTTTAAGGGTGACTGTAGTGATATTCAGCAATGAGGTGTGTAGAACTTTTTCTAGGATGGTTCGAGAATCTAATTGCCAGACCTTGTAGGTGGGAGAGCAAAACCTCTCTACTTTAGTCTATTGGAGACCATGAATGTGCAACATTCAATATTAGATCTGCTGCAGAGTGTTTGCTGTATTTTACTTTGGATTGGGCCACAACATATCATTTAAAAAAACTAAACAGAGAGGATGAAACAGGATTGCACAGAGCATTCTGGATGGAGTCTTAAAATGCTTGATCAGGGCAAACAGGAGATGAATCCCCTTGCTCTTCACTTGTGTGATTAGACACGTGAAATGTCAGGAACTGACATTCTCGGGCCTCAAGCTAAGCATTATGCAATGGCTCTCCTGCCTCCAATGCTCATTTTGGTGGGTCTTCAAAGTAGGAGGATACTTGCCTTGGCAGGTCCTTGGGTGAAGATATGGTCCCAGAAGAGGCAGAGAAGCCCGGACTTCCTGTGCAAAAACTGTCCACAAAGAACTGCATGACACTTGTCATCATGGACATGCTGTTCAGAGGTAACTAGAGTACAAGACCATCATTTATTTTGCTGTAAGAAAGTTTCTTGTGCTCAAAAATGTGGAGTTGTTATGGGGTCTTAACTCTTGTCCAACACCTGGGTTGCCATACACATTTTCTTCATTGTTTTCTGGAATCTTCTTTGTACAAAAGGGTTTATCCTTCCTTCTCTTTCTGACTTTCTGTGCCTCTCTTTCTCTCTGTGGGTAGAAACATGTTCCTCCTCTTTTAGGAAACCTATACTCCTTTAAACTAAGCTTTGTAGACTCGGTCTTCAAGGCCTTCCATGAAGCATGCTGCTTACATAGTTCATGGGATAGTCCACTTACTCCTATGTGGGGTCTCCTCACAAACCCACTGTCTCTTAGGGAACTCACAATCTCTGTTGACCCGGGTGCTGTTTTATTTCCCTTGACTCTAGTGAAGTGACTCAAATAACAAGGAAATAACTTAAAATGGAACATTTTGACTCTTGTGCTCATAAGTGGTTGAAAGGTTATTATCCAGAAGCATTTTGTAGTTGAACCTTCAACTCATAGTGACTGTTCCCCAGGTCCAGGGGTCAGCTTCATGGGGACATCATGGTGTTCGTGGCATTGTCATCATGGATGGGGAGCATGCTGGGGACATTGTGTCCCCCGCACTGTAGTGTTTCATCACTGGAGGACTGGTACTAGGTGGCTGGGGCAGACAGGAGGGGGAGACCTTCTGTTGATATGGAAAAACCTCAGAATTTGGGAGAAAGACATTACTGTGGTATGTTTACTGACAAGACAGAAATGAAGCTTACTTTTAAAATATGTGAACTGCAATATGTTTCTAGAATAAGGAGAAAAATGTCTACAAAGACGCTACTGAATTTTTATGTATTCCTCTTTTTTAAATTGGTGAGTGTGCATGTGAGTGAAAGTGTTTGAGTGCATTTGGGTATATGAATATGAGAATGTGTGCATGTGTTCATGTGTATTCATGTGTGACTGCATGTGAGAGTGTGTATGTGAGTGTGAGTGCATGTGAGTGTGTGAGATAGTGTATAAGTGCATGGGTGTGACCAGATGTGCATGTATGAATGAGTGTGCAAGTGTAGGTAACTGCATGTGAGAGAGGTATGTGAGAGTGTATGTATGAATCTGTGATTAGGTTTGTATATGAGAGAGTTGTGTGAACGTGCTAGAGTGTATATGCGTGTGTACAACGTGCGAGAGTGTGAGTGCATGTAAGAGAGTATGTTCTGAGTATGAAAGTGTGTATCAGTGTGTGTGTATGAATATGTGAGAGTTGTGAGAGTGTGTATTCATGTGTGAGTGTATGAGAGTATGCATTTGTGTGTATTTGTGTGTCTGTATTCAGGTGTGTGAATGTATTTGTGTGTATGCATTTGTACATTTGTGTGTGTGAGTATGTATGTGTGTAAGGATTTGTGTGTGTATGTAGGTGTATGTGACTGTGTATTAATGTGTGTGAATACGTATTTGTGTGTATATGTATTTTTGTGTGTATATGTGTGTATGTATTTGTATATGTGTGTAAGTATTGTGTATGTTTGTATGTATTTGTGTGTGGAGTGTGTATATGTGTGTGATTATGTATTTGTGTGCATATTTCTGTGGTTACTTGTGTGTATGTATTTGTATGTGTATTTGTGTGTGCATATGTGTGTATTACTGTGTGTGTGATTATGTATGCATGTGTTGATGTATGTATTTGTGTGTGTGAAATGTATGTGTGTATAGTCACATGTTGTATTTGTGTGTGTATTCGTGTGTGGGTATGTGTGTGCATTTGTGTATCGGTGTGTGTGTTTTGTGCATGGATGTGTATTTGTGTGTATTTGTGTGGGAGTGTGTGTATTTGTGTATGTGTGTGCATATGCATGTGCATTTGCATTTGGGTGTGTGTGTGGCTTTGCATGTATGTGTGTATTTGTGTGTGTGTATTTGCATATGCACTTATGTGTGTGTGTCTTTGCGTGTGCACATGTACTTGTATGTGTGTGTAGGGGTGGTCACAGTGGCCACTCTTCTTATAGACCCGATTGGCATTTGCGCAGCCCTTTCTGAGGGCAAATGATGAGGTCCCGTCACTCCAGCTGTCGCGGCCTCCCTTGTTCTCAGCACTCACCCCCAAGGACTTCCTTCCTCCTGGGCAGGCCCAATTAGCTCAGATCTGGTGACATTTTCCCACTGCCTTCAACTTCCCCGTCAAGCAACTGCTTCATCCTTGGTTGAAACCTATGAAGTTCCCAGTGTGATGCTAGAACTTTCCACTTCATGTTTTCGTAATCCTCAGAACCATGTGTCCTAGTACATGTGCATGCTTACATTTAGCGACCATAGGTGAGGAGTTCAGGCCAGTGAGAGGCAAAGCAGCAGCTGTAAGCAACCCCCAAACCCATCAGGGAAGCTCCCACCACAGTTCGGGGTCCTCTCTGACCATCTTTCTCTTCAGTGTCCCCCCTCCCCATGCCTTTGGGTAGGGGTTTTCAGTTGTGTTCATGTGCAAAGTCTATGATGCAGCCTACCTCTGCTTTATTTTGTCCTAATTATCTCTTGGTTCCCATCTTTTTTAAAAAGACTGCATTTAAAACCTTCTGGAAAAAATTGGTTTGTTTTGTAATAAAATCAAATTTGGTAGAAATAGTTGTATCATACAACAGTTATGGGTTGAGTTAGACAAAAAAATTCAATTTATTCACAGAACATTTGATTACTTTTATGGGTATTTAGATATTACCTATCCAAACTATCTCCTTTGCTTTAAAAAAATGGTTCAAAATACTTTTCTTCTAGAGTTTCATATCTTCACAACTTCTCTGTGAAGTGGCTAGGAATGGAAAATCCTGGGTCTCAAGTCAGAGGACTTGTGAGTTGTGTGAAAGTGTGTGTGTGTGTGTGTGTGTGTGTGTGTGTGTGCATGTGCAGCCATGTGTGAGTGTGTGTGCATGTGTGAGAGTATATGAACATGGAAATAAGTGTGTATGTGGGAGAGCTGTGTGAATGTGTACTAGTATGTGTGCATGCTTATTCACCAGGCGGCAATGCAATTCACTTTTTAAATATATAAACCACACAGAAGTTTCTAGAACAAGGAGAAAAAATGCCTCCGAAGACACTATTGAGTTTTTATTTGTTCCTCTTTTCCTAACTTCTGAGTGTGTGCGTGTGTGTGTGTGTGTGTGTGTGTGTGTGTGAGTGTTTAGTTTATAATTTTGAACCATGTTCGTGCACATTCTCATGTTGAGAATGAAAAAGGGAAACAAGAGAGTTGGGTTATTTGTGGAACTCAAATCCAGGTATCTTACATTTGAGTAAGCTTTATGATCTGTACAGTACCATTCATTTATCATGAGGTTTTTATTAGCTGTCTTTTTTACCATGTAGATAACCAAAACTGAAACACAAAAAGGTAGTTCAGCATCTTCTGCCATCGAAGTACAAGCGTTTAGACTTCTGGGCAAGGGGGTGTATGTATGTGTTCGTATTTGCCTGCATATATATTAGTATTGTTTTCGACTGTGCTTTAGAAAAGTAGTAAAAGTAAGTGATTAGGATAGACTATCCTCAGACTTTACTTTGTGTTTGTAGTCTGGTTTTCTTTCTTTTTTTTCCACAAAAACTGTATTAATGGTTTAGTAACTATTTTTTTTCCATTCTTTGATATGTAATTAAGTGCTTTGTTTTTTTTTGTTTTGGGTACACTGTGGACTTTTTGTTTCCAAGTCAGATTTTAGGAAAAATAAATTGATTTCTTAAAATCATCAGTTGATGTGCATGTTAGCAGGGAGACCTCTGCTCACGGGATATTGAGGACAGCACACCAGGGGTGAAAAGAGCTGCTTTCTTGCAGCAAGTAATCTGGACTGATTTATTGATTTTGGGACTGATTACTCTTTCCTGGACTTGAGTGACCGGTTATACAAAAAGGCTTTGTTTTCCAGGTTTATTGATGTTACACTTTGTGGATGATTTGAACGGTCAAGTCTAAGTGGTCAAAGCTGTTGGCATGTCTGAGACTTAAACCTGGCACTTGATGGAAGAGATCTTCAACAGTTTAGTACTTCTTTCTTTGTGAAAAATGACGCTGCTGCATGGGTCACAGAGGTGTCAATAAACCCTGGATAGTTCTGAGCCACAGGCTCCTTGGCCACCACTCTTCATGATACTTCTGCAGTGTATCACATTTGTAATTACTATGCCGGAAGGAGCTTGGCTTCTTCCCTACGGCTGTCCCCTGCTTCTTTTTCTAATTCCTGTGATTGAGTTTTTTTGTCTCTTGGACCTGGGCCACCTTTGGACCTCAGCCATCTTGGTAATGTCTAGTCTCATTCATTTCTTCTTAGTGAGGCATTTTATATTTTCGGCTGATGTTAGAAAGAAACTTTTTTCTAGTATATTTTCTAACAGGTTATTGGTAATATAAAGTTACAGCATTTTATACTCATATTGAATCTGACAAACGTATTGTTCTTCCAGATTAGATCCAGTGACTTAAAAATTTTTTTTTAAATTTTATAATTGTAGGGTAACATTCAGGGTTAGGTATACAAATGGTCATTGTGTAGGTAGAGTTTGGGCCTCACTTTGGTCCCCAGTGGCTTTTAAAAGTATTTTTTTGGTCCTAGAAGTATAATGATATTTTTAAAAAAAATTGATACTGTCACCTTTTTTTTAATGGGATTTTCTCTTCTTTCGAATTTGTGCCATATAACATCTTATGCTCAACTTCCAGAAACACAGCAAACATTAGAGAACTTACCAGCCATAATGCCCTTATTCTTTGCTTCAGTGGGAAAGCCCCTTGAGCTTTGGATAAGATTTTTGCCTACTGATTTAAGATAGCTACCCTTGTCATGTCAACTATTTTAAAATCTCTGTTTTGCCAAGAATTTGAATCTGGTAATAATTATTGAGCTATAGCAAAAGCCTTTTAAGCATCTATTAAAATGTTACTTTTCTTAATTGGTCTTTTGAAATGATAGACTAATATTCTAGTTAATAGATCTTAATATTAAATTGCATATTATATTGGTTGGAATGTTTTTTCAACTGTTTAATTCAATTTGCCAGTATTTAAGGATTCTGATATTTATCTATCTACATGTATGCAATGTCTGTCAAATGTTGTTATCGGATTATGTTAGCTACTTAAAATGAATAAAAAAGCACTTTTTTCTTTTAAAAAAACCCCCATTTTTCAGTGCTTTCCATCAGGGTTATTAATGATTATGTCCTTGAACCTATACAAGAATTACCTAAAGATTCATTAAGATATATGTGGCTTTTTAAAAAATAATTTTTAACATTTTGAAATAGTTCTTTTTTTTTTTTTTTGAGTTGGAGCCTTACTCTGTTGCCCAGATTGGAGTGCAGTGGCCGCTCCCGGCCACGCAGCCTCGATCTGCTGGGCTCCAGCGATCCTTTCGCCCCAGCCTTCGGAGTAGCCGGAATTACAGGCGCGCGCTACCACGCCCGGCTAATTTTTTTTTTATTTATTGTAGAGATGAGGTCTCGCCTGCCCAGGCGGGTTTCGAACCCGTGGGCTCAGGCATTCCACTCACCTCAGCCTCCCAAAGGCGCGGGCTTACAGGCTGAACCACCGAGCCCGGCTTGAAATAGTTCTTGATTTACACAAAAATTGCCAAGGTAGTATCCCTATATACCTACCGTACAGGCAGTGTTTCTTGCTGTTAACATCTTACATGAGAATGGTTCATTTGTTATAATTAATGAACCAATATTTGTACATGACTGCTAACTCCATTTTTGGTTCCCCAGTTTCCCCCTAGTGTCTTGTGTTTTTCTGCTGCAGAGTTCCATTTAGAAACAACATTGCATTTAGTCATCAGGTCTCCTTAGGCTCTGCTTGGCTGTGGCAGCCAATCAGATTTTCCTTGTTTTCCACAATCTTGGCAGTTTTGAGGAACCCCGGTAGGTATTTTATGGAATGTTCCTCTATTGAGATTTAAAGTTTTTCTCACGCTTGGACTGGAGTCATATGTCTTTGGGAGGAGGTGAAGAGCTACGTCATCACATCGTAACAAGGGTATGTGTGTTTCATCAACACGACTTGTCATGGTTGGCGTTGACCTTGAGTATCTGGTTGAGGTCGTGTTTCTCAAGTTTCTGCATTGTGAAGCTACTCTCCTCTGACCCCCACCCCTTCCATTCTGTGTTCTTTAGAAGGAAGTTGCTATGCGTGGGCCACCCTTACGGGGTGGGAAGTTATGCTCCATCCCCTTGAGGACAGAGTATCTAATTTATTTGGAATTCTTCTGCATGGGATATATGTTTCTTCTTCCTCGTTTGTTTATTTATTCAGTGATTTGTTTATAGCAATGTGGCTTCATGGATAGTAATCTTATACTGTGGGTTATTATACAATACTAGTTTATTTATTTAGTTGCTCAATTTGTTCTAGTTCTGGCCATTGGGAGTGTTTATAGTTGGCTTCTGTGTCCTTTTGACATTGTGGGATTTTTTTTTTTTTTTAAAGCAGTTCCTTATTTCCTGGCATTATGAGATGCTCCAGACTCATCATATCCTAGAATCAACCACTCCTCTAAGGATTTCTGGTTTTCCTTTTTTTTTCTTTTTGCAAATTGCAGGATGATATTAGAAATTAAGATCTGGATATTAGGTTTGTGGTCTTTTATTGGAAGTAATGTTTGATAGGAAGTATTCTGAATCTTTTCTCAAGTTTGACGATTTTCTGGAAGATCATGAATTTTCTAAGCTTTACATTTCATCAGCATGCACTTGTATAAGAAGTCTATTTCATTATTTTTAAAATGTTATTTCTGTATTATTTCAGGCAGCTCTTGGCCTAGTTTAGAAATTCTGCTTGATTTTTTTTTCAATTAATTAACTTCTGATTTGATCTCTACTATTACTGTCCTTGGCATTTTCCCAACTTTTTAAATTTATAGATTTTTTTTGGATTAGATGTTTAGTTCACATTTATTCTTCCTCTCTTCACAGTAAAAGCATTTAAAGTTATGAAATTTGTTTTTAAGTGTAGTTTTGGCCACCTGTCCTGGGATTTGTCAGAATATAATCCTAATTAAAATGACAAATTTTCTAGAAAATGTACTTTTATTTTTCTTTAACCCAAGAGTTATTTATGAAGATGTTTTAATATTACTGGAGGGAAGTGTTTTATGTAAGCTGTTACTACTTCCAATTTTTTTTCTTATCTTATGATAAGGTCATTTTTTGGCAATAATTCAGTCTCTTTGCAGTATCCATGGAAGAGAGTGCATCAATGAGCTTATATGTATATTATTGACATTTTCCATGTCCTTGGTTTCGACATACTTTGTGTGTAAGACTGAGAGTTGTGGGTCCTGCTCCGTTTTCTTCCTTCCTTCCTTTCCTTCCTTCCTTCCTTCCTTTCTTTCTTTCTTTCTTTCTTTCTTTCTTTCTTTCTTTCTTTCTTTCTTTCTCTCTCTCTCTCTCTCTCTCTCTCTCTCTCTCTCTCTCTCTTTCTTTCTTTCTTTTTTTTGAATCAATTGTTCTTTTCATTTTAATCTCCTTTTCTATAAGATTTTGAGGATACTCTATTTGGCTCTTGATGATTTCATGATTCTTTTCCTTATCTGATAAATTATTCCTTGACTTAATATAAATGATCCTCATTGTCACATTTAATTCATCTCATCTTGAATTCTACATGGTCTGGTGTTAATAGTGCTCTGGTGTCTTTTTTTTTAAATGTATTTTCCTAACTGATCTTCTTTCTTCTTTTTTATTTTTAACTCATCTGCAGTGTTTTATTTTTTTGTCTTCTGTAAGCAGCACATGGATTGATATTGTTTATGAGCCCAATTTGAGAGTGTGTCCTTTCTATTAATTTATAAATCCGGATGTTTGCCGGATTAAATATATTGCTGCAGAGGACAAGTTTAAATGGGCTTCTTCCTCCTCTTGTGCCTTCTCCTCCTCCTCCTCCTCCCTGTCCTCTTCCTCCCCGCTCCTCCTTCCCCCACCCCTTTTCCTCTTCTCCCTCCTCCTTCCTGTTCTCTGCCTTCTGCCTCTCTTTGCCCCTCCTCTCCTCCTCCTTCTTGTCATCTTCCTCCTTCCCTCTTTGCTCCTTCTCTTTCTTCTCTCACTCCTCCTCCTCTTCCTCCTCTTTGGGAGAGGTCCTCCCTCAACAAAAATGTCATGAACAGTTGCTGTAATTTCAGTTCCAATTCCCAAGGTGAAGCCAAAAGACCTATGTGGCCAGCCTCCCTTGGTCCAGGATGCAGACACAGAGCTGGCTTTGTGGATCCTATATGCCCATGTGCCTTTGCTTCTTAAGAGTGCAAAAAAAAAAAGAAGATGAGGATGAGGCCACAGGGGACCTGATACTGCCCATCTTTCAGGGCGGGGAGCAGTCTAGCTCTCCTTTTTGGGTAGCAAGCATGATGGAGGGTCCCGTTCTGGGTGTGGGAACTCGCCAATGTGGGGTCCACTTCTTGTGGTCCAGCACTGAGCTTCTCACAGGAGCTCACCCTCTAAACCTGAGACCTCGTTCCTGGCTGCCTGTCACCCAAGCCAGGCTCTCTTGCTGGACACCTGGTATCCTTTAGCAATTCCTTCCAATGGAATTAGTTAGCATGGGGTCTCTTTTCAATTAAAAACCCTAGATGATACCAGGAGCAGGGAGCTAAAGCTTTGAAGTCCTGTAACACCATGGCATTCAGGGAAGGACGGGGGTCTTTCTAGTGGCTCTTGTGCCTGGATCTCAGCAGGGGCAGCAGCGCCAGCAAACCCCCATACCAGCAGGGGTGGGCTTCTGCCTTGGGCTGCCCTAGAGATGGAGGTGGAGTCTTTCTTTCCTGGGTTTCCTGGATGCATCCCTGACTCCCTCTGTGAGTCTGTTCAGAGGTTGTTGACTGACCCGCCACCAGACCCAAATAAATCTTACACAAAAAGCCGAGGCAATGGACTAAATGTTTTGTCCCACTAAATTATAAGTTGAAATCCTCAGGGTGATGATATTTGGATGGGAGGTGCTTAGGCCATGAGGGTGGTGTCCTCATGAATGGCATGGGTACCCTTATGGGAAGAGACAGGAAAGCTCTCTTGCACTCTCTCCATCATGTGAAGATGCAAGAAGTTGGCAGTCTGAGCCTGGAGAGGGCCCTCCCCAGAAACCCCATGATCTCAGACTTCCAGTCTCTAGACCTGTGAAAAATAAATTTCTGTTGTTTATTAGGCACCCAGGTTGTGACACGTTGTTTTAGCAGGCCTAACTAAGACAGCCAGTGACACACTTACATTTTAAATGTAGCATTCAAATCGAGTTGCTGTTTAAGGCCTTCAGGCTTCAGTGAATTTATGATACAGCCTGGCGAGCAAAGGGTGAAAGTCTATCTACAAAGTGTCAAAATTGGCAGATGCCTGAGAGCATCTTCCTGGGGACAGTCACCAGGTACAGTAGAGTTGGGAGGCAGCTGTCTATTTCTTGGTTGGTGCAAAAACCCTCATTCTGGAACAAAGCACTTGGTCCTCTCTTTGGAAATATCTATTTTGTTCTGGTACGGGGGGTGGGACATGTGGTATGTTTTATGAGAATATGACTTAAAATCTGTTTCTGTATTTGCTGTAGGTAGAAGACTTTTCCCCAGATGGAAACATATGGTTTGTAATGCTTTTTGTCAGTTTTGCCTTCTTTGTTTTTCTCACATTCACCATATCACACAATCCCAGGGGGCACTGTTTTATGAGTTTCCTATGGCAACAATAGCAAAATACCACACACTTAGTGGCTTAAGACAACACTAGCCAATTTCCTTGCAGTTCTGTAGGTCAGCAGTCTGACATGGCTCTCACTGGGCTACAGTTGGGGCTGTATTCCTTTCTGGGAAATCCATTTCCTTGCCTTTTCCACTCACAGTTTTTGGGTCTTGGCCTCTTCCTTCTTCTTCAAAGCCAGTAATGTTGGATTGAGTTCTTTTGAGCCACTGTTTCTCTGGGTCTCTCTTCTGTTTTCATCTTCCATTTTGACCCTTGTGGTTTCATTCTTTCTTTTTTTTTGTCTTTTATTTTTTATTTATTTTTTATCAATATTTTTTATTATGATATTGTGGGGTACAGTTAAGGGTTAGGTATACAAATATGCTTCGTTCAGGCACCCTTGTTGATAAGAGGTGTCTCCCCATCCCCAGACAGATATTTACTACCATTAATCCCATCTCCCTTCCCCCCTCACATAGTTTCCCACCACTGTCAGTCATTTTCTTATAGTGTTACGTTGGATGTTCAAGGTCCACTATATGAGGGAGAACATGTGATACTCAGATCCTTGTTTCTGTGAGAGATTACTCAGTATTATAGACTCTAGTTCCATCCAGGTTGCTGCAAAATTCATGATTGTGTTCTTTTTTATGGCTGCGTAGTATTCCATTGTGTATATGTACCACATTTTTAAAATCCAGTCCTCTTTTGATGGACAGCACGGTTGCTCCCAGGTTCTTGCTATTGTGAACAATGCTGTGATAAACATTCGTGTGCAGGTATCTTTTTTATACAGTGATTTGAGTTCTTCAGGGTACATTCCCAGTGGGGGATTGTGGGGTCATATGGGAGGTCAATATTTAGAGCTTTTAGGAATTGCCATACTGTTTTCCACAGAGGTTGCACTAGTTTGCACTCCCACCAACTGTGTAGAAGTGTTCCCTTTTTGCCACACCCTCTCCAGCAACTGTTATTTTTTGAGTTATTGATAATTGCCATTCTGACTGGAGTTAGGTGGTACCTCAGTGTGGTTTTGATTTGCATCTCCCTGATGATTAATGAGGTTGAACATTTTTTCATGTGTCTGTTGGCTGCTTGGATGTCTTCCTTTGAGAAGTATATGTTCATATCTTTTGCCCACTTTATAATGGGGTTGTTTGTTTTTTTCTTTTCGGCACGTTTGAGTTCCTTGTAGATCCAAGATGTTAAGCCTTTGTCAGACCTGGAGTTGGCAAATACTTTTTCCTAGTCTGTAGGCTGTCTCCCTGCTCTCTTGATGGTTTCTTTGGCTTTGCAGAAGCTTGTCAGTTTAATGAGGTCCCACTTGTCAATTCCTGAAAAAAACCCAAAACCCAAAACCCACAGGCCATAAGAGATAAGATAGACAAGTGGGACCTCATTAAACTGACCCTTGTGGTTTCACTGGGCCCACCTAGATAATTCAGAATAATCTTCCCAACTCAAGGTCCATTGATTAGCAACCTCAATTCCATTTGCCTTTGCCATGTAACTAAAATATTCAGAAGCACCAATGTGGACATTTTTTTGGGGGGGAGGAGCAATATTCTACCACAAGTTGGGAGGAGGTGTGTTAGTGATGCCTAGCATGTCACCATAAAATGTAGAATTTCCTGATTTGGTTTTGAAGTGAAGCAATTATTTGATGCTACAGACAAAAATGCCAGCAACTACAGTGATCTAAGGGAGTTTGTGGGAAGAGGTGTCATTGTGGGCCTGAATGAGATGGTTTCGGTAGGGAAGACTCAGAGGTGCCTAAGCTTCTCTGGGACATGTAGACTTCACAAACATCTTTAGGAAAATTTAAAAATAATTTTAAACTTATAGAAAAGTTGCAAATATAGCACAGAGAGTTCTTGTGTACCTTTCACCCAGGTTCCCCTCCTGCCGAACCATAGACAATTACCAGACAAAGAAATTAACACGTGCACATTACCATTGGCTAAACTGCAGACTTTCATGGATTCCACCAGATTTCTACTAACATTCTGTTCTGTTCCAGGATTGCACCAGGACTCATGTTGCATGCAGATGTTATGTTTCCTTAATCCCTTCAGTCTGTGATAGAATTCTTGACTTTCATGCTCTTGATACTTTTGAAGAAGACTAGTCAGGTATTTTGTAAAATGTCCTTCAATTTGGGATTGTCTGATATTTTCTTGTGGTTTAATTAAGATTACGCATTTTAGGAAAGAATACCACACTCATCTTTTAAATCTGAATTTTGTGAATATTTAGGCATTGATTTAGCTTTTGTCCTGATTTCCCACAGGTAACATGCCCCTTGGATGATCTCCCAACACTTTCCCTTTAGCAGGAATGAAGTGTTGTAAATTATCCCAACTCTGGTAACCTTATTCTCCATGACGTCATCAACACACACACATAGTGTGGCTGTCACTGGAAACTGCTTCATGTCTAAGACTATAGTCCTTGGATACACCTTTCTTTAATAAAACCTCTTGCTTATGCATCTGTGCTTTCCCTCATTTTAACCTTGATCAGTTTTTACCTTTTTGAACTTTGGTTTTATGCCTTTCAATTTTCTTCCTCCTGTCTCCTTCCAAGGTTGTCTTGAAGGGGTCATGAGAGGATGAAGGAGGAGCCCTTAGCCCAGATATAGTGATGCCAACCTCTTTCTGGCTTTGCTTATCTCCTTTCAGTCAATCCCTTAGTCATCTGTCACCCAAGCTGCCATTAGCTGAGAATTGACCTCTTCCCTCCCATTCTCATTTTCCCTGGGTGAATTCTGCGATGCTTTTGTTCTCTGTTCAAGCTATTAAAAAAATGATATTGCTAACTGATTCTGCTGAAGAAGAAACAAACTCTCTTATCTCAGTTGCAATCCAATATAGTATGACTCCCCTTCATCTGTTTTTAAGCAGCTTCTAATTCTGATACTTTCCCCTTGTTCAAGTTCCTAAACCAATCCCTTTGCTACAAATGCCACCAAAAGGTCAAATAGCACCTGTCAAGGTCACTCACAAAATCCTCCTCTCCAGTTCCCAGTTTACCTGGGTCTTTGCACAGTCTTCCATCCTCCCTCCTCGCTGTCTTGGAGGGAAGGTCTGTTCTTTGCTCTAAGGCTAACATCTTGGCCACTTTTCTCTAGGCTTCTCCCTGTAGCAGCAATCAGTCTTTCTCTATTCCTTGCAATTCTTTTCTCTCAACAACATGATGCAAACGTCTCCTTTATTGTGAAGAAGTTCTCTAACCTGTGGTGCTCACCTCCCTTCTCGCCCAAATCCTGCAAAGACTGAAACTGTTTTCTGTCTCCAGGTCCCCATTTCTCTTCATTTCCCATACTAAAGTTTGGCTTTGTTTCCTTTGTGCCACTGGAACTCTTCAACCCAATTGCCACGTGTAGTGAGTCTTGTTCTGCTTGGGCTGATTGTGCATCTGACATAACTAACCTGATATCCCATCCCGTGGCTCACAGCTCCTAGTTTCCATGGCAGCTGGGGTCATTTCCCAACTCTCACTGACTGTCCCTTCTTTGGAAGCTCAAATGACAGGGTCTCTCCTTAACTGTTGTCTATACATCTCCTCTTTTCTCTCCTCAACCCTCCCTGAGTCTCCTCTTCACATTTTATGGGGTTAACCGTTGTTTTGATGCAACGCAAAGGACTCGGAATCTGTGCTCCTTCAGTCCTGACCTCTCCATCTCTTAGCCCCACAATTGTATCCCAGAAGCAGGATACAAGATGTGTCCCCATCCAGTTCTCCTTCCTGTTCTGTCTTCTTGCTCTTCCTGTAGGAAGAAAATGCACATAGGACAGTGTTCTTGGCATTCCATGCGAAGTTCTTTCTACCAACAATCTAATGATCAATGAATGGGGGTTTGAAGTTCTCATATTTTCCACCATTTGTGCAGCATTTAGCTCCACTTTTTTCCTTTCATTGTCCTTTACTTCTTTTCACTTTTGTTTCCATTTTTCTTGGGGGAGGCCCTGGTTTCTGTTCTTGGTCCCCTCTATTCTAAGCTGCATGTCATACTAGTTCCCCTGGTCCATGTCAATTCCACCCAAGGGCCCATGGGCCCGCCCCAAACATTAGCTCTGGTGCAGCCCTCTCTACTGTGCTCCAGGCCAGAGGAGCAGCCCTCCCATGTAGGTGGACCACAAGAATCTTGGGCTCATACATCTAAGTGGAATTCATTTCGCTCCCTTCTAAAACTCTGCTCCTTCAGATTCTCTCTGTTAGGGAATGCAGAGGAGCCAGAAAATAGGAGACAGCCAAAGCTTCTCCCTCTCGCTTGTCTCCAAGGAAGTATTGGGAGTTGCCTTCCTGGTACCTCTGTGTTTGTCCTTTCCTCTCCAAACCTAGTGCCATTGTTTTAGTTGAGGTTTTTTTTTTTTTCCAGTAGTCTCCTAACTGGTTACCCTGCTCTGATGCTTCTTCTCTTCCAGTCCAAACATTCCACAAATGCCACAGAAGAAATTTGTAAAATGTAAATCCTGTCCAGACTCTTCCCTGACTAAAATCTTCACATCACCTTCATAATGATATCTAAGTTTGTTAGCATAGTGTGTACTCGTCAGCTATTGCCACAAGAGCACTGCATAAGAAAACACCCCCAAACATAGTGACTTGCAATGACAACCCTTTATTCTAGTGTTCATTGGCGTGCAGGTTGACTGGTACAGTTGATCCATTCTGGGCTTGAGTGGAGGTTCTGGACTTGGCTCTAGGCTGTGGTTGGGGCTCAAGTCTACTCATTCCACATAGGTCAATGGGGCAGTGATCACAAGGGTCATGTCCTTCTTGTGGAAGACAGCCAGAGTAGAAGAGGGCGAGTGGAAACATGAGATTCCCCTTGAGGCTGTGGTCTGCAGCTGCTACCTACTCACTTCTGTCCAGCTTCTATTTGCTAAAGAAGGTCATTGTGAAGCCGAACATCAAGGGAGCAGGAGTATATATATATATATATAAAACCATGCTGGGAGGTATGCAAAGTCTGACCATGCTGGGAGGTATGCAGATTCACAAGAAATGGGCAGGGATGCAAAACTTAAGTGGGAGTCTTCACGAGGAACTGCAGGCAGTGACCTCACCAGCACAGATGGCATGGGAGAAATCTCTGTTAGCCTCTGCCTCCTTGTCCAGACACATCTTTCTCTGGTCTTGGACATCTTTCTTTCTTCCTTTCTTTCTTTCTTTCTTTCTTTCTTTCTTTCTTTCTTTCTTTCTTTCTTTCTATCTTTCTTTCTTTCTTTCTTTCTATCTTTCTTTCTTTTTTTGAAAGCAGGATTTATTAAGAGAACAGAAAATCTCCCACAGTGGGAGGACACCGGAGGGGGTTGCCCTGAACTTCTTTCTTCATGCTAGATCCCGCGTCACCAAGCGATCATCTCCACCCTTGACAAGGCATCCATGCTGAGATTTGCACACAGCTTTCTTCTACCTGGAAAGACCCCTCCATCCTCCACTAGGAGGGCTCCTCCGGACTCTCCAGCTCCAGCACTGATGTCTCTGCCCCCAAAACATTCTCACCTTCCAGGCTGGATTAGGGGCCCAGGACCCCTGTTTCCATCACGCTGCTTTCACCCATCTCGACTTGATTTTTGGAATGTTTCT
Organism: Cephalopachus bancanus; assembly: GCA_027257055.1. NCBI lineage: Eukaryota > Metazoa > Chordata > Mammalia > Primates > Tarsiidae > Cephalopachus > Cephalopachus bancanus. Next base: position 6,784,969 of record JAPVLO010000011.1, on the reverse strand, counting down.
TTATTATTTTTGCTCTGTCTCTTCTGGAAGATTGTGAACTCCTTGGCCCCAGAGTCTTCCTTCTCAGCTCCTCACACAGAACTGAGTCCTTTGTATATGCTTAGAGTTTGTTGAGTGAATGAATGGATGTGTGGATGGATGGCTGCTTCTGAGCAGTTATTTCATTACCCAGTTCACGTAATGAAAAGCTGGAACATTGACCCTCATATTTAAAAACAGATTTAGGGGTGACCCTTTTGGGTCCTCTCCCGCTGTGGGAGCTTTTCTGTCCTCAATAAATCCTGCTTTCTCACTTAAAAAAAAAAGATTTAAAAAGCACACACACACTTTCAAAGCCATTTGCAGGACAGTGATGTTTCTCTATCCATCTTCTGTCATCATCCCTGTTTCTTTTAAAAACTAAGCTCATTTTGAGTTGGATATAGCTTTTCCCCTCACATTTTGGATCAATTGGATTTTTTCTTTCAACAACCTCTATTTTTGGTGACAGTAGTTTTTACATAGTAGCTTTTTTTTTTTGGTTTTGCCTCAGGTAGAGAGCAACTATATTTCATTTATAAAAAGTGAGTTCAAAACAGATTCCTTATTGCAATCCCCCCATTAAGTTGAAAACCATCCGATGTTTTTCTTATTGCTAGTATACTGCAGTACCTGTGTTTAGACTATTTTAATATTCTGAAAAGTGAAGTGAGTTAAGTGTTCTTTAATCTAATCCCCACTAGTGATAATTGAATGGCATAAAATGTGATCTAGCAAACTTCAAACTTTGTTTATGTCCAACTGAAAGACTTAAGGGACATAAAAGTAAGATATAGAACAAATACAGGCACTTTGAACCAGGCCAGAAATTTGAGCAGTGCTAGAAATTTATTAATTCATGTTAAACTAAAAAATGAAATTTTTATTTGCGTCTGCAAAATAGCTATGTTACATTCTAGCTGCTGTTTTGGTTTTTACATTTTATTCATTCAACACATGTTTTGTACTGTCAATTTCCTGTAAGTAACAAAGCCAAATCCTATGATGTCCTTTCTCTTACTCTCTTACTGAAATGCCCTGTGGTTCTCCATACTGTGCATTCACCCTCACTGCAGTGAGTAATAAACACAACTTGTTAGGTTATAAGTGTGTTCCTAGTGGCCCTTAGCTAAAGGATATTGGCAGCAACTCACAGAAAACCACAAATAATAGTGAATTCAACCATAAAGGCTTATTCTCTCACTTAGGAGAAATTGGTTGGTGAACTCCAGACTGGTGTGACAGCACCTGGATGTTCTCAAGAACTAACCTCCTCCTGCTTGGTCACTTTTAGCATGTGACTTCTATCACCAAGTGTAACTCATGGTCCAAGAGACTGCTAGAACTCCAGCCGTCATGTCTGTATTGTATGTAGCAGATATGGGAATAGAAAGAAAGGAAGAAATAATGCCCCTCCCACTTATAACAACCCCTTTTAGGAAGACTTCCCAGAAATATTTTATACAAGTTGACTTATAGTTTATTTTTTTGAGTTGGAGTCTCACTCTGTCACTCAGGCTGAAGCTTCCGCATTCTCAACCTGCTGCGCTCAGGTGATCCTTCTGCCTCAGCCTTCCAAGTAGCTGGAACTACATGTGTGTACCACCATGCCATGCTAATTTTTAAAATTTATTTATTGCAGAGATAAGGTCTCACCAAGTTACCCAGGTTGGTTTTGAACCCTTGGGCTCAAGCAGTCCTCTCGCCACGGCCTCCCCAAATGCTGGGATTATAGGCATGACCCACTGTGCCAGGTTCCTAATTTTACTTATATTTTATTGGCTACAACTTAATCACATGGCTTCACCTTGTTGCAAGGGCAGATAGGAAGTGTAATCTTTTAGCTGGGCACATTGTTGCCTCTGACACAGTCAGGATTCTGTTACTATGAAACACACAAAAAGCAACATTAGATGAATAACAGTCCTCTCTACTACAAAATGCCTCTGCTTCTTGGGTTTAGTCACCTTCTTTGATTAAAACTGTACATTGCTCCTGGGGATCAAATATCCACAATTCTTTTTTTCTTTTTTTTTAAATTATAAAGATGTGGAGTACAATTCAAGGTTAGGTATGCAAACATTGATTATGCAGGTACCCTTGTTGATGAAGTATGCCCCTCCCTCCCTAGCAATTTTCCTCAGCTGCCAATCCCATCCCCCTCCCCTGATAGTTTCCCTCTACTGCCAATCCCTTTCTTTTAGTATTATAATTGTTCAAGATCTGCTTATGAGTGAGAACAATGGTACTCTGTTCTTTGTTTCTGTGATAGATCACTGAGTATGATCGACTCCAAATCCATCCAAGTTGCTGCGAAGTCCATATGTTTGTCTTTCTTTATGGCTCCATAATATTCAATTGTGTATATGTACCACACTTTAAAAATCCAGTCCAGCTTCGATGGGCAGCATGGTTGGTTCCATGTTTTTTCTATTGTGAATACAGCTGCAACAAACATACGTGTGCAGGTATCTTTTTTGTAGAAAGATTTGAGTTCCTCTGAGTATATTCCTGATAGGGGAATTGCTGGGTAATATGGAAAGTCAATTTCAAGTTCTTTCAGGAATCGCACACTGTCTTCCATAGAGGCTGCACCAGTTTGCATTCCCACCAGCAGTGTATAACCATTCCTTTTTCTCCACATCCTCACCAGCATCTGTTATTTGTTTTATTAATAATGACCATTCTTACTGGGGTTAGGTAGTATCTCAATGCGGTTTTGATTTGCATTTCTCTGATGATGAGTGAGGCTGAGGACTTCTTCATGTGCCTGTTGGCTGCCCATATATCTTCTTCTGAGAAGCATCTACTCATGTCTTTTGCCTACTTTTTAATGGGCTGTTTGTTTTTTTTCCTTTCGGCGCGTTTGAGTTCCTTGTAGTCCTAGATGTTAGGCCTGTGTCAGATATACAGTTGACAAATATTTTTTCCCATTCTGTGGGCTGTCTCCCTGCTCTCTTGATGGTTTCTTTTACTTTGCAGAAGCTCATTAGTTTGATGAGGTCCCACATGTCTATCTTATTTCTTAAGGTATTGGCCTTTAGGGTTCTGAATAGGAATTGGTTGCCAGTTCCAATTTCTATGAGGGTGTCTCCTGCATTTTCTAAGATTCTTATAGTCTGAGGTCTTATGTTTAGGTCTTTGATCCATTTAGAGTTAATTTTTGTGTATGGTGATAGGTAGGAGTCCTGTTTCAATCCTGCATGTGGTCAGCCAGTTTCCCAGCACCATTTACTGAATAGGTTCTCCTCTCCCAAGTGGTTGTTGTTGGAGACTTTGTCAAAGGTGAGTTGGTTGAGGAATTGTGACTTTGCTTCTGGAATCTCTATTCTGTTTCATGAGCCTGTTCTTGTACCAATACCAGGCAGTTTTGATTACTGTAGCCTGATAGCAAAGTTTGAAGTCTGGAAGTGTGATACCTCCTGCTTTATTTCTTGTGCTAAGGATTGTTTTGGCTATTCGTGATCATTTATGTTTCCATATGAATTTCTGTATTGTCATTTCCAGGTCTGAAAAGAATGATGTTGGTAACTTAATGGGTATTGCGTTGAATCTGTAGATTGCTTTTGGTAGGATGGACATTTTAACAAAGTTGATTCTTCCTATCCATGAGCGTGGAATATTTTTCCCTTTGTTTGTGTCTTCTAGGATTTCTTTGAGCAGTGTTTTGTAGTTCTCATTGTAAAGGCCTTTCACTTCTGGTTAGGAAGTTGCCAAGGCATTTCATTTCTTTTTTTTTTTTTTTTTGTGACTATTGTGAATGGGATTGCATTTTTAATTTGGGTCTCTGCCTGTTTGTTGTTGGTGTATAGGAATGCAACTGTCTTTTGCATGTTTATTTTGTACCCTGAGACTTTGCCAAAGTCCTTTATCAGTGCAAGTAGATTTTTGACAGATTCTCTTGGATTTTCAAAGTATAGGATCGTATCATCAGCAAAGGGGGATAACTTGACTTCCTCTTTTCCTATTTGAATACCCCTGATTTCCTTCTCTTGTCTAATTGCCCGCTAAGACTTCCAACACAATGTTGAACAAGAAGGGTGAGAGTGGGCAGCCTTGTCTTGTTTCAGTTTTCAGGGGAAATGTTTTCAGTTTCTGTCCATTTAGCAATATGTTAGCTGTGGGTTTATTGTAGATGGCACTAACTATTTTTAGGTATGCTCCTTCTATACCTAGGAGTTTGAGGGTTTTTATCCAGAAGGGATGCTGAATTTTATCAAAAGTCTTTTCTGGATCTAATTAGATAAACATGTGGTTCTAGTTTTTACATCTGTTGATGTATTTAATTACATTTATGGTCTTGCCAATGTTGAACCAGCCCTGCATCCTGGGGATGAAGCCTACTTGGTCATGGTGGATGATTTTTGAGATGTGTTTTTGGATCTGATTTGCTAGAATCTTGTTGGGGAGTTTTGCATCTATGTTCATAAGGGATATAGGCCTGTAGTTCTCTTTTTTTGTTGGATCTTTACCTGGTTTGGGTATCAGTATAATGTTAGCTTTGTAAAAATGATTTGGGGAGAATTCCATCTTTCTCAATTACCTGAAATACTTTCAATAGGATTAGTAAAATTCCTTGTAATGTTTTGTAGAATTCTGCTGGAAAGCCATCCTGTCCAGGGTTTGTATTTGTAGGTAGTTTTCTTAAGACAGAGTCAATTTCCTGGGTTGTTATTGGTCTCTTTAGTGTCTTAATGTCTTCTTATTTCAATGCAGGGAGGTAGTGTGATGTCAGAAAGTCCTCCATTTCACTTAGGTTATCATGTTTGTTTTCATACAGATGTACATAGTAATCTCTGATAATCTTTTGTATTTCTTCAGGGTCCGTTGTGATTTGATCTTTTGTATTTCTGATTGTGTTTATTTGGGCTGTTTCTCTCTCTTGGTCATTATGGCTAGGGGGCCCATCAATCTTGTTAATTCTTTCAAAGAACCAACTTTTTGTTTTCTATGATATTTTTGTCTTCTATGTTCCATATTTGGGCTCTTATTTTGGTGATTTGGGTTCTTCTGCTAAAGTTGGAGTTTTGGTGGTCTTCTCTTTCAAACTCCCTTAGGTGATTTGTTAGGCTCTCCACTTGTGATCTTTCCATTTTCTTGATGTGTGCTCATAGAGATATAAATTCCCCTCTTAGAACTGTTTTCATGGCATCCCAGAGGTTTTGGTAAGATGTTTCTTCATTTTCATTTGTTTCCAGGAATCTTTTAATTGCTGCTTTGATTTCAGTGTTGACCCAGTAGTGTTCATGTCCTTGTGGGCTTTGGGGAAATGTTGTTGGTGTTGACATTTATTTTTATTACACGGTGGTCTGAGAACATGCACAGCAAGATTTCAACCTTATGGAATTTGTTTATGCTTGATTTATGGCCAAGGATGTGATTGATCTTGGAGTATGTTCCATGTGGTGATGAGTAGAATGTATATTCTGTGGTTGTTGGGTGGAATAATCTGTAGGTATCCATTAAGTCCATTTGGTTGAGTGTCAAGTTTAGGTTCTGGATCTCCTTTTTGATTTTTGCCTTGATGATCTATGGCTGTCAGTGGGGTATTCAAGTCCCCTGCTATAATAGTGTTAGAGTCAATATTTTTTTTAGTTTATTTAGTAGTTGCTTTATAAATTCTGGTGCTCCTGTGTTGGGTGCATATATGTTTAGGATGGATACTTCTTGTTGATGGATTGAACCTTTTATCATTATGCAGTGTCCTTTTGCATCTTTTTAAATTTTTTGATAGCTTAAAGGTTGTTTTGTCTGATATTAAGAATCCAACTCCTGCCCTCTTTTGTGATCCATTTGCCTGGAAACTTGTTTTCCATCCTTTAACTTTGAGTCTGTGCGTGTCCCTTGTGGTGAGATGAGTCTCCTGGATGCAGCAAATAATTGGGTCATGGTTTCTTATCCAGTTTGCCATTATGTGTCTTTTCAGTGGTGCATTTAGTCCTTTCACATTCAGGCTGACAATTGAAATGTGATTGTTTCTATCCTGTCATGAGGTTCTTATAAAGTTTTTTCTTTGTTTGCTTGTTTTCTTTTGGCTTTGGGGTTAATGTATGTGCATGTTTTCAAGTTTCTTGTTGTGCTGTATTCTCTTGTTGATTCTGTGCTGTGCCGTTCTCGTGGGAAGTGTGTGGTCCTTCTTTTTTTTCTTTCTTCTGTGCTTAATACCTTTTTAAGTGTCTCCTGTAGAGTTTGTCTGGAAGCTGTATAATTTCTTAGGGATTGGATATCTGGGAAGAATTTTTATTCTCCATCACTGCTGAAGCTGAACTTGGCTAGATACAAAATTCTTGGCTGAAATTGTTTTTCTTTGAGGACTTTGAATACAGGGCTCCGGTCCCTTCTTGCTTATAGTGTTTCTACTGATAGGTCTGCTGTTATTCTGATTGGTTTTCCCTGGTAGGTAGTCTGACCTTTCTCTCTTGCTGCCTTTAGGATTTTTTCTTTTATACCTACTTTGTGTAGGCAAATTACTATGTTTCTAGGGGTTGGTCTTCTCATTTGATGTCTTGTGAGTGTTCTCTATATCTCTTGTGCTTGGCTGGTCACATCTCTGGTGAGATGGGGAAAGTTTTCTTGGATTGCCTCCTGGAATACTTGCTCCAAGTTGTTCTCCATTTCTCTTTCTTCTTCTGGAATACCAATCAGGCATAGGTTTGGCCTCTTGATATAATCACACATCTCTTGCAGGCTTTGTTCTTTCTTTCTGAGTCTTCTTTCTATGTTTTTTTACAGATCAGGTTAATTCTATGTTCTGGTCTTCAAGTGCTGAGATTCTTTCTTCAGCTAGATTAATTCTGCTTGTCATCTTGTTATTTATTTCCTGGATGAAATTTTTTATTGCCAAAATCTCTGTTACAAGTTATTTCAGTGTTTCATATTGTCTTTCTTGAGTCTTATTCACTCTTTCCATCCATTCCCTAATCCATGTTGTATTCTGGAAACAGTCCTTGGTGACTTCCATTGTTTGGGCACCAAAGTCTGATTTTTCAGGAGTTTTGTCTTTGGTATACTTGAAATTGCCTGAGGCCTTCCTTTGTTTTTTCCTCATTTGTGACAGATCTCTTGTTTTTCTCTTTATTTCTGTTATTCAGTGTCAGTGGGAGAGACTTTCCCTTCTGGTGTTTGCTCAGTCCTCTCTTCTTCCCTGATCTGGGCTCTGAATTTGTTCTATTTTGAAGTAGGGTGGTGGATGGGAAGCTTTGCTGTCTCTTGTGGTTTTTGAAATTCAAATAAAGTAGTGGATGGGGCACTAGGAATCAGAGACTACTTGCAAATTAAAATGTTTACTTATTGTGGTATATGTTCCCTGAGACCCACTCCCTACCACCACTCTATATGACAATGCAAAGCAGAAACCAATGCAAAAGCAATTGAACACATATACACACACCCCAAAACAAACTGGAATAGCAAGGTGAAACAAAACAAACAACAACAACAACAACAAGAAAAACCAAGAAAACTGAACACACACACACACACACACACACACACACACACACACACACACACACACACATGCCTAGCACAAAGCAAACAGAAAAGAAAAACAGAAAGACCGGGGTGGGAAGGAACAAAAGGGATTCAGGTCAAACCCGCACACATATATTGACACACACCTTAAGCTATAAAAAATGAATATAAAAAACCCCAGAAAAACAAAAGCGCAAAAACCACCACCACCAACAAAATTGAAAGATGAACACTCAGTCATTCACATACACACATAAACAGAAAACAACAAATAAAAGAAGAAAGAAACAGAAAAAGAAAAGAAAAAAATTGGGGGGTGATGCAGATCAAACCCTCACATACACATTCATGCACAAATAAAAAACATTTAAAAAATAGATGAACTAACAGTCAAAAATGTTTAATAATTAAAAAATCATTGAAAATTAAAAAAACAAACAAGCCCTATCCTCTTGTTGCAGGCTTTGCAATTGTTCCTCTAATCAGGTCTCTCCTACAGAGCCACCTCTTTCACTCCTCAGGGAATGAAGCGGGGAAGGAGGAGGGACAGTGGAGGTGGGTGGGGCACCAGGCCTCCCCTCCCACTCTCGTGTAGTCAGGGAGATCTCCTCCCATGGGGAGGTGTGGGATTGTCTCTTGCCCAGGTATTTACTCTCACTGGGCATGCCCCAGTCAGGCCTATCCTGGAATGGAGTTCTCCTATTGCGACTGACGTCTAGGCTCCTGATGTCCAGGCTCCGCTTGGGTTTGTCCCTCTCAGTAGTGGTCCAGCTGTGTGGGTCTGATGTTCAGAGGATTGCTGGGGAGAGGGGGTTTGGGTCAGCCCCAGACTCACCATTGATCTCTTTGGAGTTCTTCCTGGTCCTTTTATGGCCACACCCTTTGTCCCATGGCTGGATCAGGGTAGGGGGTAGGGTGCCTGGAACTCAGCACTCGTCAGGTCCCTCTGCAGTCTGTGGTCTCAAGATATTCCCTCTGAGCCATGATCAATCCCTGAGTAGTTGATCCATTAGTCACAGAGATCTGGTCTGTTGCAAGGATCCAGTGGTGAGCAAGTAGGAGGACTTTCCTGCCCTGCCTTCAAAAGGGTGGTGGGTACCTCTCTTGTCCTTTTCCATGGGAACTTGCCTCTATACGCCCTCTGCAGCCCCTTTCAGAGCCCTGCCAGGTGCTGAAGTGGCCAGGCAAAGCCAGAAGCTGGCAGTCTCTCTCCTGCTTCAATGGTAAGGGAGAGCCTGGGGTGATAATTTCTCCCCACAGCTTTTTCAAAGGAAAACTTCTATCCATTTTAAAAAACGGAGGCTCTCAGCTTCTGAAACCCGGGAAGAGCCAGGGACGAAGTAGATATACTGCAGCACCAGCTGTTGTACCGGGGGTCTGGCTACTTGCTCACGAGCCCCCACTTAGACAGTCTCTTCCAGCATTTTCTTCCCAGGGAAGGTTTGTTGATTAAAAAAAAAAGAAAGAAAGAAAGAAAAGAGAAAAAAAAAAGAAAAAGAAAATGACACTGCTTCTGCATCCCAGGAATTGCTAGGGTCCAAGCCCAGCCACTATGACACCAGCTGCTGCACCAGTAAAGCCCTGATCGCCAGCTCCCTAGCCCTCACTCAGTCAGCCACTCACATACCCACTCACTCACTAGCACGTACACAAAATTTTCCATACACTCACTCACTCACATGGGACTCGCATAGTCCTCCTGGCTCTGCTGCCATCTTCCCTCTTCCCCCTGTCCACAATTCTTAAAAAGTTCTTCAATGAGCCATGAGGTTTGCATTTCCATCCTGTCTCCAGTCTTAGATCAGAATGTTCCTGCCAGGCTGGTCCTTCTTGCCTGTGGATTTAGACACACTGTTATCTGCGATGGGAGAAATCCCACCATAATTCTTCATCTCCATATATTCCACTCATTGTCCAGGACACACCATTGTCGAACCCTGAGGCCATAACATCCAACTGTTCATTGAGCACATGGACCTCAGTGGGGCCAGTCCTGTTCTGGGCAACTGGGACACATGATGGGGACAAAAACATCCTTGTGCCCATGGCACTTCTCTTCCAGGAGGAAAGAAACACCCCATAAATACATGAAGAGATTGTTCTGTAATGTGCCAGGTGGGACAAGCCCAGGAGGAAAGTGAGGTTAGATCTTCCTGGAACCTATAGGACATGGGTGGAAAAGACAGTTTCAGGATCCTCGGATAGAGCAGACAGGACTTGTGATGGTATTGAGTTGAGGTATTCTCAGACTCAGACCCCTCTGCACCTCGAAATCCTACATTCTCTCCTCCCCTCACCCTTTCTTGTTTGTCTTGAACAAGACAAGAAGTGGAGAGCAATGGGATGTGAGTGTGATTTTAGACCAAGTGTCCATGGAAAGTCCATGAAGAAAGTGACATCTGAGTGGAGAACTCAAGGAGGGGAGAGGAAGAGCCTTGTGGGTGGCTGGGAAGAGCCTTTGAAGCTGAATGAAGAGCTGTGCAGAGCTGTGGCTGGCACTTGACATATTCGGGGAATAGGAAGGAGCCCAATGTGGCTGAAATAGATTTTGGGCAGAGGTGGCAGAGGGGAGTCAAATCACACGGGGTCTTGGGGGGTGGTAGGAGGACCTCAAGTGGGATGACAGACTTGGGGGAGGGGGGACATGACCTGACTGTGCTTCTTGCTTTCTCCTTTCTGCTTATTACAGTTGCTGCCAGACAGAAAAATTTGGTGAAGTCTGAATGAAATTTTGAGATTGATTTGTGTGTTTTCAATTATTGATGAAGAGTTGATTTGATTATTCCGGAATAGAATACTTTCTCAGTAAAAAGGCTTATTTCCTCCTTACTCAGACTTTGAGAGTTTGAGACTATTTCAGCCACCAGAGTATGCTACCTGAAAGGCTGGTCCCTAGTGAGACACCACTGGGAAAGGTCATGAGGTCACCATGCACTCACACAAAGAACACAGGGACTGAAACAATTGCGGTTTTCTGAGGACAGGGAATTCAGTATGGATTTCATTTTTTTCTAGACTGTTCTTTGTTTTGGGGTCTTTTCTACTCAGACATCACTTCGTCCCTCTCACCACCAAAAAAATAAAGATTGAGAATAAAGTGAGACATATAGTGTGTAGTAGAAAATATGCCAACTGTATATCTGACAAATGCCTAACATCTGGGATCTATAAGGAACTCAAATGTGCCGAAAAGAAAAAAACAAACAGCCCCCTTACAAAGTGGGCAAAAGATATGAATAGGCACTTCTCAGAAGAATACATGTGAGCAGCCAATAGATACATGAAAAAATGCTCAGCCTCACTAGTCAACAAAGAAATGCAAATTAAAAGCACACTGAGATACTACCTAACTCCAGTCAGGATGGCTATCATCAATAACTCAAAAACAGCAGATGGTGGAGAGGATGTGCCAAAAAGAGAATACTTTTGTACTGTTGGTGGGAGTGTAAACTAGTACAGCCTCTGTGGAAAACAGTGTGGTGATTCCTAAAGGATCTAAAAAATCGACCTCCCATATGACCCTGCAATTCCCCTTCTGGGAATATACCCAGAGGAACTCACATCACTCTATGAAAAAGATACCTGCACATGCATATTTATTGCAGCATTATTCACAATAGCAAAAACATGGAACCAACCATGCTGTTCATTGAAAGAGGACTGAATAAAAAAATGTGGTACATATACACAATGGAATATTACACAACCATAAAGAAGGACGAAATTATGAACTTCACAGCAACTTGGATGGACTTAGCGTCTATAATACTGAGTGATCCCTCACAGAAACAAAGAACTGAGTATCACATGTTCTCACTCATAAGCGGACCTTGAACAACTATTGTAATACTATAAGAAAGGGAATGGCTGTAGTGGGAAACTGCTAGGGCGAGGTTGCACATCTCATCAACAAGGGTCCTTGCATAATGAACATTTGTATGGCTAATGCTGAATTGTACCCCACATATTTAAAATAAAAATAAATAAATAAAAATATGAGATTGCTTACCTCCCAAGGTGATTGAATATGGTGCTGATTTTGCTCCAGCAGATCCAAGACCTTTTTTAGTTTATTTTTTTAAATTTAAAATTTTTTAGATATATTTTATCTTAAAGACATGGGATATGATTCAGGACTAGGTATACAAATGGACATCGTACTGGTAAAGTTTGGGTCTCCCTTTGGTCCCCACTTTGCCTGGTTGAGACGTTTTCAGCGTCTACTTCAGAGCACAACTACCTTGCACAGACTCTCACAAGTGAGGGCACATCGTGGAATGGTGGGATTTTCATGGAATCCTTCTGTTCTCTGCCCTGGAGGGGCACAATGGCACTATGGGAATACCTCGGGCCTGGCTGCCAGGCAGACTCGCACAACGATGGTGGGTGGGCAGGGCACAACTTCTGTGCAGTTTGCACACAGAAGCAGGACTCAGGTCTCTGGCAGCAGACATGAGTCACACAGAGAGCCATTTAGAGTTGCTCAATACGGTTCTCGGGTCCATTAAGGTTGAGTAATGGCAATTAGTGTGGAGGCAAATTAGAACAGCAACGGCGTTGATTAGGAAGCAAATGAAAGAGCTCAGAAGGAAAGCATTCTCCCAAGCGTCTTGAAGAATTCCACCCTTTAATTATCTGCCCTCCCAGTGCTAGAGAGTGAGATTTCATTGGCAAATACCCGAGGGTCATTTGTCATGGAACACAGGCCTCCAGTATAGACAGCCAGCCAGTGAGTGGCCTGGGATGTGCGTTTTGATGGAGGAGCTCTCGTGGGGGATTGGACAGAATTCGGGAGTCAGGACCTTCCTTGATGCAGGGGGCTTAGACTCTCAGATCTTTTGGAAGGGAATGTAAGCAGAGAAAAAACGTCAGAGGACAAACTTGTTTGAGTGGGACATTGGGACCATACCTATCTTATTTTCTCCACCCCCACTGAGCACCTCGCTCAAGAACACAGATGTGAGAGGTGTGTGGGTCACATGCGATACATTTCAGAATTTGCTTTTAGAAATCCATATCCATATCACAACCTTCTGGTTAAGATTTCAGACAACTAATTGTCAAAATAAGCTACCTTCAGGAAGGCGCTGTTTTGATGCTGTAAAATACATGATTGGGACATTGAAGAAGTCTGTAGTATGTGAGGTCCACCACATTCTCAATGTCCCAAAGGTGTCTCCCGGGACCCCAGGACTAACAGCTGATGGTGACAGGCAGCATCTGATCCCTATGGTGAGACATGCTTGCTCACCGAGGGCAGGAGGCGAGAGAACAGGCCCCTACATATTTCCAGCAGACACAGTAATTGTGGTGTGAACCTAGTCAGAGAACCCCAGATAAATGCGTCCTGGACTGTTGTCCCTGCAGTTTTAAGAAGTCACTTGGTGATGCACAGATTCCAACGAGGCTGAACTCTGTTCAGGCCTCTGATGCCTGTTTTTATTTTATGGTTTTGAATTATATTAAAAAACAGAATTCGTAATGCTTCTTGCAAGATGGATTTCTTCTGAAAATGTAAACAAGATGATATAACTTATCCAGAGTTGAGGAAATATACCAAATTTAGATTTTATATACATTTTAAGGTACCCTACATGAGAAACTATATATGGAATCTTTATTATCAATCTGTCTATCATTATCATCATCTGTCTATCTATATCTATCATCCATCTATATTAGTTTTCTATGCTATGTAGTAAATTACCACAAACTTAGTGGCTTAAATCAACACCCAGTTCTTATTTCAAAATTCCCCAACTCAGAAGTCAGGGCAGGTTCAGCTGGGTTGTCTGCTCAGGGACTCACAGGGCTGAAATCAAAGAGTCAGCACAACAAGACTTGAATCTGGAAGGTTGGCAGAAGAATCTTTTCCCAGATTCCTTCAAGTTGTTGGCCAAATTCGGTTCCTCATAGTTGTCGGACTAAAGCCTGGCTTCCTCTCTGGATGTTGACCAGAAGTACTCCTTGGCTCCTAGAAGTCTCTCTCTTATCCCTGCATGTGGGTCCTGTTCTAAAATATAGTGTATTTAAAAAAACCTCTGAGATTCAGTAAGGCCAGCAGATTTGGAGAGGACTGTCATTGAAAAGATAGTTTGTTACTCACAGTTCAGGGTGGGGGGCTTCACATCACAGGTGCAACAGGGCCAGTCAGGAGGGAGACAGAGTGAGAGGAAACGTGGACAGAAACATTTATCAGTGTTTCTGTGAGAAGGAACAGGTGAGGTAGGGGAGGCAGGTTTAGGATTGGCTAGTCTGAATAATCTTGAACAATTTCTGCAGGCTCTGGAGCATACAGGCTGTCCCTGGTTGTCTGATACCAGGCCCCTAGGATGATGAGGGCAGGTACATAGTGGCTTAGCTTGAACAGAGGGGATGGTTGAAGGAATGGGCTCTGGATTGATTGATTTGCATTTAAAAGTCGTATTCCAGGTGAGCTGTTTAACTATCTTTAGGAATTTGGTAACCTGGGAGGGGCAGTTCCTCTATGATCAGCAAGGCCCTAGACACCAATGCATAAGACTACAGAAAATGAAAAATGTTATCAACACAGTTCCCTCCATTCTCAAAGCCAGCAACCATGCATAGAATCTTTCTCATGCTTTGAGTCTCTCTGACTTCCCCTCTTGCCAAAAGCCAGAGAAAACCAGGTTTATGGGATTAGATTAGACCCACCTGGCTAACCTCCCTTCCAAGTAACTCAGAGCCAATGAATTAATAATCTTAATTACATCTGCAAAATTCCTATTGCCACGTATGCAACATAATCATGAGTGTGACATCCCATTGCATTCATGGTTCTGAGGACCAGGGTACAAAATATTGGCAAGGTATTTTGGGATTTTCCCATATATATAAATTATGAAAGTAGTGTTTGCTCATTGAAGAATATTTGGAAAAATACAGAAAATGACACAGAGAAAAATAAAAAAGCAGCCATAATTTTATTGCTATCAATATGTTTCCTTTTATGTTTTTATCACCCATATTATTTCACAGCTAAAATAATATGTTCATAATTGTGTGTCCTTTGAATTTCATAAAGATTTCTCCATGTCATTATACATTCATTGCAATAGTAACTGTCAGCACCTTATAATAAAACATTTACTAACTAGTCTTTTAATACTGGATATTTAAATGATCTCAAAACTTTATTAATATTTATGATTATTTCCTTGGGGGAAGATTCCTAAAAATAGGATTACTAGATCGGAAGCTACAATTATTTTAAGACTGTTGATTCACATTCCAAACAGCAGAATCTGATCTCCTCTCTCTCTCTCTCTCTCTCTCTCTCTGCTTTCTTTCCCTTAATTGTATCTGCAAAATTCTCTTGTTTTTTCAGTATCTAAGTTTTCAAAAATATAATATGAATATAGGAAAAATATCCCAGCCTCTTCACTTCTTTGTCTTATAACAAAGAAAAGCATTTTTCATCACCATCTCCATCATGTACACAAAGCCATTTGGCTATAAAATTATTTATCTTCAACTGACTTTTAGTATGGAATCAATAGAGATAAGACCCATTTAAATGATCTGATTTCTGAAATTCCCACTGCTGGTCCAAGGAAAGCTTGGGGCTGCTTTTCCGTTTTTAGCATCCTTTCTCCTGGTTCCTAGGATTCCCCTGCCAGTTCCTGTACACACAGGAAGGTTCACTGTGGAGTCTCACGGAGTCAACACCTGAGAGGTTCCACAGTTTCCATCAACCCCTACCTGTCCGTGATCTATTTCTTCACCAGTCTGCTTGTAATTTTCACAGGTGACCACTGGGTGAATTAAGAAACTCATATCCAAATAGGTTAGTGGGTAAGAATAGTTTTGTTTGTCCTATTCTGCAGGATTTAATTATAGTAGGAGTCTTACCTGAAGGCAGAGGCTTGCCCCATAGGAAAGAGTCTAACATTTGCCATTTTAGTCCTATTGTAGATTGGATTTTAGTAGGAGGGCTCCTTAAATCAGAGGATGCTAATTAGTCCACAGAGTTCTAGGGTCAGAGAAGGTGGTACAGGTTTCTGAACTATTTGACAGATATTTCCAATGACTAACACACATTGGTTGGATAGGATTATGGGTATCACTAAAATGTGCTTTGTAGAATTGCAGCAATTTGTTTTGCTTAAACTGGTTTTTCTAAATAGATTGGGGATTCACTACTTATCTACAATGAAAACAAATGAGAAAACAATTTTTATTACTTAAAGTTTTATTATTAATCTCTCCATAAACTGGAGGACTTATGAGGAGACAAACAATGGGTCCACAGAGGGTGTGAAGATTGAGACCCCAGTATGGAAATTCCCCTATATAGAGAGTCAGCCTAAGAGATTCTGGAAAAGCTTCCTAGAAAACATTCTTTTAAAACATTACTTCTTTATTTATTTTGAGTCAGGGTCTCACTCTGTTGCCAAACTGCAGTGCAGTGACACGATCACAGCTCACTACAGCCTCCAACTCCTGGACTCAGGCAATCTTCCTACCACAGCCTCCCAAGTAGCTGGGACTACAGGCATGCACCACCATGCCCGGCTATTTATTTATTTATTGAGACGATGTCTGTCTATGTTGCCCAGGCTGGTCTCAAACTCTTGAGCTCAAGCACTCCTCCCACCTCAATCTCCCAAAGTGCTGGAATTATAGGTGTGAACCACTCTACCCTGTCCTAGAAAACATTTTTACTCCATAGACTCTTTATCTTTCCAAAGACTTTATTAAGTTGTGACTGCAATGCATAGCTAGAAACAGGAACCTAGGCTAAAGCCTAGAAAATTGGTAATAACAACTAGTAGTTCATTAATTAAGGTCCTTCCTACTTCAATTATCAACTGTTTTCTTGTGTCTGTTCCATAAGTTTCCATGGTTCATTACTGTTATTAGTCCTCTCAACAAGAGGCAATGCTTTGAGTTTACCAAGTATGTCTGAAGGACAGTGATTTTTAAAAAAATTTCTAGCGGGAATTCAGCATTGTTAATATTTAAGATTTCTCAACAGTTCTTTTTGAGGTCCAAACTGTTATTTATACTAACATAGATCATTGTGCTAACATGCAAGGACAAATTGGTTATAGATTTAATGTCATTTTCTGTAGTGCAGTCTGACTCACATCTTCCAGGTCCTAACATGGAAGCCTCTTTTACCAAAGGGCTGCTGAGATATGGGTGCTCCATGCAGTCCGAGTGCATGAGTATAGAAGAACACCTCCCACTTACCCCTTGATGAACCTCAAAATTTAAACACAGTAATTGCTTCTGCCATACAGAGTTTTTATACTCCTCTAAATTATGCTGCTGTAAATTATTTTGGTTTTATGTTTTAAAGAATCAGTAACTAATATCCCCATCTTTCCTGCCTGAATTGGGAATCAGATAGAAAGAAAATAGGCATCAGGCAGTCAGGGAATACATTTTATTAATGATAGTCTTTTTTTGGTAAAATTTAATTAGGTCTATAAGCATGCAGGCTTGCTCCCTCACCCCTAAAGTTTGCTTATCTACTTGCCTAGTCAGTGAATAAGTCCTTCCCCTAGATGAAGATGCATATAGCAGGTCAAGAACAGACTAGAATCAGGCTCTGTGCAGGTAGGCACAGTGTGAAGAAAGGAGAGCTGAAGGGGCTTTTCAGGTATGTCCAGTCTCTTTTCCCACATTCACTTATAAGAGAAGCTATTTGACTCAGAGTGGGAGGAGTAAGAGTTGGGGCAAAGGGCTGGGAGTGACTTTCCCGTGGAGCTCCATCTACATAAAACACAAGGAAAAGAGCAGAAAAAGTCTTTCTGACAGTCTTCAGAAAGGGATTTATGAACCAACACCAGTTACTGGTGTGTTTTCTAAAAGGCAGATTTGAAAGCTAGTGTTTATGAGCATAGCTTTTACTAAAAGTTTACTTGGTCAAATCTGTGAATCTTCAAAGACTTTTTTATGTTTTCTGTTTCTACTATAGACCTTATGGATATGTTTTATTTTTTAGGGGTCCACTAATATGTAGTAGAATTCATTAGTATACTTTTCTGTGATAATGCTGTGTATCAAATAAACCACATATTGGTAGTTTACAAGAGCAGATAATTTTTTCTTGCTCAAGAGTCTGCAGATTAACCAGACTTCATAGGGTTTGGCTGCATGGGTCTCCAGACTTGTTGGGTTTAAGTTTCTTCCATGTGTTTTTCATTCTCAACCAGAGGCCACCTGCGGGACCTGCTTTTATCATGGCAGAAGACAGAATCACAAGAGCTGAGCAAAGTCACTTGGTGGCATCTGCAGCTTCTGTCTGTATCATGCTTGCTAATATTCCATAAGTTAATGCAACCCAGTGGCCAGGCCCAATTGTCATAACTGACACAAGCTGGGCCACATGTCACCCAAAGCCAAACTTGAGAGATGAGAGATGTTGAAAAGAAACTAACTATTCCAAAAGTCAACAGATGGGGAAATGACGAAGCTTCTGTCTCAAAGAAATCATTTCAGGTTTTTAGGCTGAGTGCAAGGGTTTAAAAAGGGAAATTTGGGATGGGGAGCATGTGGATGTGACACAGGACGTGTCTTGACTTGGGTGGTGGTCCTCCTGGAGGTCTAGTTGGTTTTATCTCACCTGCAGTCGGGTTAGGGATCAACCATCTTATGACTCCCTGCAAGTGGTAGGGTCTTGCAGTATGTTTGCATGATGTTTTAAGATTAGTCCCTGGGATTTCTAAGCAAGCTTACAGTCAGATAAGTTTGCATGATGCAATGAAGAAAAGAAGTTTCTATAACATGTTTCAAGTTTCAAGATTAAGAAATAGGAAAAAAAAACTTAAAAATACATTTTAAGGCTGAGATGCTTGGTTATACACCATCATGGGGATGGGAGGGGAGAATGGGTATTTGCTGAACAACAGTGCAATCTACCAGACAAAAGGTAGAGTGGGGCAGACAAAGAGGCAGCAAGGGCCGTGGGCAGCCACCCATTTCCTTGGTTTGGTACCACCTCTCCTGCTCTGAAATCACATAGAACTGGGTTTGAATCCTGGTTGCAGACCCATGAGTTGGACAAGAGGATTCTTGAGCTGTGACTGAGAGAAGCAGGACAACTGACCAGGTGAAGTCACAGAGGAAGAGAATTCCACAAGAAGAGAGTGGCAGAGACCAAGACAGAATAGTGCATTTTGGGTAGCAAAGGTTCAGCAGTTCAAGGAAAAAGAGAAACCTAAAGCAGTAGAGGGCTTGTGTATTTACACATGCATATATTTAGGTAGATGAGAGAAAGCAGAACTTATTTATTGACTCATGCCAAAGATTCCAGAAAAGAGGGAGAAGTTGAAGCTCAGGAGAGAGAAAGACTACAGGTGGGTCTAGGTCCCAGCAAAGATGTCATCGTGAACACAGATGGTGTTGTCTCTGAATTCCTTTGTGTTCCCCTAAAGGAGAGAAAGGTGAGCAGGGGTAAGATGTTGGTAGGTGGGGGCAAGAAAAAAAATTAAGAGACTTTTTTCTGGATGAACAGGAAGGGAGAGATCTTCCAAGCATGGGTCAGTGGAGCTGCCTGGGGAGTCTGAAGACAGTGAAGGACTGAAGGGTTGTAGCGGGTCATGGAGAGGGAGCAGGTTAGAACAAGAACAAGGGTGGTGCCTTTGCGATGAAAAAGCTGACTTTGCAGTGACCCCATTTTCTATAGGTCTGCATTTGCACCATCAGGGCTGACCCACTCTGGGGTAGAGGCTGGGAAGACAGATGAGTCAAAGTGCCGGTCTAGAGTAATTCTGGCCATTAAGCCTCTGATCCCAGCCATGGGGGAGAGATTTAACCTGGATGTGGTTCATTCCAGTGATACAGATACAGAATACAGTAGCTGCAGTGGAAGGGAGGCTTTCAGAGCCTGAACTGACTTTGTTACCAAAAACCCCAGTGAGGGAAACAACCGATGTCCCACCTCTCTGCATCTTTTGGCTTCTCCTGACTCATCCTTCTTCCGGGCTGGCTGCATACTTTTCAGGGCCTGGTGCAAAATTAAAAGGCAAAATCCCTTGTTCACAAATGAAGAGTTTCACGATGGTGACAACAGAGCATTAAACCAAATGCAGGACCTTCTAAGTGCAGGGTCCTATGGGACCGCAGGGACCAAAGTCACATGTCCAGGAAGTGAGACACGTTCTTACCCAGCTTCCTCTGATCTCAGCCCACACACAGCCCACACTTTCTCTTCCGGTCTCTGTTTTGAATATGCCACCTTCTCTCTCCTCTGATGTTCCTGTCCAACTTCTATCCTAGAATCAAAATCCATTTCTAAGTCAGTACTTTATGCTTCCCCGGGGCTCTGTTTCAATTTCTATTAGTACACTTATCATGTTTAGAATATAGTCTATATAAAATGTTGAGTGAATGAAAGGACAAATAAAGAAATAGTGAGCTTTGGAGGGTCACTTCCAATGAAATAAACCAGAAGAAACCTTGTCCCCAGGACACCTTAAATGTGCTGCAGTCATTTAATTCATGAACTCATTCTGACTGTGTCCCATAACAAAAACAATCTGAAAATGCATATTGTAAAACTTATGATTTAACACTAAACCTTGAACAAGTACATGACAATATTTAAGATTTTTCCTTTGTTCCCCCCACCCAAGCTATTTGAGTCTGCTGATAAGAAAAGAGAAACGAGCTGAGTCATTCAGATGAACACACAAGTTCAAGATCATTAGAAGAGAGGAAGGGAAGGATACCACCACAGACATACAGGAGGATACGGTTTCTATATATGGACATTAGATTTGACTCAGAACTTCTTGGACACCAAAGCAGAGATGGGGAGATCCGGTCTTATAGGTTTCCAATAGTCAGGTCATGTCCAGGAAGCTGCATTAGAGATGTATCATGAATGGAACCAGTGTCCCATCCTGTTTAGACAAGCCACACTCTCCATGAGGGTCCTGGGAGAGGGAGCACCAAGCACAGGGATTGACAAAGGGACCATTATACCCCTGATGCTTCAGCCTTGATGACTAATAGGAATTCTGACAGCAGGTCTGGCAGGCCAGGAGCATCCTGCACTCAGGCTGGGCAAGCACCACAGCCCAGAAGCCCACAGGGAGAAAGGTCAGTGACAGCGGCCACCCCTGACCCCAGGCTCCTGGCTGACACTTGGAAAGACACAGCCAGCTTGGGGAAGGCGGAGCAGGAGAGATTTGCACTTCATTTTTACTTGATAAAAGCTGACAGCGTCTTACCAACCTGTAGTCTAATGAGGGCTTATCTCTAGAGAGCTGAGCTCTTGCCATCTTACTGCCTGATCTCCTACTCAGTGGGAAGATAGCTTAGAAAACCTTGTGGAATGGGTAGAGAGCATGTCCTAGTGCATCCCTCTGTCTCATGTTAGCTTTTGACATTCACAAGGGGACTTTGTCAGGAGCTGGGAAGTAGCTAGTTAGGCGCTCAGAGGAGAGGTGATCTGAGTTGTTCATTGAAGGGCATCCCCGGGCTGGGATTTCAGAAGGGTCAGAAATGCTGCTTGTATCATTATATAAACCAAGTGGACACATTCCCCATCCTCCCAATGCAGAATCAATCCACCCAATACACTTGCTAGGGATGGGGCGGGGGACATCCACAGGCAAAAGTGGCATTTCCAGGGGGGGCACCCAGATGGTGAAGATGAAGATGTTTTAATGTTATGTACACTAAGGGCATTGAAGTGATTTCCCTTAAAATACAGAAAATGCTCTAAAATAAACCTAAGTGAACTCATACACACTTTGGAAGCAGTATGAGGTTAAGAATTCAATTCTCTATGATTGAAGCAAAGTCAAAGAAATTCAGTTTTAAAAAAAATCTCGGCACGTACATTTGAAATAGCAAGTACACGGGAACATTCCTGGATCAGGTTGAAAACCAACTGAAAATAAATATAATATGTAATATGTACATATAATATAATGGGGTGGCAAAAATGTTTACACATTTTAAGAGATGTTATCTATGTGTTACTTTTAATTCACCATAATCAGGAGTGTCTGGATACTGATGGTAACCACTTTGAGTATCTCTTGTAATTGTGGAAGTCAAACTTCACTTGAATTCATCTTCTGTTATTGGTATATATTGGATATTATAATTTTAATACAGTTTTTTCCCTTTCTTAAAATGTGTATACTTTTTTGGCACCCTCTGTTTATTATGTATAAATTTACATAAATATTTTATAAATGTTTATTTATATACTATATAATTATAATTATATTGATAACCAAATCTGACCTTTTCTTCTCTTATCCAAACTCCTAACTAAGAGGGTTAAGGGTCACACCTGATAAGGACTCACCAGACGGGGTTTTATGACCCTATTACCCCATATACTAAAGTTAGTTTTCCAACCTGACTCTGGCATAACATCACATAACACATAAAGAAGGAAATTAAAGTATTTTATGCCCCTGCAAAGTTATCTCTTGCAGACGCTCAGACTTGGGGAACCTTGTAAGACTCTTATCTATCCTCTCTGAAATCTGCCACGTATAGGACTTTATCTACATTTCAACAAACCTGGAGTTTTCCACCCCCTTATTTCAACAAAACTTCTCTGCTGATTTTCAAAATTCCTTGGACAGGAACTACTAATTATCAGTCAATAAATTTTTGAATCTACCTAAAACCTGGAAAGCCTCTGCTTGGAAATGTCCCTCCTGCCTGGGCCAAACCAATAAAAATTTCACATGTGTTGATTTATGACTTTTGTAACTTTAAAAAAAAATTTTATTTTGAAGATACGGGGTACAATTCAGGGTTAGGTATACAAATGTTCATTATGCAGGTCCCCTTGTTGATGAGGTGTGCTCCCCCTTCCCTGGAAGTTTCCCACTACTGCCAATCCAACCCCCCTCCCCCCAGCAGTTTAGAACTACTGCCAATCCCTTTCTTGTAGTATTATGATAATTGTTCAAGGTCTGCTTCTGAGTGAGAATATGTGATACTCAGTTCTTTGCTTCTGTGACAGATCACTCAGTATTATAGGCTCTAAGTCTATCCCTAAAACTGTATATAACCAAGCCACTATTCAACCATGGTGGACAGATGTTCTTGGAACCTCCTGGGGACATATGTCATGGGACGGGTTCCTCAAGTTTGGTTCTGAGTAAATCCTCTTAAAATATTTTACAAAGCTTGCATCTTTTTTCAGCAATACATTATATACATATAAATTATATTTATGTACACATAAATAATAAAATACACATTAATATAGTATAATATATAAAGTTTCATATATATTTTATTATACATAAAATGATATAATATGTTATAACATTTTGTAAGATTGTATTATGATGTATAAAAATAGATACCTCTAGGAGGTGAAAAGGCCTAGTAGATTTGAAAGAGCCCAAGTACATCAAGGAAGATTCCAGACCTATGTGCAGTCAGTGTCTGCCCAGGTAACCATCCATTGTTTCCCCTGGCAGCACAGAGCAGTGGTCAAGAGCACTTTTTCCCCCTTCATTTTGGTGGAAGACTGTTCTAATTAAAAAAATTTTTTTTAAATTTTGAAGATGTGGGGCACAATTCAGGGTTAGGTATGCAAATGTTCATTATGCAGGTAGACTTGTTGATGAGGTGTACCCCACCCCCACCCCCAGCTCCTAGCAGTTTCCCACTACTGCCAATCTTTTCACCCCCCTCTCCTGGCAGTTTCCCACTACTGCCAATCCCTTTCTTATAGTATTATGATAATTGTTCAAGGTCCAATTATGA
The DNA here is from genome assembly GCA_027257055.1 of Cephalopachus bancanus. Classification (NCBI taxonomy): domain Eukaryota; kingdom Metazoa; phylum Chordata; class Mammalia; order Primates; family Tarsiidae; genus Cephalopachus; species Cephalopachus bancanus. The sequence continues at coordinate 6,761,755 of JAPVLO010000011.1, read as the reverse complement.
GTGAGAGCATGTGATAGCTCTTTTTTTCTGTGATAGATCACTCAGTATTATAGACTCTTAAGTCCATCCAAGTTGTTGCGAAGTTCATAATTTTAAGGTCAGCTTTCCAGGCTTGCAGTCCTGCCTCCTTCACTTACTGGCTACATGACCTTGAGAAAATGCCGAAACCACACAGCATTTTTGTTGCGGTGATGTAGGGATTATCATGCTGCCAACCTAATAGGACTGGTGTGGTGATCCAGTGAGGAGATGCAAACAAATCATCATGCAGAATCGTGTCTGGCACATGGTTGACTTTCATCAGTGTCAGCCAGCAAGGAGATATTTAAACCAGTTCTTGGGATCCTGTCCACAGGCTTAGGGACAAGACTGTCTGAAGAAATCACTTATTTAATATCCATCTCTGCCTTAAAGCTGCTGGCTGGAAATACATGATTACACTTGGATTTGTGATATAATTTGAAATAAGCATTGCCTGACTTCTTATAACTGAACTGGGTATGTTAGCGAACAAATTGTGTAGAACTATTATAGCTATATACTTAGGAAGAAAAATCTTTGGTCTATTTCAGTGGAATCAGTTAAAAAAAGAAAGGTTAGGAAATAAAATAGAGAGTATTGACATGATTGCTTTTGGAAAATGAGCACTCATAAATGAATGCAATGAGCATTAGTTGTAAGCAAATCCATTTATAGATTCTTTCTTTATGATGTGGAAGATTATGTAACTATTTTGAGGTTAGAGAACAAACTAACCATTGAACTGGAAATAAAATTCAAAGAAAACAGGCTAACGTCTTGCTGCTGTTGTTTTCTTCATATATATATATATATATATATATATATATATATATATATATAACATTGTAAGCAGCTGGCTTCATCGCCATCTGTTTGGGGCAGTTTATCTGTAGAAGAGCTAATTAAGGGAAAAAAGGATTTGTCATCTTAAGGAATGCTGACAACTCTTACGACTCTCAGGGGGAACACAATCTTGTTAAAAAACTGTCTCTTTTGTTTTTATTGCTATTTATTTGATGTGTCTTTTTGCTGTGCAAGCAGGATATTTGCCTATTCTCAAAAATGGTGCACAACTCCTCGGAAGGCAGTTACTAATTTCTAAGTGTTTTAATTTTCAGTTATTGTTAAGTGTTCTCATTTGGCTCAATAGGCCATCCTATTGCTGTGTCCTAATGAGAAGAAAACGCTTAATTATAGTTGTATATACATATATGAGGTCTGACAATTAGGTTTGCGAACCATCCTAGAAAAAGTGCTATATACCTCACCGCTGAATATCACTGCCATCCCCTTTGAAGTCCTCCCACTGGGAAGCTATGCACTGACACCAGCACCTAGTCCACCCGTCAAAGCAATTTTGGAACTTTCTTTCTGGAATGGCCATTAGAGCCACCATCGCTATTTGTTGGGGTCTGACAATTAAGTTTGCGAACTTGCCACCATGTGCTTACGTTGGCAGCACTGTGCACATAACTGTATTGGAACATCTTCCCTACTCGCCTGATCTGGCCTCCAATGATGTTTCTCTTTACCCAAAGGTAAAGAAAATATTGAATGGAAGACATCTGATGACATTCAGGACATCAAGAGTAACACGACGGTGGCTCGGAAGGTCATTCCCAAAAAGGGGTTCCAGAATTGCTTTGACGGGTGGTGTCAGTGCGTAGCTTCCCAAGGGAAGGACTTTGAAGATGACTGTAGTGACATTCAGCATTGAGATATGTAGCGCATTTTCTAGGATGGTTTGCAAAAATCATCATCAAACCTTGTGTATGAGAGGAGGCCCCTCCCCCAAAAAGACCCAGAATTATCTTTTGGAGGGTGAGCCCCTTGTAGTACAGGCTTCCCCCACTGGTTGTAGGAACCCATTGTTATAAATGTACCAGCTAGCATTATTGGGAGAAGCTGTGTTGTGGAAGAGACAAAGTTGTGGCAAACAAGTGACTGGTTCTTCTATCATGACAACGCACCTACCAACACTATGCTGAGGTTCACTTTTTGACCCCAAATGGCATGACCCCTGTGCCCCACCCTATTCACCCGATCTCACTCCGAGTGACTTTTTTTTTGTTTCCCTGGATGAAAAAATTCCAACCCAAAAAGGGATACATTTTGCTAATGTGGAAGAGGTGAAAGAAAAACAGCAGAAGCTCTAAAAGGCATCAAAATTGATGAGTCAAAAACCGTTTTGAGCAGTGGGAAAAGCATCTCAATAGATACATTGTGTCAAATGGAGAGTACTATGAAGGAGACTGAAATTTAAATATGTGAAAAATACACAATTTTTAGTAAATAAATTCCAGTTTTTTGACCCCCTTGTACATATATATATATGTACAGATGTAGCATAAAATTTTTCTGTTGTAACCATTTTTGAATGTACAATTCAGTGGCATTAATTCCATTCACAATGCTGCACAAGCAACACCAATACCTATTTCCGAAACTTTTTATCACCCCAACTGTCTGGAACTCCTCTGGGTGTTTTCAGTGGAAGCAACACTTGAGTAGAAGAGATTTTTTCTCCTTGTTGGGATTGAGGAGAGCCCATGCTGAGGGCGCCCAGGGCAGAGATCTCCTTTGGGTTTTAGCCTCATTGGGCAGGGGGTTCGAGATGAGCATGGGAGGAGGAGTCATTTTTCTGCAATGCCCTCATGGAACAGTGGTTTCCTTCTGTCAATTTTTCAAAAAATCTAGTCCATGTTCTGACCTGCAATAACTTCTTTTTTCATCTCTTGGCCCTTCCCTCCCCGACAAAACTTAAACATATAAAATGAAACAAGGCTCCCATTTGTTGATTTTGGCAACTGCAAGCAGGAGAGCAGAGTGACGCCACAACCTCCCTCCTGGGTTTCACCCCGTCTGGTTTCCACGTCCAGTTTCCATAATCTGAAGAGAACTCATGGGTAATCCCCACCTGGGAATCCTGTGTGTTCAGTGACACAGGGGAGACTCAACGGAAACCTTGCTCTCTAGTGCCCATTGTTTGTTTTTCATCCAAACGTGGTTAAATTATAACCTGGCCTGTTCCTCATGTAGGTCCGTGAAGTTTCTAACAAAAGTTATGGGAGACCATCTGCTTTTTATTTCATCTGTAAACAAGCCTATTACAAGTGAATTTCTCCCCCATGCCTACAGAGTCTGAAATGAGCCTTGAATACTTTATAATCTAAATGATTTAAACATAATTTTACCTCATTTGGTCTATTTAAATTCACTTAAAAACAAAAACAAAGCTTCAGTGACTACTTGGACATAACTGATATTCAATTCTGATAAACTCATTTGATATTAAGAAAAATAGATCTTATTTTGTATCTTACTAAAAGTCTTTTCTGAAATAGCTTATTATTTAAAAATTTATATTAATATGTCTATATTATGTATACATCACAGTAACAAATTATTACTATATTTATTAATAATATAATGAAGTATATTAAATATTAATTTATAAAATTAACATTCATTTAGTGCTATTTGCTTGACTCAGTATTGGAAATTTTATTAAAATATATTCCACAAAAGAAAAACTAAGACATTTTTCTGCTCTAAGGAAATTTATTTTCTGGGCTATGTCCATTAATAAGGGCATCAACATTTACAACATAATGCAAGAACGAAACTAATAAACCATATGCATACACTTACAGAAGACAATATTCAAAAGCTATTATAACTGTGGCACAAAATTTAAATAACATGTGGAATGTCATGTAAACTCTAGAATTATGAACTCTAAAGTGAAAAGATATGTGTGCAATTATTATTACTGAATTGTTTTGCCATTTGTTGTTATTTCTGTGTCTTCCTTGCTATGTCACGAGGAGGGGCTGACATGGAACAGGGCGTATGAAAGTACCTTGTGGGCCCTGGAATTTCAAGATGATACTGATAACATAGAAGGAGAAAAGGAGCAGAGAGGGCATGGTGGTAAAGACCTGGGAGGCCTGGGATGAGAAAGGAGGAGGTTGGGCCAACAGTGGACCACAGCTGGTCACCCGTGGATGGTTCCCTGGGATGGTGCCAGTCCTGTAGTCCCCAGGCTTATCCACACTGCTCTTTGAATAAAGTCTACCTGGTTGGGCCCTTTGAATGATTCTTGGTCCTGAGCTGCCTTGTCCATCACCTGGCTCAGGTGATAAAGGGAAGGGCTCGGGTCTGCATGTGCCCGGGGCACCCATGGAGCAGACACCCCAACCTGAAGCAGAAATGTGCTTCAAAGAATTGAATACTGAGAATTTTTTTTAAAATGAGATTTTTATTATAGAAGGAATCAGTCATTGTTGCTTTTCCTTAGCTCATAGTTGAGTATTATTTTTATCCCTGCATGTGTTAGTCAAGTAAAAATAATACAAAGCCATGAGCTAAAGAACACAGCAATGGTCACCATCATCACATTGGTGCTTGAAGGATCTGCAGGTTGTCATCCAGCTGTGCCATCCAATCTGCACATTTTTGTAAAATGCAGAGTTGGGGATGGAATGTGACAATGGCTTCATCTGCTAATACAGTCAGTTGGCTGGCCCTGAAAAATTATCTTTGCCTGTCTGTCTTCAGCAGTGATTGGGATGTTGGCAGAGCTTCTTTATCTATGACCCCTGACATTATGAAAGAACAGAGCTGGCACTCCAGAGCCATGGCGCCCTTGTCAGGGAGCTTGGCGGATCACACTGGTCTGTGCTGTCATTCAACACCTTGAATGCAAAGACAGACATGCACAGGGAGGCCTCAGATGGAGGCCATTCTAGTTCCCTTGGAAGAAGGAAAGAACGTCAGCATGGTGTGTTGGAAAGTCTGTTTGCATGAGCCCCAGTGGGCCTTTGGGGGAATCACTGAATGATACTTTGGAGATAAGGATGACTTCTGGGTCTGAGATCCCAAACCCAGGGCCAGGCAATGGTTGTTTCTTGACTTCCGGATGTGTCAGGGGTCAGTTGGGAAAACACAGAGCTTGCAAGTATTATGGGATAAATGTGGGTGGAACCAGGGAAGGGAAGATCTGGAAAGGGGAGTCAAGGGTCTGAGTTGACGTCAACCACGGCAGACTGCAGGTGAACAGAGTTCAAGCTTGCAGGAAAGTCCAAATTCACTTCTGGGGTGTGAAGCAAGAGACCACCGAGACCTGGGGAAGCCATCAACCATTGCAGAATGGTCCAAGTTTGGGACCCAAGTGGGGGCATGGGCCGCTATGAACCGAGGGGTCAGTGACCAAGGAGGATGAACGGTCTGTGGAGCAAATGGCCACAAGGAATGCTGGAGACAGCTGACCACCTCTTTCTTTCTATAACCTGGTCTGTTCATTTACACATCCGACCAGCCCCACAGTCCAGAGGGATGGCCACTTCCTCTCCCTGGCCTTCCAGTTCTCTCGTGAACCTGGAGCCACGCAGGGAAGAGGATTCAGGGAAACACACTCACCTACTTAGATGGGTACAGAGGTGTTGAACTGGCAACAGACAAGCAAATGAGGCAGACCCTCTGCACCACCTAGGTGCTGGCACACCATATTGGGGCACTCCTTAAACATGTGGAACATGCTTTTATTTATTTATTTATTTATTTATTTGAAAGCAGGATTTATTGAGAGGACAGAAAAGCTACCACAGCAGGAGGGGACCTGAAGGGGTTGCCTGGAATGTGCTTTCAAGATCTGGGTTTGTATTTGACATGGGAGAGAAGTAGAACATGTCATGGCAATAGGGTGGCTCAGTGACCAGCGGGCCAGAAGTCACACTGTTTCGTGGCGTAACAAAGTTTGAGTCCTTTCCTGACTAACGTAGCTCCCATGGCCAAAGACTGATTGAGTCTACCTTGGAAAGCAAAGAAGAGACCTAGCTTCTATCAGTAACACTTGGAGGTAGTATCACAGGGGAACAATCATCCCTGGAACCACGGAAAACCTGGCTGTGGCATTTGGGGCCAGTGTGGGGGAGTCTGCTGAGGACGTGGACATCTGGATGGAGCACCATTGCTCAGCATCTTTTAAAGCCAACCACATGCTAAGAGTGGAAGTTGGAGGCACAAGAGAAAGGAGCTTGGGCAACATTGGGTGGACAAGAAGGCTGTCAACCAGACAGGAGGGGCCATCCAGACTTCCCAGGAGGGGTCAGGAACAGACGCTCTAGGGGCTGGTGGTTTTGTGATTGTCCCCTGGCCCACTGAGTACATCCTGGCTGGCATGACCCGGGCACTTCTGTGCTGTACAAAAAGTTATCCCACAGCTGAGGCCCTCTAGGCCTGGCCATGTCTTGCTCTATTGTGTTTCTTTATATGAGGTCATTTAGAGATACGCACTTAATCTTTCAAAGCACCAGAATAATACACACTTGATGTCTTTATTGACCTCATGAGAGTTCTCAGATTCTGTAAGCTGCAGCACACATTGTACCTGAAATGGAATTTTGTTAGCCAGACAGTCATGATACAGCATCTTTGTTAACAAGACTTTCAGAATTAGCAAGAGACCCCTTTTTAGCTGCAACAGAAGAACAGAGGTATCTTACTACAAAAGCCAAGTGGAAAGTGAGTTGGCTTGATGCTTGGAGCATTCGAACTTACTTTTGCCCATGATGCATGTGTGCGCGTTGGAAAGCAAAGAGTTCCAGGGGGTGAGGATGTTTTAGGGGAGTTAATAATTAACACATGATTCACACAAACCTGAACACGCAATGTTTTGGGGTAGAGTTTTTGAGCTAACTCTGCCCAAAGGCTTTATGGAGGAACATGGGGTAAAAAGTAACAGGCAAGAATAGTTTTCTTTCTCCTGAAGGCTTATCAGTTGTCAAAGAAAATATTTCAACAAAAAGACATTTCATAAACATGAAGCTAGTTTCATAACCAAGAGTTTTGATTTAATTGGTTTAGTTTCTTCAAACACAGACACTTTGATTCGATGAGAATTCAGTAGTTTTTTGGATTTAAAAGCCATGAGATGGTTTCTAAGCCTAATAGACTCATCTGTCCTAATCTCCCCATTCTCTTCCTCTGCCTCCATTTGAGTATGGCCAACATGGGAGTTACAGCTCCTGGGAACTGGGTCACCAGAGGACTGTGGGGGATACATTTCTACTAGGTTCTAAGCTGTATTGATTGACTTTCATTGAATTTGCAAGTCTAGGCCTTGCCTTCTGACCAGCAGAGTATCTCAGCAGTGCGTCTTCAAAACCTGGTGGGTGATGTGGCCACACCCTCAGTGGCCCAATGAGGGTGCAGGGATGGATCAGTGACTTGGCACTGACTTCCCAAGCAGCTGTGTGTTCAGGTTCACAAGACTCATCACAGGACTCATCGGACTCATCAGGTCTTTTCTAGAATGAGCCAGGAAATAAGTCATACATGCGATGCACTGTTTTTTGTTTGTACTGGATTTTGCCTAGCGGTTACCCTTGGTCTCCTGGGAGGACATCCTTCCCCTCATGATGTATGAGAGAACATCCCGACGATCACAGCCGAGACAACTGTGGTTTCTTTAATGTCTCCAGGCAGCTGAGCATGAGGGGCTCTTTTGGGAGGAACCACAGTAACATGCCGTAAGCAATTCCATCAAACCCTGTCCCAGAGGACGTTCCTGCTGCTGCATTTCATAATAACATAAAATCTAAATGGGAAGCTTGGCAGCAGCAGTGACAGAGGAAGGAACAAATCCTGTTGTTGAAGGACATTTCAAGCTTACCGTCTGATGTTGTGGCTGCTCTGATGGCATCTCTCGCTCCTTGCGAGACTGACAGACCCCAGGTGAGGGTTGGACAAGTCTCTTCTTAAACCTGTGTTTTCATGTCAGGACGTGTTTTCCTGTTTGCTTTACATTCTCACATTGCCCACAGTTTAAAAATTATTTGGGGGACACATTCTCAAGCTCCATGGGTGTCCTAGACTAACAGCCTTCCATGTAAGAGGGAGATAAAGAAGTCATTGATTACTTTCCACTTTGATAGAAGAACAATAACAACAGCAACCGCTAGAGTAATAATAGCTAATGTCTGTTGAGGATTCCCAGGGGTGGAACACTTCATGAGGATTTTCTCCATCCTTCTCACAGCGATCCCATGAGGTGGGTGTTATTGGCGCCTCTGTTTTAGGGTGCGGAAACTGGGGGTTAGACAGCTGGAGGACTTCCTCCAAGTTCACACACACAGCAGACTGCAGGATGGAGTGGGTGGCAAACTTAAGTCAGTCTTCTAAAGCTCAAGTGGTTTGCCATTAAAAAAAATCTGTTTGAGACACATTGAATTTGGGGCAGTGGACATTAGATACTGTAAGGGACTGTCATTTCAAATTTTGTTAAACTTTTGTTCATCGGGAATTTTTATTCCAGACCATTTTCAAATTGTTAATTTTTTTTTTCCTGTGCAAATCTCCCTTAACCAAGGGTATTGCTTTTCTTTTTATTTATTTATTTACCTATTTATTTAATTTAAATTTTTTATTTTAGAGATGTGGGATACAATTCAGGGTTAGGTATGCAAATGTTTATTATTATGCAGGTACCCTTGTTGATGAAATGTACCCCCCAATCCCAGCAGATGCCCACTACTGCCAAACCTTTTCTTATAGTATTGATAATTGTTCAAGGTCTGCTTATGAGTGAGAACATGTGATACTCACTTCTTTGTTTCTGTGATAGATCACTCAGTATTATAGACTCTAAGACCATCCATGGGTATTTTCTTCACTTAGGAATCCTGTCTGTAATACAGAAGTTCCTTTAAACCTAAGTGTCCCCTTCTCAGAAACACACAAAAAAATGCCCCATTTGGTCCCAAGTTTATCACTTTTGCTTTCATGCTGGTTTCCTTTCTTGAAGGAATTTACATTATTTTCACACTGTGTCAAAAATAATTATCATGATATCTGTCTTTCTTACGACTCTGATGAGTCAGTTAGTATATGGCTGTGGATCCAGTGGGTGACATTGATGCCTGCTTCATGTTCTTCCACAAGTATTGGACTGAGCGGAATCACTAGCTTGTGTACGAGGACGCTTCCCCATCGTGCCACATCTGTGTGTGTTCTGCTGTGTGGAGAAAAAGTCTTGAACGAACTCTTGTCATAATCCAGATCTTTATATAATTGAAATTTTACTATATTTTCACCTCTTTGGCTCTGAAAGTGTCAAAATGGAAGCAGTTTGGAATTATCTGTGAACCGAATTGAGGACCTGTGAATGCAAAGGTACAGAGGTTTTTGTCCCAGTGCTGGTGATATTTTTTAAATCCCAGGACCCATTTCACTCCTAGGCATCTTTGGAAGATGCCTTCAGTCCAGTTGTTAGGTTAGGCAGGAGAATGTTCTCTTAACAGTGTCATGGAAGGTTAAAATGTGATTTAAAGTGATTTCTCTTGAAGAGGCTTCAAGATCATCAGTTGCAGAGCCTGGGGAAGTATGCTAAGACAGGGTGGATGGAGGTGAAGAGCTTACTTTCCCCACATGACCTAGCCTTGGAAAAGGAGGGCAGGGGCCAACAGGCAGAGGATTGTAGGCCCATGGCCAGTGGGAGGTGTTTGAGCCCAGACTTGTGGTACAGTCATCTGTTGGTTTTTTTTTTCTGAGAGCAATGTAGTGGCTCATCTGATGCAATGCTGGGTGCTGCCAACCTCCCAGTTGCTCTTGAAGGAATTTACATTATTACAACACCTTGCAAATTTTCTTTTTTTTTTTTTTTTTGAGTTGGAGTCTCACTCTGTCACCTAGACTGGAGTGCAGTGGCCGCTCCTGGCCACTGCAGCCTCGACCTGCTGGGCTCCGGCGATTCTTCCGCCTCAGCCTTCCAAGTAGCTGGAACTACAGGTGCATGTTACCACGCCAGGCTAATTTTTTGATTTGTTGTAGAGATGAGGTCTCACCAAGTTGCCCAGGCAGGTCTCGAACCCGCAGGCTCAGGCAATCCACTCACCTCAGCCTCCCAAGGTGCGGGATTACAGGCTGAGCCACCAAGCCTGGCCTGCAAATTTTCTAATAGATTCTTCCAGATGGTTTCCATGAAGGAGCGGTTTCTGATTTCCAGGATTCAGTTAAGTGTGCACCTGATTCTGTTAGTACTTCAACCTCCTAAACCTCCCAACAAAATATACGAGAGTCATCAGGTTGGGAACCATTGTGGCCCCTCCCTAATTTATGACTCAGTTTCTGTTCCCCCTCACATACTATGGGGGATCTCAGAGTGTGGTTGGGAGAAGCTTGGGGCTCAGAGGCTCCAGAGGGCCTGTGAGATGAACATTGGATGTGTCAGCGGCTCTGCCTTGGTCTCTGTTTTACCACCTGGGATCTTCTGCTGTCTTTTCCAATGAATTTTAAATTTTGTTAAACTTTCCTATTTTTTTTTTCTTTTTTCTTTTTTGACCTCTTCTTTAAATGACAAGTGGGAGGACTATGAAAAATGATTTTCAATCAAAGTTGTCCAAAAACAGATAAAAAAAGTTTGAATACATGGTTTTACAGAAAGGCTTATATAAAAGCAAAGAAAATGCATCATTCATGAGACCAGGCACTGACATTGATTAAAACTTGGCTTTCAGCTGAGAATCTGGGTAGAGGAGAGAGACATGGCAAACACGTAACCATGCTCTCCACTGGTGATAATTTACCTGCAATATTGTTGCAAATTAAAATAAAACTATAATCCCCTCAGGGGTTGAATAGGCCCCTCTTGGCCAAGGGGACCCAGAACAACCCTAAAAACTGAATTCCTCACCCTGATTGACAGGGAGACCAGACACGCCTCATTTATTCACCTTCCCCTCATGCCTTTTGGAGTTTAGACACAACTGACTAGCATATGTGTTAAAATAGAGATCATAAGACTGGCCAAACATACTCTCTGTGGGAACAAGATACTGATTTTATAAGCAAGACCTAAGAGGGTGCCAGGCAAGGGTTAAGTCACACCCGCAGGCTATACAGCATCCTTACCTTAACTTAAAATGTTGCTTTCTGTTGGGTCTGAGTTTTAGACAGAGCCTTTCTTTTTTAGCCATTTGCAAATTAAAGAATTTGTCAATCTACCTATAACCTGTGGCTTCCCGCCATGTCAAGATATCCCACCTTTTCAGGCCAAACCAATGTACAACTGCCATGTGCTGATTTATGTCTCTGCTTGTAACCCCTGCCTCCTGAAAATGTATAAAGCCAAACTATAAGATGACAACTGAGACTGTGCCGTCTCAGAACTCCCCGAGACCTGTTACCTGGGACATGGACACTCGTATTGGCACAGAATAAATCTCTTTAAAATATTTTGCAGACTTTGCTTTCTCTGTTAATGTTGTTTTCTGAATTACGAAAATACAAAGAAGCAAGGTGTCTTTCTGTGGGTTGAGACCAGGAAATCTGGATTAGTATCTGCTGGCTTCTACACTGACAGATGGAAGGGCCCACTCCTGGCTCAGGCCTTCCTCACATGTAGACTTTACCCCACTCACCTCTCAGAGAGACTGTGCACGGCCTCCTCCTTCAAAAGGATCCTCCCTGTTCACTGCCTCTGCTTAGTGTGTCTAAACCAGTCTGGTATTTTAAAATTATCTTGATTGGCATTATCTTTGAAGCAGAAATTCTTAAATTGTTCTTGATCATGAAACATTTGAAAATCTCAGGAAACTTATGACCTTCTTCCTGGGGAAAAATATGCACAAACATATAAAACTGTGCTCGCAAACCCTGCCTGAGATGAGTGAAACGGAGGGGTTAATTTGATCAGGTCTGCTTGCTCTGCTTGATTTTTTGGTCACTTACTTTTTGTTATTTTCTTTTTATCCCACACAACTAAGGACTGCAGAGGTGAACATTGACACTTAGCCTTCTCTGGCTACTTTATAGATAACATTGATAGGTCACCATGGTCATTGTCTCTCCAGTTGTTTTTCAGGAACCTGGCCAGCTCTTGTCTAGTTCAAACCAGAGGAGATAGCAAACACTTCAGTTGCAAGTGACCAAGAGATGGCTTTTTGACATCAGAGGGCCAAAATTCCACCCTCAGGCCATGCTAACACTGTCATTTTCTGAGTGCATGTCCTAGGAAATACCATGAGCCCCAACAAAGCTTGAGCAGAATGAACCTGTTACATTATTGTTCTCATGCCAATCACCGTTCCTCTCATCTTAGACCACCCCACTGCCTTAGTCCATAGATATCCTGAAGGCTTATCTTCAGAAAGATAGACCTGAGAACTGTTCTCTCGCCTACTCAATTCGTAGCCTTGTGGATAAACCTTCTCTCTTCTGCAAGATCTGTTTCATAGAGATTGATGCACTGTGCACAGATAGAATGGATCCAGACCTGGTGGATAGCACGAGGAGCTCCTCTCTGCTTCAGTGTCCATTCTGAGACAGCACAGTGATGTCAAGATGTGATGGAAAGTCAGCATGAGACTAAGGTCAGTGTCAGCTTCTCAGGGACACTCAGGCCTGGGTCATGGGTCTGGATTCCAGGCTAAGCCCACCCTTGCTCAGGGTAGATTCATCTCAGGGGTGTTTTTCCTCCTACTGGTTCTTTTTTTGGAACTTGTCTGGTTTACCTTGCTAGTTAATGTCAAATCTAGGGGAGCAGAAGTTGGGATGCCAGTTACCGCCTTACTAAAAAGCCTCAGACTTTTATTTCTATTTTATTTCCTTTATTATTTAAAAAAATACTTTATGTTATTTTAAAGATGTGGGGTACAAATCAGGATCAGGTACATAAGTAATGTATGTGCAGGTGAAGTTTGGGCCTTCAACTGTTCCTCACTTCCCCTGGTTTAGGATCAGGTACAATTTGTGTTGTTATGTCCTCCCTCCTTCCCTCTCTTCCTCCCTCTCCTGACACTGTGCCACAACTGTTGATCCTTTCCTTGTGCTACTGTAAGTAATTTTCAGGTCCCACTTATGAGTGAGAACATGTGGTATTTGGGTCTTTGTTTCTGTGAAAGATTGCTCAGAATGATTTTCTCCAATTCCATCCAATTTGCTGAGAAATCCATGATTTTGTCCTTTTTTATGGTTGCATAGTATTCCATCATGTATTTGTGCCACATTTTCCTTACCTGGTCTACTTTTGATGGGCAATTTTTAAATGCAAATTCTTCTATTGATTCCTAGATAAATAGCTCAGCCTACCATAGTGTGAAGCAATTTATGTTGAATCTCATATCAAAAGAGCTGGATTTTCAATAAGCTGGCTTCAGGAGAGTGGGTTCCTCTTTACCATATATTTGTATAAGTAAAGTTACTCCTTAAAGACTCATAATAGGCCAACAAGACGAAGTTCTGCTTCTCTTCGATAACAACAAAAATGTTGTTGCTGCCCCAGAAGTGATGCATGGATATTTATATTGCCAACTTACCAAGGTCAGGTGTGATGGGCTTCTTTGAGAATTATTAAAATATCGCAGAAAATTCACTCAGCAAATCCACCTTTGTGTCATACGATTTTGTGGATTCTGGCAAGACTGTGTCATCCAGTGTTTCACACTCTGTCTTTCTTGCATTCACATTCTTTTTCCATTGAGGGAAAACTACCCTCCTTGAGCCTGGCATGTGACATTTTAGTTAGCTGTTTTGATGCAGCCATTTTGCCCCAGAGACATTGTGACTCACATTAGAAAGGACCTCATGGAATTCAGAATCTTTAAACTATAAAAGGATGTGTGGACCCAGACTCATCTCTCTGGAGAACTAGATTATTAACTTGATGTATACTGGAAATGGTGTGGCTGGGATGAGCGGGGATAGACACTCTCGGAAAGATCAGCTGCATAAAACCAGACCCACTTGCTTCTCTGTGACACAGCCATCAATCATTCTGAGCAATGTCTAAAAATTTAGAGCACGTTGAATGAGCAGAATCTCACGTACTCGGATTTTGCCTGCAAAGTTACAGTGGTCATAGTCATTCCTCTCTGAAGCAAGCACATATTATCTATAAAATCTTTGTGATAGACACCTTTGCTACAACCTTTCTAGTGCCCTGATTTTTCCTGGAACTGTTTTAAAATTGAACAGCTGGTTAATTGTGTAAAATCCCCGATTCCAATAAAGTGTATCCTACTGGGTCATTTCTCTTCCAGAAAGCACATTCTTCCTTCCAAATACCTGTTACTCTCAGAACATCAGACACTGTCTGAAGACCAGGAAGTTTGTTTGTTTTTAAAGATTTAGTGTTAGAAAGTGAAGAACTCAGGCGTGACCAAATATGTGATAAGCTTTGTGATCTGTCTGAGCCGGAATGCTCAAGTTTGGGCGTAGAGGATCAGGGAAAAACCAAATCCACATCTGGTATTTTTTCGAGCAAGAGGCCCTTGGTTTTGTTTATTTGTTAAATGTTCATTGAGCTTTTCCTACCTACAACATGCCATGCTAAACTCTAGAGTTAAGTAAGACACAGACTGTGCTTTTGAAGCACAGATGTGCTTACCCAGATGTGAAGGTATTGAGGGGTTCAGAGATGATCTTACTACAAGGAAGAACATGGCGAATGGCTCGAGAGAGGTGGGGGAGGTGAGGGAATTCACAGCAATGGAGCAATTCTGAACAAGGACATAGTCAATATTTTCATAAAGGGATCCTTAGAGACGGACAATGGAAACGGTGTGGAATTTTGATTGACTCTGGGGAAATGTTGCAGGCAGAGAGAACAGTTGAAAGCCATCTCCCAGGAAAGACAGGGAATGTTCAGGAGGTGGTTAATGGTCTGTATGGGTTTCAGAGGAAGGCCTGTCCTCGGAGACCCTGGGAGACCCTCGGAGACCTAAAGGTCCAAGCTACAATTCAGTGACCATATGTCTGCTTTGCCCGAGACGGCTCCATTTATACCTGTCGTCCTAACACCATGATTAATCATCATTACTAATGTTTCCTTTCTCTCAAGAATATCCTGGTTCAGACAAAGAATGAATATATGGATGGGCTGTAGTCTTGGTTACTGCTGTTAATACAGTAACTTTCTTCCATTCTAAAATAACTATTTTCATAATAACTTCTGATTTACTGTGACATGCATTTTTCTTGCCAATCCATGTTAATGAGGCAGAGAAGGAAATTTTCTGTAATATGCTTTCAAATTTTAAAAGGAAGGCCCAAGGTCCAAAAATCTCTCCTGCAGAAATGCCTAAAATTTAAATAGTAATGTACTAATGAATTTAATAATGTGTTGGGAATTAAATAGTATTAATAATTTAAAACTGCTACTATAGTAAAATAGTAGTTCTATTACAAATGATAGCAATAGACAACATATATAAATGATTAGATGTATTCCAAGATCTATATTATTTTAAGAGCATATTTAAATTGCTTAATCTTGGCAACAACCCAAGAAATAAGGATTATTTGTTATCATCCCCATTTGTTAGGTGGGGAAACTGAGGCTCACAGAGATTAACAAAGCGTCGAAGTTAATGGAGACAGAATTTGAACGTGGGCAGTCTTATTGGATAAAAACCCATGCTTTTAGCACAGTGAGAAAAATCACATTATTCCTGAGAGTGTGACTCTTAGGATGTGTTGATCATGATTATTATAAAAATAATGAAGTCTTTCCATTTACAAAGTACTTTAATATATTTTCTTTCTTATTTGCTTCAAACTACAATCTGTAGCCAACAGTTGCCATATATATATCAGAGAAGCTAAGTGCCTTAGGAAGGTTTATATAGCTAAGCTGCTATTGAAATGTGTTCCAAGTTCAGATCATCATTTTAAACTTCTTTTTACCCTCAGTCCTACCTCCCTTTTTGTATTCCTTTGGTGGATAATGGACGCTTAAATGAGAGATGACCCTTGACTCCTGTGGCCGCTGGGTCAAGAGTGGAAGGGAACGGTCTGAGAAGGGAGGGAGAAGGGCCAAGGAAAGGTCAAGTGGGGGTGGGTGGGGAACTTCACCCACTTACAGTTTCCAAGGTTGTCTGGAACTGATCGTGTGGAAGACAACTCAGTAGCAGGCTTCTAAACTATGTCAATTGGTGGTTGAGATGCTGAAAAATGTTAAGATCTCACTATCTGGGAGGAAAACTCAGGTGGTTCTCATATCCATAGTTTTATAATTCCATGTCTATATTTACATATGTTTATATGCATACAGAGGTTGCAAATAGGTATACAGATTTTAAGAAAGAAAAACACTATTAAAATTGTAATATGCAATATATACTGATAACAAAAGATGAATACAAGTCATGTTTGACTTCTGCAATTACAAGAGGTGCTCAAAGTGGTTACTGTCAGCATCCAGACACTTTTGATTACAGCAAACTAAAAGATACATAGATGGTATCTCTTAAAATGTGCATACATTTTTGGTATCCCTAGAATATGTTTATATTTCTATATTTGCCTATATGTTTAAATTTTTTAAAGTACAGTAAATCAAAACACAAGAGTTCAACTTTTTGTGTCCATGTTTCCTTAACATTTTGGGAATAAGTTGAGTTTTGGGGAAATTCTCATGCATGGTTGTGTTTTCTATTTAAAAGTCACACAATATTAAAATGACAACAATCACTATCATCTTTCTAGTGCATGCCATCAACCTCCCTGTGGCTCATCTGCTTTGTGGATATTGGACACATCTCTAGGCTCAAGTAGGCAATTTTTTCCTTCTAGGTTGACCAGAGTCATGATTATCTTCCAATTGAATGCATTTGTTTTTAAATTATCCCTTTTCCTGGAACTGGAAAGGCTCAAGCAGATTTTTGAAAGATGTTTGGTTTTATCACAAGAGAACTGGGCTCCTTGGTGGTAAAGCACTCTGTGGAAGAACACTGCAATTCACTCTATGTGGGCATTGATGAAGGCAGAGTGACAGGCTGTGGAAGAACACTGCCATCCACTTGGCATGGGCATCTATGAAGGCTGGGTGACAGGCTGTGGAAGGACACTGCCATCTACTTGGCGTGGGCATCTGTGAAGGTTGGGTGACCGAGGCTGCGGAAGGACACTGCCATCCTCTCCGTGTGGGCATCTGTGAAGGCTGGGAGACAGAGAATTTTAAAACTAAAAAAAAAAAGCGTCTCCGCATTGGGTTCTGACTTAGGTCAAGAAGGCAATCAGACTTCTGATTTCATATTTTTGGAAAAAAATGCAATGATATGATCTAATTGGGTCAGTTTCTACAGCAGCATCAATGGAAGGTCAAGCAGAGAAAATCCTTCTGCAGAATCTCTTTCTATTTCTGACTCAGGCTGGGGTCATTATTTCCAGATCTGAGAAGTGGTTGCCAGCCATTTTGCCCTATTAATTTGTCAAAAATTAAAAATAACTAATGGCTAGATCTGTTGAGATACTAGTGAACCTATTCCTTATACGTTGCCATTGGCAGTGTAAATTGGTTAAGTCTTTTTGCTTATTTATTTGTTTATTCATTTATTTAAAAGATGTGGGGTACAATTCAGGATTAGGTATACAAGTCTTAAGGAAGGAAACTGAGTGGTTTGTCCAAAACCTGCCTGTCAATGTTCAGAGATTAAACTCCAAAACAGTGGAAAAATAGAAGTAAAAAGTGATATTTGAAATGCCATCAAAACTGTAAAAACAAAATATAAACAGAAATGTGGGAGTAGAAAATAAAGTATAGTAAATACATCTGATAGAGTATTAAACAACATGAAAAAGATAATTATGAAGTCTTAATAGCAATGTATGAGAATACATTTGACAATATAATAGTAAATAAAAATGATGTACAATTTTATTTCCATTCTATTCATAGCAATAAGAAATTGAAAAGCCATAGATTGCAATTGGAGAATTACCCTATTAATGCCTTGACTATAATGCTTATGCCACAGTAGAGTAGGCTGTTATTGATGCACAGCCAAGATTTAGCCACAGGAAAGCCCAAAGGCCCACCCAGGAATCAGACACAATTCCCAGAGATCATGTATGGCTGACAACCTCCAGGCATGACAAGGCCCTTTGCAAGGTTTTGATGTTTCTTTAAAGAAGATTTGGAGAGAGCAATAACGCTGTTGCTGATAAAAATATGACAATCATATATATAGAAACTTGGAAGAATGAAGCACACTTTTCCAACCTAGCAGGCTGACTGTAAATGTTTATGTTGTCACTTTTTGAGTGTCAAAACCCCCTGGGTGCCCACTGCATACACATTACTGGAAATTTAGTAGGTGGGTGTGTTTATGCTTAAACAAATCAACTCAGTAGTCCTATAGTTTAAATCTACTGTTGTTACATCGCCAGCACTATTTTTTTGCCAAGATAATTAATATTTACCCAATTTTCCTTAGGAGCCCTTATGCTAATTGTGGGAAAACACTGGTAACAAAGCATGGGCATAGGCTTCCTCTGAGTCATCCATCTCAGGAGCTGCAGGAAGAAAGAAGAAGACGTTGAAAAACAGAAAGTCCCGGCTAGAAAATAAAATATATGAAAAATGTGGGAAGGCAGAAGGTAAGGAAGAAATAGTGGTGGGAACAGAGGAGTGCCAGAGAATCCACACATGGGGGGGGTAATTCCTTTTCTCTCTTCCTCACATGGCTCTGGGTGAGTATGGGGTCAGAGATGCTGTCTAGGCAGGCCAACTTGATCCAGCCTGGGAAGTGCCCCCTCCTTCATCTTGCAGATTTAGCAAAGTGGCCCATGGCTAGGTGGCAAAGCCCTGCCAACAAGGCAAACAATTCATTTACCTAAGAAGCTGCATGGGCTTCTTCCCAGAAGATAGATTGCCCTCCATGGGTGTGGTGCGCTTGGAAAACTGTAATGCTAGCTAAAGGGAAGGGTAGGGTTCAGGTGATGTTCTTGGAGGTGTGGGGGAGCTAAAAGCAATGTGTGGAGGTGGCAAGTGAGTTCCTTCTTTTGTGTGTCCTGTATTCCAACCTTGCCACAAGACGTCCTGAGAAATGACAAGAGGGTGGCTGTCTTGGATAAGAATCCAGTTCAAGTGGAAGATGTTGGGACTGAAAGGTGCTTTGTGGGACAGGCACACCTTAAACTTTGATAGGGTCTGAGGTATGAGCAGTTCTCTGCCCTCAATTTCTTGGCCTTTCCCCTAATCAATAGCTCTAACTGAGGCCATGGATTATCCTGTGGGAATAAAGATGAGATCACAGGGAGAAAACTATGACTCAAATGACAAGCAACCAATGAAACAACCTCTAGGAGGTAAAACTAAATTAATGCAACATTAAGAGCACAAATTTAAGTAAATGTAATAACTATGCTCATAGACATAAGGAGGAGTACTGGCAACATGAATTAGGAACAGGGGATCATGAGGAAGAATCAAATGGATATATTGACTAATAAATGTATAAGTGTTAAAATAGAGAAGAAAAGTGCTCAGTTGACTGATTCAGTGATCAAAGGGGTCACCAAAGAATATTTATGAGACGAATGACTGGGAACCTGGGAAAGGGACTTCAAAGTGATGTGAGCCTGCAAAATAGAAGAGTCTACTTAGGGGCTTGGAGGAAACAAAGAAAACATGGAAGAGAAATAATATTGGAAGTAATAACAACTGGTATTTCCCAGAAGTGAAGAAAGACTATATCAAGAAAAAGCTTCCTAGAAGACCCAGTGAGAAACATAAGCAAAACAGATTAAAAAAACTAAAATAAGACAACAAAATACAACTTACAACAACAAAACACAATGTACACACACCCTCAGACAAATTAATGTGAAAACTGAGAACATTTAAAACAAACGGATGATTATAAAATTACTCAGAAAGGAAAAATCAGATAATCTATAAATAAACAAAAACCAGACTGATCTAAAAATCTCAGTAGCACCACTGGATGCAGGAAGAAAATGGAATAAAGTCTTCTAGTTTGGAAGGAAGAAAACCCTTAACTGCCATTTAAATTAATGATAAAAATATAATAATATGTTTGTTAGCTATATAAAGACATACGTATTTTTATTTCATATAGATCCTTTTTCTTTTAGAAGATCTACTCTAGAAGAAAAATAAATCTAAAAGAAAACAACTAGAAATTGTGGAGTACTGATAAGCAAAGTACTTGGCAAATGTTAATGTTGTGTAAAGAAACAATGAATACAAGGACAAATGAATACCCCCAACCATCTAGTGTAAAATTCTAGATAATACCAACATGTCAGTAGGTAGGTGGGACGGCACACCTGGAGAGAGATGAATGCATCTAGGCTCCTTTTCTTGCATAGGAGAAATTGTAGACTTGGATGATTTTTAGATGTTTGTATGGTAAAATAACTAAAAGTCTATTTTTAATTAAGGATAACCATTAGAATAACAAAAATAAGATATATAATTTTTAAACTAGCAGAAGATAACTTTATCTAATAGAAGGAAGGTAAGAAAAGAGAAGAAAAGATACAAAATAATTAAGCAAGATAATTGGAAAACAAGAAATCATGGCTAAAATCATCCTAATATAACCACAAGAACAAAACACAAAGTGGGTTTCTACACAGGTGTATAGACTGAATTTTTTAAAAATTTCAGTTTATATGATAGAAATTATAGTTCATTTTTAGACAGAGACATAAAAAGCTCAACATCAAAAAATAGAAAGGTTAAATAAAAAGAAGAAAAGAATATGCATTTGAATTGAAAGCAAATGTAGCAACTTCAATAACAGGCACACGCAAAATTTCGAGTGAAATACATCATGAGGAAAAGATAGAGATTTGCATACAGAGTTAAGAAACTACTCAAAACTGATTTTTGTTTCTGCTTGATGTAAAGAATTAAGAAGATAAAAGTCATGAACCTATTGAAAGCAGATAAGGTAACTCTCAAAATATTTAAGAACTGAAAGTTACAGGGGGAATAGGTACATATACGATTGTAGTTAGAACTGAATTCTACTTACTTGGTATAATATTATGTAGTAAGCCTGTAAAAAACTCTCATCCCCAAATAAATAAAAAACACAGCAACAACAAAACAAGAAAACAAACAAACAGGAGAGTTGAGCAGCAAAATCCAAAGCTGAAAATATTTAGCATAGACATAGCTCTGGCAAAAATGATTAAGTAAAAAGGAAGAACATGCAAATGAAAAATAGGTTGATTGAATAAGGGAAAATAATTCTCAATAATGCGGTGGACTATGGCAAAATTTAAGCTCTCTTGTTCATCTGCCAGAAGTAATTGCAGACACCACTACTTTGGAAAACAATCTGGTAGTGCTTGGTGAAGCTGAATGTATAAATATCATAACACAAAGTATCTCTGCTTCTCCTATATTCTCCAAGAAATCTGCTCAAACATCCAAGGAGACATGAGCTTTGTAGCTGAGAATTGGAGGAGTCTTGGTGCCCAACAGTAGGGAATGGATAAATATGTGGGGTGTGTATATGAAAGAAGATA
Source organism: Cephalopachus bancanus (assembly GCA_027257055.1). NCBI lineage: Eukaryota > Metazoa > Chordata > Mammalia > Primates > Tarsiidae > Cephalopachus > Cephalopachus bancanus. The sequence continues at coordinate 6,740,449 of JAPVLO010000011.1, read as the reverse complement.
ATGCATCATCACCATGCAAATACATTAAAACACACAACCAACAACAATACCATATTTAAATGACAATACAGAGATACATCTACAGGAGGTGGGTTGGAAGGCTATTTTAAAAACAGCTATTTGATCAATGCTGCAATGAACATGAGAGTGCAGATACTTTTTAGTTATTTAAGAAAAAACCAGTGATATTCTGCCATTTGCAGCAACATGAATGAACATGGAGGATACTGTCTTAAGTGAAATGAACCAGGCACAAAAAAGTAAATCCCACATATTCTCCCTAATATGTGGAAGCTAAATAAGTTGATCTCATAGAAATAGGTAGAACAGTGATGACTAGAGGAGGGAATGAATGGGGGAAGGGGAGGAAAGTCAAAGGTTGGTTAATGTATATAAAAGTACAACTAGATAGGAGGAATAAGATCTAGTACTCTATAGCAAGGATCCCCAAGTCCCGGACCACAGGCCGGTACTAGTCCGTAGCCTGTTAGGAACCAGGCCACATAGCAGTAGGGGAGGGGCAGATGAGCTAGAGAAGCTTCATCTGAATTTACAGCTGCTTCCCATTGATTGCATTACTGCCTGAACTCCCACTGCTGTCAGATCAGTGGTGGCATTAGCTTCTCATAGGATTGCAAACTCTATTGTGAACTGTGCATGTGAGGGTTCTAGATTGCACTCTTATTATGAGAGTCTAATGCCTCTGCCGATCTGCACAAGAAATGAAATGTGCTTGAATCATTTCAAAATCATCCCCCCTCCTCCTGGTCCATGGAAAAATTGTCTTCCATGAAACTGGTCCCTGATGCCAAAATGGTAGGTAACTGATGCTGTATAGCTCTCTAGGATGACTACAATTAGCATTAATTTATTGTATATTTTCAAATAGCCAGAGGAACAGATTTTGAGTGGTCCTAGCCCAAGGAAATGATATTTGAGGTGGCAGATACTAAGTACACTGATTTGATCATTATATGTTGTATTCGTGTATCCAAATAATCACTCTGAAACCCAGACATATTGGCAATTATGATGTCATTTGAAATAATCATGAAATAAATAAGATAAGAGGGTGAGCTCAAATTCATTCTATGACTCTATTAATATAATCTTGGAGATACTAAAATTAACCTATTTCTTTATTTTCTAGCCTGCAAGTTGTTTCAGAGTTCCTCAGTCACCCATTGCTTGTATACCATTGTTGAATGCGAAGATGGCATGTTTCAGTAAGAACACAAGACCTTGAAAATTATCTTCAGATTGAATTGCGTTTTCCTCTCAAACACGTTCTCTTAAATTTACCTTCTGCACCGGGGACTGATAGACACAGCCGTACAAATGTTAGTAAGGCTCTGTGTTGGAGTTCTCCTGGTCATCCAGGAGTGGGACTTTCTTGTCCATGGCCTCTTGTCTTCAGGAAGCTGGAACGTGGGCACGTGACTCCACCCTGGACCTCACTGCTAGCTTGATGCGTAACACTTGCTGGCTTGGGACATGCGCCATTTCCGCCTCCCCCCCCACTTTCACTGAAAATTACGCTTGAAGATGAGAATGAAACACATTTAGAGGCCACCTCCACTTTTGCTCTAGCCAGTGTTTGTTTATTACGTGATTTTTCAGCACAGTGGCATATTCAGATGGAGATATGTGTGGCTGGCTTTAATGGAAAGCTAGCGTTTCTGAATTAAACAAACTTTTCTTTTTTTTTCCTTTAACCATGATGACAATATGCAATAAATAAACTTCAGTTTATGCAAACCCAGAAGTAACTCATGTCATGTTAGTTTACACTTCCCTGTTAAGCTGGGAGGATATTTTATCTGTCTATTGAGCGTTTCAGAGCAGGTTCAATCCCAAAGTAATTCTGGTGCAATCAAGGAGAATTTCTCAGAATTTAGTAAGAAGCCAAGCTCTTGTAAGCAGCTTGTCCTTTCAGACTACGGGGAGCTTTGATGCTGTTCCCATAAACTCTTGGCCTTGAATCCTGACTGTACAACTTGTTGACTGTGTAATGTAAGCAAGTCAGTCACTTTTCTGTACCTGGATTTTCTCATCTACAAAATGAGGATAACTATAGAACCTACTTCATAGAGGTGTTTACATATCCAAACAAGGATATGTAAAGCATTTAGAACAATGCTTGGCATACAGTAAGCAGCTAATTGGTATGATCCAACCTTCTTTTAAATTATTATTATTATTATTTGCAAAGAGACATAGTCCATGTTTAGGTGCAATGGGTTATGTGAAATGTGTTTTTCAAATTTAGATGTGTGTACTAGGCGTTTGTTCCTTTTTACTGCTTTAGCTTTGAGTAGCTTTCCATTGCATTAATGCACTATAATTTATATATCCGTTTATTATTTGAATGCTATTTGAATAGTTTTGTTATTTTTTAAAATTTTAGATTAAGGGGTACATGCCCAGGTTTGTTACATGGGTACATATTGTGTGATGGTGAGGTTTGGGCTTCGATTGGACCTATAACCCAAATAGTGATCATGGTACCCAATGGAGAGTTTTCCCTCCTTTTTCCTCCTTCCTACCTACCCCCATTAGGGGTCACCAGTGTCTGTTGTTCTCATTCTTATACCTGCAAGTACTCAGTGTTTAGTTCCCACTTATAAGTGAGAACATGCAGTTATTTGCTCTTCTGTCTCTAAATTAATTCACTTAGAAAAATGGCCTCTGCTGCATCCAAGTTGTAATAAAGGGTCCGACTTCATTCTTTTTTATGGCTGTGTAGTATTTCATGGTATAAATGTAGCACAATTTCTTTATCCATTCCACCACTGTTGAGTACCTGGGTTGGTTCCATGTTTTTTTTTTTTTTTTTTTTTGAGTTGGAGTCTCACTCTGTCGCCCAGACTGGAGTACAGTGGCCACTCCCAGCCACCGCAGCCTCGACCTGCTGGGCTCCAGCGATCCTTCCGCCTCAGCCTTCCGAGTAGCCAGAATTACAGGCATGCGCTACCACGCCCAGCTGATTTTTTTGATTTATTGTAGAGATGAGGTCTCACCAAGTTGCCCAAGAGGGTCTCGAACCCGTGGGCTCAGGCAATCCACTCACCTCAGCCTCCCAAGGCACGGGATTACAGGCTGAGCCACCAAGCCCGGCTAGTTCCATGTTTTTACTATCATGATTAGTGCTGAGATAAACACATGAGTGTAGGTGTTTCTTTGGCAGAAAGATTTATGCTAATTTACGTATATACCCAGTTGCGGGATTGCTGGGTTAAATCTATTTTTAGTTCTTTGAGAAATTGCCAAATGCTTTTCTGAGGGACTAAACTAGCTTACGTTCTCACCAACAGTGTATGGGCGTTTCCTTGTCTCTGCAACCTCTCCAATACCTGTTGTTTTTGACTTAATAATAGCCATTCTGACTGGTGTGGGATGGTATCCCATTGTGCTTTTGATTTGCATTTCTCTGATGATTAGTGATGTTAAGCATTTTTTGTATGTTTGTCGACTGCTTGTATGTCCTTCTTCTGAGAAGTGGCTATTCGTGCCCTTTGCCCACTTTTAATGGGTTATTTGTTCCTTTCTCCCCCTGTCAATTTGCCTTAACTTATTTTGTCAGTTATAAATCAAGCCACTTACTTCAGGATTATTCATACATAGGGAACAACTGCAACCAGGAATGTTAGCAAGTGTCTCTATGGAAAAAATCACCACCAGCTGTTTAAACTTGGCCATGACATAAGCGTCCCTTGTCCCTTTGTTCTGTGTTTTCTGTGCTGATTACCCAGCAACAGTGACCCCCTTCCCCACGACTTTCAACTCTGCCCTGATAACCGCACTGGGTTCTCATCATTCAATATTTTATGGGAATTTAAAAAGTGATCCAGGGCAACCCCCTTGGTCCCCTCATACTGTGGGAACTTTTCTGTCCTCTCAATAAATCCTGCTTTTAAATGAATGAATGAATAAATAAATAAGTAAATAAATAAAAAGTGTTCCAGTTTGATGGTCTTCTATAGTTTATATTCCTCTAAATGGAAATAAGGACAAAAGGGGAAGGTGTGAATTAGATGATATCATTACAATTTCACATGTTTCCAGTTAAGAATGAATATTTACTGTTAAGATTTCTGTTCTCCTGCTTCATTTTCTCACTTTGCCAAAAAATAAGTACCTGTGTGGGTTATAAAGTGACTTTCTCATTTTCATTTGCAATGTAGTTTTTAAAGATTCTTTAATATTCTCCACTTTTATGTAACACTGTTTTGTGAATATTTTAGTAAGAGGTTCCTTTTCAAACTTATTTTTACAAAGAAGTGCTTGGATTTTCTCATTAACGTTAATAGACGTTTAGTGGCAAAAGTCAGCTATTGTATAAAAAATTGTCAGTTTCTATGCATAGACTTAGAGATTTTAGGCTTATTAAAAAAGTTCAATACAAAATGTTAAGTCTTTTTCCTTACTTTTTATTCATGACCATTTTACTCTCTTTTACAAATTATTCTATTTCGGTGGTTCAATGCTTGGGTATTCAGTGAGTCTGTGGTGTACATATTTTTAATAGAATTTATTTTTAAGAACAATTTTAGGTAAAATGGAGTGAAAGGTACAGAGATTTCTCCCTGCCTCCCACACGCTCAGCACCTCCTCTGTTATCAACTCTCCTCATCTCTCCTGAGTGGTATGTTTGTTACAATTGGTGAACCCACATGGACACAGCACCATCACCCAAAGTCCATGGCTCACATAAGGGTTCACTTTTGGTGTCATACATTCTATGGGCTTAGACAAGTTTAGAGTAACAACAGACAAACATATAATGACACGTATCCATCATTGTGGTATCGTATAGAATAGCTTCCCAGCCCTAAAAATCCTCTGTGCTCTGCCCATCCATCCTTGTCTCCCCGCAGCAAATGTGGGCTCTTTTTATTGTTTCCCTAGTTTTGCCTTTTTCAGAATGTCATCTAGCATGCAATCTTTCAGACTGGCTTCTTTCACTTAGTGATATGCATTGAAGGTTCCACCATGTCTTGAGATCTCGTTTCTTCTTAGTTCTGAATAGTATTTTATTATCCAGACATACTACAGTTTATTGATTCACCAATTAAGGGACATTTTGATGACTTCTTCCAAATTTTGGAAGTTATGAACAAAGCTGCTATAAATATCTGTGTGTGCACATAATGACTGTGGTATTTTTTTTTTAAATACACACTGAATGAACTTCTGAAGTTTATCCTAGTCACTAAAGAGGACAGGCCTGGTAGGATGAAGGAGAGATCATGAAAGGGGCCCTCTGTGTGTTTTAACCCTCATCTTTTTGCATGACACAAGCAACCTTTGCTGGGCTTCCTTTTACATTTGCTGAGATTCTCTGAGCAACTCGACATCATTTTGAGGCATCCTTATATTTTATCCCATGGGTAACGCCTGCCATCTGCCCTTCTCCAGCTTCTAAGAAATGCATGTTGTTTAGGCCAATTTAAAGGTAAGTTCACAGGAAGGATTTGGGCCCCTGCAAGCGTGCAGAAGACACATTTATCTGAAGTGCCTGCCGTTCTCCAGCTTGTTCTTCTTCTAAGGGTGGCAGCTACACTGTGGCATCCCTGGGCACAGGTAGTCAGAGAAGCAGCCCTCCAAAGTCTGCTGACACCTGAGTGCTTTCATTGAGCTGGGCAGGTCCCCAAGGGGACCTGAACTGTAACAAGGGGTATTCTCAAAGCGCCGACTGACTGGAGCCAGCTCAGCGTCTGACAGTATGTGTAGAATTTAATTGATTTAAGCTTCTTGTCGAAAGTAACCAGCACAAATGCCTTGGAATCTCTTAAGTTCACTTTCTTTCCTCAATTCACTGAGTCAATGTCATTCCTATATGTCACTCAAGATTCTCCGACACTGTTTCAAAACACAGGATGTCCTAGTGAGACCACGTTGTCCTTCGCACCTTTTCTTTATTGCGCCATCGAGGGAGACCTCCTTCCCTCCACCCTTCCCAAACCTGCTTCTTTAGGTTTTCTCAACCTACCTGTGGAAATGAGCCCTTGAACTTGAAATTGCCTACCTTAAAACATTGTTCCTAGCCATAAGAAAAAAAATCACTTTTCAAGAAGTTTACTCATTGACACTCAGATGTGAGAACATGTGTTCCTTTGGAAACAGGCATTCAAAGAAAACTCTCAAGTACTTATACATTTAGTAATTTATTGAAATATAATTTGCATAAAGTAGAATCTATTTTTTTGATGTACGGGGCTATCTGTTTTTATAAACACACGTAGTCATGTAACCAACATTGCAACTGAGATATAGAATAGTGCCATCATCCTGAAAAGTGTTGTCATGTTACCTCATTATCAACCCTTATGTCTGACAATCACCGATCTCTTTTCTTTCCCTATAGTTTTGTCTCTTATGTCATGTAAATTGAATGTTATGTAAATTGAGTTATACAATTTATAATCTTTTGAGTCTGCTTTCTGTTAGCACAACGCCTTTGAGATTCATCTATGTGACTGCAAGTATCAGTGGTCTTTTCTTTCTTTTTTTATCAATATTTTTTATTTTGATATTGTGGGGTACAGTTAAGGGTTAGGTATACAAATATGTTTCGTTCAGGCACCCTTGTTGATAAGGGGTGTCTCCCCGTCCCTAGACAGATATTGACTACCATTAATCCCACCTCCTTTCCCCTCCCCTCCCATAATTTCCCAGCACTGTCAGTTCTTTTCTTAGAGTATTATATGGATGTTCAAGGTCCGCTATATGAGTGAAAACATGTGATACTCAGATCTTTGTTTCTGTGAGAGGTCACTCAGTATTATTGACTCCAGTTCCATTCAGGTTGCTGCGAAGTTAATGATTTTGTTCTTTTTTATGGCTGCGTAGTATTCCATCGTGTATATGTGCCACATTTTTAAAATCCAGTCTTCTTTTGATGGACAGCGTGGTTGATTCCAGGTTCTTGCTATTGTGAACAATGCTGTGATATACATACGTGTGCAGGTATCTTTTTGATAGAGGGATTTGAGTTCTTCAGGGTATATTCCCAGTAGGGAGATTGTGGGGTCATATGGGAGGTCGATATTTAGAGCTTTTAGGAATCGCCACACTGTTTTCCACAGAGGTTGCACTAGTTTGTACTCCCACCAACAGTGTAGAAGTGCTCCCTTTTCCCCACACCCTCTCCAGCATCTGTTATTTTTTGAGTTATTGGTAAATGCCATTCTATAAAGCTACAATAATCAAAGCAACTTGGTATTGGGACAAAAACAGGCATATAGACCAATGGAATAGAACTGAGATTCCAGAAGCTAAACCTCAATTTCTCAACTAACTCATCTTCAACAAAGTTTCCACCACCTACCACTGGGGAGAGGAGAAGCTATTCAGTAAATGGTGCTGGGAAAACTGGCTGACCATATGCAGAAGACTCAAACAAGACCGCTATCTGTCCCCACACACAAAAATTAACTCTAAATGGATCAGAGACCTAAATGTAAAACCTCAAATCATAAGAACCTTAGAAAATGCAGGACATATCCCTATGGAAATTGAAACTGGTATCCAATTCCTGAACAATACCCACAGTCCATAAGAGATAAGATAGACAAATGGTACCTCATTAAACTGACAAGTTTCTGCAAAGCCAAAGAAACCATCAAGAGAGCAGGGAGACAGCCCACAGACTGGGAAAAAGTATTTTCCAACTCCAGGTCCGACAAAGGCTTAATATCTTGAATCTACAAGGAACTCAAATGTGCTGAAAAGAAAAAAACAACCCCATTATAAAGTGGGCAAAAGATATGAACAGACACTTCTCAAAGGAAGACATCCAAGCAGCCAACAGACACATGAAGAAATGTTCAACCTCACTAATCATCAAGGAGATGCAAATCAAAACCACACTAAGATACCACCTAACTCCAGTCAGAATGGTCTTTTCTTTTTAAAAAAATTCTGAGTAGTATTCCATTCCTTAGATCGACCATAGTTTTACTATCCACTTACCAACTGGAGGCCATTTTGGATTATTTCCAGTGCTGGTGATTATAAATTAAGCCACTATAAATATTCACATGCAAAGTTTCATTGTGAACGTCAGTTTTTGTTTTGCTTGCGTAAATACCTGGAAGTGGGATTGTTGGGTTATAGGGCAAGGGCATATTTAACTTTAGAAGAAACTGACAAACTATTTTCTAAAATGTTTGTAATTTTTTGCATTTCCACCAGCTATGTATGAGAATTCTGGATGCCCCAAATCCCTGCTAGCACTTGGTATTTTGAATTTAAATTTTTTGTTGTTGTGATTAAATTTGACCTCTTCTAGAAAGTATGCAATGGTATCTCACTGGGGTTTTAATTTGCTTTCCTCTAGTGATTAGTAATGTGAACATATTTTCATGTACTTATTTGTCATCCACATATTCTTTGGAGAAATGTCCATTTTTTTTTCTGTTTTTAATGAAGTTTTAAAAAAAATTTGTACTGAGTTTAAAAAATTGGTTGTGTCATCTCTTTGCAAGTTTTTTTTTTGTAAGTCAAATATGTTCTTTGAAAGCATTTTCTTCCTGACTGCACCTTGCTTTCCAATTTTTTTTATTAACAGACTCCCCTTCAAAGAGAAGATTTTACTTTTGATGCAGACCAATTTATTGATTGTTTTTCTTTTATTGTTTTTGTTTTTGTGTGTCTAAGAAATCTTTGCCTAAAGTAAGGTCACAAATATTTTCTTCTATGTTTTCTAGGAGAAATTTCATAGTTTCAGGTTTGTATCTTGAATTAGAGTTAGTGTTTGTAAATGGTGCAAGGCATAGGTTGACTTCAATTATTTATTTGCACACGGATGGTCAACTGTTGCTTTGTGTTGCAAAGCCTATTATTTTCTTCATTAAATTACCTTTGCAACTTTGTTGAAAATCATTTGATCATGTATGGGTCTGCCTCTGGACTCTTTTCTGTGTGTCTATCCTTCTGTTAATACCACACTGTCCTGATTAAAGCAACTTTGTAACAAGTCTTGAAATCAGATCATGATGAGTTCTTATAGTTGTGTCTTTTCTTTTTCAAAACTGTTTGGCCTAGTCTAGCTCTTGCTTTTCCATATAAATTTTATAGTCAACTGATCAATTTCTTTCTTTCTTTTTTTTTTTTTTTTTGAGTTGGAGTCTCACTCTGTCGCCCCGACTGGAGTGCAGTGGCTGCTCCCGGCCACCGCAGCCTCGACTTGCTGGGCTCCGGTGATCCTTCCGCCTCAGCCTTCCGAGTAGCTGGAATTACAGGTGCGCGCTACCATGCCCGGCTAAATTTTTTTATTTATTGTAGAGATGAGGTCTCACCAGGTTGCCCAGGCAGGTCTTGAACCTGCGGGCTGAGGTAATCCACTCACCTCAGCCTTCCAAGGCGTGGGATTACAGGCTGAGCCACCGGATCAATTTCAAAAAGAAAAAAATCTGCTGGGATTTTGATTGGGATTGCATAGAGTCTGTATATCAATTTGAAAAAGAATTGACAAAAATATTGAATCTTGTAGTCAATAAATACAGTGTATGTCTCAATTTAGTCAGGTTTCCTTTGTTTTTTATTCTTTCCTCATTGTATAGAAATCTTGCAAATCTTCTGTTATATGTCTACTTAGATATTGTTTTTTCAGTGTAATAGTAAACAGTAGACTTTTAGGTGAACAATTTGTTTCATCAGTGTCTGTGCTCATCATTGTTTCTTGAATTCTTTTCCTTCACCCTCTACTGCTTTAATTTACCATCTCTCTCTGAAATGTAATTGGATCACATAGTGCACACTATTTCATAAACTTTCCTCTTATAATAAACTTTATTTTTACTGTCTGCATCCTTTGAAAACATGCAACCATTTATTTATGTAGAACTTTCAAGTTTTAATTATTAATAAAGTAAGTGAACACCTTAGTGCAAATAATTTTTTAAATGAGGAGATATCAATATCTTTGTTTAAAACTATCTGTTCCTTATTGAAAACCTTTTGATGACAAATATTAATATATTTAGTCATAAATATATAGCATATTAAAAGGCAACAGAGTGAGACTCCAACTCAAAAAAAAAAGTTCAATAATGTTAAACTACATTAGAAATTAGTGAAATATACTGCTGTGTATCTTATCTGTACACACGGTTAGTCTTACTATTGCTACATCCTATTGACGCTTTGAGGATGGTACAGTGTATGGACTCAGTTTTCCTATTTTGTTTCTTATACTTGGGGTATATTTGGGGTGTCATGTTCATTATTCGACTCTCCTGCTGTCTGCTTTGCTCTTCTCCCTTTGAAAAGCATAAAGACATTTGATTTGCTGCCATTAAAATCATTGCTCTGGCAAACACCTTTGTGCGTATTCTTATGTACACATGTGAGGATTTCTCCCCAGAATGTATTTTATACATGCCCCATAGTTTGAAACATTCTGTGTCATTTTGTTAAGGATGTCTCATACATAGCATATGGTTATTTCTTTTAAGCTAATTTGATAATCTCTAGTTCAACAGCCTATTAAAAAAATTCAATAGCTTTAGGGGTACAAATGGTTTTGGTTACATGGTTGCAGTGTATAAAGGTGAAGAAGTCTGGGCTTTAAGTGTACTCATCGCCCCCACTAGTGCACATTGCACCTGACAGGTAATTTTCCATCCCTCCCCTCTCCCCATCTTTCCCCTTCTGAGTCTCCAATATACATTGTACCATTCTATATGCTTTTGCAGACCCTTAGCTGAGCTCCCGATTATATGGAAGAACATGTACCAGGCTATTTTAATCCTCTTACGTGCTATAGCTGGTGCTGCCATGCTTGTTCTTCACATCTCCTCTGCCAGACCAAGTTCTTCTGTGCTGAGGTACTGACATCTTCCCTTCCAGTTGTGGGGTCGCTCTCCTCTTTGCTTGGGGGCATTTTCAGGTGCTGCAGAAACTTGCTCTGCCGTAGACAGGCTCAACGCTGAAATAAAGAGAACCAGAGCCACGCAGAGGCAACCGTGGTTACGGGTCAGCGCATCCAGGCTCCCTTCCTGATGGGTAACTCTGTGGATCATGGCTTCAGACCCCATTAGGACTGAGTCCCTGATGCTCACAGTGCTATCTGCTCATTGGTGCATCTGTGTTAGGGTTATCACTTTCCCCTTTCTTGCTGTGCTTGTGACACTCATACCCAAATTAACTACTTGTGCCCAGAATCTGCTTTGGAGGAGTCCACACTGATCCTACTCTCTTGTGCATATTATTACCTATTTTTGTGTTTTCTGTTTATGATGTTTTTTAATAAAAAACCTCTACAAGTGTGTCTTTTACTGGATTGATCTAATTTCCATTGGTTCATTGGTTCTTCTGGTTTGGGAATTATAGATTACTTTTTTGCTCTTTCAATGGTTTCTTCAGCTTCTTAAGATATATACATAGATATAAAAATCTCAAACACAGTTCAAATTTCTGTTTGTTTCATCCTTCTAAAAAAGAAAATGACTCTGGTACACTTTAGCTTTCTCTCTTCTCAACTTTAAATGATCCCTCCCTTCATGTCCCTTGTTATTGTTGTCAATATTTCTTAATTCTAATTTTTTAAATGCTCAATAGTTAATGAATTCTATTACTTATTTCATCAACTTCTATGCTTATCTTTTTTGAATACCATTAATTCATCCTAACTTTATTTTTCTGCTGTTAAAACTGCATACTTTAATAGTTCTAGATTATTAAGTAGAAATAGTCAAGGGGGTGGCAGTAAACTTTCTTATTTTTGCACTTTGAAAATGTCTTTACTTTCCTTTTACTTTAGAGTGATATCTTACCTGATATTACTTTCTACTGAGTTCTTTGAAGATATTATTGTCTTCTGGCACCTATTGTCATCCATTGTCATCGATGAACTATTAACTTTCAGACTAATTGCTGGTTTCTTTGTAGATAATCAGTGTTTTCAGTCTGGTAGCTTTTATGATTTTCTTTAAACCACTGATGTTTTATATTTGCATAATGATGTGTGGAAAGATTCTCCATTTCTTTTTTTGTATTTTCAACTTCGTATGTCTGTGTTCTATATTTCGAACACATTTCAACTGCATTTTCTAATTCTTTAAATTTTAAAAATATGTTGCCTGTTTATTATTATTATTTTTTGAATATTTATAGTTCAGCAACCTACTTTTTTTTACAAAGTCTGACAATGAAGTTCACAAACTTGCCGCTGTGTGCTTACATTGTCAGCCCTGTACATGCAACCTGGTAAGGTTTCATAAACTTGGTATCTCAGTGTTTACAGCTGTGTTCATGTCAATATTTGGTGGTGTCTTGCTGAATGGTGTTCATTATTGTTGCATGTGTTTGTGTGCCATTGCGAGAATGTTGGAGCTTGAATTCGAGCAACGGACAAACATTGCATTTCTTGTTAAACTTGGCAAGGGTGGAAATGAAATCAGGGATGTGTTAGTCCAAGTTGATGCGGATAATGCCATGAAGAAAACAGCCTTGTACAGATGGATTAAATGTTTTTCTGAGGGGACAGAAAGTGTCACTGATGAAGAGAGGTCAGGATGGCCAGGAATGAGCAGAACTGATGAAAACATGGGAGACATTCATCGAATTGTGTGTCAGTCATTGACTGATCGTGAGAAGCATAGCAGACCAAATAAACATTGATAGGAAAACCTTAACTGAAAATCTTGGCATGAGAAAGGTGTGTGCAAAAATGGTTCCAAAGGAGCTCTTGCATCACAGCAATGCACCAGCTAACACAGCACTGTCTGTGAGGGAGTTTTTAGCCAGTGAACAAATAACTGTATTGGAACACCCTCCCTACTTTCCCTTGATCTGGCCCTCAGTGACATTTTTCTTTACCTGAAGATAAAGGAAATATTGACAGGCAGATATTTCAATGACATGCAAGACATCAAGGGTAATACAATGGTAGCTCTGATGGCCATTCCAGAAAAAGAGCTCCAAAATTGCTTTGATGGGTGAACTAGGCACTGAGGTTATGATTTGCTTCACACCACTGATATTTTATATTTGCATAAAGATGTGTGGAAAGATTCTCCATTTCTTTTTTTTGTATTTTCAACTTTGTATGTCTGTGTTCTATGTTTCGAAACGGGGAGTTCTTGGAAGGTGACCATAGTGATATTCAGCTATGAGGTAAGTAGCACTTTTTCAGGATGAATTTGTGAACTTATCTGTCAGACCCCTTATGTCTAGGACTTTGACTCTTTTTCATGCTTTGACTCTTTTTCATGCTTTGTTTTTGTTTCAAGATGTGTCTTTTTTTCATGGATGCCATTTTTTACTTTAATCTCTGAGTATCGAAATATCCTTATTTTGAAGCTAATTTTCACATTTAAAATTTAAAAAAATTTCATCTGAAGTCATTTTATTTCCTGGAGATCGACTTTCTTAGGTATCAGTCTTAGCATCAAGATCTCTCAGGTTTGACTCGTAGGCTAAACTGGAGATCCAGTGTCTCCCTTTCTACCGCCTTTGCCTCCATCCTCTCCACCTAACCTGCCCTGTCTGTTCATTTTGTGGCAGCCCCCACCTGCTTCCACAGAAGCCACCATCCAGAACCAACTGCGTGTCCTGCTGCTTCCACGATCATACTTGAGATACTGCCGATGTTGTCGCCAAGGTGCAGGCTTTGCTTGTGGGCCTGGGTCAGCCTCATCTTGCCTTCCTGGACAGGCAGCTTATATCCGCAGAAGCATATTTGTTCCAATTTTATCTTTCCTTTAGAGGAAGTGGAGTCTGATCCAAGTGAGTACAGTCTGGAAGTTTGTCTTTGATCCCTCCCAGTCACCCATGTCTATCTTCAGAGTCAGACCACCACAGGTGCAGGGCCAGCCTTGGTTTCCCCTTTGTGCTTCTTTCCTATTTCTGGCCCCAAAGATGTTTGTTCTACTCTTGCATTGAGTTATATCCTCCTAACTGTCTCAATTGCATGTTCTCTGTCATCGCTCCATGTTTGATGGCGATGAAGGGGGGAGGAGGGACTTGGAGAATGAACTTACCATATCATCTGGGCCACAAGTTCATTTGTGCCCTTTGCAAAGAGCTCAAATGTAAACTGAGGTGCTATTCTAAAGGTCACGGGTTTCAAACGAGATAAATCAAAATTCAGGAAAGGATACAGTATCTCAGTATAATCCTGAGTTCTTGGTTTTAGAGTGGTATTTCAAAGACAGTGGATTTGTCATGATCCCTAAAAGGATGAAGGGAAGTCTTTAGGGACCAGTGCAGGTACGATATTCTTAGAAATTCATGGGTCTGGCTTACTTACCAAGACACCAAATGGCTTCAGGGGAATTTACGCTCTGATCAGTGTAAGACTTTAAAAGATAAATCTGTAACGGCTGCGGGGAAGCAGCAGAATTCATGGCTGGCCATCTGGCTCGGTTTTATTAACCTATTTGTTCCAACTGCACTTGTTGGCTTCTGCAGACAGGACGGATGAAGATGAACTAGCTATAAGAAAGGTTTAAAGGACTTCGGAGATCTGCTTTCTCCTTTTCTTAAAATCATTTGTGTAAGCCTGTGCTGTTGTATGAGGTGTTTATTCATGTAACAGACATCCTGTACCAGGCTCTCTCTTGGACATCATGCAGGAGACATGGAGGAAGGATCGACCCTTGTGTCTGAGGGCCTCTAGGAAAATTGCTCTTGCTTTGATACTAGTTGTGTCCTATGTTTGCTTGCTTGTGTTTTTCAAATTCATTTTTTTTTTTTGAGCTGGAATCTTGCTCTGTCACCCAGGTTGGAGGGCAGTGGCATGTTCTCGGCTACCACAGTCTCAACCTGCTGGGCTCAGGCAATCCTTCCACCTCAGCCTTCCAAGTAGCTGGAGCTACAGGCACATGCCTGGCTAGTTTTTTGATTTATTGTAGAGATGAGGTCTCATCATGCTGCCCAGGCTGGTCTTGAAACCCCAGGCTCAGGCAATCCTTTCACCTAGGTCCCCCAAAGTGCTGGGATCACAGGCTGAGTCACTGAGTCTGGCCATGTTTTCAAAGTCTTAACCATGTGTTAGAAATATGTAAGAGTTAAGCAAAAAATCTTGTACAGGTCATTGATAGGGTTTTCTTTTTAAATTCCTCCCTCTGTCCCTTCCTACTTCTCTCTCTTCCTTCCTCCTTCCCTCTCTTCCTTCCTTCTTTCTTTTGTTTGTTAGATACAAGATGTATTTCTATTTATGGGCTTTTTTCTGGGATAAAAAATTTAGGAAAGGGACCACCTATCTAAAGGCAAGATCCTTAGATCTAAGGAACCAGAAAGAAATCACCACAGCATGCCGGGCTCGGTGGCTCAGCCTGTAATCCCGCTCCTTTGGGAGGCTGAGGTAAGTGGATTGCCTGAGCCCGCGGGTTCGAGACCCGCCTGGGCAGCAAGACCTCATATCTACAATAAATCAAAAAATCAGCCGGGTGTGGTAGCGCATGCCTTTAATTCCAGCTACTTGGAAGGCTGAGGCTGAAGGATTGCTGGAGCCCGGGAGGTCGAGGCTGTGGTGGCCGGGAGCGGCCACTGCACTCCAGTCTGGGCGACAGAGTGAGACTCCAACTCAAAAAAAAAAATCACCACAGTCAACTTGGCATTTCTTGTCCTGTGCTCTGAGCTAATCAGGCTGACAAGATGTTCCTCTGCAAGAAGAAATCTGTTAGTTGTAGGGATAAGGAGAGAAAGAAGTTGAAGAAGAAAAATGGCCTATACCTGCCACTGTTATCACATCATTTTAAAATTATTGTCTTAAGTGGTCCTTTGAGATGTGATATCTGGCTTCAAAGGATGCTCATGTACACCCCTACCTCACTCTAACTGAAGTGGTAGGTTTGGGTAGCTAGCAGGCAAAGAGCAGCATAAATAAAAGGAGGTGGGCAGCAAGAGTCTGATCAGCTTTAGAAGGGACCTGGGGACAGGTTTTGAGGGCAGTGGGGACCAGCCTGAAGACGTTGGCCTGTGGAGCTGGAACGTGTGAGGAGAGTCAGGTTCCCAGGGATTGGGAAACGAAGTTCTTAGGAAATAAGTGGTTTGGGATCTTCCTTTGAGCTGTCCTTCCTGCATTTATAGCTAATCTCATATTTGCTGCTGTGACTTGGGAGAAGTGCAGTGATGCTTACAAGCTCTATCTCTAGAAGCTGGCAAGCCAGGTACGGATTCCTCTCGAAAATTTTTCAGCTTTTTTTTTTTTCTTCCTTTCCCTAACATTTCTCTTGGAAGATGGGCAATAATAGGAAAAAGGTCAGACAATGACAGAAGTCATTCATCTAACAAATATCTAATTTGGTTTTTCCATCTGTGGGGGGTACAGTGATGGAAAAGACATGGAATTCAAGAAAGGCAGATGAATGAATGAGGAAACCAATCCATAAACAAGGGAGTGGCAGATCGGGATGCATGGTGTGCAGGATATGGAAGATGGGTGTTTTCTTTGTCTCTCCCTCCTCCAATGCTGTGCTTTGTGTATTTTCCAATGGTTAAGAATTTGTATAATGAAAACAGTGACTGTCATCCTTTTCATTTGTAATGTGTGCCCAGCATCGCACATGCATTTGCTCATTTATACCTTGCTGTAATTTTACAAGATGGGTGACATTATCGCCACCAAGAACCTGCTCAAGGCTTTGGGGCTAGAGAGCAAGAATGCAAATTCAGGATTGTCTCTACAACCTGTATTCTTTGCAGAGACAAATTGCAAAAATACTGGTTATTTATTTATTTTTTTTGAGTTGGAGTCTCACCCCTTACCCAGGCTGTAGTGCAGTGGCACACTCATAGTCACCCCAGCGTTGACCTGCTGGGCTCAGGCGATCCTTCTGCCTCAGCCTTCCAAGTAGCCCGAACTACAGGTGTGCCCTACCTCACCTGGCTAGTTTTTTTATTTATTGTAGAGACAAGATCTTTCCAAGTTGCCCAGGCTGGTCTTGAACTCGTGGCCTCAGGCAATCCACTTGCCTTGGTCTCCCAAAGTGCTGGGATTATAGGCATGGACCACTACACCTGGCCAAATGTTGGTTCATGAGGGTCCCCAAATCAGTGCATAGTGGGTCTTCTGGGATGCTGTGATCCCAGCCGAGGTAGCTGTATCTGAAAGAGGACTCTAAGACCTTACTGTCTTCTGTCAGTAGCTAAGACCTAAGTGAGTGTCATCTCTCTCCCTGATCTCCACACTTAATATTCTCCGTGTGCATTTATGGCATAAGGTCATTTTTGCAAATCACGCTGGGCTAAGAGTAATTTCAAGGACGCGTTCACAATTCCTGAATCTGTAAAACAACTGCTCCTGTGTGTGTTTGTGCTCGCTGGACTGGGCAGCGGTTTGGGGAGCCCAGGGACCAACCACTTCTGCTCCGAATATGGACAGTTGGGGAAAGAGTTTCTGACTTTTAATTTTGGCATAAATCTGCATATTTATGTATACTCCCTGATATGTGTATGTGTTTACTAAGCTTGAATTGGCTGCTGGCCTCAGATAACCCCCTTCTTGACTGTAACGGGGCCATATTTTGTTTTCTCTCTGAATAAATGAGATCCAAAATTAACCAACATCTGCAGAGCCTGAGCTGACGTGATGCTGTCTCCCCCTCCCTTGTCTTTTCCAGAACAAAAAACAGTTTTCCACGTAGTCTGCTGGTTCTACTTTTGAAGTATCTGTAGGAATGCTTTTACCTAGAGGCTGAATTTCATGCTTTGTGATATCTTTTCCTCAAGAATTTTAATGGTTATTGATGAGCGATTGGATTCAATCCACCGCCACTGGGGCAGTGCTGGGAGACAGGCTCTGGATGGAGCAGGGGCCACCAGATGCTGTCCTGGGCTCCTCTAGGCTGCAGGTTCCCAGGTCTTGCCTCTGTCCTGGACCTTCAGACCCAGGCTCCAAGTCCCATCTTTAGTTGTGCTATAGTCAGACAAATCCCATAACCTCTCTGGCTTCCAGCTTTGTCCATCATTAGATCAGGTGATGAGACGTGCTGACCCATTGATGAAAATCCCAGGATTCTGGATTTGTTTGTAAACCTTGTGCCGAATTATTTGTGAAATAGAAACATTTTCCCCCATCCCTTAATTCAACAGATCTTGTGGCGCTTTCAAATGTCTGTAACTATTGAACAACTATTTAGAACATTTGAAGACAGAGTGAAATTTTGTTTAAAAAAATTCATGGGCAATCCCTTTGGGTCCCCTCCCACAGTGGGAGCTTTTCTGTCCTCTCAATAAATCCTACTTTCTCACTTTCAACAACAACAGCAACAACAACAAAAAATCAGGGGTAGATGGTCACTTTTTGCATGACTGAGCTCTAAATTTTCTTTCCTAGTTATTTTGACTACTGGGTCAGAAAGATATATATGATATGTCAGTTAGTTTTGATGGATTTACAGATAATGTTATTATATATAGATATATTTAGATGCTGATTATATTTAGGAGTTGAGTGTTTCATGACTATATCAAATTCAGGTGTTAAATTGTTATCATTATCTTATAAAAGAAAGCCCCATCAATTCATCAGAAAACACAGACTTCTTGGAACTAAATCTGTGGAATAATTTACACTGTATTTGAAAGTCATAAAAACTGTTAAAAAATTCAAGTGAGTTACACTTTGAGAAAACAATATATACAGTAAAATAATATTAAATGATTATGAAAGACACGAAAATCAGCATCACTTCAAGATTTTAAATGAACCTCTTCTAAAGTCCTTAAAGTACGTTTTGATTTTTAAAATGCTATCCATTAAACTTCACAAGAAAGAAATGCATTTTGGAGAAAAAAAATAGACCTCACATTCTATAAATATGTACTAAGTCAAGATAGTCTTCTGCCATCTGTATTCCGAAAGAGTCAAGTTTTTATAGGGAGCACCTCCATTTTCCCACAAATCCCATGAAAACATATTAGGAATTCATTGTCCAAGAACAATTCTGATTTATCCAGACCATTTATATCCTCTGTGTATGGATATATTGCAGCCTTGCATTGGTTTTCTCAACTTGCCTGATCACAAAGACACGCTGGAGGAACTCACCCCAGACCCACTGATTCAGAATCTGCACAGGAGGACACAGCAAAAATCCCAGTAGTGCTGTTCATCTGAAAAGTTCAGACATACAGTTTAAGGACATTCTCAAGGTGCTGTAGATAGGCTGCAGCATAACCAGCTCACCACCTCACTTGGTTCCAACTGTAGATGAATCAATCTAACTTCATGTTGACCCAAAGAAGCAGATCATAAAATCCATTAAAACAACTGGGAGAAAACTGAATCCAGAAATGTCAAATGACTCTTTCTTTCCAACCCCAATTTGAAACAGAGACGGTGGAAATTAAAATACACAACAATGGCACAAATAATGGTATTAGAGTCGGACGTCTTTAATTAATTTCTACAAACACTATGGAAGATAGGCTATGCATGGGGTCTCCAATCCCCCCAAGAACCTGAGGCTATGGTCATCTAAATAACTTATGTGCAATGATATACCCACTGTAAAGAACCCTTCTCAGTCCATTGCAGCATCCACAATACCTTGTTGCCTCTGACACTAGAATAAAAGTGCCCCTAATAATAATGATAGATGCTTTATAATTTGCAGAGGGACTGCATAAACACAGTCTCACTGAATATCTAGCCAGATGTCTATTCACCATTCTACAAAGATGCTACGGCTATCCCACCACCAACTATCACTTCACTAAATTGTTATCCTCACTTGGAATCCTCCCCTTTCTTACTTATCCATGGTCTATTGATTCCCTCTACTTCCACCTCCTTCACTACAGCCTTCCCTTCTTAGTCCTATTTCTGATCTCCAAATCATCAATCACGTCATGGAGAAGTTACTTGCAATTTAACACTCAACTTTGCTGTCATCTGTGCAGTATATTTTACCCTGATTGTTTTAATCCATTCATTTATTTTATCTTGTGATCATCCCAGTGGCCCCAATGATACTGAGAGCGCTTTGAGGATGGCCATCTTCCTCATGATATGTTTGTGTCCTTTGTACCTGACACAGGTTCCACAGATACTCATGTATCTCTTTTGGCCAATGGTCACCAATGGCAGTGTGTCAAAACAGAGTTTTCAACCTTTGTGCTGGGAGGACCCACCGATTTTCTCAGCCCTTGGAGCTGCCGGAGCCCAGACTTGTCAGCTCTTGCTGTCAGCATCCCTGACGTTTATGTCAATGGTCTAGACAAATATAATTTTCTATGGGTTCTATGAAATTAAAAAAAAAATTTAAAGACTGGGAAGCACAGCAACAGCCAAATGACCAAATGTATTTTTGGCCTTTATTTGAATCATCTATTGTTATATAGAGAAATTCAGAGGGCTCTTAGAATGATGATAAATGTATTTTAAAGAATTGTGTCTTTTGTGAAGTACAAATTGTTCATGATTGTGTTGAAGAGGTCTATATGAATAGCAAAATAGAATATTCCATAATAAGGCAGGCTAATCCTAGAAGTCTCATGGCTACATTTTCTATTAATGTAGAATTAATTTCTAAGGTAATTTTGTAAAGATACTGCTGCCTAAGCATATTGTCAATATTGGCTATGAATTTAGAAGGGATGTTTCATTATATTCAAATGTTACTCAAATATTTAGAAAGGAGAACACAGGTACGCACAAAGGAAGTGTTCAATAGTGAATAGTAATGATCATTGGCAGTTTTTCATATTATACATGTGATGCTCTCAGACCCACGTGTCAAGAGGTTTGACTATATGAATTTGTGGACATGAGACAAATCAATAGTAATTTGACAGAATGAGGATTCTATTGGATTGGGCAACTTTGTGGGAACACACATGTTCCGAGATGAGTCTGGGAGACCATGATCCAAGTGGTTGTGGGAGCTTTATGCCAGGACTTAAGAATCAACTGGACTCAGAGGGCACTGGTACCAAGAGCAGGGCCAGGCCTGTGGCAAAGTGAACAGGCTGGCAATCAGGTTTATATTCATTCAATATGTGTGCTAGGCCCTGGGTGCTTTAACATATGTTACTCTTAGTTCTTGCAACAACCACAGAAGGCACCTATGAGTCCAATCCTGATTTTCTTAGCAGGAATGGAGTCAGGATTGAACAGATTCCAGAACCAAGGACTACAGAGTCCCAATGCCAAATCTATATAACCTGTCCCAAAGCATTCCTATGTTTATGCATTCATTTTTTGAGTCTGGGAACCCACTGTTTCTGATATGGGTCAAAGAAGAGCTAACAATAATGGCTTTACCTTTGTCAGCGGATCTGGATGGTGTCTTTTCAGTGACCTCTTTCTCATATCTGAACCAAGTTTTGTTTTCCTAAAGTCCTATATTAAAAATATAAACATCAAAAGTTTATGAAAATTTTGACCTGGTTTTAACACCTAATATTTTATATAGGTCCCCAATTTCTCATATTCCTTTTCCAAATAAGATGGGCATCTCTGGAGGATGAGATGGAAAGACGGGCCATGCTCTCTGAATCTCCTCTTAGAGAAGCTACCCCCTGAAGGCCAATGCAAGCTCAAGTTAGATAATCTATCAAGCTGCTGTGTGTTGGAAATGGCAGGTTTGTGGCACTCACTGAGGATTGGGCAAGGAGGGGGTTGGTCAGGGACACCATCAAAGAAGGAATGGACCTGATGTAAGAAAGCTGACTCTGGTCCTTCCACACTTGCAAGGAGTATCTGGTATTGGTAGGAATTCATTTACTTGGACAAAATTGGTGTTTTGCAGGTTTTGAAGGATCCTGAATCTGTTGTCACTTATGTAAAATAGCTAACCTTGAAGTATCTCTAGAGAACCGTACCTGGATGTTCTCCAGCAAGGATGGTGTGGAGCTTAGAGCTGGCTACTTTTCCCTTTGAGAGGTGGAATAAATATTTCCTCCTCTTGAATATGAGATGAACTCATGACTTTTTTTTACCAATCGAATGCAGTGAAGTGATGTCTTGGGACATCTAAACCTGGGTCACAAGAGGCGGTGTGTGGCTTTCATTTCCATTCTCCTGGCATATTCTCCATCATGACCTTCCCTCTTGTGAGTGAGGCTTCCTCTTGGATGTAGCCACCATACTTTAAGAAAGCTCAAGGAGTTCCGTGGAGAGGAACCGAGGTTCTTGTCTGACAGGTACAGCTGAGCTATCGGGTAACGGCAGCTTAGCCACCATCCTATTGCAACTGCATGGGAGGAGGCTCCAAGCGAGGGTCACCTAGTTGAATGCTTCATAGATTCCTCCCTTACAGATACAGTAGTCTTGCCCCTATTCCCAGAGAACGCCAGTCACTTACTGCAGACTACTCTGAGATGACGGTCTGCAGGTCTGTGTCTAGTTGTTTCTCAGTTGCCTTTCCTGTTACTGCCGTCTACTGGCAGCTCTTCATGTCAGAATACTTCCTCTGCTGACAGCTTGTGTGGACTCTGAACTGCTGTGGCTATTCACCATGAACACTATGCTTCATTGACCAGATGGTACCTTTCTTCAGCATCTCCACCCATCTACCCAGCATTACCCAGCTGAATGAGACTCCCTTAGGTCTTAGGGTGGTCCATACAGGTCCTGGAGACTGATCCTCTATTCTTAAGTATCAGGCTGCAGTCCATGCTGAATCCTGGTAGTTGGTCCCTGGCAGTCTGTAGTATTAAACATTTTTACCCTGGTGACTCACATGACCTCATGGTTCCTAATCAATTCCATGCCTCTCTCTGCACTTCAAAGAGAGGATAATCTGTGCTAGTCTTTGTTTTAAGACTACATTGTCAGAAGCCATTTTATTGTCAAGGGCTATTGTCCTCAGAGAGCCATTGGAGTCATGTGATCTGGCCCGGAAAATTGAATCGCAATATCCAGCAAATGGAACAAATACTGTCTACACAATACTGCATGTGGTGTGTGCTCCAAAGTCTCAGGACATCCTGGTGCACTTAGTCATCACCCACAGTACACAGACAAATGAATTATAGAGACAGTTTTTACAATAAATGCTAACCCCATAACCCTTGACTTCCATGGGCCCTTCCAGTAACTTGATAGATCTTTCTGGTTTCTAGTGTTTCCTTTGGTCATTTTTCTCTGTCATAAGGAAGAAGGGTCTCCCTTAGAGTCACCTGAGAAGCTAATGAAATAATGTTTATGGAAGATGAATTGGAAAAATTTTTCAGAATGTTAGTGCCTTCACATTTTAATTTAAATTCTTTCATACCATACCAGTAGGAATCTCTGCAATTCCCTGCATTAACAGTGACTGGAAAAGGGCCAGTATATATACAGCCTGGATTAAGTCCAGAAATTTGTGTTTACCCAATTCAGTTCCTCTGTTCTCCCAGACAGATGTCTTTCATGGCCTTGCTGTCCATGGCGGCTGAGAAGGCAGTTCTGGCCCACAAGCTATCGGTGACCTGTGCTATCCAGTGTTCTCTTCCATTCAGAGGTGGTGGTCATGGCTGCTTGATTCTGGCTCTTGGGCCAGGAGTAGAGGTTGTTTCTCCTAGGCTGTGGCACACTGATTTTTAATTATGTCTCCGGGAGCTTTCCTTTCAATGAGGCTAGTGGGGAAACCGGTTTCATCTGGCTGTCAGCAGAAGAGATGTTAAAGTGAGTGTGGCCAAGTGACTTTGCTTGCCAGGTGCAGCAAGATCCACAAGGACTCTGCTTCCACAGCCCTGGCCATCTGGGTATTCTCCAGGGAGCAGGTTGTCTTCTCTCTAGGTTATTGTAGAGGCTACACACTGAAAAACTGCTGCTGACTTGCTATATTGACAGAGCTATGATTTCCCACGTTGGTCCATCCAGTTTTATAAGGCTAGGGAAAGGAAAATATAAGTATATTAACACTCCACATACAGAATTGCCCTTTCAGGGTGCCTGATTGCCACTGTTTCGACTAAGGAGGCTGAATTAGTTCCTTATTTTAAGTGAGCAAAATTAATTCATTTCATGAAAGATTTCAGACAAGAATGGGGTTCCAGAGTAGCAGTCTCTTGTGTTTTGTAGCAGGTTTAGTTTTAGATTATAACTTGCTTTAATGAATTCGATTCAACGTGCCCATATGATATTCATGGATACCCAGATTGTGCCATAAGAAACCCATGACTGCAGGCAATTCACAGGTTAGAGAGACTGGACGTCAGAAGACTGATGTGTGAAAATGGCAGGTAAACTTGTGAAGGAGTAAAGGGGTTCATCTGTCTGTATTTGCTCTCCTTCTCTCTTATTCATCCTTTAAAGGTTATCTCCCCTCAGCTAGTCCACAATGAACAGAAACAGAGATTCACAAAACCCATGGGTCTAGGTGAAGATTTTTCCTCTAAATGGGAAAAATACGAGAACTCTCTGATGTAGGGTTCTAGGGCACCAAAAGGTAATGGCCTCAGAGGACAAGGCTTACTGCAAGGACCCTCCTCCCAGAGCCCCTTCCCCTTGTGTTCTTCCCCTTTCCACCATCCCTGGCATTTCTGCCCTCAAGGAGTTTATAATCGAGCGATATCTTGGGCTTGTTCTAGTCACATGATGACATCTTCTCAAGAAATGCATCTTGTTTCAAGTTAATTCCAGAAACTAGTTGATTTGTAGGTTTCAAAGGCAGAGGACAGATTAAATGACCAAATATCTTTCTCCAAAAGTCATCTTTTGGTTAGTGCAATAGCTCCAGTACTCATAACCTTTTTTAACACTGAGTTGCTTTGTCTCAGGTTATCGACTGGAGGGTCTTGTCCTTAGTGGTGGTAACCGAGTCACATACCTCAAATCTTCTGAACTTAGACCAGTGTCCTATTTTGATCTACTTAACAGAACTCATCGGTGATAATGTTTAGGGAAACTATCTAAATAATATTCTTTGTTTTAGAATATATTTGTGATCAACCTGACTAAATGTCCAGAAAATCCCAAGGAAGCTTAGAATTTTAAAATACAGAGACGTTTGAACTCAGAGAAAATCAGAATGAAGACTTCAAGTATTTTGAAACACAGGGAAGCAAAGAACTTACAATTCCCCTAGCATTGAACAAGCGGTTTCAGTATTATAGAAAATAAGCAGTGTGTTATCAGCTCTTTTGCACATAGGAGATTAGAGCTAAGTTCATAACCCTGAAAGTTCTTTGAAACAAAATTGCAGTGTTTAGAGACCCAAATCACTGACTGCCATAGAAAGGAATTTTTTGGACACCTACTGAGATTGAAATGAAGGTCAGCAAAACTCTCCAGATAATTGCTTCAGATCACTGAAGTCCTAGCAAAAACTGGACCCTCAAGTTGGCAAAGGAGGACAGTTGTCCCTGTAAAGACATTTGAACATGAAAATTGGTCATCGACAACAAAAAGTTATTGCTTCAGATGGTCTAACAGTATGTATATCCTCACTAACTGAATGCATCTGGAAGCCCAGGGGACAGGGGGCTGCTACGTGAATGGACTTAATCAGATCTTCTTCAATCAGGGGCAGTTCCAAGGGCCTGCCCAGGCACATGCTAAGTGTCTTGATGTCCCCCCACAGAACCCAGGTCACTAGCATGAATGGCAGATTATGACTTGACTGTTGGGGTATTGGAGACAACAAAAGAACTCAGGATATTTTGTTCTATCATCCTTCACCATTGAAATCCATCAGGAAGAAGAAAGCAGTAAATCACTAAATTAGGTTGAATTTTTTAAAAAACCATTCATAGCCGGGCTCAGTGGCTCAGCCTGAAATCCCGCGCCTTTGGGAGGCTGAGGTGAGTGGATTGCCTGAGCCCTCGGGTTCGAGACCCGCCTGGGTAGCGAGACCTCATCTCTACAATAAATAAAAAAAAAATCAGCCGGGCGTGGTAGCGCATGCCTGTAATTCCAGCTACTCGGAAGGCTGAGGCGGAAGGATCGCCGGAGCCCAGCAGGCGAGGCTGCAGTGGCCGGGAGCGGCCACTGCACTCCAGTCTGGGCGACAGAGTGAGACTCCAACTCAAAAAAACCCAAAAACAAAAACAAAAAAAAACCATTCATACTTTTCTAAACAGTCCAGGCATAGATATTTAAATTTAAATTTAAATTTAAATGCAAATTGTGCCATGTTGCATCAGGACTGCCTCCCAGAAAATTGATATGTGGATCTTTTGAGGTGCAAAAAATGAAAACAAGGCAAGAAACAAACAAACAAACAAAAAACCAATTCCATTTAGGGCATTATATAATATAGTTATCCTTCATAAATTTTATTGTCTAGAAAAACAGTAAATTCAGAGATCTGATGTTTTACATCCTGTTCTACTTAGCGTGCATATAACATGCATGCTTTTTATCTTAGAAGATAAGACTATTCTTTCAACTTTATTTTCGAATCTGGTGGCAAATAATTCTTAGTTGACACTAAGAAAATAACGGTCCCACGTCTAGGTTGCAGTCACAACCTGAGGAGCTAAGGGTTTGAGAGACTCAGGCCCGTCACAGAGCTTGTTCTTTTGATGTCTTTGCTTACCAATTTTGAGATTTCATTTTCTTCTAAATGGATATGTCAGCCATCATGTTCCCAAGACTCACAAAACCTTTTTTGCCACGTATGAAATTGTCTTTCCAGGCATTTCCTGAACAGTCAAGCACAAGGTTCCTTCTCTGGATGTTGTCACTTCTCTGAAAGTCTTCCTGATGTCCGTTTCTTTCATATCTGCCCCAATCTCTCCCCCAGAATTGCTGGACTCTGGACAGTTGAGCCCTGCGCCAGCCACAAAGTTGTTGACCTGTGGTTTCCTGCTGGCCCTTTTGTTCTGCATCTCTGGAAACCACACTAGTCCTTCACCTGCTAGGTCACTGGGAGGCTTGTTGAATGAGCCTTATTATACCCTTCTCCAGAGACTCCAGCACCAGCCAGCAGGCGCCCCCTCTTCAGAGGTCTGGACCCTTGGCCTTGGAGGCCCCTCCTCCGAGCTCACAGACACCCTCGCCTGAGGTCTTAGTTTCTATTCCACAGGACCCTTCCCCCAAGATTCCAAGCTTTAATGACTCTAGCCTTTTCCCGCTTTCCCCTCAGCCCTCATGGTGAGAGCTGTGACAGCCTAGGACAACAGTGCCTTTTTGGCATCAGGGTCTGGTTTTGTGGAAGACAATTTTTCTACAGACTGGGAGAGAGGGGGAGGGGGGATCATCTGGTATTAGATTCTCATAAGGAGTGCACAACCTGGATCCTTCGCATGTGAAGTTCACAGTCAAGTTCGTGCTCCTGTGAGAGCCTAATGCTGCCACTAATCTGCCAGGAAACGGGGCTTCCATCGATTGGAGCTCCCGTTGGTTGGAGCTGCCATTGGCTGCACCTCCTGCTGTGTGTCCTGATTCCTAACAGGCCATGGACTGGTACTGGTCCATGGCCAGGAGGTTAGGGACCCCTGCTCTGGGATCACTTAGTGTTATCTTTCTGTCTTTTTAGTTACCTGGTTAACAGTTATTTCTACCTAGCCAATGATTCATTATATTCCAGTCTCTGTTACATTAACTGGCATGATTTCTGGGTACTAACAGATATAGATGACATCCTTAACGACTCTAAGTAAAATCCTTTTATCATCAGTTTCATGGGTAATGCCAATGCAATCTAAATATATATATTTTAAAGGGCCTAAAATTGTTTTCTCAATCTGTTACAAAAAGACCAGGATATGATGAAAAGTGTTATGTCAATCAAAACTCATGGTGGCAAGTGACAGAAAATCCAACTGAAACAGAGAAGGTAACATACCGACTCATTGACTGAATGACTTAGCAAAACTGGGCCCTGGAATTATCAAGGGGAGGGCAGCTCAGAGCTGGAGCTCATTGTCCCTGTAAAGACATTTGAACATGAAAATTAGTCATTGACAAAAAAATTATTGCTTCAGATGGTCTAATAATATTTTCACCTTTACTGACCTAATACATTTGGAGGCTCAGGGGACAGGAGATAAATTCTGCCTTCAAGTCTAGCTGGACCAAGGGACTCAACATAAATCTTAAAGTTTCAGTTGTTTTTCCATTTCTTGCCTTCGCTTCTGTCTCTGCTGACTTCACTCTCAGGCAGGCTCTTTCTTTTGAGGTCAAGGTTGCTACCAGCAGCTCCAGGCTTATTCTTATTCTCTCAGGAACCCTGGTAGGAAGACAGAGTCTCTGCTTTCTACCTCCCCAGCAAAAGCCCGTGGGTGATTTCCATGTCTCTGGGTGCTGTTTCCATCCCTCGTGGTACCATATCCTGATGATCTAGGGTCATACGACCACATCTGCAGTGGGAGAAAGAAGCTGAGAATGTTTCATACCAAATGGACTAGAACACAGTTGTGGTTTCCCCAAGGAAAATCTATATGCTGGGACCAGAAGGCAGGGAAACAAATGCTGAGTGGCACATCCAACAGATGCCCCTCACGGCAGAGTCTCTGAATGAAGGAGAGAGAAGTGAGAAGGGCCGTCGTGGGGACCTGCTCAGATCTCCCCTCTAGAGAACCTGCTTTAGGGTGCATGGCTGGTTGACAGTCTCTGGCCGCCATGCCTTTGGACACTCCACTCCCAGCCCCCTCGGGCTGGTCCTAGCCACTGGCAGAGCAGTGTGGCAGCCCCAGAATCAGGCCATTCCTGCTTGATGCAGGACTCTTCTACGGGGCAATCTTGGTTCAGGTGCTCTGTATCTGCCTGGATGAGGCTGTTTTTAGTCCATGTCGTCCTTTCTTCTTTCTTTTCCCCCACAGGTGGCAGGCCTGCCCTGCTGTCGGAAGGCTCTCTTGACTATTCCTGGTCCCACCCCTTCATTCTTCCCTGGCATTTCCCCCAATAATCCTTTGTGTGTATGATCATTTTACTGGTGCCTGATTCTCAGAGGACCTGAACAGCCGCATGCACATTCCTTATAGCTCTGTCCTCCACACGGTTGTGTGTTGTGTGTGCTCTTCGATTTGGGCAGATGGTATGAGAGAGGTATTTAATTTCCCTCCTAGGAATGAGGTTTGGTGGGGAAAGAAGAAGAAGGCTGCTGGGTAAGCTGTACATCCTGGAGGAGTGAAGGGGCTCCCGAACGTGCCCCATTCGGCCACTTGCCAATGCTCAGCTTCTCATCCATGGTGCAGGTCACACAGAGGCAGCCATCTTCATTTTTTAAATGGAGTACAGCAAGATAAAGTGATTGCTGAGTGGGCTTGGCCACTGAATAGATTGGGGCCTGCCAAAAACTTTACCCAAGTTAGCTCGCTCAGACACAGGGGATGCTAGCCCTCCTGAGTCTTTGATAGTGCCAGCAGTGTAAAGAAATTATTTATGGTTTCCAGTTTAATATAAAGTATTAAAATTGCTAGTAAAATTGTGGGGTTGTTTAAGAAGTCAGAGGTCACATGAGTTCCTGACCCAGTCCCCACCAGCAGATGCAACGATTCCTGGATTTTTGGTCCAGAACTTTGTTTCCTGTTATTTTCTTATTATTGTTACCCAGTTAAACTCACATGAATTCCCACTAAAATTTATGAGAAACAGTGTATTGCTTACTAGTGGCATTTTTCTTCTCAAATATAAATTAATAAAGATTTTAGGCAGCAAACTGGAATCTGATCATTAAAATGAATCCAAGTGAAGAAATGAAGCAAATCTTGAAGAGATGTTCTGTGACTCGCAAGTCCTCATTTTCTTAGAATTGATGACATTTTAGCTTTCTGTTCAGGTTGATTTTTGTCTTAGATCCATCTAATGAGGCTCAGCCCATTAGGAAAATCAGTGGAAGGAGCTGGAGAAATGAATTTCCAACCTTTCGAATGGAAAACTCTCTAGGTTGGAAAAAGTATTTTTTAATTAATAAGGAGAACATTTTTTCTCTGTGGCCATGAGGCTGCGCCACTGGAAACCCCCAGAGCACTTCTAAGTGAAAAATAGAGCATCAGTAATTTGGTGAGAATTCAGAAAACATAACTTTCTCCCCCTCCAAGCCAACAACCACATTTCTGTTTGTTTCTCTCCTTCCCAAGTCTCCTGAGGATCATTCAATGCTGAATTCTATTTTCACTGGTTCCCGGTAGATGGTGGACAAACGTGTTTTGTGACAAGTCTGGTATAATTTGTCATTTGTCTTTACAAACATGGTCAAAATCCTAATAGAGTGTGCCCTGAGTCTTTGTGTCTGTTTGTTTTTTCATCTAAGTCCAAGGCTCAGGTTTACATAAGGTGAAATGATTGTCAGTCAGCACATTATAACTTAAAGCAGTTTTACGTTTTTCATAACAGTGTGACTGTTTCCTCACTTATTGAAAATGTAGTCCTGGAAATTAGGTCTCTAGTGAAAACAAGGACATCTCCCTCACTGATGAATTACAGTTATCTTTAAAAAATTCCTCATCTTCCCACTGTGAGAAAGATACTTTGACACAATGATTAATCTTAGATTCCTTTAACTTTCTCCTTTGTTCACCAATGTAACTTTCAGCTTTCTGATGAGCAAGAGTTTTACAATGTGAATATGCTGAGTATAAATAATCTGGAATTAATTTCCTGTTAAAAAATACCTGAGTAATTTGATATTCTGAGGTTTCTTCTGCTATTGGCTGTAGGTAAATTGATTATTTTTGCAGGTTTTTCAAGTATTTATTGTTATTCTTTTCCTCATAAATGCACCCAGATAATTGTTCTTCATTCTGTGTTTCAAAAGTTATGGTCTGGGGTGGGGGTGAAATGGGGAACTGGCCTTCATTGGTAGAAAGTTTCTGTTTTGCAAAACGAGTAGATACTAGAGATTTTCTTTACAAAGTAATTCCCAGAGTTGACAACATGGCATTGTGCATTTTAAAATCTGTTAAAAGGATAGATCTGACATTACGTGATCTTGCCAGTCAGCCAACCAACCAACCAACCAACCAACCAACCAACCAACCAACCAACCAACCAAAGAAAACCACAAAAGAACACAAGGAAATTTTTTGAGGTGATGGATATATTTAGGACCTTGGTTGTGGTGATAATTTCACAGTATATGCACACATCCAAACTCATCAAGATGTGTCCATTGTGTGCATTTTTTGTACATAACTTATACTTCAATAAAACTAAAAATATATGGTCAATGCAACAATGGAGAATTCCTTAGCAGTGTAAAATTTTTGATAAATCTGAAAGCATGTATTGGCCTTGTCTTAAATTATATTGATTTTTTTTGGTTTGATTTTTCTTCTACATATAATTTTACTTAGCTGGTTAAGAAGCATAAAATGACTCTTTTTATAATTGAAACTCGAAAAGACAGAGCTTAATTACTTTGAATTTGCATTCACCCTGGTGTTTGTAGTTAACAGGGATGTGCTAAATCAAACAAGCAAACAATCTTCATTGTCTTTGGAATTATCAATCAAGTTCCTCTTTTCACTTCTGTAGGTCTTTACTGTCAATTTGCTAAAAGCATACTTTTATTATATGAATTTCATAGGCCGCAGCACAACTAGACCGTGGTCAAACGCGGACCAGATGGTGGAAGAGTGGTTAAGTAAAGGAGTGAGTACCATAATTGGAGACTCAGTGAAGAATATTGGAGTTAAAATCTCATCCGCATCATTCAGTTTTCTATACAATTTTAATTTTTATCAAACTCATATAGAGTTTAAAAGGCTTCCGATGTTTAAAAAAGCAAACCAACACAGCAGAGCAGGGGTCTTCGACTCTTCTGGTCCCTGTCTTTGAGTCTTTGACCCTGCTGGTCCTCCAAGGAGTTTTTATTTGTGAAGGCTGTTCCCTGTGACATCAACTCTATATTTCTGTTGCTTGAATTTCCAGTTGTAAGAATTGACTTTCTATTATCAAAGGTGAGAATTTAACACTTCTCACCCTTCCCTCCCCCCCACATACTTATTTTTCCATTCTCCTAACAGGGTTATATGTCAGTTTTGGGGTAAAACTATTCTGAGATTGCATTATTATTTCTGTTTGAGTGGCGACCCACAGCCAAGCTGCAGAGTATCTTAGGGTTGTATTTATTTTATTGTACCTCCCTGCCATGGTATTAACCATACCACATATTTTATTTGCTTAGTTTTCTGTTTAACAGAGGCTAAATCAACCTTCCCAATGGAATAATAAAGAAAATTGCTCTACATCTGGTCAAATACACCAAGGGATCTATCCATTTAATTATTATTATTTTCTCTGAGACCACCTATCCTCCGTCTTCACTCTGGAACTGTTTGGAGCTGGTTTTCCGAGAGCCCACCTCACCATCCTGGGAATTCTCATCATCCCTTCCGCTCCCGCATTGAATCCTATCTCTTGGGTCTTGGGTTTAGTCCCTTTTTGGTTAGATCTGTCATTAGGTGGAACATATTTTCCAGCAGTTTTCTGAGTGACAATCCATGAAGTTGATATTTTAGAGCCCTCGCATATCTGACAATTTATTTTCTGAGTATAGAGCTCTGGTTGAACACTATTTTTCTGAATTTTGAAGACTCCATTCATTGATTTCTGGCTTCCAGTCTCCATACTGAGAAATGGAATGCTGTTAGGATGCCTTTTTCTTTTTTTTTTTCAACTTTTGGGATCCCTGGTGTTCTGTGGTTTCAGTTATGTGCCTTGGTGTGGGTCATTTTTAAATCTCTGGATTGGACATTTTGGGGACCCTTTCAGTCTGGAAAATCATGTTCTTCATTGGCATAAAATTATATATATATAGTTTGCACGTTAGTTTTTTCCTTCTCCTTTTAGACATTATATTGTTTAGATTTCTGATATTGTCTTTCTGCTTTCCATTCGTCATGTTTATTCTATTTTAGGGATCTGGTAGATTTGACCTTTCAATTCAAGACATTCTCCTGATCTCCTTTGATTCCCTCTTAGTCTTGCACCCATCACCCCAGACATACGGCTATCATTTTTAAAAGGCTCTTCATTAATTCTCTGATTCTTTGTAATTACTCATTCCAAAAAATATTATCCTTTTTAATGGTTATATCTTTTTTCTCTTAGGGAACCATTCTGCAAGACATTTATGGAAGTCCAAGAGATACCTGAACACTCATTTTAGAATTTGGGATAAGTCAGGCAATAACGCTTAGTTCTATGTCCAGATCTATGGAGAATATTTTTATTTTAAAGGACAGACAGAAAACAAGAAGGAAGAAAGTGATTGAGGGCCATAATTAGGGGGATTAGGAGCTTAAAGTCAAACATCTCCATGGAGATGTAAATTCATAGCACTGGACAGAAATCCCATGGAGGATTTATGATGGAGACTTTGAATCAGCCTTATTTTATTCTCAAGTCTTGATAGTTTCAGTTTACATGAGGATTGCAACAAATTTTGCTGCATATACATGCATGTCTAATATACTTTCTCGATTGCATGGCCCCCCCCATCCTCTCCACACCCTTATACTTCTCTGGTCCACCAACACACACGCGCGCGCACACACACACACACACACACACACAATACTTTAACCATATCAGGTTAAATCTTTTTGTCTTTGAAAGTCATTGTTTTCACGGTGCTCATAGTATCTTCATTGACACGTACACTTCAGACCTTCTCTGTGTAGGGGACTTTGACTAACTGGACCCAAATCAATCTGAGGAGAATTTTCTGATGCTTTCAGGCAGAGTTCATCTTTCCCTCCTTTGTAGACGGTGACATTCTGCATCTGGGACTTTAGATTTCAATTTTGCACTGCCATGTGCATCCTCTTTCCAACTTCACCATCACATCTGCCACAACCACAAAAAATATTTGGGGGACACTTTTCTAAGAAGTTGTTAACAAATCGACCTGTTTAATGATCATAACCTCATTGTGTAGGTGAAGAAACAGAGGGGCAGAGAAGATACATGCCCAACCCACAATCCTCAGCCAAGAAGAGAGAGCTTCAGAGCATGAGGTATATGTCACATAACCTATGTCTTTCCCTGGGGGTCTACTGGTCCACTCTGTGCGGTACCCAGGCCAGTTCTCAGGAACTCTCAGTCGCCCACGAATCCATTAACAATGCCTTCTTAAAAAGACGAAAGACATTTTCTTTTGGCCACAAGCTGAAACTCGTTTCAAGTAAATTTACAAAGGGCTCTAGAGAAAATGGTTTTGCTGTTGCACTAGTCATTTATTTGTTTTATCAAACACTGGGCACAGGCTCTGGAGCTCTACTCAGTGAAGTGATTTATGGAGGTAATTTGTTCATTGATTTATGTTTAATACACCTGCCAACAAACTCTTGTGCTTAATAGTCTCCCTTTCCTGCTGTTGGCTAGACCTGGATGGGATGACGAATCTAACACAGGGCGTCAGGTGGGCCTTCCCAACCATGCCAAGAACGGGAGTGCTGTCACACTAATGAGTGAGTCTCCAACTGACTGTCACCTGCCAGGTGAAGCTGTCATTGTGCAGATGCTGCTGAATAGCCAAGCTCTTCGTTGTCAGAAGCCCACCAAGAATTTCATAAGAGCAAAGAGAGAAGACCAAGCGCCATGGCTCACGCTGATAACCCAGCGCTTTGGGAGACCAAGACTGGAGGATAACTTGAGATCAGGAGTTCAAGAACAGCCTAGGCAATGTAGGGAGATCCTCATTTCTACAAAAAATAAGCAAAAAAGCAAGTGTGGTGGCACATGCCTATAGCCCTACTTAGGAGTCTGAGCTAGGAGAATCTCTTGAGCTTGAGTTTGAGGCTGCAGTGAGGCATGACTGTGCCACTGCACTCCAACCTGGGTGACACAGCAAGACCCTGTCTCAAAAAAAAAAAAAAAAAAGCAAATAAACTTAATACAGAGGGTGGGGACATTTCTTTGACTCACTTGGGTTCTGGCAATGGATCTTTTCACTAATCCTATAATTTCTTACTTGTTAGTCTTCAGTGTAGATTTAAATGCCAAATAGGTGCTGTAACATGAACTGACCAAGATTGACCTTGCCATAAAGAGTTGTTTTTGTTGTCGTTCGAGTCAGGTTCTCATTCTATCACCCAGGCTGGAATGTAGTGGCATAATCGTGGCTTACTGCAGCCTTGAACTTCCGGGCTCAAGTGATCCTCTTGCCTCAGCCTCCCAAGTAGCTGGGACTGCAGATGCATGCCACCATGCCTGGCTAAATTAAAAAAAAAGAATTTTGTGGCGATGAGGCCTCACTATATTGCCTAGACTGGTTTCAAACTCCTGGCCTCAAGCAATTCTCCTGCCTCGGTTTCCCAAAGTGCTAGGATTATAGGCATGAGCCACCACACCTGACCTCATATACAGTTTTTATGGGATCTACAGTCATTTCTATCTTCATGAGGTTTCCTAATACTTTTAGAAACAATTCAGAAGAATGACAAGTCAAATGACTCTTGCCAGTTATCTGATCAGTGAATTACACATTTGTGACACTGAAAAATGGTCTGAAACTCAATTACAATGATCTGAACCCTCTTTGGACTATGACATGGATGAGAGAAGGGTGGATGTAAATGAAGGTTTTAATTTTCCCTCTCACCAGCCCAGTTGGTGCTATTCTCACTCGTTCAGATCACTACACCACAGCTAATATAAGCTGAGCTATAGATTCAATTGCAACTTCTGACATAGTAAAAGGTTAGTAACTTGTATAAAGTCTAGACAGAGAAGCAAATGATAAGAATATTAACATATGACTAAGAAATGTCTTACCAGACCAAGGATCCAAAAAATGCTCTCGGTAGAATGTATCATTAATTTTGCATGATGCACTCACAGTTGTTAGAGTATGAGCAGATAAAACTAAATCATGTTGGGTGCTATATATTGTTTCTTCCAACTTGAATTTTCTAGGATTCGATAACAAATTTCTTTATTACAAAAGTAAGACATACTTATATAATGTATATTCTTTGCTACCAACTTAATATTAATGCTGTCTCCCACCTACTATGTTGACCAGTGTCATGCTGCCTAATCCTCCTGTATACCCCCAGTGCCACCATAAATCTATGACAGGCATTTTGGAAATGTTGCTATTATAATATCTTTATGTTTAAAAGTAAATCAGATGAGTGATGAATTCGTAGCCTGCTCCTAAATTCACAGCAATGTGGGTAAGACACATTAAAATAAAGAGATAATAATTATATAGTGAGCTACAGAATACAATGAATGATAAAAATGGAGGTTGTAGAGTCATGGAAGTGAAGAAGGAAAGTGCTTCAAGAAAGATGACCTGTTCACCTGCAGCAAACACTACTGAGAGGTCAAGAGAAATGAAAGCAGAGATGTAACCATTGGAGTTTGTAATAGGGAAGTCACTGGTGACATTTTTGTCACCAAGATCTATTGTTCCAGCCATAGCGTTGCCACATGCTGTGCAGAAGAAACTAACTGGAATGGGTGGAGGGGGAATGAGATGAGCTTGGAAGTAATGACAAGTGTCATTTTTGCATAAATGTACTTTGATGGGGAGCTGAGGCTGAAGGTGGGTATCAGGATCGAGAGAGCATTTCTTAAAGAGGGCAAGATGTTTGTAAGCTCATGGCAATATGCCGGGAGGGAAAACGAAAACTGATGTGCTGTAAGAATGAAATTATATAATGCAATACAAATATGAAACAAATACAGGTGAAAGAGGAGAGTGGAGGTAATTATTATTGTTATTATTATTTTATTATTCATTTATTTTATGAAGGCAGTTTTACTGTGTTGCCTAGGCTGGAGTACAGTGGCTATCCGCAGGTGCATTCATAGAAAGCTATAGCCTTGAACTTTATTATTATTTGAGAAAAATATTGTATTATGTCTAATTATGAAAGAACTTTATAATCACCATAGAAATAATTAAAATATGTAAAAGAGTAAACCCAAACTACTCAGAAATTAATCACTCATAAATAACTCATTTTAACATTTTACTAGTTCTGTTCTGTTTTGTTTATTGCAGTCTTATATTTGGTATTAATACATACAAGGAAAAGTTTTCTTCATCAACCTTATAGTGTCTTCTAATGATCTGTCTTTGTTTATTTTTCCAAAAGAACTTCAAATCTATTCTGTGACGTTATAAATATATACTATGGGGATTTCAATTTAATTTTGAAGCAATTCATAAGTAACCTTACAGTAGTCCATCATCTTATTACCATGCTTTGTATTTTCATGTCATCTTTATTTTTAGGGAACATTTTTCTAGTTTTCTTCCTAAAGATGAACATATCTTGTTAAACTAGTCTCTGAGTATTTGCTATTTTGTTATCATGGAATGTTTCCATTTTACTAATCATCACAACACAGTAGTTTATCACTTAGAAATTTTAAGAGGAATTTCTTTGAGAAGATGGATTCAGACCACTACAGACATGAAAAAGACTGAAATAGCCTTTTATTCACTTTGTTCTTCTAATACTTACATAAAATCAGTGTCATCTAGCACAAGGGTGGGATCAGCAGACACTGGACACTGCTGGGAGAGGAAGGGAGGGAAGGAGGAGGGAGGGGGGCACGTGGAACACACTGAGTACCTGGTGTACTGTCAGGGGGAGAAAGGGTCAGCTAGAAACTCAGACTTCACCTGCATGAAACCTACTTATGTGGTGAGTCCCCACTTGTACCCCACTCTTCTAAAAAAAAAAGAACGTAAGTGTGAAAAGAATAAAATAATTATTAAGTATAAAAACAAACAGGCACATTAAGATAAAAAAATAAAATCAGAGTCATCATGCTGATTATTGACTCAATATGTCACGCTATATACACTAAGACTGCATTTAAATTTAATATTGAAAAGTCAGCTTTTTGCTTTGTTGTTAGAGTCTCACTCTGTTGTCCAGGAGAGAGTGCAGTGGAAGGAACATGGTTCACTGCAGCCTCGACCTCCTAGGCGCAGGTCATCCTTCTGCCTCAGCCTCCTGAGTAGCTGGGACTACAATCACGGGCCACCACACCTGACTTATTTTATTTATTTATTTATTTATGTATTTATGTATTTATTTATATAGATGCGAGGTGTTGCTACATGTCCCAGGTTGGTCTTGAACTCCTGGGCTCCAGCAACCCTCCCTCCCCAGCCTCCCAAAGTGCCGGGATTACAGGCATAAGCCACCACACCTGGCCTATCTTCTTTTACATTGTTTAGATGTCTTTGGCTACAGATTTTTTTGGCGAAAGTCTTAGTTGGCCAGGCTCGGTGGCTCAGTCTGTAATCCCAGCACTTTGGGAGGCCGAGGTGAGTGGGTTCGAGACCCACCTGGGCAACTTGGCAAGACCTCATTGCTACAATAAATCAAAAATAAGCCAGGCGTGGTATCATGCACCTGTAGTTCCAGGTCCTTGGAAGGCTGAGGCAGAAGGATCTCTGGAGCCCAGCAGGTTGAGGCTGCAGTGGCCGGGAGCGGCCACTGCACTGCAGTCTGGGTGACAGAGTGAGATTCCAACCAAAAAAAAAAAAAAAAAGTGTTATTCAAGCACATATT
The DNA here is from genome assembly GCA_027257055.1 of Cephalopachus bancanus. Taxonomy (NCBI): domain Eukaryota; kingdom Metazoa; phylum Chordata; class Mammalia; order Primates; family Tarsiidae; genus Cephalopachus; species Cephalopachus bancanus. Next base: position 6,702,130 of record JAPVLO010000011.1, on the reverse strand, counting down.
GTATAGGATTTGGACTCAATGAGACTCCTGTGCCATGACCAGTTTTGTTCCTTTTGTTTCAAGCCCATACCCACCTTGTTCTTTGCAAATACTCCTATTGACAATTTTTCTGAAGGACATATTCTGATGTGTGTTGGAAAATAAACAAGATCAGTTCTTTCTTTCTTCACTTTGAGACTAGGTCTTTCAACATTGGAAAGGCTAAAATAAAATCAAATGTAATGCTTGGAAGGATGGGTTGTACAATAAGTCCTTAATTGGCTATCATGGAGCATTTAATGGACAAAGACGATGCAGAATCTCAGATATCAGCTTCTCTGTGTTGTCGGCAGCATGCCCAGCACTGTCCTGGTGGGTGTGCATTTTACAAAGAGAAGCAATGGTGCTGGGACAGTGAGCATAGGTTTCTATCCTCCCACAACAACCTCTAAAGAGTCGGGTTGCTGACAGATATTTATTCCCAAAACACAGAAGCGACACTTACAAAGTTATTTTTAATATTTATAATTTGCAACTGAATAATTCAAGGCCACTCACAACTCAAAAGCATTGTCAAACTTTAAAATACAGAATCAGAGAGCGTTCAGAATTCTTCTGCGGTAGAATTGTAATAAAATGGTGTGCTCGTGGATGCTTCCAATATTGTTATCAGAGTCCAAGGCCAGCTCATTAGACATTATTTTGCTCATTGAATTCTAGATGTGGTACAGCAGTGAAGAAACATTGGGTTTGGAAGCAGGGGACCATCCAGTAGTGGCCTTGAAAAAGCCACTTCCCTCTGGATTCTCACCTGTGAGAAGAAGGTGCAAGAGAGAAGGCAGTGCAGTAGGAATGAGACTATGGGCAATGGGGCCACTTCTCTTGAACCACAAATAATTGTGCCTTCAGGGCCTGCTCGAGCCCAGTCTTGTCTCTACCTCTTCTATGAAGTGCACAGTCTTATGGCCTCCTGGGTCAGACACCCTGAGAAAAATACTGTGGTTGAAGAATTGAGAAATTCCCTTCTGGTTATGCTGTACTTTGGGTTTTCTCTCTTGGTCATGAAATAGGAAAAGAGAATTTGTATAAAACCAGATGGCTTTTATTGAGCTCTATATGTCAGACAAATGCTATCTTTCTTTGGTCAAAGCCTGAAGTGAGAAAGCTTCTTATATCAATATTTTATCAATTTAATCTTTGTATTCAATAATTGGAATTGCTTGATTATTTACTTTGAAAAAATAGTAAATATGACTTTAGATGGGCAGTTTTTTCAAAATGGCACTGTAGGTACTACTGAAATATGCTTTAAGGTCTGATCTATTAATCAAACCTCAGCCTATTAATATGAATACACAACCATTATAGTAATTATCCAAGAGGTTAAAGGCTGGATGTGTAGATGTCATATTTATCATTCCTAAAACATCGACACTGAGTTTACTATCAACACTTTTTGGTCCCTCTTGTCTTAATAAAATTTGCATTGACTGAGGCAGAGCTAAATTTCTGTCAGTCTCTGTTATCCTCTATAAAGGAATCTAAAAGAGCAGAATTTTATCTTTCAAAGCTGGAGGTCATTATCCTAAGTAAACTGACTCAGAAACAGAAAACCAAACACTGTGTTTTCACTCATATGTGAGAGTTAAATGGTCACAAAGATGGAAACTATAGACACTGGGGACAACAATGGGTGGGGGAAGGAAAGTTAGGATTCAGAAACTACCTGTGGTGCACAGTGTTCACTAGCTAGAAAACAGGCCACCTGAGACCCAGTCCCCACATCTACATGTGACAAACATGCATGTGCACCACCTGAATCTCAAATAAAAATTTTAAAAAGCATTTTCCTTTATGAAACGTTCTTACTCTGCAGGTTTCAATATTGATAGCCAGCATTACTGAACTCTAATCTAGTTTATCAAGTTTATATGATTATCATTGCATCATTTCACACCAGAAGAAATGGAAGTTTGGCAAGACTCAGAAATGAAGGCACGGAAGCCATCATTGGCAGAAGTGGGATGTGACTCTACTTCCATCTGATGTCATAACCCAAAGCCCTCTCATTGCCCCCTCCCCTCCCAATAATCCTGCAAAGTGAATGTGAAGGGTTACTTCCATTTCACATATGAGAAAGCCGAGTCCCTGTGTGGTGACTTACCTAAGGCCACATGCCTGGTAAAAATAGCGAAGAATTTCAATCCCAGTCTATTTTCCAACCCCACCAGGCTGCTTGCTTCCCGTCAGAAACCCCCGTGTGTCTTGTGCCTTGCAGACTGAGTGGAAACGCCATGCTAAGCCTCTTCACTGCTTCAAAGTGGGTGGTGCTTTGACCCTTGCTGTAGTTTAAGACCTAAGTATTTCGTTAATAGGTTAATTTTGGTATCTTTTTGGATTTTATTTTATTTTATTTTTTTGCAACATGACCTACATTCTGAAAGGAGAGAATATTTTTTAGCCGTGTTTGGTTGATGAGTACCTTCGTTCTGGTCTTTTGTTAACATTCATCCCCATCCTGAGAAGCTGAAATATTTAGCAGGCAGCAAGGACATAGCCAGACTGCCTGGGGTGAGACTGGGGGCTGTCATAGGGGAGGTGAGGATGAGGGAGTGTGGAGGGAGGGGAGGCCTGTGCAGAGAGCTGCCTTTCCTTATTGCTCTGAGTTGTAAAAGCACCTTTAAGTCAGGTGTTGCCTCATCTTACAGAAGAGGAAGCTCAAGTGCAGAAAGGTTATCAGATCATTTCCTTGATCAGTTTTTCTCTCATTTGATTCCATCCCTTCACCCATCCATCCTTCAGTAAGCATCTACTTAGCAGTTGCTCTGTGTTCAGCTGGTGTCCGATCTTTCTAGGTTTTTTTCTAGATAATAAGAACCACTTGGGACACCTGATAAAGCTACAGTCCCCAAGCTTTGACTATTCTAATATGATCTTTGCAATACCTGCATGAATATCACTGGGGAGCTTTCTAGAAATTAAGACTCCCAAGTCCCACTCCAGGCCTGTCGAAGAAGAACCTGCATTTTAACAAAACCCCTCTTCCTCTTGGGGATTTGAATGTACCTCAATGTTCAAGAAGCACTGTCCAAGGTCACTCTTGTCACCAGAGAAGTGTGGGACCTGCTTTGGGGCAACACATTGGAGGTTTTTGATGTCCAGAGAGGTGTAAAACTTTGAGCCCACAAGATGCTCGCCTTAAAATCTCCAGAACTTTCCCTCTCAAAGTGGCCTCCAAGGACTGTTAGTAGAGGGTCACATAAATTCAAGTTCAAGAGTGCCCCCTACTATGTTGTTAAGTCCCTAATTCTGAATTCAGATATCCATCCTTCTTTTAGCCCCATAAAATTATATTTTTATTTCACGTGGTCACTGTCCCTGACTGAGACTTTTTGCGACATATGTTAATACTGTTGAGGATATTGAATGACAAATGCCATTGTTATGACAGCCTTTACTTCCAAAATTTAGCAGTACATTATCAGAGTCTTCAGGAAATACCAACAGGATATATATATATACACCACTTGGGACACCCGATAAAGCTACAGTCCCCAAGCTTTGACTATTCTAAATATGATCCTTGCAACACCTGCATGAATATCACCAGGGAGCTTTCTAGAAATGTATATATATATATATATATATATATATATATATATTATATATATATATATATTTTTTTTTTTTTTTTTTTTTTTTTAGTTTGATAAACTCCTGAACTCACTGCCAACAGGCAAAATCAGTAACATCAACACTCCGGATGTGAGTATATGTTCATGTGTGCTGTGTGTGTGTGTTTTAAGAGAGATGTGATATTCATTTAAATCACTTGGAAAGAGGCGTTTTGCTACTTTTATATAAAACACTAATGACATTTTTCTGCAAAACTTAGAGCAAACAAGGAAATGAAATGCAAATATTGACACCCGTTCCTTGAGAACAGTAGTAACTATGTTGAATTAAATATAATGTGTTACATAAATGAGTCGACATCCTTTTTTTGGATAACTAAATCCTAATTAATATTCATAGATACATGCTAGGGTACACACATAATTCTTCTGGACTCTGGCCTTTCTTCAATAAGTTATAACTTCTTTTTGATGACTTTTTTTTAGTCTACAGCATAATACTTCACGTATCTGTTGATGACACCGAAGCTCAGACAGGCGAGGTAGCTCACCCGAGGTAACAGAGATGGCACATCCTAGAGCCGGGATTGGAACTCAGATCTTCTGTGACTTATCTGCATATTTAGTGACATTGATCATGTTGGGTATGCTGGCCATGAGACAATTCCAGCATGCGCGTTGTGTCATGTTTTTCTGTTTTCAAATCACAGAAGTAGTTTTACTCAACTGGAGACACATTTTGCAAAAAGCAAACCCTAGGCAAAAATCAATTACAAAAACCCTCTATTGATCATAAGGCACTGAGAGAAAAAGGCCATGATGATCAAGCCAGCATTCCACCGACCTTTCTCAGCTTGGGGTTCACTCCCTATCCTTCACATCTCCCCCTTAATGGCTTCCTTAGGTTTTAGAACTGGACTACGAAAATGTCCTTCAGTTTTGCTCCAGTGAATTCCTGGGGACTCTTGAAAATGAGCTCATATACATGAAAAAAAATCATTCCTATTTGACATACCCTAATGAACAACATCTGTGATGTTCTGGAAATGAAAACAATCACTCATTATCTGCTTGTTCTAAGCAAATGTTTGTTTGTGCCACTCTAAGTTGGAAGTTTTTCATTGTCAGATGCTTACTTCATGAGGCGGTGACTGAAACCCAGTCTATCGGGACCATCCATGGAAGTTGGGGCTGTGGCTTGTGGGGACTGTCCCCTTCACCACACTGAGGGCTCCCTGGTGGACTCTGCAGCACTTGGGCTCCTGGGCCAACGTGCTTCATTCTTTAAGTCAACTCCAGATGTCAACTGCAGGTTCTCAGCCCTTTAGGGTGAAAGAATTTGCTTGAATCTTCTGTCCCACCCTGCTCTGCCCAGGCAACCATAGTATCCATGGGAGGCCAAGCCGCCCACGAGACTTCCGGGAATTTCAAGGAACTGACAGGCTTGGAGCCTCCCTGACCTCATGGAGTTGGCTTCTTCCTGTGCAGTCTGTTCATAGGATGTGGATCTCAGCTTTTCCAAGGGGGATTTTCCCTACCTTCCCTACTTTCTAACTCCTCTTGAGTTGTTCTCTCCCTTGGTTTTTAATTTTCCTGGCCTGTGTGGTTGTTGCTTCTAATGGTTCTTCCCTGCTGCCTGCCCCCAAGCATCATGTCTTTTCACGGAAACTATGAGTGTGTGTAAATTTTAGGTTATATGCTCTCTGAGTCATGTTGGCTTCACTTGAGTTCCCGATATTGTTGAAAATTTTTTTCCATGTAAAATTTCTTTGTCTTGGTCTTGTCCTTTCATGTTGGAGTGCTTCTCCAAATGATCAGTGATGCTTGGTTGTCCACTTTTATTTGAAAGAGCGTCGATAGAAATCTAAGAAGCATTATGCATGGGAGTGCTCTTTTGACTGGTGGCTGGCCTGTAGATGATTTTCATGGGGATCTCACTGTTTTGTTGGAGAATTCACAATTGGCTTTCTCTAGATCTTATGTCTTGGGCTGGTCCATTTTCCTGGGAGAAGTTTGCCATCTTCTTCTGTCTGAGGTATACACTGGCTGCCATTGCTCTGTGTTCGGGGTCAGGAGAAGGCATGGGACACCAGTTTGCAATCTCTAGATGTGCACTGCCCCATGCAGTAGCTCCTTGCCACATGTAGTGATCCACAATTAATTCACATTAAAAATTAGTCCCTCAATTATATTAGCTACATTTTAAGCATTCAAAGGCCAGAACTGGTGCTTGAATAATTGGGCAGGTCAGATATAGAACATTTCCATCACCTTAGAAAGTTCACTTCAAGAGCCCTGTACTAGACTCTCACTTCATCTTCAGTAAGGACTTCCCAGGGCCTGGGTCCCTGACATCAGAATCTCTCCGATTCAACCTCTCCAGAGAGAAAACTGCAGCCTTTGACTGGAATGGAGGTAGCAGGCTCTGCATATCCCACATATGTTTCCAGATGCTTCTCCATAGACTACTGACCGTATTCCTGGATCTTCCTCACTCTGTGACACGACACAGCTGTGCCCCTGTGCTCCCCGTGGTGGGCGCTTAATTTACACTTTCTTCATTCTGCTAAATCAGTTACCTCTCGCCCATCTGCTCTCCAGCTCCCAGCATGACACTATGTTTCATTTACTGTTGTCTTCCTTCTGTTTGCTTTGTCTTTGTGGCTTTATGAGCTTTTTATCCCATTAGTCTGCTTTAGAGGAGGCCTAGGAGGAGGTATAGCTTGTGGTGAGTGTTCTGCCCACTGTGTTTGACCTGGAAGGACTGTCACTTCTTATTAACCATATCAGGGGCCTTAGGCGAGGAAATGAACTCGAAGGAATCTATTGCCTCCAGCAAAAGAAGGCATACTTATCATGACCTGCCGCTGAAGCTGCTGATGTCCAGAGATATACAGTGAGTACCACAGCCAGTAAGCGGGACCTATGAGCCTCAGACCTGGTTCCTGCCTCCTGGCTCAGACGGCAACTGCACCATAGAGCCGTGAGGTGGAACATGGCTCCAAATGTTTCAATGGAGGGAGGGTTCCCATGGTGGTATGATATCTCAGGCATGTGAAATTTCCCCCTTTCATTAATGATAAACTTCTTTAAGACATAAGCAATTACTGAGAGCCAATTTCTGGTTTTAGTTGCACACCACAAAAATGAGCACTCCTAATCTGGTATTTATTCATTTATCCATCCATCCAACCATCCATCCACCCAACCATCCACCCACCTATCCATCCATCCAATAAACATTTTTTTACCAGGGTTAGATACGTGACCTCGATTTTATAAAATAACAAAAGCACTGACAACTGTTTTCAAATGACTGATAATCAAAAAAAAAAATTAAAACAGTTTATTCTCTCATACATTTTCTGCAATTCTCTGCATTATTTTTAATAAAATGAATGAATACCATTAAGATAGGGCTTAGACATAAAATTTAGATTAACCCACATTCTGAAATCCTTGAGATCTGAGCAAATGTTTTTCCTTCAGTTCTTTTCAGCTGTTTTGAACTCTTGCTCTCTGTCAGCTCCTTCCAGCCACTGTTAACAATGTTTGTCTTCCAGCTCTATGTTCTTCCAAGGTTCTGTCTCTCTTCCTCTGGAACTTTGAGAAGGTGGTAGGCTATGTAGGCTATAACTCTTCCTTGGACACACATGGGTTGGATCTTGGCTCCAGAGGACTCATTCTACAAGTGTTCCCAGCTCTGTGTGGAAGAGACCAGAGACTATGGACAGGCTCCATTGTGACATGTATTAGAACTCAACAGACCATTCCTTCCATTAACTCAATGCTTATGGATCATCTAACTTTCCAGGCTGTTCCCTGTCAATAGCTCCTTTCCCTATGCTCTGTATTGTTTTCTTAGACCTTCTGTCTCTTCCAGTAGCATCCCAGCGACCTTCCTTTCTGGTCTGACTTGCAGCACAATCCCATTCTCTGTTCTCCACCTCTTCCCCCACAAGCTTGCCCCTGCCTGTCTGATCCTGCTGAGCCTGCTAATGGTGTTTTCAGCACCTCCTTGCTGACCTCCTTGACAGCCTTCAACATGGTGCTCTTTCTTTAGCACTCACTTCTCCTAACATTCTATGACTCTAGCTTCTCACCTTGGGTTTCCCTTGTTGCTCCTTTCCGATATCTATTTCTATCTCTATTATTGCCCTTCACTAAGATTCAGATGTTTATCGAATTTTTTTGTCTTTGCATAATCTTTATCTTGGCATACCCAACTCTACACAGGCAACTCCTAAACTGATTTCCAGCCTGACTTCTATTTCTACTCTTGTCCATCCAGGGCACTGGCACTGACCCTCTTATTCTCTCACCAACACATTCAGATTTGGGTTCATGATCTTTTCAGGGACACTGCTCTTCGTGAATTCCCTAACTCCTTTACTGTTGCTATTTTCTCAGTCTTGTTGGGTGAAAACTTTGCTATTATTGAATTTCCCATCCCATTCCATGTACCCTGTCATCAAGTCTTATTGCTTTCTTCCACTGTTTTATTCCTTTCCATAGCATCTCAGTGCAGGCCATTGTAACTTCTCACTTGAACTTGTACAGCAGCTTTCAACTTATCCTTTTTTGTCCACCCCCACTGCCATGATATATGCTGACACAGCCTATCCTGCATAAGTTGATGCTTTATTAGGTTATTATTCAACTCTACATTGTTTAAGCTTTCCTAATTTCTACTAAGATTAATGTCCAGTTTCTGTCATTTGGTGCCCAAGACATCCCATGATCCCATCAGCCTCTCTTTCTATGGTCTCATTTCTCTGCAGGATGCTTGCCTCTTGTGCATCATCCTATAAAGTTATTCTGTGTTTCTCCAAGCCTCTGACTTTGCTAATCCTATCTACTATCAATTTCCCCTCCAAATTTGAAGAAGGAGGTGAGCTCCCTCTTCACCTCTCCAAGGTCAATCCATTTTTCAAGGCTCAATTCAATTGTCCTTAAACCTGGAATTCTTCCCAGCATTCTCCAGCCCACTGTAATCATTTTCTCCTCTAAACTGAAAACAAATATTTCTTTATCTTTCTCTATATTATTGTGGCCCCTTTTAATTTCTACACTGCTCTCTTTGTTAGTATGTACAGTTTGATTCTGAATTTCTTTTTGCCAAGGGAACATAGTCTAGATTTTAACTCCTTGAACTAGAAACAAAAATTTATGTATCTGTGCTTGCTTTCAGACAGATGAGTATTTACTGGCAGGCTTGGGCAATACAACACGAACCAAGTGTACTAAATAACAAAGCAACTGATAACTTTTTCACTTTATTTAAAGTAGAGCTACATTAGCGGGGACAAATTGTGAAGGTTTATGCTGCTAGCTTTAAATTTTGACTCATCTCTTTGGTATGTGACTAAATATGAAATGATGGCAAGGTAAGATCAAGTTTAAGATCAATAAAGTTAACACAAATCTGGCAAGTTGACCTAATGTTAACAACTCATATGGCATTTTAATAAAATGTATCAGATAGGATTGTTTTCCCTAAGAAACCAAAGTCTAAAAAATTTGGTTTGTCTGTTTTTTTTTTTTTTTAACCAATTATAAACAAATGTGAGTAAATGACAGATGTCCTATTTTGATTATTTTGTTTGAAGTGCTTTGGTCTTTATAGACACCAGCTAAATAGATACCTATAAAATTTGATATTAACTTCCATTTAAAAAGATGTTAGGCATCACTAGTTTTAGTTTGAAATGAAATGATTAATAGTGATTGTATGAGCAATCTCAAACACTCAGCTTCATGAAGGATTGAAATAATTTAGTTTTTTGGGGATTTGTATATCCTTTCCTGCTGTGGAGTCACCCTGGGCCACCTGCTCTCCCTTGGGTAATTTTCATATTTCTCTAAGTTGATGCTGCTTTTCACTAACAAGTTCTGTGGATTGGAGGATGAAGGCCATCCTGTTAAAAATCATGATACAAGCCAGGCTCGGTGGCTCAGCCTGTAATCCCGCGCCTTTGGGAGGCTGAGGTGAGTGGATTGCCTGAGCCCGCGGGTTCGAGACCTGTCTGGGCAGCGAGACCTCATCTCTGCAATAAATAAAAAAATCAGCTGGGCGTGGTAGCGCATGCCTGTAATTCCGGCTACCTGGAAGGCTGAGGTGGAAGGATCGCTGGAGCCCAGCAGGTTGAGGCTGCGGTGGCCGGAAGCGGCCATTGCACTCCAGTCTGGGCGACAGAGTGAGACTCCAACTCAAAAAACAAAAAAAACAAAAAAACCCATGATACAAAAGTCTTTTTTCCCCCCAAAACTTAAGTATGAAAGAGGAAAAGAAAAATAACCAGCAGAGGACTTAAGTGAATTTCCAGCTTTTACATAACTTCCTTCCTTGCCTACAATCAACTGGCTCTTGGGCACATGATAAAATAAGACACGGCAAGTCAGCGATTTTAAGTCGGTCAAGATAGAGTTCCCTGGAAAGAAGACTGGAAGTGAGTGTGTACAAAAATGAAAAAAACATGCTGGACTCAGTCTGAAAGCCAGCAAACCCGGTGCAGCTGGGAGAGGACTCCCTGCCGTCTCTCCTGTGGGTGGCCCACTGACAGTATGCTGCCCTTTGCCCCATCTCTGCCCCGCCCTTAGCCAAGAATTGCTTTCAGCAGGATGAAGCCCATCAAATTCAGCCTTCAGTTATGTATTCCTTTTTGTGAGTTTCCGTGGGGCTGACTTTGCCATATGCCTTTTGCCTAAGTATGCCATGCCCTTGTTTTCCCGCCAAGGATGCTGCTGACTTTTAGCTTACATTTAGTTAGTGTTCATCAAGTGGTCATAATAAAAATAATAATGTGTGATAGCAGGCAGATTGTGTAAGTCTGCTTTTTTCCTTGACGCTATATATATATATATATTTTTTTTTTGGAGTTAGAGTTTCACTCTGTCGCCCAGACTGCAGTGCAGTGGCCGCTCCCGGCCACCGCAGCCTCGACCTGCTGGGCTCCGGCAATCCTTCCACCTCAGCCTTCCGAGTAGCTGGAATTACAGGCGCACGCTACCATGCCTGGCTGATTTTTGATTTATTGTAGAGATGAGGTCTCGCCAAGTTGCCCAGGCAGGTCTCGAACCTGCGGGCTCAGGCAATCCACTCACCTCAGCCTCCCAAAGGCGTGGGATTACAGGCTGAGCCACCGAGCCCGGCTATTAATAGCTCTAGCACTGCCAGAGAGAGCGCTGTTCAAAACGAAGATTCAAATCTGAGTGCTTCTGGTCCTTTGTGTGTGTTAACTGTGAGGCTTTCATGCATTTGTGCAGAGTAAAAAAGTCATAGTAAAGAGTTCTGGAGGGAGCCTGAATGGGAATAGGGTGTATTTAATCTGCCAAATGAAAAAGAAACAGTTGCAGTAGGCTCTGAGCCTCCTAAGGGCTTTGCTGTGAGCGCCATCACGTGAAGTCAGTTTCATGAAGGCCTTTTCCTGTGCTTCCTTGTTGCCTTGAACCTGCTCCTGCTGGCCCAAGCCGGCAAGGTAGTGGGAGCCACATTAGTTCATGGTCACCTCCTGGCCTCGCTGTCAGAGGGCGGCTCCACAAGCAGAAAGCAGTTGTTCTCTTGGCGTGTGGGTTGTTGGCATCATGACGTGTTTGTTTTTCAGATCTCACCCGATATAAAAGGACTTGGCCAGTGGAAGCCAGCATCTGGTGGGGACGACCAGATGAGAACCAAAGCTTTGGGCAAAGAAAAGGAGAATTCAGCTGGGACGCGCATCTGACAGCGTTTTGAGGAGCAAATATAATTTCGTGGAGCAGTGCCATTGGGGCTGAATCTATTTTAAGAGAACTCTGGGCAAGTCTCGATTTTTCTGAAAATGGCAAGAGAGTCCAGATGGGAGGACATGACACCGGGGCAGACCAGAGGGGGATGAGAACTGTGCATGATACAAAAGAAAATCATTGGAACGAAGGTGATATATGAAGTGGGCTGGCCCCAGAAAGGGACAACCAGGTGTTTACTCTAACCCCACAATCGGAAGTCAATGCGCTGTTATTTAGTAGTGGGCTGTGCTTGATGACATTCAAAATTACTAGAGTAAATTGTAGACTTTACTTATTGTATGATGGGGACCATCATTCATCACGAAGCCTCTCATGGTCACCAGTTGAGGAACTTGTGTAGATAGGTGCTGGTATACAAAGATTTTTCTTCCCTGACAGCCTTCCTTCTGATTTCATAGAGAAGCAGTCACGGGAGAGCATCATCCTCCCATCTGCCAAGCCTGGCAATGGGCAGAGTTCATGTCCATAAACTTCACTGTCTCTCCAGTGACCAAAGATGAATGCTGTTCGTCCTAGTGAAGTTCAGTCCTCTCCCTCCCCATGTGCTGGACTCCCTGCTTTCTCTGCTATTCTGGAATTTTGCTACTAAAATTACTCCATTTAGCTGTTATATAATCAAATTTTAACTTTTACTGGGTCATTTGCATCAGCATATAAAAATGCTGTATTTTCTCCCTTGAAAATATCTTTCCCGTGACAGAATTATCCCTCCAGCTAGTACCCCATTTCACTGCTCCCTTTAGAGAAAATTTCCTAAAAAGAGTTGTCTCTTTCTGTCTTTACTTTCTCACCTCTTATTCAAGCAAGATTTTGACCCAGTAATCCTGCTGAAATTGTCATCATCAAGGTCTCCAGAAACTTCCACTTTCCGAAGTGCTGTGGTCCATTCTGTTCCCAGCAGTATGTGTGTATGTTTCATGCGGATTTACTGGACTTTCTTATCCTGTCTCCCTCATTTGATCCCCTAAAGGATGGCATGGGTTTGGAGCTGATCGCTGACCTTCTGTGTACATTTACTCAGTAGGTAATTTTACTGATAGGCAGGGCTTAAGTTCCAACTAAACAGAAAGTTCTCTTAATGCCCCTTTTCTGTTGTATGCACTTATCACTACCTGACATGTTATGTATTCAGTCTTCGTGTGTTTACCTTCTCCCACTGAAATACAATTTCTAGATGTTTTGTTTATTATTGTATTTTTGGTGCTTAAAATAATGATGAGTCCATGAGAGAATCTCAACAAATATATGTTGAACAAGAAAATAAAGGTATAAATAAATTATTACATCTTGGCCAGGTAAAATCTTCCTGACTTCTCAAGTCATGATTCATATAACTCAAGTGGACAGAGTAGGTAAGAAGCACCCTTGAAAAACATTGCCTTAACCAGATTTACTTATGTATTTAGTTATTATTATTAAAACAACATTTGACAAATTCAGATACAAGACAATTGCAGATGTCTTGGAAGGTGTTTGATATGTATCTACAAGGCAGATTTAAAATATCATTTTGTACATCTAATTCAACAATCCCTGTTAGGGACTGAATTCTGTCCTCTCCAAATTTATTTGTTGAAACTATATTTAAAGATAGGACTTTTGTGAAAGTTGACAAAGTTAAATAAGGTCATGAAGGTAGGGTCCTAATTATAAGACTGGTGTTCTTATGAGAAGAAACTGGAGAATATACTTTCTTTCTCTCCTTGCCAGGAGAAGGCACATTGAGAAGTCAGCTATCTGCAAGTCAGGAGGAGTTTTCCTCAGAACCTTACCATGATGGCCCTGACCTCAGATTGCCAGCCTACAGAACTGTGACAAAAATTAATTTCTGTTTTTAAGCCACCAAGTCTATGGCATTTTGTTATGGCAGCCCTGGGTGACTAGCAAACTCCCCCATGTTTCTTTCTTTTTTTAAAGACATTTAATTCTATTTATTATTTTTAAATTTTTATTTTAAAGATGTGGGGTACAATTCAGGGTCAGATATACAAATGGTCATTGTATAGGTAAAGTTTGGGTCTCATTTGTTCCCTACTTCACTTGATTTGAGATCAGGTACCCTTATTGATGAAGTGTACCCACTCCACTCCGCTGGCAGTTTCCCACTACTGCCAATTCCTTTCTTATGATAATTTTTTCTTTGCTATTTGTTTGTTTGTTTTGTTTGTTTGCATCTCTAGCAATGAAAATCATGCCAGTGTGAACCCTCAGTAAATGCGCATCTATTTCTAAGTTATAGACATGTACTTATATGCTAATATGCTATATGCATCATAAAAATATCCCCAAAAGAGAAAATAAAATCTAATGATAAAGGTAAAGTTAACATAATTTTTAAATTGCTTATTAATTATTACATCTCCAAACTATTTTTTGCTAATAGCTCAATGCACAGTATCGTTGTTAATGTGAGTAGATGTCAATCTATACTGCTGATAGTCTTCTGAATTTTGAACATTTTGGGCTCACTCCTTGGCAGATCTAATTAGACCATCATCCCTTGTCTCATATATCTGAAGATTAATGGAGATTCTTCAGAAACTAACCCTTTCTCTATTGGTCACTTGTGCTTGTACTGTGAGTTTTATGTTTAGTAAGTACTTTCTTTACTGGACTCTTTTAAAGTCATTTTACAGGGACTTACTGTCAGCCTTGATTATATCATATTCCAGTTATTACAGCTTGTAAGTTGACCATCCATATGCCATTAATGGCAATATTTATTGAATTGAATGAAGGAGTGATGGTGACTCATTAACACATCCAGGTCTGCGTTTCATACTGTTTGCACCATGTCCTGCAACCATCCACATGTGACCTGCTAACATTGGGCCGAATAGGGGTACCGATGCCATTCCACATATTAAATATCATTCAGGTCAAAATTATCTTTATTTAAGACTTAACTATACAATGTACAAACAGAAATTCCAAGCTTTCTTCTTAGAAGAAACCATGGTCCCATTTACAAAGAAAGTCAAGGCAAGAAGACTAACTGTCTTTATAACATTTACTGAGAGAAAGAGAATGAGAGGACAAGAGAAGAAACTGTGTTTAGTGTAATATCTTGAAATTTCTTAGTTCGGATGTGAAGGATTTCTACGTGATGAAAAACCCAGGATGTGACCCATGGGAACAAAACCCTGAGGTAAAATGGGAAAGATTGTCTGGGGAACCCAAAAAGTGAAAAATCTTTGAAGCAAACCTCCTGAATGGACTTTCCAAATGGGCACTGAAGTTACTCAGGAAGAGGACTGTACTCAGGGGAAAAAAAAATGTGAGCTAAACACTAAAACCTTCCCTGAATTTTGCAGTGAGTCTGAATGATGGAGAGACGTTTGGGAAGGGCTGATAGTGAGTGATGGAGACTGATGATGGTTTGGGAAGTTTTCGATATGGTTAAAGAGAAATAGTTATGAGAATGAAGTCTCCTGATCCTGAAGAATTTGGGGTAAGTAGCCTCAAGAACTGTGTGGAAGGTGAGATCCTTTGGATAGAATCAGTTTAATATGAAGTAGCTTGATAATTTATTGGGATTTGCTTCTGTTGTTAAGCGTTACTCTTAAAAATGGAATGTTTGGAAAATTAAGGGTTTTGTTTTGTGCTATTTTATTTTTAATGGGTCAGAGGATTCAGATCTTATATGAACAAAGGTATCCTGGATAGATAGAATCACACTGATGAAAGAGTAGGAACCAGATAACAGTATAGGGCTTTGGGCACCCAAAGAAATGTGCAAAACCTTGTAATAAAGAGATCAAAGAGAATGAAGAAGAATTGAAAGGAATTATTACCTTTTTGTCCATTGCCTGGGTTATGCGTTGTAAACAAGAGAGCTTTATCATTGGATAAAAAATATTCTACCATTAATCTGCATTTCCAGTTCTGCCCGGGGCTCCTATCATTCCTGGGCTATGATAACTTTGGTCAAACAATGAACCAAGTACCCTTAAAACAAAATTAATTTTAGCATTTGTAAAACCTTTCTTTTAAAAAAATTATATTTAACTGACTCATAGATCTATTTAAGAAAGGAATGTGCAGTTTTATTTTGAAATTAGTTTTGAAAAACTAATTTATAAGAAGGATTTTTTCCCATGGGGAAAATACCCCTCTTTGTATTTAGCCACCTATTTGTCCTATATTGATGTTTTTGACACAAATTTTCTGGACATATAATTTGCTAAACATAAAATGGTTTGATTGGAGATCTCTGGATTGGATGTTAGTTTTACTGCTTAGCTGACCATGGTTGGGACTGGGTGGTAGAAAAGGAAATAATCATCATATTAATTGCTTGTTAGAGCACACCAAGTTATTTGTAACAATATTAATGAAGACATGGATAAATCTGGAAAACTTATTGGGTTCATAAAGTGTTTCAACAGGTAATTTGTGTTTTTATTTATTTCAACTTATTTTGGGATAACTTTTTGAATACCCACAAATTAGCACTCTGTATATTAATGATACTTTCTACCCTTCCTGACTATAGGAGTTAATCTTAAGAGTTTAGTCTTTTTATAAATGATGTGTTAGAAAGTAAAAGAGCAGCAGATTTTTTTTCCTATTTTAGACTGTAGGGAAATTTGACATTCAAGGAACTTAAATGTCAGTCTGAAGCTCAGGTGTGCTGATTCTGCTTCCATGCTTAAGTAATGAATCCAGATGGTCTCTCTGAAGCAAAACCCTACAGATGATCGTGAAGTTTTAGACTCATAGGATCTTATGGCAGGAAATCTTCTGGGAAAACCTCTCAATTCGATCTTCAGTTACTCTTTGTGTGTGTGTATGTGGGTGTGTGACTTCTGATAATTTTGTATAGATGGTTTGTTTTTTCCTTTAATATGTCCAATGAAGGAAAACATTTCTATGTAAAGTTTTTTCATAATTTATCACTCTATAAGTGCTTATGTCAAAAATGCAAATACCTTAAAAAAAATCCCAGAACAATGAAAATGCATAGTATTAGATAACTGCACAAGACAGTAGCCATGAATCTAAAGAAAATCATAGTCTCTGTAATATGAAAAAAGCTTGCTTTCACCATATTTATTGGGCACAATGATGAAAACATCATTTGAAAAAAAAGGGAGAACTTTATCAATTATATTAAAATTAGCCTACATACATGGAATACATATTCACTGATTTTACAACTTCCTTAAAAAAGCTAGGCTCTAAGGACTCTACTTCATTAATCCCTCCTTCCCTTTTTGTTGATATCATAAATTTTAGTTTATATAAATGTATGTATCTCACACAAGAAAGATTTAAATTATACAAGACGTTATCATTATTTTATAACATGGTTGGTAAATAATAATTCCTGAATAAACTCCTGCCTATTGTCTTTTTTTGTCAATAAAGTCTTATTAGCCATACCTAATATTTCATGTAATGTCTATGGCTCCTTTTGCACCACAATGGCAGAACTCAGTAGTTATAATAGACCACATGGCCCATATGTTAAAATGTTTGCTATGTGGTCTTTTGCAGATGAAGTTTGCTAGTCCTTGTTTATACTACTAGTTCTAATTTAGATTCACCCACACATTTACGCCTTCCATTGTTCTTTTTCTCTTCTTGATGCTTTGTGTATGTGTTTAGGATCATTCTCTTTCTGAAAGAACTCTCTCTAACATTTCTTTCAGTGTTGGTAAAAATTGTTCGTGTTTTGTCTGAAAATATCCATTTTGCCTTTACTTTAAATAGCTATTTTTGCTAGGTATAGAATTTTAGTTTGGCAGGGTTTTTGACTTTAAATGGATCCTTTATTGTCCCCTAGCATTCACTTTTTTTACTTGAAAGTCACCCATCAGATTTATTGCTGCCCATTTGAGGGTGATATTCTCCTTGCCCTCCCAGAGTCATGCTGCTTTAAGATTTTCTCTTGGTGGTCTTTTTTTTTTTTTTTTTGAGTTGGAGTCTCATGCTTTCCATTGAGAGGCATACTGCTCATGTTCACCATAGCCTTGACCTGCTGGGCTCAGGTGATCCTTCCACCTCAGCCTTCCAGGTAGCTGGAACCACAGTCATGTGCCACCACACCTGGCTAATTTTTTTGATTTATTATAGAGATGAGGTCTTGCTTTGTTGCTCAGGCTGGTCTCGAACCCCTGAGCTTGGGCAATCCTCTTGCCTCTGCCTCCCAAAGTGCTGGGATTACAAGCTTGAGTCACTGTGTCTGGCAATCTTTTTTAAATAGGTGTTTTGCTGTGATTTGTCAAGGTGTGGTTTTTATTTGTATTTATTCTGCCTAACAGATATGCAGAGCTCTTTGAATCTGTGGGTTGGCATCTTTGATTAGTTTTGAATCACCCTCTACAATTTTTTTCAGATATATTTTCCTGTCTCATTCTTTCTTCTTTTTTGGTACCACAGTTGCTATTATAGTAGATCTTTTTCCTGTATCCTACATGTTTCTTTATGCTTCCTTTTTTTCCCTGTGCTTGAGTCTAGCTATTTTATAATGACATTATTTCCTTACTCAGAGATCCCCTTTTCTGTTGTGTCTCATTTGCTGTTTATCCCACCTACCACGTTCTTAATTTTAGTTACTGTATCTTTTAGTTCTAAAATATAAATTTAATTTTTTAAATAAAATTCTATTATTTTATTTGTTATTTATTTTAAAATATGTTTTTGTAGTTTCTTCATTATAATCATGGCCATTTTAAATTCTTTTTCTAATAAACACAATATCTGATAATGTTTGAGTCTGTTTCTAATGTCATGGAATTGGGCATTAATCTTGTCACTTAGCATGCCTAGTTTTGCATATGAGAAATTACAGAGTCTTTGCATGATGCTATTTTCCCCTAGAGAGAGTTTAATTTTTATGGAATGCAGACAGATGGCAGCTGATGACTGACAGCTTAAGTCAGGAGCTGAGCTGCCCTCAGAGTTGTGGTTTTGCAGTCTTCATTTACTTGTGTTTCACTTCTGATCCTAAGTGTCAGCCCCAGCAATCCCATCTTATAACCTGGGCTGTTCACTGAGATTCTTCCCCAGCTTGTTCTGGACTTTGATGCTTGTTTCCTTAACATCACAAGACATCCAAACAGGGCTCTATTCAAATTCTTAGCCTCACTCTCAAAGCAACTGAAGACTTCTGAAAAGTCTTGAGGATAAAAGCAGCATAGGGGTGGGCTCAGTTTCCTGTCCCTCACTGATTGAGATAATTCTGCCTTCTCTTGTCTATATTCTCCATCTCTCGGTGATCATGAGATTATGAACATTTCTGCTGCCTTGCTGTCTTTCAGTAGCAGCTTCTGCCTAGACCCTATGACCACATCTTCTGATTTTTGCCTAGTCTCCAGTATTGGCAAGCATTAAGAAAAAAAAATTAATGTAGAATGTCTAAACTTTCTGTGTGGTCTTTCCATAGTTGTTTGCTTCACTAGTTCTCAGATGCCCTCAAAGAGATGCCCTTATAATTTTATCCAGCCTTTTTCCAGTAGTTCTTGTCTGGCATGTGGATCTCCTATAAGCTTCTTTGTCATCTCTGCAAGTGAAAGTCCAATTACTCCTTGAAATACACATAGATTTAGTACTCAAAATATACTTGAAGGCTTTTTTTCCCCAGTAACTGTTAAGCATGACCAACTACTTTAATTTATTTCAAAATCCTTTTTTCAAGTGGTGATACCTGATTGGTTTCATCGATATCACCACCACAAGTGGCTTTAAATCATTTTATTTCTATTATTATTCTAATAGTAACTTTGCAAGAAAATTGAAAAAAAATCACTCCATGCTTGAATCAATGCATATTATATTATTTTGCTTGAAGTGTAAAAATACATATTGTAGAGGATTTATTCTGTAAGAAAATAAGTTAGCTATTTAAGTGAACCTGAAATATTCTAGGTAACTTGGTGATTTACATTTTTAATAATCATTTTCAGGTCAGACAAATGGAAAATAATGACTTGGTTAAACTTTATAATGAATTAAAATAGGAAAGTCTCTTTATAAATTATGGGGGGCATCTTTTATTCAGAACTAACTGATGCTGCTGTTATCACTATTCAAGTGTATCAACCTTTCTTGTCAGGCTGCATGTGGTTGTGAAGGTTGCTGAGGAGGGAAGGTCAAGTAACTTGATGGGGTGATTGACAACTCAGAGATTGCTCTAGGTTGAATTACCTCATAAATGTGATCCATCCCTTAATAACCTCCTTTGAAAATATTTTCTTCTTTATCTGTCTGTAGTCAAGAGTGAGACTCTGATTTAAAATCTTATATCCTTTCAGACTCTTAGCCTTTTAAAAACAAAGAGAATATGTACATTTCCTCAAGCACATTTGGCTTCCAAGTATCTTATTTTTAAAACATCATTTTTAAGGTCAAATTGAATATGGGTAGTAAATTCTCACTAATTAAGATAAACTTAAATTTTGAGCACTTGCAGAAAAGGTTTATATTGGTGCTTGTGCTATTAAGAAGGAAAAAGTTAGCTAAATAACATGGTAGTTTAAATAATACTTTGGAAAGTATATTAAATAAACCACCCTGAAAAACGACTCATCTGGTACCATGTTTGCCATCAGAAGTCCAAACCTTGCCATCATGCAATATGCCTATTAACAAATCTTCACATATACTCCTTGAATCTAAAATGTAAAAAGTTAATAAAGCATAATTAAAATAAACCATCCTCAATTTCTGGAGAGACATTCATTTACACACCCCAGATGAAAGCTACAGTTCTTCAAAACACAATTATCTTTTCAAACATTTTTTATAAAAATCAATTCAGATAGTTTTTCCATCCTCTCTAGACATGAAATAAAGCTTTTGGGTTAATGCAAAAGAAAATGTCATCAACAACAGCATCTACCACCACTTTTCTGGTGGTTTAGCTCTGCTTTAAATCATTAAATAAAGTACAGAAAGGTTGTCATCTCTTAAAAATAATTCTATTTGAGAAAAGCTGGCAGAAATCTGAGAATTAGGAAATGCATAGGCATGAGCTTAACTTTAGAAAAGGTTAGAATGTGAGGGAACAGTTTTAAATTTGGGAACCCCAATATGGGTTCTTAGTGTGCAATTTAGGGAAACATCTCTTTAGTCTTGCATCTATTTTTAACTTAATTTTACTATTACACTATTTCACTGAGTGAAAAGTCATGATCAAAATAAGGTAATATTTTTCTCCAGATAATTAGTGTTTCCTTGCTGTTATTAGTCTATAAAGACTGTGTTCTCATTTTGGGTGCTATTTCTAACAGAAGCATTCTTTGTGGGTAGTTGGTTAATAAGACCAGAATTTCCAGATAAAAAGTAAATTTGGGAGAAGGCATGTTTTGAATCCTCAATATTTCTTAAGCCAAACAGCTACAGAGTTTGAAGAATGTGAATCCTCAATCCTGGGTGCAGCCAGCATATTCTGTTGTTTAATTTTTTGTGTTTTCTATTGAGATTAACACCATCACAACCTTTTCCTTTTGTTATCCACATAGGATGTTTTTGCCTCCTACACTTCTAAACCCTTAGCTCATTGACAGAATTGCTGATGACATTTGGTAATTGTTTGGCAACTCAGACCTGTAGAAAACACCAGACACATATGAAGAACTTCACATCCCAGGGACAGGCCCCTCCAGTGACTAAGAAAGAATGAATGAGCTGCAGTCTCAGATGAATATCTTTAAAAAGACAGGAAGTAGTTGGGAAATAATTAAAGTCTGCCTAAACGAGAATCAGCAATAGTGCTTTATGGTTTTCTCTCCTTGAGAGTACTACTTGCAAACTGTAGACATTGTAAGCAACCTCAATTTATGCTAATTTCCCAGTGCTTGCCTTCAGCTCCCGATAAGCAATACATTCGTGAACAGCAGAATCCAGTAAAGGATAAGTCTCATTTTCCAAGGGTATAATCAGTTTTTTTCCTGTTCTAAAGTATGAAACAGAGCCTCCTTTCTATCTCTCCTGATGTGTCATTGTGGAGTAACAATGTACAACACACCGTATAAAATACCTCATGCCGGGTTACATGAAAACAGGAAGCAACAATAACAGTACTTCAGAAATGACAGGTGACTCCCAAGAGAAGACAAATACGATGGGCGTGGAATGAATTTGTGCAGAAATTGGGGTGTATTTACTGAAAGCAGTAGAAGAAAAAACAATAACCAATGTGGGAAGGAGATGCTAAAACAAGAATAAGGCAGCGCAGATTGACTCAGAGTAAATGTACATGGGATGGAAACAGACGGAAGTCTAGAGAAGAGTTTGTGGGAGATAGGACTGACTGCCCAAATCGTTTTCAAAGTTTTCTCTGAGGATTCCTGCAAATTCCCAAAATTCTCATGCTCACCCGGTCTTATGTGTCTCTGTTCTCATCAAATCTTGGAGAACTTTGACTCAATGTGTAACCATTCATGGCTTCATTTTTTCAATGTTTATTTTTGTCCTTTCTAAAACCTATTTATAAGCCCAAAGAGTAAAAACCCATACTTTACATTTGTAAATTTTGTACAGGAAGGCACTTGCATTTCTCTTGCTTCCAAACAGAGGGTAATTCCTCTGACAGACTGTTGAGGAATAATGGCGGCATTGAATGTTGTCATTGTTCCCTTCTGTGCTTGACCCATAGAAAGATATGGACCAATGATAGGCAGAGTCCACCCCACCAGGAGGTCTGATGCTGCTAGCATTTAAGGGATACTGCCATGATGACCACGGTGTTTGTTAGGTCAATTTCGCACATTCGTTGGAATCATCCCAGGTAATTAAAATTTTCAGACTAGGTGTTTCCTAGATCTGGATGATTTTCTAGTTGTCAAAACTGAATCTATGATGTAGACAGTTTATTTCTTAGCCTATCTGTAGAAAAGGGAGAACCCTGCATCAGCCACCATTTTATTTTGGAAATTGATATTGATTTTCTTTTTCAGGTCTCAGGTCTCCCATCAAGACTGTCATCCATCACTGTTGAGTAGGCTTTGACTGCTGAACTAGGGATCTGAGAGGAATGCAGAGAAGGATTTAGATGCCCCAGTGGCAGACACTCAACACCAGTTAGCACTAAGAATGATAATGAACAGCAAAGTGGTTTGGGGTAAAGTGAATGCATAAATATTGGCATAGAAAGGAGGAGCCGCTGCGGTCTGAATGCAGACTTCAGTATGAGAGCCCGTGAGGACATATCTTCTCTGTCCTACAGAAATAAAAATAGGATAAACTTTCTCCCCTTCAAATCTCCCTGTCTAGTGGCAGAAATTAGAGCATCTACAATTGCTTGCTACACAGTGAGAAGGCAGAGTCAAAAGCTCAAATGAACATCGCAGCAACTTGTGGATTTAGAGTCTGTCATACTCAGTGATCTATCACAGAAACAAAGAATGGAGTACCAATGTTCTTGCTCATAAGCAGACCTTGAACAATTATTATACACTATAAGAAAGGGACTGGCAGTAATGAGAAACTTCCAGGGGTGGGTGGGATTGATAGTTGAAGGAAATTACCAGGGGAGGGACGAGCACACCTCATCAACAAGGGTACCTGCATAATGAACATTTGTCTACCTAACCCCGAATTGTACTCCACATCTTTAAAATAATAAAAACAAGGAAGCCTGCACTCTATTGCTCTGGCTGCCAAGACAAAGCTCTGCAGACTGGGAGGCTCAGACAGAAGAGATTTCTTCTCTCACAGTTCTGGGGGTTGGAAGTCTAAGATGAAAGTATCTGCAAGCAGATTGGCTCTTTCGTAGGCTTCCTTCTTCAGCTTGTAGAAGGCCATCTGTGTCTCCACATTGCTTTCCTGCTGTACCTGCCTGTATCCTAATCTGCTTTTTGTATAAGGACACCAATCATTTTGAATTAGGATACACTTTATCTTATATGAGTATCTGGTAGATTTTTTAAAAAAATGATACATCATTACTACTTTTAATTAGCACTACTATTTTTTTTTTAAATCAATCTCAGTCTGTCATTCAAGCTGGAGTGCAGTGGCATGACCACAGCCACCACAGCCTTGGTCCTTCTGCCTCAGATTCCTGAGTAGCTGACTACAGGCATGCTCGGCTAATTATTTTTATTTATTGTAGAGACAGGGTCTTGCCATGCTGCCCAGGCTGATCTCGAATCTCTGGGCTCAGGCAGTCCTCTTGCCTGTGCCTCCCAAAGTGCTGGGATTACAGGCATGAGTCACCACGCCCAGCCAGATTTGCACTACTTTACTTTTGAATAAAGTTAAGAATTTTTTGATGGCAGTTGGTTTTCAGTGCTCACAATGTTCTTTGCTATTTTTTACCAGCCTTTTGTTGTCTTTGCCTTATTGTTTTGTATAAGTTTTTCTATATAATAGATTATTAAATCTGGTGTGTTAAAAATATTTCCAGCTCCTCTTTATTTATGACATGTGAATTCTTAAAATTGTGAAATACTGAATCACAGAAAAGAATAGTGAATGATTAGCACACAATATGTTAGACATTTGTAATACAGAAGTTTTAAATTCTTACAATGTCAAATGTATGAATGTGACTTGTCAATTTTTCATGCCATTTTACAAAACTTTTCTTTCCCTAATATTATAAATAATCTATCTTTGGCTTTCTTCCTAGAATTTTTCTGATGTCAATTTTTAAAAATAGTTATAGTTTATCTTAAATTTATTTTGGTGATGTGAGGGGAGGTTATTTTTCCTACATGACTTAAACAGAAAACTATTTGTACTAAAACCAGTTATTGAATAGTTCCTCTTTTTACATTGATTTAAAAAGTCTATTTTATCAAAAACTGAATTTTCATATATCCTGGGTCCATTCTGTACTTAATTTATTTTTAATGATTCTGACATTTTTTTTCCTACAGCATCAAATTATTTTAGTTTGAAGGAGGGCCACTATTTGGGCTGAGGGTGTATGTGCTTTTGTGGAGGAGGGTTGAGAACATCTGAAGATGAGTTAGTGAGGTGAATAAAATGTGATCAAAATTAGATAAAATGCAAAAATAAAATGTAAGGATCGTCGTTTTAAACTTGAAAAGATTCTCAATAAAAAATGTAATTATTAACCGGGCTTGGTGGCTCAGCCTGTAATCCCGCGCCCTTGGGAGGCTGAGGTGAGTGGATTGCCTGAGCCCGCGGGTTCGAGACCCGCCTGGGCAGCGAGACCTCATCTCTACAATAAATAATAATAATAAAAAAATCAGCTGGGCATGATAGCGTATGCCTGTAATTCCGGCTACTCGGAAGGCTGAGGCGGAAGGATCGCTGGAGCCCAGCAGGTCGAGGCTGCAGTGGCCGGAAGTGGCCACTGCACTCCAGTCTGGGCGACCGAGTGAGACTCCAACTCAAAAAAAAAAAATGTAATTATTCTTCTCAACTCTTACTTCAGGGTCAGACTCCATTCTTACACATACAGGCACACACAAACTGATAGACTCATGAATATAGTAGCAAGAAAAACTTCAAGTTATAGCACATGTGTTGGTGGACTCTTTCCTGCATTTGCTTTCCATGAAATTTTCAGACAGTTTTCTGTAGCGTTAAGTTGAGAAATAGAGTAAGTTAAAAGGTGTTTACTGTGTACCACTTGACAATAAGCTGTGCTTCAGAGAGCCAAAAGAAGGTAAGAGAAATCTTACTTCATTTGCTCTTCTTGGCACACAGGAAGACTGCATTTCCCAGCTTCCCTTGCAGCTTGGTTTCACCAGTGGGATTCTGAGCCTGGCTCTGAAGCAAGCCACATAACCCTCCATGCACTCTACTCCTCTTTGGTGGCAACCAAGGTGGGCTCATGTTGAAGGTGGTGATATCACAAGCAAAAAGGAACTCGAGCTAGTGAGCACATCCCAAGAGAAAGTCTCCCAAACATCATTGGTTCTGCATATGAGAGAGACATAACTGTGTATTGTTTTTATCTCCTAAGATCCGTGGGAAGTTTGTTTTAGTATCCAACATCAAGCACTCTAATACAACCCAACAGTATCTTTGAAAAAGCCACAATTGAAAAATAGATATTTCAGCGCAGAGGTATAACCTCAAAATTCATGCATAGGACATAATAACTGAATGACATAAAATTGCCCATAGTCACATATCATGGTGTAGATTGCTATAGTTTCAGGGGTCTGGGGAAAACTTATGATTTGGGACCAACACTCTGTCAGAGGTGAAGATTTAGACCAGTAATCAAAGACAAACAGTGACTCAGTAGTTATTTAGGTTAGAAACATGAATTATTTTAGATTAGAACACATCTTGACCCTTATGTCTCTTCCCTCCTCGATTTCTACAGGCCATGGTACAAAAAGTAATTCTTATTTTCAGCCATGTTTATACCTTCTGTTTAATTCTAAAGCTTCCTACAATAATTAAGCATTTCTGCTAAGTATTTAAAAATATTTTGAGTATGTCTGAAATTTAGTGTGTGTGTGTGTGTGTGTGTGTGTGTATTAGTGTGTATGTGTGTACACATGTAAATGAATGATTTGAGAAAAGTGATGGAGAGTGTGTAAGGATACCAATTAAAATGATTTCTAGAAGTTTTTTTAGTTCTAAGTAAGTGAGGTTTTTGTACATCATTGGATGGCATATCCTGAGAAGAGAATGTTTACTGAATATCCTTTCTAGGAAGACAAGACGAAACAGAGGACAGGAAGACAGAGCCAGTAGCCTGTTGACCAGAATAATTCATCACAAAAATCATAAAATTATACCTGTGTAAATATGTGGAACAAAAAGTTAGTAGCAAAAAAAGTCATTTTATGGCTGTATTCTGGAGATATGGTAAAGGTAACTCAATTATTTGCTGGACAGTAACATGGTAAAAGGAAATTTATGTAACCCTTGATCCTTGATATGTACCACAGGACTCTGTAATTTATTTTATTTTATTTTATTTTTTGAGTTGGAGTCTCACTCTGTCGCCCAGACTGGAGTGCAGTGGCCACTCCCGGCCACCGCAGCCTCGGCCTGCTGGGATCCGGCGATCCTTCCACCTCAGCCTTCCAAGTAGCCGGAATTACAGGCATGCACCACCACACCCAGCTGATTTTTTGATTTTTTGTAGAGATGAGGTCTCGCTGCCCAGGCGGGTCTCGAACCCGCGGGCTCAGGCAATTCACTCACCTCAGCCTCCCAAAGGCACGGGATTACAGGCTGAGCCACCGAGCCCGGCTACGACTCTGTAATTTAAAGTAAAAATAATAAAGAATTGATCACTTTAAAAATAGATACTTGCTGTGGTGTGAATGTTTCTGTCCTTCCCACATTCATGTGCTGAAACATAATCTCGATTTCAATAGCATTAAGAAGTGGGGTCTTTGGGAAAATATGGGATTAGTGCCCTTATAATTGAAGCTTGAGGGAGTTTGTTCATCTTTTCCACCATGTGAGGACACATCGATGACACAATTTCTGGAAACCAAGAACTCACCACACACCTAATCTGCTGGTGCCTTGATTTTGAACTTCCCAATATCCAGAACCGTGATCATAAGTTTCTGTTAGTTATAAATTTCTCAGTCTAAGCTAGTACTTCATCTACTGAGGTTTCTTGTTATAGCAATGCAAATGGACTATAACAATACCCCAGTAGAAAATCCATATTCAAAATAAATCACATTAAGGAAAATCCTGGGCAATAATCCTTGTGAACATGAGTATATAATATCATGACCAGTTTCAGAAAAGCAATATGGGAGAATAAATTCTAATTTTAAATTTCCTCTTAGTTATTGACCAGTTTAGAACATTCTTTAAAAATATCTATTTAGTCAGATTCAAGGAGACATAAAATTAATTTAAAAAAATTAGTCAGGAGTTGTTCTGCGTGCCTGTAGTCCTAGAAACTTGAGGCAGGAGAATCACTTGAGCTCAGGAGTTTGAGGTTGCAGGGAGCCATAATGGCGCCATTGCACTCCAGCCTAGACTCAACAGCAGACTAGAAACAACAGAAAAGAGGCTTTGTGAGTTAGAAATAATAAGTCAATATAAAAATAGCTAGACCGAAACACTGAGAAAATAAGGGAGGGAAATATTTAAAAAGTTTACTATTGAAATGGCTTTAATTATCTATTGTGTACACATTTTACTTTAATGTAATATTGTATGGTATTTAAAGTTCAAAGAAAGAGTAACCCAGATCAAACATGAAATAATAAATTATTATTTTCAAAAAGGTGGTAGCCAACTCTAAAGGTATCAGATTCTCCTTTCCCACACTTTCCTTCATAGTCTTTGGGCAGAATGAAGAAGGGGAATGTCCAGATGTTTGAGGTCACAACAATGTCTCTGAAGTTATGCATGTGAGCTGCTTTCTTTTTACCTGCTTTTGTCCACTATCCTCTCCAACTCTCAGCTTTGACAACCACCTTTGCCATCCTTTAGTGCTGACACAGAAGTACAGGTAGAAAACATTCAGCCCAAATCTTTTGCACAGATTTGCACTATGAAATAGTATTGTTTTTTGTCATGAGAGTTGGAATATGTATCCTTCACGAAAAAGCCATAGGGCACAGAATAATAACAGTCTCTAATTAAAACATGTACAATGAATGACAGGTGTACATTTCAGTTCCTCGGGGAGCAGAAAACTGTCTCCTTCATCGTGTGTTGTAATGAGATTGATTTGCCGTTTGTGGCCACACTTGGAGAAGGTCAGACTCTTTGGGGTCATTTCATACTAAGAAAATGAAGTAAACACAGATTTTAATTTGGTGTGTGAAGTTTGTATGCGATACGATGGGACCAAACTGTCAGAGCATATGGAAATGCTTGGTGAGAGCATCATTTTTAATTGCGATTTATTATTTGAAGTTCAAGGCAGAGTAGAAGGAGTTATTTTTGTAACTTCACTGTTGCTCCATGAGAGAGGCAGGGGTATTTCAATAAGAAAGGATGCTCAGTAGGGATCTCTACACGGGAAACATGGGAAGAAGGAAGCAGTGGAGCCTAGGCGAGCAGGGGCAAGGGGACGAAGCTCATTTTCTCTTGCCACATGGTAGACAGTTGGTAATATGGACTCTTCTTACTTCACAACTCCTCCTGGAGTGATCCCAGATTGGGAATTACTTTATTGCCATTCTTGTTCTGTAGTAGATAAGACAAGATTTGAATACCTTACTGTGCCAATGATTGTGTAGAAATCAATTTTGTTATTGCATAATTTGTTGCCCAGTGCCTTTCAAACTTTAATGTGACCATGATCACTATGGTATCTAGTTAAAAGGCAAATACTGATGCAGCAGGTCTGGGGTAGGGCCTGAGATTCTCCATTCTTACAAGCTCTTAGGTAATGCTGCAATCTGATGATCAGACTCTGAGTAGCAAGGTTATTATAGATTGTGAATTCTTAGACTGGTAGCTTTGCCTCAGGAGAATTGTAATTTCCCCAACCCCTCAAGTCATATGTAATTTGTAGACATGAATGTACACATATTTTTAGAAGCAGTTATTTTAAGGAGAAGTAGAGTATGGCTTTCTTCATATTCTCTGAGAGAATCCACTTCCAAAAGAAGTCAAGAATCCCTGTTACAGAAGGAACTCAGGAAAGTGATGAGTGAGCTATTGCTTTGGAAAAACCTGTTCATGCACCCCCATCACCGATACTATGCTATGAACAGACACCAGTGACATTCAGATAAGATAGAAAATGCAGGTAATTGAAGTTGGAAGGGGCACATACATAAGCCTTCAGTGGGTTGTTGGAAAGTTCGAAGGTAAAGCAGAAGTTCTGGGAAGAAGTGTTACCCTACTATTAAAAGTGCATGGCTATTAGTGAAACAGGGTTTAGGTTCTGGCTAAACCAATGGTCACAACATCTGGTTGAAGAGTGGGCATGTCCTATTCTACCCTCAGCTGCTTTCTAGTGATCCTGGTTGAGCATGCAGAGGGTGGGGCATTTGCCTTCCAAAGATCCATGACTGATATTTCTGCACAGCCTGTGTTGAGAACCATTCATTAAGACTAAAACAAAGAAAAGAGTTGCACTTAAGAGTAGAAATATGTTAAAAACTTATGAGTGTCTGTCAGTCTTAGGAATGTACTGTCATGTTACTATCTAAATGTTCCTTTGGGTGCCCAGAAGCCAGAGTAAATACCTTGTGAGAATGTTAGGTTATTGTTGCCCATCAGTCGAGATAAAGGTTAATCCTGGAGGATGAACAGGGATTTAAGGAGGCATCACTCCCTGTTTTCATCCTCCTTCCCAGGTGTGTCTACTGTACTCTGTTGTTAGAAGAGAAATTTTCTCTTGTTGACCTCAAGGATTTCTGCTATTTCAATTACCACGGGCTGCTTTGTATCTGAGAAGTCTATATATTTATTGTGATCTCTCATCTAAGCTCCTGAACTGACATTTAGTCTTTTACTGTTCATTTCTATTGGATGTCCTGGAGACCTTTCATTATCAACCTACCCAGCCTCAAAGACACCATCTTCCTTCTCACCCTTACATCTGATGAAACTGTTTCTCTTCCAATGTTTCTTGAATGATCAAAACAAAAAGTTGGACTTTCTTTTCGATTTCTCTTATACTCTACAAGCAATTGCTAAGTTCTATTGAATCTAGCCCCCATGTGTTCCTCTGGCAAGCTGTATGTCTACTATCATGATTTACATCATTCTATATTTAATTTCCTATTTAGTTGTATTAATTTCACAGTTGATTGTGAATAAGCTCCATCATGCTCATTTCTGGTTCCTCATTGTCTACTTCAGAGCCTGACATATAGTGAGCACTTTGAAAAATTTGATGGTTTTAAGTTGCTTCTTATAAGTTCTGACATTACCTATTTCCAAAGAAAATCAACCCAACACAAACGAAGGTAGAATACCCAAGGGCATGGCTAGATGTGAAATTGCCTGTCAATTTATATCCCAGGAGGACTGTCTAGCTTTTCTTTTCATGCTGTGTTATGAATTAGGTCTTGTTGCAAATAGGCTGCCCATTAAAGGTGTTGCTTACCTAACGAGTCACTCCTTTTTTGCAGATGCTGAACCAAGCTAACAGGCTCCCTGGGGAAAAGAAGACTGGGCTCACCTGAACATTACAAGTTTGTAGCTGAATGATTAATTAACACACTTGTTCCTGGTACTTTCATGAAACTGTAGTCAATAACCCATTTGATGTAGCTGTCTTTTCATCAATGTCATCGTGACAGGAGGTGGACAATGTCTAGCTGCCCTTTGGAAGGCTATTCTTGAGGAGGCGTGGGGTGTAGGTGCCTCAAGAAATATTTAGTAAATGGATAAGCACTGTGCTAGGCACTTATGGGGATTGGAAAAAGGAAGCCATAAAGTGGTGGGAATAGTATTTGAACTCAAGGACTTTACAGCCTGACAGGGCATGTGGGGAATGTTAATACGCATGCAGACACTATTACATTGTATATGGCAACTGTCATGAAATGGTTACATAGTGTCTGGTCATTCAAGGGAAGGGGAATTATATTTGAGGGAAGATTTGAGGGATGCCTCATAGCAAGTGAAATGTTTGGTGGTTCTTTTAGTGGGACTGACTTTCCACGAGCATCCACACTGGGGAGGAGTGGCCATCACAGACAATGGTGACAAAAATCACAGGTAGAGAAGTGGTTGCAGGAAAGGCTTGAAACATATAGGGCGCAGGAATGAGTGTCTTGCAGGAAATGAATCTCTTGAAAACTTGTATTTATCTTAAAATGTCTACTACATAATGAATCTGTCTTTATTTTACAATAGAAATTATGTTTTCTATTCTCATTGATTAAAATAGGCATCGGAAAGATGTCTGGCATGCATCTCAAGATGGTGAACGCCCATAGCACATTGCCATGTACACAGGGGTGATATCCCCCAATTTGAGAAACACGACATTTTATATACATAACAAATTTATACTTAATTCTTATTATGTGCTACAAATTACTTAATTTACAAATATATTACTCATTTGAACCTCAAAACAAACATATGAGGTCTGAGAATTAAGTATGTGAAGTCATCCTAGAAAAAGCGCTGCATATCTCATTGCTGAATATCACTGCAGTCAGTGAGGTACTCCCCTTGGGAGGTACTCCCCTTGGGAAGTACTCCCCTTGGGAAGCTGTGCACCAATGCCTGTACCTAGTCCATCTGTCAAAGCCATTTTGGAACTCTTTTTCTGGAATGGCCATCAGAACCATCATCGCATTACCCTTGATGTCCTGGGTGTCATCAAATGTCTTCTTTTCAATATTTCCTTTATCTTTGGGTAAAGAAAAAGTTATTGGGAACCAGATCAGGTGAGTAGGAAGGGTGTTCCCACAGTCATTTGTACAGTGCTGCCAATGTAAATGCACCGTGGCACATTCATGAGCTTAATTGTTGGACTTCAGCATATAACGATGACAGCTCTGAAGATGACCATAGAGATATTCAGCAGTGAGGTAGGTAGTGCTTTTCCTAGAATAAGTTTGCAAACTTAATCATCAGAGCCTGTATTAGGTGGATACTATTGTTATCCCTGTTTTAAAGAAGAGGAAACTGAGGCTCAGGGATGCTAAAGTGCTTACTCAGGGTTATACATGCAGAAGAGAAAGACCTAGGGCACAGATCTGGGTAGTAGAGTTCCAGGGATTGAGCTCTGACTCCTGACTAAAATGCCTCTATTGAAATCATAAAGAACTTTGATATTTATCTTGGAAAATACAATAAGCCATGTAGTTAGACTAGCGCATGTTTGATGAGTCTAAAGTTCTCCCTGGCATGCAAGAAATATTTCTCCTAATACCGGTTGTACACATTTGTACGTGCATGTGCGTAGATTGTATGTATGCATGCAAACATATAAATTGCACTTTTAAATGATCTGAATTCATCAGTAATTATGGGTTTCACTCCACAAATGTAATAATAATTTCAAAAGTAGATTTCATCTGACCACAGTGGTTTGGAACTAGCAGTTGGCTACAAATGCAGGGAAGTGCACAGTGTGGTTTATCACCAGAAGTGCAGAAGGGATGCTAAGTACGCTTCATATCGTGCCGTGGAATGTTATCCCCTGAGACAAGTACCCTTTGTTATGAACCTACTTGAGATGACCCACAGGTTACAGCTCCTGAAGGGAAAACAATGTATGCTCCAACTCTGATTTGCATAAGGATAAAATAGTGGATGAAATGTGGGCTTTATAGTCCCGTTTTTTTTTCTGGACGAGGATCTTGGGGAGCTTAGATATCCCAGCCCCCAAATTTCTTTAGTTATAACACCAAAGAAGCTGCTAACAGCCCCTGACAACCCAACACAGTTTCTGACCAGGAATATGGAGTTTACAGTTCAGATTATAAGCCCTCTGGATCACTCTGCAACATGGATAAAAATACTCTTTTTGAGGGGAGCTTCCACAGTGAATGACTCTAGCTCCTACATGCAGCTCAGAAAAAAGCAGAAAGTGTACGTGTGAAGAAAAAACGCTCTCAACTTACTTCGCATGAATAGTATATCATGTGACGTTGTCAGACATGTCATCATTGAGTTGAATTGCTAGTTCTGAATAAGCAGACAGTGAAATTGAATTCATTTAGTCATTAATTTATTCTTTGATTCCAGTTTCATACTGAGCACTACCTGTGGCTCAGGCGCTGTTCTGGGTGCTGAAATCTAGATGGGTATAAACAGACTTCATTGAGCTTTGCCTTTAGGACAGGGAGGAGGGCAATATAGCATCATAACTATAAAGCTAAAAAAAAAGTATACAAAATATTGACCTTGAATGGTTAAAGATTTGAAGAAAATACGTATCCAAGGAGAGAGGATAGATGGTAACAGATTGGCTGTTGTCTACTTCACTAGAGTAGACACACAGGGAAGCTCTGCAGAGGTGAGAGTAAAGGCGAGGTGGGATGAGAAGATGTGAAGAGTGTGGAAAAAATTCTAAGCAGAGGATGCAGCACACACAAAGGTACTGAGGTGGGAGAGGGCTGGGCTTCTTTGAATAATAGGAAAGAGGAAGAGGGACTTCCAAAGGGAAGAAGGTGAAAGAGAAGGCAGAGAGGCTAGCTAAGTGTCAAGAAAGTGGTTCTTGGATTTTTTTCCCACATGCCTCTATTGATAACTTTGAAAATGTCATTGTTATCAAGGCTTCTTGCTATTATCTTGATACATTTGAAAATAACTTCATAAATTAATTTTGCTGAAACCTTTAAAAAGCCATGGGAGGAGGAACTATTGGTTACCTTTTCAATTAATTCTTACCCATAATTAGGTTATAGCAAGACTTCACTTTTGTCTATTTTGTGGAACTGTTACATCTACTCTTTCTCTTCTTTGAAAATTAAAAATTATTGCCTTCAAATAAGTGGCAAAAGATTATTAATGTCACCCCAGACAGCGTCACCGATTTGAGAGGTGTGACAAGAGCAATCCGATTCATTTGAACTGAAATGGAGAAGAAATAAAGTGCAGTTCAATACTAATTATCACCCTAAGAAGAGAGAGGGCTTGAGAGGTGAACTCTGGTCGGAAGACCTGTTGTCACGGCTGAGGGGAGAGAATCCTAGGGATGGTCAATGGTCAGACTCGAGCCCCAAGGCCATGAGAGAGGCTACTCTTTGGAGACAAGCTTCAATAGTAAATGCCAGGAAGCTTAGATAACTTAAAATATAGAGAAGACCAAAAGAGCCTTCTTCATATAAAATTCATAAACCTAGGGAACTTAGGTATACATTAGGTCTTTTATTTTTGATTAAAAATTTTTTTGTCATATTCTCATGATCCTTCTGCCTCAGCCTCCCGAATAGCTGGGAATTTGAACCATCACACCTGGCTAACATTTGCATTTTTAATCTTTGTGTAGAGACAAGATCTTACTCTGTTGCCCAGGCTGGTCTTGAGCTCCTGGGCTCAAGCAATCTTTCTGCTCTGGTCTCCCAAAGTGCTGGGGTTATAGGTGTGAACCACTGTGCCCGGTCTACATCAGGTTTTTTTAAAAATCAAAACCACACTGAGATACCACCTAACTCCAGTCCGAATGGCAATTATCAATAACTCAAAAAATAACAGTTGCTGGAGAGGGTGTGGCGAAAAGGGAACACTTCTACACTGTTGGTGGGAGAGCAAACTAGTATTACCTCTGTGGAAAACAGTATGGCAATTCCTAAAAGCTCTAAATATTGACCTCCCATATGACCCCGCAATCCCCCTACTGGGAATATACCCCGAAGAACACAAATCACTCTATAAAAAAGATACCTGCACACGTATGTTTATCGCAGCATTGTTCACAATAGCAAGAACCTGGAAGCAACCATGCTGTCCATCAAAAGAAGACTGGATTTAAAAAATGTGGCACATATGCATGATGGAATACTATGCAGCCATCAAAAAGAACAAAATCATGAATTTCGCAGCAACCTGGATGAAACTAGATTCTATAATACTGAGTGATCTCTCACAGAAACAAAGATCTGAGTATCACATGTTCTCACTCATATAGTGGACCTTGAACATCCAGTGTAATAGTAGAAGAAAATGACTGACAGTGGTGGGAAACTATGGGCGGGGGGAGGGGAAGGGAGATGAGATTAATGGTAGTAAATATCTGTCTGGGGATGGGGAGACACCTCTTATCAACAAGGATGCCTGAACGGAGCATATTTGTATACCTAACCCTTAACTGTACCCCACAGTAGAAAAATAAATAAATAAATAAAAGAAAAAAAATATTTGGTTTCATTGACCACTGAATTTTAGAGTAGATTATGTTTCTCATAAACAAATTTTTTTTTCAGACCCATGGGCAGAGGAACAGGAACTTGTAAATCTATTATTTATTTATTTGGGTAAGAATACTTAACATAAGAGCTACCTTTTAGTGAAATTTTAAGTGTAAAATACAGAATATTAAATTACAGGGACAAAACTGCAGATCTCTAGAACTTATGCATCTTACATAGATAAATATTTTTGACCCCTGAGTAACAACTCTTCATCTCTCTCACCTCAACCCGATGAAAACCACCATGCTCTTCTGTTTCCACAAGCTTGACTATTTTACATACCTCCAATAGGCGGGAATACGGCAGTATTAGTTCTGTGACTAGCTTACTTCACTGAGCATAATGTCCTCTGGGTTCACCCACATTGTTGGATATGGCAGAATTCCCTTCATTTGTAAGGCTAAGTAATATTCCACTGCATGTTTATGCCATATTTTCTTTATTCATCTGTTAATAGATGTCTCAGTTGTTTTTATATCTTGGCTATTGTGAACAATGCTACAATGAACATGGGAGTGCAGCTATCTCTTTGATATCCTGATTTAAATTTTTTTGGACCTATATCCAAAAGTAGGATTGCTGGATCATACAGTAATTTCATTTTTAATTTTTTGAGGACCCTTCATACCATTTCCCATAGTAGCTTCATCATTTTACATTCCCACCAACAGTCTACAAGGGTTCCAATCCCCCATGTTCTCACCAATACTTGCTGCCTTTTATTTATTTACTTTTTGAAAATTGCCATTCTAACAGATGTGAGGTGCTAGCCTTGGTTTTTACTTGCGTTTCTCAGATGATTAGCCTCATTGAGCATCTTTTCATATACCTGTAGGCCATTTGTATATCTTCTTTGGAGAAATGTCTATTCAAATCCTTTGCCCATTTTTATTTATTGATTTGGTTAGGTTTGTTATATGGATATGTTGTATAATGCTGAGGTTTTGGTTTCTAGTGTGCCCGATACGTGAAGGGTGAATGTTGTATCCACTGGTAATTTTTCAACCCCACTCACCCTCTCTCCTTTTGGAGTCTTCAACGTATATTATTTCCCACTGGATGTCCATATGCACCCAGTGTTTAGCTCCCACTATAAGTGAGAACATGCTGTATTTGATTTTTTGTTTCTGAATTATTTCACTTTGGGTAATGGCCTCCAGCTCCATTTGTGGTGCTGTCAGAGACATAATTTCATTCCTTTTTATGGCTGCATAGTAAAAATGGTGTAGATATGCAACATTTTCTTCATTCATTCATCCATTGATGGATAATTAGGTTGATTTCATGACTTTGCTATTGCAAATAGTGCTGCTATAAACATAAGAGGGCATGTGTCTTTTTGATACAGCAATTACTTTTCCTTTGGGTAGATACCCAGTAGTCACATTGGTGAGTCCACAAACACTGTTTTCCATAGAGGTTGTACTAATTTACATTCCCAACAAGGGTTTATGTGTTCCCTTGTCCCGGCAGTCTCATCAACATCTGCCATTTTTTGACTTTTTTAAAAAACAGGCATTCTGACTGGTGTGAGATGCTATCTCATTGTGATGTCGATTTGCATTTCTCTGATGATTAGTGATGTTGACCATTTTATCAGATTTGTTGGTTACCTGTGTGTCTTTTTTGAGGAATGTACGTTCATGTCCTTTGCCCACCTTTATTTTTCTCTTGTTAAGTTCCTTGTAGAATCTGAATATTAGCCTTTTGTCAGAGGCATAGTTGGTAAGTATTTCCTCTCATTCTGTAGGTTGTTTGTGTACTCTGTTGATTGTTTCTTTTGCTATTTTTTCCCAATTTATAGGGTTATTTGCTTTATTCTATTAAGCTGTAGGAGTTCCAAATATTAGTCCCTTATCACGTATATGGTTTGTCAGTAATTTTCTCCCAATCCACAGGTTGGCTTTTATCCTGTTGGTTGTTTCATTTGCTGTGCAGAAACTGTCAGTTTGATGTAATTACACTTGTCTAATTTTGCACCATTGCTTATGCTTTTGCTATGAGATCCAAGAAATCATTGTCAAGACCAATGTCATGACATTTTTACTGTGTTTTCTTCTAGAAGTTTTACAGTTTTAGGTCTTATGTTTAAATCTTTAGTATATTTTAAGTTGATTTTTGTGCATGGTGTAGGATAAGGATGCAATTTACATATTATATCCTGTTCCTCAACACCATTTGTTGAAGAAGATATCCTTTTTTCATTGCATATTCATGACAACCATGTCAAAGATCAGTTGACCATATAAACAGGTATTTTTGTGGGTGCTCTATTCTGTTTCATTAGTCTACATGTCTGTTTTTAATTAGAAACTTTCAATCCTAATAGTAACAGTCATGATTCTCTGAGTCTGTGTGTGTTTGTGCGTATGTCAAAATTCAAGTACATCAATTTTTGTGATTATAAAAGTAATATACATAAATTGCAAAAAAATCATTAAGAAGAAAATTAAAATTACCAATGAAAACAACCTAGATTCAACCAATGATGTCTGCTTTGCTAAGTGCCCAGTATGAAGCGTCAGAACGTGGGAATAACATTTCTGTACTATCTCATTCTGTCATCCAAAAACCATGTGCAGAAATTATTTTTGCCTTATGGATGAAAAATGAGGCTCATGGATTTAAATGTATTAATCTTAGAATGTTAGAATAGAATATCATTCTTTATTGTCTTCACTTCTCATGTTTATAGTTATGTATGCTTTTTTTATTTTTAAAATGTCAATTTTCACAAGAAGAAAAAAATTCCATCATTTGGGGAAGATGTAATTATTCATGAATATAATTAAATATTTAAAAAATAAAAATAAATAAAATGAAATTTAGTAGGTCAAGGATTTGAAGACTTTTAGTTTGCAAAATTATCCTATCAAGTACCAATTCTATCTTAAAGCTTCAAAGTAAAGAATCTAATATATTTCTTCATGTTTCTCTTATTGTTTTCATTATTATTATTATTATTGTTAATATTCTCACTATGAATTACATATTTTTGCCAACATGATTGAAAAAATAATCATGGTTAGGGCATAAAATAATTCTAAACTTACATGCAACTTAAATCACTCTACAAAAAAGATAATTGCACATGCATGTTTATTGCTGCATTGTTCACAACAGCAAAAACATGGAACCAACCGTGCTGCCCATTGATTAAAAATATGTGGTACATATACATGATGGAATATTACACAGTTATAAAGAAGGGCAAAATTATGAACTTCACAGCAACTTGGATGGGCTTAAGAGTCTATAGTACTGAGTGATCTATCAGAGAAACAAAGAACTGAGTACTACATTTTAAATTGCAATAAATAAATCTGCATCACAAATTAATCACATGCTCTCATTCACAAGTGGACCTTGAACAATTATCATAATACTATAAGAAAAGGATTGGCAGTAGTGGGAAACTGCCAGGGTGCGAGGAGCAGGGGAGTGGGGAGTCAGGTGGCGGGATTGGCAGTAATGGGAATCGCCGGGGAGTGAGGGGCACACCTCATCAACAAGGGTACCTGCAGAATGAACATTTGTACATTTGTATACCTAACCCAGAATAGTACTCTACATCTTTAAAATAAAAAATTTAAAAAGAAAAAAATAATAAATGTAACAACTTTTCCATAAGAAAAATTAGGTTGACAGAAGTAAATGGATGTTGATATCTCCATAAGAACTTCCCTTTAATGACTTCCTACATTCTCACAGCTTTGAGTGAGTAGCTTTTCATCATGGAGTGGAATTGATGAATATGTACTATTATAAATTTAGTGTATATGAATGGTGTAATTTAGGTTTTGAGAACAGTCCAATAAAAATATTTATATCAAGCATTATGTGGTAAAGAAATCAGAGACAGTTGAGTCAATTCACAGGAAATGAACATTTTGAACACTATTTGGTATAGCTAAGGTATCTTTGTGAGTTGGGGGAAATTGCCAAATGCAGTGATATACTTATTGACTGTGATTTAACTAGTGGTTAACAACAGAGTGATATGAGGACTGATCCAGCCATCACATAAAATGAAGTCATGCAAACACAAAAGATGTTTTTGAAAAAGGAGAACAGAGCAGTTTGCTGTTTTATTTAAAATATCAGCTGGTATATGTGCTTATCTCTGAAAAGAAGATATACTGTACTCAATTATTCATCACTTTGAGTTGCCCCTTTTTTGGAAATTATTTCTAGAGGAAAGAACTATATAGGAGCATTTATTTATTTTTTAGCTTTTCTGATTTTATAAAGAAACTAAAAATTACCCAAATTCCTTTTTCTGGCTCAGTAATTTTTATTTTGCTGATAAAGACAACGTTTCCTACAGGTTTATCATTTAGAGTCATTTAATGCAGCTCTGCTATTTTAAAATGACAGTTTTAATACCTGATACTCTCTTAACTAAGAAGAGAAATCGTAAATGTTGTTTAGTAACAATCTAAGACAGTCAAAGGTTAACAAACTCATAGTTTTTAAAAAAGTGAGCTGATCTGAATAATTTTTACTTTTTTCTAATGATTTAATTTGACATGTTCTTAGGCTTTTTTCTTATTACTAAATTAATTTTTATAATGACAGTAAATTTTGCAAAGTTATGGGAAATAGAACACCAGTGCTTTCACAAAATATATGGATTTTTAAATTATGAACAACTTTTCATGATAGGAAAATGCATTTACTGCATTTAATTTTGCACTCCTCTCCTATAACTTAAAGGCAGACGAATTGTACTCCATGTGTTCAAACATGAATTTCTTTTATGTGCAAAATAATATGGTTTGTCAGGTCAGTGTAAACCAGCTCAGCCACATATAGTTTTCTAGGAATCTAGACCTCCATAGCCCCTGCGCAAGGTGGGATGGCTGAGTCAGGGAGGTGGGGAGAGGATGGGATAGCCAGGAAGTGTCAGTTCCTGGCCGGTTATATGTATCAGCACCTCCCATTTTTGCTTGAACCAGCACTGTGCCTTCCCCAGATGAGATACTTTTTAAGCCTTCTTGATGTCTAGCAGAAGCCATATGCCCCAGGACTTGCCCCTCAGATCTGAGAAGGGAGGCTTCTAAGAAGGAGATCCCCACAGCTGGGGCTGTTTATCCATACCCGATCCCTCCATGTTTTTGTGCCTTGAATGCGGCAACTCTAGCAACTGTGAATGGCAGCTGGGCAGCATTTCTTGCAAGCAGGTATAATTCTTTTGCTGATGAAGACAATATTTTCTCTTGGTTTATAATCCAGAGCCATTGTTTTAAGATGCAGTGAGTCCCTGCATTGCTCTGCCACACAAGTGAGCCCCTAAAGCAACACTGGCAGTTAGTTACATCCCGATTCCTTGTTAGAGAAGAAAAAAGTATACCCTAACATGTTTAAGCCACTGTAACACCAGCATTCTTGCATCTTGCAACTCACAGCATTCCTATCCAAGGCCAATTACATCTTGCATCTCATATCATTCTTATCCAATGCCAGTTCAGCGTTGGGCTGTTTTTCCTCTTCCTTTTTCTTTGTTGGTTCCTTTTCTTCTTTCTCTTCTCCTCAACAAGGTATGTGTGTTTGTGTGCATGTGTGTGTGCTCATGGGCACACCTGTGCATCAGTTTAAGTTGAGGATGTGGGAAAGAAACCATGGTAGAATAACGACAAATCTTTTTCTCTGTGTCCTTTTCTCTTGACTTATACAGTTTTTTTTCTTATTTTTGAGAGAAGATAAAATAAAGGAATAAGATCACATTTGGAATTGGAGAGGTCTGCTTCGTTAAAGAAGTAAAGTGGGAAAAAGGGAAGCCCTGGTATCCTCAGGATGGAACTGGTTGTTGACTGCACCTGTCATGAGGGGAGGTCATGGCTACAAAACAGAAGCCTTGTGCTGGATCCGAAAGGATGCCTGAAAAAAAAGGCTGTCATTTTAAGGTACTTAATATTTTTCCAAGGGACTTTAGAGGTGAAGTAGCTAAGGAAAGAAGCCAGGCTGTTTGTCATTTGCTGCAAGGGAGAGTAGTCTCTCCCCTCCCAGGTTGGAAAAGGGACCACTCACAAGTGATTGAAATTCTGGGGAACCCAGCATGTTCCTAGCCAAGACCTAAGGGACCACCCTGGGCAGTGAGCTGCCACCCATCTGGCTGTGTTGTCCCATTGGACCTGGGCCACTGGAGTGTTTCCACGGTGAGATGGCCAGATGGCCCACACGTCCCTGAGGTCAGGCCATTCTAGTCACTAGGAAATGCTTGTTTTCTGGTTTTCATTGGCTGGCGCTTCATATAAGGAGCAGTAAGAACATCTTCTCTGAAGAGGAAAAAAACATTAGAAATCTCATCCCTTCACAGCCACCTCTTCAAGGACATGATTGAAAATGGCTGATGGGCATGATTGAAAATAACATGATTCCAGTAGTTACTGAGGGTCTCTCTGGAAAAAAAAGGAAGGGCCATGAGTTATTTTCTTCAGTTGGACCTGAACATGTCATGGCTAAGTGAATCCTAATTGGCCCCAGGACACTTTAGATCTACTTTATCTAGGAAACATCTTTATAAAAAATGGAAAAGTACATAGAGAGTTGTTTTAAAACACTGCAGGTACGAAATCCCGCTTACATTTCAATTTCCCAATGTGTGATATTGTGAGGCAGGGAACCTCTGTCCTTTCAGCTCTGTTTTAAATATGAGGCAGCAAACAGCCCTGTTTAAGTAGAAAGGGACCAGTACGGAGAGTTAGAATCATTATTTTTATATCCTTTTAACTCTTGTTTAAAAATGTACACTATTGTTGTCATAAATCATATCTCAAATTGATGGGCACCAGACCAAGTTAATTGTTTTTCACATAAAAACCTATAATTGTATTGCAGCTAGGTGAAGAACATCTAGAAAGGGGAATGCATGCAAAATGAGGATTTATCTGAAAAACGAAGTGCACCAAACTTGATGACTGTCTTGGGTTTGCTAGGGGATTATACTAAATGTGTCCTACGAGTTAGTCCTTCGTGTTCTCAGTCCTCCAGGTTTGTCATTGTCCCTCACCAATATTAATTGCCCATCCCACGTGTTTTTCGTCCCCATACTTTTCTAGATTTCTCTGCAATATTTCTGGTATTGTCATGTGGACTCCTGGCTCCCCAGAACCCATCGATGTGGCATCGCTCACTCTGGTCCTCCTTTTCTTTCCCAAAACACATTGGCCTTGTGTTCAGTTCTGGGAAGGCTGGTAGTAGGTGTTCAAATGTCTGTTGATTGACTGTTCTAAATATTAATTGGGATCTCATCTTTACAACTGATCACACTTCCACATGCCCATCCTATCAAATAATACACATGCATTTTTACAAGAACCTATTATTATTTTTTTTTGAGTTAGAGTCTCAATCTCAGGCTATAATGCAGTGGCACATTCATGGCCACCTCAGCCACCCAAGTAGTTGGAACTACAGGCCTGCACCACCACACCCGGCTAATTTTTTTGACTTATTGTAGAGACGAGGTCTTGCCAAGTTACCCAGGCTGGTTTTGAGCCTGTGGGTTCAAGTAATCCTCTTGTCTCTGCCTCCCAAAGTGCTAGGATTACAGGCATGAGCCACCACACCGGACAGCAAGAGACATTAATATTTGATACCACAAAGACAAATGTGGAACACCAATCATCTGGACAGGGGCAGTTTGGGTCACAGTTATTGTAAGGCGTACGGTGACTCTCAGCTCATTACATATGCATGGTGCATGTA
The DNA here is from genome assembly GCA_027257055.1 of Cephalopachus bancanus. NCBI lineage: Eukaryota > Metazoa > Chordata > Mammalia > Primates > Tarsiidae > Cephalopachus > Cephalopachus bancanus. The sequence continues at coordinate 6,659,322 of JAPVLO010000011.1, read as the reverse complement.
TTCATTCAGGGAGTAATCTAAAATACAAATCTTACAAATATGAGTGAGCCAACCGCCATAAGGGTGGTGGGCTATCTCATACACATAGCAGCATGGAGAACTTACATTGCCAGAATTGTTCTCAGTTAGAAGTGAATGACAGGCCTTTTTTTTTTTTTTTTTTTTCAGAAAGAAGGAGTTATTGAAAGGACAGAAAAGCTCCCACAGTGGCAGAGGACTTGAGGGGGTTGCCTGACAGGTCTATTTTAACAAGCTGTTTGAGGTGGGGGCTGGGACCACCGTGGGACATGATGGCATGACATGGCCTGGCTCTGGCCCTAAGCAGCCTTTGGTTGACATGAGGTTAAGCAGATATTAGAAGGTGGGTGGAGCACTGCCCTTAATGTTGCACTTCTCTTTTCTCCACAAGGTGCTTGGCCCCAAACCGGCATTCCCAACACCTTCCCTGCCAGCCCTATTGAGGAATACTGAAGTAAAAATTGTACTTTTTTTTTCTGAGTTGGAGTCTCACTCTGTTGCCCAGACTGGAGTGCAGTGGCCGCTCCCGGCCACCGCAGCGTCAACCTGCTGGGCGCCGGCGATGCTTCCGCCTGTCTTCCAAGTAGCTGGAACTACAGGCGCGCGCTACCACGCCCGGCTAATTTTTTGATGTACTGTAGAGATGAGGTCTCACCAAGTTGCCCAGTTGTCTTGAACCCACGGGCTCAGGCAATTCACTCACCTCAGCCTCCCAAGGCACGGGATTACAGGCTGAGCCACCAAGCCTGGCTAAAATTGTACATATTTAAGGAATGCAGCATGAGGTTTTGACTTACAGACATACGTTGTGAAACGATTGCTAATCAAGCGGATTCGTCTGTCATCACTTCGCATAATAAGAAATTTTTGTGGTGAGAAAGCTTAAGTTCAACACTTTTAGCAAATGTCATGGATGCAATGCAGTATTGTTATTTGTAGTCACTGTGCCATACATTACATTGCCAGAGCCTATTCATTCTGCTTAACTGAACTTCTATACTCTTGGGACACATCTCTGTATTTCTCCAATCCTCCTTTCCTGAGAAACTCCCATTCACTTTCTGCGGAAGGTAGGCCCATTTAGATTCTACCTATAAGTGAAATCATGCCCTATTTGTCTTTCTGTGTCTGGCTTATTTCCCCTAGAGCAATGTCCTCCAGCTATATCCATGTTTTTGCAAAAGGCAAGATTTTCTTCTTTTATTTTTATTTTAATTTTATTGTTTATTAGGAAGATGTGGGACACAATTCAGTGTTAGATATACAAATGTTGATTATGCAGGTACCCTTGTTGATGAGGTATAACCCTCCTTCCCTAGCAGTGCCAATACCACCCAACCCCCTCCCCTGCCAGTTTCCCACTACTGCCAATCCCTTTCTTATAGTATTATAATTGTTCAAGATTTGTTTATGAGTGAAAACATATGGTGCTCTGTTCTTTGTTTCTGTGATAGATCACTGAGTATGATCAACTCCAAATCCATTTTAGTTGTTGCGAAGTTCATATATTTGTCCTTCTTTATGGCTGCATAATATTCCATGGTGTATATGTACCACATTTATCCAGTCCAGCTTCTATGGGAAACATGGTTGGTTCCATGTTTTTGCTATTGTGAATAGAGCTGCAATAAACATACGTGTGCAGGTATCTTTTTTGTAGAATGATTTGAGTTCCTCCAGGTATATTCCCAATAGGGAAATTGCTGGGTCATATGGAAGGTCAACTTCTAGTTCTTTCACAAATTGCCACATTGTCTTCCAAAGAGGTTGCACTAGTTTGCATTCGCACCAGCATCATTGTCAGTGTCTTTTGTTGTTGTTTTCTTCTTTTAAAAGGCTGAAAAATATTTCATTATGTGTATAGTCATATACATATGCTTACATCTACATCTGCGTTTTTATGTATTCATCCACTGATGGATACTTAAGTTGCTTCCATAACTTGGCTATGGTGAATAGCGCTGTGATGAGCATGGGGGTGCAGACATCTTTCTGACATGATCTCTCTGACATGATCTGACATGATCATTTCATTTTCTTTGAACACATACCAGAAGTGGGATTACTGGATCATATGGTCACTCTATTTTAATTTTTTGGGAAACCTCCATAATGTTTCCCATCACCGTGATACCAATTTACATTCCAGTGGTGTGCAAGGGTCTCCTTTCCTTTACGTCTTTGCCAGTGCTTATTATATTTTGCCTTTTTGATAACAGACACTTTGGCAGGTGTGAGCTGATATCCCAATATGGTTTCAATCTGCATTTCCCTGATGATGAACACCTTTCCATATACAATGTTTGCCATTTGTATGTCTTTGGCGAAAACACTTATGCAGATCCTTAGCCTATTTTCAAAATCAGATTATTTATTCATTTGCGATTGATGTTTTTTTGGGAGCTATTGGGTTGAATTCTTATATATTATATATATATATATATATATTTTGGATATTAACCACTTACCAGAGGTATAGTTTGCTAATATTTTCTCCCACTTTGTAGGTTACGATTTCACTCTGTTGATTAATTTCCCTTTCTGTGCAGAAGCTTTTTAGTTTTATGCAATCTCACTTGTCCATTTTTCCTTTTGTTATTGTCTGTGCTTTTGGTGTCATATCTAAAAAAAAATCATTGCCCAGATCAATGTCAAGAAGATTGTCCACCTGTATTTCTTGGTTTCATTCACAATATTTTTGTTTATCTTTAAATAATATTAACTTAAAGAGGATCAAATTGTTCATTTGTCTAAGAGGCCTAAGTCTCAATCTAGCCCTGCCTATGAAAAATGGTGAGAGACAGAAAAAGTTTTGGAATATAGATATTTTGTATTTATTCCCAATTTGAAATCAGAATCCAAGAGGAAGAACATGGAGCTGTTAAATTTTACTTTGTGCTTGATTTAAACCATCGTTTCCTGAAGATGATAAGCAGGGGAATCTTACTGTCTTTCTGACTCTAATAAAATCACTTTTAGCTTCTGGCTTTTTACAAGATAGCTTATGTTATATAGAAAAATACCAAATTTTTAAGTGACAAAATCGCATATTTACTTCTTTTTTTTACTCCTTCTTTGAAAGGACAAATTGAAGTTTTTTTTCTTGGAAAGACTTAAGCTATTTAGAACAATAATTTGGGGTTATATGTGAAGTACTTGTTTGCATTAAAAATTTGCATCTAAATCAGTTTATATGTATCTTGGGCTATATATGGCATTAAGATCTGCTTATTGTTAACGTGAAGAAAGAATTTCAAAATCTGACTAGGTCTATAGCAAATGAGTTTGAATTACTACTTTCAAACTTTCCCCAAAAAATGTTTAGGCCTAGATGACTTCACGAGTGAATTCAACTAAAAAAATTAAATCTATTTTAAAATTATAACCAATTCTTTACAAAATCATCCAAATAGTAGAAGACGGTGGGACAATTTCCAACTTATTCTATGAGGCCAATATTATCTTGACACCAAAAGCAGACAAAGACATCATAAGAAAAGAAAACCACAGACCCTTACAAATATAGATGTAAAAAATCCTGAACAAAATGAAATTTAGCAAACTGAATACAGCAACATATGGAAAGGATTATACAGCATAACCAAATGAAATTAATTCCAGGAATGCAATATTGGTTTAACATCTGAAAATCAATGATCTGTGATACATCACATCAATAGAATTAAAAATAAAAACCATATGCATCTCAATACACACAGAGCAAGCATTTTAAAAAAGTCAACATCGTTCCATGCTAAAACCAATCAACCAACTAGAAACAGAAGAGAACTTCTTCAATTTGATAAAGAGCACCTACAAAATCTCACAACTAACATGATACTTAATGATGAAAGACTTAAATGTATCACCTATGATCAGGAAGAAGACAAGGATGTCTGCTCTCAGGGTTTCTGTTCAGCATTGTGGTGGAAGTTCAAGCCAGAGGAATGAGGCAATAAAGTGAAACAAATAAAATAGTAAAATAAAATAAATAAAAGCATCCAGACTTAAAAGAACTAAAACTGTCTATTTACCAACATCTTGTACATAGAAAATTCTAAGAAATTCACTAAATACTATTATAAGTAATGAATGAATCTTGCAAGGTGGCAAGGAACAAGATAAATATGCAAAAATCGACTTCATTTTACACACTAGCAGTAGACAATTCAAAAATTAAATTAAGTAAATAATCCCACTTAGAATTGCATCCATAATAATAAAAATACTTTTAAAAGCCTTTAAAAAAAGGAAATGCAAGACGTACTCTGAAAACTACAAAACATTGTTGAAAGAAATTTAGAAAGTCATATATGAACACGTGGACATTCTATATCTGTGTATTGGAAGGTGATACATTTCAAATTGATTTAAAAATGTAACAAAGTTCCTATCAGATCTCCAGTTTGCTTCTTTGCAAAAATTGGAAGGTTGGCCTAAAATTGATATGAAAGTTCAAGGAACCCAGAATACTCTAAATGTTTTTGAAAAATGAGAACAAATTGGGAAGCCTCACACTTCTTGTTTTCAAATGTTACCTAAAAGCTGCAGTAAGAAAGGCAGTATATCACTGGCAGAAGATTGACATGCTGACATATTGAATAACAGAATAGAATTGAGAGTCCATAAACAAACCTTCACATTTACAATTGAACTCTTTTTCAAAAGTACAAACGTCATTAAATGACGGAGAGAGCAGTCTTTTCAACAAATGATGCTGGAATAATTTAATACTCACATACAAAAGAATTAAGTTGGATAGCTTCTTCACATGATATAGAAACATTAACATTATGATCCAGTTGGTTCCATATCCAGTTGGATATGGATCATAACCCTAAATGGATCATAACCCTAAACTATTAAAATATAACAGTAAATGTTTCTGTATCTAAGCTACATATATAACTATTATTACTACTCAATAACAAAATGACAAAAATCCAATTTAAAAATGACAAAGCAACTGAACAGACCCTTCTCCAAAGAAGACATGCGAATGATCGATAAAATTATGAGAAAGAAGTTCAAGATTAGCAGTCATCTGGGAAATGCAAGCAAATCCATGTCATATTGCTACATATTCACCAGGATCTCTATAGAAAAGAAATAGATAATGGTAAGTGTGAAGAGGTGGAGAAATTGGAATACGCATAAGCTACTGGTGGGAATTAAAAAATGTTGCAACTACTATGAAAGCAGTCTGACATTTCCTCAAAAGATTAAATATAGAGTTATTTATATGGTAACTGACATAACTGTGTACCCAGTAATTTCATTGCTAGATATATTTCCAAGGGAAATAAAAACCTATGCGCATGTAAAGACTTATACCCAAATTTTAACAGAGGAATCATTCTCAGGATCCATCACTCATAAATTCATAGAATGACATTCATGCCCACTAACTGATGAATGGATAAACAATGTGTAGTAACTCTATACCAGAGAATAATTATTCAGCAAAAAACAGGATCGAGGTACTAATGTATGCTACAGCATGGATGAACCTTGAAAACACTATGCTAAGTAGAAAGAAACTAGTCATAAAAGTTAAAAAAATCATGTAATTACATTTCTAGAAAATATCCAGAATAGGAGGCAAATACACAGAGACATAAAATTGATAATTGGTTGCCTAATTCTGGGGAGTATTGAAGGAAATGGGGAGTGACTGCTAATGGGTACAGGGCTGTTCAGATGGGAGATAAAAATATTCTAAAATTGATTGTAATGATGGCTACACAACTTTGTGAATATACTAAGAACCATTGAATTGTACACTTTAAGTAGTGGATTATATGTATGCAAATTATATCTCAATAAATATGTTATATAAAATGAATTGGCAGAACATGGGACCAGCATGCATGTGAAATTGTTGGATGGTAAACCATTTGTCTAGAAAAAGTGTCATTCATCTGCTGTCTAGCTGGCTATGAGAAAGGTCATGTTACTAAATTCAAAACAACTGTTGTTTACAATAGTAGTTTTTCAGTGACAGGGATAGTTGCAATTGGTGTTTATCTGTTGTACTGTGTCACATGTATGCTTTTGGGTTTTAGTTAGGGGCTTTGGTTAAGGTATAATGCATTATAATTTTCCCACTAGAAATAACTGGGGGCAACCCCTGGGTCCCCTCCAACTGGGGGAACTTTTCTGTCCTCTCAATAAATCCAACTTTCTAAAAAAAAAAGAAAGAAATAATTGGACATAGGCTCATAATTAACACTTTTGTATAGATTCTGATTATCAGGTGCCACTAAACAAGTGATGTTTGTACGTTATCTTGAATTCCTCTCAATTCTTAGTTCCACAAGTCACTCACTCTGCAAACCTTGCTGGTTATTTCTTCTACATATCTCTCAAATATACCCTTTTTTCCTTATTACTATTACCCTTGCTTTGGCCAAGCCACAAGCATGTCTAACTAGGATTATTATAATAGCTCCCTAAACCCTCATTTACTCTTGCTGCTTCAAACACATTCCATATCTGTGCTCATTGTGGTCAACAGTAAGGCTCTCTGTATCACAGAGACTCAGGTGCTCAGACTGGCAGGTTCTATCTTGGCATGTGCTTGTATGATCACAGAAACAAAGAAAGGGGAGAATAGAAAATCTCACATTGGCCCCTAAAGTTTCTGCTCTGGAGTAACTTATGTCATTTCCACTCGCATTCCATTGACTAAATCAAGTCATATGATCACTCCCAACAGGGCAGGGCACATAATCACCCCCAAGATTCCATGAGCAAATATTACCATCTACCATATTTTCTTTCTTTGAGTCAGAGTCTCGCTCTGTCATCCCGGCTGGAGTGGCTCAAGAGATCCTTCCGTCACAGCTTTCCAATAGCTGGAACTACAGGCACATGCTTCCATGCCTGGCTAATTTTTTTGATATATTGTAGAGAGGAGGTCTCACCAACTTGTCCAGGCTGGTCTTGAACCCCTGTGTTCAGGCAATCTCTCACCTCGGTCTCCCAAAGTGGTGGGATTACAGGTCACCACACCCAGTCTTATATTTTCTTTCTTTATCTCCGTCTTTTCTTATCCTTCTTCTCCAAAACATTGACATAGCCAACTGCTTTTTCACAGATTGTTCAACTATGGCTTCCTCAGGAAAGTGTTTTCCTTATTTCATAGCTTGAGTTAGTTGCGCCTCTTAAAGATTCACTCATACCAGTCATTACCTGGTTTATGCTTGTTGCTTCTTTAATGTTTTAAGATTTATGAGGGAAGAATCTGTGTCTGCCTCTGCCCCATTCAGCACCCATTCCCTTGTGTCTAGGCCAGGACCTAACCCTTAGAAAGTTTTATTAAATAGTCATTGAACAGATTAATAAATGGTTGCAGATGACCAAAGGAACCACTGAAGATAACTTAATCAGTAAGCTTAATCAATAGCTAGCAGTTAGATTACTGTTGGAACATGGAAATTACTCTTTTCTGATGAGAAAATTTCTGCTGCTAATAATGTAACAAAGATCTTCATGTAAATACCATTATGATCATGAACAGTTGGTTAACTTTTTTGAACACCTCTATTTACCCATAAAATGAAAATGGTATCTGTGCTAGTTAACTTACAGGGTTTTTGTGAGGATCAAGGCCAACATATCATAATGTGTCCGTACTTTAATTTTTTAAGAAGAACCACTCAAAATCAGATGTTTTAGAGTTCCTTGTTTATAATTTTCCCCTTTCTCTTTCTTAATTTTTCTATGGAAGTATTATTTTTTCTCTTTTCTTCCTTCTCTTCATAATCTTACCAATTAATATCTAAGGTGCTTACTCTTTTTGAGGCAAGGTGCTAACTGTAATCCTTTATCTAGTTTATTCTTATGAGCTAAGTACTATTACTATTTCCATTTTTAACCTCTGCTTTTTAACCTCTGATATTGATGATTTTACTTGATAGTCTTTCATATTTCTGGGCTTTGCTGGCCATTATAAATTATTAATTAGAATACACTTATGTCATTTTTTTCCCCTGTGTAACAACAAAAAACTTTTTTATATTCTGAGAGTATAGGCTTTCACATAAGAGTTATAGTTCTTATTACTAAAACCATTCCTAGAGACAATATTGACTGGTTTTGTCACCTTGTCATTTGATAACTGTCTTGACTCATCTGGGTCTTGGTTAATTTATTTTCCAAATGTTATTTTGTATTCATTTTAAATAAAAATAAATAATCTGATTTGCAGATGTGTTTTGTGAAGATTATATAATACTGTCTGAAAATTGCCAGCACTGAGTATGAACATAGTAGGACTTCTACAAATTATTATTGTTTTCATATGTATTATATCAGTACAATATAAGAAGTTAGATTGGTTGGGTATAATTCATTGATTTGGACTCAAATGTTAACATATTCAGAACATGACTACTTATAATAGGTATGACTCATCAAGAGATCACTGTTGTTTGAAGAAGTCTTTTAAAAAAGTTCTGTGGTAGTTGTGATCATATCATAGCTCCAAAATGTTCTGGGGTAATTAAAATTGATGGACTTCTGGTTCAAAAAGGGCAACATAGAAGTAAGCTGGCTTCACTCTTCCATTCAGAAAGCCAAAAACAAATAAATATACATTGCTGAGATTATCTCCAGCAATATTCCATAATTTGAATATGAAGATGAGACAGTTGCCAGAATTGTAGAGAAGTGAAAAAACTTCCAGCAGATGGTGAGAGAATTGAACTTCCAGATCTGTGGCTCCTCCCCTTGTTCCACCTAGCATCAAACACAGGTTCTACACTGGGAAAAGTGAGATCAAGGTGGATAACCAGCTTCCCTACCATCCTGGGTTCCCTGGCGGAAGACCTGTTCCTGTCTTAACTGAGGGGAAGCTTTGTAAGTGCCTGAAGCAAGATGGGGAGAGACAAAGGAGGGAGGTAGGACTGCTGTCCTTGGCCATGGAAACTCTACTCTGTAACTGGACCACAGGAGATACCAAATCAGAGTTGCTATTTATCAACACTACACTGTAGGAGGTTTGTTTCACAGATCTCCTGGCACAGACCCCTAGCCAGCCTTCCCATGCTACCAGATATCCCCTTCAAGACCTCCTCAATTCAGAAGGGACAGTGCTCCAACTGATGACCAAAGCCAAGGCAAACATGGGCTTAAGGCAGCATGTAGAGATGAAAAGGAGGCAAAAATCTAGCGATAAGGAATCTTCAAGCAAATATACTCAGGTTAAGCCAAAGCAAGTCAGACAGAGAAGACTGAAATAAACAACAAATAACTAATCCTTCAATGCTAAGACACAGATGAACATCCACAGGAAACAGCATCAAACAGGGAACCATGATCTAGAGAGAACAAAGCAAGGATTTGATTTGACCCTAATGAGATGCCAATATGTAAGCTCTTTGATCAAAAATGTAAAATATCATTTTTTAAGGAAACACAGTAATCTCCAAGATAACACAGTAAAGCAATTCAGATATTTATCAGAAAAATGTAACAAATATGTTGAAATATCAGTAAAAAACCAAATGAAAATCTTGGAACCAAGAAGGACATTTGCTAATCTTAAAGAATCATTAGTGGCTCTCAACAGCAGAATGGATCAAGCAGAGGAAAAAATCAGTGATCTTGAAGACAGGCTATTTAAAAATAGTTAGAAAAAATGGTGAAAAAGAATAAGGGTCACACACAAGATATTAAAAAAAAAAACCTCAAAAGACAAAAATGTTGGTGTTTGAGAGAGCATTGAGTAAGAGCAAAGGATAGAAAACTTATTCTAAGAAATAATGATATATGACTTTTCAAAACATGAGAAAGATATAAATATCCTGGTACAAGAATGTCAGAGAGCACTAAACAGATTTGACCCAAGTAAGACTACTCCAAAGCATATGATAAACTCTCAAAGGTCAAGGACAAAGGGAGCATCCTAGAAGAAGCAAGAGAAAAGAAGCAAATAACATAGAAAAGAGCATCAACTCACCTGGCAAAAGTCGTTTTGATGAAAACCATTAAGGTCAGGAGAAAGTGGAACATTTTCAAAGTTCCAAAAGGAAAAAAAAAAAAAGAACTGCCATTCAAGAAAACTGTATCTAGCAAAGTTGAATATATCCTTCAAATATGAAGGACAGACAAACAAAAGGTGAGAGAATTCGCCACCACCAGACTCATCTTACAAGAACTGCTAAAAAGAGTTCTTCAATCTGAAAAAAAAAATTGCACTAACATACAAAAATAAAACAATTTTAAAGTATAAAACCTACTGGTAAAATTAAATACATGGACAAACTCAGAATACTCTATTACTGTAACTGTGGTGTACAATTTACTCATAACTCTAGTATGATGCCCAAAAGACAAATCTATCAAAAACAATGAAAGCTACAGCAACCTGATAAGAGATAGATAAAATAAAAACATGTAAATTTAGACAACTAAAAGATGGAGATCTATTTTAGATTTTTTTCATTTTTCTTTGTTTCTCTTTTTTATTTGTAAACCATGATAAGTTATCATTTCTTTAAAAGAACTTGTTACATTTATAAGATATTTTTGTAAGCCTCCTGGTAACCACAATGTAAAAACCTGTAATAGAGTCACTAAAAATATAAAACAATGAATTAAAACAGTACCAGAGAAAATCACTTACCCACAAAGCAAGACAGTTAAAAACAAAAGAAAAAGAGAGGAGATACAAAACAACCAGAAAACAAGCAAAAAGAAGAAAAAAAAGGCAGTGGTAAGTCCTTAGATATTAATAATAACACTGAATGTAAATAGTCTCAATTTTCCAATTAAAAGGCGTCAAGTAGCTGAATGGATAAATAAATATGATTACCTGCTGCTGCCTACAAGTAACCCACTTCATTTATAAGGACACACATAGATTGATAATGAAGAGGTGTAAAATATTTTATGCAATTAGAAACCAAAAAAGAGCAGAAGTAGCTATACTTAGGTAAAACAGGCTACAAATCAAAGATTATAAAAGGAGGCAAAGAAGGCTACTACATAATGATCAAAGGGTCAATTCAGCAAGAGGCTATAGCAATTTTAAATGTCTGTGCACCCAACACCTGAGCTCCCAAGTGTATAAAGCAAACATCAATGGATATAAAGTCAGACATAGACTGCAATAAACAATATTAGGGGATTTTAACATCCCATTCTCAGTAATGGACAAATCATCCAGACAGAAAATCAACAAAGAAACATCAGAGTTAAACGACACACCGTACCTATAGGCCTAATTGACATTTGTAGGACATTTTACTCAACTACTGTAGGATACACATTCTTCTCGTCAGCATGGAGAACACCCTCCAAAATAGACCATATTGTAGGCCACAAAACAAGTCTGAAAAATTTTTAAAAAGTAGAAATTATATCAAGTATCTTTTTGACCATAATGGAATAAAAGTAGAAATCAATAACAAAAAGATCCTTGGAAAATACACAAACACATGGAAATTAAAATTAATGGAGCAGCTAATACAGATGATATATTAATTATGTAATATTAACTATAGTAATAATTACTATTATTGATAATATTTATTTGTGCCTATGTTGCAGGCACCTTTATAAATGTTTTATATTTACGAGCTCATTAAATTTTCACAACCACTTTATAATGTTATTCTGTAATGCACCTGATTTTTCAGATGAGGAAACTGAGGCACAAAGAGTTTCAGTAACCTGCCCAAGTTCACACAGCCAGCAAAGCTAAGATATGTCTAAAGTAACCAACCTCTAAATTCTAGGATATAGCCGTGTTGTTCTATAATACACCATGTAATAATGGTAATATTCTATATCTGTACTGTCCAGTATAGTAGTCACCAGTAACATGTGGCTACAAGCATATGGAATGTCACTACTGGCAGTTTGAATCATGGTGCGGTGGAGGAGTAGGTGGTGGGATCTCGTTGTGTGTCTAATTAGCCCTTTCTCTGCCTTGCTTGTCTGAGCTTCAACAGAATTCGAAATGGCTGGCAGCAAGGCTGGGAGGGACTCCAGAAAGGCCAAGACAAAGGGGGTTTCCCGCTCACAGAGAGCCGGCCTGCAGTTCCCAGTGGGCAGCATCCATTGACACCTGAAATCCAGGACGACCAGTCATGGACGTGTGGGCATGTACAGCGTGTACAGCGCAGCCATCCTGGAGTACCTCACTGCAGAGGTACTTGAACTGGCAGGAAATACATCAAAGGACTCAAAGGTAAAGCGTATTACCCTTCCTCAATTGCAACTTGCCATTCGTGGAGATGAGGAATTGGATTCTCTCATCAAGGCTACAATTGCTGCTGGTGGTGTCATTCCACACATCCACAAATCTCTGATTGGGAAGAAAGGACAACAGAAGACTGTCTAGAGGATGCCTGGATTCCTTATATTCTCAGGACTCTAAATACTCTTAACAGCTGTCCAGTGTTGGCGATTCCAGTGGACGGTATCTCTGTGAAAAACACAATTTTGCCTTTTTGTAATTCTGTTTGAGCAAGTTGGAAGTTTAATTAGCTTTCCAACCAACCAAATTTCTGCATTCGAGTCTTAACCATATTTATGTGTTACTGTGGCTTCAAAGAAGCTATTGATTCCGAAGTAGTGGGTTTTGACTGAGTTGACTGTTTTAAAAAAACTGTTTAGATTTTAATTGTGATGCAGAAGTTATAGTAATAAACATTTGGTTTTGTACAGACATTATTTCTACTCTGGTGGATAAGCTCAATAAAGGTCATTTCCCGCCCACCTCACCCCCGCCCTTTCCAAAAAAAAAAGTCACTACTGCAACTGAGGCACTATTTTTAGTTTTATTGACTTGCAAGAGATACATTAAAATTCAGATAGACATATGAGGTTAGCAGCTACCTCATTAGTGCAGCTCTAATTCCTATATTCTACTTCCTTTTCATTAAAAATAAAAAATATTCAAAGCTTTCACAACAAAATCAAGATTCATCAAATTAAAATTTTTAAATTGATAACTTTAGGACAGTTTAACATGTTTGATCATTGATCTTTGCGTTTGAAGGAATGCAACTGAGGCATTTAAAATTTTTTTCAACTTTGTTCAAAAATTTAAGACCTTACATTTGGCTCTGAAAAATAAAATCTAAAAAAATAATAATATACACGGACTATTTCACTACATGAAAGAAAGGAAGAATTGGAGTACAACATAGCATTAGCAGAGTTAGGGGTAGGGGTCAGATTAGAAGAGTGTGTTTATGATGAGTAACAAACAGAATTAACCTGAGCAACAGAGAAGAACAGCAAGGAGGAGAACAAAGATTTAACAGAACAATAGATACAAGTTGTAAGCAAGAAACATGAAATTGACAGACAAATGGTAAATCAACCTATCATGAAATGTTTGATCAGTATGCCATGGGATGTCCAACTTTACTAATAGCAAGAAAATAAACATCTAAAAGTAAATACTTAGATCAGGAGGAAGTCCTGAGTTTGGCCACCAGGAAGAACTTCCCACTGGTGAAGGAAGGCTGTAGGTGCCACACCATCGGTCACCTTCAGGGGACATGGTGGAGTTCGCGTCTCTCTTATTCTGTTCTTAGAAACCAGACAGCTTGTCTTAGAATCATGTTCCTGGAGCAGTTGAGAGTGTACTTCCAAGATTTGGGCAGGTAAGAGCTTGTGCTTCTACTCTGCTGTTCACCAGCCTTGTGACTTAGGGAAGTCATTTCACCAGTTCAGTCTTTGTCTCCCTATCTTGCAGTAATTTTTAGAATCATGATGTCCTATCTCAACAGGCAACCCTTGTCAAGTCATGTGTCCATCATGGTAACACTCTAAATTGACGAAAACGTGGCTGATGAACTTATCGTCAATTTTTCTCAGTAGCTGAGATTTTCAGATTGCCATTTATTTCTGCAATGTTCATTATTTGGTGAAGGGGCCACCTGAGATCCAGTCTCCATCACTACACAATATGTCCGTGTAACGAACATGCATGTATACCCTCCTGAATCTAAAATAAAAATGGAAAAAAATATTTCAGAAGAATGTGAAAAAGGGTATAAATTCAGTTATCTGGACTTACATGGAAATAAGAATGCTGCAAATAGCATTTAGAATCCATTTGTTAATGTGACAAATATTATTGCTTGCTCAAGGCACGGGGCTGAGTACTGTGGGAGATTTGTGTAGCATCAAGGCTGGATCTGGCTAGATCTAGACAGGAGATTCAACATGGACATGCATTACAAAGCATATCATTGCACATGCCAATCAAGAGCTGCTAAAAATATGTACTTCATACAACCTTCTGATGCCTGAAGGATCCTGTTTTCCAAACCACAAACATACACAGGAACAGCCAATTTATTGTTCATGCTATTACCTTATATTATGACAAAAGTGTTTTTGTCAATTACATTAAAATGTAAACTACATTTCAAATGTATTTTATGCACATTTTCAAGGTAAAATTAACTACATTGAGGCTGAAAGTATTTACTTTTTTATTTTTAACAACAGACTTGTTTGGTAGAGTTGAAAAAATTCATGTTTTATTTCTTTGTCAAGTTGCACTTATTGTCCTCACAGATGGAAGACAACTATAAATTTACAGTATGTGTGGGCTTATTGAGTCTATAAAAGTTGTGTCATTATTTATATCTTACTGTAAGAAAGACCTTGTCTGGGAAAGAGAAAAACAGCCTTAGACTGTCAAACTTGGTTGATGTAATTATTATCTAAAAAAGACTAAGGTTTTCTTTTAACTAAAACATAAATATGAATATGTTATTCCACACTCTCGCTATCTTGGAGTCCCTGAATGTTGTTTATGGTGTGTGAAAAAAAAAGGCATTTAGTTATCTTACCATCATCAAGAGTGCCAGGCACTTGTCATTTCTCTAGACTCAGGGTTGGCCTAGGAATGGAGGCAATAAAAAGCACATCCAGCACGCCTGTAGTTCCAGCTACTTGGAAGCTGAGGCAGGAGGATCGCAGGAGCCTAGGAGTTCGAGGCTGCGGTGGCCGGGAGCGGCCACTGCCCTCCAGTCTGGGAGACGGAGTGAGACTCCAACTCAAAAAAAAGAAAAAAAAAAAAAAAAGGCACATCCAAGCCGGGCTCGGTGGCTCAGCCTGTAATCTCGTGCTTTGGGAGGCTGAGGTGAGTGGATTGCCTGAGCCAGTGGGTTCGAGACCTGCCTGGGCAAGTTGGCGAGACCTCATCTCTACAATAAATTAAAAAATTAACCGGGTGTGGTAGCGCGCGCCTGTAGTTCCAGCTACTTGGAAGGCTGAGCAGAAGAATCGCCGAAGCCCAGAAGGTCGAGGCAGCAGTGGCCGGGAGAGGCCACTGCACTCCAGTCTGGGTAACAGAGTGAGACTCCAACTCAAAAAAAAAACAAAAAAAAAAACACATCCAGCCGGGCTCGGTGGCTCAGACTGTAATCCCAGCACTTTGGGAGATCGAGGTGAGCGGATTGCCTGAGCCTGTGGGTTCAAGAACAGCCCAGGCAACTTGACGAGACCTCGTCTCTACAATAAATAAAAAACTAGCCAGGCGTAATAGTGCGCATCTGTAGTTCCGGCTCCTTGGAAGGCTGCGGTGGAAGGATTGCTGGAGCCCAGCAGGTCGACGCTGGGGTGGTGGTGAGCGTGTCACTGCACTCCAGCCTGGACAACAGAGTGAGACTCTGACTCAAAAAAAAAAAGCACATCCAAGCTTGATCTTGATACACTTTTTTGAAACCGAATCTCCTTGGCCTTGGATACGCATGTGATTTGTATACTACACGGTGATTTTCATGCGTTAGTTTTTTTTCTCTTGTTTATGAGTAGAAAACAGGAGAACAATGAAAAGCACAACAAAACAAAACAAAGTAGCATGACGAAGTAGAAGACATTCATTCTTCCCATGAATGTACAGTGAGTGCCTATATGTGCCAGATACAATGCAAAGCTCCTGGGTTACAAAGGCCATGCAATATGACATAGTCCTTGCCCTCAAGAAGTCAGTCTATGGGAATCTATTGTGATTTTAACCAATGATAAAGAATAATTGATATCAACTGGCTGAGTCATTTTGTGTAATGCATTGCTTAATGCATCTTCTGTGGTGGATGTTCTCATTTGATATAAAGATTACCATGCTTTCTGCCCACCCACTTATATGTTCTCCCACATGCCTCTACTCTTGTGCCCATTATCCAATCTATTCTTTAGATTCCTGATCAGCTGCCATTCAGGCCATTCATCACTGCCTGCTTATACTGTATGGTCACTTCTTCTTCCTCACAGTGGACGGCCAAGTCTATTGCTTAAAGCTCTGCCTGTTGTGAGAATTTCTTTCTGCATTGTTGTTGAAGGTCACATTTCAACAAGATGTAGTAGTTGCACCCACCCTTGCCTTCATGATCCATAGTACCACATAGTGTTTTTCATCTTCCTTCTGCTGGTTATGCAAGGTGGTCCATAAATCCATCAGCATGAAAAATTATCTTCTGGGGAAAATGTTAGTATGTTTTTGGTTGTATCTGAGATAGTTTTATCTATAGATAGATAGCTTTAGTCTAGAGCATAACTTTGTGATTTTTTTTTACTTGAAAATTAATTATGGTTTAGAGAGATGTGTCTAAGTACCAGATTAGCAAGGGGTGGAATGTTGCGAGTTTGAAGGTGTTGCTTTGACTCAACTGAAATTGATTTCCAGGATTCTCTTCCCAGTCCATTTCCAGTGATGGTAGTCCACAAGAGACACTTCTGTGTGAGATTTGGAGGTTGGAAGTGAAGCAACAGTCACTTTGAATGCTTACGTTGAGGTCAGGGCAGGCACTTGTGTAGCACACATGTTCGGTAGCACATACATGTGCACATGTGTGTACACACACACAGATGCTGCGGCCTAGCTGCCAGCTCAGCTCCATGCTGTGGGAAAGCAACCAGGCCTGCACCTTCTCTTTAGGTCTAGCCTCATCGGACTCATCTGGTTTTGTGATGGATGTGTCAGTTTCCTATTGCTGCCATAGCAAATTACCACATCTTAGTGACTCAAAACAATGTAACTTTTTATTTTACAGTTCTGGCGGTTAGAATTTCAACATAGGTCTCACTGTGCTAAAATCAAGGTGCCAGCCTGGCTGCATCCAAAATCTAATATTGAATATATTCTCCCTTTTGGATGACATCCATTAAAAGGTAAAATGCAAGTTATAATGAACAACTCTTAACTTTAAATGAAAAATTCTTAAACTCTATTTCTTTAATTGAAATGAAGCCACAGTTGAATGCCCTTTTTTGTATCAAAATCATTAGTATGCTCCATTTGTAGGTTCTTGACTAGACTTGCAAGTATACAAATATTACAGCGATGTAATTCTCAGTCACCAGCCGCAACTATTGTGGAAACCACACACTAGTTTGTCAGAACAGCTCTTGGACTATGAAACAGAACAGAAAATAAGACAATGAACCTCTCGGTACAACTAGGAAGCACACCTCATTATGAAAGAATCTATGGTGAGATAGGCTTTGATAAGCCGTGTTAGTCAGAATTCTCCAGAGAGACAGACCCAATAGGATGTATCTAGGTGACTAGAAGGCATAGATAGATGAGTGTGGATTTTTTTTTTATGGGAACTGGTTCACATGATCATGGAGGCTGACAAGTCCCACTATACGCTGTCTGACAGCTACAGACCCAGGGAAGCCAGGAGCATGATTCAGTCCGAGTCCAAAGGCCTGGGAGTCAGCGAAGCTAAAGATGATGTAATTCCCAGTTCAGGCTGAAGGCCTGAGAGCCTGGGGGCTGCTGGTGTGAATTTCAGAGTCCAAAAGCCAGAGAACCTGGAGTTTTGGTGTCCAAGGGCAGGAGAAGATGGATTTTCCAGCTTTGGAAGAGAGAGAATGCACTATGACTCGGCCTTTTTGCTCTACTTGGGCCCTCTGCCAATTGAATAGTGCTCATCACATTGGGTGAGGCTGGATCTCCCTCTGTCCACTGATTCAAATGCCAAATACCAGAGATATCCTCGGAGACATGCAGATGTACCCCCCAAATAATGCTTTACCAGCTATGCAGGTATCTCTTGATCCAGTCAAGCAGACATCTAACATCAACCATCACATAAGCTAATTAACTCTTCTTTTCTCAACTGCTTCTGCCATTCAGATGCCCTGACACTTGGAAGCCTGTCTCTGCTCACTGTTGGCTTTATTTTATTATCACATTTCTCAACTGTAGAAATTGTTTCCTTTGTTCATTTACTCTGCCCAGATACCCACACGAAAACGTCCACGCTTGCTTGTCTTTGTCACATTGTGAGTGAAGTGGGCCTGGAATCCAAGGACAGAAACAAGGGGGCTGTGTCCTGGGTCACTAGGTCACACACTTGTTTTCCACTGGAATCTGCAAGGCAGGTCTTTTTGTTCCCGTATGGCATGTGAGAAAACAAAAGAAAAACCAGGCAAAGTAGCTTAGGTGAGAAAACCACACAATCATGAGTGACAATTCAGGGACCTCAATTCAAGACTGGCTAGGTTTGAAGCCCATGCCTGGCACAGCAGGGACCATGCCTGTATTTTTAAGGAACTGAGGTGAATATCCTTGCCATGATGTGGCTAATTTCTTCTGTGTTTTCAGAGCTTTTTGCTTCTTTTTGGACACTCACTAAAATCAGCACTATTCAGGAGTATTAGTATACTTGTCCTGGTCTCCTTTCCTCCCCTATAAACTCCTAATGTTCAGAATATACATATTGCAACATTTAGAACTGGGCTTTCACACTTGACGAAGAGGTCATCTTTGTAGTGCTGCCAATTCTGTTCCATCTGGACATGGTGACAACAGGTAAGTGTCATAAATCCATAGCTGTGTACTTTCTGAAGTTCATAAATTACAAGGAAAACATTTCAGGACAGGTGTTGTTACTGATCAGTTTATCATTGCATTTAAAAGTAAACATTGGAGTAAAATGTTGGTTTTGTCAAGAGTCATTTATTGACTTTAACCAAAAATAAAACTCCAGTGGTCGCTTGGAACCAGGACTTTGAACTTAAGAGAGAATTAGTAATTGCACTGATTCCTCAGTCAATTCAGTGAGCATGCTTGAGACTCTACCATGCTGGGCATTGTTGCATATGCTACAGATGCAGACATGAGCCACATAGTCTCTATCTTCAATGCATTCACGTTCTAGTGGAAAAGGAAGACAAATGAACACCCCACTAAAATACAGTAGCAAGGAATTATTTGTTTTTCATTTTCTTGGGGGGAGGCCAACACCTGCCCCCCTGACTGGCACAAAGCGAGCAATTGCTTTGTTTTAAAATATTTATATTTTAAGAATATTGAAACTGTACACGTATTATTTTGTAAAGCACAAGCTACATTTATAGAATTTCAATTTCTTGTGTTATACTGTAATAAAACCTAATTTTCAGAGAAAGTGATGATATCATTTGTACATAATACATATACATTTTTAACTTTTGTAAGTGTTATTAATGTTTGAATGTATTAATTGGATTTGTTGATCTCTCCATATTAGAAATTTTCAAACCCAGGTAGATCTCGTAAACTTTCTATAATGCTAGGCTATCAAAAACAGAAAGTAAGTTTGTAATTTATCTTATTTGTAAATAATATGAATACTGATGAGGTCCAAAGTTAATCAAACATGCTTCCAACAGCATCATACTTTCAGATACAAGCTATTTCTGAGTACCAAAGTTGGATTAAAAACTGGCCATGTTTCTGAGTTCCCTGCTCTTTGAGGTTAACACTTGAAGAAAACATTTGAATTTAACCTCAGGCTGTGGGTCTATTACCTCTTGGCAAGTCTGTCCTCATAGAATTGCATTTTGTCAAGAGAATTCCATCTCTTCTGGCTGAGCTCCACACAGTAGTCTGCCCAAAGGGAAGGGATTTTTGGCCATCATTAGAGAGAATGCTGTATCTTGACATCTACTACATTGATGTTATAATTTATCTTAGGAGGGAAATAATTTCTGATAACTCTTTATAAACACCTTCAATTTTATACTGCCTAGGGCTTATAGGGCTTATTAATCTCTTCAGGGTGTAAAACAAAAACAAAAACAAAAAACCCAGAACTTTCTTTTTCTATACATATGCATCCATATTTAATGCCACTCAAGCCCTGATTTCCAATATCTTAAGAAAGTTCTGGATACAGAAGGGGTCTCAACACTTGGAATTCCCAACATCAGGTGTAGGAATTCTGGAGAAAATTTACTATCTCAAGAACAGGTAATCTTTTCAGCTATGGGGAAGGAATCCTGGTGGGGTGAGGAGAGGAACTTCTCTCACACACTCCCACAAGATTATATCCTGAGAAATGTCAGTAGTAGGTTATTTCTAAATGTAAAAACAGTTAATGTGTTTCTTCCAGGTAAAGATGGTGCCTCATCAAAACATGAGAAAGTAATTCCATTTGAAAGAAATGTGTGCTGTGACAAAAGAACTGGGAAATCAACATTTGAAAATGTTTCCATCATGATGATTTTGTCATTGTGGTGGTGGTGGTACTAAAGCTATGTGTCACCTTTAAAGTCATTTACACCCACTTACCTAAGCACTGAAACAAATTAGTCTTGTTTAATGACCTCTCAAATAATGACTTTCAGTGAGTTTTAATCATTTGTGAAAAACATGAAAAAAAACTGTACATTCTGAGTACTTTGTAAGAGCAATTGATTGACATCATGGAACATGAACATTCAGTAGCCAGATTTTAATACAATTTTAGCATAATTAGTTGATTGAATTGATAAGTATTAAAATTTAGTAAGTTCAGATTTATTTTATCTGAGATCATGGAGTCTTGTGAAGTGCCTTTTTTTTTTTTTAACTAGGCAGCCAAAAATCAACGGTAACTGAAGTTAGAACTAGAATTTCATATCACTTAGTCACAAAGTGAGAAACTAAGATTGCCAAACATAGTGAAGATATTTGGCAGCATCTTAATAGATTTTTTTACATTTAAAACATTAAATCTCTATACATTTGACTCAGCAGTTGTACTTCAAGGAGTCTAGTCTGCAGTACAGTTATATAGTGTCTTTATATTTTTATTTGAGGGAGTTAATCACAAAATTATTTAAAACAGAAAAAAGTCATAAGAATTATTAAATATCAAACAAAAAGAAAATGGGGCAATATAATTTAGTAAATGCATAACTAGAATAAAACACAACTTTTAAAAAGAATAGCACATGATTATAGATATTGACATTCAAAGGATTTAAAATGAATAAGAAAAATAATCACATAAGCAGTCAGGCAAAAAGACCAAGTTACATATCAATATGTATGCCTTAAATTCTTCTTGTTCTATGTATATGCATCTTTGTGTGTGTATATATATATATGTGTGTGAATGTGTATACATTAATGTTTCTATGTATATACAGATGCTCCTTGACTTACAATGGTTTGACTTTACCATGGTCTGAAAGCAATATGCATCCAGTAGGAGCTGTACTTTGAGTACAGGTGTAATCATTCCATTTTTCACTTTCAGTAGTAGTCAAGTCAATTACAGAAGATATTCAACACTTTATCATAAAATGAGCTTTGTGTTGCATGGTTTTGCCCACCTGTAGGCTAACGTGTGTTCTGAGCACTTTCAGGGTAGCTAAGGCTAAACGATAATGATGTTCTATAGGTTAGTTGTAGTAAATGCATTTTGATTTACAATATTTTAAATATCATGACATAATCCCATTATAAATTCAAGAGTATCTGTATAAAAAAATGTTTGAATGGCAGCTCTACCATACTGCTTAACAGTAAATATCTCTGAGGATTAGGATGGCTTGGTGTTTGGGGAAGGATTGAATGCAATGATTAAGAAATGTTTCATGTTTTAGTGGCATTATATAAGCAGAAGCCCAGCGTAAAAAAGAGGGGATTTCTACCTGTATATTAGTGGACTCAAAATTCAATTCAATCCTCCTACAAGGACCACTGGGACAAAATGTAAAATAAATTACATTTT
Source organism: Cephalopachus bancanus (assembly GCA_027257055.1). Classification (NCBI taxonomy): domain Eukaryota; kingdom Metazoa; phylum Chordata; class Mammalia; order Primates; family Tarsiidae; genus Cephalopachus; species Cephalopachus bancanus. The sequence goes on along the minus strand of JAPVLO010000011.1, from coordinate 6,637,333 downwards.
CTAAAAATATACTCAAATGCAAAGGAGATGTAAAAAGGTATTGGGTTATTTGGCCAATATTAGGAGAAATCCATAGGGTAGGCTTGGTGTTTGGAACTGCCTCTGCCCTGGAGTCCTCGCCATTGTGGAGCACGTGGCTTTGAGGAGAAGGAGCTCAGTCTAGGGGAACAGAAGTTGGAGTTGGGGTTCACCAAAGGTGGGGCCTTGATGACCTTATGCCTTGCTGGAATGTAAAAGACTGCTCACTAGAAAGGCAGGAGAAAACCAACTCTTACAGGAACTGTAGCTCAGTGTCGAGTCATTTGCTCAGAAAATGATCACTTTCTGAAATTGGATAAGGATGCGCCTACTTTACTAGGGTCCCAAGAGCCTAGATTATGTTAACAAAAATTATCTCTTGAGGAAAATGACACAATCCTTCCAAGTTTTTTTCTATAAAAAGTTTTATAAATAAAATTCCTGGCACTAAAATCAGACATAACCTGTCATACAAGGAGAAAACCACATCAACAAAAACCAAAAGAGGAAGAAAACACAAAAACCTATGAGATATTGAAACCATTACAAGCAAACTTTTAAATGACAATATTTACTCTGATCAGAAGTTTTAAAAACTTAAAAATGTCAACATATATCTAGAAACAAGTTATATTGCAATTTTGATAAAGAATCAAATAGAAATCATAAGCTACAAAATAGAATAAGTTTAATTAAGAATTAAATAAATAGATTCAACAGCAAATTGGCCATAGCTGAAGAGAGAGTTAGTGAACTAGAACATGGGTAAGAAAAAAATTCAAATTTTTATACAAAGAGATAAAATAATTAAAAACACAGAAAAAGCTGAAAAAATACGGAGTATACAATAAGAAGAATTAATATTTATTAAACTGAGAGACCCAAAAGAAAACTGAGAGAAAAAACTGAAAAGGAAATAGTAAAAGAGATAAAAACCAAGATAAAAGATAAGACTCCTAAAAATCAATCAAAGAAATAATAAATAATGTCTATAAAGAAATAGCATCTGTAGGGAACACAAGTTAGAATTCTATTCCTAGCAAAGATAACTATCTGGGGGAAGATCAAATATGGACATTTTATGACAAACATAAATGGAGAGCATTTATGACCAGTAGACCTGCTCTATCAGAAATTTTAAGCAGTGATGCTTAAGCAGAATGAAACTGATTCCAATCTGTAAGGCTAGGGATGCAAGGTGAGATGGGGCATACAGAATAGGGTGAGTATATGAGCAAATCTAAGTATATAGTGAGTCTATAAAGCATCACTTTCAATCATAGTGTCTTGTGAGGTTTAAATACATAATGTTTAATACAAAATTACATAAATTTGAAAAGTATATGGAGTTATTTCAAATATTCACAGGTCTTTGTATTGTCTGGGAAAGTACCAATTAGTACTAGAGTTTGGTACATTAAGAGTGAATGTCATAATGTCATTCATTAAGGATGAATGTCATAATGTCATGCATTAAGGATGAATGCCATAATCTCTGGGAGTAATCTCTCATATCAGAGTATGAGTGAGTTATTTCTGCATAACAAACAGTCCCACAATACAATCATAGTCTCCAATTAAAAGACAAAGATTGCAGATTAGATTTTAAAAATCACAACTGATTTTATGGAAAAAAGGCATGATAATGATGTAAGAAATGGGTGGAGGACATCATCTAGGCAAATACTACACAACACAATGCCAGTGTAGCTAGGTTACCAGTCAGCACATGATTGACGGCAAAAATCTTTGCTGGAGTGTTCTGTGGTGACCAGGTCTATGCAAACTACCCCCAAAGGCTGAGGAAGCCAAGAGGCCTAAGAAAGAATGAAAAATCCAGTTTCTCTGGGAAAAAAAAGATATTAATAGGGACTTAAAAATAGAAGCAAAGTCTTGGGCAGCCACTATATAACAGATTCCAAACATTTGCCCTCCAGAAAATATCCTTTATATAGCAAGTTTTTTTTTTTTTTTTGGTAAAACATGTGCAACTGGTCATTCATCAGACCTTCTTGTGGCCACTGGAGTGGTTAGCAAAACATCTTTATGAGGAATTCTCAATGCTACTGGAGCACATTGGTGTGCAGGAGTCAAACATCCATCATCATGGCGGGTTCACTTCAAGATGGCATCACTCTTGCCTTGCCACTGACTGTTGTCCTACATAGGGACATAGGAGTAAAAAGGGTCATTACACAATGATAAAACAATCAATGAAATAATAAAATATGGTGATTCTAAATCTCTGATATTAGAACTGCTCTCCTAATTCATGAAATTAGCTTATTCTGGAAGACCAAAGACAAGGCAGAGAAAGAAGTCCTGGTAGTGGTGGGGAAAGAGTTGATTCTCCCTTGCAGTGTCTGGGTTCAGGTCATCAACAAGTAAACTGGACAAGACAGGAGATCCTGCCCACAAAGTTCCCTTCCAACTGAGGTCCCTGTGGTGAGGGTTTGCAAAGTAGCTGTGTTCTATGTTCAGCAACTGAACAATCATAGATATTCAGAGTTTTTTCCATTTCAGATCCAGGGGATACAACTGTGAATAAAAACAAATTTTCTTCCCACATTGGCTCTCAATCCAAAAGGACAGAAAATAATCAAGATGTATAAGTCAAATCTAAGCATGACGAGCACTGGCAGGGCCAAGGGTAACAATCAAACAGCAAGAAGCATGGGTGTGTCAGAGTGGGAGGTGGTTTTAAAAAGTCAGATAGAGGAACCAGAGAAAGTGACACCTGAGCGTCAAGAGGAGACCTACAAGAGGTGAGGTAGTGAGGAAGACAAGGGCAAGAGCCTCCAACACAGAGCAAAAGGCAAGTCCTGAGGTAGTAGGACTCCCAGCACATCCTAGCGAGAGAAGGTGGCCAGTTGGGTGACCCAGGGACTTCGAGGTCATTGCTTGTGCTCTGGGGGAAACAAGAATTCAAAGGATTTTAAGAAAGGAGATGCATACTCTGACTACGTCTAACAGGCCCACACTGACTGAAGAATAGCATGGAAAGGTAGCAGTGAAAATAAACCTCACTGAAGACTGTAAAGGCTTGGAATATAAAGTCTCAAAGGAAGCGATGACAATGGTTAGAATTTGAACATAGAGCCAAGGTGATTTACTGAAAGTCTGGAATGAGAGTGTGGGAAAAGGAAAGAGCCCTGGAAGCTGTCATAGGCTGGGTCCTTTGAAAACAGCCTCTGCGATGCTGAGGTTTGCACAAGGGGGCTTACTGGCGAGTGCTCCCAGGAACGTGGCTGAGGCTGAGGGTGCAGCATCTAGCAAAGGGAAAAGTGAGCCGTGTACTTGCAACAGAGGTCTCAGCAGATCCCCAGGAGCTCAGGAACTAGGATGGTACCTCAAAATCATTACATCCCAGGACAATGGCTGGAACTCTGTACTCCACATCACTGAAAGTCTCAGCAGATGGTCAGCTGCCAACACTCCCGGTACTGGGGAGATGATGTGTGCATCTGTCCAGAAGGAAGATGTGTCCTTGCAACATGATGACCTCTATTTTCTCAGAAAGTCCCCCAACCTGTGAAACTAACCTGTGTTAGTTACTGAGCTTACATACAAGAACAAAGGCCCGATGCTAGCAACCACGAACCAGTCACAGGATGAGCGAAGCCCAGAAGTGCTGCCTTTACCTGGATTCCTGCCTCGGTGTTGACTTTGACCTGATTTCTTGCCTCATCACCCACTGTACCAAATCCCCACTCAGCAGGGAGACATGTACCTCGTTAGGTTCAAAAGGTGCTGGGTACAATAGAAAAGACAAGATTGCACATACCCCAACCCCTCCAGAAAGAACTGACTTTTTTCCCCCTGGAATCCTCACTCCAGTCTCCACCTATCTGCCCTAAGAGCCCTTAAAGTCCTCCTTTACCCTACCTCGTGGAGAAGGTGCTTTGAGCATGAGCTACCCTTCTTTATTCCTTGTTCAACAAATAAAGTGTTTGCTCTCCTGTACCAAACCTGTTCTCATTGTATTGGCATGAATGGACACCAGGCAGGGAAAGGACCCAGTTGAGGCAAACAACCCCCTTATGGGTTGAGAACAGATGTGGGAGGTCACCACAGTACCTGGTAGTCTTGTCTCCAAGAGGCTGGCCTGGCCCACTAATGGGAAGAGTTGAACTGGGGAAAATGAGTTTGTTTGATATGAATATTTTGTCTTCTATAAACTTTTTTTGAAAGTCTATTTTCTTTATTATTAACTTATTTTTGACTTGATAAGTAAAGAATTATGTATATTATGGTGTACAACATGATGTAAAATATGTTTACATGGTAGAATGACTAAATTAAGTTAATTAACACAGACATCACCTTACACAGTTTTTTTGTGTGTGATGAGAACACTTGAAATTTATTCTCCCAGCAATTTTCAAGTATACAACATATTGTTAGTTACCATCGTTAATATGTTGTCCAACAAGTAGATAAAGAAAATGTGGCATATATACACAGTGGACTACTATTCAGTCTTAAGAAAGAAGGAAATTCTGCTACTTGCAATAACGTGGATGAATCCAGAGGATCTTCCAATAAGTTCAATAAGCCAGGCACAGAAAGACAAATGCCACGTGATCTCACTGATATGTGGACTCTAACAAAGTCAAACTCCTAGCAGCAGAGAGTAGAATGGTGGTTACCTGAGGATGGGGGCGCAGAGAGGGTGGGGGAGATGTGGGCTGAATAGTGCACAGTTTCAGCTAGACAGAGCCAAAAAGGCAACTGACAGCAGCTCTAGATGGACCTCAATTACTTTTGGTGCTTGTAAGTCAAAGGTGAAAAGGAGAAATAAATCCATCTAATGATTTTTAAATGAGAAAGCTGATTAAAAATGACAAAGGCTCCTTTTGTTAGAGATAGAATAATGACAGGAAAAGGGGACCCATCCCAATAGTGCTAGCACCTAGAATTTAAACTGTGTGGAAAAGTCAGGAGTGGTTAGCATACATCAGGACTGATGATCTGTGGAGTAGAAAGATAATATTTTATAAGATTGTTTTTCTCCCCCATACACTCTAATGAATGGTGCTGCTGAGCTTATAGATGAAGATATTAACATTTTATTTTACCATAACCTGTTTGTTTCTTAAAGTCCTTAACTGTGTTTGGCAATGTTTCTATTCTAATTTGTACTTAACTCTTATTCATCATCAGTTTTCATGCTTTGAATAAGTTTTATCGACTTTTAATTAGACTATTAAGTTAACTTGTTTTTTGTAAAATATTTCTAAGCTATTTTCTCTCTGTAAGTTTCACGTTGGGCATGCCCAGTGGCTGTTGTTTCACTCAGAGGTCTTTACACTATAAAAAGTCAAACAATACACAGGAACCATTGGGCTCTCTGGCAGAATTTTGGATGGTAGAGAGAAATACACATTTCTTAAAATACGTCTTTCAGTTTTTGTATGAACTGAAGCAAATGAAAAGTCATGTTTTAGTTAAAACCTTCTGTTTATGAGTCAAAAAACAAGAAGTCTAGTGCCTTTAGTAATTTACTCCCAGTGGCCTGAATGAGATACTTAAATTTTCTCTTTCAATTTCCTCATCTGCTCTTATCAGATCTCCAAGGAATGAATGAAGGGAGAGTGAACAAAAGCAGTGACACAAATCAGGTCTTAAGAAAACTAGAGGAGAAGGAAACATAAAAATTTAAAACTCTTATGTAAATGGAAGTATTTTTCCATAACTGTTTAAAGGATGAAACATGTAGTTTTTCATTTCTTGACAATAATCCCCTACGAAAAGCCTTTGTGGATTTGTATTCTTTGTTCACATTGGAGAACAAAGCAATCTTAGAGGAACTGGAATTTCACTAAGGGATGCATAAACAGAGACAAAGAAAACTAAAAAACAAACAAAAAAATAACAATATTCTGGAATTTAGAGCATATAGGCATATTTTTGGCTGCAAAATATTCATTTATTGGGCCATGACAGGGTAGAGAAAAATTAAAGAATATACATGTTTCTGGTTAATTAGTCAGGGTTCTACAGAAAAACAATCAGTAAAGCCTATCTTTCTCTTTCTCAGCATCTATCTATCTCATGTCTGTCAATTGTCTATCTATTCATCTATATTATCTATCCTCTATCTATCTATCTATCTATCTCTCTATCTATCTATCTATCTATCATCTATCTGAGAGATTTATTTACAGGGCTGGAAATTCTGAAAGTGAAGGGCAGGCAGCAATCTAGGAATTAAGTTAAGAGTTGATGTTGCAGTTTTGTGTCCAAATTCCACAGGGCAGCAGGTTGGAAACTCAGGCAGGGTTTCTATGTTGTAGTCTTGGGCCAGAATTTTTTCTACTTCGGGAAACCTACATCTTTGTCCTAAAGGCTGTCAGCTAATTGGATAAGATCCACCCACATTATGGAGGGTCATCTGCTCTACCAAAGGTCCATTGATGTGCTAATTGCATATTTAAGGAAAAAAAAAACTTCACAGTGACCTAGTGACATCCAGGTCCACGTTAACCAAACAACTGAGCATCAAGGCTTAACAAGTTGCCTCTTAAATTATTCATCACAGTGGTTAAATAATGACATTAAGTAAAATGTTTTGCTTTTTGAATTGATTTGTTTTTCTTTCATTACATAATTTTACTCAGAGCAGAGATTTTGGGATGTGCAAAATTGAATGGTTTACTGGACAATATGAGATTAATTCACTCTATTTGCAGATGTGATTTTTGTCAGGGATGTGGATGCATGTTTTGGGTCATTCTAAAGATGTGAAGAGATTTGAGTAGAGGGTAATTGAAGTGGATTAATGGTATTAGTAGGCGCGAAGGAATTGACGAGTAGAAGTAGAGGGTACAAGAAGTTCTATAAAACAGTTCTAAACTCTATTCTCCTCTTTCTCTCAAGAAGGCTTGATGCAGATGGTCAATGGAGCAAGTCATCATCCAAAAGTGAACTATTAAGAAAGGAAATGCTTCTTGTCCTAAATCCAGAAGTGAGTGGTGTGGATGGGGCGTTGCAGTTGAAGGCACTGGGCTCTCCAGGCATGTGGCCTGTTGGCCACAATGAGGATGCAAGTCACCTTCTTCGGGCGACAGAGGGCTCACCACCTACCCGTTGGTGGGGCAGTCTGTGGCGAGAGATGGCCAGAACTGTGGTTTTCAGAGGTGACGTTGGCTGCTCTGTGGGGAAGAGAGGATAGATTCTGGGACACAGATGGAGATTTGGCTGGAGGTCATTGCCACAGTGCACAGCACATGGTGACGAATGTCAATCCACGACTCACACTTCTTGCAGTCAGGAGCTTGTTTATGATACCCGCTGCTTCTAGTTCATGCTTGGAGTTTCAGTCATGTCGGATATTCAAACATGCCAGAGTTGGGATACAAAGGCTGCCTTATGTAAGCATCAGTGGGCTGCTTTTAAATTAGCCCCTTAAGGAATGATTCCCCTGCATGAAGATCATCACATCTTGATCTTGAGCTTTTAATCAGTATCTCTAAGCCTTAGTATTCTTGTAGATAAAAGAGAAACAATAGATATTATGTTTCAAGTTTTCTAGACATTATGCTTCAGAGTTGTGATAATTTCTTAAGCAGTTAATGTCAGCTATTATTGTAACTAGTCATTTGGCCCCTTTGCTACTGTGATGGTAAATTCACGTGTCAACTTGACTGAGCTAAGGAAGGCCCAGCCAGCCTGTAGAACATTATTTTGGGTATGGCTGTGAGATTGTTTCCTGAAGAGATTAGTCTTTGGGTTGGTAGACTAGGTAAAGATTCATCCTTACCATTGTGGGCAGGCATCATCCAATTCATTGAGGGAATTCTCTCTCTCTCTCTCTCTCTCTCTCTCTCTCTCTGTGTGTGTGTGTGTGTGTGTGTGTGAGCTAGAACATCCATTTCCTCTGGTCTTTGAACATCTGGGCTCCTGGTTCTTGGCCCTTGGGACTCTAGGACTTAGACCAATGACCACTCTAAACTACCTCTCAGTTCTCAGGCCTTAGGCTCAAACTGAATTACACCACTGGCTTTTTTAGGCCTCTGGTTATATGTATCCTATGCATTCTGCTTTTCTGGTAAACTCTGAATGATTAAAAACTACTTATCTAATTTTCCACTAAAGAGATGTGAAAAGAGTTAAGAGGAGGTGGGATTCCCAATATTGGAAATTATTTGTTGATGGCTTAAAAACTGATTTGACGCTTGTGAGGTATTTACCTGTGGTCCAGAGAAAATCAACAAACAAACATGTGAAAAAGTACATCAACACTCCTGCTTTCTGTGAAGATTCCATTCTACCTTGTACTCTCATTTCTTCATTAGGCTGGGTTTTTATAATTGTTTATAGGAAATTGTCAACTATGTAACAGCAAAGAAACATGTCAAATTTAGAAAACTTGAACCTTTTCAAGGCGTTTTCAACAAAGCTACATAAGATAAGTCACTCATTTATGGCTTCTAGCATTTTCAACAATGTAGTGCACCTACTGTGTGCCGGACAAGTGGGAGTTACAAACAGGCAGATAAACAGAGGTGGACCCTGCCCTTCCAGAACTAACAGCTTAATGGAAGGACTTCATACATATGTGTAATTACTGATTGTGATGCATGCTGTTATTGAGAAGTGTGAGGAGTCATGAAATAGTAAAATGGTGGGGTCTGATGTAATCAGGATGAGTCAGAGAAGACTTAGCTGAGGATGTGAAGGCTAAGCTCAGATTTGACATATGCATATGAGAGAGTCCAGCAAAGGGTGGGCCGCCAGGACCCAGGTAGAAGCAGGGAAGAGCTGGAGTTGAAGAGGCTGTGGCTGGACAGGGTGGTGAGGGGGTGGGTAGCTGGAGGTGAGGCCAGAGAGTGGGAGGGGCTTGGGTGAAAGTCCGTCCTCTGAGATTTCAGCACAAGTCAAATGGCAAACCCTTGGTGGGATAGTCAGTAGGCAAGAGATGGCCAGCACGGTGGCTTTCAAGGGTGACCCTGACTCCTCTGTGGGGAAGAAAGAATAGGACTCCGGGACACAGGTAGAGATTCGACTGGAGGTCACTGCCATGGTACACAGCACATGGTAGCAAATGCCAATCCACGATGCACACATCTGCAGTCAGGGTTCTGATACCCACCACATGTAGTTCATGACTGGGGTTTCAACCATGCCAAATATTCAAATAGGCCAGAGTGGGGATATAAAAGCTACAGTGGCTTTTCTCCTGATCCCTGAGCAGTCTTGGAGCGGTTCCTCAAATGGCGCGAGCCACTGTTTTCTCATTTTCAACATACTGGGTTGGTGATAAGAACTAAAAAATCTTGTGTGGAGTGAGGAGAAATAATGAGTGTGGAATCAAATGTACAGATCTTGCAGTGCTGTGAAAGATCAGTTGGGGTCTATGAACTGGAGGATGGGTGGAGAAATGAGTCAGAAACTCACTAATTGTGCATTTGAGTGCTTAGACAGCCTTCTAGGAGATGGAACTCAATGCCAGTTTAAATTAGATTCTTTACAAGTGACTTCTTTTATTTTCAAGGGACATTTTAGCCTGATTTATGCTTTATTAATCTGTGAAATTATAATTTTACTAAATCTCAGTAAATATATAATATAGCCATAAAAATAAAGGATATTATTGATGCATACACTTGATATTATTTATTTGAATTTTAGAGACGAGGTTTTGCTGTGTCGCCCAAGCTCGTGGGCAGTGGCATGGTAGCAGCTCTCCCTGCAGCCTGGAACTCCTGGGCTCAAGTTCCAGGTGGGCTCAATACTCCTACCTCAGCCTCTTATGGCGTTGGGACTACAGGCAAGAACCACTGCGCCCAATATACACTTGATTTAAAACACGATTTTAATGGACTTTCAAAAGTATACTCATAATATATGCTACCATGAAGCATTCTGCCTGATTTTGTTCCCATTCACACTTGCTGAGGGAGGTTAATCATTCCACTGGTTGTTAAGGAAACTAAGATTCAGAGAGGTTAAGCAATTTGTTCACAGTATCCCAGGTAATAAGTGGTAGATCCAGGAGTTAACTTGGTCTTATATATGAGAATGAATAAAGCTGGCAAAAGTTCCCATAATGCAGAGAGAATCTGTGAACTAAATGAAAAAACTCACTGTCTGCTACTTGCTGACCCTATATAAGCATTAATCATCACCCATGCACTGTGTGCTATTTGCTATGACGGCCTCTCATTTTCATTTTAGAACATGACTTTTGGGTTCATGAAAGTTACCCATGTTTGAATATGTGTGTTCCATTTCTTTGTGTCAAGTGTTCATGATAGAAATCCAAACGTACATTTAGGTTATGTGAAGCAGACATTCTTTTAATTATGAACTTCTCTGTTGCATAATATTTGGAAATGAGCCCTTGAGTTCATATAGCCTTGTTTATTTTAATAAGCATTGCCTTCAAGAGTGTAGTTGCATTAAATTATTCAGAGGTAGGGACCCGAATCTTTGCTTAATTAAAAGCTCTACAATCATCAATTGGATCAGGATTCATCTGAACACAGTCAGACACCCACAAAACGAAAGGGATTTATCAAGCAAAGGGGAGCAATGTTGCCTGGAAATTGCTTTCCTTCTCCTTCCTCAACCAGAACAAAACACTCTGATTTTGTAATTTCAGACTTTAAAAAATAATTCCAGATTGGATTAGAAATTTCCCATCTGCAGTGGTACCAGGTAAGCCTAAAATAGCAACCATCTTCCTGCATTTAGTGGCTGGTGCTTCACATTTTAATCCCAATGTGACTTGTCTTGTTTCCTTGCCCATGTCAACCTCTTTTCCTGTGTAGGACTCAGCCTCTCTGTGAATAAAACAAGTTTCAAAGATGCAAGAAGGAAATACTAATGGACTGGCACTGGCATTTCATAAGCATCATCTTTTCAGATTCTTGCTCAACAAAATCCATAGAGTATACATACTTACTCTGGGAGCCAAATGTTTTCTAAGTAAGCAAGAGGGTTTTCAAGCCAGTGCTTAAAAATAACTTTTGAATGGGCAAGAAATTATATTTCATAGACCATTTATTTATTCTTCCAATGAGCATGAATAACATTTTCTTGTCTCTGAAAATAAGAAGCTTCCTAGTTTTCTGGCATAACTGGGTAAAGAAGCATTCCTGATAGCAGAGTTTTAGGAACAGCTGACACATCTGTTTAATGCTACCACTCCCACTTTTTTGCATGCTGTATGAAAATCTTTGTCAACCTTTTTGAATATTTTTCTGATGTCTTAAGCTGGTTATTCTACATTGAAGAAGCTAGTTACTCTATCATTGTGTGACATCACTATAAGCATCGGTTAATGAATTGTTCTATTGATGTGGACAGAATGGGAATAGTTAGCTGATCATCCTTGAGACTGAAACACATTGCACCAACATGATTTTATTGATAGCAACTTACTTTCTTGCCATTTGCAGTTTTTCAGAAAGTTTGCATGAAGTCATTTTCAAATGTGCAATCTATTGAACCACCTGTCCTGTTATCTTGCATAACTAGGTTACAGAATCAGAACCCCAAGTGTTCTTCTTCCCCTTGTTCTGTTTGCATGCCAGACAGTGCTTGTTAATGATTACCAGCTTAGAACCCTTTAACATTATTATTTTTTCAATTGCAATTCCTATGCAATCCTATGGGCTTTATTTCTCTCACATCATATTATGCTGTTGGCTGGTGGAGTGTAATTAAACAAGAATATCGCTCAGCAGTATGACAACTTCCACAGGGTGTTTCTTTTATTATACTCTACTTAAAGTCATCATGATTAAGATCATTTTACAAATATTATACTCCACAGGGTTTTTTTTCTAAGATTTTTCTCACATGGTTTACTTTCAACAAATTTGAAGTCAAGGCAGCATTACAAATCTGTTTTTTAATGGTGAGAGCAAGTCGGAATTTTCATAACGTAACATAATTAATTAGAATTCTTTTTCGATCCCTTGGTCAATGCTGTTTCAACTCAGTATTGGCTAGCTTTTCTCATGCTCAGTTTGCATTAATGACAGTCACTGGGAAACAGGAAGACAAGAATATTCCCAATCATCAGCCTTGTTTCTTGAGACCAACTCTTTTATAAGCTAACCACAGCAAGCCTCATTCTTGGATAAGTCTTTGGTTCTGAAAAACTCTTTTACTGCAGATAAAATGTGGCAAAACTGATATTTTTGAAAACAACAGGCAAATGTGAGGCACCATTCAGTGATATGTTAAGATAATCTATATTCCGATCCCCAAATGACTGACAACCTATGAGCAGAAGAATTATAAGATCAAAGTTCTCCACAAGTAGTCCATGCATAGAGACAAAGACAGTCAAAACATACACTCATTATTTAAGATTACGAAAATGAGACCATTATCATCTGAGGTCATGTTTGAATTACTTATGCCATTTTAAAAGAATAATCCAACTCAAATTTACTAAAAATTTCACTAAGTTTGCTTTTAACTTATGAAATAAAGGAGTAAATAAGAAGATTGCCATTTCTACTGAAAGCACATGCGGATGATTTTATTTGGTCATTTCTGGGGCATGGCAGTTGTAGTAGCTTATTTTATCCAGAATCGAAAGAATTTTTGCAAACTCAGTCTCTAAGAGCCATGACATCTGAGAGCACTGAATGAGTCCATACAAGATGCAACATTTGGTCTATTTTTCTTTTACAAGCCAGTTACAAATTTCTCTCTTAGGCGACTACAATGCTTTATGGTTATTCATTTACCTTTTTTTTTTGAGTTGGGGTCTCAGTCTGTCACCCAGACTGGAGTGCAGTGGCCTCTCCCGGCCACTGCAGGCTCGACCTGCTGGGCTCTGGCTATCCTTCTGCCTCAGCCTTCCCAGTAGCTAGAACTACAGGCGTGCACTACCACACCCGGCTAATTTTTGACTTACTGTAGAGATGAGGTCTCGCCAAGTGCCCAGGTGGGTCTCGAACCCGCGGGCTCAGGCAATCCACTCACCTCAGCCTCAAAGTGCTGGGATTACAGGCTGAACCACCGAGCCCGGCTTCATTTACCTTTCAAGAAGCTCTTTCCTGAGTTCAGATTTCCTGCCCATGATCCCTATGGAAAGAACCCATTTAAGTACATGGATCTGACTCAATATCAGCTTGTGGCAGAGATGGACACACCATATTGTCATAATTTAATTTCCTAAAAACCACCAAGATCATCCAATTAAACTTGTGCTCTAATCTCACATTCATCAAGCAAACTACTGATAATACCTTGGATTTTACATGTGTTTTACGGTGAGGTACAAACATGATGATCAAAAGACATATATATATTGGAGACAGGGTCTTGCTCTGTCACCCAGGCTGGAGTGCAGTGGTGTGATCATAGTTCACTGCAATCTTAAACTCCTAGGTTCAAGTTATCCACTAGCCTCATCCTCCCAAGTAGCTGGGACTACACCAAACCCAGCTATTTTTTTGACTTTATTTATTTATTTATTTATTTATTTTTTTAATTGTGAAGTTGTGGGGTACAGTAAAGGGTTAGGTATACAATTGCATTTCATTCAGGCACCCTGTTGATATGGGATGTTTCCCCGTACCCAGACAGATATTTGCGACTGAAAGAAAATTCTTATCTCATAAAAGAACCCAGTGACCAGCTTTATGGACTGTTTGACTTCTGGAAGAAAAGTGAAGCCTTAATGCCCCATTTCTTTCTAGATGGTCTCCAAATGTGACAATTACTGATAGTCAAGGTTTCATAGAGAAAGGTTACTGAAAGGGAAAAAAATGCCAATTTCAACACAGTGACTGATCTCAAGACCTCATTAATCTCTCCGTGTTTCCCATAAATGCTACACAAAACTATTGGCACTCTAAATTGGGACTTTATTGGCTACTGTTCTTTCTGAGAGAAAGAGAGTTTAAGAAGAAAAAAATTTCAGTTCCTTCGAGTTATCTTATTGGATCACTTAAATTTGAATGTCAATAAAAATAATTGACAAGAAACAAACAAATCTGACTAAGCCTTCAGGAATAAAAAAAGGGCTTGCCAGCCAGGAATTATACCATAGTATAAAGAGCTACAATTAAAAATCCATGTACAATATGCTGACTGATTAACTTCTCTTAAGCTCATACAGAACACTAAAATTTGGAAATAAAACAGATAATTAAAAAAAAAAAGAAGCTCTTTCCTTTTGTTATTGACCAAAGGCCCCCTTCCCACTTTCCTCCTTATCTCTGGTCCCTTGCCTGAGTGCAGCGTCCTGCTGGGGTGCCCGCAGCTAGGAGCATCCTCACGTCCCATTCTGCTCGCCATGATACCTCTGTACCTCACCTCTTCTTCTCTGCTTGCTCTCTCTGTTCTATCTTCATTCCCCTCTGACTTTGCTTCATTCTTTCTGCTTCCACTTCAGGGCCTCCACTTTGTGATTGATCATGAGCTGATAATGCTTCTTTCTTTGATACCAATCCACCAACCACATGACAGGCATACACTCCCATCTACCATTGCCCTGGTTCCCTCTCAGCTTCTCCACCAGGCCAGGTAGTTGAAGGATCCAGATGATGGCTGCGCTTATTCCTAGGACTTTTGTAATAAATTACCACAAACTAGGTGGTCTAAAACAACAGACATTTATTATCTCACAGTTCTGAAGGCCAGAAGTCTTAAATCAAGATGATGGCAGGGCCATGCTTCCTCCAAGGTTTTTAGGAAAGAATACTTCCTTCCCTCTTTCAGCTTCTGCTGGCTCTTGGTATCCATTGGCTTGTTTGTGGCTGCATCACATCAAACTCTGCCTCTATCTTTACATGGCCTTTACCTCTGTGTCTGTGTGTGTGTGTGTGTGTGTGTGTGTGTGTGTGTGTGTGTGTGTGTGTGTTTGTGTGTGTGTGTATGCGTGTATCTTATAAGGATAATTGTTATTGGATTTAAGATCCACTTAGTTAATCCAGGATGATCTCTTTTCAAGATCTTTAGCATCTTAATTACATCTCCAAAACATTTTTTTTTTTTTTTGAGTTGGAGTCTCACTCGGTCGCCCAGACTGGAGTGCAGTGGCCGCTCCCAGCCACCGCAGCCTCACCTGCTGGGCTCTGGCGATCCTTCCGCCTCAGCCTTCCAAGTAGCCAGAATTACAGGCATGCGCTACCACGCCCAGCTGATTTTTTGATTTATTGTAGAGATGAGGTCTCGCTGCCCAGGCGGGTCTCGAACCCGCGGGCTCAGGCAATCCACTCACCTCAGCCTCCCAAAGGCGCGGGATTACAGGCTGAGCCACCGAGCCCGGCTCAAAACATTTTTTAGAAGTAAAGTCACATGCTAAGTTTTAGGTGTTAGGTTTTGAACACATCTTTTTCGGGGCCACCATTTGACTCACCACAACGATGGAGTTTGATCTACTGTGAGATGATACATTTACAGAAAAAGTTTCGCCTGCTATTTCAGTTGATGCTGTTCTACTAATTTAGAGACTGGCCATTTGCTGCACAGTGATCATTCTTGAAGATTGTCCACAATATACACTGAAGGACAGTTGATGCTCAGTGGACCCTCCTCTTTTCCAGGACATGGCTACTTCATTCTGTTCTGTAAGAACTCTCCCGCTGTTTCTGCTGTGCAAATGCCCATGGCAGGGGCACGGTGTGGCTTTTCCTTCCATGCCCAGGGGCCTCTGCTGCCTTCTGTCTCCCATCTGTGAACAAATCTGTTCTGACCTGCGTGCTTTACTCAGTCATATATTTTCAGTCGTCAGCACCCAGAGCCTCAAGGTCAGACTGCCGTAATAAAAACAATACCAATAATATTTATAAATTGGAGGGCTTACGTAGTGTGTACCAGATACTAAATATTTTCTATGTATTGACTCACCTACTCCTTTCAAGCCCTTTGAGATAAGCTCGATCTTCACTATCATCCTCATTTTCCAGATTAGGTGGCTCTTCATAACATCTACTCTCAATACCTGATTTAACAATGACTGTCCAGTCCTGCTCTCCACTTCCCTCTTGCCCAGGAGTGGGGATTTCTTATCTGATGTATTCACTGATGTGTCCCAAAAATCTGGAACCCAGTAGGTACTCAACACATTTATGTTACTATGTTAACAAATATAGGTAAGCTAACTGGTTTCACTTAGGAGAAGCCATCTAAAAATTGGACCCATATCCCAAGGAGACTCTCTGAGTGAGGATTTTCAACACTGAGGTAGGCTTGGGTGGAGCCAAGGGAGGGACCAAAGAGTGAATGTGTACTGTAGTGCCCACAAAACCTCATGAGAGAACCGGCCAGTTCTTGTGGCTGGGAGAAAAGAATGAGGTTATAAAGTAACTGGTTTACTCTCATGACTTCCCCTCTAAGCTCTTAAGGACTATTTTATATCTTAGACTAATTGGAGCCATATTCATAAGAAAAGATATCTCAAATTTTGTGGCATTCGTTGGCATGTTGTGGCTACATCACACCAGTCTCTGCCTGTCTTTTCATGGCTTCGTCTCTGTATCTTTTTTTTTTTTTTGGTATGTGTCTTATAAGGATAGTTATTATTGGATTTAAGGTTCACTAAGTTATATTTGGTATTTAGGAGAGTATACTCCCCAGAATTCTGAGAGATGTTCTCCTAACAATGGGCTAGTGCTAGGAATATTGATGCTAAGGCATATGAAACTGAAATCCAGTACTGAATGGTTTCTTCTCTCTGTCTGCCTGAATAAGAATAGCTGAGTTGAGTAAAAAAGGCCTGACTACAGAAAAGTTATTGGCCCACATCTCTGAGTATTTCAGGAATGATGTTACCTAATGTAGCAAAATGAAAAGATAGCATTTGTGTTTAGAAAAACATTCCTCTCCACATAGAATCACTAATATTAAAATGCAAGAAGAACCAAAACTTCAGATAGAGCAATGCACACAGGTCAGGAAGAGATTTATTCACAGATAGGGGAGAAAAACCAGCAGAGGACCCTGGACACGGAAGGAAAGGCCATGCTGTGCCCCTGCCACTGGCTTTTGCACAGCAGAAATAGTGGGAGAGTTCTTACAAAACAGAATGAAGGAGCCATGTCCTGGAAAAGAAGAGGGTCCACTGAGCATCAACTGTCCTTCAGTGTATATTGTAGACAGTCTTGAAGAATGGTCACTCTGCAGCAAAAGGTCAGTCTCTAAATTAGTAGAACAGCATCAACTGCAATGGCAGGCAGAATTTTTTCTGTAAATGTATCATCTCACAGTAGATAAAATTTCACCATTGCGGTGAGTCAAATGGTGGCTTGTTATAATTATTTTAGGATATCAATAATTATTCCACAATTGCCCAGATGGGAGCCAACTCTACTGATATATTTAATCCTTCAGATGGCAGTGTGAATCTGAAATATTCCCTGGCAAGAGGGAAGCACCAGAAACTTCTTCCACCACATTTATTATTATATAACAAGTGTGTGGAATTAGAAAGGAAGGAGACTATATGCCATATGATATTTGGGCTTCTCCAGTGTTTGGGAAAGTCTTTCTTTTTGAAGTTGACTTCTTCCTGGTCTCACTAGACCTCCATGTTTTAGGGCACACCAGATTGATAATAAGTCTCTATATTCTTTCAGCAGAAATTCTCCACCGTTTCTTAAGTTACTACCTCTCACACAGTGCTTACTATGTGACACGCTTACTATGTGACAAGCATGGCTAAACTCATGTGTTTTTAACTCGTTTAAATAACCCTCAAGAACTAAAATCACTTTATACACGAAGATCAAGACTTAGTAATTTGTTGGTCAAAATTGCTCTGAAGAA
Organism: Cephalopachus bancanus; assembly: GCA_027257055.1. Taxonomy (NCBI): domain Eukaryota; kingdom Metazoa; phylum Chordata; class Mammalia; order Primates; family Tarsiidae; genus Cephalopachus; species Cephalopachus bancanus. Next base: position 6,619,576 of record JAPVLO010000011.1, on the reverse strand, counting down.
TACACATAGTCTTTTCATCTTAATGAGATTGATTTCTCTGTTTTGTGACAAGCAGGCAGAGGAGACTTCAATACGTGGATCTATGTCAATCCTTATACATTACGTGAGTTAGCTGCCTAAAGAGCGATGTCCCAAGTTGCTCTAATGATTATTTACATTCTATGAGGAAAATGACAGAAATGTAAATGTTTTTGCCTATGCAGGCCACTCCAGAAATTGTGTTAACTATTTATTGGCTTGTAAATATCAATCTTTTAAATAAGAGAACCTGCTCTTCAATGAAGGAGCCATTTCAAACACTCACTTAGCAGTTGTGGTAGTAACATGAGAATGGTGAGGGCTACATTACACTACCAGGCAAGAGAGGATCAACCGTAAATAAAAACAAAGATGTGATGCTCACTGAAGTGGGGTCACAGACAGGCTATCTGGTCTAACTTTCTGCCCAGTGTTCTCCTGCCTGGCATGTGATGTAGATTCGCCTAGGTCCTACCATTGGGGGGCAGAAGAAGCTGACTATGTGTTAAGGCAAGATCTGGGGTGTACACCTATATCCTTTGCTTGTCGCAGGTCACATTTCTTTGACGATCACGAGGACAGGCCGGGCGCGGTGGCTCACATTTATAATCCCAGCAATTTGGGAGGCCAAGGTGAGAGGATTGCCTGAGCCCACGGGTTTGAGATTATCCTGGGCAAACTGGTGAGACCTCATCTCTATAATAAATCAAAAAAATTAGCCGGGCATGGTGGCACATGCCTGTAATTCCAGCTACTTGGAAGGCTGAGACAGGAGGATCACCTGAGCCCAGCAGGTTTGAGGCTGTGATGACCATGAGCACATCATTACACTCCAGCCTGGGAGTACAATTCAACTCCAACTAAAAAAACAAAAAAAGAAGACAATGGGGATAAATAAGCCTCTGGTTCTTAGAAGAGAATGGAAGAATTTGTGGCAGAAATCTCACTTCAGAAATCAGGGTTAAATCAAAGAAACCACACTTTTTGGCCTGGAAGCCTCCCCTCATTAAACATGGAGATACCTTTGACTCTCAAGACTAGTATAAAGAAGCTCAAATGCATAACTGTGCTTACTGAACTGTTGTCTCTCTAGAGTGGGTTGGATCACACTTGCTGCTAGTGGTGCTGGTGTCTCTGCACTAGTTCTGCAATGAAGGGAAGAAAGAGTACACATTTTTATTCATTTCAGTCCCTTGGATGCTGTCTAACTGGCATTATAAAGAGAAGAATTGGGTCCTTTTTAATTAGAGGGAAAGCAGAAAGCCTTTAATTCAGAATACAAGTAGCCAAGGATATGTCATCTTTGCTACTTAGGAGCCATAATTGGTTGTCTCCTGGACCACCCACCGCTTGCAGAATACCAGTCTACTTAATTTAACACAAAGCAATTTAGGATGCTGTTGCAGTTGCTGACTAGAGACAGAAACTACCTTCAGAAGCAAGCTAACTTTACTTCCTGAGAATCCCTTCTTAATGAATACAATTTTTTTTAAAGCAATATGCTTCTCTGTTCTTGCCTCCATGTTTCTTACATTATATTCTTTATCATGTTATCATTTTTATTTATTTTTTTATTTTTTTGAGTTGGAGTCTCACTCTGTTGCCCAGACTGGAGTGCAGTGGCTGCTCCCGGCCACCGCAGCCTCGACCTGCTGGGCTCCGGCGACCCTTCTGCCTCAGCCTTCCAAGTAACTGGAACAGCAGGTGCGCGCTACCATGCCCGGCTAAATTTTTTTGATTTATTGTAGAGATGAGGTCTCGCCAAGTTGCCCAGGCGGGTCTCGAACCCGCGGGCTCAGGCAATTCACTCACCTCAGCCTCCCAAAGTTGCGGGATTACAGGCTGAGCCACCGAGCCCAGCTCATGTTATCATTTTTAACTTGGTTTATTCCCTCGTCTTCCTTAAATATAAGTAGGACATGGACTGACTAGGTTTCCCTGGGAAGCGATATTTATTTGACTAATGTGTTCATTTGTTTCTTCCACAAAACTTTTCAGAATATCCTTCATGGGCCATCTGAGAATGAAGATGGACAGAAACATCCCCAAGCAAGATCTTCATGGTGGGAACAGAAATAACCCTGTCATCACAGTTTGGAGTTGTGATGAAGGACATGACTGGTACATTGAAAGTCAAGAGCAGGGCAGCGCCCTCAGCATGAGGAGGTCAGAAGGTGCTTCCTCAAGAAGTTGCTTTAGTGGAGACTTGGAGGAAATGAGGATTCATTGGGCGGAGAAGCGGGGAAAGAGTCTTTTAGTTCGAAGGAATGAACACGTCTTGAGCTAAAGAAAGAAAGGAAGGTGACATACCTCATTCAATGATTGTAGACAGGTGTGTGGAGGTGAGTAAACTCTGTGGGTCAAGGAGGGGAACCGTGAGTGAGGACAGGTCAAGAAAGAGCCTCTTCGGTAGCCAGACAGCCACACTAATTGTATGGGAACAATGGCAATCACTTGAAGGACTTTATGTAGAGTTTGTTTTGTCAAACTCACATTAGCACCAATGACTACATCTTGTCTTACTCGAATCCCACTGCTTTTGGGACCCCTACCCCCATTTCTCTTGTTTCAGGACAGCACATATCTGGAGAAGTAGCATCAGAGTTGCACCCTTCGTGGTGGTAACAACAAAACTAGGCATCTCTGACAAAAGGGCTGCTTTAATTTGCATTCATGAGATGGTTGTGGAACATTCAAAAACCTGTATTCCCAACGGTTTTCCATGAATATGGGAACTCCTAGAGAACAAGAATGATGCCTGCTCTGAAGGCTGGTAGGCAGAAAATTGAGAGGGGTTTATGAGATTATTGCTTCTGGAAATGAACCTCATCTTGGGACAAGTGCCAACTGTACCCAAAGGAAAACTAAGGGAAAGGATACTGAGTTAGAAGGAGCAAGTGAATAGATAACTGGTCCTATGTGTACAGTCTCTTATCTCTTCATAAGGAAACCATTTTTTTATTTAATAGGCTACCTACAGTTATTATTAGTGCTCATAAATTGCTCTAGAAGTGAGGTATGTTTTTTTGATGTGTTCAGTTATCTCAAAAATTAGGACATTGCCACTGATTTTTAATTTAACTGGGTCTTTAGTTTGGTACATACATTTTATATAACTCTCCAGTCTTCAGTAGGTATCTTCATTTTTTATTTTGACAATGAAAGAAGTAAATAAATGCTTTGAGGAATAGCATTTATTTTTAAATAGTGCAGACTTCTTTGATATTAATAAAAAGAAAACAAAAACTGAGAGAGAAGAATCTAGATTCTTACCAGTGGTTTCCTTCAGAGGAAGGCAGGGCATTAGAGAGAAAGACAGAAATCACATTGCCAATACAAATGCATCAACTTCCCATCTAGACTTTGACTTTTTTGAATATGAAACTAGAACTAAATTCTGGTAGCATTTTAGTATACTAACACATAAGTATTAGAATACTTATAAATATTTTATTGGGTTTTCTCATGACATTTTCATAATTTTTTAATTATAAAAATTCTTTTCTAGAATCATTACATCAACTAACATTTTCCATCAGCAGTCAGTGCATGAATTTCCATTTCATTGCATTTTAGACTTTAAAAAATATTTTAAACATTTTTTTAGCATAATAATGCTGCATACTTCTGAAAATACAACAGTTCTATCTGGGCTGATATAAAGAAAGCAGAGAAAAACATTTTCGTTGAAATACTAAGTTCGATTTGACTTTGAAAGACATTGGGTAGCTTCTACCAGATTATATTTGGCCCAGGTCACTGTGAGAGTTGGTTTCCAATGAGCAAAAACAAGATGTGAAAGTTGGTAGAGTTATTGCAGGAAAAAAAAATCCAATACGACAACTTGTATTATAAATCAGCCAGGAAAAAAGCCCCAAGGACATCACTCTGCAGAACTCTCTCACGATGCCTTCCCTGAGCCCCCTCAGCCATTGTCACCAAGATTGGCCAGAATGTGCCCTATAACTCATGTCTAGCCCAACTGTAGAAATCAGCTTGACTGACTTGCTTTCCCTCAGCAATGAGGACAGATTCTACACTGCTGCCATCCCTGGACAATGTACAGCTGGGCAGTCATCAAATTTTCGAGCTGCTCCTGACAGCCCCTGCCATCCTGCCAAGACTAATATTTGACAATGTCCAAATGGGATGTGGAAAAAGTAAACTAGGCTCCCAGAAGATGTTATAAATCTCCAACTTTTTGGCCTCAGAGATCTATTTTACTGCAAGAGAAGTCAACAAGAAATACATGTATTGAAGGAGCGCCAAACCAATTCATTTACATAAATTTAAATTATAAATTACAACATAATTCAGGAGACTTGCATGCCAGTTTCTCCCCATTGAATTGCCCCTTTGGCCTAGCAAAAGAGACATGACAGAATCTGCACCAAAACTTAATCTTCGTGAAAAAGCAAGCGTTTTTGCAAGAAATGTGCTCACTGGAAAAGTTGCATAATTGTCTGCTTGTGTTAGATTACTCTTGCCAAGTCTGTCAGAAAAACAAAAAACAAAAACAAAAAATAACTATTATAGTAATAGGAAAATAAGCTCATTTCCCAAAAAGAATATTTGCATATTAACAGGCACTGACCTATAATGGTTATTTTATGTGAAGCAGTTTTAAAGACTGGGCAGCTGAAATATAATTGGGACTACATTTTAGTGCTCTGACTTTAAGTCTCACATAAATAAAACTGGTTTAACAGTTATAATAATAATGTCAATTACAAATTTGTCTTCCACTGGTATCTGTAAAGCCAAAGGTAACTGGAAGGAAAACAAAAAATGTTAATCTCATTATTATTGCTGGTAATGATGGGTCTTTGAGATGACTAAAGAACCTGGAATGAAAGGAAAACAAAAGGCTTGAATGCTGTGATGATGGAAACAATTTTTTTTGTTGTTCACCACTGTACCAATGATTTCTACTCAGAGTACTCCTGGAACCTAGTGCGTACACCTAGTAAAGATTTAGTAGATGAATGGGTGAAATGAATGAATAAATGAAAGCATTAGTGAGTAGTACCTTGTACAGCAGAGGACCATAGCAAGGATTAGGTCTTTAAAATCCATATTAAAGCATGACATTCAAGAACTACATGATCAACCAGAGATGGTCGTTTGAAGGACCACGGGTAGGATGCCGCCATTAATCACAAAAATTCCTTGGCCCACTTGTAATATTTTTCTGTTCTAGCAGAGATGCATGACTATATACATACACTCAATAGATAGTTACCTATATACCAACTTTAAAAGATGAAGAATACTGTGCCAAATAATTTAAAAATACATAAATTATGTTACATATATGGAAGGGACCCTCAAAATCCCTGAATTATCTTACGGAGGTCGGGCTCCTAGTAGTATAGGCTTCCCCCGCTAGGTTAATGTTCCTAGAATGTTCCATTGGCATCAGTACACCAGTTAGCATTGTTGCTAGAGGCTATGTTTGGCTTCAGTGAAATTTTTTTTAAAGATTCTTTTAATGCATTTGTCCATTTTATAATAGGTGATTTACAAGTGCACTTGTTCATGCTACATGGAATGTTCAGTGGTTTTTGACCAAAAAATGGCATGACCTCCATGTCCTACCCTCCCTATTCACCTGATCTCGTTCTGTGAGTTTTTTCATCTTTGGATGAAAAAAGTCCTCAAAAGGGAACACTGTGCTGATGTGGAATGAGTGAAACAAAAAACTGCAGAAGCACTAAAAGGCATCAAAATTGACGACTTCAAAAACTACTTTGAGCAGTGGTAAAAGGCTTTCAATAGGGTTTATAGCATAGAGTACTTTGAAGGTGATTTAAATTTAAACATGTAAGAATAAATATACATTTTTTAATAAATAAATTCTGGGTCTTGTGGGTCCCCCTCATACACAGATATTTATTGATATTGGAATCAGTTACCAAGTAATTAAATATAAGTCTATAGGCACACACAAAGCAGGGAAAACTTCTGTTTTTTTAATCAATCAAATTGCCAGTTACAAACATTAAGCACTCACTTTAGTGCTGTTTTTTAACAAACTTTGACCCCTAGAAACATTCCCTGAAATAACTAACTGAGTTGCTAAACTATGGAAGCAAACAGAATCAGCTTGCTCCTTGCATGAAATGAAAGAATAAACAGTCTTGGCTAGCTCAGTGTTTTAGTTTTAGCTAACCAAGGCTGTTTGGTCTTTCATTTCACTGACAGGAGCAAGCTGATTCTTCTGGTTTCATTGTTCAGTGGTATGGTTTACAACCATCAGGTACCATGCTCACCACCTGGGGGGCAGACTCATTAGAAGCCTAGACCACACCATCACACAATCGACCTAGGTGTCAAATCTGCACAGGTATCCCTTAAATCTAAAATAAGCTAAGATTCAAAAAGAAATAGCGTAGTTTAGAGATTTACTGCCCTGTTACTCTTTTTTCTGGACAATGAGGGGCTCCTCTTTCAACTTAACAGCTGCAAGTGAGCTTACAGTTTTATCCAGCCTTAAACTCCTTGAGGCCAGTGGGTACACTTTTAGAGCCAGACTAATGCTCAAGGTGTTCCTCTAAAGAATAAAATTCCTTTCCTGAAATGCAATGGAAGAGACACAGAAATATGAATGTCCCAGTGTGTTCATTTTCTTCCAGATCACAATATTGGATGCCTCAAGAGAAGATTAATGTGACGTTTTTTTTCGAGTCAGGGTCTCACTCTATCACCCCAACTGGAGTGCAGTGGCAAAACCATGGTTCACCACAACCTCCACCTGGGCTCAGGTGATCCTTCCACCTCAGCCTCCTGAATAGCTGGGACTATAGGCCCATACCACCTGGCTAATTTTTGATTTTTTTGTGGAGATGTATTCTCACTTTGTTGCACAGGCTGGTCTCAAACTCCTGGGCTCAAATAATCCTCCCACTTTGGCCTCTTAAAGTGCTGGAATTACAGGCATGAGCCACCATGCCTGGGTCAATGTGCACATTTCTAAAGGCTTCCAGTCTTTTTTCCTTTGGACATTCCATTGCCTTCATTGCCAGAAAATGTCACTGAGCTTCCATGACTATCTAACGGGTCTTGATTTATTTATAATTTGATTATTCTGCCTTGAAAATAGGTTTCTTATGTCTTCATGTGTCTATATCCCCTATCAAAGTGCACACTATTTGTGCAGATATCTGGGGTCAGTTTGCAATCTTTCAACTATATATATCATGTACAATTGACAGCTCAAATAGTTGCCTCTAGAATCTGAATTTTTAAGGCCAAAAGAGAGGTTATCAGAACTAATAGTGCTTTCAGAAATAACCCTATGTGCATTTTAATTATCGAAAAATGTTCATATACAATTGGAATATCTTATAATCCCACTGGAATTTGCAAAAGCTAGAATACGCAATTTTGAAATAAATAAAAGCTAACAGAACTTATACTATCTTTGCAATATGCAAACTAGCTGACCAGCATTGACAGTTTAATAGTCTTGACAAATCTTAAAATGAGGCAGGGTTTGCAAGGTTCAATTCTATTTTTAAACCAAGGAGGAACATAAGGGTTTAAAGAGAAGACAAATCTCCCTTAAGAACTGACAGTAACTTTTCTCATCTTGCTAATCAAAATGTATGGCTGAGTCCCAACTGCTTTAAGGTACAAGGATAATCAAACAATAAAGAGAGAGGATTCAAAGCTGGCCCTTGTTTCTGAGTCTACAAGTTGGAGAAGTCAGTCTCCCTGGATGCTAATGTTTCAGGTTTTGATGACTGAGGATGCAGACGATCTCCATGGAGAAGGAAGCTTGAGGATCATTAAAAGGCCTCAAAGATTTCATTAACATTCTCCAAGTAGCAGCTTTCAGAGAGAAGGTTTGTAGCAGAAGCCAAGGAGACCCATTTCCTTAAGCTTTAGAACACAAACTAGTCCTGAGTTGTACCACAAAAAGTTCCAGGTTTTAGAACTGATCAGAAGAAATTTCCATGACCTATTCAAAATGCAAAAGGTGAGAAAGTTAATAAACAGATTAGTATTGTGTTGGACAGTACTGAAAATAAAACAACACAAAACAAGGATGAGCCGGTCTTGTTGGGACAATTAATTCTTCTCTATTGTGAATGCCAGTCACATCAAGTAGCAATCTCAGAGCTCCTGACACACCTCCCATATGTAGGAAGGTGGATCCATAGTCATTTATCAGATATATAACATAATTCCCATCTAGCTAACATCTTTAACAAAACTTTGCCAAGACTTTTGTGTTATCATCATGGATATAGAGATGTTGTATATATCTACCAAGGGATACCACTCAGCCTCAAATTAAAAGAAATAAAATAAAATTCTGTCATTTGTGACAACATGAATGAATCCAGAGGATGTTATATTGAATGAAATAAGTGGGCATCAAGAGAAAGATACCGGATGATCGCACTTGTATGCAGAATCTAAAAAAGCTAATTTCATAGAAATAGAGGCTGGAATGGTGGTTGCCAGAGGCTAGTGGAGAGAGGTGTTGAGGGAAAGAGGCATGTTGGTCAAAGATACAAAATTTCAGCTAGACAGGAGGAATAAGCTTTGGTGATCTATTGCATAAAATGCTGACTACAGCAAATAGTAATGTATTTTATCTTTCAAAGTTATTAAACGAGTAGATTTTAAATGTTTTCACCAGAAAAAAATACAAGTATGTGAGGTGATGGGTTTGTTAATTAACTTAATCATTCTACGATGCAAAATTATATCAAAATGTCACATTATATCCAATAAACATATAATATATACAACAATTATTTTTAATTAGTGATAAAAGAGATGATAAGCAATTGTAGTGACTAGAGAGAAGTATAGCATCCTCTATTTTAAGACATTGAAGTTATCCTGGAGCCCAGTGATCCTGTGACCCAAGAGGGCTTTGGACATGGGATAACAGGTTGCTTTTTTCCTCATAAAACCTCTTCTGTTAAAATAGCACATGTGAGTTAACTAAGTACCATAGAATTTTCTCAAATTCTAGGTCTATGGTAACTAATTGAAGAGTGGAGAGTGTGCGTTGCAATTAATGAAGACAAGCCTTGAGATGTCATTGTGATAGTTATCCATTGTCATCTTGGCTAAACTATAATGCCTGGTTGTTTGGTCAAACACTAGATTAGTGTACTTTCATATACAAACCTCATTTTTTTACCTGATGATTAGTAATTATGCCCATCATAGAAAATTGGAGACTGGGTGTGGTGGCTCATGCTAATAATCCCAGCACATTGGAAGGCCAAGGTGAGAGGATTGCCTGAGTTCATGGGTTTGAGATCAGGTTGGAGTAATTTGGTGAGACCTCATCTCTACAATAAATCAAAAAATAAGCTGGGAATGGTGGCACACTCCTGTAGTTCTAGCTACTTGGAAGGCTGAGGCGGAAGGATCACCTTAGGCCAGTAGGTCGAGGTTGTGGTGGCCCTGAGTGTGCCACTGCACTCCAGTCTGGGTGACAGAGTGAGACTCTGACTTAAAACAAAAAAAAGAAAATTGGAAAAACATAGAAAAATATGTCAAAAGTTACTCAGAGCCTCATAAGAATATAAATTCAGTTTTAACTGGTATCAAGTTTTAGTTTAACGTAAGCATTTCAAAATTTTGGAAGTTAGGGTAAATAAACTGATTGTGAGGAGGGTAAACACAGAACACAGACAGATTGTTGAATTGATCATTAAAAGCAGATTATTGCCAGATGATAAGTCCTTTCGATCTCTGTAAAAACATATTTATTCAATCCACAAAATATTTTTTGATATATCTGTGCTCCTTGTCTCTGTTGCAATGGTTTCTGTTTCTTCTATAAAAATAACGTATAAATCTTAACTTGGATAAACCTTCTGTGTCTTCCATCTCTGCCACTTCCTCCAACATTTTATAATTTTTTAGTCCTTTTTACATAGAATAACTTATTAAGCTAATATCACTGTCACTGGTTTAAAATTCTGTGATAAACTTTGCTTCTTAATGAGTCTATTGTACCGCTGAATCAGCTATTGAGAATTCAGCGTCTCTGCAGTTCTTTCTTTCATTCCTTCGTTGCCTTGTCATCTCAGCCTGTTTGCCCCTAACAGTTTTCTGCTGCTTTTGATAGAGAACATATCAACTTGTATCTTAGTAAGTATACGCCACAAGTTTCTAAATTATTTTCTGTTGATGGTGCAAATTTTTTTCAGAGGCATGTTTTTCTCTGACTTTTTACAGCGATGTTCCCATTTCTTTTCTTTTTTGCAGTATTTCTTTTTCACAAGTTCTATTTTGTGCAGTATTTTTTAGGCTCTATTTTTTTCCTTAATCACTGCCCGACTTTCTTACACTCCAAAGTCTAAACAGATGAATCCCATAATAACCTCAGCATCTACTGCCACTATGGCTCTTTCTGCTCTTTTTTCTATCTATACTGTGGGAATGAAGTCCCTAAGATGCAACGTGCCACTTCCTGTCTCTCTTGCTCCACTTTCTGCTTGGTTATTTCTGGGGTGCTACTGCCTCCAGATGAGGGTTGGCAGTGATGGAGATCAGAAGTAAGGTTGCTTTTAGAAGTATTAGGGACAGCTAAACATTTTTCTGATTGGTAAAAATCTTGTATTTCTTAACTAACTCCAGAGCACAGATGGTCCAAAGTGCTTTTTATTATAGCATTAAATATAATAAACCTGCACTTAAAAAATGTATCTCTGGTTACAATTAAAAGGTAAAGGAATTTTTAACCAAAAGGAACACATATTTTAGTAAAAGGTTTCTTGAAATATGGGGAAACTTAGAACTATTAACATAAGACCTTGATAGTAAAATGCTCTGAGCTAATCATTGTTTTTGTTTTATAGATAAGAGTGATTATAAGTGATTACTTTTATATTGTGTTGTAACAAATTATCACAAACTTAGTGGCTTAAATAATCCAAAGGCATTATCTTTTAGGGTATTTTTTTTAAAGTTAGACATCTGATGAGGGTACCATTGGGCTAAAAACAAGATGTCAACAAGGCTGTATTATTTTCTGGAAACTCTAGGTGATAGCTTGTTTTCTTGCCTTTGTCAGCTTCTAGTGGAAATTTACATTCCTTAGCTCGTGGCCTCCTCCTCCATCTTCAAAGCCAGCAATGACAGGACAAGTTTGACTCACATCAAATCTCTCTGATGTTTTTCAGCCATTATATCTCTGATAGCTGGAAAAAACTCCACTTGTAAAGACCTTATGATTATATTAGATGCACCCAGATAATAAAAGATTATTTTTCCATCTCAGTGTCCCTAATCTCAATAACATCTGCAGAATATCCTTTGTCACATGAGGTAACCTATTCTACTGGGGGGGGCATTATTCTTCCCGTTACAAAGAATAAAGTTGGAAAATATTTACCAACTTCAGAATACAAAGAATAGAAAAGTGCAAAAGATTTTTATCAGATTTGCAATTATTCTATCTTGTCATCATAAAAGAGAGTATTTGCAGGAAACTCTGCTACTTGAACTACAATGGTTGTTATATAACTTTGAACCTTGAGTTGCTGATTTTTTTTTCTTGTTTGTTGTTGGAAACTATAGTTCATAATTATATGTCTATGACAGGAAGTTGAATTTTGCAATATTTAGCCTATTGAATATTTCACTGACCTCACTACTAAGTAGAATAAACTGGAATAAAACCTGTTAAGAACCTACTGGATTTAGGAAAAGCTGTCCTTTTCTTCTTTGTACTTTTCAGATAAAAATGAGTGGTAAGTAAAGTAGACACTTTTTTTTTTTTTTTTTTTGAGTTGGAGTCTCACTCTGTCACCGAGACTGGAGTGCAGTGGCCGCTCCCGGCCACTGTAGCCTCGACCTGCTGGGCTCCAGCGATCCTTCCGCCTCAGCCTTCCGAGTAGCTGGAATTACAGGCATGCACTACCACGCCCGGCTGATTTTTTTATTTATTGTAGAGATGAGGTCTCGCTGCCCAAGTGGGTCTCAAACCCGCGGGCTCAGGCAATCCACTCACCTCAGCCTCCCAAAGGCGAGGGATTACAGGCTGAGCCACCGAGCCCAGCTAGTAGACACATTTTTAAAACAATGTTCAGGATTTGATGTACTTTTTCCTTCAATTAACACCATATTTTTTAGTAGCCAAACTTGTTTAGCCAAAAGAAAGAAGTAGTGTGAGCCACTGTTTTTGCTTTTTAGTACCACTTAATGACCCATATACTTAGTGGAATTTCATCTGGCTGTTGATTGACCACATATTTTAATTTTCAAGGAAAGCATTCTCACTTTAGGTCACAATTAGAAACCAACATGATTTTTCGGAAAAATTGATAGAAAAATAGCCAGATACCATTTGAACCAGCATTTTAACATTTTAGACATTTAATTTTGTCTAATTTCATGCTTACCGAATTTCTACTATGTGGCAGGTGTGGTCAAGAGAATTAGATACAAGTTTCTGGACTAGCAAGTCGACTTTCCCAGAAGAAAGAAGATTGGTTGCTGTGAAGGATTGATGTTGACTGGTGAGAATAGCGGAACTTTCTGAGGCCATCCAAAGATCATCCTCCCCAAGCCTACCCCAGGGTAATGCTGTGATTGGATCAACTGGCGAATCAGGAAGAGAAGACATTTTTCAACATAAAAACCTGCAGTGAAGGACGTGGCACGGTGGCACCTGTGCTGTAGCTGGCGCTTGTAAGCATCAGTGTCAGATATTTTTCTTCCAGGACTGAAGGGAAATGCATGATTAACAACAGAGCCAGGGACCAGCACTGCATTAATCATGAGGACATTCAGGTGAAGGATTGATCTTTAGTCAGAGAACAAAAGAGAAGAAAGAATCAAAGCCACTAAGTTGAGCCAATTTCTTGCATCTTAGATGTCTCATTGAAATATAATTATCTAGTTAATAACGGAAGGAGAGAGGATAATTTATACATTTTTAAAAATCCTATATTTTGAAGTGTGGGACTGATGTAATTTATGATTTATCACTTTGATTTTATTTTAGTGTGGAAAAGTGTAGTTATATAAAATAATATATGATATGTAGCAGTGATATATATATATGGTGTGTTTATATGAAAAATGAATATATAATACAAGTAAGAATAGTGGATAATAAAGCAGTTTACACAGGATATCCTCCTGTAAAATATATAAGTGTATACATATGCACAAAAAAAATTTAGAAACATCCCCTCAAGCTTTTAACAGTGGTTGCTTCTGGAAGGGGCGTTACAGGTTATTTTCAGTTTTTAAAATCTTCGATTATATTTGTGACTTTGATAGAAAAATATTATCACAATTATTTATAATTTTAATGTAACTTGGTGGGTGTTTAGATTCAGGTAGGCTAATAATTCTGGGTTGATTCATCAAAGTAGTTCCACTGTTGTTAGCATCCCTGGGGAAATTCCAAGATCCATTACTGTTTGGAGGCTAGTCTTCATGAATGGGTACCTGGGTGGGATGGCATGTCACCGTGGGGAAATGATGCCTTGCCTAGGATTCCATTAGCAATCATATTTTCAGGTGCATTTCATAGCTCAGCTTCTCCTAGCATCAACCACATGATAATCACAGTCATTTAAAATGAATTTTGATATCAGTAGAGTTGGGAAAAGCCTTTGTGGAAAAACATTGCAGAAGGCATTGTTAGGAATTGTTGATAGAATATTTCTATGGTCATCTTCTGAGTTTTCCTACTGGAGACTTGTACTTATGGGCATTTCTCATTATGTTGGGGATTTTTAACCCAGGATCTTTGTAGTAGTGGAAGAATGCAACATTTCAGTACCAAGTGAAGACCAAATGATTTTAGAGAATGAGAACTGAGATTACAATTCCTGAACTTTACCTTAGTGAATAGATGTGAATTGTTTTTTTAAGGGTATTCATTTTGAAAATGTTCTCCATTCTGGAGTCTGGTGCCTGGGTAGGTATACATCTCAAGATAGGTTTGGGAAGTCAAGTCTGCAGTGATCTTCAAATATTTCAAACATCAAGTGATTTGTTCTACGAGCTCTTTATGATCTTTCAACATTCAAGGTAGTCCTTTAGAAGCTACCACTTAAATTTGTATGACATGTATTCACCATTTCAGTGGCAGTGGCTTCCCTTGAGACATGGTTCATGTCAATCCAGGTATCTTGAAGAGCCACCAGTGAGTTTCTTGGTCGTGCACTGAATCTCCAAGGCAATTTATCTTAAGATCCAGTTTTCAAAACAGAGGTGTCACTCAAGTTAGACTGGCTCATGATATGGTGACACAGGACACTACACTCTCAGTGATGTGGCATTTGTTTCTTTACTGCTTGGACACCGCTTGTGGTGAGTCTTGGCACATGTTCAGGGTGCCTGCCCTCCATGCTGAAGCTTAGGTTCTCAGGTCACTTGCTTGGATCTGGGTAGCATGTACTTCCAGCATCATCATAGCAGGAGAAAGGAGAAGTGGCAAGGTGGTCCCAACAACCACCCACTTCAGCCTGGAGGAGCAAGTGTGATTTCTGCTTGCCCTTCACCAGCGAGAAATATTCACATGGCCACCATTCACTTTGTGGGTTTGGGGGTTCACTCCTGGAAGTAGAGACGAAAGAAAGGTGAGTGTGTAGAAATCTCTTCTGCTCTGAGAAATAGAATGCTTTACCAGGAGACACACAGCAATGGCTCCAGACACACTTGGGGTGCTCACAGACTGCGCCTTCAATATCTACGTAAATCTTCCTTTGATGAGAGTTTTCAGTGGCAAATGCTTTTTCCTCAGAAATAAGTAAATTTCAATTAAGGATCTTTTATTTCCCAGTATAGAAATTCCAGTAAGCAGGCTCATGACATGAATTCCTTTAATATATTCCTCATGACATATTGCAATTTTGTCATTTACACTGAGCTTATATTTGGAAGTATGCCAAACATTTGACTTATTATATTTTGGACTTCGTATGTTTCTTAGTAGGTTTTAGTCATATTATATCATTGTATATGTTTTCCTCTGATTATGAAATAGCCATTGCTTGTGATTAACCTGAAATAAAGGCAGATGAGAAAAAAAAATTACCCCTAGTTCCACCTCTCAGAAATAACCACCTTTAATATTCTGTAATGTCCCTGTGTAATTAGAGTAATATACACTAGTCACCCACCAGTAGCACATTCTCACGTAAACTCACAAGATGCATGCCGGGATTCCTAAAACTAACTTCATCTCAGAATCACTGAAGAAATATGCTAAAAATAGATACCTGGGCCACTGGCCAGGTTTAACAAATCAGAATTTCCAGGTGTGAGGGTCAAGAATTTATAATTTTAACAATCTCCCTAGGTGTTTCTTATAAAGTCAACTCTGTCCAGTTCCAAAAATAGATGTCTATGAGCCACAGGCATAGATCATGGCTATTGATTCCTTATCAGTGTTTCCTGCCTTTCTTTCGCATTCAATAGTCAATCCACCAGCAAGCTCTGTAGTTTCTGCTGATATCACATATCTCCAATCTGACCAAGAATACCACTTATTTATGTTGCCACCATCTTGAGCAAAGCAGTCATCATCTTCTGATTGAATAACAGTTTCCTGGGTGGTTTACCTGATTTCTGTCCTGCCTAGAATTGTATTGCTAAAGTACAGATCTGGTAACATCATTACACTGTCTATTACCACACATTGGTTTCCCACTCCAGTGACAATGAAATATAAATACATTTCCTGGGCTTGTGAGCCCTACACCAGAGGTCCTCAAACAGGAGGTAGGCTATGTCTGGGGACATTCTTGGTGGTCACACCCATGAGGCATGGTGCTACTGGCATTGAGTGGACAGAGACCAAGGTTGATGCTAAGCATTCTGCGGGCAAAGGACAGCTCCACCATCAGGAAGGATCTGCCCCCATGCCAACAGAGTGGTAGTGAGAAGCCCTGCCCTACCCAACTTGGCTGCTTTCCCAGCCTTCCCTTATTCACCACGACACCTGTTTTCCTCAAGTTTTCTGTCTGTAGAGCTTGCCAAGTTCATTTCCACATCTGGTGCTTTCTAGCTGCCTGGAGGAGAGCCAGGCTCAAAAGCCTCAACCTGTGTCAGATTTCATGAGCATGAAATAAATTTTGAGACTGTGGAGCCACCGAGATCCAGGGCTATTTATCTTCACTGCACACCCTGTCCTAACCTGACTTGTGCATGGATCTCCCCACAACAGTGAATGGACTTTACCATCGTGGCTTTTTAATGGCGGTGTCATTTGTCACTTAAGTTGTACCATAATGTATTTATTGTTTTTTCATTGTGAAAAGAGTTTGTTTTTGTTAAATGTACATTTCAAAGGAAAAAAAAACACGTTTTCCACTTTTAGGCTCTTCATGGGGTCAAGACATATTTCTTTTGTCTCCCAGTTTTGATAGGAATTTCCTTTTTTCTTTTTTTGGGAGTGGGCCATGACCAAATAAACATATTTAATAAGTTGTAGGAAGAATCATAAATATTTATGGAAGGAGAAACATTTGGCAGCAGAATTGAGCTTCATCTCCCCATCATGGGTCATATGGATAAAAAAATGGCAGCATTAACATTATTGGAGGGTGGAGATTTTGATCCTCTGAAGTCAAAAAGTAAGGCAGGGGTCACAAAAAACCTCACTGTGCATCCTTCATAGACTGGCCAGAACCACTCCATGGTTGGTGGTCTCTTATCAGGAAAAAATGCTGCTCAGTTGTTGTGTCAGAATCACAAAAGGGAGGGCAATAGTCAGGCAGTTGGTTGATATCAGTGGTAGAGACTTTCAAAGGAGTTGGTTTCTGAGTCATCCTCAGGGAAGACAGCCTAGTGGCAGTTAGTGCTGGAGGGAGTATAATGAAGCATGTTTGACCTCTTGTCTGTCATGGTTAGGAACGTTTCCATTGTTTGGGGACTTAGGATTTTATTTTTATTTCTCACCCATGATGTTTCCTCTAAGTAATTTTCTATCCAATGGCCTCCTCCCAGTCTGTCCTTTGCCTCTATATTCCAATTTTTTTTTGTTATTGTTGTATTTGAGGTTGAGTCTAACTCTTTCTCCACTGTAGCAGTCCCTTAACATATTGTGATTAGCCTGTAAAGTCTACCTTACAATTTCTTCAACCAGTATCATGCATCATATTTTTTTTTTTAAAACTTTATATTTACTTTTTAAATTTTAAAGACCTGGGTGACAATTCAGGATCAAGTAGACAAGTGGTCATTGTACAGGTGAAGTTTGGGCCTCCCATTGGTCCTCACTTGGTTTGGTATCAGGTACCTTAACTACTATTATGTGCCTCCGCCACTGCTCCCGGAAGTAATCTGCTACTGCCAATCTCTTTCATTTAGTGTTATGATAAGTGTTCAGGGTCCACTTATGAGGGAGAGTATGTGGTACTCAGTTCTTCATTTCTGTGACAGATCACTGAGTATGATAGACTCTAAATCCATAGATAGGGAGTTTTCACAATCTGTTCTAAGATTTAATAAATCCATAACTTGTTTCATGGGTTTCATAAATTTCATTCTTTTATAATGTTTAAGAATGAGATAAGGACTGGCCCTTGAGTTCTCTGTAGTAATATTTCTTACCATTTCTGATCTGAAATGAGATATCAACATTTGCTTCAGCAAGTGGTTGACATTAAAGGTATCAAAGTGGCCAGGGGGTGCCCCACGCAGAGCAGATGCTGGCTCAGTCTCACAGCCGTGGTCGCTGTGGGCACATGTCAAACTTTCAAGTACTGAGTAATTGTGGGAGTCTGGGAGGTGGGCCCCGTCTGCTGAGATTTTTTTATGATGCTGCATGAGAGAGATGGAATCCAGACAAAATGAAAGGTATAGAGAAAATGCTGTTTGCTTTGAAATTTTAAGTTAGGAACATTTCTTTCTTTTTTTTTTTTTTTTTAGTTGGAGTCTCACTCTGTCGCCCAGACTGGAGTGCAGTGGCTACTCCTGGCCATAGCAGCCTTGACCTGCTGGGCTCCAGCGATCCTTCCACCTCGGCCTTCCGAGTAGCCAGAATTACAGACATGTGCTACTATGCCTGGCTGATTTTTTTTAATCAATATTTTTTATTATGATTTTGTGGGGTACAGTTAAGGGTTAGGTGTACAATTAAGTTTCATTCAGGCACACTGTTGATAAGAGGTATTTCCCCATCCCCAGTGATTTTTTTATTTATTGTAGAGATGAGGTCTCACTGCCCAGGCAGGTCTCGAACTTGCAGGCTCAGGCAATCCACTCACCTCAGCCTCCCAAAGGCACAGGATTACAGGCTGGGCCACTGAGCCTGGCTAGTTAGGAACATTTCAATTTAGTCTTGGAAACCTCTGAGAGTAATTTCATCACTGAACTTAAAGGCTGATGTCCATATCCACTTTGTGAAGATTTAAGGCTATTTGCTACTATTTCAGGAGAAAAGATGACATCTAAATTCTGGGTGGCAAAAATGACCCAACCTTTTGCCCATGGCATCCTGCTATCTTTGTGACCAGAAGACACAAGCAGGGCATGCTTTGTAGGTCAAATTCTAAGCAGTACCCTGTACCCAAATCCCTTATCGTTTGCTTACTCACATGACCATGACTTATACTGTCTAAGGTTTGGTCGCTTTACAAAGGACAACATTAGATTAAAAACTGGGCAGAGGTCATGAATAGACACTTCTCAAAAGAAGACATATGAGCAACCAACAGATACTAGAAAAAACGCTCAGCCTCACTAATCATCAGAGAAATGCAAATCAAAATCACACTGAGATACCACCTTACCCCAGTAAGAATGGCCATCGTTAATAAATCAAAAAGCAACAGATGCTGGCATGGGTGCTTCTACACTGTTGGTGGGAGTGCAAGCTAGTCCAACCTCTATGGAAAATAGTGTGTCGATATCTAAAGGAACTAGAAATTGACTTTCCATACAATCCGGCAATCACGCTTTCAGGGACTGTACCCGGAGGAAAATAAATCTTTCTATAAAGTGGACACCAGCATGAGCATATTTTTTGTTGCACTATTCACAATAGCAAAAACATGACCAAACTTACTGCCCTTAAAAGTAGACTGGATAAAGAATATGGGGTACATATGTACAATAGGATATCACACAGCCATAAAGGAGGACAGATCCATGAACTTCTCAGCAAATTGGATGGAATTGGAGAGAATCATTCTTAGTGATACATCACAGAGACAAAGAACCGGATACCACATGTTCTTACTTATAAGTGGGGCCTGAAAATTCATCACAATAGCACAAAGGAGGGATTGGCAGTCGCAAGACATGGGAAGGAGGAAGGAAGGTGGGGACACATAACAACACAAAGGGTATCCGATCCTAAACCAAGGGAAGGGAGAACTAGTTGGAGGTCCAAACTTTACCTGAATATACATCACTTTTCTACCTAATCCTGACTTGTGCCTCACATCTTTACAATAAAATAAAGTAAAACATAAAAATAAAAGCCTCATTAAAATGGGCATTTTTGGTTAATTATAAATTAGAACGTTTTCTAGGACATCATAATAAGCCAGAAGATAAATTTTAAATTGCAGTATGCTCTCCAGTGAAGCAGTAAAACCTAGATGGCTGCTGTTTTCAGATAAAATTGAAGAAATCTAGAAGTTTCTATCATGTCAAGCTTAAAAGTTTGGCAAAAACAAAAGTAGAATTTACAGCTCCTCTGATTGCTTACAGAAACCTAAAATGAATATATTTTCAGATTCCCCCCCATTCCAAGAGATTGCAAAAGCATTTTAGGCATCTGACTCTGTCATATCTGTTGCCACGTACAATAAATTTAATAGTTTTGGTTTGGTGACTTGACAGAAAGAAAGTAAATGAAGACTGATGTGGAATTTTAGAGTATTCCATGGGCACATATTTTTACTATCCTGGCAGTGGTTTTATTTTGCAACATTGTAGAATCCTAATGAGGTATGAAGAAGAAAACCTAGAAACAAGTAGATTTTTATACTGGCACCAACAGAGAAATGTCAGCTAAAAACACAGCAGGGGACTGAGAGCCTAACTGGAGTCTTTCCTAACCTAACATTTATTCTCATTTTAAAGCATCTGATTGCAGACCATCAGAAAGTTGCTGTGGGACATTTTCTACAGTGAAATTCGCAACATGACACTGGGGTTACTGATGTAAAGAAACTTAATTACTTAGATCAAAATGTTTTTTTTAATGGTTTTAAATGTTCAGAAGGAAAAGGGTTGGATAATTTAAGAAGACATTTTGAGAAATAAAATAACCTTTGTCATATTGGCCAGAAAAGGCTAAACAACAAAAAAATAGGTAATAGTTTCACTTCTGGAACAAAGGACAGCAAATGTTCATTTATAGAGAACTCATAAGATCTAAAACATCATACATAAATAATCTCTACCTATATGTTACTATTTATTTATTTATTCATCTATTTACTTTCCTATTTGAGTTAGGGTTTCACTCTGTCGCTGAGGCTGGAGTGTAGTGGCATGATCACAGTTCACTACAGCCTTGACCTCCTGGGCTCAGATAATCCTCCTGCCTCAGTTTCCCAAGTAGCTGAGACTACAGGCACACGCTACAACACTTGGCATACTTTTGATTTTGTGTAGAGACTAAGTCTTGCTAGGTTGCCTGAGCTGGTCTTTAATTCCAGGGCTCAAATGATCCTCCCACCTAGGCCTTTCAAAGAGCTGGGATTACAGGCATAAGCCACCCATGCCTAGCCTTGTTATTATTTATTTTGGTATTTTCTCTCTTGGGGAAGAAGAGCTCACATTTTTCATCTCATGTACTTGCAAGGCATTTGCACACTGAAGTGTCTCCTTAGCTTCTCGAAATAGCCCCGCAGTGCTTTTAACAGATGAAGCAACTGAGATGCAGAGGAGTGGAGGAACGTGCTGGACCACGTCTCCAGCCAGCGATGTAGTCAGCCTCTCTGGGAAGCTCTCTGCTCTGTTGGAAGTTGGTTCTTGAGGAACTGGTGCCACTGTGTTGATGAGAGCCAGGGCTGCTGCCGAGGTTAATGCACCATTTGTACAGCAGTCCCTTGAGGCCTAGGTTGGGGGCAGTCTTGGTGTTAGGGGGTAATTTTATATCCTGTTAATCATAAGAACCCCCTTAAAAAAATACAGATTCCTGCACCTTATCCCCTGGGAAATTTTGGTTCAGTATAGGTCAGTGTTATGAAACTGGAATTTCCCCCTGGTTTTGACAGAGACAGAGACATTCAGTCTCTAAGCAAATTCTGACAAAGAGTTGTGGATATAGTTGCTACTTAGCTAAGGACAGGACAGGATCAAGCAGGACATCGCTGGACTTTGTTGCATTTAATCCCGTGACCTCCATTGACCTCCATCCAGCAGTTGAGACAAGGGCATCATCTCTTCTCCTTATTCTATTCATCTTGACCTTTTTAATCTTTGCCTTCTTTCTCTTTTTTTCAGTTAACTATTACACACAACACACACACACACACACACACACACAAAACCTCAAAGAGAATAATAAAGTAGTTATACACTCATGACTAAAAATGTGACTTTTAATATTTGTATCATGTATAAATTTGGAACAAGAAGAGGACAGCATTAACGATGAAGTTGAAGTCTACCTTCCTCTGCTGCAATGTGCGAGCTATTTTTGCCCTTTCTTTCCCAGAGCTGTCTTGTAAGCCCGATCCGTGTGACCATTTCAAATGAAAATGTGGTCACGATTTGCTTAGAAATCTGTTTCACTGCTCGAGGCTCATTTGATGGTGTTCTCACCTGCAAGGACACTGGAGCAATTACCAAAGCCCCTGCCTCGTCAAAAGCAGTACCTACGGAGAATTAGCTCACCCACAAACATGCCAGCTTGTCTCACTATGCAGGGGGCATGAGGACAAGTGGAAACTCTGGAAATGACCTTGCTTCCTACCTGAAGAACAGATTTCTTAAATGATAGGGGTCTAAAATCGTTCCACATTCTTCGTTCTTTGAAAATTCATTTGGTGGACTGCTGTTAAATATAAATGTGCAAATACGTTCACTCTCCAATTAGGCCAAGCACAACCTGGGCTGAAGTTTCGAGTCTCTCAAAATATGCCTTTGAACAAATCAGCACAAATTTGTGATACCTCCCATGGTCGCTCTGAATTCACAGAAATTGCGTTTTATGATACCCCGTGGCCACTGAAAATTGGCTGCCTTCACCTTACTTACCAATAAATCACTGGAATAACTGAGGGTAATTTTAGAGACATGTGGGTGGGCTAAGGTAATAAAGATTGAACAAAGAACCAGCATTTTCTCAAGAAGTCCCTTAGTGCAGATTTACTCCAAGGAGTCTAAAGAGACCCCATTTTTCTTTCATCTTAAGCATTTCATGACCTAACTTACAAGAAAGTGATGGCCTCCACATTCAGAGAAAAAGGAATTATCTGGCAGCTCCACTGATCATGCTTTTATTTTTTTCCATTGTAAATCTCATGTTATCTCTACAACATCCATGTAAATGAGGCAGGGGGGCATTTCCATTTCTCCCAGGCCCATGAGGAATAGAAAGTGTAGAGAGGGTAAATGACTAAGTCAAGAGCACAACTAAGAAATGATAAAGCTGAAATCAAGTCTAAATTTCCCTGACCCAGTGTTTGTCCTCCCAGATTAGTATTCTTTACCAGAAACTCTCTTTAGATGATTCTGTATCTGAGAACAGAGATAAAAATAGAGTTTACCAAGGTCCTTCTGGAATGTTCAATAGAGCAAATGCCACTATCTTACCATTGCCAGGAAGGACGGAAGAACAACCCTTCTAAAGTAAACACAGTCTATCTGGTATTTACTTTTCTACCTCTTAACTCCTATGTAGATAACAATGAGGCAAAGGACTTCATTTGCTTATCTGTGGTATTTCTCCTCAAAAGTTAACCTCAGAGGCTTCCATAGGGAACTAGCAATGTTCAAAGTTTGGTCAGCTGAGGATGCTTCATTAAGGTTGCTTTTCACTGGGGAGGGCGTCTTACGGAGCCAGTTCTAACCTTTGCTCTGCTATGATCATTCATGCAATGCAAGGTGGACTTGCTGTGCTAGTCTCCTTGCTCGCTCACTGGGCATTGAGCTGACTCAAACTAAATTCCAAAGACAAGCCTCTCCTTGCTGGAGGACTAGCCCCTGGGCCCACCTCATGCAGAAGGCATATGGTCGTCCATTCAGATTAGGACACAGCTGAGATCGTAAGACACCTTCGGTCCGAACATGTACAGAGAAGTGTTTCTAATATCTCTCCATTCAACCTTCATCCAAGCTTTCAGTGAGAAAAAATAGCATTCCAAGAAAATTAACTAAAGACTACACAAACCCAGACACTCACAAATAAGTCCTGAGACCAAAGCAGATCAGGAGAGATCTGGATAGCAGGTTGCCCATTCCTTCTAAGCATAGATGACCACACATTCATATTCCCACACATCTACATGCACATACACACATATTAACACATCTATCACATGTATTTGTACACACATTTATAACCATACATATATTCACACCCATATAAATGCATATGCACACCCACTCACATACACACACTTACACCACAGGAACCACACACCACACACTTACGCCACAGGAACCACACACACACACACACACACACACACACACACACACACACACACACACACTATTGCCTTTACTGGATAGCATCTTTCAGGGCCACCATCTTGTCCTGAGTCCTTCAGAAGAACCAGTCAGACACTTCCTGCATGTGATAACTGTGTTCTGTGACAACCACTTGGATAATTTCTTTCTAATCTCAGCACCATGAGGAGCTATGAAGCCTCAGGGCTAGAATTGGTCCAGGTTTATATTGCTGATGTTTCAAATTTCTGTAGACATTACCCACTGTGAGGTGAGGTCTGTGTTTTCAGCTGTCACAGCAGGCGTTTTTATTTGTAGTGCAGCCCTAACTCTATTCTGCCTTGGTTTCTAATCTTCTCTAACTGCAAATTCATAGCCTTTTGCTGTAGGTTTTGGTGTCTTGGTAGGGTGTCCCAAATTATGTCCTAAATAAGCAAATGAATAAAAGATTAGCATATTTAAAATACAAGTATTTGGGTGGAAACTAGGTGGATTTTGTATTACAGTATGTATGTCAAATCTTTAATTTGGAAACCTTACAGGATTGAATGAAAAGAAATGTCAAGATAAAAATGGCGTTAAGGAATGTCAAGATAAAAATTGTGTTAAATAATTAATTTTACATACCTGCTATATTCTACTCACTATAATCTTTGAATTATTTTCATTGTTTCGAAATTTGAGTACAAAATACATATTTTTAAAGTACTAATTTGATAACAACCTCCATTTTATTTTTTTTTTTCAAATTTAAATTTGAGATAAATTTAAAATGAGTTTTCACAAAGTTCATGTTAACATAAGATCATGACAGTTAACCCTGGGAAAAAGAAAAAACAAAGTCTTTCCACAAATAACTGAATTGATTTTGAGTACATATATCTAAAGGTGAGAAAAACTTCTTAGTCAGTGGTTCTCTAACCTTTGTGCATGGGTTGTACTAGAGAAACCAGAAAAAAAAAGTTAACTATTCTGTTTAAAATCTTCCCTGGTTCCTCAGAAGAAAAAAATAGTGGCTCTGGTTAAATGGCCCATTGTGGGTATTTTGTCTAAAATGAAGTCACCTGATTTTACCGTCTTCTTGTCTTTCCCTTTGCTCACTGCATCAGTTTGTTTTGCATTGCTATAAAGGAATACCTGAGGCTGGGTAATTTTGAAAGAAAAGAGGATTATTTGGCCCACAGTTCTGCATAGCTCTGGCACCTGCTGGACCTCAGGAAGCTTTTACTTGTGGCAGAAGGGAAGGGGAGACGACGACACAGCACGTGGGGAGAGCAGAAGCAAGAGAGAGAGGAGGAGCTGCCCGGCTCTCTTAACCAACCAACTAATAGAGCAAAGCTCACTCCTGACCATGAAAATGGCGCCAAGTCCTTCATGAGGGATCGGGCCCCAGGACGCAATCAATTCCCGCTAGGCTCACCTCCCACACTGAGAATCACATTTCTTTCTTTTTTTTTTTTTAATTTAATCAGTATTTTTTATTATGGTTCTGTGGGGTACAGTTAAGGGTTAGGTGTACAATTACGTTTCATTCAGGCTCCCAGTTGATAAGAGGTGTTTCCCCATCCCCAGACAGATATATGCTACTGTTAATCCCATCCCCCTCCCCCACATAGTTTCCCAGTACCGTCAGTCATTTTCTTATTACTATAAGAATGAATGTTCAAGGTCCATTATATGAGTGAGAACATGTGATACACGGATCTTTGTTTCTGTGAGAGGTCACTCAGTATTATAGACTCTAGTTCCATCCAGGTTGCTGCGAAATTCATTATTTTGTTCTTTTTTATGACTGTGTAGTATTCCATCGTGTATATGTACCACATTTTTTTAATCCAGTCCTCTTTTGATGGGCAGCATGGTTGGTTCCAGGTTCTTGCTATTGTGAACAATGCTGCGATAAACATACGTGTGCTAATCATCAGGGAGATGCAAATCAAAACCACACTGAGATACCACCTAACTCCAGTCAGAATGGCCATTATCAACAACTCAAAAAATAACAGCTGCTGGAGAGGCTGTGGTGAAAAGGGAACACTTCTACACTGTTGATGGGAGGGGAAACTAGTGCAGCCTCTGTGGAAAGCAGTGTGGCGATTCCCAAAAGCTCTGAAAATCGACCTTCCATATGACCCCGCAATCCCCCTATTGGAAATATACCTTGAAGAACTCAAATCACTCTATAAGAATCACATTTCAATGCGTGATTTGGAGAGGACAGATATCCAGTTGATATCACTCACTATCACTTGTACACATTTATTTTCCAAGAGATATTAAAGCTTTGCTATAGTTGTGCTCTACACTTCGCTTAGAAGCTCCGGGTAGCCACTGGGCAGGTGTAACCACGTAGCTAACTAGTTTCCATCCCTCGGCCTCTCCTGCCCCCAGGTCCACTCCTGGGCTTCCCGGGATCAGCCACATTCTAGTCCAGTTTTTCAGCCCCTCCCCTCAAGATCCAGCCCCACATTTCTGTTGATCTTCAACTTATGTGATTTACAAGCTCATCAAATCAGACCTTTGTACAACTGGATTCTGCACCCTTGCTCCAAAGCTGATGCTTTTCTCAGATTTCCTCCAATGAGAAATATCAATGCTTTTTTAAAGGCCTCTGGATGTTGAAATCCTATTGTGTATTAAAATGGCTCTCCCTAGCTGCTGTGTGCTAGTTATGGCCAGGAGTGTTTCTTTATTTGTACTCAGTACATAGTACCGTGCCCTACACATATTAAGTACTCACTTAATGAATTAATGAAGCTTACCTATAATTATTGAAAAAAGCTGGAAACTGTGAGAGGAAGACAACAGTGACAGGGAAATACCCATGTCCATGAGCAATCTTTATTCTCAGTGGATTAAGAATGAAAAGCACAGATTTACATTTGGAATATATCTCAAAGGTATCGTGTAGGTTTTTACAGAGATGGATCATGGGTCTTCAGGAAGTTTTCTATGTTGATCAGCCAATATTTTTTTTTTTTTTTTTTTTTTAGTTGGAGTCTCACTCTGTCGCCCGGACTGGAGTGCAGTGGTACGCTCCCGGCCACCGCAATCTTGACCTGCTGGGCTCCGGAGATCCTTCTGCCTCAGTCTTTCAAGTAGCTGGAACTGCAGGCACGCGCTACCACGCCTGGCTAGTTTTTGATTTATTGTAGAGATGAGGTCTTGCCAAGTTGCCCAGGTGGGTCTCGAACCTGTGGGCTCAGGCAATTCACTCACCTTGGCCTCCCAAAGCACAGGATTACAGGCTGAGCCACCGAGCCTGGCCCAATATTCTTAATAATGACAAAAGCAAGGATCCACCTTGTAAGACAACAATAAAATGTTATATTCTTCTTCTTTTGTTTTTCAGAGTCAGCATCCTAGAAAACGTTAAGTTTTATACTATATATGCCATGTATTTTCTGCTCTTGGGCCCTGTCACCGATTAGAAACTTTATTTTTGTGAGGTGTCATTGTGTCATTTCTGACTTATTTGTGGCAAAAATAACCCAGATAGGTGGTTTAGTAAAAAAATAAACCCTATCAGTTCAGTATTTTTTTGCCAGGCATCTGCAAGGTTCATTCTCAGAACCTCTCCCAGTTCATCTGAATTTTTGTTTCGATTAAAAAATTCAATCTGAGAGAAAAGTCAGCATATCCTTACCTTACACAAACTTTGCCCAGAATAAATTTCTAGATAAATTTTATGGGATTCACAGAGAAATGTGTGAGGGAGAAACAAACTACTTCAATATTATTTATTGGGAGTTGCATCATTGAGAGGAAAAGGATGCCTAAAAATAGCAGCAGACATGAAACAAAACTTCTTAATATTCAGGTAAAATCCTGTGTTAATAGTATATCATATTAATTCTATACAATATAATCGATGTAAGCCGGGCTCGGTGGCTCAGCCTGTAATCCCGCGCCTTTGGGAGGCTGAGGTGAGTGGATTGCCTGAGCCCGCAGGTTCGAGACCCGCCTGGGCAGCGAGACCTCATCTCTACAATAAATCAAAAAATCAGCCGGACGTGGTAGCGCGTGCCTGTAGTTTCGGCTACTTGGAAGGCTGAGGCAGAAGGATCGCCGGAGCCCAGCAGGTCGAGGCTGCGGTGGCCGGGAGCGGCCACTGCACTCCAGTCTGGGTGACCGAGTGAGATTTCAAGTAAAAAAAAAAAAAAAAGAAAAAGAAAAAACAATATAATCGATGTAATATATTATATACTTATTGATTATTTTATATTTTGTAAGTATGACACCATATGTAATATATTTGGTTACAGTTAATTAAAATATATTATTAACTCTATATTATTATAGTGTACTGATAATATTATATTAATTATATGATATAAACAAACATTAATTATATCACATATAGTATATACAATTATATATAGTATAGTATATGCTATATATGGGGGTGCCAAAATATGTACATATTGTAAGAGATATTACCTATGTCTCACTTTTCAAAGTTGAATTGAATTATAGTAGCAATGTGTACTATGACATTCAATCAAAAGATGAATGTTGATCAAATGAATGCCAGCATCACCACACGACAGGCAGGACAGCCAAGAAAATGGCAAAAGCATGGCTGTTGTTTGAGCAGCCCAAGACCATTTTGAAGCGGCATTTGAAATTTGAGAACGCTGTTTTAAGTACAACGACAATGGAGACGTGAGTATGCAATCGAACCTCCAGCACGCCTTACAATGGCACACATTCGTGATAATTTTGACATGCACGGGACAGTGTGTGGAATGCACAAGGGAAGATCCGGGAGGCCTTGCACAGCAACAAGTCCGCAGTTGTTCGCTGTCCTCAGAAGACGCTGATGGAAACCACTCTGAGCACCTTTTGTAACTGCAGAAGTCAAATGTGACTTGTACTCATCATTTGTCATCGATATCTATTGATTATTACAATTTTAATACAGTTTTTTTCTTTCTTAAAATGTGTATGCGTTTTTTGGTACCCTCTGTATAATTTTATAATTATTGTATGTACTATCTGTGAATATGTATAATTAGACATACATAGTAGACTATTTACATACTACATTACATACATAAAATACACATGTATTTTATGTATAACTGATATTTTAAAAATCATATTATATATATATTATGTAAATTCAAAATTGAATAGAATGAGGTTCCTTTCCCCCCATGCTCTCAGTATCCATGACCAGCACAGAAATTGTGTTCCAAGATGATCTCCATGGAACAGAAAGTGCTGCAAGAGATGTGTGTACAAGTACCCCGTTTTTTTAAATTCCCGTAGAGAATGCAGCTGGGAGATCTAGTCTGGCTCTTTGGCATTTTAAGGATGAGAAGATCAAATTCTAGAAAGACACTATTCAGGCCAGGCTCGGTTGCTCAGCCTGTCATCCCAGAACTTTGGGAGGCCCAGTCGAGTGGCTTGCCCGAGTCTGCAGGTTCGAGACCAGCCCGGACAAGTTAGTGAGACCTCATCTCTACAATAAATAAAAAAATTAGCCGGGCGTGGCAGCACACGCCTGTAGCTCCAGCTCCTTGGAAGGCTGAGGTGGAAGGATGGCCTGAGCCCAGCAGGTTGACGCTGAGGTGGCCATGAGCGTGCCACTACACTCCAGCCTGGGTGACAGAGTGAGACTGACTCAAAAAAAAAAAGACACTATTCAGTCGAACACTGCTCAGGAGACAAGACTCCAGGTGGACCCTGGACCTGCTTGCTCTTCAGCGGCTCCAGCCCCTCCCTCCCTCTTCCTTCCCAGATTGTGCCTCAGTTTCTATATGACTGACTATGCCTCACCAAAGGGAGGCTTTCAGTCCTGAGACCCAACACAGTAATTCCAAGCCCCCTCCAGACTCAGCCTCTTAGGGCTTCCCTCTTCTAGACTGCTCCTAGTACCTCAGCAGTGAGGATGGCTTGTCCCATTTACAGCATCCCACAGGCAACTCTTGTGTCCAAGGACACGTATGTGAACCCCTGGCTGCTCAGAGATTCCTAAGCATGTGTTTTCTCTTAGTGTCTTGTGGAGCCCTGTGCTCTAGTGGAGATTCTTTTTGAGATTATTCTGATGCAGAGAGCTACACAAGCTTGAATGCTAAGTTTTGATATGCTTGGGAAACTCTTCTTCCATTTGAGCTGTAAGATGAGTACCGATCACCTGCGGAATCTAGTAACAGTTATTTGTAGAAATGTCACATGACAGCAAAGTCATCAGTGTTTATCACAGGAGATAAGCACCAAGACATAAATGTTTCTAATAAGTCTAATCTTCTGTTCTCAGGTAGTTTCCTTATGGTACTTGTGGGGAGGAGGCAGACATGGTTCCCCATGCTTCAGAGAGGAGGTACCCATGGTTCCCCTAGGTCCACAAACCCTGGCCCCTTCAGAGCCAAGTTCCTCCATAACCCAATCTTATAGCCAGGCTTGGCTCTCTTCTTCAATGCTTTTAGATTTTCTTCCAGTTTAGTTTTCTTTTGGGTGAGTTTATGGCCACCCAGCCTGTTTAACAAGTTTTGTTTGGGTGTGCCACTAATAATATCTCCAAGACTTCTGGGTAGGGACTTACTGACAAAATATATTGAAGCACTATTTGTTTTGTGGTGCTCTGCCTTGTAGCGTTTTGGGCGTGGGGTGGAGAAGGGAGACAGGAGTCTACAGCTCTTGTCGTAGGGATTCTGTACTGTTTTAAAAAAATGAGACCAGCCTGGGCAACATGGTGAGACCTCGTCTCTACAATAAATAAAAATAAATTAGCCGGTCATGGTAGTGCACACCTGTAGTTCTAGCTATTTGAAGGCTGAGGCAGAAGGATGGCTGGAGCCCAGCAGGTTGAGACTGGGGTGGCAGTGAAGCATATCATTGCACTCCAATCTGGGCAATGGAGTGAGACTCTGACTCAAAAAAAAACCCTGAATCTCTCTCTCTCTCTCTCTCTCTCTCTCTCTCTCTCTCTCCTCTCTCTCTCTCTCTCTCTCTAACAACCAAGCAGAGGGCAGAATAAGAATAAGAGTAAGCCAGAGAGGGAAGAATTCCCTGGAGATATTCTTGATCTTCAGACACAGGGCTCCTAGAAACAGTTCCTGGAACGGGATGTCCTCAACCAACAGGCAGACTTAGACAGAGCACAGACAATGGTAACTTGGGTTTCCAGACACATGGCTGTGAGCCAAGGGTAGCCTGTGTCATCAGACACAGCCCTCCCAGGGAGCAGGGCTCTGTTTATCCCTGTCTCTAAGACTGTCACCCTCCCCTGATTACACTTACCTACATCCTTCTCTGCTGGCATACTTCTTTCCTTTGAGAAAGTCATGTCCTATTCCAAGAAGTATGTCCTGACTTACCACACCGTGTATGCACTATGTGCACAGCACACGTCTTCTTCCATCTCCCTACTGCCATTCTTTTGTGCAAATGCCCTGTGCTCCACTTTATGTATGTTTTCTAGTGGTTTCTGTGACATGAAACATATCCTTTCCCCAAGATTGAAAGCTTCTTTGGGTTAAGAAATACCCCATATATGTTCATTTATGCCCTAACATCGGGTCCCCAATCCCGGGCCTCGGAGCCCAACCTGTTAGGAGCCAGGCCACACAGCAGGAGATGAGTAGTCAGTAAGCAGCCAAGCTTCATCTGTGTTTATAGCCATTCCTCATCGCTCATGGGACCACCTGAGCTTTGCCCCTGTCAGATCAACAGCGGCATTAGATTCTCATAGGAAAGTGAACCCTACTGTGAACACGCACGCAAGGGACCTAGGATGAGCGTTCTTTATGAGACTCTAATGCCTGATGATTTGAAAGTGGAGCTGAGTCTGTGATGCTGGTACCATCTCCCGTCACCCGCAGATGGGACCATCTAGTTGCAGGAAAGCAAGCTCAGGACTACCACTGATTGTGCATTATGGTGAGTTGTATAATTATTTCATTATATAGTGCAATGCCATAATAACAGACATAAAGTGCACAATTAGTGCGATGCACTTGAATTATCCCGTAATCATACCCCCTCCCCCACCCCGGTCCATGGAAAAATTGACTTCCAGGAAACTGGTTTCTGATGCCAAAAAAGGTTGTGAACTGCTGTCCTAACACATTTGCTGGTCCTGCCAGGCTTTCTTATGATTCATGTTCCAAGGTGTTGTCCTCCCCTTCCATAGCTGGTTAGCTCCATGGACAGAGAGGGAGCATGTCTGGTTCTTTCTATGGCACATGAGGCATATTTTCTAGCACAGTAAGAACTCAGTAGCTTTTTGTGCAACGAGTGAATGAATGAGTGAATGAGTGAAAGGATGTGTGGATTAAGTAAGCAACAATTTAATTATCAGTAGAGAGTGCCACTGTGCCTCATAAAACTCCCCTGGTGATTCTAGATCTCCAACCTTGGCCATGATTGAAAGCCCAACCCCCTGGCTGCTCCTAACTCAGCAGAAAATGGCTTCCTTTGGCTGACCCTGAAAGGACAGGAAAAATGTTTGGTCTGAAAACAGACACCTGTAGCTTGTTTTTAAATTCCCCCCTGTGATAAATTCATGTATACCCCTCATAGACAATTAAGAAAAGATCAAAGTAGCACAGAAATTAATTACAATCTGTTAACTCAGAGATAACCATGATTAATGCTGTACAACCTTGATGAGTTTCCTTCTGTTTTTTCTTCTTTTTTTTTTTTCTATGTCTATATTAATAACACCACTGTGGTCCTTTTGCAGAATCATTCTTGGGTTCTTTTTCCACTAACCACTGTTCCTTGCTTGTAGCAGTGTTAACATTTTAGATTAAGGTTGACATATCAATGCATTCATT
The DNA here is from genome assembly GCA_027257055.1 of Cephalopachus bancanus. NCBI lineage: Eukaryota > Metazoa > Chordata > Mammalia > Primates > Tarsiidae > Cephalopachus > Cephalopachus bancanus. The sequence goes on along the minus strand of JAPVLO010000011.1, from coordinate 6,587,195 downwards.
GTTTAAATTCAGGAGGCTCTCAAAGAAGCCTGGAAGGTACTAGTACACTGGCGAGGCTGCAATCTCCTCTAAGAGACTTCCTCAAATCTCTCAACACAGCCTCTTGCGTGCGTCACCTTGCCCAGCCTCATTGAGCCAGGGGACTCCCCCATCTGAAGTACAAGGTGCTTCACCAGCTCAATGTCAATTTTCTGTCTTCTAGATCTCTAATTTCAGAAGTAAATAATACTCTTGCTTCCCTCTGCAGCAGTGGTGAAAATACATTCTGCGGGACCCCTTTCCTGTTTTAATCCTTTGTATGGTCTCCAGGTGGCAAGCAGGAAAGTCCCCACAGGGCACTTTTAGGGAGAACACAAAGCACGCTGCGCCTCTCCCAGGAGTGGAGAAAGTCACAATCCTTCATCCCGCTTGGTATTTTTGGAGGGCTTTTTTTGTGTGCCCACCATTAGCCGGTCTGCTTTTAAACACTGTGCCATGTTTTTATAACAATGCTAGACTACCTCCCAGAAACATCCATTACAATATTATGTTGGCAGTTTCACTGAGTGTGTTTTCTGAATATTTGGGGAAATGGTCTTGGCCAAGTAATTTCATTTAGAAAAAAAAATGATGTTCATTAAAATATGATGTAATTGCTTGTATAAATGGCACCAATAAATTTCATGTAAATTTTTAAATCTTCTTGGCATTCTTTAATAAAGGGACACAGTGCTTTTCTCTTATGCTGCGTTTTTCTTTGGCTTCCTTTTTAAAATTTAATTTAATTTTAAAGCTGGGGGGTACACATCAGGATTGTGTACATAAGTGGTTTAGGTAGAGGTGAGGTTTTGGGCCTCCGATTAGCCCTCACTTTGCCTGGATTAGAATCAGGCACCCTTATTGATGTTGTGTGACCCCTCTTCCCTGGCAGTGTCCTGCTACTGCCAGCAATAAACCCATCTGATGGCTTACGGTAATTACAATAAGAGAAAATACTAGTAAGAAAACTAGAGCAGGGCAGAAGGAGTATAAGTAATTGATGGCTCCTTTGGGGTAAATATGAAGCAGCTTAAACAACAAATAATTTGAAGTTAAAAAAAAATTAAAGGGCAGCAGCCAGCAGGTAAAATGTGGATTGAAACCAGGTAGTAGACAAGACAAAGTTGTTCCAGAAACACACAGAGTGTTTATTCACAAACCACGGTTATTCTTCTGGACAGACACGGTTGACATGACTGATGTTCTCCTGTTGATTTTATTTCTACTTTTGACAAAACCGCCATCAAAGCACCATCTAACTTGGGCACTTTTGCGTGCCCACCCCTTGACTCACTCTTGTATTCCTGAGTTCTAACTGCTTCCCATTTCTTCCTCCTGTTCCTTTCTCCTAAACAAATACACACTGAGGAAAATCGCCAGACTGATGTCTGGGTTTGTAAGTGGGTTGATATTCCACAATGGAGTTTCAGTATTTTCTAAAACCTTGCTTTTTTTTTTTTTTGAGTTGGAGTCTCACTCCATCGCCCAGACTGGAGTGCAGTGGCACGCTCCTGGCCACCCCATCCTCGACCTGCTGGGCTCTGGCGATCCTTCCACCTCAGCCTTCCAAGGAGCTGGAACTACAGGCATGCGCTACCATGCCCAGCTAGTTTTTGATTTATCGTAGAGATGAAATCTCACCAAGTTGCCCAGGTGTGTCTCAAACCTGCGGGCTCAAGCCATCCATCCACTTGCCTCGGCTTCCCAAAGTACTGGGATTACAGGCTGAGCCACCAAGCCTGGCCTGTCTTGTTTTTATTTATTTCTTTATTCATCTTCTCATTTCATTTGGTCTCCATGGTAAGGACCCAGGAGCTCAGTACAGTCACTTCCTTGGTGTTTCACATTTAGCAATTCGGATCTTCTCATCCATCCACTCCAGAACATTAAGGTGTTCGGGTATTGTTCTCGTTTGTTGTGGTGGCATGATGAAACGGGCCACTGCTGGGTAGCGACACTGTCCAGCTAATTTCGGAGTGCAGAGAAAATAACTTCATGTGACCCAGTTCTGCCTTCCAATAAAGATTATGATCTACATCAGGTCATAGGGCACAATCCTCCTGAATTTTCTCCACACAGCTCTGGTTATTTGTGCTGGTATCGCTGTCCACATACTCTCCTGCACTCCACTGAAAATATAATCTTCCCAAATACCACTTTTCTCACTCACTCATCAGAACTCACTCATTTAGAACTTTCAATGGCTTCTTGAGACCCACAGCCTCAAGCGTGCACCTCCAAGTCAAAATTACATTTCAGCCTTGTTACCCACTGCTCCACACCCAGACTCCGAAAAGATTGTGTGTGCGTTCAGGGATGCCAAGACAGGGAGTGGGTGGACGGAAAGGGCAGGAGGAAGGGGAAGGAGCCCCTTCAACACCGCAGGGCAGCAGCATCCCCCACCCCCTGTAGTGCTGTATGTGGAGGTGTGGGGGCAGTGGCCTGCTGGCCAGATGTTTGCACTTGGGAGTTAACAAGCGTCCTTGAGGCTGTGAATACTTTGAAGGCTGCTTCTGTTCCCTAAAGCGTGAAGTGGATTGCAAAAGGAAGGCAGAAACAGAACAGAGAACAGTGCTTGGACCATCTAAAATAGTGTAGGGCAAACAATTCTGAGTCTTATTTTATAAATTTCTTAGTTGCTCCAATATGGTGTTGTTTAGGAGTGTTTACCATGTGCTTTTAGGAAACATATGTGTGTTTGTTTACATGTGTATGTGTTTTCCTCTGAACACAACAGCAAAATTAATGTCTAAGTTTTTGGATGTTAGGACCAAGCAATTTTTTCTTCAGTTTTAAACATGGCATGAATATTTTTAAACATTTAAAATAATTTCTAAAGAATTAGATACTTTAAATCCAAAATCAGGCCAGGTGTGGTGGCTTGTGACTATAATCCCAGCACTTTGGGAGGCTAAGGCGAGTATTCCTTGAGTCCAAGGGTTTGAGACCAGCCTAAGCAAAATAGCAAGACCTCATCTCTACAAAAAAATCAAAAAGTTACCTGGGCATGATGACACGTGCCAGTAGTTCCCAGCTACTCAGGAGGGTGAGGTGGAAGGATGGCCAAAGCCCAGGATGTTGAGGCTGTAGTAAGCTGAGATCACGCATCTGGACTCTTAAGTGGCAGAGTGAGACCCTTACTCAAAAATAAATAAATAAATAAAAAATCAAAGAGTTCAAGAAATTATTTTACTCAGTGCTTTAAATAAACAAATATATTATTTCTGAATTTTAAAATAGTAGATCCAGTATTGCAATAATATAAGTGAACTCAATGAAACTGAAATAATCATGAACAAGTTAGGCGAAATTTACTGAATCATACAGCAAGATAAACATATAAGATTGAGAGGTTGACAAATGTTTTCTTTATTTTCTGGAGGGATTCTAAAAGGTAAATGTTGCAGGTGGCTATCAAAAAGAAACAATGGGTTAATTGTGATGCAATTTGTTAACAGATGCACCAATAATCAACATTATTTTTGTTGTTTTGATTTCTGCTTTCGACTCTTTGGATTTTGTTAGATATGTCCTACTGGAATGACGCACACTCAGTTAATTGGTTCACATCAGCCCTGGCTTCTGCTGTTTAATTACTCATGCCTCCACAATTTGTGCCTCCTCTTCACTAGTTGTGTTATTCAGGAAACTGAATATCACAAGATTTGTGTATCATGAAGTGATGATAATAAAAAGACTACTAAGGAAGGAATTAGAGAAACAACAAAATTTACCTCCAAAAACATCTTGGTGGAAGTATGTGGCAGGAATAATGAAGAATTCCCCTTTAAGTATTAAAGAAGAAAGTCTATCATCAATGATGATATTTATTAGCACCCTAGAGGTTCCAACCCATGCAACACAAGTTTTCAGAAAAAGAAATATAAGGTCTAAATGTGAATAGGCATCTTAGCATAACAGGGAAATAGTGGCTTGGCTGCAGGTAATGCGTTGGCAGCTGAAAACCTATTTTAAGTGAGTATAGTTTTAGCAAGACAGTTGATTAAAAAAAAATATGTTAAAAGCCATGGTCACATTAAGGTGTCACAGACTATGTCAGTGTCATAGATACATTGAGAATGTCGTGCAACCTTTGTCTTTATTCAATTCCAAAACATGTTCATCACTATGGGAATTCTCTAAGTATCTTTGTAACTTTCCTGTAAGTCTAAAGTTGTTCAGAAATACAAATGTATTTTTGTATTTTCAGAAATACAAATGTAACTTTCCTGTAAATCTAAAGTTGTTCAGAAATACAAATGAACAAAAATATGAAAAAATAATGTACACACCAAACACAAAATTCAGTAGCATAAGAAAAATGCTGGTGTGCTGGGTGCTGGGTTATTCAACTCGGAACAGGGGCAGAGTCCTCAGAGGTCACAAGAGAGCTTGGTCTTTGCCCAGCAAAGTAGAATAGAGATGTAAAATCATCTTCCCATGCTGTTAGGTTTCTCGACACCTAAAGCAAATGCTGGTTTATGAGATTGCAAAGAAGAAATTAAAGGAAGAGAGTTTGATAATATGACAGTATCAAGCTACCTTTAGGGGCAGATTCAGGAGAATCTAAGATCGATTCCATCACCTTTTAGAGCGGTGAAAGCCAAGAGGCCCCTTGGCAATGTGATGTCTGTTTAATTTTGCTATTGTTGCTAATGTTTGCCTGTTGAAGAGCTAAATGGAAACAGGACTCAGTTTTCTGTTAGTTTCCCTTTGTTAGGTAAAAAACCCCAGTAGGGGCCTCCAAAATCCCCTCTCAACTAGATGAAGGAGTTCTGTGGTTTGGTGCTGTGCAAAAGATGCAAAGAATTGCACAGATGTTAGATTGGAAACTATAGTTTATTTTAAAAATAAATGAGAGAGAGAGAGAGAGAGAGAGAGAGAGAGAGAGAGAGAAGAGATTCACCTCCCCAAGGTAGGGGAGGGGCCCAAAGCTAGGAAACATGGTGACCATAACTCAAAAAGACATGTGACCTGACCATAGATTAGCAAAGCAATGGCAAATGGCTGTCTGAGTTTGAATTCTTTTAAACCTTCCTTTGGTGCGGAGTAGGTTGTTAAGTTGAGTGGATGATGGTCTGTCCCGCATCATTATGAAGGGCAGGTAAGCAAAGATACTGATGTCAGGTAATGAATAGTTGGGTAGATTAGTCACATGATGGCTGCCATGTTGATGGGGTCTGTGTCATGAAGGTTATGAAGAGCTGATTAGGTCAACTTGCTTACAAAACAAACTGAGAAGCGGTTGTAGAACAATTATCACTAGCTAACTCTGAGAAACCAGTTCTGTCCTTAGTTAGCGATTAGAGGGCAAGCTAGGTAATTTTGTTAAGAAAACATGACAAAACCAAGCAGTGTAAAAATGGCTGCACTTTAAGATTATTCTATTAAATTATTCCATTTTGGCATTACCCTTCTACCTTTCCTGATGGTTAATCCTGGAAATCAAGGTTGGTTTTAAAGCAGAGAATTACTTTCGGATGTTCCTCCATGAACCTGTTACTCCAGGTACATATTGTGTGGTGGGCGCTGCTTGAATTTTTCCATTTAGTTATAAGGTTTAGAAGAATAAAATAAAGTGAAAGGGAAGTCTGAGCAGCCCATGAGTCACTTTGTCACTTTCATGTCAGTTAAACTCTTTGGGGCACTTTGTATGTGTAAAGTGCCCTGCCAGCTGTCCATGGGTGGAAATGGAGTTTCAGAAATCATAACCTGGAAACCTCAAAGTCTGCTGTGTTTTCATCGCTTGTAATCAATTCCAACCTTCCTTATGCCCCTGGTTTCCCTGAAATTCAACTTTTTCTTCCCAGAAACAAGCAGGAACAGGCCACCCCCCACATGAGAGTTGTGTGGACACTGTGTAAGAGAAGGTGGGGTCTCAGAAAAGCATTGAATTCTTCATTCTGAAAGTTTACCTGGGACACAAGGTTGCGGGGTGGCAGGTGTCTCCTTCTCCACTCTCCCAAACATGTGTTGAGTGTCTCCTTCTATACCAGGCACGGAGGACTCACAGCGAGCAGGACAGGCCTCCTCTGCCCTCATAGGACCAGCATTTCTATACAGGAAAGGAGATAGAGAGGTTTATATGCTCAGTAATGAATGAGTACTCTGAAGAAAACCTAGCAGCCTAGCTGGATGGGTGAGTGGGTGAGGGTTTTTTATTCAGAGAAACCACGAAGTGTCTCTCAAATTAGAAAAAAAAAGCAATAAGCTCAGAATACTGAGAAAGAAGTAGCTGTTTAAAGATTTGGAGAATTTCATCTGGGCAAAAAGGAACAGGCAGTGCAAAGGTCCTGAAACTGTAAAAACACAGAAAGGAGAAGGCATTTGTGTCTGGATGTAGCATGGTACCTTCTGGGAGCCAAGTTTGACTGTGAGCAGGGCTTAATTAAAATATCTCAGAAAGTTTCGTCAGCATGCAAAACAAAGTGAGGAGATGTGTTTCTTTCTTAGACTCCATCAGCTTCCGGACTGAAACAACAAACACAGACCTGTTGATTCAAGCCAAGTTGGTCATATGTGCACTTGTTAAAGAGATTCATCTAATACAGCCAGCCACACTGCAGACCATTTTTGTTAAAGTAGCCCTTTTTACAGTATGTTCTCTAAACATTGCCTTCTTTCACCCATGTGATGATGGCTTTGTCATTTGAATTTCATGTGATCCATTTATTGACACATGCAACATTGCTACAGGATTCAGGGCTGTCGTCCTTGAAAACAGATGGGCAACCTAAAGTGAACTCTGTTCAGTGGAGTTCATTGGCAAGTGGGTACAGTGCCACTGGTGAACTTGAGAATGAAAGCCATGCTGTTGGATAATTATGTGGATTGAATGGTGTCTCTGCTTTAGGTGTTCTGAGTGCAGTAGAACAGGGTCCTAGCCTGCAATTCTGAGTCTATGTTTTTTTAAAGTTTTCAAACCAAGTTTATTAGAGAAAGAAGAGAGAAAAGAAAGGGGGACATGCCGGAGTTGGCATGGGCAAAAGAAACCACCGATTCTGAATCTTAACAACTGTTAGGCGCTGCTAGAAAGCGACGGCATCCCCTGTCCACCCCCTCCTACTCCCAACTCCTACAAGAACCGGGTCTGAATTAAGTGATGACTTTGGCGATTTGCTATGTTGTTATTGGCACGACTATGGGTATGAACAGTTCAGAGAAGGCAGCTTTCTGAACCCTGCCCCCTAGTCTTTATGGAAAATCCAGTGGTTGATTACAATTACTTATCAATGTTTCCTTGGAGCTCAGGATTACACTTGAGAGGAACACCTTGAGGAAATCCATTTATTGACATTTTTTTCAGCCTGTTCTATGACCCTACTGGTTACAGGCATCCAGACAGGAGAGGGTGTTTGTTGCCAGGGGCAGCAAGGACTTGGTATCAAAGCTCCAGAGCAGTATTGGGTGTCAATCAAATGCTACGCTAGAGACTTCTTTACTATCCACAGAACATTCAACACCCCCTACCGGTTCACAGGTGGCGGAGGGAGTGGGGGAGACCTCCAGATATAGTTAGAGATACTTATGTTCTTTGATCTTCCCGATTATTTTGCCTCTCCCATTGTGATCACTTTCTAAAAATTCTTCGTTTATGTAGTCCAAATGCGCTTCACTGCAAAATAAACACTTTGTTCATATTAATTGGTTCAACAGAGAATCTTTTGGGTGCTAAGTGCAGGTGGGACAATGAAGTCTTCCCTGCCTCTGTGGAACTCAGCGGTGGAGGAGAAGGCAGCACAAACTACACTCACTAAAACACAGCATAGAAACTGATGGTGCATTAATGAGAGCAAGATGCCCTGGTGACATAGAAAGGGAAGAGGACCTGGGTAACTCTGACCCTTAAATTTCCAAAGAAAAATGGGATCTCCTCTTATTTGGTTCTCATGATGACAGGCTGGGGGAACATGAATTTAGAGAAGAGGATGAACAATTCAGCTTAATATTCTTTTTTTTTTTTTTGAGTTGGAGCCTCACTCTGTCGCCCAGACTGGAGTGTAGTGGCATGCTCGGCCTCAACCTGCTGGGCTCTGGCGACCCTTCTGCTTCAGCCTTCCAAGTAGCTGGAACTACAGGCATGCGCTACCATGCCTGGCTAATTTTTGATTTATTGTAGAGATGAGGTCTCACAAAGTTGCCCGGGTGGGTCTTGAACCTGTGGGCTCAGGCAATCCTCTCGCCTCAGCCTCCCAAAGTGCTGCGATTACAGGCTGAGCCACCAAACCTGGCCCAGCTTAATATTCTAATACAACTGTTCTTAATATGTGATTCCCTGTTGCAGCCCTTGAGGTTTGGTACAAACACATCTTTGTTCCCCTTTCTCATTCAAGACCAGTTCCTCTAGATGTTGAAACCAATGAAAATTCCAGACATCCATTCTTTCATATTTCAGGTAGTCGAGGCTCACCCAGAGCAACACCTATACCTTATTCCAAGTGTTCATTTTTATCTGCAAATTGTCAACTTTTCGTTCTGCTGCCCAAGGATATATGTGGGCTCACAGCGAGCAGGACAAGCCTCCTCTGCCCTCATAGGACCAGCATTTCTATCCAGGAAAGAAGATAGAGAGGTTGATATGCTCAGTAATGAATGAGTACTCTGAAGAAAACCTAACATTTGAAGTGCATGGTCAAATTTTGAGAGTTACATAAATAAAAGAAATTAAAGCAGGCTTATAAAGCTTTCCCTCACAGTAAACTCTTGAGTGACACACGGAGGATCTTGACCCAAGCCAATAATTTTCTAATCCATGAAGATGTTCCTAATAAGTTCAGTAAGAAGCCCATTGGCAACAGGCAAAAGGCCAATGGTAAGTTTGTCATGGTTTTCTTTTAGTTGGTAAAAGAAAATCCTTTAATACTCTGCTTTGGTTTTGTGATCCAGGTGATACCACATGGACTCAGGGTACTGTCTGCCTTTGATACTCACACTCTTCATGGAGTGTTTGGATTCTCGCCTGGGATAATGTAGTACTGAGTAGTAAACGACCATTTCCTGAGTCTTTGGATGTAATCTAGTTTTGAAGGGGGGGTTGTCATTACGCTGACACTTCAACATGATTCCCTAAAGATAGCAGCACCACAATTGCTCACATGTCCAGCTTTCCTTGGGCATTACCTCCCTGGGCCGGTGATGACAATCTACCCTCCAATAATGCTTAATTAACATCATCTGAAATCTCAGAAGCATTATGTCCCCAACATGAGTGCTGGATATAACTGGTCGTTACATCCTAAAGATGTCTGATAACGGAAATTAGGAATGAGGAATAAAGCCAGAAGTTTCAAATTCCATTAGTTCTAAAATTTGAGAATCTCTTTTTTTGGAAGACATGAGTTCAGATTTCTTTAAAAACACTCACATGCCTCCCAGATCAATACCCAATACCCATGCAAGTGACTTTCAGCTCCCCCCTTTTAACCCCTGTTTGTTTTCAGCTATATTCTATACACTTGGTGAATTTTTAAAATTCTGCATTCTCTTTCCCATGAAAGATAACAGGCTCTGAGACAGCGAACATATGACTGGTTGTGCAGATCTCTGATGTGTCTGTCTTATTAACATTTTTTTTTGGCAGGGCTTGATAGCGTTTTAATTGGCATGACTTATCATTCAAGTTTCAGTGGTTTGCACAGAATGTCCCAGGGCTGATGTTACCAGGTCCACCTTCATTTCCATTTCAAAGCTTTTCCCCCACATGGGCAAAGAATGTCTTCAAGGCAAACCAAATGAGCAGGTGGAGCCCAGATAATGATCGCTAAAGCCACCTGGGTTGTGACAGCTGTCTTACAAATACAAATCCCCTGTAAAAGAGCAGCTTAGGCAAGGAGACAACCACATGACCAATGTGGGGTTTTCCTAAATTGCAGGGTTATTAAATAGCCATGCTTCAAGTAGACCTGTGTTCAGATGAATTATTGAGGTTGGCCTTTGTTTCACTTTCTTTTATTTTCCTGAGAAATGGTAGCTATAGTAAATGTTGAATCAATCTTCTATCAGATGAAAGCAAATCACCAGCTCTTTCATTCATTCATTACTCATCCATTCATGAAATGTGCCCTGACTACCTATTCTCTAACCCAGGATTTGTTTTAGGTTCTGGGGATGCAGCAGTGAAAGACACAGACATGACCTTCAATGACAAAGCACAAGAAGGAGAGAAAACTGGGAAAAAAATGAATATAGAATCCAAAAGGAAAAATAAAAATGGACAGCAAAACTGGAAAGGTCCTTTTGACTGTGAGTTAGCATAGTTCTCTCTGAAGTCTGACCTTGTATCTGAGATGTAAACAATGAGAAGGAACTAGCCATGCAAGCATAGATCTAGAAAAAGAGAATCCTGGGTAGAAGAGGTGGCCTGAGGAGGTGGAGTTTGGTTTCTTAGTGGTAAAACATACTAATCTGTAACTTTGAAATGCGTCCAAGGGAAAAAAGAGAGGACAGACTGCTGAACTCCTGAAAGGATAGATGGATGACTAAAAAATGTGATAAAAACAAATGTATCAAAATGTTCAATGCAGAGACAGGTTGGTGAGTACGGCATAATTCTTTCACAATTCTGTATATTTGAAAATTGTGATAATAAGATATTAGGAAAAGATTAATATGTACCAAAGATTGTAGACTTGTTATTCAAAGTTGAATGGTGTTAAGAGAATTTGATTTAGTTTGTAAGTAAAATAATATTAAGGAAAATTTGAGGTTTGTTATATACATTGTCATTGTTTTGATAGATTAGAGTGAACAAACTTTTTCTGGAAGGGGTCAGGTTGTAAATATTGGACACTTTTGGGGTCATATGGTTTCTGTTGTAATCCAAACCACTGTATATTGTAACACAAAAGCAGCCGTTACTAGTATGTAAACAATTGGGTGTGCTAGTGTTCCAATAAAGCTTTATTTACAATGACAAGTAGCAGGTGGATATGGCCAAGGGCTATCCTTTGCTGCCCCCAGGATTGGGCACATGATTGTCAATGCTTGGTCAGTTTTACTTACTATGATCTTAGATTTGCCCAATCAGTTACTGTAAATACTCGGAGTTAATATGGACTATTAATTTTATAATTGTAGTTAGCACTTCTAAGGAAATTCAATTAAATGAATTTACAAACAATATAAATAATTAAAGGGAGTTTAGTAAGGTTAAGACTTGAGCTAGTCTACTGTTCATAATAATTATTATCAGAAGATAATTTTGTTAGATTTATTAATAGTATAAACAGATCTACAGTTAGAACAAAAGCTAAGAAAAACTAAATTTTAAAATTTGATTCTTAATTATTTGGATATTGATTTATAACCCAATTAATTAATTCTCTCTTCACTTATCTCTAGCATATAAGAAATCCACACCCATATAAATTAGGGTAAGGTATTTGATTCATTTACAGTGAAGTACTAAATTATCAGAGGGTTTTATACAGGGGAATGCCAATAGAATTCAGATTTTAGGAAAGATTACTCTGGCTGCTAAGTGAAAAATGGGTTTAAGATGGGTTTGCAATGAGAAGCAGAAAGCTCACATAGGAGGCCCCTGAAGCCATTAGGGCATGAGATGATGGAGACAAGGGTCCCGTGTGTAACTTGACCAAATGTGGGCAATGAAGCAAAGACAGTTTACCCAATTTTTGGCTTGAGCCACCAAGTGGGTGTGGATACTACTGAAGTGAGCACCACTAAGGAGGAATACCTTTGGGTGATTTCTGCCTACTGGACACCATCAGCAGTCCATCGGGTGGTCCTGGGCTTTGGGAGTGCAGGTGAGCATCTGTGTTTCATGAGGTAGACCAGGGACCAGATTCCTCTTTCTCTGCTGCCCTCACATTTTCTGAGGGCCTGAGGTCTTCTCCTGTGCACTTTTATTATAGCCACAGGAAGGGTAAAGGGCAGTGGGGGACAAGAACCATCATGCCTGCTTGAGCCTGCATTGGCCACACACAGTCCCATGTCCACAGCTGCCTGCAGGACACGCTGGGCACGTATTTTCTGGTGGGTGGCCTTTGGTCCAGCTACAACTCAGAGGTCACTCTGGATTTTTTTTTTGAAAAAAATTTGCCTTCATCTAAATAAACTGATGTAAATGCAGAGTAAACAGTTGAATGTACAAGGCTGCAGTTCTGGAAGACTTTCAGTTTGGAGAGAAACAGATGTTGCTTAATAAAATTGCAGATGAGGGCATTCAATGAGATTAGAGATTACCTATGATATATTTCTTGCCATTTATTTTAGAAACCAATGTCACTCTCTGTGCATTATGGAGCCCTTTAGCATAAAGGATTTTGCAGTTGTTCGCCACGTACAAGTCCACTGGCACATGAGCTTTGGACTTCTAGAGACACCCTTATGAGTCAAGGCAAGCTATGATTACTGAGTCACCCTCACCTCTGCACCAGGGATATCAAGCAGTCAGCAGATAAAAAATTAATAAAGAGATCAAGGGATTTCTACCGACACAAGGTTTGAAACAATAGAGTCATAAAAAAGCAGTTTAGAGAAAATTGTAATAAAGATCAGTCTTGGGAGAGTAAATTTTTATGACCTTATCTTAATCCATCTTAATTATTTTTTCACATAATTACAAGAGATGACTTGAATAATAAAGACCTAAAAATTAGACCAAGCAAGGTTCTTTACATTTTTTTGGTGTGCATTTTGCAAAATGCGATCCCCCTTAAGACATACTTGGTTTGGACGTTGAGGTTTATCACACTTTACACACCAAGAAAATTTAAGAGAAAGCTTTTTTGTCACACAAGACCTGTGTACATCTGAGCAGGCACAAGCAGGTCCAGGCTGGTGTGGGCAAAGTCAAAGGGGTGAGTTTGACCTTTGTAGTGGTTTGGGAGTGAGGCTGAGGAAAAGTTCCCATGTGTAGGAAATTTAAATTTCCTGCGGCCAACAGAGGATCTTATGGGTCTGTCTAGACACAGAGCAAGAGAGGAAAGGGAGGGTGAGGCTTAAAGAAAAGTCAGTGACTAGACATCAGAAACGAAGTCAGACTCTATTCCATGAAAGCTAGTGAGAAGGAGGATTAGAGGATGACTGAAAAATTATAAAAGCCACTACACAGCAATACACTTGCAGCCTCTAATCTTAGGAAAGGTGTCTTCCGTCTGACTGAGGTTCAGAGGTAGCAGAACTCATTAAGAGCAAACTGAGCAAGATGACCCAGTTTGAAATCCCAGTTTGAAATTATTCTCTTTATCTCAGCCCTGGTTTCCTCAAGCTGTAAACTATGAGTGGTGAGAGTCCTCCGTATACAGGGTTGCTGAAAGGATTCGGTGGGTTCATATAAGTTAGGTACTTAGTGTTCACCTCATTTTATCTTTTTTACACAAAGTAATCTTTAGACTCTTTTTGAGATGCCCCACAAAACAAATAAAGTAAATAGATAAAGGAATTGGCCAAGAATGGTATTAAATGACCTATTTTATTTCCTGTTATAAAAAGTTAGAGGAAACTACAGAATTCAGTGAATCTCTATGACAACTAGAAGGATTCTAGATTCCTGGTCTGGGGACCTGTGTGTCATTGGGAGATCAGTCTCTTTTGCCATGCAAATATGAGTCATCAGGCTACTTTCTGTTGCAGACCACAAGGAAAGACACACTTTTCATTCACGCCCTGTAATCTCCAGCTAACAAAACACTAATTTTAAAGGAAGCACTCTGGGGAGCCTGTATAGAAAATCAGTAATAGGAAAACAATAATAGACACACAGGAAATGTGTTGGTTACACCCCCCAAAAATTGTGGACTTGATGTAGAGGGCACTTTGTTCAAAGTCCTTTTCTTAGAAGAGGAAAGTCACATCAGTGGAGGGGACAGGGGTGGAGTTTCTTTCAGGTGGTCTCTGAGGTCCATTGGGACCCTCCCAAAGAAAGAGAGGGGATCAGTGGTCCCTTGCAGTGGTCCTAGGACAACCTCACATTGGGTTGACATCACAAGGAGGCTTCAGGGAAGGAGTATTACAGACTTAAGGGATGTGCCTATGTCTCTGCATGCAGGGTGACCTCAGCCTACTTTGTCTGAAATTACAACCAGATAGCTCACCAAGCATTGTGCACCAACAACTGTGGTATTAGATGGGTTTTATTTGTAATATTTATAGTAGAATATCAAATTTTGGGAGAAAAGTTTTTTGAAACAAGGTCCTCTAAAAAACATAACCTTAAAAAAATACCGAACACTAGATGATGAAATGCATGCTGAATGGTTTGGACATGATGTGTACCAAAGCCAACAACTTGACATCTAATGCATAAAAAATAGGATAGATTGATAGACAGATAGAAAGCAGGTAGATGGAAAGACATGTAATGAGGCAAACGTCATGAAAAAAACTGTAACAATGGAATGTAGGTAATGGTTGTGTGAATGTTTGTCTTTCTGTTGGAATATTTTAAAAATAAAATATTATAAAATAAGAAGGCACTTTATATGGTAATCAGGCTGAATCAAATGTTTAACCCCAATGACTTAAGTAGCTCATAGTTACAAGTCCAGAGAAGTTGAAAAGAACAACAGTTTCTACTAGAAAGTATGTGCAAATAAAATATTTTTACTAGGTATTCATCTCGGGACTAGCAGAATGAGCTGTGGTCAGCACCAAGGACAGTGACAAACCACAAGGATAAACTTGTCACTGTCCATTGGCATTGTATTAGAAACGCTGTGCCCTTTAAAGAAGAAAGCAACCCAGTAATCGTTGGATTGATTTTTTGTGATTCAATTTGGTAGGAATTTTTTTTCTCAAACCCTGTGGCTACTTTATTTAAAAAGTTGATACAATATATATTTTTTTAAGATGTGGGGTACAATTCAGGATTAGGTATACAAGTGGACATTGTACAGGTAAAGTTTGGGCCTTCCTTTTGTCCCCACTTTGCCTGGTTTGAGATCAGGTACCCTTATTGATGTTATGTGCCCCTCCACCTCCGATGCAATAATCTAAATCCTTTGTTGTCATTCAATAATGTTCACAGCATCTTTTCCATCTTAAGAAACTGCTTTCTTTGTTCATTCATAAGAAACAACTCCTCAATTGTATTTCATTATAAGATTGTAGCGATTCAGAGACATCTTCAATCTCCACTTTTAATTCTAGTTCTCTTATTTCCAGCACATTTTCAGTGACTTACTCCACTGAGGTCTCAAACCCCTCAAAGTCATTCATGAGGGTTAGAATCCACTTCCAAGCTCCTATTAGTGTGGATATTTCAACCTCCTCTCATAAATTACTAATGTTTTTAAAGCACCTAGAAAGAAAGGTGAAGACTTTCCAGAAGACTTTCAATTTACTTTTCCCAGATCCATCAGAGGAATCACTATCTATGGAAGATATAACCTTACTATATATATATATTTTTATTATAGAGCTTTTGCTTTATTAAATAATGTCTTTTTAATGACAATTATAAGTTGCTTGTGTTCTCTTTTATTTAACTTTTAATTTTTTATTTTAAAGATGTGAGTTACAATTCAGGATTAGGTATACAAATGTTCATTATGCAGGTAACCTTGTTGGGAATATTTTAACAACTATTTATCTAACCCATTTATTCATTACACACCTAATAAAACCTGTGATTGGACATTATTTGAATCCAAGAGCAATAAAACTTGACCCAAACTGAGCCTTACAATCAAAAAGCAGAATGGACACTTATTAATTAAACACTGAGGTGCTCAGGACCCTTTGGGAGAGGCAAGGTCTGGTTTAATTGTGAAGTGCCATCTTGGTGTCACTTTGCAAAGCTGATTATCTAAATATCCTTCCTTATGTTAAATAAAAAATTCAAATATAGGGCTATGTCCTCATATTCATGTATTGCTGAACAAGTTGTATTATATATAAAAATACAGCAAGATAATAACTACTAATTATATGCTATGCATAACACTGAGTATATAGTTGCACTATATATAATAATGAATTTTATTACAAATTTGCATTATATAACATACATTAATACTACATAGTAATATTATAATATGATAATTATGTTATATTTAAATATATGTATATTACAGTTATGTAACATCAGTACAAATAATGATATGTTGTATTATTATTGTTATACATATATAATAATCATACGGTCACAACCTAAATATATATAAACCACTATATTTTAGAAATGTAAGTTTGACAAACAGCTGAGTAAAAACATTTTTTAAAACTATCCATTTCATGATAAATACTCAGATACTTTATGTCTTTTTTGTTCTTTTGTCTATGAATGCTAAAATTTTACTTAGGAACTTATGTAAAAATGTGAAAATTATATGAGCTGATTTTGATGAAAATGACTTGAATGCCAGACCAGGATTTAGGTTTTTTCTAAAAACTTGGAGAACTATAACATTATGAAACTCTTGTTAAGTCACCAGAACAGAAGATCATTCCTAAGATAAATGCTTTACTAAATTATTGGGAAATATATTTGTTTATAATTTAAATAAAGTCCTGCTATTTTTTTCTATCAATTGACCTTTTCCTTTTACATTTTTAAAAAAGCTTTCACCTCCTGAATGTCCAGAAAACAGCAACCAAAATTTATTCTATCAAAAAAGAAGAAAAGAACAACAGAGTAAATGAATTACCCTTTTTAGTTTGCTGGAAGGTCACTGTGTCCCACTTTGATTTTTTCTTATTTTTAATTCATCTGGATGCCAAGCAAAATCTGGCAAAGGCTTTCCATCAACAAGGTCCAGGCAGTGTGGTGGGCCAAACAGGATGGTTAAAATTCAATCTGAGAAGACCATTTAGTGGCTGTCAAGGGACAGGAATGGGGTGATGGACACATGCCATTCTGGAGAGAATGCACGCGCGCGCGCGCACACACACACACACACACACACACACACACACACACACACGAATGCCTGTAAAAAACTGGTGGAAACTGAGTAAGACTCCACTTAAATTCAATTAATTAAAAAAACTGACCCTGGAAACTGCTGCCTGATTAAAATAATTATGAAGAAGTAAAGTGTTCTTAAATGTTCCTTTATTTTCTTCTTTAATTGGTTAGATTATATTTATTTATTTTAGTTTTTTATTGCTCAGGCTACCAGTAGCCAAAAAGCTTTTTATTTTAGTTCTATTCTAAGATAAATCAGAGTTGACAATTTTAATACCTTCATCAGTATGGATATTTAAAATAATATTTCAAGTAGTAAAAAATAGATAACTTCATAGTAACATTATAATATATTCTAAGTATAGTATGACAGAATTTTGACTCTCAGCTCTCCTTTGGTGTGAACAGAAGCTCTCAGAATGAAATTACTTGTCCATCACTCAGTCACCTTCGAACAACCTTCATGTGTAGCCAGTGCACTCTCTCGGGGTAAGGACCCTCTGCTGTATTTTTGTTCTGATTCTTAGCTCCTGGCCCAGGACCAGACATGGGACATGTTTTGTGTTGGCTGACTTGCCCACACAAATCCTCATAATACTAGTAGGTCTAACTAAACCGAGCCTCTTGTCATGCTGAGAGTTCCTCCTGCTTGTCTAACAGCCAAAAAAGGGATTTTCCTGATTACTCAGAGAGGTAACAGTGTCAGAACTTGTCCATTCCTAACTCAGCAGGTACTAAAAGTGACTTCCGCCAGGAGTGAGTTTTATAAATAGAGCAGCCAAGGTGACCTGGCCCTCCAGGTACAAAAAGCAAGGACTGGTGTCACTCAGGCCTGACCACTATTTTTATACCTGAGTCTACATTTTCACCCAGATCTTTCCGCTGAAGCTTATTTCCTGCTGGTGAGTGAACAAAATCTGACTTACACTTAAAATGGGCGAGCTTAAAATAATTTCATCCGATCTCTTGGTGACAGCAGAGAAGTGAGGAAGTTCCACGGCTCCTTTCTTCTCCACTTGAGTCTTGTGAGGTTGAATGAACCCACCTGAAAATGATTTGCTGGAATTTAACGCTGCGAAGAAAACTACCTTCTGATTGGAGGAGAGAAAAAATACAGGATATTCTCCTATTGAGATTCCTGTTCAGTTGTCATATGAGATGAGACCCTCAGATCCCATCTCTGTCACAGGTCTCTCTCTCCAGTTGGACTGACCAGCTGCCTCTTCCTCGAAACACCTGTGACATTCAGAGCCCGAAGCTCTCTTGGGTCTGAGTGGCAGAAGTCCTGTCTTGGGCTTGAATGCAAGAGGTGCAATTAAAAATACCCCAAACAACAGGAACAGACAGGGCCTTAATGTTTTTTTCTGACAAACAACAAAATCCCCCTGTAAAGAAGAGCTGAGGGTTAAAACAAAGACACATTTTGTACTTTGCTTATAAAGCCTTGTTTATACAGCTTGTTTGTCTCTATGCACAAAGACGTTAAAGGAGAGAGATTGACTCTATTCCTTCAGTGCTGGGCAATTCGGAGTGAAGCAGAAAGAAGACCCAACGGGTGGTATTGAGTTGCAAGTCAGAGTCTTTTCCTCTCTGGCCATGGAAACTTCAAGAAGTCAAACGTGGACCATTCACATTATCCCAGAATAGACAGGACTACTTTTAGAAGTGAGCTAAAATCAGGACATGGGCCACCGTGACCTGTCCTTTGCATGTCACCCTGTCCTCAATACTCTGATTGGCTCGCTAAGTCTAATCTGACCTGGTGAGGTCCATGGATCTAAAAGTGTCACCATGAAGCAGGCACAGCTACAGGATGTTTGTGGATGGCGCCCTCAAGGGATGGGATTAGGAGGGAAAACTGCTGACTGGGGTAAGAGTGTACAGCTGAGCAAGATTCCAGGTGTGAGCACGGGTCTGGAAAACAGAGAGAGTCCTGAGTGAGAGTGGGCTTAGGGCCAAGGCTCAGAGGTTGGAAGAAAACTTTAAAGCCAAGCAGGAAGCTGAAGTCAAGGACCAGTTCTGAGTGTCATTTCAGAAATTCACTTTATTCATCCAATGAGGAAACACTTCTTCATGTTGAAAATGGAGCGCTGGTCACTATTTGGGTGAGATGGTCAATAGAAGCTCAAGCCTCACCAGCATGTAATATACCGATGTAACAGACCTCCTAAATCTAAATTTTAAAAAGGGAGGAAGGGAGGGATGGAGGAAGGAAGGAGAAGGAAGGGAGAAAAAAATTGAGCCATTCCTGGTCTCCCACATCACAGAGCTTACAACAGGTGTGACAAGTGCATCCATGAAGCAGCAACAGCAGATGTTCATAGGCGTGGTGAGGAGAATAAACTCTGGGTGATGCAGGCAACCTTGATGAATCTGACTACAGTGGGACTGGTGATCCAAGTTCTGCTGAAGTACTCCATGAGATGAGGACAGAAAGGAACCAAGGATCCAGTGCTGGGAGAGCTGAGGACACATTTCAGGGAGGGAGAAGAGGCAGAAAAAAGTGTGTAGGTTGGAAGAGCAAAGAAAATATCTGTGTGTCTGGATATTCAAAGCCACTAGGCACAAGGCTTAGGACCGTGCTGCAAATTCTAGGTTGCATTTACTCCATGTGGGGCTCCTATTTCTCATCAATGTTGTTGAGACTGAGAGGACCAGGGAGAGCTGGGTTGTTCACCAGGAGCTCTGGCTATGGAAATGGCAAGAGCCAGCTGTTCATCTACTTTGCTTGTCCACTCATCCCCGAAGAGCACAGTCATCCTATAATGTCTGAGCTTCCACAAGGACAGCAGGGTGGGGCATATGGCTTCTATATTCTCCCAATTATTTTTCAACATACATAAAATAAATGTTTGCACCTAATTTACTTTCATTTTCTTTCCAGCTTCACAAACACTTATTATAGTTATACTAATAACAAAAGAAATGTAAAAATAGAGTTATTTACTTAAGCTAGCCAAGGCAACTATATTACTATCATCTCAAAAAGGAATCATTTGGTTTATAAAAAAAGACAAACCCACAAGAAGATACCCAAGATAAATCGCAAAGGAGGCTTTTAAATAAAGATACTGGAGGTTTGCTGTAAAGATAAACTTGTAAGTAAAGAAAGAAAATTTAAATTGTATTACAGAATTTCTCTCTTCTTATATCTGAAGAGTAGAAACCAGATGCCCAACCCAAAAATACCGACAGCAAACAAGAGATAAATATAATCGGATCTCATAAACACTCAAAATTAAAACCAAAGAAAGAAAAATGATTCTGAGTAAAGTACAGCTTAGCCCAATCCTAACTCTACCCTCTTCCTTAAAGACCAAAGTGGTGATTTAGCAAATCAAGATTTTTTTTTCTATTTCCCTTAAATCTGTGAAGACTCAGCCCAAGAGGCATCCTTATTTTTGCCCCTCTTAAATGAAGGGCATTAGACAGAGCTGCTGAGAAGAAGCTGGTGAGGGGAGTACATGAGCGAGGGAAGTGGAGATTCCATGGCCCACTGGGAGGGGCTCAGGTCTGGGGCTCTGGGCATTTCCCTCAAGGAATGGGTGCACTTCAACCAAGGCTGGGGTAATGAGCAATGTGAAAGGTAAGAGAAAAGCCACCACTTTATAGACCAAACCCTCTTTCTTCCTGTCAATGTCCTCAGGCCACAGAAAGAGCAAACAGCACTCCCATTACTCAGCCCTTAAGCCGAAGCGCAGATGGAAAAACAAATCTGTCCTGAGTCCAGTAGGAAGAGACTCAAGAAAGTCAAGAAATCACCAATATTATAGTAGAGCAGAGAGAGAGAGAGAGAGAGAGAGAGAGAGAGAGAGAGAGAGAGAGAGAGAGAGAGAGAGAAAGAGAGTTGACATAGCTGTCCAGTCATGTGCAGGATAAGAGAGTCAGAGTAAACTCTATAGGCACACTTCATCACAAAACATAGGAGAAAGGAATATGCCATGTCAAACACAGAAAAAAGAGTCAAACAGAAAAAAAAATTAAGATGCATTTGAGAACTTGTCACAACTGTGCTCTGCTGTGTGGCAAGGTAATAACACATACACTCAAAGAAATGATAGCTCAAAGACAGGATGAATACAAAAAGAGAATGAGAAATAATGATGATGACATGCCCAAGAAAATGCAGTTGAGGAATAAACTTTTCTAACTGAAATAGTAAATAAAGCAGTAACAGTGAGGACAAGAATGGAACCCACACTAAAGTCAGATTATTCAACAAGATTTGAGATGATCAGAGATGATCAAAGTACAGATAATTATAACATGGGTTTTATTCTAATAAGAGAAGCTATTAGATCTGGAAAACAGATGAAAATTATCTAGCTTAATTGCTGTTCTTGATGTTGGAATCACAAGAGATTTCAAAGCTACCTGAAAAATACCTGAACTGGACAAAGAACTGAATCTACAGATTTGATGAGCACATTAGGTTCACAAAAATTGATGTGCAACATTTAATACCCAGACAATTCCATCTTGAAGGGCAAAGGACAAGAGGGCACATTCACCTTAAGGGTAAAAATGGATTGGGCCATCTCCAGGGCAAGATGCAGTATATGCAACGTTCCCTAATAATGAGAGAATGAAAGAACCTTAGCTTCTGATGAATCATCATTGAAGAATAAGACACTTAAGCACAAAAGAACTTGGTATACACAATCTCCATAAATGCTTTTTAGGTTAAAAAAAAAAAAACTAGATGGTGCAATCTCGCCAACGAATAGAGAATCAGAGTAGATAACTTAAGCATAGAGAAGCAATAGGAAAAGCATGGGATCCATAGAAGTGAGAAAAAGCGACTTTTGGGCTAGAGCTGGGGAGAGGTGTGTCTTCATTTCCAAAACTAAAACACGCAAACAAAAACTTACTAAATTTTCTCACAGAACACAACGTTGGAAGTACAGTGGCTCACATGGGAATTAGAACTTCATGTTTATTATTGTCATTTTTTCCCTTCATTGAGAGATTGTTATTCCTTCTTCTTTCTATGGTATCATGCCCTCCTTATGGTCAAAGCTTCGATGTCTGACCCATAGTAACCACAGCTGACATGTGGATCCAACCTGCCACCTCACCTATGATGGCTCTCCTAGCCCAAAAGTATTTATGTAAGACTTCTGTTTGTCTTCTCTCTATTTTCAAGCAAGATAAAAAAAATCTTAACCGGGCTTGGTGGCTCAGCCTGTAATCCCACGCTTTGGGAGGCTGAGGTGAGTGGATTGCCTGGACCCGCGGGTTCAAAACCCGCCTGGGCAACTTGGCGAGACCACATCTCTACAATAAATCAAAAAATTAGCCGGGCGTGGTAGCACGCACCTGTAGTTCCAGCTCCTTGGAAGGCTGAGGTGGAAGGATCGCCGGAGCCCAGCAGGTCGAGGCTGCGGTGGCCGGGAGTGACCACTGCACTCCAGTCTGGGCGACACAGTGAGACTCCAACTCAAAAAAATAAAAATAAAAAAAAATCTTAGTGGCACATTTGCTGTCGTGATGCCATTTAGAATCCACCTTTCTAGGGATGTGGGTGGTCTATCCTCTAAAATGTGTTTAGAATATATAGTATTTCCAAGAGAATTACACTATTCAAATCAAGGCTAGTTTTAAACTTCCAAACTTATGTATAGATTTTCCTCAATTCTTAATTGTTCCATTTATATACTAAAGCTAACAACAAGCTTGGTCAGGGTACATCACGGGATCTCTTCACTTCAGAGAGTGGTGACTTTGGAACTTTCTACAACTTTATGAGTGGTTCCTGCTTCATTTCCTATCTAAAATGTAGTTATGACATTTCTCTGAATTGTAGCTCATTTATCTTAGGTTGGCTTAGGAAGGGGACTAGGAGGTGGGTCTTCTCTATAGGACTCAGAAGTTCTGGTAACTAAAAAGCAATAAGTAAACTTCAAGTTCCAAATATTTAACATTTTTATCAATTCTGCAAAGTCATTTAGTGTGAGTTAATGATCTATCCACACTTTATTGCTGGTTTGTTCATTCATTTATTTATTTCTTCATTCAGTAAGCATTTATTGAGGATTTGGTATATGCTAGCCATTAAGGATACAATCATTTATAAAGATTTTCCTCTAAGCTTAGAGTTTAGCATGAAGACATATCAGCTGACCATACTGTAAAGACAAAGACTTCAAGCGGACCTTGAACAATTTTCATAATACTATAAGAAAGGGATTGGCAGTAGTGGGAAACTGCCGGGGGTGGGGTGTGGGGTGGAGGGTGGGATTGGCAGTTGAGGGAAACTGCTAGGGGAGGGAAGGGCACATCTCATCAACAAGGGTACCTGCACAATCAATGTTTGTATGCCTAACCCTGAACTGTACCCACGTCTTTAAAATAATTTTTTTTTTAAGTCAAAGACTTCAAACAGGTCCATCTTTGGGTTATCATGGTCAGTCTTATAGTTCAAATCCAGGTTTCACACTTACCATCTGTGTGATCTCAGTAAATTTTTGTGACTCTTCTTTGCCAAAAATTTATCATCTGTGAAATCAGGACAATAATATTACTTACCTTGTAGGGCTGTCGAGAGGATTATTATTATTATTATTATTTTAGTTGGAGTCTCACTCTGTCACCCAGACTGGAGTGCAATGGCTGTTCCCAGCCACCGCAGCCTCGACCTTCTGCCTCAGCCTTCCAAGTAGCTGGAACTACAGGCACGCACTACCATGCCCTGCTCATTTTTTATTTATTGTAGAGATGAGGTCTCACCAAGTTGCCCAGGCAGGTCTCGAACCCACGGGCTCATGCAATCCACTCACCTCAGCCTCCCAAAGGCGTGGGATTACAGGCTGAGCCACCGAGCCCGGCTGAGAGGATTATTATTAAGATGATACCTGCATAACACTTAATATACTGCCTGGCACATTCTCATAGCAAGAGCTCAATAAATGTTTGAAATAGAAAAATAACTAGTGATTAAGTGAATCTCTGTCTACTGCATCCCCAAATTATTTCAGGGCTAAGGCAAAGGTTTGAGGCCATGTTTTGTAACTTTAAAAATTTACAGTGGGAGGTCAGAGAATGTGGATGATTTGCTCAAAGTTGGGTAATTCATTCTCTTAGCAAATATCTAGTAATTAGCTACTTTGTTTCAGAAATGGAATCAGTTGAAGGACTGGAGGAGGATTTATACAGACCTAGCCTTTATGGGTTAGAACTGGTCTAGGCCATTTCCAAGAGCACTGAAGCTGTTATGCTACCAGACACCACACACAGATGCTTCTGATGACTATGGATTTATGTAAGGCATTATATTAATAGCTATGTCCCAGGAATTTTAATAAAATGGTTACATCAAATGTTCCTATCTATTCTGTGCAATTGCATGGTTTGTTATATTAGTGATCTATTATTGATTTTAAAAATCCCAAAAGCTAGTGGCTTAAAACAATTCATATTTGTTATTTCAGAGTTTCTCTGGATGAAGAATTTGGGATTGGCTTAAATGGGTGGTTCTGGATCAGGGTCTTTCTCCCCCACCTTGTTTGTGTATCAATTTATTCCTAGATTAAGATTTAAACATAACCATTTTCATGCTATTCTACTTATTATTTGGACCAGTGGGATTTTAATTGTTACTTGAGGCATGCTAAAATTCAGTTCACTGGGAATGTGGTTTTCAGATTTTTCTGGTACATGGACTCTTCAGTTGAGTACAACACTCGATCCATCAGCCTCTGATATAATTATATTAAAACAAAATCTTCCAACATTCCTTGGAAAAATGTGACCATTTCTGATGAGACTTCACATAAAATTATTATTTTTTCTTTTGTTTTTTCAAATATCCTGCTAGTTACTAAGTAAATTCTAGAAACAAACTTATGATTGTACTATTATAAATACCCAATTAATAATATCAATAATAAATTATTATTATTAATTTATAATGATATTTAAATAATTTAAATGACCAATACTATTAATTTAATAAATCAATTTATTGTTTTATTTATTATTTAATAAATTAATTTATTATTAATTTATTAAATTAATAGCATTGATTTGTGATGATATTTAAATGTTAAATACTATCTGTTACAATATTATAAATATTATGCTATTATGTTATTAAGAGCCTTTGGAGAATTTTTTGTATAATAATATGGGAACTACTAACCATTAAAATACGAATATTAGAATTGTAGGGAGCAGGCATACCAGAATAGTCAGGATTTAACATTTCTGTAAGAAAACCAAGTAGCAGTAAAATAGCAGCTACAGGTATGGCACAATAGTAGTCTTTGGAGTTACTACTTCTAGGAAAATGATTTTTGAGCTGTGGACTTATGAAGGCAGTGATAATTTCGGTCTTAACCATTTTTTTTTTTTTTTTGAGTTGGAGTCTCACTCTGTCACCCAGACTGGAGTGCAGTGGCTGCTTCCAGTCACCACAGCCTCGACCTGCTGGCCTCCGGCGATCCTTCCGCCTCAGCCTTCCAAGTAGCTGGAACTACAAACGCGCTACCATGCCCAGCTAATTTTTGATTTATTGCAGAGATGAGGTCTCACCAAGTTGCCCAGGTGGGTCTAGAACCCGCGGGCTCAGGCAATCCACTCACCTCAGCCTTTCAAGGCACAGGATTACAGGCTGAGCCACCAAGCCCGGCTTAACTATTCTTTTCAAGTGCCCCCAAGCCATAGAAGAACAGGTTTTCTTGGCATGGTATTAATCACAGGCATTGCAATTAGATGCTACCAGATTGTATGCATGTGCATCTTGTCAACATTTTTCTTTCATTTTGTGTATTTTTTGACATGTTATTATATGCCACTAGTGGCTTAGACAACTGTTGATAATCTTAGAGAAAGAGCAACACTATTAGGCTCTAGGATTTAAAACTTTTTCTTATCTCCCAAGCATGGCTCAGAAAATGTCAATAGTTACTGAGATTGAATGAATTTTGTAGCCAGGGTAGGATTAATATCAGCAGTAGTCAGTAATATTTATACATTTTTAAACATATGTGAATATATATTTGTTTCACTATATTTTAATGTATTATTATTTCCTTTTGAAAGTAATTATTCTTCTATCCTGTTTTTTCTACCACCTGTAAAAGCTTAAGAATTAAGTTTTATTTTAGACTTACTAGTTTATATGTTACTATCTTGTATTATCTCTTGTTGTTTCTTCAGAACTATTGAATTCTAAACAAACTTTTTGGATGGGTGCACAATTTTTGTTTTAATGTGCTTTTTTTTTTTTGAATTGGTGTCTCACTCTGTCGCCCAGGCTGGAGTGCGGTGGCACATTCACAGCCACCCCAGCGTCGAACTGCTGGGCTCCTGTGATCTTTCTGCTTTGGCCTTTCAAGTAGCCAGAACTACAGGCACATGCTACCGTGCCTGGCTAATTTTTTGATTTTTTGTAGAGAGGAGGACTCACTGTGTTGCCCAGGCTGGTCTCGAACCCACAGGCTCAGGCAATTCTCTCACCTCCCAGAGTGCTGGAATTACAGGTCTGAGCCACTGTGTCTGGCCATACCCATATTTTTGATTAGGATATATCTTTAAATCAGCCTGAATTAGTCAACATCATATTATTTTCTAATAACCTCCAATATTAATTTAAAAAATAGAGAACATTTTATGCAATTGGGTGATGTTTTCTCTGAGACTCATATCTCAAATTTTATGGAGATCTCTCAGGAGATGTTTCTAAAATACCATAAAATAATCTAACATTTTTGGTTAATTAGAGTGGCATTCTCATGCGAGAGCTATGTTGCTTTTATTTGGTTACTTTGCTTTTTCTGTTTTGTAAACAGTCACTTTAGCAACTGCCTTTAAAAAGTAAACATTAATTATGGTTAAATTACTACATCTATGGCTCAGTGGAAACAGATGACTACAGTATATTATTTAAAGTATTGAAAGTATTTGAAAAATACTTTGTAGCAAATTCAGTATTTGGTTATATTCTTTGTTACATAATTTTATCACAGTATTATATGGCAACTAAATGTATCTTTTCTTGGCCTCTAGGGAGATCCCGGCTAAACTATGGAAGTCAGTCATCCTAATTAACTTATCCATTCCTGGAGGGGTTGAAATTAATGGCAGGAGTGAAATCAGGATATGAATATATTGTTGCTTGACAAATCAATTTGCCTAAATCATTAATTACTATCACAAGACTTCTCCACATTTTCTAAACTCAATTGCTATCTTGTTCATGACTACCATTTAGTGAATATCCTTAAGCATGAATTAAGCATTTTATAGGTACTGAACTCAATTTCTATTTACAAAATTTTATTACAAATGTTACAAAAGTAGTCAATTTTAGCACAGAATAAAAATGATACCACTTTCCAGAGAAACAAAGACCACAAATCCAGTTATTAGTGCTTTTTAAAACACTATTTCCTTACTCTCATCTTCTTTTTTACCCTTGCCTATTACAAATATAGTTTAGATAGTAAAAGATAGAAAATGACTTTTATGCTTATAGACAAGTAAAGCTAACCATCACAGTGAAAGTAAGCCACAGCTGAGTTCAACTTTCTGAAAAACACAATAAAGCGAAAAGCAGAACAAATATGTATATTATTTTCTGTGGGACATATATTGCCTATATATTTTATCTATTAACATAACACTTTACTTCCTCACATATAGAATTTGGTCTATAGATTATTCTCTTTTCTTTTTACTTAAAATTTTTTTTTGTGAACATTTATGTGGTACAAGTGCAGTTTTGTTATGTACATTGATGACAGAGTGGTCAAGTCAGAGTTTTAGGGTATCTGCCACCCAAGTAATGTACATTGTACTCATTAGGCAATTTCCCATCATCCACCCTCCTTCTGGCCAATCACCCTTTGGAGTCTCTCCATTATTGAACATTCCACATTGTATGTCCCTGTGTACACACTACTTAGCTCCCGTTCATGAGTGAGAACATGCTGTATTTGTCTTTCTGTGTCTGACTTGTGTCACTTGGAATAATGGCCTCCAGTGCCATCTATTTTTCTATAAAAGACATGATTTTTCACAGCAACAAAGATCTGAGTGTCACATGTTCTCACCCATAAGTGGACCTTGAACATCTATCATAATACTATAAGAGAAGGATTGACAGTGGTGGGAATCTATGGGGGGGGCAGGGAGGGCAAGGGTGGTGGGAATAACGGTAGTCAATATCTGGGGATGAGGGGGACACCCCTTATCGACAAGGGTGCCTGAACGATGCATATTTGTATACCTAACCCTTAGCTGTACCCCACAATTTTAAAATAAAAAGTATGCTCAAAATAAATAAATAAAAGACATGATTTCACTTTTTTTAATGACTAAATAATACACACTTATTCTTTAAATCTGTGTTTATCAAGATTTTCTTTAATTCTCCTTTATAATCTGGAATGTCTGCTCTATGATTCTGTTTTGCTACTTGTTCATAATTTTACAGTTGTATTTTAAGCTATGCTTCTCTATCACTATGCCAAAGCTGTAGTATTTGTCATTACGAAAATTGAGTAGGATCCCAAGCTATTTTTTCCTTTTTATAATACTGCTTTAAAAATCATCTAACATAAAACATGACTTATATTTATCTCTTGACTAGGATTTCACATGTTCACT
Organism: Cephalopachus bancanus; assembly: GCA_027257055.1. Classification (NCBI taxonomy): domain Eukaryota; kingdom Metazoa; phylum Chordata; class Mammalia; order Primates; family Tarsiidae; genus Cephalopachus; species Cephalopachus bancanus. The sequence goes on along the minus strand of JAPVLO010000011.1, from coordinate 6,558,697 downwards.
TCTTGTACCTATCTTTTACTCTTCCCAGAATATTTGCTCAATTTAACTTTTATTTGTATCATGCAATGTGTACAGATACTATCTTATTTTAAATGATACAGCTAACTGGATGATGATTTTTTTCAGCATTAATTTTTTTCACTAACCTTTATTATTATTTAATGTAAAGGTCAGAATTTCTTTATATATAGATATATAGAGATAGATGATATATAGAAAAATAGGTGATAGAGTCGATAAATAGATAGATAGATAGACAGAGATGAGATATACTGACTTACAGGCAGACAGATAAATAGACAATGTTCTCTAGTCTATATTATATTATCTGGAATGTGTAATTACCTTTTTGAAAATAATAGTTCTCATTTCGAAAGCACTGAAAACTTTTGATATTGCTGGTAAGTAAAGAATGCCGACATTAGTTTCCCAAAATATTAATGCAACCAGTCTATCATCAAGTACATTTAAGTTTCCTATACTGCACATGTCCAGTTAGCAAAATTTGGTTTAATACTTTCAAATGTGTTTGCGCATGGCATTTTTGGTAAAGATAATCAGTATTCTAAAATATGTATCTTTAGAAAATTTAAACACTTTCATGTTTTACTTCTTAAAAAATTGAAGTAATTCTTTGTGTATGAAGTTTCTATAGATCTTTCTCTAAGTTTTCTATTGATAAAATCAACATCTAATTTCTGAATTTGCATATCAAATTATCACTTGTGTATATTATGGTTTCTTTCTTTTTTTTTTGAGTTGGAGTCTCACTCTGTTGCCCAGACTGAAGTGCAGTGGCCGCTCCCAGACACTGCAGCCTCGACCTGCTGGCCTACGGCTATCCTTCCGCCTCAGCCTTCCAAATAGCTGGAACTACAGGCGCACGCTACCATGCCCGGCTAATTTTTTGATTTATTGTAAAAATGAGGGCTCGCCAAGTTGCCCAGGCGGGTCTCAAACCTGCGGGCTCAGGCAATCCATTCACCTCAGCCTCCCAAAGTATGGGATTACAGGCTGAGCCACCGAGCCCGGCTTCACTGGTTTCTTATCTAGTGTCTTTTCCTTCTTGTTACCCTGAGTTGACAGAGTGCTTTGTAATTAAAATCATAATTCACTTCTTTCTTTCACTTGTTATACTACACAAGTCATAAAAACCTTACTTGTTTGTGAGAGGAATGTCTTGTGTATACAATCATTACTGATAAACAAAACCTAAGGTTATATTTTCTTTTATAGTATTTTCAAAGTTTCACTCTGGCAGAAAATAATGGAATTTGCTTAATATATTAACATAAATATTTTACAATACTTTACATATTTTCCCTCTTTAAGATGAACAATTCATGAATAAAGTCTTTAAAAACAAATTAGTTCAAATTAATATTCTGAATCAACCAAATTTACATCATGAATGGAAGAACAACAGATTGGGATCCAGGAGATTTGAGCTCTAAATCCTAATCCTGACTCTAGAGAGATTTGCTTTCTGGTCTATGCGTTGTGGGGGATCTGCCCCTGTAGGCGTGTTCCTCCCCCTCTGGTCTCTCCCCTTACATCTTGACTGCTAGTGGCAGCAGGAGATAGGCCTATGCTTCAGCACTGTTCATTTTTAGAGCAAGTTCATTCGGCAGGTGGCTTGTCACACACTCCCAAGCAGATTCCAACTTCCAGCCAGTATCCTGGTTCAGTAGTTTTTAATGAAATGACTGCCAAAATGGTGGCCAGAGCTGCAATTGTGCAGTAAGTCATGAGAGGCTTGACTTAGGTTGAAGAAGGTGTTTCCAACACGGTTCACTCCTGTTACTGTTGTTGATAGAAGGCCTTGTCATCCTTTCCTCTATAGCACGCTGAGCAGGCTCACTAGAGAGACCTCATCTTTTCACCACTTCAAAGAATCTAGCATTTATCTTGATTGCTTTTAGGAAAACTTCTTCCAAACATAATTTCTCCTTCAACACTGCTGTGACTAAATATAGCTCATTCTAAGGAGAATATAAAAGCTATTTGTTCAATATTTGTCATTTTAAATTGTTTCCAATTGTCTATTTTAGGATTTTATTTTCAAGAATAAAAGCTTTTTCCATCTTACCTTTCTTCCCTCATCTCTGGCCCCTCCAGGTTAGCTTTTAAGAGGATTATGATGTCAATGAATCATTCTTATTGCCAGAGATATTTGAGTTTCCTTTTAATAAAACGTTTTAATATACCTTATGCTTTATGTATGCAGAGTGGAGATTCTGAAAGTTTCTTTTTTTCTATACCAGAGAGAAAGCTGAGTTAGAATACAAAATATAAGAATTAGGATATTTAGTTGTATTCGGACATTTCTTACTCTGGAAGGGTTTTTATTGACACGAAAATAATGCAATAGAAAAATTATAGATCTTAGATCAGAAAATCTCTCCAAAGTTCTCATATTTTTTAACTTCACCCTTGAATCATCTCTCTTCCTTTTGACCAAGAGTTTTGGAATAGATCCTTTTGAATCAAATACTGTGAATCTGATCTTTAAAACATTCATCAAACTGATAGAGTAATTTAAAAGTTTGCTTTTATATACCGTACATGTTGACTAACACTCATAATTTTCTCCTGCTGAGTTCACAGCTCTGAAAAACTGGGTTGGCTGACTCCTTGGGAAATTCTGATATTTAATAAACACAGCATTCCTGTTTGAGAGGGAAGGCGCAGGAACTTGAGAGAGAGAGGCTTGGGCAGTGTCTGTGTGAGGCTTGTCAGATTTTGTTCTCACCTACGTCCTGCTTCCTTCTATCTTCTGTGACCCCTTGATGTTTTCTCATTCTCTCTTCAAGATTTGAAGATAAGACAAAGACAATCTACACAATTTCTAAAACTTGATTTCAATGTCTCCATATATGGGGATCTCTAGCTACTAATCTAGTCTAAACCTATTTTGCATATGTGTGTGGTTTAAAGACTAATTCCCCTTCACTATTTGGTTAGCATTTTGTTTTTGTGGCTCTGTAAGTATATAAAATACAAAAACACTCTTGCTGCTCTAAGGACACAACCTCTCATCACTTGTTGCGTCTAAATTCCTTAACTTCAGTGACACACAAATATGAGAAAATGTGGGAAATAATATGAGCCATTTCAAATAGTATGAACTTAACTCAGAGATGAATACAAGTATAGTTTAAGATCTTTTAGTTTCTGGATTCTTATTTCTTTTCTTTCAGTTAATTATGAGTAAATTTCCTGACAGTTATTTTCTTCTTCATGAAAACATCTAGAACAACAAACACTTTCTTTCAACAGAAGTCCCTGTATAGGACGCCCTTGATTTAGAAAAGATGAATTTAACAGATTTCCTATGATTCATTAGCATTTCTGCAGGAAGCATGACTACAATTGTTTATAACTTTCTTTTGTGATACAGTATATTAGCAGGCCATACATATGTTCAATGAACCAGTTGCTAAAATTTGCTTCAATTGCGTAACAATTCTTTTTTCTTTTCTTTGTTTTTAACTTAAGAAGAGGCAGTGTCTAGTTTTGTTTCTATCTCTCAGAAAGTAATAGGGAGAAATAGGTATATAATCAAAATGAAAGTTTTAATTTAAAAATTGTCAGTATCTTTTTCTTCATTGGGCAAAATTCCTGACATTATCAGCTGATTATGCTTGATTTCGTTGTCACATATCTGAAAGGTAAGAATTAGTTCCCTCTTAGTTTGCTACTCACTGCTAGTTCATAATCTTTTAAGAATAATCTTTTGCCTACACAAGAGCTTTTTCTCTAAAAGAGGTTCTCTGTAGAACTATGAAATCAGACGATTACACCAAAAACAATAGACTCTTATTTCTCTTTTGCTAGGAAAGACAAAAGACCCCTAAAGCGATTTTCCAATTAACAACAAAATGACTAGTAGTTCGTATCACAAATCCAGGTAATTTACTGTGTTGAGCTAATGCTGACAGGCTCAGGACACTGAATTTAGTATGAAAATAATTTATCTTGCTTAGTTTTATGCTTCCTAAATTTTCTATTGTGACATGTAACTTACCTGGGCAAGGAAAAACTCCATCTGGTTTCTTTTTAATATTATTCTATTTGGGTACCCAACCTGGGCCCCAAAGTTGTTAATGAATGAGATCTGCCTATCTACTTACAGCAATACCTATGTAATTGTGAGTTCATGCAACGGTCCATAAATAATATGCAATACTACTTTCATAGTAACATCCAGCACATCTTCCTCATGAGTTGTTTAAAAAATCCAAGTCAGAGATGACTAAGGCAAATCCTACTGAACTTGTCAGTCAACACTCGGATTCTACTAAAACTTTTCTTTATGCCTCAGGCCGTGCTTGTTAAATGCTAGTCTGGTACACTTGGTGTCACAGCCAGTTTCCTTTAGGGAGACAGAACCCAAAACAAAAATACAATGCTAATATTTGGGAGGTACAGAGGCAGGGAGGTAAGAATGAAGGAAAAGGCAGAAAAGACAAGGAAGGGTGTGTAGATGTGTGAAGGGCTGCCTGACGGCTTTCTTAGGCTCAGAGATGCTGAGCTCAAGAAAAGTAGACACCTCTAGGGCATTTCTTAACAAGAGATAGAATGATGAATACTCAAGCTAAACGAACATTTCCTCACCATATAAATCTGGCTATGAGTTTAGCACATGGACATGCATTAGCTCTTACAAGGGTCTCCAGCGGTCCCCAACTTTTTTTGGCATCAGGGACTGGTTTCATGTTAGACAATTTTTCCATGGCAAGTGTGGAGTGATTCGAGGATTTTGAGATGATTCACGCACATGCATAGCTCACAACAGGATTCCAACTTCTATGAGAATCTAATGTCCTCACTGATTTGACAGGAGGCAGAACTCAGGAGGTAATGCAAGCCACAGGGAGCAGCTGAAAATACAGATGCTTGACGGTTCCTTGTCTGATGCTCACCTCCTGCTGTGCGATATGCATTAAGTTTCATTTTTATTATTATCATTGAAAATTTTTTGTACCCAAAGGAGTAGAAAATTTATGACCTCATAAAAGCACACAGATGTTTATATCGACTTCACACAGATGTTTATATCGACTTTACTCATAATTGCCAAAACTGAGAAGCAGCCAAGTTGTCCCTCAGCAGGTAAATGAATAAGTATACTATGGTACATCCAGACAAAATAATATTATTCAGTGCTAAAAATAAATGAGTTATCAAGCCATTCAAAAAACATGGAATAAAGTTAAATTTATATTACTAAGTGAAAGAAACAAGCAAAATAAGCTACATACATAATTCCAACTTGCTATAATCTGAATATTTGTGTCCCTCCAAAATTCATATGTTGAAGTCCTAACCTTCAAGGTGATGGTGTGTTAGGAAGTGAGGCCTTTGGGTGGTGATTAGATTATGAGGGTGGAACTTGCATGAATATGATTAGCTCTTTATAAAAGAGACCTGAGGGGGACACCTCACCCTTTTTACTACATGGGTGTAGAATGAGACGAAGGATATCTGTGAGAAAATAGCCCATGCCAGACACCAAGTCTATGGGTGCTCTAATATTGGACTTCCCAGTCTCAAGAATTATGATGGAATACGTTTATGTTGTTCATAAGCCACCAAATGTATGACATTCTGTGTCAGCAACTTGAATAGACTCAACTATATGGCCTGGAAAAAGCAAAATTACAGAAACAGAAAAAGATCACTGGTTGCAAGAGTTAATGGAGGGGGCAGAAATAGGTAGAGCACAGAGGATTTTTAAGGCAGTGAAACTACACTGTGGGGTACTGTCGTGGTAGACACATGTCATTACAGTGTTTTTCAAACTCAAAGAAGACACAGCAACAAGAGTGAACCTTAACGTAAATGATAGACTCTGGATGATAATGATGTATCAATGTAGATCCATCTATTGCAGCAAATGTACCACTTAATCCTAGTCAAGTAATCTTAGGTGGAAGATGTTGATAACAAGGAAAATAATGCATGTGTGGAGGATAGAGGTATGCGGGAAATCTCTATACCCTTTACTCCATCATACTTTGAAGATAAAAATGCTCAAACAATAAAGTCAATGAAAACTGTCCAAGGAATGTTAACTGGGAACTGAATGGCAATGTTTGTCATTAACATGCACCTTAATTATTGTTCTGGTTTGTTCTAAATCCCTATGAAATTCATAATAGTTAGAAATTATATATATCATATTATATATTATATTATATGTAGTATAGTCTCCTTTTTGTCTTTGGTAGTCAGAAAATAATTTCACAATTCCACAGCAATATGCTTGCAATAACATTTTCATAACATTTTTGAACAGTTAACTCCCCTCCTATCTATGGTTTTTCATCTGGTGGTCTATTTTGGAGATTTGGGAATGTCCTTTGTGATAAATTATGCAGGTATTTTAAAAGACATTAAGTGCAAGAGGATTCCCTTTGATTCAAGCAATATGCTTAAAAAGATGACTCCCATGTTTGTGATAATTGAATGAGTAAATCAAATCTGCGGCAGCATCCTTCCAGCTGTTAAGACAAGTACAGTTAATTGGGGTTGTGGAGAGGCTGAATTCCCACAATGCAGGAACAAAGTTAATAAACACACGAAAATGCAGTTTTCGTATGTCAAGAGATTCTCACACTAGAGATGAGAAAATTCCTGGGCACTGTCCACCCTAGCCACAAGCAGTCCCTAACTTCAGCTGTTCCTTACTGATTCCCATTGCATCTTGCTGTCACTGAGATTTATCAGATCCAGTTAAGTGCCCAAGGGAAGTCCTGCAAGGACTAGAGTGACTCCTCACAGCGGGAATCCACATCTCTTGGCTGTTAAATCTCTTTTCCAAAGGACTCTCTGTATTTCTTCATTACTCCTGCCTCTTTTCTCCAAACTGTCAAGTCGCCTCAGTGTTTGGAAAATGGTTTGTCCTCGTTCTTAAGGCTGTCAACTTTTCTGTTATTTGTCCACTTGCCATTTGTCTGCTTTTTTAAAAAGTTTGAAACATTTCTTCTCACTAAAATGTGGGTTTTAATCTGGTTCCCTCTAGGAAATGAATGAGGGGTTTTCTTGACTTTATTTATTTGAGTGGCAATCGTTTTCAGACTTTTTGTCATTTTTTCTCCCTACTTTCCGAGAATTTTTCTTACTCTTCTCTCATTTCAGACGTGATATTACCAAGAGGAAATATCACTAAGGAATCTTTTATTATTTTTTTCAGTTTAGATGTGAATTATGACACTAGCAATCAGAAATACAGATCTGCCTCAACTTTGACAATATTATAAATTAAATATTGGAGTCTTGCTTGTGCTATGCAAAAGCAATAACTCCTCCATGGCCCCCTGTGTAAGCTAACATTAGCTTCCCCGCCTCTGTGTCTCTGCAGCATTTGTGGCCCACAGACCTAGTGCATGCAGTATCCATTCATCTGCCTGTGAGATCCACGGGGCAGAGGTTGCTGTGTGTTTTGACCATTGCTGCATTCTCTGGGCATAGGACAAGGACTCGAGCATGGTAGGTACTTTGCATAGCTTTACTGAAAGAGTGAACGAGAGGGAGGCGGACAGAAAATAGGAACATGGAAAATCTGTTCAATGTGACTTCACACCTGTGACACTCACACACACACACACACACGCGCGCGCACACACACACACACACACACACACACACACACACACACACACACACCCTAGACTCCCCAAAACTTAAATCTAAAAAAAATGCTTATTACTAAAACTTTTGGACATATGTGCTCACAATTTTCCCTAAGTCAGTGCTGTAGGAGGAATAAATGACTTTTTAAAAAAATTATTTTATTATGATAAGAGCTCTAGACAGGAAATCTATCCTTTTAACAAATATTTAAGGGCACAATACAGTATTGTTTGCATTTAAGGGCATAATACAGTATTGCTTTTTATTAAAGATGATTTCTGATTTTGGATATCACATCAATAACTAGTAACTTATATCCCTTAAGTGTGCAAACATTTCCTCCAAGAGTGTCTTTTAAATTTGAAAGGTCACCTAAATTTTTTTCATTTTTCACATCTTAAAATCTGTCAGTCTTTTCTTTTATGCTTGCTGAGCTTTGTGACTGCTTAGAAATGCTTTTTCTCACCAAAAGATTGTAAAAGCACTTTCTCATTTCTGTTTAAATTAATGCATATATTCTATCCTAAGCTCTTTCTTATACTTGGAGTTTATGTATTTTATGAAGTTGAGTTCTAGCACTATTTTTTCCCCCCAGATGGATAGCTGACCAAATGATGCCATTCATTAAATAATTCACTTGGTGTCTACTGGTTTTAAATGCCCCAAACTAAACTGTTATCTATACCTGGGTCTGTTGTGAGTTGTGTTTTCTTTCACTAGTGCATTTGTCCAACCCTGTACCCAGAGCAAACGTGTTTATGATAAGAGTTTTACAGTTTGTATTATTATTCAGGAGGGTAAATCTCTCTTCATCATCTTTATTTTTAAATGTTTCTTTGCTATTTGGTGGTGTTTTCCTCTGACATAGTACTATAATTATCAGTTTCCTACTTGGTATCCATTGCTCTCTTCAGTTCCCAAAGATATGCCAGTTTTCATCCAATGACTTCCCCCCCATGTACTGCAGGACAGGTTGATACAACTCCACTCCAGGATGTGATTGTTTCTTTCTTTTTAAAAATTTTTTTTGAGTTGGGAGTCTCACTCTGTCGCCCAGACTGGAGTGCAGTGGCCTCAACCTGCTGGGCTCTGGCGATCCTTTCGCCTCAGCCTTCCGAGTAGCCGGAATTACAGATGCGCGCTACCACGCCCAGCTAATTTTTGATTTATTGTAGAGATGAGGTCTTGCCACGTTGCCCAGGTGGGTCTCAAACCCGCGGGCTCAGGCAATTCACTCACCTCAGCCTCCCAAAGGCGTGTGATTACAGGCTGAGCCACTGAGCCCGACAAGGTGATTGTTTCAAGCACCCATATGATGTCGATTGTGCCCTGAATTGGCAAAAGCATGGGCATGTCACCCTGTTTAGGCCATGGATGGGGGAGAGGAGGAGTTTCAGGGACAGGAATTCTCTGTGTTTAGAAAACCACTATGTCCATAAAAAAGACATGTTCACTTTTTTCCTCTGAACTGTATTCATACTCTGTCATAAAGTTAGAGCAGCAACATCAGTTTTGTGCTTGGAGAAACCAGCCTGAGGGTGAAGACACTATTTAGAGGAAAACACATCCCACAAACCCGAAGCACAAAGAATCTTAACCAAACAAGATAAATCAGTCTAAAATTGTTCTGTCACTGAATTTTCAGACAAATAATCCAGAAAGTATCCCTTTCTCCTAAACTACTTTGGATTGTCTGTTACTTGAAACCCAAAACATCTTGACATAAGTACATACACTTTTCAAAATAAGATGCTCATGTTCACAATTATTTTTGTTTTTTTTTAAATGTTGATTGGAGTAACATCAAATGTATAGATGCTTTGGAGAGGAGTTGCATGTTTTGGATAATAGTTTTCTCTCCATGAACAAGATTTATCTACATGTTGTTCATAATTTGCATTCTATACACCTACTCTTTAGGGGCTCTCATTCAACTCCATGTATACACAGATGGTTTCTAAATTTTCATCTCCAGCCCCCACTTTGATGTCTAAACTTTGGGTTGTAGATCCAATGACTGATTGGTGGTCTCAGTGAGAACGTCAGCTAGACATCTCAGACTTAACCCGTCTCTATTTGCTTTTCTACCAAGAAGTTATTATTGCTCATCCCAAGCAAAGTGAACTTCATCCTGTTGTTTAGATTCACGACTTTGACCTGATATTTTCACACCCCACATTAAGTCTGTCAGTTCATGAAGTCACGTTAAGTCACACAGTCATGTCAGTGTGTTGGCTGCATCTTCATGATATATTCTGGTATGGACTGAATGTTTGTGTCCTCCCACAGATTCATATGTTGAAATCCTAACCCCCAAGGTGGTGGCATTAGAAGGTGGAACCTTTGGGAGGTGACTGGAACATGAGGATGGAGCCCTCAGCAACGGGATTAGTGTCCTTATGAAAGAGGCCCCAAAAACTCCCTTGTTCCTACTGCCGTGCAAGAACACAGTAAGAAGACACGTACTTAATTAACTCATCATTAATTCTTGATGGGCTTGTGGTTTTTCTTCTACCTATGAGACTTCTATTTTGACAGACCGGAGATCTCTTCTTCTGCAAACAATCCCTTTTTCCATACTAGGTGGTATCTCATTTTTCCACCACCAGGCTCTGTCTGTGATTTAGGCTGTCAGAGTTTCCATGAACAGCCGCCATAGAATCCTCTTAGGGCTTTAACCTCCCCTAGACTTTCCATCATGCTCTCCGTCCTCATCTTGGCCCATTAGAATGTTATTGGGTATCATGGGCTCTCATTTGTGGCTCTGCATTCCCTGAGGAAGAATTCAACCACACATATATTTAGAACATTAAACCCATTGGAAAAGCATCCATGCTCTTTGCCTTAAATCCCCACCGCTCTCTGTTTTCCTGTTGATGTTTTAATTATATGTACTCTTTTAATGATGCTTGTAACTTTTAAAAAGGTTTTGGAATGCACTCTATGAAAGCAGTTATGTAGATTTAGTGGTTTTCCCTTCCCTACCAGGAGCAAATGACTGCCTTTGTAAATAGTGAGATGACTATAATGTGTTTTGATAATCCCACCCCTAATCTGCCACAACATATGTATATATCCACTTAGCAATAGTGCAAGTTGAGTTGTGTTCTCTCTCTCTCTGTGTGTGTGTGTGTGTGTACATATATACATAAACATATGCTCATATACATAATAGAAGTTTTATAAAACAAAATGTGAAAAAGAAGCAAAAACATATTCCACAATCCTACCATCAGAATACAATCACTGTTAACTTCCAATTGTATTATTTTCTGTATTGGTAATGAGTACTTGTTTCTAATATACTTTGCATTATGTCATATATTCAAATTTGCATCCCATTTTTAAAAAAATTATTTTTATTTTTGATTGACAAATAAAAATTGTATATAACTTATGGGGTGCAATGTTATGTTTTGACACAAGTGTACATTGTGGAAAAATTAAATCAAGCTAACTAATAATATTCATTGCCTGACCTCACTTTTTGCTTCACATTGCCATAGGTTTTTCATAGTGTGATGGCACAGATGCCATTTTTTGTGGCTTTATAGTATTTTTGCAGTTGGGATCCAGATACTATGCTGGAGAATCACCCTAATGTAAAAGTAAAAAATGGGCACCTCCCATGAAGAAGCAAAGCTGTTCCTTTGCTCTTGAATCTGAGTTGAATTGTGACTTGCTTTGGCCAACAAAATGTGGTGGGAGTGATATTTTGTGAGTTCGGAGGCTGAGACTCCAGAGCCTTTGCACGTTTCTACTCTCACATTTTAGTGGTTTTGGTGCCAAACTAACTTGTCAGAGAATAAAGTTCCTGTGGTGTGGAGCCTGGGTCCCCCAGTCTTCCCCGCTGATGTACCAGATATGACAAGAAAAGCAGCCAAGGGAGCCAAATCCAGAGAATACCAGAACTGCCAAGCTGAACCCAATCCAACTGAACCTGTGGAATAAATTGTTGTTGCTTTTTTTTAAAGTCACTAAGCTTTGTTTGTCATGCAGTAAAAACTGGTATGTCACCTAGTGACTTTGCCAGTCAACTAATTTGGATAATTAGGTTGTTTCTCTTATTTTGTTAATATCTGAAATAGCCTGATGAACAAACATCTTGGAGTGTATTTGTGCACATCTCCACAGCTCTCACCAATCACTTCCTTGATATAACTACCTGTGATGAGTACCCATGAGGAAAGAGAAATGAACATTTTGAAGAATCTTAAAGAATAATGGTTAATTGTTTCCCCAAACAGTTGTATCAATTCACATCCCTACAATTTTGGTGTGATGTTGCCTATTTCATTGTAAGGAGGATGATAGGCTATTTATTTAAAATGATATTCATAGATAAGATATACTTCTTTGTTTAGATAAAAAAATTTGTTTTAAGGACTAGCCATTTTCATGTCTATGTATATATGTTTTCTATTTGCTATGTAAAATTTAACTACTGAATGAAACCATTCAGTCTCAGGTGTGGAATGAAATCATTCAGGCTCAGGAGTGGCATGGGCATCATTGCTTTGACTTTGGAAAGGCATGTTGACCTTTGGCAAGTCTTAGGAGTGTCCCTCCATAGAGGAACTTAGCAACTCAGAGCTGGGGGATCCAGAATATGTTTAATTCAGTTGAAGTGTTTTTCTGTCTTCATGCTTCACTTCTATTTTAAAATCCAATTAGCATCTCTGCTTAATTCTCATTCACTTGCCCTGCCACAAACCCCATCATTTTCTCCATCTTTATCTCATCACCATTCTCATGTTCCTCTTTATCCTCATCATCAGCTCATTCTCCTTATGTTTTTTCTTTCCCGCAACCTCACTCCTGCTGTCGTCAGAATTATTATCACTTTATCATCACCTCCTTCTTCGGAAAATTCACACACTTGTTTTGCTTTGGCCCAGGATAAGTCAAGTCCTTTAGTTGTTTTTCTGATACTGAAGCTTGGGGAAAATGTACTTTCATTGAAGATGGGAGCACTTCCAAAAATTTTTGACCTTTCTGTTAGCTGGTACATCCAGGACACATGATCAGGCAATATGAATGCATATGATATATGACAATTTAACACACTTTATTCTCTGAACTAATAGGGTGTACTATGGCAATGTGCTTGTAAGCTCCTGTGACAAACGAACAAAAGTCCACAGGAGTATACTTCATAGTTCTTCTTATTCTATCTATACCCCTCGCTAAAAAAAAAAGAAAAAGAGAGAGAGAGAAAAAAGCTTGTATCACATTTTAAAATCATTGCTTTCTAAACCCTGTACTAGAAGAACTGGATATCAGTTAAAGGAATGTCATCTTCTCTTATTATCTCTATATTCACTGCTTCCAAATATTTCTCAAGGTTAGCCTTGTAATCCCTAATTCCTCTTGTCATAGCATTAGGACTTGTGCTTAAGAATTCGTCAAAGATGTTCTTCACTTTGTTACAGCACTTTGTACTTTTGTTTCTCAGCAGTGAAAAGTGTCTTCTACTGCCAAAGAACCTGCTCAGTAGTGGCCTGAAACCAGTAGCCATATGCATGCTACCATGACATTTCTTTTGAGCAAAAAGCTGTGATAGATTTGGTATCGATTTCTTGCTTATCCCAGATGTTGGTACTTGATCTGCACAGTTTGAAGTACTTTTGAGGTGTCCATGTAATATGTGTTTTAAAAGATGAGCTTGGCCAACCCTCTCAGGTCCCCTCCTGCTCTGGGAGTTTTTCTGTCCCCACAATAAATTCTGCTTTCTAAAAAAAAAAAGAGGAACTTGATCTTAATCTTTTCTAGACAACGTCAACTTGAGAGGCTCTTTTGTTTGTCTGTTTTCAGATAAAATCAGGTCAATACAAACAGGTTCATCTGTAACTGTGAAAGCCATTTCTGTATACTTCTCTTTGCATAGTCTTCAAAACCCATAGTTTTCTTGATTTGATTTGCTGAATTTTCATCTTTCCATCTAGTATAATGCGTATGGAAGGGATACTGTAATGTGTTTCCTTTTGCATTTTACTTTGCAGGTCTGGCTTCCTATAAAACACTTTCTTTTTCAAATATATATTTTCCTTTGTACTTATCATCTCAACCATTCTATATTTATTATGACAAGTTTCCAGTATGTGTTTCAAAGCGTTCATATACATTTTCGAAAATGACTTATAATATCTATAAAACATAATACCAGTTATGTATCATCTCTTTTGAACTTAGCCAGGACAATCATTTTTACAATGTCAATTAGGGCATTTCACCCAACTGTGTAGCTTGAGTGGCTTCTCCTTGCACTTAGAGAACAAGAAATGCTGAACATCAATAATCTAGCAACACTCTTAAAGCGTTGCAGGGAAACTGCAAAAGTAACCAAAAGACATGAGAAGAAAAGAAACAGTAAGAAGAGCAGACATTAATGGAATGGAAAGCATGTATTCAGTAGACAAGGCCAGCAAAGCTGTTTCCTTCAAAAGACTAATATGGCCGGGTGCGATGACTCACAACTGTAATCACAGCATTTTGGGTGGTGGAGATAAGAGGATTGCCTGAACTCAGGGGTTCAAGATCAGCCTGAGAAACATGGCGAGACCTTGTCTCTACAATAAATCAAAAAATTAGCTGGGTGTGGTGGCGCATGCCTGTGGTTCCAGCTAATTGGAAGGCTGAGGTGGGAGGATTGCTTGAGCCCAGCAGATCAAGGCTGCAGTGGCCGTGAGTGTGTCACTGCACTACAACCTGGGTGACAGAGTGAGACTTAAAAAAAAAAAGACCAACACAATTGATAAACCTGCAGAAAAACAAAAGAAGAAGAGAGAGGAATAAGGTAAGAAAAGAGAGAAGACATAGAGTACTTGTAGATCAGTATCAGAAATGACAAAGGACAGTTCACCACAGACTGATAGATGTTTTATTAGATCACAGAAGTATATTATGAACAGTATTAGAAAATTTAAAATTTAGACAAAATAGACACATTCACAAGAAATACAAATTGCCAAAACTAACAAAGGAAATTCCGGGCTTCATCAGTAAATTCTTTCAAATATCTGAGGAAGAAATAACAGTTTTCCAAAAACCTGAAAAAAAGAGTACTTCACAGCATATACATAATTTTTGAAGTTTTTTGCTCTGTATGTGCACACAAACTAAAAATAATTATATTTTATAACATTATTTTATAAATATTAAATATATATTAATATTGATCATGCTATATTGTCATAAATATGTGGTAATATATACAGAATAATATGTAATATATACATTACCATATATACAATATAGCATGATTGACTAGATTTATTACAGAAATGTAAAATTGCTAATCACTCAAAAATCAATATTTCAATTCAATATATAAATAGAATTGAAAAGAAAATAGTATGATCATCTCAATAAATGCAGAAAATACATAATAATTAGCATTTGCTTCTTATTTTCAAATAATAATACATAATTATTGGTATATATATATTACATATATAATTAGCATCTGCTCACTTTAAAAAATCTTCACATACCATTAATAGAAGACAATTTCCTTAATCTTAAAAGGTATTTTTAAAAAATCTTAGTAATAATTGTTGACTTAACTGAAAGCATCACTTAAATAGCAAAATGTTGGAATATTTCTTTCTGCAATTGAGACCAAGAGAAGAATTCTCACTCTTAGTCAACATTGCATTTGAGGCCTTAGCCTGTACAGTGAGAAAAATAACAAACAATGTATAATATTTGGGAAGGAAGAAATAAAAGTAAATGTTGGCATATGATAGAAATACATAGAAAATACAATAGAATATAGTCAGATTACCAGAGTTAACAAATGTGTTTAAATATGTCTGGTGAAGAGAGGGCCAATAAATAAAAATAATTTTTCTTCATACTTAAACAAAATATGTCATTTAAAATATGTAAAGTGGCATAAAAAAACAGCAAGTAGACCCTTCATTCCATGGGTTCTGCATCTATGAATTCAATCAGTTATGGATTCAAATATTTGGGAAAAAATTCCACAAATTTCCAAAAAGCAGAATTTGAATTTGCTGTGTACCAAGTGCTACATTAAATTCACATGAATGAAGTGATGTTTAAGCACTGTATTAAGCATTATAAGTAATCGAGAGATGATTTAAAGTACATGGTAAGATGTGCATAAGCTATATGAAAAAACTACACCGTTTTATATCAGAGACTTGAGCATCTATGGATTTTGGTGTCTATGATGGGTCCTGGAACCAGTTCCCCATAGATACTGAGGGACAAGTGTACTTACGAATCATTCGGGCCGGGCTTGGTGGCTCAGCCTGTAATCCTGCGCTTTGGGAGGCCGAGATGAGTGGATTGCCTGAGTCCGTGGGTTCGAGGTCTGCCTGGGCAACTTGGCGAGACCTCATATCTACAATAAATCAAAAAATTAGCCGAGCATGGTAACACACGCCCGTAGTTTCAGCTACTTGGAAGGTTGAGGCGGAAGGATCACGGGAGCCCAGCAGGTTGAGGATGCGGTGGCCGGGAGCGGCCACTGCACTCCAGTCTGGGCAACAGAGTGAGACTCCAACCCGAAAAAAAAAAATCATTTGAATAAAATATGAAAAGTAAATCTAACCAGTCACCTGTAAAACATGTTTGAGAAGAAACTAAGAAGTGAATAAATGGAGAAATGTACATATTTCTACAGTAGAATAGTCTGTATTGAAAAGATATCATTTTCCTTGTTATCATCTATAGTCAGTGAAAGGGAATTAAAATCTCAACAGCTGTTTTTAAATGGAACTTAATAAGTTAAGTCTACATTTGTTTTACAGGAATGAAGGTAGCCAACAGTAACCAAGGAACTCTTAAAGAAGAGTAAGGTGAGAGAACTTCGCCCACTGGTCAGCTTCGTGCAACCCTGTGGATGCCAGATGCAAAAGGTACAGTACTATATGGCTCCTTTTACAAGGCTAAACAAACAAACCCAACTGCAGTATTTTTTTCACTGTATTTTTACTTAAAATATATTGTAAAAATATGAACATTTTTTCCATTTTTTATATATTCTTTCATAAATTATTTTCATGCGGTCATTCCAACTATAGTATTAAGAATGCCTACTAGGGAGGCAAAAGTGTATATACACAGATCTATATAAAAAAGAAAACAAGAAAATGATCACTATAAAATTCAGAATAGGTTTTATCTATGCTTGTGGCTTCTGAGACCTTCATGGTCCCAGAAATGCTGTATTTCTGCACCTGAGTGATCATTGCAAGGGTGCTTAATTTATTACTTATCTTATTACTTATTGCTTCATTATATTTTTTGAATATCATATTGCACAATAAAATGTCTAAAGAAAAATAGAAGAAAAAAAAATCAGCAATTCGTGAACACTCACCAGGTTGTTTCCTGGGGCTTCTGTAACAACACACCACAAGCTGAGTGACATAAAACAAAAGAAATGTATTGTCTCACAGTTCTGGATGCCAGAAATCCAAAATCAAGGTGCTGGCAGAGCCGTGCTCCCTTGGAATTCTCTAGGAGAGAATACTTCATTTCCTCTTCCAGGTCTGGCAGCTCCTGACATTCTTTAGTTTATGGCTACTTCACTCCAGTCTCTGCCTCTATATTAGAACTTGGACATGTCATTTGGGGGCACTATTGAACCAATTACACGAGGAAAGATTCTGCTGGAAATTTCTCTGTCCTTGAACCAGCTGATGGATGAGGTTATGCAACTTGTGTGGGTCTGATGGGAACTGTCCTCTCCAGGAGACAGACACAACAGTAGTGAACAGAGCCTGAGACACAGCCAGGACACAAGGCCCTTCCCCACCAGACACAATTTAACTTCTAGTTGAGCTTTTTTATTCAATTAAGAGAAGAGTTATTTGAGGCCCATAGTACACAACTTTTTCTTCCTATGTTATTATTCCCTTTCCATAACTCCTGTTTTTCATTCAATAGAGTTGTGTGTAAACCTGCAGTACCGCTGTAGAGGCAATAAGGTAATCTCCGCTGTGGCCTCCCTGACGTTTACTCTCCCACAGTCTGTTGAGGGGGGCTGTGGCTTACAGCCCCTGGGAGTCACCACGTGTGAAATGGTTCTGGCCAGCATAGAGCTGAGAGCCATAGGATGGAGTGTGCACCCAGAGAAGAATCAGTGACCAGGTAGAGCCTTGGAAACCTACCTGCTACCTAACTAGGGCATAGGACTTCCACAGATCAGACCTTAAAGGTGGAGAGGACTGGTGTTTGGACTGTGAGCACATCTGAAAAGAGATGCTACCCATGCAATCTTGAGCTTGGTCAGCCATGGGCTGCCATGTGTGTGGGTCATGTACTTTCTAGAATTCAGGAGGAATCCTGGACACAGAACCAAGCACCACCAGGGGCATTACTGCATCTATGTACTGATTGACAGCAAAGATGAACATTTTCAATGTGTGAGGATAAGCACAGATATGACTGATGTCAATGCGTCCATTTTATATGGTAGAAGGGAGTTATAATTGTCATTGACTTGTTTACCATTGCTTGGAGTCTGTTAATGCCTTCAATTGTATTTTTAAAATGTGAAGCGATACCATCAGCCCATCCAACAGTCCAAAGGCCTATAATCCAGTGGCCTCAATTCACTTTATTTTTTCTCTCTCTTTCACTGCTCCATTGTCATGAGCATTTTGTCTTCCACTTCCACTATTTTTCAGGTCTCCTGGAATATCCTGAAGGCATCATGGTCTTTTCGTGTCACTGAAAGTTCCACATGCACCTTCCTTCTGCCTGTATTTTTGCCTTTCCTGTTCAGCATTTTTGGATGACGAAGTGCAGGGTGGGACGCAGGAGTTTTGGTGCTGCTCCTGGAAATGGCACCCTGCTGGGTGGGCCATCACCCTTAACCAGACTTGACAGTGTTTGATTCACCTTTAAACACTCCAGCTCCACCCAGAACTGCATCTACTGGTGATAAATATAGAACAGTGCTGCACAGCTAAGCTGAATTGGTCTCTTCTATAAAACTAATGACTTTGGTCTGCTGGGAAATATTCTGAAGGTTAATATCCCAGAGTGCAAGAGAGAAAATGAACAAAGAATTGCTTCCAGTCAGCTCAAATACATAATGATTTTGTGATGTTTCCTAATTACATTTTTTATTGAAAAATGTATTTAGATGTTCACATCTCCAAGGGCATAGCCACAAAGAACTACAGGGTTTGGAGTTTTCCAAGCTGAGAATTTTGTCATTAAAAAATACATATCTTTCTTCAATTCTTTTTAGAAATTTAACTCCTAGCAGAAATAATGGGATAACAATGCAGTTTACAATAGATATTGATTAGATCAGTTTTAAATTAATTACTTTTTGATGAATAATTTATATCTGGAGTTACTCTAAATTAATAAGGATCACGTTAATAGAATTCACACTAAGACATTTCTAAATTAGTAAATTGGCTATTTTAAAAGTGGATAAATCAAAAGAGAACAATGTAAAAAATAATTCAGTGGGAAATTTCCTTCACCTGAGTCTTTTTTTCAAGGAAATGAAATTCAAAATACCATGTGCTTAAAAAAATTGCAGTATCACACAGCCTTTTTGACAGTAGAAAATTCACTTTCAACACATTTTCTGGCTAAGTGGCTAAAAATGATTTTCTTTTTAACCATCTTGACCTAGTTGCGCTTAACTGCTCTTTCCAGAAAAAGAAAAAAAAAAGTAAAACAAAAAGTTCCTCTAAACTTTAGAAAAAGAATTTGAGTGAACAATGAGCCCCACAGCAAAATTCACTGCTGTTTTGTTGCTTCATAACTCCCAACTCTTCAGAATTATTATAGCTATTACATTAGAAAAATTATTATTTACTTACTGAAGCAACTATTATTACATTATTAAAATTATTATTTTAGTTATTAAAATTATTATCACACTGTTATTTTCAGCTTTGGAAATGGAGATGTGCAAAAGTATTTCCCCAAAGTAGTCCTATTTATTACTTATTTTCTTAATTATTGAAGAGAATTTACTCAAGTTGAAGAACTGCTGCCAACTAGACTTACTTTTTTGTTTTAACCTTAGCATTATGTTTCTAGCAAGGGCTGGCACATAGTGGTTATTCAGCAAATGTAGGTTTTTGTGAAAAATACAGAATAAAGGATACAAAATTGACATGACAATAATGAGTGCATACTGACAGTCCATTTGACAATATGTTACGTATCATCCAGTGGGCAAATGAGAAATGGGAGAGTGCTAATTAAAGACAATCACGTTCATAGATCTGAGATGTGCTTAACTGGAAATGATGAGTGTGAGATATTTCTGCTGGTTGTATTGCTAGGTGCAATTTTTTTCCCACAAAAATATGTCATTTGGGGGCTTGCTATTGTTGTTGTTTTTAAAGCAATGCAAGCACATGAAGAATAATTAGAGCAAAACCTATTAACAAAATATTTTTAAAAGGTGAGCCTTTCTAATTCATTAAAAAGTTGCATGGTATTTCATTGAATACATATAATTGGCCTAATCAGGTAGATATTGATGGACAGGAGATAATTTCTAGTCTTTGCAATTCCAAACAGTTTCTCAGTGTTAAACTTTGGACTTTTGTACTTTTCCATACATGTGAGTATGTCCATAAGAGAATCACCAAGTCAGAACTTGGGGGCAAAGTTTCAACTATCTTATTCTTTATGCTTATTTTCTACTCGCATAGTTGAGTATTAGATGATGTTACATGTAATGTTGTAATTTAGTGTCTATGAATTTACAAATTGGTTTATGACTACTTTTTCTCCAGGATTAAATATTTGAGAAAATATTATGAATGCAGTATCTAGTTCAGCAAGGTGAATTCTCCTTCAATATGTTGAAATCCAGTCACTGAAACAAATTGTGGTTGAATTTTGCCAACTGATGGACATTTTAAAATAGTTCATTTCAACCCATATTGTTTGAGAGTTGAAAAATCTGGCTAGACCCCATGCTAAAACTTTCATTTATATCTGCAGCCTAAATGGCTCATCTTTGATTATACAAAAATTCAAAGGTGGGATTGATCTCAAACTCACAACCTCAATAAGCATCACCCACAGGCATCAAAACTTTTTTCTTGTAGGAAAATGGTTACTCAAAAGGGACAAAGTTCCAAAAAGTATTTTGGGATACATTGATGCCATCTTTAAATCAAGGTGCTGTTGTTGTTGTTGTTGTTGTTGTTGTTGTTGTTTTGCATAGGCTTATTTTATCAGTTTGCTTAGAAGATTTGGGATGCAGGAAAGCTATTAAGGAATCGCTGCCTTGCTCTGTTGGGTCTGCTTTCAGGCACTTGAAACTTTTCATTTCTCCCGAGTGTTCATACACTTTCAGGTAATGACTGGGGAAAAACTTTGATTTATAGCTTGTGAACATAGAAAATCATTTTGGAGGTAGCCAGAAAAGACCCCCCTCAAAAAAATTCAGAAAATCCACAGCACTAGAAGTCACAGCTGAGAAAATTTGAGCAAAAATTATTGTGAGATATTATTCCTTCAATTTTCAGCAGTTGGGGGGGGTGCCTAAAGTCTTAGCTGGGTCTTACTTTATGATAAGCCTCTGAGTATATGAGTTGACCTTTCAAATACCAGCACACTGATAAAAGATTGCATGGGTTGGAAACCACTGGTGCATACCAATGAGCAGATACCACCAGCAAAGGCTGATGGCTGTCAATGTCCTCAGGATAGAGAGTTGCCAAAGGAAGCCTGTCAGAGTAACTCAATTCTGGCCACCTACCCACCCACTGGGGTCACCCATAAACACCAATGCTAGCTGATGTTCCTCTTATGTCTAGTCAGATAAACCCCCTTACGAAGCTCTGGTCCTTGGTCTCTAGGATGACCTGAAGATTAGGCTGGCCTGCCAGCCAGCCCCAAGTCAACTGAGTGAACCGCTGCTGACCACCAGACTGGGCCACTGGAAGAGTAAGATGGGGGTAGACTTTTAGCTGCTTCACCAAGGGACACCACAGGAAATGCAGAAAATTGACTGAGGAGACCTACATGTACCGCTTTCCTTGTGCACACAACTCTCTCTATTCTAGTTCTTTCTTCTTATTGCTGTTCTCTTTACTCCACTGAGGCACTTCTACCAGGTGACAGGGCACAAAAGTCCCAGTCCACCACCGTTTAATCACGAAAGCATTTTTTTTCTTAAAGCCAATGCCAATTGCATTCATTGGGAAAGCTTTCTTCTCCAGATTTCTTAATTATGCACTGATAGGTCATGGTTGTATATTCTAGGGTACTTGTTTGTTGTGAGTAACCCAGTCATGTGGGAAATATTTTATTCATAAAGGGCTGCTTTCAACAAGGCAGGCAGATATAGCTGAAAAGTTTGACATTCTTAGCAGCTCCAGAAAGCACAGGCCCTGGAACATGGATTTAGAAAGCATGTCAGAATCCAAGTAGTTCCAATGATCTCAGAAGCCACAGTCCAACCAGTTTTGCTCTAATTCTCTGTTCAACCATCTGTTCCCACTCCTTGGTGTTTGTCATATAAAGGAAGAGTTGCATTAGACTGGTTAAACAATAAAGACTCTATTCAAGACGCTGCAATAGGGAAGAGAGCGTAAGATCACTCCATCCAAACAAAAGAATAGGTTTTAAGTGCTGGGTGGGCTCGTGGAAAAGTGCTCAAGGACATTAGGGAATAAGTTGACCTGTGACGTTGAGCCATTTATGTTTGTTAATTGAGGCTTATCAAAGGGAGGTTCTTGTCTTTCCACGTAAACTGGGAGATGGGGTGATGATATCTTCCTCGATGATTTCATTTCAAAGGAATGGCTCCCAGAAAGGCAGAGCTGGGTTGCAAAACTGGCTCAAAGGGACAAAGAATGGATTTACAATGGGAAGTTTCCTCAAGTAAGTGCTCTGAGGAATGGGAGGCTAGGGGCCTGGAGATAGGAAGAAGCCTGTCTGCAGTCCAGTCAAGCTGAGAGGATGCTAAGACTGTCTTGGTCAGTCTCCTCCATCTTTCTGCTAGTAACAATAGACTGACCTTTCCTCCTCTCACAGCTCCGGCTCGCTGGTCCTGGACCAAGCGGCCTCCCTTCATCCCAGCCCTTTAGCATCAGCAGCTCTGGGGCCAAGGCTGTGCGGCTTTCATGGAGATTTCCTGCCAGATGGCCTCGGAATTCACAGGCCTCGCCCGTTTTCTATTTATTTTTTTCATTAATTTGAATTCTTCTGCTTATCCTTTTTTTGCCATCTGGAATAACCATAGAACTAAATGTATCTTTTCTAATTACCAAGTTTTCTTTCCTTTTAGAAATTTTAGTCAATGTTTTTTACCTTCAAATTTAATTATTAGATACCCCTCTTTATTTTTGCATGGTTGTAATCAGTGTCTACTTATGATAACCTACCTTTCTCCAATAATATTTTTTTCTTCAATGAGAATATTTTATTTTATCTATACAAAGCACCATCATCCCTTTCTGTTTCAAGACTTCCATTGTAAAATTTAATTTTAAAGCCA
Organism: Cephalopachus bancanus; assembly: GCA_027257055.1. NCBI lineage: Eukaryota > Metazoa > Chordata > Mammalia > Primates > Tarsiidae > Cephalopachus > Cephalopachus bancanus. Next base: position 6,535,590 of record JAPVLO010000011.1, on the reverse strand, counting down.
ATATTTGTTTATTTGAAGACAACATCATCCATCATTGCCATAATCTCTTAAACAGATTGAGCAATAAAAAGAAAATGTGATATGTAATATTTCCTTTTCAAATAAAACCATAAGTTATAAGAATTCATGTGCCTTGGTCTATCTTTGGTAATAGAACACAGAAAGCTATCCTAAATTGCATTTATTTGTTTGTGCCCACTGGTTAGAATTACTTAGCTAAGTGGTATGACTACAGAAATGCAGGATTTTTATTTGAGCAAGGTGGAAATAGAAAGTTTTATTATATTTTGAAAAAGACAGTGTCTACTAGGAGGATTAGGCTCAACTGCAAATGATTAAAACTTCAAGCAAAAATAACAACAAAATGGTGGCTTAAACTATTTCTCATTCACATAAAAGAAGTTTCAAAGTAAGTGGACATAGGCTGTGGGCATCTTCGTGGTCATCAGGGACCTAGATCTCTTCTCTTTTGATTCCTGCCTGTCTGTCTCTGGCAGCCAGTCATCACTGCATGGTCTCCTTCAGTAGGAAGGAGGAAGCAGGTGGAAAAGGGTGAACCCCTAATTTTAAGAACATTTTGGGGAAGTTGCACAGAATATTTTCTCTATTCTTCTTGGCTACCTCTTAGCCATGTGGTTATCCCTGGTCTAAAAGAGTCCAAGAAATATAGCCTTTTGACTTGGTGGCTCTGTAACCAGCTAGAAATTGTAATGCTTTTTATGAACGGCAAAGGAGCAGATCAGATATTGGGGAAATTCAGCACTCCCCGCCACACCGACGTTGTATCTTTATAAAGATCCAAATTATATCTTCCTTCTTTGTTTAAATATATAGAAATAATTCTAGTATCTAGGCATATACCTATCTGGATATAAAATGGCGAGAGGGTCCATCAAAGAGCATGGGAATTTCTGCCGTAGACCGGAATGGTCTTTCAGTAAAAATAATATGTTGCTAAGCTTTACTGAGCATCTACAATATGCCAGAAATTGTTCCAAACACTCCACCTACACTAATTTTACTTACATGCAATGGTTACTCACAAAGCATAACTGAGGTAGAGACTTTTAGTATCCACATTTTACACAGGAGGAAACTGAGGCAGTACACTCTGAGGAGGCGCCGTCATTCTTTATTCCCAAGCTCGCTGCTTTCTGCCATCACCTTTCTCAGGGCAGGAGCATTTACTGTTTTGATTTGAAGGTCCTCCTCTTTACTTTTGGGTAAAAATTTTTTTAAAGATGTGGTGATGTTAGCAAAATAGTCTACCATTCCCTTTTTTTAGTATTAGTATAATCCGTGCATGATCTCAATTGATTTCCTATTAACACTGTTAGAGGTAGTATTGAATTGTGAGATCTCACTACATTCAAGTTCTGCATAACTCTTTAGTGATATATATTTTCTATCTACACAGATAAATCGAGATTTTTAACGAAATTATAATCATTACCATTCTGGCTAGTGCCCTGATTGAGTAAGTGATTTGGTTAGACAAAACTCACATGGGTCACAGAGGACATCTGAGTTATAGGGAAAGTTGATAAAAATTCTCTAATCTCCTAAATATGGTTTCTTAGGAAGCTCTTTTAGTATACTCTGAATATCCTATTTCTTAACAAGATCCTTTCCATTGTTTTTCCTTGATCTAACTTCTAGATTTTTAAGGCTTCTCCCTAAATAGGAATCCTTAGTATAAAATGTGGATCCATAAGTCTGGCTTACTTTATTACTTTTTGACCAAGAAGTTACATGCCATTCAAAGACTTCTAAATTAACCTCAAAGGCATACCTGTAAATATTTTGCACATAGAACTTTCTTTACTTATAGATAGAAACCAGATTCTGAGAGCCTTAAAGCCAAAGGGCCGGTTAACAGCATACAGACTCTAATTTCTCCTCCTCATTTTTCTTCCCCTTAAGTGACTCCAGGGGTGTTATGCCAAAGTGAAATGGACATACGATCCAACCCAGGGAGTTGCCCTCCTGGCTTGTGGTCTGTTCAAATGACAGTGGTGTGCTTTCTGCTGCCGATGACCAAAGATCTCTGTGGGGACTCAGCCCTGGAGAGCAGGTATGGGAACCTTGCACCCACCATTTTTGTGGCCCAGAGGCCTCCTTGAGCATCCATGCACTGCAGTGCAGCTGATAGTGTCATTTCCAATTGGCAGAACAATATAATCAGCAAGGATCCAGGGCATGGGTGGGCATGACTTCTTCTCACTTGGAGGAATGAACAGCTTGCAGATAAAATATCTGCCATCAGGATGTTTCCCTTCCTGTGATGAATGAAACGTGTAGGCTAAGGCCCCGGATGCTAGGAAAAGTTGCACCAGAGAAGTTAAATGGGCAAGGAAGACGTCATCCAATACTACTGCAATGGGAGTGGGAAGTTTTGTAAATTCTGGGGTGAGCCGGTAGAAAAGTACTGGAGGAATATGTTAGGGGGAGAATCCTGTCAATGTGATTAAGCCATTTTTGCTTGCTAAGTGGCGCTTATGGAAGTTAGTCTCTTGCCTTTCCCACAGAGATGGTGTTAGGAACCTTATCTTTCCTCAAGATTCCACTTAAAAGGCTGTCCCCTAGATCCTTGAGAAAGACATTTATTGGGTTTTAAAACTGGTATGAGTCTGGGAGAAGGTTTGCATCTTAAAGGGATAGAAGAGGTGTTTCTAGTGGCAAGATTTCTAAAGTTTAATGCTCTGCTAAAAAGGAGAAGGGGGGATGGGGGGGACCTAGAGTCTGGAAAAACCTATCTACAGTTTAGTTGAACTGTGTTAAGTTCATCTTTGTCAGTTCACATGGTGATTTTTCTACCTGGAATCATAGCTCAGTCCACTCCCATTTTCTTTGTCTCTCTCCTTCTCCTCCAGCAAATGCTGTCTCAGTACTGGCATCACTTCCACAAGAAATCTTCCTAGAGTCCCACCCCTGTCTCCAAACCATGCTCCTACGAACCATATTATCCTAATTCCCTTGCTGTTTGTTCTCAACAGACACAGAGGATCTGCAGTTCAAGAACTTTGCCCGTCTTTCTGAATCCCTAGGACCTAGCCTGCTACTTGATAATAGCAGCAACTCAGTCCTTTTGGATCAGTGAACTAGTGGATGGATGCCAGTTTCATTCCATTGTCCGGAGAAGACACTTCAATATGGCATATATTCTAGAACAAGAAACCCATTCATGTGTTAGTATCTGCAGGGAATGTCATTAGTAATTTTTTACCTTGAGCACACAGAAAGCAGACAATGTTAAGGCCATATGGTGATCATATGGTATGCTTCCTGAGTTCTGAAACCCTTCGCCAAAGATATTATATTGGCCTATCACATTATGGTTTGTATAAACATTCTGCGTTGCCCCATTCAGTTTTTACAACCAGCTTATATAGTAAAAGACGGGACATTTTATTCCCATGTTAAGGACACAATAGCATCAAGTCACAGAGCCAGATGCTGACCGCGGGGCAAGAGTTCTTTCATCTCCTTCCCCTACCTTCACCCCCATTATTCTGCTCCTTCAAATAAAAGTGCCTTCCTTTCCACCAACCATCAAACACGGTCAATCCTCAGAAAATACAACATGAACGCTACCTGATTCCGAATTTCTTCATTTAAAAATGGCATTTGTTTATTTATTTATTTTTTGACAAATCAATCATTGAAGCATCTGGACATCACTTCTTTAATGCATGCTCAGTTCGGGTAATTTAGACACCTAGAATATTGTTTATTACTGAAGGATATATCCTTAAATAAATCATGTCTTTCCAAAGACATATTGATTCTCGTTAGCCTGAATCTTCAACTGCAATCTTTCCATTTCTTTTCTTATTTTACTTTGTCAAAGAAGCAGAGTATTTCTGCCAATAAGTGTGAGCAACAGAAATGTCTGCTCTTTATTCTAAAATAAATAAGAAAACAATAGTAATAAAGATAATGAGATTATTATCCAAAATCATCTTCGATGGAAAAATGAGGAAGCAAAGAGAAGAGATAAATGATCTGAACAATACATAGTAATGTAGACCCATGAGGCATTTCCAGAAATTATATCCCAGGAGCTTTCTTGACATTGGTAAAGCTTAAAGTAGCATAGAATATGCTTGATTTTCCTCAGAGAAGTCACTACTCCATGTACAGTTGATATTTTTCTTTAATTTAAGAGGCCAAAGCTGGTACTTTATATACTCATCTGCACATGGTGTCTCTTCATAAATGTTTGCTGATAAAAGAAACATAGGAAAGAGCTAGTAAGTGAATGAATTAGTGAAGTGGAGACTCTGGGTCTCATGAGGCAGAGTCACTGTTTGCCCCCAAGTCCTTTCTTTTCTGAGGCAGGAGAGACCGTTATCCCTGTCACTGTTGTAGATGGCTTACCTCACCTCTGAGTTGGATGAGGAAAGCGAGATCAGAGGTCAGAAGATATGGATTCCCTCCTTGTTTAGCTCTCTGTCATTTTGTAAAGATTAGAGGTGCTGAGTTTGAAGGACAGAGGCCCAGACTTGGCTCATTTGATGTGAGCCCCACAGTGACCTGGCACATGAACCAGGAGCCCAAGCCCAGCCTGACCTCCCTGAATGAACAGGGACCTGGCTGAGCTGCCCACACGCAGTATACAGCAAAGAGGCCTGGGGTATGGGGAAACCGAGACTCCAGGGATATCACCCATGGGGAGCTTGCTAGGTACTGCCACCAAGTGAAGGACTGTGATCATGGTCTTCATTGTGCATGTGAGCAAATTAAGACTTAGGGCTGTTAAATAACCCTCAGGTCTACCTGGCAGAGCTGAGACCAGAGAACTAAGAGGCTGGGATGCAAACTAGTTAGTTCTGTGCTGACCATATTTCCTTTCCCTACAAATAAAGGTGACATCATTTACGTAGGTTACTCTTGGGAGATCTCTTTCTGCTGTTGTCTCCAGGAAACAGTTAAACACCTCTTAGGAGTTCAGCACCCAGCTTTTTTGAGTGACTGAAATAATGAAAGTTCATCTCAGACCATTGCTGGTTTACACATATTCACAGCTCATTTTTTTTGTCCACTATCCCTTGTCCCCACAATGTAAGTGTGAACTTCTGATGAAGTGTTTATTTAAGCAGGAGGAGATAATTTCAGGGTCCTGAAACAAGTTTGTTTGTAGAAGGAATGAATGCCTTGAAGGACGTTGTAATGGAATGGGTTCCTGAAATCCCCCCACCCCGCCCCACTGCCTAAAACTCTCTGCTTCATCTCCTTGTTGAGATGGGTTTGAGAGATTTGCTCTCCTGCCTTCTCATTTTGGCTACATTGGATAAATTTTGATCTGCTCCAAGCACCAATGTCTCAAAGTTGGGCCTCAGCAAAGCATCAGGTACACAAGCCTGAATTTGGGGTTTCCCAACATAAGGATGGAATGTGACTTGAAGCCACATTGATCTATACTGTGAGCCTCACGGGATCAGCAGAGCTGGCACCATGCTTTTTTCCAAGCAACAGGGATCCAAAAGTTGAAGGTCACAAAGGTTGAAAGAGGAGCCAAAGGATGAGCGTCTCTAACTTTCTGCACATCAAAGCAAAACTGTACAGCTTCTTAAGGTTGTGGTTGCCAGCATTTGTGTAGCAGTATTCATGAAAATAAAACAAAATAGCCTGCTTTCCAGGAAACTATTTTGTAAGTGAAACCAGTCATCTGCTTCCGTCCAAGTCATTTCAACAAGCACAGAAGTATCATTATACAAAGTTACATATTTACCCATGAAGTGACATCACAGACCCATCAGCACCTGGAAAACATATTGGTCAGTGTTTGTGAGTGTGTATGTTTTTCCCCATTAGGGAGCTAGTCCAATGATGTTATTATCTCAAAGACGTCTGTATCAAAAAATATTTCAACCACAAGTCTGCAGTGATTAATAAATGAAAAGATAGGGTTCAAGTCTGTAATCCCAGCACTTTGGGAGGTCGAGGTGAGAGGATTGCCTAGCCCACAGGCTCAGGAACAGCCTGGGCAACTTGGCAAGACTTCATTTCTACAATAAATCGAAAAATTAGCCTGGCATGGTAGCATGTGCGTGTAGTTCCGGCTACGTGGAAGGCTGAGATGGAAGGATCGCCTGAGTCCAGCAGGTCAACTCTGGGGTAGCCTTGGACTTGCCACTGCACTCCAGCTTGGGCGACAAAATAAGACTCCAACTCATAAAAAAAAGGATAGATTGATACATAACTAAATGGGACAGGAGAAACTTCTTCCTACAGTAGAAGGCCAATATGTAAATGTAGAAGAAAGGGTAGAAAATCACCACTTTACAGCCATCATGGCACTGATTGCTGCATGCATAATTTATCAAAGAAAGCTTAAGTCATTGATGAAAGTTTAATGAGGAAAGAGGATATATACTCAGGCTTAAAGTATCACCACATAGCTCACTTATTACTTATACAAAGGGGAAAATTGTTACTCTGCAGTGGAAGAACACAGTAGACATCTCTTCAACCGAGTCATCAAATGTGAATGTCACCAACAAGAAGACAAACTTGCCTTGCAGCCTCCCGAAATGATGCACAGGGGAGACACGGCCGCATTCCTATGGTCTCCTCACCAAAAATGCACAGCTCACATCTGAGCTCTAAGAATCATCTAACTGAAGAATGTTCTAGAAAACCTCAGCTCTGTATTCTTCAAAAAAGTCAATGTCATGGAAGGCCAAGAATTAGAAGAAACTGCTCCATATTTTAGAAGAGCAGGAGGTACAATGACTCGTACCAAAGTGAGATCCTGGATTCCACTTGGGATGGGGGAAAAATCTGCCAGGTCCGTTGTTGGGGCATTTGGTGGAATTTGAATTGTGAATTATATACTACTATGGTGTTCATGTAAATTTTCTAAATTTGATACTTACACTGTGGTTTTGGAAAAGGTTGTTTTTGTCATATGCCCAGAAGTAACAGCTCTATATCTTCAACTTACTCTCAAATGGTTTGTCAGATATTAATAATTATATATGATCATCATTATTGTTATTATATAAAAGAGAAAGAAGTCAATGTGAAAAATGTAAACAGTCAGTGAATCTAAGGTAAATGGGACCCTGGAGTTCACAGTATTATGGCTGCAACTTTTTTGTATGACTGAAAATTTTCAGATAGAGACAAGCCAAAATCTTGAACCTAATTATGCTCCTCTGTTTTACAGATGAGAATTTCACTCTCAAAGCAATTAAGTTAAAGGTGCCACTTGCTCTTGGAGGAAACTGTATTAAAAATCTAAATTTTCTGAGTCCCACCCACAAAAATGTTCTGTCCACCTCCCTGTACCATAAGAAAACTGACCTATGTGTGTTTTTAAAAATTAATTTTGTACAACTCAGGCTACATTGTTGATAGCCTGGAGCTGGTTTTCAATCTTTCTTAATAAAGTAGATCTTTGCTCTATTTTCACAGACAAAAGCAGAGAGGAAAGCTGGATCAGGTAGAAGCTAGTCTTTCTTGCTGCACTAATTAGGAGATGCCAAGCACATTTTATCGTACCCCATTTTTCAGCTTTTGCCAAATATATGTAGAAGCAGACAGATTTTACATGAAGTAGCAGTGATGAAAGTTAGGAAGAAAAGTCTCTTCACGACAGAGCCTGTGACAATAAAAATAACTTTGCTCTCAATATTCCAAGTCCCATCCCAAAGAGCCTTTTCAGATAGCCAACCTGCGTGTGTTTTGAGACTTGGAGGATTTAACTTGACAAGCTGTGCCTCAGAGTTCCTGACCTTTCGTAGGAGGGACAAAAGGGCCGTGTATTTCCAGGGAGACATTGTCTATTCAGCTAAGTCTCTGTCAGTGTTTTCAACAGAGGGAAGAGGATTCAAGATAAAGCCATTCATTTAAGGGCACCTCCATTTTAACAAATCTGCTATGAGGATGACATTCCGTGGCGATACCTGGCCACATTGAGCCGGACACATAGTCAAGGCCACGTCTTATTGATTCTTCCTTGTAAATTGTATGTGTAATGCTGTTCAAGACACAAACCCCAGGACCAGGAAGTATTTGTATCTGCCATGCCTGTCACTAGCTCAGTGACCCTAAGCAACTCACTTGCACTTATTTATTTATTTATTTATTATAAAGATGTGGGGTACAATTCAGGGTTAAGTATATAACCATTAATCATGCAGGTCCCCTTGTTGATGAAGTATGCCCCTCCCTCCCGTTGCAGTTTCCCTCAACTGCCAATCCCATCCCTCGCCCCTGATAGTTTTCTACCACTGCCAATTGCTTTCTTATAGCATTATAATTGTTCAAGGTCAGCTTATGAGTGAGAACATATGGAACTCAGTTCTTTGTTTCTGTGATAAATCACTGCACAGTTGCCCACGTGTAAGGGAAGATAATAACAGCCACGTTCCTCCTTTATGCTTTATAAAACTAATGACTTTTTCCATCTTAACTTGTTTAAACAATGGATCACATACAACAATTAAATGATGAAATTGACTTGTGGGAAAATAAGACAAAGAGGATATAGTTAGGCCTTAAGTAGTAAGTGCCCTTCAGACCTGATACCATTCTTCAGAGTGAGCTGCAGAATTTTATGCTTTCTAGCTTCTGCGATGAAAATTGTGTACGTGCATAATGCAATAATGCAATCAAACATAGAATTAGAGGGATTTTTTTTTCTGTCCTTAATTCTGACCAAAGTTTTGAAGCTGAGACCCGTAGGTGATGTTATCCCACGATCTAAAGAAGAGCACTGAATACTTTATCTTCCAAATTGCCCGGAGATGGCCAATCTGTTCTCACGAGCATCATCCCTAAGAACTACCCAAGAAAAGACCAAGAATTCGGTGGAAGGAATTCTTCTAAAGGGGTAAACACTTGGTGTCATTTCCCTCATTTCCCAATACCTGGTCCTCCCAGTCCCCTCCCCAATCCCAAACCCAGAGGTCAACATGGGGTGGGAGGGAGAGGAAGGATGACTGCTAATAAGAAAGGATAATATTTCACCCAGCTGGAAACCTGAGGAGTCCTAAAATCTTGAAAACTTACCCTATTCAAATGGTGCTATGAAAATGTGGCAAAAGAGCTGAATTCGTGCCCACTCTGCCAAGTCTGGGAGGCATAGAAATTGGGTTTTCCTCAAAAAATCTGAAGGTGGGAAGCTGCTTGGAGCTACCAGGATGGAGTTTCCAGAGAAGAGGGCAGGAGGGCAGGGTTCACATTTTCTGCTATACCTTGGGGAGGTCAGCAGCCAGAGGGACCTTAAAAGACCCCTCCCAGCAGCCTGTGTAGCAGGACCCTTAGTGGACAGGTGCTGAGAGAGCCGGAGAAGGTCAGCTGAGGCATTATCCCCTGACTCAGGAAACTGCACGGGGTTATGACTAGTCAGCTATGGGATTGTTCCAAGAAGAATCTATCATAACAAATGAACAGAAAGCTTTTTTTGGTGATGAATCTTGTGCTTTCTCCCAGACCCGAGAAATAGCAAAGTGTTTATATAAAATATGGTGTGATTCTTAATACTTGTTTATTGGCAACCTGAAGCTTTCATACATGACCTTTAACAAGTTGCTCACCTTTCTTATAAGTATATAATAGCAGCTGAGGTTTATACTGTGTTCACTAAATGCCTGGCACTCTTCTAAGTACTTACATTAATTAACTCATTTAGTCCTCAAAACCAAAAACCCTTCTTACACAAGGGAAATTCAAAAGGTTGATGGAAAAATGGAATTAAAAATAAAAACAATATAACTTTATTTCTGTGCTTTGTCTTCAGATAGTACTGGTAAAGCCATGTGTTCACCTCCCGTTAACAATTTTTCCAAGAAATTTTGCAGGATCTTGATCCCACTGGTTTAAAAATTTCACTGAAAACTCTGCTCTTGTCTGCAGCTGATCCGGGTCCAAAGTTTTGGCAGTGTAAAAACAGTGGAAAGTTTGTTCAACTTACACAGAATTGTGTAAGCTGTACCTGTTGAGATGTCTGTGGTGTTGGCTATTGTTTCTGCTGTTAGTCATCAATCCTCTTAAATTAGGGCACAAACAAGATTACTCTTTTCCTAGGAAATTGATGTGGATGGTCTGTCACTGGGGGCTTTATCTTCAACATTGTCTCATCCCTTCTTAACCAGAGCTATACATTTGTAAGTTGCTGATTGGGTGGGAGCACTGGCCCCATAAGCTATTCACAAAGCATCAATGATTTCACCATTCTTTCACCCAAAACTTCACCATAAATTTGATGTTTGTTTTTGCTTCAGCTTTAGCTCAATTTGTGTTGCCTTGACAAAGGCTCATTTTAAACTGTTGTCTTAGCCTTCCTAATGCCTACAACTAGATCCTGCTCAGACATGGTATAACAAATTAACCTGCATTTATTTAGTGCAAAACACTTTTGAAATGTATGCATAATTGCTTATAATGCAATTTTCCTTGAACTTTTTGAAGTCCCTTCATATAGAAAATATCATTTCTCCCACTTTAAAGATGAGGCAAATATCTAGAGAGACTAAGTAGCTTGTCCAAGGTCACATAGTTGTAGAGTGGTGGTCAGGAGACTGAACATATGATCTGATGCCTTCAGTAATGATGAAAATGTCTCATTGTTCCATGCACTGGAAGAGAGAATGAAACATTAAAAGAAAGAAAAGAATGGGGGAGAAAAAGGAAGTAATAATTGAGTGTAGAGTGATGGTCATGCTTCATGGCTCACCTTTTTCTCATGTAATACTCAAAGCCTTGCATGAAGTGAATACCATCATTTGATTTGTAGGGATGAACACACAGATTCAGAGAAGCTGATTCTCCTGTCCAAAGCCACACAGCAATGGAGCCAAAAGTGAAAATAAAATCAGCCTTGGTCTACTTTTCATCACACATCACAATGGTAGAATTGCCTATCTGATTTCCATATACTTAGAAATACAAACTCAATATAAGAAAGTCTACCTGCTAAAGATGTCACTTACTGGATAGTTATTTGTGTGCCTTTCAGGAGGAACTTGCTGTAATTATCTCCCTCCATAGGCTATATTCATTCTTTTTTTTTTTTTTGGAGTTGGAGTCTCCCAGCCACTGCAGCCTCGACCTACTGGGCTCCGGCGATCCTTCTGCCTCAGCCCTCCAAGTAGCTGGAATTACAGGTGTGAGCTACCAAACCTGGATAATTTTTTTTGTTTGTTTTTTGATTTATTGTAGAGATGAGGTCTCGCCAAGTTGCCCAGGCGGGTCTCGAACCCACGGGCTCAGGCAATCCACTCACCTCAGCCTCCCAAAGCGCTGGGATTACAGGCTGAGCCACCGAGTCTGGCTATATTCATTCTTGAAGGTATTTATTCCATACATATACATTTAATGCACTTTGCTGGGTCTTGGGGTATAGCTGTGAGAAAGACAATTGAGGTTCAATGTCACCCTGGGCTAAGCAATCTAAGATGAATGTCAGCACCTAGATACTAATGGTTAATGTGGGGCCTTTAACTGTGATTGTACTTGTCAGTTGGCACACTAGTTAGCAAAATTGCCACTTTACTGACTTGATAAAATGTGGTCAGGAGTCTTCTTATTTGTTCTTTTGTTGTGAATTCTGCAGAAAGTAGTTATCTTCGTTGTCAGGTTTTCAACATGATAATAAAAGCTACTCACAAACCCAGCTCCCTCATCTAAGAATCACACTCTCAGAGGTATGACGGTCAGGCAGCAATTCCACTAGATTATAAAATTTCACATTTCACTTTCTCAAAATACAAGTTCTGAGATGATTAGCCCACTAAATTATCAACACTTCAATCAGCATGATTTCATCCCTACAAATCAATCTTTCTTTTTTTCTGGATCCTTCCATTTATGACAAGTCTTGGAAGGACCTGACCACATTGTCTGCTTAAGAACAAAAACAGGGCATTGATAGGGTGGGGATAAAGAAATAACTATAGTGTGAAACATGCTCTATAGCTTATCCATTTCTCAATTGTGACAGATAGAAAAAAATAAAACAGAGAGTTTATCAAGCACCCTTTTCTTGTTGCCTCCTTCACCCCACACACTGTGCAGTTAAAGCTCTTAAATTTGACTGAATTAGAGTTAAGTAAGAACTCCTCCCCCCACATTATGCCTCATCTTTGTAATTTGTGTAAGTAAGAAGATGCTATTGATTTTCCTTTATATTTTTATTGTACATAAAGTGAAAGGAAACAACAGCTAGACATCAGATGAGGCAGAAAACACAGAGGAGGATATGGTTGATCCAGGCAATGTGTAAAGGCACAGTTATTACTTCAGATCAAACAGACCAGTGAGAACACTCCCATGGAGAGGTTAATTGATAGGATCAGTGAAAAACTCTGCAGGTTTCAAGAAACAATGAAATATTGAGAACATTACAAAGGCAATGCCATACACTTTTCTTTTGAAAACATCCAGTCAATTTATTGAAGGAACTAAATTCACCTTCCAATTTATGTCTTATGATAGAGAAAGATGATCTTTCAGGTTGTCTAGGAATGTTATGTCTAATGGTAGGCACTGGAGAGAGTCTTTGTCCTTGGAAAAGCCACTGTAGATATTTGTGTCTGAGGATTTTTAACTCAAAATGGCAAACCAGGAAGAATGATTCCTATTTCTTGGGATAAGTAGACTCTCCAGTAGTGTATGCATAAACATGTAATGGTAAAATTATACATGTGTGCAAAAGGTATTGTCATTTCACCGTAGTTATTTATTTTAATATTTATTGCTAACTTATCTAAGACAAAAATGCGAAACTAACTGAACTGTACAATATTCTCTGAATACATGAGACTTGTTAATCAGCTTCAGATTAGAGACACAATGCTGGAAAGCAAAACTTCTTGAACTCTAAACAGGTTGCCTTTTTTTTTTTGAACAAGACTGGTTCAGAATCACCTCCTGGTTGATTATGGGCCAGGTCCTGTTTCCAAGCATGTTTTTTTTATCCCAGCTGGTTATCGTAGAATGTTTGCACTAAATTTGAATATCAGAAGTAGTCCCACAACAACCTGGATATTTATCTCCACTTGGAAACCAGAGGATCTGACCACAGGAAGTCTAACATTCCTACGTGGCCACCAGAGGCTCAAGCCAAGCAGTCATTGTCCTTTGTTGTTGATTTGCAGTAGTCGCCAACCTGCCCACTATTCATTCATTGACCTGACTGTTTCTGTAGAAATACGTTTGTGAGCTTTTGTCTAGGAGTTGGACTTCAGCTTTGCAAGTCACAAACTATATTCAAATTCATATAAGGTTTAAGTCAAGCACACGATATCTGTATCACAGTATCCAAAGATCCTCCTGATAAATAAAATGCCCATCTGTTAACTTAGTCTTAGAAATATTGACCATATTAGCATTATCAAAGGATCTATGTGTTCTCTTCCAAGTATATATGTCTGTAAGAGAATCAAGCTGACAGTGTTTGGTGAGCAGGAAAATGAGTAGTCGGATTGCCTTAAAGACAAGCTGAAATATTGTAAGTTTCCATCTCCCTCTAAGACATACAACCAGTGGTATCTGCCTCCTTGGACCAATTGCTCAAATGTGACTTTCAAGATGTTTTCATAGTACCAGGGGCAGGGGCTATGAAGGTGGCTCAGGGAAGGTGGATGGGTCACTGCCCTTCTGCTTCCCAACTGCACATGTATACTGCAACCAGATGCCTCATTTTTTTGTTTGTTTACAGGCACCACCATGCTTGAACAGGGGATCTGTCTGTGCAGGTAAGGAGGCACTTAAACGTAAGCTCAAACGGTGTGTTGAAGGCTACATGTTCAGACACACTTTTTGACATTGGTGGAGACATAGCATCAATTGAGGAGAACTGGTTCGTGGTACCACAAGATAGAACCATTACATGCCAATTGTGTTTTCTGAGACTATTTCCTTGGGCTACTGACGGAGAATTCATTTTTACATAGAAATAATCTCCTAATGCTAATTGCTCTGCAGATAACTAGGCTCACACTTTGAATATTGCTTCTTTTAATTATTGTTTCAGAGAGCATCTGTTTCCTAAACTCATTGCATCTTAAGGACTATGTATGGATTACAGGATATTCATATACACAATATGCATAGTTAAACAGGATTCTTCTTTAAGGGGAGAGAAGCTGCTTTCACAATTTGGTACATATCTTGCAGCATAGATAAGACTTTATATAGCCATGTAACCCTTGACTGCTTCTAACACTCTCAAGGGGGGTGAAATTTTAAGTTTAAAAATGTAAATGTGTTTATATATATACATAAACAAATATCTATATGTATAGTTTATATATGTGTGTAACACACATATTTCTTTACTAATGAGAAAGTTATTCACTTTAGTTATGTGCTTTTATTCTGAGTGGTTGTTTGCTGCTGACAGTAGTGATAACAGGAAATGCACTGATTTATTTTTGGTGGGTGGGCGGGGGGGGACACCTTTTCCAGGCTTTGAAGAGTAACAATATAACCTTTAGAAAGGAAGCTGATACAAGTCTAGATATAAGTGAGACTCACACTGTCCTCTTCCAGATTCAACTGCATTTGATTTCTGATTTTCCTCTGAAAGTCTTTTATGCTTGCACTTCTTCTAATCCCCTTACGAAGCATTCTCTTCCAAATTGTGCTTTTGGCTCTATTTCCATGTCAGTAATTGTCTGTTATGAAGAGGGCTTTGGAAAGAGATATACGTGGGCTGTCCAAAAACTGCCGGTGGAGCTTCTTGTAAAATTCAAAAATTATCCACAAAATCTTGACCATAGGCTAATAGAAACATAGACATTGCTTCAGCATGTTTTTCTGTAAAATTGCCACACAGTAAATCTCTTAAATATTTGAATACTTCTTATTATATTTATTATCACAAGTGAATTCAACAATTTACAGATAAGTTGATGGATTCATACAAATCTTGGAAAATTATATTTAATGTTATACATCCGTGTTCAAAAGTTATCTCCAAAAAATAATTTTCATTTTCATAAATCTGTTTATCCACCGCAGACCCATAAAAAGAATAAGCTATGATATGATTACGGATTTACGCTTAAATCTTTTGTTTTGAGATTTCTTTCTAATGGAAATGTGTTTTTATTGCCTACGTCTTCGTAAGGGACACAAATAACTTTTTGAAAACAAAATGAGAATTTTTAAACCAAACACATTTGATGTCCAAAAAATATGAATAAAATATAGAGAACTGAAAAGAGTATATTTCCTAAAATTTCACCAAGGAATGCCAGTTATGAGCTGCTTGTGAAGGAAGGAGCCAAGGATCAAGTTGTTGAAATAATACCAGAAACAACAGTGCTCATGGAAGCAATCTGCCTTCCAACAGCCACATATTGTTTCACCAGTAGAATTTGGAAACTGGCAGAAAAATGCAAAATGTATCTCCAACTGCCTTCTCTGGTTTTTTTCCTGGCTGTTCATTTGGATTATTTGACACCATTTGCTTTCTTTTTAAATAGCTAAGGAACAGGCATGGGGAACAGGGTATTTTAAAAGCCACTCTTGGGCAACCTCTTCAGGTCCCCTCCCACTGTGGGAGCTTTTCTGTCCTCTTAATAAATTCTGCTTAAAAAAAAAAAAAAAACCATTCTGTCTTCCTTTCAGCTCCTCTGCCCAAGACATGTCTTTTCTCTGAGTGTATTGTGGACATTTTTTGCTAAAATTCCAAGGGATTCAGAGAAAATCAATCTATAATTTTAATAAACACACTGAAAATTATTTATTCAGCTGAGAATCAGAGTTTAAGTAAATGATTCCTCTTGCTGCTAGAAAAATCCATCTTATCTGCCCATTCTATATATTTGCATATATGGATTCTCCTAAATCTGTTTAGAATGAAGCAAGTCTTGTGGAAGCCCTGTGTGAAGCTGGTGTTGAACCCACATATTTAATCCATCAATGCTTAGAACGATCAGAGAGACGCAATACTTTGGCTCTTTGAAAAAAGCCTGCATTGTAACTTGAATTATATTTCAATTTGTCTCTTCTATTATACTGCCCAAGTCAACACAGCATTTACAGACTTGGAGTAGGATTGTGTTTTGATTATGGTGGAATTACATGTAAGTTGAGGTGATGAGTTCAGTTATTAGACTGAACTGTGTGAAATTGTTGCTATTTGCCTGGCTTTGCCCTATATAGTAGGGATTTCATATGTCTCAATTTAATATATAAGGTAATACCTCAATTTGAGTTCATGTGAATCCATTTCTGAATTGATCTACCAACTATTCCATAGCATCTAAAGGGAGAAAGAGAGAGGAATTTTGAGAATGTTGGGATTAATTTGGGTCTATTTAGTGAGATAAGGAAAAACCTTTTTCACTTAGGGAGTTCAAATAAGCTAGGTAAGCCTTAGCAACAGAGAAGGGTCCCCTAGGAAGGGACAGTTTCACAATCCTTTTCTTATTTATTCAGTTAACCTTGCATATTACTATCTATGGTAAAGAAACATCTATACTATGGTCACCTAAGAAATCAAGCATGTATATACATCCCTGTAATCTGCATAGCTACAGTAATAACAGCATTCAGAGAGTGGTTTAGAGCATTCTCTGGTATTCCTGTGGCCAAAAGATGTTGTTGTCCTGGGTAGGACAGCATGAGACCAGTGGCTACTGGATGACAGTTGTTTCAGGAAGAATGTTATAAGGTCAGGAAGAGAGAACTTTGTCTCTGGGTCTTAGGCTGTATAACGTCACCCAGAGTTTAAAACCTACTCACATCAACAATGAATGAGTGACCCATTTAATCTGTCATCCTCTTGTTCATGGCTTAAGTCTTAAGGGACAAGTATGAGTTACCCAAATTAACAGGGGGAGGGTGCGGGTGTTCTGATTCAGACAGAAGGATGAGCAAGAAAGAGACTGAGCAACTCGGGAGAGGAGGTGCTCAACCTTCATTGCATGGGTCCTTCCCACTAAAGTCTTCTCTCATTTTTTCTTTCCTTCCCATGTCTCATCTTCCTTCCACTAAAAGAAAAGTTGATTGCTAACACTTTCATGAATATCTCGCTTAAGAATGTATTTGGGAAAACAGATCATTAAAAACACTGCATATTCCCCAAGAGAATAGCTAACAATTATCTTGAAGGCAGTGATTTTTTATAGTTTGGAATTGGAATTTGGAACCCGAAAGACTTAAATATGCTACTTAACTCTGCTGCTTACAGAATGAGGCTAAAGAGTTACTCAACTTCTTCAAACCTTAATTTTTCTCACTTGTAAAGTGGAAATGAATTATTTATTTAAAAAATCAATGCACTCAAATGCTTCTGCACTGCTAGTGGAAAAGTAAAACATCACAGCCCTTCGAAAACTAGTTTCATTGTATATTAAGTCAATTATAACATTACCGTGTCACCTAGTACTTTAGTTCTAGTTATCTACCCAAGAGTAGTGAAAATATATGTTCACACAAAGCCTTGCATGCTAATGTCCACAGCAATATTAGTCATAATAAGCAAAATATGGAAAAAACAAAAGTTCACCAACCGAGGAATGGATGAACAAATGGTAGATTATCCATGCAATGGAATAATATTCAGTAATAAGCAGGAGCACAATAGCATATGTCCTATAACATGGATGGATGTTGAAAACACTATGTCAAATAAAAGAAGCCAGACTAAAGGCCACATATTGTATGACTGCTTTTAAATGAAATGTCAAGAGACAAAGAGCACATTGGTCGTTGCTCAAAGTTAGAGACAGGGATTAGCTAAAAGGGGAAAGAGGGTTTTTATCAGAGCGACAAAACATTTTGAAACTGGTTTGTAGTGCTAAAAGTCATCAACTGTGCACTTAAAACAGGCAAGTTTTATAGTATGCAAATTATAGCCCAATAAATCTTAAAAAAAAAAACAAATTATGGCATTCAAACAAAACCTATTAAATTCTGTGAGTAAATTGAATACAAAGATTCCGTAAAATATTAATATTTGAAAATCGTTAACTTTCAAATAAACTGGAAATAACCGAATAGAATACTTAGTGGACAAAAATTTCCCAATATTAAATACTTAAAAAAAAATCTATACCAGAGAGATGGTATAGCCTGGGAAGCCTGGATTTTGCACTAGTCTGCTAGGATTTACCACCAAATGTCACCTTAAGCAGATAAATTAGCCTACTTCTGCCTCAGTTTACTCACCTGTAGATAGGAATGATAATAGTAATCGCCTCTTAAGGATGCTGTGAGGGTTAAGTGAAGTAATATTTGCAAAGTGCAAAAAACAAAAGCAATGCCTGGCATATAGGAAGTACTATATAATGTTATTAAATGTTCTTACTCATGCTCACGGTAGGAAAACAAGAAAATCCATTATAATATTCATTGTAGAAGTGAAAAATTAGAAATAACCTAGCATTCATTCATTTAAGGATGACTATAAGCAATACCAATATTATAAAGACTATGTAGCTCTTTAACAAATGTCATATATTTTAATCTGACATTTGTTAAAGTGCTACATAGTCTTTATAATAATGGTATTACTTATAGTCATTCTTAACTCTTCCTGACATTCAATACTGTTAATTGAAAGCAGCAAGACACAGAACAATAAAAATACATATTTTTGATTTAAAAAACATGTTTGTACACATGTCTGCATAAATTATTAAAAATAGGTTTTGAAATGATATGTACCTGTACAAAGTAATATTAAGTCTGTGAGAGAGAAGACTAACTTTTTATTTTGCATTTCTGCATTTTTAAGTCTTTACACATAAGAATTTATTCAATAACTTACATATGGATGAAAGTAGAATGTGAAATCAATAGATCATGCTACTCTTCTCAAAGCAGGGTACTGTGACTCAATGAGCCTTTGTATGTAAAGAGCCCTCCATCATAGCATAAGAGAATAGAGGTTGCCCATCAGATGTGTTCAGCAGATAATGGCTTTTTAGATTCTAAAAGAGATTACCTGTGTGCTTCCCAGAGTTGACTAAGAGTCCTTACTGAAAAGAAGAACTCTTGCTTCACTGGCCAAATTTAAAGTCACGAGGAACAGATGTAAAGGATATAAGAAAAATCCTGACTGTTAAGCTACAGAGTATTTTTGGAGATCCTTTTATTTTTCTAGATTCAGTGAAGCCATGCCTTTTACATTATGTTGCAAGAATGACCTCCATTCAGAAATTGGAAAGTGCATTTAATATCAGAACATTTCCATCATCAGCCTGCTTACTATTCAGTGCTTTCCAGGTTAAAATAGCATATTCTCACTCATATGTTGGGTGATCTGGATAAGGAAAATCCAAGATATATGCAGATACAAACAAAGCGCAGCTTCCATTTTTATGGTTTAGATCTAATTTGTAATGTTTGGAGTAGTAGAATTTCCCTCTATCCAACCTCCTGAAAGCCTTTCTATTAATCAAATATTTCCTATTATCAGGAAACATTTCCTGACATTTAGGCTGAATTTTTTCCTTCTTATGGCATTATATAATTTAGTTAATTAACTTATCCTCTTAGCAGATCAAAAATGATACTCTTCTTTGTACTTATTTTCTTGTTGCTGTGCTATGATTACATGGATCTAAGGCAACTGGGAAATGAGGTGACCGTCATTTTATTTCCTTCTTCTGTCCCACTGATATGAAGAGTCAGATCAATAGATAACAGTATAGAGTGTGATCATGTGCCACCAAACACCTGGTCTCATCCATGTCTATGCTAGAAGAGGAAGAACATTTGCCTCATGAGGCTGATTTCCACCTCGACGAGCCAAATATGTGGTTATCTACTTCTATTTGCCTGACTTTCCTCTGCTGGTATGAGTAACTGCTATCCAAGAGAAAAAAATAGACAATTATTGAAACCAACCTTAGATTCCCGAATTAACAGCGACAAACTCATTTCATACTGCTTACATGTAACGCTGATCTAAAGCTTGTTAAGACATGAGTAAAACATTAGGCTCAAAAAAAGACAGAGGTAAGCTACAAGTCCTCTTGTTATGCTGGATGGGAAAGAAAAAAAAATCCACTTGCTAGGAGTCACATGGGCTGTTTCTGTGGCAGGTGCCTGCAGCAATTATTTTCCAGTGGGTGCTTGATAAAAACAGGAGACAGAAAAATCAATACTTTGGGCCAATACTGGTCACAGTTCATTAAGACAGCAAGATGAGGACAAGCAAAGGAAGAATATGTCCTGTCCTCCAAGCATCTGAGGCAAGTTTCCCCAGGCTTCTCCCTTCTGTCTTGAGTCACTGAGTCTCTGTGGTCTTTGGCACCCTAGCACCCGGAGAATTATCATCCCTTAGTATGCTGCTAGGAATATTTAATTTGATAAATAAGATTTTTCAGTCACACTGGAAAATCTTAAAAATTCAAGGTACCTAGTAAGGTCACAACTCCCATTCTCTCTCTTAATACCTTCCTCTCTACCTTACGTCTCCACATTTAAACATGCCTCTTTCCTTGGAACCTAAATCACTAAGGTATGAAAATTTGTTTAAATATATCCACAGTAGTATTTAGCAGGAATAAATTAATTTGAAGCTACTCATCATTTTGAATTTCAAGGTCTGAACTTGTTGAATAAAAATCCTGTTATATGCATCTTAAAAACGAAATTCATACTCCCATCACTTATTAAGTAATCTAACCTTCCCACAAATTCAGAGAAAATGGCTTGCCTCACGGTGTGTGATAACTCTTGGGTGGGCAGAGCTCTATCAGTGGCGGTTTCTAAGACAAAAAATGATGACTCTGTGAATATAGTTTCCTTTTGCTATTAGCATTAAAGGCATTTATCAAGTATTAAGTCGGGAGAGCCTAAGTTAATGTTCAAGTCCCTCTAATCTCCCAACCGCCCACCTCCCACCACCTTCTTCTGGCACATCTCGTAGCAAGGATAATTCTTTTTAAATTAATTTATTTCTAGGCAGCATGTCCTTTCTTTGTAACAATGCATCCTGTGCAGTGAGCTCCTTAGACTTCAGAACATTATAATCTAAGGACTCATTCCCACTGAATGCTGAAATCTGGTTGTGTAGTGGGGAAGACGTAGCTCCCACAAATTGTGCTCTAGGATCAAACTCACCAACATGAACTCTTTTCCATGTCTACTGAGGATGTCTCTGGAGTCCTGAGAAGTGGGTCTTCAATTAGGGGAAGACCAGGGGGCTGTCCCAGTAGATCCTCCTGGGAGAGCCACTTAACCCCAGGAAGCATGTTGGTCCTAAAGCCTCTCAGGGTCCCCCAGAATGCTACAGTGCTCACAGGTACAGATCAGCAACCTTGGAGAGGCTTGAAGAATTACCCTTCCACAGTTCTCAGATGATTGTCTGGCATCTGCAGGGTGTCCAGTGTCTGACCTCTCTCTCTCTCTCTCTCATGGTCTCATTTGCATTCTTGCGATATGTCTTTCCTGAGGTTCTGGAATCAAGGATGTTCAGTAAATCATATAACCTGTTCTTTTCAGGGAAGATATCTCTAAGTTCTTTCTTGACAGACAACTCTTTCATCTCCCAAGGGTTATTCTTGAGGATTTTCGATCTCGGATCCCTTGGTGATACCATAACCAGCAGAATATTTTCTAAAGTCACTTTCCTAACTCAATTTTTATTTTTTATTAGAGAAAAATACATGTTAATATCCACAGAACTTTTGGCCATGTCTTATAAGAAAATGACATTGCTTGCCTTAAAAAAAAAAGTCAAAGCAAGCAACCAACCACAGCCAATACTGCACCTTACCAAAGCAGGTTAGAATTATGGTCCTTAAGTTTGAACAACTTTATATTTTTAGATTTTTTTTTCTCTTGGCAATTCTCTTCTAGATCTTCTGTTTATTGTCAACCCCCCCATTATATTCTCTTCCCCATTCCACCCTTCATGTGGTAGTAGAGCTAACTGTAGCCATAAAAATATAACAAACACCACAACAAAATCTCTAGCTTAGCCATTACAACTACTAGAATACTCCATGGATGTTAAAGATGAACTTGACCTGATGACATTGAAAAACCTAATTCAAAAATAAACTTTATTATTATTATGGAGAAATAGAAAATGTCTCCAACAAAAACGTCAGCTCTTTCACTGGTAAAAATAGAAAGATTCATGACAAATCAAAGCACCACTTGTTATAGAGATTGCTGTTTGCTTGGTCGAAGGTTGGACTGTCACCCTCTTCAAAGTTTAATTGCCTTCACAGCACTCTACTCAGTATTGTGTTTCCTGTTTGTCTTACTGAAGCAGTAAAATACACCTTGTGTTCTCCCCACAGGGCCTATCTCATTTCATCACGAATTGTCAAGATTTGAGAAACGGTCAACTAAACACCTACTACAAACAAGTAAAATTTTGATTGATGATCTTTTCTAAAAGATAAATTATGGTGCACGCTAATTATAACATTTCGTAGTCTATTTAATAAACTTTCTCAAGAAATTCACATTTCATCAATAATAGTAACATGCTCCTGACACCTGCCATTTTATTAATGTTTTCCAGATTAGAAGGGATGTGAATGTGTGTGACCTTATTCATTTTCAAAACAGTATTTTGAGATAGGTTTTTAAAAATTACATATAACAAAATTGTAGCTCAAACAATGCAGATAATTGCTTCACAAGCATATAGCCAATGTGGGAAACCAAAGTTTCCATTATACTCACTACTTCTCATGAGTTCTTAGGCTGAAGAATGTATAGTTCCTGGACCTATAATTAGTGTTAGACACAAGAGGGGCAGGTGGGCTTCCGTCATTGTGTCTAAAGCAATATCCTTCCCCCTCATTTCCAGAATAATACAAAATAACATTAGATTCTTTCCTTTCATGAGCTAAGGAACAGCACAATATGATGATCCCATGTTATACAAAGAGCCCAAAAGTGACCATTCCCACACTAAAAAATTCCCGGCACACAAGACCAACGAATTCCAATAATGTGACATACCATCTCTAGCAGCACGGTAGAGGAGGACACCAGGTAGCCTCTTAACCCTGCTACCTTTTTGTTTTATGGCTAAAAGTTCAACAGATACAGAATTCGAAAGCATTCCATGGTGGGATTAGAGAGGGTCATCTTCATATGAATTTGGAACAGTTCTATTCTTCTGCCCATGAAGCTGTCTGTCAGAGGGCATTATGTTTAGGTTGCTCCTGGGAATGTCAAGCCAAGGCACAGTGCATCCTCTCCTCAATCCAACCACAAGAAGAGATATGGTTGGTGCACCCTTTGTCTCAGTTTTGGAGGCATGGGCTTGGGTTTAGGCCTGCATTCTCCCAAATGCACCCATTTTTCTCCAGACAGCCTTTAAAACCCAGAAGAACTGCCGGTTTTCCAACTCTTCCTGGACCCCTAAACTTAGCTAAGGATCAAGTCTTATCTTGCGGAAGCTATGAATTAATCCAGACTGGAGCAGTTTCATGCTGAGACCACCTTTGGCTTCCATCTCTGGAAATAAGCATGGAACTTCACATCTAGTGGGTTCTTAAAAGTTTATTGCTTAAATGAGTAAGTAAACCATTTGAATCATCCAGTCCTTCAAGAAACAGCTACAGATTATCAGACTAGGTATATTTCTCTCCATCCTCTATTTTTTTCTACTGCTGAGAAATGGTAAGTGCAGGTGAATTAATTCTTTTTCTATAGAGTAAAACATGTAGTTAGTTCAAGTTCTATCTGATTTTTTTTGTTCTCCAAAACAAGGAGTAAAAGAAACATCTCAATCAAGTTCTTCTAGGTCTTTTTATTTTGTTTTCAGAGCTTTTGACTTTGTTTTCAGACAGTTCAAAGATAATTAAAAATCAATGAAGTTTCAACATTTGAGAATTTATTTTGTATGGGGCAATCAATGCTTGGCGTGGTCAAAATGATTTGTAGTGGTCGATCAAATCCTTATAGTCTAAGGAAAAATCAAAGCATGACAAATCTTGTTTGGGGAAGAAGGTTAAGGGAATGAGAAGGGAACTTACATTAACTGAGTGCCTACTCTGTGTCAGACCCTACACATAGAGGTCCATTGAATCCTCACAGACAACCTACCAAGTAGTTATTATGATCACAGCTTGACAACCAAGTGCAATGGGATCCAGACCTCCACACATCTGTGGAGACAAGCTCACACTCTCTCCAGTACCCCAGACCACAGATGTCATCATCATAACCTGTGGGAGTCGCTGGCATTAGAACAAGAGTATATGTGATAGGTCACAACATTCATGAACATGCTGTTCTTTAATTCACTTGTTAAGCTAGCTAATTCACTTTTTTGCATTTAATCACATAGTTTTTTTAAATAAGTCTTTTATTTCAGAATATCTCTAGTTTTACAGGAAAATTATGCAAGTAGTATAGAGTTTTTCTATTATTACTAGCTTATTTTAGTGCGGTACATTTTCCCCATTAATAAACCAGTATTGGTACATTATTAACTGAAGTTCATATTATATTCATATTTCTTTCATTTTTTTTACCTGCCACTCTCTTTCTGCTCTTGGACCCACCAGGTCTGTACATTACGTTTAGTCATCACAGCTCTTTAGGCGTCTCTTGGTTGTGACAGCTTCTCAGATTTTTCTTGTTTTAATGACCTTGACAATACTGGTCGTGTGTTTTGCAGAATGTCCCTCAATTTGTTTTTGTCCGATGCTTTTCTCTCAATCTTACATTTCCCATCAGTAAGACATAAAGGTAGAACTGAGCAATGAATTGGGCAGCACAAAATGTGATCTACTGATGAAGTTATACGAACTCTTAGGAATCCACATAACACGTGAGAGGCAAACAGTATGTGCTGTAGGGAATATTCCAGCTTGGCTCAATGGATGCATTCCAGACAGAAGTTGAGCAAACTGGTAAGACAGTCAAGACCCTTCATTTTCTGAATACATCATGGCACTAATACACTTATAGAAATATACACGCATTAATATCTCACAGCTGTTACCAATCCAAAGATATACCTGGGCTTTTGAAACCTTTCTTTTTTCTTCTTTATTATAACATGGCTTTAATGCTATTATACTTTAATGACAAATTACTGACTGAGAAAACTCTTCTAGTGTGCAATTGCTGCCAGTCTCAGCTCCTCATAATTTTTAGGCATTGACAACGCATTTTGGGTTTCAGACCTCCAGAGATGAGTGTTGATAGGAATAAAGCCGAAATGAATGTTAAGATAATGTGGCCAGGAACTTCATATTCTGCCTATTTTGAAGGTTTGTAGGACTCTGTGGATTAATAGTGAGAACTCAGAGAAGAAATTAAGTAGACGGGTGTCACATATGCTAAGAAAATAAAAGCTAACCAGCTACATACTATACTATGCTATTGATAACTGGCTTTAGGTAACTGTGGAAGAATTACAACTGCAATGATAATAGCACTAAGAATAAAGATGAGGCAACCATTTGCTGAAAAAAATATACTATGTATCAGGCTTTGTGCCAAGTGCTTTCCAAGCAAGGTTTTCATTAATCCTCATGGAATCACATGTGGCAAGCACTATTTTTATCCTTATTTTAAGATAAGATCATAGAGGCTAAGAGAAGTGACCTGCCCAAGGTCACCCAGCCAGTAATGAATGAAGCTGCCTGAGAGTTTGTCTTCTCAGGAAACATTCCTTGATGAGAGGAGGACACATGATAGGTGGGAGCAAGCTCAGGGAGAAAGGATTCTCCTTGGGAAATCTCGCAATACAGAGATACAGACCTCCTCCCAGTCCTGAGTCCAGAGTCTGACAGATGAATGTGGTTCCAGAGTCACACTCAGGTGTTGATAGGAATAAAGGCATCATGGCTTGAAGATTTCCTTGCCTCGCCTTATACAGAACACATGTATTCCTCCCCACACCCTGGGTGACTCTCTGTACACAGGATTTTGGCAGCTCTCAATATTTGTGAAGAAAAGATGTCTCTTTTTAGTGTTTTATTGTTAGCTGAGTATCTCTTCCCTGACCCGTTGTAAGATGTAAGATAAGCAGATGCCAGCAGGTCAGCTCAAGGCTTTGAAGAATCAAAATCCTGCTTGTCTGAAACTCCAACTCCAACCTGCATTTACTTTTTATACAGAAAATTGAATTTTCCATTTTCTGCTTGCTTAGGATAAAACGCTGGCAGGCTTATACAATGCCATTAGGACTGATAACTATTATTAAGTTGGCCACACGGTCTTGTATAAAACACAAGTGGTTGCAGTTCTTACTACAGTCAAGAAAGTAAATTGATGGGTTTGAACCATAACTAGGTGAGCAAAGCCAGCTGTTTTGCACACCGTGGGGAGTCAGCTGTGATATAACTAGTTTCCATGTAGGCACATTTCTGTGATGTCCCCAAGTACACTTGGAAATGTCATGCAAATTTTAATAGCTAGTGCAATACTTTATAATAAACCTTGCAAAACGTGATATTCTTTGTTTAATACTCAAGTGCATTAGAAACCTGGCATCAATACAAGAAGAAAGTTTGTTCTTTTGGAATTCAGTAGAGAGATTCAGTGTCACATAATCATTCCAGAACTTTCAAAATGGCTCATTTTTATACAGTGCCAAGAAATACCAAGCTCTAAATCCTTCTTATACAGCTTCATCCTGATAGTCTTTAAATTATTTTAGATGTTACACTCGAGATTATATTTCCTTAGAAGCATTATCCAATAAACCCTGGGGTTCTTTGGTGCGCCCTGTAAGTTTGGAATTTTGCCAAATATTACTATTGTTAAGAGGAAAAATAAAGGTTATGCTTAGTTTTACAATTCTGGATCCATCGAGACTGAGCATGGGCTTTCTTTCTCAAAACATAGACTTACTAATATTTGGTTTTCTTCCCCGGCCCTACCCCACCCCACAACACTCCATCTCCAGAGCTTGCTCCCATCATAGATGTGGGATTATTTGACACAGTCAAATGTGACATGTGCTTGTTGGTCCTTTTTCTAGCTATATACACACACATACATGCACTTAATTTGCATTCAATGATTTAAAATCCAAACATCATGTTGGATTTAATTACACAGATAGCTATTTTTACGGGCTTGTAAGTATCATATGGCAGATGAGAGGACAAAAACATTTAGTTAAATCTGGTTTACACCCTCTCCTCCATTGCCAGTTATCCCTTCCACAATACCTTCCAAACTGGTGGAGCTAGATTCCCAAGAGTCTCTCCCCTCCCAGTTTTTGTCCATTCTTTCTGTTTTGTCCCATATCAGTTTTAGCTCTAACAACAGCCCCTTCGCTAGTTTCCATAAGAAATCCACTTATGCCACTGATTCCATGTGTTTAGTAGACTTTGATACAAGGTTTGGACTTTGGGAGAGGGTCCCAGTGCAGTTGTGATTGACTTTCCTGTGCCTTGCTGACTTCTTATTTTTCAGTCACCTTTCCCAGTCTCTTAGCTCTCCGTCCAAGATGGCTCAATAAAATTCATTTTCTTTTCTCTCTTAATTTATTCCATATCAGCTCTCATCACAAATTCGCCCACGATAAAAAAAATTCCTCAAGATATACTGAAGAATAAACACATTCTTCAGGGAGCAGTTGGTAATTATGCTCTCTCCCTGTGTTAGGACCACAGGAACAAAGTACCACAGGCTGTGTGGTCTAAAAAAAAGACAATTATGAAGGCGAGAAGTCTTAGATCAGCAGGGTTGCTTCCTCTTGAGATCACTCATTGGCTTGTGTAGATGACTGGTTTCTCCCCTTGTCTTCACATGGTCTCTCCTCTGTGTCAGTATCCTAATCTTCTTTTCTTAAGAGGACTCCAGTCACAGTGAATTAGGTCTCACCCTAATGACCTTCTTTAACATAATTGCCTCTTTAAAGACACTACTATATTTCCAAGGTAATGGAGGATGGGGCTTCAAATATGAATTTGAGCCGGGCTCGGTGGCTCAGCCTGTAATCCCACGCCTTGGGAGGATTACACTCAGGTGAGTGGATTACACTGAGGTGAGTGGATTGCCTGAGCCCGCAGGTTCGAGACCCACTTGGGCAACTTGGCAAGACCTCATCTCTACAATAAATCAAAAATTAGCCAGGTGTGGTAGCATGCGCCTGTAGTTCCAGCTACTTGGAAGGCTGAAGCAGAAGGATCGCCGGAGCCCAGCAGGTCAAGGCTGCGGTGGCCGGGAACGGCCACTGCACTCCAGTCTGGGCGACAGAGTAAGACTCCAACTAAAAAAAAAAAAAAAGAATTTGAGAGGACATAATTCAGTTCACAATATTCCTGTCATATAAATAGCTCATATAATTTAAGACGGACTTTACTGTTGCTGAATAAGTTAGAGATCAAGGGAGTTGCAAAGCACAGGGAAATAAATAGCAATAAATCTCTGCTGGATTTTCATATCATCCTAACATAATGCTTCCTAACTATGTTTTAGGAGAAAGTGGGAAGGGACAGGCACATAGGAGCATATATATGATATGGGAAATATAGAAGCAATTTACTGCTATTGTTTTATTTCCAAAAGGCAGAGTCAGGGTGTAGCTACCCTTGTCCCATCTTCTCCAGGTTATGTGTTTATTAATACTTAGAGTAAACATCAAGGTTTCCCTGGCATCCAATCTCAGAATGCCAATGTCACAAATGTGACTGGCTTTTTATTTAAATGAAATAAACTTCAAAAACATTAACTTTTCTTAAAAATTTGTGCATTTTTAGGAACACAGACTCACCATTTATATTATTCAATAAAAGTTATTTATTGTCAAAAGTTCTGAGTTACACTCAGACGGGTCTTTATGCAATGATGCATCACTAATGACATAAACCACACACGTTTGAGAGATTGATGATATTTCTTGTATCTGCTGAGAATCTCTTTTTTGGTTGATCTGACTACATCAGAACTCCTGGAAAATTGTGTTGCTGTTACAAAACTTGACCCATAAGACTAGAAACATAAAATACTTATTTCAAAATCGTGTATTATGATAAAAAACATAAATTACAGGAAAAATAAAGTAACATATTACAATGTTTTATGACTCTGTCTTAATTTCTTCACCATAACATCTAGATTTATTAGTGGGCATTGTCTTGAATCTTTGCCAGTTAATCACCTCTAATCTCCCCAACTATCCTGCCAGAATTTCCACCACCAAGTGCCATAATCCAGTAAATGTCCTTTAACTTGACATTTGTCGTATACTTGTCAGTACCCTTCCTTCTTGAAAGATCATAGGGTGGAGCTCTCTGGGTGCTGAGGAGGAGATATCAGCTCTGGGTGAAGATATATCTGTAGATTAAAAAAAATTAAAAGCTAAATAAATAAAGAAAAACAAACTTTTGAAGAATGGGAGATCTGAAGTACAGTTAAAGCTTACTTGATTTTCTGTTTCTCTTTAACTATGGAAAATGAATTCCAGAAATAACCTCAGGGATGCTTAGGGTACAAGGTTCACGAAACTTTTTCTTAAAGTTCTGGATACTAAGAATTTTCAAGTTTGTGAGCCAAGAGGTACAATCAAGGATGATACAGGCACTCATATAACCACTTGACATGGAACCGATCTTTTACCAAAAAACAAAACTCTTCACCTTTTATTTTTGAGCACATAGTCAAACTATACTTCTCAGCCTCACTTCAAGCCCTTTGATTGAGTTGAGGCCAATGAAAGCTGGGTACAAGCTTTAAAATGCTACTTTCAGATCTGGCTCATAGAAGTCTTGGTGTCATTCTTTCTTGACTTTCTCCACTCACTGGATGAATGTAAAAGACTATAAGACATGGAAAAAGGTGGTGTCATTGCCATAAGGTAAAAGTCTCTAAGTTCTTTGTGAATACTGGCATTTAACTGTTATGTAACTAAAAATAAAGTGTTTTGTATAAAAAATAAAAACAAATACAATGTAAAAGCCATTCTTGACTTGTAGACTGTATAAAAATTTGCAGTAGCCCAGAGATTGTTGATCCCTGTACTGTAAGTTTTGGTGTGCTATTGGAAATTTATCTTATTTTAAAAGAAAAATAAGAAAGAAGAAAAACAACAACAACAACAACAACAAAATACTTAGCTACGGGTAAACTTAAGCTTATAATAATATAACCATAAAATCAGTAACCTTGGATCTGACGGCTATTATTGACAACTTAACCAAAATACTTGTGAAGGTAAGAATACAAAATGAGTCGGTTGGTCTCAAGGGTATCAGGACAAAATTCAGTTTTCTTTGATTTTATGGTTTCATAGTTGGTATTTTTGAAGTGAACTGAGAAATATTGAGAATGTCAGCTGCTCAAGTTATATCCTTCCTTCATATGCCCCTCTGAGTTGCAGTTTATGAGACTTTCTTCTCAGAAAACACGTGGAAATAAAAATAATTGCTTTTTTTCTAGAAGGTGATATTTTAGAAGTGAAGGTACAATATTTTGTGTCAGTGAATAAAAGGGGAAATACAATATTTTTTCTTTTTATAGTAGTGTTGCCAATAGCTCATATCACATGTCCTATATGGGAATATCACATATAATGATTCTAGAACATCTGAAACACTGAATTGTACCCCACATCTTTAAAATAAAAAAAGAATAAATACACAATATTTGTAAATAAAAATTAGAACAGCCAAAACAAATAGATATGCACATGTATGACTGGAATGTGGCTATACTGAATATTTACCAATAGCATTCAGAACACTTTTTAAGGATACTTAAAGGAATTTTAGACTCTACATGTCAATTATGTCTTCAGAGAAATAATTTTCTATGGTGAACACATGGTTTATCACAGTGGAAGAAGAAATCCCCTGTTAGGGGGTCAGTGCAATCATTTCAAAAAGGGTGAATAAAAGCCTGGATAAGAATCGTTGTATCCTAAAAGGTCATCTCAAAATTGGGAAAGATTTTGAGAGTCAACTGACAGAATTTGCTAATGAACTGGATGTAGACGGTGAGAAAAAGAGAGAAGACAAAGATGAATCCTTGATTTCTGGGTAAATTATGGTTCTGTTTCCTGAGACGGGGAAAATGTGCAGGGAAGAATTGAAAAATTCTGTTTCGTATGTCATACACTTGAGACTTCTTAGATATCCAAGTAGAAAATATCAAGGAAACATTTGCATCTACATTTGGATGCTCGGCAGAGATGACAGAGATGGAAATGCATATGTAAGAGCTTCTAGAGAGATCTGAAGTCATGGAGCTGGATGAGATCTCAGAGAAAGAAAGTGAGAGTGCAGATGGACAAGAAGGGATATGCCTCCATGCTGGAGCCTCAGCTGTGTAGACTTTGAAAGACTGAGAGGAAATGTCAAAGGAGACACAATCAGTGAGGTAGGAGAAAACCAGGTGGGAGGGGTCCTAGAAGACAAGGAGAGGCAGCCTCTCAAGTGAGTCAAATGCTACAGGAAGCTCAGTCAAGAAACAATGAGCACTGGCATTAAAACTGTCCAGATCTCAGTCTGAGGTCACCCTGAGAAGACAATGGTAAGGGGAGAAGCCTCGTTGGAGGGATTTAACAAGAGAACAAGAGTGTCTGCAGATCCTTGCGCCTTAAGGCGTAGCCCTTGGTCTAGAATCATCAGCATCACCTGTGAGCTTGTTAAATATTCAGAATCTCTTTCTGTCTCTCTCTCACTCCCACTCATTTATTTATTTATTTATTTATTTATTTATTTATTTATGAGACTGGGTCTCACTATGTTGTCCAGGCTAGAGTGCAGTGGTAAGTCATACAGCCTTGAATTCCTGTGCTCAAAAGATCCTCCCATCTCAGTTTCTTGATAAACTGGAATTACCGGCATACTCAAGATTTTCTCAATCAAAATACCAATTTTACAAGGTATCTAGATGATTCGTATGCAAGTTTGAATGGCACTTTTGCTACCTAGTTGAGTAGACAGAAATAGGACTACGCTCCATTATCCAAGGGAGAGTATAAGATGATAGATCGTTGCTGTTTTTAAGATAGGATCTCATATGACATCTTTCTATGCTGATTGGAAAGATCTCTTACAGATGGAAGCATTTAATGATGAAAGGAAAAAGTAGGTAACAGAAAACCACAGTGAACTAAAGTGGGCAAATATGGATGGGAGTCATGAACAAATGGAGAGGTGACCTTACATAGACAGAAGGGAAGACAGAGCACAGGGCCTCAGGAGGTTGGCTTATTTGTGATGGGAGATGAAGTTGCTTCCTCTCTCTTTTTTCTGTTTTCTCAGTGAAATATGCAATAGTTGAGAGTAAGTAAAGAAGTTGGTCATCAGAGAACAATTGTGAGATTTGACGCAGCTTCTCTGGGAGTGTGAACACAAATATGCAATAGAAACATAGTAGGATTATTGGACAGTGCTAAGGATCTACTTAAGATTCAAGGCCATAAGTTAAAAAGAACAGTCAGCATAATTACATGTTTTTTATCAATGCACATTAAGCTGTCCAGGCACAAAGTAGGCAGAGAATTGGATTTAACTAGTTTTGGACCTCTGCTAGGAAAATATGGAAGTAACGATCAAAGAGGGACTGTGAAATATGAGTCCTGGGAGGAGGACATACAAATGTTGACCTCAGAAAAAGGTCAGACAAAAGATCTGAAGATCCTAGTTCAGTCAGAGACTGTTGAAATTAAATTCAAAGTGGAATTTCCATATTTCACAAAGAATACGAGAAGCCTAGCTAAATTTTATTTTCAGAATAAAAATGAACAATATTTGAGTATAAGTATGCCCCACGTGTTTTATGGATGTACTTATTTTAAAACAAATTTACATGAATTTATTTATCCAAAATTCAAATTTAACTGAGCACCTTGTATTTAATTTGGCCACACACTCCAAGAGAAAATGAACTGTGAAGTTTGGAGGTCACTGTCTGAGAACTGATCGCTTTATGGTGAGATATGAGCAATAGTTCAATCGCTGACAATGGGAAGTCTAGAGATTGACCATGAGGGGAATGGCTTCAGGGAGCTGGAAAGAATTGCCAAGGAACTGAAAATGGATCACCTTGATGCATACTAAATTTGTGAAGAATACAGACAAGAATGGTGATGGAGAGAGTGAACCGGTGAACCAATGAGCTGTATGCTGATATCTCCAACAAGCGGCTGGAAGAGACTGGACATGTTGTATACAAGTGCAGCTTAGAGGGGCAGCCTCCAAGGAGGGGAAGTCAGCAACAGTCTGATGGCATCTACCTCAGTGGAACCTGTATGTTTAAACAAGAATGACAGAGAAGACATGGTTGGCTAGATGCAATGAGGTACAAGGAGATACCAGACCCCCATCTAGATGTACCTGAGTTTAAGAGAAAGGAAGTGAGGTTGCTGTTGGAGAGGATGGCAGGAGAAGCAGGGTCCTGTTGCAAAGGGAATTTTCGGTTAATCATGACATTGAACTTGAGAGAAGTCTTTAAAAACACAGACTACCCTGAAGTTGATTTCCATGAAGGCACATGATGAAGTTGGGATGGGGTAGTGAACAGGGAAGGGTGGGAGATTTGAGGATGTCTGAAGTCACATGAGGATGACAGTGGGAGTGCTGATTGGTGGCTGCCATCTCAATGGAAGTAAACAAAAATGGATGAAAGGCTGGGTGGGGGGAGGAGTCACTCCCAATGGTTGGTTAGTCAGACATATGTAATCCATCCTTTGTAGATTGATCTCTCAGGTAGTTTGCCATGGAGGGTCCTGAGAGCAATGGCATCCTGCTAGAAGTTGTGAACAAGAGCATTGTAGCAGTGGGCAAAGAAGTTTACCAAGAACATGTGGTGCTCTCAGTATCCTCCCCATGCTATGGGTTGGGTCAAAGGAGGCGAGGCAAGGGGCAGGTTGAATGCTGGGCGTCTTGGAGACCATGTTTAAGCCCTCATTGAGTTAGCTGCTTATTATTTATTCTTCAGAGGCAGAAGCTTATAAATAATAATTTTTTAAAATGTATTTTATTTTTGCCATAAATAGACATTTCTTTCTTCCTTCTTTTTTCTTTCCTTCCTCCCTCCCTTCCTTCCTTCTTTCCTTAGATTGTATATTTTCACCAGACAAGAGTCAGGACTTGCGTTCTAAGCAAGTATCACCTCCATTCTTTCACAATATCATTAGGCAGTTATGCTCAGGAGCAACTCATGTCTAAATATTCATTTCTGGCTCTTTGGATCTAACTTAACAAAAGCATGTAGGATTCAACAACTATAATGGGTACATAACTACCTAGAGACCGAGGTTCTCCTTGCTTTTGTCCTGAGGTAGCAAAAAGCCCAAGTTTGGAATATGAACAAATGACAGGAATAAGGTGTTTGTGACCCTTGGCAGGGTGTTAAGTTACTTGATTGTTGGTAATTAGTTTTTCTCCTTGTCCATTGAGTACTCGTGTACAGAGATAACCGAAAATGTCATGTGATCTAAGAAGCTCAAGGGCAGTTTCCATCGTGTAATATTCTTTTTTAACAATCTACCATGGAACCTGAGATTCTCACCATGGAGACCAATTATATGGATTAAGGCTGTGAATTTCAATCTTCTTTTTTTTCCCTCTCCAATAGTTCACATTTATCTTCAAATGAAATTCTGCATGGAAGCTTAATAAACAATACAGGAGAAAAAAACATGCATGTGTTTGTACTCGGCCCCAGGGATGGAAAGTATGCTTTAATGTTTTGTTTCCACAACAGTCTTGACCTTAGGAGCCATTTACTTTGATGCCATAGATGAGGAAACTGAACCATCACGTGGTTCGGGTATCCCAGGCCACACAACTAAGTAGCAGGTAATTCAACTCAGGTCTCTAGTCCAAATGAAACATGAAAATCAGTTCAAAGGCTTGCCGCTCCTCATATCTCCTCCCAGCAGAGCTCTCCAGGCTGTGCAGACCCAGCTCATCTTCACGTATCCAGGAGGTGAGTAGATCCAGCTCACATCCATTTGCCCAGGTGTTGCTGGCTCGTTCATACTCAGCCTCTGAGTTGACTGTCATCGCACTGATTGAGAGAAAGGCATCAACTCACGACAAGTGGCCAGACTTTGAACCTTTGCAGCACTCTGAGGATAAGGGTCTCCATTGACTCTCCCCAATCCAGGTCCATGAGCAATCTGACCATACACCCTCCCATCCTCCAGCCCAAGAAGAGGGGACGCATAAGACACACACTCAGAATCACATCCACCTAGTTTCATTGATCAGAGAGCAGAGGAAGGATGCTCTTTAGAGGGAAACAGAGTTTTATAGGAGTAAATGCCTGCATGACAGTGGGGAGGCAAAAGATAATGGAAAACAAAACAGCCAGAGCAGTTCCCCTTCCCAGCCTTGCTTTTAGATTTGTTTACTTATTAGGGAGCCCATGCCCAGGTAAGCAGGATTCTGTCTAGCCCCTTGTTGGCACCCATCCCTGCTCTACTGAGGCGCCCACGTCTGACAGCAGCTGACAAATCCCAGAGGAGCCTTGTCAGCTTCCTGTTCCAGATGAGATTTCTGGAACTCAGTGTCCTTTCCCTGACAAACACGAAGTTATTTGATCTTCACTCACTGCATGAAACTGCTGTTTCTTAGACAAAATAAATCACTTTAAATTGGCTTTGACCAGTAAGCTGGAACCAAGCGGTGTTTTCTTCTTCCTTCCCTCCACTTCTGGAGCCCAAATATACTATAATTAAGGCCATTATCAGCCACTTGAGTTGGGCACAGGGTGGGGGATGCATTTAACAAGGATGGTGAGTGGAGCAGCTGAAATTTCAGAATTACCCACCAACAGACAAAGCTTAGAAGTAATCACCATTTTCAAAAATGTTTTATTAGCAGTTCCCTCTCGAACATATGAGGCAGGTTGTCTTCCTCAGGAGCATATACTTGGTTTTCTTTGCTTTTAAGAGTTACAAATACAAGCAGTTTCCCAAATGGGTCATTATGCTCTATTCAGTGTTACAGGAAGACTGTCTGGAATAGGATGCAGTTTGCACTTTTTAATAGAATTTATGGTTGAGACTGAGTAGAAGGACTTGACCTTTGATCACCAGGTCTGGGTCCATCTATGAATCTTTTGCTTTTGCATCCTCTCTGTCTAGGTTTGGATAATGTTTAAATAAGGCTGGGTGGAACAGGGTTAATTAATACTGCTCAGTGCTTTCTGTGTGCCAGAAATGACAGAGATTCAGATATCTGGTCCTTGGCGCTCACAGATCACAAGAAATAAAACAGACAGAAAGGGCCAAGGAACAAAGGCAACTTCAAGGCCCGCCAGATGTTTGAGAAGTCTGAATATCGGCTTCCCCTCTCAGTTTTGCTATCACATATTAAACATAATCAGGATAATAAAATGTTTCTTTTCTCTTTCATAATAAGTTCAAGGTTTTGTATCTGGAAATGTAATCTCGTTTCATCGCAGTTCTCCGATATTCTGATTTCATTAGGTAATCAAATGGGAAAATGGCTTAATCCATAGATGTACACATCACTGGCAAATTTGTAAAGTGCTTATCTATTTTATAAAGTGAGCCATGCATTAAAAATAACTACCCAGGGGACCATCCACATCTGATTTTGACACAGGAGCATTGATTTCCAGTAAACCTAGAACACACACGATTGCCACAGAGCTGGTCCATTCAAAATCAGAGGGTGAAAAGCTTTTCTGTGTGATGGTGAGGGTGATAATAAATGAATTTTCCATATCTATGTTAACTTTTTCTCTGTTACACTATAGGACTGGAGGAAACATTTCACTCATCTTTAGTTACCTACAGTGCCCCTTCCAATGAAGGCATACTGCAGGTCAAAATAGGCAGGTTTTAGAATACACAGAACTTTTCAGATATTGTTTACATGTGACCATACAGTCCATTTCTGTATGTGCCCACTTCACGCAGATTAAGCTTTCCAACAGAGGTAGTGCCTATAATACCCTCATGGAGATTAAGAGAGCCCAGGCTGCCTTCACATTTTTCTACTGCAACTTCCACTGTCTGAGCCAACAAGCTTCATATTGGCAACCTCCAGCCTCAAAAGAACACACGTGTCCACCATTCCCTTCCTTCAATAAACATACGTGTCTACACCTCCTGCCTCAAAAGAACACACAAGTCCACCACATGAATTTATGTGGGACACTATTTAACCACTATTTAAACACTATAACACTAGAGGTTGCTCTAACGTGTTTGGAAAGACATAGGTTTGTTCCTTCTTAAAATTCCCAAACATTCTCAATTCATTTAAATCTCGCAAATATCTATTAATTACTTGTTAATTTACCTTTCTGCTTAACTTAAGAAGTATACAATTTGATGTTTTAATCATTATTAAAGACTAATGACCTGCTTATTTGATTTAAATGGTACAAAATATTCTTTTTGCTTTTGTTTTTTTTGAGTTGGAGTCTCACTCTGCCACCCAGACTGGAGTGCAGTGGCTGCTCCCGGGCACCGCAGCCTCGACCTGCTGGGCCAGCAATCCTTCTGCCTCAGCCTTCCGAGTAACTGGAATTATAGGCATGCACTACCACGCCCGGCTGAGTTTTTGATTTATTGTAGAGATGAGGTCTCACTGCCCAGGTGGGTCTCGAACCTGCGGGCTCAGGCAATCCACTCACCTCAGCCTCCCAAAGGCACGGGATTACAGGCTGAGCCACCAAGCCCAACTGGTACAAAATATTCTTTCACACCTCTATGAAGTCCATCTGGCTTGCTGGACAGGTTTCTATCTTTCTATTTACTGTGAATGTCATTATCAGGTTACAAATCTGCAGGAAGCTTTTGAGACAACTCAGATCCTGTGATCTGTGGTCTGCTACCATCACTTTCAAAAGATTTCATACTTTCAATGGGAAAAAATGATAGAAATCAGAAGTTTATGATTTGTTGTTTTACTATAGGTTGTTATTCCTTAAAAATAAGATTTTGAAAAAAAAATTGAGTAGCTAAAACAATATTTCAATAACTAAGCAAGATTTTAGTGTTTATTAGTGTCTTTATAAACATTTAAACATTCTTTTAAAAAGTTTTTATTTTAAAGATGTGGGATACAATTCAGGGTTAGGTATATAAATGTTATTATGCAGGTATCCTTGTTGATGAGGTATTCTCTCCCTTCCCCGCAGATTCCCACTACTGCCAACCCCGCCTTCCCCTTTACTCCACCCCTCCCTCTCCACAGTTTCCCACTATTGCCAATCCTTTTCTTATAGTATTACGATAATTGTTCAAGGTCCACTTATGAGTGAGAACATGTGATACTCAGTTCTTTGTTTCTGTGATAGATCGCTCAGTATTATAAACTCTATGTCCATCTAAGTTCCTGTGAAGTTCATAATTTTGTCCTTCTTTGGCTGCATAATACTCCATTGTGTATATGTGCCACATTTTTAAAAACCAGTCCTCTTTCGACGGACAGCATAGTTGGTTCCATGTTTTTGCTATTGTGAACAAGCTGCAATAAACATTCATGTGCAGGTATCTTTTTCAAAGGGTGATTTGAGTTCCTCTAGGTATATTCCTAGTAGGGGGATTGAGGAGTCGTGTGGAAGGTTGATTTTTAGATCTTTTAGGAATCATCCAACTGTTTGCAAGAGAGGTTGTATTAGTTTACACTGCCACATTTAAGCATTCCAATCAAAAACATTTGATATCAGAGTTATAAGGTCTTAAGAATCAAAGGATCTTAAAGATACTGACTTTAATCTTCTTGGTTTACAGTTGAGAAAACTGATGTCCTAGAGGGTTAAGTGGTGACTTTCATAAGGTTACACAGCAAGTTAACATTAATATTCAACCTTCAATCCTGAAGTCCTCCTTCCATATCAATATCAGCTCTGAAGGTTAGATTTTTACAGAATCCTTCAAATTAATGTCATTGCTTTAGAAGCTATTTTTTTTTAGCTAAATTTCTCCATCTTTCCTTAGTATGCACTTACTCAAAATAATTAGAGGGAACTGTACCTTAAATCATATTTAAATTATAACTTTCTTATTAAATTATATTTACTTAATCAGTTTTTGTATCAAACACAATATTTATTCAGAGGATTTGGTGTGAAATCGATGTGAAAACTAAATTCATCCAATATTTTAACTTTCCCTGTTTATTGCAAATTTTCTGTCAGTTTGAACAACTGGTAAACAATAATAATATAGTTCTATAAAATCAGAGTCATTTATTTAGACCTAGAAGGAACAAAATCATAAAATTATGCATATCTCTCAGAAAACATACCTTTTCCGAGGGGTATATGACCAAGTAACTTTCTTCCTGTGTGCTGTCTAGAAGCTTCATTTTTAACAGATGAACTCAGATATGAAAGATTTTCAGAAACCATTTGGAATAATTAATGATCATTCCTGTGTAGCCATGACACAAATTAATACAATACCACAAAGACAGAGACTCTCTGGCATATTAAAGTATTTCTTGAGCATCTACCACAGGATGAGTGGTACTGCTATTTGTTGAAAAAACAAAGCAGGAAAAGATTTAGAGCAATTCTTTCAAAAAGCATTGTCATGGTAGTATGGGTTGAATATTTGTGTGTCCCAAAATTAATATGTTGAAACCCTAGTTTGATGATATTGGAGGTAAATCTTTGGGAGGTAATTAGGCTTAGATGAAGTAATGAGGATGATTTTAAAGTGTCACTTAAATAAGATCCAGTAGTTAAAGAAGCTGTTTTCCACTTCACCAATGTATTAGTTTTCTATTGCTGTAGAACAGATACCACAAACTTGGCAGCTTACGATATCACAAATTTATTATTTATTTTTTCCTTCAGTAGCATTTGGTAGGGACAACTGAAAAAATATCTGATGTCTTGTTCTAAGGAACAGTTGACCTACCAAGTTGTGTCAACATCAATAAAAATCTATTATCTATAGCAGTGATATTAAATATAGGCAATACTTCTGTCATCATCCTACAAGTTCATTAAGTTACTTAAAAGGCAGAAACCTCTCTTATTTCTGGGTGCTTTCAAATGTAAGCATTTCTACTGAGAGATTTACAACCTAAAGTTGAATGAGAAGAGACTATTGAAGACACTAATTGGAATCTGCTAACGCCTTTTTATAGGTATCTCAGTCATTTTAATGATTTCTGATGGAATATAGATATTGGCTTTCATGTGACATAAGCTGTGCTACAAAGTTAGATGTATAAACCCTGGCACCAGAGCTCTAATCTTGTCACCACCACCCGAATATGAGATTTGATGTTTCAGTGCTCACAGGGTAAGCACATAACAAACACTAGCTGTTACTATCATTTCTTTGATAGTTGGAGAACTGGCAAAGACGAATGTAGCTTCTTCTCTGAAAGCAAAGGTTGCTTTTAACTTTAGCGTTTGAGATATTCCCAGCTTCAAAGACATCTAGGAACCTTGGATTATCAGGTCATGTTCTTTAGTGTTGAGTGGGAAAAGAGAGGACTTTCCCCCTTGCATTCGATCATAGCTTCAAAGTCTTGAATGGCTTGGAAGGCTCTTTTTAATATGCTCAGAGCATGCTCATAAGTTACCACCCAAAGGATACTGAGATCAGAAAAGACAAGAGTTCTCCATAAAGCAGCTCCTATAAAATCCAGACGTGGAGTTCACCTGACTTTTCTCATCTGAATGATGTGGAGAAAAACACTACTTACCTCATGGAGAAGTGGTGAGGACCAAAGAGGCCAATACATGTAAGGCTCATGTGTTAACTTCACAGCACCTGCTCTCTAAATATTAGCTGCTGCTATTAGCAACATCTCATCATCATCACCATCAGCAGCAGCATCACCGTCATCCTCACCAGCATCATAGTCACCATCATCAAAAGCAGCATCGTCATCGCCATTACCAACACCATCATCATTGTTTTATTGTAACTATCACCATCACCATCACGATCACTATCATCATCACTGGTCTCTCATGTCATTATCACCACCATCATCAGCATTGTCAGTACCATCACCATCATCATCAACATCCTCACAACCATTATCATCATCATCATTATTGTATCATCATCTGTCCTTCGTCAGGCTTTTTTTTTGTTTCTCTAAAAGGTGTTTCTCCTTTTTTAACCACATCACATAATTCTTACCTTTCTTTTTTTTTTTTTTTTTTGAGTTGGAGTCTCACTCTGTTGCCCAGACTGGAGTGTAGTGGCCGCTCCCGGCCACCGCAGCCTCGACCTGCTGGGCTCCGGCAATCCTTCCGCCTCAGCCTTCCAAGTAGCTGGAACTACAGGCGTGCGCTACCACGCCTGGCTGATTTTTTGATTTATTGTAGAGACAAGGTCTCACTGCTCAGGCGGGTCTCGAACCCACGGGCTCAGGCAATCCACTCACCTCAGCCTCCCAAAGGCGCGGGATTACAGGCTGAGCCACCGAGCCCGGCAATTCTTATCTTTCTATCTGCACATTTTCAGTCCCTTCACCAGCACCTCTGGCATCATCCCAAGTGGTTATTCAACAAACTCATTTCGGCTACTGTTCTATTTCTTTTCACTCTTTTCCTCACCAATTTCATCAGTGTTAGCTTTTTGACGACCTCATTAGGTAAGAGTATTTTTTTTTCAACTCTCTAGAATCAAGGAAAAAAAAAGGAAAAGGTGTATATATTTCCAAATTGTTCCCTTTTTTACTTGTCAATAGGACATCCATCTTGGACATCCTGCATGCAGAAAAACATGTTACAGAGTGATGTCAATATCCTGTCTCTAAAATAAATTTTCAACTCAGATTAATTGGTTTCTTTTTGCTAAGAAATGTAAGATCAGTGGGGGTGAGGCAGGGGCAGACAATTCCTCAAGTCATATTAGGAAGATATAGGGTGATTCCTGTCACACACGACCATCATCTCAGTCCATCCGAGGAGGTGATGCAATGGTGATTAGACTGTAAGAGCCGTTGAAGTAAAACTGATGGAGCTGGTGGAGAGGGCAAAGGCTTATGCTCATTTTCCCAAGAGAAGGCCCCATGAAGCCTACTTAAGAGGGTGTCCGAAGACAAACTTTGTAAAGACTCGAGGTGTGTTTGGGAAGGGTAGGCTGATGTCTCATTCCTTTTTGGTCTGCAGTTTGACTTGTCAGTTCTCCTCTGCTTATCTAAGCAAGCGTGGGCATAGGATTGAAGGGAAATATCAGAGAAGGGCATGGTCGTAATGAAGCAGGCTTCCCTCTCACCACTTTCTGGCACAGAAAGCACTAGGTTTCCCTTG
This sequence comes from Cephalopachus bancanus, assembly GCA_027257055.1. Classification (NCBI taxonomy): domain Eukaryota; kingdom Metazoa; phylum Chordata; class Mammalia; order Primates; family Tarsiidae; genus Cephalopachus; species Cephalopachus bancanus. Next base: position 6,493,515 of record JAPVLO010000011.1, on the reverse strand, counting down.
GGCCAAGTGGCTTGCATTGGTTTTTCACCAAAGACTATTTGCTGGAGGCCAGGGGAACCCGAGCTGAGGGTCACTGCAAGAAGGCAAGTCAAGTGGCATCTCCCAGGTCAGGAAAGCGTGCAGTGGGGTTTCCTGAAGTGTTTCCAGAAACAAATCACGTTGTGCCACAAGAGAGCAAGCATGCCAATACCATAAAGATGGCATAAAATACCAATCTGGCTTTACTAGAGAAGCAGGGACCCCCAAACTAGAAGAGTACCTCTTCTCTTCTTAGTTTCTAGCTTGGGAGTGGAAGAGAAGGATGCATCTCAAGTTTCACCCTTCCACTCCAAGTTTCTGACGTTTGGAATTTAGATGTAAATATCCAGCAGGGATTTGTGGATTGTCTTTATAGTATTCTTGACTATAGCAAGTAACATTGAGGTATCAATCAGAGGACTGACTTTGACTCACAGACCAAATTCTATGTTCCTAACTTCCTCTAACTCTTCCAAAACTTCCTTCTGTTTATTTTAGTAGCACGAGGACAGAATTATACTTTTTGGTTTAGTTCAATCAGGAACAAATTCTGGGGGGTGGGTGGCCACAGGCAGTGGTGGGGAATGAAATAGATGCTGGGGATGTCACTGGCAGTGGCCACCATGATTCACATAAGTATTTAATATCTCCTAAGCTTCCCAGATGATGTGTTCCCATTTCAGGAAATGTTCTATCTTCTCAATTAGATAACTTAGCATGCTGTAATATTCTTTTTTAAACTAGCCAGCTCTTGAATGTACCTATAAAGTCAACCAGTGTACCACTTTAAATTTGATCATTATGTTCAGATACAAGAGTTTATCTAAAACTCCTATAGACAGAAGAAATCCTTCTGCATTTAGACACTTAAATATTGCCCCTTCGCATTAATTCCCAGCAAGAGAATGTGATGATAATACAGTGGTAAACCTTTCAAGGTCTAGTGCCCCAAAGAAAAAACCCAAAACAATGTTTATAAATGTGAATGTTCCGTGTCTGCAAAAGGCCCTGAGTGAGTGTCATTCCTTGATAGCAGATAATCCAGGAGTCCAAGAATCAATGAAGCGTGTCCTTTTCTGTGTCTTATATATTCTGCACAATAGGTCCCAGGAAGACAAATGTAGCATTGTAATATGTTAAGATTGACAGATCCAAAAAGATTGAGGTGAATTATTGTAAGAGACAAATCTTACCCCCACCAGCTTGACCTCTGATGCAACAATCCAGTTCTTCTCTGTACCTTGGCTGCTTCCTAGGTTGAAACCATTTCTCTCCCACTTCCTTACCATTTCTTGTTTCTTCTTCGACAGCCACAGAGACTACCAGACTGCATCTCCTCGGGCTGGCTTCCCTCATGCCTACCACTGATGTGAACGCCATCCTTTCCCTTGCTCCAATGGCCCTTCCTCTTTCCTGGCTCCTGAAATCCTCTTGTTGAATTGCCTGGGACCTCAGCTGAATGAAGAACTCCTCATGAACAGGGGAGGCATCTTCCCTGTTCAGCCCCAACACTTGACATCACTTCTGACATATGGAGAGTACTCAGTATATGCAGATTAGTAAATCAAAAAGATATCCTTGAATTTCATGATTCAAATCTCCAGTTACAATGGATATGTGAAGAAGTGAGGAACAAAACACAGCCCAGTGTTAGCTGGGCAACGAGTGTTACTGGCATCATCTGTCCTATAATACATTCAATCCTTTCAAGGGCATCACTCTGCTCATTCTCCTCAACAGAGGAAGAAAGTAACTGAAAGTGGATGATTCTAGGATGCAAGAATAACAAAGTTCCTCTTGACTAGTCACGTGGGCCGTGATTGTGGCTGGACCACTGACATGTAAACGAGGTTCAGAGGTCATGGGAAGAAAAACGATTTGCAAGGAGTTTTACAAACACATCCCAGGTTCTTCCATTTTACAGCCACACATGCTACTAAAACCAGGTGTCACGGCTCCCTCTAATTACAGAATTTTTATATAAATAACACTCAGCTGGTAGCCCCATTTGAGTTGTTATGCTGGAATTTTTTTTTTTTTTTTTTTTTTTTTTTAGTTGGAGTCTCACTCTGTTGCCCAGACTGGAGTGCAGTGGCCACTCCTGGCCACCGCAGCCTCGACCTGCTGGACTCTGGCGATCCTTCTGCCTCAGCCTTCCAAGTAGCCGGAATTACAGGCATGCGCTACCACACCCGGCTAATTTTTTGATTTATTGTAGAGATGAGGTCTCGCTGCCCAGGTGGGTCTCGAACCCGCGGGCTCAGGCAATCCACTCATCTTAATTTTTAACCAGACTGTGGGAGTTTGGTACGAAAATAAGTTTAAAATGATTTGAAATGCCAAAATCAAAGGAATAAGATTACTGAAATATTGACAAGCAGTTTTCCTAGGCACATCTGATCTTCCTGGAAAAAGGATGAAGGATGTTTGGGGCTATTGTTTTGTTGTCTTACTTGCAGGCATTCTAGGATAAGAACACTGTAATATATCATTGTGAAGGATGACAGCTGGACAAGACCTCTCCTAAAGTCCTCTCCACTGTAACTGAACATCTAAAGACACACAGGTCTGGTGTTGCAAAAAGATCAACACCAAGTAAGAGAAAACCCAGTCCTCTTAAGGTTGGTCTCCCATGAGATAAGAATCAGCCATATCCTTTCATCGAAAAAGTTGGATAATTGAATAAGGCACAATCCAACTCTCAAATTTTAGTTCTATCTGTTTATTTGCCTGGGACCAGGGATTTCCTTCTCATACACATACTGGTGTTCCCTTATACAAAGTAGAGACTGAAAAAACATTAATTTTGACAGAGTTGTTATACCTCAAAAACTAATGTAGCACAGCAAAATGGAAGCACTGAAGCCACCCCTTGGTCAGGCTACTGAGGCAGTTTTCTGAACTACCATACCCCACTCATCTTAACTTCTCTTCAATCTACTCATCAAGCTACTACAATTGGTCTTTGTATTTTTATTTCCATATTATGAAATATTTCAAGTGTAGAACATAACAGTCACCTGCCAACCCAAGCACTCAGATTTAATAAAGCATTAGAACTTGGAAAGTTAGTGTTCGATTTCTCTGAGTTTTCTTAAAAGAAGTAAAGTGTTATAGAGTCAGTTAAAGTCTAACCCACTTCCTTCCCCTATGTAATTACTCTTCTGAGGTTGAGATGTTCATTTCCATATGTATTTTTATGATTAATATATACAGATACCTCTTGACTTGTGAAGGGATTATGTCCTGATAAACCCACTATGATATGAAGACACTGTTAAGTTGAAAATGCATTTAATACACCTATCCCACTGAGCATCATAGTTTAACCTAGCTCACCTTAAATGTGCTCAGAACACTTGCATTACCCTATATTTTGGCAAATTTATTTAATTAAAAAATCTATTTTGTAATAAAGTGCTGAATATCTTAAGTAATTTCTTGACTACTACTGAAGTGAAAAATAGAAAAACTCAAAATACAGTTTCTATTGAATGTTTTTGGACCATTGTAGAGCCAAATCATCGTAATTCAGGGACTGTATTTGACTCTACATAGGATAAGTAATGCATACAGTATATACTTTTTATTTCAGATTTTTCACATAACATTTAAATATTGTGTAAATTTTATTACACAAATTATGTAAAATGAGTATTTTGAGATTCATACATTATGTGTGTAAGCATACATACATCTACATGCATATTTAAATACTATAATCACATCTTGTGCAAAGGGTTTGATGGGTATAACAGGTTAATTTTAGGAGTTAAGTCACTGGATATGATGATTAACTTTATCTCTCAGTTTGGACGATGTTTTGGATGAGATGAACATTTAAATTGATAAACGTTAGTAAACCAGATTGCCTTTCATAATGTGGTTGGACCTCATCCAATCAGATGAAGCCCTGAAGAAAACAAAAAGATCACATTTCCGGAGGAAGAGGAAATTCTCCAGACTAGAACAGCACCATTGCCTCTCCTGGGTCTCCTGCCTGCCGGTTCACATTCCAAATGTGAGCCTGCCAGCCTCCATAATTGTGTGAGCCAATTCCTCACAATGAACCTGTTTCTCTGTTTGCACATCCATATGACTGTGTGTCTCTGGAGAACCCTGACTAATACACCAGGTATAGGCAAGTTTCATCTCAGGTGGTTGTACTAATCTACACTTATCCTAGAAAGTATGGATTTCTGTTTCTTGTATTGTTGTTGTCCTAAAGGTGGCATATGTCAGTTTGATTTTTGTCAATCTGATGAGCATGAAGCAGAAATATCATTTTAAATAAGAGGCACTTGATTCATAATAAGCACTTTTCCTTATGGGGGGGAGGCATCTGATACCCTCTTCTGTGGTTAACTGTTCACATTCATTTTAGGTTTGTTTGTCTATTGGGCTATTTTCTTTTTTCTTATGTATACGCAGGAGTGATTGTACAGACTGGACAATCTCTTTTTTTTTTTTTTTTTTTTGAGTTGGAGTCTCACTCAGTTGCCCAGACTGGAGTGCAGTGGTTGCTCCCAGCCACCGCAGCCTCAACGTGCTGGGCTCCAGCGATCCTTCTGCCTCAGCCTTCCAAGTAGCTGGAACTACAGATGCGTGGTACCACGCCCGGCTAATTTTTTTGATTTTTATTGTAGAGATGAGGTCCTTGCCAAGTTGCCCAGGCGGGTCTCGAACCTGCGGGCTCAAGTAATTCACTCACCTCGGCCTCTCAAGGTGCAGGATTACAGGCTGAGGCACCGAGCCCGGCTTGGACAATCTCTTTTTAAATGTTCAATGCATAATTTTTGTTCTCTTGGTCTGTGAATTGCCCTTTCATCTGTATATCTAGTATTGTTTGTAATACCCAGTTTTAAATTGTCAAATGGTCAAATTTGTCAATCTTTTCCATGACAGTGATTTTTTGTGGCTTGCTGAAATAATTTTTTCCTACCTTGTATAATCAAGATAATTCATAATTTTAAACTTTTAAAAATGTAATTCCTATTAATTTATGAAATCTGTATATAATAGAATACAGAATAGAGAAGAAAATGAATAAACTACCTTTGCAAGTATCAACGGGATGTCTTACCTACTTTGGATTTTCCCAGTTTTTAAAATTTTGTGTTTCTTTTCCATTTGAGGATTCAATGTGGGCTTCCACCTTGCATTTAACTGTCATATCTCCTTCATCTCCTTCAGTCATAGCCTTTTCTAGTCTTTCATGAAGTCTTTAAAGAGCATTGGTCAGTTTTGCTTTTGAATAATTTCTTTCATTTGGGCTTGTTTGTTTCAGAATTGGAAACCTATAGACCTGTGAGAAACCAAATCACTAACTAACATAAAGTATTCAATTATCTCTTCCTTTTCTAGTTTCATAAGGTGGAAGCTTATATTACTGATTTAAAACCTTTTTTTTTCTAAAATAAGTATATTTTGGAATAAGTTTCCTTCTGAGCATTGCTTCAGCTGCATCCCACAAATTTTGATATGTGATAGTTTTATAATTTTCATATAGCTCAAAATATATTTAATTTGAGTATATACTTCCTCTTTTACCCATGGGTTATTATGAAGCACACTGTTTAACTTCTAACTATTTACAGGTGGCCAGTGCAGTGGCTCACACATGTAATCTCAGGACATTGGGAGACTGAGGTGAGAGGATTGCTTATGGTCAGAGTTGTTTGAGACCAGCCTGGGCAACATAGAGAGACCCTGTTTCTACAAAGAACGTAACTAAAAAAAAAATTGCAAATTTTTCAGATATCTTTGTGTTATAAGTTTCTAGTTTGAATCCCAGACTTGAAAAATACTTTGTATGCTTTTTATTATTTTACATTTATTTATGATTCAAAGTATAATCTATCTGGATAAATATTTCATATGCATTTCAAAATGTTTATTGTTCTGTTTTTAGATGAAGTATCAATGCATCAAGTCATTCATTTGGTTCTTCTATGTCTCTACTTTTTCTACTAACTACAGAGAGAGGAATATTGAAGAATTCGGCTTAGATTTTAGATTTGTCTACCTCCCTTTTCCGTACTATGTTTTTTTTTGTTTTTTTTTTTGAGTTTGAGTCTCACTCGGTTACCCAGACTGGAGTGCAGTGGCCGCTCCCGGCCACCGCAGACTCGCCTGCTGGACTCTGGCGATCCTTCCGCCTCAGCCTTCCGAGTAGCCGGAATTACAGACATGCACTACCACGCCCGGCTGATTTTTTGATTTATTGTACAGATGAGGTTTCGCTGCTCAGGCGGGTCTCGAACCCGTGGGCTCAGGCAATCCACTCACCTCAGCCTCCCAAAGGCGCGGGATTACAGGCTGAGCCACCGAGCCCGGCTCGTACTGTTTTTATGTTCATTTATTCTGAAGTTCTTTCACTATGTGTGCCCATATTTAGTATTGCTATGTCTTCTTGGAGAATTAATTCCCTCATTGTTGGGTAATGTCTTTTTTTATGCCTTTCTAGTATTTTTGCTCTGAAATGTACTTTGTATGAAATCAGCTTAGCTCAACTTTCTTTTCATCAGTGTCTGTATGTTATATCTTTTCCCATTTTTTATTTTCCACTTACCTATGTCCTATACTTAGAGTGAGTTTCCTGTGTGTTTTATAAGTAAGTTCTGTTTTTATCCTATCTAGTAACATTTTTACTTATTTTACTTAGACAATGTGCATTTTATGCGGGAATGATATTGTGGATTAAAACTTGCCATGTTGTTAACTGTCTTCAATTTGCTCCATCTATTCTTGTTTCTAATTCTATCTTTTCCTGCCCACTCTTGAATTTTATGAGCAAATTTATTATTTCATTTTTATTTCTATGATTGAGCTATTATTTATACTTCTTTCAAATATTTTGGTTAGCTCCCTTGGGATTTAAGATGTAGGTCCTTACATAATGAAACCTTTTTTTTTTTTTTTTTGAGTTGGAGTCTCACTCTGTCACCCAGACTGGAGTGCAGTGTCCGCTCCCGGCCACCGCAGCCTCGACCTGCTGGGCTCCGGCGATCCTTCCGCCTCAGCCTTCCAAGTAGCTGGAACAACAGGCGCGCACTACCACGCCCAGCTGATTTTTGATTTACTGTAGAGATGAGGTCTTGCTAAGTTGCCCAGGCGGGTCTCGAACCCGCGGGCTCAGGTACATAATGAAATATTTATTCAGTTCGATTATACCTCTTTATGTTTCATATAAAAATTTTACAGCTGTACCTTCCCAACCCCCCTTATCATTTGTGATATTGTTGTCACATAGTCACTTTTACATACACAATAATCATACCATCCAGAGCTACAGTTTTTATGGGAATCATTCAGAAAAATTCAAAGGAAAAAGAAACCAAAATAATGAATTTCATATTATTTTCATTTATTACATTTTCCACACTATTGTTTTTCATTTTGTGGATTCTGAGCTTCTACCAATTTTATACTTCTTCTACCTTGCAGAGCTTACTTTAAAATTTCTTGTAAAGTAGGTCTGATGGCAATGAATTCTCCCAGCTTTTGTTTGCCTAGGAAAGGCTTTATCCATATTTTTGAAGGATATTTTTTACAGAACATCAAATTCTGGGTTGACAGACCTTGTTTTCTTTTAGCACTTTGAAGTTGTCAATGTATTATTTTCTTACCTGTATAGTTTCTGAGAAGAATTCTGTTGAAAAATTTTATCTTTATTTCTCTTTAATGTCTTTTTTTCTCTGGTTAACTGCATGATTTTCTCTTTCCTCTTTTACTTTCAATAATTAGAATAAAATATGTCTAGAAAGTGTATGTTTGTTTATTTTTGTTTTTAGTATAGATTCTGCTTAATGCTTCTAAGATTCATGGATCTATGGTTGGGGTACCTTGTAAATCATTTAGGAAAACTGTCAGTTGTTATATCCTAAAATATTTCTTACATACTACTTTCTCTTTTCTTTCTAGGTTTCCAGTGTTGCACATAACCAACCATTTGATAGTTTTAATCACTCTTGGAGGCTCTATTATTTTTATTTTACAGTCTTTTTCTCTTTGGGTTTCAGTTGGGTAATTTTTATTGGCATATTGTCCAGTACACTGATTCAAGTCTCAGCTGTGTTACGTAAGGGTCCACAGAATGCATTCTATATCTCCATTACTGTGTTTTTCATTTGAGCACTTTTATTTGATTTCCTTTCTTACAGTTTCCATCTCTTTGCTGATATTATTTATCTGACCATCCATGGCAGACACCTTTTTTATTAGAGACTTAAACATATTAATAATAGTTATTTTAAATATCCTGTTTGTTATTATCTCTGTAATAGATGAGCCTGAGTCTGGTTGTATTTTACTGGTTCTTTCTTTTTGCTTCTTTCTTTTCTTTCCTTCCTCTTTCTTTCTTTCTTTCTTTCTTTCTTTCTTTCTTTCTTTCTTTCTTTCTTTCTCTCTTTCAGTTTTTTTGTTGTTGGAATGTGTCTAGAATACTTCAGCAATATTGACTACATAGTTTTATGCATATCTTTCCTTTTGCTTATTCTTTCCTGTAGAGGTTTGTGTTAATCTCATCAAAGGACCAAGAAACTTTTTTTATAAAGAGGGAAACAGTAAATATTTTAGGTCTTGCAGGACCTAAGTTCTCCACATCTCTGCCACTGTCTCATGCAAGGAGCTCAGACAATATGTACAAACGTGGGTGTGGTCACATCTCAATAAAACTTCATTTACCAAATAAGTAGTAGACTAGATTTGCCTTGTGGACCATGTTTTGTTGACCTTTGTTCTCATCAGTATTGGGACTGGGCTTGAGGTTTCTTGTTGCTATGATTACCTCCAGAGCACCAGAGGCATCAAACTCTCCTAGAGATACCTTGAGTTTAGTATGGAGGCTCAGTTTCTAGAGATTTCTTCTCAATGTCTAACTACTTTCAGCCTCAAGTATTCCCTTTTCCCTAATCCTCAGAAAGAGTCTGTCTCTTGCACCCTTCTTAGCAATGTTTCAGTGTTACTTTTTGTTTATGGTCATACCACCCCGATCATGCTAAATCTCGTTAATATTACTTTTAATTGATGTTTATTAATTGGTTTGGGGTGGATGGAGTTCTCTGACACTATGATTAACCCTATGAATGGCTTGTATCCCAGGGTCTCCTGGTCTCTACAAGGGCTCATGCCCCTTCTCTAACTGGAGTTCTGGGTCCAATATGTACCCTTGCCCTTCTTCCAGAACTTAAGGCCTTTAATCTCTTCCTCTACCCCAGCTGCAAAACATTTAACTCTGTTGTCTACCTACCAGCAGAGGAGGAAGGCTTTACTGTGCTGGGAAGATGTGGAAGAAGGATCCAGGGTGAGTTTTGTCCTCCGCCGCCCCTGGCATCTTTGTCAGGAGTCCCTCAAGCATCTGATAGAATTTGTGATGAAAAGTTTACAGGAAGGTGCAACCCTCTCCCCATGATCTGCATCCCCTCACAGGTAGCACATGCTCTCACCAGCCTGCACTTGGCCTTCACTGATGCGTTGACTATTTCAGCAGAATTCTACTTATCGGGGTCCAGATGCATCAAACCTAGGTCAACATGTGTGGGACCTCATCTCTTCCTATGACACCAGTTTCTCTCCAGACGTTGGGTTCCTTAGCTGTTCTGTGACCACAGCTCTCTGAACCAGAATCGTGACTTTCCCAGTGTTGTTCTTGTTGTATTAGTGTGAGCAATAATTTTTCCAGATCTTTACCTCCCTGAATAGAAATCAGAACTCTCAAACTTTTAACATTTCATATTAACAATTAGATCGTAATCCATCAAGAATATTGTTGTTGTTACTGTGTAAGTTAGAGATCTAATATTAAATTTTTCTCGTTGTGGCTAATTTTTCTCTTACCACAGTTTTAAAATTTTTTTAATGTGTGTTTTTAAACTTTATGTAACTTACATTCATCTTTTTAGTGATTTAAAGCCTGTATATTCTAAAAGTTTTGAACTTAGTGTTTTATAATTTTATGTTTCCCTGGTGTTAATACTCTTAGTTGTATTTTCTATAGGATTTTCTTTTTTTTTTTTTTTTTTTTGAGTCGGAGTCTCACTCTGTCACCCAGACTGGAGTGCAGTGGCCGCTCCCAGCCACCACAGCCTCGACCTGCTGGGCTCCGGCGATCCTTCCGCCTCAGCCTTCCGAGTAGCTGGAATTACAGGCATGCGCTACCACGCCCAGCTGATTTTTTGATTTATTGTAGGGATGAGGTCTCGCTGCCCAGGCGGGTCTCGAACCTGCGGGCTCAGGCAATTCACTTACCTCAGCCTCCCAAAGGCGCGGAATTACAGGCTGAGCCACCGAGCCTGGCTAGGATTTTCATAAAGGATTTGTCTGTATGTATTTTCTAAGTGGTATTAACTTCATAAGTATAAATCCCACAAAGCCTCAATGGGTAAAATGTTACTCCATTTTTTTTTTTTTTTTTGAGCTGGAGTCTCACTCTGTCACCCAGACTGGAGTGCAGTGGCCGCTCTCGGCCACCGCAGCCTCGACCTGCTGGGCTCCGGCGATCCTTCCGCCTCAGCCTTCCAAGTAGCTGGAATTACAGGCATGCGCTACCACACCCAGCTGATTTTTTTATTTATTGTAGAGATGAGGTCTCGCTGCCCAGGCGGGTCTCAAACCCGTGGGCTCAGGCAATCCACTCACCTCAGCCTCCCAAAGGCGCAGGATTACAGGCTGAGCCACCGAGTCCGGCTATGTTACTCCATTTTATTTTTACTTTCCATTTAATTTTTATATGGTTCTGAAATATCAATAGTTTATAACCAATTTTTAATGCTAATCCTTCTTCTAATTTTACTCACCTCATGTGTAGTGTAAAAGTAAACTATTAACTCAGATGAGATTCTAGTCTGGAGTTTTAATTTCTCCTGGAAGACATTTTCCCAGTGGCCTGGCAGACCTGAGCTAGTCCACTACCCAGACGGGCAGACCATCTCTCCTCTGGGTTTGCAGTCCTCTAAACTGCTGTTTTATGCATAGGCTTTATGCATGCTCATCTGTGACTCATGTAATAAACCCCAAGGGCAGCCATGGAAAGTCAAGACTGCTCCTCTGGCTCTCAGACCCACTGTGCTTCTGAATCCAACTGTCTAGCGTTCTGTCTTGGAAACAGCCTCACTGAAAATGCAGAAGTGCACACTTACATTATTTCAACACAACTTTTTAAAAAAGGAACACTTTTTTTTTTTGAGTTGGAGTCTCACTCTGTCGCCCAGACTGGAGTGCCATGGCTGCTCCCGGTCACCGCAGCCTTGCCTGCTGGGCTCCAGCGATCCTTCCGCCTCAGCCTTCCGAGTAGCTGGAATTACAGGCATGCGTTACCATGCTAGGCTGAATTTTTTTTATTTTTATTATTATTGTAGAAATTAGTTCTCGCTGCCCAGGCGGGTCTCAAACCCGCGGGCTCAGGCAATCCACTCACCTCAGCCTCCCAAAGGCGGGGGATTATAGGCTGAGGCACCGAGCCCGGCAAAAAGGAACACCTTTAACATATTTTGCCTCACGTGGGGCGGTGCTCAGTGTACTCCGTGGGAGAAGCAGCTCAGAGAGCTCTCAGGGAGTCCAGCTCCCTCCTCCACCTCTGTCTGTCTTTCCTGTTCACCACAGGCACTGCTGACCCCTGGGAACTTGCTGGACCCATATGCCCCATGCCACAACTTCAGAAACTCTGCTTCCCTCTTACTTCCATCAGGATGTGTGTAAAGTTTTATAGCCCCAATCAGAAGTGTTATAGTTAGTTGGCATAAAAGTGTGTCTTTGTAACCCCAGGACTAGCCACTCTGTGCTGTCTCAAATGCATCAGATGATCAAAGCCCGGTCATCACAATTCTAAACATGGATTTCCTCGATGACTTCAATGGAGTTACGCTGTACCATCTGGCCACCAAACAACTGCATTTGAGAGGTTTCAAATAAAAAGGACACATTTCAATCTGTTGCATAACCACACATTCTAGACCTCCTAAAGACGAACTCTTTCATAATCACACAGCTGATGGAGGAGAAGTTGTTCATCATCTTTCTCTGTGTAGTTACCCACCCACCTTCTTGACTTCTAAGAATCTTCCCTAGAAAATATCTGACCTAGGACCAGACAAAGTGGCTCATGCCTGCAAGCTTAGAATTTTGGGAGGTCGAGGTAGGAGGATTGCTTGAGCTCAGGAGTTTGAGACCAATCTAGGCAACATAGCAAGAACTTGTTTCAACAACAACAAAAAAAAATCAAAACATTAGTCAGGCGTGATCCTAGTTACTTGCGAGGCTGAGATAGGAGGATTGTCTGAGCCCAGAAGGTCAAGACTGCAGTAGCCATGAGTGTGCCACTGCACTCCAGCCTGGGTGATAGAGTGAGACCCTGACTCAAAAGAAAAACAAAAGGAAGGAAGAAAGGAAAAAGAAAATATCCAAGTTAGGCTAATTTTGGATATGATGTTCCACCATCCTCCCAGCCCCCTTCCTGCCCCACCCCTACAGATATTCCACCCACCAAGACCCTGCTTTGGTACCTCATTCTGCCAGCATTGCACACCTGTCCTTTTGGGTGCATGCTGCTCTGGCAGTCTCTTGGTGCCTGGAGCCTGGTGATAACTTTATCTTTTACCTGGGAGGCCCCCAAGACATATATCCCTGAGATGAGCCCTCATCCACTATGAAACCCACCTCTGCTAATTTTCATGCTTATTTGCCCTGGCCTTTCAGAGTCAGGGGCCTGGATGACAGAGAACATATTGGCCCAAGTCTGTCAGTCCTTGCTGAAACCTACTCAAGGCCTACTTCAGTCATTGCTGAAACCTACTCAAGGCCTATTCAGCTAACTCCACCCAGGGACAATGTTCATGTTCTGTCTCCAGCAACCAGGAATGGTTTATAAATAGAGGACAATGGTGTGTGTATGTGCATGAGATATTTTGACTTAGGTCTGAGATATTTCGAAGATGCCAACATCTTGGTATCCTTCCTATTTTTTTTCTCGTGCACTAGTGCAGCACTGTCAGGAAGAGGTTGTTCCAGAAAGTTCCCATAAGACTGTGACAGTTAGTGTCCTGATGACCTTTGGGGAGTGTTGCTTCTTGACATAGCCCCATTCGAAGGCAGAGATTGCTAGTATGTGGTAATTAGTGCAGTTCTGTGGCTCCCAACCACCTAATCTATAAATAAGAATACCAGACGGAGACATCAGGCAGAGCTATCTGGCTGTGCAGGAAATAACACAATCTTCTCATGTGCCATGGTTTAAGAAATAACAGGCTTAAAAGGGTGATGACTTAAAAATAAACTGACGCTTTTGAAAAAAAGGTAAGAAATAAAGGTTTGAGTTTGCAAGTGGATTAATGAGAATTTCTATGAATTAGTACTTAACCTCTTTTCAACTTCATTTCCATGCATTTCATAAGATCTGGAGAGCATTCCCATGCTCCCTTTTGAGCAGAAAACAGAAGCCAAGAGTGGGTTAGGGGCAGCATGAGGTCTTACCTTGAGTTACTGAGAACACGGGATGGGATCCCAGGTCTACTGCCTCGTCCGAGGTTCCAGGTCTTTTTGCAGGAATGCCTGTGTACTCTGTGAGTCCTGCCAACCTCAGTCAGGGCAGGGTGAAGCCAGGATTTGGGTAGGGGAAGACAGTGACTCCCAGAAAACCGTCTCCTTGGCAGAGAGCTGCCTTGGAAGCAGATCATTGTATATTTGCAGGAACTTCTCTAAATCCTACTGGGAGGGGGTGAAGAGATTAGAAAGCAGAGGTTGCATGAAATGTGTGTAGGCCAAATTAAATATAACACTTCAGATGAGTGCTAACATCTTACACATATCCAGGCAGAAGCAGGAGGGCAGTCAAGGTTCTGAGGTTGTGGCATATGGCAAATGGATTCTGCAAACTCTCAGGTGTCAGCAGAATTATTGGAATAACTCCAGCTCAGGTGGAAAGTGCTACTTCTTGAAGGATTTTTTGTATGGGTATTTTTAATGCATTTTAAAGATTACATATGTATATCTCACAAATTTTACTTTTTAAAAAGGTTCTCTCTCTCTCTTTTTTTGGGGGGCAGAGGAGACAGAGTCATTGTCACCCAACTGGAGTGCAGTAGTGTTATAATCCTTCACTGCAACCTTGAACTTCTGGATTCAAGTAATCCTTCTACCTCAGCCTTCAGAGTAGCTAGGACTACAGGAACGTGTGACTATGACTAGCTGTTTTTTAAAAATTTAATTTAACTTAAAAAAAATAGAGTTTTACTATGTGGCTCAGGCTGGTCTCCAGCTCCTGAGCTCTAACAATCTTCCTGCTTCAACCTCCCAAAGTGCTGGGATTACAGGTGTATGCCACTGTGCCCAGCCCCTGAAAAAAGTCTTATAATCAAAAGAATCATGCCACTTTCACATAATTTTATTCTCAGTCTGGGCAGCATCATGTAAGAATTCATGGGCAAGACCCCAGGGAATTTAGGGCCACAGAGGTCTACTGGAAAAACAAAAGGACACAAAACTACTAGGAGATTCTAGGATATAAATATTGCTTTATTTTTATGTCAAAACTCTATGTTACCAGAAGAGCTATCTTTGAGAAAACCCCAAACAGAAAAATAACAAGAAATAATAACACCAAGGTAAACTATTTTCATGAGGAATGTGTACCTTAGGACATTGTATCAGTTTTGTTTTTAAAATGTCTGAGTTACAAAATAAACTGGTATTTTTCCTTCACAAAATTTTTAAACATCAATTAAAAAATACCCTAAGCAATATCAAAACATTGCAAAAATATCTGGAAAATATGATAAATAATTGGCATGCTAAATATTTAGAAATTACTATTAAAAAATCATTCAGGAAAACTTGGGGGCAAGAGAAAGCAAAATATAAAAAGACAACAGAAAAAAAATGTGATTACAAAAAAGATGAAAAAGTTTATCCATTCTACTGAACAGAGAAATCCAGTTCAAAAATAACAATAAGGTACAATTAGATTGCATTCACCCTAAATCAATACTAATGATGCTCAGTGCTAACAAAGGCATAGTGACACATTTTGGCAGTGGGAATTGGTACATACTCTTGGAAAAATTCCTTGGAAATAAGTAGCGAGTACCAGTAATATTTTTTTATTATTTATTTTTTTGTAGAGACAAAGTCTTGCTGTATCGCCCAGGCTAGTCTCAAACTCCTGGCCTTAAAAGATCCCCCTTTCTTGACCTCCCAAAGTGCTGGAATTACAGATGGGAGCCATAAAGTATTCTTTCTTTGAACCAGTCATTTCAATTGGCAAAGACGTAATGTGTAAGATAATTGAGAAAATATTTCAAAGCTTTGATTTAATGGATCTTAACAATGTTACATATAAAGTTAAATATTGTAAGTAACCTACTGAGGTTCAACAATAGAACATAACATAATACAAAATGTGAGAATCCAGCTAACATTTGTAAATAGTGAGAATATCAGAAGTGGTGCTGCTATAATGTTAAATGGTGAAAATGTAGATACAAATTTTTATACAAACCAACTTACTTTTCAGTAAGTTCTCAGAAATCATTGATTGGAAAAAGACCAAAGTGTTAGTAGTCAATGCTTCAGGATAATGAGATTATATGTACTTTAAATTTTACCCTTATAGATTTAGTATACCCTAAATTTTTCAAAGTAATCATGCTTCACTTTAGCAGTCATAAAAAAGAAAACTTAAAAATGAAATGCTTTAGTGTTTCGTACCAGTGGCTTTTATTTTAATGAAAACGTCACAACTTCCCTGCGTTCTCAAAACTCACTGCAACACACGGTTTCTCCAATGACTGACAAACGCACACAGTGCCATCTGCACTCTGCATCATCACATTTGATTGGTGCTGCACCCAGAGGTTTCAGTCCGTTGATTTAAGAGAAAGAAAAAAAAAATGACTGGAGAAACTGTCCTTGTGTCACTTTCATACAGTACTGTATTTTCAACATCAAAACAGTTTCCTTGGGGGGAAAACATGAAAATGGAAGTTTCCTTTTAAAACCTGCTTCTGAGAGTAGAAAATCACATTGGAATTTAGGTACTAGGAAGGTCAGGTGTCTCTAAGTGCTGCCCTGCAGGAGCGGGGAGTAATGAGATTTCTCCCACTGCCGGGACAGCAGGAGGCTGTGGAGCTGTGCTGATAAAAGTAGCAGGTACAACATGCTTCTAGCATTCTCTTCTTTTAGAAGACTGTTTTGTGATTTCCTCTTAAGAGTAGCTTGCGCAGGATGTGTTTTGTGGATCTGTGTTTGTTTCAAACATTGTGTAAGTTTACATTATTTCTCCACTTTTCCCCCTAATATTTTCAATCTAAAACGAGGGCAGGGCAAGAGTAAAGGCAGCACCTGGGGATGCCTATGCCACTGTATGCCTTGCGTTTAAGAAGAGAAGCACATCGGCCATTGCATATTTAGAGGTAGCTTACGGTATGTACCAAACATTTTGAGGAAGAGATGGAGAGAAGATTCCTGGGTGGGTCGTTCAGAATTCAGGCAGGAAACAGTTATTTCAAATGTATCTTAATATAGACATTTGGGTATACCAAGCAGTGATGGAAGAAATGAGAAGCCAAACAGGATGCAGAGGCAGCCCAGAGTTTGATAACAGTGGAAAACTGTTATGGCATGGGATTTTGGGACAACGGAGATGCAAATAGACACACTATGTGAATGGATCAGAAATCTCCATATTGTAAAGATGTCGATCTCCTCAAATTGATCATAAGTTCAAGACAATCTTAATAATTCACACACCATTTTCTTTGGAAATTTACAAGTTCACTCTAAATTGTATGAAATTGTAAATGACCTAGAATAGCTAATATAATCTTGAGAAATAACAAAGTTGGAAGGCTTAAAACTGTTGACCTCAAGAGTTTCTAAAGTCCTATAGTAATCAAGAGATTATGGTACTGGCCTAAAAGGAGAGAGCTCAGTGAAATGAATAAAAGGTCCAGAAATAGACTTTCACTTACATGAGCAATTGATTTCTCATAAAGGTGTCAAAGTAAGTTAATGGGGAAATTAATGTTCTTTTGGGCAAAGGGTACTGGAATAACTGGATTTCTGCATGGAAAAAAGACACTGACATAATTCCAATATTTCGAGGGATTCAGATGGGATCAGAATTTACAAGAAAAGCCACTGGTCTTGACACGAAGAGGTGATGTTGCTAGAGCTTTTTCAGAGGAGCTTGAGGGCAAAAGGCAGATTGTCGAGGGTAGAGGGTGTGGAGGTGACAATGGAGATGTTGAGAAGAAGTGACCATCAGGAAGTGAAGCAGTGACGCCAAGCCTCGGGACGCGGCTGTAGCTTGGGACTCAGAAGACAAGGCTGAAGAGATGAGCCCTTTTCAGTCGTGATGAGATAGAATATTTGCAAGATGAGGGGAGGGCTTGAAGGTGGAAGGAAGATTGCTGGTAACTCTAATGGAACCGAGCAGAAAGAAGGGAAAGATCTGCACTAAAGCTGGAAGGCTCGGGAATGGAAAAGGCCATCCCTGTTTCAGAGTCAGCAGAGAGCCAGGAGCACACAGACGCAACACTGTGGGCAGCTCTGCATGAGGGAGAGAGAGTGTTTGCTGCCAGCCTTAATTCCCCAGGTGCAGTGGGTATGAGAGTGAGCATGCAACCAGCAGGGCCCGGTTCTAATCAACAGGCAGAACCCCACGTGATTGGAACCCTAGATTTGTCCTTGGCTCCTGGAACGCTGGTTCTCCCACAGTTGCACATCAGAAGTAGAAAAGGTGTCTTTTCATATGGAACAGTTTACATGTAAATTACTGATAACCTGTTCTTAACTATTCATCTCAAGATGCATCTGGAAACCCACCAAGGTGCCACATTTGTTTGTTTGATAGTCAACAATTATGTCTTGCCATACTATGTGTTGAACACTTTTCTGGTTACTGTAAATATATTTGTATAAAAGATAGCCTCTTATATGAGATCATGGTGGCTGCATTCATTGAGGGCACAGAGGTGGGAAACAAATGATAACATAAGAAAAAAATAAATGAGCAAAATGTTTTGAGGAGAAATGCACACACACAGAGAAAAGAGAGAGAGAGAGAGAGAGAGAGAGAGAGAGCAATGCAACAGAAAGTGACTCAGAGGGTCTGTTGTTAAATGAATGATCAAGGAAAGACTCTCAAAGAAACTAACATTTGATCTAAGACTTAAGACTTAATGAGACCAAGGCCGTCATGAAAACCTGTAGGTAGAGCAGTTAGACACAGAAACATAGACTTGCAGTTGAAGCTTAGAGACCAGTGGCCGGGCATTCCAGGACCACCTCTGACAGATGGGAAGGTTGCAGGCCTTGATAAAGCACGTGGGTTTTATCCTACGCATCAGGAAATGTCACAGAGGGTTTTAAGGAGACTGACATAATTTGGCATATGTTTTTTAAGAGCCACTCCACTGATCTGTAGCTGTGGATTATGGGAGTGCAGGAAAATACCCAGGGTGTCTGCTCAGGAGATAGAAGGGAGGTGAGAAATGTCAGAGACCCCTCATGTAAAAGTATTGTCTGTCTGTTGTGTTCTGTCTTCCTAGTTTGTTGGCTAAAACTTAAAAAACTGAAGAGCAACATTACTTGGGACACATGTAGAATGTACAGCATTAACAAGATAGGCAATTCCCCTCTAGCCTGCACTTTTCCCTAAATATAGAACATGTTTGTGTGATGTTCTTGTGTTTTAGAAACAAGAGAATTATAAAATAAGTCCTCACTATGGAATTTGTGGCAGAAACTTCAGAAATATTAATTGGTTATTCACAATTTAACGCAGGTCTTGTTGCATAAATATTTATCGCTTTAAGCCAGAACACGAGTGGCACAACATCTGTGAAGGGATGTTTTATGTATAATTCAGCAAGAGGTGATGAATGTCAAACCATTATGACAGAGAATTAAAAAGGAATTTAGGAAATCACAACAACTAGAATCTTCAAAAAGAATCAAAATGATTTGAATTTTTTTTCTTAAATGAAAATCTTTTCAAGCTACCTAAACTATTTATTTTTTTATTCAAACTGGTTTTATTTAACTGCCCATGATTTTTAAAAGCTTCAGTATGTTTTGTATAATTTTCTACTTGCTTTAACTGGAGTTATTAATTTTAATTTTGTCTTCTGCATATAATTTTCCCTCTGAGATAGCTGACCCCATTACAACATATTAAAGAGTTGGCGTGTAAAAGTTGTTCCCTAACAGCCATTTTTTAAATTAAACATTTTATTGGAGACAGTTATAGATGCATGTGCAGTTGTAAGAAATAATAGGGAAGCCCTATGTACCCTTTGCTCATTTTCTCCAGTGGAGACATCTTGGAAAAACTGCACTACAGTATCACAGACGAGATATTGATATATGGTGATATATGGATGCCATCCACCCATCTCACTTAGGTCTCAGCGGTTCTGCCTGTACTTGTGTGTGTGTGTGTGTGTGTTTCGATATATGCGAAGTTATTAGATAAGAAAGTTATTGTATCCACCACCAGTCATGTTTCAGAAGAGTTTCATCACATCGCTACACAAATAACACTTTCAAAATTACACCCACTCCCTGCCCCACTAACCCTATTCCTAACAGGTCGATTGTTCTCCCTTTCTAAAATTTTAGCTTTTCAAAACGTTACCTCATGGAATTATACAGTGTATCATATTTTGTGATTGGGTTCTTTTTGTTTTTATCACAGGTATCAATCGTTCATTCCTTCCTGATGCTGAGTGGTCATCCACAGAATAGATGGTTTTTTTAACCAAACACCCACAGAAGGATGTTGGGCCCACTTCTTGTTTGGGGATCTACAAATAAAGCTGCTATGAACATTCATGTATAGTTTTTTTTTTGTGAACACGAGCTTTCATTTCTCTGGAATAAATGCCCAAGGTTGCAATTGCTGGGCTTTATGGTAGTTGCATGTTTAGTTTTATAAGAAACCGCCAAACAGTTTCTTAGAATGGCAGTATCGTTTGCATCCCCACCAGCAACATGTGATTGATCTGCTTTCTCTGTATCTTTGCCAGCATTTGGCATTGTTATTTTTTTTTAGTCATCCAAATAGGAATGCCGTGATAGCTCATTGTGGTTTTTATTTGCATTATCTTTGATAAACAGTGACATTGAATGTCTTTTCATCCACTTATTTGCCAACCCAACATCTTCTTTTGGGAAAGTCTGTTAATTCCTTTTGCTTATTTTCTATTTGGATTGTTATTTTTAAGGTTAAGTTTTTAGTATTTTTTTAACTTAAAAGGTTTTGCATTTAACATATTAAATCAACATGTAATGATTATCCGTATCTACAGGTTACACATTGATATTTTGATACACATATGCAATATGTAATGATCAAATCAAGGTAAATAGCACATTCATCACCTCAAACATCTATCTTTTTTGTGTTGGGAGCATCTAACATCTACTGTCCCAGCTATTTGAAGATATATAATAAGTTGTCATTAATTACAGTCACCCTATAATTCCACTAGAAAGTACTAGAAGCACTAGAACATCTTCCTTCTCTCCAGCTGTACTTTTGTACCCCTTAACCAACATTTGCATTCCCCTTGCTTGCTCCTGTCTCTAGTAACCACTGAACTACTTTCTACTTCCATGAAATCAACTTTCTTAGCTTCCACATATTAATGAGAACACCTGATATCTACCTTTCTGTTTCTGGTTTTTTCTAGCTACTAGTCTTTAGTCAAATATGTGGCTTGAACGTATTTCATCTCTTTATTCTTTTAACTTTAAATTTTTTATGATGTCCAGCTTATCAATTTTTTTTTATTTTATGCATTGTGCTTTCTCATCTAAGAACTCTGCTTGGCTACATGACCCAAAGATTTTCTTCTCCTTGTTTAATGGTTTTGTGGCCATTTAAGTTAGTGATTCTTTTTGAATTAATTTTCATTTAAACCAGTGATTCATTTTGAATTAATTTTTGTATAAGGTGAAGGCTAGGTCAAGGTTCAGTTTGTACCTATGACTGTCCACTTGTCTAGCGCTGTTTATTGAAAAGACTTGGTATGTTAAAAATCAAGTGATCCTATTTGTGTGAGTCTATTTCTGGTTTCTGTTTCATCGATCAACGTGTCTCTCCTTCTGCCAATACCATGCTGTCTTATTTACTGTAGCTACACAGGAAGACCTAATGTCAGGTAAAATAACACCTCCCACTTTAGTCTGGTTTTTCAAAATTGTTTTAGCTATTCTAAGGCCTTGCCTTTCTATCTATTACTCAACCAATTGATCGATCTGCTGGTTTAGCTATTCATTTATCTATTCAGCTAGCCGAGTGTCATCTGTCTCCTATCTCTCTGGCTCTAGATGCATGCAGGTGTAATGTGTAGTACATTTACTTGTCTTTTGTAACCGGCATTATCTTGCTTCTCCGTTTTATGTCTCATCTGAATTATCATTATGCACATTCTTTAAAAACATGAGCTTAATTGGAAGTGAAAGGGCATTCACCTCTACATTTTGATGTCAGTAACCTTAGCTAAGTCAATGTTTATGGTCTTTGAGTTCACAGGAAGACTCCTTTGAATCAAGAATTTGAACATGATAGAAACGACATTTTTAATTCAAGTATTTAAATGTTCACAGAATGTTTATTCAATAAGTGACCCACTCAAGTAAGGTGCCATATTTTAAGCACCATAAGCTTAATTAGAAATAATAAAAACAAGCTTGGCATGGTAACTCAGGTCTGCAATTCCAGCACTTTGGGAGGCCAAGAAGAGAGGATAATTTGAGGCCAGAAGTTTGAGACCAGTCTAGACAATACAGTGAGATCCTGTCTCTACAATAATTTTTTTTTTAATTAACCCAGTATGGTGGTACAGGCAGTTCTCAAAAGACAGAGGTGGGAAGATCCCTTAATCCCAGGAATTCGAACCTGCAGTGAGCCATGATTGTGCCCCTGCATTCCAGTCTCAGTGACAGTCAGAGACTCTGGCTTAATTACAAAGAAAAGAAAAGAAAAGAAATATAGAAACTGACTTTTTGGTGTTATGTATTCTGTTCTCAATGACTGTGATTTCTTGGGTCCTCTCAGAAATTTTACAAAACAAAAAATATGATTCTGGTACTGAAGATTTATAACACATGTAGCAATTGAAGGCTGCTTGCAAAGAAACAGAAAATTTAAAAGTTGAATTAAAAAAATTTTTTTTTGAGTAGGAGTCTCACTCTGTCGCCCAGACTGGTATTACAGGCTGAGCCACCGTGCCCGGCCTAAAAAAATTTTTTTTACAACTTCATATTATTACAAGGATGTGGGATACAAGTGAGGATTAACTACATATGTAGGAGGAATGCGGGTGAAGTCTGGGCTTCTAACTGACCCTCACTCACCCTGGTAGTGGACCAGGTACTCTTTGTGTTGTTACATGCCCCTGTTCCCTCCTTCCTTACCCTGGCAGTGCCCAGTGACCGCTGATCCCTCCATTGTGTGAATGTTACTGTTGTTCAGGGCCCACTTATGAGTGAGAACATGTGGTATTTAGCTATTTGTTTATGTGATAGATCACTTAGTTTGATGTCTATGAGGAACACAAATGAAGTGAAAGAATAGAAACAAACAACTCCATTAAAAAATGGGCAAAGGACATAACAGACACTTATCGAAAGAAGACATAAAAACAACCAACAGACACATGAAAAAATGCCCAGCCACACTAATCATCAGAGAAACCTAAATAAAGACTATATTTCTTAATATCCAGTGAAAATGAGAGAAAGAAAAAGCACAGTAGGGTAACCTGAAAATACTTTTTTGCTGAGTAAATTTTATGTCATCCAGGATAAAAAAATATACATTCTTGTTCAAATATTCCAGTGTTATATCTTATATAATTTACAATAATATATTTCAGAAAGTATTTCCGTATCCATTGCTGTGGTCAATAGGGGTAGGATATGGTTCTTAAAGTTTAAAATTGAAAAATTATTTGAATTTATATTGCTACAGCCACCTCCTCTAAACTTCCTGATCCTTTACAAAATGGACTGGGTTTCAAAAAAAATGTAGTTGGCCAAAATACACTCTGGTGTGTGCATGTGTGTGTATGTGTGTGTGTGTGTGTGTGTGTGTGTGTGTGTGTGTGTGTGTGTGTGTGTTTTCAGGTTCAAAGTTAGACTATATTAAAAAGCTAGGTTCAAATTGGGATATATATAAAACACTGTATTCCCAGAGACATACTTAGAGATCTGAAAACAGATGAGCTTATAACAAATTATTAACGAGTAACTTTATTATTCAGACATGAAAAACTCATTCTTCCATATTTCTTAAGACTGATTTTGTGGCCACATATAAGGTAAGCATTTCAAATATAAGATGAATCCTTTTAGGTAAACAGGGAAAACCTACCCTGGAGCAATATCCATACGACCACACGTGTTTCAGAATGGAGTCATGGGGGACACAGGACAAGACGGATTGTTTCTGCATGCTGGCATTGGGAGTCCCTCGGGGTCAACAAGGCATCACTAATTTTGCTATTTTGCTTTTCTTACCCCCAGTGTAGAAGTACAAACAACAGTAGACACTAAATTTCTCTCTGTTGAGCAGAGTTACCTTGGATGGTGGAAAAAAGTAGTCAGTGGAATCAGAAAGAAACACACAAACACATGTGCCAAGCAACGCAGAAGCTGCTCAGTACCAAAAGACACATACAGAGCAGTAGGATATCTGCAGAAAGCAGAAACAACACATAATGGATGAGGGTCAGGAAGAGTTGATGGAAGAAGACACATTTTACCCACTTTAAATGTGTTCTGGCAGATAAAACTGTAGGCACTGGCCATTGGATAGAAGGGATAAGGAAGAAGAAAACTTCCCTAATGACTCCAGCAGAAATAAAATCATCAGAGTACTCAGAGCTAGGAGAACCAGACCAGGAAGATGTACATAAGAAAAGGTACTGGATTTGGTAACTCTGAAATAGAGCTCCATGCAAGGTAATGGCCAAAATTTGATAAGAAAAGTTTCTATTTTTACATCAACATACATTTCTTGAGCACCTGCTTCGTGTTAGTCACTGGGGATGGGCTGGAGGCAGGAAGCATTCTGTTCCACCTTACCGAATTGTGCAGTTTAGTGGGTTCCACAGAAGACAGGAACTGTGGAGAGTGGGATTCAGGAAAAGGACCAGAGGTCATGGAAGGTGATAATATAGGAGCTTCTTTGAGTCACATGATGCTGCTAGATGCTTTGAAGTTGGGAATGGTGTGCTCCAGTTCCCAGCTTTAATAGTTCACTCTGATGGATTAGGGAGGGCAAGAATGGAAGGGGGTAACCAGAATGCTCCCAGTAATCCAGGCAAGATGGGAGAGTGCTGGAGAGAGGGGCAACTAGGTATACCGAAAGTATATTTTGTAGGCAACTGGCAAATCTTAGCAATGCACGCAGGAGGTGGGGTGTTTCTGGGTGTGGGGCTGAGCAGCTGAAGGACCACTGTCTGAGGATGAGATCACTGGAAAAGGAACAGTTTGGGGCAGGACAAGGGAATGACAGGAAATCACTTAAGACCTATCTGGTAGGACTGTTCTAAGCACTTGCCACATGTTTATATCTACGTACAACCCCACCGCCCTCCGTTTTACAAAAGAGAAAACTGAGACTAAAAGACGATGACAGACCATGAGTAGGAGAGCCAGGTCTCCATCCAGGACATCAGAGTTTGTTTCAGGAAACGGTGTCCTTGAGATGCGAGTGGGGCACGGATGTGGAGAGATTAAACACAAGACACTTGTACATGAGTTGGGACCTCAGAAACTGATCTTCAGTGGAGACAGACCCTTGGCAATCCCTGGGATGTAGAAGGTATTTACCAAAGAGTAAGTGAGAGCTCAGTTCCTAGAGGCAGGTCTTCCAATGTCTTCTTTTGATTAGAAAAGGAAGCCAGAGATGAGATGCCTCTCCAGGGCTTAAGGGAAGGTGGTTCAAGACAGAGCAGCCAGGAAAGATTCCCCTCCAAACCCACAAGGGAGAGAATGAAAGATGCGAGAAGGTGTCCTGAAGCAGGAGACTCAGGGCTGTAGAGCTTGGAAGGGCGAGGCCCTTGGCTGAGTATGTGTGTTTTGTGTGGTGTGTCTCTGTGTATGTTGTGTTGCATACTGTGTGCTGTGTGTTGTGTAGTGTGCATGCATATTGTATGGTGTGCGTGTAGGACATGTGCTTTGTGTGGTGTGTCTCTGTGTATGTTGTGTTGCATAGTGTGTGGTGTGTGTTGTATAGTGTGCATGCATATTGTGTAGTATGTGTGTAGTACATGTGTTTTGTGTGGTGTGCCTTTGTGTGTGTTGTGTGTGTTGCACAGTGTGTAATGTATGTTTGTTGTGTGTGTGTGTTTTGGGTGGTGGGTCTCTGTGTATGCTGTGTGTTGTTTGTTGCACAGTGTGTGATGTACATGTGTTGCATGTGTGTGTTTTGTGTGTTGGGTCTCTATATGTGTTTTGTGTACATGCATATTGTGTGGTGTTTCTGTGGTGTGTATGTTTTGTGTAGTTTGTCTCTGTGTGTGTTGCGTGGTGTGTGTATTGCACAGTGTGTGATGGATGTATGTTGCGTGGTGTGTGTGTTCTGTGTGGTGAGTCTCTGTGCGTATTGTGTATGTTGTATTGTGGAGTGTGCTTACATATTGTGTGGTGTGTGTTGTGCTATGTGTGTGCATTTTGAATGGTGTGCATGTTGTATCGTGTGTATGCATATTGTGCAGTGTGTGTGTGTGTAAGGCAGCAGGAGGGAGATTTGGTCCTTGTTAAGCCTCATCTTGTGTAGGTAGAAGCTGCGGAAAAATCATGCCAGGGGTCTCTGAAGAGCATCTCAATTAAAGTGCCCACTCTACACACACAAGCACAGACAGGACCAGGAGCGAAGAAAAACAAGGAAAAGCCCCCCCCGCATTCTAAGAGAGAGTGATGAGGGCAGGCGCCTTACATTTTGCCATCAAAGTTGCTTCATTTCTGAGGATGGATCTCAGCGTGTCTCCCCCCTTTACTCCCACAGAAGAAAAACAATAAATCAATTTCTTGTAAATGTAATTCTAGTAGAGTGGAGGAGAAAGGATGTTAGTTGAACGATTGGGAGCAAAATCATATCTAATGCAACTGAGGGTCACTCATTTGAGATTTACTTTGGGGACTCCATCCACACAGACCTCCTGGCTGAAGTGAGAGTGGCATAGAGCTGTTTCTTAAGCACCTAGATCCTGGTGTTTCCAGGAGGGACAGTGGCCTCTCTAGTGCCTTTTGCTGGGAATGGATCCCACATCAGCTGAACCCAGGAGACAGAAGCACCGTCAGTAGGCTCAGGGGAGTGCCGGGTACTGCAATGTGGACTCTTCCCATTGTCTCACAGTGCAGCGCTCTCTGGTGCTCTGGAATGTGTAGACTCAGCTCTTGCGCTACAGAACCTGATGACATTCCACATCCCATCCCATTTCCTGGGAAGACAGCTAAAGCATACTCCCAACTTCCCTTGAGGCTTGGCTGGGGCTAAGTGTGATTGGCTTCTGGCCGAGAGAATCTGGGTGGAAGTCCTAGAAGCCAACTTTAGGGATGATAGAAATCTTCTTTTTTACTATTTGCATAGCTGGAAGTCAAGAAATTCAAGATTTCAGAGGAGCAGGCAAAGCTGATGGCTGACGTACAAATAGAGGAGGCTGCCGGACCTTCACCAAACCACATACGCTTTGCAAGTCCTGACTTTGTGACTTCAGCATTGCCTGTCTATCCTACCATGGCCGATGCAACTGTACTTTGATACTGCTGGTTTTACACTGCAGTATTGCATTGTGGTAGTTAATGTATTAGCGTATTACACTGTTATATTTCACTGTGGTACTAGGTCATAGTTCTACCCTATGTTCTCATACTAAAATATTACATTATGATATAAAGCACATACAGAGCATTTGGTTATCTTGTGCCCTTATAAGAACAGATCACAGATTGGGCGTGGTGGCTTATGCCTATAGTCTCAGCACTTTGGGAAACCGAGGCCGGAAAACTGAGCCCAGGAGTTCAAGACAGGTCTAGAAAATATAGGTGGGGGTGAGAGCCACATACAGTGCATCATTATAATGAAATAAAATGATCGCGATAAATGTAAGTAATTTAGAGGCCTGCAGAGAGGTACAATGTAACCAGCAGGGTAGAGAGAGGAGAAGGTAGGAGAGAGTTTCTGGAAGGATGCATCCCCTGAACTGAGAGTCTTAGGGATGCATAAGAGTTAACCAGGCAGACGAGGGGGTTTCAGAAAGAAGGACCGTAAGTAGATGCCTGGAGCTAACACAGGCATGTGGATGACAGCTATCAGATGCTGTGGGATTGTCAAGTTCCTGGAAGAGAGAAGAGGAACAGCTGGGATGGAAACTAAGGACCAGATCCATGGGATGGGGTTTCAGGAGATAGATTATTTTTATCTTATAAGCAGAATGAATGCCCAGGAGGGAGGATTTTATAGGTTTCACAGCAGGTAAGAGACTGCACTTTTCACAGACTGCTGTGCCCTGGCTGAAGACCTGAGTTAAGGAGGTCAAGCACAGAGGGAGAGAGAGCCAGGTGTGAGGTTGAGGAAGGGGAAGGAGATGCTGGTGAGTGCGGGTGGGCTTGAAAGTCTCAGAGGAGGAGGGAGAATCCACAGGGATTGAAGTTTGAAAGGTGTGGGGAAGGTAAAAAGTCTCTGGGTTTTTGGATATGAAACATGATTTTCTGGTTACAAAAGGAAAACTAACTCATCACATAGAATCTGGAAAACAATAAAGGTATCAGGAAGAAAATTAAAGTCATTGTTAGAATCATGATCAGATTGCCAGGATTAAGATTGGGTGATATTTACTTCAAACACATATGAGCACTGAGAGCACTCTGGGGGTGGTTTGCAATAACTTGCCTCACACACCTAAGCCAACAATAATTGCCTGTTAGTTACGGCACCATCATTTTCAAGTTTTAATAACCTCTCAGCAGTGGTGGGTAATATCCTGCGTGTTTATAGGACTAGTTGCTCTCTGGTCAGTGATCTCTGGTAATAAGTCAGGTAGATGGATATTCTAAAAAAGTATTTTACTTTATTGAGGTACAGAATTCAAATTCCTTGGCTGTATACCTCCACCAGCCTGAGGATTATTATTGATGGTTAATTATTCCTTTTATTATATTTGAGACACAAAAATTGTTGAAGTGACTTATTGTTCATAATTAGAAGCTATGATTAAAACTGCTCGAACATTACCCTGGGGCTCTCTCTTCAACACAGAATTATTTCTATAAAAGTGTCAGTGGGTGGTTTGGAAGGAATATGTTGGCCTCCTCCCTGGAAACTACTTCTCCATTTACAGAGCTGCTTGGATGTAATGGAAAGAATCCCCAAAGACCCAGTGCTGTTAATTAAATGAAATGAAATCGTCTTATACTATAACCATGGGGCTCTCTTTTACAGAATATCCATAGCAGACAAGAATGAGAAGAATTGGCAATCAATTACATGTTAAAATCCAAAAGTAAAAGGATTCTTAATATTTTGTAATTCAATTAATACAAATCTTGGAACATTCTCTAAATTGTTACTTATGTATAAAATGAACACATAATAAATGCAAACAGAGAGCAAGAAAGAAGATTCTCAGGACATGGGCCTAATATTTAGAGGAGAGTGACAAATACGATTAAAATTTTAGGCTTCCATTAACTGTGTTGGGGAAAGAATGTGAGAGGTGTTATTTGACGTGAGAACATGAAGAGTTTGTCGTTAGATGTCTATCAACTATCCACGTGGAGAGACCAAGGAGTTAGTTGGATATGAAAGTCTTGAGTAAAGGAAGGGTCTGAGCTGAGAGTTTAATTGCGAATAGTCAGCATATGGAAATCTTCAAAGTCTTATGACCAGAAGAGATGGCCCAGCCAGTGAGCACATGTAAAAAAATAGAAGTCTGAGACAGGAGCCCCTGATACTCAATCATTTGGAGATTTGGAAGGCAAAGAAGAATCATTAAGAAGGGATGGAGAAGCAGGGTTCAGAGAAGTAAGAAGAAAAAGGAAATGACATATTGAAAGACGCATGAAGAAAAACTGTGGCTCCGTCAAGTGTGACTGAAGATGGAGAAGTGAACATTGATGCAGAAACATGGAGCTCGCTGGTCAACCTACAAGAGCAAGTCAGATGGAGAGTGGGGTGGGGACAGGGTAGCCTGAAGGTAGTGAGTCTGAGAAGGAATAGAGGAGACACATTAACAACAACAGGAAATAACCAGCATAGATAGTTCTCTCAAGGAGTTTTGGCCTTCAGGGAATGTGGGACATGAGATAGAGAAAGGGGGAGTCAAAGGGTTTTTAAGATCGGAAGAGTAAGAGCCTATCTGTGTGCTGGTGGGAATGATTGAGGAAAGAGGTAAATCATTGACCAGAAGGCAGAGGAGAGAGTAGTTGGGGGAAATGTCTTTTTGGAGCGAGAGGCGGTGGTGGGTAGTACACAGCTAGGGGTGGGGTGGTGTTGGCCTTGGCAAGGAGCAGGGACAATTCACCACTCAGAGCAAGGAGAAGGTGGTGTGTGGGCACAGATGCAGGAAGCTGGCCCATGTGATGGTGGGGAATGCATAGGAGTTGTTTTTTTTTTCCTGAAACGGGAAGGCAGGAGGTCACGTGAGAGTGAAGATGTTGGAGAAGACATTGGTGAGGGAGAGTTGTGAAATCATTTTCTAGGATCACAGAAGAAATAACAAGAGAAAACCAGGAAACATAGGCCTGTAGGAGACACAAGCTGGAAAATGTTGGGGCATCAGGCTCTATTGGGTTTAGTGATCATCCATTGAAATGAAAATGACCAACAATTATCATAATACTATAAGAAAGAGATTGGTATCTTAACAAGAAAAGACAAAAACAAACTGGAATGAAAGCCTAGATTATTTGAATTTCCAAAGCGTACCCATTTTCTTTTTACTGTGCTTCAAATACATAGAAAAATAGTTGTAATATTGATCTCCAACTTTGCCATTCATGCTTCTATGCACATTAGGCTAGGTATTCCACTTCGAAAGCATGAAAGTGTCTAGGCCTTTGAATGACATATGCCATATCTGGGAAGTGTATCTGGAGGCTAAATATTTCTTTCTAGAAATAACTGCCCTCAGCCCCGTTTTAAAAAGAAGAAATGCATATTGAAGTAGTTTCATGATTTGTTTGGCATTATAGGAATCAAGCAGGTGTTAAGTATTTTTAAATGCTTATGTAAGCAAAGCTAACTGTAAATTTTCATTCAGGAATATGTGTTAAGATTGTGGAAGGGGTGTAAGACAATTGCTAGAGGGCAAAAGTGGGTTTAGTTAAATGGATCTTTTATGGCCCTATGGTCTATCCCTTCCTTGAAAGCTTTTGAAAAGTGGAAAGATCGTTTTGTTGCATTTCCCCATTTCTTGTTTTTAAAAGAACGAATCTCAAGTCCTACAAATGGCTTGTATCGAACTTTTACATTTGAATTAAAGATTGTTAAACATGAAAAAAATAAAAAGAAAGAGATTGGCAGTAGTGAGAAACTGCTGGGGGTGAGGGGAGGGCACACTTCATCAATAAGGGTACCCAATCTCAAACCAGGTGAAGTGGGAACCAAAGTGAGGCCCAAACTTTACCTGTACAAGGACCATTTGTATTCTTAACCCTGAATTGTACCCCACATCTTTAAAATAAAAATTAAATATATATATATAAAAGAAAATGACCTTCCTGCTGGTATGCTTTTCTCCAGTCACATCCAGCTTAGTAAGCACAAAGAATAGATGGAGAATTGGATTTAGCCTGAGTTCCTTTTTAGCTTAGCACGTAAAACAAAGTAAGAAAATGAAATTAAAATTGGGGGTGAATGACTGACTATAGAATTAAGCTGAGTTTTAAAGTGATCAGGAAAAAAATAATCAGTGGCGACAGACAATGAGATGGGATGGGATGGATCCCCTAGAGGGTTGAAGCATTCCTGTTGTCTGGGTACTGGCAGCAGTGAGCTGGAAGGAGACAGCAAGTTGTCAAAGAGGATACTTTGACATTGAGACTGTGATGGTTTTGTTCCTACAGACCTCAGCCTTCTTCCTATAGACCTCAGGCTTGTTAGAGATTAAGAAACCACCTCTTCTAGAGCTGGGGAGTTTATTTATCAATTTAAACAAGAAAAAAAGAACTCGTGGCTCATCAAATATTCAAATTCATGAGAAATTATATGCTGTAAGAAAAAAAAATCAAGAATAAAAGTTAAGCAGATTACTTTTAACCTAAAGAATGTACCACCAAAATAAAATATTTAGACGAATGTTTATATTTCCTTAACTTGCTTTTTGCAGATAATTCCTCACTGCAGTCCTGCCCATGGCTGTGGAGCCCATCACAGACACTGCAATGACCTCTTAGAGACCAAGTTGCTGCTGGCCGGGGCTGAGCACCGACAATCGTGCCACGCACGAGCCCACCCTTTCTCCTCTTTGTCCCTTGCCTTCAGTCAGCTGAGTGCAGATTCTGAGTGGACAGAATGAACATTTTGTGCACATTGTTTTAAGCTCAAGAGTCTACCAGAGTCATCAGTATAGTTAATTTGAAGGATAAAAAGATGAGGCCAAAAAACAGTTTAAAGAAGATGCTTCTTTCTAATGGCAACAACAACAAAAAAGGGGACCCTTTATCCTCTTTTGGGAGTTAAAGACACCAATTCAATATTGTTAGCCATGGTGACCAACTTGGATAAGAGGCTTACAAGATTAAATACTGCCCTTCTTACAAGAGGTACATTAAAACGCTGACATCCAAATATCCAAAATGGACTTTTAAAACAACCTCACAAAGTTATTGTAGGTAGAACAGAATTTCTGTGGTTGTTAAATACAAAAAAAGGATTATCTTCTTACAATTTTTTTCTGACTTCATCTTTTAAAAGAAAGTCTCCAGAAATGGTTTTACTGCTTAGAGTTATCTCTCTTTCTGTATTTGATCAACAGAACTGTCCTTGACTGTCCAATATTTCTCCTGCCAAATAGGAAGGAAGGATTATCTTTTAAAAGACTGAGGACAGACTTCCAGCATAGGTGAGAGCTAAATCACAGAGTGGATGACCCAATAAACACAGTATTTTAAACAACAACGATCGTAATAATAAAAGTCAAAGACAGGACTCTAAAGTCAATGACATTCTGCCTCTAAAAATGTAAGCTATTTTATTTTTAAAGCATTCATCCTTGAATCTGCCATGTTACTGAGCCCAGCATTGTTGTTACTTAATTTTTGTTTCCCCGATGCTACAAAGTAAACATGTCTTCACTAGGAAGCCTCCACTCAGCTCCAATTTTGATGGTCTAAATCGAAAAGATTAAAGAAATTATAAAGATCCAAGAACAAGGATAAAAGATTATAGCCCATTTTCTAAGAAGGTTAATTCTCAACATAATAAAAAGTCTTGATGATATATATCACAATGACAAACCTAGTTTCTCTGTGTATTGTCAGTAAAATAAAAGGAAAATTGAGATGAGAGCATAGTTTATGGAAGATTATTTAATCTTAACAGATGATCAAAAGGAAGTAGAAGTAGTTAACAAGTAGTTCTATTTTCTTTTCCATCAGGAAGCACAGCAGAAGGAAACACAGGTAAGAGACAAGAGACACAGGCAAGAGTCCTGATGAGAGAGAAAATGGGAAGAAGCTATCTTACTTCTCTGATGGTGCAAATTGCAGATGTGAAGTTAGAAACTCTACAACGTTTCAGAAATCACAGGAAATGTAACAGGTCCTAGAGAGCTGGAGATGAGTAAATATGATACCCCACCTTTTTTTCTTTAAGGGAGAAAAAACAGATCTCTGCAAAAGAGACTGAAAACTTAAAACTCCCCCCAGCGATAGATTCCATGTGGTGTTACTAAACGCATATTAAATAATTTACCACAAATTAGTGTGTCATTTTTTAAAAGTTCATGATAAACAAATTTTGTCTTTTCTTTAAAGGGTTATCCAACTGGCATGTAAGAAGGATATCATGTACATCACTCATCTGTATGCTTTAAAGCCTCTCACAGTGTAGACAAAACTGAGAGATACATGCAGGTTCAAAGCTGATGTAAAATGAGCTGAAGCTGATGTGAAAAACTGCTGGGTAACACGTACAAATAAAAAGACGTGCATTCGGGTTTTGTGCCTGTCACCACCACTCTCCTCCCATGCTACCTCTTCTCAACCACCTCCAAAAAAGTTAGCATAACACTAGGATGGAAATTCCCCCGGCTTCTGCTGTCTAAGCCTGCACTGCTCTTTTTATGGTTGCCAGTAGCGGCCTAATGCAACTGGGCACGTGAGATATGACTGGTTCAAACTGAGGTGCACGGAATGTAGAAAATACACACTAGGCATCATAAACTGAGCGTGAATGAAAGAATATAAAATATCACACTTTCAAAATTTTTGATTACATGTGGAAATTATAAATTTCTGAAGTGTTGTATTTACCAATAGTTTATTTTTCTTGCTGCCCAGAATCCCATTGCACATTGCTTTATCTGCTTGCCTGTTGGTTTCTGAATTTTTTTCACATTTTGACTGTTAAGAGTAGAACTGCTATAAATATTCCAGTAAATGTGTTTTTTTAAAAAGAATAAATTGTCATTTGTTTGTATATTAAAGAGTAGGATTGCTGGGTTGATTAATTTTAATATTATTTTTAATGAAAACTGCAAGACAGGGTCTGCCAATGTGCTGGTGTATTTCTTACTTGGGCAGTACTGGCTTGTGTACACCGTATCTTTGCTATCTCTTGTGGTTGTAATTAGGGTCTCCTGGACAGTGGGGATAGGACCCCATTGTGCCTTTAGTCTACATTTCCCAAATAAGTATTGAAGTTGAACACCTTTCCTATTTATTTATTTATTTATTCACTCATTTAAGTCTTCATTAATTTCTTTCAACAATATTGTGTAGCTTTCAGTACAGAGATCTGACACATTCTTGTTAAATTAGTTTCTAAGTTTTCAAAATTTTTGATGCTAAAACCTCAAGATATACTTTATTTTTGTGTATTGGCTTTGAGTCTTATAGCCTTGCTAAATTCATTTGTTAGTTCTAGTTGATTTTAGATTACTTCAAATTTCTATGTGCAGTCATGTCATCTGAAAATGAAAAGAGTTTTACTTCTTTCTAATATTTATATATCTGTAATACTTTTTAATGTTTCATTGCACTAGTTAAGAACACCAGGACAATGTTGAGGAAGCTCAATGATAGGTAACATCTTTGTCTTTTCCACAATTTAAGGAGATGTTGTAATGAAGAGAAATGTATTGGCTTACGGTCTGGAGGCTGGGAATTTTAACATTAAGTGCTGGCATCTGATGAGGGCTTTCTTGCTGTTGTCATCATACAGCAGAAAAAGAGAGGGCAAGAGAGCATGAGGGGGCCAAATTTGCTTTTTGTAATAACATCATCATTGACAAAGACATTCGCTCTAGAGTTCTTGTGCATACACTTTATCAAATTGAGAGATTTTCTTCCTATTAACATCTTTTCTGAGAGCCTTTATTATGGTCAGGTACTAAATGTTATTAACTTCTTTTTCTACATCTATTGTGACGAACATTTGAATCTTCTTCCTTATCTGTCCATGGGGTGAATTAAATTGACTGGATTTCAAATGCAAAATCCACCTTCTGTTCTTGAAATAAATCCTGCTTGGCCAGGGAGAATTATCCTCTTACTATATCCCTGGCTTTGATTTGCTTATATTTTATTAATGGTTTTTACATCTGTTCATATGATGTTGCTCTATAATCTTCTTTACTTGTAATAGTTCTGTCATATTTTGGTATGAAAATTAATCTTGCATTGAGAAAGAAGTTGGGAAGTGGTGTATTTTTTATTTTCTAAAAATTTTCATTCAAAACTGGTATGATTTGCTCCTTAAATGTCTGTTAGAATCAGTAAAGCCATCTGTCCTGCAGTTTTCTTTCTAAGCATTTTTAAATTACAGAAGCAATGCACATATAGGAACATAACGGATTTTTTATTTACTCTTTTGGTAACTTTGAACAACACTATGAGCCAACTAGACCTTACTGTTATCGATAGAGCTTTAACAATGGCAGAATATACATTCTTCCCAATCAAATATGAACATTTGCCAAAATAGAATATATTATTGACCATAAATAAGTCTTAATCAATTTTTAGTAATTCATCTTACAAAATATGTTCTTCTGTGACAATAAGATAAATTAGCAGTTAATAACAGAAGGATTATACAAAGAATTGCAAAGCGGTGTGAAGAAACTGTTCTCTTGTGGAGACACATATGTACACTACATTTTCCTATTTTTACATTCCTTTCTGAGAATCTGTGTTTCTGTATCATATGTTCCTTTCAGTTTACAGAATTTTTTTTTTTTTTTTTTTGAGTTGGAGTCTCACTCGGTCACCCAGACTGGAGTGCAGTGGCCACTCCCGGCCACCGCAGCCTCGCCTGCTGGGCCCCGGAGATCCTTCCGCCTCAGCCTTCCGAGTAGCCGGAATTACAGGCGTGCGCTACGTCGCCCAGCTGATTTTTTTTTGATTTTATTGTAGAGATGAGGTCTCGCTGCCCAAGCGGGTCTCGAACCCGCGGGCTCAGGCAATCCACTCACCTCAGCCTCCCAAAGGCGCGGGATTACAGGCTGAGCCACCGAGCCCGGCAGTTTACAGAATTTTTAAAAAAATTCTTAAACTGTCAGCTGGCCAGAGACAATGTCCCTTTGATTTACCTGATAATGTCTTTATTTTGCTTTCATATCTAAACATATTTTCTCCAGATACAGAAATGCATATGTACTTCTTAAGTTTTAATGATACTTTCTAACTTCCACAGTTTCTATTAAAAATTCATTTATCATTCTGATTGTTTCCTTGAAAGTGATATGGCTTTTTTCTTGCTCCTTTTGGGATATTCTCTTTAATTTTTTATTTTTGTCTGTACTATGCTGTGGTGAGATATTCTTGGTATTCATTTGGCTTGAATTTTTCTCAGATTTTGTCACATGTAGATTAATGTCTTTCAACAGTTTTGCATAATTTCCACTCTTATCTCTTCAAATATTGTGTCTGCTCTATTATTTCTATTCTGTTTTTGAGTTTCCAACTATGCAAATGTCTTTAAGGCATATTTATATGATATTTGTTATATATATGTATATACACACTATAGATAGATTGTTTTTCATGGTGGAAGACATGGTCAGCTATAATATTCTAATCCTTAACCTAAAATGGAAACCCTTTTTACAGAAAACTAAAATAAACTCATATCTTATATTTGCATTTACTTTCTTATTACCTTAGTTGAGAAGACTAGATTAGACAGTCCTTTCTAAATGATAACTGTCACAGTCCATTTTGTGCTGCTATAACAATACAGCAGACAAGCCAACTTGTAAAGAGCAGAAATGTATTGACTTACAGCTTGCAGGGTGGGAACTTTATTTAACATTAAGTGCTGGCATCTGATGAGGGCTTTCTTGCTGCATCATCATACGGCAGAAAGAGTGAGGACTATAGAGCACAAAGGAGCCAAATCTATTTTTTGATAACGTTAATTCCACCCATGATGGCAGAGTTTATGATGTAATCATCTCTTAAAGATACTACCTCTTTACAAAATGTTCTTGTATTTTTAGTTGGTACATAATTGTACATATTTATGGGATACAGAGTGGTATTTCAAAACATGTGCAAAAGTGTAATAATAAAATCAGGGTAATCAAGATATTCATTAACTCAAATATTGTTTATTTCTTTGAGTTGAAAACATTTGAAACATTCTCTTCTAGCTGTTTGAAAATATACAATAAATTATTGTCATCCTACAGTGCTATAGAACACTAGAAATTTTTCTCCTATCTAGAGGCAATTTTTTATTCATTGTCCAATTTCTCCCTATCTTTTCCCACTTAACCTTCTCAGTCTCTAACAACCACTATTCTACTTTCTACTTCTATGAGTTCAACTTTTTTTTAGTTTTCACATATGAAAACATGTGATATTTATCTTTCTATGGCTCACTCATTTTACTCAATAAAAAGTTCTTCAGACTCATCCATGTTGTCTTAAATGACAATATTTCATTCTTTTAATGACTGAATAGTATTCTATTGTGTGTATATGCCATTTGAAAAAATCTATTCATCTAGGGATGGGCATTTGGGTTGATAACTTATCTTTGCTATTGTAAACCATGCTTTAATAACATGGGGGTGCAGGTATTCCTTTGATATACTGATTTCCTTTCATTTGCAGAAATACTTAGTAGAAGGTTTACTGGATCATAGGGCAGTTCTACTTTTAGTTTGTTGAGAAACCTCCATACCATTTTCATAAAGGCTACATTAATTTACATTCTCATCAAGTTCAACTCTTAATACTGTTACAATGGCGAATACATTTCAGCATGGGTTTTGGAGGGGGTAAACATTCAAACCATAGCACTAATCTTTAGCTTTAGTTGCTTTGACAAAATTTCTAAGGTCAGCAGAATTACACCAAGTGTCTCTCTACCTGCTGGATATTCTTTGAGATATATTAAAAGATAAAAACTTCCTTGTGCATGTTTTTAAGTTTAGCACTATTCAAATCACTTTAAAATAGACTTCAAAAATTCTACAAAGGCAACAAAATATTGTTAATAAGTTGTATGGTTATTAGGATTAGCATATCAGTAATACATTGTAATAGCCTTGAGCTATTAAACAATGTTTTGTGTTTTTTTTGACACAACTTGGATGATGTAAAATGAGAACTGCCTGCAAATATTTCAGATAAGCTCTAGTTACATTATTTTGGAGATATCATTGTGTCTCTAGTTTCTAAGAAACAAATAGTCCATTATGTCATTGTTATTGAACTTCCTTAGACAAAATCTCTTTTGTAAATAGAACATGCAAGCAATGCTACCAAAGCAGAAAAATAATATATACTGCAAAGTCTGTATTTTAGAGAATATTGTTAGAACTTGACTATTTCTCTCTATATTTTAATGTGCTTTTCCCTGTAATTATTTGTTCCTTTTATAGGCAGGGAACAACAGCAGGGTTTTTTTTTCCTAGTCAATTTAGTAGCTGCATGTTTTTCTCTTAATCACATTCAAAAATGTTAGTCTCAGGATATAAAAGCTAAGCATTCAAAAGTTCTGTTTACTTTAAATTAGTAGTTTTGAGTTATTGGATGATTAGATTGATATATGTCTATACTACAATGAAAATCCTTTGAGCTGTGTGTAGGTTGGTAGTGATTTGTAGGAATATAATGTTGATTTCAGTCTTGTTATTTCAGAAGTAAGTAAATATTAAATGCAAGATACAAGAACTTCTGCAAATGTGGTCATGTTACA
Organism: Cephalopachus bancanus; assembly: GCA_027257055.1. Lineage (NCBI taxonomy): Eukaryota > Metazoa > Chordata > Mammalia > Primates > Tarsiidae > Cephalopachus > Cephalopachus bancanus. The sequence goes on along the minus strand of JAPVLO010000011.1, from coordinate 6,455,117 downwards.
GAAAAAAATTTATGGTTTGCTTTTTTCTCATTGGGAGTGTAATACACTTCTAATGCAAGGAAGATAGAGAACACAGACAGGCACAGTGGAAATAAAAATGACAAAAATTATATATAATGCCATCTCAATAGTGTGGTACAAATATTTATAGCATATACAAATATCGACACACACACACACACACACACACACACACACACACACACACACACATATATTTTGATGTCACACTCCATAGATTATTTTATAGCTGGTTTTTCCTCACTTTGCAATATATAGGGAGTATTTTTATGTAAGTAGGTCTTTTTCTTCTAATTTTTGTAATGAATATTTAAAACATTTTTTCCTATGCACCAAGCATTTAATACATTTCTTATTTTGGAACATTAAGTTTTTGCTATGGTGGAAACCAACATTTTTCTACCCAAGTACCAAAATTGAAATAGTTGATTAGAGAACATCAAGAGTATGTTTTTTAATAATTGCACATATTACTGACAATCTCTTTAATCAAAAACTTTAATGACAATTATAACACAAAATCAATATAAACAATAAAACTTAACTTTAAAATCGAAACCAGAGGGACAGTTTTGATCTCCAGAGAACATTTGTCATGTCTGCAGATATTTTTTACTGTTACAACTAGAGATGGGCTGCTGAATCTAGACCATGGCAGACAGGACGCTGCTAAAATTGCAAAATGCATGAGAAAAACCCCACAATCAAGAATTATCTGGTTAAAAAAATTCAATTAGGCTGAGAAATTATACTTTGTCCATATCTGAAGAGGGTTTTTTAAAAAATATTCTTTCAACGTATGACACATGCTATTCTTGATCACTCACAGTTACTGAGAATTCCCACCTTTTTAATCTACCCTGATCCATACCAGTGGGAGTGGAGGGCTGTTAATAGTGTAAGGAAAAGGGGTGGTTTTCTAAAAAGGAAGATGAACCCGCAGAGGCAGTCTATCACATTGTGGCCGACAGATAATTGCTTCTGGAAGGACTTTTCCTTGAGCAAATGTTATGGAAGTCCTATCCCTCATCCAGCATGACACTCAAAAAGAAAATGAGGTAGAAAACCCAGTTAAATGTTTGTGAACGCTAAAATTGATTCATGTTCAACAGTATTTTATTTCTATGCCTTTTGAACTTCATGTGTAAGTATTTACAGTCTCCCATACCCATATGTCTCACTGTATTTGCTTAAAACGCCTGGTCCTCTGAGATGGAGGTATTCTAATCAAGACTTTTAAAAGTTCTAAATTTGGGGCAAATAGGACTACTTTTTCCAAACAAACCAGCTCTCTGTCTATCCCACACTTCTCATTTTATTCTCAATATGCATAATAGATTCTCCATCTGCAGGGGTTTTGTACCCTGTAATCACACAGACGTAACTTACAGTATTCTCGCTTTGTCTTTTAGAGCAGTTAATAACATATGCTGCCCTTCTCATTTAATTCTCCTCACAAAAACCAGAAAAATGATTTTCCAATGCAAATAAGATGTCGTCCCTCTGATTAAATCATGTGAATGTTTCACTCATTGCTGTTGTGCAATGTCAACCAAAGATTTCAGCGCGGCCTGCGAGTCCTGGGTGATCTGTTCCCTGCACAAGTCTGCAGTGTCATAGCTTATTACTTTCCTTCTGGGTATCTTCCAACAGGTCTTTGTTAGGTTCCTCAGAAAAAGCACCACTTCTTCCTGCCACTAGATGTTCGCATGCATTATTGCTCCTGATGCATGTGGCTTGCCACTCAATTCCTACATTTCATGCTTCGGCTACGTTGTTCCTGACATGCCATCCTCTCAGGTTATATTTCTTTGTTACATGCTCAAGTAACAGACTTCAGTTCTGCCAGGCAGATACCTACATTTGTAATATGCCCTTATTAGAATAACAAGAGCAGTTTATATTATAAAGTTAATGTCCCTCACTATGAACCGTTGACCATAATGTTGCTAGATACAAACATTTTTTCATGCTGAAAAGCTTTAGGGTGTCACTAAGAATTTATTTGTTCCAATATGCTAAGGTGTGAATTTTGAACTGGCATTTTGTAACTTAAAAAAAATGCTTTTAATAAAAGTATAAGTTAGCAATTAGGAGATGATGCTTTAGAATAACTGAAATATCAATATTTATAGAATTTTAGATTTTATTCCTATATTGATTTATATAATCAGAAAATAATACATTTAGTATCTACTAAAAGACCACTTCATTAAAAACGCTTAATGAGCTATACTTTCTTTTATTTATGATATATTTAAGTGGTAGCCACCAGAAACATGTATGAAGTTTAACTTTAAGTAGTGGCAGACTGGAAATGATTTTGGACTAATTCTCCCATTAGAAGAGAAAAAGAGAAAGTTGAACAAAATATAAAAATCTGTGTGAAGGCCTTGGAGACCTATTAAGTACAGATGTATTTCAGACCTAAGACACAGGAAAGGACACAACTCAAGAGAGAGGTAAGACTGCCAAGAAGTGGACACCTGGAAAAACACACCAGCTTTGGCTTAAGATCTTGAGGTATGGCATATGGGATCAACAATTAAATGGAAAAAGATTAGCCCTTGAATGGACTGAAACCCACGTTTTATTCATATCAATACCTAATTGGGGTAGAGTGCCTGAGATTGCTAACCTGGTTGCCTGTGTGCCCACTGGATGCAAAGCGAATGCTTTGGAGAAATATAAGACTATCTAAAACTTTAGATTATTTCTTTTTTAAAAATTTAAAATTTATTTTAGAGATGTGCGGTACAATTCAGGATCAGGCATACAAGTGGAAATTGTATAGATAAAGTTTGGGCCTCCCTTTGGTCCCCACTTTACCTGGTTTGAGGTCAGGTACCCTTATTGATATTGTGTTCACTCCCTTAACAACCCCAGCATTATCCCGCTACTGCCAATCCCTTTCTTATAGTATTATGGTAAATGTTCAGGGTCCACTTATGAGTGAGAACATGGAGTACTCTGTTCTTTGTTTCTGTGACAGATCACTGAGTATGATAGACTCTGAATCCATTCAAGTTGCTGCAAAGTCCATATGATTGTCCCTCTTTATGTCTGCATAATATTCCACTGTGTGTATGTACCACCTTTTTTTTTCATCCAGTCCAGTTTTGATGGGTAGTACAGTTGGTTCCAAGTAAAACTTTACATTATTTCTATAGCTAATGAAATAAATTATATGACACTCAATAAAGAGAAAATCAGATATCCAAAAACCAAAACTTTACTGAAAGCCAACAGGTGAAGACAGAAAATAGAGGGGAAGAAGAGACATCCAGTTAATGTAACTACACACATATTAAAATAACAACAATAACCAAACACAAGGGTTTAGAAAACAAAATGAAAAGTAAGAGAAATAATTTAGAAATGCAAAAAAATAAAAATTCTGAAATTAAAAAACAGAATGGCCGGGCTCGGTGGCTCAGCCTGTAATCCCGCACCTTGGGAGGCTGAGGTGAGTGGATTCCTGAGCCCACGGGTTCAAGACCCGCCTGCGCAACTTGGTGAGACCTCATCTCTACAATAAATCAAAAAAAAATTAGCTGGGCGTGATAGCGCACGCTGGTAATTCCAGCTACTTGGAAGGCTGTGGCAGAAGGATCACTGGAGCCCAGCAGGTCGAGGCTGCAGTGACCGGGAGTGACCACCGCACTCCAGTCTGGGTGACAGAGTGAGACTCCAACTCAAAAAAAAAAAAAGCTCAAAACAAACAAACAAACAAACCCAAAATGACTGAAAAGAGTTTAACAGATAACCTTAAAGGTAAGAGTAGATGCAGTTGAGAAGAGAATCAGAGAACTTGAAGATAGATCAGAAAAAAATTATCCAGACAGAAGAATGGAAGGGAAAAAATGGAAAACACAGGAGGGAAAACCAGAAAAAGAATACAGAATGGAGAGGAAAAAAAGAAAGAAAAGAAAAAAGCCTAACCTAATTCTAACTAGAGTCCAGAAGGAAGGAAAGAGTACAGCACAAAAAAAACACTTGCAGCTATAATAGCACAAAAATACCATTTGCAGCTATAATAGCTAAGAGTTGTCCTACAGCAAAATATGATCAAACTATGGTTCCAGAATCTGTATGAACCCTGTGTAGGTTAGTCACATCAAAACCACACTTGGGCGAGGCACGGTGGCTGAAGCCTGCAATCTCTGCATTTTGAAAGACCAAGGCAAGAGGATTGCCTGAGCTGGGGGATTCATGACCACCGTGGGCAACTTAGTGAGACCTCATCTTTATAATAAATGAAAAAAACAAGCTGGGTGTGGTAGCACATGCCTATAGTTCCAGCTACTTGGAAGGCTGAGGCAGAAGGACTGCCGGAGCCCTGCAGATTGACGCTGGGGTGGCTGTAAGCATGGCCACTGCACTCCAGCCTGGGCAAAGGAGTGAGACTCTGACTCAACCCCCACCAAACAAACAAACAAACAAACAAACAAACAAAAGCCACACACTCAGATGCAAATAGGATATTAGGCAAAAAGTGCAATGAAAAGAATAACTTAAAGTCAGACAAGGATGAAAAAATGACTTTCTTGATGACAGTATGAAGAAATCCATGGAAAGAAACCACAACAGTTTAAAATTTAATATATATACAAACAAAGAGAGAGAGAGAGATCACACACATTCCTTTTGGAATTGTCCTAAGGGTATGCATCAAATCAACAAACATGTATTTGAGAAAACCTACCAATTCTCATTAAGAATAGGGAGAGTCCGTGGCATTTGTGCTTCAGGTTGAAATCAAACGACCTTAGCAATTCAGATTCTCCCTCCCTCTCCCGCAAAACTCCACAGACTCCAGCAAAGATAGTTATGTAGTTATAAAAGGCAGTATGATTGCATATTTTTTCTCCTTTTTTCTGTTCACTAACACAAAAAGCCATTGTCTAAAAGAGTATTGATGTAATTGCATTATTGGGCTTATAACATCTGGGACTCCATTAGATAATAATGTGGTTGGAATCAAAGATGCATTGGGGTAAGAAAATGGTCACACATGGCAACTTGGAAAAAATGAAGAAAACCACGAAAGTAAGTACGAAGTCTAATATAAAAATCCTCGAAAGTGAGTTTGGGGGATTTCGGGGTTGTACCATGAAAGACATAGGACCACAAGGTGGCGGTAGAGCACAACAAGCTTTATTTGGGCGCTGCTTTGAGAGGATGGCTTGGAAGAGGAGGTCCCTCCAGGTGAGGCAACCGCAGAAGGCCCCAGCCAGGAGGAGGAGAGGACAGGGGGATTCCTGAGGGAGAGGGCGATTGGAGAGGTGCTAGCTTATCTAAGTCATGTTGCTCAGCAGCAGGGTGGTGTGGTGTGGGGGGTGGGGGGAACCTCTGGGACAGAGAAATCCAAAAGGCAGCAATGACTTGGAGGCCTTGACAGCCCAGGGTTTAGCTTATGTATGACAAGCGAGCTCTAGGCCCAGTTTTGTGGGTTATGTAGAGAAGGCAGGCTCTAAATGGCTAAATCTTTGCTTACTTTGGCTGTAATTAAAGCATGCGTAAAAGAAATTTTGAACTAGATGTCCCAGTCTGCCATGAAGAAGTAAACAACATACGGCCAATACACAGAAGCCTTCTTTGGCACATTTATTTAACAACTCTTTAAATACATCTTTTGCCTTTTAGTCTTTCCTCGCCTTCTTTTAAAAAGACGTCAAATTAAGTAGTAGCAACTGTAATAATGTTCTGTCGGGTTTGTAACAGCTGTAGAGAAAATGTTCACAATAGTAATAGCACAAAGGAAAGAAGTAAAAGGCAGATAGATATGATTTCTATATCTTTCTGCAATTAAGTTAGTGCAAACCTGCAGTAAATTCTGATAAGTTAATATGCACATTGTGAGCCCGAGAGCAACTGGTAAGAAAATAACTCAAAAAAGTGAAAAAATTAGTAAAATGATTAAATTATTTTCATAAAATAGGTAATTCAAAAGACAGTCGCAAAGGCAAACTAGAGGAACAAAAAAGACGGCACATGGAAAACAAAGAGTAAAATGGCAACATAAATTTAACAATAACATTAAATGTGAATGGATGAAATAATCAAGTCAAAAGGCAGAGATTGTGATATCAGATTGGATGAAAAAATAAGATCCAATTAATGCTGTCTACAGGAGTCACACTTTAATTCAAAGGTACAAATAGATCAAAAGCAAAAAACATGGAAAAATATATATTATACAAATAGTACCAATAAGAAAGCTGTAATAACTACATAGATATCTGGCATAATAAACATTAAAAAATATTGCTAAAAAAAGAGAATTTATAGTGATAGAAGAGTCAGATCATCAGGAAGATACAATAATGGTAAAAATATATGCACACAGCACATATGTATGTCTGAATAACATAAACCAAAAATTGACAGAATTGAAGGGAGAAATAGGTAATTTAACAATAATCACTGGAAACTTTACTATCCCACTTCAATGATGAGTAGAAAAAATAGGCAGAAAATAAAAAAGGAAATAGAAAACATGAACAACATTAAAAAAAAAAACAACAACATGTTTAGAATAGTCTACTCTGCCACAGCAAAACATAATTTTTTTTTCCAATGGCACATGGAAAATTATCTGGGATAAACCATTTTGCACCATAAAACAAGTTAAAAATAAATAGAAAATTACAAAGATATTCTCCAACCACAATTGAGTCATATAAATCAATAACAGATATAGGTTGTAAAATTCACAATAATGTGGACATTTATATAATACATACATAATCAATGGATCAGAGAAGAAATCACAAGACAAATGAGGAAATATTTTAATATGAATAAAAATGAAGACACACATACCAAAACTAAGTGGTGCTGCAATAGCAGTGTTTAGGGGAAAAAAATTATAGCCTGAAACCTTGTAGTTTAAAAGAGAAGAGGTTAGCTGGGCTTGGTGACTCAGCCTGTAATCCCGTGCCTTTGGGAGGCTGAGGTGAGTGGATTGCCTGAGCCCGTGGGTTCGAGACCCGCCTGGGCAGCGAGACCTCATCTCCACGATAAATAAATAAAAAAATCAGCTGGGCATGGTAGTGCATGCCTGTACTTCCGGCTACTTGGAAGGCTGAGGCAGAAGGATCGCTGGAGCCCAGCAGGTGAGGCTGCGGTGGCCGGGAGCGGCCACTGCACTCCAGTCTGGGCGACCGAGTGAGACTACAACTCAAAAATAAATAAATAAATAAAATAAAATAAAAAATAAAAGAGAAGAGGTTGATTATAGTGGCCCATGCCTGTAATCCCAGCACTTCAGGAGGTCAAGGTGAGAAGATTGCTTGAATCCAGGAGTTCAAGACCAATGTGGATAATATACTTCTAAATATCTAATGTGCTCACATTAGAAGTTTAAATAAATATTTTTAACTGAATAACAGTAAGCCACTACACATCAAATTGTAGATTGCAACTGAAGACACACTTAGAGGAAATTTTAAAGCCTTAATACTGAAAGTCTGTGAAACAAGGATGTAAATCAATGTTGCAAGTATTCCAACTGAAGAAATTAGAAAAAGAATTAGCAAATTCAATCTAAATACAGTAGAAGGAAAGGAATGAATTTAAAAACAGAAAGCATAGAAAGAAAAGCAGACAATGGAAATATGAGGGGTGACCCCCCCAAAACAGAATTTATCTTTAAAAATTGTATATTTATTCTTACATGTTTAAGCTTCAGTCACCTTCAAAGTACTCTCTGTTTAATGTAATACACCTATGGAGATGCTTTTTCCACTGCTAAAGACAGTTTTTGAACTCACCACTTCTGATGACTTTTAGTGCTTCTGCCATTTTTTTCGTTTCATGTTTTCCACATCAGCAAAACATTTCACTTTGAGGACTTTTTTTCATCCAGGGAAACAAACAAACAAACAAAAAATACTCTCTTGGAGTGAAAGTGAGTGAATAGGAAGGGTGAAGCACGGGGATCATGCCATTTTTGATCAAAACCCGCTAAACACTTAGTGCAGTGTGGACAGTTGTTCATTTAAATCACTTGTCATGAAATGGGCAAACACATCAAAAGACTCTCCAAAAAAAATTCGCTGAAGCTGAAGACAGCATCTCACAACAATTCTAGCTGGTACACTGATGCTGATGGGTTCCTAGAACACTTACCTAGTGGGGGAAGCCTATACTACAACGGGCCTGCCCGCCAAAAAATAATTCTGGTTTTTTGGCAGTCGCCCTTGTATTTCAAAGTATAATTTGATTTTTTTTGAAAATATTATAAAATGAACACACCTTAACAAGAGTGATCTAGAGAAAGACAAGGCACAAATGAATGTCAGGAGTGCCTGAAGACCACAGCTGCACTTGGAGTAGAAACCATAAATTTATTTTGCCAATACATTTGAAAGCAGAGATAATACAATAATAAAATATAGATAATTATATATTAAATGGGTAATTTTCTAGAAGCCAAAACATAAAATAAATTTAAGAGGATGAGGGTACCCAGATAACCCATTCACTATTTTTAAAAAACACTTGGAATACAGAACAAAACATGCTACCTTTACTTTATCTCTCACCCCAAAATAATATCAGGACTAGCAGGCTTGTGGTTGCATTTTAATGAACCTTTATTGTCTGAGTTCTCCCTTATACTAACTTTTCTACAAAGTAGAGTAACAACTCATTTTATGAGGCTAATATAGCCTTAATAGCTGTTCTGAATAAGACCTGAGGAAGAAAATTGTATTGCATAAATATCACGAAATAAATACAAACATTCTAAACATTAATGAGGAAATTGGATCCAGCAGTATAATTATTAAAAGTATCTTTAAGAGCAACTAGGATGTGTCTAAAGAAAACAAGGATGGCATAAGTATGGGAAACCTATCAATTATAATTCACCACATTAACGAGTTAATGAACATTAACCAAATGAGCACATCGATTGTAAATATTCAACAAAATTCAAAACTCACTTGTACTTTTTACAGATTTAAAGTTTAAGTGACAGAATAAAATTTCCTAATCAAAATCCATGGAAAAATCATTATTAATTGGGAGAATTTCCATTAAGATAAAAAGAAGATATTTTCTATCTTCACTATTATTAAATATTCAAGTAATATGTGACATAATATATATGACTAAAAAAGGATAAGTAAGGAGTGAAAAAGAAGTTCCTGATGTGTCATAATTGTAGATCATTAAAATATATGAGAAGTACAAGATAGATTGTTTAGCAAGACTGGCTGGGCGTGGTGGTCATGTCTATAATCCCAACACTTGGAGGTTGACTTGACAAGACTGCTTGAGCCCAGGAGTTCGAACCCAGCTTAGGCAACATAGTGATACCTCATCTCCATTAAAAAAAAAAAATTAGCAGTATTTCTTTTGAGAAATTTGCCCATGGCAGGTCTTTTTGCCATGAATCTCCCTTTATCCTTCTCCTCATTAATAAGCTCTGCTTTAGCCGGGCTCGGTGGCTCAGCCTGTAATCCCGCGCCTTTGGGAGGCTGAGGTGAGTGAATTGCCTGAGCCTGCGGGTTCGAGACCCGCCTGGGCAGGCGAGACCTCATCTCTACAATGAAAAAAAAAATCAGCTGGGCGTGGTAGCGCATGTCTGTAATCCTAGCTACTTGGAAGGCTGAAGCAGAAGGATCGCTGGAGCCCAGCAGGTCGAGGCTGCGGTGGCCGGGAGTGGCCACTGCACTCCAGTCTGGGTGACAGAGTGAGACTCCAACTCAAAAAAAAAATAAAATAAAATAAGCTCTGCTTTAAAACTTTAAAATGAAAAAAAATGTTCAGCAGCATAGGCTATAAGATGAACATATAAATATCAATGATGATAAAATTATTAATTTAAAGTTATAATAGGAAAAATATTTGTAATAGCAACAATAATATATTTAAGAACAAACCTCCAAAAATACATATAGGCACTTTATGGAGAATACTACAAAATTTTGCCAAAAGGCAAAATAACTGAACAGAGGCTCAGAAATTTAATCTTATTAAACATAAAATGTCAAAATTAAAAAGAAATTAACTCCAAAAATAAAATTACAAAACTCTTACAGAAGAATAAACATCAAAAAGTAACAATGGATATTTTGAAAAATTTAAATACTGAGATTGAAGTTGAACTTAGCGATGATTAAGACATACTATAAAGCTATGTTGATTCAATAAAGTATAATGTTGGTAAGAGGTTAGTGAAATAATTGTAAAAGCACATTTACTTCAATCTGCTTGTCTAAATATTCATCCATCCCACGTCTACAGTTTGTATATAAGCAAAGAAACATTAAATGATGCTTGCTTAATATTAATGATTGATATATTATCTGAAGATGGAAGTTAGAGTCATATTTTGCTTTGCTATTTTGGTACTCTTCTGCATAGTTTAAATTCCTTAAAATGTGTTTCTGTTTTTTAAAAGCTGTTTAGCGAGTTTAAAAAAAATTAAACGTGTTTTCTCTACATAATTAAAGAAGATTTTCCCAGATAAATATTATGAATAATAACATTAATTGATACTTACATGATCACCTTAGTCAATGTGTGCTTTCCACTAAATACCTGAAGCATCAGGCGTATGTACAGTGTATCTGACATAACCACTGTGTCCTATCTCTCTGCACTAAGAACTTGCCCATGTGATTCAATGGGCAAGTTCAGGGCATTTTGCATGCCCTATTTCTCACCACCCTTGCATCCGGGTGTCATTTAACAATAAAATACACATTGCTTCAACTTTTTTTGTGTGTGAGAAAAGAAAGTTGAAGGATGCTGAAAGATAGCATAAAAAGAAAAGAAAGTTGAAGGATGCTGAAAGAATAAAACCGAATAAATAAATCTTTTCAAAGTAACTTAACCTGGAAGGCCAAACAGATCAAATTTGCCGTGACTGCAAATTAGTTGTGATGCCAAGAACAGATTATGACAAGCTTCCTCATTTGGCATGTTAGGATGAAGAGCAGTCTCTTCCTCTTCTCTGAAATACCCATTCTTTCCCTTAATTTTCTGATTTCAGCCATATTGGATATGTCCAAATTCCAGTACCTGAATGATACCATACAAATCCACTTCCTAGACTATATCCAGTACCCTATTTTGATAAATATCGTGGAGGTTTTGAGTTTTGTTTTGTTTAAGTGAGAATACGCTCCTTCTACCATACCATGATAATTTGGATGTTGGAGTCTTGATGTACAGTTTATCTTTGTGTAAGTCTTAAAGGTCACAGAGACACCAAAGACCACTCCGTCTAAACACATGAAGAAAACAAGCTGTTCAATATTGTGTGTGATTTAACATATTGAAAGTACACAAATGGAAATTTGCTAGAAAAGATATTTTCTCTGTACCCCCATCAGATTAGGATTACTTTCAGCCAACTCAGAACAAGGCACAGCAGATTTCAGAAATTCTCATCAAGTGCCAAAAGGAAATAAACATGGCCTTTACCGTTTTCGATATCCTGTTCCCAGATCTGTGTAATGAACACCTGAATACATAATTATAGATAGCATATTTTGAGGGTTCCTATGTACCTGGCACGGCTTTAAGTGTATTCCTTTCAGCGGACCTGTGGGATGGGTGCTTTTACTGCATTTTACAGATGATGTGACTGACGCACAGAGAGCTAAGAAAATTGCCCAAGACACACCCAGCCCCTAGCTGATGGGGCTGGCATTTGAACCAGGTATTCAGTATCCTTAATCACTATGTCTTTCTGCTGACCCATAGTTTCCAAGTCCCAGCTCTAATCCTATCACTTCTTTCTTAAAAAGTGTCCCTTGATTATTTCAGTTGAAATGAATTTTGCCTTCCTTCCACTCTCGGATACCCTTAGCACTATGTTTTTCAAAGCTCGGTTATTCTACTATGCCTACTTATATTTACTTCACTGTCTTTTTTTTTTTTTTTTTTTTTGAGTTGGAGTCTCACTCTGTCGCCCAGACTGGAGTGCAGTGGTCGCTCCCGGCCACTGCAGCCTCGACCTGCTGGGCTCCGGCGATCCTTCGGCCTCAGTCTTCCAAGTAACCGGAATTACAGGCATGCGCTACCACGCCCGGCTGATTTTTTGATTTATTGTAGAGATGAGGTCTCGCTGCCCAGGCGGGTCTCGAACCCGCCATTGTCTTTTTTTTAAAGATAAGTTCTTGCTCTGCCACCCAGACTATAGTGCATAGCTCACTGCAGCCTTGAACTTCTAGGCTCAAACAAGATTCTCTCACATCGGCTTCCCAGAGTGCTGGGATTACAGGTGTGAACCACCATGTCTGGCCATTTTTTTTTCTTTTGTAATTGACCATCTTGCTTTAAATAAATGTATGTTTATATAAAATTTTATATCACTACCAAAACAAAAAAGTCAATATTTCTTGGCATATAATGACAGCAAATGTACAAATAAATTAAACAGAAGTAAAAGAGTATGATTCAATTCTAGCAAATGCCCCTGGCTGTGGAAGACAGAGTTGAGTCTCACTCTTTCCACCAAAGCTTAAAAAGGTGCAGAATCTGGATAAGCCATGTTTTCTCTAGAAACTGTTCCCTTTAATTGTTGGGGACTGGGTGTCAGGTCTGTAAAAATAATGTGGCTGCTCCTTTTACAACTGCATGGCTTGAAGGAGAAATTCTCAGATCAGAAGGTCCTCTTCCCTAAAGAGTTAGGCATGATGAGAAGGTAAATCTAATGATGTCCATTAGAATAACTAAACGCTCTAGAGATAAAATGTCAAGCCTATGATAATTCCTCTTTTGGCTGTGGCTCAGCTTCCTTATGGTACTTTCACTCCCATAAAACACAGAGCCCAGACAAAGGTTGCGCTGGCTGCTGTTTGACTTGGCAGATTTAGAGGCAGAGGCCACAGTTGCTGGGGTAGCAGAGGATGGAATTGGCCGGTCACAGCTGAGTCAAAAGCTAAAGATCTTGTGTGTTTCCTAGTGATGCAATTAGATAAGAACAATGAGGAAAGGAAGCAAAGTCCCAAGAGAAAAGAGATCATAGCTTTATACATTCTCTTTATAAAATTATATTTATTGATAACACAAAGTAGTACGTGAGAACAGTATGCCATTTGATGGTAAACCAAGAGACAGAAGGAAGACTGCAGGTCTTATCAGACTCGAGGCAGAGTTATTCTGATGCAGCTTCATTTTCAATGTGGAAATATATTCAGCTAAAGGATTCTAGTTCAGTCGCTGGTACCTTAGCAAGGCAAAAGTCTTTAGGGGCAGTATTGCCAACCGTTCTGCTTGATAAGAGCAGAATTCCCTTTGCTGTTGTGGATGGAACTGGGTCCCCGATAAAAGATATATTTACATCCTAATCCCCAAGACCTGTGAATGTGACCTTCTTTGGAAGTAGGATCATTGCAGATGTCATCAAGTTAAGAGTGAGACCATTAGGATGGGTTCTAATCTCACATGACTGATGTTTTTATAAGAAGCAAGTTTAGATGCACACACATTCACACATGTGGGAGAAGATCACGTGAATACACGTGTGTAGAAAAGATAGCCATATGAGGCTGAAAAAGGAGACTGAAGTGATGTTGCCAGAAGCCAAAAAACATTCAAGGTACCGGAAGTTGGAAGGGCAAGAAATTTTCCTCTCCTAGAGGCTTCAGAGAAGTATAACCTTGATGATGCCTTGATTTTGGACACTAGCATCCAGAATGTGAGATACATTTTTTGTTTTTTGTTATGGCGGCACTGTTATGGAGTCTATTTTTAAATACAGACTTCATGTCCAATTTCCCATTTTCTTACCCTAGCTTTGGTGCCTGATGACTTCAAGGAGAGTGTTTCTTTGGAGAAGTTTGGATAGGCTTAGCGGTAACAGCCAGGTTTTGGCATTAAAACAAGGTAACAAACCTCCTCCTAGATCCAGTCATCTAGATTTATACTTATTGGGTACTTTTTGCACATGACACTGTTATCTAACAAACTTCAGCTCATCCTTGAAGACAAGTATTGCACATTCTCTCTTGAGTCAAAGCAACTGTCGCAGCAATTGCTGATGTTTACAGAATCTGTGTTCTTGTTTTCTTCTAGTGCACAAATTTACATCTCCCAGCTTTCCTTGTGACAGGGAACTAGACAGCATAGCTGGAACATACGGGATGTGTGCCACTTCCAGCCCTAGTCCCCCAAAACTCCCACATGTGTTAGTCTTGCTCTTCACCTTTCTAGCTGATTGGGCCAGAGGCAACCAAGTCTCTCTAGAAGCTACATGTGAAATATGGCAGTCTTTCCTCAACCAAGACCCTGATATGACCACAGGGAAAGGCTATCTTCACTGGCCAGCTTTCGACTGTCACATGAGTGACTACTGTGACTGAACATTGTGTATGTTTGGAGTCTGCTTGTTAGAGCACCTAGCACCATCCTTGCCCATGCAGTGTTTGATAACTTAAAAAGGGACACTGAACTATCACAAACTTGAAACATGTGTCATTGGTTAAGGGAATAGTCTGAGGGGGTCAAGAATACAGATATAGAATATACAGTTAGGGTTAGGGTTAGGGTTAGGATGTAGGATACTGGGAAGACAAAGAGCCTTATTATATAACAGAAAACTTGTTAAAAACTGTTGAGTGTAATAACTTGATAAGTGAACAAAATATTAACCATAAGTACTAACCAAAGTATTTACTGAGGCTGTAGCTCTGGGAGAAGAGGTTAAAAATGTTTTATTCAATAACAATATTCAAAGTAGTCTGTATAGTCCAGAAATGATAGCTTGAGCTATTACATGAGAAAGGGAGGAAACAAACTTCACATGTATTTAAACCATTACATATTTCACTTCCTATTTGTTGAAACTGATTTAGCATGTTATGCACATGTGGGTGTCCAACAAACATGTGAGAATTGATTATCAGCTCAGATGTGGCAGATGGGATTGGATTCTTGATCAGATTCTTCTCAGTCAGCTGAAATTGCATTGTCCTTGAATAGTCCTTTTTTTTATGAACTTGCTATGCATTTGAAATAAAAAAACATAAATCTTTCTTTGACTCACCTTAACACTCCTTTTCATGTGAACAACAGTTATGTCCCAAAGTTGAGATATTTATATATAAATAAGGTCAACGGTCTTGTTCCTTTTCATTTTCACTTGTTAAGTTTTCTTTTCTTTAAAAGAGTGAGAGATGGCTATACCAAAATGGAGCATGTCACACTCCAAATTTCTAGAGATGATTGAAAAATTTTAAAAAAATTCAAAACTATAGAAAACAAGAAAGTTTCCACTGGCACTAAAAACTATGAGAAATCCTTGAAGGGTATAAAAGCAGACATGGGTTGTTTTGAAACAAAAAACTTTGACCCAAAACTCATGAAATTGTGAGAAAAGCATCAAAGGCATGCCTTGATTGGAGGTGGTAGATACTGAGGGTGGGAGTTGCCCAGGAATCCAAGGAAGTGGCTGCTCCTTATACTAGGAGGAGCTTCCAGCATGTCCTGCACCTGCTCAGCAGCCCACTGCAGACCTTGGGCCCGGCCATTGAGAAGGGACCATCTGGATGGTGTAGAACCTTCCATCCAAAAAGAAGGAAAGTGCACTGCCAGGTTAGAGTGGCATAGGCTGGAAGGGCAGATGGCAAGTTGTCAAGATGGCACAGTTCACAGCAGATCAGGACCTCTCCTACTCTCCTGGAAACAGCCTGGGACAACAGGACACAGCAACACCTCCTTCCCTACCTAGAAAGTCTACAAATGGATACAGTGGAGTTTGTCAGACACAGAGATAAAAGCAAAATTCTAAAGTTCTGGGCAAACTGAGAACTAAGTCCTGAGAACTTGGGGGAGGATGCTCACCCAGTGAAATGCAGTTAACTGAACAGTTAAATGGCAGCCTGTAAGAAGTTTGACGTGCTGAAGCTTTGCAGATACGAAAGAGAAGTTTGTAAGAATGAAAAGAGCAGAGAGTTAAAAAAAACTTGAAATTGAAACGTTAAAAAGATCAGCTGGATAACGTAATGGGCACAATTGAGAAAGAAATTAACCAACCAGAAGATTAGGTTGAGGAATTCTTCCAGAAGGTCATGTGATAGGATAAACACAATTCAAGTAAGAAAGTAAAGTTAGGAAGCATAGTAAACAGCTTCAAAGATTCCATAGTCAATGTAATGTGACTTTCAGAAGGAGGGACAAGAAGGATAGAGAAGAAGCAGGATTAAGAGAATCAATAGGAAAGAATCTCCCAGAAGAAGAAAAAAAGATAGAATTTTCAAAAGTCTCTCAGTTCATCAGGAGGTACTTTTAAAAGTATAATCACGTAGACACATGTAATTAAACCTCAGAAAGCCAATTATAGAATACAACTATTTTCAACTTCTAGAGAAAAATGACAAGATATAATAACTTAAAAGGTGTCATATCAGCATTAGAATTCATAAATGCAGAAACAAATGTAAGAAGACAAAAGCATTCTGAAATTCCTGAGAGAAATAACTTGGATTAAAATTCTCTATCCAAAATGTAATTTTAGTATTAGAATGGCATATTAAAGTTTTCTGATATCCAAGGTCTCAAAGTTTCTAGTCACTTGTATCATATAGGCTATGTTTACCGAACATAATAAATTCCAGAGACATGATATTACTTATACCTTATTAATCAAACAGAGTGCAATAAAATCAGAAGTTAAAAACAAAAAATGTTGGCAAGGCATGGTGGTTCATGCCCATAATTCCAGCACCTTGGGAGACCAAGGAGGGAGTATTGCTGAGCCCAGGAGTTTGAGAACACCTTGGGTAACACAGAGAGAACTCATCTCTACAAAAAAAAAAAAAAAGTGAAAATTAGCCAGGCGTGTTGGCACATGCCTCTAGTCCCAGTTACTTGGGAGCCTGAAGCAAAAGAATCACCTGAGTCCAGGAGGTGTAGGCTGTGGTGAGCCATAATTATGCCACAGCACTCCAGGCTGGGTGACAGAGGGAGACCTTGACTCACAAAAACAGAAAAAAAAAGTATGTGGAGAATTCACAGAAAATATCGATATCTAAATAACTTTTCAATTACAAAATAAACAAAACTGAAAACTTTTACAGCTGAATGACAGGAGCCTGTGAGATGAAACTAAGTGATATTCAGAGTAAAATTTGTAGTTGTAAATACATTTATAAAGAAATTAGTAAGTTGAGAATATGTGCAATAGATTTTCAAGCTAAGAAATTGAAAAATCAAAATTACTAAGAAAGCTAACAGTAGGAATTAATGAAAACAAAAGCAGAAATTAATAAAATGAAAAACTATTAATTATTTTATTAATCACTAAAAGAAAAGCTTCTTTTAGAGACGAATAAAATAGACAAAACTTAGCTATATAAGACCAAAGGGAAAGAGAGAGAAGTAGGAGGGTCATGGAGTCTGAAACTGAACACAACAATGACTACTTCATTTTATATTAGATGGGTTTGCCTTTTAAATATCATTTTAAAAGAGACCATTTGTTAGTGCCTGAAATTTATGTCTGTGACTTGAAAGTTCTGTCAGCTGGAAACGGACCTGCCAGTATAAGGATGGAAAATAGGAAGATACACCAAAGAGAGGTAAAATGCTGGCAAAATAAAATAATTTTTATTTGTATGATACTGATTACATCTCAATCCACAATCTACTTTTTGTAGGTTATGGAACACTGTCACCAGCGAAAATATGAACAAGGTTACCAATGGTGGAAACTTCTCTGTATCCATCAGAATTCTTCAGTAGTAAACTAGAGTTGTAGATGGTACATGCTGCCCAGCATTTCCCAACTTGTCTTTTAGTGAACTGTGGCCCTGGTCCTGAGTTCATCTCAATGGAATGGGGGTATGAGGCTTATGTCCCTTCTAGTTCAGCACAATAGGTTGTGCCATGCTGCTGCCATTTTCCTTTTTTGCTTTCTGAGCAGATGGAGAACAGAAATACTGAAGATAGAGCAAATCTGGCAAACTCATGTAGAATGGCAAGATCTTCATTGTCCTGGATCCCTGAAAGACTGCATAGAACAGAGACATTTGACAACCTGGAACACTCACTTTCATTCAGATTTTTATATGAATTTCAATAAAGCAAATCCCTTTTAAGACACTAAGGGGGTCTATTTGTTATAGCAACCAAATATATATTAACTAACAAACATATAATAAAATATATGCATATTTAAGAACAGTAACATAAATCTTGGGATTGGTATCATTTTCATCAAATATATTAAGTGTTTTTAATAATCTTTTTAGGTAACTATTTTCTTCTATAATTTTTTGTAATTTCTTTTTTTGTTTTTCATAATGTCTACAATTAACATGAGCTAATTTTAATGAAAATAAAGTTATTTTTTTGCAGTGTAGGTATATATCATATATAACATTTAGAATCTTTTTTTAATTTTAAAGATGTGGGGTACAATTCGGGATTAGATAGATAAGTGGACATTGTACTGCTAAAGTTTGGGCCTCCCTTTGGTCCCCACTTTGCCTGGTTTGGGATCAGATACCCTTATTGATGTTATGTGCCCCCTCCTCCCCTGGCAGTGTTCTGCTACTGCCATTCCCTTTCTTATATGATAAGTTTTCAGGGTCTTTTTATGAGTGAGAACATGTAGTACTCAGTTCTTTGCTTCTGTGATAGATAACTGAGTATTATAGACTCTAAATCCATCCAAGTTGCTGTGAAGTCCATAATTTTATCCTTCTTTATGGCTGTGTAATATTCCATTGTGTATGTATACCACATTTTTTAATCCAGTCCACCTTTACTGGACAACACGGTTAGTTCCATGTTTTTGCTATTGTGGATAATGCTTCAATAGAATGATATGTGTTCCTCTGGGTATGTTCGTTAACTAGTATGCACTCCTGAAAACAGTGTAGAAGCATTCCCTTTCCCCCTCATCCTCTCCAAAATCAGTTGTTTTCTGAGCTGTTGAGAATGGCCACTCTAATTGGAGTTAGGTGGTATCTCAGTGTGGTTTTAATTTGCACTTCGTTGATGATTAGTGAGGCTGAGCATTTTTTAATGTATTTGCTAGCTGTTTGTATGTCTTCTTTTAGTAAGTGTCTATTCATATCCTTTGCCCACTTTTTAATAGGGCTTTTTGTTTTTTTCTTTTCGACATATCTGAGTTCCTTGTAGATACTGGATGTTAGGGCTTTGTTAGATATACAGTTGGCAAATATTTTTTCCTATTCTGTGGGCTGTCTCCCTGCTCTCTTGATAGTTTTTAGAATCTTAGTAAGAAGAATTAAAGAAAAATTGGCTGATCTGAAGGAGAAAAAAGCGTAAGAAATGATCTCCAAGTGTTAGCACATAGAAATGATGGTATGAGGGAGAACTTGTGGTACTCAGTTCCTTGTTTCTGTGATAGATCACTCATATTAATTAAAGTATAGATTATAAGTCTCAAGTTTGCGTATTTCTGGGAAATGCCCACTTTAAGTGCAACAATTTAAAATGGTAGAGAAAAGTTTCCAGAGCTGGCAGTCTGGAATATCTGGGCCAAAATCTGACTGTGTGTCTTGGCTGGGTTATCCTGAGCAAGTTACCAAATCCAGCTATACCTCAGATGTCTTATCTGTGAAGTGAAAATACTAACATCTCCCTTTAGAAACTGACAGGGGAGAGTGGGAGGGCACACTTCATCAACGAGGGTACCTGCATGATGAACATTTGTATACCTAACCCTGAATTGTACCCCACATCTTTAAAATAAAAAAAATTGTTCAAAAAGTTGATTATGAAAGAAAGACACACAAACACACACAAATAAATGTTCGGAGAATTAATCATACAGAATGAATCTGAACTATCTTGCCATGGGGAGAATAATTTTTAAAATGATATCTTTAAAATTATTTTAATAATCTTCTATCTAAATGAAACTTCTCTCCTTCTGACTCTCCAGCTTTTGCTCTGGCTCCATCCCAGTATCTCTTCCTCCCTTGTTATGATTTTTTAAAAAAGGACAGTTTGACTCTGTGCTAATTATAAATATTGGAAAGTTTTGCTGCTCCTTTGTGTATATTATCTCACCAACACTCGAAGAAGTGTAGCCTTCAAATTTCTCCCCTAAGATTGGTCAGATGTTTCAAATTAATCCCTTATTTGTGTCAATTTCCCTTATCTAAGAAACCAAGTTACTCCCTGCACACCCATGTTATTCATCCGACTGCTGGTCTTTTACCAATAGGATGCTTGTGACAGTGTGTTGCTATCTCTATTGACGCAGCAAGTCACATTTTATTTTATCTTTCACTATCCACTGCTCAGAGACCTAGATGAAGGACTAGCAGCAGGCTTCTGTACTTCCACTGACTCTCACGGAAATTCCCACAAACTCTGGGGAAGAGTAGCTTTTAATGACTGCTGTATTTTTCAAAACAATAGACATAGTTTAGAAAATATCTAAGGATTAAAATCAAAGCTCCACATTTTACAAATGGGCAACTTCACTGCTTTCTCGGCTATCCATGATTCTGGAATAAAACCTATGTCATAGCTAGCCGTTTTTTTTTTAATTGAGCAAAAGTGTTTAATCATCACTGATTTTGTGAACAACTCAAGAAATTTGCTGTCTGGGGTAAAACAGAAAGGGTGAAACCATGTATGACATGATTGGTGAAACAAATATACAGTGATCAAAAATTCTTTTAAAAATGAATTATTTATATTATCATCATCATATTCCTATAATTCTACCTGTGTTATGCCAATGATTTTAGGGATTCGTATGACTCGAGTGTTGATTAATGTACTGTTTTCTTGATTAGCTATCTTTTAACCTTCTGATTGCTGTTGTGAAGGATACTAGGTCAGGGCATAGAGAGACAATTTTTAAAGAGGTTAAAATTGAAGCTTGAAATCTACACATGATGTTGTAATTTTACATCCCATAGAGTTGTTCTTTCCATCGGGTGAATGACTCAACATCCACATTATTTTTAATCTTTAAAAAAAAACTTTTTATTTTAAAATGTGGGATATATGCATCCACATTTTAATTGTGGAAAGGTTGCTGCACAAGTCTCCTAAGGGAGTTTTCCAGGGGAGGCCAGAAAGCGGGTTTACCCACAGAGGATAAACAGTTACCCTGCAATAACTTGTTGTGAGAATTAAGCTACAATAATGTATTGCAAAGCCTAAGTGTCGCTGCTGATACGGTAAAATGGCAAAGCAGATACCATAATGCTACCAGCACTTTCCATAAAGTATAAAGTAATTACAGATTAGTTATGAAAGTGCCATATGTTTTGTAGGATTGCTGTGTAATTAATCGGCATGGCAGATTTAGGTAGCAGTGGAGTAGTAGAGTGTAAGTTTTGGAAGCAGAAAGCTGTACGTTCCTGTATAATCTCATTCATTCTCTGTGCCTTAAATTTTTCATGAATCAGATGAGAACGTTAGTTCAGGAACCAGACCTATAGATGCTTCATAAAGTCAGGAAATTAACTCCACGAATATGAGTTCCTTTTTTTCTTTCCCCTCTGACCTGGAGAAATGATTTCTGGGTGCTTCCCTGTTAGGGGAAATAGAGGAGATGAAATTGCACAGTTGCATGCTAATACCTTCAGGCCCACCGGTCAGGCAGATGCTTCCTGATGTTCCTAGCAGCTTGTATCAGGAAAGCTATTTTCCACATACGGTTAGTTGAGGTGTTTTGCACTAGTCAAAAGACTGCTTTTCTTGATAATATATAATTTTTTTTTATTTCAAAAAAGGAACCAAGAGGAATATTGGGGTGTTAGTTATATTTCTCAAAACTTTGAGACGAAGTATTCAGAGAGGGAAACTTGCTTTTATTTCTGGAAAATTGTATTGACTTTTTCTAACAAAAAGAATGTATAACTAGAGAATTATATGTTCAGAGATATAGAAAGCATGTTCAAGTGTTATCCCTATTCTATTGCCTTGGGAAATATCCATGTCAACATCAGATTAACAGGAATTGTCCTATTTTTTTAAAATTGGAGGGTAGAGTTAAGGGTCAGGTATACAAATATTCACTGTGTAGGTACCCTTGTTGATGAGGTGTGCCACCCTTTTCCCAGACAGATATTGACTACCATTAATCCCACCTCCTGAATTGTTCTATTTTTAAAGACACAGATGGGGCCACCATGGTGGCTCATGTCTGTAATCCCAGCACTTTGGGAGGCTGAGTTGGGCAGATTGGTTGAGCCCAGGAGCTCGAGACCAGCCTGGGCAATATAATGAGATCTTGTTTCTACAAAAAAAATAAAAAATATTAGCTGAGTGTGGTAGTGTGCTCCTATAGTCACAGCTACTCTGGAGGTTGAGGCAGAAAGATCATCTGAGCCCAGGAGGTTGAGGCTATGGTGAGTCATGATCATGCCACTGTATTCCAGCCTGGGTGACAGAATGAGAACCCAACTCAAAAAGAAAAAAAAAAAGAGAAAAGAAAAAAAAAAAGAAAAAAGAAAAAAAAAAGAAAAAAGAAAAAAAAAGACACAGATGGAAAGGAAGAGATTCTACTATTTTCCAGTTTAATATTGTATCTATTATCTAGTCACTCTCAAAATAAAAAGTTTTTACCTCTCTCACATATATATATAAATTAAATGATCCAAATTGTGTATATATAGCATGTGTGTTCATTGTATATAATATGCATGCAGTATATATAGATTGAAATAGAGATATTGTGTATACAGTATGAGGTGTCGTTGCCATAGACTCAATTTTTTTTCTTAAGGCTAAACAATTATTCCTGTCTCCCAATAATCTACTTATTTTTTTCCAAATCCAGGAATAATTTTTGGATTCCTCCATCAACATTTCAAGTTCTTGTCATCCTTAAGCTGAGAAATTCTGATATATTTCCATCTCAAGTTATGAGTGCAGGGCTCTGACCACATTAGCCAATGATAACACAAGAACAACACCATTATTTGGAATATGCTCCATTTCATTTTGAGGAGAGCTTGCCATCATGCCACGGTATCCCAGTTTCCATTCCCAAAGGGCCTGTTGGTGGCTAGCCTGATCCTGATCTTTCTTTTAAGCACCATCTTATTCCTAGGTTTTTTTTTTTTGCCTCCTTTATAGGAAATCATTTCTTTCTGTGCTTAAGTCTGTACCTATAACGTGCTTCTGAGAGTGACAAGCTCATAATGAGTGGATGTGGATCTAACTCATATAGTTATTACTGTGCTTGGATATAGTAATCATTCCCAATTTTGATATGTGGTTTATTTTTTCCTTTAATGACTTCCTCAGTGATCATCAATTCCCATTATTCCTCCTCCACGCAACAAAACTCTCAAAAGAGGTGATTTAATTGTATTATTTATATTCTGTCTTCAATATAGATCCAAGTTAGAGCTCTCTAGAATGTCAAGTAAATTTCTTACACAATTCTTCAACCAACTACATTTCTTTTGTTGTTTATTTTATTAGATTTTAGAATATTCTTTGTTGTGGGAATAGAGGCATTGATTCTAAACCACAAATAATTAATTTTAGATGATATAACATATATTATTCATAGTATAACATTTTTCTTCAAGTTATAAACATCTAAAAGCAGCTAAAGTGAATAATGAATAACTAAGTTTATCTTCTATTAAATACTATACATTTGTGACATTTTATTTGACTTTTTTAATTTTTGAAGGAAGTTTTAGAGCTATTAACTGTAAGAGACTTAGTTGCTAATGTTACTCTTGGTTACTCAATCATTTTTGCTTTATAAAAGATATATTTAATATTATTTATTCAATAACAAGTACTTTCTTACATATATTTTTCCACCACTTAGTCACTGAATGTATTGCTTGGAAGACTATTTTCTCTCAGGAATAAAATATATTTTTATACATACTCAATGTATAATGTGTATAGAGTACTAAATAAAATATCCCAGCATATTTTAACCAATGATTATCAATCACTTTAAGAGTCAAATTTTACCTATACAATAACCATTTATCTACCTAATCCTGAATTGTACTCCACATCTTTAAAATTTAAAAGTGTCATTGATATAGTTTTTTTTACATCCAAAGACACTTGTCACTTCAATTTTTGTGTGACTCGCATACTAACAATTTTAGTTATATCAGTGGAGAAATGTCTATCAATGTTAATATCATTTTATAAGCCTTGTTTGGACTCACATGTAACGCTATATAGATGAAGAGGATATCGTTATGGCAGGTTAATGAGATTAAGAGTATTTCACTAGCCATAGTAAGAAAGAGTGGAAGGCCTACTCTTCCCCTCTAATGCAGATAGTAGCTTCTGCAAGGTGCCCTAAGTATAGCACCCATGTGTGTACACTGGGGAGAATACAATGGGGCAGTTTGGGATTTCTTGTGTATGGCTTCAGAAGGAAAAGGGGTATTCTTGTTAAAGATATGCAAATTAAGACTCTTTCATTATTAGCAAAGCTGACTGGACATTTTAGTACTTTGGGAGGCTGAGGTGGGAGGATTGCTTGAGGCCAGGAATTTGAGACCAACCTGGGCAACAACAACAAAAAATCAGCCAGGGATGGTGGTGTGTTGGTATGTGCCAGGCCCCAGCTACTTGGGTGGCTGAGTGGGGAAGATCACTTGAGCCCAGGGGTGAGCCATAATAGCACCCCTGCACTCCAACCTTGGTGACAAAGTAAGACTCCAGTGTCCCACCCCAAAATGACAGAAATAATTAGGAAGTGACAATTAGACCCAGATCTAGCTTGCGCTAAATTCTGTTGAGGTTAACGTCTTATTTTAACTAATGATTATCAAGTAATTACTCTACTAACCCTATCACAAGAGAATCGCCATCTTGACACGATGGAGTATAAAACACTTGTTGACAAAGAAATGACAGAACAAGGATACTGGGATCAGGAGTCCCAAGATCTTTGGCGACATCCACGTAGAGCCCCACAAAAAAGGAATGGGAACACCGTAAAGGCAAAATCGAGGGCCGATGAGAATCATCAACCAGAAAACAGAACTGTCCAGAGTCACTCACAGTCCAAGCTCTGGACAGAGCTATCAAATATGTCATCTCTGGGTCACAGATGGTGACCAAAAGGGAAGGGGCCAGCAGTCATGAATGGGACCAGAGCCGGCTTTGTGGAAACTGAAACAACAGCAGGAATTCTATGCTGGCAATTTGGGAAACCTCCATCAGCAAGTTTTCATTGATTAAAAGATTACTTAATGGCCCCAGAGTGTCTATGATGGCTTCCTTCTGAAAATTGCACTGGAATGGTCCCCAGGGGCCCAAGTGATAATCCTGTATCAGCAAGAGTGAATATTTATGAGTACTCACGGTATGCCACTCATCAGAGTAGTCTTACATGCATTATAAATTTCACTCACACACATTTCTGAAACAAGAACTAGCATCATCCATAGTTCCTCAGGCAAGGAAACTGAAACACAGGGAGCATGAATAACTTGCTTGAATTCACACCCGCCAAGTGCAAGAGCCCACAAGGGGTCAGAGTCCATGCTCATAACTAGGAGAAGCACTGGTTTTCCCTTTCATGAAGCACCATTTGTCTATTAGCCAGAGTCACTTAAACTGTCTTCCACCCAGAGGCTCAGAGATGAACGAGACCAAGCCCGTTCTTGTCTGTATGAGACTTTTTATTCTGATAGAACCTTTGAGTAACTGCCAGAATCACACTGTTGATATGGCTGGATATTTGTATGTATGCTTAAGGATATGGTCATTCATTGATCATTAGTTCATTCTACGCTGTACAGTTAGTTGCTCAAAGGCAATTCCTTGTGGTGTAGTTATACAGACTCAAGAATCTCTCAAGGAGTTGAAAAAGTTCCTGAATGAGTGGGCAGTTAACCGTGGTGCTGATCCTGGATGATTCAGGCAAGCAGCAGTCCCAACCCAATTTTGTATGTATGCTGCATACAAAATTGATTCCAACCCCGAGTGGGAAAGTGTTATGGAAGCATGGGTTACAGAAGCTTGCCCAATGCCCAACATGAGTGGGCACCTGCTTACTTCTTCCCACTCGTAAATCTCTGGGCTAGCAAAGGAGACTGCATGGTGATACTGAAATCCATGCATGCCCAGGTGGTCAGATAAGAAAGGCTGTTTTAGGCAAATTGTGCAAAATGTAGGTACTCTTGATGTGATGCAAGTGAGAATGGGCTTTGTCAGCACTATATATCATGAGAGAAAAGGAGAGCGGATGATTGATGTGCTGCTAAGGAGAGAGTAGCTAATGACATAGAAAAGCAATCAGCATCTGAAAGCAGAGGCTTCTGATGTCGACATTCAGCTGAAAAGAAGCAGGCTGTCTCCTAGAAAATAAGGCAGCCTGCACAGACTCTGAACTCCACTGTGTATCTTTTTTTTTTTTTTTTTTTTTAGTTGGAGTCTCACTCTGTCACCCAGACTGGAGTGCAGTGGCCGCTCCTGGCCACCGCAGCCTCGACCTGCTGGGCTCTGGCGATCCTTCTGCCTCAGCCTTCCGAGTAGCTGGAACTACAGGTGCGTGCTACCATGCCCAGCTAATTTTTTATTTTATTGTAGAGATGAGGTCTCACCACGTTGCCCAGGTGGGTCTCGAACCTGCGGACTCAGGCAATCCACTCACCTCAGCCAAAGTGCTGGGATTACAGGCTGAGCCACCGAGCCCGGTTCCACTGTGTATCTTTACATTTCATCCTTCAACATCACCATCAGTGCGTCTATCAGATGCAAGGAGAAGTCGAATTGATTACTCTGTCAATCAAGAAACAAGTATTTTGTGTCCACATGTGCTTGCCTCTGATCTGGCACCATGCACCTCAGAAAAGATCCCTTCATCTAACGAGATGGAGAAGGATAGTAAGTGATGAACATCATAAGTGAATTAATGTCATGTCGGATGATCAATGCTCTGAGGTGGGGAGGGGCAGAAGAAAAGCCCGAAACAGAACTGGAGGAATACAAGATAGGCTGGGCTGCCAATACAAACAGGGCGGTTGAGGTGAGGGAAATGGTTAGAGAAG
Source organism: Cephalopachus bancanus (assembly GCA_027257055.1). Classification (NCBI taxonomy): domain Eukaryota; kingdom Metazoa; phylum Chordata; class Mammalia; order Primates; family Tarsiidae; genus Cephalopachus; species Cephalopachus bancanus. The sequence continues at coordinate 6,428,145 of JAPVLO010000011.1, read as the reverse complement.
GTGATACTGGAGCAAAAACTTGAAAGAGGTGAGGGAGGGAATTAGGCGGCTATCTGGAGAAGAGAATTCCAAGATAAGGACATAGTGCGTGCCAGGTCTTTGAGAGAACGTGTCTTACGTGAGAATATCACAGGCAAGCCGGTGAGTCTGGTGTAGAGATGACAGGAAGTAGGAGATGAAGTGAGAGAGGTAACAGTTTCCATCATGCAGGACCATGGTGAAAAACCCAAGGATTTGAGATGCGGCTTCCAATGGCAGAAGCAGCCATTGGCAGGGTTTGAGCAATGAGTGATATCAGACCTGTCTTTTAAACGGCTACTTGGAAGGCTGAGGTGGAAGGATCATGCACTATTCATTGACTCTGGGATGGCCGTGAGCATACCACTGCACTCCAGCCTGGGCGACGGAGTGAGACTGCAACTCAAAAAAATAAAAAATAAAAAAGGATCTCAGGATGCTGTGTTAAAAACAGAATGAGGTGGAAGGGACGCAGAAGACTAGTTGAGAAATGGTTTCAACTCAAAATGTATAGGTCACTGTAAACCTGCCTATCCTAATTAAATATTCTCATAAAGTTAGGCATTTTACATTTATGTGTATTCAGATCGTAAACCAAACCTAATATCATACTAATTAGGATTACCTTGTCATGGGAGAACTATGTCCACACACTCGGAGTCTTCCCTCTACCATAGAGCCTTCCTGACCTTTCCAGCCTTGGTCAGCCTTGCTTCCTCTGACATCATCTCGAAACAGGAAGAGTATTAACTCTTCTCTGTCATATGGTCTCAAGGTGTTGAAGTTTAGTCACACTAAGCAAGCTCTCCCCTCCTGGAGGGCTGAGACGCTGCCACCTCCCTTTCCACACGGAGGCTTTACTAAGGGCCCGTATTCAGAGAGGGGTTCCAACACCCCCTTTCATCTCTTTGGGGCTCCTTAGCAGTCATTTCCATTTCTATTTCAGCCTCCCCCTCTCTGAATCTCCTGTTGTGATAAAATTGTGTTTTTCTGGTTTTTTATCGCTGTTTCCTGAGACCTAGGTCTTGTGATTTCACCAATGGCCCACTGAGAGAATTTGGTGAAGAGCTTTTAGTAAGAGGAATAAAGAAGTCCCTCTGGTGTTTTGACTGCTATCACCATTGAACTCAGAAACTGATAAAGGGGGGGGGGGACTTGGGCTGCCGTGATATTTCCTGCAAACTATTGCAGCAAATGAGTTGGGACTCGTGGGAACTCACGAGGATCAGTTCAACCTATTCATCTCCACCCACTTGCTTTTGCAAAACACAAATTTTGAATGCGACTTTAGGACGTTGAGGATGTAATCAGTCTCCACAGACTGAAGGCATACAAGTTGGTTCTCAGTGAAAGTTGAATAAGCTATTTAAAAACCGACTGGTCATGTTCATCTTTCTATTCCTTCAGAAAAATCTACACTCATTTTCCTGTCTTTGTCCTGTGTATACTAAAGTGATGTTAACTTCAAATTTCCTTCAGTCTGAATTAGATGCAATTTCACTATTAGGAATGATTATTTATAATTTTTATCTACTCTTCTGAAATTATATCCACAGCACTTGTATGTAATTCTCTCTCTCCTTTTTTCTTTTGCAATTAAGAAACATCTCAACTGAGCACAGACAATTTGTCTGGTCAGAGATTTGGAAGGTCAAAGTAATGAATAATTAAACTGCCATAAAGTAGTCTTTCCTGGAATTAAAATACATGTTGTTTAATATGAAGCCTTCTCCTTGAATGAGATGCTTCTGGGCAAAATGATGAAACAGGAACCTTGTCCACTTCAAGAGGTGGTCTGCTACCTGAATGGTTCTCCTGTGGCGGGGGGGGAGCCTTCTCCCCAAAGAACATCTGAAAAGGTGCTAGGGCAACTCCAAGAAGCACCAGAAGACTGCTTGGTTCTGGTTTAGGGTGCCCTGGAAAAAAAGATGCTGTATTCACTGCACAACAACTCACTCAAACTATACTGAAAGGCCCTCTCTTGTGCAGAATACTAGTCACTGCTAGGGGATTCAGTCTCCTGTAAGATAGGATATTAGATTTGAAATATGATTATTAGGGGAAAGAAATCACCAGTCATTACCTGTCTAATTATGAACATTTAATTTTGTGATTTCTTCATTATTATGTGTTAAGAGCAATAATTTATTTAAAAATTCCCAAAGTCCAAATAAAAGGCTTATTATTCTATTTCAGTTTTATGTTGCTTAGCGCCTTGATTACTACAACATCTGTTTCCATTCTTATTTTTCAGTCCACCTGGTACATTTTCTAATGTGCCTTGAATTCCATAATTTTAATAATGCTCTCTAGCCCCAAAACCTTGATGACTCCCTATTTGAGAGCCAAATTTCTCTGCCTGGATTTCAAATTATTCAAGAAAATCAGTCCTCCTAGTCAGCCTCATATTCATATCCTTCCCAAAGATGAGTCAGTCACTCAGCCAGGACAGACGCCTCATGGCTTCTGGCATCCCTTTTATTCCTGATGCCTTGCCTTGATAATGCCTCTTCCCTTATCATGGGAAATACCTTTTCTTTCTCTCTACTTTTCAAGTTTACCAAATTTTTCAAGAACTAATTTTCTTCTTCCTCTTCTATAAGATATGTGGAAGGCTTAAGGTAGCGAGCTTTGGAAACAGACAAACCTGAGTTAAAATGTAAGCCTCACCTCTTGCTGAAAATTAATTCTTTTTTTTTAACTTCTAATTTTTTTTTTGCTATAAAGATGTGGGGTACAATTCAGGGCTAGGTATACAAACTGATTATGCAGGTACCCTTGTTGATGAGGTATGCCTCTCCCTCTCCTAGCAGTTTCCCTCGCCTGCCAATCCCACCCTCCCCCGACAATTTCCCATTACTGACAAATGCTTTCTTACAATATTATAATTGTTCAAGGTCTGCTTATAAATGAGAACATATGGTATGTTCTTTGTTTCTGTGATAGATTACTGAATATCATCAACTCCAAATCCATCCAAGTTGCTGCAAAGTCCATATAATTGTCCTTTATGGCTGCATAATATTCAATTGTGTATATGTACCACATTTACTTTAGCTCTTCCAGCTTCGATGGGCAGCATGGTTGGTTCCATGTTTTTGCTATTGTGAATAGAGCTGCAACAAACATACGTGTGCAGGTATATTTTTTGTAGAATGATTTGAGTTCCTCCAGGTATATTCCCAACAGGGGAATTGCTGGGTCATATAGGAACTGGCAACCAGTTCCTTTTCAGAATCCTAAAGGCCACTACCTTAAGAAATAAGATAAGCCGGGCTTGGTGGCTCAGCCTGTAATCCTGCGCCTTTAGGAGGCCAAGGTGAATGGATTGCCTGAGCCCCCGGGGTTCGAGACCCGCCTGGGCAGGCGAGACCTCATCTCTACAAGAAATAAAAAAAAAAGAAACAATTAGCCAGGCGTGGTAGCATGCACCTGTAGTTCCAGCTACTTGGAAGGCTGAGGCGGGAGGATCGCCGGAGCCCAGCAGGTCGAGGCTGCAGTGGCCGGAAGCGGCCACTGCACTCTAGTCTGGGCAACAGTGAGATGCCAACTCAAAAAAAAAAAAAAAAAAAAAAAAGAATTAAGATAGACAAGTGGACCTCATCAAACTAACGAGCTTCTGCAAAGCAAAAGAAACCATCAAGAGAGCAGGGAGACAGTCCAAAGAATGGGAAAAAATATTTGATAAATTTTTATTTTAAAATTGTGGCATACAACTCAGTGTTAGGTATACAAATATTCATTATGCAGATAGCCTTGTTGATGAGGTATGCCCCCCCTTTCCCCAGGCAGATTCCCACTACTGCCAATCTCACCTCCACGCCCTCCCAACCCCTCGCAGTTTCCCGCTACTGTCAATCCTTTTTTTTAATAGTATTACGATAGTTTTTCAAGGTCCACTTATGAATGAGAACAAGTGATACTCAGTCCTTTGTTTCTCAGTATCACTCAGTGTTATAGGCTCTAAGCCCATCCCGGTTACTGCAAAGTTCATGATTTTGTTCTTTATGGCTGCATAATATTCCATTGTGTATATGTACCACATTTTAAAAAATCCAGTCCTCTTTTTATGGGCAGCACGATTGGTTCCATTGCTATTGTGAACAATGCTGTAATAAGCATACACGTGCAGGTATCTTTTTTATAGAGTGATTTGTGTTCTTCCAGGTATATTCTCAGCAGGGGGATTGTGGGATAATATGGAAAGTCGATTTTTAGAACTTTTAGGAGTCGCCACACTGTTTTCCACAGAGGCTGTACTAGCTTACACTTCTACCATCAATGTAGAAGTGTTCCCTTTTTGCCACATCCTCTCCAGCATCTGTTATTTTTTGAATTATTGATGATGGCCATTCTGACTGGAGTTAGGTGGTATCTCAGTATAGTTTTAATTAGCATTTCTTTGATGACTAGTGAGGCTGAACATTTTTCATGTATCTGTTGGCTGCTCGTATGTCTTCTTTTGAGAACTGTCTTTTCATATCTTTTGCCCACTTTGTAATGGTGCGTTTGTTTTTCTTCTTTTCAGCACATTTGAATTCCTTGTAGATCCTAGATGTTAGACCTTTGTCAGACATACAGTAGGAAAATACTTTTTCCCAGTCTGTGGGCTGTCTCCCCACCCTCTTGATGGTTTCTTTGACTTTGCAGAAGGTTGTCAGTTTGATGAGATCCCACTTGTCTATCTTATCTCTTGTGGCATGGGCACTTGGGGTTTTGATCAGGAATTGGTTTGCCAGTTCCAATTTCCATAAGGGTGTCTCCTGCATTTTCTAAGGTCCTTATAGTTTGAAGTTTTACATTTAGGTCTCTGATCCATTTAGAGTTGATTTTTGTGTATGGGGATAGCAGGGGTCCTGTTTCAATCTTCTGTATGTGGTCAGCCAGTTTTCCCAGCAACATTTACTGAATAGGTTCTCCTCTCCCCTGTGGTTGGTGGTGGAGGCTTTGTTAAAGATGCGTTGGTTGAGAAGTTGAAGTTTTGCTTCTGGAATCTCAATTTTATGCCATTGGTCTATATGTCTGTTCTTGTACCAATACCAGGCTGTTTTGATTATTGTAGTTTTATAATAAAGTTTAAAGTATGGGAGCCTGATACCTCCTACTTTTTTTTTTTTTTTGCTGAAGATTGTTTTGGCTATTTGTAGTCATTTATGTTTCCTGTATTGTTGTATATGAGTTCTTGCATTGTTGTTTCTAGCTCTGAGAAGAATGTTGCTGGTAATTTGATGGGTATTCCATTAAATCTGTAGATTGCCTTAGGTAGAATGGACATCTTAACAATGTTGATTCTTCCATTCCATGAGCATGGAATATTTTTCTACTTGTTTGTGTCATCTTTGATTTCTTTGAGCAGTGTTTTGTAGTTTTCATTGTAAAGGTCTTTCACATCTCTGGTTAAGAAGATACCAAGGTATTTCTTTTTGTGTGTGTGGCTATTGTGAATGGAATTGTGCTTTTTATTTGGGTTTCTGTTTGTTTATTATTGGTGTATAGAAATGTAATTGTCTTTTGCACATTTATTTTACACCCTGATTTTGCCAAACTCCTTTATTGGTGCCAGGATGTTTTTGACAGATTCTCTTGGGTTTTCAAGGTATAGAATCATGTTGTCTGCAAACAGGGATAACTTGATTTCTTCTTTTACTATTTGGATATACTTTATTGCCTTCTCTTCTCTGATTGTGCTAGCTAGGACTTCTAAAACTATGTTGAGCAGAAGGGGTGAGAGTGGGCACCCTTGTCTTGTTCCAGTTTTCAGGGGAAATGGTTCCAATTTCTGTCTGTTTAGCAGTATGCTGGCTGTGGGTTTCTCATAGATGGAGCTTACTATTTTGAGGTATTTTCCATCTATGCCTAGATATTTGAAGGTTTTTATCAAGAAGGAGTGCTGGATTTTATCAAAAGCTTCTTCTGCATCTAATAATATAATCACGTGTTTTTTGTTTTTACATCTCTTGATGTATTTAATTACATTTATGGTCTTATGAATGTTGAACCAGCCTTGCATCCTGGGGATGAAGCCTACTTGGTTGTGGTGGATGATTTTTTAAATGTGTTGTTGAATCTGGTTTGCTAGGATCTTGTTGAGAATTTTAGCATCTGTGTTCATCAAGGATATTGGCCTGTAGTTCTCTTTCTTTGTTGGATCTTTATCTGGCTTGGGTATTAATGTGATGTTAGCTTCATAAAATGATTTGGGGAGAATTCCATCTTTCTCAATTGCCTGGAATACTTTCAATAGGATTGCTATCAGTTCCTCCTTGTATGTTTGTAGAATTCTGCTGGAAAGCCATCTGGTCCAGGGCTTTTTTTTTGTAGGTAGTTTTCTTATGACAGAGTCAATTTCCTGGATTGCTACTGGTCTATTTAGGGTCTCAATTTATTCTTGTTTCAACCTGGAGAGGCGTGTGATGTCAGAAAGTCTTCCATTTCCTTTAGGTTTTCAAGTTTGTTTCCACACAAATGTACATAGTAGTTGCTGATAATATTTTGTATTTCTTCAGGGTCAGTTGTGACTTCATCTTTTGTGTTTCCAGTTGTGTTTATTTGGGCTTTTTCTCTCCTTTTCTTGGTCACTCTAGCTAGGGAACCATCAATCTTGTTTATCCTTTCAAAGAACCAGCTTTTTGTTTCATTGAATTTTTGTATTATCTTTTTGTCTACTATGTCCCAGATTTGGGCTTTTATTTTGGTGATCTGGATTCTACTGCTGAAGTTAGGGTTTTGGTGGTCTTGCTTTTCCAGCTTCCTTAGGTGACTTGTTAGGCTGTTACCTTGTGATCTTTCCATTTTCTTCATGTGTGTTTGTAGAGATATGAATTCCCCTCTTACTACTGATTTCATGGCATCCCAGAGGTTTTGGTAAGATGTCTCTTCATTTTCACTTGTTTCCAGGTATCTTTTAATCTCTGTTTTGATTTCCATGTTGACCCAGGAGTTGCTTAGCCTCATACTGTTTAGTGTCCATGTCTTTGTGTTTTGGGGAACTTTGTTGGTGTTGATATTTATTTTTATTCCACTGTGGTCTGAGAAGGTGCTTGGCAGAATTTCAATCTTATGAAATTTGTTTATGGCTGATTTATGGGCAAGGATGTGGTCGATCTTAGGGTATTTCCATGTGGTGATGAGTAGAATGTATATTCTGTAGTCACTGGGTAGAGTGTTCTGTAAGTATCAATTAAGTTCATTTGGTCAAAAGTCACATTGGGATTCTGGTCCTCCTTGCTAATTTTTTTGTCTTCATCAAGATCTGTCTAGAGTTTTGAGTGGAGTATTAAAGTTCCAGCTAAGATAGTGTTAGAGTCAGTATCTTTTTAAAGTTAATCTAGAAGGTGCTTCTATGTTGGGTATATATATGTTTAGGATAGACATTTCTTGTTGATGGATTAACCCTTTTATCATTATATAGTAACCTTCTGTATCTTTTAAAATTTTTGATAGCTTAAAGGGTGTTTTGTTTGTTATTAAGATTGCAACTCCTGCTTTCTTTTGTGTTCCATTCACCTGAAATTTTGCTTCCCATCATCTTACTTTCAGTCTATGACTGTCCTTTCTGGTGAGATGAGTCTCTTGGAGACAATATATTGTTGCCTCATAATATTTTATCTTATTTGCCATTCTATTTCTTTTTAGTGGTGCATTTAGTCCATTCATATTCAAGCTAATCATAATCATTGAAATGTGAGAGTTTATCCCTGTCATGGGGTTCTTATAGAGTTGTTGTTGTCTTCCTTTTGATTTTTGGGTTGATTCATGTGGGGTTTTTATCTTTTTCCTGCACTCTTTGAAGAACATTGTTATTCTTTTTTCTCTTTCTTCTGTGTTTAATACTTTCTTAAATGTTTCTTGTAGACCTGGTCTAGAGGTAGCATAAGTTCTTAGAAATTGAATGTCTAGGAAAGATTTTAATTCTCCCTCACTGATGAAGCTTAGCTTAGCTGGGTTTGTTATTTTTGGTTGAAATTGTTTATCTTTGATAACTTTGAACATTGGGCTCCATGCTCCTAGCCTGAGGTGTTTCTGTAGATAAATCTGCTGCCATTCTAATTGGTCTTCCCTGGTAGGTAGTCTGACCTTTTCTCTTGCTGCCTTTAGGATTTTTTTCTTTTATACCTACTTTGTTTAGGTGAATTACTATGTGTCTGGGAGTTGGCCTTCTCATTTGTTGTCTTGCAGGGGTTCTCTGAATCTCTTGTGTTTGAATGGTCGCATCACTGATGAGATGAGTGAAGTTTTCTTGAATAATTTCTTGGAATGTTCATTCCAGGGTGGTCTCTGTCTCTCTTTCTGCCTTAGGAAGTCTAATTACTCTTAGGTTCAGCCTCTTGAAATAATCACTCATCTCTTGAAGGTTATGTTTTGTCTTTTTAAGCTTCTTTTCTATGTTTTTGACAGTTTGGGTTAGTTCCATATTTTTTTCCTCAAGCACAGAGATTCTTTCTTCTGCTTGGCTAATTCTGCTTTGCATGCTTATCAGTTTGTTACTTATTTCATTCACAGTATTCTTTACTGCTGTTTTCTCTGTTGTCAACTCCTTCATTCTTTTCTCTTGTCTCTCCTCAATTTTATTTATTCTCTCTATTAATATCTTAATATCTGTCTTTGTAGTTTGTGACCAGTCATTCTAGGGGCTCTTCATTGTTTGCGTTCTGAATTCTGTTTTCTCCGTGTCTGTCCTCCCAGGGGTCCATGTGAGACCCATATTTTTCCTTTGGTTTTTCTTCATTTGTGTAGATTCCCTGCCCCTCCACTTTTTTCTCTCTTCCTTAATTCTGTTATTCAGGGATGGTGGGGTTAAGTTTACTTCTGTTTGCTCAATCTCCTATTCTTATGTGTATCCTCCGGCTCTGTTCACTTCTGAAGCTGGACTGTGAATTAGGGGCTGTACTTTTTTGCAGTTTTGAGATTTAATTGAGGGGGATCTGTGATTCAAAATCTTTCTGCAGATTCCAGTATCCACCAACAGGTGTATGGGCACCCTGGAATCCACTTCCCACTGCCTTGCAATCTTTCCATGCAGTGGAGGTATATGTTTGCTTCCTGAAAGCAAAATGAAGTAAGAAAAAGGAAAAGAATGAAAAAAAGAAGGAGGGGGACAAGAGGAAGGTGGAGAGAGAGAAGTTTAAGAGGGAAAACAGAAAGACATACTAACTAACAAATGAAAAGGGACACAAAGACAGAAAAGAGTGAAAAAAAAAACACTAAAGCATACAGACAATCATACAAACACACAAACCAACAAAAACCTCCCTATTGATGTATTCTTTCCCTACACAAATAGGAAGTCTAAAGAAAAAAATCAGTAAAATAACAGAAACAAAACAAGTACAAAAACGTTATCAAAATCAGAGGGAAAGGGAAAAAAACTACGACAAAAAAACAAACAAAAATGAGCAAAACAATCAGACAAAAAAGAAAAAAGAAAAACAAGGAACTAAATTCACTCTGAGGTCTTTCCTGTAAGTCCAACATCCTTTTAGCTCTGATCTCTAGCTCTCACTGCAGGCTGATAGGGTTGCTCTCAGCACAGGCTGATAGGGTTGTTCACAGCTTGGGTTGATTGCCCCAGGCCTACTGTGGAAAGAGGGTGGATCAGATCTGGACTCACCCGGCTTGCTGCCTGTCAAGTCTGCCACTCAGATCTGACCTGTCTATGTTCGATCCAGCATGGGGAAGGGGCTTCTGTCTCTCCCAGTTTAATGAGTCTTAGGTCCCAAGTTGGAGGGTGGATGGAGCTGGATGGACCTGGATGCTCTGTGGGGCAATGCAGGTCCCTGCCTGGTCCTGGGACAGAGAAAATGGTTGCAGTTGGCGTTTCCTCACTGGGCATGGGTCTCCTCTCCAGCTCTCCTGAACTTCTTTCTCCACTGATCAGATCCAGGTTTCCAACTGATTTATTATAACAGGTGATGCTGTGGGCCAGGCACCAGGTGATAAGAATCAGCTGGATTAGACAGACTTCTTAGGAGTGTCCTGTGAACAGCAGATGATCTTGTGTGCCCGTGGCTCCAACCTCAGGGCAGTGGGGCCTTGCAGTCACCTTCAGAGGGAGGCCCCAGGTACATGAACCCAAGTCTCCCCCCAGACGAACTTTCACTCTCCCACCAGCACACGCCAACTCACACAGAGAGTCTTTATGGATACTTGTTTTTGCAGAGACTCTCATAGTCCGACCTGTCCGGTCACCATTTTGTCAGCATCATTTAATTCTCTTTTGTAAGCTCAGTGTCCTCATCTGGAAAATAAGAATAATAACACTTATCTTAGCATGTCATTAAATTTATTTTAAAAGGTTATATCTGATAAAAACTTATTTTAAATAGATTGGTTAACTAAATTAATATATTGATATGTAAATTATTTACATATTATAAATAAATAAATAAATATTATATATAAATAATGCAATCTATAACAAGTAAATAATTTGGCATGGAAGTTCTTTTTTTATTTCTTTTTTTAATTATAAAGATGTGGGGTACAATTCAGGGTTACGTATACAAACATTGATCATGCAGCTACCCTTGTTGGTGAGGTATGCCTCTCCTTCCCCTAGCAGTTTCCCTCAACTGCCAATCCCACCATCCACCTCCCCTAACGGTTAAACTAGAAAGTGAGATTATCAAGAATCCATCCACAATAACTAATATTTTACTGAATACTCCTGCTCTCTCTAATCTTCTCATCATTCATTGATCTCTTTTTAGAATTTTCAGTTTCCAGCTAATAAATTAGCACATACTTATGTATATAACTGATACTGTTGTTTAATCTACCAGTGGTGTGTCCTAATTAGATTAAAAACCTTTTAATGGGAAAAATACATATACCTCTTCTACATCTCCATAATACCTGGCACATGGTGAGGCCAATGAAGACATGAAGTAAATAGAAATTCTCCATTCACCATTCAGCCAGCCAGCTATATCAGTCACTCTGCTGATACTGTGAATAGACTGATGAGTAAATGCATTCACTACCTTCAAAGAGCTCACAGAGGTATAGAAGACAGGCACATACATGTGTAGGAATAAAAGAATGGGAGAGTTTCATGATGGAGACAGTTACATCTTTAATGTCTTCAATCAATTTTAAATATTATAACCATATGTTATTCATCTTAGAACCAAATGAACAATTCCTTGTCAGTGGTGTGCTGGTAAATGATTGACAACTAGCTCTTAGGTCATAGTATTGCTCAATTTCCATGGTACAAATACTCCTGCCATGGCCAATTTCAAACAACCAACAAGGCATCATTTGCAACATGGATTTGCAAAGAGGTTCATTATGTTACATGCCATTGTATAGTGTTGCTACCATGCGTATACTCAGTAAATATAAATAACTCTGAGAGCATAGAAAATGAAAATAAAAATACAGTGAAATAACTAAGTGATGGGTATTGAATACTGTGTGTATTATCTTTATACATGTGGAATTTACTTTATTATAACCACACAATTTAATTTTAATAATTATAGTGTTTGGCCACTGAAAAATTTAACTACCAAGCCTAATGAGTGTCTATCAACTGGTTCCAAATTACCACTGGGGCTTGCTACTGGAATCCAGAGGGTAGAGGCCAGGGATGCTGCTAAATTGCCATTGTTTACATCTCCCTTGCAACCCTTAAAGCTAGGTGGAAAGTTAGCATTCTATCATTAGATATAAAGTCAAATTTGTATAAAGAAAATCCATTTTAGACTACCAAACAAGTTATATTTTCAGTTGGCTTCATAAATACAAAATGGGCTTTGAAGATGGTGGGTTCTATTTAATTTTTTTCAGTTACCGGTGCTTACTTAAATTTTAACTAATTGCTATGAAATATGCCAAACATATACATAGACATATTTGTGAGATAGACCTCCATGTATATTACCAGTCTTTAACTATTTCAGCTCCTAGCCATTTCAGTTTCATCTCTGCCCCCCCAAATTTTACTTCTTTACCTTTCTCATCTCTGCATTTGTTTCCTCTATGTTACCTCCTGCCCCACATTATTTTGAAGAAAATGTATCATGTCATCTATAAATAGGTCAGAGTATATCTCAAAGGTAATGACTTATTTAGCATAGCTATAATATCATCATCACATCTTAAAAATTGTGACTTCCTAATATCATCTAATCGGGATTCAAAACTCTAATTGTCTCATAAATGTCACACTTATTATTATTTATATATATTTTTTACAGTTTTTTTTAGTGGACACAAAAAGATCCACACATTATGACTGATTAATAAATCCCTTGTGCTTCTTTACATCGGCAAAGTTTTCTCTTCACATACTTTTTCCTTATATTTGCAAAATAACTAAGATCAATTTGTCCTCTAGAGTTTTCCACAAACTGTCTTTTGCTGTCTGTACCTATTCACTGTTATTTGCATCTTTCTTAGTACTCTGTATTTTCTATAACTGGATCTAAATGGACTTCATCAAATTTGGGTTCTATTTTTATGCCAAGGAGAGTTCACTGGGTGCCATTGTGAATTTGCATGAGAAGGTACACAGGATTTGGTTTTCTCTCCTTTTATGTTGTTAGCTGCTATTGATCCTCAATACCTAGGTCTGCTAAATCACTGGGATCACAAAATACTGATATTCTAATTCTGTCATGATTTTTTTGGTTTTATTAGCTGGAATACAATAAAATAAAAATGTTTCTTGGTTAGTCATTGGTTCCATTTATTTAGGAGAAACACATAAAAGTTTTTTTTCTTTTACTTGTTTTCAAACTATGTTGGTCACTAGCAGTCTCTAATAGTTACCAACTTCTGTGACAGAAAGACTTTTTACCACTTTCCATTGTGATTAGAAAGCAGTGGCAAATGTAGCTCAATACATTTTTATAAACCTAGCTTGGCTTGGAGACCAGCAGTCCCTTCTAAGTGGCATGGAAAAGTTAGGAGCATTTTTAAAAACTCTCCAAATGAAAAGCACGAATAAAATTCACAATAGTCGCACACAAAAATGAAATAACTTGGCATCTTCCGAACTAGAGAAGCAAAAAACCTTTACAATGAAAATTACAAAACACTGCTCAAAGAAATCCAAGAAGACACAAACAAATGGAAAAATATTCCATGCTCACGGCTAGGAAGCATCAACATTGTTAAGATGTCCATCCTACCAAAGGCAATCTACAGATTCAATGCAATACCCATCAAATTACCAACATCATTCTTCTCAGACCTGGAAATGACAATACAGAAATTCATGTGGAAACATAAACGACCATGAATAGCCAAACCATCCTCAGCAAAAGAAACAAAGTGAGAAGTATCACATTTCCAGACTTTAAACTTTACTGTAAGGCTACAATGATCAAAACAGCCTGGCATTGGTACAAAAATAGCATTTGGACCAATGGAACAGGACAGAAATTTCGGAAGCAAAACCTCAATTTCTCAACCAACTTGTCTTTGACAAAGCCTCTACCACCAGTCACTGGGAAAAGGAGAACTTATTCAGTAAATGGTGCTAGGAAAACTGGCTGACCACATACAAGAGACTGAAACAGAATCCCTACCTATCTCATACACAAAAAGCAAATCTAAATGGATCAAAGACCTAAACATAAAACATCAAACTATAAGAACTTTAGAAAATGCAGGAGACACCGTTATGGAAATTAGAACTGGCAGTCAATTCCTGGTCAAAACTCCAAGTGCCCATGACAGAAGAGATAAGACAGACAAGTGGGACCTTGTCAAACTGAAAAGCTTCTCCAAAGCAAAATGAACCATCAAGGGAGTGGGGAGACAGCCCACAGAATGGGGAAAAATATTTGCCAACTGTATATCTGACAATGGCCTAACATCCAGGATCTACAAGGAACACAAGAGTGCCAAAAAGAAAAAAAACAAACAACTCCATTAAAAAGTGGGCAAATGGCCAGGCACGTGACTCACGTCTATAATACCAGCATTTGGGGAGGTCGAGGTGCGAGGAGTGCCTGAGTGCATGGGTTTGAGACCAACCTGGGCAACTTGGCAAGACCTCATCTCTATAATAAATAAAAAAATTAGCTGGGCATGTGGCGCATGCCTGTAGGTCCAGCTACTTGGAAAGCGGAAGAATCACCTGAGTCCCCAACAGGTTGAGGCTGCAGTAGCCATGTGCATGCCACTGTACTCTAGCCTGGGTGAAAGAGTGAGACTCCATCTCAAAGTAATAATAATAATTATTATTATTAAGTAATTATTTTTATAAAGTGCAAAAGACATGAATAGACACTTCTCAAAAGAAGAAATACGGGCAGCCAACAGACACATGAGAAAGTGCTCAGCCTCACTAACCATCTGAGAATGGTAAATCAAAACCACATTGAGATACCACCTAATCCTAGTAAGAATGGCCATCATTAATAAAACAAACAACGGCAGATGCTGGCAAGGATGCAGAGAAAAAAGAACACTTCTACGCTGCTGATGGGAATGCAGAGTAGCGCAACCTCTCTGGAAAACAGTGTGGCGATTTCTAAAAGAACTAGGCATTGATCTTCCATATGACCCAGCAATCTCCCTACTGGGAATATACCTTGAGGAACTAAAATCATTCTACAGAAAGGACACCTGCATGTTTGTTGCTGCACTGTTTCATAATAGCAAAGACATGGAACCAACCGTGCTGCCCATTGAAAGTGGACTGGATAAAAAAATGTAGTACATATACACAATGGTGTGTTACACAGTCATAAAGAAGGACAAACATATGGACTTCTCAGGAACTTGGATAGATTTACAGTCTACCATACACAGTGATCTAAGAACAGAGAACAGAGTACCACATATTCTCACTCATAAGCAGACTCTGGACATTTACCATACACTATAAGAAAGGGATTGGGTTTTCCTGTGTGGTAGCTCCTGTTGTGGCGGCACCTGTGGCAGCCCTGGCAGATGCAGGAGCAAAGACAGCGACCAATATAGCTTGCCAGGTGAGTGAAAGTTGCCGAGCTGTCCCCCTGGGTTGACATGTGGGGTTTGACAGCTTGCCTGACCAGCTGGTGAATAAGTCAGTCAGCCAGGGCTTCTGCTTCAACATCCTGTGTGTGGGGGAGACTGGTTTGAGCAAGTCCATTCTTATGGACACCCTGTTCAACACAAAGTTTGAATGGGAGACAGCTACCCATACACAGCCAGGTGTCCAACTCCGGTCCAATATCTCTGACCTCCAAGAGAGCACCATGGGGCTAAAGCTCACAATTGTTAGCACAGTGAGCTTTGGAGACCAGGCCAACAAGGAGGACAGCGATAAGCCCATTGTGGAATTCATCGATGCGCAATTCGAGGCCTACCTGCAGGAGGAACTGAAGATCTGAAGAGTGCTGCACACCTACCATGCCTCCCGAATTCATGCCTGGTTGTATTCCATTGCCCCCATGGGTCATTCCTTGAAGTTTCTGGACCTAGTGACGATGAAGAAGCTGGACAGTAAGGTGAATATCATCCCATCATCACCAAATCATTTCTAAGAGTGAGCTACCAAAGTTCAAAATCAAAATCACCAGCGAGCTTGTCAGCAATGGAGTCCAGATCTATCAATTCCCTACAGATGATGAGTCGGTGGCAGAGATCAATGGAACCATGAACGCCCACCTGCCGTTTGCTGTCGTTGGCAGCACAGAAGACCTGAAGACAGGCAACAAGATGATGAAGACATGACAGTATCCTTGGGGCACTGTGCAGGTTGAAAACGAGGCCCACTACAACTTTGGGAAACTGCGGGAAATGCTGATTCGGGTCAACATGGAGGATCTGCGGGAGCAGACCCACACCCGGCACTGTGAGCTGTACCTCCGCTATAAACTGGAAGAGATGGGCTTCAAGGACACCGACCCTGACAGCAAATTCTTCAGTTTACAGGAGACGTATGAGGCCAAAAGGAATGAGCTCCTAGGGGAACTCCAGAAACAAGAAGAGGAGATGAGACAGATATTCGTCCAGAGGGTCAAAGAGAAAGAAGTGGAACTCAAAGAGGCAGAAAAAGAGCTGCATGAGAAGTCTGACCGTCTGAAGAAACTGCACCAGGATGAGAAGAAGAAGCTGGAGGATAAGAAGAAATCCCTGGATGATGAAGTGAACGCTTTCAAACAGAGAAAGACAGCGGCTCAACTGCTCCAGTCCCAGGGCTCCCAGGCTGGAGGCTCACAGACCCTGAAAAGAGACAAAGAAAAGAAAAACGTTTTTAAATCTTGTCTTCAGCAGCTGCACTAAGTCCAAAGGAGAAGACTGCCATTATAGAAGAGTGAGGGTTCCATATTGTCTCAAATCAGAAATCAACCAATTCCCTTCCCCCTCCAATTGCGTGCGTACACACCATTCAACAAGTGTTCCTGTGTCCCTGTGTGCTGGAAAGAAGCTCTCTTCTGACTTATATGGTATTTTCAATGGAAGTGTCTTGTCCTAAACTAACAAGGCAGGAAAAGAACCATCAGAAAATGGACCAAATGTAACCTCAGAGAGACAACTACAGGACCACTCACTCAAGTTTAAGTGACTGGTGCAGGACACCTCAGCAGTGGGTGTGGAAGTGCTGTTCATGAGTTTTTGTTTGAGCTTTGTTTTTAAACAACAGTTTTCTGGTTCAGTGGGTTGACTGTCTATAGTCACTATTAAACATTTCTGAATATGAAAGAGAAAGTCAAGTGACATTTGTGTCTTCTCCAATATTCAGAGACCTTCTGCAGACTCCAGCAAGGGGGAAAAATGAATCCACTATCTGCCACTCAGGTGGAGAGGGGAGAGAAGAGAGGGGGTTAAGCTTAGTGATGCACAATTACTTCATTCAACCTTCCAGGGCCTGTTGAGGTTTTGAGAGAGGTTTCTGCTCAACCTGGGATCTGGAGGGAGAGCTTTTATGTTGCTAAATCTGTCTTGAATTCATTGGTTTAACTTGCATCAAAATATCATGTGAGTGTGCTCATTCCCGTTTGTCCCTGATGCTATCACCACCATTCTGCTGTCCCGTGTCTCTTGAGAGAGCCTCTTTGCATGTTTTCCAGAATCTGTGTTTGTTTTTTCCTTTCTTCTCCTTTGTTCTTTTTGCTCAAAGGTGTGACCAGTCACTGCCCCTCTGGGGCTTTCATTCTCCAGCAGAAACATCCCAGAACCAGCACTGTTTAGCTTGATACCTTTCTAATGTCCATGTGAATTTCAATAAAATTCAAAGAAATGCTAAAAAAAAAAAAAAGAAAGAAAGGAAAGGAACTGGCAGTAGAGGAAAGGGATTGGCAGTAGAGCAGATTGGATACTGCTGGAGTTGGAGAGGACCTACAACATCAGTAAGGATACCTGCTCTCAAACCAGGCATAGTGGGGACCAAAGGGAGGCCCAAACTTTACCTGTATGATGACCACTTGCATACCTAACCCTGAATTGTACCCTACATCTTTAAAATAAAATAAACAGAAAAATAAATAAATCACTGAAATGGCCTTGAAAAAAAATCTTTTCTGCTTGACTGAATGATTTTCTCCATGACATTATTGTTTATAAAAAGTTGAAAAGCATAGAATTTTATCAGATGTGGCTTAGGAAATTACCTCATTCATATGCCTCATCCATTGTAAACTTAGCAAAAATGAGGCCAGTTGAAATCATACCATCTGCCCAAAATGGCTCCCACAATTGGTTGATGCCCCGATTCCAGAATTCTTGTTTCCTATTCCAGATATCATTCCTGCACTCTGACTAAAATAATGGCCTGCCAGGAATTCTAGTTAAATCGTTAGTAAGCACAGGGAAGCAAAACTAACGCTCACAGGCTGCCCCCAAATTAAAATATCCATTATTCAAAACCTCATTCCAAGTCTGACACTTCGAAACTCAGAGCATTTTCCCAAATGATTCAAATTTCGTTCCTTATTAAAACCTAGAATAGCCTGATAAACAGTACTTAGATGTAATTTAACACAAGTGCTGAATCTTACATAGGAAATTCCATTTAGAACTGTTCCCTTGTAGAAACTGATGATAGTAAGAAAAGTTATATTTAATATTTTCTACCACATCTTGGGAACTTTCTGTGAATTTTTTCATTCCATCTCCACAATAATCCTGAGACATAGGTGGTATCATTCTCAACCTACGAAGACAAATCTGAGGGTCAGAAAAACAAAGAGAAAGAGTGAGAGGTGAAACTTGGATTGGAAAATAGGACTCACCTAAGGCCCTCAGAACTCCACAGAGGAATTGAGAACTGTCTCCTCATCTGCTGTCCCAACCAATATGAAGGAGGAGTCCCCCATTGCTGGGTCACTGAGGGTGATTACTGTGAGTCATTGGAAGTTCGGTCAGGAAGGAGACCTGATAGATACTGATGGGGATGGGGAAAGGGAGCTTGACTTAAATATGACTCAGGAGATGAAATGGCTGGGTGGGGCATAGACTCAGACCCTCATGAGTGCTGGCTCAGCTGAGCACTGATTGCTGAGAAAGGGTCTCAAGCTCTGGAGTTGGTACCAGCAGGCAAAGGAGATTTCCAATCCTCATTACTCAAGGAAGTTAATTGTTTGTATGAAGAACACTGTGTTAGGGGGCCTCTATGACGGCCCTACCGTCCCTACCTCTTGACATTCCCATTCTTGTGTGATCTCCTTCCTCTGAGTGTGGGCTGGTCATCGTGATTTACTGCAAACAGATAGACTGTCTCAGGAATGATGGGATATTTCTTCCAACGTCAGATTATAAAAAGCATGTGACTTCCACTGGGTGTGCTTCCTCTCGCTCTCAAATGGCTCATACTGGAAATGGCTAGCCAACGTGTTATGGGAATAGCCCCATGGACATGCCAACATGACCTGGTAAAAGTCGTGCAACCTGGGAGGAACTGAAGTGTGCCAACCTTCTTCGACCCTAGTTGAGCCTTCGAACAACTGAGGCCCTGTGCGGCATCTGGTCCTGAACCACTGACCAGTCATGCTACTCCTGATTTCCTGACATGCAAAGGCTGAGATCGTAAATATCCGTTAAGTTGCTGCATCTTGAGGTGATTCAGTAAACACACCACCAATTAACACAGTGTCATTACTAAATCAAGGATTGTCTGTTCCTTATCAATATATTTTCATGTATGTGTGTAGTCATTTTATTTAGGAATGCTAGCATCTTTTAACTTAAATTAAGAGTTGTGATTTTTTTCCAGGTACAATCTTCTACTCCTAAAAAATACCAAAGTCAGAAGAAGGGCACGTGTGTGTTTCTGTTGCATATGTGATTGTCAACTGAGGGAGACTTTGTCACTCTGGAGACATTTGGCAATGTCTAGAGACATTCTTGTCCCGACTGGGACTTGCTCCTGGAATCAGGTGGGTAGAGGCCAAGGATGAGTCTAAACATCCCCAATGCACAGGAAAGGCCCCACAACAAAATAACCAGCCCACAATGTCCACAGATGTTAAGAAATTTGAATATATAACAACTAATATATTGAAGCTTTAAAACATTATACTGAAACTATGAAAGAAAAATATACATTTTCTACATTTTTTCACATTTCTTCTTTTTCCATTAACGTTTTTTGTCAAACTGAAAGGAAAATCTTTTAATTAAAGTAATTTTCTTTCTTTTTACATAAATCCCATTTTTTAAATGTGTAAAGCGATGGATAATACAGTGGCATATTCAAGTTCTTGATTGTTCTTGTTATCAGGAACATGTAGATTGATTTTTTTGAAAAGTGATTGTTTGACGTTAAATTTGGAACATCGTGGATCACAAAACTCAACACTGACTGCTGAAATTAACACTCAGTACCCCTATGTGTGGGTGACTCTCAATAAGTAAATTGAGAACAGATATTTATAAAGCGCCTGCAGATGAAACACATTTATTATAGGCAAGTGGCTCCCATCACCCTTCCTTTGATGATGGATTGCCCGACAGCCGCAAGGATGCAGCCGTGAGCAATGAAGATGGAGACACACATTTTCTCACTACTCTTACAACTGTGAATTAGACCAGTCACAAATGCCAAATGAACGAGTTTGCCAGAGATGAGAACCATGTGAAATCTGTGGTGGAGGGTTTACCCCAGCAGAAAGTAGCTTTCAGAGATCTATACAACTAGTGTATAGAAAGCAATTTCTATGACTGACGGTACTGGGAAACTATGAGGGGGGAGGGGGATGGGATTAACAGTAGCAAATTTCTGTCTGGGGATGGGGAAACACCTCTTATCAACAGGGTGCCTGAATGAAACGTAATTGTACACCTAACCCTTAACTGTACCCCACAAAATCATAATAAAAAATATTGATTTAAAAAAACTATAACAAATTCAGTTCTTTGATAACTTTGTATGAGTTTATTCTATAGAATTCTCTTTTGCCGAAAAATAAAAATGAAATGAAAGGAGAAAAAATAAATAAATAAAAAGTTTCAGTGTGGAAAAAAAAAGAAAGCAATTTCTTAGGAAAATAAGTGAATATAGGCAAACCATCCAATTAGACAGAGACTTTGCAGATCTACAGAAGAAACTGAAAGCAACACAACTAAAAACAATACCAATCAAGCAATAATACTGGAATTTTCTTTGTCTTGAAGCAATGGAAGCATCACACAATGCCTATCACATCCCAAATAAGAGCTTTGGGAAAAATTGTGGTGATTAACTGTAAAGGAAGTGGTAGCATAGTATAGCGGTTAATGCCATGAACTGACAAATCAAAATCTTGACTCAATTCCTAGCCCTGATATGCTAGCTGGTAAAATTGGGCAAATTGCTTATCCCTTGTAAACCTCATTAGTTAAAAACAAGAACTGGCTGGGTGCAGGGGCTCAGCCTGTAATCCCAGCACTTTGGGAGGCCAAGGTGAGAGAATTTTCTGAGCTCGCCTGGATTGCCTGAGCAACTTGATGAGACCTTTTTTCTACAATAAAAATCACAAAAGCTATCCAGGCATAGTGGCATGTGTCTGTGGTTCCAGCTACTTGGAAGGCTAAGGCAGAAGGATCGCGTAAGCCCAGCTGGCCAAGGATGCAGTGGCCGTGAGCGTCCCACTGCACTCAGGGTCTGGGTGACAAGAGTGAGAATCCAACCCAAAAAACAAACAAGAAACCCAAGAATTAAATGCAATAAAACAAAACTGATTAGCACTCAAACATGGAAAGGGATTGATATTTTGTTGGAGAATATTATGCTGATGAATAAAATATCGATTTAGAATGGCATTGTTCATACTCGTACAATATTCTCCTCCATTGAAACAGACACTGCCCAACATGCAGCCCGCTGCAGCTGATGGCTCCTTGGTTCCATTTCTGTGCACAGATTGGTGATAGCTATGAGGTGGGTGGAGGCCCTGCCAAGCTTTGGCCCACTCATGGAAGGTTGCTGGAAGACACTGGGATATTTGTTGAACTTAATCATGATAACATCAGCAATGGTCTTACAAGCCTATGCACAAATCCACTTCTACTTCTTCCATAACATGATTTTTATAAGATGACACATTTTGAATTTGTAGACTTGTACTGGTAACATCATACCTACACCTTTGGCATTGGTTACTGGACTTCTTTTCTTTCTTTTTGGTTTGGATGAAAGAGGTGTATGTGTAGATTTATTACTCGGGTATATTGTGTGATGGTGAGGTTTGGGCTTCGATGAAGTCCATCACCCAAATAGTGAGCATGGTACCCAATAGGAGGCTTTCCTCCTTTGCCCCCCTTCTTTCTTCCTCCCTTTAAGGATCCCCCAGTGTCCTTATGTCCACATGTACCCAATGTTTAGCTCCCACTTATAAGTCAAAACATGCAGTATACAATTTCCTGTTTCTGTGATAATTCACCTGAAACATCCAGCTGCACCTATGTTGTTGCAAAGGACACACATAATTTGGTTTGTTTTATGGATGCATAATATTCCATGGTGTACATTTACCACATTTTCTTCTCCCAGTCCCCTGTTGATAGGCACCTACCTGGTCCCACGTTTTGGCATTCTATGAGGTGGGTGGAGGCCCTGCCAAGCTTTGGCCCACTCATGGAAGGTTGCTGAAAGACACTGG
Organism: Cephalopachus bancanus; assembly: GCA_027257055.1. Lineage (NCBI taxonomy): Eukaryota > Metazoa > Chordata > Mammalia > Primates > Tarsiidae > Cephalopachus > Cephalopachus bancanus. The sequence continues at coordinate 6,406,105 of JAPVLO010000011.1, read as the reverse complement.
GATATTTGTTGAACTTTGACATTTTAGTCCCTATACTTTCCTTCAGTTTTGCTTGGCCCAACCCACTTTTATTTTTACTTCAGTAGTTATATGCCTACTGCTTATGGACTAAGTGGTAACATCAGTGAGCTTGGATCATACTGCCAAACCATAGTCAACAAAAAGTGTCTTGAACAACTAAAATCAAAACTGAACCATTTTCACATCAGTGCTCTGGATTTTCTCTAGAAATAGAATGGATTTAAAAAGAAAAGAAAAACTCTTAGATTCAAATATTTACCTTAGATATTTTACTTGGGTTATTGACTTTCTTTTCTTTAGTGGCATATTTCTTTAATAGAAAAAACCTTGCACAGAAACCAATATTCTTGTACATAATCATTTTATATATCATAATATAAATCCATGTTCCAGATACACTAAATAATGAACACTATTTTAAGCATGAGTCTCCTTCCATTATTTTTCTCTTTGAAGAACTATCAGAATACCAGAAGAATTGCTAATAAAGCTTACAGAAATAGTAGAGATCTGTTCATCATAGATTACATCATTAACAATGTTGAGTGGAAAATAACCTCTCACTACAGACAACACATACCTTTTTATACAAAAGTAAAACTGTTAAAATAATTGGGCTGCGTTGGAAATTTTTACTTAAAGATTTATTAGAAAAATTACATTGCTCATTCCTGGGTTAGGCATTAAATATTATAAGTATTTAGCAAACATTTATTGAGTAAATCAGTTACTCTTCCATGTCAATATTGATGGTGATAAAAATCCAGACGTTTAATTTTCAGAGACAGGTTTAATTTCAATATTCTCTTATCACACTTATTGCAAATAACCCAACTAGTAAAACATAATCAGAGTTAATACACATTTGCACAAGGATAGATCATTTATCTACACATAAATTAACCTGATTTTATTCAGTTCTGGGATTGGAGGAATTGAGCTAGATTTGAGGTACAAACACAAGGTGGCTGGGTCCCCAACCATGAGTCATTAGATTGTGCCATTGAGCAGAGGTTGGCTGAGGGCTTGGCCCAGGCCATAGCGCCAAGATTTTCTAATTTTGCTGGTTTTTTTAGCCTCTGTGGAATCCTTGCTTTTCCTGCCAACTCTGTGATTCACTTTAAGACGTGTTTTATAGAATGCCTAGATTGATTTGGAGACTAATATTAGACGAGATCTATGCCTCATCTTCCAGAGCCCAGGGAGAGGCTGAGAATCATGGAGTGCCTTGACACATCATGTTGCTGAAGCAACAAGCATGGCGGGCTAGTACTGAGAAGCCTCACACACTTCTGAGTGACTCAGTGCTGCGCAGGGACCACGGTGTAACTTGGTCAAAGATGGCCCCTTTATATTGGCCTCTATGTTGTTTACTTCTTCACAATAGAACAATTAACTGAAAACATGTTAACACCAAATACAAAATTCTTTACTTTCAATTGCTTAAATAGAGCCCAAACAAGCACTTTTTAAAGCTATTTAGGGTCTGACTGCTTTGCAAACCCCGTAAGAATTCATTCGACATCTGCTAGTCATAGATAAGACAAACCTTATAACTATAAAGGACATGGCATGTGCCTGTAGTACCAGCTACACTGGAGAATGAGGCAGAAAGATCACCTGCGCCCAGCAGGTCAAGGTTGCAGTGAGCTACTGTCCTCCAGCCTGGGTGACGGAGTGAGAGCCGGACTCAGACAAATAAAAAGACCCAAACCACTGTTGCTCTCCATAGTTCTGTGACCCAGAGACCTCCTCCTAGCTGCTAAGCAACAATATCCCTGTTCAAGTGTCACTCAATAAAACTTGTCATGCAATACTGTCAGCCTTTGGTCCTGTTTTTTCTCCCATCAGCTCTGAAATCCTCAAACTCACCACAGAGGCCAATAAACATAAGAGGATTAATACAAGTCATTGATATTTGAAATGTGTATACTTCGCAATTTAATCTCCATGAAAAATATATTTTTTAAGCAATAACTTCTGTAATACTACTTCATCCAGTTGCAATCACCAACAGTCATTAGTCTCAGATGTGAGAAGTGGCATGTACTCTAAGTACTCTGACATCATAAAAGTTAGGAAGAGGCTGGGCGCGCGGTGGCTCACACGTATAATTCAAGCACTTTGGGAAGCCGAGGTGAGAGGATTGCCTGAGCTTATGGGTTTGAGACCAGTCTGGGCAACTTAGTGAGATCCCATCTCTACAATAAATCAAAAAATTAGCCAGGCATGGTGGCGCACTTGGGAGTGTGAGGCAGAAGGATCACTTGAGAGCCCAGCAGGTCGAGGCTGCGGGGGCCATAAGTGTGTCACTGCACTCCAGCCTGGATGACAGAGTGAGACTCCAACTCAAAAAAAGAGAAAAAGTTAAAAAGTACATTTTATCAGAAGATGTTTATGATTCTGATTGTGGACAGCCTCTCGTAGCGGGGAGAATTGAACTTGACATGAGTTTATCTGTGAAGAACACCCTACCAACAGCTCCATATACAATTTCTAGCCAAAATACCACAGCATCTTTCTTTTTTTTAATTTCTTTTAAAGATGTGGAGTACAATTCAGGATTAGGTATACAAGTGGTCATCGTACAGGTCTCCAGCATCTTTAAACCAGCCTCTGGTAATCCACATAGATTCCAAGGTCATGTCATTGACAAGAGTATTTCTTCATACCAGGACCTTTTGGATCTGCAGGGAGCCTTCTGAAGAAAGGTTGGCAAGCTCTCTTCCACAATGGGCTTCCTGTGCTCCTGGATGCTGGACTCCTGTGGCTGTGACTGTCAGGGTCTACTCATCTTCGGGAAGTGTTTTTCCCAGGCACTGAGCACTCACACTATTTCAGGAAGCCAAGTAACTCAGGGAGAAGCCTGGACATTTTCATCCTTATCCAGATGTGATGATAACCACTTAGGTTTCACCCAAGATATATTTTTAAAATGTGTCCTGGTAACTTCAAGAAAGGTCCATTACCACAATTTGCTTTTTTTGCACAAAGAAATATGTGGATATACCCAGAGTGACATATATTTTAATCTTTTTAAAATTTTAAAGATGTGGGGTACAATTCAGGGTTAGGTATACAGATGTTCATGATGCAGGTACCCTTGTTGATGAGGTGTGCCCCTCCCTCCCCTGGCAGTTTCCCACTACTGCCAATCTCTTTCTTATGGTATTATGGTAATTATTCACGGTCTGCTTATGAGTGAGACTATATGGTACTCTGTTCTTTGTTTCTGTGATAGATCACTGAGTATGATCGACTCTAAATCCATCCAAGTTGCTGCAAAGTCCATATGTTTGTCCTTCTTTATGGCTGCATAATACTCCATTGTGTATACGTACCACATATTTTATCCAGTCCAGCTTTGATGGGTAGCATGGTTGGTTCCATGTTTTTGCTGTTGTGAATAGAACTGCAACAAACATGCAATGCCAGTATTTTTTTAACAAAATGACTAGAGTTCCTCTGGGTATATTCCTAATAGGGGGATTTTGAAATTCATTTTTGGCCAACCTTTCACTGATGCCTTGGTGAGGGTCTGCTAGCAGATGATACTATCTGCAATTGTAGGTTGAAGTAAAAGTAAACTTAACACCCCAAAAAACTACAAATACAAAATCATTGGAAAGGCTGGAGAAATAGGCTCTAGGGGTGGTCTCAGAAGCAACTCTCTGTCACCAGACCATTCTCTTCTCCAACAAGGAATTGTTAGCACTGCCGCCGGGAGCAGAACTGAATTTGCTAAAATCGGCATACTTTCCCCCACTGCTGCTGAGGCATATGGAAACATCTAGAAGCTACCTCCTGAATGCAGAGGCTGCAGTTATGTCTTTAGGCGACAGATCTATGACACATCTGTCTCCACCTACACCAACAAATGGGAACCTTGTACCTGGCTTTTCACCATGTACTCAGCTTCGATTCAAAGTCTCCCATGAGGGCATCAAATGGGCAGACCTGAGTTCTAGTAGAAGTGTAGGAACAAATAAGCCAAGAAAATAAAATTATTTGAAAAAAATCTCTCTAAATTATTGATTCTTCACCCATAAAGCATGAAGTGTAAAACTTTTCTACATGTATATTTTACCTGCACATTTCCCATAAAAGCAAAAAGCAATAACTGTGACTTATTTCTCTTGCAATTTTCAAGAGTGGAAAGTGTTGTTTACTCCCACTCTTCTCACATGTTTTCTTTATTTTTTCTTTAATTACTTTCAAAAACAATTACAAATATCCATGTCAGGCTAATTATTGTGATTTTAGGTCTTATACTAGGTAAGCTTCCCTAATCCCAAAATTCGAAATCTCCGCTGCTCCAAAATTTGAAACTTTTGAACACCGGTATGACACCACGAGTGGAAACTTCCATACCTGACCTCTGACAACAAGTCACTCAAAACACAGGTGCACAAGTTTATTCAGTGCCCCCAAGGGAAAGAAGATCCTTCCAGCCCCTTCAGCTTTTTTCTAACATAACTTTTCTGCTCACACTAAGATACTCCCACACAAGCTCATCTATAAAGGGTAAAAAAAATAGCATGTGTGAAGGACAAATGCACCAATATTAGGTTCCCTATGAGGCCCCACATGGGACTGAGACCTATGTGCATGTAGACTGTGTATGTTTTTTGTTTGTTAGTTTTTTTCTTATTCTCTATCCTGTGTTGTAAAAATATTGTTGAAAATTTCAAACCATGAGTAACAGCAATTAAAAGAAATAGGGAGAATTTATGTTTATGTGTAGCACAGAAAACTAAGTTATTGGAGAAATGGGACAGTAGTGTGAGTAGGAAACCTTTTATGAAGGAGTAGGATGTTGGGATGATCACTAAATACAACCTAAAGAAACAGCAGGTTAAACTGTTGAAGCTCTATGCTGAAAGTGCTGAGCAGAAGTTAATTTAAAAATAGGGGGAAAAAACCTCTAATGAAGTTTAAAATGAAAATTCTAATCATGTATTGAAAGAATGGATTTATCAGCATTTTAGTGAACACATGACACTTAATAGTATGCTGAGCATGAAAAGCAGAGATTTATCAAGATAAGCTGAAAATTAGAGGGAACTGTGAATATTTAACAGGCTAGTTATGGAAATTTTTTTTTTTTTTTTTTGAGTTGAAGTCTCACTCCGTCTCCCAGACTGGAGTGTAGTGGCCGCTCCCGGCTGATTTTTTGATTTATTGTAGAGATGAGGTCTCTCTGCCCAGGCGGGTCTTGAACCCACGGGCTCAGGCAATCCACTCACCTCAGCCTCCCAAAGGCGTGGGATTACAGGCTGAGCCACCGAACCCAGCTCTAGTTATGGAAATTTAAGAATAGATATGACATTAAATTATTAAGTATTTATGGCAATAAAATGTCTGCTGATCACAAAGAAGTGAAGAAATTCATTGACAAGTTTGCTAAGGTCAAAATCTGATGCTAGAACTAGTCTATAATGATGATCATGCTTGATAGGCAAAATGGGCAAAAGCTTGCTTTCCTGCCCAGGTGTGATACCTGGGACCCAATACCCAAGTCAAAACTTATCTTTTCTGGAGTACATTCAGAAGCGTCATCTCTGCTCTAAATAATAGAAGCTTCTCAGTGACTTCTTATTGGACAGTGTGCTTCATCACAGTGGAACGTTTGCTCCTCAAAACAGAGAAACAGCCCTCAATTCTCAAATGAAGAGGGGGAAAGGAACCTGATACCACAAGTTCATGGTGCCTACACTGCCCCTGTCAACTAAATAATTTAGTGTTTGCTTTGAGTCTACTTCTTAGGTCCCCAAACAATACTCATAACCTCTGTGCTTTTAGAAGAATCCAGATCATTTTGTTAGATTAATTTTGCTTCTTCTTTTTGAAAGAATTTTTGTGATGAATTGTTATTTCCTTCTTTTACTTTTTTTTTTTTTTTTTGGTAGAAAGAAGTTTATTTCTGAGTTCAAATCCAGGGAGTCTTTTACTTTTTTAAGTCTTTAGTAAATATCCACTGTGTAAAAGGCACCAAGACAGGGACTCTGACAAAAAATCAGAGGAGACAAAGCAGTTGCTTCAATCTTTAAAGTTTTATATGAAGAAAGGTTTTATTTAAGTGGCCTAGATATTTTTAAAATTTTCAGCGGTTGAATTTGTACTGAAATGGAGAAAAACGAGAAATTACTGTCATATTCTATAAAATTGTAGGTGGAAATAAAGAGTAATGTAAGCAAAAAGAAATCCTTCAAATTCACATTGGTGCTGTGGTTCAACCACACACAACCTAAGCCCCTAACTTCTTGAAGGTGGAGATGTCACTAGCCATGGATTCAGCATAGTGCCCAGAAGGACTGCCAATACTCCTGGGCAACTCTCTTACACTTTCTTTTTTAAAAAAATTTTTATTATAAAGATGTGGGGTACATTTCAGGGTTAAGTATATAAGCATTGATCATGTAGGTACCCTTGTTGATGAGGTATGCCCCTCCCTCTCCTAGCAGTTTCCCTCAACTGCCAGCCCCAAACCCCCTGACAGTTTTCCACTACTGCCAATTGCTTTCTTATAGCATTATAATTGTTCAAGATCCATTTATGAGCGAACATATGGAACTCTGTTCTTTGTTTCTGTGATAAATCACTGAGTATGATTGACTCCAAATCCATCCAAGTTACTGCAAAGTCCATATATTTGTCCTTCTTTATGGCTGTATAATATTCCATCATGTATATGTACCACATTTTTATTTAATCCAGTCTAGCTTCAATGGGCAACACGGTTGGTTTCATGTTTTTGCTGTTGTGAATAGAGCTGCAACAAACATATGTGTGCAGGTATCTTTTTTGTAGAATGATTTGAGTTCCTCTGGGTATATTACCAATAGGGGAATTGCTGGGTCATATGGAAGGTCAATTTCTAGTTCTTTCAGGAATTGCCACACTGTCTTCCAAAGAGGTTGTACTAGTTTGCGTTCCCACCGTATGAAGGAGACACCTTTATGGAAATTGGAACCAGGAACCAATTCCTCTTCAGAACCCTAAAGGCCAATACCTTAAGAAATAAAATAGACAAGTGGGACCTCATCAACTTAATGAGCTTCTGCAAAGCAAAATAAACCATCAAGAGAGCAGGGAGACAGACCACAGAATGGGAAAAAATATTTGCCAACTGTTTATCCGACAAAGGCCTAACATCTAGGATCTGCAAGGAACTCAAACGTGCCAAAAGGAAAAAAATTAACAGCCCCTTTAAAAATTGGGCAAAAGACATGAATAGACACTTCTGTCTTACACTTTCAAAGAGCAAAAGTAACTTTTGTATTAACCTTTCAAGAATGAAACCCTTGGTCAACTTGATAGTTCCTTGTGATGACTTGGTGCTTTGACTTAGGGGCAATAAGCTTGGATTCAATGTAGCAAACATTTTAGAAAATCTTATGTGTTTTGTATTTACTTGTCTTTTGGGCAAAGCTTAGATGAGCTTCTCTATTCTTCAGGAGATGCAAACCAATATGGAAAAATTATAGTGTTACTTAAAAGATAAAGAGCCATAGGAAAGTGGTGGGATGAACGATGGTCCCCAAAGATGGCCAGATCTTAATCTCTAGGACCTGTGAATGTGACCTTACATAGAAAAATGTGATTAACGATTATAAACTAGGAAGCATATCACAAACCAGGTAGGCCCAAGATGCACTCATGAGTGTCTTTCTACAAGGAAGGCAGAGAAAGATTTGACCACAGAAGAGAAGGCAACATGATGCAAGATGATTGAGGACAGCCCTCAGAAGATGGCAAAGCAAGAAAATAGATTCCCCCATGGAGCTTCCAGGTGAATGCATCCAACTGAAAGCTTGACTTTAACTATAAGATTCATTTCTGAGTTCTGACTTCCGGAACTGTAAAATAATAACATCTGCTGTTTTAAGTCATCAAGTTTGTGGGAACTTATTACAGCAGCCATAAAGAACAAATTCAGGGAGTTCACATCAAAAGCAATTTTTACCTTAGAGGAGAAGGGGTTAGAAAATATTGCTGAAGAATGAACTTTAATACATGTGTTGCAGTTCATTTTATCTGTATCAATGAATACCACATACTGGGTAATTTAGAAAGAACAGAACTTTATTTAGCTGATGGTTCTGGAGACTGGGAAGTCCAAGCACATGGCATCTTGTGAGGGCCTTCCTGCTGTGTTATATGGCAAGACAGAGTAAACATGCTAGTTCATGTCTCTCTTCCTCTCTTTATAAGGCTACTAATCCCATTACGGGGGCTCCACTCTCACAACATTATTGAATCCTAATTATCTCCAAAAGATCCCACATCTAATCAACATAAAATCTGGGGATTAAATTTCCAACACATGAAATCTGGGGGACACATTCAATTCATAGCAACATGGCAATGCTTTGGTAGTCCAAGAAATAATTTACACTTAAAAATCTGTCCTATAAGGGAAGTTTGTAGGGTCTATGCTAGGATGAATCCTTCTTTAAATAATGATGTCTGTTCTTTCATTTTCCATAATCAATAATGGGAGGAAAATCTACATTTTTTGAGCTAAACATTTCACAGTCATTCTGCTATTTAGCATTCCTTTTTACCACCTTATGAGGCAGACATTATAATCATCTGGTTGCAAGTGAAGAAACTAAGGCCATGAGTGGACAAAGAACTGCACCAAGGTCCCCTGGTTTAGTGAACACTGCCAAGTGCCATCCATACTCCTCTTTGATGATGACTTCGCCCAACCCCTGGGCATATTTCCAAGCAGTCAATCCTCTTTGCCAGTCCTCTTTGGGAATTCCCTGAGTTGAAAAAATTTCCTCCTTTCAAGGACAGCCACATCCCAAGACTGGGAATGTGGAGGGATAAATGTACAGTCTTTTCCTTCCAACTTGAGACAGTTTGAAGGACGATCCCATTTTTAGACCAACTGTCAGGAATTTTGCTAGGATTATGTTACCACTCAGCTTCTTTCTCTGTCCAGTCCTGCCTCCTCCCTTTCCCTCCTATTGGTATGAATCCCAAGACAACCTCATGAACATCCTACACACAAACCTTTACCTCAGACTCCACTTTTAAGAGAATTGAACCTGCAACACCAGCCAATAAATTGTATGAATCATGAAGGTGGGATTCTGCTCCAACACCTGTACCTTTTCTGCTTTAAATTATGCTTCCTGGTGGAGTACAATACATACATTTGTAAGATAATCTTTCTTTTTCCCATGGAGAGGGGGTGCTGGTGATTGAGATTCTATGCCAGAGAAGAAATCTTCAAATCAAAATTCCTCTAGAAAATGGGTAACATGTCTTCTTGCCTCTCTTCTCTGCTGATAAATCCTTGTTATTTGGAACCTGGCTACTCAGCTTATATTAAAAGTATACTGAATAAACAGCACATGCTGTCAGCATGGGAATACTCATCTATCCCAATAACGTCTCTATTTGCCTGTAGGTGAAGGAATGAGAGAGGCTGCAATAGCTTAGTTACTGGTAGCAGCAAATGACTCCAAGAATTATCCATCAGGAGAGAGTGATTTTTTTGGAACTAATAGCACATTTTTTAGGAGCTTGAAATGGCTCTGAAACTATTCACATTTAAAGTGTCACTTCTAATTCTGGGCTTGTTCATTGGCGTGAGTTCAATGCACCAAAGGACTGGCTTCACAGGTGTACTTCACCTGCTACTTGCCAATCACGAGTGATGATTAGCAATTCATTATAACATCATTTCCCAAAAAGTTGTTGCCGGTCTTTCTTCTGCTCTTCTGAAGATGATTAATGCCTGGAGAACCAGAAGAACCTCACGACAAAGCTTCCTCCACCTGTTAAGACTGCCCCATTTTACAGAGGGCAGTCATATGTTCAGGGATCTCCCTTGGCTTAGCCATGTGATAGAAATACGTCTTACCTTTTTTTAAAGCAGGGCCTGTATCTTACCTTACTAGAATGCCAAGAAATGCTTTCCATTGTGAAAAAGAGTTTATGGAATTTGCTACGTATACATTTCTACCAGCAACCTTCAACACTGTCTCTCTAAACTTTCCCCAAATACCTTTAAAGACACCTGAAAACTAATAACAAGATGATAAATCTTATGGAACTGAAAATGAATACAGCCTAATGAGCAGTTCTTGGCAGCTAGCACTTTAATTCTAAAGCCTTGTGTCTCTGCAGCCACTGGTCACACTCTACGAAACAGAAGACTGCCTGCAAAGTCAAAAAGAGACATTTCCAGTCTCTGCATCTGCACCCACCAGGAGAACCCGCAGATCTAACATTCTTTGCAGGAGACCAGAGCTGACGTTGTGGCAGGAAGAAAGAGGAGCCCCGAGTCAACGACAGTGGGCAGGAGCAGAGACAGAAATTTGACAATGTTCAGATGATAAGAAATAGCCTTGCAGAGAGACCTCCTCAGTGCAAAGTGCTACAGGAGACCAATGCAAACTGGGCAGGAGATGGGCACACTGTAGCAGCTTTGACCACAAATCATGATATTCCCAGGTAGATAGAACACAGAGCCAAGAGGACCCCGTCTGTTAACAAATACTAAATTCTGCCTGCCGAGGTGAGTGATGCCCACAAAAAGTGCCCCATGGAAGAGCCTCCCTCTTCAGATGACCCACTGCAGGGTTCATAAGAGCATATGAAATAACAATTGACATTCCGAGAAGATAGTCAGCATATAGCTAGCTGGTCCTGAATAACATAATAGATCAAGGTAAATACAAGCACTGATTATAAAACTATAAATCATAAGAAGATAAATAACTCAATTCTTTTATTGGGCAAGACACTGGAGCAGACAGTTCTCCAAAGAAGAGAGACAGGTGAATAATAAGCACATAAAAAACGACTCAACATCATTCATCCTTAAGGAGATTCAGACCAAAAATACAAGGCGATGCCATGACATATATATTAGGATGGCTACACTAAAAGAATGTCAATAGCAAGTATTGACTAGTGTGTTCATAATTTGGAATCCTGTGCATTACTGGTAAGAATATAAAATGGTGCAGCTGCTGTGAAAAACACTGACGGTTCCTCGAACTGTTAAACACGGAGTTACTGTATGACTCAGCAATTCATTCTTAAGTGTATGCCCAAAAGAAATGAAAATATATGTCTGCACAAAAACTTGTACATGAATGCTCATAACTATTATTCATAATAGCCCCAAAGTAGAAACCACCCAAATGTTCCTCATCTGATGAATGACTAAGTAGCATGTGGTATATTCATAGAATAAAGCATTATTTGACAATATAAAGGAATGAAGCACTGATACATGCTACAACACAGATGGACCTTGAAAACATTATGGTGAATGAAAGAAGCCAGACACAAAGATTCCGTATTATATGATTCCATTGACAGGAAATATCCAGAATAGGCAAATCTTTCCAACGAAAGTGGTTTAATGGTTGCCTAGAGCTGGGAGGTGGTGGTGGGAGTAGGGGAAGGGCAGAGGGGAGGAATGGGGGTGGTTGCTTATGGGTACAGGGTTTCTTTTGGGGATTATAAAAATGTACTAAATTAGATTGTTGTGATGGTTGCACAACTCTATTGACATGCTTAAAACCAGTAAATTTCATAATTTGAATGGATGGATTATGTGATATGTGAATTACATCTCAATATTCTGTTAAATGTGTTTGTGTGTACAAGGAAAGGAAAAGAGAGAGAAAGAGAGACAGAGACAGAGAATTCCTGAATTGAAGAAAGAGCTATGTGTACATCTTTAAAGGAGACCACAGCATTCTAAGGGGGAAAAAAAAACAAAGAGAGAAAATGTTCATGAATGGACAGATTCTGTGCACTTTATCTGAGTTACGAAGATGAAGAAAACATCGGACAAAATTTTATTCAGGGAAATCAAAAACATGGTGGCCTTAGGTCTCAGGCCATGCCTCTAAAAACTACAATATTATACAAATAGAGAAAAGGGCTTATACAAGATGTATTTTGTATTCTTGGAGATTTTTTTTTTTTTACTAAAATTATGTTGTTGAATATTTTTCAAGTCAGAATATATTTATTTATAAAAGCAGAGGTCTTTTTTTAGAAAAATGACAGATAAGTACACAACAAAGATGTCACCTTTCAAACATGGAACTGAGCCAGATGCAGTGGCTCACGTCTATAATCCCAGCACTTTGTTGGGCGAAGGTGAGAGGATTGCCAGAGCCCCGGGGTTTGAGACCAGCCTGGGCAACATGGCGTGACCTCCTCTGTACAGTAAACCAAAACATTAGGCTGGGAATGGTGGCTCAGCCTGTAATCCCAGCACTTTGGGAGGCCAAGGCAAGAGAATTGCCTGAACTCAGGGGTTTGAGACCAGCCTGGGCAACTTGGTGAGACCTCATCTTGACAATAAATCACAAAAACTAGCCAGGCATAGTGGCGTGCGTCTGTAGTTCCAGCTACTTGGAAGTCTGAGGCGGAAGGATTGCCTGAGTCCAGCAGGTCAAGGCTGCGGTGGCCATGAGCGTGCCACTGCATGGCAGCTTGGGCGGCAAGAATGAGACTTCAACTCAAAAAAAAAAAAAAATTAGCCAGACATGGAGGTGTACACCTGCAGTCCCAGCTATTTAGAAGACTGTGGTAGGATTACCTGCGTCCAGCAGGTCGAGGTTACCATAGCCACGAGCGTGCCACTGCACCTCAGCCTGAGTGACAGAGTGAGACTCAAAGGAGAGAAATGTGTCCAGCACTGAGGATCCTCCATGTTGCCGCAGAATGACTGACATCATCTAGAACCAGCTTTGTAGTCTGTGAGACCCAACACACAAAATGAAAACGCAGGGCCCTTTTGTCAAAAGTCTTATGACTTTGAAGACAAACAGCAACAGCAGAGCATGAAATCAAGCGTGGAACCCTTCTAAGTTCTGGACCCTGTGAACTGCACAGTTCTCACTCCCAGGAAACCAGTCCTGCATCTAGTAAACATTTGATAAATATTTGCATAATGAACTAATGATGGATAGTTTCTAAGAAAATTTAATTCTCTTGTCCTTTATTCCACTGAATTGAAAAATTAACAATCCCTAAAATAAAAGTGTGCTCTATTTCACTACTTTCTTCCTGGGTCCTCTTTAAAAATGAATCAAAGCACAACAGATGCTGGTGAGGATGCGGAGAAAAAGGAATGCTTCTACACTGCAGGTGGGAATGCAAACTAGTGTGTGCAGCCTCTTTGGAAGACAATATGGCGATTTCTTTTTAGAACTAGAAATTGACCTTCCATATGACCCAGCAATCCCCCTATTGGGAATATACCCAGAGGAACTCAAGTTATTCTACCAAAAAGATACTGGCACATGCATGTTTATTGCAGCTCTATTCACAATAGCAAAAATGTGGAACCAACCATGCTGTCTATTGAAGCTGAACTGAATGAAAAAGAATGTGGTACATATACACAATGGAATATTATGCAGCCATAAAGAAAGAAAAACATATGGATTTTGCAGCAACTTGGATGGATTTGGAGTCGATCATATTCAGTGATCTTTCACAGAAACAAAGAACAGAGAACCATATGTTCTCACTCATAAGCGAAACTTGAACAATTATTATAATACTATAAGAAAGGGACTGGCCGTAGTGGAAAACTGTCAGGAGAGGGGGGTGGGATTGGCAGTTGAGGGAAACTGGCAGGGGAAGAAGGAGCATACCTCATCAACAAGGGTGCCTGCATAATCAATGTTTGTATACCTAACCCTGAATTGTACCCCATATCTTTAAAATAAAAGGAGACAAAAATAAAAATAAAAAGCCTGATATAAAATTGTATATAATAACAAGAACCCTAAAAAGCAGTAGGACAGTTTGTATTTTCTATAATGGCCAAACAAGATGCCTCATCCCCTAGGCTCTTCATGCAATGTAATCTTGATTTTCCCATTGAGAGGTAGAGTCCAAATTCCCTCTCCATGAACTTGTGGCTATGGAAGAAATATAACTTCGGCCTTGCCATTCTGGGATGCTCATATTGGGAATGCAGATACTATGCTGTGAGGAAGCACACAGAAACACCATATACAGGTAGACTGACAAAAGATGAGGTTTCATCTGACAGCCAACACACACACACACACACACACACACACACACACACACACACACACACACATGGTGAAGCTCCAGACACCTCTGACTATAGATGTATGAAAGACGCCAGGCATGGCTGGTCTCGGTGTGAGCCACCTGTAATCCCAGCCCTTTGGGAGGCCGAGGGGAGAGGATTGCCTGAGCCCGCGGGTTTGAGACCCACCCAGCCAACTTGGCGAGACCTTGTCTCTACAATAAATCAAAAATTAGCTGGGCATGGTAGCACGTGCCTGTAGTTCCGGCTACTTGGAAGGCTGAGGTGGAAGGATCGCTGGAGCCCAGCAGGTTGAGGCTGAGGTGGCTGTGAGCATGCCACTGCCCTCCAACCTGGGTGACAGAGTGAGACTCTAACTCAAAAAAAAAAAAAAGATAGATGTCAAGCGTGGACAGGTTACTTTAGCCTAGTCAACACCCAAAATCTGAAGATAATAATGATTTGTGCTGCTTAAAGCAACAGTTTGGGGGTGACTGGTTATACTGCAATAGATATCCAAAAAAAGCATTTAATCTCTGGATTGTGGGATTATGAGAATACTTTCCCATATTTTCCAAGACTTCTGTAATGACCACTTATTTCTTTTATAATCAGTACAAAATTTATTAAAAATTAAAAAATTAAAAAATGAAACAAACCAAAACATTTAATTAGACTGAGTGACAGTTTCAAGTGCATCTTTATCCAGTGTCTCTCCTGAATATCCTTTCTTTGAGGTTTTGTCACATACAGGACCTGACAGGTTTAACACTTGCTGATAACTATGCTCGCTTAAGAACATGGCGTACTTTCTGGAATTTAACCTCCTTGCTGTCAAAAACAAATGCCTTGCTATCCCAAATGGAAGAATTTTCTTCTTTTTTATAGCTGAATAATAATACCTTGATCCTTTGTGTGTGTGCATGTGTGTGTGTGTGTATGTGTGTGTGTGTGTGTGTGTATGTGTGTGTGTGTGTGTGTATGTGTGTGTGTGTGACATTTTCATTATCCTTTATCTGTCCATTGGCACCTAGGTTGTTTCCACATCTCAGCTATTGTGCATACTAATATATTTTTACTTGAAATAGAGAGGGCATATTTTAAGTATCCTCACCCCCCCACACACAAACACAATGTATATAAATCATCATGTTGTACACCTTGGAAATACACAATTTTTATATGTCAAATATTTTATTTTTTTAAAGTGCTTAATAAATTAATAAATAAAAACCATGTCCTACATTATGGCATCTCTAGGCTTAGAAAGAAGCCCATGGAATAGTTACAGATTGAAGCAGAATTAATCAGATGCAGCCATCTATGGAACAGTAAAGCTGTAAACTGCCTGTTTTCTGTTATCTACTACCATCTACTACCACTTGGAAAACACGAGTAGGAAGACCAGACTACAACATAAAATGTGGGTACAGCCTTGGTGGAAAAAGGGCCTCAAATAGTCAACCATCCATCATTCATTCCATTTAGACGAAGTGTTCATAATAGACATTCTGTAGAGACAGGAGGTAAACTACTGGTTACCTAGGGCTGGCAGAGGGGAAGCTTGAGTGGGAAATGGGGTTTCCACTTATGAGGAAACCCAGGTTTCAGACCTCTCTTCACTCCTGTTGTGTGATGGGGCTTCAATTTCCCTATCAGTAAATCTAACGTTTTGGGTAATCTTTCACTCACTTTGTTTCCTAGGGGATAGAATCCCTCCCTGCTGGCAGCCATGAGCTCTATTACTGATATAGTCTGGATATTTGTCCCTTCCGAGTCCCATGTTGAAAGATGTTCTCCAGTGTTGGAGGTGGGGCCTGGTGGGAGGTGATTGGGTCATGAGGGTGGATCTCTCATGAATGGCTTAGTGCCCTGCCCATGATAATCAGTGAGTTTTCTATTTGTTCATGCAAGAGCTAGTTGTTTAAAAGGTCCTGACACCTCCCTGCATTCCCTTGCTTCCACTCTTGCCACGTGACCTGCCATCTCCCCTTGCCTTCTGCCACAAGTAAAATCTTCCCCGGCCTCACCGAAGCTGAGCAGATGCCAGGGCCATGCCAAATTGTGAGCCAAATAAACCTCCTTTCTTTTTAAATCACCCAGCCGCAGGTATTCCTTTACAGCAGCGAAAATGGACTAGTATAGTAGATTCATCCCTTCCTGTGGTTTTATAGTAGAAGCTGGGGGAGATGGATGCCCACTTAAAACAGAATGGCCAGGAAGATGCTGCTCTGCCCAGAGATGGGGCTGACAGAACTTGGTTCAATCCTTTACCTCCTCAGTATCAATAATGTTCTCCAATATTTTCAACATAAAAATGTAAGGGAAGAAGGCTTTCTGCATTGATTTAAAAAAATAATAATAACTGCAGACTAATTATACAATTGTTCAATGCCTTAATTTTTTGCTTCTCGGTATGTGTGGATTTATTTTGGTGCTAATTGCATCCAGGTGTTCTAAACACTGCAGCCAAGCATAGGCAAAGAGAAACTAAAAACACATTAAAATGTGAAGGTTTGTTGGGGGTAGAATCTGAACATCTTCTATTTTTGTTGGCTTACATGACACTATCTTCAGACTTGAGTGTTTTTTTTTTTAATGTTAATAATTTTTAAAATATTTTCTCAGTGTGATCTTGAGAGTTCTAAAAATTGGATTCTTATTTTACAGCTCTGGATAAGTAGTGCATTTTAATCAGAAATAATAAAATAAACCAAGCAAAACCTGGCACTCCCCAGAGCTAATAGGAGACAGTTTTGTTTGTAGAATTATATCCCCTGCTTCAGCAGTGATGAGTCTCTTTGCCAAATCTGCAGGGCACCTGTTAAAGATTGAAATGTGTCTCTCACAAAGGCATATTGAAGTCCTAAGCCCTGGTACTTGTGACCCTTTTGGGAAACAGGGTCTTTGCATATGTAATGAAGTTAAACTAAGGTCATTAGGGTGCCCCTAATCTAATATGATTGGCATCCTTAGAAGAAGAAGAGACACCACATGTGGGGACAATGTTATGTGATGACACCATGTGATTGGGGGAATCTACAAGCTAAGAAATGTCAAGGTTTGCCAACAACACCAGAAGTATAGAGAAGATTCTCCCTGGAGCCTTTGGAGAGAATTGTGCCTTGCTGAAACCATGATTACAGACTTCTCACCCCCAGAACTGGGAGATAATTTCTGTTGTTATAACCCACCCAATTTGCGGTACTTAGTTATAACAGCCCTCCAAGATAATACAGAGTCCATCCCTGGTATCATGATCAAGAGAAGCTCGGAGGAAATATCGGGTTTTATGTAAAATTTAACTAACTGCCTTAACTTATCCTTTTGTGGGGCATTCCATGTTACAGTAGTAATGCCTCCTATTTGTTGACCACTTTGTGGCAAGATCTGTGTGAACACTGCCCTGGTGTTGATGATGAAATGCATCAACAATCACAACAGCTCTCAGTATTGCCAGTTTCAGGGTTGGGGAGGGGGTGGGAAGCTGAAGTTTAGGGAAATTAACGTCCTTGACATGGCCATATTACTGATAAATGGCAGTGCCCAGACCTGTACCGAAGCTATGCTACCACATGTTTCCCTTTGGGTAATTTCAACCTTGAGAATTCTGTACCATGGGGGTAGGGATTGTACCTTCTCCCTGGGATCAGGCTAAGCGAGTTTTTTTTTTTAATCTCAGGGCTCATGATAGGCTTGGCATAGCCACTGCTATGTAAGGGCTGCTACTGATACTATTTGTGTTATTTTACTTTTATTATAGTTGTCTTCTTGTTGTTTCTCTATGCTCCTGAAATTACAATTAAGTGGGCACCCAAAGACCCTGCTCTATTCCAAAACCCACTCCTCTGTTTCTGCCCATTGGGTTACCAATCAGCAGAGTGTTGTGGGTTAGATTTTTTTCAGCCCAAGAGACAACGAATGAAAGTAGTAGCTCTTTTTTTGTTGCATGGCATGGTTAAGGTAGATGGCATTTATTTGCCATCGAACAAATTGCCGAAAAGTAATGACCAGTAAACCTCAATGAAAGGTCATTCCAGTTGAAAATAAAATCAACAATGTTTAATATACTTGAATTTCAAATGAAGTCATAATTGCTTTTTTGCTGAGACTTCTCTGCTTACTTAATACCCTGTACCAACACTGAATAAATAAATCTAGGAGCTTAAACTTGGGGATTAGTAACGGGCTTTACTCTGAGCAGAAAATTGTACAAACGATCCCTATGATGTTAATCAATGAAACAAGTTAACAGTCATGAGCCCAGGCTTGGGACCTGGTCTGCCTTGGATTCAAATACTTGCTGTGCCATTGACCCCAGATCTCAAACGATTCACTGAACATCCCTCGTGTCTTCGTTTCTTAATCCCTAAAATGACAAATGATAATAGAACCTGCTTCACTGGGTTGTTAGGCAGAGTGTGTGAATGAAGAGACATAAAGTGCTTAGAACAGTGTCTGACCTGTATGAAGCAGTAAAAAAAATGGTTGGCATTATTATTACTTAGATGTTTTGCAAATTAATAATTTTGTTTTCTCAAAATGGCTATTTTTATAAACACATCTTTTTCTGCATATTCCTTAGAGAGCATTATCATGTGAGCTGTTTACAACTCTACAGGGAGTTCATTTGCACCCCCATTTCATCCATATGCCACTTTTCACAGGCCCGTCACTCCTGCTCAGGTGATGGGGAAGGGCAGAGAGACATAGTCCTTCTCATTCCTGTTTCTTAGGAAGCTAACTCACCCAGGGCTCAAACCTCCCCCAGGGCAGAAACTCTACCCAGGGCTAAGCTCTGTGCTTAGTAATTAAGTTGAGTAGTTGGTGAACCCAAGCCCAGAACTGGGCACTCAAAGAAAAAGAGGGGATTTTCTGGTACTTTTTCTTGCATCCACTATCTAAAGCAAAATCTATCAGGTAATCCAGGTTTATATATCCTTAAAGAGTATTTATCCAATTTAGCAAAAGCATATAAAATGTACAAAGTAATTCTTTCTAAAATATAAAATGTTTCCTTGTCTTTGAGGTAGACAATAGGGGCATATGTTAAGGAAAGAGAAAGATAGCTTTGGTCTGGGAAAGGGATTAATATTTATTGATCACTACCATGTGCTGGGCATTTTACACAGACCTCCTTATTTAAATTTCACATCAACCCAGAATAGTAGGTTTGATATCCATTTTAAGGAAAGAGCCCTTATCGTCAAAGCTGTCAAATGCTCTTGGCTGTGTTATACAATGCAAGTCGTGGTGTGAGGGTTAGAGCGCCCTCACCCTCTTCTGGTCCCTCTTGCCCTCTCTGAAGCACAGACCCCCATAGCCCATCCCATTGGGCAGTTCGAACGATTATGAGAGACAGCAGGCTCTTCATTCACTCTTCTTACCCGTCATTTGCTTTGTCTCTCTTTCATTGCACCAGATTTACAGTCAGTGGGTCTCCCACAACCTCCCCAGATTCCAAGTAGACCTTTCTTCTAGCAGTTCTGCTGGGCTTGGGTAGTGTCCACATTTTCTAAGCTGAGTTCAACACCTTCCTCTTAGCTGTGCAATCAAAATTGTCTGTACGCCTTAACAGCAAGTTAGACTTCACAGAAGCCTATAGAGATGGAAGACAAATGCATACAACCACACGTGAATTTAGTTGTTGTTTTTTTCCTAAAGCACTAGGAGAATTTACTCTGCTACTCCCATTCACCCCTAACTTTAATTTTGCTTCTCCTTTTACATTTTAGACAATAAGTAGCTCACCCCACTCACTCTCCTTTTTTGGACCTGAGTTCTTCAGAACCGCTCTCTCACCCCACGAAGACGTCATTGACAGCCTCCTTCCACAGCTTGGAGGGTGGATTGGCCTGCTTTTCTTTCTGCATGGATGCTGAAATCTGCCCAGCTGTATCATGTTTGAAAGCTTCATTATTCCTTTTTGGCTGTAATAAGGGCCTTAGATTGAAACGGAATATCTAATTACATTGGAAGGGGAAATATCGACATTCATTTATAAAATATCTTCCTGGTAGCTTCATAGACACACATTCCGTTTAATGAACTAGAGAGCTGAGATTCATTCCCATCACTGCAGAAATTGCACAGATAAGATGCCAGGGTTGGCAGAGTTAGGAGGCAGTGGTTATGTAGCTCTTGTTTCCTAACACAATTTGGTTTTGTTAGAGTAAAAAAGTCTTTGAGGGCTGGCGCTGGCTGCTACGGAGACCAACACCAGTGAATGCACACTGCAAGGTTCATTAGAGAAACAACCGGGGACAGAGCGGAACTTCACAAAGCAACAACAAGGTACTATGGATATTACAGGGTCTTTTTTTCAAGTTTTAGAATTGAAGCTGGGACTTCTGAACTTCAGGAAGAAGAAGGGCTGAAACAAGAAAGAGTGAGACAGGTTCAGATGATCATCAGAGCAAAGCTGGGGCTGAGCCATGAATGATGGGGTTGTCTTAACTCTTCCCACTTGAATTTGTGATAAGCAGTCAGTAGCTGTTTGCATCTCCCTTAATTTAATCTGTGGCCTTTCCTTTTGAGGACAAAGTTCATTCGACGTTATGTAACACTAATGCTCAAAGAAAACTCTCTGCCCACTTGCTGAATTAATTGATGTCCTTGAAGCCCTGGGGGAGCCTTGTGGGCAGCCATGTTGATGCCTCAGAATGAGAAGAATAGGAAATGACTCAGGGGAATAGTATTTTTTATTTTTCTTCATGAGACAGGAGAAAGTAGGGAGTGTTGAAAATTGTGGACTGGAAGAAATATGTGTAAATAAGTATAGTAATTGTATTATTCAGGGCAGGTTTATGCTACTGTTATATTTATTACTGTGTGAAAATTTATTTCTATAAGATATGGAGCCTATATTTGTAAGATCAAAGAAAATGATGTTTTATAATTATTGTTATGAAAGTATTGGGAGTGCCCTTGAACTTGTTACAGTAATAAAAGTATAAAATTTCAGCCTGATTCTGGGTGAACTAATGGGGTCAGGCACTCCTTGGGGGAATCTTTAAGTGGGTTTTAACCCACTTAAACTTCCACAGACTTTTTAAACAGAAACTTGGTGTCGGTATTGAGACTACATCACTAGAAAATCCAACCAGAAATATAGGTCTGGTAAGATATTCAGAGATTTGGGCCTGTCCTCAGGCAAGATAAAGGAGTAGGTTCTTCATGAGGTCTAGTTTGAGAATCTAGCACACAAAGAGTGGTAAAAACACGTGGGTACTTCTCGTGGATGATCAGCTTTAAGAAAATAATGTCATCTTGGCTGGGCTTTGTTAAACAGGCAAGTTACATCTGTCTGTCACCCACATCCTGGTGAAAACTGACCTAACCAGAGTCAGCCTTGATAAAAGACAGCCTTGATAAAAGACAACTGTTCCCTTTCTACTCAGCTGAAGGACAGCTTAAAATGGCACATCTTGAGGAAGTCAATGAAAGTCTTTTTTTTTCAGTTGATATATTTATTGAGACAGTTGAATACTCACATACACCTGTAAGTAACAATACAAAGAGATCTTCCATACCCTTTATTCAATTTCCTCCAGTGGTAACATCCTGGAGAATCATAGTACAGAATCACAACCGAGGTACAGACAATAATATAATACATTCATTTTACCCAGATTTCCTCAGTTTTATTTGTACTCATTTGTATGGTGTGTGTGTGTGTGTGTGTGTGTGTGTGTGTGTGTGTGTGTGTGTGTGTGTGTATCTAGTTCTATACAATCTTATCACATGTCTAAGTCCCTGTATCTACACACAATCTAAATACAGAACAGTTTTGTATGCATTTTCTTTCTTTTAAAACCACACCCACCTTATTATCTGCCAATCTCCCTACCTCCCAGAACCTCCTCCCTTTGAATTTTTTTTGTGCTTTTGACAAAGACCAGTTGACTATGTTATAAATGTCTGCTTCTGGGTTCTGTTTTCATATTGTTTCATCAATCTCTGAAAGAAGAGTTTTCAACTCAGTTTTGTTATTTGTTGTATATATGTAAATGCACACATATATATTTAGGTAGGTAAGATACACACACACCCCATATTTTATAAACATACACCTATATATATATGTTTATAAAATAAAAACTCTAGCATAGGTAAATTAAATGAAGTGAAAATTCATCACAGTATAAGTTATCAATAAAAGGTTTTTGATGTTCTTTTTATTTTTGTAGATTTGGGGGTACATGTGCAAGTTTGTTACATGGTTATCTTGCATAGCGGTGAATTCCAGGTTTCCAGTGTGTTCATCACCTGAAGAGTGAACATTGTATTCAATAGGCAAATTTTCAACCCTACTCTCCATCCTCCATCCCCTGCTCCCCTTTTTTGGAGTCCCCCATGTTACTCTCAGTATGTTCACTCATACCCATTGTTTAGCTTCCACTTACAAGTGAGAACAGATATCTTACATTTAGAAATACGTTTTCTGGCCAGGTGCTGTGACTCACTTCTATAATCCCAGCACTTTGGGAGGCTAAGGTGAAAGGATTGCCTAAGCCCAAGAGTTTGAGACCAGCCTGGGCACTATGGCAAGAGTTATCTCTACAAAAATATCAAAAAATTAGCCGGGTGTAGTGGCGCACACCTGTAGTCTCAGCTACTTGGAAAGCTGAAAAAGAAGAATGGCCTGAAGCCAAGAGTTTGAGGATGTGGTAGCTGTGATTGTGGGTTGATTTAGTTAAATCCATTTAGAGAGATTGCTCTCAGCATAATTTTCTTAAGTGAGATAATATTCTACAAGTCAAAGTACAGCTTATATTAAATATGAAAGACAAATATAACCAACTTGATGTCATCAATGAATTCTAATAATGAATCTCTTGCATGAGATTCCGAAAAGTAAAGTTTTGAAACTTATCATATCTCTAGCATTTCCATTGGAGAAGCAATCTGATGAACAATCTGATATATAAAATATATAAAAATATATTATACATATAAATATATATAAAATATATTGTAGGTGAGAGAGAAAAATATTAATGTATCAATTTTTTAAAATGACACTGGTCATTCAAATTGTATTTTAATTCCTAGTGTCTCATATTATGCTCATGAAATAATATTCCAATTTCTATTGATTTCCCTCAGAGCATCTTCATCAGGGAAAGAATATACACCCTGCTGGCATAAGCATAGTCATTTATTGGTCAGTTTTTTTTTTCAGTTAATAATTCAGCTGGATGTCAGTCCCTGTGAATGCTGTGTAAGAATGGGTGCTCTTCAATCCGAAGTACACTCACAGAAATTGATTTCTGCTTAGACCCGGGGCTCTGGCCACCCTCCAAGGCTGGATACCCTGAGGGACCTGCCCTGACCTCAGCTGATCATGTGCCCTGTCATCTCATCTCATGCCTTTCTGTCACTGCTACACAGAGCATACTCAGAAGAGGAGAAGAAAATGAAAGGCCACAGACAGTCAGAGCTCAAACCCTCCTGTAGCCATCAAAGGATGCTTAGAGCTCCACACTCATACACCTGATTTCTACCTCTTGTTGACTGGTCAGCTTTGTCTTGTTACTTTCTCTGTTCTCCTGCAAAACAACTTTTCACAAGAAAAACTGGCAGAGTTTTCTATACTTCTTGGCCCATTTTATTTTGCACTGGTAGCATTTATCCAGGGTGAGTTGAATCTGCTGCCTAGAACCTTTTGCCTTGATTGCACCCAAATAACTATGTCTCTGACAAATTTCCAGCTCTCCCACCATTAGCTACAAATGCTTTTTAGCTGAAGATTTATTTTTACTGGGCATAATTTTTATTAGACTTTCTTTTTTAGAGCATCTTCAGGTTCACAGCAAAACTCAGTAAAAGGTGCAGAGATTTTCCATTTATCCTCCTCCCTCCCACACAGACTCCTGCATCATCAACGTCCCCCACCAGAATATTAATTTGTTATTGTACATTTAAATGTGGATTCAATGAGCCTACGTTTACACATTATTAAAAGTCCAGAATTTATGTTAGAGCTCACTCTTGGTGTTGCACATTCTCTGGGTATGGAAAAATTTATAGTGATCTAAATCCACCATTATGGTATCATACAGAGTGGTTTAACATTGCTGTGGCATTCAAGAGCATGGTTTTCTGTTTTACAAAAGTATCAGTTCATGCCTTAAAAATACTTTATGCCCCTTCTATTTATCCCTTTCTCCTCCCAATCCCTGGAAACTAGTGATCTTTTTATGGGGTCCATAGTTTTTCATTTTCTACAGTGTCAGATAGTTGGAGTCATACAGTAACTAGTTATTTCAAATTGGCTTCTTTCAGTTAGTAATAAGCATTAAAGTTTCCTCTGTGTTTTGTCATGGCTTGACAATTCATTTGCTTTAGTGCTGAATAACATTTGTCTAGATGTACCACAGTTTATTTATTCATTCACTTACTTAAGAACATCTTGGTTGCTTCCAAGTTTGGTAATTATGAATAAATCTTCTACATGGTCGCAATTCCTTTAAGTAAATATCATGGAGTATGATTGCTGGACTGTATGGCAAGAGTGTATTTAGTTTTGTAAGAAACTGCCAAACTCTCGTAGTAAGTAGCCGTACTATTTTTATTCCCACCAGCAATGAATGTGAATTCCAGATGTTCCACATCCTCTCAGGCATTTGGTGTTGTTATTGTCCTGGATTTTGTCCATCTTGATTGGTATGCAGTGATATCTCATTGTTTTTTTTAATCTGCATTTCCTAAATGACGTAGGATATGGAACATCTTTGCATATGCTTATTTGCCATCGGAATATCTTCTTTCATGAGGTGTCTGTCTGTTCAGGGCTTTGGCTCATTTTTAAAGCAGGTTGTTTGTGTTCTTATTGTTGAGTTTTAAGAGTTCCTTGTATATTATAGTTAATAGTCCCTTATCAGATATGTCATTTCTGAATGTTTTCTCTCAGTCTGTCTTATTTTGACAGTGTCTTTCACAGAGCAGAACTATTTGATTTTAATAAAATCCTGCTTATCAATTCTTTCTTTCATGGATAATGCCTTTGGTGTTGTATCTAAAAACTCACCACCAAATCCTAGGTCATCTAGACTTTCTTCCATGCTATCTTTGATGATTTGGGTAGTTTTACATTTTACATCCAGGCTGATAATGTGTTTTGAGTGAATTTTTGTGACAGGTAAAATGTCTGCATCTAGATTTGGTATTATTATTTTTTGCATGGGGATGTCCAGTTGTTCCAGCACCATTTGCTGAAAAGATGACTGACCTCTTCTCCATTGTATTTCCTTTGTTCTTTTGTTACAGGTCAATTGATCACATTTGTGTAGGCCTGCTTCTAGGCTCTTTGTTCTAGTCTACTGGTCTATCTGTCTATTCTTTCACTAATACTACACATTCTGGATTACTGTGACTTCAAGTCAGGTAGCGCCAATCTTCCAACTCTGTTCTTATCATTCAGCATTGTGTTGGCTAGTCTGAGTCTTTTGTGTCAGCTTATAAACTCAAGAACTCAAATGTGCTGAAAAGAAAAAAACAAACAGCCCCATTACAAAGTGGGCAAAAGATATGAATAGACACTTCTCAAAAGACGATGTATGAGCAGCCAACAGATACATGAAAAACTGCTCAGCCTCATTAGCCATCAAAGAAGTGCAAATTAAAACTATACTGAGATACTACCTAACTCCAGTCAGGATGGCCATCATCAATAACTCAAAAAATAACAAAGCCTGGAGAGGATGTGGTGAAAGGGAACCCTTCTACACTGTTGGTGGGAATGCAAACTACTACAGCCTCTGTGGAAAACAGTGTGATAATAGCTAAAAGTTCTAAAAAATGATCTGGGAATATACCTGGAAGAACTCAAATCACTCTATAAAAAAGATACCTGCACATGTATGTTTATCACAGCATTGTTCACAATAGCAAGAACATGGAACCAACTGTGCTGCCCATCAAAAGAGGACTGGATTAAAAAAAAAGTGTACATATACACAATGGAATATTATGCAGCTATAAAGAAGAACAAAATCTGAACTTCTCAGCAACCTGGATGAACTTAGAGTCTATAATACTGAGTGATCTTTCACAGAAACAAAGAATTTTGTATTACATGCTCTCACTCATAAGCAGACTGTGAACAACTATTGCAATACTATAAGAAAAGGATTGACAGTAGTGGGAAACTGTAGGGGGGGTGGGGGTGGCAGGGAGGTGGAATTGGCAGTAGTGAGAATCTGCCTGGTAAGGGGGAACACACCTCATCAACATGGATACCTGTATAATGAATATTTGTATACCTAACCCTGACTTGCACACTACATCTTTAAAATAAAAAATTTAAAAGTTAAAAATAATAATTAAAACATTTATCAAGCATCAAAAAAACAAAATCAGTTTGTCTGGAAACAATTTTTTAAAAATTTGTCTCTTTCTTTATTTTAAGAAAATGTAGCAGGTCTTCTCCTGGTGTGATTATTTTGTTATTGTAAAGTCCATGACTACAACTCGAGGCATGGTTCACAGATTGTAGACTCCTATGAAACATTTGTTACCAACCTGTCAGATATGGAAAGATGGTGAGAGAGAGCCCTTGGAAATTTTTATTAGAAATTTTAAATTGTCGTGGCATCCAGGAACATGGTTTTGTATTTTATAAAAGTATCAGTCCATAATCCATAAGAAATAAAAATTTTGATCTTTGTTCATGGATTGTTCAAAAGTATGGTTCTACAATACCATCTTTAAGTTAGTTAGTTTAAAACTTTTTCAAGCAACTCTGAATTTTCTTTGTGCTAATTTCTAAAAATACAAATTAAGTGTTATTTTAATTTTAAAAATTTTTGTAATTCTCATTGATTTGAACTGTCTAAAATATGGAAATGTCTGGATGAAAATAACAATTAAGATACCAGAGACTTGAAATAAAAAGTACTCTTTGTCTCAAACACAGGTAAACATTTCTACTAAATACATTAACTTATTTTCACCAATACTACTCAGTAACAATATTTGGATAAATATTTTTGTGTTATGGACTTCTCTCCAATGAGTAAAAGTAGTATGAGGAAGAGGAACATATCTGTATTAACACAAGATGCTTTCCTCAAAACTGTACTTTTTATAAGTAATCTTTATTATTTTTCTCATTTTTAGGATACTGCTAAACATTGAGTACAAAAGTTATGTTTGGAGGAGTCATAAAAATTTAATAAAATGTCATTTACCAGACATTATTTTCTCATTATATAATGAAAATTGATTTAATGAAAATATCATGAGCTCCTGGGATATCAAAAAAAAAAATCATAGGCGATGCTGTAAAACATTAAAAAGAAATATATGATATTATTCTTTTCTGAGGAAACAAGACACATTTACAAAAAAAGCCAGATACCAATTAAGAGGTCAACATGCAGATAAAGAAGAGTGAGCAT
Organism: Cephalopachus bancanus; assembly: GCA_027257055.1. Taxonomy (NCBI): domain Eukaryota; kingdom Metazoa; phylum Chordata; class Mammalia; order Primates; family Tarsiidae; genus Cephalopachus; species Cephalopachus bancanus. The sequence goes on along the minus strand of JAPVLO010000011.1, from coordinate 6,378,622 downwards.
AGTATACATGTATACTTTCATGTCACAAGCACTCAGAGCAAGGAAAAGAGGATTCCAAACAGAGTTAAATTTAAAAGTCTGCTGAAATGTTCACCTTGGAGTTGAAAATACTTGCAGAATTCGAGCTGACAGAGAAAGACCAGTTGACACCCGTCTGAAATGGAACTTGAAAGCGGGAGATGAGACAACGATGGAGTTTGGAGGTTTGAAGGATGCCTAATAGAATAATAGCAGTTTCTTTAGAACTAAAGGTGTATGGCAGGGGAAGAGTAAAAGAGAAGTTGGGATAACTGTCAGATGTGTGTAATAGTAATCTGGATATTAAGATGGGAGACTTTGGTTTTGAGTCAAAAAGCAAAGACAAAGCACTTTTAGAAGAGAGCAGCATAATTAAGACAACAGGTAATACACACTCTGTGTTTTACTTTTCAGTGAATGCTCAGATGCAAATGTGACTATCACAGATGTTAAATTCCAAAATTCTTGAATATGAATCCAGAGTCACTGTCAAAAACCCATTCTTCAATTACAATTGCCCTGGGGCAGAATGTGAGAACGAACATTAGAATTCTTGGGAAGTATATTTGTTCTCCATCAAAACAAGTCAATTGCATAATTATCGCTACCGAATTTTATTTATTTATTTATTTATTGAGTTGGAGTCTCACTATGTCGCCCAGACTGGAGTGCAGTGGTCACTCCCAGCCACCGCAGCCTCGACCTGCTGGGCTCCGGCAATCCTTCCACCTCAGCCTTCCGAGTAGCCGGAATTATAGGCGCGCACTACCATGCCTGGCTAATTTTTTAATTTTATTGTAGAGATGAGGTCTTGTCAAGTTGCCCAGGCGGGTCTCGAACCCGCAGGCTCAGGCAATTCACTCACCTCGGCCTCCCAAAGCACGGGATTACAGGCTGAGCCATTGAGCCTGGCCCGAATTTTATAATTTGGAGTTAAAGGTATGTATAATTGACGTTACTACCCAAAAAAACTAGAAAGAAAAAAGAAGAAAGAAAAAATGAGAGACAGAAAGAAAGAGAGTGAGGGAGAGTAGGGAAAGTAAAGGAAGAAGGGAGGAGGGGGAAAAGAGGAAGGAGAAAGGAAAAAGAGAAACTATTTTATAAGTGAAAAGATATTGTTACAGATGTCCAAAGGGGATCTCAGTGAACCTGAGCAGCTTGTGAAATAATATGGGCATGGGCCTATTGAAAATTGCTCAGAATTCCACTGCTTCAATAAAACATTATCCAGTGCATGCACTATGTCATCTTTTGTTTTTTGTTTTTATTAGAAATGATGGGTTACAGATATCAAGACATTAACAGAGAGAATTTTAAAAATTGAGGAGAGAAAAGGAGAAAATAGGAAGGAGCGGATGTCAAAAATAACTGCAGTAAAGAATACTGTGATGGAAATAAATAACAAACTAATAAGCATGGAAAGCAGAATTAGCCAAGCAGATGAAAGAATCTCAGAGCTCAAAGACCAAAACACAGAACTAACCCAAACTGTCAAAAGCATAGAAAAGAAGCGCAAAAAGACAGAACAAAACCTTCAAGAGATGAATGATCACTTCAAGAGACCGAACCTAAGAGTAATTGGCCTTCCCGAGGCAGAGAGAGAAAAAGAGGCCACACTGGGACAAACATTTCATGAAATCATTCAAGAAAACTTCCTTCATCTCATCAAGGATGAAAAAATTCAGACACAAGAGATTCAGAGAACCCCTGCAAGACAACAAACGAGAAGACCAACTCCCAGACATATAATAATTCACCTAAACAAAGTAGGTATAAAAGAAAAAATCCTAAAGGCTGCATGAGAAAAAGGTCAGACTACATATCAGGGAAGAACAATTAGAATAGCAGCAGATTTATCTACAGAAACTCTCCAGGCTAGGAGAGCTTGGAGCCCTATCTTCAAAGTTCTAAAAGATAAACAATTTCAACCAAGAACAACTTACCCAGCCAAGCTAAGCTTCATCAGTGAGGGAGAATTGAAATCTTTCCCAGATATCCAATCCCTAAGAACGTACGCTGCCACAAGACCACCTCTACAAGAAACTGTCAAGAAAGTATTGAACACAGAAGAAAAGGAAAAAAGAACAACAACATTCTTCACAAGAGTACAGGCAAAAGATTAAAAACACACATGATCCAACTCTCAATCCAAAAGAAGGACAACACAGAAACAGGAAGAACAACTCTGTAAGAACATTATCATAGGGATCAGCTCTCACATTGCAATACTTAGTTTGAATGTGAATGGACTGAATGCACCATTGAAAAGACATACTATGGCAAAATGGATAAAATATCACCAGGCAACAATCTGTTGAATTCAAGAGACTCACCTCACTAGAAAGGACACTCACAGACTCAAAGTAAGAGGATGGGAAACAAATTTTCAGGCGAATGGAACACAAAAGAAAGGAGGAGTTATGATCTTAATCTCAGAAAAAATACCCTTTAAACTATCAAAAATTTAAAAAGATACAGAAGGCCACTACATAATGATAAAAGGTTCAATCCATCAACAAGAAATATCCATCCTAAACATATATGCACCAAACATAGGAACACCAACTTTCATAAAGCAGCTCCTAGGTAAACTAAAGGAAGATATTGACTCCAATACCATCATAGCTGGGGACTTTAATACCCCACTCACAACCCTAGATGGATCATCAGGACAAAAACCAGCAATGAGATCCGAAACCTCAATGTGACTCTTGATCAAATGTACTTAATTGATAGCTACAGAACCCTCCATCCAAAGACCACAGAATACACATTCTACTCATCACCGCATGGAATGTGCTCTAAGATCGACCACATACTTGGCCACAAATCAAGCATAAGCAATTTTAAAAGGACTGAAATTTTACCATGCACCTTCTCAGACCACAGTGGAATAAAAATAATCATTAACACCAACAAGATCACCCCAAAACCCACAAAGACATGGACACTAAACAGCATGATGCTAAACAACTCCTGGGTCATTGATGAAATCAAAACAGAGATTAAAATATACCTGGAAACAAATGAAAATGAAGAAATATCTTACCAAAATCTCTGGGACGCCGTGAAAGCTGTAGTAAGAGGGGAATCAATATCCCTACAAACACACATGAGAAAATGGAAGGATCACAAATTAACAGCCTAAGAAGCCACCTAAAAAAGGTGGAAAAGCAAGACCACAAAAACCCTAATTTCAGCAGAAGAATCCAGATCACTAAAATAAAAGCCCAAATCCAGGACATAGAAGACAAAAAGATAATACAAAAAATAAATGAAACAAAAAGCTGGTTCTTCGAAAGGATAAACAAGATCAATGGTCCCCTACCTAGACTGACCAAGAAAAAGAGAGAAAAAGCCCAAATAAACACAGTCATAAACAGAAAAGATGAAGTCACATCTGATCCTGAAGAAATACAAAAGATCATTAGAGACTACTATGTACACTTGTATGGAAACAAACTTGAAAACCTTTCATAAATGGAGGACTTTCTGTCATCACACAACTGGCCTAGGTTGAAACAAGAAGAAATTGAGACCCTAAATAGACCAATAACAATCAAGGAAGTTGACTATGTAATAAGAAAACTACCTACAAAAAAAGCCCTGGACCAAATGGCTTTCCAGAAGAATTCTGCAAGACATTTAAGGAGGAGCTTGTACCAATCTTACTGAAGGTATTCCGGGCGATTGAGAAAGACAGAACTCTCCCCAAATCATTTTACAAAGCTACATCACATTGATACCCAAGCCAGGTAAAGAGCCAACAAAGAAAGAGAACTACAGGCCAATATCTTTGATGAACATGGATGCTAAAATTCTCAACAAGATCCTAGAAAACCAGATTCAACAACACCTCTCAAAAACCATCCATCATGACCAAGTAGGCTTCATCTCTGGGATGTAAGACTGCTTCAACATTCGTAAGACCATAAATGTAATTAAATACATCAACAGATGTCAAAACAAAAACCACATGATTATATCATTAGATGCAGAAAAAACTTTTGATGAAATCCAGCACCCCTTCTTGATAAAAACCCTCAAACAGCTAGGCATACGGGGAACATACCTCAAAATAGTAAAATCCATCTACGAGAAACCCATAGTCAGCATTCTCCTAAACGGACAAAAACTGGAACCATTTCCCCTGAAAACTGGAACAAGACAAGGATGCCCACTCTCACCCCTCCTGTTCAATATAGTATTGGAAGTCCTGGCTAGAGCAATCAGAGAAGAGAAGGCAATCAGGGGTATTCAAATAGGAAAAGAGGAAGCCAAGCTATCTCTCTTTGCAGATGACATGATCGTGTACCTTGAAAACTCAAGAGAATCTGTCAAAAACCTCCTTAAACTGATAAAGGACTTTGGCAAAGTCTCAGGATATAAAATAAATGTGCAAAAGACAATCACATTTCTTTACACCAATAATAAATAAACAGAAACCCAAATAAAAACCACAATTCCATTCACAACAGCCACAAAAAAAATGAAATACCTTGGCATCTTCCTAACCAGACACATGAAAGACCTTTACAATGAAAACTACAAAACACTGCTCAAAGAAATCAAAGATGACACAAACAAGTGGAAAAATATCCCATGCTCATGGAATGGAAGAACCAACATTGTGAAGATGTCCATCTTACCTAAGGCAATCTACAGATTTAATGCGATACCCATCAAATTACCAGCAACATTCTTCTCAGACCTAGAAAAAACAGCACAGGAATTCATATGGAAACACAAACAACCAAGAATAACCAGAACAATCCTCAGCGAAAAAAAAAAAGAAGCAGGTGGTATCACATTACCAGACTTCAAATTTTGCTATAAAGCTACAATAATCAAAACAGCTTGGTATTGGTACAGGAACAGGCATATAGATCAATGGAATAGAACTGAGATTCCAGAAGCAAAACCTCAATTTCTCAACCAACTCATCTTTGACAAAGCCTCTACCACCTACCACTGGGGAGAGGAGAACCTATTCAATAAATGGTGCTGGGAAAACTGGCTGACCACATGAAGAAGATTGAAACAGGACCCCTATCTATCCCCATACACAAAAATTAACTCCAAATGGATCAGAGACCTAAATGTAGAACCTCAAACCATAAGAGAAAATGAAGGACATAGCGTCGTGGAAATTGGAACTGGTATCCAATTCCTGAACAAAATCCGAAACCCACAGGCCATAAAAGATAAGATAGACAAATGGGACCTCATTAAACTGACAAGCTTCTACAAAGCCAAAGAAACCATCAAGAGAGCAGGGAGACAGCCTATAGACTGGGAAAAAGGATTTGTCAACTCCAGGTCTGACAAAGGCTTAACATCTCGGATCTACAAGGAACTCAAGTGTGCTGAAAAGAAAAAAAACAAACAACCCCATTATAAAATGGACAAAAGATATGAACAGACACATCTCAAAGGAAGACATCCAAGCAGCCAACAGACACATGAAGAAATGTTCAACCTCACTAATCATCATGTTCAACCTCACTAATCGTGCAAATCAATACCACACAGAGATACCACCTAACTCCAGTCAGAATGGCAATTATCAATAACTCAAAAAATAACAGTTGCTGGAGAGGGTGTCGTGAAAAGGGAACTCTTCTACACTGTTGGTGGGAGTGGAAACTACTATAACCTCTATGGAAAACAGTATGACGATTCCTAAAAGTTCGAAATATTGACCTCTCATATGACCCCGCAATCCCCCTACTGGGAATATACCCCGAAGAACTCAAATCACTCCATGAAAAAGATACCTGCACACGTATGTTTATTGCAGCATTATTCACAATAGCAAGAACCTGGAAGCAACCATGATGTCCATCAAAAGAGGACTGGATTAAAAAATGTAGTACATATGCATGATGGAATACTATGCAGCCATAAAAAAGAACAAAATCATGAATTTTGCAGCAACCTGGATGGAACTAGAGTCTATAATACTGAGTGACCTCTCACAGAAACAAAGATCGGAGTATCACATGTTCTCACTCATATAGTGGACCTTGAACATTCAATATAATACTATAAGAAAATGACTGACAGTGGTGGGAAACTATGGGGGGGAAGGGAGATGGGATTAACGGTAGTAAACATCTGTGTTGGGATGGGGAGACACCTCTTATCAACAAGGGTGCCTGAACGAAGCATATTTGTATACCTAACCCTTAACTGTCCCCACAATATCATAATAAAAAATACTGAAAAAAAAAAAAAAGAAATGATGGGTTAAAGCCCCTGGATTATTCTTGAAAAGATACAACAATCCCTGTGATATTTTGTTGCATATGTGGGTATCACTAATTGCATTTATAAAGTTTTTTTATTATGCTGATTTTATGTGTGTGTTTAACTTTCATCATTAATAGAAGAAAAAAATGCTTCATATTTATAAGAAGTAGTTTAATATGACAAATATATACAATTTTAAAAACAGACTCAAACCCAAGTATTAAGGCATCTAGTCTTGATTCTAGTAGTGCAGTCAGCACTGTATCCATGGATTCCACATTCAAGGATTCAGGCAAATGTGGATTGAAAGTATTCAAGGCCATGCATGGTGACTCAAGCCTGTAATCCCAGCACTTTGGGAGTCCGAGGTGAGGGAATTTCCTGAGCCCATGGGTTTGAGAACTGCCTGGGCAACTTGGTAAGACCTCATTTCTAAAACAAATAAAAAAATTAGCTGGCAGCATGTGCCTGTAGTTCCAGCTACTTGGAATGCTGAGGTTAAAGGATCGCCAGAGTTCAGCAAGTCAATGCTGGGGTGGCCGTGACCATGCCACTGCACTCCAGCCTGGGCAATGGAGTGAGATTCCAACTCAAAAAAAAAAGAAAGAAAATTTTCAGAAGAAAAACAATAAAAAATGACTACAGCAATACAAAAATAACACAAATTAAAAAGCAACACAGTATAACTACTTATATAAATTTACATTTTATGAAGTATTATAAGTCATCTAGAGATGATTTAAAGTATACAGGAAAATGTGTGTAGGTTATATGTAAATACTATGCCATTTTATATCAAGGACTTGAGCATTCATGAATTTTAGTGTCTATGGGAGTCCTGGGATCAATCCTCTGTAGATACCAAAGGATGACTGTATACTAAAATGTTGTCAGTATACAGTCTATCATTCAATATTTTATCACATTTCCCAGTGTTTATGGAGAAATATCAACTGCAAATACAAGCACATGACTTTTTAGAAATTGTATTCAATAGTAAGATGTTATCCACAGTCATATCATCTATACAATGTCCCAGAGTGACTTTGGTTCTAAATCCCTTGCCCTAGAGTAAATAGCTCTTTGAGAGGGAATCTGGGGAAGAGGTGGGAAATGGGATGGAACTGCCACTTGCTGCTGGATAACACAAGCCAGCCACCAGTGCAAGAGGGAGAGGACCATGGCTGTGGCTGGAAGAGTCACCATCATATGTGATGGGTAAGTACCCCAGTTCCGACTGCTGGTCTACTACAACATTTCTTTAAAGAAACACTATTTGAGGCACCCTAGGTTAATTATTGCTCCCTACACCATTTTCATCAGGTACAGCATGTACCGCATTGGAGTCTGAACTATACATCCCTGGTACAAACCTTGGCATCCTGCAGCACTCTGAGTCTGACCTCAAAGTTGTCCACATTCGGATTCTGCTCTATAAATTCAAACTTTCTGCAGAAACTCTCTTCCTGGGCAACTGAGAAGGGTTTTAAAAAATCTCAAAGCATCTGTTGGGTGTTTTCTCTAAAAAAAAAAAAAAGAGCAAATTTTCACACTTCCTCCTCAAATCACACAATTTGTCTGTAGAAAGCTACATAATCCTTGCTGTTGCCTTCTACCTGCTTTTAGCTGATGCAATTTTTAACACACTGCTTTGTGCGTATAGGCCTTATCTCAGCAATTTTGGAGGAATGTACAATAAAAGAAGTGGCAAGGGTTAAGTGTATTTCTTTGTCTTCTAATATTTTCCGTATTGGTGACAACGAGGCTGTAGGCAGCCATTAATAAAAATAAATGGAATAAAATAAAATCACCAAAAGACTCTGACAAGTAGAGTGCCACCACTGTGGGAGGTCTTGCAATTTCCCTATTATCCTTTACCAAAGGTTTTTACTATAGGAAGACATTGTCTCACTTGACTGAGGTTCGTATAAAGTGTCAGTCGAGGATGCTACTCCTGGACAGCTCTTCTCTTCTGCTTCATGGTAATTACCAGAGAGTGCAAGATGCAAGCACCATGCTGTTCTGCTCTCCTAGCAGTAAACACCATGTGTAGGGGGCACAGTGAATCGTCTGGGCACCTTGTAGGCATTCGGCCTTCTTCTACTGACCTTGGCGTATACAGAGGTTTCAGTATTGGCGTTTCCTAAGGCACTTGATGGTCTTTGTTAAAGCAAAGAGAAAACCATAATGTGTATCTTTTATCTCAATAGAGGTAGGTAACTTTTTAAATAATGCAAATATGTTATTCCTATTTTATTTGTAAAAGTTGGAAAAGCATTGTACTAAATACTTCAAGGCTAAGCGTTAAATCCAACAAATTTCCTAAAACAGATTCTTAGAACAATAGGAAAGAAAAGGCATTAAAGAAGTATCATGTGACATATTTGTTATTGGAAAATAAAGATAAAAATCTCCAATCTATCATTATGAAATCAAAGGCAAATTCAGTGTCTAATAAATTCCACAAATCAATAACCACATTATTTGGGCAATAAAAGAGTCCTACTAAAAATGAAGGTACTAACAAATACCACCTTGTAGTGACTCTGATACATTTCCCATTCCTACATTCTTATTTCTTCCTAGTAACTTATAATTAATGTAAATTCTTCCTTTAAAATTAAGTTAGTGGTTGGGCTTAAGGGAGAAAAATGTGTTAAATGACTTTATAATACATAGCTGCTGTGGTCAGCTTCCACCTCATCAAATTATTATACACCCTAGGCTTAAAAGAATGTAAGTCTAAACAAATGTAATGAATTCTCTACTTTCAATTATATTTGATAAAATACGCTGGTAATATTAGTGACCCAACCTGAGTTGGAACTGAAAAAGGGAACTAAGTCAAGAATTTTCAAAGGTCTAAGAAAAATATAGACATTGAAAGGTAGTCTTTGAGAAAATAGTAATGTAGGTGATGCTAGGACTTATTTACTGAAAAGTGGGTGTATACATAAACTCCAGAAACCTGAGGCCAATTGTGATAGGCAGAATAACAGCCCCTAAAGATATCCACATGCTAATACCCAGAACCTGTGGATGTTACCTGACAAAAGGGGCCTTGCAGATATGATTAAGTCAACTATTTTAAGATGGGACCATTAACTTGAATTAACCATCAGGGCCCAGTGGAATCACAAGGTCTTTATAACAGAGAGGTAGGATTGTCACAGTCAGAGGTATGGCTTTGAGGGTGAGGAATGACCCCTGAGCCAAAGAACACAGAAGGCTTATCAAAAATGGAATAGGCAGCAGAATGGTTTCTCCGCTAGAACCTTTAGAAGAAATGCAGTCTGCCAATACCTTGACTTTAGCCCACTAAGGTCCATGTCAGACTCCTACACTCCAGAACTGTGAGATAATAAAGGTATGTTGTTTTCAGTTACAGAGTTTGTGATAATTCATTACAAAAACCATATGATGCTAATATACGAACCAAAATTAGAACATGCAAAAATCTGAAAAAACAAATTGTTGCCTAACTACTTTCCTCTGAGAATGAAATATTTTCTCATTTAATGGATAAAGCAAGGAGTTTCTTGAGAAATTCCCACATGGAAGTCCCAACTTGTTTTTAGATAGAGAAGAGAAGGATAGAGTACCATGGAATAAAGGCAGAGGAGCTACCATATTGCTGCCTGCCAGGACCACAGTGAATGTCACCATCAGCCTGTGGTCTACACGTGAACAAAACACGCATGAACATGGGGCCTCAAGAAGCAGACCCATGTTGCTTTTACATGATCAGAATTTTTCTGTTGATACAGCTCTGGTTGGTCTTGGCACCCATTCCTGCTTATACCATCCATATGACCCAAACCTGAGAAGTTAGTGCCCTTCATTGTTCCTGGTAACTGTATTTAACGTAGGCATGGTGCAGACCACAAGACACCACAGACCATCCCAGCCACTGTGACTTCCTTGCCACACCTGTGTTTGTGCCATCAGAGAAGAGGCACTCTCTTTCTTGTTGAATAGTCAATAAAATAGATTGTAAGTCTGGAGCTGGATGGGAATAGCCATCCTGAGACCACAAGGGGAAAACGTGAGTGCTGAAAATGGAGCCCACACCAAAGAAAACAGCTGAGAAAGAAAGATAATGAGACTGAAATTACCTTGATGATGTCGTCTGTGCCCTTGGGTCATGTCATAACTGACTATCCAGCTGCATGGACCAAAACACTTTCTCTTCTGGTTTTATTTGCAACTAAGAATCTTCTGTGAGAAGAAAATAATGTATATTTTCTATTTTCCACTTATGCCCACATCATTCCTGCCATGGTGGGCATACATATATACAAGTTAGATATCCAAAAGGATGAGGCAAAATAAAAGTACTTAAAAAAAGAAAGGCCAACGATAGCCCACTAATCAAATGTTAATTATGAGAAGACTCTGGCATCTAGGAGGATGGATGTAAGCCAACAGATGGGTCCAGAGGAAATCCAGACCTATCACCAACCTCAGAAAGGCTTAGAAAGAGCACAAACGACAACAAAAACCACAATTTTGTGTCCACATAACTCTGAGATTCAAAAAATGCTTCCTGTTTATTTTTCCAACTTACTGGAAGATTCCCCTGAATTACAGACAGACAGGATGTCATTATCCTCATATTAACAGCCGATGAAAATGATGTTTCAAGATGTTATATGTCCAGGTTATTGATCTAGGGCCATTCCAGTTTCAGGACTTACACCTGGGGCTCATCCTGACCCCAAACCCTTTTCAAGACCCAGACTTTTATTCTAAACTGGTGACAGTCTTTTGTACCACAACTTGTACTATCATAATCATTTTTTCCCCCTGTAATGTAGGTGTACACTGTGCTCCCTGGAAATATTTGTACACTAAAGTTATCCTGCATAGGGGGTCTCTTTGACAAATGATATTAAGAAAAGCTCTTTTCAGAATAAACTAAAATGTCTTCTGTCCAGTATTTCCTTAACTCTAGAAGTACGGAATTGCAAATCAAAAGAAGAGGCAGCCTATTTCAAAAGGGGAAAGAAGGATGTTTGGTCTGTTTTATCACCTATGTGACCACGACACAGCTCTTGGAGCAGACTGTAGGTAAGACCCATCTAAACCAGGGGTTCCCAACCCCTGGGCCACGGATCAATACCTGTTTGTGGCCTGTTAGGAACTAGGCTGCACAGTAGGAGGTGAACAACAGATGTGCCAGCAAAGCTTCATCTGTATTTACAACCGCACCCACCATTCACGACTGCCTGAGCTCCATCTCCTGTCAGGTCGGCGGCAACATTAGATTCTCATAGCAGCACGAAACTACTGTGAGCTGCGCATTTGAGGGCTCTAGGTTGCACGCTCCTTATGAGACTCTAATGCCTGATGATCTGAGGTGGAGCTGAGGCCATGATGCAAGTGTTGGCGAGCATCTGCAAATACAGATTAACCTTAGCTGTGAGGTTTGACTGCGCTTCCCTCCCCTCTACCCCTTCCCTGCCCATGGAAAAATTGTTTTCCACAAAAGCGGACGCTGATGTGAAAAAGGTTGGGGACCATGGATCTAAACCATGCATTGTTCTTTATTTGTCTTGGCTCTTGGGTGAATTTCACCTAGGTCTCTCATCCAATTCCTGGCCAGGATGACTGTGTTAGATAGAGGATTTAAATGCAGCAACTCCTTGTTGCCTCAGATACTGAGAGAGTGGGTTGTGTAGGTTTTGCCAGAAGTGAGGGAAGTTCAATTTAGAAAGACTTTAGGGAAGAAAGGAAATTTTCATTGTGTTAACGACAGTCATAAAGCATGATCCAAATTCATTAATTTAACAATTAAATAGCTTAAATCTCATCGTCTTCAATTATTTTCTCTATAGATAGGGATAATGATGCCTCTCTCATGTTCCTCCCAGATGTTTGCTTTGAGTGCATAATGTTTCAGAAAACTGGAAACAACTGCATAATGCTAGTACTATCAATTGTGTTGATATGGTTATGAGATGACATTTTAAAAGGGCAGAGAGAACCAAATAAATTTGCATAACTTTCAGTAACATGGATGACCCTCTTTGATCAAGAAGGCTACTTGTCCTCTCTGTCGGGGGCATAGTCCTACTGATGGGAGCCAAACAAAGACCATAATGTCTAGAAAAGTTAAATACAAACGTAAAGAAATCTCTGTAACATGAAGAATAAAACACGCAAAAGTTGATTAAGGTCTTGGATTCTTTTCCTGGCAGGAGTTAGAATAATTTATGCATTTTCCATCTAAAGTTTCCTGTCTGATTACACTGAGGAGAACAAAGTCATTAAAGGCAATTACCATGTTAATAGACAAGAGATTGAAAACGCTGAAGGTTGGGTAAGTCCATCTTCCTGTCACACGCAGTAGTTTTCACGTCTGCCTGTAGGTTTCCAAATGAATATGAATTGGTAATCAGCATGTTTCGTATGCATAATGCAATCAAAATGCATATTTGACTGAATGCTTCATTTAATAAACCAAGAAAATATTCATAACAGTTGTGATAATTAGGGTATGTGTTTTTTCTGCTTTTTATTGAGGTATAATTACATGTAGTAAAATGTATAGATCTTTCAAGTGCACACTGTGGTTTTTTTAAATGTGTATACACATGAAACTAACCTCCAGTTAAGACATAGAACACTGCCTTTAACTTAGAAAGTTCCTTCATTTTTCTTAGTCTATATTCACTTTCCAACACCTCACAAGACCACCATGCTGAGTTAAACTCCTACACCTTAGCTTTGAATATTCTGGGACTTCATAAAAAAGAAACGTATGGTACATATCATATTCAAGTCTGGCTTATCTCACTCAGTATAAACCAAAAATAAAATTCTAAGCCCCCAAGAAATGAAATGGACCCTCTCTGAGCCGAGGGAAACCTGAAAACTAAATTCCAAACTATGGTAGTAAAGGAGGTCAGAGATGCCCCTTTATACCCTTTTCCTCTTGGGATATAGGATTTAAAATAGAGATAAGACTGATGAAACAAACTTTGTGGCAGCAAGATACCAAATTCCAACCTGACTCTGGCATAGCATCACATGACAGCAAGGTCTAAAGGAGAAACAAATAATTTACTCCAGAATATATTTTTCAACATATTTTGAAATAGCTCTGCAAAGCCAACTTTTGTGGGGGAAATATTTCCATCTATAGAGAATCTTCTTCCCTAAGAGGAGTCTAACGCCATTTAAGACATTTACCACCTATTCTCTCTGAAGCCTGCTACCTAGAGGGCTCATAATAAGAACCTTGATTTCCACAATCCTCCCTTAGTTTAACTCAAGCCTTTCTTTCTACTGATTGCCCATTCTTTACACAGAGCTTAACTCTTTTAACCAGTTACCAATTAGAAAATCTTTGAATCCATCTATGACCTGTAAGCTCCCACCCACCTTTGAGACTTCCTGCCTTTTCAGGTGGAACCAATGTAAACCTCACATATACTAATTTATGTTTTTTTGCATCAGAGTCTCACTCTGTCGCTCAGGCTGGAGAGCAGTGGCATGCTCACAGCCATTGCAGCCTTGACTTGCTGGGCTCAGGCGATCCTTCCACCTTAGCCTTCCAAGTAGTCAGAACTACAGGTGTGCACTACCACACCAGGCTAATTTTTTGATTTATTGTAGAGATAAGATCTTGCAAAGTTGCCCAGGCTGGTCTCGATCCCATGGGCTCAGGCAATCCTCTCATCTTGGCCTTCCAAAGTGCTGGGATTATAGACTTGAGCCACCACGCTTGGCCCTGATTTATGTTTTTCCATCTCTCTAAAATGTATACAACCAACCTGCAATCCAACCACCTTGGGCACGTGTTCTCAGGACCTCTTGGGACTGTGACTTAGGCCATGGTCACTCATATTTGGCTCAGAATAAGCTTCTTTAAACATTTTACAGAGTTTGACTTTTTCTTCAACATGCAGCATATTATTTTAAATTGTCAACCATGTGTGCATCACTAGTTTATTTCTTTCTACTGCTATTACTCCATTGTATGAATATACCACAATTTATTCATTCTCCTGTTGATAAACATTTGGATCATTTAAAATTTCTTGCTATTATGAATAAAGCTGCAATAAACATCATTATACTAATAGTTTGTGTGCGCATCTGCTTTCATTTCTGCTAGAGAAATACTTGATAGTTGAATTTCTGGATTATAAGGCAGGTGCACATTTTATTTTATACAAAACTACCAACTGGTTTTCCACACTGGTTGAACCATTTTACTCTCTTATCAGCAAGCATGAGTTATCCTGTCACTTAACATTCTCTCCAGCATTTGGTGTTGGAAGGCATTCAAATTTAAACCACTCTAGTGATCGCACAGTGGTAACTCCTTCTGGTTTCTATTTGCATTTATTTGATAAGCAACAGAATTAATCTGATAATTAACAGAATGACCATTTTTATATCCTATTATTTGAGATAGCCATCCATGTCTTTTGACAATTTTTAATAACATTGGTTTTTCATTGGTTTTGATATGTGGCAGTTATTTATGTAATTCAAAGTCAAGTTCTTTGTTACATGTATAGATTGTGACTATCCCTCCTAGTAGGTGACATGCCTCTTTATTTTTTAAACAATCTTATTATGACTAGAAATTCTTAATTTTATAAACTCTACCTTTCTTTTTTTCTAACAGTGCTGGTGTGTTTGCAATCTCCCTAAGAAGTGTTCAAGTACACAGATCACAAAATATATTTTCCTACAGTTTTTTTGTAGACGGTTTTATAATTTTAGCTTTTAAATTTCATCTGCAATCTATCGATTTCTATCAATTTTATGTTAGCTCTGGATCAAATTTCAATTTTTTTTGCATACAGATATCCAGTTGTTCCAGTATCATTTGCTAAAAAAGACTTTCTTTTCCTGCATTGAATTACATTGGCATGTTTGTGAAAATTAATTTTCCCGCATATATACAGATATGTTTGTGGACTGTATTTAATTTAATTGATCTGTCTATCCTGAAGCCAGCACACTATCCTATTTACAGGGTAGCTTTATAGTTAACTCTTAAAATGAAAAAGCTCATGTCATCCAAATTTAGTCTTTTTCAACGTTTTCTTAGTTATTCGATGTCCTTTACCTTTTCATATCAGTTTTGGTGTCAATTTTAGTATTTGTTATTACCTCCCAAAATAAAATAACTTACTGGTATTGTTAAGATGTTTATTTTAAAATTCTCTCTACTCTGTATTTACCTTCCCCATAACTACATCTAAATGGTGAGTCCAAACAAAAATTCTCAAAGTGTTGCATGAGGAAAACTGGGGTCTCCAAATTTTTCTTGATAATCCAAAATCATATGTGCTTTCCCAATATCACTCTTTCATGAGTGTACAGAATATAGAAAGGTCATTATTATGGTTTCTGATGTTACATTACTACTAACCTTTAAAGAATTACTACTTTTTGAGATTTGGTGTAGTAGCAAAAAAACTATCCACAATTATCTGAGAAGGCTATTAAAACATTCCTACTTTTTCTAGCTATACATCTGTAATGGGTCAAATTTTTTCTTATATTTCAATGAATGACATATCACAACAGATGAAATGTAGAAGCAGATATGAAAATTCAGCTGTCTTTTACTAAACCAGACATTAAATAGAGTTGCAAAAATTTAAAACACTACCACTTCACTATTTTGGGGAGATTGAGAAAATAATACTTTTCATTGAAATGTTATTTATATCCACATATGATTGATTTATTATTAATTTTATAAATATACATGTTTTAAAATATTTCAATTTTATTCCTCATTTAATAAAAACTGATAAATAAAAATTACATGAATGCTAATGTGGTTTTAATCATGTTTTGCCAATTCTTGAGGAAATTCTAAGATGTAAGTATCTCAGAAACTTATGTCTATTTGTTTTCCTTTGAGGAAGGGTGCCACATCAGGTGAGAAGATAATAATAATGTATTCCTTTTTTAGAGATTCAAGATAACTAATTTCTCCATATTTCACTTTCTAGAATATGTGCTCAATTCAATAGAAAGGATTCATAATTGAGACATTTTAAATTCAATTCAAAACAACATTTTAGCATAGAGTTGAGCAAATAAAATCAGAGAGTTCTGAGTATTTCTTCTCTTTAAAATGTTTGCACTTCCCCAAAACAAAACCCTACATTTATTTTTCTTCATTCTCTTCTCTGACAATTCTTTTTGAAAAGATAAGATATTGAATTTAACTCACGGATTCTAAAATAATTTGGATATTTTAGAGAACGTTTATGTATTCCTGCCAATCATTTTCATCTCTGTCACCCTCTAAAAATTTAAAAACAAGACATAAATATTCTCATTGTATATTCATTTCTTCAATATCTACTGAGTAACTATAGTGGAATTTGTCTGAAGGCTATATCTTTACTCAGTGAAATAAATGTACAAATGTATACTGCTTTCTAAATAAATTTATTTCTTTTTTCAATGCATAGAAAACTTGGAGAAACTGAGTCATCTAGTATAGTAAGTGCCCTACATACAAATCTTCAAGTTGCATACTTTAATGGTGCACACCAGCTTTTTTGTATTATTTCTCTCCACCAGGTGTTAGTATAGCTTACTAAATACATATAGTACTTATAGTTGATTGTGTTAGTTGGGTACCTAAGCTAATTTTGTCAGACAAAACAAATTGGATTTACAAATACACTTTCAGAACAGAACTCATTCATAAGTTGGCGACTTCCTGTATATACATGGGTTTCTATCAAGTAAAGTCCAGTCCTACTTAAATTACGACTTTTATCTTTTCATTTGGAATTACCACCCTACACAAAATTATATCCTTTATCCAGATTCACATGTTCAAAATCACATTCTTCATACATCAGAAAAGTTTTTAAAAATGCTCCTAATGTGTTGTGCAAACTCAACTTTACACTACAAAGAAAAATGTAAGGCATAATAATTATCCCCCCACACAAATGATGGCCGCAGGCTCTGGTGTATAGGAGGTCATAAGCCCGGCTCTCCACATGCGTTGCAAGGCTGATCTTTTTCAAAGTATGTGGCCATTTTCTTCATCAAGATGAGGACGCACAGCACAATCTCCTATAACCATAAGTAAAGACAGCCTAGTGCTTTGGACTCAAAGCATGGATAAATGCAATGGAAAACCTGGAGACATTAAATTCAGACACAGTTTTGAGAGGAGGATGGAACGAACTTGTGAAGGCCAGCCTTGAAACTCCACCCCTGCAAATGATGGCAAGAATGCATATGAGGTTGGTGGAATTTCTGTGGATCTGAGACTTGTGAGGAAAAGAGGGACCTTAGAATTCCCCCATGGAAACCCTGCAACAGCTTCTATGGATAAAAATGGTCACTTGGTCTACAGGTGAACTCCTTCCGTGACAGATATTCACCATTCTGCGAGCAGCCTCTTCCTGAGGTTCCAGCTTTCGTTGGCCAACTCGATGCTTTTTAATGAACCCTAAATCTGCCTTCATGTAATTTTCACCAATCTTTCCTTTATCTGGCAAGGAAGCAAAGTCAAGGGTATGTTTTGGGGTCCACTTCCCTGCATGGTAGGCTGGAAGCAGAGTTGGCTGTTGTGTATTAGTGATCGTTCCTGGGTCAGCTACAGTCAAAACAGGAAATAAACCATTAACCTATTTCCAGTGATAATGGACTCAGAATCGTGCTCTTGTCTTTGGAAGAGTAGAAATGTAATTTGTCTTTCTGAATTAGAATCTAGTTCTCAAACCATGGTAATAGCTCCTTTCACCCTCACTTAGGTCCATCTCAAGTTTGGTTGGGGATATTTAAGAATAAAATGAAGAGTAGGCAGGAGGATTGCTTGAGGTTGGAGGTTTGAGACTAGACAGCAAGACACTATCTCTACAAAAAATAAATTAGCCGGGCAAGGTGACTTGTAACTGTAGTCCCACCCACTTTGGAGGCTGAGGCAGAAGGATCATTTAAGCCCAGGAGTTTGAAGCTGCAGTGAGCTATGATTGCATCCCTGCATGCCAGTCCAGGTGAGAGAGCAAGACTCTTTCTCAAAAAAAAAAAAAAAAAGAAAGAAAAAAAGAAAGAATAAAATGAACAATTAATTTGTGCCTAGATTAGGCATAATGGACCCTCGTGAGGCTGCCAATGTTTTAGTCTCAAAGAAGCATTCTTCTGAAAAAGGACAAAAGGAGTATGGATTTGCTTGATTTCATTTACAAATAAAGAAGTTAAACTTACAGTCTTGGGATACCCTTACTTATTTATGTAATGTTTAGAGGTTTCCAGACACATAGATGAACATATACCACCCTGACTGACTTCTAGGAAGAGACAGTGTGATGGGAAAGCAGGAAGAACAGGTTTATTGGCAGAAAATCACCTGAATCCTCCTCAGTAAAGAAGGTGTGCCAAATCCACATCACCTGTAAGTTTCTACTGGCTTGCTTAATCCACAGGTTTCTTGCTGTTGATTCAATCAGTGATCATTGAGAGCTAGGGTGTGCTGGGCACTGAGATGGGCACTTAGAAAAGAGTAGTCAACACAAATGTATGAGTATAAATAAATGTGATATTGGACAATACTCAGGCAGTGCTTCCACAGACACCAGACATTGCTCCAAGCACCTTACTATGAACTCACTGAACTTGCAAGTACTTTAGAAGGAGGTTGTTGTGTCAGAGAGAGTCAAGCAACATACCCAAATTCACACATCCAATAAAAGATGGAGTCTACAGTTTAGTAGAGTGGCTTTCAAATGTATTCAATCTTCAACCCAGAGTCAGAATAGCTTTGACATCATGATTCAGTATACACACACACAACACACACACACACAATTACTTAGATGTAACTGAGATTAAAGTTTCACCAAACAATACTCATTTTTTACTAAGTGCAATGCACTCTCATACTTTCTATTTTCTTCAAATGTATTCTAGTGTTCTTAAAATATCTGTCACCACTCACTGAACTGACATAAAAGACCATTTCTAATAGACCACAAGCCTACAGTTTAGAAATCACTCTAACTGAGCCCGGCGGTATGTGCCTGTGGTCCAGGCTACTCATAAGGCTGAGGTAGGGCCATCTCTTGAGCCCAGGCGTTTGATGCTGTGGTAAGCCATGATCGTGACACTGTGTTCTGGCTTGGGTGACAGAGAGAGAACCTACCACTAAAAAAATGAAAAAATAAAAATTACTGTGGCAAGCACTTAGGAGTACATTAAAGGGATGATCACAAAATAACTATAAGATTTGTTTTAAGTGTGGCACAAAGCTCTAAGGATAGGATAAGGGTGGGGATGGGAATAAGAGAGGCTTCTCTATGCCTAGGACTGAAAAGCAGGAGAGTCTAATCCAGTTAAAGCATAGAAGAACTTTCTGGGGTCCCGCAATGAGAAGGAAGAGCCTGTGTACAATTTGGGAGAGAGGAAGAAACTTGGCATGCTGAAGAAACAGAAGAAAGTCAACATGACTGGAAAGAGTGGGGCAAGTTGGCAGGGTGTGGAATGTGGCAGGAGAAATAGGTAGCTCCAGATCACGGGAGGTTTGGGTCCGTGGTAAAGACTCTGAACCTGGAGTGGAGAGCCATAGAAGCAAATCACCAGGGAAAGGTGCCCACAAAGGTGAGGGTGAAGCATTGCAATAATCCAATTTGACCTTGTATTTTGTTTTGTGCAGAACTAGCCACGCTTGGGAAGCCAGAGAGACCCGCTTGCTATGCTGTGGCAGATGCTGTCGTGGCCTCTGCCCTTGGCTGCACCCAGCTCTAAGCTGCTGAGTTAGGCAGCTAATGGCTCACAGCTGCCCTCTCCTCTCTCCATTGCCCTCCACAGAACAGGGACTGCCTTGTCTTGGAGATCACCTGCTCCCTTGCCCCTAGCAGGTAGAGGCAGCCAGCAGCTAACGACCACCTGCCATGGTGTCTCAAAGGCTGGCCTTCTTGTCTGATGTGGGGTAATTGTGTGGTCTAATCGGGGGACCTGTTTCTCGGGAACTTGGCTCAAAACATACATAGTGCACAGACATGACTAAGGAGGCTAGATGAGAAATTGACCTAATGATATTAACAGATACCACTTGGGATTTAATTAGTGTGCTTTCTTTTTTTAATAATAATTTTAAAGATGTGGGATACAATTCAGGGTTAGGTATACAAATGTTCATTATGCAGGTACTCTTGTTGATGAGGTGTGCCTCCCCCTGGCAGTTTCCCACTACAGCCAGTCCCTTTCTAATAGTATTATGATAATTGTTCAAGGCCCGCTTATGAGTGAGAACATGTGGTACTCTGTTCTTTACTTCTGTGATAGATCACTGAATATTACAGTATATGTGCTTTCTTTACTTGAATTTTACATTGTGTCCAGCACTGACTTTTTGTTACAGACCTTGAAAACTGCTGTTACTGTTCCAGAAACACCCTGGAGATCACCTGCTCCCTTGCCCCCAGCACGGAGGGGCAACCAGCAGCTAATGGCCAACTGCCATGGCCAATCTCCACCACCACCTTGGTGATTAGTCGCCACCCAACCTGAGGCATGTTGATTTCTTTTTTTTTTTATAATCAATATTTTTTATTATGATATTGTGGGGTACAGTTAAGGGTTAGGTACACAAATATGCTTCGTTCAGGCACCCTTGTTGATAAGTGGTGTCTCCCCGTCCCCAGACAGATGTTTACTGCCATTAATCCCATCTCCCTTCGCCTCCCCTCCCATAGTTTCCACCACTGACAGTCATTTTCTTATGGGAATACGTTGGATTATCAAGGTCCACTATATGAGTGAGACCATGTGATACTCAGATCTTTGTTTCTATGAGAGGTCACTCAGTATTATAGACTCTAGTTCCATCCAGGTTGCTGCGAAATTCATGATTTTGTTCTTTTTTATGGCTGCGTAGTATTCCATCTTGTATATGTGCCACATTTTTTTAATCCAGTCCTGTTTTGATGGACAGCATGGTTGCTTCCAGGTTCTTGCTATTGTGAACAATGATGTGATAAACATATGTGTGCAGGTATCTTTTCGATAGAGTGATTTGAGTTCTTCAGGGTATATTCCCAGAAGGGGGATTGCGGGGTAATATGGGAGGTTGATATTTAGAGCTTTTAGGAATCATCACACTGCTTTCCACAGAGGTTGCACTAGTTTACACTCCCATCAACAGTGTAGAAGTGTTCCCTTTTCGCCACACCCTCTCCAGCAACTGTTATTTTTTGAGTTATTGATAATTGCCATTCTGACTGGAGTTAGGTGGTATCTCAGTGCGGTTTTGATTTGTATCTCCCTGATGATTAGTGAGGTTGAACATTTCTTCATGTGTCTGTTGGCTGCTCGGATGTCTTCCTTTGAGAAGTGTCTGTTCATATCTTTTGTCCATTTTATAATGGAGTTATTTGTTTTTTTTTTTTTTCCAGCACATTTGAGTTCCTTGTAGATCCAAGATGTTAACTCTTTGTCAGACCTGGAGTTGGCAAATACTTTTTCCCAGTCTGTAGGCTGTCTCCCTGTTCTCTTGATGATTTCTTTGGCTTTGCAGAAGCTTGTCAGTTTAATGAGGTCCCACTTGTCTATCTTACCTCTTACGGCCTGTGGGTTTCGGGTTTTGTTCAGGAGTTGGATGCCAGTTCCAATTTCCATGACGGTATGTCCGTCATTTTCTAAGGTTCTTATGGTTTGAAGTTTTATATTTAGGTCTCTGATCCATTTGGAGTTAATTTTTGTATTTGGGGATAGATAGGGGTCTTGTTTCAATCTTCTGCATGTGGTCAGCCAGTCTTCCCAGCACCATTTACTGAATAGGTTCTCCTCTCCCCAGTGGTAGGTGGTGGAGGCTTTGTTGAAGATGCGTTGGTTGAGAAATTGAGGTTTTGCTTCTGGAATCTCAATTCTATTCCATTGATCTATATGCCTGCTCCTATATCAATACCAAGCTGTTTTGATGATTGTAGCTTTATAATAAAGTTTGAAGTCTGGTAATGTGATACCACCTGCTTTTTTTTTTTTTTTTTTTTTTTGAGGATAGTTCTGGCTATTCTTGGTCATTTGTGTTTCCATATGAATTCCTGTGTTGTCTTTTCTAGGTCTGAGAAAAATGTTGCTGGTAATTTGATGGGTATTGCATTAAATCTGTAGATTGCCTTAGGTAAGATGGACATCTTCACAATGTTGATTCTTCCATTCATGAGCATGGGATATTTTTCCACTTGTTTGTGTTATCTTTGATTTCTTTGAGCAGTGTTTTGTAGTTTTCATTGTAAAGGTCTTTCATGTCTCTGGTTAGGAAGATGCCAAGGTATTTCATTTTTTTTGTGGCTATTGTGAATGGAATTGTGGTTTTTATTTGGGTTTCTGTTTGTTTATTATTGGTGTAAAGAAATGTGATTGTCTTTTGCACATTTATTTTATATCCTGAGACTTTGCCAAAGTCCTTTATCAGTGTAAGGAGGTTTTTGACAGATTCTCTTGAGTTTTCAAGGTATACAATCATGTCATCTGCAAAGAGAGAAAACTTGCCTTCCTCTTTTCCTATTTGGATACCCTTGATTGCCTCCTCTTCTTGATTGCTCTAGCCAGGACTTCCAATACTATATTGAACGGGAGGGGTGAGAGTGAGCATCCTTGTCTTGTTCCAGTTTTCAGGGGTAAGGTTCCAGTTTTTGTCCATTTAGGAGTACACTGGCTATGAGTTTCTCGTAGATGGCTTTTACTGTTTATAGGTATGTTCCCTTTATGTTTGAGGGTTTTTATCAAGAAAGGGTGCTGGATTTTATCAAAAGCTTTTTCTGCATCTAATGATACAATCATGTGGTTTTTGTTTTGACATCTGTTGATGTATTTAATTGCATTTATGGTTTTACAAATGTTGAACCAGCCTTACATCCCAGGGATGAAGCCTAGTTGGTCATGATAGATGATTTCTGAGATGTGTTGTTGAATCTGGTTTGCTAGGATCTTGTTGAGAATTTTTGTATCTATGTTCATCAAAGATATTGACCTGTAGTTCTCTTTCTTTGTTGGGTCTTTACCTGGCTTGGGTAACAATGTGATGTTAGCTTTGTAAAATGACTTGAGGAGAGTTCCATCTTTCTCAATCACCTGGAATACCTTCAGTAGGATTGGTATCGGCTCTTCCTTCAATGTCTTGTAGAATTCTGCTGGAAAGCCATCTGATCCAGGGCTTTTTTTTGGTAGGTAATTTTCTTATTACGTAGTCAATTTCCTTGATTGTTATTGGTCTATTTAGGGTCTCAATTTCTTCTTGTTTCAACCTAGGCAGGTTGTGTGATGACAGAATGTCCTCCATTTCCTTAAGGTTTTCAAGTCTGTTTCCATACAAGTGCACATAGTAGTCTCTAATGATCTTTTGTATTTCTTCAGGGTCAGATGTGACTTCATCTTTTGTGTTTCTGATTGTGCATATTTGGGTTTTTTCTGTCTTTTTCTTGGTCAGTCTAGCTAGGGGATCATCGATCTTGTTTATCCTTTCAAAGAAACAGCTTTTTGTTTCATTGATTTTTTTGTATTATCTTTTTATCTTCTATGTCTTGGATTTGGGCTTTTATTTTGGTAATCTGGATTCTTCTGCTGAAATTAGGGTTTTGTGGTCTTGCTTTTCCAGTTTCCTTAGGTGGCTTGTTAGGCTGTTAATTTGTGATCCTTCCATTTTCTTCATGTTCGTTTGTAGGGATATAAATTCCTCTCTTACTATAGCTTTCATGGCATCTCAGAGATTTTGGTAAGATATTTCTTCATTTTCATTTGTTTCCAGGTAACTTTTGATCTCTGTTTTGATTTCATCATTGACCCAGGAGTTGTTTAGCATCATGCTGTTTAGTGTCCATGTCTTTGTGGGTTTTGAGGGGACCTTGTTGGTGTTAATGTTTATTTTTATTCCACTTGGTCCAAGAGGGTGCATGGTAAAGTTTCGGTCCTTTTAAATTTGCTTATGCTTGATTTATGGCCCAATATGTGGTTGATCTTAGAATACGTTCAATGCGGTGATGAGTAGAATGTGTATTCTGTGGTCTTTGGATGGAGTGTTCTGTAGGTACCATTTAAGTCCATTTGGTCAAGAGTCATATTGAGGTTCTGTATCTCACTGCTGATTTTCTGTCCTGATGATTTGCCTAGGGTTGTGAGTGGGGTATTAAAGTCCCCAGTTATGATGGTGTTAGAGTCAATATCTTTAGTTTTCCTAGAAGTTGCTTTATGAAAGTTGGCACTCCTATGTTGGGTGCATATATGTTTAGGATAGATATTTCTTGTTGATGGAGTGAAACTTTTATCATTATGTAGTGGCCTTCTGTATCTTTAAAAATTTTTGATATCTTAAATGGTATTTTGTCAGAAATTAGGATTGTGATTCCTCCTTTCTTTTGTGTTCCACTCACCTGAAAATTTGTTTCCCATCCTCTTACTTTGAGTCTGTGCATGTCCTTTCTAATGAGATGGGTCTTTTGTAGGCAGTATATTGTTACGTGGTGATATTTTACTCATTTTGCCATTCTGTCTTTTCAGTGGTGCATTTAGTCCATTCACATTCGGGCTAATTATTGAAATGTGAGAGTTCATCCCTATCATAGAGTTCTTATAGAGTTGTTGTTCTTCCACTTGGTTTTTTGTCTTTCTTTTGGTTTTGGGGTTGGTCCATGTGTATTTTATTCTTTTTCTAGTACTCTTATGAAGAACATTGTTCATTTTTCCTTTTCTTCTGTGTTTAGTACTTTCTTAAGTGTAGAGGTGGTCTCGTGGCAGAATAAGTTCTTAGGGATTGGATACCTGGGAAAGATTTTAATTCTCCCTCACTGATGAAGCTTAACTTGACTGGGTAGGTTATTCTTGGTTGAAATTGTTTATCTTTTAGAACTTTGAAGATAGGGCTCCAAGCTCTCCGAGCCTGCAGGGTTTCTGTAGATAAATCTACTGCTATTCTAATTGGTCTTCCCTGGTAGGTGATCTGGCCTTTTTCTCTTTCTGCCTTTAGGATTTTTTCTTTTATGCCTACTTTGTTCAGGCAAATTATTATGTGTCTAGGAGTTGGTCTTCTCATTTGTTGTCTTGCAGGGGTTCTCTGAATCTCTTATGTTTGAATTTTTGCATCACTGATTAGATAAGGGAAGTTTTCTTGAATAATCTCATGGAAAGTTTGTTCCAGTGTGGTCTCTGTCTCTCTTTCTGCCTCAGAAAGGCCGACTACTCTTAGGTTCGGTCTCTGAAGTAATCACTCATCTCTAGAAGGTTTTGTTCTATCTTTTTTCAGCTTGTTTTCTGTGTTTTTAAGAGTTTGGGTTAGCTCTATATTTTGGTCCTCAAGCTCTGAGATTCTTTCTTCTGCTTGGGTAATTCTGCTTTCCATGTTTATCAGTTTGTTATTTATTTCATTCACAGTATTCTTTATTACTGTTATCTCAGTTATCAGCTCCTTCCTAGTTTCTTCTTGTCTCCTCAATTCTTTTTAATCTCTCCATTAATGTCTTTATATCTAGGTTTGTAGTTTGAGACCAGTCCTTCTGGGGACTCTTCATTGTTTGCATTCTGAAGTCAGTTTTCTCAGTGTCTGCCCTCCTAGGGGTCTGGGAGAGACCCATATTCTTCTTTTGGTTTTTCTTCATTTGTATAGATTTTTCTCTCTCCCACTTTCCCTCCCCTTCTTTAATTCTGTTTTTCAGGAAGGTGGGGTTCTTTTGTTTCACTTGTGCAGTCTCCTGTTCTTCCTTATGAGGGTCCTCTGGCTTTGTTCACTTTTGAAGTTGGAGTGTTGGCTGCGGGCTGTACTTTTTGCCGTTTTGAGGTTTAATTGAGGGGGAAGCTGTGATTTAGAATCTATATCCTGATTCCAGCATCCACCAACAGGTATATGAGCACACTGGAGCCTATTCCCACTGTCTTACAATCTGTCTGTGCAGTGGTATGCAGGTTTGGTCCCTGAATCAAAAGCAGGTAAAAAAGAGGAACATAATGGAGGAAGGTGGGGTCAATAGGAAGTTAGAAAGAGAGAAGTGTGAGAGGGAAAACAGACATACATACCAACTAACAGGTGAAAAAGAGACACAAGTTCGGAGAGAAGTGAAAAAAACACGCAAGCAAAATTCCCTAAAGAATACTGGTAGCTACACAAAGACAAACCAATAAAATCATGAAACAGATAGTGTAAGTCAGAAAGCAAACAAAAGTGAGCAAAACAAACAGTCAAAATGATAAAATCAAAAGTCAAAATCAGAGATCAGACTAGCTCTGGAATCTTTCCTGAGTGTTTAAGATCTCTTCAGCTCTGATCTTCAGCCTCTTCCCTTTGTTTTTGTTGCAGGCAGCTAGATTTACTCACAGCTTGGGTTTGTTTTTTTAGCCTGCTGCCTGGGAGGTCTGTGATGCTTAGTTGCCTTTGTCTGATTCAGCGTAGAGGAGGGGCTTTGTCTCCTGTTTAGCAACGTTACCTTAGAAACCAAGGTGGAGGCTGCTGATAGGTGGGCAGGGCAATGCAAATCTCTGCATGGAGAATGTCCGAGGTGGCAGCTTCACTTTTTTTTTTTAATCAATATTTTTTATTATGGATTTGTGGGGTACAGTTAAGGGTTAGGTGTACAATTACGTTTCATTCAGGCACCCTGTTGATAAGAGATGTTTCCCCATCCCCAGACAGATATTTGCTACTGTTAATCCCATCCCCCTCCCCCCCATAGTTTCCCAGTACCGTCAGTCATTTTCTCATAGTATGGATGTTACATTGGATGTTCAAGGTCCATTATATGAGTGAGAACATGTGATACTTGGATCTTTGTTTCTGTGAGAGGTCACTCAGTATTATAGACTCTAGTTCCATTCAGGTTGCTGCAAAATTCATGATTTTGTTCTTTTTTATAGCTGCGTAGTATTCCATCATGTATATGTACCACATTTTTTTAATCCAGTCCTCTTTTGATGGGCAGCATGGTTGTTTCCAGGTTCTTGCTATTGTGAACAACGCTGCGATAAACATATGTATGCAGGTATCTTTTTGATAGAGTGATTTGAGTTCTTCAGGGTATATTCCCAGTAGGGGGATTGCGGGGTCATATGGGAGGTTGATATTTAGAGCTTTTAGGAATCGCCACACTGCTTTCCACAGAGGTTGCACTAGTTTACACTTCCACCAACAGTGTAGAAGTGTTCCCTTTTCGCCACACCCTCTCCAGCAGCTGTTATTTTTTGAGTTGTTGATAATTGTCATTCTGACTGGAGTTAGGTGGTATCTCAGTGTGGTTTTGATTTGCATCTCCCTGATGATTAGTGAGGTTGAACATTTCTTCATGTGTTTGTTGGCTGCTCGGATGTCCTCTTTTGTGAAGTGTCTGTTCATATCTTTTGCCCATTTTATAATGGGGTTGTTTGTTTTTTTTCTTTTCAGCATGTTTTAGTTCCTTGTAGATCCAGGATGTTAAGCCTTTGTCAGACCTGGTGTTGGCAAATATTTTTTCACAGTCTGTAGGCTGTCTCCCTGTTCTCTTGATGGTTTCTTTGGCCTTGCAGAAGCTTGTCAGTTTAATAAGGTCCCACTTGTCTATCTTCTCTCTTATGAGCTGTGGGTTTTGGGTTTTGTTCAGGAATTGGATGCCAGTTCCAATTTCCATGAGGGTTTTTCCTTCATTTTCTAAGGTTCTTATGGTTTGAGGTTTCATATTTAGGTCTCTGATCCATTTCTTTTCTCTCTGCTCATCTGGGTCCCTGGAGATCCACTATGATAGGCTGTGGTGGCATGGGAGGCACCAGGGATCTGTTGCACAGCTGGGTGCTGATCCGGGGTGCCACCAGCAGGCTGGAGTGGATGAGGGGGTCGAGAGTTCCCTCCTCTGGAGCTGAGAGCCTCCAATCAGCACCTTCTTAAGACATGCTGTTCTCTTACACAAGCATGGGGTCATGCGCTGAGTGCCTCAGCCAGGGTGGGCCCAGAGCTCCAGAGTTCCAAAGCTCCAAAGGGCAGGCGGTGAGGGGTGAGAGTGGCCCTGGGTCCCTCACAGGGTACTTCAGCCTGAAATGGGATTGATATCTCTGAGGGATGGGCACTCAGAGCCTCCCTGTGTGACCGGTGACTTGGTGCTGGGTGCTGGGCTAGATGATGTAACCTGGGAGGGAGCCAAGACCCGAGACTTCCGTGTGGGTGGGAGTCACATATAGTGGAGTAGCAGCAGCTGGGGACCACAATATTCGGCCCTGCGTGTTACTGAAGGTCCCTGGGCCTCGGACCAGTGTGGCTGGCAGTGGGTAGGGGGGTGGGGAAGAAAAGTAAGTGTCTTTTTGGGAACTCACATTCGGAGAATCTCACAATTCCAACTATGCAGTCACCATCTTACCAGAACTCCGATTTTCTTTTAAGACCTCGCATTAAGAAACTCTGTTACTGAACTGTGACATGATACAATTTCAGGGTTGGGTAACTAGGTCTGCACTAGCTACAGGTAGGTCAGACAAAGCCACGTGTCTGCAGAAAGGGAGATGGCCTCACAGATGCAGAGAGAAGAAACTTGCAGTGGCAGTGACCTTGAAAAGAAGAATGTTGTGCTTCCTGGTTCCTCATAGGTCCCTGTGTCCCTCAAGGGTACACCTCTTTACATGTTGGGACTTTTACCTATACCAAATCTGTGTGTGCTTTAGCCATCTGAGGCATGAGAACTTTCTTTTTGTTGTTGTTCTTGTTTGAAACCAATGATTAAATAACAGAGTGACCATGTAGATTCAAAATAATCATAGCACTTCATTAAAACATTATGAAAAATATAGAAATATTATATGCATTTAATTTTATCAATTTATGTATAAATATTCACATGACCATCATCATTGTTTTCTGTATCCAAACTGGATAACTCATAGAATAGACTTAAGTAAAAATATATAACTGAAATCTTCAGATTCTCTCTTTGCCATATGGAATTACAAAAGAATAATCCTATGACTCCCTCCATTAACCAACTTAAAGTATATTGAATGATCAACACTTTTGACCTTTGGGTTAATAAGAAATAAATGAGATTAAGCAATTTTATTAGTTTTCCTAACCCTAAAATTAATAATGTATTTACCATGATTCAGATTGCTGATATGGTGCAAATGCTTTCTTATCACAGCCAAAGCTAAGATGAATGGGAAGAAATTATTAATGATCACAGGTAAAATATTTCTTCCTGCATACTTAAAGAGAACAGAGAAGAGGAAAAAACTGAATTCAGCAAGACCCTAATCTTGCACTTAATAAAATTGCAAAGTTTCCACTGTTGCTTCCTGGGAAACTCAGAATGAAGTTATTTGTATCTTATTTATCTCAACTCTTTTTATTTTATATCATAAAGAAATGTCTGCCACAAGGGAATATCCTATAAGTCATCTTGCCATGTTCCAGAACATAGCGGAATTTTCTGAATTTTTATTTTAAAAAATAGTGTTTGAGAATTAAAAGAGGGATATTCCTGACTCTTTCTCTATCTCCTTTCTGAGAGAGTTAGTGCATTTAATTTCTACGTAACAGCTGGGTATGTGGATTAACAGTAAATCCCTTACACACAGAATCTCCAGTATATGTTTAGAAGGCAATGTGTATTTCATTAGTTAATTACTGAACTGGATCTTGATTCCTTGAAAGTAGTACCAGGTGCTTTACCCAATGAAACATGTCAAAATGATCTACTTCTCATTAATTCACAACGACCCCTTGAAGTAATATTCTCATATGTTTAAAGGTTATGCCTATATTTATATAAGTAAAAATATTATTGTTATTGTTTCTAGTCCCCATCTATTGTTCTAGTTACCATCTGAACATGCTTTCTTATTTTGAGAGATTTTAAAAATATGTTATAAATGGAATATTTGATCTCTTTAGAAATCATTAAGAGAGCAGGGAGACAGCCCACAGACTGGGAAAAATTGTTTGCCAACTGTGTGTCTGACAAAGGTCTAATAACATCTAGGATCTATAAGGAACTCAAATGTGTTGAAAAGAAAAAAGAAAACAAACAACCTATTACAAAGTGGGCAAAAGATATGAATAGACACTTTTCAAAAGAAGACATGAGCAGCCAACAGATACATGAAAAAATGCTCAGCCTCACTAGTCATCAAATAAATGCAAATTAAAATCATACTGAGATAACCAACTAAGTCCAATGAGGATGGTCATCATCAATAACTCAAAAAGCAACAGATGCTCTAGAGGATGGAGGAAAAGGGAACACTTCTGCACTGTTGGTGGGAGTGTAAACTAATTCAACCTCTGTGGAAAACAGTTTGGCAATTCCTAAAAGATCTAAAAATCAACCTTCCATATGACCTTGCAATCGCCCTACTGGGAATATACCCAGAGGGACTCAACTCACACTATGAAAAAGATACCTGCACAAGTATGTTCATCGCAGCATTGTTCACAATAGCAAAAACATGGAACCAACCATGTTGCCCATGGAAAGAGGAATGGATAAAAAAAAATGTGGTACATATGCATGATGGAATATTACATAGTCATAAAAAAGGACAAAATTATGAACTTCACAGCAAGCTGGATGGACTTAGAATTTCTAATACTGAGTCCATGCAGCTTATCTATCTTACCTATCACAGAAACAAAGAACTGAGTATCACATGATCTTACTTATAAGGGGACCTTGAACTATTATCGTAATACTATAAGAAAAGGATTGACAGTACTGGGAAGCTGCCAGGGGAGGGCCAGGGTGGGACTGGTAGTAGTGGGAATCTGCCCAGGGGAGGGGAGGCACACCTCATCAACAAAGGTACATGCATAAGGAACATTTGTTTACCTAACCCTGAATGGTACCCCACATCTTTAAAATTTAAAAAAAAAAGTATGAAAAGTAAAAAAAATGTAATCATAAAGAAATAAAGTCACCTATAACTCCACTACCCACAGTTTATCACTGATAATGTATTTGCTTGTCTGTTTACTTTAAACATTTGAAATGATTTTGAGTAATTGATATTCTCATTATTCATTTAAAAATATAGAATAATTTCCCCAATATTATATTTTTATTGAAAACATGATCATTAGGGATAGCCTAGCTTTTAAGTGCTCATTCTCATTCTATCCTGTAGATACTAACTTCTAAATGTGTGTATTTTGTTTGTATTTGTGCAAACATCAATAATTGTGCTGATTTTCAGTTGATATGTTAATATGTTATGTGAGTAAAACCCAGTGATATCTTTATCAACAGAAAAAAACAAAAAAGAAGTCCTCTTCCCTCCCACATTTCCAGGATACTGGCACCTGGTGAGCTCACCCAGGCCCAGCATCACTAACTTTCTAACCTCTAAAAACACCAATTCCTATACAACCCTCACCAAATCCCCAGGGAAATGAAATAATGATCTAATTAAAGAATTTATTTGCTGCTGAGATTTTCTAAATCCAGTTTCTCATTTGCTTTGTTCTAGAGTAAGTCTTTTTAGTGCCTGAGATTGTGTTGACTTATATGACTAATGGATACAGGCATGTACATCCCATTCTGTGCCCATATTAGGAAATAGACATGGCTTCTTAATTTTTATTATAGTAGCATTTTCCCATTATCTTCAGCAAGAAATTACAGCACACTTTTAGAATAACTTCTTTGTATTAGAAAGATTTGGGCTGTTTTATATGGTTGGAATAATTTAGGATTAGAAAGGAATAAACATATTTTGTAAATATACTGTGCTGAAAGCCTTTTTTGAATCCCAGCCTAAAAGACCCTGATTCTTATCACAGGCATTCCTTTTATTTTTTCTTCAGTAATCCTGCAATGACACTTTTTCATCTTGCTGGTCTTGGGATGCAGATTCTATCAACTCTAAAGTCAGGGTCCCATATGACAGTTAATTCTAAGTTCATGGAAATTACTTACGAAACAGTAAGAACTGGTCTGGGACCTTTTCTCTGCAGAAGACATCGCTGGATGCATCAGAATGGTAGCTGCAATGGTTGTGCATGCCTAACTCACTCTTTATCAGGAGGGTGCAAGAGAGGAGGTCACACCAACAATCTACTATTGGCAGACCATGGACTACCGCTGCATGCTTCACGTGCCCATTAACTTATCCTATCTTCGCAACTGTGGAAGGTGTGATCTGACACACTCGCTTGCAACTGAGGTCCAGGGCATTTAAGACATTGCCCAAGAACTTAAGAGTCAAGCAGAGTCAGGATGGAGTCCTTGTGCTCAACTCCTAAGTCTATGATCTCTCCTCTTCCACCCTTCCTCTCCGAGGTGGTAGGCTCCAACCTCTACAACCTGCTGCTCTCCTCCCACCCATTCTTCTGCCTTGGAGCAGTTCACTCTCAGCTCTCTTGTTTGGGCTGTCTCTTCTTCACGTGAAGGCATATTCTCTGGGACACCTTTACCTTCAATTTCTTGCCACCTTCTCTTTCAGTCTTGCCCAACTCTCTCAGGATATTCCCACTGTCTCTCTTCCTCTTTCGTTGTATTGCCCTTTCTTCCTCCAGAAAATTACTTTTCTGAAAGAGCAAAATCAGTCTCAATAGTGATAAAGCATAAAAATGGTGCTACCAATGATAAAATTATGTTAATAGAAAAACCCAAGTCAGGCTGATGCTTGAATATTCCTCCAGATGTTCCCAGAGGGTTCTTGACCAGGGCATTGAAAAAATGCTTCAAACCTCTTTGGAACTTTTCCAGAAGATGGACTTTAGGGTAGGGCAGGTGACAAGAACTTGGTGAGGAAGATACAAAAAGAAAAAAAGAAAGATGAAATAGGTGCACACCTTTAAGTTTAACTTTGCACTATCTTGGCTTCACCTTGGCTGCTCATTCTGGGCTTATTCCTGTCACATTTCATCTTCTTCCATCCCCAATCATCACCCTACATTCTTGCAAAATTTTATTTTCTCCCCAATTATCAGTGATTCCATGAAAATTCTTTTTGGAAAACAATGATTATATGCACTTCAGACACAGAAATGCTGGCCAGTCATATTTAGACAAGTAGACCACAGTGTAGCCTTATTGGGAAGGGGCTCTATTCAAATACCTTGCAGAAAATCTAGCTAGTTAATGTTCACCGAAGACAATGTTCCATGATCTCGAATGACTGGCAAGCTGGGTGCTGCATCTGCCTGGAAAGTCTTCCTTCTCCCTCAGTCATGGGGTGTCTCCCTTTCTCCCCACTGACAACATTCAATAAACACAAGAGAAGTCATGTGCTTATCCATCATTCCTGGGCTAACAGTAGTCAACAAATAATTAACTGGAGGCCAGGCGCCACCACTGCAGTCCCAATTTTACAAAGATACAAAGAGTAAATTATGTTCCACGGTTGGAATGATATCTTACAGGAACCTCCATTATGCAGAGCAAAGTGCTAATGAGACACGTTTAGTTTTGTTGCAGTCTATATTTTTATATCGTCATCAATTTATATCTTAATTCCAGACAATGTTCTCAAATATATATTATCTTTGTCATAAAAAGGACAGTGAAAACATGCATCGAATTTGATACCAAAATAATAAATCTAAGTAAGTGCACAACCCAATGATAGGTTACCTCCAAAGAGAGACACTGTGCATCTCCTAATATGTAGTGATTTTTATTGCCTTACTTGGACACTTTCCCAGTTCTCCATGTTTTCCCTAAGTTAGGTGATGCAACAAAAATACACCACGCCAGGGAGATTAATCACAATCTTTTTAGTGATAGGGGAATATAGACTGACCTTGAAGTTCTCTAAGTCACTTGAAGTGAACTGAAAGTGACTGTAATGAACCAGGCATAACATTCATATGACTTAGAAAAAGCTGTTGAAATCTCACACTACAGCTGTTGCATTCAAAGTTTCATGGCTTGGTCCTTCAAACTTCAATCTTCTATCAAATTAACAAATCACGTTATTTGAAGACAAAGGACGGGAAGCTATTTCATGTATGATTTAGGTAAACATTATCAAATACACATAAAGAATTGTGGCACAAGATGTAGGATGAGTGAATCAAACTGCAGAGTAAATAAACCTGTATGCTCACATGCACCATTCTGTGAGAGGTCTCTGATGAAAGTGACCACCAAAAAAGTATCCAGAAGGGCCATGACAACACTGTTCCTCCTTTTAGGAACAGGTGGAGAAGGTCAACCCTGTGTATAAACTCCTCTTCCAAGACAGCCACAGATCATTATTCCAGTTTCCTGTATGTTTATATTCTACTTGAGAATCAGTGAGAATCCTGGATGCCTGGGCAACACACAGATGGAATGGGCAGCTGTATCTCAAGAAAGGAAAAGGACCTAGAACTTTGGGGTCAGCTGCTGACAAAGGCATGTGGAAAGTGTTCTCCCATTCAGTGTCCAGCTGGCATAGAGTTCTGAAGCTCTCAAGAAGAGAACCGTAGAAAATAATAGAATCTTATACTAATTCTGGAAAGTGACCTGACTGAATGAAGAGGTGGGGAACAGGTATGGTAAGGAAAGAGAATTGATCGGAAAATGAGAGAAATAATCTATGAGATTGGAGTTAAATTATTTGTGTGATACACTTACTAGAGATCTATGGCATTATTGTGTGAATAACTTGTACTTTAGGCCATTACCTGACACAACTAAATTAAATATTTATTTTCAGATGAGATTTGTTGAATGAATATTTAATAGAAAAAGAGTTTTATTATTGAAAATTGTTACTATTTCCTATTTGATCACTACTGATGTTTTAGCTTCACATCTATTATCTTTTAAAAATTTATTTTGTCGCCGGGCTCGGTGGCTCAGCCTGTAATCCCGCGCCTTTGGGAGGCTGAGGTGAGTGGATTGCCTGAGCCCGCGGGTTCGAGACCCGCCTGGGCAGTGAGACCTTATCTCTACAATAAATCAAAAAAAAAAAATCAGCTGGGCGTGGTAGCACATGCCTGTAATTCCGGCTACTCGGAAGGCTGAGGCGGAAGGATCGCCGGAGCCCAGCAGGTCGAGGCTGCGGTGGCCAGCAACGGCCACTGCACTCCAGTCTGGGCGACAGAGTGAGACTCCAACTCAAAAAAAAAAAAAAAAAAAAATTATTTTGTCATTTATAAGTATAAGAAAAATTGTATTTTATTTTTACATGTGATATATTAAATTAAACATTTTAGATGTGTTTATTCTTAATGGTGGTTTTGCTATTATTTTCCTACCCATTCTATAACTTGGTTTCAGACAAGAGTTTCTAACCAGAAGTTAAAATGTTATACTGCATCATTTCAAAGTACAAATATTTATGAAACATAGGAAAATACATGGTTTAAAATTTTTTGAGGCCAGGCACGTTGGCTCACACCTATAATCCCAGCACTTTGGCCTTAGCCGATGGGTTCGAGACCAGCCCGGGCAACTTGGCGAGACCTCATCTCTACAGTAAATCAAAAAATTAGCTGGGCGTGCTGGCACATGTCTGTGGTTCCAGCTACTTGGAAGACTGAGGCAGAAGGATCACCTGAGTCCAGCAGGTCAAGGCTGTGGTGGTTATGAGCATGCCATTGTACTCCAGCCTGGGTGACAGAGTGAGACTCCAATTAAAAAAAAAAAGATTAAAAAAAAGTAAGTTTATTCCCTAATATGTTATTTTTTAATGTTCGATATTATATACTACTGTTGAATTTAACAATCATTTAAATCATATATTAATTATTTTTTGTTTTAGCATAATTTTGTCTGAATTTATTTCTATATAAATATTCTAGCCTACAAAATATTTCTTATTCTTTTCCCACATACAGATCTAAAGTGTGAAAGTTGATGAGGATATTGATATATACACCAATCAAGATGAAGAACATTTCCACTACCCCAAACAGTTTCCTACTCCCCCTTCCAGTTGACCCTCCTCCACCTTGGGTGACCACTGGTTTGATTTGGAACATTGAGGGTTTCTCTGTTTTTGAACTTCAACAAATGGATTCATGCAGAATGCACATTTTTGTGCATGGCTTCTTTTGCTCGTGGTTTTCAAGATTTATTTATGCCGTTATTTGTACCAATAGCTCATTTTTAAAAAAATTAGTGAATAGTATTTCATTGTAAAAATATACCACAACTTCTTTAATTATCCTCCTGCTAATGAACATATGGATCATTTCTGGTTGGGATTGTTATGGGAAAAGCTACTATGAACATCCTTGTTCAAGATTTTTTGTGGATATTTCCTTTCTCTTTGGTAAATACCTGACAGTGGGATTGCTAGATTATAGGACTGGCTTAAGATTACATTTAGCAGAAATTTCCAAACTTGTTTTCAAAATAACATTTTACATGTTTGAGAATTTTAATTTATCCGCAACTGCTCCATTTGGTGGTGTTGATCTTTGATTTTAGTCACCGGTGTGGTGTAAAAGTTTCTCTTATTATGAACGTAACTTTGGTTTAGCTCATGACCAACAGCACAGAACCTCTTTTCATGTGTTTACTAGTCATTCATATATTTTCTTTGTTAAACATTTGTCCAAGTATTTTGCCCATTTTTCAGTGAGTTATTTTCTTCTCTTTGCTGAGCTGTAAGAATTCTATGTAATTTCTAGATCTACCACCTTTCTCAAAAATATTGAATATTCTCTTCTATCCTGTGGTTTGCATTATAATTTTTAAAAAATAGAATTTAAAAATAAACAACCAGTTAGTCAATATTTTCCTTTTATGTCGAGTGCTTTTTGTGAACTTAAAACTATTGATCCATCAAGGTCCCAAAGATATGCCCTAATATTTTCTTCTAGTAGTTCTATAATGTTAACTTTTACATTTAAGGCTGTGACTCATCTTAAATTAATGTATTTGTGATTTGTTATGTGTTCCTGATATTTTTAATTTTAAAAATATTTTAATTTTAATTGTTAATATTTTTTAAATTTTTAAATATTTCAATTAATATTTTAAATATTTTAAAAATATGTTTAAGAATTCCTTCATCCTCTCTGGTAATACCCCCAATCTTGAACTCTACTTTGTCTGATATTAATATAATTCTATTAACTACCTCATTCTTATTTTTGTGTGGCAAATCTTCCATCTTTATACATTTCTTTATCTGAGATTTTATATCTGACCTTGTTTTTTTTTAATCTGATCTTCCAGTGTCTGCCTTTTAATTGGAATGTTTAGCCTATTCATAATTAAGGCAATTACTGATATGGTTTTTCATAATTCTTCCATATCATAATTTAGTTATTTTTGTCTTATCAGGTTTATATTCCTTTGTTCTGCCTTCCTAATCTTCTTTTGGGTTAGCTTACTGATATTAGAATTTTAGTTTACTCTTGCAGTGGCTCACACCTGTAATCCCAGCACTTTGGGAATCGGAGGCAAGAGGATTGCCTGAGCTCAGAGGTTTGAGATCAGCGTGGGCAATTTGGCAAGAAAATAAATAAATAAATAATACAAGCATAGTGGCGTATGCCTGTAGTTCCAGCTACTTGGAGGGATGAGGTGGATGGATCACCTGAGCCCAGAAGGTGGGGCTGCAGTAGCTGTGAACGTGCAACCACACTCCAGCCTGGGAGAGAGTGAGACTTCGACTCAAAAAAAAAAAAAAAAAGGAAAGAAGAGAAAGAAAAACAATTTCAGTTCAATACTTCTATTGAACTGTGTTTTCATTTCTTAGTTAAGCTGAAATCTGTAGTTATACTGAATTAAAGACAGAACAGTAGAAATAACTCAAACTTTAAGGAGAAAGACAACTTAAATTTTATTTGGTAGTTATACATTATATATATTTTCAGTGGTTATTTTAGGAATTAAAATAGTCATTCTATTATATCTATCTATTATATTCAATAATGCTAATAATAATGATATTGATCAAGATTCCTTTTGCTTATGGAAAATAAACTTACGGAATTCTAAAGGCAATCCTTAGTTGATAGAGAAGGTTGCTGACAGAGAGAATGTAATTAATAAGTACAAACAAACTTAACTATTAAGCATCTCAAGTTATCATTGATTTTATTTTAACTGAATGAAATAATTTACACCAGGTTTTTATGTGTGAAAGAAAATTAAAATGTTATGATGATACTAAACATTTGTGATCACTACTATTTAGTCATTTTCTCTAGTACCATTGGTGTTTTGATTCTATAATCTCAACTCTAAGGTTAAAATAAATGCTTTGCATTTTTCTAAAAATAATATTTTTGGAGGTTGAAGCATGTTTACTTTTGAAACAGTTTCAAAATGTTACACACATTATATCTGTGTAATGAACAGATCCCATGAAAATCTGTCAGGCTTTGCTGTCACGCTAAAACATATGGGAAGGGTTAGACATTTACCATGTGTGAATTTTCTAAGAATAAGCGGTAATAAAACTAGATTTGTTTCAGTTGACTATTCTGTATTTTGAAAGATGAGAGCACATGAAATTTGTAGTATCATATTCAGGATTTTAGCTCAAATGGTGCTCCCACAGAATAGCATAACAGTGTGTATTGTTTGCCATTTGTGGTGCTCATGCATATTAGACATTAGTACAAGTGTACTAAAATATTGGAATTAGAAAATCAGTCCAATCAATAACTATCCATCACAGATCCCATTTATCAAAATTACTAACTCCTTAGAGAATATGTTATATTTTAAGCAACTTGCTGTATGAGAAAAGTTCTATCTTATGTAGCACCAAAATGTAATTCCCATTAATTTCAACTTATTGCTTTTAGTTTTATGCCATGGAATCTTCTCAAATAAGCTCTTTCATAATTATCTCTTAGTTCAGTACCAGTTACTAGTGTATACACATTATTTGGATAAATGATGGGATCACAAGTTTGAAAAGATTTTTAAATAGTTCTTTAATTTTACAAATAACAAACCAAGAAATCTGTATTTTCTTTCTAAACCATGTGCCACTGGAGCCCCAGGAGAAGTGAGGGCATACATTGCCTAGAACAAAGAGATCAATGATTGCTTTTTACTCCTAAAGTTGACCTTCTTGACTTCTTTAGCAAGGTGATGATTGTCAAAGGCTTTTTCAGGAGAGAAAAGACTGTTCTGAGTTTATCTGGTTCCTAGGATGTGCACAGTTGTTTGTCATGTTAACCAGAGTTTTCCTCTTCTTTTCTGTTAACTCAACCAACACTGATTTTGTTTAGACATGCTCTGGGGAGGTAGGCTCACGGGACTGGATCCCAGTGGATTTTAGCATTACTTTGATCTCATTTCTTTTCCTGTGAATGGTTTGAAGGTAGGTATGTGACCCAGTTTAGATTAATGGTTATAGGGAAAAGACTGCTGTATGTGTAAGGGACAGGTTTCCCAACTTAATGAAAGACAAGGTGTCCTAGGAGGAAAGTCCTTAGATGCCCATGAGTTTTCCATTCAGTTCCTGCCTTTTGAGAATATGACACCCCTAGCTACCATGGTTAACTTGCACCTGAAGAATAGTCAAGATACCAAGGATGGTACGCCAAAGGGATAGCCAGACTTCTTGTTGGGTGAGGTGGTGAACCATCTAGATTATTGCATTATGAGTGATCAGGAATCCTCTTCCTTGCTGCTGAAAGCAATCCTATCTAATGCTACACTTTTAGCATATTGAAAGGCAGGCCTTCAGGCCCAAGTCTAAGACTTTCATTCAATTCCAAGGACAGAGAGAAGGCGCATATGAAGAACAGGAAGCGGAAAACTGCGCGACAGGACGAAGGAAGAAAAAAAGGAGAACTAGGGAAAACCAAGGAGGGAGGGGTATGTTCTGACAGCTCTCCACAGAAGAAGGCAGATGTTGGAAAAGCTTAGGACACATGAAAGTCAAGACATTCAACAACCAGGATGGCATGGGCATCAGCCACCAGATTGTGGACTCATTGTCCTCTTCTCACAAGGGGTGGCTATGTCAGAGTAATATCAACAGTGTGTCTGGCAGGTAAGCAAGGGGAAATTAGATTTAGCCACTGAGTATTAACCACCCTCTACCCCCCCACACACCAAATTATGTGACATAGACAGGATTTCAAATTTCCTGAATTTAGGAGGCCCTGTAACTGAGGTAAGAGCTAGCCATCTTGCTTGGGTTTACTACCAGGGTTCCAGGCAAAGTCACCTAGGTCAGGGGTGATGACAGAGTCAGTGAGAGATGATTGAAGTCCAGATGAACTGGAATACACCGATCCCTGACCAGGATGACCACAAATTACATCCTCTGTAAGTGCAAATGCCCAGGGAAGCACTTCAGAAGTACAATCAGCAGGTCAGAGGAGTGAGGATAACAGGATCCCCTCCTTCCTCTTGTATAATTTACCTCTCCTTTTCCTTAGGCCCAGATGCCACTTTGGTGAAGTTTGGAAGGGCGGGCAGATCCTGGAAGTGGGGCTGCTGTCTGACAGCTCAGAACTTGGGCCATATAAAGGCATTGTTTCAGTTACAGATTCGGACTGGTGACTGACTGCACGCATTTGACTTTCTTTTCTTCTACCCAGCAGGAACCAGGTTTTGTGAAAAACTCAGAGCACTTACAGGAAAATAAAGAAGCAAGATTCTCTGCATATGTGAGATCAACGTGAGCAAATGTGTTGCTGTGAAGCATTCTCTTTTCCAAGTTAAATTCTCCCAAGAAGGCACCTCACAGGAGATTGTGCCAATGTGGTGGTTCTGATCCTAGGTTCCACAATGGTTACTCTGCTGGCTGTGGTCTTAGTTTTTCAATGTCATTTCTAAAATTTAGTTTCCAAAACTAAATCTGAGCCTCTGAAATAATCCAGTCTAGATTTTGTATGTGCTCATTAATTTTAAAATTTGCT
The DNA here is from genome assembly GCA_027257055.1 of Cephalopachus bancanus. Lineage (NCBI taxonomy): Eukaryota > Metazoa > Chordata > Mammalia > Primates > Tarsiidae > Cephalopachus > Cephalopachus bancanus. The sequence continues at coordinate 6,337,635 of JAPVLO010000011.1, read as the reverse complement.
ATATTTCAATTATCTTTTGTTTCTTTCTCCCACTGATATTTAATTGAAATTTTTATCCCACCTATTTTTAAACTAGATGGAATCATCTTTTTAATTAAGCACTATTTAAAATAGAACAATCAGAGGACTGCCATTAATCCACTAATCTTTCTGGGGATTGGGTGGCTATCAATTGCCAGTCAATTAAGAAACAGAAAAGCTTCCAGATGGTTAAAAGAAGCAAGGAAACTCAAGGGATTATGGGATTACATATGTATTACACTAAAAAGAAATAATTAATTAAATAAGACCATGACTTTGGAATATTCAGTTGTCTGAATAGCTTAGACAGTGCGGTACTTTTCCTAAAGGTCATATCATAAGTCTAAGTGTGCTTGCATGAGAATTTATGAATTCTGTACCATTGATCAAAAAGAAGATAAACAAGCATAACTAATCACTCTTCAAATGCCTAATAAAAACTGTTAGACATCCCTACAGTTTATTCATCCAATCACTGGGTTAAAAGGGTTGGGTGAAACTGTTCCTCCCTCCTGCTTCTCATTGTGACTATCTATTTAATAAGAAATTCATCCAGCTGACGGTGCAGCACTTCTTGATGCAAATCCCTGTGGTGATTTGCTTTTTGGCACCCAGAGCCCATTCTTAAACTCTGGGCTCTAAAAAAAGTCAAGGTACTGGGCTAAGTGCAAAAACCATTCTGTAAGCTCCATTTTTGTTTAGATGTAATCCACTGAAATACTGACTGATAGACCCCAAAGAACAAAAGGGCTGAGCACTTTGTGGGTCAAAAACACTTTATTCATGGGGAGGAAAAGCACTCTGGAAGATTCCAAACAAAAAAGGCCATATGATGGGGACTGTGTGAACCACTGGAATGATCTGATTTTGTTATGCACTCACACTTATGATTTCTAATGTCCCACTTCACAACTCCTTTACCTCTTAAATTTGCCCTTAAAATACCACTGAAAGAAGGGGAAAAGAATTCTGGTGAATATTTTTCTACACCTTCAATATAAAGGGTTGGTGAGAGGACACTGTAACATAGATTTATAAAAAGTTTTTCTAGAAACAGATATAATTTGCACTAAATATTTGCAGATTTAAAGATTAAATATAATTACAGAATTTTGTCTTCATATAAGGAAGGCAAGTGCATCCCTGTAATTAACACATAAACAGTGTTAATTACATACAAACAGTCTGTCTTAAGAGTAGACACTTTGCTCTGTAATTGAACTTCATATAACGCAATCTGAATCAATAATGAGCAATCTCCAAGTTTGATACCAATTTTCTATATTTTAATCTAGATAATTTAATATTAATAACTTTAACATTTCTAAGTGTGTATGTGTGTTTTATTTTTAAGATAAGCCCTCTATGTCTCAGCCTTTAGGAAGAATATATTTAGAAGTGAAAAAGAGTTCTACCACAGTAGGGAGTCAGACTTTTTTTTCATGTATTAGTTGTTAGATTGCAATGCAATAATGAAAGTCTAGGTTTAAGATTGCCTTTTTATTCCTTTAGCCTGCTGAGCATGAAAATGTCTTCAACGTTTCCTGGTAACAATGTAAATACAGCCTGTCTCGATAGAGCTGGCACATTAACCATATCTGTCCATTTGGAGGTTATTTAATCTAAGATGATTGGCGACATGAACCCAGGAACCTCCCCTGACCATTGTCCTGGGTACTGCCTTGTACTGAAGTAGCAGCTGAGAGAAATGTGTTTCAGGTGGTTTGTGTCAAGATAAAACAGATTCTGTCTCTTTCAGGAAGGTTCAATCAATTGTTCATTTGAAATATTTATTACGGTGACAGTCTATTTTTTGCTTAACTAGTTTTCGATTTTAAAAAATTAGTCATGTTTATTTTTGTATTCAAACATTTTTTAAAAAAAATCAGTGTTTAGAAATCCATGTCCAAATTGATATAAATTATGCTTTTATTATGAAGAAGAACAAAACAAGCTTGGTTGCGACTCATCCATTCTCATACATTACAAAAAAGATGTTCTTTCAAAATGTCTTTTACTTAACCCTCCCAGTGCCCAGAATATTCTTTGGCAATAGTGACTTGCTATTTTAGGAAAGTAATCAGGATTGAAATAGTGTTATAATCAGCTAATGGTACTGGGAATGGGTGGAAGAGAAAGGTTAAGGAAAGACCCAGACACTAATGATAAGAATCACTTCCTGGCAGGGGAAATGGAGGGTGGTGGATGGATGGGTGAGTGTGGGTGTGGATGGGCAGTGTTATTCCAGACAAGGGAGGAAACAAGTCTATACATTCAGAAATAGGGCTGTGAGTAAGGTGGCGGCAGAGACTTCATGGGGCCCTCTGCAGTTCATTATATCTGGGGCCTAAATCAGCAAGTGTCAAGGCGTCCTGGGGTTAAGCAGAGCGGCCATGAGCCAGAAGGAAAGAATGCAGGAGGAGAGTGGGCAGACTTGAGAAAAGGTTGGGTAGAGCTGGCATGAATGCCAATTGCTTGGATGTGGGCTGTTGATGGAGCGAGAAGAGGACAAGTCTGAGTCTAGCTCAGTTGCAAGTGAATGGCCCTGCGGGAGGAGGTTGGGTAGGTGTGGACAATGAGTTCACTTTCAGACTTGTCACTTGTAAGAGTCCCAAGGGGTAGCAGGGGGACCATTTGGGGAAAAAGTGCCCGATGACTTGGGTAAGAAGTTGCTCACAGGCTGTAACACTCAATGTGCTACGTAAGACAATGTCCTGGGGTTTCTTTTTGAAGAATCTCATTTAAAAGCAACATGTTCTCAATTTATAATAAGGAATCTGTAAATCAGTTCATGGACATGAGGGCCATAGCATTTGTAATTAAATTTAGAGATATATGACTTTTTTTTTTTGGCCAGGCATGTTGGCTGAAGTCTGTAATCCAAACACTTTGGAAGGCTAAAATGGGAGAATCGATTCAGGCCAGGAGCTTAGGCAGCATCGTGGTCTCTATAAACAATTAGCCAGGCATGGTGGCACACACTTGTAGTACCAGCTACTACAGCTACTAGGGAGGTTGAGGTGGGAGGATCACTTAAGCCCAGGAGGTTGAGGTTGCAGTAAGCCACTGCACTCCAGCCTGGGTGACAGAGTGAGACCCTGTCTCAAAATAAATAAATACATAAAATAAAATAAATAAAAACAAAATAAAATAAAGACATATATTACTCCCTGCCCCCCCCATGCTAGCAGTAACAAACAAACAAAATCCAACAATCTCAGCAAGTCTATTCTGAGCTTTATTCTTCATCTTCTGGCCGCTAGGTAATTAGTGTGGTCACGCAGGGGTTCACACATTTTACTCCGTCCTATTCCTGCCTCCTTGCAGTCAAGTTCTCAACATTGTTAGGCAGTGGAGACGATGAGGTTCTAAACAACACTTCATAAGTCCTGAGAGACTTCAAGGGTGTTGCCCAAGATGTGTTAATGGAAACACACAAGACGTTTTGCCCAAGATGTGTTACTGACAATTCACAGTGCTGGATGCCATTTTCCCTCAATAAAAACTCACTTCAGTGGTGCTTTTCTCAGATAATCTGTTTTTTTCTGGACACATTTATTATTATTCCGTCAGTATCTCACTACATGTATGCTGTTACCCTTTGCTCTACTGGTCAATTGGAATTGGTAGCAATAAGTGTTCAATCTCTCATGAAAAATCTGGCTACTTTTTAGAATTTGAAAACATTCAGTGTTTAAAGATAGAGTTGAGGGCACTGATTAATATAGTATCAATACCAGACATGTAACTATATTTTTTTTTAAAGTAGAATTTGCTGGGTTCAGTGGCTCAGCCTGTAATCCCAGCGCTTTGGGAGGCCGAAGTGAGTGGATTGCCTTAGCCTGTGGGTTCGAGACCTGCCCGGGCAACTTGGCGAGACTTCATCTCTACAATAAATCAAAAATTAGCTGGGCATGGTAGCGTGCGCCTGTAGTTCCAGCTACCTGGAAGGTTGAGGCAGAAGCATTGCCAGAACCCAGCAGGTCGAGGCTGCAGTGACCGGGAGCGGCCACTGCACTCCAGTCTTGGTGACAGAGTGAGACTCTAACTCAAAAAAAAAAAAAAAAGTAGAATTTATTGAGAGGACAGAAAAGTTCCCACAGTGGGAGGGGACCCGAAGGAGTTGCCCCATGTAACTATTAACCTCTTCAGAACCGGGAAACATTTCTGTCAAATAAAGTTCTGATTAAAGTGATCTATTGGCATTATTTGTCAATTGCACTCTGTTTAAAAGAATGAACTTGTCTTGTGTCTTTCTTAATTCATTCATTCATTTATTTATCTAACATATGCATATCACTTACTATGTGTTTGGCATTTTTCAGGTAATACAAACATAGTGAATAGAAGAAACAACGTCTTTTGTTCTTACCTAACACCTTCTAGTGAAAGAAGATGGATCACATGATTAAAAAAATAAGATTTGTGTGTGTTTACTAAATTGTCACAGCACACCACTAATTTTTTTTGCCTTATAAAAAAGAAATAGTACTTGTCATTAAATACTTAGACAAAATTTGACAAACTTTTTTGATGCAGTTCAATTTTACAATACGTATTTTTTTATTGAATGCAAGTGATTTTTTCCCCTTTTGACCTAAAAAAGTTGATTAAAATTCATCCCTTTACACAGCACAGGGTAGTATACACATGTTTGAAAGAGTCTTAGAACCATGGGTCCATTTTTCTTACTTTAAAGATCAAACTGAAGTTCAGAGAGTTAACATGACTTCTCCAAGGATGTACAGATGATATCAAAGATAGAATAAAATCTGTCTTTGATATCATCTAATTTTGAATCTAACTTTAGAGAAATTATTTTAAGACTATTGACAATTATTACAACATAGTGTTGACTAAGACTAGCAGTGAGTTTGATGTATTTTCAAATTAAAAAAACCCAACAGTATGGGGGGGGCTGAAAATTAGTTGTGTAATCAGGATTGAATGAGGGAGAAAGACTGGACAAAAATCTTTATAAACTCTGTCTCAGCAATGTGTGTCAAAGAGGTCATTTCTTATCCTTATTTTTTTTCCCATTTTAGTGTCTAATTAATTTAAGCCTTAATTGACAGCTTTAAGGGACACTTGCAATGGTAGAGAAATAAAATCCAGAGTTGCTGAACTACCCATTTAAACCTGCTCACTAAGCCCCTCTTTCTGTATCTCTCCAGGCAACAGATCCTGAGCGCACGTCTCCACGGCATGAGTCATTGCTTTTTAGATCACATTCTCTAAGCAAGAGCAGAGAAATCGATATCTCTCACAAGGTTGTAGACGTGCTAGGAACTGATTAGTCATTAACCTGTTCTCACTCCTCCCAGTGCTCATGGAAGGAATTCCAGCATTTCAGTGGATTTTGAAAAAGTCCTGGTAGAAAGCTTCATCAATGGCTACAGGCATTTGTGAAAGCTCTGTTCCAGAATGCCAGTACCATCCACTCCCACGTTTGGGGCCAAAGATCCCGTAAGTCACCGAAATCAGATTTTACAGACGATTTCATGGAAGATTTATTCCTACTTCGATACTGAATTTCAGTATCACTAAATAAGCCAAGCAAATAGGGTCTTTCGAATGATGTATTCAGCACTGGATGGGTAGGAAAATGAGCACATTCATGTTGCATTTGGCCACGTCTTTCTGGTGCTCCCAAAGTTGAATGGCAAGAGAGTTCTTTAATGAGCTGAAAGAGTTAATTTGACTTCTAGGAGCCATGAGCTGGCTTTGGTTGGGTGGATTCTGTATTCTCAGACTTTGGTTCAATAAAAATGTAAATGTTATCTGAGTACACAAAACATATTTCATGGTGATAATGAATCTGTTGACATACCGTTCGTATTTCATTATATAAATTTTAGTAATGTATTTGCCAGAGAGAAAACTGAATACACAGGGAAATACTCCGTGCTCAGCCCCACAGTCTGCCCTGGACTGGCTGGCACATGTCCGTTTTTGTCCTTGGCGTGGTTTGCTGGCCTGCCTTTATTTAATCAATCAGAACCCCGTGGATGTTGAGAGGAACACGACAGCACCATTGACTGAGCTAATCTAACTGGATTTGAAATAGGAACTAGAAGATGGGTTATTTTTAAAGCTAAACCCATTGATGCATAAACCTTTCCGGCAGTATGACGACTTAGATCTAGAATCGATCAGGTGTGTCACAGCGCGTGTGTCATCCGTGAGAGGTAGCCGGATTAGAAGGGTATAGGTAGCTTGGCATTCCCAGGGCAGAAGGGGCCTTGTCCTTAGGGGGCACTGCCCCTTGGGCTCTGCATGCAGGTCCAGATAGGTGCTGCTTGGTGTGACCTGCTAGCAGGAGGAGCTTTCTAATTTGCAGAGCCAGGGGCAAAATAGATGTGTGGAGCCCTTTGTTCAAAAATGTTTGTGAATTTCAGGGTAGTGAGGGTGAAGCCTAAACCAACACAGGTCTCCCACCAAGTCCGCCTAGCCTACTGGGTTACAAGGATGGAGGGCTGCCCTCTAGCGTTGCAGGAAAAAGGAATTCGGCTTCTTGATGCTTACTTTTTATTTTTTCTCCCTACAGGCCTAGTTAGAGCTTTCCCGGTAGGTTTCTTAGTACATTTTGTCACAAATAAATTGATGCAGAGAAAGTATAAGGGAGAACCCCTGGCTCGTCATGCCTCACCCTTGGCGTGGCAGCCCGGCTACCGAAAGGCACAGAAATGAACCGGACGACTCCTCAGGGTCCCTTTAGTTGCGTGAGTCCATATTTCATGCTCCTGGCTTTGTACTAAATGACATTTTTCATTATACTTCATGCTGCTTGTGGGTCATTATTTTGTTCTTTTTCCTTTTTCCTTTTAAAATAGAAACTGTTGTGAACTTTTAAAAAGGCATACTTAGTGCAGTTGATGCTAAACAACACCGGTAGAGTAATGATAATGATTATACTGTTTCACATTTTTTGTATTAAAGCATAATGCAACGACAAAACCCCCTATAAAAATAAGCACCCAAAACAAAACAAAGCCAAAACACCCAGTGAAATCTCAGGGAAGTCTGACACGTCCTTGATTTTTGTATTATTTTGCTTCTAAGGGCTGTGTCTATGACCGAAGAAAGGCTCCTGTTTTGCTTTCTGTAGGCCTACTTTTCAAAGTAAACTGGAAACTATTATAAGGGCTTTGGGGTTTCTGTCCTTTCCCACCACCCCAATTATCTGGCACATAGTAGGCACAAAACAAATATGTATTGAATGAATTAATGAAAAAATGAGTGTGAAACAAAGCTCATAAAGGTCATATGCAAAAAATATTTCCATGCTGACTCTTTAATTAAATTTTGCCATAATATTTTAACAAAATCTTTTTTTTTTTTTTGAGTTGGAGTCTCACTCTGTTGGAGCCTCGACCTGCTGGGCTCCGGCGATCCTTCCGCCTCAGCCTTCCGAGTAGACGGAATTACAGGCGTGCGCTACCACGCCCGGCTGATTTTTTGATTTATTTTAGAGATGAGGTCTTGCTGCCCAGGTGGGTCTCGAACCCGCGGGCTCAGGCAATCCACTCACCTCAGCCTCCCAAAGGCGCGGGATTACAGGCTGAGACACCGAGCCCGGCACAAAAGCTTTTAAAAGTCTTACAACACCCTTTACTGCACAGATAACATATATACGATATAAATACTGAATATTAAAAGTACTCCACTTCCCCAGTAGAGAGGAGAAAGTAATTAAACATTTCCTAGGAGCTCTTTTTGTCCATAAGCCTAACTTGCAGATTATTTGTTTCTTCCTTCTTGAGTGGGTGAAAGCAGACGTTTACCAATACAAGGGGCGAAGAAGAGGCCCACATTGGAGAGGAGATGAATAATTAATATGTTGCTCTCAGGAGAAAGAACTGGAAATGTGCAACTCTGCCCACCCCAGAAAAAGCGTGGACACAGCAGGAGGAAGAGAGAATCAACACAATAGAAACCGTGTCCAGCTTCCCACTCAACCGTGTTTCCCTGGAAGAAACCAGGTTCTGGATACTTGTTTGTCCGATTCATCAACGTTGTCTGCCACGGAAACGTGCTCTCCGGAACCTCCAAAAACCTAGACGCTGATGGTGTAATAATCACATGCCCGGGTTCAAAGGAAAGCAGTGTGAGGGTGTGAATCCAGTCCAGTGAGAGGGTTTGGATCCCCGAATGGGGCTGAGCCTGAAATCACCCAGGGTACAGGCAGGAAACGGTGCTTGAGGGGAGGACAAGCAGGGCAGGAGATGAGCCTTGGGACGCACAGAAGACATCAGGCGACCTCCCCTCCCCCTCATCCATTGGCTCCTCCTAGTTCTCCCCTGGTCCTTGGCGGGAGGGAAACCCGGCAGCCTGATGGGACAGAACCTGATATGCTGGACACGGCCCTGAGTCCAGCACCCACTCCCAGGGTCTTTTCAAGACCTTGTGGCAGAGTTGGCTGAGCCCTGGGGCTTCTGCGTCCTTACCCCTTAGGCCCAGCAGGCATTAACTGTCGCTAAAACCCCTGGAAGGCTCCAGGCCCGGGTCTCCGTGCATGGCCTGGAGCCTGTGCTCGCAGGACGCTACACAGCTACCCAGCTTACACGCCCTGGTCCACAAGGTGGGCGGGACAACCCGGCGGGCAGTGGGGCAATATGAGAGGGTTTCCGAGGTCTTGGGTAGGGCCAAAGGCTGAGAGTCCTGAGCGCCGGTCGTTACCGAAAGAGATGAGAAAGGCAAAAGAACAGCCAACTGGTGACAGGAGTGGGTGAGGGAAGCACTGTGCTTGCTTTGCAGTTATTAGGGTAAGGACTTGGGGAGGAGGGGGGGATTTGGGAGTCTTTGGGTGGGAGAAACCTTCCAGAAGGTGGGCTCCCTTAGAGACCAGCGACGAAGCCCATCCTCCCCCAGGGCGAGGACCAGCGGTCTCCACGTCCAGGCGTGTCTGGAGGGGGCACTGCCCTCGCTGACATCTGCCCCGCGTGGCTCCTGCCCGGCTCGAGTGCCTCCCGCGCTCAGTCCCCCGAGGTGGCATGGAGGGCGCTGATCCTAGAGCGGACCCCGCCCTCCCCAGGCGCGCCCAGCCTGACAGCACCCCGTGAGCTTCTGACAGGAGACACTCTGGCCCATCGGGCACCTCCAAAGTGTGACTGGAGCTGAATGTGCAGGGCTCCAGCGGGCTGCCCACACGAGGTCGGGCGAAGGTGGCGCATCCGGTCTCGCCGCTTCACTCCCGCGCCGCGCATTTGGGGTTGTTCTCTTGCAAGAGTCCCCTCGCGTTCCAGCTCGCTGCCCCCTCGCAGGGAAGCCCCCCTTGCCTCTAAGAGTAGAGGGGAGCGTGGGCGCCCCAACTCTGCTGCCCTGGGGGATGAGGAGGAGGATGGGGACCCCTACCCATTCCCGAAGGGCGGGAGGGTGGGAGATGCCCTCCTCCGCGCCCCGAAAGAGGGAAAAGGCGGAAGGCCCCCGCTCCCTCTGAATAGGGGAACTAAAGGATGGGAGGTCCCCTCCCCGCTGCGCCCCGTGGCCGTGGAAAGGATCGTGGGGGCGCCGACACCCACGCAGACCCCTGCGAGGTGGTGGGGCCTGGGGGGCGGCAGGTCCCTCCTGCTGCCCTTCGCGATTGTGGGGAGGAGCTGGGAGCCCCCGCAGCCCTCTGAGGCTCGGGGAGGCGGAGGGAGCGGAGAGTGCGGGACCCCCTGCCAAGCAGCGATCTGAGTTAGTGCGGGAGGCTGGAGTCCCGCCCACCGCACCCGAGCGGCTCTCCGAGTAGGGCCGAGGAGCGGGGACGACCCCGCGGCAGAGTGCGGGAGGGCGCAGGGCCAGGACGCCCCGCGGCCCGCGCGCGACCCTCCTCCCGGCTCCCCTTCCATCCGCCGGCCCTCGCCGGCCCGGCTGGCGGCCGGCCGTCGGGGGGCGGCGGCGGGTGGGGGCGGGCGCCGCCCCTGCGCGGAGCCCGGCTGCGCCGCGCGGGGTGGGGAGAGGCGGGCCGAGGGGCCCGGTGGAACCCGCCCCCTCCCGCGCGGCGGCGGCGGCGGCGGCGGCGGCGGCGGCGGCGCCGGGAGCTGCCCCCGAGGCCGCCGCCCGGCCCCCGCCCGCGCGTCAGCGCGCCCAGCCCGGGGCGCCGAGCTCCGCCCGCGCCGGAGGCCCCTGCGCGCAGCTCCGGGGCGGGACGCGGGCGGCCGCGGCGAGCGGCGCTGGCCCGGCCGGGCGCGCACCGCAGGCGCCCCGCGAGCCGCCCCGATGTGGCAGGAGGCGATGCGGCGCCGCCGCTACCTGCGGGACCGCGCCGAGGCGGCGGCGGCGGCGGCGGGCGGCGGCGACCGGCTGCCGCGGTCCCGGGACTGGCTGTACGAGTCCTACTACTGCATGAGCCAGCAGCACCCGCTCATCGTCTTCCTGCTGCTCATCGTCATGGGCGCCTGCCTCGCCCTGCTCGCCGTCTTCTTCGCGCTCGGGCTGGTGAGTGGCCTCCCCGCGCGGTCCTGCCCGCGCCGTCCCCGGCCCCGAGGGGGCCTCGCCGCCCGCGCCGCGTCCCGCCCGGCGCTGCCCGGGGCCCGCGGCTCCCCGGCTCGGACCGCGGCTGCGGGCGAGAGAAAAGTTTCCCCGCCAGGCCCTTTCCCAGATAAAGTTGCCCAGGTGCTCCCCAGGTGGACGAACAGAGCGCGTGCCTTGGGCCGTCCTGCGCCCCGCTGGCAAACTCCTCTGCGCTTGGCGCCCCGCGTCGCTGCCGGCGACGTGGGCTTGAACCGGGTCCCCCGCTCGGCATCGGCGCCCTCGGCGAACCTGTCTCCAGCCCCTTTCCCCTGGCGCGACCCCTGAGCTGGCATTTTAGTTTGGATTGGGCGTTATTAACTCTAGGGAAAGTGGTTCGTGGCAAGGGAAATGGGGGAAAAAAAAGATATTGTAGGTCTTCGCTTTCAAATCTGCTTGCATTTAGCCCCATAGAAAGTGGTGGGGTGTTGGCCCGTTGTGAATGTTTCATCCTCGGGGTACCCAGACAAGAAGCATTTTGGCTGGACCGTTGCTTTCTTGTTTCCAGAGGAACAATATGTGTAGGGTTTTGGACAGGTTATTCAAGTAGATTTCATCACTGGCAGCATAACGCAGCTCAACAGCTGATGTCAATTTTGCCAGTTTATATTTTTCAAGCAGAAATCCTTGACTGGCTCCCTTGAACAGTGAGAGGAAATCTGTAGATGGCGGTAACTTCCTGTTACTGATCTCTCTGAGAGTGTGGTTCAAACTTTTGCACTGCTTAAGATATGCCTGTGCAGATTCTGTGCGAGGCGTCAATTATCCAGTAAGGTTTTTTTTGGGGGGGTGTCGATGGTTAATCTGAGAAAGTCTCCAGAGAATGATTTTTTTTTCAGCTTAGAAAAATAAAAATATTTGCCTGTATCTGTATGTGTCCACCACTAAAGAAGTGGATTTTGCTTCTGTTTCACCAAATGCCTAACATAGCTGTCCTTGATATTTGGCAATTTGTTTCTGATTTCCTGAGCCAGATGGTGCTTAAATGTTATGCATGGGAAGAATTGTTACCATCACAGGTTTTTTAAAAATAAAAATTTCTTTCCCCTTCATACTACCTAGTGGGAACTGTTTTCTGATTGAGTTTAATGAGGTAAGCATAGAAAACAATGCAAGAGGCATGAAGTCACAGATCGCAAGCTAGTTCTTGTACTATGCAGTGAGGAGCAGAGGAGTAGCTTTTGATCCCTGTAGTCCAGATTCTGGTTAGTCCAGGGCAGCCCTTAAGGGCTCCAGTCTTAACCAGTCTTCATTGCTCTCCGGAATGACATTTTTTTCTCTCTCGTTACTACTTTGAGGGGAAAAAAGGACCCGAAGACAGACATCTCTGTCTCATTAGCAAGCAGGATCACTAAAGGCATCTCCTTTTTAGTTTTGTACTTGCAGTGAAGGACAAACTTGAGCGTTTTCCTTTGGAGATCCGTTCTGCCAGGGCATTTCTGCTGGGATTCTCTCGAATCTGTAATTCAAACCTGTTCTGGCTTGCTCATTTCTAAATGGAAAGGGGGAGCAGGTGATGGTCTATTTATAGATCCATTGATATATTTAAAGACAAGTGTGAAGTTTATGCCTCTCCTACACACACCACTTTGTTTTCTATGAAAGAAAACTCTAATATCTTAAACCTCATTGATGTAGATGTTCTTGAATGGGTCACTAAAGGATCTGGTGTAGTCGGGCTTTAAGCACCCTTCTTTGAATTGTCTTTGTGTTTCTTTCTGCAATGCCTTTATGTTCCATTTTGCTTTGTGCAAATGTTGGAGTGACATCCTTTTAAAAACTTTAGCCAGGCATCTTTACTTTTCCTTGATAAATCAATCATTTCCACACTTCCCTTGCATCAGACTAAATCATTTTAAACACAGAGTGGGCATTTCCCATGGCGCAGCTGTCACCCACAGTGACGTCCGGAGACAGTGAAATGAATCCTGTTCTCGGCTGTATGCATCTGTGGTCTCATGTCTACTATGTACATCCTTCAAAGAGATGAGCTGTGTGGAAACTTGCCAGAATCAGGAAGAACTCAGTCTGGTAGAAAGGCTGCCTCCAGGTGGAGACAGGCTGCAGGGCCAAGTTGGAAGAAGCCATGCCTTGGCTAAACGGGAGCTGTCTTCCAAAACTGGACCTGAGTTGGGACTGGGAGGGTTCTGGGCTCCCAATAGCTCATTCCTATTTTGATTTTAGTAACATCATAACCAGCCTCTCTGCTTTCTGAAAAATGTTCCCCATCCAGAGAGTCCAAGATGATTGGGGTGGGAACGTTTGAAGATGAAGTGGTACAGACACAAAGCACCTTCTCTTGCTTGAGGAGGGGTGTGTTTCTCAGGCCGAGAGCCTGGCTTCCCACAGGTCCACTTCACCTCGGGAGATGCAAGAGCTGCTTTAGGGCCCTGTGCAGGCTTCCACCTTGAAGTACTTCACTCAAATAGCTGGGCTCTCTCATGTAATTCAGGAGCTAAGCAGATCTATTTTTGCAGCCTAAAATCTTGGACAGATTCCTTCTTCCCCCTGATTCTGCCTGATTTTGGTTTCCATTAGACTTTCATCAGTTCTTATAGTAGAAAAAGTCTGGTAATTTTCTTAAGGCACATCCCTTGTCACTGAGAACATTTGGACTGCAAAATGATCTTAGCATAATCCAAGTACATAGAGATTTCTTTTTTTTTCTTGGTTGTTGGTGGTGGTGGGTTGTTTTTTTGGTTTTTTTTTTTTGCTATATGTAGTTGCCTTTGTATGAAGTGATTTGAAAAACATGTTAAAAAGAAAAAAAAGCAAGTTTTGTTTTGACTTAGTATTTCCTTCGTTGACATTGCTCACAAAATGATTCCAATTTCAATCTCTGATTTTGCAATGTTTGACATAAAGTTAAAATAATCTTCAAAGTATTTTTATTATTCTGTAAAAATAAATCCTAAAAGGAAACTTCACAATCTTAATTGATTATTTTCTACATAAAAACTATTAAGTAGGTTTAATCCCATATTTGTGAAGGATTATTGAAGACATGAAACAAAGTAAATAGAGCATGTGATGACATGTCTTGAATTTAAATGTGCTGTTTAATAACATGAAACATTTTCCGTTGCTTATCATGAAAAGTTGTAATGAAAACTCTGATTTGTAATTTTTTTCAACATCAGGTTGTTGAGTGCCTACCAAGGGCAGGCACAGTGATTATGCTTGGTGTGATGAACAAAATAAACTTGACCCTTGATATTAGAAAACTGAGAACCAATGAGCAAACTTTCAGCTATGAATCTTATCATGTCACTTTGTTTTTAAAATTGGTTCTCATTGTTGAATGCATGGTAACCCTCTTTCAAAATTAAATACTCTCATTTATTATTTCCGAAATCAGCCAGCTTTTCTCAAAATTTCCCTGTCATTGTTAGAAAAGGTTGACACAAATTTTTAAGTTCATCAAAATACCAGCTGGCTTTAGCCAGATTTGTTTTGGCTAAAATTTACAATTAGGAATAGTCAATATTTCATTTTGAGTGAAAAAAATATTTCCATAATTTTAAGTAGTCAGATACTGCAATAATGTAGATTTTTAAATTTTATTTTTAGCATGATACTAAAATAAAAGTATACACTTTTATCAAATGTAAATTGGTAATATGTATGACTGAGAATATGCCCTACCTTCTTTCTTTTGTGGTGACGTATTGAGCTAGGTTTTAAAAACAAAAACCATAAGTAGTTTTTATAACAAATCAATTTTCCAGCATTATGTATTTTTTTTCTAAAAGCAGATGTATCAGATATATACGTTGAGAAAGAATCTTATTCTTCCCAAACAAATAAACAGAACCAATCATTTGTAGAGGGAAACCAACTTCATTATTCCAGACAATCTGTCAGCGCTGGAATAATCTGTGAGTGGAGGAATCACTGTCTTCCTTGGGTGTGAAGGTTGGGAAGGCAGATGGATGTGCCTAGCATCTCTCTAAGGTGCAGGAACCTCTGTGCATTTTTTCTAGAGTTCCACAGTTCTGGGAATGAAGAGGAACAGAGCATGTTCTTGGATATTGTAGTAAAGGTAGTTAAAGATACATTTTCTGTGTGTGAGCTTTTCTATACATGCAGAAAATCTTACTCTGCTGGTGTTTGTAATTTGCAACCAGTAATTCACTAAGTCTTTTTAGTAATAATTTACCTGTGGTATAACAAAGGCCAAGAAAAAAAAACTATAATTTTCTGCAGGAAAGATGGTTGCAATTTAGAGGACCAGCAAGAAAGGATTTGTAAGCATCCTTTGTATATGACAATGCATGATTAAATATATACACAGCACCTTGCTTTCCCCATTTTAAAAAAAGGCAGTAGAATGTAATCTGTAGGAGCATCTTTCTGTGTTGGAATTTTGGCTTCATTCCTTTCTACCTCTGTGACCTTGGGAAAATAGTTTAACCTGTCTGTGCCCCAGTTTCCTTGTTGATAAAATGGAACGACACCTGCCTTGTAAACTGATGATCTGAATTAGTACAAGTGAGCTGTATGAGATCTTTGTAGTTACATCTTTGTTATTACTATGAAAGAACATCTCAGTCATATTCCATTGTAGCCAGAAAGGTGCTCCCATTCTGCAGATGAGGAAACTGTGACCCAGATACTCATCTCTTCAAGGCCACCCAGCTGTAACACTGGAGCCAGGTCATAAGGCATTTGACCTTTCCTGGGTGACTTTGCTGGAGAACATTGTAGATTTAGAATTCCAAGCTCTGGTCTTGACACAGTAGCAATTTTCTTGGAATTTCCTAGTGACGTGAACGACCTCAATCCTTAGACTCTGTACTAGAGTTACCTTTCAATGTTTTTTCCCTTTCCGTGTAAAAGAATTTTGGGTGGAGATGGTCCCTCACAATTATTCCACTGAATTAGGTGGCATCATTTATTTTAATTATGCTAGCTAAATATCTCCAGTGCCTTCCCCGTCAAGCAGAGCTTCCACTGCAGCTTTTGTAATCTGAGAAGTCCTGGCATCAAAACTGTGGCATGTGAGAGCCATTCCCATTGAGCTGTGATTCTTACTGATATTTTAAAATCAGACATTCTACTGAAAATGCAACAACCCTCTTAGAGCTGATATATTGATCTGTTCAAGGTGTTTTATTGTTGTACTAATCTCTTTGATATGTTTGATCAGTAATTGTTAGTGATCAGAAAGTCCAAACTGGGTGTTTGGGCATATTCCATTGATGTACTGGCTTTCCTATAACTTGTTATTGACATGGAGACAATCTATTGAGACAGATGCATTCCTTCCGAGTATTTACTGAGCACCTCTGGGGACGAGCATTGTGATTGGCATCACTCTGGGTGATGCTTCACCCTGACATGGCTCATCTTTCTCACACCAAGGTGATCTTTAAACTACTATTGGAGCCGGGCTTGGTGGCTCAGACTGTAATTCGCGCCTTTGGGAGGCTGAGGTGAGTGGATTGCCTGAGCCCGCGGGTTTGAGACCCGCCTGGGCAGCAAGACCTCATCTCTACAATAAATCAAAAAAATCAGCTGGGCATGGTAGCGCACGCCTGTAATTCCGGCTACTCGGAAGGCTGAGGCGGAAGGATCGCCGGAGCCCAGCAGGCGAGGCTGCGGTGGCCAGGGAGCAGCCACTGCACTTCAGTCTGGGCGACAGAGTGAGACTCCAACTCAAAAAAAAAAATAAATAAATAAACTACTATTGACCTCTCTAGGTGATCTGTCATTCTAGACTGTGTGAACTAGCAATCTCCAACCTCAGCTTTTGGGTCTTCCTCTGAGTGACTCCCCTCATCCCAAAGACCCTCTGTTTCTCTACACCTTATATCCAAATTTAACCTCTCCTTATTGAACTTAAACAGTCTATCCTTTGCTGAACATTCTTACCTGTATTCTTTCTTTACACCTGCAAAGCTCAAGAAATATACAAAATAATTTAACCCCTATGTTACTGTCATCTGAAGTTCAAACTAATTTTCTGGGGTTTCCTTGTCTCTGCAACTAATTATTAGTTATTTCAGGAAGAAACTTAGCATTCCCTGTATCTGACCCAGCGTTAATCATGTAGCAGGTGTTTAAGGAACATACGCATTATTTACCCTGTAGTTACTTTTTCCTTAGCAGATGCATTTCCATTCTATGACCTCCTGTAAAAAGCACAAACTTTGTTGATAGACCTAGATCTAGGCTTTAGTTTTGCCATTACTGTGTATTCCTGACAAATTATGCTGTCCGTCCTTTCTTCAGTTACTTCTTTTGTGAAATAAAATAAATAACAGAACCAGGCTCATGGAACTCTGTTGGGAATTAAGTGAGATAGATTGTAAGAGCATATAGCACAATGTAGGGCACATGTTATATGCCAAACAAATGCAAGTCTCTGTTGTTATTACATTTGTACTATCAGGGTCTCTTTGACAAGGTCTCTTGCAGATGTATTTCAGGTGGAAAACTAGACAAGTATTAGGATTTTTTAATCTGTATGAAAGAGAAGGAGACTTGTTTCTATTGCATATAACTTTGAGTTAATAAAGTAGAAGCAGAGACAGGGAGAAGCATAGATGGTTTAATTAAAAGTCTTGTTCTGACATAAGTTTAACATTCTCCAGCACCAAAACTCTTGCCAAGTTGACGTTCATGTTGACCTTCATACTTTTCTATTTTGTTAGCTTTGGCTAGTTTTATACAGAATTACCAAGAGGAATGAGATATTTACAGTGTGGTTCCTTGGTATCAAACTAGGGAATAAGCACCTGGAAATTCTAGTTTGCAACCACCAGGTGTGTTTGGAACTAGAGAATAGAATTATTGAGTCAGCTCATGTGCTTGGTCCATTTGACAAAATTAAGCCTCAGCTAATTATTCAATGCCCTTTTTATATAAGGATACAGTAAAAATTATAAGATCACAAGGAAGGGAGTAAGAAGAGTTGTGGAAGAAGATTCCATTTGTCCAGCTGGTTTTGGCGATGTTACGAATACTTCTTTCCATTCTCTCTTTTTGCTTCTGCTCACACATCTGTCTTCAGAACCCAGACTCAGGTGAGAGATGAACATGGTAAGAAGAACCTCAATCCAAAAAACCATTGTGAGCAGCTTTGACAACTAGTTTACGGACTCTGCCCAGAGTTCTAGAACCACTAAGCCAACATAGAGAGAATGGAAATACAGACCTGGCCATTGCTCACGGGGATGCAGATGGCTGATTGTATCTCAGAGTAGAACTGGGTCACTTTTGAAAATCTTGGTGCTTGAAATGGGAATGTTTGATTATTAGGACAACTGAAATATGTTGAATGAATAACTTATTGCATTTGAAACTTACAGACAGAAAGTACACTAGTTTCTTTTTAGGTCATTTGAGATTCTGAAGATCTCTTAAAATGATCATTATTTCCTGAGAGAATCTAGTGCATAAATCTTTAGAGTTAATACTCCCTAGAAAATTCCTGGCAGGAAAGATGGCAGATCAGCATTATTATAATGGGGACATTGACTGCAAGATTTTAGAATTAGGAATCCTATCCATTTGCATCAGTGTCCTTTGCTATCCCTCAGAAATAATGATGTTGGAAATTCCTGCTAGGACAAGTCAGAGATCAAAGATGTTGGCTTTTATTCCTGTTGCCTTACTCCCAAGATTGTATTTGTCTGTTGTGTGTGTGTGTGTGTGTGTGTGTGTGTGTGTGTGTGTGTGTGTGTGTGTGTGTGATGTCCTGTCCTGTATTATTTTCTAAAGCTGTACAGAGAACAAAGGGCAAAATCATTAAGATTTTAAGCTACAACGATCTGTGGACATTACAAAAGAATCAGGATTTTAGACTAGTCCATTCCTGGAACCATTACAAGCTATTGATGTTAAACATTCAATCAAGAGATCAAGTGAATATACCTGAAACAGATACCAAAGAAATGGTAACATAGCCTAGACATATGGTGAACTGAATGTCTAATCCTTTCCCATCATTGCCTTGCAGTTAATTCAGTCACTCAACATCTATGGTCTTTGGAATTGAACTTCAGGGTGCAATGGGATTAATCACTTGATTAATTTGATTAATCTTGGATTCTCCAGTGTAATCCTCATTGATCTAGATCTGGCTCACTTATTTATATTAAAACAAATATTTATTAAACCAATCTGAACTCAAATCTCTCTGATAACATTTCTTTCTATATACTCTGCCCATCCCATTCCCCTGTCTACTCTTAGATGTAAACTTCATACTGAAATTGGTTTTTATCATTCTCTTGCTTTTTTGCGGGGGCATTCATTTTATCACCTATACACACAGATGATATGTATGTGTGATATGAGATAGAGATTGAGATCTATTTACATATTTTTTTCTTCTGGAAAATCAGTTGTCATTGATTTATTTCAGTGACTCTTTCTTCACTTCTGTCATATATCAACATTTCATATATGAATGGTTGGTTATAGGCTGTTCTGCTCCATTGATTAAGTTATTGTCTTATTTTTTGTATTGCGATACTACACACACACACACACACACACACACACACACACACACACCATAATTACTAAAGCTTTGTAAGTATACTGGGCAGGGCAAGTAGCATCTTATTCATTTTAAAAGTGCCTTGGTTATTCGTGACCTTTTCTTCCCATGTAAATGTTACAATCAATGCCTATCTCTACATGAAAGCCTTGTTGGGATTTTTTTCTTTTTTAGTGTCATATTGAATCTATCAATTCATTGCTGATCATTGGTATTTGATGATAATAAACTTTTCTATCCTGAGCATAGACAGTTTTGCCATTCCTGTGTGTGCTTCAGTACGATTTTATGATTTCCTATATGCTGTTCTTGCTCCTCAATCTAAAAATGTATTTTGTGGTTGTTGTTTATGTAAATGGTGTTTTTCAAATTATGATTTCTATTTTTTTGATGTTAGTGTAAAGCCATTCAGTTGAGCTTTGGATATTTTTCTTTTTTCATTTTCTTTCTTTTTTTTTTTTTTTGAGTTGGAGTCTCACTCTGTCGCCCAGACTGGAGTGCAGTGGCTGCTCCCGGCCACTGCAGCCTCGACCTGCTGGGATCCGGCGATCCTTCCGCCTCAGCCTTCCAAGTAGCTGGAACACATGCGGCTAATTTTTTGATTTATTGTAGAGATGAGGTCTCGCCTGCCCAGGCGGGTCTCGAACCCGCAGGCTCAGGCAATCCACTCACCTCAGCCTCCCAAAGGCACGGGATTACAGACTGAGCCACCGAGCCCGACTGGATATTGTTCTTATATTCAGGTAATTTGCTATTGTGTCCTGCCTAATACTAGTAACTGGACTGCAGATTCTTTGATATGCCCCACAAAGATGATCATATCAGCATCAGATAATGAGATTTTTCTTTTTTTCCCCCCCAGCACCAAGACCTTTAATTTCTTTTTTCTTGTTTTATTATACTGGCTAGGAAAGATACTCTATTGACAGAATTGGTGATTATGAGTACTATTTCTTTTTTCTTCATTTTAAAGGGAATTTACTCATACTTTCTTTAGAATGATATTAGTTATAGGTCTTTATAGATATATCCTTTGAAATTCCTTCTTTTTCTAATTTACAAAATGTTTAAATGTGGCTGGCTACTGAATTTTACCAAATTGAGATGATCATGTGCTTTTTGGGGTGGTTTTTAATTGGTCAATATAATGATTAATAACTATAGATTTTTAAAAATCAAACAATTTTTATATTACTGAAATAAATTCAATTTTTATGATATCACTTATAAAAGATCTGATATAATATATTTTGTTTGAGACTTTCGCAAATATGCTCTTTGATGTAATAAATTTGGACTATTCCTCAATCAGACTGTCATTTTTTAAAATTAAGCTTTGACGAGTCTCATAAAATAAGTAAGGGAGTATGCTGTAATTTTAGATTTTCTGAAAAAGTTTGTATTATGTTATAGTTAATAGAATTTGTCTAAAAAGTCACATGGACTTGTTAATTTCTTTGTAGAGCGATTTTAAAGCTTCTGCTTCGGTATCTTTGACAGTTTTGATAAGAAGAAGATTATTTAGTATTTCTAATTTTATTTCCTGGGTAAGTTTCAATAAGATATTTTTCTAGGAATGTTGGCATTTTATCCTAATTCTCAAATGTAATGGCACACATTGGATAATGCTGTTTTCATTTTGATGTTTTACATACGTTCTATTTTTGTTTTTATTTATAATATTATTTTTATGTGCCTTCTTTTCTTCTTTATTAATCTCATCAGATGTCTTTTTGTTTTAACTTGTTGAAAAACCATCCTTCCTGTGTTTATTTTCTGTTACTTACTTTTAAAATTTCTGTCCTTTATTATCTTCTGTTATGTCAGTAGTAACATATTAGATTATGCTATGGAAACAACTTTGAAATCTTAGTGGCTTAACACAACAAAGGTTTATTTTTTGCTCCAACTACACAGTAAATGTGAGTCAGCAGAGGGACTCTCTCAAAGTAGTCATTCAGGTATTCAGGATGAAGGAAGGAATATACATCCCAGACCACACTTCCTTTCTCAGTCACTCTACCAGAGAAGAAAAGAATGGTTCAGTATCTACTGTAGGCCATCAACATCCTCCATGTGGAAGTCACACGTTACTTTTATTCATTTGACATTGACCAGAGTCAGTGTCCTAGTTGTTTGTTTCCTAATATCTACTACAAAACTTAGTGACTGGAAACAACACCATTATTTCTTTGCATCCTGAGCCTGCAGTGTGGTCAGGTCCCAGTGGCAGGTCTTCCTTGCTCCATGCATCAGCTGGGGTGACTTGAATGCTGGAGGCTGGATTCCCTTGAAGTCTTTCTCACTTCCCTATCTGGTGGTCATGCTTGTGGGCAGCTGAGATGTATCGGAGACTATTGACTGGAACATCTTTATGTGGCCTCTTCACTCAATTACTTGATTTTTCTCATGGTATGCTAGCTAGGTTCCAAGAATGATCATCCTAAAAAAACAGGGTGCAAGTGCATGACCCTGTTTCTGAAGTCAGGAAAAACGAATTCAGCCATATTCTATGGTCAAGTCAAACAAAGGCCCACCTAGGTTCAGATGAAGGGACGGAGAACCTCACTTGAAGAGAAGAGTGTCAACCACATTTGGAATGGGATGTGAGATGGCCCCATTTGTGGAAAATACAGTCTATCTTGATACAATCATGCCACATTTCCATATACCAGGAAGGAGGGTATGTCAGTTAGCTTGTGCTGTGTAAAAAACCATCCCAAAACTTAAAAGATTGGAACAACTGCTCTTCTTATTAACTAACAGTTGTGTGGGTCAGCTTTTGTTTTGTCTGCTCTAGTCTGCCTCATTGATCTCTACTGGTCTAGCTCATGTTTGTGTGGTCAGCTGACAGTTTAGTTGGTAGCCAGGTCTCCTAAGATGGCCTCTTTTATATGTGTGGCCACCTGGCAGGCTGTCCACCATGGCTTTTGGGTGGGAAAGCAGATCACTGGGCTGTATGTCTCCCCTCATTTATCAAGCCAGTCTGAGCTTCATTGCATGGAGTTCAGGGTGGGAGGGGGACATCCAAAGAACAGCAAGAAAGAGGGCAGTTCCCACCACCTAAGCATTGTGAAACAGCCTTTGCTTGTGTCATGCAGCTATTGGTAGATTGGCCAAAGAGTGTCATGTGGCTGGGGTCAGACTCAGTGTTGGCAGTGAATGACACATGGGCATGAACACAGGAAAGGGAATTTTTGAAGCCAATTTTGTTGACAAAACCATAAACAAAGAGGTGAACTAGAATGCTTAACAAGCTCTGATGACTACCACCATCCACCCACCTGGTCACCCAATGTATAATTTATTCCCTTATTAAGAAAATATACATGCCCCTTTCTCAAGAGAGACAAATCAAAAGTCCCATCTTTGAATGGCAGCAAACTAGGATCTCTGGGTAAAAGGCACTCATTTATTCAAAGGAAACAATGAGCAGTCATTTCCACTCAAAACCTGAGTGTGGCTTCTCTTGATCTGGAGACCTATGAGCTAAAATGACTTGTCATCAGACATCAACCCAACTACCTCATATACCTGCAATAGCCAAAGAAGAATGACACTTATTGTGAAATATTTATTTGCTGTGCTTTCTGCCTTCTCATCTCATCTCTTTTCTTTCACCTGTGAGTATTTAGAAACCATATGAGAAACACATTTTCTCAGTTTCTTTTGCCCTGTGCCATTTTGTTCAGTTAGAAAGGGTTTTCTGGGCACCACACTTTTGGTTGCGGTACTTTATCCACTCAGTTTTCAGCAATGGGCTGTCTGTGGGTCGGGCAACACTCATGGTGATGGGAATCTCAGATTGCATGGTGACCCTGTGGCCCAGGGTTAAGGCACTGGTTTGAGTGGAAAAGTCAAAACATTCAGGGAAATCTGTGAAGACAAACATGGCTAGTCACTGACAGTGTGACCGACATGGGGCAGCTCAGTGAACTGAGGTCTCTGGGCATCTGCTTCTCTGCAGCTTCCACCTCTGTGCTCTGGCAGCCATTGTCTGCTGGTCCACCGTTCCCTGGTGGTCTGAAGTCAGGAAGTAGAGTCCAGGAGAGTGAGGAAAGGCAGGAGACAGCTGGACGCTGGTGTCTGCCCATCATCATGCCTGACTGTGGAGTCTTTTGGCAAGGACTTGCTTCCCTGTCACCTCCCAAATCTGGCACAGATTCCTCTTTTGTTCAACTCTAACCAAGAGCCATAGAAAGAAGGGGGTTTGGGAACTGTAACAACCAACATAACCAAATGGACACCTGAACAACTCAGGTCAACTTCTCAATGACCAGTTTCCCTCCAAGTGCGGCTGTGATTGCGCACCACAAATGTTATACCTGCTTTCATTATTTCACCTGTGATTTCTTTGTGTGTGTGTGTGTGTGTGTGTGTGTGTGTGTGTGTGTGTGTTTGTGTGTGTTTTATTTTACATATCTAAGGCAGTCAGCATCTCTTATTTATAACCTTAGGTGGATAAACTTGATGATTTAATGATAAAACTTCCATCAAATTTCCACTGTCCTCCCAACTCATCACAGCTTTGACTTTCCTGTTGTGGAATTGGACAATAGTGTGGGAGTGAGATTAAATTTCTTGTTTCACTTTTTTTTTTGAGATTTCTTTTTTGATCAGACTGTTATTTAGAATAATTATTTTTGTCTTATGGATATGTGGCAACTTTTAATTTATATTTTTGTTATAAACTTCTAATTTAAATTATGTTTTTATCAAGTAACATAAGTCTCTATGATATTTCTTTGAAATTCTTTGCAAGTTGCCTGACATAAATTTTATAAATCTTCCAAGCGTACTTAAAAAGTACACTGTTCTGCCTTAATGGTTGGAGGTATAATTATGTGTTTTTCAATTAAGGGAATCTTACAGATTTATGATTTTCAAATCTTTAACATTGTTCTGTTTGTTTTTATTTGTATTTTATTTGATTGTCCTATCAGTATCTGGATACAGGGATTAGAATCCTCTGTTCTTGGTAGGAGTTTACTTTTTCCTATAAAGGTGTAAATTTTTGCTTTTCACCCTTTGAAGCTATTTTATTAGGTCTACAGATATTTAAAATTGCTATAATTGCCTGTTTATTTCCTTCAGACCTCATGGTAAAATGTACTATGACTATATATGTAGGTAAGAATAAATTTTTTCTATTGTTTATATAATATATAATTTTCTCTATATCTACCTGTAGTAAAATTCATCATAGCTAAAGGCTTTTTCCCCCCAGTAATCACTGTCATTTGTGTGATGCTTATAATATATTAGACATCAACAGCCGCACAAAATCTGTAACACTATGCTCAAAGAAACTAGCTTAGGGACACTCAGTTTTTCACTCTAAGATACACAGCAGGAAGTGATGGATGTGGGTGTCTATCTTTAGTCTAACTTCAAAGCACTTCTCTAAAATATATGTGTGTGTGTGTGTGTGTGTGTGTGTGTGTGTGTATGACAGAAAAGCAGTATTTTGTGTTTTACATTAAACTATCCTTTACCATCCAAATTTTAAAAATACTACTGTTTAACTGAAAAGAAAGAAAAAAGGAAGAAAGAGAAAGAAAGAAACAAACAAACGTGGAAGACAATGAAAATACAGATAAACTGTTACTCCATGGAAAAGCATCTAAGAAACAAAGGAGTTGTCATATAATAAATAAAAGTGATGGGTATTTAATAGGCCTAGCAATTAGAAGCCATCCAAAATTACCAGAAAATGCACTGAAAAATGAGGGGATAAAATGTTTGAAGGAAGCAGTTGAAACCCATTATCATTACAGTAGATGATACCACGGTAAAAATCTCCCATTTTAAAGGCATTTGAGTACATTTCATTTACTATGCATTATATGGTGATTTTTTATACCTTGATGAAGACATTTTAGTAATTTGAGTCATACTAAAAGCATTTTAGTACATTACATTTAGTTTGCATTATATGGTCATTTTTTTCCACAAGGAAAAAGGAGGAGGGGTTAGGATACAAAAAAGGTTTAATTTAGATTGATAATGTTTTTGATAATTTGCTTATTTTCAACTACTCTGTTTTATACTCTGAAGTTTGAAAGTTCAACTCAATCAAAAGAAAACAGCCACTGGTGTGCCCTTCTGACTGTCTTCATCTCCCTATCCACTGGGAACAGCTTGGGAGGGAGAAGGGGCGTGGGTTCCAGGTCTGAAGGCATCCCTTTATTTCATGGACTCAGCCTTAAGGAAAACGCGTGATGCTAACAGCCAGCCTGGGGAAGAATGTCGTTTATAAGCTTAAACATTCCCTAATGAATACTCTTCTGTGTTTTCCTTGACACCCTTACAAGAAGTTCTATTTTGTGGAGAAGCCTATACTAAAACTCTTCCAGAATTAGAGTTCAAAAGACAGATGCAGAAGAAACCCATGGCTGTTCTCTTGGTGGAGGAATCCTTGTTTTTCTGGGAACTCAGGTTTCACAAAGGTTAGGGTCACAAGGCTCATGAGTAGCAGCTGACTGTCTTAAGCCCTTGGCCTTCTGGGACTCTGGCTCACCCTCTCAGGCGAGGGACGCTGTTTGAGGCTGATGCTCATTCTCTGGTGTGCAGAATCCACCTGGTGACATCGCCCACCTGGTGAGCAAGGGCACCCCACCACCCACCTCGCATTGAGACTTCATAAGTTCCTTCCTTCCTAAAAACTATTCAGAATTACAGTTGGCAACTGCATTGTCATTAAGACATATATCGTCTTTGACACTAAAAGCAGGTACTTTTTAAAAACATTATTGTTGTTCTCATGGTGAGGGAAATTAAAACATTTTTGTGGACCCCTGAGCAGACTGTGGGGTCCCAGCACTGTGCTCACTGTGACTGATGGAGAAGTCACCCTACAGCCTGGAAAAGTCAGTGATCTATCTGATCAAAGAGAAGAGCAAAAGTGAGAGTGAGAGAAAAATTGAGAGAGAGAAAGAGAGAATAGAGAAAAACTCCAATAGAAAATCAAAACCAATATCACGTCTTTTAAACCCAGCAAGAAAAGGTATCAAGTCTGTGTCTTGTTTACAGATAGATTTTTCAAAAGTGAAGTGCAAGGAAAGCTTCCATGGGTCATCTGGTTTGTCCTTTGCTTCCTGCAAAGACTACATCACAATCTTTTTGATCCTTTAGTTTCTAGATGCATATTTTTGCACCGATATTCAGTCTTTCTGGAGAAACAAGAGCCAATACAGTCAATGATTGTTTACTTCCTGCTGGGGTAATGAAATGAATGGGGAAAAAACAGTCATACTAGGAAAACTGCTTTCCTGGTTATTTACTGGTGAGTTTTCTGTCCACAGCTCAGCTAGTTCATTTAGGGAGATTTAAATTAAATCAGTTTTCATGGCTCCATGTGTGCAGTGATGGTAATCTCACATTTGATGTCCTCAGATGACACACCATCATATCCCATGCGTACATTTCATTCATGGTATCTGCGTGCTTACAGCCTGGGTAACTAATACCCTGGGGCAATCATTGTAAACTATGTTTGAGGGTAAGAGTAAGAACAGAGGCACGTAATCAGGGATAAAAATAGCAATGGAGGGAGAGAAAAGAACATCTCATCTGATGCTCTTGTTTTCTGTGAGTTCTGGAAACACACATTCTTTTGGCTGTGACAAGGACTGGCCCCACTTGGTTGATCTCTGTTCACTGGGTGACCACAAACCCCTCAGGTGAGGCCTAGGCTGGAAGCTTGGCTCTCTTGCTCACCAGCTGGACAATCCATGATAGGCCTTCTCTGTGTCTCAACCCTAGAATGGGACTAATACTAGTGCCCCTCACCCAGAATGGCTGTAAGGATTAAAGAGGTTAATAAATGTGAGAATGCTTAGTGAAAAAACAAAACAAAACAAAAAACACTTATCTTTTTTTAAGCATAATTTAAAACACACGTAATTATGAGAGAGAAAGGGAAATAAAGGCAGTTGAAGGAAGACCCAGATACTGGTTTTTTTCTCCTTCATGATAGCCTGGACTCACCATGGTTTTGAGCCGATCTGCTGTGTTTCTGCATCTCCCTATGTTTAACTGCTTGGTGTTTGGATGGGATCATCTCCAGTGTAAAGTTAGAGCTGCTATGGAATGGAATGAACAGGCTCTGGTATAAGTCCAGTATACTAAAACGTCAAAGGAAGTTTTCATGGTCCCAGCTATGTGGGATTTTTTTTTTTTTTTTTTACTGAAGCACCCCTGGGTGTTCTGATAACTAAACACATTTGGGTGAGGATTAAAGTCCTTAAACCGTGTTCCATCCCATAGTAAATGCTGTCCCTAGCAAGCCTCCAGCATGTTTTGTAGAAGCTAAAGTCTAAATTTATGCTCATGTAATCGAAGGACACACACTGCCTATTATATGGTGCTTATATCACTTATTCAAATAGTGTGCCTGTTTTGTGACTAGAAAGAGATAAGTAGAGAATGAGTATTTGTGTGCCAACATAAATGTAAAACAATGCATTAGTAAGAGGCTAATAATAAATGCCCATTTTCTTTTTGCTACAGGAACGCAAGAGAGGTGTGGGAAGTAAAATGTCACATATGGCACACTCTTCCCAGCATACCTGGGTCTCTCCTCTTCCATACTTTTCTTCTAACCTGTGATCTTGTTAAAACATTCATTGCTTTGCGTTTAAAAACTCATCACTTTAAAGACTGTGATAATTAATTTTTTAAAAAATAAAACATTCCAAATCCATTTGAAAGACAATTTTCTAATACCAGGGTATTTCTAATCCTCTGATTCCAAGCAGGGAAGCTGGTTGTCTTATTTTCTCCTGGACATAAATGTGTTCTTGCATTTGATTTTTTTTAACAATAACTTTCTAATGGAATGCATTTCTCCATGTATCAGGGTAAATATGCCTCTGATGGTATAGCTATTTTGCCTAATCTAAATATCCAATATCAGATCATTTATTTAGGAAAAACGTGTTTATTGACTGCAAAACTTAAATTTTTAAGGCTCACATTATTCTACTTTTAAAATAATTTTTAAACCCAATATACTCTGACAGTGATTTATGTTAACAGTTTCACAACATAAATCATTGGTATCACAGTGTTTCTAAGTCATAACTTTTCAATATAGTTTTTTTTCTCCTCAGGAAGTTGAAGACCACGTGGCATTTTTAATAACAGTCCCCACCGCCCTGGCGATTTTCTTTGCAATCTTCATCCTCGTCTGCATTGAGTCTGTGTTTAAGAAGCTGCTCCGCCTTTTCTCGTTGGTGATATGGATATGTCTCGTGGCCATGGGATACTTGTTCATGTGTTTTGAAGGCACTGTCTCTCCCTGGGACCAGGTAAGATGTTAAAATATTTTTCGTATTTCCTTTATGTATCTTGATTCATGACATACTTAATTCTGTCAACAACTTGGCCCTAAACTGTAAAGAGGAGACCTATGACCGAGGACAAAGTATTTTTATAATTTATATTTTAACAATGTATTTATTTTAATTGACAGATAATGTATATATTTATGGGATACATTTGTATATGCATATATGTATATATGTGTGTGTATATAGACATATATGTATTCATATATGTGTATATATAAGGGGGTACCTGAAAAAAACAGAATTAGTTTTTGGAGGGTGGGTCCCTTGTAGTACAGACTTCCCCCTCTAGGTAAGGGTTCTAGGAACCCATGTGTATCAGTGTACCAACTAGTGTTGTAAGAGGTTGTGTTTGGCGTCAGTGTATTTTTTTTAAGAGAGGTTCTTTCAATGTATTTGCACATTTCATGATGGGTGATTTACGAGCATGCCTGCCCACACCATGCTGAGTGTTCAGCAATTTTTGACCAAAAATGACAAGACCCCTGTGCCCTACCCTCCCTGCTTACCTGATCTTACCCTGAGTGACTTTTTTTGCTTGTTTTCCTGGATGAAAAAAATCCTCAAAGGGAAATCCTTTGCTAATATGGAAGAGGTAAAGCATAAAATGGCAGAAGCACTAAAAGACATCAAAATTGATGAGTTAAAAAATCGTTTTGAGCAGTGAAAAAAATCTTCTCAATAGGAGTATTGCATCAAACTTTGAAGGTGACTGAAGTTTAAACGTATAAGAACAAATACACAATTTTTACCAAATAAATTCTGGGTTTTTTGGGATCCCCCTTGTGTATATGTGTATGTTTGTATGTATATATGCATACACATACATGTTTAAGATTAAATCAAAATAGTAAATATCTTACCTGGTTTATTTATTTATTTGATGAGAAGGTTTAAAGTCAGCTTTTCTAGCAATTTTGGAGTGTATAATGGATTATTGTTAACTGTGGTCAACATGTTGTACAACAATCACTGCATCTTATTCCTGTCAAACCGAAAGTGAAATAAGCCAAGTGCAGAGAACAGAGTCTTTTGAAATGGCCATCTAAGCTTCATGGTCAAAGTTACTCCAAGTTCATTTTATCAAGTTACTCCTGCCGCAGCCTAGGCACTGGCCTGGGTCTCATGTAACCTGTTTGGGATAACTTAGCTTTGTGTGATCCAGAGTCTTGGTTGAGGTCTCACACCACAGTTTTGGCAACTTGGTTCTCCTATGTCCTGAATGCCTTTTCTAGGGTCCCTATTACTCCAGATTTCCTTGAGGTCAGAACCTTACCACATGCCTCCAATTTTCCAAAACTGGCTGTTTCCTCTCTATCATTTCTCAATTACTAGAGTTTCCCTGCTTATAGACACTTTCTACTTCTGTAACACCGATTTTCTATCAATGTGATCACATCCTATCAAGAGAATTGCTTCATGTACCTATTGGGAAAACCACATTCATTCATTTTGTACTTGATGAGGCTCTTGGCTTAGAAAATGCCTATGCCTGGGAGGTATCATGTTTTTAGGAGAGTGGACCTCCAAGATAGGGGTGAATAGCAGAGTGTGAGCACCATCAGGGTTGTAACTGAACTGGAACACTTCTGATTCCACCAGTAATATAGGATGCTTACTTTATCATTATTATTGTTGCTAATAGAACTGATTAATTAAGATAAGCTCTTTCTGTCTGTCTGGGATGTTCTTCCTCCACAGTTTGCATGACTTTGGAACAGTCTGCCACCCTATTAGATGGCATCACTTACCCTGCTTGGGTTTTTTCATAGCACTTAGGGTGACTGATAGCACCTCAAATATTGGGACACACCCCTCTCTGTGTTTATTGATTGTCTCTCCTGCTGGCACATAAACTCCAGGCAGGATGTGACTTCTCTCCAGTGTTCTATCCTTGTTCCTAAGAGAATACTGTCCAATCCTAGCTGCAGGAGCTACTCATTTGATGTGTTCATTAACGAATGACTCTATTTTGCATCTCCATCTTTGTTGTTGTTATTGTTGTTTGTATCCACTCATTCTGTTTTTGTGTATTTTTGGTTTTCTAACATGCATAGTGGTTGTATTGATGCTATCCACCTGCTTTTAAAAATCTCTTGGAGAATCTTAAACGTGCTTATTTCATAGTCATTTTGCTTTCATTTGCCTGAGATTGATTTATCTCAGGTGTTGAATTTGTGGGCTCTCCCTGTGGACCTCAGCATTGTTGCTTCAGGCTCATCTTGGATTAGAATTTTTTTTAACTCTCTTCCTACATCTAATCCCAACCCTTCTATAATTGTCTTTTCCATGTCACTGGAGCCCTGGTAGAACTTGCATGTATGTGCAGGCTCAGCCTTGTGTCCCGTGTGGCTTTTACAGGTTGGTGGCCATCCTGGCTGTGGCCTAGGATGTTTCTGAGAGCAGCACAGCTGTGTCTGCTAATTTTTTCTCACCTGGACATGGTACTCAGGAAAGGCCACAGCCGGACTCTGTAGTTGCAGCTATTTTGGGTCACTGTTCTATGCTGAGAGCTTTGGCAGGGTGTCTGCCTCATGTTGTGGACCTACTCACACCCCTTGCCAAAAAAGGGACACTTTGAGCCCTGTCCCTCCACTGGAGATTGAAATCCTGCCCAGTACTTCTAGCTACCCTGTCCATTAAGTGGGAATGAAGGTTTACTATGAAATTTGAAGCAAAAATCTACTATCAAGTATCTTTTAATGGAAGCACAGCCTAGAAGGCCTCTCAGTGACCATTTGGCAGTCAAAAAGTGTTACAGTAGGTTCACTGGGCTTAAGAAAGAGGGCTCCTTTCAAGATCCTTTATAACACAGTGCTGAACACTTGAGGATCGCTGAATTAACGCTATTGTTATAAAGTTATATAGGAGTGAGCTGCTGTACAGTTAGAGGGAATTGTTCACATAAGACCACCCCCACTGCTGACACCAATTGCAAACTCAGGGATTCCCATGACTCCTCTGAGGTTAGACAATTGTCAAGGATTCACCGAATTCATGAAAGCTGTTATAACTGTATTATAGGCTGTCACTTGGAAGTGGTACAGATACACATCTACCAAGGGGAGAGTCCAGGAAAACTCCCAAATATGGCATGCCTGTTACCCACTCCCTCTTCATGGAGATCTGGCCAGCAGCACTCTCCTACACCCATCACAACAATAGTCATAGAGAATTGTCCACTGCAGTAGCTCCACTGAACCTTTGATTCCAGAGTTTTTACTGGGCCTCGATTATGTTCTGATTCTAATCTCCAGCCTTCCAGAGGTGAGACTGGCACTTATAGTCTCCATCTCCTCTGGAGGCAACACTAATACCACATGATTCTAAGCCCCCATCATAAAACACATTTAGACTGTCTGGAAACCAAAGCCCCCAGACAAATAAAAGACCGTTTTATCAGTTAGGCATTCTACGGGTTTAGTTCACTTCCTAGCAACTAACGGCAAGGCCAGACCTCTTACAAAGTTCAGTCTACATGGCACAGTGGCTTGACTATAGCTCAAAGTCATCATTATCTCCAGTGTAGAACACAGAATATAGACAGCCACACTTGGATGTCCCGGACCCTGCGCCCAGCCTCTTCTGAGTACTTTCCTTATGTAACTTCATTTATTTCCTGCACAGCTCCATGAACTGGGCACTGTCCTACCAGGACTTCCAAAGGCAGAAACAGTAGCACAGAGTGACAGAGAATCTTGCTCATGGCCAGGCTGCTGGTGAGTCCAAGAGATTTAAAATTCAGGAATCTGCCTCCAGAGGCCAGCCCTTATTCATGAGACCAGTGGTTCTCACCTTTGAGCAGTTTTATCCCTAGGGGACATTTGGCTGTGTTTGGAAACATCTTGGGTTTGTCATAGCTTGGATAGGTGTGGGGCGTGCTACTGGACTGCTCATGAGATGCCTTTTGTTTGTGCTTCTACTTCCTCATTGATAACGCCATTAGAGAGGCTCTGAGGGTAAGGCTGTGGTATTTTATCTTATTTTTATGAATGGCTTAAAAATCCTGAAACAATTTTGAACTCAGAATGAATGGAGGAGCATATAAGATGCTTCCTCTGTCCTGACAGATCCAGTAAGTGGGATGACTTTTATTTTTAATAAATCAGTGGCAGTGTGCATGGGACACATCTCTGTCTTCTGCCCAGCTCAGTTACATGGCACAGCAATGGTCTCTGCCCAGAATCATTGAGATGCCCACTCCTCCCCCCAGAAGGAGACATGGAGTTAGAGACTGTGTTTATTGAAGGCAAGCCGCTTATTTCAAAGAGAGCATTAGATAGCCATTGTGTCAGTTTCTGTGGCTCCTGTAATAAAGTCCCATGTTTATGTTGTGTTCCATGGCTTAGGATAGCAGATGTTTCCTGTCTCACAGCTCTGGCAGCTAGGAGTCTGAAATCACAGTGTCATCAGGTCCCCATTCTCTCTGAAGGTTCCGCGGGAGGGAGGGTCCTTCCCTGTTTCGTGCAGCTTCTGGTGTTGCTGACATTCCTTGGCTTGCAGACCCATCGCCTCAATCTCTACCTCTGTCTTCACGTGGCATCCTTCCTCTGCATCTCCTCTGTGTCTCTTCTCTTCTTAAAAGGACACCAGTCATATTGGATTAGGGCCACCCTAATGACTTCATCTTGACTTGATGACATTTGCAGAGACCTTCTTTTAAAATAAGGTCAAAGTCACAAGTCACAAGTACTGAAATCACAGATGACAGTGATTTCAGAATCTTAGCCTCTAGAGCTGTGAGACAGGAAATTTCTGTTATTCTAAGTCATGGAACATAACTTGGAAGATATTTTTGCTACAGCAACCCTAGAAACTGACACTATACCTTCCAATGCTCTCTTTGAAATAAGCAGCATGCCTCCAACAAATACAGCCTCTAATTCCATGTCTCCCTGCTCCTCCTGTTGGGATCGCTGGGTGTTTAAATAAGGTCATAGTCACAAGTACTGAACTTGAACCTATCTTTTAAGGGACACAGTTTAACCCTTAAAAGATGACATTTCACTGGAAGACATGCTGTTCGCCAAGTGGGTACTCTTGTGACCGGATGAGCACTTCCGTCTTGTGACTTACTGCCCTGAAGTTCACACCTTCTTAGATTTGATGACTGACTGCCCTTGATGTTGACTTTCCTCTAAACTCCAAATCCATCTTGGAATTAAGTGTGGGCCAGGAAGGTTTTGAGCCTTTTTCAAACCTATGTCTGTCCGAAATTAAACACTTTCTTGTGTATGAATGTTAGGTTGAAATAAATCCACACTCATGAATCTAGAGGAAATAACCTGCCCAATCATATTAAACATGTAAATAAAGAGTATTCTCAAGGCATGCTAGCATGTTAGAGAATGCTGGTTTACCTTTGCCAGTCCAATGGAAGTGCTTTATGGTTCCATTCAAGGCATCTTGTAAGTCTTTCTGGTTTGATATGAAGCCTAAACTTTTAAGTGATATTTTATTTTAATGAATTGCTGACAAGCACAAATCCATTTCAGATCAGCTGATAATTACTATGACTTAGGACCCTCCTTCTGAGATGCTTTTCTGAGGTGAGAACACCATTCGAGAGGTGGAAGGTGAGCAGAAGCTCAGCTGCCTAGAGAACTAAAGCTTATGCATAAGCTTAAGGAGCCCTGTTGGGCTAGTTCCACGCAGGTAGAAGAGCCAAGTCACCTTTGCATCTGACTCCTGTTTTCTGCAGTTCCCTCATACTAAGAGTTCATTGAAAAGAGTTCAAAAAAAACTTCCATTCCTGACAACCCCATTTCAGCCTTGGCAGAGAGACCACAAGGAAGTTATTGTACAGATTTGTTAAATTACCACCAACTCTAAAGGCTAACATTCTGCTCCAGGAAGAAGAGGCTTTCTTTGTCCTGCTACCTAAAAGGATGTCAAACATTCAGCATGTGCCTGTATGTGTTTTCTTACAAAAATAGGACATCAGCGTGCAGACATCTTTTTTTATTGAAAATAGGTAGAAATGAAAGAAAATAAAGGCCTCTCATAGCCTGTGAGACAGTACAGAATCTGTTTGCAATTGCTTAAGTACAGTCACTTGGAATGCTGCTAAAGAATGCCTTTGCCACTGAAAGAAGTGAGTGGCCTCCGAATGAAAATAGAAAAATGTGACCTAGGAAGCCTGTCCCAAAAACCTACCTCTGTGTGCTGTTAAAATTAAAAAGCAGTTAAAAATTATTTCTATTAGCAATAAAGATGAGAGTTGAAAAAAAAATTTTTTTTAGAAAGCAGGATTTATTGAGAGAACAGAATAGCTCCCACAGTGGGTTGCCTCCCCCTTTTTTTATTAATATGATGAGGCGTGTCCTGAGGAGACCTGTGGATTTCAAGGAAGGGTGGCTGAACTGGGCCCAGTCAGCAGCCTGTTTATTGTGAGACCCAACGTGCTTCTGGCTATTTGCATTAGCGGTAGCATTTCTGAATTCCCCCTACTATTTGTTTTCAGACAGTGTTGTGAAAATCATACTGGATGTGCATGGAGCAGAAGACATATCATGACTCTCACATGTGCCTTCCCAGACTCGGGAAGTCTTGATTTTGCTTAAATGGCCAATTCTGTGGGTGTTTCTGAAACATTCTCTCTGTTCCTGGTCATTCTCCCTGTAGTGCTTTTCTTAAGAGGAGCCTGGGTCCTGGTACTAAAGACTGACGTGGTGGTTAAACTGTCATCTGGCCACCAAACAGGCATGGCCCTTCTTACCTCTACTCTTTTGGAATCCTCTTTCTCCTCAACAGCCAGTGTGGATTAAGGGGTACAATGTACGTTGTTTGGGTGATGATACACCAGAAGCCCTGACTTCACCACTGCAAAATTTATGCATACAACAAAATTGCAAGTGTAGCCCATATATTTTACACAATTACAAAATCAATACATAAAGACTGTATTAAATGTCTTAGAGACATTTTTGTTTGCTACTCTGTTCCCACTGTGCAACACAGCACCACACTCATAACAATCACACCCCAAATACTTGTGGAAATAGCTGGGTGTACTGAATACCATATCCACCCATTTGCCTTCTCAACCATAGAATGATAGAAAACACAACTTCGGTCCTGCCCATATGCTGTGCAATTACTTTGCATACTTAACATTTTGATATGTACAAGCCTGGGAGGGAAGTAATATTATTACTTGCATCTTGCTGATGAGAAAATGGAAGCCCCAGATAAGTTAAGCTACTTCCCCCAAATCACGCAGCTAGGAAGAGATCCAGCATTTGAGCTTGGCATTCTCACACTATCACATGCATCCTCCAGATGCCCATTGTCATTGGTGACTGGGGTGTTCCCTCCGTTGTGCCTCAGCAAATGACAGATTATTGTGTGATGTGGGAGGGACACACATGGGAATCTTGATTGGTCTATCTCAACCACTTTTGGGTTACAGCTTGTTTGGAAAGACTTCATGGGGAGAGAGAGCTGTTTCTTCAGAGATTCCAAAAATCGGTGCTGTCAGTGGCTTGACTTGAGAGCTAGCATTCCCACTGGGATGTGGTTTTACTCCTCAGATAGATCAGTATGAGAAATGGGATGTTTTTACCCAAAGAACAACAACCCGTGTGTGTGTGTGTGTGTGTGTGTAAAAATCAGGCAGCAATATTGTCTGAAAATCAATTACTGCTTTTGTACTGAAACTGACATCCTGCTTTCCTCTCAAGAGATTGCTTATACATAGATCCCTTATGTCTTTATGCTGGCTCTCTCATGTGAGTCTGTCTTAGCTCCTATATACCTGGAGTTGGCCTCATTCTTCCCTGTAGCAAAAACCCACCAAACACAAAGGTCACTGGAAGGGTATTCTCCAGGATGACACTCAAGGTTCAGTCCCACCACTCACCAACATCTCCCTGTGTTGTGTCTCCTGTGGGTGCTGCCTGTGAGCTCACTTGAAACCTGTACAGTACTGCTCACTGCCACAGAACCTGCATCCCGTGTGGGCAGCTCATAGGGCTTCTGGAAGGGCCTCCCGGGGAAACCAACATGATAGTTAAAGAAGAAGACATAACTGGAGTCTGGATTTTGTAGTTTTTTCCTGCAAGAGCTGGAATTTTGTAAGGGAGGAAAATGTTCTCTGAGCTTCCCAAACATCTGTTCTTGGCTTGGCTTACATGGGGACGTGTCTGGTGGCGGTTGTCTTCAGGCTTCCTGCATTGTGTTCCTTGTGTTTGTTGTAGAAATCCTACTACTTTTGCACTGAATCTTGGATGCTGTTGTTCTATCCCAAGAAACGTACTTAAAAGCCTTGGTGACTCATACACCATCATCTCCATCAGGGTAGGGCTGTGCGTATGAACCCATGCAGGTATACAAGGGAGCTTCTGGAATGAGTGACTGCTAAACTCTAGGTTAGAGCTGCAAGTTCTCAGGAAAAAATAAATCCAGAGTTTAAATTATTTCCTATTAAGAGTTGCTAGGCAACACCTCACTAAACTTCTCCAGTGTTCTGTACTTCAATTTCTTTTTTTCAGCAGCCACTAAGATTATCCTCACTCAAGTCATAAAGTCAGGAGCAAATTACACACTTCCAAATCCAATAAAGACCAGTGCATGGAGGAGACCTGAGTGAACTTTTAGACTTGTGATGAATAAATATTGGGGAGAATGGTTGAATATTTTGTATTATCACCATGATGTTTTTCCTTCTGTTCTACATTTGCAGGGCTCAGTGAATGTGTGCTTCTTGTTTGAACTTTTCTTTTACAGAATGGGTTTATGTGTTAACAGGTATGTAGGCTTTAATGAACTCATTGTGTTTGTCTCATCAGCTGTACTATCAGTTCCCTCCCAGGCTGGGTTCTTGAATCATCTTGCTTGTAATCTCCCTATTCTCATCTCCCAGTCCAGACATGAGTGTGTGCACCCATAGTGCCAGACCAGGTGCGGTGAGGTCCCCAACCACCTAAAGAAAGTTAATTTAATAATTTCGATTCCTGTTCTCGTCAAACAGAATCTACCTCTACCTATTTTTGTTAAAAAGATTTGTATCTCCCCGGGCTCGGTGGCTAAGCCTGTAATCCCGCGCCTTTGGGAGGCTGAGGTGAGTGGATTGCCTGAGCCCGCGGGTTCAAGACCCGCCTGGGCAGCGAGACCTCATCTCTACAATAAATCAAAAAATCAGCCGGGCGTGGTAGCGCGCACCTGTAATTCCGGCTACTTGGAAGGCTGAGGTGGAAGGATCGCTGGAGCCCAGCAGGTCGAGGCTGCGGTGGCCGGGAGCGGCCACTGCACTCCAGTCTGGGCAGCCGAGTGAGACTCCAACTCAGAAAAAAAAAAAAAAAGATTTGTATCTCCTAGTAGGGGCTTTAGCCAGAATAAAATACTGCTTTTTTTTTTTTTTTGGTTAAGTTTAAGTTTAGTGTTTGGATTAGGCTAGGGTTGAGGTGAGGGTTCAGAATAGAGTAGGGCTAGTTTTAGGTTTAGGGTTAATGTTAGGATTGGTGTTAGGCAAAGGGCTAGGGTTAAAGTTAAAATTAGTGTAAGTGTTAGGGCAGTGTTTTGGTTAGGTATAGGGTTAGGATGAAGTTTGGTTAAGTTTAAGTTTAGTGTTAGGTCTAGTTTAGGGTGGCTCTAACCCTAACACCCTCAACCTAACACTAACCTAAATATAACTTTGCTATAACCCTGACCATAACCCTAATATGAATCCTATCCCTGAGCCTAATGTAAACCCTAACCCTAAACATAAAATTAGCTCTAGCTCTGTCCCAAACCTTAGCCTTAACTCTAGCATAATCCAAATGCTAAAACTAACCCAAGCCTAGCACTCGCCTTAGCCCTAACTATAACCCTACCTCTAAACTCCCCCCCTCTTTCTAGCACTAGCCCTCACCCTCACTCAACTCCTGAATATAAGCCTAAAACACTTTTTTGGGGATTATAGATAAATATTGGATTCTCATTATTTATGTTTTCAAACTCCTTAACTTTTGTCTTAGTCTGTTTGTGCTGCTATAACAAAATACCACAGACTAGGTAATTTATAAATAATAGAAAGCTATTTTTCACAGTCGCAGAGATTGGGAAATCCAAGATGAAAGCAGTGGAAGATTTGATGTCTGGTGAGGACTGTTCTCTGCTTCCAAGGTAGAGTCTGGTTGCTGTGTTCAAACAAGGCAGAAGGTGGACGGGCGAAAAGGAGATGGATATTGTGTCCTCACGTGATGGGAGAGGCGAAAAGACCAGGCAGCTCCCTCAAGATCCTTTCCTAAGGGTATTAATCCCATTTCTGAGGCTGGAGTCCTCAGGATCCAGTCACCTCCTTGAGACTCTGCTACTTAATGCTGTTGCCTTGTAGACTAAGTTTCAACCTTAACTCTTGGAGGGGACACAGACTTTCACACCACAGCAACCTTGGAATGGAGGTTGTGAGCTTGTAACTCTTTTTGGATCTTAGCTTCACCACCATGAGCATGGAGATCCCAGTATTTCTCTCTGCCCCTGGAACATGCCTGGATCTCCTTCGGGAGATGTGGAGCTTCTGGCACTGGCTGCCCCTTCTGTAAGGCTTTGAGGTCACAGCTTCTTTTGACTTCTCTAAAAAATGTGGGGCAGCCCCCTCAAGTTCCCTGCCATTGTGGGAGCTTTTCTGTCCTCTCAATAAATCCTTCTTTCTCACAAAAAAAAAGTGACCCAAGCTCAGAGATGACCGTGGGGACTCCGCAGAGGCAGAGTTTAGGAAAGAAGAACTTTCCCTAGAGTGTTGAGCTGAGTTAGAGCCCTGTACTGATATGTGGCTTTTTAGTATTTGTGGTAGTGTCCAAGGGTTGTCAGGACAAAGCACCATGCAGTGGTTGGCTTAGAACAACAGAAATTGCCTGACAGTTGTGTTGGATAGAAAACTGAAATCAAGGCATGAGGTCTTGCTCTTCCTGAAATTATGAGGGAATCCTTCCTCGCCTCCTCTCTGCTGTTTGTGGTTTGTTGACAGTCATGGAATCCCTTGGCTTTGGCTGTGTCACTCCCACCTCTGCCTCCAGTGTCATATGCTTCTCCTGTGTGCCTCTTGTCTTCGCATGGCCATCTTCTCATGAGGATACCAGTTGTATTGGATTAGGGGCTCTCCCCAGTAGGATGGCATCTCAACTTATGACATCTACAACAGCCCTATTTCTAAATAAGACCATATTCCAAGGTTCTTGGGGTCAGGACTTCAACACATCTCTTTTTTTTTAGGAGGAGAAGGTGACAATTCAACCATTAACAAAGACTAGGGAAGGAAATGAGATGATGGGAATGGTGGGGATCTTATTTACACGTTTTCATTTGCTTTGGGATGTTCAAAGGCCTGGTGGACCCACAGCTCCCATCTAGACCTAGTCTGTGCACAGACTCACTCCATATGTTGAGGTTTCCAGTGCAAAGTGAACTTGAGGAGCCTCTTGTTCAAAATTATTGATCACAACTGAGCTTTAACCCAAAGGCAGGCCTTTTAAGTTGGGCCTCCGTGAGGTTGCACCAGCCACACCCCAGGGAGCCAGGCCTGTCCCTCCCCTGTAACATGGAGGGAAGGGCTGGGGAAGTGGAAAGTTGTGTCAGTTTTGAAGGTTTTAAGCTTGAACTGCTGTTCGCAGGTTGATGGAGACAGGAAAACCACCTGTTTTATTTATGTTCGTTGCTTTGCTTTAGGGAGGAAATTCATGCCAGCAGGAAGGCATGTCTAGCCACCTGAAGTATAGGGCATGCTCCACACTTCACAGGGAGTCAGCAAAAACAGGAGGTGGGGAAAATAGACTTTTTATTTTTATTTTTAGTCAGGGTCTCACTCTGTTTGTTTTCCAGGCTAGAGTGCAGAGGCTTGATCACAGCTCTCCATAGTTTTGACCTCCTGGTCCCAGGTGATCCTTTGCCTCAACCTCCCAAGTAACTGAGACTATAGGCATGCACCACCACACCCAGCTTTTTTTTCTTTTGTAGAGACAAGGTCTTGCCACGTTGCTCAGGATGATCTTGAACTCATGAGCTCAAGCAATCTTCTTACCTTGGTCTCCCAAAGTGCTGAGATGACAGGCATGAGCCACCACTCCAAGTCAGAAAATATATTTTTTTAAAGTGGCTTTTTTCTTCTGCTGGGGAGGAAAAAACAAAAAACAAAAACTCTCTTAAACTGAGGGTAGAATCTTTTTGCCAAAAGAAATGTCTTGTCTCTGCTACACATGATGTAGGGTTGGTTTTGTTTGCTTGTTTAAATTCAGCTTTTATTTTAAAGGGAAGCTTTAATCCCATGGGGTCCTTTAATATATACCACAATGTATATATTAATGTATACTGGCACAAATTGTGTTAGATTAAATTATTTTGCAATAAGCTGATTTTAGCCATTTTATCGTTTAATAAATTTAAAGCTGAAACTAATAAGTATTATTTTAAAAGCAGTGATGTGATAATTCCATTCCAAAGTAGATAGTGTTTTAAATGACCATGTTCAAACATGATAGAATAATAAAGATCTGAATCACCTTCTCGCCTCAAGCAGCTGAAAAATGTGACACTGTACATGAAACAATAATTTTAAAACATTGAGCAAAGGACACTCTAGTAAATTGACTGTTATGAGAAGGGAAACAAAAGATGTTAGTGCTAGTATTGCCCAGCTTCCTCCCTGGAGAACATCTCTGGGCTGCAACATAGGGAAGGGACCCCGACAGAGCCCAGAAATTTCATGGAGTTGAAGAAACAGAGCTCTGAGTTTCAAAGGAAAAGGTGCTGGAATTCTCAGGATGGAATTCCGAAAGGCAAGGAGAGATAGCTGCAGAAGGAGAGAGAAAGTTCCAGAGATTTATAGAAGATTCCTAGGAGGCACCTGCCAAGGCAGTGAAAGAACTTCCAGGAAAGAGCAGGTGAAATGATTCCTCATACACAGAATGTGAAAGAGCAAGTATGGTGATAAGGGGGACATTCTCTGATGATAAGGGAACCAGTATCTCAAGAGGATGTAACAGTTTCAAATGCTTATGCCCCTGGTAAGAGAGAGTCAAAATGCGTGGTGCAAAAATTCACATGCTTACTCAGAGATATAGATACCCTAATATTAATGACTGAGGGGACACTAAGAAAGAAAATCAGTAAGGATATAGAAGATTTGAAAAATGCCTCCAAACAAGTTGACCTAATTCGTATTTATATAGCATTCTGTCCAACAATGCAGAAATGCAGAATGGTTACTATTTTAACTGCACGTGGAACATTGACAAAGATAGACCACATTCTGGGTCATAAAAGTGTCACCAAATTTAAAAGGATTGTTATTATACAAAGTATGTACTTTGGCCAAAATTGACTTAAATTAGAAATCAGTGACATAAAGAAATCTGAAAAATCAATGCATAATTGGAAGCTAAACAACATATTTCTAAATAATTCATGTATCCAATAAAAAAATTACAAGGGAAATTAGAAAGTGTATTGAACTCAATGAGATGAAGACATGGTGTGTCACGATTTGTAGGACATGCCTACAGCAGTGCTTAGAAGAAAATCAATCACAGTAGATGTTGACACCAAGAGGTAAAAAGGGCAGACATCAGTCACCTGAACTTCTACTCTAAAGACAGTAAAGAAGGCACTGCAAAGTGCTGGAAGAAAGGAAACGCAAAGGAACAGAAAGCAAGAAAATCATACACAGAAAAGCAGTTGAGATCATCAATAAAAACCAAACTAGTTCTTTAAGAAAATTAATAAAATTGTTAAAACTCTAGCTAGGGCAATGCTCTGAGATCCCCTCCCACTGTGGGAGCTTTTCTGTCCTCTCAATAAATCCTACTTTCTCAACAGCAACAAAATGAAAAACAAACAAAAAAACCAAACTCTAGCTAGACTAATCAGGAATAAAGACAGAAGGTAAAATGATAAATGTTAGGAATATGAGAATGGTTGTCATTATAGTCGTTAAAGGCTGTAGAAGCATGAGAAGGAAGGAAATATTATGAATAACTTTTCTGATAACTTTCATATACAGATAAAGTAGACACATTTCTTGAAAGGCAAATCAGTATAGCTTATTTAAGAAGAAATAGATATCTTCCATAGTCCTTTATGTATAAAAAATTTGAATAGAACCGGGCTCGGTGGCTCAGCCTGTAATCCCGCGCCTTTGGGAGGCTGAGGTGAGTGGATTGCCTGAGCCTGCGGGTTCGAGACCCACCTGGGTGGCGAGACCTCATCTCTACAATAAATCAAAAAATCAGCCGGGTGTGGTAGCGCATGCCTGTAATTCCGGCTACTCGGAAGGCTGAGGCGGAAGGATTGCCGGAGCTCAGCAATTCGAGGCTGCGGTGGCCGGGAGTGGCCACTGCACTCCAGTCTGGGCGACAGAGTGAGACTCCAACTCAAAACAAACAAACAAACAAACAAAAATTTGAATAGGTTATTAGTTATCTTTCCACAATAAATATCTTTCCTGTGTAATTATGCCAAAATTTAATGAATAAATAACCCCAAATTTATAGAAGTTATTTCACAAAATAGAACAAGAATCATTTCTCAGCTCATGACATGAGGCCACCATTACTCTGATACCAAAATCAGAGACAATCCAGAGAAAGAAAATACAAACCAATATGTTTCATGAACGTAGACACAAAAAGTCTAGACCAAATTATAATCTAAATTTATTAAAAATCAAATTAAGCACACATATGATATATAGAGACATGAATATGTATATTATATATATATCTACATATATACATACGCATGAGTGTGTGTGTATAAAGGCTATATATGTGAAGGATAATATAGAGGATGATATGGCATAAACAAATGAGTTCATCTCAAGAATGCAACTTGGTTTGATATTGAAAAAAAAAA
This sequence comes from Cephalopachus bancanus, assembly GCA_027257055.1. NCBI lineage: Eukaryota > Metazoa > Chordata > Mammalia > Primates > Tarsiidae > Cephalopachus > Cephalopachus bancanus. The sequence continues at coordinate 6,294,432 of JAPVLO010000011.1, read as the reverse complement.
TCAGTCTATGTGGTTCATTACATTAGGATTATTTCAATAGATGCACCATGTGCCATCATTTTAGCAAATGCCAAAGCAGCATTCGACAAAATTTAACACTTATTCATGAAAACATCTCTTAGCAATTTTGGAAGATAAAGGATATAACTCAAATTGATAATATGTAATTACAAAAAAGCAGCATCATATTGGATAGTGAACAACTGAATGTTCTCACCTAAGAGCAGGAATAAAATAATTGTCTTGGTCTAGGCAGAAAATCTTATGGAATACCCCAAAAGCTATAGAACTAGTAAGCATATTTAGTGAAGGTATAGTTTACAAGGTCAAGTGTCAAAAATAAATTGTTTTGTTATATAGTAGAATCAGTAAGAAAAAATGCCGTTTACTATAGCATCAAAAATATGAAGTGCTTAGGAATAATTTTAACAAAATATGTGCAATTCCTCTAAACAGATGACTATAAAGCATTATTGTGAGAAAGGGAATATTATTCAGTCACAAAAATAATGCCATCTTATCATTTACAATAACATGAATGGAACTGGAGGTCATTGTGTTAAGTGAAATAAGCCAAGCACATAATCACAAATATCATATGTTCTTAATCACAAGTGGGAGCTAAAAAAAGTGGACCCCATGAAGATAGAGAACAGACCGGTGATTACCAGAGAAAGGGTAAGGGTAGGGGAATGAAAAGAAGTTGATTAATGGACACAGATATATAGTTTGACAGAAGAAATTAGACTTAGTGTTAGATAGGGTCAGTAGGGAGACTGTAGTTTACAATAATCTACTGTATATTTGAAAATAGCTAGAAGAGAAGAGTTGGAATAGTTGTAGCATTAAAAGGCAAATATTTAACGTGGTGGTTATCCCAAGCACACTGATTTGATCATTGCAAATTATATGAATATCTTATATGATCACTCGTACCTTGAAACTGTATACATCTATTAGGCATCAATAAAAATAAATAAATAAAATAAAAATAAATACATAAAAAATAACTGGAGAGAGAGATTTTGTTCATAGATCCAAAGACTCAATGTTGTTAAGATGTCAGTTTTCCCCAAATTAATCATCTGGACATCTGGAGATTCAGTGCACTCCCAATAGAAGTCCCAGCAAGCTTTTTGTTGAGAGTAACAAGCTAGTTCTAAAATATATATGGAAATGAAAATTCTTGAAATAGCAAAACAAAACAAAAAAACCGAAACATGCTGATCTTACCCTACTTGATTGTATGATTTGTTATAAAACTACAGTAATCAAGATAGTATGATATTGGTTTAAAAACAGATATTTAGGCCAATGGGATACACTAAGCTGTCCAGCATAGTTCCAAACATAGATGACCAATTTATTTTTGATCATGTTCCAAGCCAAGTCCCCCAGTGGGGGAAAGTAGTATAAGTTTATCACTAATAACTGCTGCAAAAATTGGGTAGTCTTGTGCACAAAATAAACTTCCAACCTTGTCTCACACAATGTGTAAAAATTAATACAAAATTGATCATAAATTTAATGTTAAAATTAGATCTAAAGCTATTAAGTCTCTAGAAGAAAACATGAGGGAAACTCTTGGTACCCTTGCTTTAGAAAACAATTTCTTAAATAGAACGCACACACAAATGTGAACTACACAAATTCCTGATAAGTAGGATTTTGTTAAAAACGTTTTGATTAAACAAAATCAAACACTTTAACCATTCAAAAGCATTATTGTGAACATGAGAATGCAAGGCACAGCTAGGGAAAAGTAGTTCCAAAATATATAAGGGCCAAGGACCTGTATAGAACCAGCTGACAATTCAATCATAAGAAGACAACACGACACAAAACTAGCACAGTCTTCAAAAAGTGCTTCCCCATAGGAGATGGATAACAAACATTCACATAAAAATATACTCTGCGTGGTTAGCCATTGGGAAATTGCAGATTCAGAGCCCAATGAGGCACCACTACATACCCACCGGACTTGCTGAAGGTAAGAAGCTGATTTTTACCCATTTTGGCGAAGACATGGAAGAGTAGGTGCAATAGGCAAAGGGCACTTTAGGGGTGATGCTTGTGTTCATTGTCTCAGTTGTGATGATAGTTTCACAGGTATTCACATCTGTCAAAACTCATCTGATTTTAGGTGCCATTCATGGTACAAGTATATCTTAGGTGCCGTTCATGGTACATCAAGTATACCTCAGTTAGGGTGTAAAGTAGTATTGAGGGTTTTGTAGCACATGAAGGATATTCACATCCCCCGTTTCAAATTATTGATACACTTCTTCCTCATGGAGGCGTTATTCACATTGTAAGCATGAAACAAGACAAAACAAGACTGAGAAACACAAAAGAGATTTGGTAGCTTGACAAAAGCGTGTAGCAGGACAGGGCTGGAACCCACAGTTCCTTTCTTCTTTACATTCGGATACACTGACCTGGAACTCTTGGCCTTGCCTCCTCCTCGCCGTTATAATGGCTAAAGGAAACAAAGGATCATGGAAAAGAGAGAGTTACTGAGATATTCTAAGACAAGGGCAATATTTCCCTTTATATCAAGTCTGATAAAGGAGAACGTGATTCCTGGGACAAAAACTCATTGCCTATTACATTTTTTAAAAGCTTGTCAGAGCAGTTGATGAGTCATTTAAAATTCAGTCCCTGCTCAGCTTCTTTTGAGATAACTTACAAAAAATTGTACATGGTGCACACAAGCGTAAACAAACACATACGCACATACATCCACAGTGCCTAGGTTATCGAGCTGTATTGCTTTAATGCTCCCAGAATGCAAAAATTACTTTTATCACAGTTTTTATCTCCTGATGGGGGACATAGCTAAAGAATCAAATATTCTAGGAAGCATTAAAAACAACACACTACTCTAAAAATTGTGGAGCAATGAGATAACTTTTGTTTTTGTAGACAGATAAACCAGATTCCTTGTGGCAGGGAGATAAATGGAATATTTATTCTAATAAAACAAATAAAATGATTAAATCAGACTGTGTCATATTGGCCCAGATATAGATAAATAGACTGAAAGAACATACGGGAGAGGGCAGAAAGAGACCTGTTTATGTGGGAGAGGTGAAATTAGAACAGCAGAAATAGGAGGGAGTAGTCAAACATGAAAAACAAGAGTACATGAAACAAATTAACAAAAGAAAGAAAAATTGGCCATTTTATGGAAAGCATCCGATTTCTACCTCCCGTCATATAAAACATATGAATTATAGGTAGATTAAAATCTAAATGAAGAAAGCAAACCATTAAGGTTTTTATAAAAACATAGAGGGAAATGCCTTAAGAACATCAATATAGGGAAGGGTTTCTTAACTAAAAATGAAAAGCAAAAATATTTTAAAAAGTGTAAAAAATAAAAACCATCTCAATTTGTTCTGTTTTCCTGTAGCTGTTTCACAGTCTTCCACACATGCACCACAGACATGGAGAGGTTTGTTCATGTCTGCTTTATCTGTTAAAGGAAAGGAGAAAAAGAATTAGTCTAAATGGTAATCAACTGGGAACTGGATAAATTATTCAGTGAAATGCTAAGAGTCAAATGAATAAGGTAAATCTACATATTTCAGAATATATCGTACTCTTTTTAAACAGGGGGTATAGTTTAACTGCAGATACACTTACTGTGGCACACACAAGAGACTTGGTCCACATTCACTGTGTTGCATTCCAAGTCACCTTCACCTGACAGACAGCTTTGAAGAAGATGAAATCCAGAGTCTGAATATGACAATGGATACTTCCTTCTTTCCTTATTGAAAATTGGAAGCCACCCAGGCCAAGTAGGAGGCATATGAACTCTCCACGCTCTCAAGATGTGAACACAAACTCTAAGTGCTCTCATAAACCAAATACAAAAGCATTCCTTTGTAATTGGGAGCATATCTACTGGCTGGTGTCCAATGTGGCCTCTGAAAGCTTTCGTCTGGTTATTTGTAAGTTTCACATAGGGGAACAGGGACCCTAGACCATGTGAGTTGGATGTGGGGTCCTACCAAGTGTGCCTTCCACGCTGTGTTTATAAAGAGCCAATGGTCTCAGCAAAGACTCGTCTGAATGGTCCAGACTCTCTTTTCTAGTTTTAGAGGAATGATCTAATGGTGGCGAATTAATGCACTTTCATTCAGAATGCCAAATTGTGGCTTGATTTCTGTTAACATTTGCGACCGACAAATTTTTCACTTTCCTAATACTGAGGGGGGGGGGTGAAAATTTAAAAAATCTGAAGCTGGTTGCCGCAAACTTCTGTTGTTAAGCACAAGTGAAATTGTCTTTTCTAAATTGTCAGCTTTTTCACAATACAGTTGACAGTTGCAGACATATCCAGTATTTGCCTCAGACACCACTCTGACTAGCATTCTATACTTTGTATTTCAATCGGATTATAAACCCCCAAAGACAGTCTTCCACAATGAGGTATCATGGATTCATCCAATGTAAAGTTCTTGTTCAGGTTTGTACACAGTGTTGAACTTATTTAAAACATAACTTATTGTGGGTTCAATTTTGCATAATCTTCTTAGATTTGACTGCATTTCTGCATTGTTGGAAAAATGTGAAAACTGCAAAATTTGTAGGAATCTATTTCATGTCATTATTTTTTAAAAGAAGGGCAACACAATTGATGGATGTGTTGACCAATAATTATGCATTGTGGTTTTCTTCACTTACCCCATCAAGATAGTTAATACTAGAACTTTTTTCATCCCAGACACTGTAGCATTGCTCCACTTTTTTTCTTTCTTTGGACTTGTGTATCTGTGGTGCATCTGATCATAATACCTGTTAGTTTCAGTTGCAATCATTTCTATAAAATCATCTCCAATAAATAGTCTGACTTCATTTATACTTTGAGGATCATATGCAAATACCTTGACACTTGGATTACCGGTAAACACTTCTAAGTTTCTTTTTGGATCATATTTTGTCCACTCAGTGTCTGTTTCATTCTCACCAGTACTAGATTCACTGCCCTAGATTATCTGCATTATATTTCTTCATTTACATTGTATTCATTGCACACTGATGTGCTGAAACAATGCAATATGACTTGACTTTGACATTTCTGTGAGTTGTATTTTTGTCCCACTCAATTTGAGACTATCTTTGAAATGTAGTAAACTGATGATAATATTAGAAAACCAGAAGAACAGGTCCATGTGAAGGGTTATGAAATTCAGGATTAAAATTCTGAAACAAAGGTCCTTAAGTCAGCATGTCCTTGATGAGTGATCCATGGAATTTGACGGTGGCATCTTCACTCTTCGGCAGCTGGTGCATTTGGCAAGGAATTGGTCGCAGGTGGTGGATCAGGTGACACACTGTCCCTAGCAGTCTCATGGACTTCTGAAGACAACTGGGGGACAGAGGGCTTAAGGACAGCACACCAGGTGTGTGCAGCTTGTTGGGGGGTCACTTCTGTGATGAGGGTGGGTCTGAATCCAGGAAAAACCATCGCATCTTTCACTGAGAGGGTGCTGAGAAATCAGACCAGCTAGTCTTGTCAGAGTCAGGCTGCCTTCCCTGCACTGAGTGCAGGGAGTCAGCTCAACCTTCACAAGGGATCGTTTCTGTTCCTTGAATGGTATTTAAGGAGAGGGGGGACCCTCCAAAGAGGCCACTGGGATCAGGCACAGCCCTGCTTTGCAAACACGAGGTGTGGGATGGGTGCTGCCCTCTAGCATGTGGAAGGTTGCAAAAACTCAGGCCAAAGCACCATTAGATGGGCTTAGAGGTGCTCAGCCTCCCCTGTGATCTCTGTCAACCCCCTCAAGCTACCACACAGCTGAGTAAAAGGAAGGTATTGCCTGTACAAACCCAGCTCCAAGACAGGTCCCAACCCCTCCTCCTGAGATGGACTATCTGGGCCCCACCCCTCCAGGAGGAAAAGCAGGGGCTCCACAGACCACGGGCGTTAATGCACACTGCTGTGGGGAGTATGGTGTGATGGTTAAGAGCTCAGGCTTGCAATTCACACAGCAGAGTCGCTTGCATTGTCATGGCATGTATGTCACGAGACCCTGGTCAGGGAAAACTGCTTTTCTTCAGTTTCCTCATCTGTAAAATCAGAATCATAACAGCAGCTTCTCAGAGGGTTGTGGGGAGATTTACAAGGATAGTTCTTAGCACAATGGTAGGTACTCAGTAAAAATCAGTGATTATGCTAAGGCTTCCAGTACCCTAGGATGTTGTCTTTTGAACAGTGAATATCCCACAGCTCATTTGTTCAGCTGGTAAATAATAAAGATGCCAATACCAATGTCCCTGGGCTGTATTACAAAATGCTGATGATCCACAGCAGTCCATGCACATCCCATGGGTCAGCTTAGGGCTGCTCAGTCTCCCCTGTGATATCTGTCAACCCCCTTAAGCCACCACAGAGCTGAGCAGAAGGAGGGTGATGGCTGTGCAAACCCAGCTCCAAGATGTCCAGTCAAGGGTTAATTTTTAATTAGCATCTTGACCACTACTTCTTTTGCCAGAATTGATGTGCTGAGACCAGCATGCACAGGAGGGGTATAAGCTTCTGCAGCGGGGATGCTGGTGAGCACATTTTGAATAAAGCATGCCTCTCAGAACATCCCTTTGCTTTGTTCTTCTTACCCTGTTGGCTAGATTGTTCTGCTTTGGCACTGTGGCTGTCGTTTCTTAGGCTAACCCCTGTGCAATGGTTATCTCAACGATGAGTGCGGAAAACAGGCATGTTGGCATTGTCACACAGTCCCACCCACTGACTAGGACCTATATATTTCCTGTTTGTATGGGAGCCTGGCTGGCTGGTGGCTTTTCTTACATCATCGTAAATGTCAACTCCAGGTCAGCCAAGAAGGGCCCCTGGAGGATTCCAAATGGAAGGGTGGTGGGCAGGATATTTATGAAAGCCTCCAAACTGACTTCTTTTCTTCCTATTAGGATGTTGTGCTGGTCGCTGTTCACCATTTCACTTTGGCAAGGAATTATAGAGTGCCTGGGTCCAGGCCTGGAATTAGAGTAGGGAACAAAAGAGACAAAAGCTCTTGCTGTCTCAGAGTTTTCACTCTATCAGGGCAGAAAGCAAACGTAATATGCAACACATCAGTACCTTCTATTCATTATTAGAAGGTGGTGAGGATTGAAGCGGAAGTATGGGACCAATATAAGGGAGAGGTCAGTGCTGGCTGGGGACTGTGCTGATCAATTGGGTGAGGAGAAAATTGGATGTCTGACACACAGAGAGGACCTGGAAGGGGGTGGCCCTTGGTTTAGAGGGACAGCAAGGAGATACGAGTGCTGGAACAACAAGAGCCAGAAACATTGAACTCTGAGTTTGACTTTACTGCTTGCCAACTCTATTTGACTTCATTTCTTTGAGCTTCAGTTTCTTCTATGTGTAAAATGAGTGTAATGATAGGTCATAGGTCAGTTTCCAGATTTGATGGGTGATAAGTTCTTTAAAACTGACTGCAGCTGGGCTCGGTGGTTCAGCCTGTAATCCCAGCACTTTGGGAGGCTGAGGTGAGTGGATTGCCTGAGCCCGCGGGTTCGAGACCTGCCTGGGCAGCGAGACCTCATCTCTACAATAAATCAAAAAATCAGCCGGGCGTGGTAGCGCATGCCTATAATTCCGGCTACTTGGAAGGCTGAGGTGGAAGGATCGCCGGAGCCCAGCAGGTCGAGGCTGCAGTGGCTGGGAGCAGCCATTGCACTCCAGTCTGGGCGACAGAGTGAGACTCCAACTCAAAAAATAAAATAAATAAATAATTTTTAAAAACTGACCACAAAATCCATATATTTGTCCTTCTTTATGGCTGTATAATATTCCATTGTGTATAAGTACCATATTTTTTTAATCCAGTCCAGCTTCAGTGGGCAATATGGTTGGTTCCATGTTTTTGCTATTGTGAATAGAGCTGCAACAAACATATGTGTGCCGGTATCTTCTTTGTAGAATAATTTGAGTTCCTTCGGGTATATTCCCAATAGGGGAATTGCTGGGTTATATGGAAGGTCAATTTCTAATTCTTTCAGAAATCACCACACTGTTTTCCAGAGAGGTTGCACTAGTTTGCATTCCCACCAGCAGTGTAGAAGCGTTCCTTTTCCTCCACATCTTTATAATACAAATTAAAAAAAAAAAAACTACATGCGTCCCAGCGAAAATGCTCAATGAACAGTTGGAGGGTCTGTCAGGAGCAGCAGGGTGGGACTTGAGGGGCCCAATTCTGCCCTGTGGTGTGAGGCTGGCCAGCTAACGTGAGGCCCCAGAGTGCCCCTGGTTGAGAGGGAGCAGAAAAACACAGCAGTGCTTACAGTTCTCCCTGGCCAGCTCACCCAGGAGCAGTGAAGGTCATGTTCCTGTGTCCTCTTTTACCTTCCCTCTAATTCTGTAAAATATACGGATACCTGGACAGTGTGAGTGCATTTCTCTGTTTTTGGCCTGATCACACAGGGAAAGCAGGATTATGATGGCATAGCTATGTGGTAGACTTTCTTGCATAGGGTTTTTTTGGGGGGGGGAGGGGTTGAAGTTTCACTCAGTCCCCCAGGCCACTGTGCAGTGGCATGCTCAGGACCACCGCAGCCTTGACCTGCTGGTCTCAGGCGATCCTTCCACCTCAGCCTTCCAAGTTGCTGGAACCATAGGTATTTGCCACCATGCCTAGCTAATTTTTTGATTTATTGTAGAGATGGGGTCTCGCCAAGTAGCCCAGGCTGGTCTTGAACACTGGGCTCAGGCAGTCCTCTTGCCTCTGCCTCCCAAAGTGCTGGGATTACAGGCATGAGTCACCTCCCCTGGCCAGAATGCTTTAAAAGCAAAACAGAATAAAACAAAAACATTTTATAGATCAGACATGGTGGCTTATGCCTGTAATCCCAACACTTTGGGAGGCTGAGGTGGATGACTGCTTTAGCCCAGGAGTTTCAGACCAGCCTGGGCAACAGAGGGAGACCTCATTTCTACAAAAAAAAAATAATAATAATAGCAAAATAAAAAATTAATTGGGCTTGGTAGTATGCACCTGTAGTCCCAGCTACTCAGGACACTGAGGTTGAAGGATTGCCTGAGCCCAGGATTTTGAGGCTGAAGTGAGCTGTAATCATGCCACTGCACTCCAACCTGGGTGACAGAGTGAGACCCTGACTCAAAAAAACAAACAAACAAAAACAAAAAGCAAAGCCATTTTATAAAGAACTAGGGGTATTGGGTTAAGATGCTTACACACACACACACACACTCACACACACACACACACACATGAATATACATGAACACATATTATGCATATATTGAAACCTCATAAATATAAAATACTCCTTATGAAAAGGCTGATGACATATTAGATTCACACAAAACTAAATGAAATGATTATGTTTCCTATTAATGGGAGAGTATTACACAGAATGTTCTGGACTCTATATTTTAAATAAAAACCAATCCAATTGCAGAGACATCCAGGGCACCTTGTGTCATGAATAAGGGTGAGGAAGAGAAGGAAGAGCGAAGAAAGACTGGCATCAAGTTTTGAGTCTGGGAGTGATGACACATCGGAGACGAATGAGGGAGCAGAGGCATGTCCTGCTTTCCAGGTCAAGAAGTCTGGGGGTCAGAGGAGAGATCGGAGCTCAAGAGAAAGGCTAGTTTAAAAATAAAGATGTGAGCATTCAGGACCTTGTAACAAGATGACTGAGAGGTAGAGAGAAGAGCAATAGATGGCGACGACGTCCCAGAAATCCCAGCCAAGTGTCATGACCGTGATGTCAAGGCTGGAGAGAGTTTAAAACTGGAGAGCATGAGGACAGAGGTCAAGAAGTGCGGAGAGGAGTGGCCACTCGGGCTCAGCTGAAGTTCAAAATTTGACCGAGGAATGGATGTCTTTTCAATAGAGACGCGTGGCTTTTTTATTTACTAAAAAAATGCGTCCCCGCGTAGAGATGGCATTAACATTGGTTTACAAAGGCTGTTCTTGATTTTCTTTCACAGGGCGCTTTGATGATTCACTGAAGAAATGCACGTTGCAGGCACAGCTTTTATGATTATTCTCTAAAATGTTTAATTGCAGAAGCCTTTCAAACATTTTTTTTTTCCTAAGCTACTTTAAAAAATCTTTTCATTTAGCTTTTCAGAGTTGAAACTTGTATTTTTACAGATGGATTATTATCTGAGCCTATTTTAACCTGAACATTTTGGGCCCAGGCCTTCCACACACACACACCACTCTGCATGGAAACAGCCTTCTCAGTACCTTTTTCAACATGCCTTTCCAGAGTGTCCCCAAATACCACCATATTGCTTAAAAGAGGAAATATATTGGCAGCTCTATTAATGAGGATCAACAATTCCAGTGACCCTTCGTTGTGAGAAATTTCTTAGAATAGAAAAAAAAAAACCTAGGAAGCTGAGGATGTTTTTCAAAATATCACAAACAGAATTCAGTATATAAAATAAATTGATGAATACTGACAGGTAACCATGTCAGACACTCCAGAAAGCGAGCTGTTTGTCCAAAGAACTTGAGCTGAAGAGGCAGGTGCATTCAGGAATAAGGGAGGCTGGACCATGGAGCCCACAGGAGTTAGAAGATGCTACTGTCTCCACATTACAGCTGAGGAAACCGAGTCATAGGAACTCAGCCAGACCACCTAGCTGGGAATGGGGCTGCAGGAATTGAACATGGCTTCCTACTTTTGGAGGCTCTGAGCTCAGCCACAGGCTTCTGATCAGGGTGTAGAGGGTAGAGGGCAGGACATTTTTGGAGCCACACTCTTAAGAAGAAAGGAATTTTGAATGTCCTGAAAAAATAATCAAATGACTAAGGGATACAAAGTTCTTAACTTCCAAGAATTTCCAAGTTTTGGAGTTGAGGCATCCAGTGATGTCTGGACATCTGTTCACTGAGAGTGATTTGGTGAGGCAGGTGCATGGTTCTGTCACAATCTGCTTTCTCATGGCAGAAACTCCTAAACTGGGGAGTAACAAGTATTGATTAGAACCTTAGCGTAAAGATGCTTAGTTGAGTGACTTTGCATGAAGTATTGATGATATTCAACACTTAAATTCTTTTTAAAAGATAGTGTGTAAGTTAATGGTCACACATCACTCAATTTCTTGACTTGATAAAGGATGACTAGGAAAAAAGTATGCTAGTAAACCACGGGTCAGAAAAGAGAGAAAGAGAGAGAGAGAGAGAGAAGAAGAAGAAGGAGGAGGAGGAGGAGGAGGAGGAGGAGGAGGAGGAGGAGGAGGAGGAGAAGGAGGCCCTGATTTGTAGAGTCTGCTGATTTCCAAGGTATGACTGCTCCCTATAGTCAATTTCAAACTGCCACCAGCTTCCAAGATTTTCACCTAATTACCATGATATTTGTGCCACTTTTATGTGTCACCTTGGCTCAGCCATAGTACTTAGTAATTCAGTGAAACGCTGATCTAGGTGTTATCTGAAGAGTTAAACATCTGTAATCAATTGACCTCAGGGAAATAGTCCTTGATATTCTGAGTAGGCCTAACCCCATCAGTTGGAAGGCCATAAGAGCAAAACTGAGGCTTCCCAGAGGCAGAGGAAATTCTGCCTCAAGCCTGAGTCCGCTCCTGCCAGAGTGTTGCCAGCATTCCAGCCTGCCCTGTGCATGCATTAGATGCATGAATTACATTTGACATTTAGGTTTTCTTGGTGGCTGTCTCTGTCCTAAGAATATATTCCACTGAATACATAGAATCAAAACATTGCGTTCTGAAGTTCCTTGAAATATTTTCTCAATGTGTTTATGATTCTACCTGATGTACAGTTGGGTTGAGTTTATTTTCACTTTTTAGCAGTTTCTATCTTGTAAAATTTAATTTGACTTTTGACTATCTAAAATGCGTAATTACACATACCCGCACACACTCACACTCACACACAATCAATTATCTCAAAGCAATTTCAGGGACATCTTCCTCACACCTGATTTTTTGCCCTGTTCCCTTTTTGCTCTGCCCTTTTTTGTCATCAATTTTGCAGATTTGGGTTTTTATCTTTTTAGTGACTCTTTTTTCTCCTAAATTATGTTCTATAGTTAACAGTCTATAGCAATATATAGAACTATTTTGGGACTGCATACTTCATTTCATTGTTTATCTTAATTTATTAATCATTCCAATATTGGTTGACACTAGAGTTATTTTCACGTTTTTTTTCCTATTAGAAATAATGTTCCAGTGGTTGACTTTGTCCATTTTTTGCCAGTGTACCTTTGGGATACTCTTCTAGAAACAGGATTTTTTTTTTTTTTTTTTGAGTTGGAGTCTCGCTCTGTTGTTCAGGCTGGAGTGCCATGGCACCCTCATGGCCACCCTAGCATTGACCTGCTGGGCCCAGCGATCCTTCCACCTGAGCCTTCCAGAAACAGGATTTTTAGGGCAAAGAATGAACACAGTTTTGCTGACCATTGCCAGATTTCCCTGCCCGTGGCTTGTACCTCTTTGCTTCCATGGTCATGCCTGTTTTTCCCTCTGCGTAGTCAGCAAAGTGTGTTGCTATACGCTTAGAAAAATGGCATCCCAAGGCAGAATTTGCATTCCTTTTATTATGAGTGAGCTTGAACAGTTCCTCATGTTTCAAGGGCAATTTGATTTCTTCTTCTCAAAACTATTTCTTCATAGTTTTGCCTGTTTTTGTATTCGATTGTTCTCCATTTTTAGGAGTTCTTTAATCATTAGGGATGTTCGTCATTTGCCTTTGATAGAAGTTGCAAATTGTTTCCCCAATTTTTCCTTTGTCCTTTGAATTTTCTTCTGATGGTTTGCATGCAAATATTTTATCTTAAGTTTTGCCACAGTTAAATAAATCAGTCTTTTAGTTTGCTTGGAGGCATATTTAGGAAGTCTACCTCCCCATCCCCTGACTTACGAAGGAGTACGCGTCCAAGAGCTCATTTTTACACTTAGCTTACTGATGCATGTGGCGTGCATCCCAGTGGAAAGTATGACATGCAGATCCAGTTTCATCTTGATCTAAGTGGCTACACAGCTGGCCAGTGCTGTTAATAAAAAGGTCGCCGGTATTTTCCTACTCTTGATCTCTGCTTGAACTTGGGTCTATTTTTCGACTTCATTCTCTTCCATTAGTTTTTGTAGGCCAGCACTACTCTGTGTTAATTTTTGTGGTTTTGTAATATGTTCTAATATCTACTAGATCTTTTATAATATTACACATTTCATAATTATCATTATAGCTTCAGGAGAAATAAAAACAAGTTGACGTTTTATTGGGATTGCATTGCAAGTATAACTAAACTTCAAGAGTATTGATGTCTCTGTGATCTTATCCAATTGTACATTCTCCATTTATCCACATCTACATTAATTTTCCTCTCAAGAGTGTTCCAAAGTCCTCATATAGATCTGTCTTGCATCTCATTTATATGCCTATGTATTGCATTTTTGTCAGCCATTTATGTTGTTTTACATAGGACATTACTCCTACTGTTCTTCTCTGGTTTTTTCATATATCTACCTTAAATTAGGTTGATTGATTTTTCTCTATGCTGTTTGAAAAAATTCTCATGTTGTTTATAAAAGCCTTTTAATGCACTTTTGAATTTTCAGAGAGTTTTACCTGCTTAGAAAGATTGTGTTATGCCTCTTTCCCCCTTCAATTCCTATGCCTCTAATTGCTTTCTCTTGTCTCCTTGCATCATCTAATACATCCATTACCATGTTTAATAATAGTGGCGACAGTTGGCATTTGTACAGCTTTTCTCACTCTAGTGGGAATGTCTCCAGTGTTTCCACATTAAGTAAGATCTGGCATTTGGGCTCAAATTTTTATATTTACATAATTACATTCAATGTTAAGTAAGCATTCACCAATTCCTCTTTTACTAGGTGTTTTTCTTAAGAATCATTTGAATCGTGAATTTTGTTAAATGTCTTTTTGACATTTTTGGAAATGGATTTCATAGATCTATTAATGTAATCAGTTATATTTTAAAACTTTGATTGTTTACTGTAGTCTCCAGCATTATAAAATACCTGCAATTGTCTTCTTTTAAATAATTTTTGTCTTGAATTCCACTACATCTGATATCAAAATTGCAACTCAAGATTAAGTGTTATTGCTTTTGCCTGGTATAGTCTTTCACATTCTTTTATTTTTAATCATTCTGGGGTATTTTAAGAGTCTTTTGCATGTGGAGTAGAGTGATGGTTTTGTGACCATTTGCCACAAATATTTTTTAATAGGTGAGAGAAGACAATTTGCATTTACTGATACAGTCAACATTCATTTCATACTGCCGAGTGTGAGCATACAGATGGATCTGTGCACATGTGTGTGCATAGCACAGATAGTCTTCCCATGCAGTCTGTTTGCTTTGCTTTTGTCCTATTTTCTTATTTTTAAAGGGAGATAGTTTTTTTGAGCACTTAGAAAGAACTATATTTTTGTCTTGTTACCGTCTGTGAACACTCCTACAGTACCTTTAGTCCCCCCCTCCCCCTTTGATAAGACTGTTGGTTTCCTGCTCTTACAAGCATTACCAAATTTAACAAGTAACCACGGGCCTTGCCAGTTAAGTTTCATCCTTGAATTCTTAAGGATGGTTCTTGTGTTGCGAGATGCAGGTGACGTTTCTTTTCTTCACTTTTAGAGCACATCACATTTACATTCTCGTCATCACCCTTTCCCTCATTTGGTCATTTGGTCCAAGTGCTAAAGTTAGACAAACTCAGCGCCTACCACCAGACCATACTCAGAAGCTTTTTCTGGGGATTCTTCCAGAACAAAATCCCTGAGGTTCTCAGCAACTCTGAGCTCTCTCCCCTCGTCTCCATCACAGGCTTTTGATGTCTCTGGCCTGTATCCTGAGGTCTAACTGCCTCTAACCCAGTTTGGCCGTGGCCATTTCTGCCTCCTAAGAGGGAAAAGCTTGTACTATAATTCCCGAAGGTGAGAGAGTAAATCTCTCTTAGGGAACCCTTCACTTCTAGAAATTGGCTCAGGAAGAAAAGAGACACCGGAACTCAGAGCCTTTGCCAGCTCTGTGCTGGTGTAGAATGAGTTCCAGGGTCTGTTACCTCTAGACTCACCCCTACCTCATGGGATGTTTACTTGTTGGCTTTCTTGTTTGCCTTTTTTCTAGCAGAAACTTTCACCCATGCAGGCCTGCAACTGGAAAGTGAGTGGTGGAGAGCAAAGAGAGCCTTGCATAATCATGAGGAGGAAGGGTTTTCTAAAGCAGAGAAGGGGTTGTCCACAGTAGGGGGCTGGAGCCTACAGAGAAGGAACTTCCTGCAACCAGGCTGGAAGGTACTACTGTTGAACCAAATCTCAGCAGACTGTCTTGCATATACAGTTGGCTTGAGGGGGAGGCTGGAGGACAGATCAAGAAGAAAGCACCTAAGAAGGCAGGAGCAGACCCTGGGGAGGGGGACATCAGGGCTAGGACCTACTGGGGCTGCAGAAGCTTTTCACAGAGGACCGGGGGATTCCTGCAGAAGGGTGGGGACAGCTGGAGAGCTTCACTGATATCTCTGCAGACATGGGGACCAGAGGGTGACTCCATAGAAGGTCTCTCAGCCTGTCCTAGCCCAGGGTCCCCTTTGAAGCTGCCCTGCTCATACCAGCATTTCTTGTGTGCAAACCCTGTGTCCTGGCTGGGGACACCTGGAACTCTGGCTTCCTCTGATGCCACAAGACCCTGACTGAGATGGAAATGAGGTCTTTTGGTCATTATTTCCTTTAGCTTATGCTCTGGAGCTCCTTTTAAAGGGAGACCTTCTTACTTTTCTGAAAGGGGTTGTCAGGAGAATACATTCAAGACACAAGAAGGAGCTTTAGAATGTCGCACGCAAGGCAGACCCAGGTCAGATGGTCCTGTTTGCCTTTTTCCCTCGTGCTCAGAGTTCCTAGTGCAATGAGGGTCTCCTTTTAGTCTCTCTCTGTTTGCCAAATGGCTCCGATTTAGTTTTTAACTAAGGCCTGTGGCAGTCTTAGGTCTTGGTGTTGAGCAGATTCATTCATTATTGACAGTTATCTTGTCAAGTTCAGAAACTCATGAAACAAGTCCATCAGTTCACTCTTTCTAAAACAACTGAGTCTCCTTTTGTTTTAGTTGTTGCTTCCCCCAAATAAGCTGAAAAATAAAACCATTTTTTCTTCATAAATCGAGTATTTCCAACGTGTTCTCAGTGTTTTGGGCACCATGCTTTAATACTTGGATAACCAAAAGTGCACCTCTGTTTTACCTTCTCATAGGCAGCGGCTATCAGTATGGTATTACAAAAAGCAAAACAGAACAAGACCAACAAGATGCCAGTTCCACTTTCAGGCTGTGCTACTGAACATGAATAGCAAAAAAGTAAATGCAAATTCAATGGAAAATGTGAATTCCCTGTTGAGGTACTTAATAACTGACTATAGGAGCTGGAAAGAAAGCTAATTGATTTTCTACTTTGAAAATAGCCAACTCTGTATAGAATACAGGAATACCTCATTTTATTGCACTTCTCAGATATTGTGTGTGTGTTTTTGTTTCAAATTAAAGGTGCATGACAACTCCACACTGGCAAGTCTGTTGGTTCCATTTTTTCAGTAGCATTGTGTCTCTGTGTCATGTTTTGCTAATTCTCACAGTATTTCAAGGTTTCCTATTATTACTATATCTGTTAAGATGATCTGTGGCCAGTGATCTTTGATGTTATTATATGTGTTTTTAAGCACCGGAAACTTACCCACATAAGACCGAACTTAATAAGTGTTGTTAGTATTCTGACTGCTCCACCAATTGGCTCTTCCTAATCTCTCCCTCTCCTCGAGTCACCCTATTTCCTGAGACGTAACCATATTGTAAACAGACCACTTAATAACCCTACAATAACCTGTAAGCAAAAGGAAGAGTCTCACATCTCTCACTTTATTTGTTTATTTATTTATTTATTTTTGAGTTGGAGTCTCACTCTGTCGCCCAGACTGGAGTGCAGTGGCCGCTCCCGGCCACCGCAGCCTCGACCTGCTGGGCTCCGGCGATCCTTCCGCCTCAGCCTTCCGAGTAGCCGGAACTACAGGCATGCACTACTATGCCCGGCTGATTTTTTGATTTATTGTAGAGATGAGGTCTTGCTGCCCAGGTGGGTCTCGAACCCGCAGGCTCAGGCAATCCACTCACCTCAGCCTCCCAAAGGCGCAGGATTACAGGCTGAGCCACCGAGCCTGGCACATCTCTCACTTTAAATCAAACACTAGAAATGATTAAACTTAATGATGAGGGCCTATCATCAATCATGATAAGCCAAAAGCCAGGACCCTTGCACAAAACAGACAAACGGTGACTGTAAAGGAAAACTTCTGGAAAGAAATGTAAAGTGCTACTCCAAACACACGAGTGACAAGAAAATGAAATAGTCTCATTGCTGACAGGGAGAAAGTGTTGGTGATCTTTATAGAAGATCAAACCACCAAACATTCCTTTAAGCTAAAGCCTAATCCAGAGAATGGCTCTCTCTTTGATTCTATGAAGGGCTGAGAGACATGAAGAAGCCATAGGAGAAAAGTTAGCTAGCAGGTGTTGGTTCCAGTTGGTTCCAGGGGTTGGTTCATGAAGGAAAGAAGCCATCTTCAGAATATAAAATTACAAGGGGAAGTAGCAAGTGCTTGAGGGAGAAGATGCAGGAAGTTATTCAGAAGATCTAGCCAAGATCACTGATGAAGGAGGCTACACTAGAAAAACCCCAGATTTTTATTGTAGATGACCCAGCCTTCCAATGAAAGAAGATGCCGTCTAGGGCTTTCATAGCTAGAGAGGAAAAGTCAATGCTTGACTTCAAATCTTCAAAAAGCAAACTGTATCTTATTGGGGGCTAATGCAGCTGGTAACTTTAAGCTGAAGGCAATGCTCATTCATTAGTGTTCACAGCATCTTCAAGTGGATCCCAAGGTCCTAGGACCCTAAAAAATCATGCTAAATCAATTCTGCTTGTACTCTATAAATGGAACAACAAAGACCAGATGACAGCACATCTGTTTACAGTATGGTTTACTGAGTATTTGAAGCCAAATATTGAAAGCTACTGCTCAGAAAAAAAGCTTCTTTTCAAAATATTACTGCTTACCGACAATATGTGTAGTCACCCAAGAGCTCTGATGGAGATATGTGAGGAGATTAATATTATTTTCATGCCTGCTAACACAGCATCCATTCTGCAACCCAAACACCAAGGGGTAATTTCAACTTTCAAATCTTATTATTTAAATATATTTTGTAAGGCTAGAGCTACCATAGATAGCGATTCCTCTGATGGATGTGGATGAAGTAAATTGAAAACCTTCTGAAAAGTTTTCATCATTCTAGAAGCTATTAGGAATGTGATTCATAGGAAGAAGTCACAGTGTCAGCATGAACAGGTGTTTGGCAAGAAGCTGATTCCAACTCTCATGGATGCCTTTGAGGGGCTCAAGGCTTCAATGGAGGGAGACACTGTAGATGTGGTGGAAATAGCAAGAGAACTAGAGTTAGAAGCCTGAAGATGAGACTAAATTGCTGCAATCTCATTCTAAAACTTGATGGGCAAAGAAACTGGTTTCTTGAGACAGAAGCTACTCCCCATAAAGATGCTATGAACACTGTTGAAATGGCAAGAAAGGATTTAGAATGTTACACAAACTTACTTGATAAAGCAGAGGCAGGGCCTGAGAGGGTTGATTCCAATTTTGAAAGAAGTTCTACTGTAGGTAAAATGTTATCAAACAGTATTGCATGCTACAAAGAAACCTTCTGTGGAAAAAAGAAAAAAAGAGGCCACTAATGTGGTAGACGTTACTGTTGTCCATTTTAAGAAATTGCCACAGTTGCCCCAGTCTCCAGTAACCACTACCTGATCAGTTATCAGCCATCCATGTGGAGGCAGGACTGTCCAGCTTGCTTGAGGGCTCAGGGGATAGTTAGCATTTTTTTCCAACAATCATGTGTTTTATATTAAGGTATATGCAGTTTTTAGTAATGCTATTGTACACTTAATAGACTACAATGTAGTATGAGTGTAAATCTTATATGAACTGAGAAACCCCCCAAAATTGCAATTCACTTTATTGTGATATGCACTTTATAACAGTGGTCTAACTGAACCCACGATATTCCTGATGTATGCCTACATTTAGTTTTCAATTCACAATGGAGAAATCAGTTTTCAAATATTTCAGAATGTCGAGTATAAATTTCTCCTTGATTCCTACCTTGTAACATTTCCCAAATATTGGTGAATATTTAGTTTCTTATTTGACCTAGCAATATACTTTTATAGGAGAAGCATTTATTCATGCAACGTTGCAAAATAATGTTTTGTTGCAAAAATTATGAGTATACTAACATAATGAAGAAAACAAAACTCACAGATAATTCCAACTTGCAGAGCTGATGCTACACTTGTTTTAAAAGTTCCTATGAGATTTCTTCACCGGTATTTATATGTAGTTGAGCTCATATTACATCTTCATTTCAGGAGCTTGCCTTTTCACATGTGTTTAAAATTCTTTATAAGCATTAATTTTATTTCCTGCACATTCTACCTAACTTTTCCTTGATTGTTAGATATTTAGGATATTCCAAATAGTCTCGTTATTATAATCATGCTATGATAAATCCCCTTAGGTGTAAAGCAGTTTTTATGCTTTTTGATAGGTACTTTCTAGTGTTGATTGTAAAAAGTGAAATTTCTGATCCAGAATAGTGTTTATAAGGTTCTAGAATAGACTTCCAAACAGCTTTGCAAAGAAGATTCAACAATTTATACCCCATCTATAAAATTAGGATCTATTCTTTTTTTACTGCATGAGATTTAACCATACTGCCATCTTTCCTAGGTTCTCTTTATGTGCTGTATAATATAATGAATGCTTGCTTGAGACTTTTAATAGAAGAATAAAGTCAACTGAGTTATTACAGTTAGATTTACATTGTTGTCACTGTTGTTATTTTGTAAGTAAAAAGAGGCTAGACTTATTTGCCTTATGTAAATGTGATTTAGATTTAGATTTAAAAGTTTGCCTGAGATGATAGATCAGCTATCACATACTGATCCACTAAAATTAGTTACACAGCTGATGAAAATATCCTTATGCTAGAGGTTCTTTTGGGAAAAGTCCCCAGTAAATGTGGTATCACTCATTATTATATGAGATCAAAATTATGTAATTCCCTATTCAATTAAAAACATAATCACAAACTTATTTATAATGTATGTTTTAAAACATGTTATATTATGTAGTGCATAGTATTTTAATAACTTGAAATGTTTGCTGTATATATTACATATTATACTATATATTATATGTTACTTATTAATCTATAATTATATTATAGATTATAATGTATCTTAATAGAATATTATATATTATTTAGAATAATATATCATATAAATTCTTTATAATGTGTTATGACCATATTCTATTATATAATTATATAATATATTAATATTGCATTTATATAATATACGAACTACATAGCTTATTAGAAAACTAGGGGTAGAAAAAAAAAAAACTAGGGGTAAAATTTAAAATAAAAATGTATCTTCTCCCATCTTTAACAAATGAGGACTTGAGATAAATATTTTACAATTTCTGTAGGAAGAAGAGGAGCCCTATTGGTATTTTAAAAAATTAGTCAGTAAATATATTTATAGTATATAAAATAATGAAATTTAAAAATGCCTTAAATTGGAGTATTAATTATCAGCTTGAAATGAAAACAGAAGACAAAAATGTACATTTTAAAACTAAAAATCAGTTTTCTAAATTATAAATTACAGTATCGACTTAAACAAAATGAATTTTCATTGAAGAGTTGTATATGTGTCTTAGGGAGTCATTGTTGAGTGATGATTCGTTGAATGCACAGATTGAAGGAGACTGGATGGAAATAACTTTATGTGCCTCAAAAAAAGTCAGGAATGACTGCCAGAAAAACTCAGAGCTTCAGAGAATGCAAATATATTTAAGTCACTGAAGTAAGACATTTGAAATGAAAATGTGTATACTCCATAAACCACAGATGGCATCAACAACATGAATAATATTTGAAATATTATTACAATCAGGTTCAAAGAGATAAATGCTTTATTTGCTGTGATTTTTAAAGTTTAAATATTAATAGTATATGGAAACACTATTTTTGCTATAATATTTAATGTGACTCACGTTCTTTACACTGTTAAAAAAAAGCCTTGGTTTTAAATAAAACCATAAATTGTTCCATTGGGGCAATTCATGAGGTGTTGATAGCTCTAAGCATAATAATCTATTGTTTTCAATTTCAATGTTCATGTTGCTCAGGGTGTCTGCATAATAAACATAATCTCATTTTTCTTTATGTTGAAATCTGATAGCACTCTTTAGTGTAATTGGATTTTTAAAAGAGATATGTTTATTCTTCTAATTTTATAAGACTGGTGTTCTATAAGGGAATATTAAATTTGCATTTTATTTTGCCCCATAAAACAGTGATTCTCAATGTATGTTGTCCACACCAATAATATTAGCAAAAGCCAGGAGCTTGTCATAAATGCAAGTTCTCAGGCTCCAAACCAGAACAATTGAATCAGAGACTCTGGGGGAGACCCCAGCAATCTGTTTAACAGACTATCTGGGTGATTCTGATGTATACTACAGTTTGAGAACCACGAGTGTCAAGTTTTTTCACAGACCAATCCCTGCTTGAAATTAACTTTACTCATCTACATTGATGCTTCAGGGTTTTAGGAAATATGTTGTATATGAAGTTTTGGATGAACATTTGGAGTATCAACTTTGATAGCATAACAAATCACCTCAGAATTTAGTGGTTTAGAACAAACATGTGGCCTGATAAGGAGAGTCTTCTGGTCTTAGCTGGCCTTCCTTATGTGTGTGGTAGGCTGCTGACTGGCCGGAGCTGCGTGACTTGGGATACCCTCTGCTATGGAGCCTGGTGTGTCCCTTTTGTGGTCTTCCTTCCTCTAACAGGCCACTCCATGGGGTTCTTCAAGAAAGGCAGGGACATTCAGGAACTGAGAAGCAGCCTCTAACCCTTGTGTCTTATTATTTTGATGCACCTCAAGTTTCAAAGGCAACCCACCCTCAAGAAGTGAAGAGGAGGTCTCCACCTCTTCATGGGAGGAATTGCAAATCTCACCCTAGAGGGAAGAAGGTACCAAGAGAATATAACACTTTTGCTAGCACTCTGTCACACTCAAGATCAAGACTAAAGATTTAGCTAAAGAATTCTGTCTCCCTGTTCTGTGGTGGTGGCCAAGAGACTTTCAAATTTTGACCCTCTGTCCTGTGGGCCATTCAAATCAAAAGTGGTGACCAAAGGACTTTCCAATTTTTCTCTGAAGATGAGAAGTAAGACACAATGAATAAAAGAGAATGCAGATTGTTCACAGTCACCAAGTCATCCTGTAATCAGCAAGAACACCATGTTTGCAGAAGTCAAATACACTTCAAAATTTGTCTGATATTAGCACATAAAACAGTAAAAACAAGTGCAAATATGCATTTTATTTCAGGCATAGTTTCCTTATTTTTGGCCCTGCATTTCCTATGGGATTTCTAAAATGTATTCTTCTAAATTGTGAGCTTCGTGTTTTGCACAGAAGCTTCTTGGTTTTCACAAGTCCTCGGAGATGCTGGAATAATGGTAGTAATAGTCATGAATACACTTTAATAATATATGGTACCCTGATATGATTCTGCAGCTTACATTATGTCAGAATGTTTGTGGTAGGTAACAGAACAGAAAAAGAGGAAAAACAATGTTCTTGATTAATGAGCTTTAGACCAAAAAATAACATAGTCCTTTATCATATTTACAAATATAGCAGTTTTGGATAGTTCATGTTCTATATTAAATTATTAATGACAGTAATGAACAGTTTTATACAGTAATATGATGTAATGAGGAAGCAATATTTACTTGCATTTTTGCATATTTTGCTAATGTGACATTAAAGCAGTTATTTGCAAACCATGATCAGTTTATATAATATAATTTATATTTTAGAAACAACCTTTTATATTTTCCCCAGTATATGTTCAGGAAAAATAAAACATGTTTTCTATGGTATTGCCAATTTGTTCTGAACTTCAGCTCTCTAGTTCATAGTTTCTAATCAATTCAACTGGCATATGTTAAATGACTTTTCTGGCTAATACAGTGGCTTTCTAAAAGAAGTACAAGACAAGGTCTCTTCCCTCAGGGATCTTGATATGATATAACATGGATAATTCCATTATCATTTATAAAGGAACCATAGAAGTCTAGATAATATGGCAAAGACTGTGTACCTAAGGTTTGAGAGCATACAAAACAAAGAATGTGTAGGTCATTTGGGGAAGAGTTAAGTGGAGTTGATGTTGAGGTAGCTTAGCAAAAGTATTTTGATTGAAGTGATTACACTTCAAACCAGAAGGGCTGATTGAGGGCATCCATTAGGATGGCCGCTTCAGGCATTGGCTAGAATAACGTTCCGTAGTCTATCAAGTGGGCATTGCCACAGTTATGCTGTAAAAAAAATCACCCCAAGATCAAAGGCTTAAATCATGAAGAATGTGTTTCTCACTCAGGTCTGTAGGTTGACTGGGATTTTGGTCCGTAGCTCACTGATCCTTTCTCTAGATTGTGGTTGGGTTCAGATTTTCCCCATATACATCCACATTCTCCTGGGATCATGAAGACCAAGTCAATTTTGCAAGCACGTTTAAGGCACTGCTCTATCACGTCCAGCCACAATGTACTGACCATAGCGAGTCACATGGTCCAGACCAACCTCAGAGCAGTGGGAGTATTCTATGCCTACAGAGGGCAATGGAGTGAAGTGAATACTTGCTGAACTCCATTAAATATTTTTTTGGACAGTACATATTTTACTCTTACCTAGATTAAATTTTAATATTATGTAGACATGTCAGCCTATGTATAAATATGTAGTTCTTATGGGATTACGTAGTAACTATATTTTAGCAATCCTAGCCTTTCTTTCCTTAGGAGGGCATGTAGGAGACACAAGCTTGCAGAATTGCACATGGTGATGGGAGGGGTGTGGAATGTCAGTGGTCCTTTCAAGTTCTTTCTTCAAGCATTGCCTCTCTTATGCAGGAGTAGATTCTGCTGTACTAGAGAAAAAAACAATCCCAGTCACAGCTGTTTATGCAGGAGAGAAGTCTGTCTCTATTATAGCCCAATGGAAGTACAGTTAGAAATTCTGAGTTGGTAAGGATGCTATACAGTGCCAACAGAGGCCCTGGTTCCTTGCAGCCCACTACCTCATTCCCATCATGTTCTCAAGGGTCAGACTCAGCCTGAGGCCACCACAAGGCATCCAGCTTGGAAGGAAGGTGCTTTCTTTTCTCTTTAAAGAGACTTACAGGGAGAAATTATAGGATGTTTTTGCCTGCCTCTCATTGGCTGAATTTAGTCATATGTCCTCATCTTCCTGGAAGGGACAAGGATAATATAGTCTTTTCGCAGGGTTGGCAAAGAATCGAGCTTCTTTGTCTTTTACTAGAAGGGAAGAATTGATACTGGAAGCAACTGGCAAGCTCTGTCTCAATGCATATTGCTCAATTTGTCTTTAGCGGACATTCTGAATGTGTGGTTGTGGACACCCATTGTGATTTGAATCAAATCCCTGCATTTTAGGTACGTTCAAAGTGCATAACCATTGAGTATAACATTTTGCTTTCTCATAGCTTTTATTTATTTTATAAGCTGCCTTGAAGCTATGATTATGTTTCCACATATGTGCCTTTGGCACTTCTTAGAATTAGATGTAGCTTCCAACCTGATCAAACCATGCTTTTAAAAAGAGCTGGGAATTTAGTTGAGTAATTCCTTTGTATGGAGCTTTTTATAGAAAAATAAAACTTAGATTTAAAAAAGAATGTTCTTACAGTTTTGGAATAGTATTTATTAGGCACATCCTTGAGTTAATCTTTATTTAAGTAATGAGTACTTATGTTGTTGTTCAAGCAACTTAAAATTCTGCTTCAGTTTTTTTCTGAATTCATATTTTGAATATTAATTGATTGCTAGTAACATAAGTGATGTCTATGCAGATCTCATATTTAAGCATCTATGATAGTGAAAACACATTAAATGGAAAGTCATGTTGTTCTTGCAAAATTGGAACGTTGTCAGAATCGCCTTGAAAGGAATACAGGGAAGGGAAAGGCTATAGTCTATTATTTGACCTGTTGGTAAGAAGTGGGGAAGGACTCAGGGTAAAGGCTCTTCCTGTTGTCAGTTTATAGTGTCTGCAGGTTTTGGTTATTGCTGTGCACCATTTCTCCTTTAAATAAATTTGACTGATAGGTGGACCAGCCTGAAATCATCTACAGAATGCAGCCTGAGTATTTGATTAGGTCTAATGTGTTTTAATTAACAACATAAGAATACAAACAGTATATCTTAGTGTGTCTGACCTTATTATTTTCAAGTAGCAGTTGAATAACACTTGGAAGAGAGTCATAAATCTCTCAGACTAATTAATGGGAATGTTTTAAAAATACTGGCAGATGAAAATAATAAACATGTCAGTCCCCAAATTGTGTTTTTCAGCTACTGATTGATAATACTTTGTCAGTCGCCAAGTTTTAATTTCTTGATTAAGTGGCATTCCCAACATTGCTATTTTATTCACATTTATTAAAGTTAATATGTAATCTGTTTGACACTTCATATCTCTTATAGGAAATATTTCCCCTCATTATTCAAAAATGAAGATTGTCAAATATAGCTACCAAAAATAAAATTATTTGACATTTTATTAATGAAAACTTTTAGGACTATAATAGTAGCTGATGACACTTATTACCAAAAATATCTAAAACTTATGAAGCACCTTTTGAATCATCAAGGTGTTGAAATTATATCCTGTGTATTTTCAGTGTGTGCTTTATTTTAGTTCTTTTTAGCATCAGGTGCTTGTCCGTGCTGTAAATAGGCAAGTTTTCCTATTTGATCTATTAGGCAAGTGTCTCTATTTGATCACATGTGTGGGTTGGCTTAGAACATAGACATTAAATACATTGATTGGCATCATAAACCTTTATCATTGGAGAAGATGCCACCTAAGAAGGCTATTGGAGTGTCTGGGGATGAAAGAGAAGAACAGATAAGAACCTTCCCAACAGAATGCAATGAATGTGGAAGGAGAGAGGATGAATTCCAGAGATGTCAGAAAGAGATCCGGCTGTGGAGGGCTTTGTGAGAACCAAGCTGGGTTGTGCTCTCCTTGAAATTGAGATTTGAACTCACCTTTTACTTTGGAGTTGGCTGATATTTCCCTTAGAGTCTATGAAAAGAGTGCTTTCGTTAAAAAAAAAAAAGTTATTTGAATGAACATGCTTATGTAATTGACTTTGGAAACCGAGTAGAGTACTCATGCCTGCTACATACCATTTGTTTGGTTTCTCCCCCATCAAATGGGATGTTAAATCTTGCTGCTGTCACTGTGTCCCTGCTAATACTGTCCCCTCAGTTCAGTGAGGATTTATTCAGTGTCCATTACAGTATAATGAAGATAGTGAAGAGAACAACAATTCCACAGTGCATGCAGTGTGGTGGGCACTATTCTGCATGTCTGGAATGTGTTTCTCTTTTGCCTTTATGAAGGACATATTACTACTTTCCTCCTTTCCACTTGAGGAGACTGTCGCCCAAAGAGGTTGTTTAACATTCTCCAAAACACCAGGTTTTTGGTGATGGGGTCCGGCATAGACCCAAATCAGGCCAATCCCAAAGTTTAGATGTTTCAGCTTAAAGCTATACCATCATTCCCATTAATCACTTGGATGACCTTATGCTAGGAACCCAAGGGATAGTTACAAATATAATGAGATAGTTTTGAAAAGGAATGTGCTGAGTGTATAACTATCTCTATTATAACATAGTAAAGAAAGGGAAATTCCTGGGGTTTTTTGTTTGTTTGTTTGTTATGGTTTTGTTTTTGTTTAGAGACAGGTTTTCACTCTGTCATCCAAGTTGGAGTGCAGTGATATGATCATAGCTCACTGCAGCCTCGAACTCCTGTGTTCAAGCAAACCTCCTGCCTCAGTCTCTGGAGTAACTGAGACTACAGGCATGGCTACCTGGTCCAGCTAATTAAAAAAAATTTTTTTTTTGTAGAGAAGGTGTCTCATTATATTGTCTAGGCTGTTCTCAAACTCCTGGGCCGAAGCAATCCTCCTGCCTCAGCTTCCCAAAGCACAAGTATTACAAGTAAAAGCTATGGAGCCCAGTCCTAAGGAAAATTCCTTTACCCTCACCTTCCAGAAAAATTCATGGGGATGCAGGGAGGAAAAAGTTTTATTTGATTGAAGAATTAAACATGTTTCCTGGAGACTGTGGTTTCAAAGGCAAGATAGGATTTCAGGAAGAAAGTCCAAAAGCTAGAGGAAGTCACAACAGCAGAGCTACCAAGGCAGCCTTGAGCCCTGGGGGATGGCTCCTAAATTCCCCATTTTTCTGCTGTATTTTGGTGTGTCTTATATGACATCAAAGTAAGTTTGCATTTCATTTGGTATACAGGCAAGCCCTCGAAGATTTTGAATAGAGAAACTGTACATACAGTTTTTTTTAGGAAGTTCATTCTGAAAACTGGTCTCTAATCTTGTTTTATTTTTTATATGGTACTAATTGTGTCCTGAAAATATACTATATATTTTTTATTCTTGTCATCTTCCCCTCTATACTGTAATCTGTTTAAGGGCTGGGGCTGGATCAGAACAGGCATGGCCTTCCTCTTTGTCCTTCAGAACTCACTCTCTCTTGTAGCCATGAGCTGCTATGTAAATCGTCTGACGGCCTGAAGAGCACCATGCCCAAGGGCCCATGTGGAGGAGCTCTGATCCAGGGTCCTAGCTGAGCCCCTTCTCCAGTCATCCCTGTAAGGTGCCACCTGTGTGAGGGAACCAGTCTTGGACCATCCAGGGCAGCCCAACCTTCATCTGAGAGACATCTACTAACCTTCAGCAATGTCCCATGGGACAACAGAACGTCCTAGCTTGGCCCTATGCAATTCCTGATCCTCAAAATTGTGAGCTAAGATAAACTATTGCTGCTGGGAGCCACTAAGTTTGGGGGTAGTTTGTTAAGTAGCAGTAGATAACAAAGCGATGAGGTCAGTCCACCTCAGCTTGGGGCATGGATCAGAGTTGAGGTGAGGTACAGGTCTCCGTCACCCTCAAAATGCGGTTGTAAAAGTAGCTGATTTTACATGCAATGTAACCTAGTCAAAATGACCAAATCCATATGAGACGAGCAGGTGGTGTAAGAGGAGGCCTTGGGTGAAAGAAATTGATGATGTATTGTGTTGATAATATTAATTATAACTAAACTTAATATGTCTTATATAAATCTTGATGTCTCTTTGGATGTCTAATATTTCAAAATTGAATTTATGATCTTTCCTTCAAACAGAAACTTCTGTCATATAGTCTTCTTCATCTCAAATCATGTCAGCTTGATGTCTCCAGTTGCGTGGGCCTTGGGTCTGTCACTTTGGAGTCCTCCCTGCTGAGTGCCACCCAGGAGGCCACAGACTGGCCGCTAGAGCCTATCATTTAAGAAGGCTGATGAATTTACCTTTAATGATTGTCATTTTTCTTAATTGTATTTTCTAGGTACACAGCCCATTCTGCGTCCCATATATACATCCCACATGGGTGCTTTCTCGAGTCCAGCAAGCTTTGCATTAAAGCACAGTTAGAATCCAACTACTATGTCGTTCAAAGAAAGTCACCTTCTCCAGGCCATTATCTTCACTTTCTCCTGTCCCCAAAGTCCTCCCAGGTCTTTCTCTAACAGTAGCCACTGATGAGTGTACAGGCACTACTAGCTAGGGTGAAAGGCCCTACAATCGGTCCAAGTTATGTTTGGAATAAAGTTCATGAGAACGTAGGCATCTGTGATTTTTCAGATGGAAGCTACACTGATCCTTTTTTTTTTTTTTTGAGTTGGAGTCTCACTCGGTTGCCCAGACTGGAGTGCAGTGGCCACTCCCGGCCACCGCAGCCTCGACCTGCTGGGCTCTGGCGATCCTTCCGCCTCAGCCTTCCGAGTAGCCGGAATTACAGGCATGTGCTACCACGCCCGGCTGATTTTTTGATTTATTGTAGAGATGAGGTCTCGCTGCCCAGGCGGGTCTCGAACCCGCGGGCTCAGGCAATCCACTCACCTCAGCCTCCCAAAGGCGCGGGATTACAGGCTGAGCCACCGAGCCCGGCTAACTGATCCTTTTTGATGAGTATGTTTTTCATTTTTATTGAGGTATAACTGCCATGCTGCAAAGTGCATGAATGTTAAGATGACAGCTTTACAGCTTATTGAAATTTTACATATGTGTGTGTATATAGATAGACATAAATATATAGATACATACCAGTTCTAAGGTATTTTAGAAAAAGTTCACTTCCTTTTAGCTTGGAATGTTTGTAATGGGGTTGGCTGACTTGCCTAGAAAGTTTCTTTGAAGGGGGTAGGGGGTGTTACATCCACAGGGTTTTTAGCCTATGTTTATGGAAAGGGTGATATGTAATTTGGGGTAAGAAAATCCTAGATACCTAGACATTCTTCACTGGTATGTTATTGGAGAAAATCCTCACAAATAAAAATCTGTTTTCTAGCTTTGTGAATTGGCCCAAATATTGGGTCCTGCCCTTTTTAAAATAGCTTTTCCTCCTCTTAGAACTAAGAACCCCTATTATATACAATTAATAAGAGTGAAAAGATACACTTTATGCTATTATAAGTTATTAGTAGTATTGGACAAATTTTTATGTATAACTGCTTCGAACGTTCATTTTACCTGATTTTATTTTATTTTCTGATTCACATCCTCAAGATATGCCTCCAGATTTTCTTTCAAGTGTACCCTCATATGGTGGTCCGTGGAATATTACTTTTATTTTCATTCGTAGAATCCCTGACTTGTTTATACATAGCAACTAATACCTGTAGATCATTGTTTACATAACCCAGCCTATCTCATACATACATTAACTTATTCAATTCAGCAACTCTAAATGAGAAGATTGATGTCATCATATCCTTTTTACAGGTGAAACTAAAGCACGAGGTGTTAAGTGATTTGTCAAAGCCACATAGCCAGTACCTGGCAGAGGCTGCTTTTGAGCCTTGGCAGGCCGTCGTGAGACCCTATGCCCTTAGCCACTGTCCTATACTACCTCTCAATGAGCAGTTTGGAAGAGAAGGAAGGACAGCAAAGTCCTACCCACAGATCAGCTGCTAGACCCCACCATTTAAGGATGCTGATGAATTTCCCTTTAATGATTGGAATTCCTCTTAACTGTACTCTGTAGGTAAAAATGTAAATAATAGAGACCACATCATTTTGAGTGGAATCAGGGTCAACCATGTTTACGGAATGAAGATGAAGAATAATAACAACAGGAGACACATGTAGAGTGCTTTTCTGTGCCAGATGCCATCCCCATTGAGGGTTTTCATTTGCCTAAACCTCACATCCACCCCATGAGGCAAGTCCCAGCCACAGATGGTCCTGAACTTTGAGTGGTTTCAGCTTACAATGGTGTGAACAAGTAGCAGTCAGTAGAAACTGTCCTCTTGCAGTGCTGGGCAGCAGCAGCTGGTCTCAGTGCTCAGTCAGTCATGTATTTTAGATATATGATATTTTTAATTTATGATCTTTTTATTTATGATGGGTTTATCAGCATGTAACCCCCGTACTTGTTTGGAGATAAGGGAAAGTTTAAATAATTTACCAAAGGTCATCCAGTTACTGAGCCAGGCTGCTAACCCAGGCAGTGGCTTTGAGTTTGTGCTCTTAGCCACTCAGCTATCTTGACTTTCAGAACATCAATATCAGGTTTGTAGCTTTCAGGGTAGCAGAATTCTTGGATCTTACTCGCACTTGAAATCTCAGTCAACTTTGTATTTGCTCAAGCTCCTCTTCTACACTTTCAGGCAATCCACCCTTTCTCTACAGGTTGTGTGGCTGTTGAAGAGTGCTGAGTGTCCAGGAAGCTTTGGTTGTTATAACCAGCATTGATCACCATGGAGACATGTGGCCTACTGGCCATGGACGGGGGGACTGCTTTGTGCTTGTAAATGAAACTCATGCTAACTGGCCTTCAAAGGACTGGCTGTGATTTTATCCAGCCTTGAATCCCAGATTTCTGTCTCAAGAATTCTGTGATTTGGCAGTGTTTCCTGATAAATAACTTTTGTTTCCACTGGAGAAGAATGAAATAATTTACAGGATCTTTCTAACAAACAATAAGTTGAATTTTCAAAGGAACAGTTTAATTTTTTTTTCTTCTTTTGGATTAAAAACTCCTTGAGAGGACCTCTTCTTATCTTTCTATAATCATTCTGAAAGCTTAAGATGAAATAGTCATTACTTCATGGATATTTCCTAAATGATGTTTGCATAGACATATTGGAAAATAGTATTTCTAAGACTTTGTCTTGACACTTCAGTTAAATGATAGTGCGAATTGTCAGAGGAAAGTTCAGGTAAAATGAATGCAGGTTAACCAAAAAGTGTTGCCACTTTATGTGAAAAAAAGAAAGGGAAAACTACAGGTCTGTAAACCATAATTCTCTAAAAAGATCAGTCGAATGAACTTTCCATTACTTTAAATACTGCAAAGCTGGGCTTGGTGACTCAGCCTGTAATCCCGCACCTTGGGAGGCTGAGGTGAGTGGACTGCCTGAGCCCCTGGGTTCGAGACCTGCCTGGGCAACTTGGCGAGACCTCATCTCTATAATAAATCAAAAATTAGCTGGGTGTGGTAGTGCACACCTGTAGTTCCAGCTACTGGGAGGCTGAGGTGGAAGGATTGCCGGAGCCCAGCAGGTTGGGGCTGCGGTGGCTGGGAGCAGCCACTGCACTCCAGTCTGGGCGACAGAGTGAGACTTCAACTCACAAAAATAAATAAATAAATAAATAAATAAATAAATAAATAAATAAATAAACACTGCAAAAATATCCATGAGTGATCGGTGTGTGGTATTGATTACTGTGACTGTCCTTTGGGAACAGAATAAAAAATAGACATCTCTTCTGTATAAGCTTATATGATCTCAGTTGAATCAGAAATGGGCCTGAATCTAAATACAAATAAATAAATTTACAGTTCTTCAAAGAATGTACTAAGGAGGGATTGGAGTGATGAGATTGGATGATACTAGAATTTAAAAGGGAGACAAGACATAAAAGACATAGAGGAAACAGGGTATGAGAATTTGAATGAAGGACTCTTTGTGAAGCTCTCTCTGTCTGAGAAAAGTAAGGTGATGGACATGCCTAGACCAAGGCCTTCCCAAAGCAAGGATGCTCAGTAGAAAAGAAGAAAAAGCTTTCTTGAATCATCTTGGCAGATTTCTTATCAATTTGACAACTAAATTATAGATTGCATATATTCATTGGTATGGCCTTTGAAGGTATGATTTTGTGATTGCTTTTTAAATTTTATGCAGTACGATTATTATTATTTTTTGCTGTTATAGAATTTGCCTGTTTTGAAAAACAATATAATGCATCAATAACAAAAAGTTTCTTAATTGAAAAATAATAACAGGATAGTAGGTGGAAAGTTATTGCTCTCAATTTGTATCTTGCTGCTTAGCCAAGAATCTCTTATTGGTCTGCCATGTCTAGAAGTGAGTATAAAAGGTAAGGACCCAGAAGCCATGAATTCAGACTCTATTGCAGAAACTCTATTACTGTGTGACTTCAGGCCAGTCATTTAAGCTCCTCGTGTTTTCGACAGAGTCATTGGAAACCAGCTGCTAAAATGACTATTCAAATAAATAACACCTTCAAAAAATGTTTGGGTATTTCATCCAGGAACGATTATGCAATTTTTAAACAGCCTTGTAAATTCATGCCAAAGCTGCATCAGCCAACAGTGTTTGCCCAACCAATATTGTCCTCACAAGGTCAAGGGAGGAGGGAGGCTGGTCAAATCCACCTTCTTTACTTTCTCTGTTAGAGTAAGATAGCTGTCACTGAATGGGTGCTTTCATGACTTAATTTGCATTTTTTGAGACATATAATACATAGCATTCATTTATGTTCTGAGTATAAAAGTAATCTATGCTTTTTGCTGCAAAATTAGAACCCAAACAAAAGGCAAGTATTAAAAAAATAAAGTTACTCATTTCTGCCAACAGCTGTTCCTAGATATTATTAACTTTAGAATGGTAAGACCCAGTTGTTTCAGCTTTATACAATAACATACATGTGAGTGTATGAATACACTTATTTTTATGTATTTTTAAAATGTGATTACAATTATTTATAATATATCATGAATATTCTGTTTATTCTATTAAATTATTAATGATGTTTTCCTAACATTAATGACTCCATCCTGTGTGCCATAATGTAACAGTTCTGTATTGTGAATCATTTGACTGGCTTCCAGTCTTTTACTATTCTAAACTTTGCCAGGTATATATATATATACTAGATCATTTCATAGGATAAGATCCTTTAAGTGCTATTTCTGGGAGAAGGAGTTTGCACATTTTTTTTTAGCTTTCGCTTTAGTTTAATTACATTTATCCTATTTTGATGTTTGACAATTCAAATTCTATCTCATTATCCTATATTTTTTGCCCGTTCATTCCAGTTTATTTTTCCTGGATTGCTTGAGAAACATTTTTCTCTAAATTCTGTTTTAGGTTTTATTGGCATTGCATAACATCTCCAAGATAATCTGGGAATAATAACAGATTCACAGTAATAACTCTTCTTGTATAAGAACTTGATATAACTTTTTATTTATTAAGTTTGTTTTATTCTAACTTTGGTAAGCCTTAATCATTTTCAACATATACTTTCTATACCTTTACACTCTGTTTATTTCTGGGCACTTATTATTGTTGGGGAAATTTCAATCAAATTTTCTATGTAGTTGATATATATATATATGTTATTTTGTGCATATTTTAAATAATTGGTCAACTTAACTTTATTAATTTGATTACCTATTCACTTATTTTGATTTATTTTCTGCAAAGAAAAATCTTAATTGACTTTCTGATGGCCATATTTCATAATTTGACTTATGATCTCCTGTCTTTGACTGTGCCTTGGAGAACACTAAATAGCACAGTTGCTAGTGGTATTCCTGTTTTGTAGTAATTTTGATGGCTGTGCCTCCAGAATTTTATTAAATGTGACCAGAATAGTGATTGTTGATTGTAATCTAAGATAGAGATTCTTTAGTGGTTCTCTCAGCTCACTTTTTATTTCTGCATACTTCTCAGTTCTTTTTACATTTTGTTTAACTATTTTTAAAATTTCTATCCTTTGTTTCACAGACTATTATTTTCGTGAATTGTACTAAAAGTGGATATTGTCTAATATATATATTACTATTCCATTGGTAAGATTGTGTTATCTACCATTGTTGGGTGGAATATTCTATAAATATCACTTTGAGCAAGTTGGTTGATAATTTTTTTTTTACTAGTTTTCTGTCCACTTATCATATTTGTTATAAGACACAGGTGTTGACATTTCCAACCACAATTTTTGTTTTTTTACTTTGAAAAAGGTAGATAGTGTCTACTTCAAGTATTTTAAAGCTGTGATGCTAAGTTGATGTGTGTTTCAAATTCTTCAAATTCTTCATGAATTTTCTCCATTATCATTGTGTAATATTCTTCTTAATTTTTGACAATATACCTTATTCCAAAATATACTTTGTCTCATAAAGTATAGCCACTTTGGGTTTGTGTGGTCTCTCTCTCTCTCTCTCTTTTTTTTTTTTTTTTTGAGTCAGGGTTTCACTCTGTTGCCCAAACTGAAGTGCAGTGACATGATCACAACTCACCACAGCCTCCTGGGCCCAGGCAATCCTCCCACCTTAGCCTTCTGGGTAGCTGGGCTACAGGCGTGCATCATCAAGCCTGGCTTATTTTTTAAGTTTTTTTATAGAGATGAGGTCTCACTCTGTCTCTCTCTCTCTCTCTCTCTCTCTCTCTGTCTTTTTCCTTTGAATTTCAGTAGTTTGAAATTGATGTGTCTATATTTTATTATTATTATTTTCGTTATTATTAGTCCACTCAGTTTTCTCTGAGGTTCTTACTTGGATCTATAGTTTAATATATTTTATTATGTGTAGAAAAATGATCAGCTCTGTGTTGCCTAGGCTAGTCTCAAACTCCCGGGCTCAAGCAGTTCTCCTACTTTGGCTTCCCAAAGTGCTGGAATTACAGGCATGAACCTGGCCATGGACACCTTATTTTAGCTTTTTTAATTTTTAATCTATCATTGTCTTTATATTTAAACTGGGTTTCTTATAGACAACAGGTATAATGTTGGGTATTATTTTCTTATCCAGTCTCATTATCTCTGTCTTTTAATTACACTGTGTTTAACAATTTAACATTGACATAATTGTTGAAAAGGCTAAATTAAAGACATGTTTTGCTAGCTGTTTTCTATTTGTTCCTTATGTTTGTTTGCTATTTAAAAATAGTATCTACCTGCTTTTAAATTATTTTTTATGATTTGAAAAAAGTTTCTCTTTTCTATTATTACTTATTACTTATTAGCTTATTACTATTCCTCTTAAACCTTTTAGTGGATACTCTTAATTACAGTTCACTTCCAAATAATGGTGTATCACTTCACGTGTATTGAATGTACCTATAACAGTATATCCACAATTTTTCCCCATTTTTGTGCAATTTTTATATATTTCATTTTTGTATAGGCTACAAAACCTATTGCTACTGATTTTCCTTGATAAGACAACTCATGTTTTAGAGTGATTTTTAAAAGGTAAAAATGTGTTTTATGTTTACATATCTAACATTATTTTAATTATTTCTGGAGATCTTCATTTGTTTGTTTAGGTCAGATTTCTATAGTGTTACTCTGCTGGTAATAAATCTTCTGTGGTTTTGCTTGTCTAAAATAAAAAGTCTTCATATTTTTCAATATGAGAGTCATTTTCTTAGATTCAGATTCTGATTTGACAGCATATTTTTTCTGTCAACATTTTAAGGATGCCATTCTATTGTTTACTGTCTTGTATAGTTGTTGTTGTTGTTGTTGTTGTTGTTGTTGTTTTTAACAGAGTCAGGTGTAATTCTTTTCTTTGTTCTTGCCTCTGTAATGTATTTTCATCTTCCCTGGAGGCCTTCAGTTTTTCTCTCTCTCTCTCTGTCTGTCTTTTTCCTTTGAATTTCAGTAGTTTGAAATTGATGTGTCTATATTTTATTATTATTATTTTCATTATTATTAGTCCACTCAGTTTTTTCTGAGGTTCTTGCTTGGATCTATAGTTTAATATATTTTGTTATTTGTAGAAAAATGATCAGCTATCATTTCTTCTGCCCTATTATCTCTCTCGTTTCCTTGTGGGATTCTGATCACATGTATGTTAAGCTGCTTGATATTGTTGCACAACTCTGGGATACACTGTTTTATTTTTTCTCTCTTTGTTTTCTTTGTGTTCAGTTAAGTCTATCTACCTATTTTCAGTTTTACTGATTCCTACCTAAGCTTTCTTGAATCCACCCAAGAATCTGTCCAAAGCTTCTTCAACTCTGTTCTCACATGTTCATTTCTAGGATTTTCATTTTACTTTTTCTTATGACTGCAGAAATTGTCCATATGTTTATACATGTAATCTACCATTTCCACTACCATTTAGTATATTAATCATAAATATCTTAAATTTGGGGGGGTTATATATGTATCCGGTTTTATAGCTTGCCTTATCTCTTGTTGCTGCATTTCTTTTGCAATTTTTGTGTCCTGCCATTTTTGATTGACTGTCAGACTTTATGAATAGGACAGCAGAGACTGAAATAGAGAGAATCTATGCCTAGAAATTAGCATGCCTTCAGCTAGTCTGTTAGTATGAAAGGATACGTCAGTCTTATCAAGAGTTTTGCCAGGTTTGAGCTTAGCCTCTCAAGTTCAATGCACCACTGACTTCTAATCTTCTAACTTTAACTTGTCTCCAGGTATTGATTTATTGATGGGTGAGTTTTTTCTTTCTTTTTTTTTCAGTAATCTATATCATGAAATTTAATTAATCTTTGTTGATATGAAAAATAATTACACATTTAATGTGCTATTGCAAAGGTGCATTTAATCTTGCCTACTATTTGACAGCAACATTTTTCTTCTAAGAATCAAGGTGGCTTTTCAGTGTTATGTATGTGCATAGCTTGAAAGACTGAGATCGAAGTGGAGATTATTTTTTTAAAAGGAGAACATGGTGATGGTAGCAAAAACGCTCTCATTTTCTATATATGTACCCTGGTCCATAAGACTCTACCTTCCTCTCTTCCCTCTTGCAAATATTAACAAAAGGTGATATGGCAGAGATGGAATTTTATATATTCTAGATACCAAGTTATATTTTCTGTGATAAATAATACAAACCATGTAATTCTTCATGGGCAAGTTAAATATATCTTGATGCCTTTATATATATTTGCTATATTTTCTTCAGTATAAATTGCTGCCTGTAATTGCTGTGAATTCCATATTGTTCTTTTATGCCTTTGTTGTTCAAAAATGTTATATATGTTCCTGCCCGACACTCAGCTTCAGGCTTCTTCTGTGTGCCCTGTCTCCCAGAAAGGGTCTCTGTGTTGACTCTTGCTCTGCCTGCAGCGGTGTACATACTGCTTCTACTTGTACTCAGACTTGTAAGTCTGAAATTTCTCTGAAATTTCAGTAGTAGACAGTCTCTGTGTCTCTGGATCTCAGTGATGAGATTTCTCAGTGGCCCTGCACCTTCCCTAGCATGAGGCACACCCTTATAATCTGGATTCAGGATGGTTTCCTGTCTTCTCTAGGTATAGAAGGTGTCTTGATCAGTTTATGTTGCTGTGAAGGAGTACCCAATGCTGGGTGATTTACTTAAAAGGAGGTTTATTTGACCCACAGTTCTACAGACTGTACAAGAAGAATAGTGTCAACATCTGCTTCTAGTGAAGGTCTCTGGCTGCTTCCTCCACTCATGGTGGAGGAAGTTGGTGAGATGACACTTGCAGAGATCACATGGTAAGAGAGGAAACAAGAGACAGTGGTCAAGGGGGAGGTGCCAGGCTCTTTTTAATAGCCTGCCCTGTGAGGACTTATAGAACAAGAACTCACTCATTACTGCAGGGACTGCACTAACTCATGCATGAGGGACCTGCCACGAACAATCAAACTTCTTCCATTAGACTCCATCTCCAAAATTAAGGATCAAATTTCAACATGAGATTTTGAAGGTTCAATATCCAAACCATAGCAGGGGGCCCTTTTAAAATGTATTTACCCTTCTCCCAGGTTTAGCAGATTTTTACTTGCACCTTGAGGATGACAAGCTATGCTGCCTTTTCTGAGTGGCTTTAAGCTTCTGTATCTTAGGTGAGAAGGGTCTAGACTGGGCTTTGTGCTGTTTCTGTGTGGGTGGCCATTCTCTTCTCTTGAGTATATACCATTGAGGGAGGCTTTTTATTTTTTTTGCTTCCTACCTAGCTCCCAATCTTTTTCATGAATGCTTGGTGGAGGCCTGTGGAGAAGAAATCATGAATGAGAATGTGTACCCCTCATGTTTTAACTTCCAGAGTTCTCTCCTCTTAGGCTAGCCGACCCTCAGCCTTAGCAATTTATTAAAGTTTTAGCTGGCATATTTTATGTTTTCTTTTTGACTTGAAGTCTCATTCTGTTGCCCAGACTAGAGTGCAGTGGTGTGATCATGGCTCACTGCAGCCTCGACCTCCCGGGCTCAGGCAAGCCTTCTGCATCAGCTTCTCTCTCTCTCTCTCTCTCTTAACTTTTAAGTTTTTTATTTAAAAAATGTGGGGTACCATTCAGGGTTAGGTATACAAATGTTCATTATGCAAGTACCCTTGTTGATGAGGTGTGTCCCCCCTCCCCTGGCAGATTCCCACTACTGCTAATCCCACCTCGACTCCCACCCCCTGGCTGTTTCCTGCTACTGCCAACCCTTTTCTAATAGTTTTATGGCAATTGTTCAAGGTCTGCTTATGAGTGAGAATATATGATACTCAATTCTTTGTTTTTGTGATACATCACTCAGTATTATAGACTGTAAGTCCATCCAGGTTGCTGTGAAGTTCATGATTTTGTCCTTCTTTATGCCTGAGTAATATCCCATTGTGTATATGTAGCACGTTTTTTTTTTATTTTTTAAATCCAGTCCTCTTTTGACGGGCAACATGGTATGTTCCATGTTTTTGCTATTGTGAACAACATGGCAATAAACATACATGTGCAGGCATCTTTTACATAGAGTGATTTGAGTTCTTCTGGGTATATTCCTAGTAGGGGGATTGTGGGGTCATATGGAGGGTCGATTTTTAGAACTTTTAGGAATCACCACACTGTTTTCCGCAGAGGCTATACTAGTTTACACTCCCACCAACAGTGTAGAAGTGTTCCCTTTTCCCCTACATCCTCTCCAGCATCTGTTGCTTTTTGAGTTATTGATGATGGCTGTCCTGACTGGAGTTAGGTGGTATCTCAGGGTAGTTTTAATTTGCATTTTTTTGATGACTAGTAAGGCTGAGCATTTTTTCATGTATCTGTTGACTGCTTGCATGTCTTCTTTTGAGATGTGTGTATTCATATCTTTTGCCCACTTTGTAATTTTTTTTGTTTTTTCCTTTTCTGCATGTTTGGGTTCGTTGTAGATTCTAGATGTTAGACCTTTGTCAGACATACAGTTGGCAAATATTTTTTTCCCATTCTGTGTGTTGGCTCCCTGCTCTCTTGGTGTTTCTTTGGCTTTGCAGAAACTTGTTGGTTTGATGAGGTCCCACTTGTCTGTCTTATTTCTTTTCTTTTTTTTTTGAGTTGGAGTCTCATTCTGTCACCCAGACTGGAGTGCAGTGGCCGCTCCCGGCCACCGCAGCCTCGACCTGCTGGGCTCCGGCGATCCTTCCGCCTCAGCCTTCTGAGTAGCCGGAATTACAGGTGCTTGCTACCATGCCCGGCTAATTTTTTTTTATTTTATTGTAGAGATGAGGTCTCGCCTGCCCAGGCGGGTCGCGAACCCACAGGCTCAGGCAATCTACTCACTTCAGCCTCCCAAAGGCGTGGGATTACAGGCTGAGCCACAGAGCCCGGCTGTCTGTCTTATTTCTTATGGGATGGATACTTGGGGTTTTTATCAGGAATTGGTTGCCAGTTCCAATTTCCAAAGGGTGTTTCCTGCATTTTCTAAGTTTCTTACAGTTTGAGGTTTTACGTTTAGGTTTTTGACCCATTTAGAGTTGATTTTTGTATATGGTGATAGGTAAGGGTCCTGTTTTAATCTTCTGCATGTGGTCAGTCACTTTTCCCCACACCACTTATTGAATAGTTCTCCTCTCCCCGGTGGTTGGTGGTAGAGGCTTTGTCGAAGATGAGTTGGTTGAAAAATTAAGGTTTTGCTTCTGGAATCTCAGTTCTATTCCATTGTCTGTATGCTTGTTCTTGTACCAATACCAGACTGTTTTGATTATTGTAATAATCAAAGCTTTATAATAAAGTTTAAAGTCTGGGAGTGTGATACCTCCTGCTTTTTTTCTTTTCTTTTCTTTTTTTCTGAGGATTGTTTTGGCTATTTGTGGTCGTTTATGTTTCTGTATAAATTCCTGAATTGTTGTTTCCAGGTTTGAGAAGAATGCTGCTGGTAATTTAATGAGTATTGTGTTAAATCTGTAGATTGCCTTGGGTAGGATGGACATCTTAACAATGCTGATTCTTTCAATCCATGAGCATGGAATATTTTTCCATTTATTTGTGTCGTCTTTTATTTCTTTCATCAGTGTTTTGTAGTTTTTGTTCTAAAGGTCTTTCACATCTCGGTTAGGAAAATACCAAGGTATTTGATTTTTTGTGAGGCTATTGTGAATGGAATTGTGCTTTCTATCTGGGTTTCTGTTTGTTTATTGTTGGCGTATAGAAATGTGACTGTCTTTTGCACATTTATTTTGTACCCTGAGACTTTGCCAAAGTCCTTTATCAGTGCAAGGAACTTTTTGACAGATTCTCTTGGTTTTTCCAGGTATAACATCATGACTGCAAAGAGGGATAATTTGACTTTCACTTTTCCTATTTAGATACCCCTGATCTTCTTCTCTTGTCTGCTGCTTCAGCTTCTCAAGTACCTGGTACTACAAGTATGTGCTGCCATGCCTGGCTAATTTTTTTTTTTTTGTAGAGACAGGGTCTTGCCATGTTTCCCAGGCTAGTCTTGAACTCCTGGCTCAAGAAATTTTCCCACCTTGGTCTCTCAAAGTGCTGGGATTACAAGCATGAGCCCCTGCACCCAGCCTACCCGATGTCTTCTTACCTGCCCATGGAGCAGCCTTGCCTCCCATCCATTTCACCACAGAGAGGTGCTCATATCTATCTTTTCTCTGAGACATTCATCTTTCCTAAGATTTTTGACCAGTTCATTGCTCTGGAACAAAAGCCCTCTGATGAGGTCAAGGAATGTAATAAGTTTGTATGTTATCTGGCTTTTTCTTGGTGATGTATTGGGAGTAATTCCCTTTACAGGTTATTCCATTCTAATCAGAGGACCAAGCTCTTATTAACTTTACAGTCTATGAATTCATTTATTCATTCATGTGGTGAACAGAACTTAATTAAGCACATACCAGGTGAGGCACAAAGCTTTGTGGTAAAGATATTACAGACAACCAGAACAGACCTGATCTTGCTTCACGGTGCTCACAACCAAGAAGACAGATCATACATGTGTTGGTCCATTTTGCATTGCTGTAGAGGAATACCTTAGGTTGGGCACTTAGAAAGTAGAGATTTATTGGGCTCATGGTTCTGTGTGGTGCTGGCATCTGCTCAACTTCTGGTGAGGCCTCAAGAAGAAGCCTACAATTCTGGCAGAAGGCGTTGGGGGAGAAGACATGTCACATGGTGAGAGCAGAAGCAAGAGAGAAAAGGGAGGTGTCAGGCTCTTATAAACAACCAGCTCTCACATGAGCCAATTGAACCATAGTTATTTACTCCCAAGAGAAAAGCACCAAGCCATGCATGAGAGATCTGCCCTCATAGTTCAATCACCTTCCATGAGGCCCCATGCCCAACACTGGGGATCACATTTAAACATGAGTTTTGAAGGGGACAAACATCCAAACTATATCAGTACAAGTAAGAAAATAAAGACATTCTGAAATAAAGGGGGAAATGAGAATAATATGAAGGAGATTAACAAGGTGCTGCAATGTGGGACACAGAGAAAGAACTGTACAGGGAGGGGGTCGAGAGGACCAGGGTCTTAAAAAGATGAAATGGAGCTGAAGTCCAAAGACAGAAAAAAAACCAGGCTTGTTATGAGCTATGGTTATGTAATTTGGGGGAGGGATTTTGAAGAAAACATTCCAGGAAGAGAACATATCAAAGGAATCCAAGTGGGAACTCCCAGAGGAACTTAACCAAGGCCATTGCTTTGGAAGAGAGACCTTCTGAGGTGAAGTTGGAGACACAGGCAGGGCCCAGACTTGAGGTGGCAGAGGCCATGGAAAGAAAGCAGCACTCAGGTGGGTTGGTTGGAAAGCATTAATGAAGATGG
This sequence comes from Cephalopachus bancanus, assembly GCA_027257055.1. Lineage (NCBI taxonomy): Eukaryota > Metazoa > Chordata > Mammalia > Primates > Tarsiidae > Cephalopachus > Cephalopachus bancanus. The sequence continues at coordinate 6,251,866 of JAPVLO010000011.1, read as the reverse complement.
TGTTTAGGTGGTATCTAGGCAAGTTAAGAGAAAATAACCCAGATGGTGAAGCACCAAGACCAGACACAACAGAGAGCCATTACCACCCAAGTCTGAGAGAGGAAGAGGGTGAGTATCCTTGGACCTGGACACAAGGGCTCCAGAGAGCTCCCTAGCAGCCCTGGCTCTGGCTGGAGAAAGACCCGCCTGGGTGACCCAACAGTGGGACCCTCCATCCTCCTGCCTTACCTCCCATGAGAAACTCCACCGGAAGTCAACATGGAAAGAAGTGCATTGGCCACTTCTCAGACAGCAGCTTCTTGGGCACAGGGGAATGTGGAGAAGGGGGTGAAGAATGGATGTGAAGAGAAAACCAGAAGTGTGCAGTGCTGAGAGGAGCAGGGAGTGAATCTCCTATGAGAGGCAGCCCTGTCCATGGTGTGGAGAAAGGGGAGGGTGGACATGAAGTCAGGAGGAGTAAGGAGAGGTCGAAACTGCCCAGTGGCATCAGAGGACAAGGAGGACCTGTGATGCATTTTTAAGGTAGAACATGCAGGACTACCTGAGTAATACATGAAGGGTGAGGCAAAGTCAAGAATAAGTCCCAGGTTTTTGTAGTGGGGTGGAAGCCAGCACCCCTGTGATGTGGGGAGACTGTGGCAGGACCAAGTTTGACGAAAGAATCTTGGGCGATGTTTTGGAGATCTTAAATCTGGGGCAACTTTGAGCCAGCCAAGTGAAGATGTCAAGTAGGAAGGCATCCTTCTAATATATGCGTTCTTATAAAGGATTCCAATATGTAAATAATGAGTCTAATGAGAACCTGTTTCTGAAGTTCCCCATCTTTATTTTTTGCAGCCCACTAGTCCTATCAGAAAGGAGTAGACACATTGGCAGAGTATGAAAAGAAATACCACGACTTCCTTTGCCTTGACACTTCTGGTATCACTGAGTCCAGGAAATTTAAAAATACTTTTTGAAAGTTGGAATATTTTAGCTCTGCAAATAATTTTTCCAGATTCCATTTATCTGCTAATACTTGTTCAACATTTAGCAGGAAGGTTCTGGATGGAGGCAAAAAAATATATAAATGCTAGATCTCTGGACTGGGTGAGATCCCCAGGAAGCCAGCACAGGTGAAGTCCTGGCCCACAGCCAAGCCTGGTGGATCCTTACATCTGAACATTGTTGGGAGGAAAGAGGGAATAACCAGTGAGGTAGGAAGGAGATAGGGGAGTATGTGAGGGAAGCATAGGGCGTTTCGGGATGTGGGAGTAGTCCACAGAGCCAACATGCTTCAGGGACCCAGGAAAAACGGCATCAAAATATAGCCACGGAACATGTATATGCCCTAAAGAAACCTCTAAGCTTGAGGTCGCCAGTCTGCTCCAGAATTTAGTTTCTGATGGCCTACAGATGGAGACCCCTGAAGATGATCCAACTCTTCCCAAAGAGCCTTCTCAGAGCTGGTCTTATGGCTCTGACTCGTCTAGATAAGGAATATTTCAGATAAACATCAAATGGGCATTCTTCAGAAATCTCTTAATTTCCAAAATTTCAAAAAGTTCTGTTGCTCACTTTGTTCTCTTATGTAAAAGTTAGTGTCCTATTTTCTAATATATAAAAATGCCTCTAACAAGAACATGTTTTTGAAGTTGATTGTCTTTGATTTTTGTAGCCTGGTAATAATATCAGAGAGGGGAAGAGAGGAGTAGCCAAACTTTGGAGCAGGAGGGAAAGAAATATCATAAGTTGCTTTTCGTTGACACCTAAAATATTACTTTGCATCTAGGATACTTAAAAGTACTTCTTCGGAAACCGTAACATTTCATATCTGCCAATGCTTTCTCCAGCAGAAATTTACCTGGTAAAATTTGTTCCATATGTAACTTTACTCCTTCGTCTTGTTCTTATACTTATCTTTGCTTCTTTCTATGTTTTCTATACTAGGATAATGGGTTATAAAAGCAATAGGATACTTTTGCAGTAAAGACTTTATGGTTCTTCCTAAGAGAGTGCCATTAAAAGAGCCATGCCAAATCAAGAGACAGAAAACATTGAATTTTTTTTAATGGAAAAGCTATTTGATATTCTTAATCCCAGCCTGCTTTCTCATATGCCTTCACTATTTGCTTAAGAGTATTGTCTGCATGATTCTGGAACTGTCAATTTAAAAAAATAAATACATGGAGCGGTACATTTATTTATATTCCACTTGCCAAATTTTCAACCTTGAATTAGGGGGTAGTCTAGAAATAGAAGCTCTCATCTCTGGTTCCCTGTCTATTTTGCTGCCAATCATGTAGCAGGTGCCAGAAAGCACAACACCTGACAGCAAATCTTCACCCTTCCATTCTCGTACCAGGTGCCTGAACTGTACACCAAAAACAGCTCAGGCTGTTCATAAAGGGACTGATCTTCTTCAGATTTCTAAAAAAAATTTGCTCTTATCTAGTCAGTTTGCATGCATTTCTCTGTTTTTAGATGCAATGCTTTTGTGGACAAAGCATTGTTTGAGGCCTAATCAGAACTGATTCTGTAGAACTGAAATCAGTCTTTGTGTGAGATTAATTAACTTGTATGAGGACTGGACCCATCGTCTCCACTGTATTATAACTCTACTCTTAATATCCAGTGACTTAAATAAAGCAATAAAAAAAATTTGGTTACATCAGTTATGTGTATATACACTGGTGACAGCAATTAGTTTTTGTGAATGCACATCATTGTAAATTTAAGGGCATTTAGTTCACTTTATTATATATTTCACTTCACGTGATACATGGGAGATTTAAAATAATCAGAAGTTATTCCTTGGCTGATTGGATATAATGTATTGATTGGTATAAGTGACAGCAGTGTGGCATTTATTTAACTTTATACCTTTGCTTTATGACTATCAGAGACCCAGAGTCCGTTTCTCTCCTTCTGGGAAACACGAGCAGTTATAACCTACTTTCTCTCTAAATAGAGAAGTGCACCCCAGGCCTAGCTGACCGATAGTACAGTGATTAACAATAATCTGGTGCCTGCCAAAATAGAAGGCTTTAAACATGTAAATTAATATTAGCATGACCATTAATCGACATATGCAATTGGAGTAGCATATATGGAAATATTATTCCATAAAAATATTGCTGCCTTTTTCAACTTCCAGGTCTATATGTTTATGCATTTATGGGTGTGTGTATATGACCTGAGTAATTATATAATATACTTAAACATACCAGAAACTCAAATATCTGTAGAATGAATGGTGTGTCTTTGTTGCTCAATAAATGTTTATTGAACTGTTTGAATGAAAGTGGAGACACATTTGATCAGGTAATATTGTTTGGTCAGCTAATGTTTTCTGATGAGGCTAATCTTTGAAATCACACAAAGACACCTCTATTTGTACATGATTATTAAACACAACACACTCTGATGATGTTTTCTAAAAGGGCAGGTCCCCGGCCTGAAATGAAATTGATATGAAAAATGTTTATTTTGTACTGATGACACATTAAAGTCACCTAAAAAGATGATAGGTTTTATATTGTATATTGGGAATTATAGCAAAACACGAATCCTTCTATATGATCACAACTGCATACAGGACATTTAGTAATCATCTCAATTAGCTGGAACCATCACTATATTTGAGTAACATGCTCAAGTGTATGGATGCTTTTAAGTTTACTTGGTATTTTAGGGTGTCATTTATACTATTAAAATGTCTTAATTTAGAATTAATAGGATCTTATGGAATTCAATATTTAATTTTGTAAAGGCATGACTTTTTGTACATTATATTATTATCAGTGTAGGGACGATTAAAACTTAGTAGAAACCATGATTAGACTTAAGATGGATCATTCGTGATATTATTAGAATCTAAAGTAGATTGCTATATGCTTGGTTCATGAATATATTTCATGCATTGGTGCTCTTAAGGGTTCAAACACAGCATGAGAACATATGGGATAAGAGCATTACTTTTTAGAAAGGGACACATTTGAATAAGAGTGATCAGATTATAAATAAATCATGATGTCTCCAAAATATCGAAACGGCTTATTATTTATAATTTATATGCTAGGCTTATAAGGCTATTTACTCATGTGTTAAAATAAAATCAAACAACTATTTCAAGAGTTATCTTATTTTAGCTGCAATCATATAGCTTAGTAAATCTGTTCCATCAATAATGAAATAGAGCAATCACTATATTTTAAGTTTATTTCTAAGATGTTCCAGTTACTACAGTCACTAAAGGAAATTAGTTTTAGATCAAGTTCTGAGAGTCATGACTTAGGTTATTTCTTATAGTACTAAGTCTGACAATAGGTATGTATATTTCCCCTTCTAATTCAGAAATGGTGTAAAATTTGAGTTTTCAGAAAGTACTGATCTGGGGGTGAGATGATATCTCATTATGGTTTTGATTTGCATTTTTCTGATGGTTAGTGATGTTGAGCATTTTTTCATGTACCTGTTGGCCATTTGTGTCTTCTTTTGAGAAATGTCAATTCAGGTCCTTTGCCCGTTTTTAATGGGATTAATTTATTATTATTATTATTATTTATTTTTGTTGAACTGTTTAAGTTCCTTGTACAAGGGAAGGCACCAAAAACCTGGAATTATTCTTTGGAGGGTATATGCCATATATTCCAGGCTTCCTCTGCTAAGTAAGTGTTCTAGGAACCCATCACCGTCACTGCACCAGCTGACATTGTAAGAGGCTGTGTTCGACTTCAGTGAGGTTTTCTTTTTGGAGATTCTTCAGTGTATTTAGCCGTTTCCTGATGAGCGCATTTCATGCTGGGTGACTGAAGTTTAAACATGTAAGAATAAATACAGAAATTCTTATAAATAAATTCTGGGGATTTTTTGAGTCCCCCCTCATATATTCTGAATATTAGTTTCTCATGAGATGAATTGTTTGTGAATATTTTTTCCCATTCGGCAGAAATTAGACAGAATTCAGTCTGTTGTTTCCTTTGCTGTGCAGAAGCTTTTTGGCTTAACACAGTTCCGTTCATGTATGTTTTTGTCATCATTGCCTCTGCTTGAGGATGCAAAGCAAGGGGAACTCATATGCCATTGGTAGGAATGTAAAATAATCTAACCATTATGGGAAACAGTATGGAGGTGTCACAAAAAACTAAAAAGAGGACTACTGTATCATCCAAAAATCCCATTACTGAGTTTTATACAAAGGAAAGGAAATTAGTATATCAAAGGGATACCTGCACTCCCATGTTTTATTGCCACACTATTCATTCTAACCAAGATATGAAATCAACCTGTGTCCTTCAACTGGATGAACAAATGGTATATATACAAAACGAAATGCTGTTTAGCCATAAAAAAAGAGTAAAATTCTGCCATTTGCAGCCACATGAATGGAACTGGAGGTTACTATGTTGAGTGAAATAAATCAGGCACAGAGAGTCAAATATCACATGTTCTCACTCATATGTAGGAGTTAAAACAGTTGGTCTCGTAGAGGTAGAGAGTAAAATGATAGTAACCAGAGACTGGGAAATGTGTCAGGGTGAGGGGTAAAGAGAGATTGGTAGTGGGTACAGACATAGATAGAAGGTATAACTTTTAGTGCCTGATCATGTAATAGGGTTGCTAAAGTTAACAATAATTTATTGTTTATTTCAAAATCACTAGAAGAGAAGAATGGGAATGTTTTTAACACACGGAAATGATAAAGGCTTGAGGTGATGGATGTCCCAAGTACCCTGATTTGATCATTGCACATTGTATGCATGTATCAAAATACCACATATACCTATAGATATGTGCATTTATGAGGTATAAAATTTTTTAAGCATACTGATCAACTGGAAGTCTGTGATTAAAGAATTTGCAATTTACATAATCCCTCAGAGAATGCTCTATCTTTTCAGTTATTAAAAACTGCAGTACATTTAAAGAAAAAATGCATTTCATCTTAGAAAGACCAATTACTTTTGTTTTAATTTATTATTAACTGGAATACTGAAAACATTTTATTTCATGAATGTCATGCAAAAAAAAGAAAAAATAGTTAGAGTCTCCTCAACTACTTTAGGTAATGAGATTTGAAAACTCCTTTACATTAAGGCAATCTTGCACTGCTCCTGAGGTGACCTTGGGTTCTGATACATTTTTAGCTCAGGCACCTGCCATGAGATGGGGTCATCAGTCGAAAGGTGCCAGTGAGCGGCATTCAGAGGCTCTGCCTTTCTAGCCCTGCCCACTGCCTGATGCACCCCACCAGAGCACACCATCTTCTGTTTCTCCTCTCCCTCTTCTTTTGAATGTCCTCCTACTTCATCTTTTCCACTCCAAATCCTGATCAATACACAAGGTGCAATTCAGTTATTTCTCTTAACTTATAATAACAACTGCTCTTTGCATATTGCTGGAAAATTTGCAGCTGTTTTCATACAAACAGTAAAATGTTGCTAGACCAGATTTTATCTCTTATAGGTGAGGGAACCCAGGTTCTAAGAGGTTTGATGATATTTCCATAGAATATCAATATTCACCATCTGTTCATGGATGGAAGGGTCTTCTTCTTGACAAAATATAATTTTAAATCCATTATAATGTCCCAAGCTACTGAGTTGAAAGCATGACTTTCTGTGATTTGAGAAGCCTTCTAAAGAAGTGACTAGCTAAACAGCAAATATATAGCATCCGGATTTATTTGTTATCTAATACCCAAGAAGAATATGGATTAGGGAAAAAGAATTCAATTTACAGAATATACAGAATCACAAAGTTTTTTTTAAGGAATACATTTCATAACAAGTTTGATTTGCCTTTACAAAGAAGATAATAGAATCGCTTCAATGTACCTATTGACCTAAAAGAAGCATTAAGCAAATGGCAGTACCCTTCCCAGAACTGTCCATAAAGTAATTGCTTTCAAAGGACAATTTCATATCTTCTCTCTTCTCTCTACCCGTCATCCCTCCCAGCTCATAGCCTTGTTTCCTGTCCTATTTCACCAGAAAGTTTTAAGCACTCTGAAAAGCTTCCACCACCATACCCACATGCCTACACATCTTGCTCTGTCCTACTTCCTACCTGAGCTGTGACCTGTCTGTGTGTCTCCAGTCATGGACCAACTCCTCCTCTTTTCACATATCCTCAGCTACTCAAGAGTATATTCCAACAGATTGTTTCCCTTTCTCTTCCGCATCCCCCAAGTCTCTGTCTGCTCCACCTTTTCCTTCAGCACACTGACACGTTGTTTCTTACATCTTAAAGCACAACATTCCCATAAACGGCCATTCCATTCCTCTCCTTCCATTTATGACAAAACTCCGTAAGAGTGTTGCATTTGCTCCTCAGTTTCACCATTCCCTGGACCCCACATGAATGTAGAGTGGATGAGAAGTGAGGGGAGGTGAGAAAGTGAGGGGAGCCAGAGGAGTGCAGAGGGTTACAGCATCAGTGCATTTAGCTGAAAATACTCTTAGGGTCACTTAGTCAAGGTCACCAGTAACATTCACATTGCTAACTGAACCTGGTGGCCAATTGCATGCCCTCTGTTTGCCTACTCTGCACAGGGGACTCCTTTCTCCCTCTGAAATGTGGATAGATGTGGCTATACACACATTGATCACTTTTATAAGCCCCCAAAGAAAACATGGACACAGACAATAAAGAATTTTTTAAATAAGCCACTAGTTGGAAAAAAAATACTTGAAACTTATCTGAGAGGCCAAAAAATTAATGTTCTTAACACATGAACTTTTTCAGTTTAATAAAAAGATCAAAACTCAAAAAGAGAAATAGACAAAGACATGAATGTGAAATTCACAGAAAAAATATATGTGAGAAATAAGTTCAGTCTCACCAATAATAAAAAAAAAATAAGTTCAATCTCACTGATAATAAATAAATTCAAGCCGGGCTTGGTGGCTCAGCCTGTAATCCGTGCTTTGGGAGGCTGAGGTGAGTGGATTGCCTGAGCCTGCGGGTTCAAGACCCGCCTGGGCAACTTGGCGAGCCCTCATCTCTACAATGAATCAAAAAATTAGCTGGCCATGGTAGCGCTCACCTGTAGTTCCAGCTACTTGGAAGGCTGAAGTGGAAGGTTCGCCGAAGCCCAGCAGGTCGAGGCTGCGGTGGCCAGGAGCAGCCATTGCACTCCAGTCTGGGCGACAGAGTGAGACTCCAACTCTAATTCATTCATTCATTCATTCATTCATTCATTCAAACTAACGCGTCAGGGATATGATACTGCATTTTCATAACAGAATTATAATGCAAAACAGAAGAAGCATGTATATATACTGCCGATGGAGTATAGGTTGCTACACATCCATGGAAGGAATTTTGGCAAAATTTTCCTTATACCTTTTTTTTTTTTTTTTTTTTGAGTAAGAGTCTCACTCGGTCACCCAGGCTGGAGGGCAGTGGTGCTCTCATAGCTGATGCAGCCTTGACCTGCTGGCTCAGGCAATCCTTCTGCTTCAACCTTCCAAGTACCTGAAACTAAGTTTATTATTTATTGTAGAAATGAGGTCTCGCCAAGTTGCCCAGGCTGGTCTCAAACCCCTAGGCTCAGGCAATTCTCTTGCCTCTGCCTCTCAAAGTGCTGGAATTACAGGCATGAGCCACAGTGCTCAGCTTCCTTACATCTTAAATTGTGCATTTCTTTGACACATCAGTTCCACATCTGGTAAACTGTCCTAAAAACATAATTACATAAATATGCAGACTTTGTAACTGAGTCTTCATAGAAGTATTGCATAGTAAAGCATGCTAGATTTAAAAAAACATCTTTGGTACATTAGTGAAAAGTATGATATCAAGGTTTACTAATATCCTACCTGTGATACACCATGGCAAAATAATATGTGTAGTACAAACCTCTTTTTATTCCTTATTGTAGAAAAAATGACAAATATCCAGATAATAAGAGAAGTGACCTATGGGTATGGCTAGTAGAGATATTTATATTGATTTTACCCCTCATTTGAAACTTCTACATTTTCTTCAATGAAGGTTTATTACTATGAAGATCAAGTAATAAAATAGAAAAAATATAGCAGTCTTATTTGTTAAGGGAATTATGTAATTAAAATTCCAAACTTAGCTCCAAGGTGAAAAATATATGTGGTTTTCTTCATTATGAACACAGAAGATGAGAGACTCTAATGAGTTACTGGGGAAACATGGTCTCTAGGGGGCAGATGGGCATTTGAAGAGTGCACTAGCAAACTTGCTCTATCTCTTCACAAGGGTGCTCTTGTCAGTTTAAAGGTTCTCATAAAGTATTGTGATAGCCAATGTTTATACACACACAGACATACATATACACAATACATATACACAAATGTGTACATACATATTCACAAATGTTCTCATGTGCACAGGCATTAACATGCACACACATCATTATTCTAGACTTCTGGCACATCCTTCATACTTGGTTTACAAACTTCCTGTGTGAGTTTCTCAAAGTTATTATAGGGTAGTTTCTTTTTGAAAAAGCTTTTGTGTTAGAAGACACGAGTTTCAGACAGTATTTAGGGAGGGCAATGCCTGATTCTTGCAGCAACCAGTAGCTGTGTGAGCCACTGTGATTGTTGCTGTGGAAACACACCTTGCTTTTTGGAAAATGGGGTAGGGCACCTGAATCACCATGCTTTGCTTCACCTCTGTCTATGCACCAACATCCATTCCTTGTCTCCATAAATGATGGCATTTAAAAAATATCACATTTGGAGTCCATACTCCTGGCAGAACAAGCGTGAAGCTTGTTAGGCGCAAGCTAACACTGACAGACAGTGCCTGATGGTAACCCAAGCAGGTCCAATAGGCAAATCAAAATAAAGTGGCATGTGAGTTGGAGGTAGGGGTTCCTTGATAAAATCAGTTCCTGGAAGGGGATGGCCTCAGTGTCTCCATCATGTGGAAGATGACACATCTCTGGGGACTAGACATCTTGCCAAGGAGGCAGTGGTCATGGATACAGGGTTCCTCCTAGTGGTTTCTGAGTGTTGGTTCTAGTTTGTGATGGCGAAAGGAAGTTCTGTCCTTCGAGGTATCTTCAAAGGGTGATGTGGATGACAGCATGGACATGGGCCTTCAGGAAAGCATCATGACCACTAAACCCCAAAATCATCAAACCATCATCACCAAAATCAGACATTTATCCACCCACACTTGGTCTTTGGACTCTGACTCACACTTTCTCTTCCACAGTCTCACAGCCAAGTGCCTGCCCGCCACCAACGTCCTTCCATACTTGCCTCTCCTCCCCACCGCCTGCATCTGGGTCATGCCTCTATGCCATCGGTCCCCCCACTGCACACATTCTCAGAGAAGCCCTCTCTGATATGGCCCCTTTCCATCCCCACTACCACGTAACACAAACATGAAGGACCACATCATGTCCCCATGCTATTAGTGCCCATAACACACTGTTTTCCTGTTGTGGGCCTCATCGTGCACATGTAACCTAAGTCTTTGCTAATGATTTGTTTAAAGAAAGTCTCTCTTTCCTGTCCAGAAGTTTCATGAAGGCAGAATCGGCCTCTCTTTCCCACCCAGAGCCTGACAGAGTTTGACATGTAGAAAGTATCATGTTGTGAACTGGTGATGAGGCATGTCACCTCCTCTTTCATGCACACAGTCCCCAGAGAGCACATTTGGTTTGTTCAATGTCAAAGCAGTTGATTCCCTACAAAGTCAATATTTTCAGCCCCATTTTTCCAGTAAGACATTTAAAATGTCTTGCCTGAGATCACAGCGCTGGGAAAGGATAAATATTATTCCACTTCTGATGGGAATAGCCCATCCAACAAGAAACCCTTTAAAATAGGATGCTATTGAGTCATAATCTAGATTGATTTCCGTCTTTTATTTCAGGGGTAAAATAATGCATTCTTATGTGGCAATTTCAGACTGTTTAGAACTTTAGGAATTCTTTTATTGGAAAACTCTGGTATAGCTAAAAATTTGTATATTCAAAACACACATGATTAAAAAGATTTCCTAGTATTTGGGTTCCTACCAAAAGGAAAGAAAAAAAAGATTGTGACTGGACTTGGTGGCTCAGCCTGTAATCCCAGCACTTTGGGAGGCCAAGGCAAGTGGATTGCCTGAGCCTGCGGGTTCGAGACCAACCCAGGCAACTTGGTGAGACCTCATCTCTACAATAAAATAAAAAATAATCTGGGTGTGGTGGCGTACAACTGTAATTCCAGCTACTGAAAGGCTGAGGCAAAAGGATCTCTGGAGCCCAGCAGGTCGATGCTGGGGTGGCCAAGAGCGTGCCATTGCACTCCAGCCTGGGCGACAGAGTGAGACTCCAACTTTAAAAAAAAAAAAGAAAGAAAAAAGATTGCTTTATTAATCAGAAGTGAGTCTGTATTTCATCAAAAGTAATTCAGGTGGCATTGTCAGCATTTGAGTAAGGTGTGTAGACTTGCAGGTCACTGAATCCCTCTTTCCCATGTGCTATTGGGAATTCATTGTGTCCCTGTCCCCCAGGCGTGTTCAAGAGCTTAACTTTCTCCTGCTCAATTCTCCCTCAGAATCTCTGCTTCTGCTAGATTTTTAACACTACTTTATAAAGGCTGCATTGTGTTGGGGATTTTTGTTGTTGTTGTTGGTGTTTTTCCTCACTCATTTAGAGATAGAGGAGAGGATATAAAACACAATCCTGGAGGGAAACTGGAAGTTAGATGTCCTAAAGTTATGTGGCCTAGCCACCAAGGGAATTTCTCCCCAAACCCTTCCCCACAAGGCTGGTTTCCTGAATGTCCTTTTCCCTTGATCCCACCTCCCCTTTCTTTTAAAAAAAAAACCGCAAAGCCCCTCTGTAGTGTCCAGCCCACAATATCAAGATACTTTTGCAGAGTCTAAGCTCCTAGTCTTTTGCCTGGGCCAGACCTGCTTATGAAATCCCAAAGAGGCCCTTCAATGAGCTTCTCCTAGAAAAGGAGTTTTCTATCCCTCATCACCAGGTGACATGTTGACACTGCTTTGACATAAGCTGGATTGAGTAGCCAGGCCATGCTACCTTCTCATCAACCAATTCTGAAAGGAAAATAGACAGACGCTGACTCTCTTGCCCTGCCCAGAGCATACTGCTGGGACCTGTCTCCCCTGATTCCCATTTCTGCCAGAAGACATGCATCTTGGACTTTTTAGATATCTGCCCCCCCACCACATTTTGGTGCAGGCTTTCTAGAATTATGAATCTGAGCCTCTGAGGCCTGTAAACAGAGTTCTCACAAGGCAAATATGACAACAAGCAGGACAGCAGTGCCCATCAGTGCCTTCCTGAGAGGAGCTCACCAATCCGGGGACCGTTGCCATGCTCCGTTCTCCTTTGCCTTTGACACAACTTACTTATTGAATATCCATTTCTCTGTGATTACTGTGGGCCTGGTTTGACTCTCTACTCAGTTCCTTCTTGGGGCCAGGACTGCCAGCATGCCTTAACATCAGCATTTGCTGCTTCTTACCCTCGGCTCATCCTGGAGCCAATGCTCTACCATCTTGACCTGATTCCATCCTGCCTCTGTGTCTGACCCTGGAGCTCCAGCCCCAACCCTGGGGAGGTCCCTTTGGATGGAAAGCACCCAAGATTCTTTGAGGATGTGAAATGTAGAGCATCCCCAGTGCAGTGCACTTTGTAGTTGACTGCTCTTTCTGCACAAGTGTGTTTAGAGAAAAGAAAGTCTGCTCTTAGAGATCCAGGTTAGCAAACCTGAGCTATCCTGTGAAGACTTAAGACAGGAGGTGACTGATGTGGACACCTGAGCCACGAGCAGCTGGATCATTATATTACTCTTCAATTATTTCTGATTTTGGTGTTTTCTGGTTGAGTTTTAAAGATCGAGTTAATATTTGATGTAGAAGTAAAAATGAAGGAACTGGAGTGGTAAAAATTATCATTCTTAGCAGGCAGAGATCTTTCTGAGAAAAGGAAATTTGATATGTGATTGGAGGTTCATTACTGTGAAAATAAGCAGGCATTTTCATAGATTAAAATGTACAGGCGTGACAGTAGCTCTTTTCCCTTACAACTGGTAGGAGTTATTTAATATGAACAGCTTCTGTTAGAGCTGTCCTTTGAGTCTGTTAGTGTCATTGTTTGTATCTTTCAGAATTTATTTTCTGTGATATTAAATGGAACTGTTTTCAAAGGAGGATATTTAACTGTTCCCAACTCACTGCAAGGTGACACCTGCCTGTCCCCACCCACTCATGACCTGTAGGCTGAATCGGAACTAGTGCATGGACTGGCAGTGCCTATTGCTCAGCTGTAAAATGGAGACATTAGGAACAATGGGGCTATAGAGGCTTTAGTACATACACAGACAAGGAAATTCTCCTCTTCAGACTTTATTGCCCCACTCTGAAAAAAATAAAAAAGGAAAACTTAAAAGTGTACCTTGTAGGTAATTATCATATGCCCTTGAACGTTTCTAGCTAACAACAATAACAACACCCACACATACATACACACACACACCCACCATAACTTTGGGAACGGAATTGCCTGACAGATGGCTAAGTCCACTATGTCTGTGGGGTTTAAGACATACCAAGCATCTTTCCAAAGGCCAACCTGAACAGACATGTCACTTCAGTGGAAGTTTAGAGAAGACACATAAAAAATGTTATAAACCAAAGTCACCCCTAGATCCGATGTCGGTTACATAATAAGGTCATTTAATAGGATATGAGTAAGAAATAGAAACTTTGAAAATGAAGTATGCCTAATGGAGAACATGAACTTGAAGGAAATGACAATGCTCTTGAGTTGAAAAATAACATGATCCTGCACTTGAAAGGCTAGTAAGAAAATCACAAAATGAGATAATGAGTTTAATTATTTTAAGCGGGAGTCCAAGAAGTACAAAATCAGATAAAGGAAAATGTCTTACTGTAATCAGTGAAGGGAGCTGAGGGCTTTACTTTGGTTTATTAACAAATTATAATTTTATCTCTTTAATAATGCGAAGCCCATGGTATTCAAGATGTATTCTCACATGTCTAAGCCTGGCTTGAAAATAGTGAAATTCAAAATGTTATTTTATATCACATTACTTACTTTCTTCTGGTTATCTTTGTGTTTGTAAGAGGATCTAGAAACTAATAAAAAATTATAATTGTGTAAAATTGATCATCGGTGAGTCTCATAAGGGAGCAAATTAGCCCAATATTATTTTTTGTTTGAGTAATAATTTTTTTCATAATAAACAGACAAAAATTTTAGAAAATTTTGGTAGATAGTATAAAATAAGCTATTGATAGATAGGTCTAAAATAGATGTTTAAAGTATCATTTTGTAACAAAGAAGTTGTAGCCCTTATGTGGCTTGTTGACATCATGTTTTTAATATGAAAACAACTCTCTATATCATTAATTTTTATCTTTCTTTAATCATTACTAATCCCCATTTGGGGTAGTTTAGAATGTGTTATTTGTAATCACAAAAACAACTGAACAAGTCATTTTGTTTTATTCATCTACCTATTTAGCACATTCTGTTTCCATGTTCCACATTGTGGTCATTTATTAAATTTTAAAAAGGATTAGCTGAACTTCCTGTGGGCACCATGCTCTTTGTTGGACACAGGTACACAGTGTTGAGTAAGGTATGGACTCAGCCTTGCAAAGAGCACAGGTGTCATGAGGGAGATGATGTGTCAATCCGTTGATCAGCGTGGCAAGTGCTGTAGAAGTGTAGATGGCAAATGCCAAAATCCCTGGTGCAAGGAGGATTCTCCCCCTCAGCAGCATCATTCACATTAGACTTGAGTTTTGAGTGAGTAGGAAATCCTTGATGAAGTTGCAAGGACATGAGGGGAACATTTAGAAGGACCATCCCAAGGATGAAGGTGAGAGAGACACACAGCGTTTGTACTACGCTGTGGCTACAAGATATTGGAAAAGGTACCAGAATGGCAGGTGGGGGCTAGATTTTAAAAGAACTGCAACGTCACACCATAGAACTTGAAATTCATATGTAACATTGGTTAATCATACAATCTTTTTTTTTTATTTTTTGGAAAAGGAATGTGATTGCATTCATGCTTAAGTACTTTTTTATGGTATGGAGTTTAGATTAAGAACAAAACCTGGGACTCAGTTAAGTGGATATACATGGACACACAGGTGGAAATAATAGACACTGGAGACTCCAAAACCAGGGAGGCTTGAAGGAAAGCGAAGGGTGAAAAGTCACCTACTGGGTACAATGTTCACTATTTGGGTGATGGGCACATTAGAAGCTGAAACCTCACCATCATGACATATACTCATGTAGCAAACTTGCACATGTACCCATGAATTCAAAATAAAATACAATTTAAAAAATATATCTTCCATTGAAAAAGAAGCTACTGTGATAAGCCAACAAAAGACGAAGAGGATATTAAAGACAGACTGTAGGAACTGAGGAAAGGACCCAGAGGTGATAAATAGTTAGAAGACTGAACCATTGTATCACCTGATTTTATTGACCAATTAGATGTGGAAAGAACTTCAGGTTCCTAATTTAGCCACCTGGGAAGAGAGAAGTGTCTTTAATGAAGATTTGCATACAAGAGGAGAAAAATACCGAGGGGCAGAAGGTACTGGAGTGATTCCCAGGGTTTGGGGAGGTATGAAGTTGTTATAGTAGAAAGAGAAAGTAGGAGACACTGTAAGTCTGAAAATCAGATGAGCTGCAGATATCGATGGAGACTTCTCAGCATTCATGCAGTCGTGGTGCTGGGGCTGTGATGAGATCCCCCTGAGGAGTGAAGACACAGTGGGGAGCTACGAGGACCCAGGCAGCGTTCACAGTCATCCTTCTTGTGCCCAGCTGGGTTTCTCAGCTAGGTTCTAGACTGGGTTCTGGGGAGAGTGTGGTTGTGGGGAGAGAACCTAAGACTTGCACAGTGTCTCAGGATGGTGAGATCGCCAAAGAGATTACAAACCACTGATGTGATTGTGAAGGAGAAAAACATGAAGAAAATGAGAGCAAAAGTAGTCATAGGGAAAGGAGGAAAGCCCGGAGTCAGCACTGATCTGGAAGCCCAGCAGAAAAGAGAGTCAAGAGAAAGAATAGGTTCAGCTCTCCATGAGCAAGTTGATGAGGGCATTGGTGGACTTCCAGAAGGTTCTCTGTGGGGCTTGGAGAAGAGCAGATATGCTGTGCATGGAGGGCAGGAGGATGCATAAGAAAACACTAGTGTGTGTTACTTCTTCAAGAAGGCAAGGCTGGGCATTGTGGCTCACACCTGTATTCCCAGCACTTTGTTAGGTAGAGGCGAGAGGATTGCTTGAGCCCAGGAGTACAAGACCAGCCCGGGCAACTTAGTGAGACCTTGTCTCTACAATAACATCAAAACATTAGTTGGGCATGGTAGTGCATGCCTGTAGTCCCAGCTTCTTGGAAGACTGAGGCAGAAGGATGGCCTGAGCCTGGGAGGTCAAGACTGTGGTAAACTACGATCGTGCCACTGCACTCCAGCCTGGGTGAAAGGATGAGACCCCAACTCAAAAAAATAAAAAGAGGAAGGAAAAGGAGAAGGAGGAGTAGAGGAAGAGGAGGAGGGGGAGAAGGGAAAGAAGGAGAAGAAGGTGGTTGAGTGAAGGAAAGAAGGAAACATGAACCTGTTGTTACACTGATTGGAAAAGTCCGAAAATGGTCACAAACAGGTATGCATGAACTCAGTTGATTGAGGCTGGAAGTGACATGTCCACTGCATGGAGTTAGAGAAGTCCCTTCTCTTCTCAACAGCACCAGAAGATGTGACGATAGTGAGCATGCAGGTTCGGGAAGGAAGGGGAAGGAATTGGAGGGGACTGGCCCTTGCTGTTTTCTGTTTTCTTAATGGAGAGAGATAGGGCTCTAACTCGAAAGTGATGGCGAGATGGTATAGTTGGGAGCCTCGGGAATCAGACTGAGGGATCCAACCTACTTCTCCAAGATGCAGAAATGTTACTGATTCATCCCAAGGAAAAAAGAAAGTCTTCAAACTCAAACATCCCAGGTCCAGTGAAAGACAGGTTGAGGCAGGAAGGAAACTGGGGGGAAAAAAGTTCACATGCGTACCCTAGTGTGGATCTATCAACCCAGTAGACAGCCTTGTAGCAACTGCCTCCCCCAGCCCCCACCCCACTCAGGCAGGTGATTGGAGAAGGCTTTCCTGGAAAAGCCAGGTTGCAGAGGGGAGGTGTCCCCAGAGTCCCTCCTGTTTTGTGCAACGTGCAGTTGGCCTCGCCTCCACGGTCCACTGTATGTGTACAGGGGAGAGAGGAAACAAGAGGGCGCTGAGCTCCAGCCATCACTCCACATGCTAAGGGCAGATCCTGCCTTAGCTGGCAGTCCTCAGGAGCCTTCTCGCAAGTGGTCCACCCCGAGGAACCACATGTGCTTCCAGCTGTGGCCCTGCCTCCAGCTCAGGCCCCTGGAATCTCATCTCAGTAGGGCGGGCGATCTTGCTAAAACCCAAATGTGGTCAAATCCTTCTCCTGTTTGGAGCCTCATGCTTCTGATCCAGTCCCAACTTTTTGGCGACACTTATGAGTCAGCAAGTGCTTTGGCCTCTCCTCTCTGGCCTCAGCTCCATGACTTCCTCCTTCCACACTCACCTGCACTCTCCTCTGACATCCTTGCATGGAACTTGACGCTTCATGTAGTGTTTTCCCTGCTGTCCAAAACTGAGCCTGGTGCCTCTTACGTGTTCAGATTTCACTGTCCTTCACCCATCCTAGTGAGCAAGGCCTGGATCCTGTTTCCACGAGACTCTTCCAGGCCTGGCAGATGGTAGGGGCTGGAAGCCAAGGGGGGTGGACAATCCAATTAGTGCTAGTAATTACCTGAAACAGAGATGCTCCCAAGTTCCCTTTTAAAGTCACAGCAAGGACTTGGTAATCTTTCTCCTAGGTTTCCAGCAAAGTGTGAATTGCCTTGGAGACCTACCCGGGTGTCAAGTAACAGAACTCAACAGGGTGTTAAGAACAAGGAAAAGAAAGAAACAGGCTTCATTACGTAGTAGATGCAAATGTTGGCCCCATCCTCCTAAGCCGTGCTTATCTGGGAGAACACAACACCAGGCAGGTCACCTTGCTGGTGAAGTCCAGAGTTGGCACTGGAGGCCTGGCCTCCAGGACATTGGCCAACTGTTCCGCAATTCTATTGTCACTTTTGTTTTTACCGTTTCTTGCTCAAATCTTCCCTACCCCAAGATAAAACAAAATTTGATCAAACCCATATTTAATTTCCTGGTGACTATCTTTAGTTTTGTCTAGTCTGTAAGCCATATTTAGGTGCACACACACGTTAGCCCAGATCTCCCCTGCACCACACCTGTGTGATGTTCTGTATCTGAATTCACTAATGAGGATAAGCTAAATAAGAGAAGTTATAACTACTTCATGGGAACTTGTACCCCATTTACAGTGTGTGCCAGAAAACTCCTATATCTCGGTGTCAGGAATCTCCAGCCTCATTGCATCATCAAATTCATTTGTTTAGAAGACTCTAGTGTAATCCCTTGAACTCTTAAGATAGAATAAATTAATTATTTTTGGAAATTAAGACTATAAACCTAAAAGGAAATATCATTGCACAAGAGTAAAAACCCTTAATAACTGAAATTTTGCTTTATTCCCGGGAAATGAGTCTAAATACATTTTTCAAGAAAAGAATGGTTACTTTCAAATGAAATGACCTAAACCAAGTGTATTTATGAATTGCTTTTCATCTTGAGAAGAGTAATTTATTTCATCTGTTGGAAATAAAATGTTCTTAAATAGTATTTTATTTTCAATGCAGTTGGTCCCATTACAAGTAAACCTGGAAAAATTATACTGTACCTTTTTTCCCCCTGGAACTTTATGTGAGTATGCTAAATTTGAAGATTTTGACATCCTTAACTAAAAATAGTTCATGAAAGCATTTTCACTTCTTCAATTTAGGAATAGATTTGGAGGCAGTTTCAATGAATTATTTAGCTAGTCGGTGGAAAGTTTTCACTCATTTCAGAAAAGGAGTAATTGCATAGAAGATGACTGAATTTATAAAAATTTCCTTTCACAACTACCAAAGCACGTGTGTTCATTCTCTGCAAGGTGAGTGCAGTGTGCCCCCTGAGAACACTAAGAGTGTTGTTGTTGTAAAAAATGTGGATGAGGTGCTTAAAAATTAAGATTAAGAAGCAAATATGGCTGGGCACAGTGGCTCACGCCTATAATCCCAGCACTTTGGGAAGCAGAGGCAAGAGGACTGCCTGAGCCCATGGGTTCGAGATCAGCCTAGGAAACTTGCAAGACCTTGTCTTTACAATAAATAAAAAAATTAGCCAGGCCTGGTGGCGCACACCTGTGGGCTTAGAAGGCTGAGGCAGAAAGATCACCTGAGCCCAGCGGGTCCAGGCTGCAGTGACCGTAAGCATGCTAATGCACTCCAGACTGGGGCGACAGAGTGAGACTCTAACTCAAAAAAAAAAAAAAGGAATAAAATATTAAAACTATTATCATTTGTTCCACTAAGAGTTCTATGATTTACTTGTTAAATATATAATTTTGAGGGGAAAAGCATGCAAAAGAGCATGCTTTTAAAAGAGAAGAAATAAAATCACTAATGGTATAGAAAATGAATGAGAACTCATTTTTCAGTGCATTCATACATTGATGCACTGAAAATTCAATATGTAGATAGATGAGATAAGTAGATGAGACAGATGGATAGATAGGTGATGGATAGATATATGATAGGCAGGGGATAAGTAGGTGGGTGATAGATACATAGATAATCAATAGACATGGGTAAACGAATAGATGGAAAAATGAGTGTAAGTTCGGTGATTTGCTGTTATAACACTGCAGTTATGCAAATATAATTTTTATCTTGTATCATCAAACATAGAGTAGCTGACCAAAGAGTGTCTGTGATATCATATGGCCACTTTATTTTTGTTTTGCTTTATTGGTTTTTCTTTTGACAGCTGTGTTTCAGTGATATAATCTGACTTGAACTTATGAGAGAGTCTGCTTAAGATGGGCAGTAATATATGCATATTTATGACAATTCATTTATATTTCCTAGGTGTCTAAACTCCCTTCAGAAATGATGGGGGAGAATCTAGAAAAACTATTCATTTTCTTTACTTGTCCCCTCCATGGTCCTTTTAAATGTCACCTTCTTTTAGTACCATAGCATACACAAATATTAGGATATTGCAAAGCATCGCTCTGTATGAATCGATGCTGACAAATATTAAAATCTAAATGAGATGGATAGAATTTTAATAACATTTGTATTGTCTAAAAATAACTGAAGAAACAGGAACAGTAAAATAATCATTTGAGAAATTTAGAAAAAGAAAACTTATATTAAACAAGTCTCCAGTAGCAAAACAGTAAGTTATAGAACTGGATGATTTCAGTAATATTTAATGTTTTACAAAATAGGAAAAGAAAACCTTTCGAATTCATTTTCATGACTCTGGCATCATCCTAATATTGTAACCTGGCAAAGATAACACAAAAAAATACTCATGACAAATCTCATGACTGTGGATGAAAAATTTTATGAAAAGTATTGGAAAACTTAGTTCAATAGTATATTAAAGTTATGATAATTATAATGGGTAACATACAAATGCTTCTATGTTCCCAGTACTGTTTTAAATTCTCATGTGATCTTATTAAGTGAAACATATGCTTGTAAAGTCTTTTTCTGTTTTTCTCTAGCACAAAAGAGAAACTTCATGAATTTGTGGAATAATTGAATGAACAATATTCACAGCAACACTATGAAATTAATACTATTAATATCCTCATGTTTTATAAAAGAGTGTGACAAGCTCATAGAGATTAAGAAATTTGTGCAATGTCACAGATGCCATGCACAACTGTGTATGCTTTTTCCCAGGGACTGCAAGAAAAGTTCAACATTAGAAAATCTGATAATACTGAGATTATTTGTTTAATATTTCATTCTATCAGGCAATCCCCTCGGGTCCCCTCCAACTGTGGGAGCTTTTCTGACTTCTCAATAAATCCTGCTTTCAAAAAAAAAAAAATCTAGCAAAGTGTAAAATTATAAGCTTATTTTGATATATTCTCAAAAACAGTTCGTGTAATTTCACTCTATTTTTTAGGGGGTAAATCTTAAATAAAAATCAAAAGGAAATTTTCTTAATACTTTATAAAAATGTTTATAAAAAGGAGCAACATTTTTTAATAAAAAGAGCTAACTCCAAATTTGTAAGGATGTAACAATGGAGAAACTCTCATTAAGATAAAGACCAAAGAAGGATGTATACTATTGACTCTGTTGAGTATATACTTAACCAAACTGGTAGAAAAAAAAGAAAAACTAAAGTATACATAGAGAAAAACATAAGAAAAAGATTATCATTATTTGTGGCTGTTTTACATTGACCTTGACATACACACACACACACACACACACACACACACACACATACACACACACACGTTTATGTCACTTAGCTAATATATGTAAAATATATAATACATATATATATAATATATATTAGCTGAGTGATCTTGGCCAGGTGTTTAACCTCTCTAAGCATTAATATTTAATCTCTTAATTGAGAATATTAATACTATGTACTTCACAGATTTGTAGGTAAAATAAACTGGATAATCTGTGTAAGATGCTGCTTTTGCTTTAGTTGACAAATAATATGCAATCAACAAATGTTATTCATTTTTAGTATCAGTTCCTGAGAAACCAAGGAGACTCAGCTGAAAACCACTAGCATTAATGGAGAGATTCCATAAGTCATTATCTTAAGAGTTCATGAGTAAACCTTAAGTGCTTTTCAATGGTGCAGTGTTTATTTACACTAACAATAGTATGTCTACGACTATATAATTATATTAATATAACAACAATAATACATTTAAGAATAAACATAAGAAGAAATGTTCAGAATCTCCTTGGTATTGACTATTTTAGGGCAATATCCTCAGATTCTTGATGGGCCTTTAAATATATAGATTCAAGTCTTTGTTCATTTTCCCCAAATTCTTGTATTGTTCAGAATTCCTTTTATGAAAACTAAAACTTTAAGGAATTTAAGGAATGTCATTTGAGGAGATATTAATAAATCTAAAGATAAAGCGCAGCTCCACATATGAAGACTCTGTACTTCAAAAAGATGTCAAAGTCCTCATCTTTAATCTCTAAATTGAAGGCAATTGTAACCAGAATACACATGTAAATATAGGGAGATTAGTCACATCACTAACAGTAATATGGAAAATAAGAATAACCTGGAAAACTATTTAAAAGACATCCATAGACCGTTACTTGAATTTTTGTGATATTAAAATGTGTGAACATTATAATTATTAAAAAATTAGGCTACAGGAGTAAAAATAGACAGATGGCTAGAACAGAAATAGTTGTAAGTATATATGTGTCATTTCAAATCAGTGGGAAGGAAATTTGAGCCTTTACAAAAAGTGTTAGCTAACCATTTGGGAATAAAACAGGAAATTGCAGTTTCTGGTATCAGTATTCTAGTTTAGGTAACCTCATAATAGAGGTTTCGCTACACATCCTTCCAAAAATGTTTGCATCAATAAGGAGAACAAATGAAACCATCCGTAACTCATCCATAGCAAGGAGGGAGAAATTAACAAACTCTTGTGCAATTGTATGATGGGACATAAATGTATATATACAACTGCCAGTAGAGCCAGATATGGAAACCATGCTTGAGTGGGATCAGGAAGAAATTGCACAGAAAAGAGGAGAGGACAATGGCAGCCCTGAGGTGGGGAGAAAAACAAAAAACAGTAGTGGGAAACTGCCAGGGGAGGGTGGGGGCACACCTCACCAACAAGGGTACCTACATAATGAACATTTGTATACCTAGCCCTGAATTGTACCCCACATCTTTAAAATAAAAGATTAAAGAAAAACAAACAAACAAAAAAGGTCAAAGCATCCCCAGAGAAAAAAAGATCCACATGAGCAGGAAAATACCAAAACTGATCTGAAACTTGGTGGATCAGAACATGGAATCATGGAGAATTTAAAGACCATGACAGGTAAGCTCACAGGAGCAAAGTAGTCGTCTGGGAAGGCCACCGCTTTTTTGAAACAAGTCGGGGGGAATGTAAGGAGAGGGTATTCACTGAATGTGTGATAATGAAAGGAAAGAATGAACATTGAAATTAAAGTCCTACTGAAGCAAAAAATTAAAATATCAGAACCCCCTCTCCTCCCTCCCAAGAAGTCATTGATTAAAGAAGATATAGTTCATTACATCTGAAGAAGAAGCTACCCTTAATTCCTGCCTATAAACAGGAAACAATATGGTGTTGTTTCTTCAGGAAAACAAAAGACATTTTTAATGAACAGTACATGGATGACAATATCTGTACAAAGTTTCTATAAGAAGAAATCAGAAAATGAGAAGGGAAAACCCTACAAAACAAACACCAAATGAAGGGAAAATATTACATACTACTCCAAGCTAATTAGTATTCTTAAAAATGCATTCTAAGTTAAATTTTAAAACATCAAGTTAACAATTTTAAAACTCAGAACAAAACTGGATAAAAATAAGATATGAGATGAGTATAGACTAATCTCAGGGAAAAAATGAAGAAAAATACAAAAGTGTATAAACAGAATACATTTCACGAAGCTAGAAATAAAGTGTATTGAGGACTTGGCAATGGCTAAGAAAACCAAGATAAAACAGAGAGGTAAAAAAGATTAAGGAGAAGGGTAGACATAAAAGTAAAGAAATATTGACATTCATGTAAGCGGAGTTTCTGAAAAGAAAAGTAATATAATAAAATGACGCTAATATTTTTAAATTACAATAAAAGAATTTGGGGAAAATAATGAAGACCTGAATCTATACATTTAAGGGCTGATCAGGTACCTGGGAAATGTAACCTAAATAGTCAGTGCCAAGACATTTGTGATTATTATACTTCTTTGATTTCAAAGGTAAGAGCACTTCCTCAGCATGTCCATACAAAATGATCCATTTATCACATAGGAAAAAAAAATCAGATTGGTATCAGTATTCTTTTATAGTAATAGACCAAACAAAGCAGTGATGGAATAATATATTTAAGGAAGTTGAGGGTAAAATCCATGTGAGCTCATAATTTCATAGCCAGCCAAACTATCTTTCAAGAATTAAGATATTCAGGAATATTACATGCATGAATCCTTTCTGAGGAATCTACTAGAATAATACTTCTCAAAGGGTTCTTTCTTGATGAATAGATAAGGAGCTTATTCCAGAAAGTAATTTACCTTGGTGAATATAACCTTGCTTACAAAAAAAAAAAAAAAATAGTTGGCTGAACTTAACAGTGCACTTAGTGAAATTATTTGTTTAATTCTGGCACAAGTTTCTCATCTCATATTTCACCAGTTGCCGCACTTAGAGTGGCACCATACTAAAGGCCCAGATTTATCCAAGAAGAAATGACTGGAGAATGTAAACAAAAATGACGGAAAATGTGCACTGAATACCTGAACATATTGAATTATTCAGAATGTCCATTAAGCCTGGAAGCATAGATGAACATTCACAATGTTCTTAATTCTGTAAAACAAGCACAGAAACAGCAATAATGATAAAGGCAGTATTACCTGTTTTTAAACTGCATGGATATTTTCTAGATCTAACAGCAGAATAAAAGCGGAGACAAGTATGGGAGAACAATATATTGTACATGTTATATTTTCTGAAAAGAGATAATAACATCTAAAAATGGGAGTAGCACTGACAAGGATACAGAGCAAATGGAACTCTTATGTGACACTTTTGATCATGTAAATTGGTTCAACTACTTGGAAGTGTTGTTAGTATCTACTCTAGTTCAACATATGCATAACTTACTACCTAGCAATTTCATTTCTCAGATTATAATCAACATAATATGCAAACCTATTCTTCAAAGATATGTACAAAAATGTTCACTGCAGCACTTGTAAGAGTTTAAACCTGGAAGCTCCCCACATGTCCATTGGCAGAAGAAAGATGAAATAAAGCATGGTGTATTTACACAGTGTGATGCTAGACAACGAGAATGAGGGAACCACAAGAATCATACTCAAAGACATAGATGAATCACAAATTAGAAAAAAAAGCTAAGCATGAAAGGATATATGTGTATGATTGCATTCATGTAAAGCTTCAAAGCAGCCAGAATTACTCTGTGTCATTCAAAGTCACATAGTGGTTACGTTTGTGTGGTGGTTGCTACATCCCAGGACGCATTACTAGGATGCTTGAAATATTTTGCTGCTTGTTCTGGGTTCTGATTATACAACTGTGTTCGCCTCATGAATTCCGTTGTACTGTGCAGTTAGACATTTTGGACTTTTGCATGACTGTCACACTTTAATAAAAGGTTAATAATTGAGAAAAAAAGAAAAGGAAAAATAAACTGAGTGCTTTGATTATTGCTTAGGAAATAAAGGAGAGTCAAAGGGTATAATTTAAAGCTGAAAAAGTGAATAGAACATACATAATAAGGAAAAGAGCACTAAAAAGAAAAGTTTTCTGTAACTGCAAATGGGCCTAACCCACTTATAAAACTGTAAATGGGCCTAACCCACTTATAGAAGAAAAGAAAAATCTTCTCCTTGACTCACAAAATAAAACCCAACTTTGTGCTTTTTACAAGCGATTTAATGTGACTCAGGAAGTTTAATAAAAGGGTCACTCTCAATTGTCTTTTGTATTGTATCCTCTGACATGCTCCTTCATTGTGGGGTTTTCTTTTGGGGGAGTTGTTTATTTTTATGCCTTTACTTGCATTAAAGAAAGCTCAAAGCCGATCTTATATATTTTCTGCCCCAATCGTAGAATCAGCCAATTCTTCAAGGAAAATCAAAGCTGGAACAATTTGAACAACCACAGCATAAAATAAATATTCATGAATATACATTGATAGAAACAAGTGAATAGGCAAATAAGTAATAAATAAATGGGGAGAATGGTTAAATCGCCCCTGCAGAGGGATTCCAAATAATGTATGTAGAACATGCATCTCCTTTTAAGGAAGGAGAACATGACTCTTCACTCCTTAAGTGGGGGCTTCACAGAGTTACTTTCTACCAAAAAGTGGAGTGGAAAGTGGGAGAAAAAGAGTAACTTATAGTGGAGAAATATTACAAGCATCACCTCAGCCAAGTAGTCAAGGCCGTCATCAACAGGAAAAAGTCATGTTGATAGTATGTACCTGTGCTATGATGTGATGAGAATGGCACTCTATTGTGGTCTTCCTTGTGAGAACACAAAATCTCACTAAAATTATGAGAAGGAAAAAAACCAGACAAATTTCAGCAGAGGGATTTTCTGTAAAACACCTATTGGTGCTTCTCAAAACTGCCTAGGTCATCAAAAACAAGTAAAATCTGAGAAATTATCAGCGCCAAGAGGAGCCTAAGGAGACACAAGGACTAAATGTGATGTGGAATCCTAGAGGGATCCTGGAGCAGAAGAGAGACATGAGGTGAAAACCAAGGAAGTCTGAATAAACTATGGCCTTTAATTAATAAGGATAGAGAAATCTTGTTTCATTACATGTAACCAATGTACCATATAAATGCAAAACATTAGTAATAGAAGAAAGTGGGGACAAGTTATATGAGAGCTCAGCTCCCCTTGTATTTTTTCTGGAAATATAAATCTGTTCTTAAAATAGTTTATTAAAATTTTTAACAAGGGAAGGAGGGTAAGGTATACCATTTAAATGTAAATATGAAAAGAGATGATATTATCATGCTATCAGCTGAGCTAGAATATCAGAAAAAACATCTTTATAAAGCAAAAACTAGAGTTGTAAGAAGACATTGGTGCATATGGACTTATAGTTGGCCAAGACAGAAAAAGGCAACAAAAATACATAAATAAGAAAAATTAAGAGTATTGAAAATCTAAACCAAATAATCAATGAACTAGGCCTTAGAGTTCCAAATTAAATGTGATACCCAGTAATAGAGACCATAACTTCATCTGAAATAGGTTAATAAAAGTTACCTGAGTATTTCTTTGTATATTGTTTTGATTTTTATCCCTAACTGTACATGTTTAAATTTCAAATTAAGTTAAAAAGAGAAAAAAAATCAAACCTTCAAATTTACCTAAATCTATATAATATTGATAATATCACAGAATGAAACATTGATATACGTAACTTTTTTCCTCTTTTTTTTTTTTTTTTGCCTTCCTTCCCCTGTTACAAGTAACTTTTAAACACAAGACCCTGGCTGTACGATCTTCATGACAAATTTTTAAGAACAGAAAAATCCGAAACACCTGGGCCTTACTTGTCCTTCTTTTGGCATTTGTATTAATATAGTATTTCTAAAGATGATATAGAAGCAGCATATATTGAGGACAGAATCAATATATTGGTGATGTCAGGAACCAGGATTATCATCGTGGAAGATGAGAGATACACATCTGAATTTAACAAAATGAGGAAAACTAATATAGTATTGGGTTTGTCAAATAGGAAGAATCACCATGAACTCATGATGTATAGCAAATATTTATATATGTATTTCTTCATGGTAGCCATAACAAGTGACTGGAAAAAAATGGCTCCTTGGAGTAATTATCACACCAAACACCCAGTTCCTTGTCTCTAAATAATATTCCTCTTAAAGAAAACAGGATCCCTAGAGAAATTTTTGATTCTCAGTCTGAGGCGAAGAAGCATTATTTGAAAATAATCAAGACATGCTTAATTAATAAGTAGAAGTGTGTTTCTGAAGTGTGCAGGTATTCTAAGTCAGCCAAGAGATTTAACAGTTGAAATGATGGTGCAGAATTTATAAAATTTCCTTATGCATGTCCTTTCAGATGACTTTCAGCATTTCTTTACTCAAAAAGTAATAGCTGCATTTTAAATAAATGCTTCTCTAAAAATAATAAATGTGTACGTTTTCTACCTTTATTGAACTTCCTGCTGAGGCTCTTGACATGATGTTTTGTTTAGCGCTTGTTCTATTATCTGCTTCCATGTGAAGAAAGAGGAATATGCAAGCTAATGTCAAACTTGACTGCTTCTCTTAGAGGTCCTGAACATACATGCACAATGCTAACTCAATGGAAATAAACATGCAGAAGAATTTCAAAACATTAATAACCCTGCAGCGTGAGATAGGAAGTTTTTCAACAAAAGAAATTACTTCATTAAGATATTGATGTTTTTCAATCAGAATCATAGATCATTGTAAATGTCACCATAATGTTACACGTTAAGAAATAGTGTGATCTGGTTTGAGAAGAAATTAAGTAGTTTTAACATAGAAAAAAAAATTTTAAAATGATTTGTTGGAAACTCAGTAGCTGGTGAGTGGCCAGGAGGAATAGTAGAGACATTAGGTATTACAATCCCCCATCAAAAAACAATGAGTTTTAATTGTCCCCAAAATAACATAACTTCAGATTCTTTTCCAAAGAAAAATAAATGGCACAGAGTGAATGAGGGCATAGATTATTGGAAAGAGGGGGTCCCTTTGTCCTTGAGCCCACCATCTGCCTTAGTTGGCTTGGATGTCCAAGTGACACCTGCCGGGCAGAGAGCCTGTATGGTCAGTGACTTCTTTGCTTCCTTCTCCTGCCCTCAGGGTTGTTCCACTCACAGGAATAACTACAACAGTCATGATATTTCCACACCTGGGCTTCACATTAAATGATGCCTTCACCCAGATGTAGAGAGTCCCTTTCTTAAGCTGGGGGGATACCATTCACAGTGGATGGAGCACTTTCAATATGGCTGATGCACTTGTGAAGGAAGCCAGGCACAACCATGTTGGGCCCTGGGGAAGGGACCGGATTGCTGGGTGATATAATAGCTTCTCTCTGGTGCCATTGTGTGCATGTGATTATAGAACAGAGTTTCCAACCATACTTCTAGAAAGACAGCAGTAATAATCAGAAAAAAAGGAGGTAATCTGTGCTGAAGACCACACATACCAAATGGGAAATGAACTGCTACCTTCCCTCTGCCTGACCACACTGTGCTATTTATTTGATAGCAGCTCCCAAATTAAGGCAGGATGACACTGGAGGCTGTTTCCCACTAGAGCACCAAATGTGAGTCCAGGCAGCGACCGTTGCATGGGCATTCTCATCAGCCACTGATGACTGAACTCCTCAGGAGCAGAGCATGAAGAATGGGCCAGTTGCCTCACACTACCTTTCTCACTGTCAGCATCACAAAGCCCTGTTTCTCACCTCCAGCCTGAGAGGTTGGCCCTGATGGCCGCTGGGGGTGTGAGAGAAACAGATGTGCTTAACCACAAAAGAAACTAAGTCTGGAGATCATTCAAATATATACTCAGTAGAGAGTAGTCAATGAGATCCTCATGCTTTGTGGAGTCATAGTTTTACACTTTTCTGACATAATTACCCCATACATTTTTCTAGCAACCTCCTAGTGTGAGTGACCCTGGTTCTAAACTGGCTTTTACCAATTCAGTGCTGGACACAATTAAAATCATCCCATGTACTTGGAAACCAGTAGAGCAAAATCATTTTATAGGAAGGTTCTCCAGTATCAGGCTTTGCTCACAATGTCCCCTCTCCCTGGACTGTCCTTGTGGTATCAGTTGCTGCCTTTCCAGGTCCCAGTGACACTCTCTGTGAATAATCTGCAGTCGCCTGTGCCCTTGTCAGAGCTATCTGTTCCCTGCTGTATCACCAGCTCCATGGCATTGAACCTTGTTTCCCTTTGCTCCCCCGTGTGTTCAGCATGGAGCACAGAGCCAGGAACACAGAAGGTGCTTATGAATATTGTTTAATGAGGAAATGAAAAGATATTTGAACTCAATGGACTCAGAGTATTTATTTACCCAGACTATTTATTTCTTGTTTTCCCATGGATTCATGACAGTGTTTTAGATGTTTTCCATTGTTCTTAAAACTTTCAGATGTTAAAGGTGTCTGAGAAGTATGCAGTGAAGTATGTAATAAAATAGCAATTAAAGTGCATCACAACAGATGCATACATAAACGTTTGTAAGGACAGGTGGCAACGAGAAACCAACTGTTTGCACTCTTATACCCCTGCTTGCTCTTTGTGATGATTATTAACATAGTTGAACTTTTTTTGTGTGTCGGAGTCTCTGTCACCCAGGCTGAAGTTCAGTGGCACACTCACGGTCACCCCAGCGTCGACCTGCTGGGCTCAGGTGATCCTTCTGCCTCAGCCTTCCAAGTAGCCGAACTACAGGAATGCACTACCATGCCCGGCTAATTTATTTATTTATTATAGAGACAAAGTCCCGCCAAGTTGCCTGGGCTGGTCTTGAACCTGCAGGCTCAGGCAGTCCACTCACCTCGGCCTCCCAAAGTGCTGGGATTACAGGCTGAGCCACCAAACCTGGCCTTGAACTTCTTAAGTAAGAAGTTCAGGCTTATTCCCAAAGTCATGTCAGTTCCGTAGTCACATGCTGGTTTTAGGCTGAGTTCAAAGACTTTAGAGCAGTATTGAGGGTGCAGACCTAGCACCAGACTCCCAGGGTTTCGACCCAGGTACTGTCACCTGCTGTTAGAAGGACCTGGACAAGGTGCTTCACCTCTGTGATTTAGTTTCCTTGTCTATTATATAACTCTGAGTCCTCGGACTATTGCACAGTGATGCCTGCTGTTGTGATGATTATCAGTGCAAAGAGAAGGTAGCCTGGACCAAGAAGCTATGTGGAATGAACAAGAGTGTTTCAGGGGTGGAGTCCAGAGCCAGTGTGCTTGTGGACGTCCCATAAAGAAGAGTGTGTTGCATGGACACCTGGCTCAACCTCACAGTCAAATAAAGACAACTCTTGAACGTGATTTAACCAAATTATTTAAAAGGCGGGATGGCAATTCAAGGAGAGAAAACAGAATGAGAGAAATATGTTTGTTTGTTTTTAAAGAGCAGCATGTGCACACATTTACTTTTCACAGGAGTTTACAGCCACAAAAAGAAACTAGCGAAAGGCTCGTTTAACTGAAGGTGTGCCTGTTCTCTTGAGGTAGATGTACTCTGATATGAAGACGCGTTTCCTCTGCCCCAGCTTCTGGAATTGAGAAAAACACCTGGTGGGGTTCCAAGAACAACGTCAGCCGAAGACATTCTGACTCAGTGCCCTTTACCTAACTCCTAGAACGTCGTGGTTTTCTAGATGTGTATTCAATAGGTGCTCATGGCTATCTCTTAAGTGAAGGAATTTGTTCATGAAGTGACAAAGCCAAAGTTAGTAATGAACTTTAAAAAAAAGTAAACTAGACTCAAGTGTAAACTGAAATATCAAATGTTGCAGAATCTAGAATTGAACATTTCTTACAAAAAAATCATCTGAGTCTTATTTATTTTTTTGAGTTGGAGTCTCACTCTATTGCCCAGGTTGGAGTGCAGTGGCATGCTGCCAGCCACTCCAGCGCTGACCACTGGGCTCAGGCGATCCTTCACCCTGAGCCTTCCAAGTAGTCAGAACTACAAGCATGCTCTACCATGGACAAGTAATTTTTGGATATATGGTAGAGATGAGCTTTCACCAAGTTGCCCAGGCTGGTTTTGAACCCCTGGGCTCAGGCAATCCTCTCGCCTCGGCCTCCCAAAGTGCTGGGATTACAGGCTTGAGCACCGTGCTGGCCGTCTGAGTCTATTTTAGCATCTGTTTTTTTTTTTTTTTTCTTTTCCTCTTTTTGAGTTGGGGTCCCATTCTGTCACTCAGGCTGGAGTGCAGTGGTACAATCACAGCCTCAAAACTCCTGGGCTCAGGTACTCCTGCCTCAGCCTCCCAAGTAGCTGGGACTATAGGCACGTTAATTAAAAAAGATTTTTTTTTTTTAGAGACGAGGTCTCTCTATGTTGCCCAGGCTAGTTTTGATTTCCTAGATTCTAGCAATCCTCCCACCTTGGCCCCCCAAAGTGCTGGGATTACAGGCATAAGCCTCAGTGCTCAGTCAACATCTACATTTTTAAAGGGATAGAATTGTGAAAATATTCAGGGTGTGATTTTTTTCCCCCCATTTCGTTAGTTAACACTGCTCTCTGGAACATAATGCATATGCAAACAGGAATTGATATACTCCCATTAATATATAGGCAACAATAAGGATGTTATCACTTTAAAATAAATATCATTCAGCAAGAAGTAAATGCAATGATCTCTCATCTTAGAAGTTATTTTAAAGTAATGCAAAGCCCTTAAGATGTGTAGTTTTTACTGGTTTTCATGACACTAGTGATCAAATCATATTTCTTTAAATAGCATGGTACATGTCATGAGGGTAACATAAGTCTGAAACTTAATCCTGAGTATGTAAAATGACATTTAGAAAGACCACATTCTCTCCAAACTGTGTAAACCATGCAAACCATATAAATGGGAAGGAGCTTTCCACAATAGGCAGTGGTGCTTTAATCTTTGTCGTGGAATAGACCTGCTCTGGAGACAGCCCTGCCTGCACTAGCATGTAGGAGAGAAAATAAGGAATGAGAGCGACCACCTCGCTGATGGATCAGAGCCCAATACTGTGCAGGAAGGTGTTACATAATTCAAGAAAGCCCCACTGAGCCAACGCAGATGCTAAAATAATTCATCTTTATAGCTCAAGGATATGCATTCTTCCTATAGAGATTGTCCTCTTTCGGAATAAGAAAAAGAGCAAACAAAGGCATTTAGAATTTGGAGGGTCTTTTCGTGGTAAGAGCCCATTGTACAAATACACTGCCCCACCAGATGCTTACTTATGCCAATGTTGAGTACACAAGTATGAAACGGAGTCCCGAAACAATATTTGTTTTTAGATGAATAATTCACTCATTTTCCCCTGCGTGAGTTTTTCTCATCTGAAGCACTGGCCTTTCAGATTAAATAAATTTAATGTTTCAAAAGAATATGGACATGAATATTCATAGGACCAAAACAGTGAATATAAATAAAAGCCCTTTTACATAACATTTTATTTCTTTTTATGAGGACCTTACCTTTTCTTTTTTTTTTTACACTTTTAAGATGGTATAATTCAAAGTGATTTTTCAGGACATCACTTCTTCTACAAAACCTGCCTGTTATTGAGGTGGAGGTAGTGATCATTTATTTTCCAAATTGTTCCATGAAGCAGTATTTTCCTGAATAGAATAGAAATAGGGTAGCACTTTCTCATGGGACAGTCCATTAGCCATAGATTCAGCTTAACACAGTGGCCAAGCACTCAATAAAGTGTTTGCTCTAAACAATGGGAAGAATGCCAAAAAATAAAGTTAAAAAAATGTACTTTGAAGACTGTATAGCTAGTTCGTGTGTATAAAGTATGAAGGCAATTTTAGTTTTTTTAATATATAGGCCAATTATTTAAAAGTAAAAAACCTTCATGCATGTGACATTTATGTTATTGTATACTGGACACTCAATCAGCAGAGAGCTCGTTATCCCAGGTCCTTAAGGGTAGAATGGGACAGCTGGCATTTGAAAAGAAAAATAAAGATAAATAAAAATGAGGGAGGTGATTAACATTGCCCAAACAACTGATTTAAAAGGAACCAGGGTACTGCGATATTCGATTGATTGATTGTTTTAATGGAATTGTGAGGGTATTCTTATTTAAGTAATTCCTGAGATTACTACATCCAAGTGCATCATTTTATAACACCAGCTACCCAAGTGCTGAAACTATTCAGTCTTATTTGAACATGAGGCCTCAGCATCACGTCTTGATTCAATGGCAGTGTATTATGTAATTTAAATCTGAATACTAGTGAAAGTGAAGTTAGAATAATTGCAACAGAAAAAGTCAAATATGTGATGCATTGTTAGTGGCTTTCTGATGTCCCCATGCCAAGTTAGAGGGATGGGAAGTTCTTCACATGAAGGGAGCTTGGGCCCTTCTGGTGCACATGATCACTAGTCAGAAGAGCGCAAAGGTGGAAACAATAGAGGCTGAACACTGCTAAAGGAGGGGAAGAGGGAGTGAGGGAGGGATGGAGAGGGGAGGGATAAGGGGTTACAACAACACACTGGGTACCAGGTCCACTACTGGGGGAAAGAGGGCCTGCTACAAGCCCAAACCTCACCTGCACACAATTTTCTTATGTAGTAAACCCCCACATGTACCCTACAAGTCTAAAATAAAACAAAGTAATAATAAAAAGGGGGGCACCTTGAAAGACAAAAATGGTAACCGTTACTTTTTGTAAAAATATGAGGTCAGTAAGTAGAAAGTTACTTGCTAACTTCTGGGAAGAAAATGATTATGAAATCATCAAAGAACACATTATTTTCTCCTAATCATATAACTAGAAAAATAAGAAGTAGACACTTTCTAATAAACATTATGCCGATTGCTTTCAAATGAATATGCTATTTTCTTTTTTTGCTTTGATGAGAAAAATAATTTTTAAGGGAAAGGGCTTCCTGGTATTGAAAGATGGTTTTGGTAGTGCACATAGCTTCTTAAGGTTCTTTTTATTTTGAGTAATAGGA
This sequence comes from Cephalopachus bancanus, assembly GCA_027257055.1. NCBI lineage: Eukaryota > Metazoa > Chordata > Mammalia > Primates > Tarsiidae > Cephalopachus > Cephalopachus bancanus. The sequence goes on along the minus strand of JAPVLO010000011.1, from coordinate 6,217,431 downwards.
ATACCCTGTGTACAGAATGAGTTTATTTGACCTTTGGGGATTATGTAGGAATAATGTTTTCACTTCATTAGAATATCATGGCTTATTCTTATGCTGACTTATGACTTTGGACAGCTACTTAACCCCTCAGAACCTCACTTTTACCCATTTGTAACATTTTAAAAAATACTTATCAATAAATCCTGCTTGTAAAATATTTTGAGACGTACAAAAGATCAATTTTAGATTGGCGAGTGCTCTTTCTATATATTGAGAGATATTTTGGAAATATTTTACTTTTTCTCAGTTATTCTTCAGTTGTTTTTAAAGATTTTATCAGGCAAATCAAATTGCTTGAGAGGCCTGGACATTTTTGGTAAATGGCTGTTTTGGAAGCCATGTTTACCAATTATTTTTCCAGTGCCTTAATATTTGTACCTGAGTCTTATAGTAATTTTTCACCAGTTTCAAAGACAATTGCCTATTTTTAGGTTTGCATTTCCTTATTTCTGACATCAATTGTTATATTTGTTAGGTTTCTGCACTGACAATGCTGAATAACAGCCTCCAAATCACAGCATCTAGAACAATAATAATTTATTTCCTATTTCTGACTCACTAGTCTTCAGGTTGGCTGAAGTCGTCTGACTTCAGTTAGACTTCCGCTGGCTTAGGAGGCAGAATGGGCTCCAGTCTTTGGTCTGGGTTCACATCTTCTCCATGTACCTTCAGTTCAGAAGCCAACTGAAGAGATGTGATTTTTTGGACCATGACCTTCTTGTTGAGGAAGGCCAAAACTCCAAGAGGCCTGACAGGAACATGAACTGAGGCCTTTCAAGCCTTGATTCTGAAATGGCAAGCTGTCACAACGACCAAAATTCCATTACTCAAAGTCAGTCACATGATCAAGTCCAAATTGGGAAGTATGCTCCATTTGCTGGGTTTCCTGGCTAGGGCAAAAGAAAAATTGGGGACTGATCATATATTCCACCACTTCTTCTACATGAGGAAACTGAGGAAGATTCAAGAAAGATGCTGTTGTGTTCTCATTTTTATGTTGTTTAAGAGAATACCCTCCAAAATAAGTCTTTAACAATCTGCCTAGGTACTGCGGGACACAGGCGTATGTTGTGGGAACAGCATGCCATTATTCCAGGCCCAAGGAACAAAATGTGAGTGCTTTAACCATGAATATAGAGATGAGAGCCCACGTTCAGACATATGATAGTTGGTTAATTATTGATAGAAAAGTTTACAGATTTTAACTAAGCAAATTAGACTTTTAGAGAGATACTGCAGTCATGATGGTTTGTGTCAGGAAAAAAAAGAGGTATGGGACATAAGTGGATAATTTGGAAACATACATGGACAATGCTAACCCGATGGAAATAAACATGCAGAAGAATTTCAAAAGATTAACAACGCTTCACCCCAAGAGATTTCAATGTTCATAAGAACAGGGACCTTGTGTTATCTATCCGTAATGGCTAATAAAATGCCATGTATATTGTAGAGTTAAAATAAATACTGATGAGTAAATGCATGAATGGGGAATGGGGATGGAAGGCGATACATGTTGGTAGATGGATATCCAGAGCCAAGCAAGAGGTCGGGAGGGAGAAGGAGAAGACCTGTGGCCAGAAACCACCGCAGCCATCCCCCTGCCCAATGGAGAGGCGATGAGTTCAGAACAGAGGTATAGCTGGCGACCACGGTCAGCTGCCTTCCTTCCCCTAGAAGATCAGATGTCATCTTTTATATCCTACTATTCTTTTTCATGCTTTTAAAAATGTATAATATACCTCCTACCTATTTTAAGTTTTCAAAAAGTCACAGTGAAAGTTATTGTTTTACCTCTAATTCTATCATCAATCTCTCTAACTCTGAATAACATTTTCAAAGAAGAATGAAAGCTACCCGGTGATTCATGATTCCGTCATTACTCCTTTGGAGCCCAGGCTTTCCATCAAAGAACATAATGTGCATTCTTTTGCTTAATGATATAACATTTAAGGAAATGTTTTTACATTTTATGAAGATAGACTGGATAATTCAGAAAATATTTTTGGCCTAAGAACTGTATGGAAAAAATAAAATATTTTATACCATTCAGTCATTGACGTGTCCCTGAGTTTTTATCTTGAATTATGATCATAAAAGGGTATTTTTGAATAGCATAAAGTTAACTTCCAAGAATTTCTAAACATGGTTTGCATAGTTTAGAAGTGGCATTATACTTGAAATATTCAGATATCGAATAAGAGCTACTATTTGGTGACTCAATGGACAGTTCACTTGCCTCTTCTGACACAACAGCTTTCTATCAGTAAAACAGAAGCAGCAGGATGGGAGAATGACCACACAGAGGAGGGCATGACAATGGCTCAGAGTTTTCAGGTCTTCTGTAATTGTTGGTGTGGTTCGTTTTGCTTATTAAGTAGAAATGAAATGAAAAAGAAATAATACTTAAATAGTTAAAATCAAATTGACTTGGAGGCATCAAGAAATAGAAACTAGTAACCAAGTCAAAAGATGAATAATTATTCTTCATAGTTCACTGATTCATTGATTTAATCAACATTTATTTGGCAACAGACTTTGAATGGAAGCTGCACAGTAGAGCTGAATGCATTATTCTTACCCTATATTTATCTGGTTGGCACATTGGAAACTCCCCTGCAGTGACTGTCATGATAGCAGGAGTTACTTTGACTGCTGAACCCACTGACTGGAGCAGTGTGGGTCACAGGCACAGAACTTGGAAAATGGGGTTAGAACAGAGTCTGATTCAGTAAATTTAAAGTTGATCTAAGAGAGTATATTTCTAACAAGCCTCCAGGAGAGGCTGAGACTCAGGCCCAAGGATTGCACTTGGTATAGCAGGGTTATTGAGCTCAGCAAAGTAAGGGATATTCAAGATCATTATTGTTCCAGGAAACAATGGGCAATGCTGAAGAGGCTTGTACCTCCCACACCCTGAATGAACTGGGAGAAAGGGGCAGATGGTGCATACAGCTATGTAAAAGTCAACAGACACTTACAGGCTAACAGATGTACAGTGTGTACAGTTGACATGAAGAAGCTGGCTTACTTTGCATCACTCGTTCTAAAGTGGTTTTAATTATTTACAGTGTGTATGGGTCATTTCATGAAGAATAGGCAGTTAGGATGCTCTGCTGGTCTCAGTTACCTTTGTTACTGATAAGAGGTTGAGATTAGCAGGGGAAAAAAATAACTGCCATCCAGGTGCTGCTTTGAGATGCTAGGGAATGAATGCATGTCTACAGAGCCAAGCCATGCCACTGAATTACATATCTCTGAGGACATGCCCCTGGTCATTCAGCCTCCTTGGGCTTCTTTGTTCATAACATCCACATGTAATTGCAGCTAGAATATTTTATTCCTTCTTTCTTCCTTCAGCAAATATCGGTTGAGGTTTCTTAGGTGCTGGGTACTGTTTTCAGATGCAGGGAACCATTCAGACAGTCCCCATGGAACCTGCATATATGTAAAGGGAAAGACAAAAATTTTTAAAAATCAAAAAACATAAATATCAACATCTTAATTCCAATAACAGCACAAAGATTGTAAAATAATATGATTAGCTAAGCAGTCAGTGGGGAAATATTTTCACAAGTGGCATCAGTGGGATCTCTCTGAGGAGGTGACATTTGAATGATGAGTCCTGAATAATAAGAAGCAGCCGGCCAAAGAAAGATCCAGGGAAGAAGAAGAGTTGGGGCAGGAGAACAAGCAGTGCAAAGGCCCTGAGGTTGTTCAAGGAACAGCAAGAGGCCAATATGGAGGGACTATGCACATGGGTTGAAGGGAGTTGGTAGGATATGAGATTGAAGATGTTAGCCAAGTCCAGATCATGAGAGACCCTTATTGGCATGGTTGATTTTAATTTTTCCTAAGTATTCTAGAAGATCATTGGAAGGATATAAACAGAGGAAGATAAGTGTGCAGATTCTAAGTTTTTAAAATATTCCTTTGACTGCTGTGTGAAAAATTCATTCTGGGGGATACCAGTGTAAGAGAGACCATTTGGATGCTGTTGCCAGAATTCAGGGATGATCATGTGCTATGGATAAGGATATAACCACAGGCAGGGAAGAATAGATGGGCTCAGGGTGACATTTAGGGATGGAGAGAAAAACAAAAGGAAAAATGAAAAAGAAAGCTATTGAGAATACCTTGTAGGTTTGGGGACCATTCGTTTCATTAAGTGAGTTTCGAAAGAGAACAAGAAGAACAGGTGTTTGTTAGAATATGGGGGCATAAAATATCCCTTGTGAAAATGGCATCCACATAGTCCAGGCATGTTTTGAAAACCTACATTCTTTAATACATTCCTGTAAATAATGTTAAACACAATTTGGCTGTAAAGTCTGTATGATCCACTATAGTATATATGAACATGGGATTAGGAATTTGATCTCAGAACTGAGCCAATGGAGCTCAACCTACAGCTCCATATGAAGTCCTGTGAAGTCTTGGGAATCCGGAGTGATTGACAAAAGAATGGAATCCAAGCAAGCTCTAAAGACATCTGGAAGCATCCAGAACTGAACTGTTGCAGAATCCTACCTGGGTCTGAAATCCAGACTTCCTCTCTGGAGGAAATGTCAGACTGGAGACATAGGAAATCCCTTCCCTTTGTTTTATTCTTGTGGGTCAGCCCTAGTCTTCGACCTGGGAAGAGGTGGCTTCTCAACTGAAGAGGAATTTCAGTAGGAGAATATGTGGGCTCACAAAAGTAGGTACACAGAGAGAGAGACACACACATATACACATGTAGACCTGGGTATAGAGAGAAGAAAGTGGAGGCAGTTAAACCTAGAAATAAAATGATTATAGACACTCAAAGAAACCTTAACACACTGACAGTTTAGCACTAAACACTGGGATGGCCAAGGTTCCCCCAATTAAGCCAAAAAAAGGACTTCTTTACATAATTTGTGGTATTTGTATACAAATCTATGTTAGTGGCTCAAAGTAATCCTTTGATATGCAATCAAGGAAACAGATAAGAAAATAATAACCTAGGTAAGAAAGTAGACACTGTTTTTCAGCTTTTATTTTCAAAAAAATTAAAGCACATTTCCACTATACAACTAAAGCACATTTCCATATACAGCTTCCTAGTTGTTTCCAGAAAGTTTAAGAACTGTTCCTATTTAGCAAATGGTATCAATATTCTCAATGTCATCAATTCTTTGAGATGTAGATAACATCCAGTGAAAAAAATTTTTGTTTTGAATTTAGAATTTATCACCAAAAATGCTGTCAGATTAATATAGTCAAGAATTGTCTTTTTGTGGAGTAATTTTTATTAAATTTTTGATTTTCTAGTTATATTCTACAACAATAAGATACAATGATATAAGAACTACATTCTAATACCATTGTTATAAAGGTATAAGTCATAGGTTTTAATAAAAAACTGTATTTTTGAAATTTAAGCCACTACCTCAATGCTCTAGTATTTCTAATTTTTCAGATTTGTTGGTGGAAAAATGGCATGAGTAGCTCTGGTCTGGTTATGAAATACATTATGTTCACTGAGATGTTATTTCCATTAATGCCATTAGCATAACAGAAATAGAAAATATTTTTCTGATGGCATATTTCTCCACAGAGCTCCTATGATTTACATATCCTGATTATCTTGCTGATTATCCTTGCTTGTACATTCCAGAAGAGAAGGGAATAAATGATATAGCTTCATTACAATATTACAGTGAGGCATCATTTGAAAGAAATAAAAACACAGCCGGGCTCGGTGGTTCAGCCTGTAATCCCATGCTTTTGGGAGGCTGAGGTGAGTGGATTGCCTGAGCCTGCGGGTTCGAGACCTGCCTGAGCAGCGAGACCTCATCTCTATAATAAATCAAAAAATCAGCCGGGCGTGGTAGCGCATGCCTGTAATTCCAGCTACTTGGAAGGCTGAGGCAGAAGGTTTGCTGGAGCCCAGCAGGTCAAGGCTGTGGTGACTGGAAGCGACCACTGCACTCCAGTCTGGGCGACAGAGTGAGACTCCAACTCAAAAAAAAAAGAAAAAAGAAATGAAAACACGGAAGCTTCATTTTAAAAACTATTATTGGCATGTTTTTTGCTTGTCATTGAACTCTGAAATAGATATTTAGCCATACTCTGAAAATTCTTGGTCTTTGCACCAGAGTCCTGACTCAGAAGTGATACCCTGAAAGATCTGATTTGTGTAGAGTCAAGTTAGGACTCTTCTCTGTTCCTCTTTGACTTTTGCCTAAGTTGTACTTCAGTGCTTCTCCATTTTCATAGTAATTTTCTGTTAAAAAAAGAAATTAAAAAATATATATTTTTTCACTTTTAGCAAATTATTTTGGATTTATATGTTGTAAATAACCTTGATATTTTAGACATTTGTTTTTAACTTCTGCCTTGGGAATGGAGCATGAAATGTAAAGTGAACAGAACATTCTTGAGGTCTAAATTCTGGTTTGATGGCAATTTTATGTTTTGTGTTGAATTGTGTCCCCAAGAAGAATACCTATGAATGTGAGTTTATTTGGCAATAGCGTCTTAGCATATGCTGTCAGGTTAAGATAAGGTCATAGACTATAGAGTGAGTCTTAAATCCAGTGACTGGTGTCTTTATAACAAGTAGGATGCTTGGACAGAGACACAAAAGAGAGTGTCATGTGGAGTCACGGACACACAGGAACAAGGCCACGTGATGATGGAGGCAGATTGGAGAGATACATCTACAAGTCACAGGATGCCCAGGACTGCTGCTGGAAGCTACCAGAATCTGCTATAGATTTTCCCTCTAAGTCTCCAGGAGGAACCAACCCTTCTAACTCGTCGATTTTGAAAATTTAGCCTCCCAACTGTGATAGAATAATTTTTGTTGTTGTAAACCACTCAATTTGTGGTTATTTGTTACAACAACCCCAGGAAACTGATTCTCTTGACACGTGACTCTGAAGAAGCCATGAAGTCATTGAAGCATCTAGTCCTCCAGGTCCTGTGCTTTCTTCGGTCCACCTTTGAAGAGATGGATCAAATGATCCCTTCCATTTCAGCATTGTTTGATTGCACAATTCTGACCCTGCCTTAAAAAAAAAAAAATTCAACTTAACGTCTCAGTATCACAATGAGACTTGGCATTGCGGAGAGTTGCTTTTTCTGCTTGCCAACCCAGAAGCACTTTCCACCTTCCAGAAAGAAGATGGGCTTGGCTCAGCAAAAGAGCTTTTTTTAAAATGAGGAAGTAGTGACAGCATTTCATGTCTTTCTTGCCTAGTGAGTCTTCAGTGTGTCTGCCTCTGCACAAGTGACCTCCTTTGGAAGAGCTTGTGTTTCTGGGAACATAGAGTGATATGTAATGGGTAAAGATAGTTGAGCGTGGGATCCTGCTCTTTCGAACTCTGATGGCAGAGTAGCAGATCCGAGAATCTCAGATGCTGGGTTGAACCTCCCACACCTGGGTCATCCCTTCCTTCCAGAGATTAAGACTGGATGCCTGCCTTTAGTTCTTTTTTTTTTTTGTCTAGGATTCAGGGGCCCTCAGTGGAGGAGAGAATAAGAAGTACCTCCTCAGCACACTCTCTGTTTCCGGAGAATAGGGATTGTGCCAGATTCAATCCAGTATCTGCTGTTGCCTGCCATAAGCATCTGACAAATGTCTGTCCAGCAGAGTTGTTGAATGCAATTCCTCTACTAAATAGAGGCCTGACAATTTAACAGTCAACATGTGTAGAGCTAATGGCTCACCCAACTGAACCAAGGAGGATGTTACAATGTTTGTAGAGACGCATTTGGAAAGTAAATGCAAATAAAGTGGTTATGGTTTGGGTCACATTGCAGTGTGTGTTAGAGTCTTTCCTGCAGACAGCAAGTATATATGGAACGTCCACCATGTGTCAAATACTGTCCTGGGCTCGGGGTCTTGGCTATGAGTGAATCAATCCCTGGCCTTGTCATTGTGCCTCACCATGTTCAGGAAGAATATTAACCCATAAATGCCCTGAATAAATAAAGTAGGTAAAGAGGACTAGAGAGTGTGGATGGAGGGGGATTTAAAGGGTGGTCTCAGATAAACTGGAGGAGGCATTCATGCAAGGAAGAAACACATGACATGTGCATTCAGAGTTGTGAGTCTGGCAGTCGTGTGTTGACTGGATTAGGGAAAGGAGAATATGGGAGCATGGGAAATCAGAGGGAATATTACTGCAGCAGTTAGACAAGGGAGGGTGCCCATCCTGCCATGGGTGAGAGTCTTTGGGAAGATACTGCAGTGAATATTGGTGTGTCCACTGCTGTGGAATATTTTGCAACTAGTCAATAATAATTTCATGTTTGTAGACTCGGAAAGATGCCCATGGTTTATAGTTAAGTGAACAGTGCAGAGTATTGTATATAAAGGCATCTAATTTTTGTATGCATAATGTCAACAAAGCCTCCATGAGTGTGTGTATATGGGTGTGTTTGTATGACCTTAGTATCAGCAGTCAGGACCAGCTGAGCTTTGCTTAGGGACTCAGGGGCTTCACTTCACAAAGGTTTATCGATCACTCATATAACCACAGGTCCATCTGCATAAGTTGAAGTATTCTGCTCCTCAATTCAGGACACAGGCTGGGAGATGCTTCAACTCCGTGTTTTCATGAAGAGGACATAGCAGATTGTACACTAGCCAGGAAGGACAAACATCACTTCAACTCACTCTTCATTTTTCAAAGCAAATTGTGTGGCCTCACCTAACTGAAAAGAAAACGATAATTATTCCATATGCCTAGGCGAAATATAGAGATATTTGGTAGAGTCCTAATGGCTACCCAAAGCATGGGGAAGGGACTGGAGTGGGCACAAATGGGGAAGGATACACACTGTTTTCCATGTTGGGGGGTGGGGAGAAGAGGGAGAGAGAATATCAAAGCAGATACCCTTACAGAATGGTCATGAACCAGCTTGGTGAAGTGAGGGTGGAAAGGAGAAGAGAGACTGAGGTCATCTGCTGACACTGTTTTTGAGTGTGGACATGATGAGAGAATTTTCAAAGGCAACTCTCAAGGATTTGCACCTTAGTTACTGGAGATAGAAACATCACGGGCAGCCACAAGTGATCCTGCAAAGAGGAATATGTTTTAAGAACATAAAGGAGAAGCTCTTAGTTGATTTGAGACTTGTGGAACTTGTGACTCAGTAGAAGATATGTGGAGAGATAAGCATGTCTTGCAAAAGGCAAATGCAGAGCTGGAGTTAAGAGACACTTAAAACTGATCTACTGAAGTGAGTGCTGCCCCTTCAGATATTGTGCTCATTCGGGGTTTCTGTGCAGGGTCGTGGGAATAGATCAAAGGGTCCCTTCTCTGCAGCCTCTGGACAGAGCACATCTAGGGGGAAATCTCAGCTGTGGAAATGTCCCCATGGTAACATGGAAACCCAAGAGATTGCATTCGACTTTTTGAAGCTTTTTACCCACACATTCTTTAGATGTGCCAAATCCATTTTAGTTTTACATATGGCCCTATTTGAAAGTTGCATTGGAAAGCAGGCTTAAAAAAATTAGAGCCCTCTGGGATTAATAAGAAGTGAAGAACATTCCCTTTGTGGGGCATGAAGCTGCCGTGAACTTTCTTTCTCCCCACCCTGCCTAATGCCACCCAGGCACCACTAGCTGAGCTCTTGAAATGCTGCCACTGAAACCCCCAACTTGACTTAATGCAATTTGCATAAGTGACCTTTGAAAAGTCATCTGCCATCTAAAAATGAATACTTAATAGGAGCTACTGTATTTGGAAAACTGAAGGTCTATTTTCATTTGGTTACTGTGGATAAACCTTCCACATTCATCTACTTCAAAGCTCAAAATGTTTTCAGAAGTATGTATTCAAAGAAATGGTATTAGAATTTTAAAACTGTCCAAAATTAAGATAATTTGAAAGAAATGCTAAAGGTTTTTGCATTAGAAGAAAATATTTGGTTGTGAAAGAAATGTTCCCTTTTGTAATTAATTGTCAATTCTGATAACTGAAAATATGCAGTTAATACCTCTTGTAGGATATGTTTTCCCATAATAACAAAACATCTTAATTGAAAGCAACTTCTATAAATTGAGTGAGCATCAGGGATTCCAAACTAAATTCCATTTTCTCAATAAGCCATGATGACTCAACAACTGTTTCTCCCATTCCTAAAGAAACTTTTCTGACAGCTTAGTGGTTCTTAAGCAGTTCTTTTGGAAGAGCTTGGACGAGATCTTCACACCAAGGACTCAGTAAGTGCTGGTGCTAGTTATGAGTGGTTTTGAAGTATGATTTTTGGGATCAGGAACTCCTACATATTCTCTCCTTGGGAAGATGGAGTGAGGGAGATGTCCTGGCCTGCCTCTGTTGATTATCACTCACTACAAGTTCCTCCAAAGATGCACCTGGTTTCATCCCATCTACATTCTGCATTTTGACTCATAAACTAAGACAATTGCTTTCCATCCTAAATACAAAATAGAATAAGTGAAATGCTTTTGACCTAGTTTGCATTCCCACCAACAGTGTAGAAACATTTCTTTTTCTCTGCATCCTTGCCAGCATCTGTTGTTTTTTATTTTATTGATATTGGCCATTCTTACTAGAGTTAGATGGTATCTCAATGTGGTTTTGATTTGCATGATTAGTGAGGCTGAGCATTTTTTCATGTGTCTGTTGGCTGCTTGTATGTCTTCTTTTGAGAAGTGTCTATTCATATCTTTGCCCACTTTTTAATGGGGCTGTTTGTTATTTTTTTCCTTTTGGTACATTTGAGTTCCTTGTAGATCCTGGATGTTAGGCCTTTATCAGATATGCAGTTGGCAAATATTTTTTTCCATTCTCTGGGCTGTCTCCCCACTCTCTTGATTTTTATTTTTTTTTTTGCTATATACACCTACTCCTGAATTGTACCCCACATCTTTAAAATAAAAATATAAAAATAAAGAAATCTACATGATGCTAAATAAAATGCTTTACCCCCCAAAAAATCTGGTGTCTTTTATTTTCAAAGGGGTGAAAGAAGAAACATATTTACCAGGAAAAAAAAAAAACCAACATTGCTATGGTAATCTGTTCACCCACAGTTTTGGCCCGAGGGCCCTGATAAATATAGATTGAATGGGAGGAGACGGGGGCATGAAGCAGGTGGTCCATGCCAAATCCAGGCCTCTCCGGGGAGGATTCCTGGTCACTTTTCCCACTCACAGTGGGTTTTTCCTTGGCTGTCATCCTGAGATGGAAGAACTTGAGAGAATTAGAGAAGATGGTTCGGAGTCTACTCCATCATCTCCTGGAAGTGGGTTTGGGTGCCTCTTCTCTCAAGTTGTGTAAACTGGGAAGTGATGGCTGCATGCATGGCCATCTTGTCTGCTGGGCTGTGAGGTGCCTGCAAGCTGGGGTTCTGTCCACCTCTCACTTCCAGAACCTGGCTGCCTCCTCTGTGAAGTTTCAAACAAGTCTACTGAATGAATGATGTGCAGGTTGGAATGCCCTGAAGAAAATGAAGGGGTACCTTTTCAGGATCTAAGTTTATTTTTAGGCTATGTTTCTTTCATCTTTCCCATGCTCTTTCATCTGTGATTTATACAAATACAGCTTATAAAACACCACCCTTGAATAATGAAATCGTGACAGACATCTCCTTTCAGGTTGTAATATGTGGTACAGATTCTTGTGACTTCCCAGGAAAAAAGCCTGGTGTCCTTCTAGGCTTCCCTCTCTTTAAATCCAGCAGGAGTAAAGCCTGTTGCCCACGTTCACATGAACTCACATCCAGACTTGGTACCAGAACAGTTGGCATGATCTCTCGGTACCCTTCCAGCTGTGCTAGGCTTTAGTGTCCCCTTCAGGTGACATGGGACACATTGTGAAAGTGAGCCATGCTCTTTCCTTAGCTTCCCTTTTGTGTGACGAAACTGACCCCATGCCACATTCCCTATTTTCCTGACCTCAGTTTCTTTTCCTGGTAGATATGTTGCATTTTCATCCTTTTAATTCTTCCCTTTAAATGAAGAAAGGAGAGAAGGGGAAAATAAGAAATAAATCACTCCTAATAGAGAACCAGCATGATCAATTTTTAATTAATGTCTAGGGTAGGCAGAATAATAATACTCCAAAGATGTTCACTTCCTAATTCCTGAAAATGGTGTATATTCTACATTATATGGGAAAGTAGAATCAAGGTTCAAGATGGAATTAAGATTTTGATGTTCTTCTGTCTCTGCTACTTTTGTAATGAATACAATCTGTTTTATTACCTACCAAGCCATTTTCTTTTCCTTTCCAAATCTTCATCTAAGTGGTTTCACATTGATTATTTTTATTGATGTAAAAGTCACATAAGAAATTAGTTATTTTAAGGTGAATAATTCAGTATCATTTAGTACATTCTCAATGCTGTGCAACCAACACCTCCATCTCGTTCCAGAATATTTTTCATCATCTCAAAAGGAAACTATGTACCTATTAAGCAATTACTCCCTATTCCATGACTTGTCCCTTCCCCCTCTGGCAACCTCCCAATCTGATTTCTGTTTCTCTGGATGTATGCATTCTCATATAAATGGAACCACACAATATGAGATCTTTTGTCCGAGTTTCATTCGTTACATAATGTTTTTGAAGTTCATATATGTTGCAGTGTGTGTCGGCACTTTATTCCACTTTAAAGTTGAATAATATTCCACTGTATGGATGTACTGCATGCTCTTTATCTGTGTATCCTATGATGGACATTTGTGCTTCCACCTTTTAGCTATTAAGAAAGTGCTGTAGCCAGGCTCGGTGGCTCAGCCTGTAATCCCGCGCCTTTGGGAGGCTGAGGTGAGTGGATTGCCTGAGCCCGCGGGTTCGAGACCCACCTGGGCAGCGAGACCTCATCTCTACAATAAATCAAAAAATCAGCCGGGCGTGGTAGCGCATGACTATAATTCTGGCTACTTGGAAGGCTGAGGTGGAAGGATCGCCGGAGCCCAGCAGATCGAGGCTGCGGTGGCTGGGAGCGGCCACTGTACTCCAGTCTGGGCGACAGAGTGAGACTCCAACTCAAAAAAAAAAAAAAAAAAAAAGAAAGTGCTGTTATGAATATGTGCACAAGTGTATTTGTTTGAGTACCTGTTTTCAATTCTCTAGGGTGCATACCTAAGAGCAGAACTGCTAGGTCATATGGTAACTCTATATTTAACTTCATGAGGAACTTCCAAATTGTGCACAGCAGCTGAACCATCTGCAAGCTGTTTTAGTTTGTCCGTTACATATCCATGTTTTCTGAATCTACTTTCACTAGCTCCCCCAGACAACATCTGTCCTTCCTCCTGGGTCTCCTTATACAGTTTGATAGATGAAGTATCCAAGGTGTACATTCTAAGGCACAGATATAAACTCATGATCGTTTAGGACCAGCGCTACATCCATTCTCATGAACTGTTCAGGTTAACTTGATGTCTGCAATGGTATGGGTACCAAAACTGGAAGTCCCCAAACTTTGAAAACAAACTCTTTTTCTCCATCACAATAATTAGTTCCTTATTATAATCCAGTGGATTGCCTGATTATGCCATCCTACTTTGTCACCTATATTTCTTAAATGAGCATGCCTTATAGCATTGCATCTAGCCTTTAATGGGAAGGAAAGAAGCACTTAGGCACTGGAATACCTTGTGACTCTCCATATTCTTCATTCCCACCTGTAGGTATCGTTCTTCCTCTTCATCATCTTCGTGGTGTACACCATGCTGCCCTTCAACATGCGAGATGCCATCATTGCAAGTGTCCTCACCTCCTCTTCTCACACCATCGTGCTGAGTGTCTGCTTGTCTGCAACGCCAGGAACCAAGGAGCATCTGGTCTGGCAGGTGGGTGCACCTCCACATCCAAGAAGGACGACCTTTCACATCCCACCAGAGGGTGAGGGAGGTGTCACGTGCCTGTTCCAGATGTGTCTGAATCTGGTACCTGGAAGCCGCTCCCTTTCTTCTCCTTGAAAGCTAACTCTAAGTAACACTAAGGCCAACCCCACCCCTTCTTCCACTGGTAGGATCAATTGTCACGTAGCAATTACCAACAGTGAAACTAATGTTAGCAGGAAAATTGAATATGACAGCTCCATTTTGCTGATTGCTGAATGGAAGTATGATTTTGATGATTAAAGGGTGTTTTGAGTATACATTATAATTCAGTACTTTTTAACATGAAATAACTATACAATTAAATTCACAATTTGTTCCCACCTCTCTCTACCTTGATATTTAAGAACTTCTCCTTATATAGGACAAAAAAATTCTTAACTTTTTCATCTTCTGGCAGTTCTATTAGCATTATAAAAAATAAAATATTTTATTTTTGCTTTACTAATGAATGGCATGTCAAAAAGCCATTCCATTTAATTAGTTAAAAACATTGAAAAAGCGATTTGATTTCCTGTTATGTACATCTGTAAACATTATGGTCAGTAATTTTAGGTAATTCCTAACAGTCTGTTTTTGTTTTTTGTTTTTAATCTGTAAAAAGCTTGTTTAATTTGCTCTACAGGGATCAATTGCCGCCCATACCTTCGATGCAAAAAATGCAATGGAACTGAGAAAATGACAGTTATGAACAGCACTGTGTGGTTGGGAAAGGGACTTAGACATGGGTCACCTAAATCCTTCTGGATCTGAGAAACCAGTTTTTGGTTCACTTGATGTAGTATTAAAGAAACTTGAGATGGAACTGGACACTTAACCTTGGGTCTGAGTAGTTCCTCTTCATTTGAAAGCTTTCTAGGGATGCTTTTTCTCAATATTTGTCTCCAAGTGCTCATAATGTCACTTTGAGTAAGAATAGCCAAAAAGACCTGCATTCATTAAGCATCTTTTGTCTTTACTGAATGTAAAAACAGTGGCCTTTGATTTTATACAATAGGCTAGAGGTTACATTGGTTCATTCAAATATTACCAAAATGCATCCACTCCCTGGAAGAAGATAAAAGCCATATTGTTTTTCTCTGTGCATTACCCTTGACACATACATATAACCTGCACTGCTTGAGATAAAGGCAGAAGACAACCAGTAACTAACCTAATGAAAGAATGAAGGTGGGGTGTTTTGTATTTATTTTAAAATATTTACTTGGCAAATAAAGGTTGTATGTATTCAAGAAGCACAATGTGATAATTTGATAGGTATATTCATTGTATAATGGTATTATCATGATCAAATTAATTAACACACTGGTCACCACCCATGTTGTATATTAGATCCCCAGACCTTACTCACATACCCATTGATCAATGTCTTCTCATTTCCCCCACCCTGAACCCATGGTAATCCCCATTCTACGCAAAAGAACAATTTAGCCATGCCTGGGGAAAAGGGTAAGAAATGCTCCTTTGTGCATGAGCTCTGTCCCAGACTTTGCTTCCTGTTTCTGCATTTTTGAGCCTCCCCTGAGAATATTTATGGGGCACTTCTTTTTTCCATAAGTTTCACTCTTCCACCCTCCCCTTTATTTGCACTGTGAAGTTTAACATTAAGTGGTCACATATAGTTCAGAGTGGTGGGTATGTTTTTGCAGTAATAACAAGTACATAATCCACTCAGCAGGTTTGCATTTTGAAAATAACTGTGAGAAAGCCCTGCTCACTGGGCAACAGACACTTACACATTTCATGACTCACAGCACCTTCACCTTCAGAAACCCTGGAACATATTACTTGAACATTTTATATCTATCTCTTCTGCCCCTTCGTGAATAAGCAAAGTGTCTGCCAGTGCTGATGTAATAGAAAAAATTTCAGAAGAAAGGATTTTAATACCTGTCTATAAGAACCTGATGAGTTTTAAAAAATAAAATAAAACAGGAAAAAATACTTCATAAAGAATAAGGCGTGTTCCAGGTCACCAAATTCTGTATTGATTTTTTGAGCATATTTTTTTTGTGCTAATAAAAAAACAACAATAAGAAAAACACTTCTTATCAGCAGATAACCAGTAATAGGATAATTCTGGAATAGCAAAAAGAATATAAATAGTTCAATCCATAGTATTCCATATAAGAATAACATTGAGATGAACAGAAAAACATGAGGTTCATTTTCCATCCCTTCAGAAATAAATTCACAACAATTCCAAGAAATGGGAAAGGTGGAGCGTACAAACAGGTTTACAATGAAAGGTTTGAAGGCAAACGTCACAGTTTTGGAGAAAAGAGCTTTCAGTACCTTACGCCGCTGCTGGAAATATAATCTAAAAATGCTACTGGTTTAAAATGTGAGAAAAACACTTTACTGAATTCTTTTTATGTACAGTGTCTATAAATTGAATGCTATGAATTTGGTGGTTACATTGCTGTGGCACATTTGTTTAAAGCAACACTATGTAAGATAAAGGACACTAGTCTAATATAAACAAAGAAGTTGTCCATCAGTGATTGTAATATCACCCTGCCTTTTAAACCATCAAAGGAGGAATGCATTTGGTGTAGCACAGATCCTTATTAAGAAATTTTTGTTTCATTTTATCTATTCAATTATTGGCAGTCTACTGAGAGCATGCAGTACTTATCTGTTAATCAAAATAAGAACTTAAGATAAAACGCTATTCTCTTTCCTTATCTTATAACAGATTCATTGTTCTCAGAAAATTTATTTTACTAACACTTGCCTTGAAGTATTGGTATTCTCAGGCTATGGTGTATCACCTGATTGAGAAAATGTTGTTAATAACTGAAAATTATGGATGATATTTCCTAAAGCATTTTAAACTGAATGTATAATCACTAATATATTTTGTAACTTTTATTTAGAAGCAGCCAGAGACTCACCAGTAAGTTGCAAATATAGTACAAAGAATTATTGTTTTCTGAGATATTTAAGTATAAGTTGCCAATCTGATATCCCATCACCCCGAATGCTCCAGTGTGTATTTCCTACAATAAATTCTCCTTCATAACCATAATACAACTGTGAACACTGGGAAATTCGCATTGTCCTGTTACTGCCATCCAATACTGAGACCCCATTAGACTTTCTCCAGCTTTCCCGACAATGTCCTTTATCACAAAAGGGCCCACCGTAGAGTCATGGCATGGCACACAGCATTGTGTTCTCAAATCTCGTTTGTTTTCTTCAGGCTGAAACAGTTCTTTGGGTCTATGATCTTAACACTTTTGAAGACTGCAGATCTGTTATTTTGTATAATAAAAAGCCCTTCAACACCAGTGTGTCTGATGCTTCCTCATAAATAGATCCAGGCTCTGCACCCCTGGCAGGAATCCCAGAGCACTGGTGGGTGTGTCCTCATGGAGCACCATCGGGGGCACGTTGATTCACTTTGTCTCCTTTTTTACAGTGATAATTTGTATGATGCTTCTAATTTGTATTATGATCCCCCTCAACTTTTACACGTTGAAACTGCTCTTTTCCTCTTCATAGTTAACACATATTTTTGTGGGAAATTACTTTGAAGCTAGGCATATATCTTTTTTTTTAATCAAATTTGTAATCCATTCATTTATTTATCTGTATCTACACGGTAATGTGTTTTTCTATTTTACTCAGCAGTATTTTACCATCACAATATATTCTGATGCCCATGTTTAAGCCAGTCTACAGCCTCTAGATCCTCAGAGCACATTCTCGCTTTCTGGCACAACAAGTTGTTTCTGGCTTGTCTTGTTCCTCCCTGATCTACTCCTAAAATCAGGGAAGAGTGGTATTATTTTAGTGATGAGTGGGATTCAGAGACAAGGTCTGGGCATAAGGTGTTTTCATTACCACTGGGGTGTCACTCACGACCCCAGGGTGAGGCCCATACCCATTATTCCTACATTTATTTTTATATATACTTCTATATTAACAACTATGACTTTACATAAATAGTTCCATTTCCAACCCTCCATAGGTTTAATTCCAGTTTCCTCCCTTTCCATCATAGCTCCCTTGACCAACAATTAAAAAAACAACCTAGCTTCTGTGATTCCTGATATATTCACTTACTAGGTCAATTCCTGTCTGTAACTACCCTCTCATCACTTCCACCTCCCCCCTCCCCCGCCACAGGTGTCTTCTCACTTGGCTCCTGCTCTAACGCCCATGCCCAGCATCTCCCACGCAGGCATGTCCCTTGCTCTGCTTGGACTCTGACACCCCATCCACATGGGATGGCTCCCAGCCTGAGTATTCCCTTCAGTGCTTGGGCTCTATCCCCATGCTTGACTTTTCTTACATATCGATGCTCCTCACACTCAGCTTTGTTGCCCTTGAAGAAATGTGGCTTCCCCATCCTCTGCTGGTGTAGATCGTCCCTTGCTCAACCTTGTCTGATGGCTTAAAGACTAAGCCACTCAGGAAGTAAGGAGAAAGACAAGAAGAAAACAGCAGAGGCTGGGGAGGGAAGGGGAGAGGATGGGGAGACATTCATTAAGGCATACAAAAATACATATAGAAAGAATAAGCTCCAGTATTTGTTAGTATAATAGATAAATTACAGTTAACAGCAATTTATTACACATTGTATACCGGTCTCAAAATATCACATATACCTCCCAATATGTACAACTATTATATGTCAAGAAAAAAGAAAAAAGGAATAAGAGGAAGAAAAGGGGAAGAGATGGAAGAAGGAAGATAAAGAGAACAAACACATTCTGGACACAGCAGTTATTTGTGAAAGTAGAAGAGATATTTTTCAGTTACTCACTGATTTGCTATCCACTCATTTCTGCAAGTTTTTTTTTTAATAGTTCCTTTCCCTTTTATCCTCACTGAGTCTCAAGGAAACATTTTCTTGGAATCGGGTATGCTGGGAAATTCTGTAATCATTTAATAATGAAGGGAGCCAAACATTTAAATATCAGGAAACTTGAAGATAAGCAGTTTCCTATTTCCCATATAAGAAGAATATATCATTCCCATGTGATAAATTTAGTTTAAGAACCAAAAGCCTTTAGCAATTCATGATCAACTAGTAGTCTATAAATAAGCATTTTACTTATATGGGTAGGTAACATGCATTTGACTGAGCATTCATGAGAGCAGCAAGGAATCTTTTTTGCTTATCATTATGTCAAGGTGAAGAGAAACTGAGACTAGAAAAAGGAGATGAGAACCCCCGCCCGTTCATGCTGTGGGGGCTACCATTAGCTGGGCCCTTGAGAAGTGGTGGGGCAGTGTTCCAGGATCAGGAGTCTTAGTCCCGCCCAGAGAGTGTGTGCAGAGGTAGAACTTACTCCATCTTAAATTTACATTCTTCCTCTTCTTCCTTTATTTTACTTTTGTAGGGCAGCCTCGCTGTTGGCGTAATAACAACCCAACCTCAGGGGGTTTCCAAATATTCCTATTTCCATATCATGATTACAATTTGTATTTGAAATCTACTTACCTTTCTCACATTTGTTTCCTTGATATTCCTATCATGTCCTGAATTTTTGTTTTGTTTATCTTTTATTTGCTCTAGAGAGAGGGAGGAATTTGAATATAGACTTACTTAAGCAAGACAGTTGTGTGAGAATTCATCTTTAATAAAGAAGATAAGCTAAGGAATGCCTACTGATTTTATAACAGGATTATGTATATGTTGGAGAAATTTGTATGGTATTCCTTTACACTGTGGGTGTTTTAATATATTTTTGATGTGATACAATTTGAAAAAAATTTAGATTGCTCCTAATACAACAGGTCATCTGTGGCAAGCATGTGATCAATAGCAGTACAGATTTGTTACATAACTGATTCTTTTTAAGTATAATTCAGGAAGTGTATATTGGAGTCTGGAATTAAATTGCATTTAGGATCTAATCTGAGAAGCTCAAAGGAAAAACAGTAGGTTACCAGCTGCCCAGTTTCTGGCTGTGGAAGAGGCTAATTGTTAGAAATTCAGATCTCTGTTCCAACTGTTGTGTCTTCAGAGAACCACCGGGTATTAATTTTTTTTCATAAGAAAAAAAATAGAGTGTGCCATTGATGCCATGGCCCATTTTGTGTAGCACAAAACTTTTTTTTTTTTTTTTGAGTCAGAGTCTCATTCTGCCGCCTAGGCTGGAGTGCAGTGGCATACTCACAGCCATTGCAGCCCTCACCTTCTACCTGTTGGGCTCAGGTGATCCTTCTGCCTCAGCCTTCCAAGTAGCCAGAACTACAGGTGTGCACTACTGTGCCCAGCTGATTTTTGATATATTATAGAGACAAGGTCTCACCAAGTTGCCCAGGCTGATCTCAAACCCCTGGGCTCAGGCAATCCTCTTGCCTCAGCCTCCCAAAATACTGGGATTACAGGCCAGAGTCACCGTGCCTGGCCAGCACAAAGCTCTTGATTGAGCAAAATCTATCTCTTAGTTTAGCAAATAATTGTTTACCTGTTTTAAAGGCATAACTTGGAAAGTGTGGGGGTAAAAATAGGAATGTGCCTAATATGCCTAAATCCTAAAGCACATCTAGACACATTTCACGCCCCTGTTCTTCCTTCTCCTCTCATGTCCTCCCCCCATGCCAGGGATTTGTACCTTCCTCCTCCCAGGGACAGTTTTGGTAGGGCCAGTGAACAAAGCAAGGCACTATGGTAGGGCACTGTTCACTTCAGGTGTTTGTTTTTGAGGCAGGTAGTTACTTTGTGAAAAATATAGATTCTAAGCATCTGTTACACCATCAGTAATTACTCTTGGAAACCCCTAGAAGACAATGAGAAAATCAGCATCCCCGATGGAGAACCACACAGAACAGACGCCTCCTGTGTTCTTGCAGTACAGAATGATGAATCAGCTAAGTCATAGGAACTGAAGAGAGTAATATATCTGCAGCTTGACTCCAGCTACAGCACTGCTCTGGTTCTAGGAGATTCTTTGTAAAGAGTAGGGAGAAACCCACTGAGTTGGTACAGTGGAGGGAGGGTGTTCATAACACCACTGGGTGACATCCAAGGTGAGGCAGAGCTGGGCTGATCCTACTTATCTATAAAATGGGAATGATAATCATGGCCTCTTCCTAGGGCAACAGGGATGTGGAAATGAGGTGATAGGCGAAAAGGACTTAACTAGGCCAGGTGCTTAGCCTGGGGAGGGAATGTATTTTCTATACTTTTGAAGTAATAAACAGAACATACTTTCCATGAGAATAATATGCAACCATTTTTTCCTCTCCTAGATGATGAGAGATCCTGATGGCTAGACTATGGGCTGATTATTTTTGAGATCCCTCTCAGCAGCTCATGAATGTCTTGACATGGCAGAGAGGGTAGGAGGGTGGACAGAGCAAGTGTTTTGACCTCAGGCAGAATCTGAGCTTGAATTTTGCTTCTCCTACTTCATATCTGTGTGCAGTGAACACAGAGATAAGCCTCCT
The DNA here is from genome assembly GCA_027257055.1 of Cephalopachus bancanus. Lineage (NCBI taxonomy): Eukaryota > Metazoa > Chordata > Mammalia > Primates > Tarsiidae > Cephalopachus > Cephalopachus bancanus. The sequence continues at coordinate 6,196,124 of JAPVLO010000011.1, read as the reverse complement.
AGATCCTCCTTAAGGAAATATTGAGGGTGTTGTCAGCTACTGGCTTTCAGCCATCAGTTTCTTCAGAAACTACCTGAAGAGACTTGCCAGCCCAAGGTCATGACTGATAGAGTTGGGTATATAACTGCCTTCCATTTTGGCCTAATATGGGCAACTCTTATAGCCCATTCCAGCTCCAGAGTGCCTGTGAGATTGTCTGAAGTTGCTGGGCCTGCATATTAGCTCAACTTCTCCCCATGACCAGGCCTATTTCCTTCCCTCCCCACAGCATTGATCCAAGGGTACTCCCTAAAACAAAAACAACTGAACTCCATTTCAGAATGTGCTCCCTGGAAAACCCAAACTGCAACCCTGTATGAATTTGGCCTAATTTTTTTTTAGCTTATTCAGTTTGATCATCTCTAAAACTGTAATGGTTTGGGCCAACCTCCTTCTATGGTTGCTGGCCTTGGTGCTGATTAAATGAGATACCCTGTATAAAGAACCTCTTATCAATCTGGGCTAGTATTTAACACTCAATGTATAGTAGACAGAAACAGCAGTAGCATATTCTGCTAAGTTTGCATAATTTTATATAAGCTATAATAAATAAAATGTAAAACACTTTGGGGAATGTGGTCATAATGAAAATCCAGATAACCTATGGAGTTGAATAGGGCAAGAGTTGGATCATACATGTGTAAGACTCTCAGAGCCCAAGGCTGGTTTTTATTGACCATCCCGCAGTGAGCCTTACTCCTACTTAAGGCAGTAGACTTTATCCTAGTGAGGTATTAGAAGCCCACACTCCACTGATGAGTACAGTCAGAAAGTTCTGTGAATGTCTGAGGGTCTGCTCTTCTATAGGTTAATGGAACGCCTGCATTTGGAAACTATTAAGACATAGCTCCCCTATCCTCCTCCTGGCAGAAATGAAAGAGAAAAATGCAAGAGTAGGCAGTCATAGGATCACTTGCCAGCTGGCTATCTTGAATTCACATGCCATTCTCTTCCTGGAGCATTTTGTTCCTTGGAGAACAAAACTTCTGTTACCAAGACAACTTGGAGGGCTGCTCTTTTCTCCTAAATATCACCAGCTCATGGTACCTTGATTAGATGGATCTGACCACCCCACGTCTGTGTTTTGTGGTCTTGAAGACATGCGCCTACACTGCTTCCTCTCCTTGAGTCTTTCTTGACACCTCCCAGATGAGATACTGTGTTGGTTTCTTAAGACTGCTGTAACACATTACTACAATCTTGGATACTTGAAACAACAGAAATGTATACAGCTAGACATTATCCTCTCACAGAAATCAGAACCAAGGTGTTGGCAGAATTAGTTCCCTCTAAAGATTGTGAGAGAGAATCCGCTTATGCCTCTCTCTTAGCTTCTGGTGTTGCTAGCCGTCCTTGACATCTCTTGGCCTGGGATTCCATACTTTAGTCTATGCCTCAGTCTTCACATGACCTCTTTGTTTCTCCATCTTCTCTTCTTCTGTCTCTTATAAGGACACTGTTCATTTTATTTGGGGCCCACTCTAAATCCAGGATGATCTTGTTGCAACATCCTTAACTTCATTATATCTGGAAAGACCTTTATTCCAAAAAAAGTCATATTCTGAGGTTCCCAGGGGACATAATTTTGAGGGCAGACTCAACACAGCACTGATGCCAACACCCACAACTGAACAGCCACTTCTCTCCCTCTGTAGGTTGTTGTAAACTGTCCCATGTAGTCTCCAAGGTCAGAGAGTTTGTGGGATTCCCTCTCTCTTGCCTGCTTAGACATTGCTAAGCTCTGTGATGTTCAACATATGAAGATACCTTCTTGGTAAATATTTGCAGTAACACAGAAAAGTAGAGCAAAACTAGAAAAATTCATAGTAAAGAAACATAAGACTTTCACCCTTGTTCAAATAAAACTCTCATCCATAGGTCAAACAGAAACAATGTTCGCTGGATAATTGCAGATGGGAGATGGGAGGTAGGGCCACTAAACATCCACCCTTGGCTTTTTGCCTCTTTAAAAAGTAAGTAATGTGTTTATATTTGGCAGAGAGAGAGAGAGACTGAGAGACTGACTCATAGAATACACTTCTTTCAGCCACTTGCAAATTCTGTCATTGTTTGTAGTAGTTTTTCCTTTGATCCTCTTAACTTTTTTCAGGTATATAATCACATTAATTTCAAGTACATCTCCACTTTAAAACTTACTTTTCTTCTTAATTACTTTGCCTGGTACCTCCAGGAAAAAAAAAATTATCATTAAGGCAGTCTTAGTACACACATTTGTCTGTATATGCTTTTAAATTTAGCAGTACTAGTATTTTACCTTTAAGCCATATGCTGACTTTGGGGTTAAATTAAATGAATTTTATAGTGTAAAGGAAGTCATCTTAATGCTACTTAGAGATTTTTTTTTTTTTGGTTTGGTTTTTGTTTCTTTAGAGAGTGGATCCTGAGCTGTGTCAATACTTTTCTTTCTTTCCTTTTTTTCTTTTAATCACCCATGGACAATACTATACGATTTTTCTCCTTATGTATTATGGAACAATTCTTGGGTTACTGGAGTTATCCTCGGTAGGACATGTCTTTTTCTGAAATTTGCTACTTGATTCTTTTGACCATAGCTAATAGAGGATTTTGCACTTACTGTTACAATAATAGTAATAATAATAACAAACACCTAGGCAGCACTGACCATGGGTCAGGTTCTGAGTACTTTGGCCATTCATGAATTTATTTAACCTCAAATGCTCATATATATATATTTAGTTTAGATTACATATTGTTTCTTATTTTTCTTGTGAAAGTACTTCCATTCAAGTTGACTTTCTCTTTTGGAGTTTGTTCTTGTCAAAGTTATTTTCTTATAAAAACAGTCTCTTTCATTCAAGGTTTCAGTTGTATTTTATGAAGTTGAGCACTCACTTCATGATTTCAGTTTCTTCTGTATTTGTGTTTACTTTTCCCTGGTTCATGTCTTATTCTTGGGATTTGCTCTTTTTGCAGGTATTCCTGATTTATCTAGACTCATGGTTTGCTTATTTATTTCTCCAAAAATAAGTTTTGCACCTATTTCTTAGTTTTAATTATTTTCCAGTTTTTCAGGTTTTTTTCTTTATTAATTTTATATTGGTTTCATATTGATTTTCAGGCTATTTCCTATATTAATTTTTTATTTTTTGTTTTGTTTAGTTTTCCTAACCTCTTATATTAGATGCTTACTACATTTTTTATCTCCCATTTATGTATGTAAGTATTGAGGGCTATACATTTTCCTTTGAAAATGTTTTTAGCTCTGTTAGTTAAAAATAAAATCCAAGTCCCTCACCTGCGGTGTGGATCCTCTCTTGGTCAAGGGTATTCCAGAAAATTCATAAAACTGAGTTCCCAGTCATGATGGAGCAGGAGGTCAGATACTTCTTGTTATGCCTCCACTCTTTTTGAGGTTAGACACAATAACAACAACTGGCCTGCATTAATGTTAAAAAAGAGATTATAAGACTGACAGAATGGACTTTTTGGGGGCAATAAGACAGAAAAAAAAATTATAAATAGGACCTAAGACCATGCTGGGCAAAGGTTAATTCAGGCACCCCTATACTTACAGAATAAACAATGTTCTAACTGCTACAACTTTTCTTTTTTCTCTAGCAGCTAAACAAATACTGGCCTTGAGATTTTAAAAAAATGTACAGCTCCACCAGATGTTGACTCACTGACCTCCAGCCCCTGTTCCAACCAGTTATAACTACAGTTTTGATTAGACAAGAGACTGATTTCAGTAACTTTCTCCTGATAAGAGACCACTGACCGTGGACTGATCCTGGCTGGTTTACAGAGGTCGTGTGCTCATGTGACTTCATGTCCTGAAAAGACCTTTTGACAAATGTGTAGGGCTTAATTATCATACATTTAAAGGTCAAGTCTCCACCTCAAAGTGAATTTGGATGGTGCTTTTCATGTCTGTTTGTGTAAGACACAACCACCAAGACCTCCTTCATGAATATTCATAGCTTCTTCTGTAACCTGTTGAATACATGTTTAACCAACCTGTTCAGCATAAAACTCCTACCCCAACCCTTTCTCTTTCAAAGTGCTTTAGACAGATAATCAAGGCAGAAAATTCACAAAGAAATTATGGACTTAAATTCAACACTTGACTAATTGGACCTGATAGATATCTACAGAATACTCCATCCAACAACTACAGGTTACACATTCTTCTCATCAGCACATGGAACATTTTCTAAGATCAACCACATGCTTAGTCATAAGCAAGTCTTAAGAAATTCCAAAAAATTTGAAATCATACCAAGTAATTTCTCTGACCACAGAAGAATAAAACGAGAAGTCAATACCAAGAGGAACCCTCAAAAACACCCACATGTTTTTTGTTTTAAAGAAATAAAGTCTCCTATCCAAATTTATAAATTTTGTGATTTTTTTCAGTCAACAGCTCTATGCCTCAGATGTGCTCCTTATCATTATTTTTTATATGTTTTGCTAATTTGGTTTGAACTTCTTTTGGTACACAAAGTATTATTGTTATTTTTAGTTGATAGATTTATTTTTTGTTTTATTATTAATTTTAATTAATAGCAATTTTAGTTTATTGCATTAAGATTAGAGGTGTTCCGTGTTCTTATTATTTTTTTCATGTGCTCTTTTAATATGAACTGCATGCTGATACTACTGCTGTCAATTATTTTCACCATTTGCACTAGAACTGGCTAAGCAGTTATTGTGGGTGGATTGCTGTACTAAATGATCCTCATAGTACTGGTGTGTTTCCGAGCCAATGGAGATGCTAACTGTGAGATCTTCCATGCCACAGAGATGAACTGCTTCCTGCAAATATGCCTTGCTGATGTCATTCCTCTGAGTCCAGCCTCTTAAGTGTCCTGAATCCAGAGGGTTCCCACCAACTTTCATATCCTGTGAAATAGTCAATTTGGCCTTCACACCTCTGCTAGGTGGGTCACTCACCTTGAGTAGGAATATCTCTACATCCTTTCTGACATCTGCAACCTCTTCTTCAAGTGTTCTTTTTACAATGTCTTTTCTCAGTTTCCACAGCCGGACCCTGCTTCCTTTTGGTAGTCCTCATACTCATGTTGGAGACTGGAGGTTTATTCAATTGTCTAATTTTGCTGAAACCAAAAATTGCATGTGCATTTCTCATTCTCCTTGGTGTTATGCTTAATTTCCAGGTGGAGAAAAGGAAATATTATCTTTGTATGTCAGACTGGAACTATTTAGCTTTTAATCATTTCTTTGATTTCTTAAGAGTTGAAATTTCTGGTTTGTGTCTGAATGTCAAATTTTAGATCTAGATATTGACCTAAGTAGAAAGGAAGGAGAATAAAGGCAAGAATATAGAACGTGAACAGAATTTTATGAAAATTTAGAGTACTCTTCTAAGATCCCTACTCATGACTTGGTTTGTGTGGTTTAATAAAAGTTTAGCAGGTCTGAGTCTCAACCTTGTTAAAGAAGTCACGTAACAAAGCCTCCTATTCTGATCCGGGGGCATTCCCACTTTCCATTTGTCTCTTGAATTGCATTTGCCAAAAGACAGATGCTTCTTAAGTCTGCTTCTGAGCAGGCCAAAACCAGAGTTAAGGCAGGGATAGTGATGGTGACAATGTCCCTAGCCTTAAGTGACCAATGATGAATTATTGACCTGGAGATGAAGGCTAACATGGTAAGGAACTTCCCCACCATGTTCCTGCTCTTTGTTCTTATTATTAGTTTTTTCAGAAGCTATCACATCATATTTCAGTTGGCTTGTTTTTCTCTATGTCCTTCCCACACATTCCCTAAGCCTTGGAGATGAGCTTCTGAGATCCTTGGCAGAAACCAAAGCTTTTTAAAAGTTTAATTTGTCCCAGCACTGAGTGTATGTAGTGTTAAATAGATGCATGCCTGAGTCAACCCATGAATGGTTGAATGAATGAACACACAAATGCATGATCAAATGTAGAGACATCACAAACCTCCAAGCATCTTTGATATCACCCAATCAGGGTAATAATGGGCGATTCTTTCTTGTTCCACTCACCATCTCTGAACACAGTGTCTGAATATAAAATAGCTGAGGTGGTGGTGTCCTTTAATGGTAATCATGAAGAGTGACAACAATCCCAGCATCTTTAAACCTTTATGTTATTATTTTTTCTTCATCATATGTCAGACTCTTACATAGATTTTAAATATCTTTCTGAGCTCTTCACATTTATAGTGTTATAGAGGAATCAGAGAAAGAACACAAACATAATTGAGGAAACGGAAAATAGTATATACAAAGAGAAGTTCAAAGAGCTTAGATTTCTTCTCATTGGCAGAAAAATGAGTTAAAATTGAACTTCCTTGGATGACGTAACCCATAGAAAGAATAGTGATTGGTGTATGAGTCCAGGAAGCCCCCATGATGTGTGTCCCTGGGCCTACAGAGATCACCTAATATTAGCAATTTAGGCAGAAAATGTCATCGATTTGATTTCCTATTAATACGGAATGAGAGGAGTTTTCATAAATACTATAAGAGACACAGAGGGCATTCATCTGAAATAAACTGCCTTACACATAACCCAGGAAACTTTTTCAATGATGCACTTACTGTTTTAAGCTCTGCATTATACAGCTCTGATGTAAGTCTTATTAACAGGTTGAAGACTATGTTTCTTGATTTAGTGCAAAGGCGGTTCTCTGAGGCAGACCTTTCACTTCGAAGGTCTTCTAGACTTTTCCTGCTGATGATCTAACTCTCATAGGTGGGAGTCTCCTATTGCCAACACAGCAGTACCCCTAGGGGAACACATTTCCACCCTCAGACCAATCACTTAGGGAAATTGTACAGGAGATAACAGTTGTTGAGACAGAGGTGAGTGGAACCTAGCAGAGATCAAAAGGTGACTTGAAAACCTCACTCTCTGTGGGAGCGGGGAGTGCACTATTTATCACTGTCATCCTGTCTGCAAATCTTGCAGAGCTGGTTCAGTAATAGCTAATTCAATTGATTCTGATATTGATTGCCTTCCTTGGCCAAGCTTCTCAGATGACTCTGGGAACTGGGATCTTATCATGGCAATACCTTAGTATCTCACTGCAAATCAATTTCCCAACATTTCTGGTCCTCTTGGTTGCTTGGTTATCTCTGTATCCAAAGCCACCCTAGATGTTTCTTCTCAACTAGAGTTTACCTTTCTCTACTCATCTAACAGTTTTTTGGACTTTTCTGGAGCTTGGGTTAGGCATAATTTTTCCTTGCAAATAAGTCTCCACACTGATCTGACATTTTTAGAGTAAAGCCTGCCATTTCTAAACAAAAAATGAGTTAAAGCAAACATATAGACTCCACCATTGTTTCCTTCCTTTCCTTAGCTCTGACTCATATGGAATTTAAGAAATGTTGTGGATTTTTATTAAAAAGTTAGATAGGTATATAGAAATTTTACCCTAGTCCTAGATTCTTCCAGGAAATCTCACAAACTGTTTTGAACTTATTATTTTGGACTTATTCAAAGTTCTCATTTCTTATTTAATATGTTTTCAAATCTAATATTTATAACATTCACAGAGTAAAAATATTTCCATTTCATTGCAGGCCTTTTGACTTATATATAATTTAAAAATCATTTTGATTTTTCCTGGCTCCAGGTCTCAATGCATGTTTGTCTCAAGTGTTAGTCAGCTCAGTACTTTCACTTCAGTGCCCCACAAGCATTTCAAACAAAGTATTTCCCTAATGCAATTCATTATTCTTCTCCTCAAGTGTCCTTCATCTCTGCAGATGGCACTACCATCCCCTAGACTTTCCTCCCAACCTATTAGGTCTCAGATTCTGTTCACCGAACATTTTTCACTCTTCCCTAAGTCGCTTTTCATCCTGCTTCCCTGACCTGGGTCAGGGTATATCATCTCCTGCCTGGGAAGCTGTAGGAGCCCCCAGCCTCACCTATGGGTTTCTGGGTAGCCATCCTGAAACCTAAGTCTGTCTTCATCATCCTTCAGTGGCTTCTTATAACCTGTGGAACAGAATAATCTGGATCTCTTGTGACAGCAAGCAAGACCCTGCAGAAAGCAGTCCTGGCAGCTTCTGCAGCCTCGCCCCTTCCCTTGCCTTGCATGGATTCCGAGCTTTGCAGATGCTGAGTTGCTTGTAGGTCCCTGATTGTGCTTTGTCATTTCTTACCTTGGTGGTGTGAAGTCTGTTCTGTCCTCCATCTGGAGCACCCCACCATTGTCACCTGGCCAGTGCCTAGGTGTCACCCACAGAAAGTCCTCAGGGGTCCTGGAGCCCTGGGGCTTGTGTGTGAGCTCTCAGGGCACTCCTCCCACCTGAGTAGCACCGGACTCTCTTTCCTGACTCGTGTGCCACCCAGAAGCTTCTTAAGAAAATGGACGTTGTCTTTGGTCTCTGGCACACAGCAGATACTGCTTATTGGTTACACAGAGTATGAAATATTTGTTGTTGAATATCTCCAAACCAAAATACATGTTTCCCCTTTTCAAAGATAGCATGATGCGTAATGAAAAGAGCTTTAATTCTGGAGTTGGAAAGACTTGAGCTCAACTCCCAGTTCTGCATGAATTGGTTGTTTGAATTTTAGTAAGTGATTTAGCTTCTCTGACCATCTGTTTACTTGTCTGGAAAAGAGGATCAATACCAGAATTGGACAGAGGGTTAGGGATTGGGCATATGTAATTCCTAGCTGAATGCTTAGCCTATATTAAGTATCCAATAAATGGTGACCATTTGTTTGATTATGGCTTTTTGCTTTCTACTTCTCTGGCTTATTTTTAAATTATTTTTCGGTTACGCACACATAATCAACTTTTAAAGTTAGGAAAGAACTTCTGCCTGAGACATTTAAATGGGAGAAAACCTCCTACATCAAGCAAGATGTCCTATGGTAGTTTTGTTTTTTTGGTTTTTTTAGTATAATGAACTCATAAAAACCTTAATGGGAAGAAGTGTAACACTGCCTCAGTTAGAACAACGGTTAATTGTCTGAGACTGCAATAAAAGATTATACAGCATGAAAAGTGAACATAAAAAAGAAATTTCATCAGTTTTAAAAAGGAATTTCTTGAATTAAAATTTTAACTAAAATCTATTATTTTTACAAATCAGGTTACTATTTTGATAAAACTTTCTCTTGTAAATTTAGACAATTTGCTAAATTGATATCAATTGCAAGTTCACTGATTTAACTTGCAGATATTTGTTTGTTTGTTTGTTTGTTTGTTTTTTGTTTTTTTGTTTTTGAGTTGGAGTCTCACTCTGTCGCCCAGACTGGAGTGCAGTGACCGCTCCCGGCCACCGCAGCCTCGACCTGCTGGGCTCCGGTGATCCTTCCGCCTCAGCCTTCCAAGTAGCTGGAACTGCAGGCGCGCACTACCACACCTGGCTAATTTTTTTTTTTTAATTTATTGTAGAGATGAGGTCTCACCAAGTTACCCAGGTGGGTCTCGAACCCACGGGCTTGGGCAATCCACTCACCTCAGCCTCCCCAAGGCGCGGGATTACAGGCTGAGCCACCCGGCTTATAGATATATTTTAAGCAACTTCTACACTCCAGTACTTTTTAAAAAAACTACCAAAATGAGCAGGATTATAAATAAACACAAAAACTAAAGTTTTAAGCACCCTAGCATCTACTAGGAAAACTGTAAGTGTCCCTGACATCCAAAAATGTGAATTCATAACAATTTACAAAGGGTGATTACTTCCCTTATACAAGAATTCTTCACAAAATAATTTAGCATAGTCAAGACATACATATTCTGCCAGGTTCTGCACTTACAGCCTAGAGAGTGTTTTGAAGTGATTATTGGGTCATCCCTATCACTTGACTATGAAATAGATCATATGAGTAAGATCAAAAGCCACCACGAAAGACCTGTGCATGTTCTAGAACACAAGTTCACAACATTTTTCAGGGAAGTGCCAGAGAGTAAATATTTTCAGACTGTGGGCCCTCTGGTGTCAGTGGCTTCTCCTCATCCCTGCTTTAGGCACAGCTATGAACACCACCCCATAAGTAAATGGTGTGGCTGTGCCCCAACAAAACAGGCAGTGGCCAGACTTGGCCCATGGGTGTATTCTAGAATAATAACCAGTTGTTTTATTTTCACTCTAACTAGAATAATTTGTTACCCCACAAAATCCTTAAATGTTTGACATTAAAATTCTTGCTAAACACAGTTAATTATTAAAAAACAAAAACAAAACAAAACTTAAGTAGCTTTCAAAGCAACCCTTTCTCTTGGAAATATACATTTCCGTCTTTCTATTCTTTGAGTTTCAGAATAAGCTCACATGTGTTAAATCCCCAGTGAATGTGAGGTTAATTTTTATTTAATTGGTCTTAACACCTCCACTCTGTCTGTTTGGTTTTTATGCTTTTCCCAATTCTGATTTCCACAATGCTCTGAATGTGTCTGAAGATCCTCTGCTGGATTTAAAGCAGATGCTTTGGATTTCTTGAGACACATTTATATTTTTCGACACTGTGTAAGTGTCTGGGAAATTTAGGCACACGTGCCATACATTTTTCAGCTGGTGGGGTACTGCTGAACATTTTCTCAAAATATCCCCAAGGAGAAGAATGAAAGTATTCGAGGACATGCCAGTCAGCATTTCTCACAGCTCACGGCCTGGCTGGGGTCTCTGTTCAAAGAAGACAGGTCATTGTTGGTTAAATAGGGCTGTCCTTCATTTTTCCTTAAGGAATGCTGACTCATAACACACACTTTCCCTGCATTCCTACCTCTGCTTTTATCTTTTTAATTTAGTCCGACCCAGGGAGGTACCAAGAGAAGATCAGAGCCTTCTTAAGGAGAAAAGGTGTTCAAGAACTTTGATCCGGTCCTGTGAGGTCATCACAGCAGTCTGCTTGTTCAGCTGTCGGTCTTCATTCTCTTGGCTGAGAATGCTGTGCTTCCCATAAAAATTGCCTGGTTATAGTCAACCCTCCTGACCAATGTGCATGAGCCAGTCACAGAAGCATCTGTTATTGCTGCCTTTTCCATTTGCATGTGTTTCCATTCCTCTTTTTTGTGAAGTAACTAAGTGATTTTGGCTTCTGACACAATCCAGTTTCATGGAATCTTAAAAGACCCTTGAGCTATTTTGCTTAGAATGTCTGAAAATTTAGCCGGCAGGGTTTTCATGGTCTGCCCGAAGCTGGCATCTAAAAATAAAATTTGAGCTGACTGGCAGCATGAGAAGTGCCCAAATCAGCAGATGGTGTGAATGCAAGACTTGTAAAATGAAAATATATTCACGAGAATACACATCCTTTCCTATTTATTAAAGGTCTGATGGGAACACATGCTTCTGGTAGACACAGTGGGCTGTTTGATCATGGAGACATAGGAGACAGAGGATGTCTGTGTTTGAGCAAGGTGCCTGATGAGTTCCTCCCAGAATTCCTCGAGGACAAGATAGGGACATGTGACCCAGAAAGTCTTGCCACCTGGAGGGCACAGTCTCTGAAGACCAGAAAGATCCACAATGATTCATGGCCACGTGAAGGGAAATCCTCAGGTGCACCTTGCTGCGGTCACCCCTGGCACTATCTGTCCCACATTTTATATCAAAGGCTTTCTGAGAATCAAAGGATTCAAAGCATAGCCCTATTGCAGATAGTGATGACATGAGTCTGAAGGAGAGACTGAATATGATAGAAACAGAATACAAATTCCAAAGGAATTATACCTAGTTATAACACATGTCAAGTTGTTTAAGATTAAAACAAATTAAAAAATAAGCCTGGCGTGGTAGTGCATGCCTGTATGTAGTTCCAGCTACTTGGTGGCAGAGATGAAAGGATCACCTGAGCCCAGCAAACCGAGGTTACAGTGGTTGTGAGCATGCTACTGCACTCCAGCCTGGGCGAGAGAGTGAGGCTCCAACTCAAAAAATATATTAATTAATTAATAATAAAAACAAATATAATAGAAATGACATAAACACAAGAGTCTCTATCTTTTGTAAAATTTTATTTTAGTTAGGTAGGTACACGTGAGGATTAGCTACATAAATAGTCTGCATGCAGGCAAAGTTTGAGTGTCTAACTGGCCCTCACTCCCTGGTAGTGGAACAGGTATGCTTTTTGTTGTCATGTGTCCCAAACCCTCCTCCCTCCCCATCACTCCCAACCAACAGTATAGAAGTATTCCCTTTTCTCCTCACCTGTGCCAGCATCTGTTGTTTCTTGACTTAATAATAGCCATCCTTACCAGAGTTAGGTGATATCTCATTGTAGTTTTCATTTGCATTTCTCTGATTATTAGTGAGGCTGAACAGTTTTATATGTGTCTTTGGCTGGTTATATGTCTTCTTTTGAGATGTGTCTCTTTGCCCATATTATAATGGGGTCATGGTTTTTTTGTTTGTTTGTTTGGGTTTTTTTTCCTTTTACTTTCTTTGATTTCTTTGTAGATCCTGTATGTTATGCCTTTATCAGATAATTTGCAAATAATTTTTTCTCATTCTGTGAGTTGTCTCTTCATTATCTTGATGTTTTCTTTTACACTACAAAAGGTTTTCAGTTTTATGAAGGGCCCATAGCACCATGGAGACATAGGTCTATCTTAACTTTTATGACATTCACTTTGGGGGACCTGGTCAAGAATTTGTTGCCTACTCCAATGTGCACTAAGGATGTTTCCTATACTTTTTTCTAGGATTCTTATAGTTTGAGGTTTATGTGCCGGAGTCCAGCTCCAGCCGGGTTTAGGGTACCCCAAAGGTGGAGACGGCGTCGGCGATTGGGGAGAAGAAGAAAGAGAGAAAGAAAGAGAGAGAGAAAGAAAGAGAATGGACCCCTGTCTAGTGCAGAAGCCGTTTATTGGGAATTATAATGGGTCTTTTATACACAGTGGGGTGTGTGAGGGGCGTTCCCCACCCACCAGATGTTCTTTCAGGTATAATCCCATAACCTAATCGATGAAACCTTAATCCATGACTGCCTTTAAACCCTTTTCCTACTGCCTATAAACCCTTTTCGTATTGCCTATAAACCCTTTTCGTACTAATACCAAGTTAAACAATTCTATAGAGACTTAAATACTTACTTTACAAACTAAAGTGGCCCATCCCAGAATGTTTGGAATGTGGCCCAGTGCAAAGTTCACAGTGGGCTACCTGCAAGTAACCCAGCCGCATTCTTTCAACAAAATGGCTGTCTTCTAAAACTATATTCTACAATTTACACCCTATTCAACTTCAATAAATCCTAAGATCATGACCCAGAAGCCTGTGACCAATACTAAGGCTCTTAGATGTGACCCGAGTTTGAATTGTAAGTTGTGTGAAAGCCAAAACTGCAGTTTGTGGAAGAATGGGAGCAATGAGCTTCTAAAGTTAGCTTGTGTTCATCCTGGTCTCAGAGTTTTTATGTTTTGAGCTCACAGGAGTTTAATCTGGTTAGTGTTGAGTAGAAAGGGGGAGGAAATGGGGTCAAATAGCTCCCGAACGCATCCTAGTGGTCTCGGGGTCAACGGCCCTTCCTGATCCCTAACGCTCAGTGGGCCTCCGTGGCTGGCTCCCAACATCTCCCCCTTTTTTATTTTTTAGCACAAAACCATGAAACTCCATATTGCTCTTCTTTAGCACTCTGAAGATGATTGGGAGTAAACACAGCAACAAAACAATCACTGCTCCGCAAATGCCCACATTGACGAGTATAGACATTAATGATTTTTGATTAGTAAATGATGCCTGAATTTCTTGATGTAATTTAGTAAGGTCTATACTCAGGTCTGATGGGTCCAAATTCCAAGTTACTTTGTCCCAAGTATGGACAGATTTAAACTCAGAGTGACATTGGAGAGCCAATTTTATTTTTAAGGTCACAAGTTCTTGCCCTACTGCTAAAACATTAACCTTACTTTCTAACTTCTGGTCTATGATTTCCTGAATAGCTACGGCAATAGAAATGTTTTTAGATAGGTGCTGTAACTCCAAAAATCTTTTCTGACAGTTTTAAACCATATTCACAAGAGGCTGTCTGAGAACAACAAATCCCTTATGAGAAACATCAGTTAAACAATTAGTTAATACACTTGTTTATAAGACAAATTATAAACATAATTTTGACGTTTTATGGTCAATGTCAACACTGGAGTTACCCATTCATTAATATGCCATCTAGCAGAGATGGGATTTTCCCCATCTAACCTTGAAGTATAAGGTCAAGTTTTACACAGGGTAAAAAACAGTCCACTTTAGAGTCATAAATACAGACTCTCCATATTGGATATCCAGAATCTCATGAAATGATCAGCCAGTCCTTCTCAGTATTGTTAGAAACAAATGGGAGGTGAACAAGAGCTTCCTTCATAAGACCTTTGTCCGAGCCACCCGCTTGAGAAGAGACATGTGGATGGGAAAAAAAAGGTAAAAGAGAAAGAATGGAGGCTGGGGACAGGTGTCGTGGCCTTTGGCATCTGCCCCTTCTCCGAAGGTTAAAGAGAAAGACTGAAAGTCAGAGCTAGGCACCACGGCTGTAGACACCTGCCCTTCCTTCCCAGATAAAGGCAAAGGGACTCACAGAACAGATTACAAAAAACAAGAGTAGTAGGGAAAGCAGGAATTGGAGTTATAGGAGGAATAGGAGAGGACAAAGGAAGTGAAAACCCTTATTTTGTTTACGTTTTTAGCATGTTGTGAAGTTACCATATCTCCTGCTTCTTCTGCTAGAAATTCTATTTGCTCCCATGCTGGTAATTGGGAACGATGGATGCTGAAGACGTTGTTATAGTTTTTAGAGAGCATCTGATAGTGTGTTGTCTTGATTTTGGGATAATCTGAGAGGGAAGTTTTTGTTCTGCAATGAAAGTTCTCTCATCTGGTGTGTCAGTGTTCCTCCTTCCTCTGGCTGGCAGAGTGGATGGTGCAATTCTTGTTTGGCCGAGTGTTGCAAATCCAGTTCAGCATGTAATGATGCTTCCATATGCAAAGAAAACAATTCCTCTCTTCTTAATGGTTGGTAGGCATTGCTCCATGTCTATTCCTTTGAGTCTACAGGGTCCATGCCACCCGTCTCAGTCTTCAGGTTAGCAGGGGCATTTCGAATAAACCAATCAGGAATCCAAACAAGAGTTGACGCATCCTGTGAGCAACCAGAGATGGCAGCCCAGGCTGCAATGCACCCATAGCCTCCATGGTGGCATTAATGGTTCTTAGATGCTGTAAAAGTCTCCATTTTTATAACAAATATGGGAATATTCTAAGGACTGGTAGAAGGCTCTATATGGCCAGCCTCCAACTGCTGTTGAACTAATTCTCTTGCTGCCTTAAGTTTCTCTGAGGGCATGGGCCATTGTTCCACCCAAACTGGTTTATCATCTTTCCAGGTAATGGGATCAGCAGCCTCAGGAACAATAGCCCCTAGGGCAAATTTGAAAAGCCAATATCAGACCGGTCTTTCCTGTCTACAACCTGAACAGGTCCTTTTATGCCCTGTCTATTCCTTCCAAGCCCCTTTAAGGGATTGTATCCTATTTGTAGCATTTGCGCTGACACCTTGTCATCTGGACTATACAGAAGCATGCCCATTTGAGCAAGAATATCGCGTCCCCAAAGTGTAATGGGGATGGAAGGAATGATGTAGGGACAAAAGGTTCCTGAAGTTTCGTCATCTGTCCAATTTAAGATTTGAGAACTTTTGGCTACAAAGGGCGCTCAACCAATACCAATGAGTCCTGATGGGGCTACTTGTGTTGACCAGGAAGACGGCCAGTCTTTCCCAGCAATACAAGAAACATCAGCCCCTGTATCTAGCAGACCTTTAATTTTAACTCCCTGAATATATCAATCTTTTAGAGGTCTGGAGTTAGTAATTTCCTGAACCCAGAAAGCAAAATTGCTTGAGCCAAATCCAGAGTCACCCCTGGGCTTATCGGTTAGAGACTTGCCCATTTTATGATAGGGTAAGAGTAGTAACTGAGCTATTCTTTGACCTTCATAAAATTGTACAGTTTTGCTAGGGGGAGCAACAAGTACCTGGATTTCCCCTGTGTACTCAGAGTCCACCACTCCAGGAATCACAGAAACTCCTTGTAGAGACAAGGAACTTCTTCATAATATTATACCTACTATTCCATCTGGGAGAGAGCCCTTCACTCCTGTTGGAATTGGGGTAACTGGAATGTCTGGAGTTAATATTGTTGTGGTGGAGGAACGGAGGTCCAGTCCTGTGCTTCCTGGGGTGGCTCTGATGAGTTCTGAGATGGGACAAAGGGAACAAACAGGTTCATGTTGGAAGCTGCCCCTATTGTTACTTGGGGCCAGGGCCAGCCCCTCTGCCTGTTTCCCGGAATTGGCATCATAGATTGTTGTTTAGTTAACAGAGTGCCATTTTTATGAAATTTGGATTTGCCATCCCTAACCCATTGAAATCCTTTCTGACACCTGGGACACAGAGACTTTGATCGAGAGCTCTCATTAAGCTGTTGCATCAGGGCTTCCTGCAACCCTTTTTTAGCTGGGCAGTCCCTACTAATATGGCCAGGCTGCTCACAGTTATAACAAGTTAAAACTGAGCTGTTTTTTGATTTATTGTTACCATTTTGCATTCCCTGCACAAATTGTGCATAAGTTTCTCCCTTCAAGGTGACAGCTATTGTCCTACCCTGCATAACGGCAGGGTTAATATCAGCACACTGCCTGATATAATCAGTTAATTGTCCTGTTCTTCTAATCGGTCTAATCAAAGCTTGGCAAGTACTGTTAGCATTCTCGAAAGCCAACTGTTAAATAAGGATATTTGCTGCTTCTGCATTAGTGATTACTCTATTTACTGCTGTTGTAAGTCTAAAGAGAAACTTCTCATAAGTTTCATTTGTTTTCTGTTTAAGATCAGATAGTGAGGTAGTCTGAGTAGAATTAATAGGTAACTTCTTCCAAGCCTCACTTGCACAAGAATTTACCTAGAGTAAAACTTCCTTGGGTAAGATTAGTTGACTGTCAACTGACTCATATAATCCTTTTCCTAACAACATATTGCTAGAATTATGAAACTGATTTGGATCCCTCTGCTGGTTAACAGCCCTCTGGACCCTTACCTGATCTTCAAATTCAGTTTCCCATTGTAAATAGGCCCCTCCTGACAAACAGCTTTTAGCAAGTTGTCCCCAATCTTGTGGTGTCATCCACTGAGTGGCAAATTGTTCCATAATAGTAATAGTATAAGGAGCCATAGGACCATACCGAGTACAAGCCTCTTTAAGTTCCTTAATTAATTTATATGGTAGCGGCTCCCAGTGAGGTGCCTCGTTTACTGTGCCTTCTTCCATATAAATTACTGGAAAGCAAGAAGACAAGGTAAAATCTCCCTCTTTCTCAGCCTTTTTTCTGGCTCCCTGCATACCTACATTAGCCAGAGACACATACCCAGGTGTGAATTTCGGTGTTTTCACCTTATTTCTAGTAAGGGTATGGGAGGAGTTACCTTGGCAACATTGCCAGGATTTTTTCACTTATGATACCCAATCACTTCCTCCTCCAACTCCATTTTCTCCTCAGGGAAAAGTTCATCATCTAAAGGAGGCACCGAGGCTACAGCCAGCAGGGGAATGTCTTTATTTTTGGCCGGAATTTTAGAGAAATTGTGCTGTGGATTTAAAGCATCTCAGATATTATTCCATAAAGCTAAGGCATACAAAATGCAAAAGACAAGCCAATTGGTTACTCTATCAGACAATATGTTCAAAATACTAGTAGACATGTTCCTTTCTTTAGATTCACTCTGGCCCATGATTCTATCATGGCTTTTAAACTGCTCACCCTTCCTTGCTCTGCCTGTCTCTACAGAGGGGTCCGCGGCACCCTGGGTGAGGTCCTATCCGTCCCGAAAAAGAAAAAGAAAGCTTACCTTGAGGTCCCACTTTTAGGCACCACTTGCCGGAGTCCAGCTCCAGCTGGGTTCAGGGTACCGCAAAGGTGGAGATGGCATCGGCGATTGGGGAGAAGAAGAAAGAGAGAGAGGGAGAGAGAGAAAGAAAGAGACTGGACTCCAGTCTAGTGCAGAAGCCGTTTATTGGGAATTATAACGGGTCTTTTATACACAGTGGGGTGTGTGAGGAGCGTTCCCCACCCACCAGATGTTCTTTCAGGTATAATCCCATAACCTAATCGATGAAACCTTAATCCATGACTGCCTTTAAACCCTTTTCCTACTGCCTATAAACCCTTTTCATATTGCGTATAAACCCTTTTCGTACAATACCAAGTTAAACAATTCTATAGAGACTTAAGTACTTACTTTACAAACTAAAGTGGCCCATCCCAGAATGTTTGGAATGTGGCCCAGTGCAAAGTTCACAGTGGGCTACCTGCAAGTAACCCAGCCGCATTCTTTCAACAAAATGGCTGTCTTCTAAAACTATATTCTACAATTTACACCCTATTCAACTTCAATAAATCCTAAGATCATGACCCAGAAGCCTGTGACCAATACTAAGGCTCTTAGATGTGACCCGAGTTTGAATTGTAAGTTGTGTGAAAGCCAAAACTGCAGTTTGTGGAAGAATGGGAGCAATGAGCTTCTAAAGTTAGCTTGTGTTCGTCCCAGTCTCAGAGTTTTTATGTTTTGAGCTCACAGGAGCTTAATCTGGTTAGTGCTGAGTAGAAAGGGGGAGGAAATGGGGTCAATAGCACCCAAACGCATCCTAGTGGTCTCGGGGTCAACGGCCCTTCCTGATCCCTAACGCTCATTGGGCCTCCGTAGCCGGCTCCCAACATATATGTTTAGGTCTTTGATTCATTTAGAGATGGTGATTGGTAGCAGTTCAGTTTCATTCTTCTGTGTGTGGCCAACCAGTTTTCCCAGCACCATTTGCTAAATATGGTCTCCTTTCCCCAGTGCTCATTATTGGTGGCTTTGTGAAGATTGGTTGAGAGTTCATGTTTTTGCTTCTGGAATCTCTGTCCTGTTCCATTGGTCTAGTTCCATTGTGTGCCTATTTCTGTACCAATACCAGGCTATTTGGCTATTGTAGCCTTGTAATAAAGTATAAAGTCTGGAAGAATGATATTGCCTACTTTGTTCCTTTTGCTGAGAATTGTTTTGACTATTCTTGCTCTTTGTTTCCATATAAATTTCTGTATTGTCATTTCCAGGTCTGAGAAAAATGGTGTTGGTAATTTGATGGGTACTACATTGAATCTGTATATTACCTTGGATAGGATGGATATATTGACATTACTGATTTTTTCAATCCATGAGCATGGAATGTTTTTCCGTTTGTTTGTGTTATCCTTAATTTATTTGAGCAGTGTTTTGTAGTTTTTGTAAAGGTCTTCCACATCTCGGGTTAAGTGGATACCAATGTAATTCTTGTTTTTCTGTGGCTATTGTGAATGGGATTGTGGTTTTTATTTGTTTCTCTGCCTGCCTGTTGCTGGTGTATAAAAATGCAAATTTTATTGATTTTGTAGCCTGAGACTTTACCAAAGCCATTTATCAATGCAAGGAGACTTTTGACAGACTCCCTAGGGTTTTCAAGGTATAGAATCATATCATCTGCAAAGAGAGACAGCTTAACTTCCTCTTTTCCTATTTGGATACTTCTGATTTTCTTTTCTTGCCTGATTGCTCTGACTGGGACTTCCAGCACTACCTTGAACAGAAAGGGTGAGAGTAGGCATACTTGTCTTGTTCCCGTTCTTAGGGTGAATGCTTCCAACTTCTGTCCGTTGAACAAAATGTTGGCTGTGTGTTTGTCATAGATGGCTCTTATTGTTTTGTGGAGTGTTTCTTCTATGTCTAGGTGCCCAAGGGTTTCTATCAAAAAGGGTTGCTAGATTTTGTCAAATGCTTTCTCTGCATCTAATAATATAATCATGTGGTTCTTGTTTTACATTTTAATGTGCTAAATTACGTTTGTGGTTTTGTGAATGTTGAACCAGCCCTGCATCCTAGGAATGAGACACAACTGGTTATGGCGGATGACCCTTGAGATGTTTTTTGGATCTGATTTATTTACTTTCATTCTACTGTGATTCTGAAAAAATATATGGTATTATTTCAATCTTTTGAAATTCGTAGCCGGGTTCGGTGGCTCAGCCTGTAATCCCACGCCTTTGGGAGGCTGCGGTGAGTGGATTGCCTGAGCCCACGGGTTCGAGACCCGCCTGGGCAGCAAGACCTCATCTCTACAATAAATCAAAAAAATCAGCCAGGCGTGGTAGCGCATGCCTGTAATTCCAGCTACTTGGAAGGCTGAGGTGGAAGGATCGCCAGAGCCCAGCAGGTCGAGGTGCGGTGGCTGGGAATGGCCACTGCACTCCAGTCTGGGCGACAGAGTGAGACTCCAACTCAAAAAAAAAAGAAAGAAAGAAATTCGTTCTTGCTTGATTTATGTTTGAGAATGTGATTGATCTTGGAGTATGTTCCATGTGCTGATGAGTAGAATGTATATTATATAGATGTTGGGTGGAGTGTTCTGTAGATGTCTATTAAATCCATTTGATTGAGTGTTAAGCTTGTGAACCTCCTTGTTGATATTTTGCCTTGCTGATCATCTAAAGTTGTTAGGGAGGTATTTAATTCTACAACTATGATTGTACGATAATCAATGTCCTCTCTTAGTTTACTTAGTAGTTGTTTTATAAAATCTGGTGCTCTTGTGTTAGGGGCATATAAGTTTAAGATGGAATTTCTGCTGGTGGATTAAGCCTTTTATCATTATGTAATGTCATTCCATGTACTTTTTAACTTTTGATGGTTTGAAGTCTGCTTTGTCTGATATCAGAGTAACTACACCTGCTCTCTTCTGTTTTCCACTTGCCTAAAAGACCATTTCCAACCTCCAATTTTGAGCCTATAGGTATCTTTTGCAGTGAGATGAGTTTCCTGGAGGCAGCAGACTTTTGGATTATGCTTCTTTATCCAGTTTGCTACTCTGTGTCTCTTCAGTGGTACTTTTAGTCCGTTCGCATTCAAGTTGATTATTAAAATGTAAGAGTTTAACCCTGTCATAAGGCTTTTAGAGAGCCACTTTGTTCTCCTTTAACTTTTGTATTTATATATGTATGTATTTTCATTTTTGTGAGTTCTCTATATGCTCTTTTAACACTATGCTTGCCTGTAACTTTGTGATGGGTATTACAATTTTTTTTTCCCCCGAGTTCAACACATTTTTTAAGGGCTGGTCTGGATGTGGTATATTTTCTTAGGGATTGGATGTATGGAAAAGATTTTAATTCTTCTTGCTGATGGCGCTTAGCTTGGTGGAGTAGGAGATTATTGGCTGGAATTGCTTATCTTTAATAATGTTAAAAATGGACTCCTGTCCCTGGCTTGTAGTGTTTCTGCAGATAAGTCTGGAGCAATTCTGATAGTCATTCCCCAAAAGGTAGTCTGACTTTTCTGACTTAGTGCTTTTAGGATTTTTTTCTTTCATGCTTACTTTGTGGAGGTGGATTAGTATGTCTTTTGGGGATGGTCTTCTCATGTGATACCTTGCAGGGGTTATCTGAATCTCTTCCTCTTTAGCAAGATGTGGGAAGTTTTCTTGGATAATTCCATGGAATCCTTGTTCCGTGGTGTTCTCAGTTTCCCTTTCTACTCCAGCGATTCCAGTCAGGTATAGATTTGGCTTCTTGATGTAATGCCACATCTCTCAGAGGCTTTACTTCTTCTTTCTGAGCTATTTTCCCCTATATTTTCACATACTGGATTAATTCCATATTTTGATCTTCAATCTCTGTGATTCTTTCCTCTTCCTTTATTGATCCTACTTCCTATGCGTATTGCTGCACTTTTAATTTTCAAGATAAAGTTCTTCATTTCTATTATTTTAGAATGGACTTTACTGAAATTGACCAGCTCTACTTTTAGTTCCTGTATGACTTCCGTGAGTTTTGCTTCTAATGTCTTTTGGTTCTCTCTGTTCATTTTAGCCATCCACTCCCTGATTTCTGTGACTGTCATCTGAGTCAGGTTGTTCTGAGGGATTTTCAGTGTTTGTGCTCTGATAGCTGCATTTTCAGGTACTGTCTCTTTAGGTCTCTGAGGGTTGCCTATCTAGTGTCATTGACTTATTTTCTCAGTTGTGAAAGATCTCTCTTCCCTCTCTATAATTCCACGTTGGTTTTGTTGCTCTGAAGCTTGTCAGTGACCCTCTGTTTTAGGGCCCTTTCTGTGTTTCAATATAGGTCACTCATTGAGAGAGGGTGGGATAGTCACTTTTGTTCCTTGCTCTACCCTATAGATTTTCTCTACTATAGATTTTCTCTCCTGCTGTTAATCTAGTTGGGTTAGTTTCCAGCTGCTGCTGCTAGCATTCTGTGGAGAGCAGGTGGGTGGATACCCCCCTCCCCATCTGCAGTCTGCTACTTGCAGGCTAAAAGCCTTCCAAATGAGAAAACTTTGGGTGTGTTTTGTGTTGCTCCCTCCTTGTTCAGGTTTGCAAGCACTCTGCTCTTGCAAAAGAGCAAGCTCCCTGCCACAGGGAGAAAAGGGGAAAGGAGCCTACCCTGTAGGTACACAGGGCTTGGAGGTGATTCTTCCTGATATGGCTAGCAAAATGGCCATTATTTGGTGGCAGTGGGCACCAGCTGGGTTCACTCTGTGGATTGGCTTTCCCTGACTGGGAGCTGGCCACTGGGCTCTGCTGGTGGGAGCTACTCTCACAACGGCTGACCAAGTGCAGGTTTTGTTTCCCATTCCACTTGGTCTTTGGTTGCCTTCTGCTGTGCTTTGACCACAACTACTCCTGCATGGGACCAGTGACTCATGCATGGTTTGGAGAGAGTGAACCAACCCAAAGCATCTTAGGATCACTCACCCACTCTTGCTCACCAAGTAGGTCTTTAGTTCCTCTAGCTTTTGTCTTAATGTCCTTACTATGAATTGCAGTTATTTTCAGGAAATGAATTGATAATAATGAGTAGATTGACATTTAATAATTAAAATTGAGTTGACTTATGTTCTTAGCACTTTACATATCCCAAATCATGTAATCATCCCACACCCTACACAGCAGGGCACATCATCCTTCTTGCTTCAGGTGAAATGGCATAAAGTGGTTAGAGTCACCCACCTTTAAGCAAAAGATGTAGAATCTGGACCTGGGTAGTTTGACTTCAGAGCTCACCCTGCTTCCTTGATCCATCCATGACATTGTATAACTCCCAGTGGACAGACCTATCTTGACTCTTCCTAGTAACCTCTAGACTCTACTAGGATCACTTCATTCTCTTCTCTTCCAGCTTAGAGGCATAAGAAGAAGCTGATGGGCTTCCTCTGACTCTAGTCTCTAGGCTGCCTTATCCTTGTTCTTACAGTGACAGTTGCCAAAAATCAGGCTTTGTGATGGAGTGACATTTGGTAATTTGTTTGTTTCATTAGGCTGCTTTCTAAAGAAGGCCCATTAAAATCAGAATTATCTTTTGGAGGGCAGCCCCTTTGTAGTACACTTGGAATCTGATCCTCCATATCAAACAGTCAGCCAAAGTTTTTATCTGGAAGTCTTGGGAAGATTGCATCACAATTTGCAGAAGGAATATCCCAAGTAGTGGCAAACAGGTGACTGGTTCTTCCACCATGACAGTGCACCTACCCACACCACACTGAGTTTTCAGCAGTTTTTGACCAGAAATGGCATGTTCCCCATGCCCCACCCTCCCTATTCTCCTGATCTTGCCCTGAGTGACTTTTTTTTGTCCTCTAAGGAAAATGTTTTTTATATATGGAAGAGGTAAAACAGAAAACAGCAGAAGTGCTAAAGGGCATCAAAACTGACAAGTTCAACAATTAATATGAGCAGTGGGAAAAGTGTCTTGATAGGTGTATTGCATCAAATGGAAAGTACTTTGAAGGTGACTGAAGTTTAGACATGTAATAATAAACACACAATTTTTAATAAATAAATTCTGGTTTTTTTGGTGTCCCCTCTCGTAGACTCTCACTGATTCAGTTACCACACTGAGTCATAAATACTATTTTAGTCCACTCATATTGCAATAAAGGAATACCTGAGACTGGGCCATTTTTGAAGAAAAGAGGTTTATTTGGCTCACAGCTTTGCAGGCTGTACAAGAAGCATGATGCCAACATCTGCATCTGGTGAGGGCCGTATCTGCTTCCACTCATGGAGAATGGGAAGGCGGAGGGGAATCAGAATGTGCAGATATCATGTGGTGAGAGAGGAAGCCAGACTCTTTTTAACCACCAGCTCTCCTGGAAACTAATAGAGTGAGAACTCCCTCATCTCTCCCCAATCCCCTCCCCCACCCACTCCAGGGAGGGCATTAATCTATTTGTGAGGAATCTGCCCTCATGACCCAAACACCTCCCAGTAGGCCTCAACTCTTAACACTGTCACACTGGGGATCAAACTTTAATATGAGGCTTGGCAGGAACAAACATCCAAGCTATGGGAAGTCGCATAATTCTAGTTGACAAATATATTTCATTTATTCTAAGACTGTTGGTTAGTCTGGCTAGAGGTTTATCAAATTTTTTTCAAAGAACCAGATTTTAATTTTCTTGATTCTTTCTCTATCAGTTTCCTGATCTCAGTTTTATTAATTTCCTCTCTGATTTTTAGCACTTATTTTTTCCACTTGCTTTAGGTTGAATTTGTTCTTTTTACTCTACTTTCCCAAGACAGACGCTTATGTTATAGATTTTATAGCTTTCTTTATTAAAAATATATGAATTTGATGGTATAAATTTTCTTTTAAACACTGCTTTAGCTATATCCCACACATTTTGATAAGAAAAATTTTTATTTTTATATTCTTCAAAATATTTTAAAACTTTGATTGCATCCTCTTCTTTGACTGATGGATTGCTTAGAATTATGTTGTTTAATTTCCAAATATTTGTGGATCTTCCAGCTTCTTTCTTTCCATTGATTTCTAGTTTAATTCTGCTGAGAAACCAACATATATTCTAAAACATATTTAGTATGATTTTTATTTTTTTTATGAATGAAGGTTTGTTTTATAGCCTGGAATGTGTGATCTGTCATGATAAAGTATCCATGTGTGATTGAGAAGAATGTGTCTTTTGTTGCGAGAGTGAGTGTTTTGTAAATATCATCTAGATCAAATGGACTTGTTTAAGTTGTTTATACCCTTAATGATTTTCTTCCTTCTTGATATATCAATTACTGAGAACAGGCTATTGAAGTCAGCAATTATAATATTGAGTTTGTTAATTTTTCTGTTCTATGATTTTGCTGCTTGTATTTTGATTCTCTGTTGTTAGGTACATATACATTTAGGATTTTGTGCATTCTTAGAGAATTGATGCTTTATCATTAGGCAATGTCACTCTTTATCCTTGATCATTCTTATTCTGAAGTTTTCTTTGTCTGAAATTAGTATGATTATGCCAGCTTTTTTTTATTAGTATTAAGATATGTCAGTTAGGGTTCTCCAGAATAATAGACCCAGACACACACACACACACACACACACACACACACATACACACTTACACATTAAGAGATTTACTTCAAAGAACTGAGTAACATGATTGTGGAGGCTGGCTCCAGGTCTTAAATGTGTGGGGCATGCCAGCAAGTTGGAAATTCTTAGGTCAGAGCTGATGATGCAGTCTTAAGACAGATTTTTTTTTTTCTTTCTTGGGGAATCATCAGTGTTACTCTTAAGGCCTGATTTGATGAGGCCTACTCTCATTATCAAAGGTAACCATCTTTACTTCATTGTAAATGCTAATCACATCTACAGAATAGCTTTATATCAATACCTAGATTCTCAAACACCTGATGTTTGAGGATAATTGGATACTATAGCCTTGCCAAGGTGACATATAAAACTATCACAGTCCACCCCTTGTCATCTAGGCACCCATATACATCTCCTTAAGCCATACTTAGCATTCAAATAAAGACAATAATAAAGCCATATTACTTCCTAGTATGAAATAACTATCCCAGCATGCAACACAAATACCTGACATCCCAGAGAAGTATGCAATGTCTTCTCCTTTATGTCCTGTAATTTAAATATTGTAATTCAAAATTATATACCATTAATGCAGCCTATGTTATGATAAAAGAGGGAAAAAAAGTATATTTCTACATATATAAATTAATATGTGTATGTTTACAGATAGCTAAATATACACAAACACATGTACATCATGCATGTGGAGTATAATCTTCTTACAATGTATCAACCCAATTTTTATTGCTCTGCTTGGTGTATATTATATTGAAGAACTTTATTTATTTATTTATTTATTTATTTATTTATTTATTTATTTATTTATTTGAGTTAGAGTCTTACTCCGTCTCCCAGGCTGGAGTACAGTGGCACACTCACGGCCACCCCAGTGTTGACCTGCTGGGCTCAGGCAATCCTTCCGCTTCAGCCTTTCGAGAAGTCAGAACTACAGGTGCGCGCTACCACACCCAGATAATTTTTTATTTATTGTAGAGATGAGGTCTCATCAAGTTGCCTGGGCTGGTCTCAAACCCACAGGCTCAGGAAATCCACTCACCTCAGCCTCCCAAAGTTCTGGGATTACAGGCTGAGCCACTGAGCCCGGCCAAAAAACATTATTTAAAGAAATATGTCCATCTTGAAAACAAATTGTCTTCGTGTTATTGTGGCAGAACCGCCTTCCTGAAGACCATAAGAGAAAGGAGTGGAAGGTCGGAAATCATGTTGCCTTTTAACTTAAACTAGACACATTTCAAAATGTGCTTTTGAGCAAAAAAAGGAAAAGTATTTTTAAACATGCTCTCAATAAGGTCTTTATACCATATTACCTTATTTAATTTAATTCAAGTTTTCTTTATTTGAAAGAATAAACACTTGTCTTTCAGCTGACTCTTGGAGATCAATTAACAATATGTAAAAGCTAAATTTAATTTTATTTTGGCTCAAAATAGCTTTAAGCCCTGTGTGAATTTAGCTTCTAGTATGAGGTTTCCCAATACAGTTACTGATTCCCTCACACCTGTGAAGCCAATTAAGAGTTTAGAAATGCATATCTTATTAGATTCTTCTTCTAAAACCAGTGGAGAGATGTGCTCATGAACAAGGGAGTCAGAAATGAAAATATCACCATTAGACCTGAGAGCATATAGGCTTGCTAGCTCTTCACCCTCTTCCCTTCTGTGGGTTTGGCCCTTCCTCACAACAAAGCACCTACCCATCAGAACACAGGCTTCTCATAAAAGAGGAAGAGGAAGATCCCACAGTGCCAGTAAGGAGCAGGTAAGTATTAGTTTCCAAAGCTGCTATAACAAATTACACCACAATTCGGCCACCTAAAACAGTGCATACTTATTTTCCTACAGTGCTGGAGGCCAAAAGTACAAAATCAGTTCCACTGAGGAAATTCAAGGTGCTGGCAGGGCTGGTTCCTTCTGGAGGTTTTAGGCGAGAAACCTTTTCCTTGCCTTTTCCAACTTCCAGAGGTTGCCGCATTCCTGAGTCACTGTGCTTCTTATGTCTATCCTCGCATCTCCAGTTTCCTCCTTGATATTTCTGCCTCCTCCTTGTAAAAAACACTTGTGGTTAATTGAACCCACCTGGATCATCCGGGTTAATTGCTCCATCTCAAGCTCTTTGACTTAATCACATCTTCAGTGTTTCTTTTGCCATGTTGGGTAATATTCAAGGGTTCCAGGAATTGGAATATGGACATCTTGGGAGTGGCCGCAGTTCAGCTCATCACATGGGAACTTAGACATGGACATCGTGAGGGCCATTGTTTAGCTCACCCCCAAGGCCCAGGCCCTCCTATAAACAGGGGTGAGTAAAATGAAGGATGGAGATGCAAGAGCCAAGGAAGTTTCTCCTCATGGAGACTTGAAAAAGAGAAATCAGGCAGAAATGAAAACTGAAGGAAAACCAGATTAAACCTCGGTGTCCCCACCTAACTGAATCCCTTGGAGAAAGCACAAGTAACCCGTGAGTGTTCAAGTGCTCGAGGTGTGCACTGGGGCCAATCCCTGGCCTTCTCCTCTCTGTCTGAGTCACAAGGACTGACGCAGCAAAAGGGATCCCAAGGCTCTGGGTCTACTGGCTTCCATCTGGATTCAGGCCACCACAGCACTGGCATGAGACTGGGAGGCATAGGAAATAAAAAACAACAATACATGTCCACCTCTTTTTCTATTTCAAAAGTTGCTTCTCCTCCTTGATGCCAGCCCCCAGTCAGCAGGCCCTGCTTGGTTCTCGGTTCTGCCCAGTATCCTAGCTCTGGGCTCTGGGAACATCACCTCATTCCTTTCCCCTCCAACCTAGGTGCAGGGGCAGGAATGACAGGCTTCCTCTGCCTCTAGTCTCTAACCTGCTGTATCCCTTTTCCTCCTACTCTGCCTCATAATTCTTCCATCCCTGGGTAACCATTTGCCTGTTTTAAATTCTCTCTATTTTAAAAACAATGTGTATTAGTTATCTATTGCTGCATAATAGATTCTCTTAGACTTTTATTATCTCACAGTTTCTGTGGGTCAGGGATCCAAGACCAGTTTAGCTGGGCCCTCTACCTATGGGTCTCTCTCCAGACTGTGACTGAGGCATTGGTTAGGGCTGTAGACATCCTGAGGCTTCCCTGGGGGCAACCACTTCCAAGCCCACTCCCATGCTTTTTGGCAGGGTTCAGTTTCTCATGAGCTGTTGATCTGAGGGTATTAGTTTCTCATGAGCTGTTGGCAGGGCCTCACTTGGTTCCTTGTCACTTGACCCTCCCTATAGGGCATCCCACAACAGGGCAGTGGGCTTCTTCACAGCAAGTGTGGGAGAGGGCAACAGAGTATAAACAAGAGAGAAAGAGATTGGAGCAATGGGAGTCATTGTCTTGGTTATCCAATCTTGGAAGTGATGTCTGATCCATCACTTTTGCCTATTTGGGCATGAGAGGGAGGTCACTGTGTCCCACACTCAAGGTAAGGGGTTAACAGGACACAGCCCCCAGCAGAAGGGACCCTTGGGTGTCATCCAGGAAGCTGCCTCACAAAGGCACGCCTCACCACTGGGTATCCTTACACATCCTGTTCAACAGTGCTTCTTGGAACCATATTGGATTTACCTACCAAGTTTAGTATCCAATAACGGGATGCCTTCTGTCTTTCACCTCTCTACATAGGAAAGAAAAATAGTTTATTAGAGTATCTGTTCTCTACTGAAGAGTGTTTGACAGCATTCTGGCTACTTAAAAATCAGAGGAAGTTTCACCTCCCTGTTAATAAAAGAGGTGGTATAGGAGGATCTGTGTGCCTGTGAGACTGAGGATGAAGTGCCCAGTCTATGCTACAGGCTTGCAGAAGTTCCTAGCGAATGAACACCTTATCCAGACCCATCTGCCCCATCCCTGAAGTCATAGAAATTGGAGTTTAGAAAGCGGTGCATTTTTATTATATTTATTTTAAATGCATCCATGTTTTTGTGCTTGGAGGGCCTGGCTTGTCCTTCAGAAGGGCGGTTGCTTCTCCCTGAAGGTCATTTTGACAGTGACAGAATAATCTTTGTGCACACAATCAGTGGGTTCCACTCCAGCTGATAAGCAGCCTTTTGCTCCTTCCTTCTTTTCCACAATTGCATTTCCCCAGTAATCCCCGCCTTATGAGCAGTTTGGCCACGGTAACTGGAGGCTGGGAGATTGGATGTATTATCAGAGCCCCCACAGCTGTTTCCAGGTGAGGTGTCTGTACTCGGTCTTTGCAAAGGGGGGACACTGAAGTCTACTTCCACATGATTGTCTTCTAGGACTATTGACAGAAATTCACTTTTGCTGTCTTAAGAAGCCGTCCCTTAAGAGAAACTTCCCCCTCCCATCAATGATCCCCTTCCTCTATTAAAAGAGTAGTACCATTCAGCCATCGCATTAGGAAATGTGAAATGCCTCCTTAAAAGCACCCTAATAAGGTTGCATTTCCTTCTACTGAATTCTGTGGTCCTCTCTTTACAAGATGAAACAGAAATTCAGTTCATCTAACACTTTCTCATAGGGCTTTATTTTGCAGGTGCCCAGGGTACGTTTTCAAGGAAGGATAATACATGACTAAGTACAGCAATGATAACAGAGATGATGATTGATGACAGTATTTATGTGGGGTTTCCTATGTGGGATAAGCAGTTTCCAAGGTGTCTGACATGTTCCATTTTATTTAATCCTGCTAATAAGATTCCTACCTCCTTTTGACGGGTATGGAACCCGAACCTTGGAGAGATGGAGTGAGTTGCCCAGAGCACACAGTGTCAAGTACAGAGCTGGATTCAGGTGCAGACACATGAACCATGGTTCACGATCCCCCTTTCCCCAGCCCATTCAACCAGGCTCTATGTCAGCATCATTCCTGTGAAGCACAACACTTCCTTCCTTCCCTCAATCCTCCTCCAGTTTGCTCTTGTAAAACCAGACTGGATCACGTGTTATGCTTAAAATGCACAACCCGCTAGACTGAAACCCAAACGCCTTTGCAGGGTTCTCCGTGGGCTGTGCCTTCTCCAGCTCGCCTCTCCTTCAGCTGCTTTCTCCTTTTTAGTTGACAGAATGCACCATGCCTCCTCCTGGCTCCTTCTTTTGTCCCTGGGTCTCAGCTTTAAATTGTCCCATTTTTAGAGAAACCTGACTCCACAAACCAAGCAAACCCCCAGAGTTCCTTATTCTGACCCCTTTTGGCATTCATCATAGAGGAGTTTACATCATTTCCGCTATACTTTTCCTTTTTTATTTCTTTGGTATTGTCCTGACATTTTTAAAAGCTTCATGTGCTCATGAGAGTGGGATCCACTTTCCAAATACGGTACTCCTGCACATTCCCAAGTGGTGAACACCGGGAGCTGCACACAAATAGGAAGTTCCTCAAGGGAAGGGCTTGGGGTGTCACACCTGGAAGTGGATAAATGCAGGACCCAGAGCAGACACTTCTGGCTGCCTTATTTTATTCATTTTCTCATCTGATGCTGTGGCTCCTGGCTTCTGATGAGTGCCCTCTGTGAACTTGTAACCTACTGGACAAGACACATATACTTGGAGAATTATGTTAGTTCGCTTCCTT
This sequence comes from Cephalopachus bancanus, assembly GCA_027257055.1. Taxonomy (NCBI): domain Eukaryota; kingdom Metazoa; phylum Chordata; class Mammalia; order Primates; family Tarsiidae; genus Cephalopachus; species Cephalopachus bancanus. The sequence continues at coordinate 6,165,125 of JAPVLO010000011.1, read as the reverse complement.
TCTCTGCTGTGGAGTTGGGCATGGGACTCGGCAGTGTGGGTGGGGAGGTCCTAACGCAGTCCAGGAGGCCCTGAAAAGTTTCGTGGAGCAGATGCTGATCTGGTTCTTGCCTCCATGCTTCTCCTGTGTGAGGGTGCGTGCCAGCAGGTGGGTGTGCCTGGGGAGACCAGAGCCAGCAAGGTCCCCTGATTCTGTAGCAGAAGGAGAAAAGTGGGCTTTCTGGGACTTCTAACATATCTTCAAAATCAGAGAGCTTCTGAGCTTGCCTGTCTTTGTGTTCCTGTCATTATCAATGACACACCTGGCATAGCCCATCCTGAGCAGGTGGTCTTAAGCTGTGCCTCTCTTAGAGTAGATATACAACATTTTGCAGCAAGCTGGTAAGTCAGCAGGTGCTGGTGTGCTTTCTACTTTCAGTGGCTGGTTCTATGCTTTAGTTTTGGAAAAGAGAGTTTTGGAAAACTCGTCCCCTCACCTTCATGGTGTCAGACTTGCTGCTGAAGGAACATGCAGCTGTTTACACCGAATGAGCAAACTTTCTCACCACTCCCTGCTTTTCACTGGGGAAGTCCGTGGAAGATGTTACGCGTGCTCTGAAACTTGGGAGTCTTTGTTATGGGAATGTCTGCACCAAGCTGCTCTGTCTTTATACATTCTATAGAAAGAAGTTTCTTGAAACCCCAGATTCTCTCTCTGGGGTTTATACACAGCTAAAATGAAAACAGTGCTGGTTCCATTTGACATCTGCCCATTTCAGGGCTGAACCTGGCAGTGAAAACAGCTCTTGTGAAGCTGATTTTCTTTTCTTTTTCTTTTTTTATTTTTCATAAAGCAGGATTTACTGAAAAGACAGAAAAGCTCCCAGTGGGAGGGGACCTGAGGGGCTTGCCCTGTTTTTATCTTCTTATAGGGCCAAATTAAACAAATGTATCACCTCTGGCATGCAGCAGAGTAGTATTTTTAAATTAGAAAAACAGTTTTGACTGGGAAGTTCAAATATTAGCAAGTCAAGTTTGTATAGACGAATGGTTTCTTCTTTAATTAATTTTTCTTTTCAGTACAAAAAGAAAAATTAACATTTTCTCCTTAAAGTAGTCATGAGTCTACCGTAAATATATCTATATATTTGTACAGGACAAATAATACATACATTTATATCTTATAAATTGTGTATGTGTGTATACATATATATGTGATTTACACAAACACACACACACACACACACACACACACACACACACACACACAGCAATGTAAGAGCCAATAATTAAAAACTGGGTGAGAAAATAAAATGCCACATGGAAATAATTATGGTAAGAGTGAAAATGTGTGGTGTATTTTTTTTTTTAAGATGGATGGCAGAATATCTACCCATTGAACCTGATTGTCACTGGGTTATATGTCTGTATTTGCACAAACAACTTCTACTTCAACCTTGTACCACTGGCTCCTGGTTATTCTATCCATTCAAGAATAAACCATTACATTCTCAACTTTTGCCAATAACCTTAATATATTTTCGTAATAGCTGTGTATCTGAAATCTTTCTTCAGGCTCAAGTACTTTAATCCCTGAAACACACTGAAAGCGGAGTCAAGTCAAGACAATATGCCTACATTTTAGGCCCAGTAGAATCTTCTTGGCAACTTGCCCAGAACCCCAAAGCCGTCTGTGATTTGCATATAAATGAAACTTGCGGAAATTAAAAATAAACATGCAACCATAATATTTACTTGTCTGCCTTTGTTTCTTGCTGGGGAGAAGAGGTGGTAGGCTGAGTGCATTCATTGGCGCTGAAACCCTAAGGCTGAGCCATTCTTGCTACATTTGCAGTTAGCAGCAAATAATTACAGGTGGTGTTTTTGTAGGCAAGGAAAATCACACTGAAAAAACAAGTGAGAAGGGCATTCGTGAAGCCAACAGTGTTGCATAACAGCTATGGGCTGTGTCCTGTTGGAATAGTCTTGTAATTCTTGTAATAGGCCGTCCTTGTCATGAACCTGGCATGTTAATCAGGGGTGACAAGGCGATGCTGTCATAACTAATGGCTGACTCTGAGATGTCCATGACTGACAGCAGAGTTATCTTGCTTGCTCACCTTGCATTTGTGTCATGCATCATTGGATGCAGACATCTCTTTCCTGCAGATCCCTAGGTGAGCCAACATTGCCATGTGGAACATTGCTGGGCTCATGGCAAATGCAAGGGACAGGGGGCAAGATCATATGACGGTGTCTAAAGTTTCTGCTCACAAGTGGCTCTCGTCACTTTTGTGGATCACAGGTTAGCCAAATCACATGCCAGTCGGGCAGGGAAATGCGATTCCTTCAACAGAAAAGGGATCACAAGTTACAAGATCAAGCTTGGCAGCAATGGACAGGAAGGTGCGCAGTGAAGGGATGGTGTGGTGAATATTAAGAGCAACAGTACACTTTGCCACATCTGGGTCTCTCAAACCCAGAGGATTGTTCAATTTTCCGTGCCTTTTGTTGACTAATCCTTTCTTTTCTTTTTCTTTTTAATTTTTTTTTGAGTTGGAGTTGCACTTCATCACCCAGGCTGGAGTTAAGTGGCACATTCATGGCCACCCCAGTGTCGAACTGCTGGGCTCTAGTGATTCCTCTGTCTCAGTCTTCCAAGTAGCCAGAACTATAGGTGCACGCTACCATGCCTGGTTAATTTTTGATTTATTGTAGAGATGAGGTCTTGCCAAGTTGCCTGGACTGGTCTCAAACCCGCGGGCTCAGGCTGTCCTCTCACCTTGGCCTCCCAAAGTGCTGCGATAATAGGATGAACCACTGCTGCTAAATCTTACTCCACCACCTCTGAAATCTGAAGCATTCTCATCATGTAATTATGACTCTTTTGGCTACATTTTGATAGTCTGGTTTTTAAATGACCAACACTCATTTCTAGGGCCCTACAAAGTAAGCCTGATATTTTACCTTTAAAAGTTCTCATTGTGCAGACATGTGAGACACAGTCCCCAAGCAGGAATCCAGACAGCATGTGAATTACATGGTGTAGCTCTAGGTCATGCATGGAAGTGTCTTTCTCAAACCAATAACCACAATATCCTAGACAGGCTAGACTTTCAGTCAACTCCTATTTGGAGTACCTGAATGATTTTTTTTTTCCTCACAGTTTCCCTCTTTGGAACTCTGAATTTCTTTATCCAGTAGCCTGAGGATTGGCTACTATGTCTCTCTACTTTGTTTTCCTGGAACTCTAGAATTTTTTTTTACAAATAGAACCCTGAAGTCTTGTCTTGACATTCCAGAGTTCCAAAGGCGAGAATGCCAATTAAACCCTACAGAATTTCTATTTATTATTTTAAAATCACAGTGGTCTTCTCTAAAATTATATTGAGCTGAGTGGATCATCTTTCCCTCAAATGACAACTAGGAACTTTCTAGCTATCGAAACTATAACTGAAGCATTCATTGTTTCCATAAAATTGACCAAGACATTTTTTTTTAAAGAACAGAAATAATCTATCTCAATGTTGTTATAAAATCTTCTACTTATTCCTGAGAAAGTTAACCATGAACAGTCTACTAGGTCCCCAAAAATCCCTGTCCCCAGAAGCATTATGAAGTGAGAACTAGGAGTCTGGGATAAGCATGGCTGTGGAAAATGAGACTTTAACCCTCATTCTGTAGGAAGGTCTCAATGGCAGTTATCTTGATCCAGTTGTGTGATATTGGAGTGAAAATGGCTTTATACAGAATACTTGGAATAACCATTCCTTATTTAGACATCCTCTGTCAACTCTGTGATGACCAAGCCTGTTGGCTGGACCCCATGAGATGTCTACATCCCTCTTGGCCACAAACTCCATTCTCTGCCCTCTATCATCTCACGGAAGTACTGTAGCCCCTTAACTGGCATCCCTGCATCTCATCTCCCTGCCTCCAGGCCCTGTCTTTTGTCTGCATTATACCCTGGTGGCCCTGTGACTTACTGATACAACACCCATCCCAGTGTGACATCCTCACCCACCATTCTGCTCTCACTGAGCATCTCAACCATGCTGATCTGCTTGGAAGACCTGCCGCTCTCTGGGGCCTCTGGAACCTCATGGTGGACACACCATAGCATCCTCTCTTGTGTCTGTCTGCCTCTATTTTCTCTGCTAACAGAATTTCTATTCATTTTTAAATCTCCTGTTTTGAGAAGTATTTCTTGACCCTCTCACATAGAGTTCTCTCTCTCTCTCCCCCCTCTCCTTCTTCCCTCTTTCTCTCATTTTGTATTTATTCCCTTCCTTCCTCCCTCCCTTACTTCCTTTTTTTTAACATACAGATATTACCAAATTCAAAACCTTCTGGAAAAGTTTCAACCTTCTGATCCTTATCTCATGGATAAATCTTCACTATATCAAATTTCACTGTAGCCATGGCTTGAAACATATTGTTTGGGGATGGAAGAAGCAGAGGAAGGACACCTACACTGAGTTCATGACAGTTAGGATTCAAGACCTGCATGATTCACGTGCACAATTCTTTTAATCCTCCTAAAATTTTCATAAGGTAATGATTGTTATCTCATTTTAAATACTGGCTAATTGAGGTTCAGAGACTTGAAATGACACACCCAAGTGTCCCGTGCCAGAAAGTGTCAAGCCTCTCTTCTTATTTTTTGTCCTGTCTCTTTGTAGACCCAAGCTTCCATCTAAAGACTCCCAAAGCAAGTGTTTGGAAATAGTGTCTGTGATTTTTTAATGACACATTCGTATTCTTGATTATCCATGTGTCCTGATACTTATTCCAAATAGTTAAGAGCATCCACAGTGTGTCAGATACTAGTGACTTCCAAGGGCTCAGTTAATTACTAAGACTGGCCATGGCTGGGTCTGAACAAAAGCAGTGTCAGTCTTCTTACCAGCTCTGGGAGAGGCTAAAAGCCAGAGATATTTTCTGCTGCATACTACTATGTATATTTTTTTACATGCCCAATATGTAATTATTAACTGGTAGAAAAAGATCTGGAAAGCCCACAGATACCTTTGAAAGCCACTTCATGACTAATCCTTGTCTAAATTTATGCCTAATATCTTTTTTTATTTTTCTGTGCATGTAAGCCTATGAGAGATGTGTTATTTATGTTTGTTGTATGTACTTAGTTTTATTACTTGAACAATATGTTAGCTGACAATAATGAAATCAGTATGGAGTTGTATCATTTAATTACAATTACTGTCAAATACTTAATACAAATCCTATGATATGTGGAGGGAAATTTTAATAGCATTATTGATCAGAAGGAGAAATACATTTGTCATAATGGCTTCAATGAATAGAACTTCCTATTAGACTTAGAAAGGGCTCTTTCATGAATCCCGCTGAAGTACTTGCGTAAACCTCTTCAAATAAATGTACTTGATAAGACAGAGGCAAACAAACTTTTCTCCTTAATCTACACTTTAATTACATTGTGTTTTTAAAAATTCATCTGAAAATGAGGGTTTGCGATTCTGAGCTTTTCATCAGTGCAAAGCGGTATTTGATGGTTGACAGACTCTCTTTCACCATCTTTGCACATGCCAAGACTGAGGAGCGGCAGTCTTTATTTACTACAAATCTTTGAGTTTTTGTTTTCACTTGAGAGAATAAAATCATCCAAATATTGTATTTAAGAATATTAGAAGAAATTGGATCTGCTATTCCTCACATGCTTGGAAGCCTTTGAATACTAGTTTGCCTTGTTAGAAATATTGATTGAACGAATGCTTTTTAAATAAATGTTCTGTGGCAACTTCTTCTGATTCCCCAGAAATCCCCTTTTGGATTTTCAAGTTGGATGGTAGAAAGGGCTCTGTAGAAAAATATGTTCTCAAATAGGAGCTCTTTAATATTTTATTATTTTGAACCATCCATGTACCAGAACAACTTGGTGATCTCAGGTTTTTTGTTGGTTTGTTGTTTTTTAAAAAATGGCTATATTTTTCCTTAAGTTGTGATTTTGTGCTAAAGACTTGGAACCAGTATTTTTAAATACTTTCTTGGTAATAATTTATTATGACTCTTTTTAAACAGAATGATATTCTATGGCCCACCCCCCCACTACTCACAAAGGAAAAAGCCAGCATTGTACTTGTCAAGGCTCAGGCCTTTAACCAGCCTCTCAAGGAGTCAAGTCAGCTACAGTTTTGCACTATGACCACTCCCCCCCCTTTTTTTTCTTCCTTCTTTCACCCTGGGAAACATGATATCAAGACCTCGACTTTCTTACCACGAGTTGAGTACAGATCCTGAGGTCTCCAGGGAGAATTTAGGTCCTGAGATCCCAGTGGGAGTTTAGATCTTGAGGTCTGCAGTGGGATTGTAGGTTCTGAAGTCTCAGAGGCATACAAGTCCTGAAGTCTCAGGGAGAGCTTAGGTCTGAAGTCTTGGGGCAGTGCAGGTCTTGAAGGCTGCTTACCCTTCACAGGCTTTCTGGAAAGCTTTACCTTGGCTTTCTACTTAGGCTCAAATAAAAAGCTTCCGCATCTGTTGAGCAGTTTCAACTCGTGTTAGGGAAGTCTAGGTCTTAGGATGCTTAGGCCCAAGAACATGCCATTCAGAGAAGATGGTGAGAGATCACCTATCACATTTCAATGACAATCCTTGATCTCTGGCACTCACTGGGGGAGTGCTCCATACCTTGACTGTTTTGTTGCCAAGGAGCATAGATTCATGAATACTTCTCAAAAGGTACACGTGAAGCAAATTATGCATCTTATTGCATGTAAACCTCACCTCAGCAAAGCTCATCTGAATTCTGAAGGGCCTGCAGGTTCTGCGGTCTTCAGGGGGACTTGAGATCCTGAGGTCTCCTGGGGAAATACAGATCCTGAGGTTTTAAGGGGAGTGTAGGTCTTGGGATCTCCAGGGAGATCACCGATCCTGAGCTCTCCAGAGGGGAATTTAGAATCTGAAGTCCCAGTGGGAGTTTAGGTCTTGAAGTCTCCAGGGGGAATGTAGGTCCTGAAGTCTTGAGGAGAGTTTAGGCTCTGAAATCTCAGGGGCATGCAAATCCTGAAGTCTCAGGGAGAGTTTAGGTCCTGAAGTCTCGGGGCAGTGCAGGTCCTGAAGACTGCTCACCCTTCACAGGCCTTTTGGAAAGCTATTCCTTGGCTTTCTACTTAGGCCCAAAGAAAGGGCTTCAGCATCTGTTAAGCCATCTCAACTCATGTTAGGAAAGTCTAGGTCTTACGACCAGACTTCCCCAAACAAAACTTTAAAAGACGGAAAAAGTGGTCAGACTACAAAACAGTTGCTCACCTGACCCTTTGCCTACATCTAGTCTTAAACTAAACTTTACTCCGCTGGACCTGGAAAATAATTTTGAGAAACATTGCCAAGACTCTGCAGAAAATCAGCACATCACTTCAGATCAGCCGAGGGGACAGAATCAAAGAGTGAACAGAGGTTATTCACTGGGTAGTGGCCTGGGACGTGGGACTGATGGGATTCTGCTCTCCCAGAGTGGCTCCTAGCAGTCTTACCTAGATTGTTTCTGGCGGGACACAGAATCAGAAGTAAGAGAGCACCCCTCCATTTCCTTCTCAATGTGGAAGGGAAAATATGATAAAATAGCAAACATAAGATGCAACAAATGACAGATGGTGAGCTCTTGCTGGTGTGACTGTGAAAATCCTATGTGGCACACATTATTTAAGAAGTATGGTCAGCTTAGAAGTTACCCAAACAGAAAAGAAAAAAAAACAGCCCCATTACAAAGTGGGCAAAAGATATAAATAGACAGTTCTTAAAAGAAGATGTACAAGCAGTCAACAGATACATGAAAAATGCTCAGCTTCACTAGTCATCAAAAAAATGCAAATTAAAACTGCATTGAGATACCACCTAACTCCAGTCATGATGGCTGTCATCAATAACTCAAAAATCAACAGATGCTGGAGAGAATGCAGTGGAAAGGGAACACTTCTACACTGTTGGTGGGAGTGTAAACTAGTACAGCCTCTGTGGAAAACAGTGTGGCGATTCCTAAAAGATCTAAAAAACCCTGCAATCCCCCTACTGAGAATATACCCAGAAAAACTCAAATCACTCTATAAAAAAAAAAAAAAAAACCTGCCCACGTATGTTTATCACAGCATTGTTCACAGTAGCAAGAACATGGAACCAATTGTCTTGCCCATCAAAAGAGGACTGGATAAAAAAATGTGTTACGTATACATGATGGAATATCATGTAGCCATAAAGAAGAACAAAATCATGAACTTTGCAGCAACCTGGATGAACTTAGAGTCTATAATACTGAGTGATCTTTCACAGAAACAAAGAACTGAGTATCACATATTCTCACTCATAAGCAGACTATGAACATTTATCATAATACTATAAGAAAAGGATTGGCAGTAGCAGAAAACTGCCGCGAGGGAGGCGGGGAAGCGGGATTGGCAGTAGTGGGAATCTACCTGGGGAAGTGGGGGCACACCTCATCAACAAGGGTACCTGAATAATGAACATTTGTATACCTAACCCTGAATTGTACCCCACATCTTTAAAATAAAAAAAAAAATTAGAAGAGAAAAAAAAGTTGAGCAAACAAAAGTAAGTCACTCAAGCATCTTGTGTCTTTAAAAAGGGGCATCAGAGGAAATGGTCAGGTCTAAATAAATAAATAAACAAGCAAGGGAATAAATAGGAATTTGTTTATTAGTGATTTCACTTCTGAAAAGTAGCTATGCCAAGACTGTCCACGGGGGGAGAAATGATTAGTCAAATTCTGAATGTGTTTAAATTTAGATCTTTATTTTTTCAAAGTAAAAACAAATAAACATAGGGATTTGTCTCTTTTTTTTTTGCTAGAAGTGTTAATTAATCTGAGTACTTTTGTCCTACGTGAGAGAACTCCAAACAGAGAACATATTTTTGCATTTTCACCGTAATGAAGACAATATGCTGTTCTAATAAAGCAGTGGTTATTTGGGAAATTGTTTGTTTGGAAGTACATATTTCATTTTAGTTACAATCACCAAATGTTTACTTGCTGTAAATAAGTGTCTGGGTGGAGTTTGTTTATCACAAGTGCATGTCCATACAGTGGTTCTTTTGAAAAGAATGTATGTACTAAAATTTTCATAAACTCATGAAGACTGCAGATTTGATCCTATAAGGCCAAAAAATGTGTCTGCTGGGTAGCCAGACCAACTTTCTTTAATCAAGTTTTGGGAAGTCCCAGCCAAAAGGGCCTGGAGGTCAATCTTGCTTTTGTTTTGTGAGTCAAGGTTTCCATCAAGTGTCAGACTCTGACTTGACATTCACATCTAGACCACATGGTTTATGACGGATTTCACAGGATCTCAGAAACCTTTTGATGTTCTGTTAAATATTTTTGTATATAGGCAGATGTTTGAACCATTTTCACTAGATATTCAAAGAGGTAAGGGACTGTCCCCAAAATGGAAAGGAACTGGAACTATGACTAGAAACCATCCTGCTGTTTCTTTCCAACCTGGTCCTCTCTCAGCTTCCTGGATGCCATCTTAAGTGTCTCTCTTTCATCCCCCCACAAGACGCTTGAGGAAGGAAGTGGCGTTTTTATAATCAGTTCATCCTCACTTCAAAAACCATACCTTTTCTGTGCCATGAATACATGGGTGTGCCTTGTATTCATCTATATGCCTTTCTGTGCTTGAAATACATCCAGAAAGTCATATGTTCAACTCACTGTTTTAAAATGTATCCAGAAAGTCATATGTCCAACTCACTGTTATATGATGGCCCTTTTGTATGTGCCTGCAGCCTGGAGGGAGTCTCTTCCTTGGAATGTTTGTTGTCCAGGGAAGGAGTTTGTTGTTCAAGGAAGCAGATGCATCTTGCAGTAAGTTACAACCATTCATTAATTCAACTGCATATTTGAATGGTTGCTTTCAAGTACCTTTTTTGGTAAAAGTTATGAGCATTTAAGTAGTACTTGATATTCATGTTTTGTGATATTTGTTCTTGTTTGCTTTTTGGGATAGAAATACATTTTGGTAAATTGTTCAGATCATTTGTTTTTACATTGGTAAGAGTTGGTTTATTATGTAGTTTCACTTGCTTAAATTTAGATAGGAAGCACATGCTTTCTTTGGTACCCATTCTATGTTATAGATATTTATTTTAATATAATTTTATATGTCCATAGTCAAAAAGCATTTTAAATCTAAATCTATAGGAAGCAAATGTGAAAGATGAGTTTTAAATGGAAGGGTTAGGTACTTTGCAAGCATGTATAATTTATTTTAGAAACATGGCATTTCTGTAACTTTAGACAGCATTTGTATCTTATAAATATATGTGGTTCTACAATTTTCATGAATCTTTTTCGATGTCACATGTCTTTTCACAATGGGACTTAGTTATAAATTTCCATCCAACTCAGGAGAATCAATGATCTCTTTACTTTTACAGTCATAGACATAATTCTAATGTGGTAAAATGAACAATAATATTGAATTGAATACAATCGATGCTTTGGATGGTGTTAGTTTCGTGGCATAGTTCTGTACTGCCCAATATGGTAACCACAAACCACATGTGGCCTATTTAAGATAAGATTTAAGGTAAATATGACAAACATTCAGTTTCCCAATTGCATGAGCCACCTTTCCTGTGCTTAGCTGTTATTTGAAGCTAGTGGCTACTATACTGGACAGCTCAGACAAAGAACATAATTTATGTAACCCATCTCCTATAGCTGTGTATCTAGGTATTTCCCAATATTTTGATATTCTAGATAATGCTGTAATGAAGAACTTAAATATATATATATATAATAAAATATATATATATATATATATATTTTGCACATATGTATGAATCCCTTTCAGGTGCGATAATTCATTTATCATTCAGCAAATTTCCACAGAGAAGTTATCATGACCCTAGGACTGTTCTGCAGGAACATATCAGAGAGATAAAGATTTTTAGCATCATGAGACTTATACTCTAGAAAATAACTAGCAAAGTAAAAAGAAATGAATGAATAAATAATAAATGTATGAATAAATCTGCATCAGAACAGTTTTTATTAAGTATGCATTAGCTGAACCCTTATTATGAGTGTAAACGTCTGCTCCCTGTGAGTCAAGTTTTAATGATGTCTGTGATAACTTTTTTCATATAAGACATTTTAGAATTATGTGTGTAGTTTTAAAAATCTTTCCCATTGTGGTTCATGCTTTTATGAGAACTTTAGACCCAAAGAGCACCAACTAAAAAGGAAAGATTGAATTTTAGTATATTAAAATTTAAAATTTCAGTTGTGCAAAGATGCCATTTAAAGGTGAAGAAGCAGTCAAGACCAGGAGAGGATGTTTGCAGTGGATGCAGCTGATAAAAGTTCTTTCTCCTGTAAATCATGAAGCAAAAGCAAATTTTATATATATGGAAAGCATATGAAATATCTTTTTAAGTGACTCTATCTAAATGACTAATTCACAGGAGAAAAGGTGCTCAATCTCCCTAGTAATTAGAGGAAGACAAACCAAATAACTAGGAGGTACAATCACACACCCGTCGAATTGGTAACATGCTGAAACCTCACATACTAAAATGGGATGCCTATGAAGAAATGAGATGACCATACTGCTGCTGGGAGTGAAAAAGTAAAAGCACACTTTAGAAAGAAAACTCTGTGCACACCTTTGACACAGAAATGGCACTTGCTTAATACACCTGGACTCTGGTGTGTGTTCCCAAGAAGACAGATTCCAGAATATTCATTTCAGCAATATTTGTGATAGTAAACAATTGATGAGAACTAATAAGTGTCCACTAATAGGAAAGTGAATAATAATTGGTTGTGGTTTGTTACAAGACAGGAACACTAATCAGACTGATGACATTAATTCCATCTATGAGCACTAACAGAAACAGATATCCGGAATATCAAATTGAGTAAAAAATAGCAAATTGCTGAACACTGGGTGAACACTATCAGGATGCCGCTGTAAAATTCCTCTGTACTTTTCTGCCTTTTAAGTGTTTTTCTTTTTCTTTTCTTTTTCTTTTTTTTTTTGAGTCAGAGTCTCACTCCATTGTCCAGGCTGGAGTGCAGTGGCACAATCACAGCCACCCCAGCCTTGACCTGCTGGGCTCCAGCGATCCTTCCACCTCAGCCTTCCAAGTAGCCGGAACTACAGGCGCACACTACCATGCCCTGCTAATTTTTGATTTCTTGTAGAGATGAGGTCAATCAATCCACTCGCTCAGCCTCCCAAAGTGCTGGAATTATAGGCTGAGACACTGAGTCTAGCCTGTGTTTCATTTTTTAAAAAGCAGTTGAGAATAAGTGACAAAAGTTTTCTAGCACAAAGAATAAAAAGTCACTGAAAAAAGTCTTTACCTCATATCTACTAGAAATAATTGCATGTTTCTTTTATTTTTTACTCAATTACTTTTGAAATAAAATATTTTATTTATTTTTATTATTTAAAAATTTTTATTACAGAATTTTGGGGTACAAGTAAGGATTAATCGCACAAGTAGGCTGCACACAGGGGAAGTTTGGGATTCTAACTGGCCGTCACTCCCCCTGTAGTGGACCAGGTACCCTTTGTATTGTCAGATAACCCCCACCCTCCACCTTCCCTGCGTGTTTCTTTTAGAAGTGTTGGTCTTTTATGTACATGTTCAGTACTCACAGGCCATTTTGAGCACTATCTTTTGAAAATTATAATTTTTAGACTTCTAAATGAGCCTGAATGGAAGGTGTTCATATATGTTTCTTATATATAAAAACAATGATGGCAGCAAAACCTATCTGAATTCACTAACATTTTTCTAATAATTGTTTATTTTGTTTTGTTTTTTAAGTCAGAGTCTCACTCAGTCACCCAGGCTGGAGTGCAGTGGCATCATGGCCACCCTGGCGTTGACCTGCTGGGCTCCAGCGATCATTCCACTTCAGCCTTTCAAGTAACTGGAACCAACAGGCACGCACTGCCACACCAGGCTAATTTTTTTGATTTCTTGTAGAGACAAGGTCTTGCCAAGTTGCCCAGGCTGGTCTCAAACCCATGGGCTCAGGCAATCCACTCACCTCGGCCTCCCAATGTGCTGCGATTACAGGCTGAGCCACCGGGCCTGTCTCTAATATTTAACTCTTATCATTTGCTAATTTTTTATTTAAAAAGATGTTTTGTTCTCATTGTTGACTTTTTTGTTCTCATTTACTTTTATCAGTGCATAAAAAAAGTTAAAGTTATGATTAAGCATGGCTTAAAACACATACTCAGCTTCCTTCTGAAGCTAGATACTATTTAGTAATTTTTTTCTGCTTTCTCAATGCTTTATTACAGATTTATTTAGATACAGTCATGTGTTATTTAATGATGGAGATATGTTCTGAGAAATGCACTGTTAGGCAATTTTATCTTTGTAAGAATATCATAGAGCACTTACTCCAACCCTGATGGTATAGTGTACTACACAACGAGGCTATATGACAGAGCCTTGAGCCTGTAGTCTATACACCTGTACACCATGTTACTGCACTGAATACTGTAGGCAGTGGTTATACGATGGAAAGTATTTGTGAATCTAACCATAGAAAAGGCACAGTAAAAATACAGTATGATAATCTTATAGGAGCACCATTGTCTATGCAGTCTGTGGTTGATCATTTTGCAGCCCATGACTATGTAAAATAAAATGTGAATTTTTAGAATGTGGAGACAAATAATAAATATATCTCTTAGCAGAACTACCAGAATGCATAAATAATTTGTTAATGCCCGGATTTGCTAGGTCTTCAAACATGGTTTTATTGTAACATACTGGGGAATAGCCACAGGTTCCAGATGTACATGAGTTACCTATTTGGCACCCAAGAAGACATGTGGCACCATACTAAAGGGTCTTTTAGCAATAAACTGTCCATTTTGTCGCCATATCCAATTGCAGCCACCTCTATGCCTTGCTCTCTTCCCTCCAACCACCCTAAATTATTCAGCTTTTCCAAAAGGCCGATTCTGATGAGATCTATGCTAATTTTGACTCTGCAATACCATATCTTCACAACCAAAAATATTTTATTGCACATTTAGTAATATTTTTACATGATATTTTTCATGTACACCCACAGAATCCTGTAGTTTTTTTATGTAGATAAGCCTTGTATATTTCTTGTTAATTTCTGAGTATTTTAAATATTTATGTTGACTCTGTGAATGGGTTTTTATTTTTTAATTATGTATTCTTATTAGTTATTGCTGATGTGCAAGAAAAACTCTCAATTTTAATATTTGGAGCTTCTAGCAGGCCAACTAATTGAACACCTAATCATCTTATTATTTTTGTCCTTTTTTTCTCAGGTGAATGAATATGTCTACGAATAATAATAATTTATAATTATATTATAATTTATAATACTTTTCAGTATTTATTTCTCTAATTTTATTTATCTGTTGTTATTAAATGAAGTTAAACCCCTGGAAAGACATTAAATAAAAGTGGTGAGAATGAGTATTTTTTAATCTTCTGATATTGATGGAAGGGCCTCTCTTGTTTATCTTCAACGTGATCCTTGTTGAATTTTATTTACCGTGATGGCTCATTGTTTAGAGCCATTGGCTTGCTTAGTGTCATTTTCTGTGCTGAACAAAAAATGTACTAGTTGCTTCTATTTCACTTAAAGAGTTTACACAAGTAATTTGAATTATGTGTATCCTGGAGCATGCATTTGCAGACATACACGTACTCAGACACACACAGACAAAAACACAGACAAACAGAAACACACACAAGCACACACCAAGGGCTTTAATAGTAGGAAAAAAAATGGATGACATTAATGAAAACAGCTTTCAAAGTAGCACAGCCTTTCACAAACTAATTTCTCCACTCAACCTGGAATTCCATTCATAAATCATTCATAAATTTTCTTTTCTGCATTTTCTAGGACTGTATTAGGTTCTTGTTACAGCTAAAAAAACAAAAAAAAAAAGATAAGACATTCTTACCGACTGCATTTCCTTTTCTTTTTGAAATTCTGCACCTCAGATTTAATCAGCTTATTTCGCTATCCTGCTCGTTGTTTTAAATGTGTCATATTGATCTTGTTCTCAATGCTGACATTTTGGAGGACAGATTTAATCTTTGATCTTACTGTATTTGAGATCTTTTTAAAAGAGGTGATCTGTGATATTTATTTTTTAAAAAGTAAAGTTAAAAGGCATTAGCAAACCATACGGCTTTCATAGACCCAACATGAACTCGCTATTTATGAATGCCATTTCATCAGTATTCTCTGCCTTTGTGACTGACAGAAATCCTCCCTTCTCCACAGCCCTCTAGGGTTCAGCAGCATCACAGAAGGGAAGTAAATATTGAAATATGCACAGAAGACACAGCGGTGAGCACACCCCGTGAAAAAGAGCTCCCGCTTTTACCATGGGGCGTCCTGAGTCCACAGGAACTTTCTGTGTACCCGGCAGGCTCAGGAGACTTGGGCTGTGAGGACCTGCTCAAAGCCACCCATTTATTGGAATCACCTACTTGATTCTTAAGATCAAATGTTCAGGATATCCTCTAGATAGCACAGTCATAGCAGTCTTAATATGTGGAGATTGTTAAAAATGATGCATATGAACTTGAATGACTTCTAGGTAGCTTATACTACCCAGACAAAAAGTAATATATTTCTGTGAGGGCATCTTGAGTCAGCGAAAAGCACAAGGCAGGGACATCGTAAATGACAACAGGAGAGTTTTTAGGGGGTCGCATGCTTTTTTTAGGGGCGTTCCTTCCTTCAGTTTTACATTCCATGTTAAAATGTATTGCTTCTATTTGCTCCATATTCTAGAGTTTAGGGAACACTTAGTAATGCCACAGCTCCTGGCTCAAGGTTTATGTTCAATAAATGTTGGTTGTTTGAGTGAGTGATCATATAGACTTGGTGTTACAATTGATTTTA
This sequence comes from Cephalopachus bancanus, assembly GCA_027257055.1. NCBI lineage: Eukaryota > Metazoa > Chordata > Mammalia > Primates > Tarsiidae > Cephalopachus > Cephalopachus bancanus. The sequence goes on along the minus strand of JAPVLO010000011.1, from coordinate 6,149,213 downwards.
ACAAAGTCTCCTCTTGTTTTTATCATAAGTACCATTCCAATTATATCCCCTACAGAAAGTCTACGCTTAGAGTAATCCTGAGCACGTGTGATGCTTATGTGCATATTCCTATTTGATTTGAAAATGAATTTAATTAAATTGATTATTTGTTTAAAGATTAATTGTATAGAACATAGTTGTTGTAAACATATTCAAGATGTCCTTTCTCCCTTTAAACATGGCAGCTTTACTTACTTAAATAACATCTTTTCCCAAAAACAGTTTAATAGGATTGGTTATGTATTGATCTAGTGCCATTTCTTCCTGTTCATAGTCATGCAGCATAAGAACGCATTTGTGGACTAAATTAAGGAGATAATTAATTTAATATTCACTTCTTATTATAGTGGGGAATGTGCCATAATATGAGTAATGTGTTTCTTGAGAAATTCAAGGAATTCATTGTAGTTTAAACTGAAACGATAACCATGGCACAGCACAGGGTTTTCTGCATGGTGGGTACTGGGGAACCAATCTATGTATCAATCTGTTCACTACTCACAGCGAGGCACAGAGAGGGTGCTGATTTGCCCAAGGCCATCCAGTTGACAGCTGGTAAAATAGGGGCCCATTATTTGGACAGTGTTCCTGTTGCTGATCTTCATGACTGCATCATGCTGTCTCTGCAAATGTCAGTCACTGTCTGGCTGTGGTTATTTTTTCTTTAGAAGATGGACTGCTTTTCCTGCACCTGAAATATTTACCAAGCCACTGTGCCTTCTAAGGGTCCTGGGCTTTGAGGAAATGTACATTATAGGTCACTTGAGTCCCAAGCAATGCTGCAGCCCAACTAAGCTCAAATAAACTATCGTGGAGATTACCTCAAAGAAAATAAAATTGTTCATTCTATTCTTGAGGATTCAGAAAAACACCACCTAATAGTATGCAGGGCTATTACCAAGAGACAATGAATATGCATTATCTGATAGTGCAAATGATGGAGAGTTCAAGAAAGCACAACATTGAGGAAAGGTCTCTCTACATTGTTTTTTTTTTTTTTGAGTTGGGGCCTCACTCTGTCACCCAGACTGGAGTGCTGTGGCCGCTCCCGGCCACCGCAGCCTCGACCTCCTGGGTTCCGGTGATCCTTCTGCCTCAGCCTTCCAAGTAACTGGAACTACAGGCGCGCACTACCATGCCCAGCTAATTTTTGATTTATCGTAGAGATGAGGTCTCGCCAAGTTGCCCAGGCGGGTCTCGAGCCCGCAGGCTCAGACAATCCACTCACCTCAGCCTCCCAACAGCACAGGATTACAGGCTGAGCCACCGAACCCAACTTCTACGTTTTGAACAAGTTGAATTGCCCAACAGTTGTTCAAACGTATAAGTCATCACTATTCCTCTTCTTCCACTTAATAAATCAAACCACAAGTGGAAGCGACCTTGCTCATATCTAGGCCGGATGCTCAGAGACAGAATAAACACACATGGGCTGTGTTAACCCAGTGCCTGTGGCCCAGCTCAGTGCTAGACTAAGAGGAGAAGTCTCTCCTTTCCCCTGGTTTGGTTCCTTCAGGGCTGGTCTTTTGACAGTGGAAGTTAGTTGTAAATTCACTTGATATGATTCAAGAGTCTTTCAAAGTACACATAAATGAAATGCTGGGCCACTCATTAAGACATTTATCAAAAGTGCTTTCAGTGTTTTTTCAAATCTTGAGAAAATGCAAAATTGAGGTTTTTTCACTAGCTTGCTTTCTTATATGCTAAAAGAACCACAGGACTTACAGACCCCCTTGGTTATAATACGTCTTTATGGCCCCAGTTTGATATCAATAGAGAAATGAATAAGGTCTAGGTGACATTATTTTGAGCCACTTATTTTCTCCATCAATTTGCTTCACAAAACAGACTGGAGAGACCCCAAACTTCAAGAAATGAAGTCAGCTCACTAAGTTGTAGTTTGAGCTACAGATAAAATATATTTTAGACCAATGACTGCCTTAACACAGAGTATGGGGACACCTGGCTATATAACATTATAGACCAGGGGCTGGGCTCGGTGGCTCAACCTGTAATCCCAGCACTTTGGGAGACTGAGGTGTGTGGGTTGCCTGAGTCCACGCATTTGGGACCTCCCCTGGCAACTTGGCGAGACCTCATCTTTACAATAAATCAAAAATTAGCCAGGTGTGGTAACACACCTGTAGTTCCAGCTACTTGGAAGGCTGAGGCAGACGATATCGCCAGAGCCCAGCAAGTCGAGGCTGCGGTGGCCGGGAGCGTGCCACTGCACTCCAGTCTGGGCGACAGAGTGAGACTCCAACTAAAAAAAAAAAAAAAAAAAAAAAAAAACCCAACATAGGCCAGCATCTGACAAATGTCTTCACAGACCCAGGTCTTCCAAGACAGCCCCGCAAGAAAAGTGCCTCGGGTCCACATAATTTGGCAGGATTTCTGCATGCTCTCTGTCCCCTAAGATACCCCATTGCCAAATGACGATTAACAGCTCTTAGAATGTCTGAGCACTGAGTCCTGCGCAGCCCAGTTTTTCCCAAATGTATTTGACCACAGAAACTTTTTCCATGGAACTTCTAATAGCACTAGTTCTCAGACACTTGCTTTGAGAAACTTAACTTAGCTTTTTCCCGATGAAAAAACAAATAAATATAGTTTTGAGTTTCTAATAATGGGCAAAAATAACTTGCCCCCCCAAAAAAAGTTTTTTTCTCCTGAAATAAGGGACATGATTACAAAGTATACATCAGGAGAGGAGAAGACCAGCATATTCTGAAGGCAGCTGTAAATAGTCACGTTTCCCCATCAACATTCAGAGAAAAGGACACCATTCTTATGAGTCACTGAACACCCCCAAACTACTTTTTCTTCTTACAAAATTTGTAGAAATGATCCCCACTTTGTAGACGTAAAAACTTCAGAACCCAGGAAGCTTGCTGTATATGTGTTGGAATAGTGCCAGAATGAAGGACCAGTTCTTTCTAGGGCAGGTGCTAATTGTATCACATTGTGAAAACCCATTGCTCAATGGCAATCTAACAGAATTGGTCGCTGCATGACCTTGTCTAGGGTTCTAAGATTGTGCCAGCAAAGTTGCAAAGTGGTCTTTGTAACTTTCCAAGGATTATATAGTATTTTGGCCTAGGAAAAATGCATAGAAATGGCTAGGTCAGTAGCAACTTTTCATTATAGTTTATTTCAAGGATATGTTCAACAGTTTCAAGTGAACTTTTACGTAAAATGAATTTTTAAGTAATTCTAAAAAGATATATTAATAATTCTATTACTTAGCAGATATTTAAATTTGTTAGATTCTTTTCAATCTGTGTCCATCATTGACATAGTGCTTTCTTAGGGATAATTATGACATAAATATAATTTGTTCTCTATTTTTTGGTTATCAGTTTAGGTGCATTTTTGTATACCTCTAAATTGCTTATGTTTGACATTTTATTGCTGCAGGCTTTGATTTTTTTTAAAGCTTTGCTACTGTACAACTTTTGAATGTCAGGATAGCGATGGTTGCTGTTTACATTCTTTGAATTATCTTCTTAGAACAAGTAGGATTGGCTTACAAATTCTTCCATGGTTTCTGTTGTCTCTATGACAGCAAACTTATCTGCAGTGGGTTTTGGTATTTCCTTGATTTTTTTTTTTTTTCCAAAGTCATAAGTAAAAACTGATACCTAAGGAATTTGTGTCCTTTTTATTTTACCAATGAAGCTGGCATTTTTCTCAAGGCTTGTTTCCTTCTTTATGGTTTATGTTGTATAAACCTGGAACTTCTTGCCTTCTGTCTCGCCGCAGTGTGTGCATGTGAGGCATATTTTTTTTTCTCATTTTGTCAACCATGATGTAATGAATTGGGCATGAGTCTAAGTTAACATAATTTTGTTGAGTTTAGCTCCATAGCCAGTTTGGAAATTGAAACTCAACCAGTCCTTATTTATTTCTGGTGTTTCCCAGTTTCTTTAATCTTGATTTTCTTGGGCTTCATTGTACAGAATTATCAAACATTTTAATAATTGCTTCATTCCTGTATTTATTCAATACATATTTTCTTATTTGGTTGGGACCTATCAAATAATTCACTATGTCAGATCACAGAAACACAAAGAAAAACCAAACCTGGAAAAGAAGTTTTAAAAAAATACATGTGCAAAGCTTGAATGCAACAAAGTACTCTCTTTTTCTCTCTCTTCTTTCTTCTCTCTCTCTCTCTGGCACCTAGCACCCTTGCTGTCTCGCTCTCGCTCTCTCTGTCAGACATCTTCCATCTTTATCAAAAGGACTGCCTTCTTCTCTTGTATTCACTTTTCCCATTATAAATTTGTTTTGTCTTAAGAGTAAACAACATTTTGGTTTTTGTTTTTAATACCCTGTGATCTGATTTTTAGAAACATTTTGCTTCTTGTCAATTTGGTCTTTAATATAGTATGGGACGACAGCGCAGAATCAAAGAAAGGTTTTCCTTTTATTAATACCCATTTCTCCCAGCAGCATTTTTTTTCACAGCCTGTCCATCTCTACATCACCATGGCAGTCCTCCATCATACTATATTAACAGTTGTACACACCTCAGACTCTGTCTTCTGATGCTCCAGATTCTCGATCTTGATACATTTAACACCTCTTCATTAACTCTTAGTAAGATATATTTAAGAGAAAGTTGACAGACTATGCATGGTGTTATCCTTAATGCCTATACAATAATTAGCAAGTTGACAGGCTTTTCTCTTTTATTTTAAGTCACTTCTCTTGAGTTATGGAAATTATGTCATCTGAGTGCCTCATCTCACCTCCAGAGTGTTCTATAGTTTTGTGATGGATTTTCTCATTGGGAATGAAAACAGAGTTCAAGGTTGGAAGTGTTGATGCATGACCGTGGCTTTTGTTTCTAGTAAAGGCAATAATTCCTCACCAGAAAAGTCTATGTTTGCTGCTACAGCTGCTGTCAGAACTGGAGTTTCCTTTTTCTTGGAGATAAAGTAGGGGACTTCAGAGTTTTCTAATTAAATCAGAGAATATTTACCACCTCTCTTCACAACACAGTTCACAATCAAGGTGAAATGTTACTTGACTCTATTCAGCTGACAACTGTTCTCGAAAATGTCTTATCCTTTCTAGCTGCATAGCTTTCTTTGTGTGTGAAGTTATGTTTTTCTCATTTTGTCAACCATGATGTAATGGATTGAGCATGAGTCTAACTCAACATCTGTAGACTTCCCATTCTTTCCAATTAAATTGGGGCAATAAAGCCTGCAGTGTCTTTTCATGGGCTGTTTGTCAAATAGACTAATGACCATGGTAGAACTCTAACTGCCAAGTGAATAGAAGCTATTTTTAGCTATTGCACTGAGAACTTGGGTCTACTGAGTACTCTAAATGAGAATGCATCACACAGGGGCCATATGGTCTCATGGAGGGCAGACATGGAAACAAGCAGCCTGGTTCAGTGTAATAACTGATGTGTTCAAGGTGCTGTGGAACACTACCGAGAGCCTTTCTCAACTCTCAGAGTAGGCAGGGATGGCTCCACCAAAGAGGGCGCCATAGAACAGAATCTGGAGGGCAGAGAAAACCACACATGCCCAAGTATAGAGAGCTAGGAATGCGAAGATATTTGGAAACTTACACCTGCTAGGAGTTGACCTGCCTGATGGATACGTCTGAATGCTTGAGGCCTGAAAATAACTTGGGTCAGATCACGAAAAATACCTAAGGTCTATGACAAATACATTGGCCTGTTTAAAATAGGGACCAAAGATATAATTGATTATTTTATTTTTCCATTTTTTTTTAAATGTAGGATTTAAATGAGGGTTAGGTACATAGGTGGTCATCATACCAGTGAAGTGTGGGTACCCTTATTGATGTTATGTGCCCCCTTTCCCCTGGCAGTGTCCCACTACTGCCAATCCCTTTCTTGTAGTATTATGATAAATGTTCAGAGTCCACTTATGAGTGAGTACATGTGGTACTCAGATCTTTGTTTCTGTGATAAATCACTGAGTATTATAGACTCTGACTCCATCCAGGTTGCTGATATGGTATTAGCAATGTATTATAAAAAATAGAACCAATAACTTGCACTTTGGTAAATTTATACTATGTGAATTATGTCCTTGTATGGAATCTATATTAGTCAGGGTTCTCCAGAGCAATAGAACCAATAGGATATATGTCAAAGGAAATTTGTTATAGGAATTGACTCATACAATTATGGATGAAAAGAAGTCCCATGTTCTGCCATCTACAAGTTAGAGAACCATGAAAGCTGATGATGTAATTCAGTCCATAGTCCTGAAAATTGGGGAGTCAACGGTATTAAGTCCTGCTTATGTCCACAGGCCCAAGAACCTGTGCTCCTCTTGTCTAAAGACAGATGAAGATGGACATTCCAACTCCAACAGAGAGGTTGAATTTGCCCTTCCTCTGTCTTTTTGTTCAATTCAGAATCTCAGTGATTAGATGATTTTCACCACATTGGTGAAAACAATTTTCTTTACTCAGTCCACTGTTTCAATCTCTTCCAACAACACCCTTGCAGACACACCCAGAAATAATGTTTGACCAGCTCTCTGGGCATCCCTTAGCCCAGTTAAGTTGGCCTATGTAATTATCATCACAGAATCTAAAGCTGAGGTTTCATCCATGAGAAATAATTTTGCTCAATATTTTCTTCACTGTAATGGAATAAATAACTCTTTCTTGTTTTTGTTTAACCAAAAGAACCCACAAAATTTCATTTTTTTCACTGATCTCTAAATTTTCAAACACTTGTACTGCAGGAGCTATGCAAAGTGACATGTGACTTAGAGACCATTGTTTCAGAATTCAGTAAACGGACATGATGTGAAGAAAGTATAGTTCTTTTAATGAGTAAATGTGAATATTATAAGTCCTTTTCTGTCTGTGTTACTGTCAGTCTTTCTCTCTAAAAGTCTTTCTACAAAGCCATCCTGAAGCTGCTACACCTGGGAGCTGCCATCCTAAGGCCAGTCTCTATGACACCAGTATCAGGAACAGGAGAACCTTGAACCCTTAGAGGAGAGGTGAGCCACAGGAGACAACTTGGAGGATGGATACCTTTTAGAGGAAAATTTAGTATGGCTGTCTTTTAAATAAGCAATCTGGCAAATTGAGATAATAGGAATGAAAGAAAAAGCAGAAGTTGGAGCATTTCTGACACAAAAGTGTTTCTTTTTAACATACAAGTATACCAGGAATTAGAAAAATAGCATTAACGTGAACTAATAAATATAGTTTTGAAACAAAAGGTATTAATAGTAGTTTAAACTTCACATTTCAGAAGTTATTATATTATTCAGTTTTAAGATCTCCATTTCATTCTTCATCATGCCATCTATTTATTTTCAGAAACTTTCTATCATTCCAGTTATATCAAAAGCATTTGCACTTGCTTCTTGAAGCTTAGTTACAGCAACTATTTGAAAGTCTTTGTCTAGTACTTATAACATCTGAGTAAAAATCAAGATGAGTATAGGCTGGTTTTTCTTTTACTTGTGAGTTGAGATTTTCCTGGTCTATAGTGTGTGTCTTGGTTCATTTTGTTCTCATGTAACAGAATATCACTGACTGGGTGATATATAAAGAAATGTATTTCTCATGGATCTGGAGTCTGAGAAGTTCAAGGCCAAGGCCTCAACAAGTTTGTTATCTGGTCAGGGTTCCATCTCTGCTTCCAAGATGGTGCCATGAGCACTGCATCCTCGGAGGGGAGGAATGCTGTGTCTTCACGTGGAAGGTGAAAGGGAAAAGGGGCAAAATTTGTCCCTGAAATCCTTTTACAAGGACACCTACTCCCATTCATGAAGGAGGAGTCCTCATGTCTCAATCACCTCCCAAATACCAAACTTAACCCCATGACTGTTGCTTTAGGGGTTAAGTTTCACCATGGATTTTTGGAAGGAAGAAAAATGTTTAACCATAGCAATGTGCTGAGTTATTCTGGATTGATTCTTCATCATTTTCAGTATTATGTTATGAAATTCTGGGTCTTGTTTAAATCCTAAGGAGAATGTTGATTGTTTTTGTTCTAGCAGAAAACTGACAAGGTTAGGTTCAGGGGCCATTTTTTTTTAATTAATTTATTTTTTTTATAATTAATCAGTATTTTTTATTATCGTTTTATGGCCATTTTAAAATTTTTTTTCATTTACTCTTTTGTGTGAAGGGTTGTATTAATTAGTGTTATTGGCTGAACTGTGTCTTCCACAAAGTTCATAGATAGAAATCCTAACTTCAGGGCCATAGAATGGGACTGTATTTGGAGACAGGATTTTTAAAGAGTTACTAAAGATTAAATGAGGTCTTTAGAATGAACTTTAATCAAATATGGCTGGTGTCCTTACATGAACTGAGGTTTAGCACACAGAGGAAAACCAATAAGAAGACATCAGAAGACAACCATCTATAAACCAAGGAGAGAGGATTAGAAGAACCAACCCTTTTTTGTAGAATAATTTGAGTTCCTCTGGGTATTCCCAATAGGGGAATTGCTGGGTCATATGGAAGGTCAATTTCTAGTTCATTCAGAAATCACCGCACTGTCTTCCAAAGAGGTTGTACTAGTCTACATTCCCACCAGCAGTGTAGAAGCATTCCTTTTTCTTCACATCCTCGCCAGCATCTGTTGTTGTTTGTTTTATTAATGATGGCCATTCTTACAGGGGTTAGGTTGTATCTAAGTGTGGTTTTGATTTGCATTTCTCTGATGATGAGTGAGACTGAGCACTTTTTCATGTGTCTGTTGGTTGCCCATGTATCTTTTTTTGAGAATTGTCTATTCATGTCTTTTGCCTGCTTCTTAAAGGGGCTGCTTGTTTTATTCCTTTTAGCGCATTTGAATTCCTTGTAGATACTAGATGTTAGACCTCTGTCAGATAAACAGTTGGCAAATATATTTTCTCATTCTGTGGGTTGTCTCCCTGCTCTCTTGATGGTTTATTTTGCTTTGCAGAAGCTCGTTAATTTGATGAGGTTCCACTTTTCTATTTTATTTCTTAAGGTATTGGCCTTTAGGGTTCTGAATAGGAATTGGTTCCCAGTTCCAATTTTCATAAGGGTGTCTCCTGCACTTTCTAAGATTCTTATAGTTTGAGGATTTACGGGGGCGTACCTCATCAACAAGGGTACCTGCATGATCAATGTTTATATACCTAACCCTGAATTGTACCCCACACCTTTATAATAAATAAATAAATTTTTTAAAAAAAGAAGAATCAATCCTGCTTACACTTTGATCATGGACTTTGAGCTTCCAGAATTGTGAGAAAATGAATTGCTGTTAGTTAAGGCACCTAGTTCATGGTTCTTTGTCATGGCATCACTAGCAAACTAGTACACAAGGTTTGATATCAATTTGGCTGTTACTTGAAGAAGAGGCTTATTTTCTTTAAGATTCACCTTTTGAAATTCTGACATGACATTATAATAAAGATATGATAAACATGCAAACTCATGTTCACATGAGATGCAAAAGAACAATTGAATGTGTTTTCTGGGGACGGTAGCTAGAGGAGGTGTCATGAGGGTGTGCTCTTATATTTTCCATATTGTAGGGAGAATGCATGCATGATTCTAAAAAGAGAGACATAGGGAAAAGACATATATTTGACTACGTAGTATTTTATTTCTGTGCATTAACCTTATCCTAGGCAATCATATGTTACATAAAAAACTGAGGAAACATTTGCAGCCTTTGTGGTACAAGATTGATTTCCATAATAGATAAAGAAATGTTTCCAAATGAATTCTAAAAAAACAGTAATGGGCAAGAGTAAAAAGAAATGGATGTCAAACAGCTGACTCTCTTTCACACACACACACACACACACACACACAAACACACAAATACTGTAGCTAACAGATGTAAATATCATATTCACAATGTTTAAATTAAAGTATCCATAAGCAAGGTGGAAAATTTTTCAAGTCTATGTGATAGCTAGAGTTGGTGAAGTCTGTGCAATTAGACCCTTCTCACACACTATCTAAGATGTGTAAATTAGATTTCAAGTTTGGAAGGCAGTCTAGTAAAACATAGCAATGCTCTCCATGTGGAGAATGTCCTATGACCCACCCATAAAGTTTGCAATCACGTATCCTAAGGAAGTTCCAGTTAGTGCATGCAAAAATTTAGTTTCCAATAATATTTGTCAGAGTAAAATGGCAAAAAAGTGGAAAGCATTAAGTATCTGACAGTAAGGAGTGGGTTCAATAAATTTTGTTACATCCAAATAAAATAATATAAAGACATCAGCAACTAATATATGGGGAAACATTTATTCACATCATGTGTTTAAAAAGGTTTCAAAATAGTAGCAATATTACAATTCTATTTTTGTAAATAAAAATGCATACGAATAAATATTGGAAGATGTACATTGAAATAATGCAATATATTATCTTGTAGTGAGATTTTAGGTGACTTTGAACTGTTTTCAGAATATCTGTTTTTTGTGCCTTAAAAAAAACATAAAATGCTTTCCAGAAAGCTCCACATAATTGATTCAAATATAAGAAAATGTTCAAGAGACAGTATTATAGCATATGATTGCTTAGATTTTATAAGGATGCTGATGTAGAATTTTGGAATGTCAGGTGCTGTGCATTCATTTTTCATCAGTGACCACATTCTTGCATGCATTTTTCTTAGCAGTTGATGTCTTGCTTTTATTTTGTTGATTTAACTGGAGATATCTCTTATTTAAATATTCCTAAAATTTAGGACTTCCAGAGTCAGACTAAATAGGTATTCTTTTCTATGCATACCTTTGATAAAGTCATGGATTTTAAATTAACTCTTTTAAAATAGTGGTCACTTCTACAAATCCTACTATGGATCACTTTCTAAAATGTGATTTTTAACTGTACTTTTACATTCAAATATGTACTATGGAACCACCTTAACAAAATGTTCTATTCCAGCACAAATGCTAAAAAATTTAAAAGAATCCTAATTTGCTATAATCTGGGAAAACAAAATGTGTATTTTTAGAATGAATTACCTCTAATATAACATTGTTGTTTTCCAATAATTAAAAAATATTGAGCCTGTCTGTGGAAGTGTGTCTATATGTGTACATGTCTGGATTTTTGGCAAGTGGGATATGTTTCTTTTCTATTTTCTAAAGCAAAGGAAGTATTATTTGAACTGAAATTTTGATATCAGCCCTCTGGGTATGGTGTTCTGGGTTTTAGACTTCTCCACCAGAAAGCTGTGTGTTTGGCCATCCTCCACCTTCTCTCCTACCGGCCCCCATGAAAGCGGAGCCAAAAATGTTTTCTTTCTGGCTCACTGCGCTGCACACAGGCCCTCCCCGGAGGCGGGTGGCAGTAACAGAGCTGTCATAGGGCTGCCACAGATGGTTCTGTGCTAAAGCTGCAGCCTCAGTTTATGACTCCTTGGGGGAAGGATGATGTTGGCTGGAGAGCAGATTTACGCACACTCCAGAGACACCCCTGTGGCTTAGTGTGCAGAGGCAAGCCCATTAATTACAGATGGCAGATGCTTCCCGTCCATCCCTTGCATCTGCATTTCCAGGATGGCATTTAGGATGGACAGGGCAGTGACATAGTAGATGTTTTAGGTAAAAGAAGCTCACAAAAATTAAAGAATATCCTCATGACACCTTGTATAAAGACTGGTATTGCAATCCAAGAATTGTGTTATTTGTTTGATAATAATAACAGCTACCCTTAGAGAGTGTTTGCTGTATACCATTCACTGTACAAAGCAACATTATTCAATATATTATTTTGCATTCAAGGCACAAAACTACAGTGTTTCCTACTTTCTGTAATATGAAACTGAGACTCAGATAGGTTAAGTCACTTGCTCAAGGCCACACAGCTTATAAATGAAGACAGAAATTGAGCCAGTTGATCAACATCTCTTCCCCCACCAATATCACTGTTGAGAGCATTCCTAACTAGAGCATTCCTAACTAGAGAGTTTATTCTAAGCATATCTGTAAACATTAAACAGATCTTGCCTAACAAGAAGAGCTAGCAGCTATTTAAAGTGGGCAGACTGTTTTAAAAATATATATGCAAGTCTGGTTTACCTGAATGGATTTATCTTGACTGAAAGGGTAACATTTTTATGCCATGGCATCGTCAATCTATGTATTACTTAAGCAGCTCCAGCATCTCAAAATACCCAACTCCTTCCTCATTGATTTGCTGTGAATATTGCTCTAGTTTCCTTGAGTTCGTGATTGGAAAGGCATTAGTTTCTCTATTTTTCATAGACTGTTTGATATTCCGAACATGAGTCAGTCTCTGCTAGCCAAAGGAATAGGATTAAAGAATCCCAGTGTGGCCAGGGAAAGCTTCGCTAAAGAGGAAACGTTTTATTCATGCCTGCAGGAATAGAAAGAATATGTTACAGCAAGTAAAAAGGTTTTTTTTCTATTTTAATTTTATGTAAGGTTATGACCAAAAAAATGTAAGACAGTCTTTAAAGCATATGCATGCAGCTACTCTGTGTGCTGTAGAAGATGTTAAAGTAGAATTAACCTATATTTGTAAGAGTCTAAAAACAATTTTACCATTCATCAAATTTGCAATTAAGCTATGTGTATGGCTTGTTCTCACTCATAAGTGGACCCTGAACATTTATCATAATACTGCATGACAGGGATTGACAGTAGCGTGTCACTGCCAGGGAAGGGGGGCACATAACACTAATAAGAGTACCTGATCCCAAATCAGGCAAAGTGAGGACCAATGGCAGATCCAAACTTCACCTGTATTATGACCATCTATGCACCCAACTGTAAATTGTACCCCACATCTTTAAAATAAAAAAAAAAAGAAAAGAGCCAGGCACAATGGCTCACAGCTGTAATCCCAGTACTTTGGGAAGCGGAGGGGAGAGGATTGCCTGAGCCCATGGGTTTGAGACCAGTCTGGGAAACATGGCAAGACCTCATCTCTACAATAAGTCAAAAAATTAGCAGGGCATGATGGCCTGTACCTGTAGTTCCAGCTACTTGGAAGGCTGAAGCAGGATTGCCTGAGCCCAGCAGGTCAAGGCTGTGGTGGCCATGAATGTGCCACTGCATTCCAGCCTGGGTGACAGAGTGAGATGCTGACTCAAAAAATAAATAAATTAAATTAAATTAAAATAAGAGAAAAGAAAAGAAAAATAGTTATAAAAAAAGATGTGTGTATGGGATTATGCTCATGTAGCTGGGATAGTCTTTTTCTAAAAGACAAGAGTGTCTATGATTTGCACTCAAAGAATAAAAGTAAGCTGGTCAACAATTCATCACCAGGGTATGAGAAGGAGCCAACAGCTGGATAAAGCAGTAAGCCTGGACCTGGTTGTAACTCAAAGAGTACCTGGAGAAACTTCTGAGAGGATTGTCTCATGACATTATAAACATTAATTAAAATAAAACTTAGAAAAATCAAGGATCATAGTTTTCCTCTGAAACAAGAGGATAGGGGAAGCTTTGGGAGTTGGTTGCCTGATTCCGTTGGACCAGAGAAAAGAAAAATGTTGGTTAAAAGCACACACATTTTGATTGCTGGCTAGACTAAAAGGAAAGTCAATTTCTGGGGTTGACTGTGGAGAGAAAAGGGCAGAAGGGCAAGGGGTGTGCCCACTCTTGACTGGGTCTTAACCCTGCAGCTGTCACAGCTGGGGTAGGAGGACTGTAGGAACACATTCGCATGTGTCTCATGAAGGTGCCATAGTTAGTTCTCAGAAGAGACATCACATGTTCAGTGGTGCTTTCTCCAGCCAGTTTGAATAGAACCCTGCAGACTGAAGGCTATTTGTTGTGTGTTGTGCAGTTTTGCAAAATGTAAATGAACATAATATTTGCCGATCAATTTTTATATGAAAGGAGAATGCTTGGTAATGTGGATCGCTTGGTATTTTCTCTCTTGGCACTTAAGATGTCTGAGAGCACTTTGAGAATTCCAGCCAAAGGAGGCCTTCTGAAATGTTAATTTGTGCACTGATGTGGTGCCAATGGTCAGATTGAAACAGAAGTCTTGACTGTGTTTCCAGTGCTTTTTTATTCAGAAAGTTATATAAATACAACATTGAGGTTTCCTCAGTATAAATACTTAGCCCTTTATCCTCACCTTTTCCATACCCTGAAATATTTTTCCCGTGTTCCTACTTGCTGCTTAACTATTTTTAAAAGAGACATTATTCTCTTTGGCAACGTTTTTGTTTGTATGTGTGTTTTTCATATTGTCCTTGTTGTGGTGGTTTGGGTATTTTTGCAATAAATTTGCTGATTGTCTGATTTCTCTGAAGTGACCAAATATTCTGGAGTGGTGGGCATATTATGTTAAGAGCTTATTTTCACCCAACTTTAAAGTGTGAACTGTCTTAAACCTAGGCAGCTACTCTTAATTTCCAGTTTTCATATTTGAACAGTCAGATCACCATCCCACAGTGCCTGTCCACCTACTAGCCCCTTATATTCCCTGATGCTCCCAGATGGATAGAGTTCCTTGCAAACTTGTGGCAGAAGGTCTTCCTTGGTTTGATTGACAGCCACCCTGAGTCCAAATGTGGTGGCCCTAGTGAACTAGTTTGAGTTTGGAAAATGAAGATAGACAGTGGCCTGGATTAGGGCTAGTACTCTTCATAAACAGCTCAGACAAATCTCCCATCAAATCGAGGAAGTAATTGTCTTTTCATATAAAAATATTGACTTGGAATGGTGAGCCTTAGGAAAATACTTGTCTCTGTTCGTCAGTTTTCTTGTTTTTCCAATGGGATGACAGAATTTCACTTCTTTCAGGCCAGTCATCCCATAAATGACAATGCATATTATGGATAAAATATAAAACAATACTATTTGAAGGCACAAGCAGAACTAAAAAAGAAACAACACTTGGAATAAATGAACCTGGATGACTTTTCTCTTTTTATGGACTTTGGCTTTAGGGAAAAACCCCAGTCAGTGCCAGGAGGAATGGATAAAATTTTAAAAGAAATGTGTAGTTTCCCCATATTATATCACTGAAAAAAAGAATTCAGTAACACTACATCAGCCAGAGCATGAGGTAGGAAATCCTAAAAAGTGAAGATTCACAAAGTGAGAGAGCACCCAATACTACATGTAAACTCTACATAAACTTGAACTGGCTCTTGAAATAAGCAGGATAAAGGCAGAATTCTAGGAGTACAGATGAGGATGGGAGAACTGAGCAGAGATTTCAGCTGCTGCCCACTGTGGGAGAGACCATATTTTTAGTTTGACTCAAAACAAAACAATCAATACTCTCCAGAGGAATGTAACAGAATCCATGGGCTCTATAGCATGCCATTCATAATGCTTAGGATATAATCCAAAAGTAAAAGAAATAAAAGGATATGACTAAAAAAAGACCATTTTCAAAAAAGTGCAATCAGTGGAAACCAATGTTGACAACACCCAGAATTTATAATTAGCAAGCAAGAATTTTTGCCGGGCCATATTTCCTGACTTTGGCCCCCTCTCATACTTTGGGGAGATGAATCTCCTCTCTCTCTCTCTCTCTCTCTCTCTCTCTCTCTATTTACTTTCTAAATAAACGATATTTTCTAATCTAAAAAAAAATAAAAATTTAAAAGTGACTGTTATAAGTAAAAAAAGGGAGGGGCAGGGGCAAAATAAGATATGCTCCAAGTGAACAATTAGACAGGGAAATAGAAACTATGAAAAAGAGCAAAATGAAAATTTAGAACTGGAAATCTAAATATATAGTGTTAAAATATTAATAGGTGAGATGAGCAACAAATTGGAGATGACCGAAGAAAGGTGAAACCAGATTATTAGAAAGGTTCTAATCAGGAGAAAAAGAGATTCAACATTTTAAAAATAAAAGCAATCAAAGTTTTGATCATCTGTGTGACATTAAGAAAAGGTGTAACATATGTGTAATGGAGTCACAGAAAGGCATGAGAGAGAACGGAGCAGAAAATATATTTGAAGAAATAATGGATAAATGTATCTGAAATTTGGAGGAAATTATAAATTTACAGATTTAAGAAGTTGAGCTAAGTCCTAGCAAACTAAATATAAAGAAGAGTACTACTAGATATGTCATCGTCAAATTGAGGCAAATCAAGATAAGGAGAAAATATTGAATACAGTAAGAAAAAGATGGCATCATAGGTGAACAATATGAATGACTGCTGACATTTCATCAGCATCAATGGAGGCCAGAATACAGAGAAATGATGCCACTAATAAGCTAAAAGAAAATAAGCGTGTAAGGCTGCAGCTCTATATCCAGTGAAAATCACCTTCAAGAATGAGGAAAAACTAAAGGCATTTTCAAATGAACAGCAACTGAGGAAAACATTATTCACCAGCAGACCTGAACTATAAGAAATGCTGAAGGGCCAGGCTCAGTGGCTCAGCCTGTAATCCCGCGCCTTTGGGAGGCTGAGGTGAGTGGATTGCCTGAGCCCGTGGGTTCGAGACCCGCCTGGGCAGGTGAGACCTCATCTCTACAATAAATCAAAAAATCAGCCGGGTGTAGTAGCGCATGCCTGTAGTTCCAGCTCCTTGGAAGGCTGAGGCGGAAGGATCGCCGGAGTCCAGGAAGTTGAGGCTGTGGTGGCTGGGAGTGGCCACTGCACTTCAGTCTGGGCGACAGAGTGAGACTCCAACTCAAAAAAAAAAGAAAGAAATGCTGAAGGAACTTCTTCCGACAGAGTTGAAATAATGGCAAGTTGATTGCCAAGAAGGAAGAGTGAGATTTGGAAATTGTAAAATCTTTCTATTTTTTAAAAATTATTTTTATCTTAATTTTAAAACTACCTATGGAAGTCTAAGATAAACATCATAACGTTGTATTGAGAAATGTGTGAGATTTGCATGGAAATACATATGGCAAGAGTAGTGTGTGTGTGTGTGTGTGTGTGTGTGTGTGTGTGTGTGTGTGTGTGGTGGTATATTGCATATAGTAGAATTGGAATGGACCTACATAGTTCAGGGATTCTCATGTTACATTATGTAGTACAATATTGAATCTAAATTGACCTGAAAACATTAGGGATGTATTTTGAAATCAGAACAGCATACACAAGTACTAAAGCAAAGAGATAAGGCTAAAAATCCAATATATTAATTTAAATGGAATTTTTAAAAATTAACTAAGCAAAGGAAAGAAAAGTAAGAAAAAAGGAATATAAAATAACTAGTAGGATATTAGAACTAAATCCAACCATGTGAATAATTATCTTAAATATGAGTGGATTAGTACATGAATTAAAAGACCGATATTATCAAAGTAGGTAAGACCAAGTTATCCACTATTTACAAGAGATGCACTTTAAATATAAAGACATAAGGAAAAAAGAATGTGAAAGATATACCACGCAAACAAGCATTATAATGTTGATGAGGCTATGCTAAAATCATTTATAGTAAATTTCAAAACAGAATTATCACACATTTTACTATAATGTGATGGTGTGTTTATTAGGATATGACAGTCATAATTATATACGGGTTTCAAGTACTTGAAAACAGAACTGATAGAATTAAAAGGAGTAAGAGATAAATCCTCCTAAGATGTACTGGTGAAATGAGGGAACAAAATAATACCAATCTTACACAACCCATTAAAAAAAAAAAAAAGAAAGAACACTTCATAACTCATTTTATGAGGTCAGTATAACCCAATACTAAAACCTAATAAAGATATTAGAAAGAAAGAAAGTGACCCTTATTTTTAATGAATGTATACACAAAATTCTTACTAAAATTTTGGCAAATCAAATCTATCAATATATACAAAGAGTACTACATCTTGCCTTATTAGGTTTATACAAAGGTTCAGGATTGGTTTAAAATCTGAAAATTGTCAGTTTAGTTGAACACATTTGCAAAATTCAGTAGAAAATGTATATGAATATTACAATGAATTGAAAAAGTGTTGCAAAATTTAACACTTTTCTATGATAAAAACTGTCAGCTAAGTTTAGAAGAGAAAGTAGCAACTTCAAATGTATAAAGGGCATAGGTGAGAAATCTACAGCTAACATTTTATTCGGTGGTCAGATATTAAACACTTTCTTTCTAAAGTCTAAAACAAGGCACTTTTATTCAATATTTTACTGCAGGGCATACAACCAAAATGAGGCAAGAAAAAAAATAAATGGAATAAAATGTATAAAGGAACAAGTGAAACTGCCTCTTTTCACAGAGGGCCAGTTGTTTTCATAGAAAATCCTAAGGAATTGATTAAACCACTAGTAAAACTAATATGCAAATATAGCAAGGTTAAAGCGTGCAGCAATGTCAATATACAAAAATAAATTATATTTTTATATACTGGTATAAAAACTTTCAAAAGAAAAGCAGAAATATAATTCTTTTTACGGTTTTGTCAAAAAAACATGGAATATTTAATAATGAATTTTTTAAAACTCAAAATAGATTTCTATATTTAAAATTACACAGTTGCTGAGAGACATTTTTAAAAGCCCAAAGTTAATAGAACAGGGTACTTTTCTATTGGTTGGAAACCTCGTAATTATTAAGATGTAAATTTTCTCAAGATTATTTTGTGTATTTAATCAATCCCAATTGTAAACCCAAAAGGCTACTTGTAGAAATTTGTAATTGATTATAAAATTTATATTGAAATGCAAAGAACTTAAGATAATCAAAATGGTCTTGTCAAAGTACAACAAAGTTCAAGTACTGACACAGGTTATCTATAATTACCAAGACAGAGTAGTACTGGCCTAAGGATCAACCAACAGATTAATCGAACAGCATAGGGAGTTCATAAAATAATGATAACAATTTAAAATAGTATAAAAAAACTGTAAAAAAGAAAAAACTAAAAATAAAATTTGACATATGAAAAAGAATTTTAACATGGAAATTTACTTTATGCAGTTATTTAAATCTGTTGTTTAAAGATCTTCAAAACGCACCTTAAAAGATATATTTTAGCCGGGCTCGGTGGCTCAGCCTGTAATCCCACGCCTTTGGGAGGCTGAGATGAGTGAATTGCCTGAGCCCGCGGGTTCAAGACCACTGCACTCCAGTCTGGGCGACAGAGTGAGACTCCAACTCAAAAAAAAAAAAAAAGACATATTTTAAAATACCTTTTTCTGACTTAATGATGATCATTTAAAATAAGCAAGTCACCAGACAATTTTAAACCATTCATGACACTATTACCTTAAATAATTTTTAAATTCCAAAACACATTCACTACTACAACACACTGCTGAGCAGTAAGATTTGTTTCCCTCTAACAATATACTTCATGTAGATTATTAATTTGTAGGGCCTTGCAAAGTTATTCAAATGTAACTAATATAAACTGAAAACCAGAGAGGTAAGGGAGTTGAGATACAGCACAATTCAACTCTAAAGCTAGTTTTAGAGTTTGGTTTCTCCCAAGAGAATTGGTAACATTTCTTATTCCAACCTGTGTTAAAATTTCTATTTCAACTCTGATATATAAGCACTCGTTTTTTTCATCAATAGAAGTAACAGCATAGAATGAATATACCACAGGTTGCCCCCAGATTTCTTAGGATGTTTCCATCAGGCTTGCTGTCAGGTAGAGAAAGGAAACAAATGAGTCTGAGTTTTTGTTTTTGAGAAAAGGGTGAGTGGGGGGGGATCCCCAATAACTGTACTTCCATGGTAGATTGCACATAAGAGCTGGCTGAATTTCAATATCATTAACTGTATTTTGATGTCTTGCATCACAACGAATAGCTGCACTTCATTTTTCTTTTTTTCTTTTTTTTTAATGTTTTAGAACATAACTGTTCTCAGATATGTTCACATTCATTTTCTGTATGGTGCTACTACTTTTTAAATCCTTCTATGGCCGGGCTCGGTGACTCAGCCTGTAATCCCGCGTCTTTGGGAGGCTGAGGTGAGGGGATTGCCTGAGCCCACGGGTTCAAGACTCGCCTGGGCAACTTGGCGAGACCTCATCTCTACAATAAATCAAAAATTAGAGGGGCGTGGGAGTGCACGCCTGTAGTTCCAGCTACTCAGAAGGCTGAGGCAGAAGGATCGCCGGAGCCCAGCAGGTCGAGGCTGCGGTGGCCGGGAGTGACCACTGCACGCCAGTCTGGGTGACAGAGTGAGACTCCAACTCAAAAAAAACAACAAAAAAATTCTTCTATGATTTAGTCTATATACACTAATGTGAGCATTCCCTATTCAATTTTCCATCTTCTGTGCCGTGCTTCTCTGTTGTTTTGGGTAAGCAAAACTTCATTCCCATGAACTCATATATAGACCACAAGTTTCGTGGAAACAATCATTGTGATCGCACAGCAGTACCATTGCATCTTATCTTACCCTGCACATAATTGTGTATCTTCAAACCAGTCAGTAACTTCACTAACTTCTTCATGCCATGTGGTTTGAATTCATTAAAATCTGGAATGCTATCATCTGGAAGGATTGTCAAAGCAGGCAAATGATACATTTTTAAACTGAAGTTTTCGTAGCTGTCATGTTGTGTGGCCAATCCTCTCCTCTAAAATTCCCTTCCAATGCAAATAAAGACAATAACAATGTAATTGTTCTGCCTTCTACGACACAACTAACGTGATGTAACTGTCCTGCAGACGAATGAAAACTCATTAATTCCTTCCCCAGAATTTGGCATTAGGGATTTCAACATTTAGGATTATGGGATTCGGGTTCGTGTCTTTCGAGATTATGTTCCAAGCCCATTAGATTGCATTCCAGAAATTTGCCAAGAGTAGAGTTTAGGTGCTCTTACCACCACCAAAAATAAAGGTGACTGTGTGAAATGATGGGGTGTTAATTTGCTTGACTGTAGAAATCAGTTTACTATGTATATCAAAACATCATACTGTACTCCTTAAATGTACACTTTTTAAAAAAGAGTTAACACATATGCAATTTAACCTCAAATAAAAGAATCATAATCAAATATTTTTCAACTTACTTAATGATGTACATGCTGACGTGTTTAGGAGTAAAATGTACTAATCTATGCAAGTTATTTAGAAATATATTAAAAAATAAGATAGATGGATAAGTAAATAGAGGGAAAGAGATGTGATAAATCTAATATAACAAAAAATATTCATTGTTTATCTTGGAATGTTCACCGTTCAATACTTGTCAATAGGGTGAAAATTTTCAGAAGACAGTACTTGGGGAAATAAATAAAATGTTCAATAAATAGTTAAGAAAATTAACTAAATTGTGGGTAGTAATAACAAAATGTAGGGGTCTTCCCCATGAGTTTTGTGCAAATTGAGTAAAGTGGTGCAGGAAAAGCTGTCAAGTGTGCCTGGCCTGCTGGAAGCACTCCTGCCTGGGTACCTCCTCCTTCACCCCCATGATTCTTTGCACGCCAGTGCCTATTGTTATGTGTTACATTGGCAGCCACTGAGGGGAATGGGAGAGCGTCAGGGGAAACAGGGCCAGCCCTGATTCATGAATCCCTACCCTGGCATTTCATCTCCTTTTGCCTCCAACCAACTCAGAGGTAGATGGTGTCCTCACAGATCTAAAAAATTCACAAATTTATGCAGCTTGCCTAGTGAAAAGAAACACTTGAGTTCTTTCCAGGACTTTTTATTTGCCCTCTTCCACAACCACATTTATGAACATGTTGAATTCTTCCTCCTTACCCTAGGAGGAAGGAACTCTTCTTATCATAATGGAACAAAAAGTGTATCATTGCTGAACTCCAAAGATGGGTTTCTTTATTTTCTTATAATCAAGGGGGGAAAAAAGTCACAGTGATTAAGAAGAAATGATGGGTTGGTAGTTAATCAAGTAATGCAAAATTGACATTTAAGCAAAAAACAAAAAATGTGTGTGTATGTGTATATGTGCAAGAAAACATATAGACATGGATAATGGAAATCAACTTTAAATGAGTGAGGGTTTTGGTTTCTATAGGTGCTTGTCTTTCTTTATTCTCTGGTATGTTTACAGTAAATCACCATACTGCTAACTGAACAATCCCCAACTGCAATGATCAAAGATTCAATTTTCTTAGTTTGAATTCTTCTTAAAGCAACAAAGAAAGCATTCTTCTTGATGACGCCAACAATGCAGTTTTAAATCCATGACTGTTTTGTATTAATTTTCATGATGTTTTCCTTACTTTGGTTCTTGTGGAGTAAAAATATATTGTTCATGTCATTGTTTTTTTTTAATAACCACCTTATATTTTAGTAACTGTGGGATAGACAATAAATATAAAGTCAAATTCAGCCATTTGGGGTTATATTTTTCTGTATACGATGACTGCTATGAATCATCACTATATTTGGAATGGAAAATAATGTGCTTATTTAATTTATCTCACTTTCTTTTGTAGCAAACCAGTGTTGTGAATCTGAGTTAATCCAGATAAATTGATAGTGACAGTTTCGAGACTGAGAAAAAAATTACTAAATTATTGATGTGGAAATTCAAGTCAGAATATTAATTTTTTTTAAATGGCCAATTTTAAGGTCTCAAGCATGGGCCAGGCACAGTGGCTCAGCTGTAATCCCAGCACTTTGAGAGGCCAAGGCAAGAGGATTGCCTGAGACTGAGGGTTCAAGACCAGCCTGTGCAATAAATCACAAAAATTAGCCAGGGTGATCGTGTGTGTCTGTAGTTCCAGCTACTTGGAAGACAGGCAGAAGGATCGCCTAAGCCCAGCAGGTCGAGGCTGCGGTGGCTGTGAGCATGCCACTGTACTCTGGGCTACAGAGTGAGACTCCAACTCAAAAAAAAAAAGGTCTCAAGCATGTTTACAAGCCTGCCCTTTTTGTCACCTTCTCCCACACTCATCAGTGCTCATCATCTGTCTTCCTTCCCAGAATCTCCTCAGTGCAGACCGATGTCTACACCAGACAATCTTAAGTCCATTCATGAATTCTGACAAATGTGATGGACAGAAAATATGCAGTTAATTTAATCCCATCACACTTGCTACTGGGCTTCATTTCTGAATAGGAGACAAGCTAATCTAATAAGCAACTGACAGGGACTTTGAGTGTTGTTCTTCCCAGGGGATGTCTTCAGGTAGCTCCCTGGTCGTCTTTAATTTGCCCAGACATGCCCATGATCATCTAGATGTGAGACTCGTGGAGAAGGGCCTGCAGTCTGGTGGCCTTGTAGGTCTGTAGACGGTGGTAGGTGATCTGTTTTCACACCATGTGTGTGAGTGAGGAATCAGCTTTGATTTACGGTGAAGGGCAAGTGAAGGCAACTTGAACTGAGCTTGTGTTTGGATAGAAATGGAGAATCTAGGTCTGTGCCAATGTCTGTGTCCATATTTATATCCATATCCCCATCTATGTCTCTTTATCTCTACAGATATCTGTCCCTAGATAGAGTATTATCTAATTACTCTCTCTACAGAGATTTATAGTATTTATCTCTGCAGATAAATACATACATACATAGATATATAGATATATCCAAGATAAGGTTTCATAACCTTGGTATATCAGTATCTCACAACTGTGCTGTGTCGACTTGGGGTGGTGTCTTGCTGAGTGTTGTTCATTAGTGTTGTTGCGTAGTGTTGTGTGCCCTCGCGAGACTGTTGGAACTTGAATTAGAGCAACATTAAATTTCTTGTTAAACTTGTCAGGAGTGGAAGTGAAATCAGAGACATGTGAACCCAAGTTTATGGGGATAAAAGCCATGAAGAAAACGGCACTGGACAAATGGATTAAACTTTTTCCTCAGGGGAGAAAAAGCATCACTGATCAAGAGAGGTCAGGACAACCAGGAATGAGCAGAGCTGACAAAAACTGCAAAAATTGGTCAAATTATGCTTTAAAATAATTGACTGCCTTTGAGACGCCTAGTAGACCGAATAAACATCAGTAGAGAAACAACTAAGGGAATCTTTACCAAAAATCTTGGCATGAGAAAGGTGTGTACACAAATGGTCCCAAAGCAGCTCTTGCATCACGACAATGCACCAGCTCATACAGCGCTGTCTGTGAGGGAGTTTTTAGCCAATAACTGTATTAGAACACCCTCCCTACTCACCTGATCTGGCCCCCAATGCCTTTTTTTTTACCCAAAGATAAAGGAAATATTGAAAGAAAGAAATTTTGATGAAATACAGTGATAGCTCTGATGGCCATTCCAGGAGTTCTGGAATTGCTTTTGATGGATGGACTAGGCACTGGCATCAGTGCATAGCTTCCTAAGGAGAGTATTTATAAGGTGACCATAGTGATAGTCAGCAATGAGGTGTTGTAGCATTTTTTCTAGGATGAGTTCGCGAACTTAATTGTCAGCACTTGTAGACATAGATATAGATGATATTGACACAGATCATTTAATCCCCAGGTATACAGGTGAAGAATTGGCATCTTTTCACATGTGCAAAGACTACCCAGAGTTACAGAAACAGTGACAGTTGGGAGTCAGGGTCCAAACTCTTGCCTACCCAGGCACAAAGCCCTGGCTTTTAGCTGCAACATGCCCTCATTCACATGATTGACTTCAACTCATCCCTTGGGACTTAACTCAGGAGTCATCTATTCCAAGAAGTCTATAATCACCCTGTTCTCTTCCTGATTTGTGTCCGCTTCCCAAGTCATCCCCCAGGAGTCCTTGGCTAACTCTTCTTCCATAGCACCAGGTTGTGTCTTGAGTTTGATGTATTCATGTGGCTTCTTCCCTACTCTGTTGTGAAATGCTTCATGATGTTTTAATAATTGAATTGATGTGAGATGTTTTAATAATTTTATGTTTACCTGAAAGTAAAACATCAGCATTTATTATAAATGTTACACACGTACCTAATTTTAAAAATGAAAAAGAGAAGTTTCCCAGGCTCCTGCTCTAGAGCACCACAGTCGATGAGTTGCCGGCACCTTCTAGGGAATAGATGCCATTTGTCTTAGAATTCCCTGAATCTTACTTAGGGACAGGCCCCTGGAATATGGTAGCTGAATAAAACCTGCCAAGATTACTTCTTGGAAGAGGCCTTGCTTCTTAAATTAAGGACAAAGATGGAATCAATATTCAGAATGACAGGATTCAATTTAAGAGTATGATTTCTTTTTATGTTACAGACAAGAAAGAGATTTAGAGAAGAAAGAGCAAATAAAAGGGAATATAAATACAGAGACATAGAAAAAGCTATAAAAACATTTCAAAAATGGATTAACTATTGGTTGAGCTGCCAGATATCCCAGACTGATGCTGTCTCTTCTCCCACTCTCACATTAAAATGTCCAAAACAGAACAACAATCTTACTGAAGTTATTATGACAACACTAGCCAATGCAATTAGTCAAGAGAAAGAAAAAAGGTTAAAGTGGAAACATTGTTATTACTATTATAGATATCTTTATTGTTGTTTAAAGTGATATGCTGATATCAGAAAAACCCAAGAAAACCAAGGGATGTAATTATACGCAATGCAAGAAGCCAGTAAGCTTTCCTTATTTCAGTAATATTCGGATAGAAAATTGCCATAGAGGAAAGGATTCCTTCAGAAATATTTCAAAATTCCATTGTTTTGAAAAAAAACATAATTAGAAAAATAGAAAATGTGTACAAAAAAAGTAAAATTCTTTTGTGAAACACATTAAAAAACTCAAATAAATGGGGAGTATGGGCATACCATGATATTGGGTGAAAATAGTATTATGAGAAAGTCAGTCTTTGCCAAATTCATTCATAAGGTAGACATTCCAAGTTTCATCTCAATGGACTTATTTTGGTAATTTGATGAAATAGTGCTGCATTTTATTTGGAAATATACACACACACACACACACACACACACACACACACACACACACACATAATAATAATACCTAAAAAAAATTGCCATCAATTTGGGGTTAAGAATCAGAAGACAGATTAATGGAATACAATTACGGTTGGCAAGCTTTTTCTGTGAAGGCCCAGACCATACTTATATTAAGCTTTGTGAGCCAAACTACTCATCTCTGTTGTTTTAGCACAAGAGCAGCCATAGACAACATGTAAATGGGCATGGCTGTGTTCCAACAAAACTTTATTTATATACACTGAATTTTGAAATTTATATAATTTTCATGTGTCACGAAACATTACGTTGCTTAGGGACTTTTTTTTTATCACTTAAAAATGTAAAGAATATTCTTAGCTCATGGGCTGTACAAAAACAAGGTGCAAGCCTGGTTTGGTCTGTAGTTTTTAGTTTGCCAATCCTGGAATAGCTTAAAAAGCAAAGAAACAGTTGGTCAGACACATAAGTGGTTAAGATATCATAAAGGAGGCATCATAAACCAATGAGGAAAATAAAAATTGTCCAGTAAATAAGTGTCAGAAATTGTCTCCATCAATGAGGGAAAAAAAATCAAGTTAAACTTTTACCAACCTACAGCTAAATAACTTGCAAATGTGGTATTAAGTGTAAAAAAAATAAGGTCATTAAAATTAAGAGGAAAAAAATGCAGCAGGTAAAACTAACTGATTTGCAAAGTACAATAATAGTCCTTAATGATAGTCATTCCATAATTGCACAATTGCTTTCCAACCTTTACACAAAGTTAATAGCATTAAATTGCCTTATATCTTCCAGGTTCACCCCATGTTATTTTTTTCAAATAATTTGCAATTATCTGATTTTTTTTCAGAAGATTTGAGTTACAGACTTGGGGAAATAAATGGCAAGTATACCCTGTAACCAACAAAAAATGATCCCAATTTTGTTTTAACAAAATGTATGCAGACAGAGAAAAAAAAAGACAGGCACAAAAAATAAACCGATGTTCACTGGCCAACAACGAGAAAAAAAGAAACATGTGAATGTCTAATTTTGTAGTATGGAAGTCATTTCTAAGTTTAATAGGAAATCTCTTGGACCCTAAATTCTACCCCTGTTTTCCTGAACGTTCCTTCTTGATTGTTCTGTAGAAACTCAAGCATCTGCAAAGTGCTTCTCTTGTTCCTCCAGAGGACTGAGATAAGTTGTGGTGGTGACTGACAATGAAGCCCTCCTGGGAGCTTTCAGCATTTCTTATCATTTGTGCACCCAGAGAAAGCACAGTCAAAGTCTTTTTTTTTTTTTTTTGAGTTGGAGTCTCACTCTGTCGCCCAGACTGGAGTGCAGTGGCCGCTCCCGGCCACCGCAACCTCGACCTGCTGGGCTCCGGCGATCCTTCCGCCTCAGCCTTCCGAGTAGCCGGAATTACAGGCATGCGCTACCAGGCCCGGCTGATTTTTTGATTTACTGTAGAGATGAGGTCTCGCTGCCCAGGTGAGTCTCGAACCTGCGGGCTCAGGCAATCCACTCACCTCAGCCTCCCAAAGGCGCGGGATTACAGGCTGAGCCACCGAACCCAGCTCAGCCAAAGTCTTTTTTGTCTTCTCCCAAATATGTAGAAACCATCACATGAAGTAAAGTCTGGGTTATGTGGAGTTAAATGGCCCCTTTCACCACTGATTCCAAAAGCCCCCTGGTGACTTAACTGCTCCTTCCTTTCTTGTAGGTGTAGGGTCCAGCCAGAGGTGGCTCACCACTGTGGCTGACTCTGATGGGTGATATCAAAATTCCATGGCCAAGTGAGTATGTAGATGGTTTATTAAAACCAGAATCAAAGTGGACAGGAGCTATTGGGAATAAGGTAAAAGGAAAGGTGTCATTTGGAGAGTCACTGCACTTCAGCTAAGGGCAAAGGACAAAAAATGTAATCATTTAAAAAGAGGTATAGAAAAGCTCAACTTGCAAAAGATTATAGAAGGTAGGGATTATTAATTAATACAGAAAATCTTTTCATTTTGTCATTTAATTTTCTTTACTCAGATAATGATAGAAGCTTTTCTTGACAGATGTAACAGAGAACAGAATAAATTGGAGACATACTGCTACAAAATTAGATTACATTTAAATGTTGGCTATTCTCCTTAAAATTCTGTTTTTAAAAAATAGTTTTATAATCATGTATGTCAGTCTAGGATCCTTATTTATTCAAAAGCATATTTAAATAATCAAGGGTTTTGTGTTTGTTTGGATTTGTGGGAAAAGATGAGTGGTTCATTTGAGACCAAATAAAGAAAGCAAGATATTTTCCCTGTGTAGATAATTTAATAGTTTAAGAGTACTATCTGCTTTTCATCATCAGAAAAGATGAAATATTACATAAAATTAATCAACAGGGTGGTAGTATACTTCAATAATACAACCAAAAGTAATGATTATGGTTCAAAGTCAGACCATAGGACTCTGTAATATAAACTTGATTATGCTTAATATCTATAAAAAATGATCCAAGCCGGGCTCGGTGGCTCAGCCTGTAATCCCGCGCCTTTGGGAGGCTGAGGTGAGTGGATTGCCTGAGCCCGCGGGTTCGAGACCCGCCTGGGCAGGCGAGACCTCATCTCTACAATAAATCAAAAAAAAAAATCAGCCGGGCGTGATAGCGCATGCCTGTAATTCCAGCCACTCGGAAGGCTGAGGTGAAGGATCGCCGGAGCCCAGCAGGTCGAGGCTGCGGTGGTCGGAAGCGGCCACTGCACTCCAGTCTGGGCGACAGAGTGAGACTCCAACTCAAAAAAAAAAAAAAAATTATCCAGTATGTTTTTGCTTTGAAGCATTTAAAAAGTTAGTTATTAATCTTAACCATTTATATATTCAAAATTCTTAAGTTTATTTCTGTAATCTGTTTTTTTTCTTTTTTAGCATTAGAAAAATAAGTAACATTTAAACTTAAAAAAGATAATTATTATTCAAATCTGTGGGTTTTTTATATTTTAAAAGCAATGCAATTTGATTATGGTTTCATAGCCATCTTCAAAATTTTAGTAGTAGTTGGGCATGGTGGCTCAAGCCTATAATCTCAGCACTTTGGGAGGCCAAGGCAAGAGGATTGCCTGAGCTCAGGGGTTCAAAACCAGCCTGGGCAACTTGGTGAGACCCTGTCTCCACAATAAATCAGAAAATAAGCCAGGCATGGTAGTGCACGCCTGTAGTTTCAGCTACTTGGAAGGCTGAGGCAGAAGGATCACCTGAGTCCTGCAGGTCCAGGCTGCGGTGGTTGCAACCATGCCACTGCACTTCAGCCTGGGCAACAGAGTGAGACTCTGACTCAAAAACAAACACCCCAGAAATTAAAGTAGTAAGTACATTTTGGAATGAGCATCTTTTTAGCTTTTGAAAGTGCTCATGGGATTACTGGTGCCATTACTTGACTAAGAGAAGAGTTCATGGACATGTACTTGATTTGATTTACCACCATCTAAAGCAGTGCAGTTGATATTTTGTTGAAGGGAAAGTGAAAAGCACAGGGAACCGTCAGAAGGGCGTCTCCCGAGATGGCACTAAACACTATATAGAACCAAACAAAGACAACAAAGGCCCTAAGCTCCTGCTTTTCCTGTGGGCGGGAAACTTAAACCTATGCGCAAATATTATCTCCCTATAGGAATACTACCTCATAGCCCCCTCCAATAAGACCCTAACACGGCACTGGCCAGCCCTTGCCAGCCCCCGGCACAACACTGGCCACCCCCTCCCAAACCGATAAATACAGACCTCTCTCATGGTCTCTCCCTCACTCTCCCTCCCATACCCAGTGGTTACAGACCCTCTTCCCTCTTTCTATAGCCGCTGCTTTAGTAAATCTCTTGGCCTCAAAGGGTGTTGAGTCTCGCTGCATGCCACCGTCTTTCAGAAAGTAAAATACTTGTGCATTGACATACCTTTGTCGGAAAACTTAGACCCAGAACCATTATTTTTACTGTTTATACCGTGAAAACGTGCTTCTAATTTACTACTCATGATAGAATATTCTTGCAATTTTGTATAACACTAACTTTTCATTGTAAGTTCTATTAGAAAGTTTAACACAATAATGACCACATGCATGATTCTGCACATGAACAGAAGAGTTGATGTGGACGTATGTCAGGAACCCAGACTCTAGCCCTCTGTATACAGGTTATTTATCAGGTTATTTACCATGAATGAGTCTTATGAAATTTTTTATTTTATTTTCATTTCTAAACAAGGTCTAATATTGAATGTCGCTACCTATCTAAAACATACTGAGTTTGATCAGGTTGATGGTTATACAGAGACTGTATACCTACCCATACATCCTAAAATACCCTCTGTGGGACTAGAGAATTAGATGTTAGAGCTGGAGCACCAGGCCTCAGTGATAAGCCCTCAAATCAGGACAACCAGACGTTCCATCCCTGGGCAGAAACTCCAGAGGACAGTTCATTCCAGATTCAAACATACCTGTCTTTGAAGTCATTGGATATCACATCACTCTTTTATTTAGTGTTTGGCAAGGAATGGTGAAAATGATATCTTTTCATTTGTAATATGTATGTATAAAATATGTATGTGCATATTTCCCTGACTGCTGGGGAGGCTGAGCATCTGTTTATATGTTTACTGACCATTGGGATTTCCTTGTGTCTAAAGTAGCTTTTTAAATCCTTTTATCTATAGGGTTGTTAGTCCTTTTTTTTTTATTTTTCAAGTTATGTGTATAATAGGGATGTTAAGCGGTTTTATTTTTAGCATGTGGTGTGAGTATATCTAAGCTTATAATTTGTCTTTCGTCTTTGTTTATAGAGGCTTTTACTTTTCAAGTTAAACATTTAGTTGCTCAAACTGGGCTCTTTTCTCTTATTGCCTCTGGGTTTCAGTGTTGTTTAGAGAAGCTTCTCCCATTCCCAATATTACAAAGCAGGGCCCCTAAATAATTTTTAATGTACCATTGTTGTTTAATTCAAATATAATCCATCCAGAATTCATTTTGTAGTATTGTGAAAATAGACTCTGGAAATATTTTCATCCAAATGGGCACTGATATCATTCAAAGAATTTAAATATATGTATGTGTGTGTGTGTGTGTGTGTGTGTGTGTGTGTGTGTGTGTGGTTATGTATTCTAAAGTGAAAATAACTTTGATTAATACTAAATGGTAGCATAATTGAGGCATAAATTCAAACAGAATGTCTCAGTACCTATATGAAAATAAAACATAATTTTATTGAAAGAAAATAAAATCTGAAGAAATGGTGGAGACAGTGTTCCTAATGGGAAGATGTGGTGACCCAGCAATGACAATTCCTTTCCCTTAATATGCAGATCAACAAGGGTACCTGCATAAAGAAATATTTGTATACCTAACTCTGAATTGTACTCCATATCTTTAAAATAAATTTTTTTTTTTAAAAACATGCAGATATCATTCAATTCCAATCCAATGATCATCTCTCCTGGAACTGGGGAAAATGATAAACTTTGCAGAAAAAAAAAAAATCTTGAGAACTTAGAAGAAAACTATAAAGTAATCAAAATAGTAAGGAAGACTTTGCTTTTATATTATTATAACATATGGTGAAATCAAGGTTGGTATTGATGCAGAAACAAACAGATCAGTAAACTGAATAGAGATTCTGACAGTAAATAAATACAAATAGTGAAAAATCATTAAGAAGTGAAATTTTAGAATAAAGTAAATTTAATAAAAAAATCTGGGCTTCATCTGAAACAAGGCAGTAGAGAAAATCCTTTTTAAATTATATAGAATGCTAAACACCCCTTCCCACACATACACCCCGCATATATCAAAGTACTTCTATTAAATAATAGCAAAATCTGACATTTCTTTTAGAAGGCAAAACTTAATGAAAAAGAGAATTGCTGCTGGTATTGTGTGATTTACCATGTTATCTATGACGGAATGCATAGCTTGAGGTTGTGTCTCACTCATATTTTATAGTTAGATATTTGTGGCACCAAACCTTTTGTATTTGGGAGATCAAATGCAGGTTGCCTGGGGTTGGGGTACCTTTTGGGACCACCAGTAGCTCCCTGAACATTAGGGAGCACTGTGAAAGCAGTTGCCCCGTGTCCTCTTAGAGATGAGCACAACTTTAAGAAAAACCCTGAAGCAAGGAGGCTTTAGAATGAAGTAAATTTGAACAAAAACTCTGGGCTTCCTGTGGAACAAGGCAGTGGAGAAAATCCCACTTTAATTGTGTAGAGAACTAAACGCACTCACAGCCACACCCATGCACAGAAGCACCAGATTTATTTCAGTATAAAGTGGGAAATTCGCTCATGAACAGGAGCTGTGGTGAGAAAGTGAGCTTGTCTTGTAGGAGTTTTAATTAAATAAGTTGTTGGCTCGATCTTGGTCAGGGTCCTTCTCATGTGCTACAGAAAAGGTGTGGAGTGTGGAAGCATTTTCCTGCTGACTCTGATGAGCATATTCAGTTCTCTCTTGTTCCTGTTTTAACAACAAGGATAAAGTGGAGGAGAAAGAAGGAAAAGGTGAAATGAGAAAAGAAAAAAAGTTGTCAAAAGCTGTTAAAACTCACTCAGAAAGAAGGGACTGGAATTGTTCTTGTTACAGATGACTGACCCAAACAGATACACATCCATTCAAAATATCCATTCAACATGGATTTGTTAAACATCCCCAGGCACTTTTTCTAGAAGCTGGGGAAAACAGTACACACAAATGACAAAAACTATTTTCTCATGACATTTGCATTCTAATTGGGGGAAGATGAGATGAGAACGAACTTTTAAAAAAAATGGCAGGGTATGCTAATTGGATGGAAAAAATTAAAGCAGAAACTGAAGCTAGGAAGGGAGGGATGTCGTTATTTGGAATAAATTGGCTATGGAATGATAAAGTGTCATTTGAGCCAAGATCTGAAGGATGCAGATATTTGGATTAAGGGAGTTTTAGGTGCAACAAACACCAAGAAAACCAATGTGTAGGAGAGCAGTAAAGAAGCCTTGAGATCGGAGAGGTGGGCGTGAGTGGATCACAGATGGCTTGGAGGCAGTTTTAAGGGCACTGAGTTTTGCTCTGGGCTGATTTGAAAAACCACCAGAGCATCATGTATAAATGGATGATGTGATCCTTCTTTCATTCAGTCAGCCACTGGCTGCAGGTGGAGTCAAGGGCAGAGGCTGGAAATTGGTTTCGTGCCCACTGTGAATCCAAGCAAGAGGGGATAGAGCCTTGAACCTGGGTGTTAGCTGTAGAAGTGATAAGAAGTGTTTGATGTGTAAAACAGTAAAACCCTCTGGATCCCCCCACCCATCAGATGTTGAGAATGAGAGAACCAGAGGCAGCATGCAGGACCCCAAGGCTTGGGGAATGTTGGGTCAGTGGAAACCAGGCCAAGCTCTGGGGGTAGGGGAAGTTGAGGAGCTCAAATGGCATGAGGGACGGAGCCCCAGAGGCTTTCTGGTTTTTGTAACCACCATCAATACTTTGCTGCCATGTCCCAGTTTTTCTCTGTGGGATCAGGAACTCTTGTGTGAGCCTCTTTACAGTACCTTCCTTGCACACTGCAGATTGTAATTAATTATTGACTTCATTAATAAATGTATGCATATGTTGTCACTTTCCCCCAACCAGAATGGAGACTTGCACAAGGGCGAGGAATGTGTCTTTCTTTCTCGCCGTAAAATATTTGATGAATAAATGAGTGAATGAACAAAATGTCACCGAGAGGATAGAATTTTCTGTATTTGGGCAATAGCCACCTCAAAGAAACTATTTATTTTATGAGAGGAAACAATCCAAAGCTCTTATATAAAGAGACAGCCCCTTTCGCCTCTTAGAACAACATCGTGAACCTTATTTCATAGCAGGAAGAAAGATTATGTCTTATGAAGAACGGAGCCTCAGGGCCAGTTTCAGTGGACAGAATCCAGAGGCTGCTTTTAAATGCTGTCTGTTCATGCTTCTCTAAGCCAATTATTTGGGACATTGGTATATCATTTTAAATTGGTTTGCTTTCCCTCCCCCGTCGAATCTGTTTTCTTTGTCCTTCAAGGCAAAGTGGTTTACAAGGGGATAGTGGCTTTGTTCATTATCTAATTATAGTTGTTCCCTTATAATGAGCACATTACAACAGGCACCCAAACACCTGAGCACCCCCCAGTGCAAGCTCTTTGAAATAAAGTAAGAGTAAATTAAAAAGCAACAGTGTTATTATTAAAGCGTGAGTCAATACTAGCTTCACTTTTTTTTATTAAGTAGCACATTCCTTATTGATCATTGTCATTGCTAATTTTCAAACATTTATTCTAACACATATACTGCATTAATATTTTAATGAGTAAATTCCTATAAGTCTTTGTTTATGTTAATTTTCCAAGCCTCCAAAATATTTAGGCATATTTAAGTCTGCTTCTTCCAAACATATATGAAGTGTTTTCAGTTCCCAGCTTTATAAAAGAAAAATTGTGTGAACGTTCAAGAAAAGACCATTCTGTTCTTTTCTTTTATCACACATATCTCCTTGTTAGAGATAAAAATTTCTCTCTAATGTTCAAAAACGAAAGTAAGAGCATTTGACATCTCAGCTCTGATGTCCCCATGCTACAAATGATTTAATTTTTAAATATAATCATCTTCCAGTATCCAAGGGGTATTGGTTCCAAGAGCCCCACCCACCCACTCACAGATACCAACATCAGTGGATGCTCAAGTCCTTGATAAAAATGAGGTAGTTTGCATATGTAAATCCTTTGGTATACTTTAAGTCATCTCTAGGTTACTTATAATACCTAATACAATGTAAATGCTACATAAATAGTTGTTACACTGTATTGTTTAGGGAATGAAAACATAAAGTCTGTACATGTTCAGTACAGACACAAGAATCCATCTTTTTGCAAAATATTTTTTGATCTGTAGTTGGTTGAATCCACAGATACAGAACCTGTACCCAAAGGGCTGACCAAGTGAATTATAGTTGTTCCCTTATAATGGGATATTTTATTTGGTGATGCCATTTTAAAGTGATCCTCTTTCAGCTTATTCGCACTCCAGCAACCACAGTAGATGCCTTCCCCATGAGAATGTCTCTGCAGGAACCCAGCCCTGCATGGGAAGTCTTTTCCTCTGGGGGGTACAGGGAGAGGAGAGCATACCCTATCTGTGTCTGCCAGCACTGACCAACTTGACAGCTGTCTTTCAACATCCTCATATGAGGAAACGTTTTATATATTGTTAAAAACTTGAGACAAAGTAAATTCAACAGAGTTTATTTGAGCATGAAAGTATTCATCAATCAGGCAGCATTCAGAGCCAGAAGAGGTTCAGAGAACTCCTCTTCAGCAGTGTGGGCAGTGAGCTTTTATAGGCTGAACTCAGAAGTAGGACAGAGAAAACACAAAATTACATCTAGAGAGGAAGAACAAGATCTGGTGTTCTAATAGCATTGTAGGATAACTATAGTTAGCAATAATACATTCTCTAGTTTCAGATAGCTAGAAGAAGGATATTGAATGTCATCAATACAAAGAAATGTTAAATGTTTGAGATGATGGTTATGCTAATTACCCTGATCTGATCACTCTACATTATATAGGTTGAAATATCACTATGTACAATTATTTTGTAACAATTAAATACTTTTGAATTTTAAAAATTGAAAAAAAAGAAAATATATTTAACTGGCTAGAGTGAAAAGACCCTAGCTAGAAGTTATTTGGCTGTTTCAGATTGGTCAATTATTTTTTGTTCATACTGGGCTCTGATTTGCTTACATAGGAACCTAAAAGACTGACCAGCCTTTGGCCTCCCAACTAAAAGTTTTTAAAGTGTGTGTGAAGCCGGCTCGGTGGCTCAGCCTGTAATCCCGCGCCTTGGGAGGCTGAGGTGAGTGGATTGACTGAGCCCGCGGGTTTGAGACCCGCCTGGGCAACTTGGCAAGACCTCATCTCTACAATAAATCAAAAAATTAGCTGAGCATGGTAGCACTCGCCTGTAGTTCCAGCTACTTGGAAGGCTGAGGCAGAAGGATCGCCGGAGCCCAGTAGGTTGAGGCTGCAGTGGCCGGGAGCGGCCACTGCACTCCAGTCTGGGTGACAGAGTGAGACTCTAACTCAAAAATAAAAAAAATAAAATAAATAAAATTGTGTGTATGTGTGTTTAGAAAATTCTCGGTAGGTGTTATTTTGCACTCATATATTTCTTTACTTACTGAGGAATTTATATATCTTCTCTTCCATCCTCCCATGGTTGGTAAGCTGTATTTCATAGTTTCTTTTGCAAGTACAAAGTAATTTTTTATTGTCCATTTCTCAGATTCATAACTGGAGACACAAAATGGTAACAACCTTGCCAGTAGATGCATTTTGATGATAATGAAATGTCTCATTAAAAAAAAAAAAATTCCTTCCATTTATCTCACATGGGGGGTATCAGAACCCAAGTCAACACAAAACACCAGGTCCATGAGAATAAATAGCTTCATTGTTTCCTCACTAACAGCACAGTTGGTATTCACAATGGAGCGATCCAATTACTTGAGTAATGAGTTTGTCAAAGAAATTGTCTTCTAGTTACCTAAGAAAATGTGAACAGTAACAAAATATCAAAGATATTTTCCTAAAAGTTAACTGTGGTATTTCCTCATCTGAGACAAGTGAGCAGGGACAGAACTGAGGGCGCTGGAATCAGGCCACCTGGTTCCCAGAGAATCCCAGGGAATTCACCTCCCCTCTCTTACCCTCACGTCTCCATCTGTAAAATGGGAGTTAAATCCATTAAATGAATAAACAAATACCCAGTACTCAAAACATTGCCCAACACACAGAAAAAGCTGCCTAAACCTCGTCTTGTGCTACTGTTTAATGGTTGTTGCTTTCATTATTATTGTTATTGTTATTAATTATGACCATTATTAACTTGTGCTCACAGATTTAAATGTCAGACAATGTATCACTGAGGTTAGGGCCTATACTGAGTCAGCGAATTTAACTCCTCATTTTTAAAAAATTAGCCCTCTTTTTACTTCAAACAGGAATTAAGAAGAACCACATATAAATAATATAACCAAGTTAAGCACATTTTCACCAGTGAGACTGTGAGGTTCAAGAAAACACGTGGATGGGGGAGAGCAGCTCTGTGAGCCGTGTTTTGAGCTCCTGTAAGAGCCAAGCCCCAAAGATTTGTCTCAGGTCATGACTTACAGGGAGCAAAATCCAGAAATCTCTATTTATCTTTTTTTTTTTTTGACTGTCTGAAGGGCAAGGAAACAGTATTAAGCTTTGCGCGTGCCCCCCCTACTCTGCCAGCTGCTATTTCTGGTCTATGCCTGAAGGCAAAGGAGGAACAGTGAGGGGCCAGGGTGAAGCCAGGGCTGAGGTTTGGGCCAGAGTCAAAGCAAACGTTCTGGCTGGTGCTGGTGGAAGCTGCACAGAGCCCCCTTTGAAGAGTCAAGGTCTCAGGCTGCGGGGCACGGAGGCCCCTGCTCCAGGGAAAGGGAGGTGTGGAAGCTGCAGCGAAAGTCCTGGGATCAACTCTGCTGATCACGATGCTTCCCTTCAGGAACTGTGGGATGGGCTTAAGAATGCGTACTCAACAACAAGGGGACCTGCGTGATCAATGTTTATATACCTAACCCTGAAATGTACCCCGCATCTTTATAATAAAAATTTTTTTTAAAAGAGAAAACACATGAGGAAACTTTTGGAGACAGTGGATGTATTTATTATCCTGACTGCAGTGAGTTTCACAAGTGTATATATATGTCAAAACTATCAAATTGTATACTTTAAATAGAGCAATTTATTATATGTAAATTGCACCTCAATAAAGAATATCTTAAAAGAAAACAAAAAAAATCCTCCAGTTGAAACTTCTAATTAAAACAATTTATTTAACCAAAAAAAAAAAAAAAAAAGCATCGGAAATCTAGACCTGGAACAGACCATCCATTCAGTCTTGCGTTCATTCTTACGGACTCATCCCATGATAATATATATGGGACAACTTTTGTGGGCCTCACACTGTGTTTGGAGGTGGAAAACCCCTGCAAAGACTTAGAGGCAAAATCTAGTGCAGTTGTGCTCCGCTGTTGGCAATGCAGCCTCTGACCAGGCTCTGAAGAACGCTCAGTTCAACGTGTTCGTAGATCAAAACACCATACTGCAACCCACAGACATAGACAATGATAGTTGTCAATTGAAAAATAGGATATGCACAGGTTGGTAGAGTGTATGATAAAGTCCCCTACCTCAGCTAGGGCAGTTCTGGGAGCTTGCAGTGCCACCTGAGCTGAGACCTGAGTCCTAGAGTCACTTAGGTATGGACCAAACACTCGAAAAAGAGAAAGGAGGGAGCAGAGGGGAGAAGAAGGAGAGCAAAGACTCCAAGCCAGACCCATGGGGGTCCTCACCACAGAAAGCAAGGTGGCTTCAAAGTAGGCATGAGCGTAAATAACTTCCACAGAGAGACTGAGGCCCACCGTCAGGGACGTCCTATGCTATTTTTTTTTTTTTTTTTTTTTGAGTTGGAGTCTCACTCTGTCGCCCAGACTGGAGTGCAGTGGCCGCTCCCGGCCACCGCAGCCTTGCCTGCTGGGCTCCGGCGATCCTTCCGCCTCAGCCTTCCGAGTAGCCGGAATTACAGGCATGCGCTACCACGCCCAGCTGATTTTTTAAAATTTATTGTAGAGATGAGGTCTCGCTGCCCAGGCGGGTCTCGAACCCGCAGGCTCAGGCAATCCACTCACATCGTCCTATGCTATTTTAAGAAGCTTCTACCGTACTTGACCCTCTAGGCTGAGATTTCTTAAAGCATGACTCATGGACTACCAATAACATAATCTCTTTAGAGTTTAGTTATAATGGAGATTTCTAGGCCGTGTCCTAAACTGATTAGAATTTTCCGCAGGTAAGTTCTGAAATTTGGGACTTTAAACACACTTTTTTGTTCTTTTTTCACATAGTACAGTTGG
This sequence comes from Cephalopachus bancanus, assembly GCA_027257055.1. Taxonomy (NCBI): domain Eukaryota; kingdom Metazoa; phylum Chordata; class Mammalia; order Primates; family Tarsiidae; genus Cephalopachus; species Cephalopachus bancanus. Next base: position 6,110,502 of record JAPVLO010000011.1, on the reverse strand, counting down.
AAAGCCAGAGCAGTAGGCAGCGGAGAGCCGCTGGGGAATTCTGAGCTGAAGGCTGCTAGGTGTGGGTGGGGGTTTTGAGTTGTTTTCAATGGGCACATGATAGGGTTGTGCCTCCCTGCACTGTTGAACTTGGGAGACTCCCTTTCCAGTGAAGCCTGAGCAGCAGTGATGTGTGACCCCTCCCAGAAGAGCCACTACACCATCATCTCCACTCTAATGCAAGGACTGTGGAAGCCCACCTTGAGATGAAGCCCATGCCAGCTGAATCCCTGTATTAGTCAGTTTGGGTATTGCCACAAAGAAATACTTTAGGTTGGGTAATTTACAAAGGAAAAAATTTTATTTTAGCTCATGACTCTGCATGGCATTGTCATCTGCTTCTGGTGAGGGCAAGCTTACAATTATGACAGAAGGCAGGGAAGGAGCAGCCGTGTCACATGGCAAATTGGGAGAAAGAGAGAGAGAGAGAGAGAGAGAGAGAGAGAGAGAGAGAGAGAGAGAGAGAGAGAGAGCGCTACCTGGCTCTTTTAGACAGCCAGCTCTCACTTGAATTAATAAAGCAAGAACTCACTCATGACCACAGGAAGGGCATTAAGCCATTCATGAGATTTCTCCCCCCATGACCCAAACACCTCCCATCAGGCCCCACCTCCAACATTAGGAACCACATTTAACATGAGATTTGGAGGAGACAAACATCCAAACTGTATCAGTCCCCAAGTGCCTGTGTTGAGCAGAGCTCTCTCCAGTCTCTGCTGGGATTCTTGGTGGACTTCAGACATGAGCGGGAAATGGACACTTGTGTACTGCTAAGATTTGGGAGCTGCTTATTGTCACAGCATCTCCTCAACTGTCCCAACTCACACTGGTGGTCTTCGAGGTATCTGCATCACTTTGGTGACTCTTGACAGATGGATTTGAACAGAGACAGCCTGGGGGCATGGGGAACAGAGTTTGTTGTGAGAATCTAGAACTGATTGAGAAACAGCGGAGGAAGTAGGAATGGAGAGGGGAGGGCACAGAATCAAGAGATGTTTTGCAAATATAGCGATCAGAGCCTAGTGATTGTCAGTGAGTGGTTTGGAAGAAGCACATGTCAACAAGGAATGCCCTGGTGCTAGTTTGGGTGGTTGGTTATTGGAAAGTGACACCAAGTACATAAAGAAGATGGGTTTGGGGGAGGGTCATTTTAGGGAAGGAAGATGAGGATTTCCTTCTAACCATATTCTTTTTTTTTTTTTTTTTTTTTGAGTTGGAGTCTCACTCTGTCGACCAGAATGGAGTGCAGTGGCCACTCCCAGCCACCACAGCCTCGGCTATCCTTCCGCCTCAGCCTTCCGAGTAGCCGGAATTACAGGCGCGCACTACCATGCCTGGCTAATTTTTTGATTTATTGTAGAGATGAGGTCTCGCCTGCCCAGGCGGGTCTCAAACCCGTGGGCTCAGGCAATCCACTCTCCTCAGCCTCCCAAAGGCGCCGGGATTACAGGCTGAGCCACCAAGCCCGGTTTAGCCATATTCTAGAATGTGCCTGAGGGGACACCAAGTAGATACATGTTCTAGGCCGCTGGCTGTGATCATCTGAATTCTAGAAGGAAAGGAGTCTGGGCTGGAAACAGATTTGGGGGCTATTACACTCCAGAGGATTGTGTCATCCACAGGGGCCAACACAGTCACTTAGAGTGAGAGTTAAGGTGAGATCTAGAGAGTGTCAAAGTGCAAAGAGCTAGGGGAATAGAGGAATCAGAAGGAATGATCAGTAAAGAAAGAAGATGATGAAGTATAGAAAGACATCGCCAAGTAGAAGGGAGGAATCGAAGTGTGTCCAAAGTTTCAAAAAAAAAATTTTTGAAGATGTAAAACTTGTTCTGGGATTTGGCAACTGGACATCCATCACTGGCTTCATTGCCTATAAAGGAATCTTGGTTTGCAGTGAATTAAAGGGTGGGGGTAGGTAAATGGGTAAAGACAATATTGCCAGCCCACGGGCAACACAAAGGACACCCAGAGCATGTGTTAAAAAACAGACTCCTGTACTGGGTCCTGAAGATGCTGACAGGCTGGGTTCTGTGTGAAATGAATTCAAGGGGTCTTTAATGCTTCTCCACAAAAACGTGATGCACACTTGACACTGGAACTCACGTCTCTTTTAATAAACTTGACAGAGATGCAGAGGGAAGGAATGGGATTGAAGCTGGATAAATGGAGGCATCCCCTTTGGTGGAACTGATGAAAGAGATGGAAGGGATGTGGTTGCATTGACATCCAGATGAGGTCTCTGGCAAGGGGTGAGGTCAAGGTGGAGAGGCGATCCAGAACAGGAAGGACACTGCCGATTGGAGAAACTCATGCAGACATGGTGTTATGGTCGAGTAACGCTTGGCTGCACCCCTTGATACCAATAAATCAAAGGGACAGAGAACTGGTAGAAGGAAGTTTATTGCTGAGTTCGAATCGGGAGCAGAGCTAGACACAAGGTCTTTCAAAATGGTTCTGCTCCCCCTCTAGACTTTTGTAGTTCACTTTTTTAGTCCAGAGGTGTTAGTACCTATACATTAGCTATGTGACCAGCAGAGCATTATATAGAACTTGAGTTTCAGTCACATTTATCGGTAGTGACATTTTTCTGTCCAGACTTCCTGGTGCCAGGTAGCAAAAGTATCTCATAGCTCTTATCAGTAGGGCCCAGCAGAAGCAGCAATCAAGCTTGCCATAGAGTAAAAGGCCTAAGACATCATGCATACACAAAGGTTATACAAATCACAAAGCTTACAATTACATAGATACAAAAGTTATATAATTCACAAGGCTTACGATGACATTGACACTGCATTTTTCAAACTTATAACCACTCAGAAATAGGGAGTAAAAGGATATTTGCATCTTTCAGTTGATGGGGTGTAGACTTCAGGAAAGTCCAGGATTCCCAGAAGCTACTTACTGGTAGTACATAGGAGATGAGGAGAAGCACACCTTTTATTAGCTGTCAGTAATATTATTGAGGAATGTACAGGAGTGCTTGTGCCCTGGCCATGCCCTTCTTTAGGGGCTGTGACAATATGGACAGACATTAGAGGGTCTCTGTATCAATGGGTGTGGATGTAATTGGAGCTACAGGCAATATCTTGGGAAAGTAAAGGAATGGCCTCAGTTTTCTTCTCAAAGTGGAAAGCACTATCTTTGGGAGCACAAAGGCTAGAACTGAGTGGGACAGAGACCAGGGGAGAGAGGAGAAGGTCTGAGATGGTTTCAGAGGGAGACAGATGTGGGAGCAAAGCTCTCCTCAGAGGCCTTGCAGGTGGCACTGAAAGTGTGCCAAGATTAGAGACCTGGGTATGGAAAAGCTCAGTCTTATGTCTGTGAGAATCCTTTGGAATTGTGCTCTGGGCATAAAGATGGAAAAGATGGATAGCGTCCATCAGTGGTACATGACTGAACACAGTGGATGTCATTACAATGGGACTAGTGAGGGATACATTCAGATCATCTGTGGTAAGTTCCTGGCAAGTAGAGTGACATTAGCAGAAAATGGCAGGGCCAGGAGTTGGGCCAATGTGAAGTGTCAGGGAGAAGGGATAATCAGCAATTTGAGACTTCTGAGAATAGACTCATGTGATCAGAAAGTTCAGAGTCATGGCCCTGGCACTTGAAATGAAGGCCACTAGTGTTATAAATGTCCAAGAATTTCTGGTGACTCCTTTCTATGAATACTGAAATCTCTTGGAATCACATGTAAAGTTGAGTACCATAGAAGGTTCAAGGCCATGTCCCAAAGCCTTCAGTGAATGATAGGGGAGTTGGAAGTCAGGACAACTGACCTGGTCTGCCTTTCCCAAGTTGAAAGATGGAGCCACGTAGTCAAAGTCTCTGCATAGGACCCAATACCAGAGGCCCCTCGCTGTGCCCTCACCTCCTGATCCATCTTGTTATTCTTTTGACAGTGGTTTTAAGGCTAATTTAATATTAAGTTATCAATCATTCAATGTTAAACAAATACCACAGCGAATTAAGAAAGAGGAAAAGAACTGCGAGGGAAATTCAAAAATAACCGAGTCCATCACACTTACTTATACCGCAGGCCTCTGTACAGCACAGACATCAGTTAAAGGGACATTGGAAATATCTGGCACTTAGTTTTATTAACTTTTGCATAGCCTCTAGACGTCTACCTGCTCCAAACTCTTACCATAAGCCACATTAAACCATACAGGACAGAGCCCCGGGAGCTCAGCTTGCCTTGAGGAGTTCAAGGAACTTCTTAAGCGGCATAGCCTTTGGCTAAGGGAAAGGCATTCATTTCACAAATGAGACAGTCAGAGCCATTATCCAACAAAGAAACCTCATATAGGCATTGTGTCTCTCCCAGACTCTTCATTCCTCTCTTTACTTTGTCCAAGCACCCTTTTCTTTCCTTCCCTCCCTTCTATGGGTTGCATGTCTCACTGCATTTTCCACTTGATTGGTCAGCTGCAAAGCATATAGAACCAGAATATCATTTCCTGGGGCTGCTCTAATGAATGACTACAAACTTGTTGAGTTAAAACATATGAAATGTATTATCTTGTAGTTTCAGAAGGCCAGAAGTTCAAAATCAAGGCATCAGCAGGGCCATGCTCCTTCTAAAGCCTCTAAAGGAAGATCTTTTCTTCCCTCTTCCAGATTCTAGTGACTCCAGGTGGTCTTTGACTAGTGGCTATATCACTGTAATCTCTACCTCCGTCTTCTCATGGCCTTCTCCACTGTCTTCTCTCTTTATAAGGACATTTGTCATTGAATTTAGGGTTCCCCCAATCCATGATGACCTCATCTCAAAATCCTAACTTAATTACACTGCAATGACATAATTTTTTTCAAGTAAGATCACAGTCACAGGTTCCAGGTGGACATAATTGATGTGGAGGGAGCTGGTAACCATTCAACCCACTATAATCAAAGATTGACAATTGAACAAATCTGGCTTTGATATTTTTCTTTGTGATTCAAAACTCTCTTAACCATAAAATAACTCTTAAGGGAAAGAATGTGTCTTGAATTTCTATGGATTTTTTTAAAGTGTTCCAACTGGTACACTCCAGGATATTGTCCCCATTTCAGCTGGATTTGCCTTTTCTCATTTTCTACGCCTTCAAGCGTAGGACATCTTGACTCCTACCTTTTAGCACTTCACTCAAGAGCTACCTGCAAGAAGTCTCCTTTGGTTAGTCTCACTCAAGATTCAATCTGCCGTTTCTGCTTAAATCTCTCTTGACATTGTTTTTGTAGAATAGTTAACTTTGTTCAGATTGCTCTGAATTCCTTCTCTTATTGGTTTGCCAGCTTATTTAATGTACATTGCGTGCATCGCTTTTATCTGTGGTTTCAACTTATTTAGTTGCTTCACACCAAACATTCCCAGAAAACTACATGTAACAGAAGCTTATCCTACAACATATGCAATGCTGTGTTGACTCACTCAATGGGGCTGTCCCAAACATATGAGTCAGCCTTACATTTGGCTGCAAGAAACAGAAAATCAGGCTACAGAGGCTTAAAGAAATGGGAATTTATTTGTCTTACATAAAAAAGCAATTCCGATATAAGGGACCGCTGGTCTTGGTCCAGGAGACTAATGAAATCAATGTGGATGTCTTCAGGAGTCTGCTACTTTTCTTTCACAGCTGTAAGGAGGCTGCTACAGATCCAGCCATTTCATATAAATTCAAACAAGCAGAAGAAGTAGCAAAGTAGAAATATTTCACATACTGCATCCATTCCTTTTTACTCGGACATCGCCATTCATAGTCACAGGAGAGCCTGGGCAAGCAAATGTGTGAATTTTCAGCCTCTAGGGAAGTACCCAGGGAGGAGGAGGAGGTGGGAGAATTCTTGATTAACTGTTCACCTGATTGCCACCTCCTCACAGGACTTATGCAGCTCAACCTGTCTTCACTGCCCCACCTAATATTGGCATGCCATCCGATGCCAGAATGAAGAACAGTTGTTAACATAGCAAGCAATAATTAATTTCAAAGTAAACCATCAGGCTGCAGACTTTTTTCCCCTTTAAATATACAGGGAACACTGCTTAGAATGTGGTACTGTGGCCACCTTCACCAATCAGCGCCGGGGCAGCCATTTTAAAGCTACCGTTCAATCCAGAAAGACCATTGTTTAGACTGGAAGCACGCCATGCTTTGGAGCACACCCAGATGTTTTGTTACACGTGTTAATCGGGTGTGTAGGGCAGAACACCAAGTTAGCACCAGTGAAGGTTCCAATATGGCTTCTGCTGGAGAAAATTCACTCCGAATTTTCTCTTCAGAAGCTTGAATATTCTCCTTTGGGCCTGTATCCGATGGTAATGTGGAGGTAGAAATGACAGGGAAATGTGAAAAAAAAAGGAATAAATTGCACAGATATCTTATCTGTCTTAATTATTCATGCAAAATTATATTTATGCAAATATTAATATTATTTAAGGAAGAGATAATTTTACTTTTAAATCTAAATTTGGTCAATGATCATTTTTTTGTGAAGTTTATCTATCTCAATACTTTTGGGGGATATACATAGTCTGGGGCTTTAAAAGTACCCATCACCCACACCTGTGCACATTGTACCCAACAGGTGTTTCTTTTTTGTTTTTTTGTTGGTCTTACCAACTCTTCCCCCTCCCCCTTCTGAGTCTCCAGTATCCATTATACCTCAACGATCATTTAAATACAACATTTATTATTAGTGAAGGCTCCACCTGGGAGCATTCTTACAGGCTCTGAAGTGTGATCCCCTTATTCACCCAAACTTTGTCAGCTTTGCTAATCAAACACTATTAAACTCAGCTCTTACAAAGAGACAGGAGAATGGCATATAATGTCAGCATGCTTATTTATTATCTAGTTCTAACTTGATGGTTTTATCATAGAAAACTGTTTACCACAGAAACTATGGAATGTTTGCTATTTGCTTTTACATGAATGCATACCTATACTGTAGGTGCGAACTCTGTAATTCTGAAAGAGTGTGTTTTGAGAATATTCCTTTAGAAGATACAGGAAAACCTGTCCTCCCTAGAATGTCATCTTTGATGTCATGCTATGTTCGCTGTCTTCCGTTCCCACCCTGTTCGTTTACCCCTTGTTTTGAGTCCTCTGAGCTTCCACCTGCCCTACATGGTTGTGACCCCCGACACTGGGTCCTGGTTCAGGTTGTCCTGATCTCTTTCTGCAGTCTTTCCCCCTCCTCTCGCCACCTCGGCCTATTTCGAGTTTATTTTCTAGTTCTCTTAACTGGGGCATTCATCTCTCTTTCCTAATCAGTGAGGGAGTCCTCCTAAATTCGTGGAAGCATGACTTTCCTTTGGTTTAAAAAACTGCACCGGGCCTTCCATTTTTAGTTTGAATAGCAAAGCCCACCTCCTGTGGAGGAAGCTCATTCTCATTAGCATGAGCCATTATTCAATCCATTATTAAATGCTCAGCACTTCTCTCCACCTGAACTGTTTCTTTGTTCTGGAGGTATTCAAGTTTAGTCATCTGCTTTTTATCTGACATTAGTTTCTCTGCTGATAGGGCACAACATATTCACTCGGGGAGATTTATGTTAAAAAAAAAAATAATAATAACCTACTGACTCTCTTGCAGTGGGCTCCAGGCCTGGGCGTAGCGTTCCAAAGTACCAGGTGATTCTAATGCACAGCCTGCTTCAGAGCTCAGATGCGACAAGCTCTTGTGCAGAAAAAACCTTGGTGAGGCTTCATTTTTGCCTTTCCAATTCTAACAAGAAATCAGAGGGTGTGCATTTGTGTGGCCCTTACAATTGGCAGCATGCTCTAAATGATAAGTCTTTGGTTCAGAGCATAATTTATGCATGAACTTACATGTATGTACAATGGTGACGTTTTCATCAGACTCATTATCGTGGTAAAAGATGCTGAAAATTAACTATACAATCGGCTGTAATTTATGCATCACCAAATGGGAAAGATACAGAGGCTAAGCAGGGTATATTTAAATCTGTAGCTGGGAGAGTAATGAATAAATTGGTCTTAATTTGGTGAATGATGTAATCAGACCAAAGATGTGTCTTCTGGGGAAGCCTGTCAATGCATCTCTCCCACTGGGGGTGAGGTCACGCCTCAGCAGTTGCCCTCAGTCTTGGGAGCTCTGAAGTGTGATCCTTTGAGTAACCCAGACTTTACCACACTTGCCATGCTGACTTGCTTTAACAGAGACACAAAAGAATGCTAACTTATCAAACCCAGAATGCTAACTTATTAATTTATCAGGAGGAATATGACTATTGGGGAGACCAGAGAGTTGTACGAAACTGCGTCTAAAATCGTCTCTGGGGGAAGAAGCCCCCTTATCAGAAAGTGAGCTGTGAGCATGGTGAGAGTGCTGATTTAGATGCTTAAAACAGAGTTTCTGGACCCTTTCCCAGTAGGCTTCGCAGGGAGCCTTTTCAGATATATATTTTTTTCTAACTGACCTTTCATGAGATTTTAATACCACACGTATATTGCGCATCTGTTTATATGATGTATGCATATGTGTGCATTTTTTTAATTTGCCCTACCCAAGAATCAAAATTTGCCTTCTTGGGGATGATATGGCCCCCTTGAAAATACATGGTCTAAGGTATCAAACTCTGAAAGCCTGAAAACCAAAAAGACTCATTTCTACTGAAGGAATGCACCAACTAGGTGGGCCAGGTACTGAATTCGGCTGATAAGATGACTTTTCTTTTAGACGGTGACTTTTTTTCCCCCCAGAGACAGGTCTTTTCCCATGTTTCCATATTTAAAATCTTTACCACCCACTCCCCCTTCCTCTTTGTAATGCATATTCTTTCTTTAGATGTCTTCATTTATTTAACAGATCAGAATCCAATCTGGTCAACCAAGGAGGGTTTCATTCTTTTTCAGGTGGTGAAACATACAACTGTGTGATTTTCAGCTTAACTCTGATAGAGTGATTTCAGGTCTAAATTCTTCATGTCTCTTCTGGGTATTATTTACATGGATTTATTGAAGAGACAGCAGGTATACCTCATGGCATAAACCTCATATTCAGAGATAATATCTTATGATGCAACTACAAAGCTGTGTCACAGAAAATGTAAAATAGAAATATATGTAAAACAGAAAAAAATATATGTAAAACAGAAAAAAATATGAATTAAATTGATTCAGGGTTAAAAATCACATTTAAGTATAAGTCCATGAGGGTAGAGATTTTTGCCCTTTTGTTTACTTACAGTTATAGTCTCTACTCTTTGAACTCTTCCTGGCATGTGGTCGGCTCTAAACCATATTTGTTGAGTGAAAGAATATGTTCTTATTCAATAAATAAATTAGGATATCCTCAATTCTGTTATAATGAATCACATGGACGGGAGGGATTTTATTTATTCATTCAGTGAATATTTACCAATATGTGTCATGATAAGCCCCATATGAATTATCTCATATATACATAAGGGAATAAAACAGGCATGATCCCTGCCCTCACAAAATGTAGAGCAGAACAGGAAAGACAGCCAATAAACAGATGGATACATGCAAAACAATTATGTTTGGCAAGTGATATTGAGGAAATGGCAGGAGTGTGCCAGTGAAGAGCAGGAATGCCTTCAGAGAGTATGCTCAGGGTATACCTGACATAGAAGCCAGGGATGGAAGGAGCAGTTCCACACAGGAGGGCCAGGCAGGAGCTTACCAGGCAGAGGAAGGCATTTGTGCAGAGGCCTTGAGCCTGTCCCAGTCGGAGCACCCAAGGTGCGCTTGGGGCCTAGAGTGGAGTTGAGGGTCAGGCCATGAATGGAATTTGAAAATGCAGACGGGGTGGGTCCTATAAAGAGTTCAGTGTTGCACACCTACCTCCCTGAGACATCAAGGTGGAGAGGCCAACTCTTCTGTGTCTAGACCTCAGAAGAAGGGCTGAAGCTAGAGGCATATCCTTGGGCATCAGTGCTATTTTGTTGTTGTTGTTGTTGTTGTTTTTCAGTTGGAGTCTCTCACTCTGTCACCCAGGCTGGAGTACAGTGGCACACTCATGGCTACCGCGGCCTCAGCCTGCTGGGCTCAGGTGATCCTTCCACCTCAGCCTTCCAAGTAGCTGGAATTACAGGCATGTGCCGCCCGCCCGGCTAATTTTTTGATTTATTGTAGAGACGGGGTCTCACCAAGTTGCCCAGGCTGGTCTCGGGCCCATAGGCTCAGGCAGTCCTCTCACCTTGGCCTCCCAAAGTGCCAGGTTTATAGGTGTGAGCCACCATGCCCAGTGATATCAATGCTATTTAGATGGTGTTGAAGGAGCCAGGTATATGGAAAGAAATTGGGGACATGTAAAGAGCCCTGGAGAATGTTGGCATTTACATGTCCCCAGTTTCTCTCTATATACCTGGCTCCATCATTGCTATTTAGATGGTGTTGAAGAAGCCAGGTATATGGAGAAAAATTGGGGACATGTAAAGAGCCCTAGAGAATGCTGATATTTGAGTTGGAGCAGGTGGAGATAGACTCCAAGGCAGCAGAGACAGGCTGCGATTCTCAGTAGGAGAAAGTGACCAGCTGCTGCCGAGATGTCTGCTCAAAAGTGATGTTGGGAGAGCAGAGAAAGGAGTCATTGTATTTGACAAACTTGAAGGGAACTGGTGTCTTTGACAAGAGTAGTTTTGGTGATATCTTGGGATCACTTCCCAATATGAAGTGGGATCAGGAGCCTCAAGGGTCAAAGAAGCAGAAAAAATGTTAGTGGGCATGTCTTAGAGGCTTAACTGTCTAAGGGAAATGAGAAACGGCAAAGATGGAAGGGTGTGTGTGCTAAGGTGAGTGTTAGTAGGTTAGAAGTAGGCTCGCTTGCTGTTGGGAATGACTCAAAGTGGGAGAGAGGGATGAGGTTGAAGGAAGTAAAGGAAGTCGTCGGGAACAAACTCCCACAGTGGCTTAGAATCCCTGTTGCCTGATGACTGTTGCTAGCCAAGGTGATGGCCCAGGTCTATGTGATTTTCTTGTGCATTGAGGTGGAATTAAAAAATGTTTTTTCTTGCAAGTTGTAGAATTTCGTTGTCAAATTTGGTCTAAATGGAGGAATTTTTAAATGCATAATGTGAAATCAAACTGATTCCTCCATTCCTGTCCTGCTCCCAAGTGATTCTGATGCCAGGCATGGTTATTTCTCATCAGCATCTTTCACCGCAGTGATTGCTAGAGAAATCCTTGAGGTGTGAAAACTATTCCCTGCAGCAAGCACAGAATTTCAATTTTTCTGTTAGGAAAGCAACCCTAAGGGCCACCTGACTATGGGAAGCTCTGTGTTGCCTGCTTCTTCTTCTTTCTAATGTAAAGATGACATCTGTGACCACTCTCTCTTTTTTAAACTTTCGGTAAAATTTTTTTGGGTGCTTCTATTCCGTTTCATGTTCAAAATATCCTTGTGAAATCATAAAGATATTGAATGTTTTTCAAATAGTTAAAATAAATTATGAGGACATAAATATTGCTCTGATTGGTTATAGTCTATTTTATATATGCTACCAAAATCTAAAAATAAAACACTGTGCTAGTTGTCATCTAGCATGTCCTCTCTTTATTAAAGTCCTTAAAAAATGAGTACCTCTGGAATAATTCATTTAATAGTTTTACTCTTAGATTGTTAAACATCTAATCGTTTTACACTTGATTTTTTAGTGGCAGATTTATTATGTAACATGTCCCCTGGAAAATGGAAGTGAGTATTTTTAACTTTTTATACTCATTCTTCAAAATTCTAGTAGCCTTGGATGAATTTCTATTTTATTTCTGGCTTGAAATACCTCTTCACACTATCAGGAAGCATGTTAATTCATCCCAGAAATACATTTAGACTTGGAACCACTAGAGACTTTATTTTGACTGTGCAAGTCCCAAATGAGGGCTGGGGGATTTATCTCTTACTTTCTTTATAAGCTGAAAAAGTGTGTGTGAAGCCCACCACGTGGAAAACTTTGTCATGCTTCCTAAGAGAAGTTTGCCCAGTAAGCATGAAATGTTTTACAAAGCACAGTGGTTTTGTCAGGCCGAGTGAGCCAAAGCTCATACAGACACAACAATGAGATGGGTCTAGAAGTTTGACTTAGACCTAAACTAATTTGGCAGAAACTTTTTCTTAAACTGCCCAATGTCTGATGATACCTTGGCAGTCTTAGAGTAATAAGCACATAAACATCTTATTCAAGAAAATTGAATATAATTGAAACAAATTGTCAGTAACACACAGAGCTCTTAATCAAATTCTTTCTTTTTCCTCCAAACACAATAGCTTTTTTTTTTTTAATTCTTAGAAGTATTTCTGAATTCCTCACATTTGGATACTAGCAAGAAAAAGCAGAACCCAAATCCTATAAAAAGAAATCATTTCCCATTTAGAAGTCACCTAATTCAGTATTTAGGACATCACACAATCTGAATAGGAAACCACCTTGTTTTCTCAAGAAGGACAAGTTTGTATGCACTTCAATGAAATGACAGTCAAATACGGGTTTTGTTGGTCTTTATGCAGTTACATGGGTGTCTTTGGTTGGGTTCCCCAGAAGCAGACCTGGAGATGAGGATTCACATGCAAATTGTACATTGAGGGGGTGCTCTTGTACAAAGCCTGAACTAGTTTGAGAGGACAGGATAAAACTGGGAAGAAGCAGAACAAAGGGGCCACAGTGGTTTGGGGTGAAGACTTGCCTCAACCCAATCCCTGGGTAAGCCCGGGAGTGTGAGTTCTACTGCAGAACTTGTTCCACCTTGAGGCAAGAATGCTGGGCTTTTGTACCCTTGTATTTGTTCATCATTGATGACTGGCTACTACAGGAGGGAGGAGAAAAGATGGGGATGAAGGGTAAGAAGGAGAGAGGTAAAAACTGAGAGGTAGTTTCAGTCTTCCAGGGGCAACCACCGGATAAGATTTACATGGGCACCATTAGCTTGTAAGCTGAGTTGTAAGGTAGCTGCACTGGAGAAACCAAGAGATCTAGGAAACGCAGGGTGGAGGAGGCACAATAGCTGAACTACAGAAATTTAGGCTAATACGGTGGTGTCGTATCATCAGAGTCACTAAAATAGAGGCAGTTGTCACCTAATGGAGGAAACATCATGAAAGGAAGATGTTCTGACACCACCTGGTTACTGCAGTTCCATCTGGGCACTAACCAACCATCCAGCGTTAGGGCAGGCCCCACAATTTAAGAGCTCAGATTTCCACCAGGTTGTCCTCAGATGCTAGCTATGCTTTGGAATTCCCCAGACCACCTGCACTTCTGACCAACTGCCTACACATTCCAGGTTTTCATGATCCCTCCTGACACATGCATGTGTTCACCAACCAGGAATTGTCACTGAGCTTTGATGTCCAAAGTTTTTCTTGGTGTTTCATCACATAGGGCTGATGAACTGAGCCACTGCCTGTGTGACCGAACTCAGTCTTCAGCTCTCCTTTCCAGAGGCTGGGCATGTATCATGTGGCTCAAAACTTTGACCTTCTAATCACAAGGTTGCTCTTTGGGATAACCAGCCCCCTGAGTCATCTCATGTCTTAGCGTAAACTCAGGTGTAATCCAAGGGGCTCATGAATAAGAAAAAAAAAATTCCCGTTATTATGGTCCAAAGACCGGTCATATTCCTTATTATACAACAGAAGATACCTTTGTAGAGAATAGTTTTATACTAAAATTACCACAGAGGGAAGAGACCTTCAGGAGGTACACAGAAAGCATCGGGAAGACAGGCTTTGAAGAATTAGCATAGCTCTACATTTGACCCGTTTGAACAATAAATAATACATCTGGGATTTTACTTAGTATTATTCAGTCATCAGAGCTAATTCTAAACTGAAGTGAAATAAGTACCATACGTCTCAGGGTCAACAAGGACAGTAGGTCACAAGTAACTGGTAACAAAATTGTATGAGTAAATTTGGGGTAGGGAATTATGTAAAAATATTTCAAATCCCATATTTGAAAACCTTGGGTTAGGCTTGGAACTAAAATGTACTCAGACATCTGTCTCTCATTGTCCCCTTGGAGTGGCCCATCTCTGCCTCTCTTGCACAACTATTCTGTTCTTCTTTTTCCCAAAGCCAGCTTCTTGGTTTACCTTTTAGTCTGTGCAGGGCTTCATCACAGACTTCCCCCAGTGATGGCCTCGACTGCCAGTTTCCATGGTCTTTGTTTTGGTGCCCACAGCTTCTGACTTAGTCTGTAAGACTCAATCCCAAATTCGAGAGAGAGAGAGAGAGAGAGAGAGAGAGAGAGAGAGAAGAAGAGAGAGAGAACCTAATCGGCTCAGGAGTCCACCCTTGGTTTTGTACAATGTTAACGTGATTGTCTCCGTGAGTCTCTCCAGATCCAGCTTCATCTTCTTGCCTTGTTCTTCTGGGATGCTGATGTGGCACACTATGTCACTAACTCCTTTGACTTCTGACTTCAGATTGGGTTAGACATGTGGGAGGTATGGCCGGGAGACTGCAGGGCAGAAGGAGAGTGAGGTCAAGAGTTGAGCCCTCAGTACCTTCTTCGCCAAGACACTTTGCTCCTGCCAGCCCCTGCTGGGCAACCAACTCTCCCATAATGACATCTTTCTCCAGATTCTAGCAACGTCTCCCTCCCCTTGCCTCCTCAGGTCTCCAGGTAGTAGCAATGCCTCTGTTGCTAGCCCTGGAGTACTTCTGAATCCCTTGCTGTTTTTCCTGATGCCTACCAATGGCTTTTTACATGGTCACTTCATGAGACTTTTTCTTTTTTGTCCAAGTCATCTTTTGAAAGTGAGAACTGGACTGAAATTGGACTCCTGGAATATATTAGCTTGCTGCTTTTTGTCTCAGAGCAAGACAAGTGGGCACAGGGAGGAAGTACTGCTATTTTCTCAAAGTTTACAAAAGACACTTTGGCAAGTCCTTCATAAATTTTGTTTAGAGATGGGGTCTTGCTATGTTGTCCAGGCTCATCTCAAACTCCTGGCCTCAAGCAATCCTCCTGCCTCAGCCTCCTGAGTAGCTGGGATTACAGTCACGTGCCACCATGCCCAGCAATTCCATTGTAATCTTAATAACACCAATTATTTTATTCAGTTCATTAATGTCTTTATTTACTTTATTGAAGCCCCATTTCCTTAGTGATGTAGTTTTCAAACTATGCGCCAAGACACCCAGAGACGTTCCAGGATATTTTTAATGTTCTGGGGAAATACAGTGGCACTCAGTATCTGCCAGACATTGTTCAGACTGCTCTCGAGGTAGTTTCTGATTTCAACCTCAGATCACACTGCATTCCTCTGTTGATGTCATACCTTTGTCATGCTGGGTTTCTGGGTGTTGCCATAGGCACAGAAACCAGCACCATGCAGAAACCAAGATGCAGCAGGAGATGCAGGTGGCAGCATGGAATCTGAATCCAAGTTCTGTGAAATTTTGCAACGCTCAGTGGACCGATTGGCCACTGACAGCCAATGTGTGTGTCACAGGAGTTATTGAAGAATGAAATTAAAATGTTGTATTTTATTTCAATAGATGGTAATGCTGGTTGTTTTGTGCAACTGCTATGAAGTAGTGAGGGCATAGAACTAAAGTTGTTTTGACCATGCTACAGAGTAAACAAAACTGCTAAGGATTTTTTTTGGTCTAGGAGCATTATTTTAAAAAGTTAATGAAGCAATAAGGGCATTATGAACACAGAAAGCTTGGGAACCTCTGAATTAGAGGCTTTATTTTTACAAATAAGCTTTATAATATGGTGATAGGGAGCATGCTCAGTTCATCACCCCTCTTCCCTCAACCGTGAACACCTTATGTTCTCATATGAAAACTAGATAATGAGGCTCCTAGTGGTAGAGCATTCATGGCCATTATCCTGAGAATCCACGGGCTACAATTAAAATCTCACCTGCTCAACTCTTGAGAAGTTTGTTTTGCATCACCCAAGTTTGTTGGCTTGCTTTGTTGGGTTGTTTTATTTCATTTATTCCAATGACATTGATTTTGGGGAGTGGGTGTATAAAATTTAATTGATTATAAATAAATGCTCAGTGAATGTCTGTGGAGTGAATGAAGTGATTTGATAAACGTGTCATCTCAGTTCTTTTTAAACCATTATCAACGGTCTGTGTCATTTCTGCGAAAGAACTACAAGCCCCACGTTTCTGAGACTTCCTGCTTTTATTATTATTTTTTTGTTTTTTATTTAAATGTTTTTATTTTAAAGAAGTGGGGTACAATTCAGGGTTAGGTATACAAATGTTCATTCTACAGGTGCCCTCGTTAATGAGGTGTGCCTCCACTTCCCCAGGCAGATTCCCACTACTGCCAATCCCGCTTCCCCGCCCCCTGGCAGTTTCCCGCTACTGCCAATCCATTTCTTATAGCATTACCATAATTGTTCAAGGTCTGCATATGAGTGAGAACATGCCATACTCAGTTCTTTGTTTCTGTGAAAGATCATTCAGTATTATAGACTCTAAGTTCCTCCAGGGTGCTGTGAAGTTCATGATTTTATTCTTCTTTATGGCTGCATAATATCCCACTGTGTATATGTACCACATTTTTTTTATCCAGTCCTCTTTTGATGGGCAGCACAGTTGGTTCCATGTTCTTGCTACTGTGAACAATGCTGTGATAAACATACATGTGCGGGTATCTTTTTTATAGAGTGATTTGAGTTCTTCTGCGTATATTCCCAGTAGGGAGTTTGCAGGGTCATGTGGAAGGTTGATTTTTAGATCTTTTAGGAATTGCCACATTGTTTTCTACATAGGCTATACTAGTTTACATTCCTACCAACAGTGTAAAAGTGTTCCTTTTTCGCTGCATCCCCTCCAGCATCTGTTGTTTTTTGAGTTATTGATGATAGCCATCCTGACTGGAGTTAGGCGGTATCTCACTGTGGTTTTTTTTGTTTTATTTTGTTTTGTTTGAGTTGAAGTCTCACTCTGTCATCCAGGCTGGAGGACAGTGGCACAATCACAGCCACCGCAGCCTCGACCTGCTGTGCTCCTGCCATCTTTCTGCCTCAGCCTTCCAAGTAGCTGGAACTACAGGCGCATGCTACCATGCCTGGCTAATTTTTGATTTATTGTAGAGACGAGGTTTTGCCAAGTTCCCCGGGTGGGTCTTGAACCTGCGGGCTCAGGCAATCCTCTTGCCTCGGCCTCCCACAGTGCTGGGATTGCAGACTGAGCCACCGAGCCTGGCCTCAGTGTAGTTTTAATTTGCATTTCTTTGATGATTAACGAGGCTGAGCATTTTTTCATGATCTGTTGGTTGCTTGTATGTCTTCTTTTGAGAACTGTCTATTCATATCTTTGTCCACTTTGTAATGGGGCTGCTTGTTTTTTTCTTTTCAGCACATTTGACTTTCTGCTTTTAACTTTTAAGTAGATTCTCTTGTGACGTATAAATAAAATGTTCTTAAAACTCAGTATCATGTTGTTACAGTCTGAATTGTGCGCTCCCTCCCCATTATATGTTGAAGCCTGACCAACCTTTGATGAGGCGACTAAGGTAAAATGAGATCACCCTAACGCAGTCTGACTGGTGTCCCTATAGGAAGAGGAGATGAAGACACAGAAATAAACACCAGAGATGTGTTTTCTTTTCACAAAGAAAAGACCACATGAGATGCTATGCTGTGAACGTTTGTCCCCGCCAAAACTCATGCTGAAATTTAATGGTCATTGTAACAGTATTAAGAGATGTGACCTTTAGGAGGTGAGTAGACCATGAGAGCACAGGAGTTGTCAGGTTACAAAATCTTCCTTACCTCCAGAGGCTGCAGCTTTCAAGGTACCATCTTGGAATTACCAACCCTGGCCACCTTGATACTGGACTTTACAGTCTCCAGAACTGGGTGCTGATACATTTCTGTGCTTATAAATTACCCAGTCTGTGGCATTCTGTGATAGAAGCACAAAGTGTGCTGAGACATGAGGACACAACCAGAAGGCGGCCATCTGACAGCCAAGGAGAGAGGCCTCGGCCAGACCTGCCTCCACCTTGGTCTTGGACTGTGAGAAAATACGTGTCTGTTGTTTAAGCACCCGGTGTGTTGTATTTTGTTATAGCTGCCCTAGAAGACTAATACACACATTTAGCAAAGTCCACTCCTTTTTACTATGGCCATTAAGTGCTGTTGACTGGGGAAGGCAGCTGCAGACATGTCTATTTGGGAGAACATGAGGTGTTACTTGGCATTTGGGGCAAAGCTAATGTATATTCTCTGATAGAAATTGTCCAAAAGTCAGAGTATGGTGTTAATGGGTTTAAAATATTGTCTTTGCATTCTTGCAGAAAGTCTACAGGATAACTGGGCATGGTGGCATGCATCTGTAGTTCCAACTACTTGGAAGGCTGAGGTAGAAGGATCGCCTAAGCCCACCAGGTCGAGACTGTGGTGGCCATGAACGTGCCAGTGTACTCCAGCCTGGGCAACAAGAATGAGACTCCAACTCAAAAAAAAAAGAGAGTCTATAGGAAAACATACTTGAAGAAAGGAAGGGAGGTGGTTAAGGCATCCCCCAAACTACACTTTGGGGAAATGCTGCTTTCAGCCTTTGGTTCTATCAAGGAAGCCCCTTCCAGGCATGTCCTTTCTTAATTAGGATTATTAATGGAACAATCAATGTTAAGTCTGCAATAGACTTCTTTTATTGTACAGTTTGCAAATGGGTTCAGTTATGCATCCTTTTTAAATTATACTGCAACTTTCTGCAGCATTTTTTGGTCAGACCAAAAAGGTATTCCAATGCAAAGTAGGCCTGGAAATCTCAGCACTCATTGTTTTTCTCCTTTATTTGGAGTCCATGACGATTTCACAGGATTTTGCAATCTGTCACTTCCCTATGGATGCACTTGCTAATATCATGTTTAAATTCACAGGCCAGATTGGCCACCCATCCCTGTGTTTTTATTCCTATACCTACATGCAATCCCATTCTTCATTTGTCATGTTACATTAGATATCTACATTTAGATCCATTTACTTTTATCAGGTGTTTTCTTATTCCGTCATAATCAGCAGGGCACACCACACTTGGTTTTAATTCAAAATGTATCTTCTATTGTGTAGATTATAAATGAGGTTATAAGTAGGGCACAGTGCTAGTTGAAAATGGGATAGCAACACAAAGAATTCTCCCATGCATTTATTCCTCCTTGTGTGCTATGTTAGTAAAGGGGAAATAGGAGGGGGACCCCCCAAAAATCTGGAATTTACTTATAAAAAATTGTGTGTTTGGTCTTACATGTTTAAGCTTCAGCCACCCTCAAAGTACTCTCCGTTTGATGCAATATACCTATTGAGACTTTTTTCCACTGCGCAAAACAGTTTTTGAACTCATCGAGTTTGATGCCTTTTAGTGCTTCTCCCATTTGTTTTTTGTTTCACCTCTTCCACATGGGCAAAACATTTCCCTAAGAGGATATTTTTCAATCTGGGAAAACAAACAAAAAATTGCTCATGGAGGTATTGGGAGAAAATGGAGGGTGGGGTATAGAGGTCGTGCCATTTGGGGTCCAAAAATGCTGAACACTCAACACAGCATGAGCAGATCCACTTATAAATCACCCCTTATGGAAAAACGTATTGAAAGAATAAAAAAAAAAATTCACCGAAACCAAACACAGTGTCTCACCACAGCACCAGCTGGTACACTGATGCAATTTCCACGGAGAAAGTCTGGACTACAAGGGACCTGCCCTCCACAAGATAATTTCCTTTTATTGGGTGGGGGTCTACCCTTGTACTTATTTCTTGTGTTCACCGTAAGATTGAATATCATTTTCTCCTAAACCTAGTTGGAGTCTCTAATAGCCTTGATTATGTTTTTAAATGAATCTGAATATCTGTCAGCTTCTAAATTTTTAAATAAGTGAGTGTGGATCAAATGTGCCATCTACTAAGTAGTGACGAATGAACAGAATTATGGGAGGGTGTTCATATGAATCTAAACTTCATTGATTCAGGTTAATTACAGAAGTGATCTGTCTACATTAGTGAAAAGTCTGAACTAACGTGTCTTAAAATTTGTTTATTTTTTTCAAATTGAAGTTCACTGAAGTTACTAAAACAAGGCAAATTGTATATTGGTTGGCACAAATCTGTGAGCTGATTTAAGGCTAGTAAAATTATTGTAATTAGTATATTGTTACATTTTCCTAAGATTTTGAAAAGTATTGAGATGTATCACTTAAAATGTGTCCTCCTGTTGTGTCATTACTGTGCAAGAGAGGGTTTGAGAAGACACAAAGACCAACACTTAATAAGCCCCCTGGAAGATGCAGAACCACTTGATCATTTAAGTTCTGGACTAAGCAGGTAGAATATCTCTGGAATAATTAACACTCATTTAGCTATTTGGACTCACAAAGACCAAGGAGATAATGACTTTTATCGTGTATTGGTAGAGATGTAAAGTTCAGTTAGGCATTGATTTGTTGGCTGACAAAATGTCAGACGTAATTATCCAAACATCACTGTGGCAGCAGGCTGTGGGTCAGAAGACAGCGTTCGACTGGGCAGAGATGAAACTCACCAAAGGGCTTTATAGTCTCAGGTACCCTCAGCATTGGGCTTGGGGCTGTGCTGAGACAGAAGGAGGTAGGGAGAAAAGTTCGGATAACATTGCTCTGCAGACATGGCCTGCAGAATAGGTCAATGCTAAAAAGGAAATTACTGGGCCCATTTTATTTTATTTTTTATTTTTTTGAGTTGGAGTCTCACTCTGTCACCCAGACTGGAGCTCCACTGCAGCCTCGACCTGCTGGGCTCCGGCAGTCCTTCTGTCTCAGCCTTCTCAGTAGCTGGAACTACAGGTGTGCACTACCACGCCCGGCTAATTTTTGATTTATTGTAGAGATGAGGTCTCGCCAAGTTGCCCAGATGGGTCTCGAACCCGTGGGCTCAGGCAATCCACTTACCTCGGCCTTCCAAAGCGCAGGGATTACAGGCTGAGCCACTGAGCCCCGCCTGGCCCCATTTTAAATGCAAGGGAAGTGGAAGAGGAGTCATGGTGATAGCACTCCCCTGTGTTTTAACTTACCATAAAAGCCTAATAAATCTCCCGTGGAATTCTCCCTGTAAAGCTCTATGTGACTCTAAGGTTGTTTCATCATGTAACTTGATCATAGTGGTTCTTTTTCCTTTCTGTTTTTAATCTTTTTAGCTTCCCCATACAACTCAATTGTTTGGTCTTCTTCTTATAGCGGAAAAAGAGCTAAATCTTGAAGCTAAGATTGTTCTGAATGCTGGAAGCCAAAGGGAATAGACAGGAGAGTCAACAGGGTGACAGCACACTCCCCTGCAGAAAGTAGATAGACCCATAAATCTTCATGGAGTGAGGCTTATGTTGTTGTCTTCCGTGGAGTTCTAAATATACTGGAAATGCTCTGTTTTGTTTTGTTTTTTCCTTTCTCTTGTTCTAAACTCTTAATCAAGCCAGCCTTCTTCCCATCAATTTCAAGATTGCAATCACTGAGCTGAGAAGTACAAGTTTGGATTTCTGTGTGGTTAATTTGGGTTTTCCTTCAAGGAGGGAAGCTGTGTTCTCAATGACTTAATTTGTGGGAGGAACTTTCTTTCCAGATCTGAGACTCTTCTAGGCTCCTCTCTTCCAGTTGGCTTTTAATGAGCTGTTGGAGCATTTCTGAGAAGAGCAAAGAACTCTGTAAGCTGCCGCCCTTCATTTTCATCTATCATACCAGACGTGAGCCCTATTTATGTGTAAGATCATTTAACCCTTCGTTCCAAATATAGCTGGAAAAATAATATGACGTCTGCTATTCCGGGCTCGAAGTCTCAGCCTGCAATCCCAGCACTTCCGGAGGCTGAGGCGAGTGGATTGCCTGAGCCCATGGGTTCAAGACCTGCCCGGGCAACTTGACGAGACCTCGTCTCTATAATAAATCAAAAATTAGCCTGGTGTGGTAGCGTGCGCCTGTAGTTCCGGCTACTTGGAAGGCTGAGGCAGGAGGATCACCAGAGCCCTGCAGGTCGAGGCTGTGGTGGCCGGGAGCATGCCACTGCACTCCAGTCTTGGCGACAGAGTGAGACTCCAACTCAAAAAAAAAAAAAAAAAAAACAAGCAAAAAAAAAAAGACTTAATAATGACAGGTGTAGTATAACAGAGAATAATGAAAATAATAATCATGACTAACCATACTATCTATTTTGGAATGGCGACTTCTGTAGAAAATCAAATTGCACTTGACTCTTAATTTCCAATTCCACTCTCCTAACCTTGATAACACCCAGGCTGAGGTTGTCGGTCTTTCAGTTTTATGCCTTTCTTTCTGACTCGACTCCTTTCATGTGGAGGGATTTCAAATTAGAAGAGTCTAGCAATGATCTAAAGATTATTGACTGTTATCCACCAAAGCACAGTGGTTTTCATTTTCACTAAATGACTAATAGAAATAAAAAATAAAA
This sequence comes from Cephalopachus bancanus, assembly GCA_027257055.1. Classification (NCBI taxonomy): domain Eukaryota; kingdom Metazoa; phylum Chordata; class Mammalia; order Primates; family Tarsiidae; genus Cephalopachus; species Cephalopachus bancanus. Next base: position 6,088,083 of record JAPVLO010000011.1, on the reverse strand, counting down.
ATAAAAACCCAGAAATTCCAAGCATATAACAAGGGGCTGCAAGAAGAGATAAGGGGATGGATTGGGATTCTCTAGCACCATGTTTAAGAGATCAGTTCAGGAAAATTCCACCTGATCATTTTCTCTCCCAAGCAAGAGCACTGCCTTATGTAAGCCAAATTGGGTGTGTAAGTGATATGGTAAGGTTGCTGAATATTTATCCCAGCTCTCTTTGTCAATTTCCTGTCTTCTCTTTTATTTTCCTTTCACTTGTAATTGGTGTTTTTGCATATTTATGATCTGCTTTGTTTTAAGTGGATGACCTGTTTCAAATACTCTATCTTTTCTCCTTTGACACTGGGCAGTTAGTTCATACAGAAAAACCATCCTTAAGGGACGCCATCCCTTGAGGATAATTTTTCTGTCATTACCAGGAGGCTTACCTCACCCTCAGCATGAGTGTGCTGGGCCATTTTTGTTTGCCATCCCAACATAAGATAAGGACTTGTTATGTTAGTTTCTTTAAAATGCATAGTACATCAGAGTCAGAAGGGGACTGAGTGGTCACCTAACCCCATGTGGTAATTCTTCAAATGTTTGAAGACAGTGATCTGATACCTTTAAATATTCTCTTCCCAGGTGAAATAATCCTCAGGTGGGTCACACATTGGGTCACATGACATAGTTAGGAACAGCCTGACTCTTTTTTCCTCGAAACACTCACAGACACATATGCAGAACCAGTTACTTAAAATAACTTTAAATGATGGAAGCACTGTGTAGCATGAGATACATACAAATGCTTTATAAAGAACAAATACAGGTCATTTTTTCCAAAGTAACATATGTCTTTTTAGATATTCCTCAGAAATACCCATCCCCACACCCTAGTAGAGGGTCTTATCTTGCTGGAAAAATCTGACCTGAACTGGGGCAGTCTCAAGGGCCTTGCCTGGCATGGGTCCAGGCTTTCAGGCCCTGAATTTTTTGATCTGTTTCCTGGCTTGTAAGTTGAAATAATAAAACAAGTCCATTCTTCTGGTTGTGATGATTTCTGTACTCTTGTGAAGATGAAAAGTTAGGGGTGGGAACCCCTGCAAAAAACTAGAATTATCTTTTGGAGGTCGGGCCCCTTGTAGTACAGGCTTCCCCTGCTAGGTAAGTAAGTGTTCTAGGAACCCATCAGCATCAGTGTGCCAGCTAGAGTTGTGAGAGGTTACACTCAGCTTCAGTAAAAAAAAAATTTTTTCCTTTGGAGATTCAACATGTTTGCCCATTTCATGATGGGTGATTTACACAAACAGCCTGCACACACTGCACTGAGTGTTGAGCAGTTTTTGACCTCAGATGGCATGACCTCTGTGCCCCACTCTTCTCATTCACCCGATCTGGCCCCAAGTGACATTTTTTGTTTTTGTTTTTCTGGATTTTAAAAGTCCTCAAAGGGAAACTTTTTGCTGGTGTGGAAGAGGTAAAACAAAAAAGAGCAGAAGCACTAAAAGGCATCAAAATTAACAAATTTAAAAACTGTTTTGAGCAGTGGCATCAATCGGGTAGCACTTTGAAGGTGACTGAAGTTTAAACATGTAAGAATAAATACACAATTTTGTATAACTAAATTATGGGGTCCCCTCCTGTGTAAGGTATATGTGGAAGAGCAATGGTGATCAATAAGAATGAAGCAAAATTAGAATTTGCTGGTAGACAACAGCCTTCCCACCAGCACAGGGTTGATTAATTTGCATCCTCTGAGAGTCACCAAGAAATGTGGACAAATCATCTCACATTTCCATCAAGCAAAGTCCGGGAGTTGGGAGCGGCGGTGACGACCAGCATCTCTGGCAGTTGGCAGGGCTCCACTTGCAGGTTCCAGATTATTTGTGTGCTCTATTTTAAGGCCTGGTTTTGATCTTCAGGGTAAACCTTGACTGGTGTTATTACCTTAAACAATTTAGTTTCTTCCAAGACATCTCATGGGAGGCCAGGCTTTCTCCCCCTGTTTTCTGACAGATGTGAGAGTAGCTAAATGAAGCCACAAGATAAAAGAAGACATCAAGACGATATGATGTTATGCAACAAACTCAACCCTGCGAAAATAGGGTTGTTTGTCATATGCTCTGCTTAACAGTCTTCTAGAAAATAGAATGCTTTGATGTTATTTTTGAAAAGAAAATCTTAACCTCATCACTCCCTCAGTGCCCTAGGTTTCATATAAAGTCATTATATAAATGCACCATTTTGAAAGAAAAATGTTTAGGATATCAATCACATCTGTAGATATGTGTCATTATTACAATATCAAGGTCAATTCTATTAACCTTAGAGTACAGTATTGCAGAATGAAACTGGGTGTCAGGAAAAAGCTTATAATTTGATGTTTTCCATCAGAAAATAAATTTCATATTTTACTTGGCATTAAAGCTCTAAGTTGCTTATTTCTTAAACATTTTCTTTTGAATACGTAACTAAAAATCAGTAAATGCATTCTCTTCCATTATCTATAGCCAGGAGGGGTTCAGATTTCCTTTATCTGAAGCAAGGCAGCATCCAGAATGAATAACTCAAAGAACGTTGTCATTCCTTAACTTCCATGATAATGCAAATATGCCAATATAACATGGCCATCAGAGAATATTGGAGGGAGGATGGGGAATAATGAGAGAGAAGCCGCATTGCTCTCCAGAGAGTCTCTTCTTGCTTTGGTAGGACACACGTCGAATTGAAAGTTGGGGAACTTCTTAAGGGACAAGAAATGTTGACGGGTTAGCCACATCGCAGTGTGCCTTGGGCCCAGCGGCATGGGGACCCTGACTTCAGTCCACAATCAGAATTCTGACATGGCAGCAGTTCCCCAACATGCTGTTCCAGCATATAGGAAGAAAAGCCTATGGCAATCAAGGACAGAACTGTGACACACAGGACCAAATGTTCTGTTGCAACAAGGCCCTCCAGGCCGGGAGAACTCAGAGGAAATATGTGGGGAGCGGAATTCTAGGAAGAAAACAGATAACACAGCAAGCACTTGCTGTTCCAAGTGGGGGTTCACCATGGGGCTTCAGTTTTGTTATCAAAGTGCTCTTTCCTTATTCCTTGCCACGGGAGGCCAGGGGCAGGTGATGGCTCCATTCAGTCCTGCTGCTTACACTGCTTTTATTTTGGAGAAATTTACTCCCTAAAAATGTTGACAGTGTTGCTTTGAAGTCATTTTTTGGGGGAGGAAGACAAACAGCTCTCATGAATAATCACTCAGTTATTTTTATTATTATTTCAGCTACACCTAATAAGCCATGAATATTTCCTAGTCCTGAGCAGCATGGTTTGCATTGGCTTTTTTCATTTTCTGTGTGCTTTGGTGCACCAGTCTTCAAAGCGTATCCAGCAATAACAAGTTCTGAAGAAGCTTGTTAAAACTTCTGCAAAGCAGAAGGTCATTTTGCAGAAGCAAAGTGTGGCAGGACTTAATTAACAGGGTGCCGATGGACACCTATGTCACGTACAAATTACGTGCATGTATGCAGCCTGCGTGCATTTATCACTCACAGATTACACACTCATACATGCATGCCACATGCACATGCCACACATAAATCACACACACAGAGCAACACCAAATAAAAATTTTAATCATCTGTACTAATAGAGAAAGTAAAATATGGATGCAGCAAAGGACTTTTGGAGGGTTAGCGATGAGAATGTGGAAATCCTCTGCTCCAAATCTCTTTGAAAAGAGTGGTTTACACGGGGCAGTGTTGAAGGCCCTTTCTAGTCTGCATAATTCTTGACCTTTCTTCTACAGAACATCTGCATTTATTCAGAGAGAGAAGCTCATCCCATCATTCTTCTTATTTCTAACTCTGTCCTGGTTTGTTCTTCTATCCCTAAAATCCATTTTCCAGGGCTGTAGGAGACCAGTTAATATCACTGTTTTCCTGTGCAGTGATCACGTATGTACATAGCCCTGAATTGTACTCCGTATCTTTAAAATTTAAAAAAAAATACTGTTTTTCTTCTGTTTAGAACCTGTTGAGAGATAGACAAAGGCACCAGACAGAGAAGAAAAAGTCACCTTTTTTTTTTTTTACTGTTACAACCCTTTGGAGAATGTAGTTAGGGACAAATTATCTTGCTAATATTCTCATAATCTTTCCTAACCAGCCCCCTGTTCCTAAATGAAGGCTTTTCCCTGCACAGGTGCACATGGACCCATTAGGTCCACTGCTTGACTGAGACCACAGGACATGAGGGTGACCACCCTCTTCAGGAGGAAGACCTGCTGAGGGGGCGAGGGGGGGCTAGGCTGAAGAGAGTCACATCCTTCTCCCAAACCTTCCAGTCAGGTCAATTCCTCCTGCTATCCTTGGAAGGAGTGACTTCACTCTGCAGAAGGAGGACAGTCATGATTTCTGGGAAGTCCTGTCACGCCTAACCTTGAGTGTTTAGGAATAAAATTCCTCTGATGGGTTCCAGTCACAGCCACCCCTACTCAATGTGTGAGGTGATTGATGTGATAAACTGACCTGTGCTAGAAGGAGACTCATAGAGAGGAGCATAGGACATTTAAGACCAATGCCCTGCCTTGTTACTGAAGCCACTAGCAGCCTGTTTTTGTGAGAAGGTGAGGATTAAATCATGTGGAAGAGAGGGTGCATTTTAACCAGGTATGTCTGCCCACCCACTGGCCAACCTGTAGGTCTAGCCCTGAACATATAAGAGCTTGCTCTAGGAGAATAGTGTGCTACCTGGTAAGAACATGCTGAAAAGACCATTGTCATACACCGTTGCTGAGAATATACATGGAACATTTCCCGAGAGCAATTTTGCAACATGTATCAAAAAGTTTAAATATATGCATGGTTTTGGACTCAGTATATTTTTAGTAATTGAGTCTAAGGAACTGGTCAAATATGAAGCCAAAACTTTATACATGAGATTGACCACTACAGCGTAATGCAAATGCACAATATACTAGTAAAATAAGTATTGAACAATATGGACATAACTAGATATTGATGCAGTCATAGAACTGAATATTAGCTGAGGATTCAAAGTCCTGTTCCTGCATAATTTATCTGATCTTAAAAAAAAAGTTTTCGTGAAATGTTAAATGAAAGCAAGGCACAAAACTACATTCATAAAGAGCTCAAGCTTTTTAGAACAAGATAGAGGTCTTGAAAGAACAAAGTACGGCACCGACTTTCAGACTACAGAGGAAAATGGAGTGGGCAGGCAAGGCCATATGGGCAGTGGAGTCTTCTTCCTGAGGAGGACAGTTATGGACTATTTTTAGTTGTTCTTTATATTTTTCTGTTTTCCTCCCAAATTTCTGTGAACACGAATTGTTTTTATCATCAAAAGAATAATGAGTGTTATGTTTTGGCTACCATATTTCTGTATAAACAAAAGATAATTTGAAATGTCACTCCTCCAGGCTCAGCCTAGGCAATTATGTTTTGTATAAATGTAAGGGATACAAGTGCAGTTTTATTACATGGATATATTGCGTAGTGGGGGACGTCTGGGATTAGTGTAACCATCACCTGAATAGTGTACATTGTCCCGACTGAGTCATTTCTCTTCCCTCACAGCATATGCATGTGACGCCTAGTGTCTCAATAATGCTGTGTAACAACCATGGCATCTCAGTGACTGCAGGTTGGCTCCATGTATCCCATCCGGAGACTGGTGGGGTAATCAGGGCACGTATTTTTCTAATGAGGCATGAGGGAGTGACCTAAAACATGAAAGATCTCCCTAAGCCCCAGATGGATCTGACACCTGGCTATCTCTGTCCACATGACATTAGCCAAAACAAAGACATGATCCCAAAGTCAAGGGAGGGACTGCAAAGTTGTCTACTGCAGGGCATGGATCCAAGAAAGGATGAAACCCCTAATGGAGACTGATGCTTTCTGTTAAACAAATTAAAATGTTAGTTTGGAAGCAGAAATAAAATTAATTTCCTGCAGTTATCTCTCTGAAGACTGTTCCTAATGTGCATTTGGTTTTTATTCCATTCAGGAGCTAGTAACACTCACCCTATTGAGCAGCTCTTTCTGTCTCTTTAGATCCTGGCCAATGTGATCATTTTCATCTGTGGGAACCTGGCGGGCGCCTACCATAAGCACCTCATGGAGCTTGCTCTGCAGCAAACATATCAGGACACGTGTAATTGCATCAAGTCCCGAATCAAGTTGGAATTTGAAAAGCGCCAGCAGGTAATGCATTTTTCGTCTTACGTCCACATTATTTTAGGCCTTCTAGAAACGATGCTGTTTCTATTCATGTCAAGTGTGGAATTCATTCATTCATGAGCTTCAGAAAGAAACCTGAGTAGGTGATTGCCTGTGTCCAGCTCAGGGCTCTGAACTTGGGTATTGTTTTAGTTGGCTCAGTGATGCTCTAAAGAAATGCCTGAGACTGGGTAACTTCTTTTGTGTGTGTGAGTGGGTATGTGTGTGTGTGTGTGTGTGTGTGTGTGTGTGTGTGTGTGTGTGTGTGTGTTTTGTTTTATTTTCCCTTCATCCTATTCCATTTTCTCATGGGCTCCCATGCTAACATGTTTGATAAATGTTTGACATAATGTACATATATCCCCATTTAAAAAAATGATGATATTCTTGGTGCCGGTGCTGTTCCTTTATGCCAATAGTATTATACAGTGAATCCAGCTCCATTTTTTTTTTTTAGTGAGTGTCTCATTCTGTTGCCCAGGCTGAAGTGCAGTGGCATGCTCATGGCTTGCTGCAGAGGCTGAGTAATTTCAAAAGAATAGAGATTTGTTTGGCTCATGGTTCTACAGGTTGTACAGAAAGCATGGCACCAGCATCTGCTTCTGGTGAGGGCTGCAGGCTGCTTCTATTTAACGGCAGAAGGCAGAACAGAACCACCATGGGCAGAGACCACATGGCAAGAGAGGGAGGAGGGAGGTATCATGCTCTTTTTAACAACCAGCTCTTAGGAGAACTAATAGATCATAAGGGGTCTTCCCCAAGCCCCAAACACCTCCCATTAAGCCTCACCTCCAAAAACAGGGACCAAATTTCAATGTGAAATTTGGATGGGACAAATATCCAAACTCTAGCACAACGTTATAAACAAAAGAGCAGAGATGGCCACTTTCCCTGCAGCCATCAGACCCAAGGACCTAGGATCACCCCCCACCAGACTTTCATGTCTGTCACACCAGCCATCATCCACCTCAGCTGTTGTCAACACATGGCTGGGAAAATCCAAGTAATATTTATTATTTGGATTATAACAAATAATTATAATAAATATTATAAGTAATATTTATTATTTGGATCTTCCAAATAATAATAACACCTGGTTAAGACACTCACTTTTGCTTAGTGCTCGTGACAAGAGTTTGCTCCCCCAATACAATATGAACACAGCACTTCATATCATACCCACACAGGTTAAGATAACAGAGTCACTCCTGAGGAAGGTGACTGGAGTCAGGGAGGAGGGTCTAGTAAGGAGCTAGTTGGTGTAGTTGTCAGACTGTCCTAGAGTGGGTGATGCATGGAAATGTACATCATGGAAATACACAGACTGCAAGAAAGCACTGCAAAAATTAAGAAGTGAAGACAAGGAGTTGTGGCAAATAAAGCATGTGATATCATTAAGGATGGTGGAAAGCAGGAAGAAATAAACCATAAAGGGACCTGTGTTTGACATGCTTCACTTCAGATAATGGCGGACATCCATGTGAACAGCTTTGTGTTTCCTGGGTCTGTATGTTTCTCACCAAAACCTCATCTGTAAAGGTAATAATCAGCTTGGCTGTCTACAAACACTGTGTTCCCCTTCACTGTGAGCATTCATCAAAACACCTACGCTGTTAGCCATAGTTGGCACATTGTGGGTGCTTAATTATTGTTTGTTAAATTGTATTGAGTCGGTTCATTCTATTAAATTTCATCAAAATGTATTTTGGTGGTAAAGCAGAGAAATATCCTTTAAATTTTGGCACTGGACTTTTGTTTGAGTATGGACTACTGAATAGTAATCGCATTCCTTTTTGGAAACGTGAATATCAGTTCGTTCATTCAAAATGTATTTACTGAGCACCATTGGAATTTGGCCATAAGCATTGTTTTTTCACTGGTATTATTAGCAAATCTTATGGTTTGTTTTTATATTTTGCATTGTGTCTTATGACCTGTATAACAAAGTATTCAGTCACTGATGTTTAATTCTTTGGTCTATATGTATATTAAATTCTAGATTCAACATTAAGGTATACAGGCACTTGTTCGCTTAAGGCTGTTATCCAGTAAATCTTTGTACACCTATGTTCAGTAATGGTTGATATCCGGATTCTAGAAAATTCCACAGTTTCCATGAGTAGCACTTAGCGTTCACAGGTATTCCTATTGTACTGCATGTTAGGATTCAAATGTTTTGAGAGAGTTAATTTACTTTCTCAAGCAGTAGAGACTGGAGCAGGTTGGTCCAGACAGACATACTTAACTTTCTTTTTCATCAGCTCCAGAAACACTTCAAAATAGCACCAAGGCTTCAGAGAACTGAAATTCCAAGTAGACAGATTATATAACCTAATATTTATAGTAGCAGCTTTGACAAAAGCAGTGTGTCAGGCTGCTGACCTCACTCGCACTTCATATTTCTCTAAAGAGACCTGACCAGCCAAAAGCACATAGCACCCCTTGCCACAGGGAACTGAGTGGTCCAAGTAGCCAGACAGGCCACTCTGATCTTGCATAATTCAAGAACTGGACCCCTGTGGTGTCAGAAGTGTTACAGACTATGGGAGGATCATGGAGACATTGGAAGGGTATATATCTCCTAGTTTTAGAAGGAGAAACCGATGATTCTTTTTAAAATAAGGAAAGAGAAAAGGGGCCCTTTGGTGAAATAAGAACTTATCTTAAATATGTTCACTGAAATATAATTGGACACCTCAAGTGCATTTTGTCACAAAAGTTGGAAGTCCACTTCCAGGGTCTGGTTGCCCAGAGGCTTCAGAAAATGTATTCCCAGAATGAGAATAAATGCTTGTATTTTTTTCAGACCAGCACGTAATTAAATGGGAACAAAAAATTATCCTGGTTTAAAAAAAATAAATTCGATATAATCTGGTAGATTTAAAGGAAACAAACTAAAAGTTGTCCGATGACAGTCTGTGTGACTCTTTAGAAGGGAGCTGTTCCTGCGACAATGAGGCCTAGCAGGGCCATAGACCAAACTAAGGTCTTGGGTCTCATGTCACTTCTCTTGGATTCCACGTGTCACTTCCTGCTTGCCTATACCACGAACTATGGCAAATAGTAATGTCCTTTAAAATTCTTCATTCAGAAGGCGTATGTACTGAGCAGCCAGAAAATTATTTGTTTCAGTCGCTGTTTGGAAAAATGTCACGCTGTATTCTTTAAGTTACATATTGGCAGTTGCTTCAGAGTCAGTCGAATGTCTTAGTGGTGGGCCCTGACTGTGACCCTGAATAGTTACTTGGGATTATTTCATACTCCACTTCCTGCTGTCCTTAATCCTTGGAGAGGAATGCAAATGAAAGCTGATCCCAGGAAGCTGCCCCTCTCAACCAGGAAGGGATAAACCATTGATATTCTTCTTACTATTGGGACCTGTCTAGGGATTCAGAAATCTTTCCATGCTTGCTGAGCCCCATGCTTTCTTTTCTTCATATTTTGTGATATTTTTCATAGACACAAATGAGATGAATTTCTGTAGTTTAAAATTCATGCTTGGGCCGGGCCCAGGAGCCCACATCTGTAATCCCAGCACTTTGAGAGGTGGAGGCGGGAGGATTGCTTGAACATCAAAATTCAAGACCAACCTATACAACATAGTAAGACTTCATTTCTCCAGATAAATAAATAACCAGGCATAGTGGTGCATACTTGCAGTCCCAGCTACTCAGGAGGCTGGGGCAGGAGGCTTGCTTGAGCCCAGGAGTGTGTTGTTACGGTGAGCTGTGATTGTGCCATCGCACTCAGCCTGGGTGACCAAGTGAGAGTTCAACTTAAAAAAAACTGCTTGAATAAAGTGACTATTTGTACTATAAAATTTCAAGGGAGGAGGGAATAAAACATATTGGGAGAGATTTTCTGAGTTGCAGTCTTGTCTGAAAGTGCTCTCAGGTATGAAGAACAAAAATCATAACTTTTCACAAGGTAGGAAAAGAAATGTGTTGCGTTAGATTTGAGGCCACCTTTAGAAACTGAAGATATCCACCTTTCTGAGTTTTGAATTTTGTCTTGAATTTCACATCCTGCAGTAAAAGCCACAACCATTTCCTGAGCACTGTGTAGTGTGACAGACGGCTCTTTATCGGACCTGAGAAAGCATGCTTTAGCAAGCATTTCTCTCTAGAGTATGTAATTGACTCTCAGGAATTGATGATAGCTGGATTCAGAGCAAAACAAGAACACTGTTTCCTAACTGCCTCAGCAGTTGAAATAAATGTTGCTTCTGTAGAAGTAAAAGCCAAGGTTGCTATTTCACAGCGATAATAAAATACGCCCTCTTGAATGTATCTATTATCTTTGTTTTAAAATAAAGACTTTTTTAAAATGTGGTCTACCTTGATCTAGGACCATCCCAAGTATTGATCATGACAGAATATGCCTTCCAGAGGAAAATACTAGTCAAAAGAGGCTTAGGGAGCCCTTCTGTGGGATTAGTGAACCAGTAGGTTTCCTGGCTGTTCTTTGTATGCAAAATTGATTTCCTCTTCACAAACTTCAGTGAAACAAGCAAGTCGTCCTTGTGTGACCATGATTGGTATCTTGAGCCGAATGCCATAGCAGGGAACAGAATGGCTTCATTGAATGTATTTTATAATCCATTTAAGTAAAATCTTTTTGAAGTTGTCCTACTTAAATTTGGTACTTTTTCGTAGGAACTCTTTCATTAGAAGCAACTAATATTTCTGTGAGTTCTCGTAATGTCCCAAGTAGTGTATTTAATACTTCCGTATAGTGTGGTATCAAATTCCTATTGTGTGTAACAAGATACCACCAACTTGGCAGCTTAAAAACAGAATCACTTTCTTATAGTTCTAGAGGTTACAAGTCCAAAGCCAATCTCAGTGGGCTAAAGTTAAAGTATTAGAAGAGATAGACTGGGCTAAACCCAAAGTATTAGTAGGGATAGTTTTTTTCTGGAGGCTTCTGGGAGAGAATCCGTTTCCTAGCCTTTTTGAGCTTCCAGAGGCTGCCTGCATTTCTTGGCTCCTAGCCCCCATCTCCATGTTTAAAGCTAGCAGACATAATAGAATTTTCCAATTCTCTCTCTCTCTCTCTCCTTCTCAATTCTGCTGTTGCACCTTTCCTCTCTCTGACTCCAACCTTCTTTCCTTCCTCTTATGCCTCCTATAATTACATTGGGTTATCCTGATAACTAAAATAATCTTCCCATCTCAAGATCTTTCACTCAATCACATATGCAAAATTCCTGATTTATCATGTAACTAACATAGTCTCAACTCCCAGGGATTAGGATGAAGACATATTTGCGTGACCACTACTGCAATTTTTTTTTTTGAGTTGGAGTCTCACTCTGTCGCCCAGAGTGGAGTGCAGTGGCCGCTCCCGGCCACCGCAGCCTCGCCTGCTGGGCTTCGGCGATCCTTCCACCTCAGCCTTCCAAGTAGCTGGAATTACAGGCATGCGCTACCACGCCCGGCTGATTTTTTGATTTATTGTAGAGATGAGGTCTCGCTGCCTAGGCTGGTCTCGAACCCGTGGGCTCAGGCAATTCACTCACCTCAGCCTCCCAAAGGCACGGGATTACAGGCTGAGCCACCGAGCCCGGCTTACTACTGCAATTTTTAAGTCCTTGTGTCCCATTTAAGCCAAATAAAGGACTGCCCGCCTCTCTTGTCCAAGATCACTCAAGTAAGTGTGACTGCCAGAGCCCTTCCACCTCTCATGTTTGTTCTGCATGGGTTTTCTGGAATGATCTCTGGAATATGTTAACTGAAGATTTTTCAGGCTATGAAGGACCTATTTATGGAGGTTCTGCTTGAGCCCTTGTCAACTTTAAGCAGTGGTCTTTCCAGCATTCAAAATAATATCCTGCCAAGACGGGGAGGGGGTTGCTGGTCTTGCTACTGAATTCTCATACCCTAGCATTAAACAACAGGAAGCAACTGCCACCATGGGCCCACATTTTAAGTGACCATGCTGAGGCAAGGGAGACAAGGGAAGTGTTTTATGCTAGCCATGCCATCCCCAAAGATCCTCTCAGGATCAGCTTCCTCCTTCCTGGAGGTAACTAGGTTAAACAGAGAAGTCTTCTGCTTTGTCTGAGTGAACATTTGTGGGGAGTGGTTTTAAACATTTTTACCAGCCCCATCTCTACATGTCTTTTTGAAGAAACTCCTGGAAAATGCTATATTGTTTCAGATAATCACAAGCTAATCTTTGTTAGCAAAAAAGTCCAAAACCTGGAAGTTGCATCCTAAGGAGAGCACCAGGTTTAGGTATTTCTTAGGCCCCTGGAATTTTCAGTATTTCACGGAAAATACTCTCCAATTAGGTATTTTGATGCTGGCAAGAATGTATTATTAGGTAGAACATTATCTAGTGAAAAGACTCAAGGAAGTTTTATGTTATTTTATATGAGTAAAATAGATCCAATAAAAAGAACTTCTCAAATCAGTCCTCTAGTTTTATTAAGCAATATTCTGACACTTGTCACAAACAGAAAAAAAAAAAGTGTCTCTAACTCCAAAATCAGTGTCGATTCTCTGACTGCCTTCCCATTTTTCTTCTTGCAAATGTAATCACAGATGGGCTGCTATACTTTTTAATGGGAGGAGAGAAAAGGGGCATCTTGAGCTCATCTTCATAAAGCTGACTTCAAAATGTTAGTTATTGATCATGCATATTTAATAGCATATTACTATGGGCACAGTCACAGATACAGATACCTAAGCATTAGTGGTATGTTTACTGAATAGAGATATTTATGTATGTCTATACCAAATTGAAATGAGGACTCATGAGTTGTAAAGTTTTGTTAATTGCTTATGCGTTTTCAAAAGGTGTTACTCTTTGGGGCTTTCCTTTTAGGGTTGTCTGAGTCTTCTCAAGATTTTAGAAAATTTTGTTCTAAGACTTCTCTAGAAGAGTCCTTTAATATATTACATATTATGGATTGTTTAATATATATATGCCACTGGATGTGAAAATTCCTCCAAGACTGATATTATCCCAAATGTGAAAGTATGCAGAACTATATGAGACACTCAGAATGAAATCCAGGAAGCATGTATAGTAATGATATACACACAAACCCATTCATACACTTTTCAAATTCAATAGTATTCTTAAAAAAATTTTTTCCATTAAACACAGGATTATACAGGGTGTAGAAAGACCTACTTCTTCTATCTATTGAATTCCAAATTCACAGTTGTTTTCGTCTGTTATGTGCTGGGGACTGTCTCAGGCATGGGGAAGACAGAGGTACCCAAGACTAAAGGTTCCTGTTTTCTTTGTGCTTAAATTCTAATGACAAGAGACAGACCATAATGTACCAAATGCATAATTTTCATGATATAAGATGATAATGTGACAGAGCATTGGGGAGAAGGTTGAAGAGCATGCTGGAGGAATCAGGCAGGGCAGTTTCTCCGGGGATGTGATATTTGAGTTGAAATGAGAATTGCAGAAGATCCTAGCCCTGTGAGGACCTGACAAAAAGTGATCTAGACAAAAGAAGGGGGAACTACAAAGGTCTCAGATCAGGAGCCAGACTAACCTGTTTGAGTAACACAGAGACAGAGGAGAGTTGGAGAGACAGATGTCCTAGTAGAGGATGGGTTGTAGAAGGGAGGGGTGTTGGCATGGTGACCCCTTAGAAGTCATAGTGCTAGTACAGACTAAAGATGGGAGTTTCTTGGGTGAGAATGGACAAATTCAGAATATATTTTCAAATTGAATTCATAGAAATTACTTTTGGATTAGATGTTTAGTGAGAGAAAAATAAAATAACCAAGAGAGTTTTCTGGGATTTAAGCTTGAGCACCTGGATGACGGTTGACATGCTGCATCTATTATTTCAAAGTCTTCAGACACAGTTTTTACTGGGAGATGAGGGTAGAGTGGAAATCAAGAGTTGAGATCTGAGCAGTTAATTTTGAGATGCCTATTACATATCCCAGGGGAGTTGCTAAGCTGGGAGTTGTAAATAAAATCTGGAGCTAACGATGTGAACTTGGAAGTCATCAGTATATAGTTAGTATTTAAAGCTACAGGAACAAATGAGATTCCCTAAGGAGAGAGTATGATTAGAAAAGATAAAAGGCATCCAGGACCAAACCTCAAAGCACACCAACATTTGAGCAGGAAGATGAACAAACCCAAATCACTGAGGAAAAGCAACCAATTACACAGCTGTTAATATTTTTTTCTCATCTGGTCTTGAGGTCTCTCTCAGGAGAGGAGCTATGAACTCTAGGCCTGCCCTGACAGGACCCCTGGGGGCTTTATCATGGGTGTTTACAATGTGCCTTTCATAAGTTATGTTTTATCCTGGCAAATGGTCTAATGCCTAAGTGTCCAACCTGTGACCAGGTGTCCTCTCACAGGAAGCTTTTTTTATTCTGGCAGACACCTCTGTGGCTCTTGTTTGACCTATATCCAGTTTATTCCTATCAAGATAGCTAATCTCCAGGAGAGAGAGAGAGAGACAGAGAGAGAGAGAGAGAGAGAGAGAGAGAAGTGGGTGGGGGAAGAAAGAAAGAAAGAGAAACCAAGTGAGCTATGGGACAAAGCCTTTATTTTTGGGTCCAGGGTATTCATCAACCAGGTTTCACTTGAAGAGTTCTAATTGGTGGGTTTATTGCAAGCAGACATGAGTTTCTTGGGCTCACACTGTGACTGAGAGGGGGTCACTGTGACAAATCTGAGCAGTCCATGTGGGTGTCGGGGGGGGGGTCAGTTGGATGTATCTAGCTCTTCCATAAGGAAGTAGTTACCAGGAGGCTGTGTATAAGGGAAACGTCTGAATTAGCCACACTGAGGAATTAGGAGGAGGTGGAGAAATGGAAACTGTCAAGGATGGTTAGGGTCTGCTTCTGGTATGACAAAATCCAATTTATGTTTGAAATAGATTCACAAGATTGGTCGCAGTAACTCACGCCTATAATTCTAGCACTTCGGGGGGGCCAAGGCAAGAGGATTGCTTGAGCCCAGGAGTTCAAGACTAGCCTGAGCAACATAGCTAGACCTCATCTCTATTAAAAAAAAAATTAAAAAGTAGGCAGGCGTGAGGGCAGGGTCTATGGACCCAGCTCCTTGGGAGATTGGGGTGGAAGGATCACCTGAACCCAGGAAGTCAAGACTGCAGTGAGCTGTGATTGTGCCATTGCACTCCAGCCTGGGTGACAGAGTGAGATCCTGAGTCAAATTAATTAATAAATAAATAAGTAGATAGATAGATAGATAGATAGATAGATAGAAAGAAAATAAGTGGATGCTCAGGCAACATAAATTATAGAAATTCACTATAGCAGGACAAAAGCCAGGGTTGTTCAATAGAAGCCAAGAGAAGAAGGTGTGCAGGGGATGATGGTCAATATAGTCAAATGCTGAAAGAGTCATAATGAAAAGAGGTTGAAGAAGTGACCATGGTCTTGGCAAAATGGCAGTCACCAGTGGCCTGGATGATACAATTTTAGTGGAGTGGATGCGCTAAAATGATTGAGATCAGACAAGGTGATGAGGAAAAGATGGAGGGTAAGGAAGGTCATGAAGTGAGCTTCACCAACTCTTTTGACATGTAGAGCCACAAAGAGGAGCCAAGAAATGAGAGGAATCTTTGCTCAAGGTTTTCTTTGCCCATGATGGAAATCAAAGTTGTATTACAAATCTTAATATGGCATCTTGGGCAATACATTTTAAACTGCCTATTGTTTTTCGTTTATTACATTACATATTTTTCCAAATGTGTTTTATTCTGAGTCATTGATTGATTCTAAGGAAGGGCCGCACAGAGGAGTTCCTGGATTATTTTAGAAAGGCAACAAAATTGCTAAATTACATTTGCTAAGTAATCCCCACTGGAGTCCATTGTTTGTTTAGCTAACGTTCTGGTAATAGCTACTAGAAACGTTTTAATCCAACTAGAAACAATGAAAGAGCTATTGAAAAACAGGCAAACAGTCCAAGCATGGTGGCTCATGCCTGTAATTCTAGCACTTTGGGAGGCCAAGGAGGGAGGATTGTGTGAGGCCAGGTATTCAAGATCAACCTGGGCAACATAGTAAAATTTCATTTCTATTAAAAAAATTTTTTTAAATAGTGGGGTATGGTAGCTGCCCCTGTAGTCCTAGAGTCTCAGGAGGCTAAGGTGAGAGGATCACTTGAGCTCAGGAGCTGAAGACTGCAGTGAGCTGTGATTGCACCACTGCACTCCAACCTGGGTGACACAGCAAGATCCTATATGTATATATTTATATAGGCAAATAACATGAAAACCACAAAAAGGAGTAAAATGTTGACAAAATTGAAGGTAAAATAAAAAGAATGCAGTATGACAGAAACCCAAGCCTCTGTTAGGTTTCACTATGGTTTAGAAGCACATTAAAGTGAAACCATAAAATTCTGCATTAAAAGTAAACCAATTCATCCTCATAGCAAAAAATAATAATAATAATCAGCACATATCAATGTGTGTGCCATTATAATTGTATTCCAGTAAGCATTGCTAACCAGAGCTTAAATGTTTCAAGGTTGGGTAGTTAACTAAAAGCATAATCCTCATTAGAAAAATGCAGAAAGCAAGCCTAGAAGCTTCTCCTCAAATAAACATCCATCAGCAGTCAGTGGAATGATTAGAGTTGAAATGCAGAAATGAAACAGCCCCGGGTGGCAGCGCCGGACATCTCCCTGGGTGAAAGGGGAGTCCATTGTTGTGCAATGGACTCGCGCCCATTGGAGTTGAGCAGATTCCAAGTGATGAGAGTTGACCAAGTAGCATTGGCCTCGGGAGGGAATTTTCTTTGTTATCCTTTTGTGTGTGTTTGTGTGGCCCTATTTTAAGCATCTTTCTGGCTCCTGGTGTGGCAGATTCTTTAGGAAATTAAGACTTCGTTTTCTAAACAGGTAGCTGAGAATAGAAACAGGAATGTTTTGTCATTGACTGTAGAATGAGTCCAGACCCATCTGAAGGAATCTAGGACTCAAGCAGGCCTTGCTGGAGATCTCTGCCTGGAAGGAACTGGCCACTCCTTGGAGGAGAAGTTCTGATTAGTAGTGTGGACTTGGTCACTCTGGCACAGGAACTGATGATTGGAGGAAGTACATTCGAAATAAACAAAGCACACACCCAGCATGAGACATGGGCCAGTGTGTGTCGGTGACCTGCAGGAGTTTTAGTTCAGGCTTCTTGGCATGGCTCTGTCTTTCCATGCCTCACCAGGGGCCAGAATGTTGTAGCCATCTCTGCAGGTACCTGAGAGTTTAATGTCAGATTAAGTGACTCCGGGTTCCATTTCCTAGGTTCATCATCCTTCTAGCAGGCCTGCCTAGGCCTCTTTTCTGCCATCCCAAAACTAGACTGTGAGTTCTTTGGTGGCAGTGGCTATTATTTCATTATTTTTGTTTGTATTTTTATAACCAAGTACTGGGCAAGTACTGCATGGAGTTGGCAAGAACTTGTATGCCACAAACACTGACTGATAGAAACACATAAATGTGTTCTGCATTGGCTCATTCTTTCTGTTTTTTCTCTCTCTTGCTTTCTCTCTCTCTCACTCACTCTGATCAACTTCCCTAATATATTGTATAATACAATATATAATTATATATGTAATTAGTTTTCCTATTTAATAGTAAATAAAGTCTCTAAATAAAGTTTACTTTTCATATGTTTTTATGAAAAATGTTCCTTTCATTTCTCATGTAAATTAGCATTTACAGCTACTGTCTTCTACCTCTGGTGATGATATGAGAGTAAACAGTAAAACTAATTACAATTAATAAATAGTAAAACTAAAATTTTGCTATTATCAATAAACCTAAAACGATATCTTCTAACATGTACTCCTCATGGTTTGTGACAATATTTGGGCTCCTGAGTTATCCTTCATTCTCGAGTCACCATTCATCAATCTCTCCCTCCATCTCTTTTGAACTCTATGCAGGTTTAATGCAAGTTTCGAGCACTTCAAACCTCATCACTACTCTGAATAAAACCAAGTATTATCAGACACGTCTTCCCATTAGGACACTTACAGCATTATTCACCAAAGTAATACTTGGTCATGTTAAAACTTCAAATACTAAGCAAGGATGAACAGCAAAGGTTTATACTCCTTTGTTCTGCCATGCCCGTAGTCCTCTAGTTTCTAGTGTAATTTTGCTGATGTATTTCTGTGAACTTGAGTTATTTTTGCCTCTTTGTTATAGAAGTGATCAGTCTCTTTCAGTAGGGAGTATAGATACAGAATTCTATATGTGTGTTATGAAAGATGCAATTTTCATGTCAAAGATAAAATCCAAGTTTGAAATCATCCCAGCCTGTTAATCCAGATCTGAGGAAGAACAAGCATTTAAGCTAGTCTTTATTAAAACACTTGGCTCAGGGATACAATTGTGATGACAGTTTTCAGGGTATTGAATCTTTAAAACAGTGTTAGATTATGACATTGATAAGCACAGTACTTCACATAATGATTATTTTAGATCCTTACTGGTAAGTTTTATTAATGAATTGAGAAGAAAATGTTCAGAGGAATATTTAGGAAGGGATATTGGAAAGGCTAAGTCAGTACACAGAGATAAATGTCAACAACAGAGTCTACTCTTCAAAGGGGCAGATAAATCATGAAGGACTCAAAATCTGGAAGATAGATTGTGAAGGACTCAAAACCTGAGTTCTGAAGGTACAACACTTTCAGATGAGTGGGCCTCCTGAAAAGATGTGAGTGGGATTTTGAATGCTTTATTGAAAATCAGAGAAAAATCCTTCTATTAGAGAGCAATGTACTTCAGCTGATAGAAATGAACATAAAATGTGGCAAATTCCATAAGAGAAAGAACTGACAGATCTCTCAAAGGTTCTGATAAATAATGGTAAAAATTGAATCTTGTCTTTAAATAAAGTTTGCTTTTCATATATTTTTAAATGAAACATGTTCTTCATTTCTCATGTAAATTAGCATTTATAGCTACTTTGGTGACATTATGTTTTTTTCATTTGATAGGGATATGAACAACGTGAGAGTAAAGCTTAGAGCAGTTACAATCAAGAATATTATTATGCAAAAGAGAACTATACCAGTTTTGTGGTATTTGGGGGTGTTGTTCTATCCAGTGATGAGTTTAATCATTCCATCTCTTTCTTTCTTTTCTTCCTTCCTTCCTTCTTTTTTTTTTTTTTTTGAGTCAGAATCTTACTTTGTCACCCAGGCTGGAGTGCAATGGCATGCTCACAGTCACTGCAGCCTTGACCTGCTGGGCTCAGGTGATCCTTCTGCTTCAGCCTTCCAGGTAGCTGGAACTACAGGCACGTGCCTCCACGCCCAGCTAATTTTTTGATTTATTGTAGAGACCAGATCTCATCAAGTTACCCAGGCCGGTCTTGAACCTCTGGACTCAGGCAAATCTCTCACCTCAACCTCCCAAAGTGCTGGGATTATAGGCATGAGCCACTATACCCAGCCCTCTTGCTATCTTTCTTTACCCATGAAATAGAAAGTGATAGGCAAGGTTGTCTTCTAAGTCTAAAGAAGTAATAGCTAATACAATTCTTCAGTAGAGAATGGATTTGGAAATTTTGTTTTTCTGATGCTTCAGAGAAAATTGTGCACTTGCTCACTGTTCAGCCTTTCTTAATCTGAATACCCATTGAGTACAAAGGTGAGGAATTTGAAAATAGGATGCTACTATGTCTGTCTTTACTGTCACCCATGCCTTTCAAGGCTGGAGAGCCTAAGAATGGTGAGACCCACTTCTGGTGCCTCCGGCCACGGCCCCTCTCCCAGGGACGTGTCTGGGAGTGGGAGGCAGGAAGCCCAACACTTTACAGGTGCTAAGGTGTGGGGGGTTCTGCACCTACTAGGAATGCAGAAAGTTTTGTATGTCACATGGAGGCTAAACTGCCTATTGCATTTACCCCAAGATTCCCAGATTCTGTGAGCCTTTGTCTCTGAAGATTGCACTGAAACCGGGATTGTCAAAAATGCAGATCAAAAACAGAGATTTCCTGGCACCCTAAACTTAAAGATAAACATAGATAATCACAATGTTAAGATGCGAACCTAGTTTTTTGTTGTTGTTGTTATTGGTGAATTTTCTTTCTGTGTTTTATTATACTATGATGTCTTCCTTGTCATGTGTTAATTTTTTAACATTTTAAGCCAAATTGATCTATCTCTTTTAGTTTGTCTCCCGGCATCTCCACAGTTGTAATAGCTATATTTTGCAACACTTCCTATATATTGTAAGATTGCTACTACCTTTCATATATATATAATATATAAAACACACAACCCTTTAAAAATATTTCTGATAAAATTTGCTTTTAAGCTTCTTTAAACATTTTTCTTTTAATCCGAAAGTCTTGATTTTGTTTCTCTATCTAAAGTTACTTTGCTCTTGGGAGAGGAAAATTTAGTCCATTTTCATTTATTGTCAGAATCACTATACCATATCCTGTGTCTCTCACTGTTTCCTAATATTTAGTGTTGTTTCCTAATCTTTTAAAAAATAATAATGTCATTCTACTGTGTATTTTTTTAAGTATGATTTATAAGGGCTCTGTTCTATTTCTAACATATCCTGTGAGCATTTTAGAAGATCTTACCACATCTTAACATCATCATTATATGTATGTATGTGTGTATGTATATATATACACATATATATACATATCCTGTGAGCATTCTAACATATCCTGTGAGCATTTTAGAAGATCTTACCACATTTTAACATTATCATTATGTATATGTGTGTATTATATATGTGTGCAATATATATTATGTATATTATATATACTACACACACATATCCTGTGAGCATTTTAATAATATTATCATTATTATTTATCTAAATGGCCTCCATAATGAATGTCTGATAAATATTCCATTTTATCTTATCTAAAAATTAATAGGTTAAGGAAAAGCTATCTTTTCCTTAACTTATCCCACAAATAGTGTTTTCATTCTTGCTTATTTCCACTCACCTCTAAACTTCTTGAAGAAAACAGACACCATTTTTTTCTCTTTTCTTGTTTCTTACCCTCTTCTTGGCTGCACTATTCAGCTGCCATCAAAATTCACCATTTGCTAAATTGAAAGACTCTTTCCATCCTCATCGTGTACATGCAGTGTCTTCTTCTGTTTCTCGCTTTTTTGTCTACTTGGGGAAATCAATTATATTATTAGAGAATCACCTGGCACCTTTTCCGTTGTTTGGCTTCTTTTTTTCTCTCTCCACATCCTTTGGAGATGCCCTTTCTATTCCCAGTCACCAAACACACAAATTCTCCAGGACTCTTCCCAAGAGCACCTTTTCTCCATATTTGTGTTGGCCAACTTTCCGCTCATCACATACTTTCAATCATCCTGTCTGGATTATTGGCTTTAAATTCAGTATTTCTGCCCTCCTCGTTTTTTGGGTGGTGGTATTTCAGAACTATTTTTTCTTAACAACATAAACCCATACTAACCAAATCCCATCTTTGCCCAAGCCACATTCTTCAATCACTCTCTCTATTTCTGCTAATGATCCACCTTTTCCTCTCCCACCTCAACTCTAAACCTCCCTCTTTTGCTTCCATTGTCTTTTCTTGTTGCCCATACAATCCATTGCTCTGTTGTGTATTTGTCTTTCCTTGATATTATTCTGTTTGCCATTCCCACAGCTACTCCCCTAGTTTAGGTTTTCATGGACCCTTCCTTCCCCATAAAATTCATGCCGTGTAGTAGCCTCATATTCATCCCCCAAGCATGGTTAATACTAGGGCATGGTTGAATCTGTTAACACTGTGGCCTTCGTTAATAATGTACACGCTCTTTGAATTGTTTGTTGAGAAGCATTGTGTAATTGTTATGAGCATGGCTCTAGTTCCATGTTGTTTAATTTTGAATCCTTAGATTAAAAATTTATCACTCCTTGATACCCATGTGACCTTGGGAAGGTTACCTAGCCTTTCTGGTTCTTGGTTTCCTTATCTGCAAAATGGAAACAATACCTTTACCTGCCTCAGTGAAGTTGCGGATATAACCCAAGAAGCATCTGCTTAGTAAAGATATATGTATTTTTAATTCTAAATGGCTCAAAGGAAGTCCAGTGCTTTTATGTAAGGGAGGGGGATTGCTGAGGCCTGACTGATGTGTCACTTTCTTCACTGGGAAATTTCTAAGAGTGATAATGAAAGCAGAGCCAGCATTTGCATCTTCAAAGTCTTTGGAAAAGAAAGAGCTGGTGCAACCCACAAAGGCCAGGATGTACTTTTTCGGCCAACAGAGTATGCAGAGGGAGATGTTGAGAAGTAGTAAGATTAAAGGACGTTAAACCTTCATTACCAGTGAGACTGGGTCCGAGCTTGTCTAAGAGCTTTGGGAAGGAATATGACTTGTTTGGGTCACCAGTGAGTGAACAAATTCCTAATCAACTACATTACCTTCTTTCTAGTAATTTCTTTATTCCCACCTTCTTTCAAGTCATTATTTGCAGACATTTCTTTATACTGAGGAAAAATGAGGAAATGAAAGGATACACCACTTATGAGCCTCAATCTTCATTGATTCAACAGGCTCTTTGAATAGCCACACTAGACTCATTGCTATCCTGCTACCATTTCAGTGTAAAGGATGAAGAGAGAAATCCTAAAAGCTTCTAGAGAGAAGGTCACTGCTTTGAGACAAAAGTCAGAGTTGTGTTTTGTATAAGCAGCACCAGATGTTAAAAAAAACAGTAGAGCAAAAATCTTAAGAATACTTCAGAAAAGTATTTTGCACTTCACTTTATACCCCAAGTCAAATTACTTTTTGGAAGTAAGGTTAAAATAAAACCTTTGAGCATACATGGATTCAGAAAATGCAACATACCTATTATGACAAAACAAAAATAAATTCAAATAAAAGTGACAAAAAGTTGAGGAGTAAAGAAAAACTTTCTAAATAAGAAATTAGTAAAACTTAATAGACTAGATAATTATAGTTGCCTAATGTAAAAATAGCACTATTAATTAAAAAAGCAAGTGTAAAAAAATCCTGATATTAAAAAAAATCTGATAATTTCACCTCGGGAGGTATTGAGGTGATAGGCATATTACCTAAGAGAACTATTATATATATAGTTTGTTCCATTGTTCTAAGTCACAGTAAATGCTTTACTTCTCATTAGTTTTAAAGGAGGGAATTAGATTTTCCTATCCATCAAAGTGGATCATAGGTTAATAAGTTTGAAAAACTCTCTTCTAGCGGTAATTTAAAATTCAGTGTAAAGGAAGTCATTTTTATACAAGGATGAGGCATCTTATTGAATTATGCAGTTTAATACACCAAGTCTTTAATGTTTTCTTCTATTTATGGGCAATACAATTTCAGTTTAAGGACCAGGCAAATAGTGCTTATTACATTTAAGCTGTGAAAGCCAGAAGCCCCTGAAGCATATGCTACCACTCAGCACTGTTGGTATTTGCATTTACCTAGCATCTTCCATCTGAGGAAACTAAGTTCTTCATAAATATCCTCAATATCACATTCCATAAAATTATCTTATATTGTGGTATGATTGCTAACAATGCATAGGCCAGAGAATTTCTGGAATAATCCTCAAAAGCTTGAGCAAATGGGCAATTTCATCCATCGTCCTAAAGACAAGACTCACAAACAGGTTTTATTTGGGAACAATTGCTGTTCTGTTCTACCCTGTGTTCTGCAGCATCCTCTGATACCTTCTGTCTGAAGCATTTCCCTGAAAAAAGTTACTGTAGAAAAGTTTCATGCCCTGAGGAAAAATGGAGGCTTCATCTTTTCATTTTTACTGGATCTCAAATTCATTCTATGATTTTGAGACATTTTCTGTTAAGCTTTTTACTCCTTATTATCTGTGGACATTCATTTCTACCCTTTAGACAGGATGTTCATTTCTTAAGGCACATTACTCACAATCTCGCTAATTATTTAGATTAATTATAAATGCAAACGTATGCTTACTATAAGAAATTCTTCAAAGTAAAGAACAAAGTTACATATCTTTGTTTTTATGTTTACAAGAAAAAGTACTGTTGTGACATAATGAAAAAATGTGATTTTGCCTAGAAATACATTCTACCATTAATATTATCAATTAATGATGCAAGAACCTCAGTATCCTTCATACTAGTGGTTTCAGGTGATGAGCAATCATTAAGACACATTTCATGGCAATGGAAAAAGGCAGGTTCCCCTAATATTTTAACAAAACCTTGGTCAAGTAAAATCCCTAGTGAGAGAAAAACTGTCTTACTGTGAGAATTGAAATATGTAAATATGTATACGATGAACCAGTCTCAAGTTGTAACATCCAGAAAATATCAACTATAAATAAAATGAATTAAAATTATTTTGTGTCATTTAGTCAAATTTTGATGACCAAAAATGTATTATTTTAAATTTATGAAGCAAGTCATTTCTGCTATTGTAAGAAAAATAGATTTCCTGTCAAATTCTGAAAAATATTGGAATTGGATAAAGGCCTTTTGCTCGTGGTTATGACTGAGGCAGACAGTGATAGCTCAGAAGATAAGCTATTAGAACTAATTGGACATAAAACCAGTCTAATGAATTTGAGTGCTCAGTTATAAATCACTTCTCTGGCTAAAAAATGTTATCATTTCTATGTCTTCAGGATCACAAAAGTGGGATCCACATTTAGAGACGCCCCCTCAGTGAAATAATTTCTTTGTCCTTTTCGTTTAACAATACAAAAACCTGGAAACATGAATGGCATAGGCAATGCCAGCTTCTTATTTGGGTAACAGTTGAGTACAGTGTTTTTCCTGCTGTCCTAGAACTACACATACTGTGTTCACGTGGAAAGGAATGTTGATGTAGAAATGATTTCTGTTGTTTGCATTCTGATTTGATATAAGTTGAAGCATTAGCATTTGAGCTCTCTGGACTCTGTATTTCTTTATGTATGCATCAGCAGTTTATAGTAAACCCTGCTGAAAACTCAATGTTCTCTATCAAGCATGGTACATTTAACAAATTCTAAGGGTCCAGAGGATCTCAACAGCTCTTATTAAGCCACCTGCTATTATATACATTTCTAGAGAGGGAGCAGAATGAAGCTATGTATTATTTTCTGCTATTTGCCTTATTTATGGAGGGGAATTATTGCTTGTGGTACTTCAAAGTGAGGAGGACTTGACAGGATGCCTTGCTTACCCAACACCCCTAAATGCTGGACTATGCTAGGGCTTGGGTCTCTGTCTTTTATCTATCTCTGTAATTTATCTGAAATTGCACTCATTCACAATTCTTTAAATTTCATCTATATACACTGGTGACTCCACAGCTCTGATCTCTCCCCCAAAATTCAGACTCAGAGTCCAATTGCCTAATGTAGATGTCATTTGTATGTTTAATAAGCATTTCAAACAAGATGTGAACAGTATAGAACTTTTGAGTTCCCTCTAAACTTTCCCCCATGTTCCCTTCTGGGTAAAAGTGCATTCACCCACTTACCCGGAATCCTAGGTAGAATCATTCTGGGCTCTCCTTTCCTCTGAGTTCTCATATCCAAGCCATCAGCAAATGGTGTCATCTCTCCCTTCAAAGCACACCCAAACCCAAGGATTCCACACCTTCTCCTTAATCACCCTTATCCAAGCCAACAACCTCCCTGGACTTCAGCATTAGATCATTATCTTTGCTTACTATACAGAAGCTACATCAGGTCTTTACAAAAGTTCATCAAATAATGTTACTCCTCATCTAACACCAGGGAATGAAATCTAAAGTCCTCACTCTGGTCTACGAGGCCCCAGATGATCTAGTCCTGACCCAAATCTCCAAGCTCATATTCTACTGTTTGTTTTTTTATTGTTGTTGTTCTCACATAAAGGACATGGGATGCTCTATACTTTTTATCAAATAGTCTGGGTGCCTTCCACAAAAGAGTTTTGACACTCAGTGTTCCCTTTGCTCTTTGTTTTCCTGACAATGACCCTATTACCAAATTATTGAATATAGTACCACCATGATTCTCTATCTCTTGAACCAGCATCATTGCTTCATAGCAATTACAAATATCAGCCATTATGTTATTTCTTCTTTTTCTTTTTTTTCTTATTTTTTTCTATTGTCTATATCTGTACTCAACAAATTTTTTTCTGTACAGGGACTACCAGTAAGTATTTTAGGCTTTGTGAACCAAGAGGTAAAATAGAGCCACTGCTCTCATCAAAACATGTTTCATTTTTAAACTACATAAACATACACATATGAACATTTTACAGTAAAACAATTTAATAACCATTCTTTGCTTATAGGCCATCCAAAAATGAGTGGCAGGCAAGATTTGAGCCAAAAATAATTGATGGAAGACTTCTGGTCTTTATCAATGAATAGAAAGTAAGAACCATGACGGAGAGGACTTTGAAAATGTGACTTATCCCTATGTCCTACCACATAGAAGACAAAAACTGGCCGGGCTCGGTGGCTCAGCCTGTAATCCCGCGCCTTTGGGAGGCTGAGGTGAGTGGATTGCCTGAGCCTGTGGCTTCGAGACCCGCCTGGGCAGCGAGACCTCATCTCTACAATAAATCAAAAAATCAGCTGGGTGTGGTAGCACATGCCTGTAATTCCAGCGACTTGGAAGGCTGAGGCGGAAGGATCGCCGGAGCCCAGCAGGTCGAGGCTGTGGTGGCCGGGAGCGGCCACTGCACTCCAGTCTGGGCAACAGAGTGAGACTCCAACTCAAAAAAAAAAAAAAGAAGACAAAAACTCCAAAAGGGTAACATTAAATATGTTCAAAAAATTCGAGGAAATCATGCTAAAAGAGGTGAAGGAAGATATGATGAGACTGTCTCATCAAATAGAGGATATTAATAGAGTGATAAAATTTATAAAAATAGACAAATAAAAATTCTGGAATTAAAAGTATTATAACCGAAATGAAAAATTCACTAAAGGAGGTCAACAGTATGTTTCAACTGGTAGAAGAAATATAACAGAAGGTAGAACAATAGATAGTATTCAAACAGAAAAATGAAGAGAAAAAAAGAAAGATAAACACAGCTTCTGAAGAATGTAGAGTTGCATTAAGTGGCCCCAACATATGTATTATGAAAGTCCAGAAAGAGAGGTCACAGAGAAAAAGCAGAAAACAATTCAAGGAAACAATGGTTTTATATTTTCTTAAATTGAATGACTTAAAAAGTATAAAAGAGCCGGGCTCGGTGGCTCAGCCTGTAATCCCGCGCCTCTGGGAGGCTGAGGTGAGTGGATTGCCTGAGCCCGCGGGTTCGAGACCCGCCTGGGCAGCGAGACCTCATCTCTACAATAAATCAAAATATCAGCGGGGCATGGTAGCGAATGCCTGTAATTCCGGCTACTCGGAAGGCTGAGGCGGAAGGATCGCCGGAGCCCAGGAGGTGAGGCTGCTGTGGCCGGAAGCGGCCACTGCACTCCAGTCTGGGCGACAGAGTGAAACTCCAACTCAAAAACAA
The DNA here is from genome assembly GCA_027257055.1 of Cephalopachus bancanus. Taxonomy (NCBI): domain Eukaryota; kingdom Metazoa; phylum Chordata; class Mammalia; order Primates; family Tarsiidae; genus Cephalopachus; species Cephalopachus bancanus. The sequence goes on along the minus strand of JAPVLO010000011.1, from coordinate 6,060,441 downwards.
ACAAAAACAAAACAAAACAAACAAACAAAAAAAGTATAAAAGAACTCCAAGTAGGATAAATGCAAAGAGATTCACACCCAGACACATCATAGTAAAAATGCTGAAAGCCAATTATAAGGAGAAAATTTTGAAAGCAGCAAAAGAAAAATGACTCATTACATACATAGAAATTGACAGCTGACTTCTCATGAGAAACAGTGAAATATCCTAGGTCGAAAGACAGTGGGATGACAGGTTAAAAGTGCTGAAAACAAAAACACAAATCAAAACAACTATCGACTAAGAAACTCGTGTTAAGAAGATAAATATAGCAAACTTTGTAAATATAGACTTTTCTTTTTTCTTCTCTTGACTTCTTTAAAATACTTAAAATTATATACAGTAATTATTATAACAAGGTATTACTGAGTTTGCAAAATGTATGCACATATATTGCAAAATGTAATATATATATAACAGTAATAGCCTACAAAAGAGAAAAAAGAAATGAAAATTAAAAAGATGATCCCGAATTTTTTATGGAAATGTAAGTGATCCAGAATAGCCATAACAATACTTGGAGAACAAATTTAGAAGACTTGCTATTCCTGATTTCAAACCTTTCTACAAAGCTAAAGCAATTAAGAAAGTGTGATAATGGCATAAGGATCTAAGTATATGCTAATGTAACAGTATTGAAAGTTCAGGAATAAGCCATCATATTTACAGCCAATTGATTTTGGCAAGGGTGCCAAGATAATTCAAGGAGAAAAGAATACTATCTTTATCAAATGGTGCTGTGACAATTGGATATCACGCACAAAAGAAGGCAGCTGGATCTCAACCTCACACCATATACAAAAATTGGCATAAAATGGTTCAAAGGTCAAAATGTAAGAACTGAAGCTATCAAATTTTTAGAAGAAAACATAGCCATAAATATGCATGACCTTGCAATAGGACATGATTTCTTAAATATGATATTAACATTATAAGAATAATAGAAAAAATACATACATTAGATATCATGAAAATTGACAACTATTGTACTTCAAAGGATATCATGATGCAAATCAAAAGACAATCCATAGAATGGGAGAAAATGTTTGCAAATCACACATCTGATAAGAGACTTGTATCTAGAATATATAGAGAACACTTACAACTCAATAATAAAAGAGCAAATACTCATGTTAAAAGGGGGCCAAGGGATCCTGGATGCCATTCCCTGAAGAAATACAAATGGTCAATATATTATAAAATGGTACTCTACATCATTAGCAGTCCAGGAAATGCAAATCAAAGACACAGTTAGATATCACTTCACAGCCAGCAGAATGACTACAATCAAAGGCAGAAAAATAACAAGTGTTGGCAAGGATATGGGTAAATTGGAACCCTTGCACAGCGATGGTGGATTGTAAAGCTGCTACTTTAGAAACCATCTGGCAGTCCCTCAAATGGTTGAACATAGACACCAGGTGAACTGGCAATTCTTCTCATAAGTATATACCCAAGAGAAATGAAAACATGTCCACACAAAACGTGTACATGAATGTTCACAGCAGCATAGTGTGTTATTCATAATAGTGAAAAAGTGACAGTAAACCAAATTTCCAAACCCATTCTTCTAGAAGTCTACTCTTTGTTTATCTCATCCTATTGTCAATAATTTTCCCCTCTGTGACAAAAGAATTAACATTTTGCTTCTCTGGTGGCAGAGAAGCAAAACGTCGCTTGATACCATGTTGAGGACTCCCCTTTTACTAGGCTTTTACTTTATTATTTATTGACAGCTGACAATAAATATCAAATTTAATATTATCAATCAATCATCATCATTATTATTAAACCACTTACATCAGAAACCACTGTTGGTTGTAAGACTTTTCAGTAATATAGTGTGTAATTATGCTTTTTCTTTTTTTGTTCATAACTAAACAGAGGCAACTTCTGTTTTCTGGAAGGGGCGTTTATGTGGCTGAGCCTCTGCCATCTTACTAGAATGGTATGTGAACAGTGTTTTCACTCTCTTTGGTTGATATGCAGCCTTCTCTGGCATGTGTGCATGTACCCATGTCCATGCACACATACACACAGGAACAGACACACAAACACAGGCACACACTCCTCCTCAGCCTTCCTTCACTTCATTGCCCCTGAGGGTGCAGGCTCAGAAACGATCAGTGTCCAGAACAATGGTTGGCACAGTGAAGCCATCAGTGAATGACAGTTGCCATTGTCATGAATATTAATTTGTTACCTTTGATCATTTGTAACGAATAAGAAATATTCAAATTATATTAAGAAAAAATCCAAGAGTAATAATGCGAAAAGGATATTTTACAGTGCCAACGAGATGAGTGGGACATAGATTTGAGTAGCATGAGTGCATCTCCAGGCACACGAACCCCAAAGGTCTTCGTCCACTGCGAACCCACTGAGTGTGAGCAACTGTGACCTTCCTTTCTGTGCTCCTGCACTGTGGACAGTGTTGGCAAGGATATGGGTAAATTGGATTGCGTTTCGTGTACCTGCCAGGATTGCTGCTACTGTTGCTCTAAATGAAATAACAATGAGAGGTGTGAAACATAGGATTTCTCTTTAAAAAAAAAACAAACCAATGTTTTAGATCCTTGCAGAGTAAGGGTCTATTTGAACAAAGACATACTTTTCCCATATCCTAATAAAATGGAATTGAACAAGATGGCATGGTTTCTGGGACAGAAATCACTCTTCTCTGTTTTCAGGGTACTTGCGTAATGATATTGTTTGTATAGAGAGATGCTCATGGATGATTCCCTGGCAAGGCATCGCTGGTGGTTGGGTTCCCACTTCTCAGTGACTTGGCAAAGATAAGGCCTACAGAGAGCAATGGTGTCTGGGATATATCTCACAGCTCTGTACCTTTCTCTTCCATCTGGATCATGTACCTGTCTGGGTGATCTGTGGCAGGTGTTCATCCCAGGGCCCCAGGGCTCTGATTTGAAACCCAGCATCAAAGCATTCTTCTTTAAAGCTGGTTCTCCAGCAAGCATATTTGAAGCACCAGAAATAGAGAAAACAATGCCCCAAAGTGCAGTATGTTTAATGACTCTTCTAGTATTTTCTAGTAAATTTTAATTTTATGTCTATTACTAAATATCTCCTTTCAACTTCACCTTTTTTAAAAATCATTTTTACTTACTGAGGGTTCCAGCTGTGAACAGAAGTTATACTCACATTTATCACAGACATAAAGGTTGATCAATAGAACTATAAAAGGTAAGTTTTAAATCATTCTCTGATTATAGCTATGGGCACTTCCTGTACCTTTCTCATTAAGTTGTGGCATGTACAAAAATATTGCATCCTTTAAAGTACATGAGAGTTAGAGAGAGAGAGGGAGAGAAAGGGAACAAGGGAGAGAAAAAGAAGAGAGAGAGAGAGAGAGAGAGAAAGCAATAGAAAAGATTGATTCAAATTGCTATTTTTCTTCCTGAACAAAAACCCAGTTTTCAAATATTAACCGTAAAATACTTTTTGCCATTGTTCTTTTGTAAGTTGTGAGGATACAGTAAACATTATAACAACCATGCAAATATATATATTCCTTTAACCTACTCTTCATTTTATACCCTGCTATTTAGAAATTGGCATAGTATTCTCTATGTAACTGTTATCAGTGTTCATGATGCAAGCAAACCTTTGCATATTGGTCTGTGTAATTTCATATGCAAGGTCTTTGTGATTTCTTTTGTGGTCACTCCCATTTTATGCATGAGGACCATAAATCCCAAAGAGGTTTTGTTTCTGGCTCTCAGTGACATGAATGCTGCTGTTCTGGCACTGATTCTACCTGGTTACACATGCATCAATTAAATCAAACTGGCGATGTCAGGAGCTAGCTCTTCCTGAGTACCCGGGGAATGATGCTCCCTGCATTGTACAAAGAGACCCACCCTCTTGCTCTACGGTTGGCCCTGACATGGACCCTCTGTTAATACATGCATTTTTCGGGCAGTTCTCTAGAGAGAGTAATAAACTATTACCCAGAGAAAGAAAAATATAAAAAATTAAAAAAAACCCAAACCAAGGGGGAAAAGAGTTTTGGAATGGACAAAAAAGTAACTTGCATGATTCTGAGTTTTTCCACATCACTGTGTGTAGGAGCTGACATTGTTTTGATTCTCTTGAGCCTACTAGCACTGTAGGTGTAGACAAAGAGGGCTCACATTTCAGCCCAGAATGCTGGTGACTTCATCAACAGGAGTTGTATTTTATGTTAAACATAATTACTAAGAGATTTGGATTTCAAAATATTCCTTCTCTGTCTCCCCCTCACTCCCTTCCCCCCATGACAACTCTTATAACTCAGACCCAGAGTGTGACCTCTAGAGTCAGCCAGCCTGGGAATGGGTTTGGTTCTCCTGAAATGTCAGGCAAGTTGTTCTTTGTTCAAACTTTCAGGATGTAAAAATCAAGTTGATAATCATCCCCATCCATGTTGCAGCATTTAGTGAGGATTAAATGGATCAAAAATTTAAAGAGTTTGCTTCTTTCCTGGCACAGGAAATATTAATCTATTAATATTTAATGTTAATAAATATTAGGTAGTTTATTAAAAATATTCTATTTCAACATTGGTATCTAAATCACTGCAGATGCTCTGGGAAATGTCTGCTGATTGATTCAAGCAACAATTGCCTGAGGTCATCTTCTGTAATTGGCATCACTTTTTCACATTTTTAATGAATATAAAATATGATTGTGTGCTTTTTTCCCTATCGCATAAAACATGAGGTTTCAAAAATGATACATTCTTTTTTTTTTGTTTTTTTTTTGAGTTGGAGTCTCACTCTGTTGCCCAGGCTGGAGTGCAGTGGCACGCTCACTGGCCACCCCAGTGTTGACCTCCTGGGCTCAGGTGATCCTTCTGCCTCAGCCTTCCAAGTAGCTGGAACTACAAGCACATGCCACTGTGCCTAGCTAATTTTTTGATTTATTGTATAGATGAAGTCTCGCCAAGTTGCCCAGCCTGGTTTTGAATCCCTGAGCTCAGGCAATCCTCTCACCTTGGCCTCCCAAAGTGTTGGAATTATAGGTGTGAGCCACTGCTTCTGGCCAAAAAAAAAACAAAACCCGATAAATTCTTATTATCACTTAAGATGAATAGACATTGGCTCCTGGGGGAGGAGTCAGTTTAGGAGCAGACTGAGAGTTCAGTTCTGGAATTCAATGTGAGGAGTTTGTTAGGAATCCCAGGAGAAGTGTTGAGAAGGCAACTGTAGCTCTCCATCTGAAGTTCATGGTCATGGGCATGGTAGGAAATCCACATTTGAGAGAAACCAGCAAGTCAGTAGCCTTTAAGGCTGTGAGACTGGACATAGCCACCAAGGGACCCCTGACATGGGAAAAGGAGAAGTCAGCAAAGCACCCTGAGAAGAGATGACTCATGCAACAAGAGAAGAGCAGTGAGGATGGTACACAGACAGCCCAGTGGACAGAGTTTCAGGAAAGAAGAAGGCAGTCAACCATGTCCTTAACAAATGCGGGGAGAAGCCTCACTGCATCATAGGGAAAGAACCAAGAATGGGCTGCCATTGGGGACAGAGGATCTAGGATCCAGTTGGTACAGCTTTATGGCTTGCTCTTATGTATATACATTTTAAAAATTATTCTTTAAACAGATAATAGAGGCATGTGGCTTAAAAGAAAACCACAAAAGTTATGAAAAGATTTGTCTCATTTTCAATTAAAAAGATACTGTATCAGCACCAAATAATTAAAATTTTGTTTATTTGAATATCAAAAAAAGATAAGGCTATTTTTTCCCCTGCATCTTTAAAATTTATTTATTTATTTATTTATTTATTTATTTATTTATTTATTTATTTATTTATTTATTGTGAGAAGGCAGGATTTCTGGAGAGGACAGAAAAGCTCCCACAGTGGGAGGGGACCCGAAGGGGTTGCCCAGATAAGGTTATTTTAAACGTGGGAGAAAGAGGAGAATGTGTGTACTATGGAATGAACCAGCAGAGCGGGGGAAATGGATGTTGTAAAAAAAAGACAGACAGACTATTGGAGACATGTCCTTGAGCGGGAAAGAAATGATAGGTTCTATTGCATACAGGAAGGCATGAAGTTGACATGCCTTGCAGGTGGGACATGTACATGGTTAGAGATACTAGAAGGTAGTTGTTCTCCTCATTGGTTATATCAGTGTTTAGTGTGTTGTTATCCAAGGAGTCCTGAGATGGTGTTTCTTGTGCCTCACAGTTGCAATTAAGTGACCCAACAGTAACTGTAAGTTGGTTGTGTGGGAAAGACTCTACTTTAATGGCATTTTATTTAGTTGTGTTTCTTTGCTGTTTTTATTGTTATTTCTGAGTGTTTTTGGAGTGTATTTGTCAGGGATATCCAAAGAAATAAAACCTATAGGAAGATATTTATTATGAGAAGTTGGCTCACACAATACAGAGGCTGAGAAGTCCTAAAGTCTGCGATCTGTAAGCTGGAGATCCAGGAAAGCCACTGGTATAATCCACTCCAAATCTACAGACCTCAGAACAGAGGGAGCTGATGGTGTAAATCCCAGTCCAAGAAGAGGAGAAGATTGGTATTCCAGCCAAGTCATCATGCAGGAAGCCAAAAAAGGAGTTAATTCCTTCTTCCTCCACCTTTTGTTCTATCCAGGCCCTCAACAGAGATTAAGTGATGGCTACTCACATCAGGGAGGGCAACTTACGTTACTGAGTTTACTGATTCAAATGCCAACTTCATCTAGAAACACCTTCACAGACACACCTAGAAATAGTGTATAATCTGGGCACCCCATGGCCTAGTTAAGTTGACATGTAGAATTAACCAGCACATGGACCAATGAACAAAACTACAAGAAAGTACACATTTTAGTTGTCAGAAGTAGCACTAACTTATAAACATGGTTTAGGAGTGGCAAACCAAAGCCCTCACCTACCTGTATCTGATCACCAGTTGAGAACAGCTGAGTCTTCACCATACAGGCACTGCATCTGTACAGCCTCGGTCCAAACACTTCCTCTCCACTGAGGTGCTGTGTGCTGTGTGCTGTGAAATAAGGATATTTGCGATGTTAACAGCACCCGACTCACCGAAATCTCTCTGTAGACCTGAGCTACTATATTTTGAAACCCTTTCCTAAATGATTTGCATTGACTGTATACTAGTTCTGCTCTTTAAAATTCTTCAGGCTTGTTTAAAACAAGATTAATCAATTGATTCCAGTAATAAGTGTGCTGGGAAAATTGATTGGAAAATGTAGATTTAATCACTAAATGATGACATTGCACAGAAGATCTACATGTTGTAAAGGTTTCTTAGTCTCTCATGTCAAAGTAAACCTATGGTCCTCATCGTCAGAGTAACTGAGCAGTCAGTCGTCCCGTGTCACCTCATAGCGCCTTGGGGACCAAAGCGCAGGCTTCCAGACAGCAGTGTTTTGTCACTTCATGACAAAAGCAAGATGGTAAAGATGGGAGGGAATTTATTGTGACTCAGGCAAGATGTGCAATGGCACAGGAGGAATAGCACATCACTGGGTTCAAATATAGTCGGATAGAAGAGAAACACTCAATTTTAGAGTCTGCCAACTTCTATGACCGAGCTGTCAGGCTCTGAAAATATAATACAGGTTGAGCTTCCCTAATCCCAACATCCAAAATCTGAACTGCTTCAAAATCTGAAACTTTTTGAGTGACAATATGACGCTACAGATAGAAAATTCCACACTAAGTACTTAACACAAACTTTGTTGTGTGTACGGGATTACTAAAAAGATTGCATAAAATTGCCTTCAGGTGTGTGTTTGGGTATATATGAAACATAAATGGATTCTATGTTTAGACTTGGGTTCCATTCCCAAGATATCTCATTATGTATGTGCAAATATTCCAAAATCTGAAAAAATATGAACTGCAAAACACTTCTGGTTCCAAGCATTTTGGATAAGGTTTGCTCAGCCTGTAGTAACATGCTCCATCCAGGGAAGTGGCTGAGAAAGTGTTAGTCCACAGGAGGGCTGAATGGGACTGGGGGGCAGATAGGTGAAAATCAGTGATGTTGATTGGGTTTCTGGTTCCTTTGTCATGGGCACTTTCCTACAGATGTGTAAATTGGGACAAAGTCTTCTGCAAACATGGGAGGAACTATGTGTTATGATGCAGCCTCCCTTGAGGACTCAATGATATGAAGGAAGGAGCAGGGTTGGAAATGTAAGAGCATTGCTGACAGATGAGAGTGACTCTCCATTCCCAACTCAACACTATTGCGGCCTCTTTTTTCTTCCATCTCTGCATTCCACCCTCACCCCATCTCCCTGCCATGCACACATGTGTACACACATAAGGGTTAATATTTAACCTACAAGCAAAGTACTCAGTAGCGATGTCTTCTTTTATGCTTTCCTACACTAAGGGTTTAACATATGTGAGAGTTAATCGCCTAAGTTCTTGAATCAAGAACCAAAAAATTACCCACCCTGCACCCACTGCCCACACCCACTGAGGCAGATTGATGGTCTCTGATCTCCAGGTGCAGGGACATCCCTACCTTTCTCAGGTTTCCAGTGGTGAATGCAGGGGTCTCTCACGCTTTGATAGGAATCCTCTTCTAAGTTCAAAGAGGCAGATTTCAAAGCTAGTCAGCCAGTGACCTTTTTTCAACATGATGATTTTCAGTCATACTCAGACAATGCGCCCATAGACTGTTTGTACCCCTGGAAGCTAGAAGAAGAATATCCCTACTTTCCTGAACTGAACTTCTGTTTCTGTATTTTGCCCCACCACCACCCGCATCTCCAGATTCTCCCTGTGAATAGATTCCTATAATCCTTTCTCCTTGAGATTTGTCCACTCTTGGGTGGTGCTGTTCTCTAATATTTTCACTTGATATTTTTCTACAAGATTTTGTTTTCCCTTTTCACTGGATAATTGTATATATTGCATCATGTTTCTTGAAAGCACAGATAAGGAAACAAAAGCATTCACTTTCATTAATCTTGTGTATATAAGTCAGGGTTTTCCGGACAGACAGAACCAATAAAATGCGTGTGTGTGTGTGTGTGTGTGTGTGTTGTAGAAATATATTTATTTATTTATTTTTCATTGTTAATTTTAAAGATATGGGGTACAATTCAGGGTTAAGTATATAAATGTTCATTATGCAGGTCCCCTTGTTGATGAGGTGTGCCCTCCTCCCTCGGCAGAGTCCCACTACTGCCAATCCTGCCCATAAATTTATTCTAAAGAGTAGGCTCACACAGTTTGGAGGACTGCAAGCCCCAACTCTGCAAGGTGGGCTGGCAGACTGGAGACCTAGGGAAGAGATGATGCTACAGTTGAAGTTCAAATGTCATCTGCCGCAGCATCACGTCTTGCTTGGGGGAGGTCTGACATTTTCTATGAAAGACTTCAACAAATCAAGGAGAGCAATTTGCTTTACAACTGATTTAAATGTACATCTCCTCCAAAAACAAACCTCCCAGAAACTTCTAGAAAAACATTGGACCATGTGTTTAGGCACCATGGCCCAGCCAAATTGACACATATAATCACCCATCATACTGAGTTTCTTGGTGATTTGATTTAAAACACTAAGATGTATTTTGTGCAGAGTCTTTTGAAAACTAGATATGTGCACATGCTAATACTCGGAATCTGAGATGAAAGAAACAAAAAGCCATTGGCTAAAACTTTATGGAGGCTTGCTTTTCAGAATAGGTACAGTCCTTATTCTGCAGCTGTTCCCCCTATTCAATCCCGTTTCAGTTAAATAATGTGTAATTTAAATAATTACATGCATTTCTCCAATGCAGGGTAATTTAAGATGAGTTTTGGCATGAACCAAAGTGCCTTCTGTGTGTGTGTGTGTGTGTGTGTGTGTGTGTGTGTGTACATGTGTGTTCTATTTAAGAACGTTATAATACCCAGATTACTGCACTGTGTTGGTGATTTCGCTGCTTTTCACCAGCTTTGGAATGGAAATGAAAGCAATCTGGTAAAACTGATACCAAAAATCATTGTCTGTTTTTCTGTAAACGTGCTGAAAATCTTCAGCAGTTGGTGCTGAAACCCACAGCTCTGTGGTTTTTTAAGAGTTCTGCTTGCCAGTCAGTCCTCAAATATCCATGGCTTGTAACAAGACACTTGTGAGACCAAGACTTTGAGTTACTATGGATAAATAATGCCGCTAGTGTGAGCCAACTCTGCCAGAGTGGTCCAACTTACAGGAAACAGCTTCATTAATCTTATGCAGTTTACATGAAAGTGGAACTTCCGAGGAGCTGTTGGGAAAATAGAATTCAATTTAGAATTGTGGCCCAGCTACACACAACCATCCAGGTGCTCACAGAGAGCCTCTGTTTATATACTTCCCACATGAAAAATTAATTGACTGCAATATGAGGGATAGAGGACTATTGTAAATGGTAATTAAAAATGGAACTGCTTAGGTAAGTGTGAATATTTACCTGTTCTGTCTCTAGTCTTGACCACGATTCTTTGCTTTTGTGCTCCCAAATCCAGTCTAAGGGAGCTATGGGAATGCAGCGGCAGTTTACGGGGTGAATGGAGTAGGTAAGACTCTTCTCAGAGGCAAACCTCAACCATGAGGCCACCACTGCTGTCTACAGAGCCCACCTACCTGCTGCTCAGAAACTCTGTGCCTATTACACCATTCCTTTTCTTTTCCTGTAACCTCCTCTATGTTCTCATCAACTCGGCTAACACTATTAGCCTCAACTGGGATGTCACCCCAAGGGAAGCCACCCCAGAGAAGAGTGTCAGCCAGAAGCACTGCAGAATTAGTATCCTTTACTGTGTGCTCAAGACATTGCCGGTGAACCTCTCACACTGACATTTAACACCTTGATCAACTCTCTGCCTGTCTTCCCTACTCAATCAGCTCTGTGCTCTTTGGGAGATAAAAGATCCAATCAATAGCCTCTTCATTGCTCTGCCTGAGATAGAAATAAACAGAGATATAAACAATTGGAGATCCAAATCCCACCTCTGTTACTGATGAAACTTTGTTGGAAGGCTTGGCTTGGATTTGGGTCCATTGGCTCCTTGGTGGAGCCAAACAGCCACAAGCACCCCCATCCCCAACCCTGGAGACTTTCTTCTGGAAAATTTAAGGCAATGGAGAGCAGATAAGAATGTGTAAGAAAGGAAAAGGGGAAGAGAGGTTGTACTGAGTTCCTTAGAACCTTCTCCCAAACTCACCAAATAGAGCCCTCTCCTCTGAGGAGTGAGAGAGAGGAATGACAAGGATAGGATTGTTAACTAACCTTTCTCCCTTCACATGTGGTTTGGTCAGGCAATCAGTGTTCTCCAGAGAAACAGAATTTATAGGATAAGTGTATAGAGAGAACAAAATATTTATTTTAAGGAATTGACCAATGCGATTGTGGGGGCAGGCAATCCAAAATTGTAAGCCAGTAGGCTGAAGATTCAGGTAAGTCTTGGTGCTGCAGTCTTGAGTTGAAAAGTTGGAGAATCAGGAACAATTTGTATGTTACAGTTTGAAGGCAGAATTCTTCCTTCTTCAGGAAACCTTGGTCTTCATCTGATTGGATGAGATCCACCCATGTTATAGAGAGTAATCTGGTTTACTTAAAGTCAGTGATTATAAATGTTAATCATATGTAAAAAAAAAAATACCTTCACAGCAACATATAGACTACTATTTGCCCAAATAACTGGGCACAATAGCCTACCCAAGTTGGCATAAAATTAGCCGTCTCAGCATGGAAGCAGTAAAGGGAAGCTGTGTGGGGATAAGGCATTTTCCTTCCACATGCCACTAGGGTCCAAATTCATTCTCCTCTAGACCAAGCTTTGTAGAAACTAAATAAATGTCCACTGTACGAGTGGCTTCCCCAGATCTCATGGCAGCATGTTTGCTTTTCTTTTTTTTAACTTTTATTATATTTTAGAGCCAACAAGGGTGATTTGGGCAGGGATTCATATCTCTAAGCCTTGGAGTATCGAATTGTTTTTGATTGTGAACATCTATGGGCAAAAATTTATAACCACTGTTGTGTGAATTTGTTTATTCATAAATTACATATGGTAATATGTTATGTACATTTTAAAGCACAAATTAGAATTAAGGGTAGACAAAGATGAAAAGATAATATTTAAAATGATTTACTTTTTAATAGTTGAAAATACCTTACACACTCTTCAATATTTTTGATAAGCGCATTATGATAGAATTTGGATAATTTGCAAGGGAGAAAAAGAAGATCCAAAGAACTATAAAGGCAAACAGCAAACAATTAACAAAATAGCAAAGTGAGTTCTTCCCAATCAATAATTATATTAAATGTAAATGGATTAAACTTCCCAATTGAAAGGTGTATTTAAGAAATTTTGGGTTAACACTTTGCAAAAGAATGCTCTTAAGTTCTGTACTTAAGTTGTTTATTCTGACACTTGGTTTTAATGGCCAAACAAATGATCCAATATGAAAGGCTCAGAGCCCAGGCCTCCAAATCATGATACTCCTCAATTCTGTTCACACTTACACAGACGTTTTAGATAAAATTCAGCTGTTCATTCTCCATCTTTCCTGATGTCAATCAATTCCTCTTGCAAGTTAACCTAAAGGTATTGCATTTTTATTTTTTAGCAAATGGGCTCAAAATTAATTGAAACTTTATTTGAAAGATTTTTTTGATGAATTTAAACAATGTATTTCTAAGGTGTATAAACATACAAATGTAAGAGTTTTTATATTGCTTTTCACAAGAATACCACATAAAAATATATTTCTAAATGCATACTTTAAAAATGATTTCTCCATTGCATTGTATTCTTTTAGAATAATCATTTCTCTCCTTGTTGCTAAAATGACAATCTTACTTTTAAAGGAGAGGTACTTATGTGTATATGTGTTCAAAAATATCCCCTAGCTAGTAAAATATTAAGAATCCTTTGCCATGGCAGGAAAGCTCAATTAATTTGGACTCATATTTGTGGCCAAGAAAAGTCTCTCCTCTTTAAGTTTAATTATTCTTTTAATACAGTGCACAAGATAATCAGAAAACTACAGTGTGGTATAATAGCTCATCATTGTAGGAATGTTTCTATGGATTTACTCTCCATAGAGTTAACCACATAGAAAACACTCTGGAGCAGGTAGGCACATTACTGCCTGTTGCCACATGCTATGAGCTGACTCCCAGAGAGGGTGTCAGATCCAGACCACGACCCTCTCTTCTTCCTGGTGCATTCTTTATTGTATGTGATACTCCAGCATCTGACAGCCACCTGGAGAGGATGCCACTGTTAACCAAGATGTTAAATGGCTGAATGTCTTTCTTTTCATTTTAAAAGAGTTCTGTTATTTTCTTCACATACCCCATGAATCCTTGTTCTCAACATGGCCCAGACACCCTAGAATCCCTTCATAATAGGGAGCACAGTGTGTCTCTCTTTTATCTATTTTGGTACATTTTATTTATTAATTATATTAAGTATCAGTGGAGGCGATATGATTAGAAGATTTCAAGCTAAGAATACCCCTTGGAAGCTTATCCTGTGCCTGATGGTGGGAAAGAGACTTCAGTGAGATGTGGATGGACCAACCACTGCTCTGCCTTGTGAGCACAAGGCAGCATTTCACTGAGGTAGGACCCTGAAAAGGGCTAAAGTACTGTGCTGTTGGCTGAGATACCATAAACCACATGCCACTTGCACTCACTGGCCCTGCCCCTACCCAAATTCTCACCTGTTCTAAGTTCATATCTGTACCTGTTAATTTGCTTTCCAAAAAATGTTGGGGCCACTGGTGCAATAGCCACATCTTTACACGTGGAAGAATGTATTTGTCTCCTAGGGCTGCCATCACAAAGAACCACAAACTTGGTGACTCTGAATAACAAAGATTCATTCCCTTACAGTTCTGAAGGCCAGAAGTCTAAAATGGGTTAGCAGAGCTTCTTCCCTAGGGTGGCTCTAGGGGAGAGTGTTTCCTTGCCTTTCCTATTCCCAGCTTCCATAGGCTGTTTATATTTCTTGGTTCATTGCCCATCCTTCATTGTCAAAGCCAAGAGCACAGCTTCTTCCAATCTTTCTCTCTTCCTGTTGCCATTGTCACGTCACCTTTTCTCTTTGACCCTCTTATATTCCTCTTATGAAAACCCATCTGATTATATCTACTGGAATAATCCAGGATAATCTCTTCTTCCCAAAATCCTTATCTTAATTACATCTGCACAATCTCTTTTGCCAAGTAAGGTAACATATGCATAGATTCTGGAGATTAGGATGCATATGCTTTAGGGAGGTCATTATTCCGGTCCACCACATGCGGCCTCCTCACTTTTGTGAATAACCTTCAGTCAACTGATAATATAAAAGTTGTTGGTCCAGCACACACAGACACTGGAAGGAAAAAAAAAATTCAGATTTTAGGGAGACGATGATGGACTCCAAAGGATAAAGGATTTCTTAGGTTAGGATATCATCATTTTCCAATTAAGCAAATTTTCAAAATTTGGCAGCAATCAGTGTTTTGGAAGCAAGAGTCCATTGGCAAATATGTCTCTCCTCATTTCAAGGTCACAACCGGAAATGCAGCTGAGACTCCTCATCCAGAGTTTGCTAGCACAGATAACAGCTGCTATCCCCAACCCTCCCCCGGCGTAGCCACCATTAGCCTTGAAGAAGCCTGGTCAATCCCTTCCCAGCCCTCACAGCAAACAGATGTCCTGGTGCTGATCCCTGCCCAGGCAGCCTCCTGCCAGCCCAGCATGGCAGCTGGAGTGCCTTTTGTTCTATTTTTAATTTATAGTGCTGGGACCATGGATGTTTTAGTAGCTTGGAGTACATTTTTGTCTTAGGTACAGAGGAGCTTTGTTAAGAATACTATTCTCAAAGCAGGCTCAGTGGCTTAACCTGTAATCCCAGCGCTTTAGGAGACGGAAATGAGTGGATTGCCTGAGTCCGTGGGTTTGAGACCTGCCTGGGCAACTTGGCGAGACCTCATCTCTACGATAAATAAAAAATTAGCCAGGTGTGGTAGCACGTGCCTGTAGTTCTGACTACTTGGAAGGCTGAGGTGGAAGGATCGCCGGAGCCCAGCTGGTCAAGGCTGCAGTGGCCGGGAGAGTGCCACTGCACTCCAGTCTGGGTGACAGAGTGAGACTCCAACTCAAAAAAAAAAAAAAAATGCTATTCCCAGGCTAGGCACAGTGGCTCAAGCCTGTAATCCCAGCACTTTGGGAGTCCAAGGTGAGAGGATTGTCTGAGCTCAGGGGTTCGAGACCAGGCTGGGCAACTTGGTGAGACCTCATCTCTAAATAAATCAAAATATTAGCCAGGCGTGATAGCACAGGCCTGTAATTCCAGCTACTTGGAAAGCTGAGGCAAAAGGATCACCTGAGTCCAGCAGGTCAAGGCTGCAGTGGCCATTAGTGTGCTACTACACTCCAGCCTGGGTGACAGAGTGAGACTCCGACTCAAAAAAAAAAAAAAAAAGAATGTTATTCCCTTACTCACCAAAGCCACACAGTTTGAATTGTCTTCCTCAGCCTTGCATACCTGGATGGCACTGTTCCCAGATCACCCAGTATTTCATGGTCACCAGCCTGAGCAAAGCATCTTTGGGGAGAGGAGACTTTTTTTGAAGGGCTTCAGTGGCATGAGCACACAGAAAACTTCTGAGCACTCTGCCTTTGCCAGGCTTAGAAACAAGATCAGTCTTTTTTTGTTTTTTGGGCCAGGTTTATAGCACACGTGCACGTTCGTTACATGGACATATTGTGTAGTGGTGGGGATTGGGTGTCAAGTGGCCCATTTCCCAGATAGTGAACATTGTACCTTATAGGTAATTTCTGAACCCCAGCCCCACCCCCCTACCTCCCTGCTTAGTGGTTTCCCCAGTGTCCATTATTTTCGTCTTTGTGACCATTTAGCTTCCACATTTGATGAGAACACGTGGTGTTTGGTTTTCTGAGTCAGTTCACGTACGATGACAATCTCCAGCTAACAATACCAGTCTTAGCAAGAGAAAAGAAATCCATAGAGCCGCTGCAGTTCTCACAAAACATCATCTGTCTGAAGAGTGATCCGAGGCCTTCACCCCACACCTGCTTCTTTAGGTCTGCGGTGAAATGCTGGGCACTGACTCAGCACATTCACATATTCTGTTTGAATTACCAATCGATAGCCAAACATAGTTTAGTGTGTTGATTCTGCATTAAATTGGATTGGGTCAATATTAGAGGCCTAACTGAGAATTCCAGAATCAACAAATACATCAATCTGTTTATCTCTTGGTTTTTAGAACACTAGAAGAATTCTTAATATTCATAATAAGAAGCATCTAGTAAATCTAGTAGTGGGCAGAGTTATGTACACATCTTCTAGACTGATACAGATTTGACCACCCAAAAAATGCATGAAAGAAATCCTATACACCAGTAGCAACCCATTGCCCAGGTATGCCACATAAAGCATAAATAGCCCAAGGAAAACCACTTTTCCCAGAGGCCCCAGGCACTGGCCTCATTCTACTCTGGCATACAAGAACCTGTGTCCTGGAACACAGTCCCTGTGTTTGGCATCCTGCCCATTGTAGCATTTCATTCTGTGGGTCTGGGGCCTAGTTCCCAAGGCTCCAATGTCTACCCAGGGACTTCAAGACCGTGGATTTGAACTGAGAGACTCTGAAAACAACCTGGGCTTCTGCACTAGCAGGCTGATGGAAATCTCATGTCAAGGGTGTTTCCTCTGGGTCCTTAGGAAGATACTGGAATAAGGGTCATTTATGTCTGGCAACTTTAATAGTCTTGATCATTAAGTGCTGGTTCTTCTGGAAGGCCAGCCAGAGTCATTCATAGATGAATCCCTGGGTGAGGCTGGTGAGGGGACATATTTGATAAGGTCTATGTGCTTGGGGTCAAGGTTCTGGCAAGAGAAACTCTCTCTTAGAAAGAGATTTTTTGCTCTGTGCTATTTTTTTTTAAACAGGGATGAGAGAGGTATTAGAAGCAACTCAACAAGTTGGGCTGCAAGCTGGTTTCCAAGGTATGAGTCTTTGGAGAGGCCCCTGTATGGATCTCTGATGCCTGGAATAGTCTGTTCATTCCTTTGAGCCTAAGCTGGAAGCTTCCAGGTTTAGCATGCCAAACCCTGTAAATTGGAAATAGTTTTCAAGGTAACACTAGCAATTTATGTTTACAGAAGCCATGAAAATCAAGGTTATATGAACATTGCAAATGAATCTCTTCATAAAGCTTTCTAATAAAAATATCTAATAGTAAAAGATGAGACAAAATAACCTGAAGGAACATAGGCACAAATTGTGCAATTTCAAAAACACATGAAGATTTTTTTTGTCTCCCTGATGAATGGAAAGCTCATTTTTAAGAATGTTCTTCAATTATAAAGAACTATTTGTGTTCTCCAATAAGACTTTCACTTTCAGAGCGATGGTAAAGAAGGACTTTCCTTTTAGGAATGGAAATGAGACCATCCGAGCCAGGAAGCACTGGCTTGATGGGCTCACCACTGTCCCTCCCCTCCCTCTTTTGGCTGCATTGAAAGGCACAGGCTGATCCCAGATGTTCCTTTGATGTCCTAGTTGTCCGTTTGGATGTCCACCAAGAGAGCTTCCCAGCTGGCAACCAGACCTTTCAATCCAGCCAGGATTGGCCTTTCCCTTCGGGGTCTTGGTGACATAGTTTTTCAGCATCCTAGTCTTAGAAGCAGACTGACATGCACCGGGCTCGTGGAAACTGACACATCAGAAGCAGAACACAAATCATCTATGAACCATCACTGAGCCATCCCACTGTCACTTACACATATCACCCCTATTTGCAGATCTGTATATACATAATTGTGCCCCATGAGCAGGAATCATAGCAAGTAGAGCTTGTTGTCACATCCAGAGTCACCACTGGGCACGGGAGGTCCTGAGCCTGCTTGGCCTCTTTCTTGGACAGCGCGGGAGAGACACCATCCCATATCCTTCCTCTGCTCTTTTTCCCCTGTGTTTCAGCTACTACCCAGTTGCATTTCTGTTGTTCTGATCTTACTTTTTAGGTGTCTGTTCCAGGTCTATTTATGTTGTTTTTGTTTTTGTTGTTGTTTTTAAATCTAATTCTTTGAGAAAAATCTTTGGCTATTTTTTCCAAGTTCTAGGAAAGAGAGGAATTATCTCCCTGGTGTCCACAGACCACCGACAGGTTAAAGAGGCCATCATCTAGGCTGTCATGGAGCATTTATTTAGTGATCATGCTAAGCCAGAAACACTGCATGTGACTATCTCACCCATCTGCCTGCTGTCCATCCCCTGACATCTGTACCTATGTGTACCAGCCCTTCGTGATGATATGGAGCAGACCACCACCCAATCACCTTAACAACCTGCCCCCATCAAGGGGAATGTTTAAAAACATTCAACCTCAAGCAGCGGGCTGCCATTGCTTTGCTAAACTCTGGTGTGTCCATGTGGCTCTCTGACCTACAACCACCATGTCTCTTAGCTTTGGTCCCCTCCCCTACCTTGGGGAGGTGAACTTCTCTCTCTCTCTCTCTCTTCTCTTCTCTCTGTCTAATTTACTTTCCAATCTAAAAAAAATTTCAATGGAAACATGCAGGGTGGGTAGAACTTACTTTATGTGGCTGATGACACAACTGAGAGGCCCATTTGTAAAGTGCAAGACCACACAGCTATGTAGTCTTGGACTTGGGATTGGGAAGAATGTCTGGATTAGGATTTTGCTCCCAGTTATCTGGTTCACTCCCACTATGAAACCTGAGTGCCAGCACTAGTGATGCCTACATGCTTGTTCTGTGTTTGGCTGATAGCACCCTCCTGGCTTCCCACATCCCGGCTCCATTCTCTGCACTGTGGGTTGTGCTCACTGATTCTGGTCCCTGGACAGTTGGACTTCCCTCCATCCACCTCAATTGTATCTTGGAACATAACTCCCATAAAACAGCCCCCAAAGTCTCTGCTTCAAGCCCCAGTTCCTTTGCAGAGAGTAAGAACTCCTTAGGGCAGGGTTGTGTCTGGGCATGTTTCCTGATGGGATGATCTGATGTATATCAAAAGATGAATAAAGAAGAAAGAAAACTCATGCTAGGATAAATAAAAGAATGTTCAGAGCATGTGAGCAAATACACTGTTTCACATGTTGTCAAAAGGGAGAGGTTTACTGCAGTAACTTTCAGGCTTTTGCAGCTTTCCAATGCGGGAGAGTGTGAACACAAACACACTATATACAGGTGTCCTGTCAGGAATGACTTGCATGGCTGAGAAGGAAAAGCTTCCATGCTCTTTCTTGAGTGTTCTTCCTTCAGGCCTCAATGTGTAGAAGATGTTTTGACAAGGGCCACGTGTCTATTGTCAAACCATCAGGAAGTATAAGTCCTGAAGCGACCACAATCGCATGAGACAATTCCTTAAAATAAATCAAGATACTTTTTACAAGTAACTGTTTCTCAACATATATAATGTGGGATCCATTGACTTTTCTTCATACTTTTACCACAATAATATTCCCTTCTAAAATAATAAAATAGGCTGGGCTCGGGGGCTCAGCCTGTAATCCCAGCACTGTGGGAGGCCTAGGTGAGTGGATTGCCTGAGCCCACAGGTTCAAGACCTGCCCAGGCAACTTGGCGAGACCTCGTCTCTGTAATAAATCAAAAATTAGCCGGGCATGGTAGCGCACACCTATAGTGCTGGCTACTTGGAAGGCTGAGGCAGAGGGATCGCTGGAGCCCAGCAGGTCAAGGCTGCAGTGGCCAGGAGCGTGCCACTGCACTCCAGTCTGGGCAACAGAGTGAGACTCCAACTCAAAAGTAAAAAAAATATATATTAATAAAATAATATGCCAAGGATTTATTCAAGAGTCAAAAGTCGTTATCTTGATTGGAATGAATACATTTTATACCAACATGGGTTACACAATAAAGTAACCATTGTATGTGATAAGAATTTTGTAAAATTACCCTCCGTTAACTAAAATTAACTACATTTTTATTGCCTTCAACTAACCAAGCTAATTAAAAATGAAGTATTCCATACTTATAAAAAATATTGAAAGGGAAACCATGGATTACTTAATCTCCCTTCCTCTATCAGAAATACATAAGGATTCAAAGTATTGATAGTGTAGACATGGGATTTGTTCACGAATGATGATGCCTTGGTGATCCGAGGTGACTTCTTTAGTATGATGGTTCCTTCTTTGCTTGTGACTTCCTGTCTGTGCTACTTTCCTGGAAAACAAGACAGGAAAAATGAAGTGTAGGAACCCTCTAGGTTCCTACAGCTTCGTTGAAAAACTTGTGAAGATGAGGTTAAGTACTTTTTCTGTGTCATGTGTGCTTCATCGTTTCAGCTGTCTAAAACTACAACGTGATGGTTCATGTGTCAATTTGGGTAGGTCATGGTACTCAGATGTATAGTCATATACTAGTCTAGATGTTTCTGAGAGGTTTTTTGTTTTTTGTTTTTTTAGATAAGATTAACATTTAAATCAGTAGACTTTGAGTAAAATAGATCACCCACATAAAGTGGGTGGGCCTCATCCGTTCGGCTGAAGGCCTTAAGAGAAGAAGACTGAAGCCCCTCGAAGAAGAAGGAATTCAGCCTCCAGACCACCTTCGGATTTGAGCTGCAAATCACCTGTTCCTAGCCTGCTGATTTTTGTCTTGCAGAATTTGAACTTGTTAGCCCCTACAATAGCATGAGCCAATTCCTTAAAATAAATTTCTCCAGATAGATAGATAGATAGATATGCAAACATCCTCTTATATCTGTTTTCTCTAGAGGACCCTGACTAACACATGAGTGTTTGAGCGAGCACTAAGAATCAGAAGAATAACATAAAGAAATTAAAAACAATAAGCACACACTTTGAAATAATGATCCAGCAAACAAGTGCCATTTTTTTTTTTACTGCAAATATGTTTATTTGGGGAAAATATTTGACATGAACAGAAAGTGTTTTTTAATTGTAGAAAGAAAAAATATGGCATTATTTGTGTTAGAGCTGGGAAATGTGTCAAAGGTTTTCTTGTCTTTCATCTCCCAGTCATCTGAGATCAGCTTGGCACCAGAAGACGCCAACTGCTCTGAAATTCCAACCCGAAGATGTGAGGCGTTATGGGAGATGTGATATTGCTCCACAACTTGTTCAGTCTATACTAATTTTAGAATAGCCTGAAATCCATCACGGCTCTTTACTAATTTCAGAGTAGCCTTGAATTCCCCTTTACTCCACTATTTTCTAAAACATGATTCCATGTTGAAATGTACCTGACTCTAACTGCACCTAGTATTAGGAGTCAGAGTCAGTGGACGTCATGGTCCTGGTAATAGGAAATGGTGTATCTCACAAAATGTTATGAGAATCTCCTGAATTACCGATATTCTAAGAAGGAGGCAATGGGAAAGGACTAAAGGGAATAAACTGGGAAGAGCCAAAGGAATCAATCATGTAAACGAGTCAGGCTCAAATTCTAATAGGGCTAATAGACAAGCAAAGCAGAGTGAAAGTCTGTTGTCCTTTAAACAAATAAATACCCAAATGGGTCAAAGAATGATGAGAAGCCAGACCATGAAAGACTATCCCAAGAGTGTGATTTTCAGAGAGGTTCCCAGATGGGCAAGGTGAGTCAGAGGAAAGAATGTGTGCACAAGCAGAGGTCAGGAGACCATTCTTTAAGAGAATTACAAATCCAGTGACATGAGGGAGAGTCTATTTGCCTTAGGTTCACAGTAGGAGACGATAATTCAGATCCCAGGAACTTGGTATCCCAGGTCAAGGAATTTAGATTTTACCATTTAGATGGGTGTTTTTCAGTTTGTGTGACACTGGTTAGTGGGTCAGGAAATCAGTTTAGTGGGTTGCAATCACCATTTTAAAGGAATAGACCAGAATAGAAAATGTCAGTGCATTTCATGTAAAAAAAAAAAAAAGACACATTTTAGGCGGAACCAGTTGTTCTGGTTACATCTCTATTTATTACCAATGTGTATGTGCTCAGGGTTTTCTTCCAGTGCATTGATCCTGATGACACAGATTTGAAAACCACTGCTGTGATGATGGGGAACCACTGAAGAGTTTAAAATTGGGAGCAACAAGATTAGCTTTTGCATTTGGAAAGATGCTGTGATTTCAGTGAGAAGGATAGATTAAAAGGGCAAGGCTATTTAGGGGATGACTTTAGGATACTGAAGTTCTGCTGCCCCCAAGCGATATGAGCTTGGGTCATCTCCCTCTGCTTTTCATGGGCATGGTGACCATCGCCACCACATGGACTTTCTGCAAGAGTAAGCAGCAAGTACACTCAAGCTAGTTCACTATGCCTGGTACAGAATAACCACTCCAGATAGATAGCTTGTCATTAATATTATTTTCTTATTTACTTAGTGTTCTGGATTTCAGTAGAGTTATTTTCATTTAGTGTCTAGTATATTAAAAACACTGCATGGTCAGCTTAAAGATAGTCCACATAGATTATAAGACATGTAGACACAAGAGTGAGGCACAGTGCTGGAAGCTGCTGGCTTCCTCCTCAGCACATGCAGGGTCATTGCTTTTTTCTAATTTGTTCAATGATGAGCTAGTTTAAGAGTCTGTGATAACCCAAATAGATGAGACTGTGTGTGAAGTAGTTGATCACGTAAAAAGAATAATTGTTCTGTTTATTTGTATAATAAAATATACATGGACTCATTGACTTTATTGAAGACCTATACCATTATGCTTTTTTTTTTTTTTTTTTTTTTGAGTTGGAGTCTCCCTCAGTCGCCCAGACTGGACTGCAGTGGCCGCTTCTGGCCACTGCAGCCTCGACCTGCTGGGCTCCAGCAATCCTTCCGCCTCAGCCTTCCAGTAGTTGGAACTACAGGTGTGCGCTACCACGCCTGGCTAAGTTTTTGATTTATTGTAGAGATGAGGTCTCACCTGCCCAGGTGGGTCTGGAACCCGCAGGCTCAGGCAATCTACTCACCTCAGCCTCCCAAAGCACTGGGATTACAGGCTGAGCCACCGAGGCCGGCTACCATTATGCTATTATTTAACTTTATGATAGAAAGCAAAAACTTGCTTTATATAGTAGGAATATGTTGCTCAGTGGTATAAGAAATGTGCACACACACAAGAGCATTTTCTACGATGAACAGTCTAAGTGTTTTTCTTCTCATCTTATGTCCATGTGTACTCAGTGTTTAGCTCGCACTTATAAATGACAATGTGTGGTATGTAGTTTTCTGTTTCTAGATTAATTCTCTTAAGTTGCATCCATGTTGCTGCAAAAGACATTATTTTTTTATATCTGCATAGTATTCCTTGGTGTGGGTGTATATATATATATATACATTTTCTGTATCCAGTCCACTGTTGGTGGGCATCTCAATTTGCTTCCATGACTTTGCTATTGTAAATAGTTTTGTACTGAACATAGGAGTGCAGGTATTTTTTTGATAGAATGATCTGGACTAGGATTGCTGAGTTGAGTATTAATTCTATTTTTAGCTCTTTGGGAAAAAAATAGAACAGCAATGTAATAACTTTAAAACAAATAAAATAAACTTAATTCATTCCCATAACTACTATTCCATATCCCATAAGATAACTTCTGTAAGATTTGATCTGTGAGTACTGCTTTATTTTCTTCTTGACAAAAATCAAGCCTTAAGGTGACCTTAATTATTTTCCTGTCAAGTAAAATACATCCAATAGATATCATCTGTTTTTGTATAGATACATCTATGCATACAGATAGATGTTAATTTAAGCATGAGAAGAATTTCGCAACTAGAAGTGAAGTGATCATGAACACAGTGGCTCACACCTATAATCCCAGCACTTTGGGAGGCCAAGGTGAGAGGATTGCCTGAGACCATGGGTTCAAGACCAGCCTGGGCAACTCGGCAAGACCCCGTCTCTACAATAAATTTTTTAAAAAATCGCTGCATGTGGTAGCGCACACCTGTAGCTCCAGCTACTTGGAAGGCTGAGGCAGAAAGATCATCTGAGCTCAGCAGGTCGAGGCTGCAATGGCCGTGAGCATGCCACTGCACTCCAGCCTGGGTGAAGGAGTGAGACTCTGACTCAGAAAAAAGAAAAGGAAGATGATGCTCCAGTGAGCATGGGATAGTCAAGAGGGAATTGGAGGAGGATTTATGTTTAGTATTAATTACACAACTGAGAAATGGTTCTCTCTATCAAAGAGCTGCCTTGAAAACGTTTTATTGTTCACTGTGCGTGTAGTGAAGACATCCGTGACAGCATATGAATCAAACTAATTGTAACTCTTACTTGGTTATGAAAAAAAATGACATGTGCGTTCTTCTAAATTAAGTCTTTCTCACACAAATGACTGGTTGCCACCGTAAATCAAGCAACATGTGTTCTGAATTCTGACTGCTAGAGAATTAGCTATTGAGTGGGGAAATGAGATACTTTTGTTTGCAGCTACACTCAAGTTGACTTTTTTTTGGCTTTATTTAAAAATAAGTGTTACAAAAGTATGGACTCACCAGCCTCTACAGCAAGAAAGACTTTCAGACTGTTGAGTCCAGGCTCTTTGTTTAAGGGGAGGCAGGTGAGACCCGGAAAGGTTAGGAAGTCGCCAGAAGTCTCATTCAAAGGAGAGGCCAAGCTCAGATTTGAACTTGTGTCTTCTGGTTTGAGAGCAGTGATTTAGCTGATACATCAGAGACCTGAATCATTCTGTCACATGGCTACCTAGTTGGCAACCAGCCACCTAAATCCAGATGTGGCCAGATGCCAACATAAATATATACATCAAGACACAGGAGATGGTGGAGGCAGGATTCCCAGCTAGACTGTTGACCCCAGAGCCCATGCTCTGAACTACTGCAGTCCCTTTCTCAGCTGAGAACTCAAAAATGACTTCAAAATTATTTTCCAAAAGATCTGTTTTATGGAATTTATTGTAAAGTACAGTATGTTGAGTAACATATGATGAATTATGGAAATAATAATAAAAATGTGCTTTGAAAGACATAACCTTTACTGTCTTTAATACAATTTTGAGTGACATTTTTATTGTCTGCAATGCCTTTAATTGTGATTTTTAAGATAATTTTCTTTTTCTTTTATCTTTCTTTTTCTTTTTCCCTTTTTGAGTGGGGTCTCACCCTGTCACCTGCTGGAGTACAGTGGCACTATCAAGGCTCACCACAGCTTTGACCTCAAGCGATCCTTCCGCCTCAGCCTCTTGAGTAGCTGGGACAACAGGCACACCCCACTACACTTGGCTATTTAAAAAAAAAAATTATTTTGTAGAGACAAGGTCTCACTGTATTACCCAGGCTAGTCTTGAACTCCTGGCCTCAAACAATCCTCCCATCTCGGCCTCCAAAAGTTCTGGGATTACATGCTTGAGCCATCACTGTGCCCGACAGATTTCTAAGAATTTTCTCTGTACTAGGAGTCATCAAACTCCAGCCTGTGGGACAAATTCAGCCTGTCACCTGTTTTTTTATATGACTAAGAAACTATGAATGTCGCTTTCATTGTTAGATGATTTTTATTTATTTATTTAGTTTTGGAGATGGGGTCTCACTCTGTCATCCAGGCTGGAGTGCCTTGGCATGATCATAGCTCAGTGGAGCCTCACACTCCTGGGTTCAAGTGATCGATCCTCCCACCTCAGCCTCCTGAGTAGCTGCACTGCAAGTCTGAGCCACCATGCCTCGCTGATTTTTTTTCAATCAAAGGAAAAACATTATTTTATGACCTATGAAAATCAAGTGGAATTGATCTTCCCATCTCCATACATAAAGTTTTATTGGAACACACACAGCCACATGCATTCATTTGTGCATTGGCTGTGGCTGCTTTCACACTGCAGTGGCAGAGTTGGGTGATCATAGCAGAGAGGGTATGGTGCTCAAAGCCTGGACTATTCACCTCCTGATGCTTTCCAGAGACAGCATGCCAGTCCCTTCTCTGCACTATTTGAGTGGAGGCTTTCTCCCACAGTGTTGCCAGTCTGCAGGGTCTCAGGCACTCAAGCCATAGAAATTGACACAAGGTCAAACAGTTTCCCAGACAAGGCTTTATTGGGCGCTTAAGCTCAAGCATAAGGGAGACAGCTTAGGAGGAAGAGTTCCAGGGACTGGCTCCCCAAAGGGTCCTGCTGGGCTCTTTTTTTGCTTGAGTTGGATTCTCACTCTGTTGCCTATGTTGGAGTGCAGTGGCATGCTCACGACCACCACAGCCTCGAGCTGCTGGGCTCTGTCAATCCTTCCGCCTCAGCCTTCCAAGTAGCTGGCACTACAGGCATGTGCTACCATGCCCGACTTATTTGTTTTTTGATTTATTGTAGAGACGAGGTCTCACTAAGTTGCCCAGGCTGCTCTCGAACCCCCAGACTCTCATTTCAGCCTCCTAAAAGTGCTGGAATTACAGGTTGAGCCACCGTGCCCAGCTGGGCCTTTTATTAAATAAAGGAAGGGGTGTAACATTGAAGGAAAGGTATGGTAATATGATTAGGGAGGGACTGTAACCGCACAAGTGTAGCATAGATATATACTTCTTCATATGTCACATGTGCAAAATATGGCAGATAAGTCCCACCTTAGTATTATAATATGGTAAGTGGTTAAAATCTGTGGTTTTTCTTTTTTTTTAATTTTTATTATAAAGATGTGGGGTACAATTTAGGGTTAGGTATACAAATGGTAAAAAGTTTAGGCCTCACTTTGGTCCCCACTTCACCTGGCTTGCAATCAGGTACCCTTATTGATGAAGTGCCTCCCCCCCGCCACAGCAGTTTCCCACTACAGCCAATCCCTTAGTATTATGATAATTGTTCAGGGTTCGCTTATGAGTGAGAATATATGTGGTACTCGGAATCAGTGATTTTTTTCTGGACTTGTGTACATACAGGAGGAGAGATTAATTCTTCTTGAGTAAAATTTGTGGTGAAAGGTTGCTTATCTTGATTTCTGTAGATAAGTTACAAGGTCTGGTAGTGGGCAGGTATGTGTGCAGAGCTACGTTCGTGGGGTGAGGGCCGAGTCCCGCCCTTATCCTGTCTCCATGGGATGCCTCCTCCAACGTGATAACTCTGCCTCTTTGCTGAGCCTGGAGATGCTGGCATCCCACACCTCCACTGAGGAAACGGCCCTCGGAGATGTAATGAGCACAGCGCGACGTCATTTTACTGACCAAGTCACTCTATCACGTGCTCAAGCAAAACTGGAATTCTAAACACCAGCGATAAGACCGCCCCCTCGGGTCCCCTCCCACTGTGGGAGCTTTTCTGTCCTCTTAATAAATCCTGCCTTACTGAGTATCACATGTTCTCACTCATAAGCGGACCGTGAACAATTATCGTAATACTATAAGAAAAGGATTGGCAGGAGCAAGAAACCGCTGGGAGAGGAGCAGGGAAGCGGGATTGACAGTAGTGGGAATCTGCCTGGGGAAAGGGGGGGCACGCCTTTATAAACAAGGGTACCTTTATAATGAACATTTGTATACCTAACCCTGAACTGTACCCCACATCTTTAAAATTTAAAAAAAATTAAAAGAAAAAAAAATCCTGCTAAATAAATAAATAAAAGCCAGTGATGACGTACACGAGAGGCCGCGGCCACAGTGTGTGTGGAACCAGCTTTCTCCACGCAGAGCTAGATGTGGCATTGTATGGAGACTCTCCTTACACGGTAGGATGCCATATCAGCATCCTTGCCCTCCACCCGCTAGACGTGAGTAATGGGGGAGACCAATGAGTTTACTAGGTAATTTATATGGCTAGTATTGTTGTTGGTATTGTATATTAATCACATTAGCAATTTAAACTCAGCAGGCACTTTGTTTTACTGATAAAGAACATAACTACAGTAGAACACTTATGAGCTCAAGTGTTTATTATTGTGAGTTGTTTGAAAGTTAATAGATACTTCTATTTAACTTTTCAAGCATATATTACTTTAAGGCATGATTTTAAAGTTGAGTCAGCTTCTGTAGCTTTGCATTATGGAGTAAATGATGAGTAAGGATCAGACATTTTACTTGAGTTTCAGTTTTGAATCCAAGTTGCATAAAAAGCCTGAGATCCATCTATTCAATTGAAAGTTTTGGGTATATCTTTTAAAGATGTTCTGCACTGTCATAATTGCATATATTGTATGCAGAGAACATTTTGCTGTGGGCAGTGCTATGCTTTTATCAGCAACCAAAAAAATATTTTAGTAAAATCACCAAATGGAGAACTGAACAGCCCCAGATATTTCAATAGATCACTTAAGAATGAATCATGAAATATATCTAAATGCCATTTTATTAATTTTCTTCTTTCTTTTTTCAAAATTTCTTATTCAAATAAGTCTCCTTGAACCTATCTGATTTTTGTTTACTTTTATTTTCTTGGCAATATGTCAGCATGAGTTAAAAAAAAACTTTCTGAGAGAATTTATATGGATTTACATCTAAAACAATTTTAAAATAAACTGGAAGTGACTCATTGCATTTGTAGACAGCTGCTTCATTTCCATTGTCTATCTTGTTTGTTTTAAGGCATTTCTAAGAATCATTTGCCAAGTGCTAATTTGAGGTAGAAGCCAAAATGTGAGCATAGTGATCTGTCATGACATGGTAGTCACCTCACCTACTCCCCAGAGAACCAGTCCTTCTGTGTTTCATCCTATGTGATTTAAGTCCAGCCTCAGGTATATGTTTGGACAAGAATGAGCAAAAGAGAGTTATGTGGACTATAGAACTGGACACAAGGTGAATTCACAGAAAGTCAAGTTAGAATCCAGACATCTGAGACTGGACTTGAACTTAGATTTCTAGATTGCCAGCTCTTGGGCCCCGTCATGGAGAAATCCTGAGCCTCCAGACTCACTGTAGAAATTACCTTTGGCTTCCACCAAACCTTTGAATGTGGGAAGAGTCTGTCATCCAAGATGTGTCAGATGGAAACATAACCCATTTTTCTCTTCCCTTGAAGCTGGGAGAGCTTTGACTTGGGTTGACTAATAGGAAATGCGGAAGGGAATCTGAATTCTGGAGTCCAAGATTGATGAGGTCTTGAACATTCTCTCGTTTTCTGGGAACACTGTCCTGAGCCCACCATTACAGAAGCCAGTCCAGCCTAGCAGAGAACGAGTTCCCAAATGGAGGTGAACCAGATCCCCCGCCCACCAACAGAAGCAAGTGCCAGATAGACACGTAACTGGGGCCATCTTGTACGACCTGCTTATCCTCCTGCTGAAACAGTCATGTGATTGACCTGCTGCAAAGCTAGCCCCACGTCCATTCCCTCCAAATCCACAGAATCATGAAAAAAAAATCATTCTTCTTCTAAACCTCTAGTTTTGGGGTGATTTGTTTTGCAACAAAAGATGACTAAAATACTTCCTAAACCAAGCCAGGCTGGAACCCAGTTCAGTGTGAGTACATAGCTGGTGAAAACAACACATTATTTTCCTTAGAAATGACTGTATAGGATTCAATATTTTATCAGGCGTCAGCCTTACACATGTCAATTTTGAACTCTTAAAAATCTGTTTACTGTGGGATAAATATTTTCATTGGCATAACAAAGTTGAGAATCCCCATTTATATATGCGAATGAAGTTATTCAAATTAATCAATAAATATGGTTTTCTTTTTCTTTTTTTTTTTCATGTAGCATGATATTTTCTCATTAGCCATGACTTCCATTGCCATGCTGATCTTGACTTCAGTTTCCTGGCAGAAAACCTGCCTTCTTTTCACATTGGCAGGGCTGCAGTTCATAAGTGATTCATTCCTTTTTTGGTTTTTCCACACCACATTCCAGGCTGTGGGTTTCCATCATAGATGCAGGTGGAGTCAGTGACAGGGAGACCCTCCTGTCAAATAATGTACGTAATGTGACGTGATGTACATGAGTGCCTGGACTTGTACCTGCAGAATAACAAAAAGGAGAGTGCTGTTTCATCAGCCCTGGAAAGATCAGTTATCAGAAGACCTTTATGGAAAGCATATGAAAGAATTAAAATACTTTTCATTCTCTGCAGTTCCTCTGGAGATCTAATGTGTATTGTAACAACATTAAAATATATCTATATATCTTTTATATATCTATAATCAAAAGATACAAATTGATAACGTCCTTTGATTATACATAGAATATATGCACACACGTGCGTTTATTATATACATCCTCCCATAATTTCTTCTAGTGGAGAAAAATCATGAGTGTTTAACAATGACCAAAAACAGAACTCTGAATGTAGTCCCTTCTTGCCGATGAACTCATGGATACCTCACAGAATAGAAGAAACCTAGAACCAAAAGAGAAAGCAAAAATGCACTTCAGTGTTTGTCAGGGTAAGGGCCAAGAAGGTTACATCATTTACCCACTGTCCACATAACAAGTGAAAAACCTGAGACGGGAATGTTCTCCTGACTTCCATGTTTGAAAAATTAGACTATTTAATGAGCTTCTCAGTGGAAATTATATTCAAACTGTGATGAGGATTTGGTCACACATTTGTGGATTCCTTCCTATATTCATCCCAACATGTGCTTATTGGTTGTCTACTTTGTACGGGGAACACCGACCCTTACACCTGAAGTAAACAGGTGATGTTGATAGCATTCAAGGGCCATTAGCAAGGTGAAATTAGGTGTCAGTGCAGCACACAGCACCTAACCCCGTTGAGGGTGGTGAGGTTATGCAGGACAGTCCTCAAGGAGGTGGTATGTGGGTAGAAGCTTGACTGAAAAGTTGGTGGGGATAACCTATTGAAGGAAGGTGGGCGTAGATGAAACCATGTGAGGGAACATCGGGGACGTGGGGGAGTGTACTCTCCAGTGCTGAGCTGGGTCTGCAGGTGATTAGAAAGAGCTGCATTGCAGGGCCAAAGGAAGCAGGAGGAAGACATGAAGGAGGTAGGATATCCGGGGCATGTTGTATCTTGGAGGGTTTGTCTGTTGTCCTGGGGATTAGAAGCATTCAGGGCTGGGGATGGCCTGACTGATTGCTTCTCATTTTAGAAAAATCCCCGCTGCAGAAAAGAAAAGTTGAGAAGGGAATATGGGAGGATGGAAGGTAGAAGGGGTTCTCTCTTCAGAGGTGGCTGAGAACCAGGGAGTGGCAGTAGTTGAGGGAAAGGAGCAAGTTCTGTCATGTGAGGGACAGGAGTCTGCTTCATGGACGGGGACTGATAAGATGGAGGGAGTAGTCTAGGATGAGAGCAGGTTTCTGCTTGGGCAGCTGTGTGCATGGTCAGCTATTAAATCAGCTATTAAATGAGCTATTAAATGATGATTGGGGCAGCTTTAAGAAGGAAGGCAATGGTTCCTATTTGGAAATGCGTCTTGAGAATATCTGTCTGTGACACCACCATGCGTTTGTCTCCCAGTACCCACTCTCTCCTTCCTCTAGAATAAGAGAATCTCTGTGCTGAGCCCATCTTACCCAGAATAGACACATGTCATGGCATCCCTTGGAGCTGGGGATAGTGAATGGCATGTGGGAGAAAGTCATGGTGTACTTCCTAGTGATGTCCTGCAGACGTATAAGCTTCCATTCTGGAATGGCCAGAGCAAGAACACAATTGAGGCAGACCACAGAGTCCAGGGTGGACAAGAGCAGAAGTAAGGGAAGGGGAGGGTTAATGAGGGAAAATAATTGTGTTGAAAGTCAAGAAGAGGAGTCATATTTGGAGGGAGTATTCTCAACCAGGGGAAGATTGTATCCCCCAGGGAACATATGACAATGCTTGTGGGCAGTCTGATTTTTACAACAAGAGTAGCTGGTTCTACTGGCATCTCATGAGCAAAAGGTACCAAAGTCTAGTCTGAGCCTTAGGCTATTGGATAGAGACTGCTAAACATCTTTAAATGTGCAGTTCAACCCCCTACTACAAAGAATGATGTGGCCCTAAAGCCAATGGTGCCAAGAATTTAGAGGATAGGCAGACATTGGTAAATGTGTACAGTGAAGTTGCAAGGCATTGGGGAATGGTGAGGATTGGGGTAGTCTGTACAGTGCATGACCTATCTGAAGGGGTTCAAATTCTTTGAACACATACACACACATACAAATATATGTGTCTTCTGGAATTAACATTTTGATGAATTTTTTTTTTTTTGAGTTTTAGGAAAGACTGTTTAATTCATTTTTTCTCTTAATTTTTTTTTATTTTAAAGGTGTAGGGGTATAATTCAGGACTAGGAACAGAAATGTTCATCATGCAGGTACCCTTGTTGCTGAGGTGTGTCCCCTGTCCCCCAGCAGTTTCCCACTACGCCAGTTCTGCCTCCCCATCCCCTACCAGCAGTTTCCCGCTACTGCCAATCCTTTCCTTTTAGTATTACAATAATTGTCAAAGGTCCGCTTAAGAGTGAAAACATGTGATACTCAGTTCTTTGTTTCTATGAAAGATTACTCAGTATTATAGACTGTAAGTCCATCCAGGTTGCTGTGAAGTTCATGATTGTGTCCTTCTTTATGGCTGCATAATATTCCATCATGTATATGTGCCACATTTTTTTTATCCAGTCCTCTTTTGATGGACAGCGCAGCTGGTTCCATGTTCTTGCTACAGTGAACAACACTGTGATAAACATACATGTAGAGGTATCTTTTTCATAGAGTGATTTGAGGTCTTTCAGCTATATTCCCAGTAGGGGGACTGTGGGGTCATATGGAAGGTCAATTTTTAGATCTTTTAGGAATTGCCACACTGTTTTCTACAGAGGCTGTACTGGTTTACACTCCTACCTACAGTGTAGAAGTATTCCCTTTTCACCCCATCCTCTCCAGCATCTGTTGTTTTTTGAGTTATTGATGATAGCCATCACGACTGGAGTTAGGTGATATCTCAGTGTAGTTATGTATATATTCAGAGTAAATAAATCAGTGAGGAGCACACCAAATCAAGGTTTCCTTCTGCACTGTAGATATGATCTACACTTGAGTTATCATCGCATGTAACTCACAGGGAAAGTTATTACATGGCATTTGAATTCTTAAATTATATAAACTAAGCCATGGTTTATTTTTTATTTGTCAGGTAGTGGGACATATGAGATCCTGTTTTTAACTAATATTCCATACACTACAGTTTTCTCCAAAGACAAAACTACCGGGGGTGTATGTACTTTTTAAGAAATGCTATCTATGTGTTACTTTTCAAAGTTGAATTGAAGTATGGTATCAATTTGTAGTATGGCATTCACTCAAAAGATGGCATTAATCAAATGAATGCTAGCGTCACCATGCGACAGGCAGGACAGTCAAAGAAAATGGTGGAAGCATGATTGTCATTCAAGGAGTGCAAGACCATTTTGAAGTGATCTTTAACACCCCTTGACTATGAGATACCTTAAAGGATGTGGTGTATCATAGAAAACTGTACTTTGGGAAGACATTGGAATGGTATGTGCAGTGATACAAGTGGACACTTGTCAACATTGCTCAAGCAGCCATAATCAGAAATGTCTGATTGCTGATAGTGACCACTTTGAGCACCTATTGTAATTGCAGCAGTCAAACCTGACTTGTATTCATCTTTTTTTATCAGAATATATTGAGTATTACAATTTTAATAAAGCTTTTCCTCCTTGAAATGTGTGTACATATTTTGGCACTCTCTGTATTAGTGAAACTTAGTAGAAGGAGTCTCTCAAAGCAAATCTGTAGTCTGATTACTAAGAATGCCCTTTCTAAAGACAAGAGTAAAGCTTCAAAAATACTGTGCAACAGCCGGGCTCGGTGGCTCAGCCTATAATCCTGTGCCTTTGGGAGGCTGAGGTGAGTGGATTTCCTGAGCCTGCAGGTTCAAGACCCGCCTAGGCAGCAAGACCTCATCTCTACAATAAATCAAAAAGGCAGTCGGGCGTGGTAGCTGTGTTCCCTCTGCAGCCCTTGTTGTCAGTGTCCAGTCAGATGCTGCAGTGGTGAGGCAGAGCCTGGACCTGGCAGTCTCTCCTGGCAGCTTCTTCCTGGGGAGAGCTTTGCTAATTTGAAAAAAATGGCACTCAGCTTCTGCGCCCCAGGAAGCAGTAGGGACCAAGCAGAGCAGCTGTGGCACTAGCTGCTTAACCAGGAGAACCCTAGCCATGTACCCATTGCATCATCATATAGAGTGGTGGTGGGAGTGGGTCTCCAGAAACCCATATCACAGTCAGTGAACATTGTTATTTGCAAGTAGTTTCTGAATCCTGTTACCCATCCTCCCCCTTATTTGATTCTAAAACTACAAGAGACAGCAAAGACACCCACAGCACTGTTTCAAAATAGAATTAATCCAGATCCCTGATAAGAGAAGAATAGAGGGCTAAGCAAACATCAGAAGTGAAACCTATCCCACTGCCACTGAATACTGGAACTAAAGAGAAGAGAAACAGATCTGTCAAAAATGAGGAAACATTGATGAAGGATCACAGGTAATTCCCAGTGTTACAAAGAGAAAACGCCTGAAAAATCAGACCTCAGAGCCCCCAAAATGAAAATCACCAACAACTGGCTCCAGAAGACAATAGGGATTAGGGAATGAATGGAAAGAGTGAATAAGATTCAAGACAAGATTCAACACTGAAAGAACTTGTAACAGAGATTTTGGCCATAAAAAATTTAATCCAGGAAATAAATAACAAGATGACAGCATGGAAAGCAGAATTAGTCAAGCAGAAGAGAGAATCTCAGAACTTGAAGGTCAAAACATGGAATTAACCCAATCTGTAAAACACATAGAAAGAAAACTCAGAAAGAAAGAACAAAGCCTCCAGGAGATGTGCAATTATATCAAAAGGCTGAACCTATGCTGGATTGGTATCCCAGAAGAAGAAAGAGAAATGGTGGGTACCTTGGAGCAAGTATTCCAGGAGGTTATCCAAGAAAACTTTCCCCATTTCACCAAAGATGTGACCATTCAAACATGAGATACAGAGAACCCCCACAAGACATCAAATGGGAAGACTAACCCATAGACACATAGTAATTTGCCTACACAAAGTGGGCACAGAAGAAAAAATCCTAAAGCAGCAACAAAGAAAGGTTAAACTACCTACCCGGTAAAACCAATCAGAATACCAACAGACCTATCAGCAGAAGCACCCAAGCTAGAAGGGACTAGATTGCAATATTCAAATTTATCAAAGATAAACAATTTCAACCAAGAATTTTCTGCCCAGCCATGCTCAGTTTTATCAGTGATGGAGAATTAAAATCTTTCCCAGACATCTAATCCCTATGAGATTAGCTGCCTTCAGATCATCTCTACGGGAGACACTTGAAAAGGGATTAAGTACAGAAGAAAGAAAAAAAAAGAATGACCACGCACTTCCCAAGAGAAGAGCAGAACACAGAATCAACAGAGAATACATCATGACTACAAACTTGAAAACACACATATGCATCAAACCAAAAGCTAAAGGAAAACAAGCATATACAAAACTTTATAAGAACCTCATGACAGGGGTAGACAATCACATTTCAATAATCAACCTGAATGTAAATGGACTAAATGCTCCACTGAAAAAACTCAGAATGGCAACCTGGTTAAAAAACCATGACCCAATAATTTTCTGCATCCAGGAAACTCATCTCACCACCATGGATGTACACAGACTCAAAGTTATTGGATGGAAAACAAGTTTCCAGGTGAATCACAAAAGAAGGCAGGAGTCATGATCTTAATATCAGACAAAGCAACCTTTAAGCTATCAAAAATTTAAAAGATATGGAAGAACACTACACAATGGTAAAAGGTTCAATACATCAGCAAAAAATATCCATCCTAAACATATATGCACCCAACACAGGAGCACCAGCATATAAAGCAACTACTAAGTAAACTAAAAAAATATATTGGCTCTAACACTATTATAGTTGGGGACTTAAATACCCCACTAACAACCCTAGATAGATCATTTAGGCAAAAAATCAACAAAGTGATCTGGAACCTCAACTTGACACTTGACCAAATATACTAAATAGATACCTACAGAACACTCCACCCAACAACCACGGAATATACATTCTACTCATCATTACATGGAATGTACTCCAAGATTGATCACTTCCTCAGCCGTAAATCAAGCATAAATAAATTTTATAAGATTGAAATATGCCATGGAACTTCTTAGACCACAGTAGAATATAAATAAATATCAACACCAACAAAATTCCCTCCAAACTCACAAAGACATGGACACTAAACAGCATGATGCTGAATGACTACTGGTTCAACACAGAAATCAAAACAGAAATTAAAAGATTCCTAGAAACAAATGAAAATGAAGAAATATCCTACTAAAACCTCTGGGATGCCATGAAAACAATTCTAAGAGAGGAATTTATATCTTTATGAAAACACATCAAGAAAATGGAAAGATCACAGGTTAACAGCTTAACAAATCACCTAAGAGAGCTGAAAAGGCAAGACCACCAAAACCCTAACTTTAGCAGAAGAATTCAGATCATCAAAGTAAAAGCCCAAATATGGGACACAGAAG
This sequence comes from Cephalopachus bancanus, assembly GCA_027257055.1. Taxonomy (NCBI): domain Eukaryota; kingdom Metazoa; phylum Chordata; class Mammalia; order Primates; family Tarsiidae; genus Cephalopachus; species Cephalopachus bancanus. Next base: position 6,023,969 of record JAPVLO010000011.1, on the reverse strand, counting down.
ACAAATAGATCATAGAAAAAAATCTCAAAACAAAAAGCTGGTTCTTTGAAAGAATAAATAAGATTGATGAACCCCAAGGTGGAATGACCAAGAAAAGGAGAGAAAAATCCCAAATAAACACAATCAGAAATGCAAAAGATCAAATCACAACTGACCCTGAAGAAATTAAAAAGATTATCAGTGATTACTATGTAATCTGTATGGAAACAAACTCAATAACCTAAATGAAATGGAGGACTTTCTTACATCACACTACCTCCCAAGGTTGAAACGAGAAGACATTGAGACACTAAATAGACCAATAACAACCAGGAAATTGACCCCTTCATGAGAAAACTACCTATAAAAAAAAAAAAAGCCCTGGATCAGACGGCTTTCCAGTGGAATTCTACAAAATGTACAAGGAGGAGCTGATACCATCCTATTTAAAGAATTCCAGGCAGTTGAGAAAGATGGAATTATCACCAAATTATTTTATGAAGTTATCATCACACTAATACACAGACCAGGTAAAGATCTAACCAAAAAAAGAGAACTACAGACCAATATCCCTAATGAACATAGATGCAAAAATTCTCAACAAGATTCTAGCAAATTGAATCCAATAATACATTAAAAAATCATCTACCATGACCAAGTAGTCTTCATCCCCAGGATGCAGAACGGGTTCCACATCCGCTGGACCATAAATGTAATTAAATACATCAACAGATGTAAAAACAAGAACCACATGATCATGTCATTAGATACAGAAAAACCTTTTGATAAGATTCAGCATCACTTCTTGATAGAAACCCTCAAACACCTAGGCATAGAAGGAACATACCGCAAAATAGTAAGCACCATCTACAGTAAACACACAGCCAGCATACTGCTAAATGGACAGAAACTGGAAACGTTTCCCCTGAAAACCAGAACAAGACAAGGCTGCCTACTCTCACCCCTATTTTTCAACATTGTGTTGGAAATCCTAGCTAGACCAATTAGACAGGAAAAGGAAACAAGAGGTGTCCAAAAAGGGAAAGAAGAAGGTTAAGTTATCGCTGTTTGATGACAATATGATCCTATGCCTCAAAAACCCAAGAGAATCTGTCAAAAACCAGCTTTCACTGATAAAGGACTTTGGCAAAGTCTTGGAGTACAAAATAAATGTGCAAAAGACAATTGTATTCTTATACACCAACAACAAGCAGGCAGAGAACCCAATAAGCAGCACAATCTCATTAACAATAGTCACACACACAAAAAAGAAATACTTAGGTATTTTCCTAACCAGAGGAGTGAAGCACCTTTATAATGAAAACTACAAAATATTGCTCAAAGAAATCCAAGACGTCACACACAAATGGAAAAATATTCCATGCTCGTGGATAAGAAGAATCAACACTGTCAAGATGTCCATCCTACCAAAGGCAATCTATAGATTCAAAGCAATATCCATTAAATTACCAACATCATTCTTCTTAGACCTGGGAATGACAGTACAGAAATTCATGTGGAAACAAACAATCACAAATAGCCAAAACAATTCTTAGCAAAATAAACAAAGTGAGAGGTATCACACTTCCAGACTTTAGACTTTACTATAAAGCTACAATAATCAAAACAGCCCGGTATTCGTACAAAAATAGGCATATGAACCAATGGAACAACATAGAGATTCCAGAAACAAAACCTCAATTTCTCAACCAACTCATCCTCAGAAAGCTTTCAACAACAACCACTGGGGAGAGGAGAACCTATTCAGTAAATGGTGCTGGGAAAACTGGCTGACCACAGGCAGAAGATTGAAACAGGACCCCTACCTATCACCATACACAAAAATCAACTCTAAATGAATCAAAGACCTAAATGTAAAACCTCAAACTATAAGAACCTTATAAAATGTAGGAGACACCCTCACGGAAACTGGAACTAGCAACCAATTCCTGATCAAAACCCCAAGTGCCTATGCTAGAAGAGATAAGATAGACAAGTGGGACCTCATCAAATTGAAAAGCTTCTGCAAAGCAAAAGAGACCATCAAGAGAATGAGAAGACAGCCCACAGAATGGGAAAAAATATTTGCCAACTGTATGTCTGACAAAGGCCTAACATTCAGTATCTACAAGTAATTCACATGTGCCGAAAGGAAAAAAAAACAAACACCCCCGTTAAAAAGTGGGCCAAAAGCCAGGCTTGGTGGCTCATCCTGTAATCCCGCACCTTTGGGAGGCTGAGGTGAGTGGATTGCCTGAGCCCGCGGGTTCGAGACCCGCCTGGGCAGCGAGACCTCATCTCTACAATAAATCAAAAAATCAACCGGGCGTGGTAGCGCACACCTGTAATTCCAGCTACTTGGAAGGCTGAGACGGAAGGATCGCCGGAGCCCAGCAGGTCGAGGCTGCAGTGGCCGGGAGCGGACACTGCACTCCAGTCTGGGTGACAGAGTGAGACTCCAACTCAAAAAAAAAAAAAAGTGGGCAAAAGACATGAATAGACACTTCTCAAAAGAAGACATACAAACAGCCAACAGACTCATGAAAAAATGCTCAGCCTCACTAGTCATCAGAGAAATGCAAATCAAGACAACATTGAGAAACCACCTAACCCTGGTAAGAATGGCCATCATTAATAAAGCAAACAACAACAGATGCTGGCAAGGATGCAGAGAAAAAGGAACACTTCTACACTGCTGGTGGGAATGCACCCTAGTGCAACCTCTTTGGAAAACAGTGTGGCGATTTCTAAAAAAAAAACCTAGACATTAACCTTCCATATGACCTAGCAACCCCTCTACTAGGAATATACCTGGAGGAAATCAAATCATTCTGCAAAAAAGATACCTGCACATGCATGTTTATTGTAGCACTATTCACAATAGCAAAAACATGAAACCAACAGTGCTGCCCATTGAAACTTCACTGGATTAAAAAAAATATGGTACATATACACAATGGAATTTTACACAGCCTTAATGGACAAACATATGGGCTTCACAATAACTTGGATGAATTTAGAGTTTATCATACTCAGTGATCTATCACAAAAACAAACAACAGAGAACCACAGGTGGACCCTGAACATTTACCGTAATACTATAAGAAAGGGATTGGCAGTAGCAGGATACTGCCTGGGTCAGGAAGCAGGTGCACACAACATCAATAAGGGTATCTGATCTCAAACTAGGCAAAGTGGGGACCAAAGGGGGGCCCAAACTTTACCTGTATGATGACCACTTATGTACCTAATCTTGAATTCTCCCCATCTTTAAGATAAAAAATAAAAAAAGAGAAATCGCAGCCTTTCTTCATCCTCCTGCCACATGTTGAAGCCACTATGCCAGAAACACGCAACACAGTCGGCAAGAAACACACAGCATACACTCGGCAAGAAAAACACTGCACACACTCGGCAAGAAAAACACAGCACACACTCAGCAGGAAATGCACAGCACACACTCAGTGAGAAACACTCAGGACACACTCAGCCTCCTTCCTGTGTGATTGTTCCACATCCCCAGTGATGTCTCCTTTCCCTCCATCTTTCTGGACTTGCAGTCTTCCTCACCATCTGGGGATTTGAGCTGTTGTGTTTTTTCCTCTGTGTGACACTCAGAGTTGGACACACAGTTTCAGCAGGATATAGTCACCTCTAGAACAGTGAGAGGGAAATTCTAGAAGGGGTCAGCCATGATTCTGTGAAGCGCTGCAATCTTACACCAGACATGGGAACTTCAACTCACATAGACCCGTAGATCTGTTTTCTCGACAGCCAAGCAGACTTCAAAGAGTGGTGTGATCTGGTTGATGGGGCTGGGAGAGGGCCAGAACCCCCATCTTCTCTACATCAGAGCTGCTTCTATGACAAAGGGCTGCTGCTTCCCATCATGTGTAAATATGATGCCTACTTTTTTTTTGGTAAAAGTCCGTGAAAAGCAAGAACTTTCAAACAGTAAGAGTATTCAGTGTGTTTTAATTGACTGATGTGAAGCAAAAATTCTACAGAGAGACCTAAAAGAAAACAACAAATTTTGGTATGGGAAACGGCCATCATAGCAGTTGCTACAAGAGTGTCACGTGGGGACATGCTGGTGAAGAAAGTGTTGCTGTTATGCTGGTGGAGGCCAGTTGATCTCTGAGACTTGCAGACCTGCAGCTGGCTCAAGAGAAGACGTGACTGACATGAGCCGGGGGAGGGTGTTGATATCTTGTCTTCACATCTCAGGCAGGTATTTTCTCAGTGCGGCATTTTCAACGTTTCATTTCGCAGGGACACCCTGCTTTTTGGAACTGTTGGACAGTATTTAAGGACATCATCCATCTCCTGAGTACGTGGATGTCGTAGTCACATGTGGCCCAGTGACTGCTTAGAAATGTCTGCGCATTTTGTTGACTACTTCCTTTTGGAAGGAGAAAAATGTATAGCCTCCTTTCTGTTTATTGCATTAATTTTACATCCTGATATGATGGAATTACATTTAGAATATGATATATGGAGATAAGAATTTTGAAAAGGAAAAATTTAAAAATTGTTATACAAGGAGTATTTCATTGTTGTGTTTTACTTTTGAAAAGTAAAGTAACTTTAAATATTTATTGCATATATGGTTTATTGAAGGGACCCAGGGTATAATATGCATTACCATACCTCAGTTCAAAATTTAAGTACAAGTCTTCTTTGCTCAAATTGGATTTCTCTATTAACCAAAATAGTCTGAATGTATGTGTGTGTGTGTATATATATATATATGTATGTGTGTATATATATATATATATGTATGTGTGTGTATATATATATATAATATCTATTTATAATATCTGCTTTGCATCATTTTTTTAGAAACACTTCAGAATGTTCTTAACTTGGTCAATATTACATTGAAATTTACTAAATTAACTCTGTAGGTCTTATATGAGGCACAAGTTAAAAGAACAAGTTCTAGGAAAAAATATATTCCTAATGAATAATAGTTGAAAGTTTAATAAAGTGATGTGTTAAATGGAACCCCCAGTCAAGCCCAAGCTATTAAATGGATAACCTTTGAATATGCCAGAATTAGCCAAATTATCTGTAGTTACACAAGCTTCACTAGCAAGAGAAAGAATATAAATGGTATGTATCAATCAGTTTAATGACAGCTTGATTTTCCAAAAGTATCCTTAAGGAATTGGTCCAACATATTTGGGAAAATAATGTAACCAAGTTATATCCAGTATATTAAGCACTTAAGTTTGTGTGTTTGCTTTCAGATAATTTGGCAGGGCACACAGCTACATTAGCAAAAAGCTAAAATATTAATGAAAATATTAACCTTATCAGATTACAAAATGGGCTGAAATTTATCATATGTGCCATAATATTGGGCTTTTCTTTTAGATCAGAACATTTTTAAAGGGGAAAAGACAAATTTAAAAGAAAGTGCCTTGATTCACCAGTTTTTCAGCTCAGGCTTTTTTTTTTTTTAACACCTATGATTGCCCAACTCTGTGACCACCAAGAGGGCAGGTGCAGACCCCAAGAATGAGTGCTGTTCGTGAGTTTTACCAGATGTTGTGCTGTCTACCATCCACCAATGGTACCCAGATCGAATGAAAGTGGAAATACTTGAGTTCTTCTATTTGAATGATTGACAATGACCAAAATCTTCATTTAGTCTAAATTCACACAGATTATTTAACATTTGCCAAAAAAAAGAGAAAATGTTTGTTTTTGTGTAACATTTGACATTTATTTCCTGTATTTTTTTCAAACCACCTATTACAAGTCAGTCATCCCTCTACATTGGAGTCTAAAATAAAGATCACAATTTACATTTGGTTGTTAAATGAGGCTGGGGCATGGAAGAGAATTACTATATTTGAGTCTCCTTTTTTTGTTCATGGATTCTGTATCTTTCCAAAAGAACGAGCTCTGTGTGCTTTGGGGTTTAGCATAATCTTATTACAGAATATAGGAGAAGGAGAGAAGATGCTTGCAAAAGTCTGTTTGGTTTACCCCAAGAAGGCCCTGAGACAAGGATCTAGGTATAGTCAATTAGTTGGGAAGTGGTTCCAAGTAGCAGAGAGGGGAAATGGGACAAGGGCGGGAGGTCACCTAATGAAAGGGGACACTGGTGACAGCAGGAGCTCAAACCTTCCTGGGACCCTCTGAGGGGCGTATATAGCATGCTCTGATTTCCTACTGAGGGATATTGGTGCAGAAGCTGTTATATTTACCCATCAACTACCTCCTCATTAGTTGAGACACAGGAAACTGTACACTCAGAAACCAGACAACCAGCAGTGATCTCCAAGCAAGGCAGATGGGAATATGAGGAGAATGGTGACAACCTCAGCTACAAAAACATTGCTAGAAACTAGTGTAAGCATTGGGGAAAGTCTACTGATTGTTTTAAATTCAGTGGAAGACTGCATTAATCCATGCACACACATCAGTTTTTATCATAAGGTCGTAATGCAAAGCTATGTAAACTGAGCAATTGTGGCCTGGTATATTTCACTTTGCTCAGCCCTTGACTCACCACCCATCAGAAAGAGGACAATGTGAGTTTTAATCTAATTATGCCAGTCATCAGACATCTTTGTAGACACACATCCCATTAGGGTTTCTTAGTAGATGGCCTAGATCTAGACTCAAAATTGTTGATATTCTACATGTCAACATTCCTTATCACTATTTTAGAATTTAACACAATTTATTTCCAACTGTCACTTCCTGTGATTATAAAGCACTGTCAACCCAGTCTATACCATGAATGGTACCCACAATGATCAGAAGCTTTGGAATTATAATTTTCTTTAATATGCCCTAGAGAAAATGAATAGTTGGTCATTCACTCATTCATTCACTGAAAAATAGCTGCAAAATAAATGCTGCTTGTCTGGCACTCTTCCAGGAACTGAGACAATAGCAACAGAAAAGACCCACCTTGTGAGTCTCTTCACACTGCTAGTCTCTGTGAGTCTGAGGAACCACATTAGAAGATATGTCTCTAATGTTCACAACAAAACCTAGTTCTATTTCCCTTGTCCTTAAAAAATTGTGAAAAATATGTGGATTGTCTGTCCTCTCCTCCAGAGAAAGAAATATCTACAAAGTTCATTTTTCTGATATTGGTATAGTTGTACCAGCTTTCTTTACATCATAATTTTTATTATCTAACTTTTTCTGGTATACCTTCTTAGTTCCCATATTTCTATACTCTTATATTTGCGATGTGTTTCTTGTAAGTACTTCTAGAGTAACAGTTTGTCTTTTAAAAAATCCTATCTAACAGCATTAGCCAATTAATTGGAGTATTTAGTCCATTAATATTTGCAGTAGGCTACTAGCTGCCATTTTATGAGTAGTTTTCTAATTGTCCTACCTGTTTTAATTTTTCTTTGTCTTTTCTTTATTAATTTATTTTGAATTAATGAAGACCTTATTTCCCATTTTTATTCTGTTAGCTTGTTAATCACGCATTCTTTCATTCTTTTTGTAGCTATGGTGGAAATGCATTCATTCCTGATTTATTGTCTTTTAACATAAATTGCTGTCTTTGACACTTTGCACACAATTCTAGGACCTCAGAGCACTTTAACTCCATTGACTCCCACCTTACCTTTTGTGGTAATGTCATTGTGCATTTCATTTAGGTTATATTTTAGATTACTCAAGACATTATTTTGTTTAAAAAATGTTAATTTATACTTTCCTATGTGTATACATGGACATTTCATTTGTTAAAAACTTGTCTTCTCCATTTTACATCTTCATTCAAATAAAAACATCAAGGGACATGTAACAAAAAGTAACAAAAGGATTATTAAATAAAAATTATTTTATGAATGTCTTAAGTACCAAAGAAATTGTTTGACATGCCAGTATTAGCACTTGTGACAAGAGTTAGCATCCCTGACCTCCACCTAACTGCCTCTTTAAACTTCTATTGCAAGAAGGTTGATAATACTACTAATTAGATTGGCTTTTGTTTGGATAGAGTTGGCTCCCACAAGTAGAGCTCTCCCGGGAGCATGTGGCACATAACAAGTGCTCCTCAGCTTTCGTTGCCCTTCTGTTTTCCCAGAGTGCCAGGCACATCCAGCTTCTTCCAAACACCAGCCAATCCTCCTCTCATCTGGCAGGAAGTGCACTGTGTGCTGAAGCCTTGCTGGATTGTGAATGATAGGATGTCAGGGACCCTGTCTCATTCTTCGTTTTACCATTAGTGCTCATCAAAAAGCATGGCATTTACTAGCCAAAGATGGATATTTTCTGAAAAGGTGAATAAATGAATGCCTGACTGGACAAGCAAATGATCAGCACTCAGTTATGCCACTGCATGAAGAAACATCCCTACCATGTACTGAGGTCCCCCCGTGGGCATACTCTGGCTCTCCTACTGATGTTGCACTTGTCTTTCCCTGGAGCAGCTAGGGGAGTACTGATGTGAGGGTCATCCCGTCTTCATCAAGATGTGCTCCTGGCCTAACCATGGCTCTCTCAGTAGAAGTTCTCCAACAGCCACTAAAGTGATGTGCACTAGGGTGAACTTAAGGAATGGACCTCCGAACCTGTGGGCCTGGGTACAATTCTTAGCTTCCCCTCTACTCTTATTCTCTCACCAGTTTGTCAAAAGAAAAGAAAAAAAAGAGAGAGAGATAATGTGGTAGATGGATAAAGTGTTTCTTTGAACAAGTATTTGTTAATCAACACCAAATACCAGTTGCTAAACTTCATAATAACTAAATAATATGGTGTTTTCTACAAAAGATTAAAATTTAAAATACTCTAGGATGATTGTAAGTTTCCAGAGGTGCCCTGATGTTATACTTTTTCTGAAAAAAAATCTGTATTTTTCTTGAAGAAATTGAAAAATACCACTTTAGTTAAATTACATCTATATTCAGATGAATAGAATATTTTATGTCAATATTTATTGTTCATTGGATTTACCAAATTTAGAGTCCAAAAATACATTAAAAAGTTCATGTATTATAATTTCTTTGTGTTTCACTTGCAACTTCTTATAGATGACATTTTACAGAAACTAACATTTTCTTTCTTTTTTTTTTTTTTTTTTTGAGTTGGAGTCTCACTCTGTCGCCCAGACTGGAGTACAGTGGTCGCTCCCGGCCACTGCAGCCTCGCCTACTGGGCTCCGGCGATCCTTCTGCCTCAGCCTTCCGAGTAGCCGGAACTACAGGCGCTTTCTACCACGCCCGGCTGATTTTTTGATTTATTGTAGAGATGAGGTCTCGCTGCCCAGGCGGGTCTCGAACCCGCGGGCTCAGGCAATCCACTCACCTCAGCCTCCCAAAGGCGCGGGATTACAGGCTGAGCCACCGAGCCCGGCAGAAACTAACATTTTCTTACTCTACTTTTATAATAGTTCAGAATCAATAAAGGGAATTGGGTGTTCACCCTAGAAGAAATGAAGTCCTTGAAGGTATCTGACTATCTTATTCAGGAAGTGTGGAATATCAGTTGGCTTTCTAAAGTGCAATAAAGCTAACTTTATCTCTGAAATGAGCAAGCAGGTGAAAATGAGTGCTTTCTATCTTTGACTGAACTCTGGTTTCTGGAATTTTATTATTTCTGCTTCACTACTTTAAAATCAAAATAGATACATAATATCCTTGGGGAAATAGCTTTGCCTTCTTTTATGCTTTATGCTGAAGAAAATGTACGTAGAACTCAATAAATCGTACAATAACACAGTCTGACCTTAGAAAATCTCATTCTTTATTTCGATATATATTTCTGGAATCTGTATTTTAACTCATCAGGAAGAACTGGCCCCACTTCAAATCAGTGATAACTGAGTAGCATTCCGGTGTCGCCTTGATTGTTTGAGAGATCTCTGTTCTTCCTTCCCGGTTGTGTCTCAGGAGCGGCTTCTTCTCTCCCTGCTGCCAGCCCACATAGCCATGGAGATGAAAGCAGAGATCATCCAGAGGCTGCAAGGCCCCAAAGCTGGCCAGATGGAGAACACCAACAACTTCCACAATCTGTACGTCAAGCGACACACCAACGTGAGGTACGCTGCCCGGTTCATGCTCCCCAGCGAGTCTGGGAGGCCTTTTGCCCGACTGGGGACATTTCTTACTGGGATCCCCCATCTCACATCATCCTCTCTCCTTTGCAACTGCAAATTTTCTACAAGTAGAATGATTACCACTATTCCATCACTGCACTCACCTTCTGTTACCTCTCAGCCTTCATGTGATGTTGAGAAATAGGATCCTCTTTCTTTATTGGGTTGAGTTGTCCTTCATAGCCCTGCCTTTTATAGCTGACCATCATGGCAGAAAAAAGAGCAGTGGATGGTGGGATTCTTATTCTGGAAACCCCATAGACACATTGCAGTCAGATTGGAGGGAGGGTCTTTGGGCTGTCTAGGGTCAACGACTGATTTCTCCAAATGGGCTTTGCAGGAGCAGGACCTCTATAAAAGCAATACATTCCAGGGAAGATGGCAGTTCTGCTGTCTGTCAGGAAGGATGGGTGTCTGGGGTCTGGATAACCAGTGACCAAAGTCACAGGAGACTGATGTATGCCTAAGTTAATTTATAGTGAAAGTTACTGTTTTGCTGAGACTATAATAGTCATATCTGTTTCCCAGGGAGCCAAATTCCGAGAATCACAGAACCTGGAAAACAAACATGTTTCTCTCATTGTAGCCAGGAAGAACCGCATAGGGCCTCCGTCTCCCCTGAGCTCTAGAGAGGAACTGTGATGTGAGGGGCCCTCACCTCAGGCTGGAGAGGTGTTCCCTCCTGTTCCCCCACTGCCCTTGTCTCCCACACATGACAGAGCAAGGCCCCTCCAGATCACCAGTGACTTCCGTGTATCAACCATTCACGGTACCACTTACCCAAAGAAGTGCTTCTTTTTTTTGGTTGTTCTTTCATCCATTCTGTATATTGACATGGTGCTTTCTATTCTAGCTGAGTTGTATCCATAAGTGATTTGTGCATGTATCTGACCTCATTTGTTATGTTTTGATGGTTTTAATTTAGTTCTTCGAGAGGGTGCTTGCTCACAATTCAATAACAACAACTACCACACCAAATAAATGTGTGAGCATCTATTAGAACTGGTATCCAGCCTGTTTGCCCCCAAGTCTAGACTCTCCATGACAAGCTGCTGCCTCCTAGTCCAGCAGCTTCAGGTCAAGGCTTTTTGAAGCTCATTAGTGAGAAACAAATTTAACTTCAACTTAAATACATTGCCAGGAGAAGTCTCATTTGATATCAGATTTTAGAAAAGGCGTATAAATCTAGTGATGTATGTAGCCCAAGTATACACAGGTGTCAGTGTGCAATAAGAAAGTCACATCAGAAAGGAGGTAACAGAAAAACAGTTGCATAACCAGCAGGAAGTAAGGAAGCACCAGTGGATACATGATAGAAAGAACCTAAATATATTTAAAGAAAGTTCACACGTATTAAGGAATACAATTATTTAAAACACTGGCCTGCCTTCAGGCTTCTAAGTGTTTTGCTTATAAAATTAAAGAAGAAACACTCACAGTATCTAACTAGGTGTAACATAATAGTAATTTCTCTTTCTAGACCTAACTGTCTGAAATTCAGCAATACCCCTCCCATCTCAGGAAATATTTTTAAGTCACCTATTGACCACTCAACTGTGCTTGGCCCTGTTGGCCTCGCCCTCAAGCTCAAAGAATTCTCCCCTTCCTCAGTCTCATGACATTGCATTCCCTTTGCTTTCTTCTAACAGTCTCCTCTGTTGTTTTCTTTTCCCTAGGTCTAGCCTCTCCTGCAAACACAAGTGTTTTCAGGGCTCTCTCCAAGCTCCTCTCTGTTCTCTTAAGGACTTTAATTCCCATCTACATGAAGTGCAGACATAGACGTCAACTATAGCTTTTCATACTCATCTTCCTAGTGGGTATCTAGGATACCAGAGAAACACAACAATAGTTGAATTGGCCATTTTCCCCTACAAGCATGTTTCGATTTGTACACATCTAGGTTTCTGAACTCCATTCTTCAGATCTTCATTTTTGATATTTCCTTCTCCTAGACAATCCCTTCCTCCCCATAGCATCTAATTAGTGCCAAGGCCTGGTTCATTCTCCCTCCTATCTCCCATGTCTGGTCACTTCTCTCTATTTACCCCCATTGTAGACCTGCCACAGGGTTCCCCAGGATCCTCGGGATATGCTTCTAACTGACCTGCCTGCTTCCAGGTTGCTATTGCCAGAGTGATCTTTCTAAAGTGGTGATAGGCCAGAGTCTAGGTTGAGTTTCCTTATTTATGGTCCCATGGTGCCCTGTGCTTCCTCTACACATAACCCTTTGCACATGGCATCACAGTTGCCTGCTTACTGTTTGAATCCCTCTGCTGCCAAATAACCTCTGAACCAGCTTAAGGTATCTACAGGCAGCCTATCTTGGAAATCCTTTGCCCCTTACAAGCTTGTACCACAGGAAGCACTGTGGATGTTGTGAATAGGAAGGAAATACAGTCACCTGCCCATCCACACACTCTACCTCCAATACTGCTTTGGATCAGGGACTCTTTCTCCAAGTGAACAGGGTTAACTCTTCCTCTTGTTCGAGGAAGAGTTCCTGTGGGCTCTGCCTCTACAAGAGAGAAATAGGGATGATTTTAGGGCATCATCTAAACACAGCAAGGAGTGCAGCTGCCCCAACAGCCCTCAAGTGCCTAGACCCATCAGAGGTCTTCTGAGGCTCCTGTCCCGAGCAGAGAAACAAGTCTTTCCCCCAAGGTGCATCCAAAAGGTACAAGAAACAGAGTCCTACCCTGCTATGTCTGGGACGTAGCTGACTAAGGCCATGTTATGTATTTTTTTTTAATTGTGGTAAACACACAGAAAATAACATTTATAATTTTTACCACTTTAAGTGTATGGGTCTGTTGGATCACACATAATATTGCTCTGCAGCTGTCAATACCATCCAACTCCAGAACCTTTCCTTCATCCCAGACTGAAGCTCTGTACCCAATCAACAGCAACTCTGTACCTCGCCCACCCCTGATTCCTGGCCTGTTCTACTTTGGGCCACCCCTGCTCTACTTTGGGTCACCCCTGCTCTACTTCGGTCTGACTGCTCTCAGTACCTCATATCTGTAGAGTCCTATAGTATGTGTCCTTTTTGTGCCTGGCTTATTTCACTTAGCATGGTGTTTTCAAGAGTAGCAGCATGTACCAGAATTGTATCTCCTTTAAAGGCTGACTCATGTTCCATTGTATGTGTCTACCACCTTCTGTTCATCCATCCATCTGCTGATGGACATTTGACTTGTTTCCATCTTTGGGCTGATGTGAATACTGCAGCTGTGAACATCCTTGTGCAAATATCTGTTCAAGTCTCTGATTTCGGTTCTTTTGGATTTGTACCCACAAGTGGAAAAGCTAAATCCTATGGTGTTCTGTTTAATTGTTTGAGGACCCACTATACTGTTTTTGTGGCTGTATCATTTTACGTTCCCATTAGCAATACACAAGGGTACCAATTTCTCCACATCCTCATCAATACCTATTATTTTCTTTCTTTTTTCTTTTTTTTTGTAACAGCCATCCTAATGGATGTGAAATGGTACTTAGTTTGTTTTATTGTACATATTAAGTCATACCATATTCATTATCTGAAACTAATCCCAAACCGCCAGCAAGAATTTAGGCTTCTTCGTAAGGCCTTTATACAAATCAGAAACATGTTATTATGTGGGAAATGTTGTAATGCACACACTAGTGTTGTGTTTCCCTGTTTTAAACACATAAACAGCTCTAAGGAATCTCAACCTTGTCTCCACGGGTGTGTATATCCGTGAAGGAAAGCTGCCCTGTCATTTTCTGAGTGACTGCTAGACTCCTCACCGCCTAACCTACCTGTACTCTTCACTCTCACAGCACTCTCTTGGTTTCCTCTGTAGCACTTTTTATAATTTGTAGCTGTACATTTGTTTGTGTCTTTATTTGTTTAATGCATCATCCCAGCTAAATTCTGGGCTTTAGGAAGGTATACCCGTGTCTGCTTCATCCTGGCAGGTAGTAAGTACTCTAAATTAGTTGTGGAGTTATCTTTTTTTTTTTTAAGATTATTATCTCACTTTTTTTGAATCAGTATAAACAGACTTTGGTTTCTGCTATTTTGCTGCTTCACTCCCCATCTTGACTACCAAAATTTAACACCAAAAAGAAACTTTTTTTAATGGACAAATTTAATAAAATGTTTGGGAAAATGACATCTTTCTTGTGAAAATAGAAAGTGTAAAAAAAAACCAAAAACCAACCAATTGCACACTTTTAATGAAAAAATCATCATTACTTTCTTAACCGACATCCATCGGAAAACCCTGTCTCCCACCTCCTGTGTTCCCACAGCATCTTGTACGCTGACATTGTTGGCTTCACCCGGCTGGCGAGCGACTGCTCCCCAGGAGAGTTAGTCCACATGCTCAACGAGCTCTTCGGAAAGTTTGATCAAATTGCAAAGGTGAGTATACAGATTCCCCTCCACTCTGATGCTATGCAAAAGGCTGGCTTGCTTTCTCTCCAGCTCACCAGTACTTCACTTTTTCGTATAAGCATCCTGTAGGAGTTTGTTTGTAAAATTTGTTGGATTTATTTGCCATTGAGCCTTGAAGAATCTCAAACCTTATCAGGGATGAAAGATGCCATGGCATATAATTATCACGTTTTCCTCTATTTTTAAAACTTCCGCTTATGTATAATTCAGCACACGTATAATAAATACATTCAAGGCAATGAGATTCGATTTGCAGTTCCCTCTGCATAGTGCTATTCTAAGGTGCTCTTTCAGGCATTTCCATGTAAAGGAGTTGGTAAGATCATTTCCACTCCTCTGGTTGCAACCATCCCAGACTCCTATGGTTAAACAGGACTCTGAAAGAGCTCCTGAAATAGGAGGCAGAGCTTCTGTGCAAAGCTCTTCCCTTACTATGGGCTCACTTTTATCCTTTGGTTCTTGTGCCACTTAAGCAGAAATGTAAGTTGTTTTCACCATTCGTATGCTCATTTTGGGGAAATTTCACAGATAGGAAGGGATGCCAAGTCTAAAACTATACCAGACCTCACTTTTTAGAACTTCCACAGTTGCTGGTGGGAACATTAATGAGAAGTTTCCTTCTTGCCAGCCCTTTACTTCTCACTGCACATTTCTGGTCAGCCCAATTCTGTCTTTGAATTGTTCCCAACAAAAAAGATTTCATTATGCTTATTAATATCAGTTATTTATCTGTGGAAGGGTTTGTCCTAAATTTAGTTCACTGTGTGATTTAGTTCACTTTTGAACAATACAGAACATCCCAATCAAGCCCCTTAAGAAGAAATCTGGCTTGTAGATGTTAGCATAGTCATTTTGGGGCCAAACTTCCCAAGTCTGCTGCCTTCTGCTGTTCAGCTGACCACGACAGCTCTCACTGGGGGTTTTAGAAAATCAGTAAGAGGACAACTCTCCTTCCTTCCTTTACCAAACCAAAGGAAAGGGTTAAGTTTTATGGGTGCACATTTATAGAAGAGAAAAAAGGTTGCAGCCTAAATAATAGCTTGGAAATTTGAATTAACAAAAGGTCATTTTGTTGGATTACTCACTCATGCTAGAAAGAAACATTTTCATCTTTGCTTGGGGCAGCATAACTCCAGTGTTCACACAACATTCTCTTCTCTATGTGCATGTCTCAGTGTCCACATTTCCCTTTTGTTATAGGGGCAACATTCATAAGGACTAAGGGCCCACCCTACTCCAGTTTGACCTCATCTTAACTGATTACATCTGCAATGATCTTATTGCCAAGTAAGGTCACATTCACAGCTATCAGGACTGACTTCAACATATGGGTTTGAGAGGACACAATTTGTTGTCCATACAGAGGTGCTAAGTGTGACTTCCTCTAACCATTGGGACAAAGAAATGTCCAGACAATATCCACTTCCAGGGTAGGCTGACTGAACCATCCATTGTTGGTCAGAGGGAGAGCATGCTTTGGACGTGAGTTAATGACTCATAGTTCAATAACACAGAGTATCGTCAGCAAACGGCCCAGTGCACTGAGTGAATACCATGTAAAGCATTTAACTTTATGCTGAGCAACTCGAAATCTTTGCCGTTCACTGCTACTGACTCTCGAGTTTTCTAGACTCAGAATATGTATTTAGGAAGGATGGAAAGGAAGCCTGATTAATAGTTTGCCTTTTTCGTATTTATGATATTGTTATCAGGAATTACCAAGCACATCATCTGTAGTGCTCTAGATAAGTGTGAATGCTAATCTATAAACTCGTGTGCTATTAGACAGGAAAAGAAATATATCAAATCTTCAGCAAATCCAACACACACTTAAGGAAAAAAAAGATGTGTTCATTTTATTATTTCAAATTTGTTCAGTTTATACATAATTGTATTCATGTTAGAGGAAAAATATGTGTGTTTGGCACATTTTTGTTTTTGTTTTATTTCACTGAAGGGTCTATAAGCTGGTTGAAAAGGTTAAAAAACAGATGTAGGATTGACGAGAGTGGATGCAGTTAATCTCCATATTATAATATGACTATAAAACCCAGCCAAGAAAAATAATGAGTTAGTCAAAATTTAGCCTAAGATGAGAATGAAGTTTTAAATTACTTGGCAATGCTGAATAATGGCTTATTTGGTTGTGGAGATGTTTATCAGAAGCTACATACCTGCAGGTAAGAATCTGCTTCAGTTTTGTAATCCATGAAGAAAACCGTAAGCACAGGAGGAAACGATGTAAGATGATTCTAATTCAAGTTGAGTTCAGGTCATTTCTACTCTGAAAGATTCACTTCACAATCAGTGTTTGAGGATATTCGGACTTAAGAGACTGATCCTAATGTCATCCTCCCCTGCTTGTATTATGTGTAAATCATTCCAGAACATTATCTGCACTTTCCCATGACATCTCCTTTCTCCAATTAGACCTGCTTTTGAAATGGCCATGTGGGGGAGGGTAGCTTATTCTGTTTGGGTAGTGAAGCCCAACTCATTCTTATTTCCCTCGCCCCCAAGTCCTATTCCCTGGAACAGTGTCAGCAGAATTAGCACTGGTGATATGCAGTAAATCTGTATCGTTATGTAAGCACTTAATGTAACTGAAATCCTGTGATTTCTTCTTCCAGGAGAATGAATGCATGAGAATTAAAATTTTAGGAGACTGCTACTACTGTGTGTCTGGACTGCCAATCTCTCTCCCTAACCATGCCAAGAATTGCGTGAAAATGGGACTGGATATGTGTGAAGCCATCAAGTAAGTATGCTGCTTAGTAAGCATTTTAAGTTTTGTTTTGTTTTGTTTTGTTTTAACTACTTAAAAGTTTTGAGTTGTAATTCTCACCTTCAGTTATTTGCATTTTTTAATCGACTGGCCCAAATACATTGTTGTACTTTCAAATGTAAATATGTGGAGACCCATTTACTGTCATGTGCATAACTCAATGAAAAGTAAGACCTCTCAATTTTTCAAGTTATCTTAGATTTCAAAAAAACTGAGTTGGAAATCTATGGGAAGGGATAGTTGTGTGTATTTCAAAGATGATAATTTTTAAAATGTGAATGTCTTCTTTGGACTTAAGAACAAAAAGTTTGCATTTGTGGCATATTTTCTATTTCCAACAAACAATGCCAAGTCTAAAGTCACATACACACTTTGTAATGGGAAAAATAGTTTTTACCAGTAGGTGGCAATTAATATGAAAATTCAATCCAGAATTAATTCATCTAGTCAAAAATGCTCAGCTCTTTGAATTTAATTTCAGTTAATATCTGTAATATATTTTGTCTGCACTGTATCTATGGTTTTTTTAGATACAATACTAGAGAAGATTTGCTCCATAGAATAATGTTATCATTAACACTGACAAGTGCAGTGTAAAGTATAAGGTCAAAGGATAATTTTCTACTAAGTAGGAGTCTGAGCCCAGGAGGTTAAGGATGTAGTGAGCCGTGATAATGCCACTGCCCTCCAGCCTAGACAACAGAGTGAGACCCCAACACACACACACAAAAGTAATTTTTATTTCCGGTACCATAATTTTATCACCGCCTTTAGTAATGCTCTTCCTAGAAACCAGATTATTCTTATAAATGATAAAAAACCTTTTGTTTGCTGATTGCATGATTGACAGGTTTTACTTTATTTTAGTTAACTGGTTTTACCTTCTCCTCTACGTATTTTCAAAATCTAAATGGAGTTGGAATTCTGTGCTTAATGTTCTAATTCCTGTCTCAGGGTTAGAGAGAATAGGACTTTCGGTGGAGAAGGCAATTAGTCCTGTGGCCCCTGTGCTTGCCCACCAGGTGTGTAAGTCATGTGCTGAGGTGACTAAAGGGTTATAAGTGGCTTTGTCAGTGCTGCCTGGGGAAGAGGATGTCCATCCTGCCCCAACCCCAGCTGATGAGATGAAGAGACCTGTATGTTCCACATTTACTAGCTCTGTAGCCAGTCACTGCAGACCCCAGAGGGATCAGAAATGGGACAGAGGGAGTACAGTGAAATGGATGAGAGGCATAAGGTGGGAAGAAGAGTCAGGGTGACTCAGTTTCCCTGCACCAAATGCATTGTGTGGGATAATATTCTATACACTTCTTACCATAAGTCAGTCAGTTTTCTTCTCTGACACACACACACACACACACACACACACACACACACACACACGCTTAACTTTTTTTTTTTCCAAAATTAACTACCATGACTTTATGGGTCTAGATGTACGTGAATCCAATCAATGGAACTAATAGGTTTTCTCAAATTTATAACCTGCCCCTGGAGGCAACTTTAGTTTTAGTTTCAAACAAGAGATGAAATGTATTCTATTGGAGGAAAGCATTTTTTCTTGATTTCCATTTTAAATAGACATGGAAATGATTTTTTATGAAGGGTAAAATTATGTGCATCAATAACCAATTGAATTCAACAACCCACCCTTTTGCTGAAGCTTAATATCTGCTTTTGAATCACCTGGGTTGCAGTTCTGTTAGGTTTAAGTTATTTCAATGTGCTAAACATCTTTCAGGAGAAAGAATCTTTAGGTTACATGCACTGACATGTTACCAGTTCATCAGAAATACCTTCTTTTTCTTTCACATTTTTTAAAACTGTGGTAAAAATATGTATACCACCAGTATCACCCTTTGATCCATTTTCATGTGTGTAGTTTAGTAATGTTAAGTACATTCAGAATGCTGCACAGCCATCTCCACTAACTACTTCCAATACCTTCTCACCACCCCAAACAGAAACTGTGTATTCATGACCCCTTTCCCAGCCCCTGGTCATCTCTATTCTACTTTCTGTCTCTATGGATGTGCCTATTCTAAATATTTCTTATAAATGAAATCATCCAATATTTGTCCTTTGTGTTTCGCTTCTTTCACTAAGCCTAACGCGTTCGAGGTCCATTCATGTTGTGGCATATGTCAGTATCTCATTCCATTCTATGCATAGGCCACATTTTATTTATCCTTTCATCATTGATGTGTCAGTAATAGCCTACATGTCCAGAGTCTCAGTTAATCTTGCCTAGTCTTCAAATAAGGCAATGCCTGTGTGTCATAGTGACCTGGCACTCACTAATCACAAGATTCCATACTCTTCCTCTATTATATATCACCTATTTATCTTGTGTGTGGTTGATAAGGTGATTGATAAATAGGCTGATTTGTGATACCCCCAGGAAAGGCAATGAGAGGACACTTCAACGAATTCTACAAATTCTTCATCCATTCCCTTTCTCACGTGCAAGGGCAAGCACTTGCCTTCCTATTTGTTGAGCCATGAGGTGGGTGAGTTCTGTATGGGAATGTTAAGGTGTTAAGCTGGTGAGGGGCAAGAGCACAAGTGGTACTTGGGTTTTTGCCAGATCATCTCTGGTTTCACCTGAACCAGCAATATGGCTCCAGGAATGTCTGCCTGTGTTTTCCCCTCTGTGTCTGTACCTCCATACCTCACCTCATGCCCTATTAGCAGAGAAGCTGCTGCAAGAAATGCTTCAGCTACAGTTTTGGAATATTCCCAATGGTTACAATTTTTTTTCCTGTCATGAAAATGCAAATTGTTTTTAATAAAGGAAGTAATATTCAAGACCTTGATTTTCTAAGTGATTAAGGTTTCTCTTAAATTAGAATGTTTGCCTACTGCTGTTGCAAACTTTAAGCAATTATTTCAACATCTTTCTATAGACCACACTAATTGCATCTACATGCATCAACACATTTGGCCAAAGAATTTATGTGACCCTGAAATAATACATTTTTTAAAAAAAAGACAAATCAGTTACTTGGGAGGCTGAGGCAAGAGGATCACTTGAGCCCATTCCAGGTTACAATGAACTAGGATGCCCCACTGCCCTCTAGTCTGGGCAGCAGAGCTAGATTCCATCTTAAAAATAATAATAAATAGTAAATTAAAAAATACAAAGAATTCAGAGATTATTTGTAATGTTTAAATGAGTCAGCCCATCAGGGTGCCAAATGACCAACCTAAGACTCCTTTCTCCTCCTTTTTAATCCCTCCTTGGCTCTCTGCTAACTTGTTTTACTAAACAGAAATCCATGTGGTAGGAACAATCTTCTCTTAGCAACATAAAGTTTAATGAGCAATTATGAGTTCTGTAACAAAGTTGTTAGGATCATTATCTCGCAAAGAAACAGTAAATTCTTCAAAAGTGACCTTGGTTGACAAATAAACTTGCATGAAGTATCCTGTGGGAACAGATCCTGAGTCCATTGATGGGCAAACAAATGCTTGGACAAGTTTTGTGTCCTCACAGGTTAACTCTGCTGAGTGCAAAGATACACACAGACAGGGAGTGGTCACTGCCCTCCGGGCAGCTGAAGAACAGAGGCAGGGGCTGCCTAGACCAACCTAGATGGGAGAGCCCAGAAAGACTTCCTGGATGAGGCAATGCCTGAACCACTACTGGAAGAACAATGCCAACTGGCCAGGCAATGCTTGCACATGGCAGGGAAGGGAGCTTGGGGGTCTGGGTAGAAGGGAAAGGATCCATAAGCCACAGGCGTGAGAATGCCCTGGTGCTGGCACAGCCACAGTCCTCAGTACTCTGGTTTCTCTTGCAGGACAGGAATGGACGGTTTGGACAACCTGCACACTGCCAGATGGGTGCATGTCTTTTTTGCAAGAACAATAAAGGAAGGAGCTGAGGGAGGGAAGGAAGGAGGGAAGAGAGGAAAAATGAAGGAAGGGAGGAGAATGGGAGGGAAAGAAAGAGAAGGAGAGGGGAGGGGAGAAGGGGAGGGGAGAAGGGGAGGGGAAGGGGAGGGGAGGGAACAGAAGGGAAGAAAAACCACTTTTATGTTCTTTTTTCCAGATGCCACTTGTTTTTACATTGTACATTCATTTCTTTATCATGTTGATTCTGCTAGTACAGTATCATTTTGTCACTTAAGCCTGCAGACATGCCTGTGCCATGTGAATGTTAACAATTCACTTCTCTACAGCTCCCCCCCTGCTGGCCTCTCCTCTTCAGTTTGCTGCAGTCAGCATCATTGCTTCCCTCCACGTGTCCTCGTGGGGTAAATCTCTCCATGTAACCAGGCACATCTTCCTGTACCCTTATTTTGCAATAATCACTTAATTGGTGCATGTATTTTTCTGTTGGAAATAAATAAGCATCGCCAAGCCTTGCCATTTTTCTCTGTTGGTGGGTTGGCTGTAGAGTCCTCAAGTATTTCTGAAGGATTTTTAAATTAGTTTCTTTTCATGGCACCTTATGCATTATTAAAGCTTTTTAGAAGTATTTTTTTTCTCATTTTGTTAAAGAATGTGCAAAAGCTTTAGTCTCCTTATTATTTTTCTAAAAATTCTTATTCAGCCTAAAGTCATGATTAAGCTCACAAATGAGCTGCATTGTTCTCTTATTAGCAGAAGATATTCTTTGAGGATGTGCATTGTACTAAGCACTAAAATTGCAAATGGCATCTAGGACTGTTTCTGACATGACAGGGCAATCACATGATTTGAGTATGAAAACACAGAGCATTGCCAACACATGGTAGGTAGGTGCTTGATATATATTCATTGAAAAAGTAAAAACTACAGCCAAAATGCTTTGTCATCACCATGGTCTGGCCTGATCTGGCTTTAATAGCGAGGACACTGGAGCTTTGGGGCTAATGGTCAAAAGAAAAGCCCTTCCTCTTGGCTCAGAGCAGCAATCTTCTGCCACAGGAGGGATTGGCAGATGCGTCTCTGATAGTCTGAGAAATTCTGAAAGTAATATCATGCCAAGAAACTGACCAAGAGTTAAAGAAAGAAGAGGATGTTACCAGGTCATAATCTCACTTCCCTTCTCTCTAGGAAAGTAAGAGATGCTACCGGGGTTGACATCAACATGCGCGTGGGCGTGCATTCTGGGAATGTCTTATGTGGTGTGATTGGTCTGCAGAAGTGGCAGTACGATGTGTGGTCACACGATGTTACCTTGGCCAACCACATGGAAGCTGGAGGGGTTCCCGGGTAAGGCCCAACACTGGATTTTTATTTTCAAGCTGGCAGCATGGTTGAATCAACAGGCTAATAACTGCCCGCTCCACTTTTGGTGATTCTGTTGCCTCTATTGGGATCATGGCACTCATAACCAGCGGCTTCTTATGTTCATTGGGTAAATGTGAACTCCAAGTCCCTATCCCACCACCCCATCACTCACAGTCAAGGACTATAGATATACCAAATTATTAGTTTTTACTTGTTTCCACATTTATGAATAGAGACCTGAGTTAAAGTTGTTTTACGGTGCAGTTCAAATATGGTACCTCCCTAGAACTGTTGACCTCTGAGAAACCATATATTAAGTGTGCGACTAAAGAATCCATTTCTGGGCAGGAAAATGTAATTCAGACGAGATAATCCTGATTCAAAGGTTATAATTTGGAAAAGCATGAGATCAAGCATTGAGAAAGAAAATCCATACTTTTGTTCAGATCAACCTGCTTCCTAGAATGCCCTTCACATGTATTTCAAAAGATATCTTTACAGAAAATAATTTGACTTGCTCAAGTTTTATTTGCTGTGATTCACCACCCACCACAAGGGTTTCTGTGAGTGCAGAGAAACTCCAAATAGCTCATGACCCATAGAGGCATCTTTCCAAAGCAGTGATCAATAGAATATAAACTTTAATTATAGTCAATTTTCCCAAGAACATGTAGACTTTCCCTCATTTGGAGGAGGAATTATTTCTGAAGTCACAAATAAATACAAAATACTTCTTCACGTTTATCCTTTCCTATCTTGACTGTGGTCTTAAAATGGAATTTCAGACGTGTTCACATTTCTTCAGTCACCCTGGAGCACTTGAATGGAGCTTATAAAGTGGAGGAGGGAGATGGTGACATCAGGGACCCATATTTAAAACAGCACTTGGTGAAAACATACTTCGTAATCAACCCCAAGGTCAGTATCATTGTAAAGAGTCTGTGATTAGTCTATTATTCTGTCATTATAGGGAAAGAGGAGCAAATTGTTGATATAGATAAGTGTTTTTTGTCAAGAATCAGTATAATTCTTTGGTAGGCTTCGCCTCAAAAGTGACATTAAATGTATGTGGTAGTTTAATTATGGAAGCTGTTTTGTGATAACAAGTTTAAATACTTGTTAAATAAATAATTGAAATGCATTGCTTGTCTGTATAACGAGTGTATTGATACAGGCTTCTAATTTGGGCCATTATTTATATTAGTCAATGTATATGACAGTAGATACTGTTTCTGGGAGTCACTCAGTGGTCACAACCTTAATATATATCAGGTAAGATATTAAACAAAGAGAAGGATTTTGCTCAGGACTTCAGGAGATAAAAATCTAGTAAAATGAAATAGGATGGCCGGGCTCGCTGATTCAGCCTGGGATTCAGCCTGTAATCCCAGCACTTTGGGAGGCCGAGGTGAGTGAATTTTCTGAGCCTGCGTGTTGGAATACAGCCTGGGCAACTTGGTGAGACTCGTCTTTACAATAAATAAAAAAGTAGCTGGGCATGGTAGTGTGCGCCTGTAGTTCCATCTACTTGGAAGGCTGAGGCGGAAAGACCAGCACCCGGCAGATCATTGCTGGGGTGGCCGTGAGCACACAACTGTACTCCAGCCTGGGCAACGGAATGAGACTTCAACTCAAAAAAAAAGAATGAAATTGAAAGAATGGATAAGAAAAAGGGAACAGAAGAAATATTTTGTGTATTGATACAATTATGAAAAATTAATATCACATAGATATTTGTGTGAGTATATGTCTATGCACAAACATATTTACCTGCCATATAATAAAAAGCTCTATTGCCTGGAAGACAATCCAACCTATTCAAGCAGTGAGAGGCTATTGCTTATTGTTTTTTTCAGACCACATGCTAGACCAGATCAAAAGACTTAGAGCTCTCATTTTTTGAACCTTTCTCAAATTCCGGCCACATGGGTATTATTTCTATTTATAGGTAAAGAATCTGAAGCTTTGGAAGTTATATAACTCCCCCTAAATCACACAGCTGGTAAATGGTACAAATACCAGCAAGAAAGACGTCTGAACCATCAAAACCAGTATCACAAAATCAACAAGGTCTAATTTATGGATGTGTACTCATGGTAGCATCCCTGAAACTCCAGTTTTACCTTTGGAGAAAAACTTCCAACTAGTTTGACATCAATCTGGAGATAGATCTGGAAATAGATTGGTAGCTTGACAAGCAGCAAGAACTGTGGGGTAACAGAGTGGGGTACAAAACATATGTATATGAAAGAACATTATGTTAGGCAAAGAACACCAACACACAGATGTTTGAGGCCATTTAACATTAGAAACAGACTCACTGGAAGAGAGAAATATAAATACAACTAAGCACTTTGGATAATCCCCATAGTACTGCTATATTTTTAAATTATGTACAGCTATCACTGTAGAAAAACACAACCATCAAGTAATGCTAACAGACCAGCACATTCTCTTTAAGAATTTATTCTCTTGTTGAGACCTCATCTCTACAATAAGTCAAAAATTAGCCAGGTGTGGTAGCGCACGCCTGTAGTTCCAGCTATTTGGAAGGCTGAGGTGGAAGGATTGCCGGAGCCCAGCAGGTCGAGGCTTGTGGTGGCTGGGAGCGTGCCAGTGCACTCCAGTCTGGGTGACAGAGTGAGACTCCAAGTCAAAAAAAAAAAAAAAAAGAATTTACTCTGAGCTGGGCTCGGTGGCTCAGCCTGTCATCCCAGCACTTTGGGAGGCTGAGGTGAGAGGATTGCCTGAGCCCACGAATTCGAGACCAGCCCAGGCAACTTGGCAAGACCTCATCTCTACAATAAATCAAAAATTAGCCAGGCATGGTAACACGTACCTGTAGTTCCAGCCACTTGGAAGGCTGAGGCGGAAGGATTGCCAGAGCCCAGCAGGTTGTCACTGGGGTGACCATGAGCATGCTACTGCACTCCAGCCTGGGCGATGGATTGAGGTGCCAATTAAAACAAAACAAAACAAAACAAAAGAATTTACTCTAAAACTGTCCATGAACGTGGCTACTTTTCTTTCCTCTAAGTTTCAATTCCAGGTAAATTTTGCTGTCTGAAAAAAGTCACCCAGCTCAAACAGCTTGTTCTGCAGTAGCTGAAGAAATGAGAATGGGTGCTGTAGAGGGTGAATGGAGATGTTAGAAGGAATTGCTCTAGTCATGTGAGGTTAGTGCAGGAAGAGTAAGGGGCAGACCTGTTCTGTGCCAGGTATGATGCTTTCTTTCTCACCCCAGGGAGAACGCAGGAGCCCCCAGCACCTCTTCAGACCTCGTCACACCCTCGATGGAGCCAAGATGAGGGCCTCCGTCCGCATGACCCGGTACCTGGAGTCCTGGGGGGCGGCCAAGCCCTTTGCACACCTGCATCACAGGGACAGCATGACCACAGAGAATGGCAAGATCAGCACCACGGTACGCTACCCCATGCCTCCACTGAGCCTGAGCGCTCGGGAAGCTAGTCCCCGAGACAAAAGGCGAGGTAACTCTTGTCTGGAAAGAAGCAAGCTTGTCATCTCCTTCCTGTGGAAGAGGCCATTATAAGCAGCCATCAGGGTGTGAAGAAGCTCTGAGCCCACACTGCTGAAAGTTCTAAACTAAAGTGATCTTGCATTATAGTTTTATAACCAAAGATAGTGTTATTTACAGCTAACAGTAGTAAAGGCATAAATCGAACTAATTTTTAATTGAGATTTTTTTCTTTCTATCATGAAGTGGACAGCCTTGAGGATCTTAATAAAAAGACAAAGGCATAATGTCCTTGGAGTTTGAGTAGCATCAAAACTGTCTTCATTATCCAGAGGTTTAGTCTATGTCAGCAGCATTGCACACTCTATTGTTGTGGTTCCTTACTCACGTCACTCCAGCTTTCAACAAATAAAGTGCTGCAGCTCCTTACACCAGGGCATATGCAATGTCATGGCTGAAATGGAGGTAGGAAACAGACTCATTGGAAGAGAGAGATGTAAATGCAACTAAGCACTTAGGATAATCCCCACAGTATTGTTAGATTTTAAAATTATCTCTGGATAAAATTGCATATATAATGGCATTAACTGTATTAGGGATGCAGTTGAGATTTAAAGAGGAAAATGTAATGTTACATTATTCTCATTGGTTGATGAGAAGGAACCTGCCAGACTGTGAGGTGAAAGTGAAATTCTCATCCACCCTGTGTCCCTACACTTCCCAGGGTTTCACAAAGATGCTTTCACACCCCTTCTTGTTTTGGCTTAATTATGTCTTTTCTCCCAAGTTCCTTTGACCTTTTTTCAACTAAAAATTAAATGTGATCTGATGGAAGACCGTGACCCATCAGACAATTAACAAAGAAGATCTCCTAGAGATAAATCCTAGAGTTTGCATTCTAATAGCAAGAGAGACATCATAAACAGGAAAGTAAATAAACTAACAAGATGATGTCAGGTCCTGGTGAGGGCCATGAGGAAGATAAAACTAAGTGATGTTAGCAGGAGTGAATGAGGTGGCTACTTGGAGCAGTTTGGGACAGGAGGTGGCAGAAAAACCAATGTATTGACCCTAAGATGAAAATGAATGTGGTGTCCTTTGGGGGCAGAGAGGTTGTGGTCAGAGCATCAAAGATGAACAAAGAGAGGAAGTCAGGGGTGAGACAAACTAAGGTAAAAAGTTTATAATTAATTCTAAGTGTAGTCAAAGGTCATGGAGAATCTTAAGCAAGGGAGGGGCATGGTATAATTTATACTTTGGAATAGTGGAGAAAAATGCAGACTCCCCAAGTAAAAATGATGCCCTCTTATGCTAAGATTTTAGTAGTGAAAGCAGTGAGAAGCAAATTTAGGGGCTAATATCAAAGGAGAACAAATAAGATTTGGCAATGGATATGCATGAAAGGGAGGACAGACATGAATCCAAACTTTCCAGGCCCCACTACTGGAAGAATGATGGTGCCATTAGTTGAGATGACAAAAACAAAGAGGAAGTCAGGTTATTTAAGGTGGAAAAATTAAGACCTTCCGTTGGACATCTTCAGATTGACACACCTTGTAGATATCTAAGTGCAGCTAGGGAGTAGGCGGTTGGATATGAAAGTCTAGAACTTAGGGGAGAGTCCATGCTGGAGACATAAATGTCATTCATCAGGTTGTAAATGATATGTGAAGTCATGAAACTGGATGAAGTCATCAGGAAGGGAGAAATCCAAGGAGGCAGGTCTGGGGCAGCTAAAGCCTTCCAGGTTGAGATGTGTTAGAGCCATAGCACCCTAGTACCCTAGTATCCAACCACCACTGTAAGTCTGTGCTTATTAATACTCCATGAAAGGGATTGGTGGTAGGGGGACAATTCCAGGGGAGGGAGGGATGGTACATAATGTCGATATGGTACCTGATCCCAAACCAGGTGAAGTGAGGACCAATGGGAAGCCCAAACTTCACCTGTACAATAACCACTTACGTATCTAATCCTGAGGGATATCCCACATCTTTAAGGTTCAAGCTGTAATCCCAGTACTTTGGGAGGCCGAGGTGAGAGGGTTGCCTGCGCCCATGGGTTTGAGAACAGCCTGGGCAACTTGGTGCGACCTCATTTCTACAATAAATCAAAAACATTATCCAGGCATGGTTGCACATGCCTGTAGTTCCTGCTATTTGGAAGGCTGAGGCGGAAGGATCACCTGAGCCTAGTAGATTGACGCTGGGGTGGCTATGAGCATGCCACTGCACTCCAGCCTGGGTGACAGAGTGAGACTCCAATTCAAAAAAAAAAGAAAAAAGAAAAAAAGTCTGTGCTTCTATCACTACTAAGGAAAAATAATCATTTGAATTATTTTGCTTCTTACTGCATTTATTGTTAGTGTTCTAGCTGATAATTACATCTCTCATTAAGATTTGTTATATACCAGCAATTGGTTGGTTGGCTAGTTTTTATGAAATAAGAATTATATATAAACACTTTAATTTTCTATGCTGTTTCTCATGTACACTTGTTGGAAAAAAGTCTTACTTTTCCAGGTGTGTTGTCGTTTATTTCTTATCCATCTTTATTGACTTAAGACTTAAGAGTGACTATCTCCTCTATGTCTTGAGCATGGGACTCAGAACTGGCTTCAGCCTGACTTTAACTTCTTACTATGTGTTGGTGATGATGCCTTATTCAAGATAGAGTTGGAAATGTTCCAAGCTTCAGGAAGTTGTCTATAAAAATCAAAGAATCTTTTAAACAAACTATATTTTCTTAACCATCTGGTCTCACCTGTCGCAGGTTCAAAGCTAGGACTGTATTGTTTTAGCAGAAATATAGAATGTCTTAAGAAAGTCCCAAGGCTTTGCTTAGCACATTAAGCCCAAACCACCTTCAGTGTATTAAACCCAAAGCTCCTTTGGGCTTAGCACATGGAACACAAAGCACCTTTGGGCTTTACTTAGCACATTAAGCCCCAAACCAGCTTTGTCTGTTACTCACTTTCAGAAAGATCCCATTGGAACTTTTATCGGTGTAGTCCAGGGCTGAACAATTGACATAACCAAAAGCGGCTTCTTTTATCTAATACCCTATGCAGACCTCTGTTGACTCTTTATTCAACATTGATAGAGCTGTTAAATAATGCATCATTTCACGTATATAATAAAACTTGGAGTTCAAGAACTTAAAAAAAAATTTTATCTTTCCCTAGGCTAAAATACACTTCATGATCTAACCTTGGAGAACAAAGCAGCAAACAAAAGGTTTTTTTGTTGTTGTTGTTTTTTTGGGGAGTTGTTTTGTTCCAACTTCTATTTTTATTCCCACCACAAATGTATAAAAGTGGAGTTTTAAAAAGTCTATTATTTAACAGCTGGCATTGGGTTCTCCACCGGTAAATCCTCACCAGTGATTTCTTCTTTTTGTTCAGTAGTTCATGATTTCACATACTTAAGCGATGGTGTCGTTTCCCAACGGCCCAATTCTGTAGTAGGATTGACTATAGATTTTGTGGCTATATCCGTGTTTTAAGGCACTTTTTTAATGTTTGTCTGACACTGAAGTCCATGTTCATGTAATTATAAGTGACTGACAATAACTCTAATATCAGTGTTCTGCTGGCCACTGTGGAAATCAAATCCAAAAATGTCAGGATGTAAATTTTAGAAATCCAGACAACAATCCTGATACTTCCCACATGCAGAGTTTATAGATGACACCAGTATTCTAAATAGAAGCTGAGTTTCTAATCTTCATTCATATTTACAATTAAGCTCTTTTTATCCACACAAATAATTATTTGTTACCTGAATTGTGCTTTTCATGATAAATGAAAAAATGTTACACATCATTATCATTGCAACCTTTCTCTTGAAACATGTTTTTGACAACTAACAACATTTTTTTTCCTTAATATAGGATGTACCAATGGGTCAGCATAATTTTCAAAATCGCACCTTAAGGTATGGTATATCTTTGACTACCTAATTTTTGAAGACTTGTTGCTTTTTATTCACTTCTGAAAGTAATTATCATCAATTATAGTAATTTCAAAGGCTACTTATTTTAAAAGAGCAGCTCCTTGTAAAAAGCCCTATTAAGTTGTTTTCAGCTTCTAAAAATAGAATTATTAGGGCCTTATTATTAGAATTAAGAGAAAGAAAAGGGAAACACCATCTGGTTGTCATTTTAGAACATTAAATCATTTTTTTCTAAGTGACTCCTCTTAGCATTAATGTGCAATAAAAAACTGAATTGTCTTAAAATGAGTGTGTTGCTTAAAATTACTTTTTGTGTTGAATCCTAAAGATAAAAGCAAGGCTACCTCTTCTGCTCAAAAAAGCAATAAGCTTCTTGCATATGCTTCCACGTGCCTGTGCTGCCAACTATTATCAAATCCGTGCACTAACCCCTTTTCCTTATTTTCCTCTACCTTTTGGGCTCAGAGTTTTGCTTTAATTTCTGTTTGAAGTAAACCAAACCAATATCACGACATTGGGATAGTTAATGTAAGACATAGGCCCAAAAGTTAAGGCATTCCTTCTTTCCCCACAGGGAGGTCAGTTCGTTGGAGGTACTGATAGTTTTACAAAAACTGAGGGAAAATATAAAATTCAACATATCTTCTTGTAGCTAATGCATTGTATCCAAGTAAAAAATGAACACAGGTTATTACCTGCTGAAACATGGTAATGGTGCATATTATTCCAAAGTCTTTCTATATAACTTTGCTGTAATGAGCTCTAATTTACACTTGATGCAAAATTTGGAATTTTCACACTAGATATAGCACTTTTAGTCCTTATTTTATAAGAATAGTCTGGCTCTTGGGCTTTTGAATAATTGTTTTTTTAAGTGGCATATGCCATAGTAAAGAGAACTTAACCTAATTTTAGGAATATTATAGACCCTATAAAGTACTTTGAGAAACCATGATGCTTAATGCCAATAAGACACTGGCACACCAAGGAGCAACTGACCACAGAAATTTTATGGACTTCTTTTCACTTTATATTCGGCATCTCTTCTGTTATCTTTCTTTCCCTCTATGCAATTTCTCATCCTTTCTTCCTTCTCCGTCCTTCTCTCTCTCTCTCAAGACCTCATTGCACAAATCACCTTTTTTCAGTCATCCATTCTATTTTTCTTTTTTACTGATGATTTCCTCCTTCCTCTTCTTTGCAACGATCCTCAACAGAGATGATCTGCAATGCTAGTCACCTGGGGCCAAGATCCTTTCAGTAGACAGAGGATCTCTATTACTTTTACTAGTTAAGGAACTGGAAAGTAAGGATTGACTAATGATTATAGTAGTAGGCATTCAATGTCTGTAGAAATCAGACTCTTCTAGGAGACAATGGGAAGGCATCGTGCTGAGGTTTAATTGAAGAGATCTCAGCCCAGGCAAAGGGCAGCCTAATCCTGTAGTTAAGAACTTTCCCAGCCGAGCTCGGTGGCTCAGCCTGTAATCCCGCGCCTTTGGGAGGCTGAGGTGAGTGGATTGCCTGAGCCCGCGGGTTCAAGACCCGCCTGGGCAGGGAGAGCTCATCTCTACAATAAATAAAAAAAAAATCAGCCGGACGTGGTAGCGCATGCCTGTGATTCCGGCTACTTGGAAGGCTGAGATGGAAGGATCGCCGGAGCCCAGCAGGTCGAGGCTATGGTAGCTGGGAGCGGCCACTACACTCCAGTCTGGGCGACAGAGTGAGACTCCAACTCAAAAAAATAAATAAAAAATAAAAATAAATAAAAATAAAAAAAAGAACTTTCCCTTTGGAATCAGCTACAGCTGGGTGGAAGTTCAGCCTTTACCACTGACTAGTTGTGTGTTTTGGGAGAAGATATCCAAGGGCACTACATTTTAGAGTCTTCTTTCTGGGGTAACATTTGTGAAGTGAAATCAGGCTTGCAAAATGCAAGGCATATATTTGCTCATTTTGTACATATTAGTTGCTATGCTGATGACAATAGAATGGAACTTTTAAAAAGATTCTGTTTATTGAAATTACAATGAGACGTATGTCATGGAGCTCCAGTATTATGCGGGGCAGTAAGATGAGTGCTGTCTGGAAGATAATGACAATAAACTGTCATTTTTCTCTGCACTAGGCTCTAGGAAATCCAGTTTCATTCCTACAACATTGCTGTGAGGAAAAATCTACTGACATCATCATTTTAGAAGGGAAGGAACTGAGGCCCAAGACATTAGGGGAATGCCCAGAGACACAGTACTGGTGGAAATAAAGCCATGATTTGTTCCCAGGCTCTCTGACCCCAAAGCCAGGATTCCTAAACCCTCTTCTGTGGCATTAGCTTTACTAAGGGCCTCTTCCAAATTTATTCCGTTTTTTATGTAGTTGTTGAGGAGAGAACTCTGCTTTGGAGTCAGACACAATTTAGCTGCCCAGGAGCTCGTGTCACATTACCTTTCCTGTGCCTGCTTAGATATAATAGCCCAAGCAAGGTGCTGAAACAGGTCTGGGGAAGAAGCTTGAGACAGAGAATGAAGACAAATTCAAAGCAGTATTGGGGTCCCAGAGCAATGAGAAGGAAGTGGTAGGCCCCAGGGTCAAGGATGGGAGGATCAGTAATGCTATAGGTAAGGGGAACAGAGACCTGGTGGCAAAGCAAGAACTCCTGGTGGGGAGATTATCAGCCCCCAGGATGCCATATTATCTCCATAGCAGAGGTCACAGAACTACAGAGACAAGAAAACTGTGGGTCAAGAATTGTTGTCCAGATAATTAGTGAATTCAAATAATGCACAATAGCATTTACTGCTTACTTCATGCATCATATTTGCAGAACTGAGCTCTCTATAGGCATTGAGTTAATCACTACAGCAGATTTAGCAATGCCGTTGTTAGCCCCAGAATCATATTTCTCTTGAGCCTGAAGGTGCATCCATTGTTTCTTAGATTTTGCGTGTGCACACACATGCATGCACACACACAAGCCACCTAAATGAAGTCAAGAAATTCAAGTGTAGGCACACAACTGAAAAAAATTAAATGCAGGACCTATGGTCATACCTCACATGACTTGTAGTTCTTTGCTTATAAATGAGAATATGCGAGTCATACTAGATCATGGGTAAGGTTCCTTGTTTTTAAAAAAATGGATAAAAATTAATTTGTCTTCTTCAAACAGCTTGGAATTTGGTATGCTAAAACTTCTTAATTCAGTTGACTTGATATATGTGGGTGGATCACATAATATCATTCTCTTTTTTGAACCAAGATTGCTCTCTGCCTGTTTGAAGAAGGCAGGACCTGAAGGCACAAATCCACAAACTAGGTTGATGGAATTGGAAAACCCATCAATCTCTTCAATGATAATTCTGTGAGATCTAATTACAAATAAATGTGACATTGCATATTTAATAGTATCTTTATCTCTATGTAGTGGCAATTCTGAACTTAGAAGAGTATGATTTTTGTTCCAGATGAGAAGGTATATTCAATTAGTAATTAAACAACAAGAACACACAGAGTTCATGCCCAAACCCAGATACAGGCACAGGCTTGTTCAGGCCAGCAGGTGAAGACCAGGCTGGGCTTTTGATTTTTGCAGTACATATTTGTCTCTTAAGAATAGGTGCTATTTTGATTTTCTCCTTTCCATCACTCTCATGGAAACTGTCAAATGAACCTTGAGGAGCTGTTATTATTTGCCACTGTTTATTTAATAAGCATCTTATATTATGATGAAAGATTATTTGCTTCTGAGACCAAGTGAGATGGTCTGCAAATAAAAGTGGGGTGCTCTGTGAATAGTGCTTTCAAAAACTGAAGAACATTTAAATGTACACAATTAAGCTTCAATATACCTAAAATAAGATTGTAGTTCTGCAAATTCTTGAAAACTGACTGAGTAAAATACAAAAACGGAAGGACTATTTTGTCAACCAAACCAAATTTTTTCAGGGGAGTTTCCAGAACCAATGTGTTCTGGAAATCACATTGAAAACATCATAAAATAAAGTTTATGAAGGCACCGAGTCAAGGGCTAATGCCTCTCTTGGGGGAGAAATTTCTTTTATCTTAGACACCAAGTACATTTCTTCTCATGTGGCCTAGTAAATGACTAGCAAGTTTTACTTTGAGTGAATGGTAAGGCAACATCTAATCCACAGAGTAACATATGTTAATAGAGTAAAGGTCGCTCATGGACTATTGCTATTTTTTCTTTTCTTACCTGATTAATAAAATTAAAGAGAGGTTTGTGCATCATAGAAAAATAGACTTACAGACACCAGAAGGTGTCATGAGAGCTGACTCTTGAGACGTGAAAATGTTGATCTCCCGGAGGTAGAGAGTAGATAGAGAGGATGGATGGATAGATAGATAGATAGATAGACAGATAGACAGATAGACAGATAGACAGACATAGTAGGATAGATAACAGAAATGGGAAGGGTATGTGGGTGGAAGGAGAGGGGAGTGAAGAGAGGTTGGCTAATGGGTGCGAACATACAGTGAGATTCAAGGAATACATTCTAATGTTTGATAGAAGAGTAGAATGACTATCGTTAGCAACAACGTATTGTATATTTCAAAGTAGCTGGAGGAGAGAACTTGAAATGTTCCTAACACTCAAGGTATTGACCAATTTGACTTGATCATTACACATTCTATGCCTGCAGCAAATATCACATGTACCTTATAAATATGTAAAATATTATGTATCAATAAAAATAGACTCAATATTTGCTTTATTAATAAAATTCTTACCCATAATATTTTCTTTTTCATATAGAACCAAATCACAAAAGAAAAGATTTGAAGAAGAATTGAATGAAAGGATGATTCAAGCAATTGATGGAATCAATGCACAAAAGTAAGCACTTTTCATCTTAAATTACCACTCATCTCTTATTTCAAATCCCGTTATTCAAAAATAATGTCATATTTTCCAAAAGTATTTTACCACAGGTTCTGCAGTACTTATCATGACAAAGCCAAATTTTCTGAGACAATTCATTCATTTCACTTCGATTGTCTGTCATAATAGCTTTTGTTAATAGTTTTTTCTCTCATCTTTCAAAAATTCCTTTCAATTTCTGCCTAGAAAATATTCCCCAAGTCAATTACCGATAAATAGTTTGAGATGTAATTATAAATAAAAAATATTCTGGCATGACATGTTCAGCAAGTCATATTTGTAAAAGGTTAATAAGGATTCTATATGGAAAAGTCTTCAAATGTTATTATGCAACACTCTTCATCCAAAATGCACTTATTCTCCTGCAAAATTAGAGATCATTGAGATACCTGTGTTCTGAATCCTGGAAGGGAATTCGAATCTGAATTCATCGGAGCAATGAAGGAAGACTGATTCTTTCAAGTACAAAATCTCATTCAGCCTGTGAAGTCAAGAATTGTTGTTACGATTTTAAATGGTCCAGAGATGTTGAGTCAGGGAGGTGGGTAATTTAAAGAAGGTGACAGCTTTCTCAGCCTGGGCAGAATGATTGCATTCATCGGCCTTAGCATTCTCCTTGGGTACATGTGTCACAGCTAAACTCATGGGGAGCAGAAGGCGGAAGGCTCACTATGGTGCCTGGTACATGTCAGACACTCAATCCATGTTCACTGAATTAAATTGTAGAGAAAGCATCAGGAGGTCCAAATGAAAAAGCCTTCACAGAAAAGTTTCCAACCCTATGGAAACCTATTTAGTTTTTATCATGAGAGCTGACTCTTGAAAAGTGAAAATGACTTTCACCTTTAACTCCTTGCCTCTAAAATTAAGTTACAGGACCTCAGTTAGTACACAGCTTTGGAAAATGCATGCCTCTTTTAGATTGTTCCTTGTAGGTATTTATTTTAGAATATTTACAGGGCTTGTGAAAGAACCTCTGAGTGTGTATATGGGATGTTTGTGTGTATGTGGTGGGTGTATGTGTGAGAGAGGGCATATGTATCTATCCAAAGCACCTTGGTCAGGCAAGAGTTGCGACTCGGATATGCTGGGACTTTGAATTATCACCTGTCTAGAACCCCTTCATGTGCTCCAGATAGACAAAGCCTTGTATGTGTCTCAGGCTGCTGAGGGTCCACTACAGTGCCTGGACAAGTGCTGTGATTTGCCCAGCCCCAGGATTGATGTGAAAACCAGCCTCACCTCTGCCCTCATTGAAACCTCAACACATCACAGGCTGAGAAACAAATAATTACGTGGTATTGCCCAGCAGCTTGGTAAATCTAAGAAAGCATCTGATTTCATAAAATGTAGGTGAAAGGATATATTTATTCGACCAGAAAAAACACCAGCTAGTATTCTGTAACCCACCAGAGTAAAACACAAGATCAGAAGAAGGAAGAAATCTTGTTTCTTGACAAAGTTTAGCAAATAATAATAGTAATGCTAATATTAAAAAAAACTAATTGTTAAAGTCAGTCTCTGCGTGCTGTTCATACAGGACACCGACCTTCTTAAACTACTTTTGTGTCCAACTTTTAGAACAGTCTAACCAAAGAATTCATTAGAAAGTGTAATCATTGGGTTTGCTTTATTTTTTTAAGATTGCTATTGAACTATTTGTTTGCTTTGTGTCATTTAGTATTCAAACACATGTTTAGTTAACACCTTTGTGTTTTAATGTAATTTTATTCTAAAGCAAGGTCTAGAGTTGGTGTAACTGCTTATGTTGTAAATTTCCCAACACGTTTTAGAATCAGATAGAGAAAAATGCCATGCTGTCCTCAAAAACTAAAAGGGAACTTTTTCAAATGGAAGCTCTTTTGCATATATTTTTAATTAGCTTCAATTACATTTTGTTATGTCCTACTCATTAACTCCTCTTGTTCTTTGATATGATGTTCTGGTCTTTGAATTTCCACTTGAGGATTCATCTGGGGCTCCAGGCTTGATGTACTATTCAGTTGTTTTCTGCTATTGACACAAAACAGTGATTTCTGTGCAGATTTTCATTTACTCTTTCACTGATTCATTTAACAAGCATTTGTCAAAAGATGACTGATGTCACATCAACACACAAGGCCTTTCTTTGATGCAGGCCCAAGGCCAAGGGTGTGGGGAAGACTCTGGTGCCTCCTCTGGCAAATGATCTAAGGACACTAATCCAAACAGATCAGAGCCTTACCCTTATGACCTCATTTAACTTAATGGCATTCTTGGAGGCTGCATCTCCAAATATAGCCACACTAGGGTTTAGGGCTTCAATATGTGAATTTTTAGAGGACACAGATATTCAGTGCATAGCAATAGGCAAGCAGTCTTGTCTCTATCTTAGTGGCCCCTTTGTGGTAAGAACTTGCATTCTTATATTCCAGAATAAATCTGGGTGAGGATGCATATGTAACTATTCCCCTCCCATCCTATCAGCACCTTGTTTAGAATTTCCTGGATTTGGTCTTGGCCTAGCAAAAATAAAAAAACCAAATTAGTAGAAATTAATAGGAACGCATTTATTGTGATAGCACAGTATGGGGTTGACTTTCTTCATGCCATAGATCACTTGGGTCAGGAAAAATGTCAGGAGACCATAAATAAAGCACATACATGTACCTTCTTAGCTTCTCCTCCTCCCCTCCCCTTCCCCTTCCCCTCCTTTCTTTTCTTCTCTTTTCTGCTCTCTCTCTTTTCTTCTCTTCTCTTCTTCTCTTTCTTTGTATCTCCAGTTCCCCCAAATAATGTTTGACCTTTTAAGCATATACAAATCTTTGTCATTCCAAATTTCCAATTCACAGTAATATATCTTTTCATTTTTTACAAGTCAGTCAGTAGTGGGAACCATGACCACCTCAGAGAATTCATGGAAATGATTAAGTCTATGGGAAGACTATACTCTCCCAAATTCTGAGGACAATTTAACAAGAATCCAGTCCATCAGTTATTGCTTCAGAGAGAAGCCTTGGGTCAAACCCAACAAGCTGTGGGAAGGGAGGCATGGGCATCAGTTGGTGGGGACACTGTCATTTCTCAAGCATCAATCTAGTGTTAGGTTCTGTGAGGACACACAAAAAGTCAACACAACAACAGTCAAGGCCAAGGGTGTGGGGAGGACTCTCTGGTGCCTCATGTGGAAAGTAATTGAAGGGCACTAATCCTATCAGATCAGAACGCTATCCTTATGACCTCATTTAAATTAATTATGTTCTTGGAGGCTCCATCTCCAAATATAGCCACACTAGGGGTTAGGGGTTCAACATGTGAAGCTTTAGAGAAACTTCCTGTCTTCCTGTCTACCTGCAACAGGTCACTGGGAATATGGAAACCTTGTTATAAATGAAGAGCGGGTTTTATTTCCACTTCATAAATTTCACTCTTATTTTATTTCCAAGCTTATATTTTCCAGAAGTCTTTTTAAATGAGATTTTTTTCCTCAATAAAGAGTATTTTGTACTAGGTTACCTACATATGTTATTCATAGTGTGATAGCTACGCCATTTTAAAAGTGAGTATGGTTAAAATGTATCTTAAATTGGATTTTCTGACCCTTTTAATGTTAACCAACCTTTGATTTCTCCAACTAGTCTCATGAAACACAGCCATAATGTAGTTCTGCCATTGACTCCATAGTAAAAAATACCAAAAAGTTTATTTTCCTAGTACCTAAAGCTTATAAGTATGAGTAGAAAAGTATTTTTACCGATCTCACTTTTAATGGCAATCATTCTAGAATACATTACTGACTTCCCTGCCTCAGTTGAAAGTGCACTGTGGACACTGTAGTCTGGAATTGTCAAGCTAGTCCTGATATGTGTCTGGCAGTGAGTCTTCAGAACTGACAAAAGGTGCCAAGGGAACCTGGAGATTTCTGTCCTCTGAAGTGCCATTCTCTTGAGTTAATTTATCATTACCCATAATGTTAAATATCTGTCTACTTTTGGAGACTCTAATCTGAAATCAGGGAGACTGAGAAAGTGGGACAATTTCACTGTACGTTTTTCCCTGGATACTCAAAGGCCTTCATCTTATATCTCCCAAATATATTTCAGGGAGTCAAAATCCATAAAAATTTGGCCAATGATTTGGAAAAAGATTATGTTAAGAAATTATTAAGAAATTCATATCAATTGATCATTGTTTGAATATGTAGGATTCTTTTGGAAATTTACATAAAGGCTAATTTTATCTATATCATCATATTTAACAGGATCTCTCTCTTTCTTTTTCTATGTATATGCATATAAACATAGGTATAGATTCAGATGTTAATATAGATATCTATACACTTATGTGTACATGTGTACCTATGAAGATGCATATATATTTAGGATCATTATATTTTTAATTCTAAAAGTACGTAACAAAAATTAGGAAAGTGGAAATATAATTCCTCAATGACTAATGGCCCATACTAATCAGTAATATATTTTGTTGGTATCTCTAGATACATTTTAAAGTCTAGATTTGGATTTTTTAATTTTACATTTCTAACTTATGAATATAAGATTCCTTTCTGTTTCCCTTAACTTTATTTCATAAAATATGTGTTTATTTTATTGCCTGATGTGTGATTATGTCAGGCATTATGTGCGTGGCCTGCTTGGTCGTATGCCTGGTGTTGCTGTTTAGCTTGTGGTTACATAACCCTGGAGGGAAAAAAAGGTTTTCTTCTTACGATCTTGCTCTATTTATAACTGCCTTCTTAAAACACGTTTCTGAAAGCTGATTAATGTAGAACAATGCATACATCCATAGAATTTTTACGATTTTTCAGCACCTGAGAGATACATATTTATTTAAACATGTGACTGATGGCTTATTATAGTAGTCTTTATTTTTTTTTACCAGTTTTTGAACACTGTATTCAGACAGAATTTTTACTTTCTAGAAATGAAAAGAGTGACAATGAAAGTATTTTTAGTAAGTGTGAAAGAAACAAAATCTTCTCACCCAGATCTTGAAGGCACTCTAATGGTTTGTGTGCTCAGAGATGTGTTGTTTGCCATACGCTAAGAAAAATGGTGCTTAGGACTCTGATCCTTCAGAAAATGAAACTACCATGTGGTGCCAGGAAGACATTAGAGAATCAGTTTAGGATGTACTTTAATGATGACTTATATCCCACTTATTTAATTTGGATAACTCGAGTGTTTTTGATATGACAGTTGGTTTATAATACAGAATATTCCACGGAGGGCAGTGTATAAATAGGAATAGTATATTTGCAGATCCTGTTAACAATCTCTTGATTCGTTATCCAGTTAATCGCATTATATACTTTTTTAAAAAAATAATCCCGTTTGGAATGATTTGCAATATAGGAAGAAGAATGTAAGTCATTAAAAAACACAAAACAGTTCCAGATGTGTGGTTGGAGGTTCGGTTTTATGATGTGTCTGTCCTTTTTATTTCTAGGCAATGGCTCAAGTCTGAAGATATTCAGAGAATCTCACTGCTTTTCTATAACAAAATACTAGAAAAAGAAGTAAGCTATTTTTTTTCTTCAACATCATAAATCAGATGTTCTAAAATAGTAGTTTCAAATTTCTTCATGAAATTGTGCTCATGTTTTTTACATGTGACATTTAAGCTGCCTCTAACTATATCAGAGCTCTTTCTGACTTTTCCTGTGGTTCTTTCATGCATATATTGTTTTATCATATTTCTTGTCACCAAGTGTCTATCTTTGGCCGGTTATCATTCTCAACAACACTCCAGATAGTAAATGGTGTCTGCAATATGTCCAAGATGTGGGGATAAAAAGAAAGGTGACACAAGCTAATATCTGACTTTCTCAGTGTGAAATTTTCTCTGAAAATTCTTTTAGAGAAAACAGAATCCCTCCTGGTACATTTACAATGTCTTTATACTAATTTATTTTAATATTTTGACAAAAAGTATCACTTTTACCTTCAATGCCTTTTCAAGAGAATGAGAAAACCCCAATTTTTAGGTTTTGTTACTGCTGAATACTTTCATATTATGACGCCCAAATTAAGAGCTATTTCAAGCACAAATAAGTAAGCAGACCTTTAGCTTTGTCATGTCAAGCTGGATATGGATCTGCTCAAATGAATTAAATAATTGTTGCAGAAAGGACAAAGATTTTTCTAGTTCAACTTTATTTCATTTGCCTTTTGTTTTGTGTTGAGCTAGAGAAGGAACAAGACTTGGAGGTAATTTTCATCATCCAACTGTATAATTACAGGCTTAGTTTGAACAGAAGTTATTATATTAGTGGCAGCATTAGCAGTTCTGGTGTTAAAATTCTGTTGAGGAAATCCTGTTCATTGTTTTATGGATATTGAATAGAAATATTAAGTATCAAAATCCCTTCCAAAATTCACCATGTCTGGGTTTTACAGACACAAGACTTCCTTTTGTGTTGGTGATCAAGAGGGTCATTGTCCACTTCTTTTTTTTTTTTTTGAGTTGGAGTCTCACTCCGTTGCCCAGACTGGAGTGCAGTGACATGCTTCCAGCCACTGCAGCCTCAACCTGCTGGGCTCTGGCGATCCTTCCGCCCCAACCTTCCAAGTAGCCAGAACTATAGGCGTGCACTACCATGCCTGGCCAATTTTTGTTTTATTGTAGAGATGAAGTCTCGTGAAGTTGCCTGGATGGGTCTTGAACCCATGGCCTCAGGTAATCCACTCACCGTGGCCTTCCAAAGTGCTGGGATACAGGCTAAGCCACCGAGCCCGGCCCATTGTCCACTTCTAAGTAAAGGACTTCCACTCGAGATTGTTTACCAACTTGGTGCTTGATATAATGTGTTATTATTGACCAACTTATCCTTGAATAACATTAACAAATATTAATGGCTATTTACTCTTTAGCTGTTACATTATTCCCTTCCCAAGAGAAGTCCATTCCCTTTGCTATACCACAATGAAATTCTTACTCATATATCTGCATAAAACCCTTAAGTTAAAAGATAAAGATACACTTGAATGCATAGAATATAATCACA
The DNA here is from genome assembly GCA_027257055.1 of Cephalopachus bancanus. Lineage (NCBI taxonomy): Eukaryota > Metazoa > Chordata > Mammalia > Primates > Tarsiidae > Cephalopachus > Cephalopachus bancanus. The sequence goes on along the minus strand of JAPVLO010000011.1, from coordinate 5,982,141 downwards.
TTTCAGCAATTATGCTAATATGGCTTCTTCAGCAGTATGGAAATGACCCTGGCTATTATGTCACAAAATTCACCAAAAACATATTCTAGTAAACAGAAAGTGATCATTATTTTTAAATGGAGCGTTGGCTTATATTCCCCAGGTATGCATATTTGCAGTGCCAACTTTAGGGCAAATTTTAGAGGGCATTGAGACTTTAGCTCACTTTGCATCCATGTCCATAGCCTGTCCTTCAGGCCAGTGGGACAGGCAGTATTGGAAGAGCAGCATCAACAGACCCATTGGAGATCCATCATTCAGCTCTAAAACCCAGGAGGCTAAAACCTGAGAAATACATACATTTTCCCATAACTTGGGAAACAGTCTATGTCAACGTGGCTAGTGCAAGCTTACAGCATTTTCAGATTCCAATGGCATTGTCACCCAGTTTTATTGCCTTTAATTTTATCATAAACCCCTTTTCTAGAGGCAGTTTAGCCTCATAATTGGTTGTCTGAATTTGGAGCCTGGTGAAGGTTTGGTTTCTCATGCACTGACTCTGTCTTCTGGGACTGTTGATCAATCTTTCTTGTCCATAGTTGCTGCATCCAAAAACAAGGACAGTAGTAGGTCATGCCCCTTCAGGTTGTTGTGCAGATTGCATGAGTTACTCAGGTATAGCACTGAGTGCTGAATGCACACACTATGGGCTGTATGCAGCAGAGATCTTGATCATTGTCATAAGCACAATTTTGTCTGGCTTTTTTGCCCTGCCTAAATTAAGTAGGGCTCTCCCAGCCAGGCAGCAACCCTGGGCAACTTAAGGTCATGCATGGTATGGAGAACCCTGTAGGCCCCTGCCAATTACGCTAGACAAGAGGAAGGAAGGAAGAATCCATCAGGCAGACTTACAGCAAGCAGACTCAACAAACCAGCAAGCCTTTTCTGCTTTGTATCTTTACTCCCCACCTCTAAATAGGATCATGTCCTTTGCAGCAACGTAGATGGAGCTGGAGACAAGCATTCTAAGTGAACTATCACAGACACAAAAACCTGAATACTGCATGTTCTCACTCATAAGTGGGCCCTAAACTTTTGGCACACGGACACAAAGATGGGAACAAAAGATACAATGCTGCTAAAGGAGGGAGAGAGAGGAATAAGGGGCACACCACCACCCATTGGGTACCATGCTTACTAGTAAGCGGGAGAGGACTAGCTAGAAACCCAATCATTGCCTTCACAGAATATACCTATATAGCAAATCCTCATAACCCTAAGATAGATAGATAGATAGATAGATAGATAGATAGATGGATGATTGGTAGATACAAAAAAGCAAACGTATATTTCCATTATTAAAAAAGATAAATAATTTAAAAGATACCAAAATAAATGAATATGTCTTATGTTTCCTCTATACTATTCTCAAGTAGAATATCATTATGTGAAAAGCCATTCCCTTTCCCCCAATAATTGTAGATGTCAGACCCTCAAGGGACCTAGGGCACTGGCACAATTCATTGGTTCCTTTAGTTCACTCAGCTTCCTGGTCAGGCACCACTCTCCTTCCTGGAGCGATTCAATTACATATAAATGGGTTTCAGAACAGTTCCACTCATAAATTGTGGTCTTTGGAAGTCACTCCTTCACAGTTCATTTGCAGGAAGTAAGCACTCGCTGCCGAGATGAACAGCCATTGTCTTTAGCTCATTTGGGCTGCAAGTCTACACAATTTCCGAGTGTGATGCATGCCTTGGGTACAACTAGGCTGCTGGGGAATGGTATGCAGCTTTTTCTCAGAGAACTATCTTTTCCTTTTTCCCCTTAGTACCGAGCCACCGCACTGCCGGCATTCAAGTATTACGTGACTTGCGCTTGTCTCATATTCTTCTGCATCTTTATTGTGCAGATTCTCGTATTGCCAAAGTAAGTATTTCTGGTTTTCCACTGGGATTCTCACCAGGTAGACCTTTCCACTGGAGCCTTGTTATGCTTAAGTGTATGAAAGGATGCTAATTCCCGAACAGAGGGGTAATTTAACATGTGAGGGGAAAGTAACTCGCGATCTCGGTGGTTAAGTGACCCCCATGTATCTTGCTTAGTTATAATAGTATTGGATTTTCAAAGTGGACATGTTGATTCACCTTCTAGGGATTTTTTTTTTTTTTAGATAAACGTAACCTTCCTACTTTGATCTTGGTATTACTCTAGTGCCTAGTCTAGGAAATGTGACCTAATAAGCTTTGCCCACAAAAAGCACAATCACCAAATATTGTTTCTAATAACAGAAAAATTATTGTGTACTGAAAGGGAAAAATCTGCTCTGGCACACTTTGCCTACCCAGCCGCTTTGTTTCCAAGTTTAGGTCAACATCCAACTGGCTCTCTCAGGAGAAACCTGGGTACAGAGAGGAGAGTCTGAGCAAACCAGATGTCATGCATTGAGGAGGTTTCCTTCTAGTTCCACCCACTGTTGAAAAACCAGTCACTCTGGTTCCTTGATAATCTTTCTCTTGGAATTCTTAATAAGTGCAAGAAAAGTTTAGTGACTTTCTTCAAAGAAGTTGATTCTCATTTTGCAATGTAAAGAAAAGAAATAGAATACTCTTGTCCTTATAATAACCGGGGATATAGAAAGAAGTGTCAAGGTAGTTTTTTTTGTTTTCCACATGTTCTTCAGTTTGTGCTCCAAGTCTTGTAAATTTTTTTCTCCAAGTTTCTCCATCTTTATTTGTGTTGCATTCTGAATAAGTTCCTCATCCACATTGAGTTTATAATTTTAATGTTATTTTTTCTATCCAAAGAGTCTTTTTTTTAAACCTCACTTTTTGTATATATAATTCTACATTTTTCTAACAAATTCCCTTTTTTCTTTTCCTTTACTTGCAGGTTTTAAACATGTTATATAGAGATTTACTTCTTCTATTCTGTTTCTTGGGGTTTATAAATATGAGAATTGTGTCATTTCATCTGTGTGTTTATGCTTCCATGGTAGAAGTCTCCTTGCATTATCTGTAGTTTTACCTGTGAGTTCATGGATTTTGTTCCATAGTAATCTCACATGTTCTGAGTTGTAAAGGCATCGCTATGGGATCATTTCAGTGCGTATTTGCTGGGTACCTGTGAGATTCACTAGTTCAAGTAACAATATATTGTTAAATCCTTAGGTCTAGGTTCCCACACAAAACAGGTCATGTGAATTTGGGTCTGTGCACCCCTGGCATGGAGAAGGATTGAGGATCTCAGTTTTCAAAACTGACTTTTTCTGCTATGGCCCCAGACAGATAATTATCTTCCCTGAAAATTACCAGGCTGATGGACAGAGTTTTTCCTGTTTTCTGTTTCCTGGTGGGACCGCACTTCATGACTCCTGAATTTTGTTTAGAAGCTCAGTGCCAATTTCCCATTAATCAAAGGCCTGAGAGCATCACCTACCTCAGATAGACTTTAATCCCACACCTACAGCATGTATCAGTCCTACGTTTCTTCTAGGTCACCTAGCATCAGTGACTCTCAGCATCCTGGCTTTTGAACATTCTCTGTGTGCGCAATAATTTCTCTCCCTTATTATGATTGTGTCTATTTTTAAAAATTAATTTTGTGTATTTATAAACCATTTTTTATTTTATAAAAATAATGGTGCTTCACACTTCTGCTGACATACCATTACTTGTTTCCTTAACTTGTTGAATTAGAGTTTTGCTTTGTTTTGTTTGTTTCCTTTTAACAACTTGTGATTTTAACTGCCACGTGATTTTTGAAAAGGGGAAAGAAATGATTAAATAAGTGAGTGAATGAATGTTAATAGAGGAATTTTTTACCTGGAAAGGGCCAGTAAAGGGAAATAAAGGGAAGTGTTTTCTTAAAAGAGGGGCTTATATCATCCTTATTTAGCCCATAATTTTCAAATCTGGCTCCAGTCTCAGAATTTAAATAGGTTTAATTAAATTATTAGTTGGCTCTTCTCTTTGGAGTTGTTCTCTCACTCTGTCTGCCTTGTAATATAAATTTGTCAGAAATGTGAGCTACCTTCAAAGACCAAAAATGATCAACCATGAATTGTCGTTCATTTTTTGCCAAACTAAATGGATTATGTTAAACCAGGCATGGCAGCAATCGTGAAAATAAGGTTGAATCTTTTTCTAATAAAGTTTTGTTAAATGCCATGTGTTTCATTAGCCAAAGTCAAATTAAGAATATGAATAATGACATTTTACTCAAGAAAAATTAATAGCCAAATTATAATACTAAGTATCTTAGAACTGTTATTTCTGTTTTGATTTTATTATGTAAAATTCATTACTCATTTCAATACTCAGTACTCATTAATTATTTAATACTCATTACAAAAGAGCTACTTTTATTTGGTTATTATTTCCAAAAAAGGAAAATGATAGTATTTGGTAGTATTGTATTGATAGTTTAATGGTAGTATTGTTCATGTCCATTGAAAGCAGACTTAGTTTTTCAAACACAAATGATGGAGAATATTGTGAAGGCAATTTGCTTTAGTGGAAAATTAAATTTGTGAGTCCAAATATTGAATACCATGAAATAAGCTATTTCCTGTGTATCTTGATACAGCAGATGTAAATCTTAGGGCAAGAAAAAAAAAAGGAAAGAAGGAAGAGAGGACTAGAAAATGGAAGGAATAAAGGAAGGAAGGGGAAAAAGAGAAAGGGGAATGTAATAGAAGGGAAGAGAAAGGAGGAAAGAAGGAAAAAAGAAGTAAGACAATTCTCATTGTTCAAGATTAATGAAACATATGTCTTTTACTGAGATGAACAATATACAACTTTGGATTCATTTAATCTGAAAGTAAGGAAATGCATCGCAATTGGTGGTTTCAATGTAAGATAACGGTTTAGTTTCTCCCCACATAATCAAAAGCCAGAGATAGTATGATGCTGTGTTCCTTTTCTGCTGTCCCTAGATTTCACTTTTCATCTTCATTCTCTAAGAGGCAACTTCCACCCTCTGAGAAAGAGGGTAAAGAAACAGACTAAGAAGTAGAGAAAAAAAAGAACAACACAAACATTCATAACTGCCCTCTCTTGAGGAAACCTACCAGACTATCTCATTCAGTGTATAACCCAAGACTGACATCTTAATCATACGCCCAAACCTAGCTGCAAGGAACTCTGAAGTGTGAAGCCTTTAGTCTGTGTAACCAGGTGCTGAGTTAAAAATTTTATCATGGAAAAAAAGTACTTCCCATAAAAACCAATACTCTCTCCAATAATGAAAACTGATTTTTGTTGTTATCTGTAGAGTTAGCAATGCTGGAGTAAGATCTGAGGACAGTAACAATTAATAGGGAGTGAAACATATTTTTACTCAATGAAACAAGTGTGGATAGCTTTGCTTTGTAACTATGCTTTGCATCTAGCATTTACAATAGAAATGAAAATTCAGAATAGAAATTCTTTATTTACTATTATTATTTTTTGAGTTGAGGTCTTACTCTGCTGCCCAGGCTGTTGTGCAGTGGCATAATCACAACTCACCACAGCTTTGACCTGCTGGGCTCAAGTGATCTTTACACTTCAGCCTCCCAAGTAGCACATGCCACCATGCCTGGCTAATTTTTAAAAATTTTTTTGTAGAGACAAGGTTTTGCTATGTTGCCCAGCCTAGTCTCGAACCCCTGGGTTGAAGCAGTCCTCTTTTCTCAGCCTCTCAAAATTCTGAGATTACGGGCATAAGTCACCATGCCAGGTCTCAAAATAGAAATTCATACATGCATTCAGTCAGTCATTTGTGGAATCATCTAGCAGCTATTTATTGAGCTACCATATAACAAGAGTAGTTTGAGATACTGAGAAAGTTGCAGCAACCCCAAAACATGTCCTTCCCCTAACAGAGCTTGTACTATTAGCATGTCCTTCCCCTAATAGAGCTTGTACTATCTATTGTACTAATAGAGTTTGTACTCTATTAGGGGAGACAGCAATAATGTAATAAAAATACATATATAATAATTCAAGAGTAATAAGATTTAAGAAAAATAAAGTAGTGAAGTAGTGATAACGTATTGTGGATTGAATGTTTGTATGACCCCCAAACTTTACTATGTTGAAACCTTAACACTCAATTTGATGGTATTTGGGGGGGGGGGATTGGGAGATGATTAGATGAGGTCATGAATTAGATGAGATGTTTAGATGAGGTCATGAATGTGGAATTTTCATGATGGAATTAATGCCCTTAGAATGGAGATACTAGAGATCATGCACCCTTCTTGTGCTACCTCAGGATACAGAGTGAAGGTAGCCATCTACAAGCCAGGAAGAGGGCCCTTGTCAGGAACCAAATAGGCTGAAACCTTGACCTTGGACTTTCTAGCCTCCAGAGTTATGAGAAGTAAATGTCTCTTGCTCAGCGCCTCCCTCATCCCCAATCTGTAGTTTGTTTTTGTTTTTGTTTTCTAAAAGCTGGAATGGAGCTAAGACAATAGAAGAGGATATGAGAGAGTGTTGGAAGGTGGCCACCAGATAATGGTGGTCTGGGAAGGCACCACTGAAGTCTGAAAGAATTGAATGGGAATTGTGTCTATCTGGCAGAAGAATATTATAGATTACGGGCCCACAGTGTGTTCAAGGACCAGCAAGGAGATTTGGTGGCTGGAACAGAATAAACCAGGAGGTGGTTTCAGAGGGACAGTGTGAGAGGGACAGGTCTTGTCAGCCTGCATAGACCTCTCTAAGGCATTTAGATTCTTCTGAGTGAGGCAAGATTCTCTGGAAAGTTCTGAGCAGAGGACACATTCTGGCTGTGTTTTGAAAGCAATTGTTGTTGCTGTTGCTGCAGGGACAGAAATGGGGGTAAGGGTGGAAATAGGAAGAAAGGCGAAAGATGATAGTTTGCACTGAGGTGGCACTGAAATGATAAAAAGTGGTTAAATTCTGGGAGAAACTGTGTAGAATGATGTAGACAAGTCTTGCTGCTATTGGATATGAATAGTATGAGAAAGTTAAGTTTTGCGGGGTCTGGGTTTGGTTTTCACCTGAGCAACTAGAAAAAATGGTTGACACAGCAAGAGAGAATTTTGAGGAAAACACAGGTTGAAGTGTGAACTCAAAGACTCAGTTCTGGATATCACTGACATGTGAGTGTGTGTAAGATATCCAGGTACTGGGGTTCATGGAGGGGAATGCATGAGCTGGGTGGTTATGGGAAGAGCTGGGTGGAGATATAACCCAGAAAAGCCAGCACCTGTATAGTATTTAAATCCAAAGGATGGAATGAGCAAACCTAAAAAGTGAGTGTAAGAAGAGAAGACTGGATCTTCTGGGGGAATAGAATGTGTCTGAAATTCAGATCTTTAGTCCTTATTGTCATAATCAAGGGAAAGCTTTCTTACTTAGCCAAATATAATCCTTTACTCTTTCCCACGTCTCTGAACTTTTGAGTGTCCACAACATCTCAAAGCTAAATCCTGTTATCAGAGAAAGGCTACTGTAATTACAATGGATATTTAAAGGCCTTCTTTTCAACTTTTTAATATGTTTTTCTTTTTTTTTTTACTGAATTTCCTTTCATTTTAAAGTTCTGTCATTTAAAAAGGAGGAATTTTTATTATTTCACACTAACTTATAATTAAAAGAGAAGTTTGCTTTTTTTGGCTTTTATCCTCCTTGCTGAGTACCATGCAACAGATGTGAGCTGAGAGCTGGTAAGAGTCTTGCTGGGGTAGAAAATGAAGGAAGTGAGAGCAAACAGAGAGAGAGAACATGAAGATCTTTACTTTAGGCAGAATTCCAGAGAAAGATGCCATTATTTACACAGAAAGATGACTTATAATTAGAATTTTTTTTAGGCTTTCTGGTGGGGGATATGCATTTCTTCTGGTTATTTCTGTCAACAAATGTACCTCTCATCCCTCTCAGGGCCACCTTTAAACAATAAACTGATTGAGAAAAACAGAAAGAGAAAGGAACCTTGTCTGGAAGCAGTCTATTCATATACCATAGCAATACACTTGGTTAAAGAACCAAAGTCAAAAATGGTCACTAAAAGTTGTGATTTTTCTTGCCTCATGACAGGGGAGGGTCAGGTTTGCTTTTTTGTAAGTATAAACATCAATTTTGCTTGGCGATTAAAAATAAACAGACTTACAACCAGAATGTTAATTAAAATTGATTAAGTTACATGAACATCTTGGTATGCTTAATAGGACTGAATGTGTTTTAGATAAAGCAGACAGGATAAGTGGTTATCATTAAGATCTTTTGACAAACCATTACTTTGCCTCATGGCATTTCTTGTTCCTTGGTATCTCAGTCCATTTGGGCTGCTATAACAAGGGACCATAGACTATGGAGCTTATGAGCAATTGAATTATTTCTCATAGTTTTAGAAGACAGAAATCTGAGATCAGGGTAGCAACATGGGTGGGTTGTGGTGATGCCCTCTTTCAGGGTGTAGACTGTAGTCTTCTCCTTATATCCTTGCATGGTGGAAAGAGATAGTCAGGACTCTGGCTAGTTCTCATAAGGGCACTAATCCCATTTATGAGGGCTCTACCTTAATGACCTAATCATCTCCCAAAGAGCCTACTTCCACATATGTCACATTAAGGATTAGGATTTCAACATATGAATTTGGGGGGCATTTAGTCCATAACAACTTGGGATGAGAAGTTCATCTGAATATGAATACCAGTATGCCATGGACTGGAACAATGAACATCCTCAGGTTGAGCATCTCAGTGAAAGACTGAACCAGTTTGGATCTGAGTCTCAGGTTGTAAGACCCTTTGTTTGTAGATGCCATCTACAAATAAAGACAGTTTTACTTCTTCCTTTCCAATCTTCTGTCTTTTATTTTATTTTATTGCCTAGTTTCTCTGACTAGATACAGTACATTGTTGAGTTGAAGTAGCCACAGCACACATCCTTTCTTGTTTGATATGAAGAGAAAAGCATTCAGTCTTTTACTATTAAGTATGATGTTAGCTATACGTTTTTCATGCAGAACCTTTATCAAGATAAGAAAATTCTACTTTATTCATAGTTTGTTGGGTTTTTGATTGTGAAATGGTTTTGGATTTTGTGAAATGCTTTTTATGCAGCTATTGAGATGAACATTTTTTTCTCTTTATTGGATCAATATGGTGTATTACATTGATTGGCTTACATATTTTAAACCAACCTCGTGATTTTTGATAAATACTGTTTGATCATGATATACAAACCTTTTAATATGTGACTGGATTTAGTTTGCTAATATTTTGTTAAGGATTTTTAGTCTTATTGCATAAGAGATATTGGTGTCTAGTTTTATTTGCTTGTGATATCTTCATCTGGTGTTGGTATCAAGGTGAGGCTGGCTTCATATAACATGTAAAGAACAATTTTCTTCTCTTTTGTTTTCTGGAAGAGTTTGTAAATAATTGGTACTGATTCTTCTTGAAAAGTTTGAGAAAATTTACCATTGAAGCCATCTGGACTTTTTAAAAATAGTAGTTGTTTGTTTTTAAGTTATTAGATCAATTTATTTAATTCTTACAGGTAAGTATAGTCATATTTTCTATTTCTTCTTGAGTCAGTTTTGTGTGTCATAACATAATTTTAAGATAGATCATTTCTGTTTAAAAGATATCTGCTATACATTGCACTAAATCTAAAATAGATAGTCAACTGTATTAATTACACTGTTTTTCTTCATCAACCCGTAATAGAGTTTGACATTTGAGGAAAGAGTAAAACAGTTGTCATGAGATACATCCAGGGAAAAATAATATCAGCTCTTATGGGATGCTCTTCACTATATCCAACATATTACTATAGAATGGAAGGAGCAAATTTTTAATACCCTTATTGTTTTCTCAGGCTCTAGTATGTCTATTTGACTTGAATCCAGAATGTTCAGAGTCTCTTTCAACTGTCTTCACAGTGAAATAATATTTTTTTTAATTAGAATATATTTTAGGAAACAAGGACCCATAAAATTCATTATAGCACAAGAATCAATTATTTAAACACTGATTTACAATATAGATCATAATAATTATCTCTAAATTCATTGATATGTGTATAATTAAAGGTCAGTATAATTCCATAATCACTTTCCCATTTATAAGGAAATTTAAATATGGCCTAACCCAATGAATACGTAGATATTTTCTTTATATTTCTAATACTAAATATTTCCATTAAAAACTGATTTTTTTGCTTTTTTTTCAAAGAAAGGAGGAAAAAATGTGAAATAACTAACTTTAATTCTTTCCTAGGTTTTGTACCTAACCATTAATGATATTATAGTGCCCAGAATAAACTTTATCTAGTTAATGGATTGGGATCCAATAAAGAAAACAAGTTACCTCAGGTATTTCAGAAATGAAATTTAATAAAAAGTATTTGCAGAATGAGGAAAAAGCTGAGATACCAAAGAGGAATGGTATACTAGCCATGATATTAACAACAAGAGGTATCTGCTACCATTTCAAGATTTATAAGGAAACAAGATGGAAGAGTTTTTACCAGTAATTTGTGCTCCCGAGCCTTCCTGCAAATGCTGGAACCTTGACAAAGCTAGAGCTGAGACTAAGGCATGTGAGTTATCTGACAGGGATCTGGAACTTTAGAAAAAGCAGGAGTTGAAGCCCAGTTAGAAAATGTCTGCTAAGTAGAGAATAAGAAGGAGAAATATGAAACCTTTTTCTTTACTCTGTCTTGCAGTTTCCCATCAGTACTTTCCATTGGACAAACCTAGCTAGAAACAGTTGGTGAAGAGTCTGGGAAATGGAGTCTGTAGGCTATGGATGGAAATCTATTTAAATGCAAACAGGAAATTACCAGCACACTTAGTGACAAATTTTTCTAAATTTGTTGAAATACATCAGCCGCCAAAGGCAAGAATATCTGTGAGTAACAAGCAGGATAACTATAAAGAAAACTGAATGTGGCATATTATAGTCAAAATTCTGGAAACCAAAAAAAGAAAAAAAATTAAATGAAATCATTAAAAAATTACATTGCATACAAAGGATCAATGATAGAAACAATGGCTGACTTCTCATCAGAAACAATGAAAAGCAGAAGACAATTGAACAGCTTTGAACCACTTATAAAAACATGATCAACCCTGAATTCAACATAGTACACATATCTCTTTTTAAAGTTTGGGTGAAAAAAAGATATTTTGCAAGTAAAAGAAAGCTGAAGAACTTCACCCCAGCAAGCTTACAATCCAAGAAATGCTAATGTAAGTCCCATGAGCTGAAGTGAACTAATGCTAGAAGGAAATTTCTAAGAAGGGAATGGAGAGCACTGGCAATGCTTAGTATGTGAAAGAGTATAAATGACTATAAACTATAATTTATCCAAATGACAACAAGTAGTCTATGCAAAAATAATGACATATACCAAAAATTCTGATCAGAAGAATGCAATTGCATTGTATTTTTTGAAGTGGTAAAATACTAATGCTAAGTAACTTGTGATAAGTTAAGAACTGTTGAGCAGCCATTAAAAAATGAAAGACGTATAGATGAAAACTCAGTAAAGGAAATGAAAAAATACTATAAAGTATTTAATTAATAAAAATGGCAATATAGGAGGAGCAGGGATACAAAAAAAGAGTTGAGACAAAAAACAAACAAGGGACACCTCTTATCAGCAAGGGTGCCTGAACAAAGCATATTTGTGTACCTAACCCTTAACCCTACCCCACAGTATCATAATAAAAAATATTGATTATAAAAAAAGCAAAACAGTAAAATGGTGGGTGGAAAATAAGAGCAACAAATGTAAATAGTCCACAATATACAAATAAATGCAATGGGACAGATAAGTAATAGATAGCAAGTTGGTAAGATTAAATTCAATAATACTATTAAATGTGGAAAGATTAAACACTTCAAATGAAAGTACGACCAAGCCACATACTATCTATAAGAGATGCACAGGAGTTAGGTAGATTGAAAGTAAAAAGGATGGAAAATATGTATGATGTGGAAACAATAAGCACAAGAAATCTATTGTACATATCAAAGTAGACATGAAAGCAAGAAGTATTAATAGAGATAAAGTTGCTGAATAATGATAAAAATGTTCATGCATCAAGAAGCATAAAATTATAAAATGTGCTTATACCTAATAATAGAGCTATAAAATACAGGCAAGAAAAAACTTAACTGATTCTAGACAATAACAGCATCTTATATATGTCTGACAAAACCAAAGAAAGAATGAGATAATTTCATAATCATAATTAGGTATTCAGTGTACCTTTTCTATATCTTACTATACAAATAAGAAGTTAACTTCTTACTATACAAATAAGAAGTTAACTTCTTACTATACAACTAAGAAGTTAGTCCTAGAACTAACTGACATTTTATAGAACACTAAACTAGCGGCAAAATACATATTTTCTTAAACTGCACATGTAACATTGGCCAAAATTCAACTTATACTAGGCCATAAAAGCATCATGACAAAAGAGAAATAAATTTGAAAAGATAAAAATCTTACAGTCTGATGTCTATCTATACCAAAATCAGATTAGAAATAATTAACAACAGTTTCCAAATATTTCCAAATATTTTAATGTTAAAATAGCTGCTTATGGCCTATAAGTCAAATAAGAAGTCACAAGAGAAATTTAAATATGTTTGAATATTAGAATATAATATACAAAAATGTGTGAGATGTAATTAAAGCATCAATTTACAAGGGAACTCATAGCTTTAAAGTTATGAAAGAGTTAAAATTGATTGACTAAGCTTTTAATTTAGTAATCCAGAAAAAGATGAGAAAATTAGAATCAAGCAGGTAATAAGGAACAAAGACTAAAGATAAAAGAATAAACAATAAATAAAGTAGAGAAGAACCAGTAGAAAAAAAATTAATAAAACCAAAATTTGACTCTTCCTAAACTACTAGCAAGATTGATCAAGAAATAAAAAAGAGAGAGAATTACAAAGAACCCAAACTAACAATATAAGGGAAAAAGGAGGACTCACTACAGATCCCACAGACATTAACAGGATAAATATGGAATACTACAAATTACTTGGGGCCAAAAATATTTGCAATTTAGATAAAATGAAAGAATTTCTTGAAAAGACAGCTGACTAAAATGAAACACAATAGAGAATTTAGATGGACATCTATTACATTTATTGAATTTGTTTCTAAAATTCTTCCCACAAAAAAATACTCCATACTCCAGATTATTTCTGTGTGAATTCCACCAAACATTAAAAAATAAAATAAGATGGAAGAAACTTATCAAATATTTTAAAAGTTTATAATTGTGAATGGATAAAAATGTTCTATTTATGAAATGAGGCAAAAATATTAGACCTACCATCCAAAGGACATGTCTACACTATTGCAGGGCATTCAGCTGAAGTAAAAAGACAGAGACAGGCCAGAAATAAATGGTGGAGAATAGCTATTTCAGGAAACAGCTTATAGAATAAAGAAAATCGCAGTAATATAAATTCCTGACAATACAGAATTCAGGTGAAAGGCATTCAGCATTAAAATAAAGATTTCCTTTATGATGCAGTCACCAAAAACTTAACAATCATAAATCTGTATGATTCCAGAATCTTTTTAGAGTAAATAAAGTAGAGTCCATAAAAATGCTTGAATATTTGGACGAACTCACTATCCTAGTTGGAAATGTTAATACATTCTAACACTGACAGATCAAGTAAGTCATACCATTGGGGATCTGACTCATTCATCAGGCTCCATCAGTAGGTATATTTAGAGAACATGCTTTGGTATCACTATAAAGAAAATACACATCATTTTCAAAACTCTATAAGACATCAAAGTAGAACATATTTATCATACCCCAGAATAAAAATAAATTATCCAAGTAGAAATAAAAGAGGCTGCAATCTTGATCAAATCTAATGGAATTCGAAATTAAAAAGAGTAACCAAAAATAATATCTTCATGGAATTTAAAAATCAGACTTATAAATTACTCTTTTGTTAAAAAGAGATGGAGATTGAAATTATAGGCTTTTTAGAGAAGAATGATAATGAGTAGCTAAAAATCAAGGACTGTGGGATTTGGCAAAAGCGATAATTGTTAGAATGTTTATGTCCTTAAATGCATTTATTACAAAAGATTGACAATAAATGACAATCAAGAAAGAGAACAATATAAGTTTAAATAAAGAAGAAAATAACTTTTAAGAGTTGAATCAGAAACTAATTAATAATAGAAAATAGACAGAAAGACTAGACCTTAATAATAAACCAAGAACTTGTTCTTTGAGATCAATAAAACATTCAAAGTTTCAAGTCTAGTCTAAAGAAAAAAATATAAAATTAGTATTAAGCACAAGAAAAATTTACTTCAAATATGGAATATTTAAATTATAAGAAAATGTTATATATAAAATATTTCTCTTTTTTTTCTTTTTGAGTTGGAGTCTCACTCTGTCACCCAGGCTGGAGGGCAGTGGCACCTGCTGGACTCCTGTGATTCTTCCACCCCAGCCTTCCAAGTAGCTGGAACTACAGGCTCGTTCTACCATGCCCAGCTAGCTTTTATAACTTATTGTGATGAGGTCTCCCCAAGTTGCCCAGGTGGGTCTCGAACCCACGGGCTCAGGCAATCCTCTTGCCTCAGCCTCCCAAAGTGCTGGGATTACAGGCTGAGCCACCAAGCCCAGCTAGAATATTTTTCATGTGAAAATCTAAATGAAATGGATAATTTGCTAGGAAAATTATCGAAATTGATTCAATAAATAGAATCAATAAACAAAATGTGACATGTCTACCAAAAACAGAACCTGGATCAGGAATATAATTAGGTAGACCCAAGTCTGACAACACTGCTTACCAGCTTCAGGCAAGTTTTTCAACTTATTTGGGTTTCCATTTCTTTTTTGGTAAAATAAGGTACTAATGGTAACTGCCATATAGGAATATTGAGAGGTTAAAGTGATGTATCTGTATATCTGTATCTACTTCTATTTTTATTTCTATATCAGAGTGGCATTTGGCACATAATACTTTGTAGATATTAGCAGGTATCATCATCACCACCATTACCACCATCATCATCATCACCATCCCCATCACCATCACTATTGCCCATCATTGTTATCTCAACCATCATCACTACCATCCCTATCACCACCACCATCACCACCACCATCATCACCACCATCCCTATCACCATCACCATCATCATCAGATGATTTTTACAGTTGTTTTACCAAACCTTCAAGAAGAGACCATTCATTCTGTATTTACACGGTTTCAGACCGATAGGTAGGCAGTAGGTAGGTAGGTAGGTAGGTAGGTAGGTAGGTAGGTAGGTAGATAGATAGATAGATAGATAGATAGATAGATAGATAGAGTTTCCAAACTCATCTTAATGAAGCTGGCATTACCTTGACACTGAGAAGGAACTGGGAGAGCATAGAGTTTAAAAAAAATGCTGTCAGAGCTCTTTTGTAAAAACAGAGGAGAAGATAGCAAACCAAATCTCAGCAGATGAATTGCTGTGATCCCCTTTAGTCATAGAAATAATGACTAGAGCCCTCTATAACTCTGAGAAATGGGCTGCACATACCCCACCACTGCAGGATCCACATTTTATCCTTGTATAATAACAGTCAAGCATGGGTCTGGCCTGTAGTCTACAAGGTAGGTATACTTGGTATATACACACTCTCCAGCAGAGTCTTATCATTACTCATAAAACTTGAACAAATATTACTGTCAGGACAGGTATTTGAAAGGACCATGGATCATGTCCAAGACATGACTCAGGCCCAGCTGTGGGTTTGAACCGCAGTTTTTGTAGCTTGACACCTATCCCCTGTAATCATCTCTCATAACAGATTTGGTATCCGAGACTGTGCATTGAGTGACGCCTTTCCCTCATGACAGCATAAAGAGGTCTTGTCAGCACATTCATTGCTCACTTCACCTCGCTGCTGACTTGCATCTGGGTCTCCCGTTCCATACGTTGTCATTTCCGGGTATCACTCCTCTTCTCAGTGCCAGATCCTCAGTTTCTTCACTATCTCCAGCCAGCCTCATTGGCATGAGGTTCCATTTTGGTCTCAGACACTGTCCAACCCCTCCTTGGATGCTCCATTTGCATTTCATCTTTGATGATTCATCGTACTGCAGCCCTTTTTTTATACTCTTGAAACTTCTATCCTTGAATGAAACAAAGTTTTAAAAGGCATTGGATTATTTAATTATTTAAAGGACATCTCAGACATGTATACAATTCTTATACATAAACCTATAAACTGTCAGTAGCAGAATGTGTAACTTAGTGGGTGTGTTTTTCGCCTGGTCACGGGATGCTTTTGTGTTCATTGGCTTGCTCAAGCATGTGAAAGCCTCACTACACATCTAGCTTGCATCTGTGTTGAAATGAGTTGGTTGAATCCAGTTGTGTAGACAGGGGAGGGTGAGAACTCATTGTCACCTGTGTCAGCAGGAGTCAGTCACTGTGGGACTTGAGGTCTTGACGGCTATTGAGGTGAGGTTGCCCTGGAAGCAGCAGCTTCTAGGAACTCACTGGCAGGAAAGAGGCCACCAAAATAGAGGATGCAGCCGGGTGCAGCCTGCAACTCCCAAGTGCATAGTCGAGTCATTTAAAAAGATTGTTCTAATAGACACCGGACACCACTAAAGGAGGGAGGGAGGGAGAAGGGAGAAGGGGCACACAACCAGACTCTGGGTACCAAGTCCACTACCACAAAAAGAGAGGGCTCGCTAGATGCCCAAACCTTATCCACATGCAGTTTGCTTGTGTGGTAAATCTTCACATGTACCCAAAACTCGAAAATTTTTAAAAATTAAAATAACACAACTGTTCTTCTTTCATAAAGAATTGACAAGGACAGGGAAACTGTACTGAGTCATCAATAAGTTGTCTACAGTGCATGAGACATCACTGTAGACATTTCTTCTATGTATGTGTGTTTGGTTTGTTTTGGCTCCGTTTCTATTCCTCAGAAATGAGTGAGGATTGCAGTCCTAATCATAATTAAGTCCTAATTAATCCAAAAATATTAGTGGTAGCTTTCCAGAATGATAGACTGACCAGTTTCTTTTTGTTTCCCGGTAGAACGTCCATCCTGGGGATTTCCTTTGGAGCTGCATTTCTCTTGCTTGCCTTTATCCTGTTCGTCTGCTTTGCTGGACAACTTGTGGTAGGTACTTCAGATATGGAACCTCTTTGAAAAGTGTTCATCTCATGAAAACTGATGTCTTGCCTACAGCTTTCAAAAGCAGCGAGAGCTTATTGATTTACCATTTCAAGAACTGAATATCTCAGTAAAGAAAGGAGGCACCCTTCAGGTCAACAGCCCAGAACACAGACAGAGGTAACTCATGCCCAACTCGGATATTGATGTGAAGACATTTGAAATGTTGTATAGTGTACCATAAAATAATATTTTTACTAATTTGTGTCTGTCAATATTTTTATCATTTCCTCTAAGTTTGCAGAGTATTTACAGCAGCAAATGCAAGTGTAATAAGAGGCTTTCAGTACACAGGGAAATGAAAATTTAAACCAAACACATCTTTGACATTCACTTTCAAGCTATAAAATTGTGTAGTATTTGAAGGAAGCAACTGTTAAAATATCCTTTATTGTTTTAATGAAAGCAAACCATTGTAAACTCATATGGTTTAAATGCTAGTTTGGGATATAATAATTGATCTAAGTTTATTAAAGCCTAAAGCAAGGGTTGCTAGTTGGCCATCGGTCTTTGAGAGCATCCTACAAAAGCCAACAATGGCCTCAAAGTCTCCCAAAGATATGTCAATGTTTCATTTTGTTCTGTGGTGATGAACTGAGACAGAGGCCACTCTGAGCCCGCTTTCCAGGAGGTCATGGACGTACTCAGGAGAAGCTTCAGAGATTTTTTTCTTTTTTTTTTTTTTTTTTGGTAAAGACAGGGTGTCACTATGTTGCCCAGGCTGATGACAAACACCTGGCCTCCAGTGATCTTCCTGCTCAGCCTCCCAAAGTGCTGGGATTATAGGCATGAGCCACTGTGCCTGGCTGAAAGATTCTTTTTAATCCAAATTTAGCATGATAATAATCTCTTATACAAAATCAGTGAAATAACCTTTAAAATATTTGTCAACAGATACATTTTATGTGATGTGTGGGATTACAGAAAATACTGCAGAATTTTTTTTTTTTTTTTTTTTTTGAGTTGGAGTCTCACTCTGTCGCCCAGACTGGAGTGCAGTGGCCACTCCCAGCCACCACATCCTCGACCTGCTGGGCTCTGGTGATCCGCCTCAGCCTTCCGAGTAGCCGGAATTACAGGCATGCACTACCAGGACCGGCTGATTTTTTGATTTATTGTAGAGATGAGGTCTCGCTGCCCAGGTGGGTTTCGAACCCGCGGGCTCAGGCAATCCACTCACCTCAGCCTCCCAAAGGTGCGGGATTACAGGCTGAGCCACCGAGCCCGGCTATGTAGATACTTTTATGTTGTCAAAATCATAATTTCTTCTGCCAATTAGACATTGACAAGCCTGTTTAGATGATACCACCAAGGAAGCAGCCTCAGGTTTGTGGTCTACCTGTCCCCTCTCAGGACCATGCTGTACCCATCGGCAGGCCCCGGTGGCTTTTGTGAAAGTACTTTTCTTATTCTGAAAGGGTTTACACTTTGCATTTGTGATTTTGTTGTAATGTCATTTTGCTTTTGTAAAAACACACACCTACAGCTAGCAACATCAGTTCAGTGCCATAATAGCCTCTTAAAGTCCTCATTCTCCCTTCAAAAACTGCAGAAGCAATAATCCTGGGGCCCCAGGCTGTCCATTGCCTTCCAGTCTTATGTGTTGATATCTTTTGGCAACACAGGTTGGGGTGCCAAAGCTTATTTCTGTGTTTCGACAGTAGGCACTTGGCCTTTTGTGACTTGCAACTTTGCAAACTTTTGTGGATTCTGTTTACTCTATGCTGGTTTAGATGTTTCAGATTGCATTGAAAGTGCTTCCAAAAACATGGGATTGGTGGTCTAACTTACTCTAATGCACACATAGCATCTTGAGTCTCTCAAACCCTCCCGAAGACAGTGCGGGTAGTAGAGAGAAGGCGATTGTAGACATTGTAGGCGGTAGAGAGGAAGAGCCTGGGCATATATTGACTCCCTTTGAAAGACCCTGATGGGCATTCATCGCAAAGTTTTTAAATACTAAATATATAAAGAGGCCTAGTTTTCTATGTCCCTAGAGTCATCCCTTGGGGAAAAAGTACACAGGCTCCACCCTCTCTTTTCCTTGCAGTCCATTTCTCAGGTTTAGGTTTTCACCATAAAAAAATATCATTTGTGGTTTCATTGGAAATCTCAACCTGGTTCTAATTAAATCACTTTATACCATCATACCTAACTAGTCATATTTTTCATATTCTATTCCAAGGAATTCAGATTTGGGCATAGGGGACATTGTGTATATTTAGGGTTTCAAGCTGACTTTTTACTTTCCACTGTCTAAGTTGCTATATTAGAGAAACATAGAATTATGACAGAAAAAGAAAAATTTCAAGGCCCACTGTGCTGTCTTTGTGGGAAAGCTTTGCTCTTAGGTGATGTCTCCTCTTGCAGCCATGCTAGAATCCCATCCCCCTGCCGTAGGCTGTCTTAGCTCTTGGTCCCTCCTGTGGCCAGCCTATGGCCCCTACAAGCTATCCAGGTGACATCCACAGCTCCTTCTCCCCTCCTATTCCCAGGGCTTTCTGAGACCAGAGACCCTAGCACCCACTTACCGCTTGCTGGTAAGTTGTTTTGTTCTGTTTTGTTCCGTTTTTGTGGTGTCTGGAAGGGCAAATTTCTAGACAACTAATGAATTGGTGCCCACCACCTCCACACAAGAAGCCTGTATTATGCCAAAGTGGCCGGGAAGGCTAAACTTGAAGTCATTTGGTTTTCGTAAATCAATAAAATCTGTGAATAAGTCTCCCCCAAGTGGCCAGCTATAATCCTTCATCCTTGGTATAGTCCTTGAAAAGTTCAAGAAGGAATTCTTCTTTCAATAATAGTTTTTTTTTTCTGTGTAAACCATTCTGTAAGGATTTTTTTTTTACTCTTAACATCAAACATATCAATGCACAGTCAATTTAAGAAGGCTTAGATGTGCTTTGTACTCTGCCATCCAAATTTCATAAAAAATTGTGCTTATCACAGATATTCCACAGTGATCATGGAGAAACATGATACATTTCCAATGAGATTTCCTAGCTGCCCATTTCCTGACTTACTAATAGCCTGTCAATCGTGTGTGTTTTGGGGGAGGGGGTTTACAGTGATTTACATTTACTTATGACTACCAAAACTACCCTCTGTTAGCATATGGTAACCTTCTGAATATTTGAATGCCAAAAGCGATGTTTGTGCTATGATATCAGTATTTGATTCTCTGTATGGAAAATTAACATAAAATGCGTTTGCAAAGGAAGCTGAGCAGAGCTAAGCCTGGCTGGTGTTCTTCCAAGAGCTTTGCCTTTGTTACTTCCTGTTGCACAAAAAAGTGCAACACAAGTAAATCACATCAATCGGTCTTGATCAAATGGTAGGAAAACATCAAAATGGGCACACACAAAAATAAGGGTGATAATGAAATGCAAATTTTTCCTGTTGATAGAAAAATCACACAGATATTTGTTCAGCAACATGTTCTGGAAAATATGGTAGGGAATTTCTTTTTTATTGTCAACATTCCTGTGGGAAGCCCAGCCCTCTCCTGCCTCTGCCCCTTCACTCCCACCAGAGCCTGGCCCGGTCCCCTCCCAGGAGTGCCCCCCCACCACCACTTGTCTCCTGTTTCTTAGTTCTTGACCATGTGAGTGGGCATAGCAGCCACATGCCTTCCTACAAACCTTCTCGGAAACCACACCATCCCCTGTGATGGGCCCATGTTCTTTGCACCATGAAACTTAGCATCTGTGCCACATAGCTTAGCCTCCATTATAGAATACCTCATTTAAACCTCTGTTTTTTATGCTGTGAATTCCCCTTTCATATAATAAGTTCCTTAGGGCAACAACGGTTTTCTAAACTTGCTTTCTGTCCCCTCACTGAATCAAGCAGGAAGCTAATCACATAAATGTGTTCAATAAGCAAGTGCTAAGTAAACACTCCTGGACTCCACATATTGTTTTCTTCTTCCCTCCCTCTGGCCCTGTGTAGCATCCCTGTCATCTTATAGTTCCCAACCATTCTTAGGCAAAGTTAGTCGTGCCCTAGGGGACCTTCTTCAGATACCCTCTCCTGGGGAACAGGTTCTAAATGTAGGTGAGGCAATGTGTGAAAGAGAGGGGGAATGATGAGTCGGTGGGCTTCATCACACTGCATTGAAATTTCTTGCTTACATATGCCATGATTCCTCTATGCTGACCTTCTTAAGGCTGTCTCCATAGTGGGAAATAATCTTCTCACTTTCATGATCCATCTCTGAAGAGCCCACCTTTTCTCCCACCAGCTTCTCTGGTGCTGGCTGGCTGAGATTCCCATTTTGCATGATTACTTTTACTCTCTCAGATATTAGTAATTAGCTCAGTAATCAGGCTGAGTTCACTTCAGCCCTATTCTGTTCATTGTAGTACTTGGGGCCCTTAAAACACAAAATAAATATTTAGTATCAGTTAACTTGAAGAAATGTTGTTGGGTTGCGCCCAAAAGCAATTTCCTGGCACACTGCTCAGAAAACATCTCACCCCCATCCCCACCCAGACCTGACTTCTTCCAAGCTCGAAGCACTGACTTGAGTTCACAGTTGCTGTATTCTGCTCAGCATTCTGGCAGGCTGCTGGCATTTGTGTACAGTCCTGGCTTCCTGACGTATTACTCTCACTTGTCAGATCACCTCGGACACCCCTGCCTTGGATGCTTTCATGAGGTACTTTGCTTTCTACTTCAGATGCTTCTTAGCATTTCAGAATTGTAAAACTCAAGAGCCAAGAGAGAATCCAGAGATGACCCCATTCAGCCCCTCATGTTGCAAATGAGAGACCCAGTACTCCAGAGGTGCCATTCACTTAACTGAGTTTCCAGTTCCAATCACAAAAGTCCCACCACACACACATTCACACATGCACAAATGCAGAAGGAGCTGTGATCAGATCTCTTGAGGATGGAAATGGAGGCTTGGGGCATATTCAGGAATGCAAGGACTATGAGACCCAAAAAGTCTTCCTATCCTTGGGCAATATCCTTCCTGATCAATCCAAACTGCATATAATGGGAAAGATCCCCATAAGTGGTTCTGATTCCAGCCTCGTCGTGGTTTATAAATAATAAATGCTATATTAAAATTACCTACTTACTTTGCTCAGCACTTAGAACTTGCTGACTCATCTATCCTCACAAGAGCCAATGGAGGGAATGCCCCTTCTACAGTTTAACAAAACAGAGGCTAACAGGTGCTATGCAACTTGCCCATTGGTAAGCACCAAGGTGTTGGAGCCAGAGTTGGAATCAAGCCTTAGAACCTTATCATTGGAGGCAGGTTGCAGAGGGTACCAGGCTATGTATGAAGAGAGTCATGGGTAGACATGTACCCAGTGCTAGGAAGGGATGCCCATGTTCATGGACATGGACATGAACGAGTGTGGTGCTGAGGTTTTTTTGTGGTGACTTCTCAGCACCCATTGATCAAAATCGTGTCATTAAGTCAAGGTAACCTCACATAGTACCTCATTCGTATTCTCCTCTAGTCTAGTTTCTTAAAACTCATTATTCAGCTGTTGGTTTAGTTTATTTAAAACTAGGTCCTGGGCAAAGTATATAGTCATAAGACATTTGAAAAATGCAAAAAAGTTAATGTAGTCTAAAATAACCTAGTAAAAAGTACCTTTAATAATACTTTGAGATATATTTTATACATACTAAAGTCCTTCAGAGTGTCTTCATACATACTATTTTATTTGATAAGGGCAAAATCTATTTTATCTAGGTAGAAACTCAGACTAGAATAAGAGATCCAAGTTCACATTTTCATGGCAATCAGCAACAAAAACATGATAATAGATGTCATCATAGTAGTAAGAATGCTAATAAGCGCACAATTGCTGTCAGATTTAACTTTCTAAACTACCCGAGGTGGTTTAGACTTGCTTCTCTATAACAAATACAAGTGACTTCAACCAAAAATACCACTTAAAAAAAAAAAGCCCCAAAACATCTTTAGAACAAGTATGCTAGATACAGCAAATGAAAATGCCAGAAAATGTCAGAGGAAATTTTTCTCTCCATGTTGCTACCTTGTGCTTTGTAAAGCAGGGATAATACGATGCCAGCCCCCCAACCTTGTTCCAGGCAGAGATGAAAGCACAGACAGAGAGGTCATCCTGGGAAAGGAGAAGTAGGTCACACACCAATGAAAACACACACCAATAGAAAAGCTTTCTACCCCATAGCAGTGTTTTTCCCTTGAAGTCTATTTTCTCTAATGTCAATATAACTCTACCATATATTTTTTTCTGGTTCGTATTTGCCCGGTGTTCCTTTTTCCATCTTTCTGCTTTCAGCTTTTCCTTGTCATATGTGGGTTTTAGTTGTAGCAATGGTAAACAACATCTAGCTGTATGTTATTTTCTCTGATCCAAACATCTCTCTCTTTTACTTGACAAGTGTAACAAATATATGTGTATTATGATAACTACTACAATCTCATTTTGCTTTTTAAAAATTCCACTGTGTATCTTCTTTGCTTCTACTTATTTCTTCCTCTTCTGTCTTCCCTTGGACCCCTGGAGTTTATTCTCTCTTATTTCCTCTGGTCACTTGGCAGTTAAATATTCGAGTCTGTTTATTTTTTTAGTTATTACCTCAGAACATGTAACATGCACACATTATTAGCAAGGTCCACTAATATCTCCATCTTATTGCTGAACAATACAAGGACCATGCTCTTAAGTCTCATCGTTCTTTCCTATCTTCCATGCTAGTGTTGTTTAAACTGTTCTGAATGTTAAACAACTCAAATTATTTATTTTTACCATTATTCCTGTTTTTGATTAGGAATTCTTTTGTTCACCATTTGTTTCCAATGCCATTCTTTTCTTCAGGACTCAGTTTCCATATTGTGGAAGTACCTCCTGATAAAACCCTTGCCATGAGAGCTTGAGTTCCCACTCAGTTTTTGCACCAAAAAAAAGGTCTTTATATTTTCCTCCTTGTGTTGATTTATGATAATTTTTCTAACATTTGAAAAACATGAGTTCATAATTTCCTAGTTTCCGTTACACTGGGGAGAAGTCAACTGTGTGTCTAGTTGCTATTCCTTGGTTTCTTATGCCTGTGATTGTTTTTATAGGATTTTCTTTTTGTCTTTGTGAGCAAGTAGACTCCATGTGTTAAAGTGTAGGTTGACTTTTGTTTTTGAGGTTCAGTGTGTCTTCTCAACCACAGATTCCTATTTTGCTCCAGATCCACAATGTTATTGCCTGATATCTCCTTGTATTTTATCTCTTCTGTGCTCTTACTGTTCTATTTTTCTCAACTTTTATCAGAGGTATGTGGAATCTCTTCATGATATCTTCTGTTTCTCTTTTATATTTTTTCATCTCTTTATTCTTCTGTGCTGTTTTATGAGTTATTTCCTAAGATGTATCTTGCCTTCTCCAGCCGTTTAAGGACAATTCATTCAGCCCCTCAATAACTATTGAGTTTTTAATTTCAGCATGTACATTTTCATCTTTAAAGAGTCTCTATGGCTCATTTTAAAAATTTTCCTGCTGTTCTCTTTTAACGTGCTTGTTCATTATGGATTCGAATTCCTCTTTTGTTACTTTAATCTCATTTTATAAATTATTTCAGATTATTTTAATATCGCTAGATTTTGTACTAATTCTACTACATCTGTTGACTTTTCCTCATATAATCTGTTATCTCATGTAGTTCATAATTTTTTATTGTGAGGTCATGTTCAGTAGGAACTGCCTCCAACCCCATCTAGGTTGTCCCTGTACTCTGGGGTGTAAGGTATTATGTACAAGCAGTATACTGCAGTTCTTGTTACTGCAGAGTCCCCAAGCACTTTCTCTGGTTTGGAATCTGATTATTAAGCCCTTAATTTGAGATTCTCATTATGAATGAGAAAATTTAATTTCAAACCCAACACCCATATTTAGTTTGGATTTATCATTGGAAGCTTATTGATACTTCCGTGAACTATTGAGTAGAGTTCTTCTAGACTTCTCTACCTAGAATGAACAGCCTTTTGAGACTTTGAGTTTCATTCAGGGGTTCCACTCCCAGCTGCCCACTTTTTGCAGACCCAAGGCAACATATTTTTCGCCTGTGGGAGCTAAAAACCCATCCCTTAGATGTCATAGCCAGTGTTTTGTTCCAAGGCATCATAGACCAACCCTACAGCTCAGTCCCTTTATCACTGAGCTCTCACCTTGTTTCTTTCCCCTTGTGATTTCCCTTCGGGCCCATCACTAAGATAGTGAACATACTCAGCAAGTATTTGTTGAGTCCCTGCTGTGTGACACACGAGATGGCTCCTGAAATACAAAGACAAGTACAATGCGGTCACTGTTCTCAACAAGCTCTGCGTGTGGCCAGAGGCAAGTACATTGGCAAATACAACACAACACGAATGGTGTTGTAAGTGCCACACAGTGGAGCAAGACCAAGGAATGTGATCAACATTGCTGGTGGCAAGGAGATGGTATAAGAAAGAAACAGGTTGACTTTGTAAAATATGATTGATTGGAATAAAGGAGATTCCTGCAGGAAATTCAAGAGCAATTAGATAATCAAGCTACACATGACAGTCTTTGTGACATTACATGTTACAAGTAAGTAATTATTACTCTAGCTTGTTCCTGCCATTCAGAATAATGGTCCTCAGCCTATTCAAATGCCAAAGTAGAAATTCCTTTAGGCAAATACACAAAAGCACATGTTTATATGAAAAATACCACCATACTTTTCAGGCAAAATTTTAACATGGGCTTTGCTTTTCTAATAATAAAAATAATAGTCACTCTGATATCTTTATAACTTTTCTGAACTTTTTGCATTTTATTAAAGTGCACCTAATATATGCTTCACTTCTTCTCAAGTAGTTCATCTTATTTTTTAAATGGACCCTAAAGAAATTGTAAATGTAGTCTATTTTTATAATTATTAAGTATGAGGACTTAATTTTAGTGTGACTACCAGTTGTCTCCATTGCAAGTGGTTCAAAATAAGAAAGGAAAAAAAGAAAGAGTGAGAAAGTAGGTTAATTTATTTGGTGAAGTTTCTTTTTTGAGTCAGGCTCTCATTCTGTCTCCCAGGCTGGAGTGCAGTGGCATGATCATGGCTCACTGAAGCCTCAAACTCCTGGGCTCAAGCAGTCCTTCTACCTCAGACTCCCTCCTAAGTAGCTGGGACTACAGGTGTATGCCACCATATTGAGAAAAGTTTTTGATTTTTTTTTGTAAAGATGACATTTCGCTGTATTGCCTAGGCTGGGCTCAAACTCCTGGGCTCTAGTGATCCTCTTGCTTCAGCCTTCCAAAGTGCTGGGATTACAGATGTGAGCCACTGTGTCTGACTGGCTTGCTTGCTTCCTTCCTTCCTTCCTTCCTTCCTTCCTTTTCTCCCTCCCTCCCTCCCTCTCTCCTTTTCTTTTTCCAAACTGAAAGCATGGACATTTTATTTGTATGTGGAGAATCTACATGTACTGGATTAGGAACACTGGAATTTATTCCACACTCTTCCTGCCACACCCCAGTGCTCATTGTCCTGACCACCAACTCTAAGATAGGGTTTTTCTCTATATTTATAGTTTTCCTTCTTTTACATTTCCCATGCCATTTCGTACCAATCCCATGTGGGTTCATGAATGAATGTGTCACCCCCAACCAACAGCAGTTCTGAAAGGTGCATGGTGAGCTCACTGTAAGCAACAGCCTATCATAGGATATGGCAGGACCCACTGATGGTCAGGCAAGGGGGGAAGCAGATGGGGCTGAAAGGATGCCAGGAATTCAACCAGAGATCAAAGCTGATAACTCACTTGCAGGGGCTCAGAGCAGGCGTTTTCTCAGTTTCAGTTGGCTAGCACCTTCCAAAGAAAGGTCAAAATATCCTTTGGGATGTTACCATTCACAGTGTTTAGTTAGGTTGGTCTGAATTGTGATAAACATTCTTCCACCAGGGGCTTTATTTTAATATTTTGCCCAAAACAGAATAAACTGAAGCAATTCATTATATCAAGAGCCAAGTTGTAATTTTTGTACAGAGCTACAAATATAATCAGTAGTCACTCTCTTTTTTAAATCAGCTTCCTTCCACTTTAAGATTTGAGATTTTTTTCTCCTCTGGTTTCTTCTGTTCAGCCCCCAACATCTTTGTCCTCCTCCTTGTTCCCCATTGTCCTTGGAACTCTCACATCTCTGTCATCTTATACTTTCTTGCCCTGCCACCAGCAACGCTTGTTGGTCTTTATACTTCAGAACAGTTTTATTTACTTTGCATCCACTTTATGATGGGGGTGAAGGGAAGATAGCTGCCTGCCTCCCTGACCTTGGGAACAATGAATATTTGGCACAAGCTTAAAAATGTTTTCACAGGGGAACTTTGAAGCACGCATGGAAACTATATGGGAGAATAAACTGAACCAAGCACACCCTGAATCTGTTATTCTGAACCTATGTATGCCAAACCCATGCATCTTGTAAGTGGTTCCAAATGCCATGGATTTGCCATTTTTCCTGGGATGTCACATGAATACACACACACACAAACTCCTGCATGGTCTGCCCATATCTGTTCCAGTCAATGACTAGCCTCTGAGCAGAATATAACATATTCCACTAAAATAGTGCATTTAGTAAGATTGTCACCATGTATTACTCTAAAAATTCAAGCAGAGTAACTTGTTTTAATTTTATCATTTCAAAAATATGTCTGTGTAATAACTAGATACTATTTTACCTGATTGACATTGATATAGAATCTGAACTAGATTTACATTTTCTCCTGAAATGATAAACTTATTTTCTGCTCTGAACATTTTCATTATCATATGTATGGGTAACATATGTGTGCAGAAATTATCACAGATTTCACACACACAAAAGCATTCATTTGAACAATTTTCTTCTTAAAGAAAGACACTAATCCTAGTTGATCAGGATGCAAATTTATAAATGTCTTAATTTATCAGACTCAAGCCAAACGCCATCATCTAGGGGAGTCTGAGCTAGGTGACCATGACATTCCATTTGAATCTTGGTTTCTCCCATAGAACACACATCTGTGATCTTAACAGTACTAGATGTTGCGGGCATTAAACACTAATGATGGACTTTCTCAAGGGAATGTTGTCTGACTGTTTGCCCCTCTAAGATACCGCATGTTCAGAGCATTAAGGGACATCTTACCAGATGAGATATTTAATGCCACCTCCTCTCTCAAGTGGCCAGTGGTAAGATGCCCTGCAGAACCCGGCCTAGCCTACCCCCTGCTGCCAGCCAGCGATCCGGCTCTCAGCAGCCCCTGTAGCGAAGGTCAACACTGACTGGAGCGCCCGACAGACCCTCAGGAAAGTCAGGGAAGGGCCCAGGAAAAATAACCCAAGGAGTGAGTACAGAACCCTACCCTGGGTCTCCATCAATGGAGCACGTGTGCTGTGGACAAACATTCTTCCTCTTTCATATCAGAAACTGGATATGAACACAGTGGAAAAGAGAAAGAAGGGGATGTTGTTGTTGTTGTAGATATAAAGCAAAGAGACTTGTAGTCACTAAAATGTTCTGAGAAATATCGTGTCCACTGGAATAACAAGAAGAGCTAACACTTATAAGTCCTGTTCCAAGTGCCTTGTCTAATTCTTTTAAACCTCTGAGAGAACTGAGGTGGCAGGCACTATCCTTATTCCCATTTTAGAGATGAAGAAACAGACCAGAGAGGATAGTTAACTTGCAGAATGTCTCAGCTAGGGGGGTTTGAACCTAGACCACTGGCTGGTTCTTTACCCTTCTAACTGCCTCTGATCCTGCATTGCAGGCTCTCATCTGGTTGTTGTATCAACATTTAACATATGGCCCTCGGGATGGGTGATCACAACAGCCACAGTTTTAGAAATGACACAGAAAGAAAATGTGAACTACGTGGAAAAACAAAAGTGTATTTGTCAGTGCCATTCAGCATTGTCAACTTGCGTTTCACAGATGCCACACAGGGTTTAGCATTAGATCAACTTAGTGGTACGAGTCAAATGATGTCATTTATTTCTTCTTCTGAATGCTTTGAAATCATCACTTTTTTTGACACATAACCTTGGGGCCATGGTCTTTTTAACATAAAGGTTAAAATGTCCATCCCTGGAGGACTCTGAAGTCCTGTTTATCCTAGGAGATAGCATACTCAGATGGTACCCACAGGCAGAGCTGGTTGCCCAGATCTCAGGGGAACACTCCATGCTACTGCCTTCTTGCCATCTAGAGGATTGTGAGACTCCCAAGAGCACCTCCCTGGAGTGGTGGTCCTCGAGATGGGTGAGCTCATCCACGGAGACCCCACACTGTAGCATCTGGACCCCGAGAAATGGGGAGCAAGCATTTACTGTCATTCTCTCCAGACTTCAATTTCTTCTTGAATCAAGAAAGCTTCTCCAACATCCGTATTCATAACAGCATCATTCACAACAGCCAACAAGTGAAGCAACCCAGTGTTCATCAACAGATGAGTGGATGAAAAAATGTGTAGACAATATACATTTGAAATTTTATTCAGCATTTTTTTTTTTGAGTCAGGGTCTCACTCTGTTGGGCTTAGGCAGTCATTCCACCTCAACCTCCCTAGCAGCTGGCACTAATTTTTTGACTTTTTTTTGTAGAGACAAGGTCTTGCTATGTTGCCCAGGCTGGTCTTGAACTCCTAGACTCAAGCAATCCTCCTACCTCAGCCTTTCAAAGTGCTGGGATTACAGACATGAGCCACTGCACCTGGCCTAGTCAGCTTTTAAAAAGAAGGAAATCCTGTCATAATATGTCTTGATGAAACAGGGCATTATGCTGAGAGAAATTAGCCAGTCACAAAAGAATAACTACTCCACGATTCCACTTACATGAGGTATCTAGTATCCAAATCACGGAAACAGGAAGTAGAATAGTGGTTACCAGGGACTGAGAGAAGGGAGAAATGGGAAGTTGTTTTCTAGTGGGTATAGAGTTTCAGTTTTGTGAAGATTCTAGAGATGTTACACAACTATGTGAATATAGTTATCACTGTAGAATGGTACACTTAAAATGGTTTAGAGGGTAAATTTTATATTATGTTTTTCACAGTGTTGTTAAAAATTGTTTTAAAATTTTTTCAAAGGTGTGATGGATAAAGCCATCACACCTCTCACCTGGAACCTTTGGATATCATTTTGTAGGAACCAGCACCAAACTGAGTCTGTATTCTGGTCTAAATCCTTGTGAACTGCTAATGCAGCAATAAAAGGCACAGGAGATGTATTGATCTGCTTCTACGTACATCAGCAGGATTTATGATAACTTTCATTAGAGCTAGGATCAGAGACCCCACACATCCCCCAGGGTGATTTAATTAACTGACATTTTTTTCTTTGCCAAAAGAATCCCCTAAAAACATAATTTCAGGTTTAGTTTAAAAGTTGTATAAGCACACCATACCTTTGTCAGAGAAATTTAATTTGTTCTCAATTTGTAGCAATGATGCTGGAATAATTTTAAAAAGGTCTGTGACTTGGTTTGGGTCTCCAGGGGAGGACAGAGTCTACTTGTTTAATCTGTGAACAAGGCTGGTGCTTCTTGTGGTTTTAATCATTGTCATTGAGAAACTGGAGAGGAAACATGATATAGCAATGCCTTTCTTCTTCTTTCTCTCTCCTCCTAGCAATGCAGCAAAAAAGCTTCTCCCCCTCTCATGTGGCTTTTGAAGTCCTCGGGCATCATCGCCAACCGTCCCTGGCCACGGATCTCCCTCACGGTCATCACCACGGCCATCATATTGACCATGGCTGTGTTCAACATGGTAAGCACCGGGGTGAGTCAAGGCTCGCACCAGGCCTGGTGTTCTTCCCTTCTATGGCCTGTCCTGGTAGAATTTTGGCAACTTGCCCTTAGCTTCTTTGCAACACCCATTGCTGCCTGTTAATTTCAGCATCTAACAGCTATAGCGGTCATTTCTCTAAGGAAAAGGATGCAAGGATGCTTTCAAGGAAGCCACCTTGAGACACAGGTGGGTCCTTGGAGCAGTGTCCCACTTCCTTATGTGTGTGGCTCCTGAACAGTCTACAGAAATGACTGGAATGTCCTTAGGAGACATATCGGAACCCTCACACCAAGGAGTGTGCGGCACATGTGGTGTCCTGGCCTGGAGTTCTTAAAGGCCTGTTTGCAAACCCTAGCTCTCACCTCATCAGCTGTGCGATTTGGAAAATGTTTCCATTAAGCTTCTGCAGGCTCCACTTCCACTTCTTGAAAGCGAGAACCAAGACTCCTCTGCCAAATGATTGGTTCTAAGGATTAAATGTGTCCATGTTCCCACTACTCTCAGAACAGTCCTGGGCATTTCTCAAATATTGAGCCAGTGGCCACTCTTACTATATCAGTCTCATTGCTGGCATCTCCCCCAAAATAGACACTGGAGTCGTCAGTGTGATTTGAGACACTCCTAAGGCTTCTCACTTTGTCATCATCACCCGTAGGGCACCACAAGACCTCATGTGCTGGAGGCTTTGCTGGTTGAAGGAAAGGCAGAGTATGATGAGATGTAGTCCTTGCCTTCCAGAAGTGTGACAGACCATCTATCATTAAATAATGATAATAGTCATGCAGCTTTTATACTGTAGAAAGTTTTCATTTAGCAAAAAGTGATATTTACGAAACATAAAGATGATTCTGGTTCACTGATGGACACTGAGAGCCCAAAGACAGTTATCTGCCTCCTAGGAGTCCTCATTGGAGTACAGGGAACAGAAAACTGGGTGAACCTCTTCTCAGGCTATCCTGAAATTCGGACACCAGAGGCAGTAACTGAAGCATGTAGAGAGGCCATGGGAGGAGGAGAGCAGGGCCTGCTTAGGCTGAGTCCTGAAGGGTGGAGAGAGGGCGCTCCCTAGATGGACCTGGAGGAGATGAAGGGGCAAGAGAGGGTGGGTGAAAGATGAGAGGGAGGGACGGTGCTTGGACACACAGCACCTGAGGCTCGTCTTTCTGCTGCATGGACTGCGAGACCTTCCTCTAGGGGAGAGGACCTCATCTTCTAGGTCTCAAGTATCCTCAGACCATGACATCATTTATTTACTGATTTGTTTGTTTATTTATTCATTTATTTAATTTTGAGTCGGAGTCTCACTCTGTCACCCAGGCTGGAGTACAGTGGCACACTCATGGCCACCACAGCCTCCACCTTCTGGGCTCAGGTGATCCTTCCGCCTCAGCCTTCCAAGGAGCTGGAACCATGGGTGTGCACCACCATGCCTAGCTAATTATTTTTTTATTTATTGTGGAGATGAGGTCTCACTATGTTGCTCAGGTTGGTCTTGAACCCTTGAGCTCAGGCAATTCTCTCGCCTCTGCCTCCCAAAGTGCTGAGATTACAGGTGTGAACCACTGCACCCGGCGACATCTTTTATTTCTATGCAGGGTTTAATCCAGACTGAATAGGGAAGAACTGGAAAATGTGACATGTCTGGACAGCAAGTAATGGCCTAGAGAGTTACCAGGTTCTAGACAAACCTATTAACATTGGGGCTCAAGTAGAGACTTGTATCAGCCAGCCTGTGGCACCTGCGTAGGGTGATAGACTGAATGACCAAGATGTTCCATGTGAAACACTCCCCAGTGAAAAACTAGGGAGAGGGGACAGTGGTATTGCTGTGGTCCCAGAGCTTTCATCAGGGAAGCAGCTTCATGTGGAGAAGTTGAAAGGAGAGATTTAAGACAGGAACAGGAGGGGCTTTTCTGAAAAAGTCCTTCTGCAGATGCATCAGTGGCCCCAAGAAGGCCTCACCTATCTGCATAGGCAATGTCATAGACACTCAGGATTGGGAAGATATCATGGGGAGGAAGCTGGACAGAGAGGCAGGCAAGGACCACTGGTCAGAGACTGTAAAAACATGAATGTGAACTATGTGCGGTGGCTCATTATCCCAGCACTTTGGGAGGTGGAGGCAAGAGAATTGCCTGAGCTCAGGGGTTCGAGACCAGCCTGAGCAACATGACAAGACCTCATTTCTACAAGAAAAAATAAATAAATTAGCCAGGCATGGTGCACTTACCAGTGGTTCCAGCTACTTCGAAGACTAAAGCGGAAGGATCACCAGAGCCCAGTGGGTCAAGGCTGCGGTGGCCATGAACATGCCATTGCACTCCAGCCTGTGTGACGGAGTGAGACTCCAACTCAAAAAAAAAAAAAGAAAAAGAAACATGAGTGTGTTTCCTAAATGGGGTTCCTCAGGTTCAGCTTTGTAACCTGCGTTTACACATGAGTCCTGCTGTTTCAAAATCTAGCTCCTGGAAGCAGAGTAGGGCAGATAAAGACTGCAGGAAACACTGGGTCTGAAGTCAACTCCATCGCAGCAGGGTAGAGAGCCAGAACACACGCCGAGGACAGCAGGGAAGCAGGGAGCATGAGCTGGAGTCTGAGATATACTCACAGCCACAAAGGCGTGTGTGTTCAGTTATCCCAGAGGTGGGTGACTGGCACAGTGATCATTAGGCCTCCTCATCCCTCAAGCGTGTGCTCACCTGGGCATGCTAAGCACCAATCGAGCACGCCTCCTGAGAATTGGCCATGGCAGCACAGGCAGATCAAGGTACAAGACATTGAAGAGGATATGCACACACTTGAGAATGAGGCCTTTGTTTCTTTTTTTATTGTGTAAATTTAACATGTAGAACATGACATTTTTAGATGTGTGTGTGTATGTGTATGTGTATTCTATATAGAAAGAAAGAATTACTGAAGGTAAGCAATTTAACTTATCCATCATCTTTCATAGTTGCCTCATTTGTGTGTGTGTGATGAGAGCTCTAAAATCTACTGTCTTAGCAAATTTTCAGTATTCAACACAATATTGTTAACTAAGTCTTTTTGCTGTGCCTTAAAAATCTAAGCTCCTTCATTCTATATGGCTGTATTCTTTGACCTATGTCTCCCCATTTCCCTGTCTCCTGACCCCTAATAACCACCATTTTATGAATGAATTCAACTTTTTTAGATTCCACATATAAGTGAGATCATGCAGTGTTTGTCTTTCTGTGCCTGGCTTATTCCACTTAGCATAATATCCTCCAGCTTCATCCATGTTGTTGCAAATGACAAGATTTCTTTCTTTTTTAAAGCTAAAGTGTGTGTGTGTGTGTGTGTGTGTGTGTGTGTGTGTGTGTGTGTGTGTGTGGTTTCTCTATCCATTCATCTGTCAGTAGACAGTCAGGTCGATTCTATACCTTGGCTATTGTGAATAATGTTGCAATGAGCATGAGGGTGCAGATACCTCTTTGAGGAAATTTCTTCCTTTATTTTTTCACATGCCCTAGGAAAGTGCCTTCCATTCATTAGTTATTCAATGAAAGACTGAGCAAATGAATAGATAAGCACACAACCCTTTAACAAAGAAACCATTTGTTTCTTTGTAAAATCCGATTCAACCTTATAACATCAGGATTTGTCACCTAAATTTTTAAAGACGATATAAATTGGAAGCAAAACCGATTTGGAAGCAAGTTGTATTTTGTATAGGCTAATGGGTAATGATGGGCAGACTGTTCACTCACTGTCTAGAAATGTTTGACAGGCTGAGCATTGAGGAGCAGACTCTTTTTCCCCAGTAGCTATGCTCCTTTAGAAAGAAGAAAACCATCTTCAGTCCCAGAAATACATCTTCCTGTGTTGTTGCCTTTTCTCACAAAGAGAGGAGTTCATTGCCAAGAGAGGTAGAGAAAGCCACAGAAGACACATTAAAAGTATAATGGATGGTACTTCAGGAAGAAAGATTTTGCCCCATGTACTGAGCTGCCTTCTTCTCTTCAGCAGTAGAGGCAAGGAATATGCTAAATTACTTTTTTCCCCCCTTTCCTGTCTATTGATGCAGAGGAAGAAAAAATCAGAACTGCTCAAGCAGTTACATTCTCCATTAGCGCAGGAGAAATGCCATTTATATTGGTTCCTGGAGCCATGAAATCAGTGTTTCTCTTCCATGCAGGTCCTTTTCTTGTATTTATGTCAAAGAAAACTTATAAAATGGTATGAAAGCTGACATCAGGTCCAGAAAGAAAATACTATCACCTTTCTTATGATGTCTTATTAATCACAGAAGAGGAAAGACTTGTCTGAGGGGCTCTGCCTCTGATCACACCTGAGGTTTTACCAAGACCTGCCCTCCAGTTCCTCTGATCCCCCAGGGCTCCTGAGCTCTGATCTTGTGGGACAGACACAGAGTCCTGGGCTAGGTACCTCCGCAAGTGGTGCGGATGCTGCCAGAAGCAGGCAGGCAGGTCAGAAGTGAGCACCTAGGGGGTGCGGTGCCCAGGAAATGGGCTCCCTGTCGCTCACATCAGAAAGGTGACACCTTTCCCTGGGGTTGTGGGTGAAACTCAGT
The DNA here is from genome assembly GCA_027257055.1 of Cephalopachus bancanus. Classification (NCBI taxonomy): domain Eukaryota; kingdom Metazoa; phylum Chordata; class Mammalia; order Primates; family Tarsiidae; genus Cephalopachus; species Cephalopachus bancanus. The sequence goes on along the minus strand of JAPVLO010000011.1, from coordinate 5,946,608 downwards.
CTTCACAGACTTTCAGTCAAATTCTCATAGTACTGTTTCTATCTCTTTCTATCTAGCCCCACTTCAAACTGTCCAACCCGGGGACGTTGCTAGTGAAGCAACACGTTCCATTGTTCTCAGGTACTTCCTTTCGGAACACATTTTCCAGACTGAGCCCCACTCCCAAGTTGTTACTTCTGTTTCTTAGCAGTTGTTAACCTAGTGAGGCTAATCCAGTCATCAGGCTCACAATAATAATAGCTTTTCAGGGGTTTTGTGGGGGGGGGAAGGGGTGAGGCATGAGCGCACATGCTTTGTTTAAGTCACTGGAAACACCAGGTAATCTTCTGTAAGAAAACTTCATTTTTTCAAAGTCGTAGCCTTGTTCAGGTCCATGTGTGTACCCTGCGATTTTTAAGTTTTCTCTTCAGGACAAAGTAAGCATGGTTTTATATTCTTTCTTTTTGTTTTGATTTTAATATTTATGCTTTTTTATTGTATAAAAGATACATAACATAAAATGCATCACTTAAAACACTTTTAAATGTACAATTCTGTCGCATTTACAGTGTTGTGCAACCATCACTATTCCCCATTTCCAGAACTTGTTCCTCATCCAAACAGAAACCTTGTCCCCGCTAAACACTAACTCCTCATTCTTTTCCCCACTCCCAGTCACCATCATCCCACTTTCTATCTCTATGATTCTGCCTGTTATTCCAGGCACCTCATGTGAATGGAATCACACATCTGTCCTTTTGTATCTGGCATCCTGTCCCCAGATGCTCATTTTCTGTTTGATGCCCAGTGCCTACGCAGCAGGTGAGCCTCAGTGTACCCTGCATTTTTCCAGCCAGTGGCAAGCTACCCTTATGGACAGCTCCTCTATCATAACCTACCATTGTCTCTTTACCTCAAAGGAGAGATGTGTTAGGCGTCATAGGAGCCAACTTAAGCTGCCCATGACCTCACTGCTGTTGACTGCGTAGCTGGACCAGTCACCTGGAGGTTCTGCATAGGTTTTTCAGTAGCTGCTATCTATTCCAAGCCCACACTTCAACAGCTCTTACAAGAGCCGGGGTCAACAGGCACAGTGTGTTCAGAGGACTGACCTTTCTCACTCTCATTACTCACTGATGTTGAATGGCAGAATCCAGGTCAGTTTTATTTAAAATGAATTCTGCAATTTTATCAGGATATCTTACACACCTGATGTGTGTCCATGTGACATCAAACACCTCAGTAAAAAGTAGAGAACTAAAATTGGTTGTTCATATTTTTTTTTTAGTATAGGATTTTGAGTATTGAATTGCAAATGACCTGTGTGTTTTCTTCCACTTTTAGTTTCTATCTGGCTGTTGAGAATCATGTGTGAGAAGCTGCATGTCCCACCATTTTTGTCCTGAAATTTGGCAATGTCCTCATGCGATTGCCCAAATTATTCTGCAATTCCTCCAGGAAAATATCTGAGAGATTTATTATCAAGGCATCATACATAAGTTTGTGAACCACCCAGGCAAGGAGTTAGTCATTGTTAACTAGCATTCCACTCTATTTCTGATTCCAACCAGATGACAAACATAGTATTGTCATTAGGAATAAAGAAATAATAAATCATGTGATGATAATTTAATATGATTGGAAAAATGTAATTTTGATATGTTTTAAATTGTCTAAAAATGTAAAATTTGGAAATAAAGCTAAAAATGTGTGGTAATCATTAACACTTTATGAGAATATCTTGGTCAGTATTATGATATTTTCCCAATTATTACAAAGGCTAGAAAACTAAAATGGATCTAGGTAGGCATTCCCCAGATCATTGTGATGCTAAAAATTCATTCTGTATAGAAAGTTGGGACAGTTTAACCTCAAAGAAGGTAGACAAGAGATTAGTAACTCTCTTGAGAGTATTTGGCTATAATTAGGGAACAACATGCCTTTTTTTAAAGTGCTGAAAAGATTAAAAAAAGGGAAATTGATTCAAAATTGTAGTATGATTCTAGGTAGAATGAAAAGTTTCTTGAATTTAAGGGTAATTAATAAATACTAGAAACATAGCAAAAAGAGGATTGAGGAAGCATTACTGTATACAGTGATTAAAGTCTTCTATTGTTTTTCAAGGCCAAACCATTATATTTACTGTATTGACTCCTTGCAAGACATAGTTCTTACAGTGTATCTATTCATTCATTGAACAAGAATTAAACACTTCATCTTATTTAGTTTCTTGTTTATATGGTGATATATTTAAAAAAATTTTGTTAATTATTTTAAGATCCTCGGTGCCTAAGACTATTAATCCACCACGCTAAATGATCTCCTTTTATTTGTAATTTCTTGATGTTTTAAACATTTAAATCATTTGAATTTGAGGTTTGTCGTATCTAAATCTAAATATGTAATCTTTTGGAGTCTGATGTTTGCCAACCAATTACTCCATTCTTTTTTTTTTAACATAAATTTATTTCAAAGAATTAGCACATTTGAAGTTCAACCAGAGGTATGATATTTTTGGAAAAGCTCTTCAGCAATACATAAATAAGTATACTTCATATCTTGGATTCCTAAATCATTATTTTGCTGAATTTAATCCAAAATGACATAGTGGGCAGAAACATTATACCTAGTTTTATTCTTGGGATAGGAGAGCAGTGTTTCCAAAATAAACTAAACAAATACCTTCTTATCTACCTGTGTAAATTAGTTTAAGTATTTGGTAAGAATTCTGCCATTCAAGGAAACAGATCAATGAAATCAGGCAAAAGCAGCCATAGAAACTATACATGAAAGTTTTGCTGTTTAAACCTTTAATGTGTATAGTTAACTGTATGCAGAAAGCACAAGGTAGATTTATGAATGAGATTAGTTTAGTTCAGAAGAATGAACTGGTCCAAGTCACGATTCTCTGGTTTATCTTTCTAAAACTTTCCTCTGACCCTTAGCTACATTACAGAAAAGTGACTGATCCCAGGGCAATTAAACAGTCGTGCTGCAAATTCCCTGAGAATGAGGAGGGAGGAGGGAGGGGGCAGGAGGGAAGAGAGAGAGAGAGAGAGAGAGAGAGAGAGCTAGAGGAAGAGGAAGAGAGGGAGGGAGGGAGAGAGAGAAGGAGACCCAGTTTCTCCTATCTTGCTAATATTTTCCTTCTTGATGCTTGACGACCATTACATAAGAGCTAATTATCTTTATCTTCTCAGCATTACCTTTAAAAAATAAATAAAATCCCCTTCCAACAGTCCTGATAACATCCATCTTCTCAAATTTTTAATTCTCTTATGATTTGAGTTGCCAAATACTCACAAATAATAGATACAAATGTAGATGTTGGTGATTGCATTTTTTTCATAAAATTAACTTTAATTCTTAAATTAAAAACTCACAGAACTCTATTGACTCATTTAATATTTGAACGAAGGTGGCAAAGATACTGCAAAAGAAAAGAAACATTTCAAAGGCTCTAATTTTATGATGGAGAGTTCAATGTATACATGGTGATATCGGCTTCAAATGTAATTCGTACCAAACCCTCTGTTCTGTGCTTTGTGTATTATTAACTTAATGTTTGATAGAGCTGCTTCCATTTTCTTTAGCACCAACTTTGAAGTTCTGGAATTCCCTATTGGATGCATAGCACCACGAATAGGTACTTATTCAATAGAAATTCTCAATCTTGCTTACTGAGCATAAGGAACACAGAAATGTCTAAAGTTAGAATCCACCTGCTAATTTTTAAATTCTAATTTGCACTAATTCACTGGGGGAAAAAACCCTTCTATTTGCAGTTTTTCCTGAATGACTCAGAGGAAGCAATCTCTCCAACTGCCAATACATCAAATACAAGTTTCTCTGCCTCAAATAATCAGGCAGTGACTCTGCGTGCACAAAATTTATTTTTCCTCCCGGTAAGAGCATTATACTTCGTTGTTTGCTTCTGTGGTTTTCCTGTATGCTATTAGTTTGTACCATCTTCAGTCTCAGATCTGTTCTACACTTCATTTCTCTTCTCTGGTGTCAATCCCTGGGGAGGTCACTAACCCAAGTTGACAAATACCGGCCTTTATAAGTTCTAGCCCTTGGGGACTGGCTTAACTTGCATTTACCAACTTACAATGTCAATGTCAAGCTTTTGCCCACGATGCCTGCCTTTATTCTCTTAACTGCTGCAGCGTTTCTAGCATGTGTTCTACCATGTGACATTCAATTATATGTCACTGAATTTCTGGGATCGTTGCTTGTAGACATTGCTAATTGTTCTGGTGAATCAATATGACCCCCTAAATCTGCAATAATGAGATCTATGTCTCGTTTTTTGCCTTTCCTTTGACAACAAATGCTGACCAGAGATTCTGCTCTCAAATAATTCTTGCTGATGGACTCATTTTAATCAGAGTCACAAAGGACTTAGATTAAAATTTCAAAATGTACTAGTACATTAATCTTTTAAGTCAAAAGAGTTAAATCAGCTATTTACTGCTTAACAACTTTATTATTCCATATATTGTTTTTGCTATAGATAGATATAGACAGATAATAGATAGATTTATGCATTCAATATATATGTGTTTGCTTTGATACTCTCTTTTTCATTTTCTGAATAATCATCTAAAAGTAGCACAGCTTATTCCCAGTTAGTTTCCATTGCAAATAGGGGGACTGAATAGGTAACTCAATATGCATGCTTTCAAAATTTCCTACCAATATTTTTGACTCCATTGGAAATGGTTATAAAGTAGATTTATTTTTCTTATTCTTCCTTCTCTGATTTGTTCCCTTGCTATTTTGCTTTGATCCTGTTTTGGTTCTCATCATTTCCTGGGTAGCTCACGACTCAGTGTACAGATAGAAGGGACTTCTAGTGTTCTTTCCAAAACGTTTCTGAGGCATAAACTGGTTTATGGGCAAGATGACCATTGTCCAAAAGCAGTGTCTCCCTGGGCCTGGGAAGAGAGGGTGACACAGGCTTCATTCCTTACCCAAGGAGTCCTGACCTTCAAACTAGGTAGGGTCTCTGATAGACATTAGCATGAACCCCAGTGAGAATTAGGCATTGCTGATTCCATTTTAGTTATGTGGAAAGCAAAAAGAAGAATTCATAGTGAGAGTCTATTGGCTATAATCTCGCTACTGGTGATTTGGAAGCCTCTTCTTTAGATAAATATTTAAGTTAACAGTGTGCTCTCTCTCTTCCTCCTGGAACCAATGGCCTTGGCATCCACACAACCCCCAGACCAGTGGAGAGAGAGTGTACCTACCTACCTACCAGTATTCCTTCAGCATTCACAAGGCATTTTAAGTTTAAAAGTTTAAAGTAAGGATGCATTTTCACAGCAAAGTATAGCTAGCATAGTTTTTTATTAATTTCCTTTCAGTATGTTTGGGTAGAACAACTCTCCATGTGTATGTGGCTTCACTAAAAGAATAAAGTAATCATTATGAAATTCATTTACGTAAATCTGTATATCTTGTTTGCAATTGAAGCAAATAATTTGTAGCCCAAGGTAAGGAAAGGTGACATTTATTCAACTTTAAACATTTTTAGAAAATATATACGATAGCATCTTTAGACTCTGGAGGATTTAATAACAGACTGTTACACTTCCAGTATGTCCTCAGGATCAAGCTCCTGGTCAGCTTTTCAAGGAAGCCCACACTCACAGGTCCTGGCTGTACAGAAACTGCACTATGAACTCACCAGTTTAGGAGTCCCCAAGGAGCCTGGAAACATCTTGGCTTCCTCCTTAACAGATCCAAAGGAACATTGGGAATTCTGTTTCATGGGTGATATATCACATAGGCATCATTACTCTCAAGCTCCATGTTATATGATGTCTAAAGTTGAGCAGCAAATAGAGAAGAGTGTCCAGTTTACTGCTGGTGGTGGTATAAAGTGAGATTACTCTTCTTAATGGTAATTTTGTAGTCATCACTAAAACATACAACAGATATACCTTTTACCCTGCAATACTAATTTTGGAAATTAATTTTAAAGTCAAAAAGATGTTTTCCAAGTATGTCTATAACATCAACAACACAAAAGAAAAAAAAAAAACCCAGAAGTTAGAAAAAGAAAAATTTTAAATATTTTTTGCTATAACATCATAATAAAATTGTACTCAGTGATCATAAAAGATGTCAAAAAATTTAATGACATACAAATATGTTTCCATGATAAATTGTTAACTGAAAAGTTATTGTCTAAAAAATTCCAAAGAGCGTGATCTTAACTCCCTACAATAACAACAATACCAATAACAAGTTGCAAAAACCATCTGGAAAGATATACACAAATTATTAACAGTGGCTAGAGTGGATGTTGAAGATCGTCAGAGACTCTGATGTGTATATGTATCCTTTGTATATTTTTAACATCAAATGTATCATTTCTGTAGGAAGAAAAAAAGAACACATCTTTTTAAAATATCACACAAAATTAACCATAAAGGATCTTAACCATGTAAGCTCTTTGTATCATAGCAGGCACATCATTTCATCCAAAAACTACCTTGTGAAGTAGATATCAGTGGAGTTCCCGTTTTTCAGGTGAGGAAACTGAGACCCAAAGGGACTTTAGTATATTACCCAAGATAACAGTGACTGTCACCTTAATGCAAAAGGCAGGTTGATCTCAAAGGTCATATCAAACATGGTAAACATGACTAGTAACCATGGTCCTTCAATTAGAACAGGAAAAGAGAGAAGAGACAATGTGCCATGATGGGACTCTTTGGTTTAGAGTAGTGAAATGACAGAATCAAGAAAGCTGTGACCAGGTGGACAGGCAGTTTCTGACTTCGTCTCCCTAACACACAGAGGTGAAAGAGGGAAAGCAATTCCTTGGAGGCCAGGCCTTATTTCTATGAGCTACACCCACATAACAGTGCCGCCAGCCCTCCTGATCAACTGGCACCTTCCCTGGCGAGCTGAACCGTGGAGCAGGGACAGCTGGTCTTCAGGGCTCTCAATCTGGCCTTCTGCATTATTCTCCCTCTTCCATGCGTCCATCTATCTGCAGGTTCCCAGCCCACCTTTTAATGCCAGATCACCTGTTGCCCAGCCTCCAAGCATACTAGAAAAGTGGTTTAATAGAAAATGCACTAAAAGTCAACGTCCATTAGCCTATATATTTTAATAGATGTTCCTGAATGAAAACTTTTTAAAAACCTAAGAATGAGTTTTGAAATGTGAAATCTTGGGTATCCTTTTCTAGAAATGGACACATATTTCAAACGAGGGGTACTATGGGAACCTTTAAAATCCTACCCGAGACCCCACCCCACACACACACAAACTCCACCCTTGATGCATGTAACACACATTTCAGTGATTTCTTATTCTGCCATCTCATTCAGCTAGGCTGAATGGTTTGATTACTTTCATTGTACAGTGGTTTTCAAGCATAATTTTAGCAACAGAACACTTAAAAAAATGAAACCTTACAAAGAACCTTAATTTATAATAATAATAGTAGAATGTATATAGCTTCTCAGGAGCCAGGCACTGAATTCTTGTGTTATTTGATCTTTGCAAGAATCCTGAGGTGGATATTATCATCATTTGTACTTTGAGGACTTCTGGAAGATACAAGATTGCCTAATTGTTATGATGAACTGCTTTGGGGAATCCAGTCGGTCAGGAGCTCTGATTGGGGCCATGTCCTTGCTGGTACCCAGGACAATTTCCTGGGTTTTAAGGAGAAATTTTTTCATGGTCGTGACAACTGACTTATGGGCTACCAGGTTATATAAATCAGTGCTGCTCAAATTCTTTATGAAGGCTCTATTTTCATTTTGTTTTGCTTTTTAAATTTCGAATCTGTCACAGACTAGTGCCTTTGGGAAATATAAGGGAGAATTACCCCCCAATACTGAACTAAGACAAAAAAGACATATGAAATGTGAGGCCATATTTTATTATATTCAACAGAAACAAGAATACTCTGTCAAATTTCTACCAACCTTCCTTAAGGACGTTGGGGAGCTCCCTGGTCTACTGTGAGTAGCTTGTTCTAAGCAGCATAGAGAGAGCAGTAATATACATTGTGTTTCTGAGTCCTCAGGTCTGCCCTGAGGTTAATACTTAGTAACTTATTGAAGGTGACAAGGCCAGAACTCATAGAAATAAGATCTGGCTTCCAAGGGCCTGCTTCCCTCTCTCCCCTCTCTGTGTTAGGGGAGATGAAGTCAGAGGCTGCTCTCCACACGGTCCCAGCTCTCTTGGTTCTATCATTTTACTCCCCTAGCCCAAATAGTCCCATCGTGGCACGTTGTCTCTTCTCCCTGTTCTCTGTTGCGAGTGGGGATGAGGGTCAGAAGAGTAGAGAACTGACATCAGGTCGTTCTGGCTGAAAAAATTAGACTTACAATGCTCAATATCCCTTAAAAATGCTGTCAGCCAAGTGCCATGCTCCCATGTAAAGGAATACGCGTACGTCCTGAGGAATGGCCCACTCGGAGTGTAATCCAGTAGGAGTTCCTTTTGAAGCTGAATTGCCAGGTTGCAGTCCTTACTGAGAAAGGATTTATATTAATTCCTACATAGGTGACTCCACTTACATAAATACGTCTCTTGCAAAGAGGAAGCCCAGTGTATGAACTTGGTGTATGATCACAGCAAGCCCATTTTCCCGAAGTTTCTTTCTTCCACGCAAACAGGACAATTGAGTTAATATCAGTAGCCTTCCACATAGCTTACTGTAGATATCCTCAGCTGGGGAATCGAAGAAAAAGCTAGAATGACAAAGATAAGCAGTTTATACATGGCTTATTCAGTGTGACGAAACTAAAATTGGGTAGCTTATGAACTGGGCTTTTTTTTAAAGACAATATTTATCAAACATCAATCAGATCTCTGTTTTATTAAACTTCTTATATGTTACTGAATGCTGTCTCTGTTCGAGGAATGCTAAGACAGTAACACAACCCTTTGTTCACAAAAATCCCGTCATGTAGCAAATAAAGCCTTTATGAGAATGGCTCCTGCTTCTGTGTGTTGAGTCCCTCCCGGCCCGCAGCAACCTGGGCTCTGAGCTTTACTCTTTATCTCTGTTCTTTGCGATGACCTACAAGAATGATGTTATTACCTTCATGTTGGGGTGTCATGAACACTGTGATACAGGCAAGTTAGGTCATTGGCCCCTAGTGACCAAATTAATGAGTGACAGAAACAGGATTGAATCCAGGGCCATCCAAAGCCTATCTCACCTGTGTCTTTCATGATCAGGGGGTGAGGAAATGACTTAATTACATCCTTCTGTTTTCACATAGGCTTTCTGACACACAATTTCTTTTTTCATAAAGTATCTAGGCTTCCTTATGCTTTCAACAGAGTTTTCTGTAATGATTTATATCCTCTTAATAAATTAAAGAATGGAAAGACCAAAAAAGATTCCCCACATCGTAACCTTTCCATAAACATGCAGGGGGTCATACTGTTTTCATTTTCAAGAAGTAAATGACATTTGCTTATAATGACGTGGTTTTTAAAAACTTTCATTTCTGAAAAGTGTTTGGTGGTATCCTTGCTTTTTAAAAATCCATTGTGCTAGGCAGTTACAGAAAGCCATGGAATGAGGAATTCTTTTCTGAATGGAATGTGTTCATGCATTTGCCATTGGATCAGAGTAGAAACAGACATCCATTTTCACAGCCAGTTTATACGTTGACCAGATGAGCTTGGTGGTGGCCCCCAACTGTGGTTGTTCCAGCGCCTCTCAGAAGAGGTCTTTAAAGTATCTGCCTGTGGTCTTTCCCTGGTTCAGTATTTCATATACAGCTGCGTTCTGGGCCTGATCTCCTGTTCGGTGTTCCTGCGGGTGAACTATGAGCTGAAAATGCTGATCATGATGGCGGCCTTGGTGGGCTACAACACTATCCTGCTCCACACCCATGCCCACGTCCTGGGTGACTACAGCCGGGTCTTGTTTGACAGGTGAGCTGCTGCCTCTTCCTTCTCTTCACTTTAGCTCTTTCATGGGATGTGGATAGCATGAGCGTGTGTTGAGTAAATGCAAATTAGCAACGCCTTTGCCATTGGTAAATCATTGAGAGAGAGTATCTTTGAAGTGATGGCTCAGAAAAGTGATGTGAATTTTTATTTTAGATGACACAAAATGTGTGTTGTCAAATACATTTTGAAGATATGAAGTTGTTGGGAGAGAGGGTTTGTGTCCTAATCTGTACTCTTGATAAGGGTAATCTAGGATTCTCATTCTCAGTACTATTGACATTTTAGACTAAATAATTATTTGTTGGGTAGGGTGTGTCTTGTGCATGATACGGTGTTTAGTGACATCCCTGGCCTCTATCTGCTCAATGCGAGTCACAGTGCCCTCACCCCAACTCATGACAATCAAGAGTGTCCCTGGAAATTGCCAATGTTGTCCTTGGGAGGGCGAAATGGCCCTCAGTTCAGAATAAAATACTGGGGGGGAAAGTAGCTATATTCACAAGTTACAGGAATACATTTCTTATTAGAGAGTTCCTAAAACATTATTGAAGGGAGGGGGAACTGTCAATTCTGGAAATTATTTGTTCTATTAAGAACTTGACTTCCAAGAAAAAGTATGATTGTATTAACTCTCTCAACCTTAGGCCAGATGCAGCAAGAATGATCCTATCAGGCACATTCATTCACTTTACGGAAGATTTCTTGTTATCAAGTTACATCCATAAGCTTGTCATCAATATTTTATTCCCTGCTTGAAAAAAAAATTGTTTTAATCATTACGATGGTCTCCATTTCACATCTCAATAGCAAAACAACATTTTACGCAAGTAGTAGGTTTATTTCTGGACCCACCAGGCTTCAGAGTTTTTCTGAAGTGCTTTGCATTTCCCGCCATGTTGTCTGTATCTTTCTTTTAACACAGAATGAATGCCTGAGATATTTGCATTGATTTTTTTGCTCCAGAAAGATGGTTTGTGTTGACAGTGCACAGCCACTTACTTCTCCATTGGAGATCCAGTGTCAGGAACAGCAGTCTTACACTGCGTGAATGTTTCTCACCAATAACACTTACAGAAACACAACTGCAGCCCGTTCTCTTCACCTAATTTAATTTTCATGATTCTCCACACCATGAAATCCTAATAATCTGTAATCAAGCTTAAGGCAGTGGAGTTGCAAAAATGTATAATTGTATTACGGAAATTTTATGATTCCTTAGCCAAGATGAGAATGAAATCAGAAGTTAATTTTCCAATAAATTCTCAAAGCTGCCAACCACACATGCTTTAATGTTTCTCTACCGCATCCAGAGAGCCTGTATCGTATTCCTAAATAAATGAAGCATTATTGATTTTTGCACACAGCTGATGGCGCCACTAAATTCCCCTTTATTAAATTTAAAGCGCCTGAATATGTTACACATCCGAAGCAAAGGGAGAATCAGATTAGCAAGTTTCTGAGGTGGAGGGAATTGTTGCTGGGGATCTCAGTGCAGCACGTTGAGAGGCACACAGTCTCTGAGTAGAGCCCCGCAGCAGGAGAGGAGTTACTAGGTTGAAGAAAAGGAGGTGTTACTTTTAATCACTTTGATTTTATTCAAGGTCGTTGATGTTTGCTCTCTTGTTTTGTCTTTATAATGACCTCAGAGCTAGGGAGGACTGACAGGAAGCCTCTGCGACTCTCTTTCACTTCCAACAAGAAAGCCAGCATCCTCTGGGGGGTAGGGGGGTATACCCACACTTGCCCCCCTCTTCCTAATCATGATCAAAAGATTATGGCATTTAAAAAAAAATCAGTCCCTGCATAAGCTGGCACCATAATCTCAGAAGCATCCCTCTGCCAAAAGAAGAGTATTACTGACAAAATGGCAGAAGAGCATCTAATATCTCAAAATTATCAGATCTTCTAAACTCACCCCACATGAGAGACCCTTAAGAGCAAGAGTCTAAAAATCGTCTCCCTCCCAACCAATTTCTCCAGCCTCAGAGTGTGTTTTAAACATCCCTGTGATTCGTGCCTGAGACGAAACTGATGGATGTCAACGTTTTCTCTTTCCTGAGATTCAAGAGCATTTCCCCATCAAATGGTTGATAAAGGGCTCCTCATCCTTTGCCTGGTTTATTGATGCTGACACAATACTTGCCAATATAAAAGTAGGATCAGAAAGAAAAAGAGAGAGGAAGGGAGGGAGGGAGGGAGGAAGGAAGGAATACTGGTATGACCTTGAGAGTAAACACCTCTGAATCTCAAAACCAGAGGTGCCCTTCAAGGAGGGAACTGGCTTGCACCATCCAGGCTACATCACCTTTTCTGCTTGAGCCAGTCTGTGTCATTGAAGTCACAGCATTTAGCCACAACCCCTTGGTGACCTGTTTCTGAGCACCCTGTCCTCACCCCCTTCTCATTCCCGGCTTACTGGTTTCTGCTCGAGTCTTCTTTCAGTGAGCCAGGCTTGGCTGTGGCAAGATAGTGTCCTTGCTGCCACCCAGGTCTCTTAACCTGTGTCCTCCTTGGTGTTGACCACTCCCAGGAGACCAACCTCAAGTGTCTGGCTTTCACCACCTGGTGTACCCAAGACCTGAGCAGCTCCTCTGTCCTGTTCCACCCTGGAAAGATGGAAAGTGTCCACCATGGGTGAAGCAGACATGGACTCCACTGTCTGTCAGCCCCTTTTCTGTAATATTCGCATGTATGCGGAGGAGTTTGACACAATCTTGAATCAAGTGGAAGAGAAGGTCTGAACCAAGTACCCCTGTTGTATCAACAGTTTCAACAACTGTGCCTGGCATGTAGCTCTCAATAACCAATTGCTGAATGAATGAATGAACAAAAGCAAGATGTATTCCTGAGCAGTCAGAAGAACCTAACACTGACTTTATGTGACCCTGCACCTCTCCTACCTCCAAGACAGAGTGAATCTCTGGCTCATTCAGGGTGTGTCTTTTTCAGTCTCTGCATCTGTTTTTGGTGACACCTTTACATTTCAAAGGAAGGTTTCCAAGGAAGAGAGGACACCTCTATGTAAAGGCAGTACTGCCATCTTCCTGTGTGGTTGCCCTGTGTGGGGTAAATGTAGAACAAATGTCCCACTCCCACTCTCCTGCCAATAACTGTCTTCCAAGTGGGAGGATAGCCTCTGGCCAAGATCATGTGTTACCGGATGAAATGCCCTTGAACATCTGCAAACTCAAGACAGTTTCCGAGGAAACACATCTTTGTTACTTCTTCTTGTCACTTAATGCTTGCTCCCTTTCTCATGCCAGGAGTATATAATCTCTCCCCACATCTATTGGGGTGTGGAAAACCTTATACTGACCAGCTACCATCAGTTCCCTCCCATGAGTAATAATAAACCCATGTCTTTATCAATGTGTCGCTGGAGTGATTTCTTCAGAATAGGTGAACTTTACGCAAGTGCCCTATCTGATCTGGAGCTGCCATGATACACCCTGCATGTGACTTCACCATGACCCCTATGGCAGGTTCAGAAGCAAATTTGACACTGATCATGAACAAGCCCACAAGATGGTACAAACCAATGGAATTAACAGAAAATATAGAAGAAAAGCTTCAGGTCAATGAATAATTAAGAAAATGATATTAAATATATTTTTACAGAGTCATGAATGTGAAAGGCAGACTGTTCAGGAGAAGAGAAGAAAACTTGTAGAGAGCATGTACCATTAAAAATCCTCAGGAATGTTTGGAAGGTCCAGAGCAAGATGCTTAATTAATGCTTAACCTAATTCAATGGTTTTCACAATAGTTCTCCCTACTGTCTTGTGAGTACAAGATGTTTTGTTGAATCGAACAATAACGGCTCCAGTTCCCATCCATGACACCGTCTCCCAAAGCCCTTGGCCAGAGCTGATGAGGACACCAGGTGCTCTTCAAGGTGAAGGTGATGATAATGATGGCTGATGTTGCTGGAAGCTGTTTTTGTGTGGAGGACTCTTCTTCTTCCCATGACAAAGGCTCGCTACTGAATCTGCGAGTTGTCCAATTTTTCTTTAAGTTTCCTTGCAGAACTGAAAAGTCTTCAGGGATGGGTGTAATTTTATGTGGACCCAGACATTATGTTCACTCACCTGAAGGCTAGAAATGTACCTTTAATTCTAGAGAGACATGGGGGATAGTGATAAGGCACTATAGATAAGGTCTTTAAACAACAATTATATCCAGTGCTTAGCATCACACAGGCGCTCTAGACTATAGCTGGCAGGAATGCTTGTCCAGCTGCAGCAATAGCAATGGAGGTGTTCAACATGGCATCCGTCATGGAGAGCTATGAACTAAGCACTTCACTGGGGAGTTTTCCTGCCTCCTTAGTATTTCCTTGTGTCTCATGAAAGTCCCAGTGGCTAGAATTTGAGAGAGTGTGATGTATTTTGACAGTGTCCCTACTAGGGAACAGTTGATGTTGAATAAGGGAGAGGCTTGAGGAAGAACTGGAGAAAGGAAGGAGAAGAAGAGAAATGTAGGCCTACCCCTGGGTTGAATCATATGTTTTCCCAAGCATCTGAAATTTCTTTAAATTGTAAATTAAAAATGGGTTTCAAGTTTGTATTCTAACCCATGCTATAGTCAAGTGAATATTGAAAAGATTTAAAATTGATTTCAAGTTTAATATCTCAGCTTCCCCTGTCCCACCTGTTCCCCCCATCCTATGCCATCTTCAGAAAGCAAAGAACAGTACATATCTCTGTGTCTAATACCCACCAGCAGGGCAGCAGGAAACGAGGCTAACCCAGCTGCCTAACTTTAAAAATAAAGCGAATCGTCCTGGGGCTACTCAGAGTCTACCAAGCTCTCTTCCATTTTTGAAAAGCCATCATTAGCGATCTACTTCTTTATATGACCTCAAAGAGAAAATGTCCTGCAGTTTGGCCTCACCTGAAAGAAGATAATCGATGTGTAAGCTTTTTGTTTTGTTTTGTTTTGTTTGATTTTAGGATGGGGAGAGGGATTTCACAGGGGCTGTGCCCTTCGACAATATAGAACACACAATACTTCTAACCACTTCTTCTGTCTGTGCTGCTGAACTCTGCACAGCCCCTCTGTGTTAGAGTGCACTGATGTAGCAGGTGCTGTCTCCTCAAAAGCACTCTTCTCCATAAAATGGAACCATGACTACATTCATGAGGACGCATGAGTATCTCCACAGCAAAGGTCCAGCACTGACCTCCACCACACACACACTATTGTCACCTCTCCTGGCCTGCAGCTGCCTCCAGGGCCCCTTTCCAAGTATGAGTCTAGTTCTCATTGTGTTGGTCCATCACAGCATCAGAATGTTAGGCATTTGTGAACACCACTCTGAGCAAGCAGGGGGCTTTGTGCCATCCGTCCCTGGATGACATCAGGCCACCTTCTGTGGAGGTTTGCATAGGATTCTGTGGATTTGTGTCCAACCAGGGGAGAATAGAATGTGCAGAAACTCATTAGGGGAGGCGAGCCATTCCCAAGTCAACATGGTTTGTCCATTCATTCATTTATTTTTGCAACAAACTTTTACTGAATACCCTTTATGTGGAATGTGGGAGGCCTGGCCAAGCCGTTTTGCTTACGCTTCTTCACCAACCAGCCATGAGCCAGGATGGAGCCACTGCCTTGATGACTTGGGTAGGAGAAGAGGGTCCAAGAAGAGAACCACAGGAACTGGTATGCCCCTTTCACTAAAATAGCCAGAGAGAGCATTATGCAAGTGCCGCTGTGTGTGTCTGAGCATGTTTCCACTGCATCTCAAGCCAGACTTTGATGAAGATTTACTGACAAGGCATGGGGCTGACTTTATTTTACCTTATGCATTTACTTTATGCATTTTAGCCTTGACATTTGTTTTCTAGGGTTTTTTTTTTGTTTTGATTTTGTGTTTTTTGGGTTTTTTGAGTCAGAATCTCACTCTGTTGCCCAGGCTGGAGTACATTGGCATGATCATAGCTCACCGCAGCCTTGACTTCTTGGGCTCAGGTGATCCTTCTGCCTTGGCCTCCCTAGTAGCTGGGACAAAACACGTGCCACCATGCCCAGCTAATTTTTTGATTTTTTTGTAAAGATGAGGTGTCTTGCTATGTTGCTCAGACTGGTCTTGAACTCCTGGATTCAAGCAACCCTCCTGCCTCGGCCTCCCAAAGTGTTCGGATTAGGGGTGTGAGCCACTATACCTAGCCTTCTGGGGAATTTTGTTTGGTTTAACTCTGGAAGCCTGAATAGAATTCTGGTCCTGTAACAGAGGTCTCAAACCTGTGCTGAGTGAGGTTTGGTGAGCAGATTTGTCCCTGTGATGTTAATCAAGTTGGACGTGACATTAGCTTTATTCACTTGACATCAAAGATTCCTGGGAATTCAGGGTTTTTTTGTGGACAAAGCCAAGCATTTTCTTTTCTTTTTCCTTTTTTTTTAAAGTCAGAGTCTCACTCTTGTCACCCAGACTGGAGTGCAGTAGCAAGCTCACAGCCACCGCAGTCTCGACCTGTTGGACTCAGGCGATCCTTCTGCCTCACCCTTCCAAGTTGCTGGAACTACAGGAGCACACTATTACGCCCAGCTAGTTTTTTGATTTATTGTAGAGACGAGGTCTCACCAAGTTACCTAGGCTGGTCTCAAACCCCTGAGCTCAGGCAATCCTCTCGCCTCAGCCTCCCAAAATACTGGTATGACAACCTTGAGCCACTGTGCCCAACTGCATTTCCTAACTTGATAGTGTAACCAGAGACAACCAAGAAAACTAAAATATACGTTAGCTGAAGATCAGAAGGGCGGGAGGGCAGGAAGTGGTCATCATCTTCTTATTGGCCTTGTTTTTATGAGTCATAGACCTCTTGCATCAGGATCCCAGACCAGAATAATTTTTATCCCAATTAATGACCTGACAAAGTCTGATTTTACCTCAACTGGTCTATGTTAACAGCATAACAGAAACTAGGTTTCTTTGGATGCTTTTCTTTTAAAAAAATTCACCTAGAAAAATATAAACTTTTTGCAAGCAAGATAATGTTTGTGTCCACATGACTAGATGGCTTTTCTTTCCTGAAAGTATTGAAAATGTCCTTTTTTTTTTAACCTCACCTGAACTGTTTGCCTTCAGGTTAGAGGCTGGTTCATCAAGTAATTCGTCTGTATCTCCCAGTGTGGCAGGTTACTCTGATCTTTTGTACTCCCAAAACTTGAGGGTCAGAATGATTTCTCCACTAACAGCCTCCGTGGAGAGCTGACTGCAAATTAGTGTGTGGCTACAGGCATGTTTCAGTGTCTGAGTCCTCAGAGTCTAATTTTAAATTTGAAAAATGTAGCCAGGCTTGGTGGTTCAGCCTGTAATCCTGCACCTTGGGAGGCTGAGGTGATTGGATTGCCTGAACCCGCGGGTTCGAGACCCGCCTGGGCAACTTGGCGAGACCTCATCTCTACAATAAATCAAAAATCAGCTGGGTGTGGTAGTGCTCGCCTGTAATTCCAGCTACTCTGAAGGCTGAGGTGGAAGGATCGCCGGAGCCCAGCAGGTCGAGGCTGCAGTGGCCGGGAACAGCCACTGCACTCCAGTCTGGGCGACAGAGTGAGACTCCAACTGAAAAAAAAAAAAAAATTTTAAAAATGTGTATTCAGCCACATTTTGGCTGCCATTGTCGTTTTATTGAAAATCATAGAGTTAGAAACATTCTCAGTTATGTTAGCTGTGTCTTCCCCATATTGTAACTTAGTGATGGCGCAACCCTAGCACGCAGGAGTCCAAAGTGGATTTCATCCTTGAAACATGAAAGATAGAGAGCATGCTCACACCCAACTCAAGCTGTCATTTTTGTACAAATGGCTAGCCCTATTGGTGGAAAGATATGACGTTTTAATCTTCAGTTTTCTCAAAATGTGGCCTTCCTTGGAAATAGAGTCATTGCAGATGAAATTAATTAGGATGAGGTCAGGCTGAAGTAGAGTGGGCCTCTAACCCAATATGAGCATTGCCTTTATAAGAAGGTGGTCAGGGACCAGGCTCACCCCTGTAATCCCAGCACTTTGGGAGGCCGAGGTAGGAGGATCACGTGAGGCTGGGAGTTTGAGACTGCAGTGAGCTCTGATTACACCACTACATCCAGCCTGACTGACATAGAAGGACCCTGTCTCCATCATACTAAGTGAACTATCACAGAAACAAAGAACTGAATACCGCACATTCTCACTCATATACGGGCTGTGAATACCAGTCACACTAGCACAGGGTGGGATTGGCAGTTGTAGGACGTGGGGAAGGGTAAGGGAGGGGGAACAGTGAGGGAGGGAGACATATGGCAACACAGTGGACACCTGCACCACTACCGGGGGAGTGAGGGCCAGCTAGAAGTTCAAACTTCACTGCATGCAACCTACTTATGTAGTTAGTCCTCACTTGTACCCCAGATCTCTAAAATTAAAAAGAAAGAATGTATTAAAGACCTTGTCTCTACAAAAAAAAAGTTTTTAAAATTAACCAGGCATGGTGGCACATGCCTGTAGTTCTAGCTACTTGGAAGACTGACACGGGATGATCGCTTCAGCCCAGGAGTTCGAGACTGCAATGAGCAATGATGGAGTCACTACACTCAAGCCTGGGTGCAGAGCAAAACTTTGTCTCTAAAATAAATAAATAAATAAACCAATAAATAAATAATTTTAAAAAGAAGACAGCCATATAAAGGGACAAACACACAGGGAGAATGCCAAGTATCGATAAAGGCAGAGATCGGAATTGCATGGTGACCAGCCAAGGAAAGTCAAAGATTGCCAGCAAGCCACTCGAAGGTAGACCGAGACAAGGAAGAATTCCTTAGATGAGTGTGGCCCTGAGAACACCTTGATTTCAGACTTTTGGTCTCCAGAACTAGGAGACAATACTTTTCTGTTGTTTTAAGCCACTCACCTTGTGGTATCTGGTTCCAGCAGCCCCAGGAAATGAATTGGACCAACACCATGACTACACTCTGCCAGGAAGATGTCCTGGGGATTTTATTCCATTGCTTCCCATACTCCCACACCATACTCCTCTTCTTCCCTGTCGCTCCAACACACAGAGAGAGAGCAAGCTAACCCAGAGATGAATAGATGGATGGAGAAATTAATCACTCACACTACAGGAGCCCAAACAGCGTTTGCCCGCCAGTGGCCACGGGGGAGAGAGAGAAGGCCTGTAGCAGGAGCTGGCGGGGTTTTTCTGCTGACTAAATGAAAGAAGTTTTTGAGAAACCTAAGTGAAATTCAAGAAAGCCAGATGGAGTTCTCCCTAATTGACAGAGAACTTGAGAAGAGAAAAAGGCATCCGTGTATTGATACACCAGTCTGCTTTATAGGCTGTGTGTGCCTCGTGATTCTGAGGTCCATTTACGGCTATACCTTCAGATCCAGTCCCCAGGCCTGCAGGGAGAGCCTCCCCTTGTCTTGCTTCCTGTAAGTCCCCCTCCACCCACCACTATTCCTCAGTAAGACTCAAGATGTGGGAGGCAGTGGAGAGCGTGTTTCCACTCAAGGTTCAAATGCATGAATGAGGTGTCCCCCCAAAAAAGATTTCTTCCAATAGATTGCCTGGGCACATTTTCTGTGTGATTAACTTGCAGGGGTAGTGAGTGGAAGACAGGGATGTCATAGACGCTCTCTCTGGCCCCTTGGAATTGTAAAGGGATGAGATCTTCATGAAACAATGTGGAAATTAAAAACTCAGCCTGCAACTGCCTCTTCAAGTGTTGGCTGTGCTGCACGACTTTTATGATATAGTGTCAGTGGAGTCAACAAGGAAAAAGATGAATTTGAAATTCACTGACATCAGGATGGTTCTTAAACATTTGTACCTTCAGTCAGTTTATAATTAACTTTTATTTTTCGGGTCGTAATTACAGCTGTACATGGGAAATGGTGATTTCTCAGCCTTTGGAAGATAGTGTTAGTAATCACTGCCCAGAATATTGTAGTGAGGTGAAGAGTCCACCCAGCACAGTGAGAAACTGGGCAGGAATGCATTACTGATGTCTTCCTGGACCTGAGGGGAGAATGCAGGCAGAGAATTTCTGTCTCTGTTGTGTCTTTGTGATACAAAACCCTATGAAAGGCTAAGATCAGGTGCCTGCTTGAAAGTTTTACAAAACTTTATAATTCATAGGTGAGAGTGGCTTGTAGAAATTAAGTTCCCTACTTTACTTTTATACCTTGCTTGATTGTTCATTTCAGGCACATTGGCTCTTTCTGAGAGTAATAACGAAAACATTGAAGGAACCATATATCCGATTATCCATATTGATTCCAGAAGCATGAAGAAAATGTTGTTAATATTTTCTATGCTTTCTTTTTACATTTACTACAAGGCAAATATATATTTGATATAAAGTAAGAAATCTGTTTTACCAAGATTTCAAAATGGGAATTTGGTTTTGTTTTAATGCAATGGGGGTTTGAAGAGAGATTTGAAACACACATGTGTGTTTGGCTGGTATACAATATAGACAGGCACTAGAGATTCTGACATTTGTTGATACTTAAATTCTAAGTCCTGTGTATATGTTGTTTTGTTGTGTTGCTGTATGTCTGTTTTGTTTTGTTTTAATAGACCAGGCATTTGGAAAGACCTAAAGACCATGGGCTCTGTGTCTCTCTCTATTTTCTTCATCACACTGCTTGTTCTGGGTAGACAGGTAAGAAGTCTGAGGTTTTTTTTGTTAATAACTTCTCTAAAGTGCTGCATTAATAATGCTTTGCTGTGTATTGTAGTTAACTTTCATGCAAACAAATGTTCAAGAATCAGAACCAACTTATTACTTAAAAGAAAAGTAGATAGCACAAGGTGTGGGTGCTTATAGACAAAAGCAAAAAAAAAAAGGGGGATCTCATTTTTTCTACAAAAGGCAAGCCTTGTGAATGGCAGAGATGTGAATCAATGTCCTGTTAAATCTCAAAATAAACTTTGCAGATGCTGTAAACGCACAAATGTACTCCCCCAATAGCTGACGCTATTTGAAACCGTATCTCCCATTGACTGGGGTTATCATTTGCATTTCAGAATGGATGGTAATGCTTCTTTTCCTTTGAAGTGGGTCTGAATATCTTTGCTGTCACTTGCAATCATTCTTGAAAATAGGGTCCTCTTAAAAAGTTTTATTTTGTGATGCAAATAAAACTGTTTCTCTGTCCTCGGGCTCTCTGCCTCTTCTGGTCTTCTAGTAGAGGCTGTGGGTGTAGGATTTTTAAGGACAATTATTCTTTCTCTGCCTAAGCACAAGGACAATTGCCCAAAGGCTACAAGACTCAGCAGAAACCTGCCAACTCCGCTACAACCAAGCCTATTTAAAGATGCATGATAGGAGGCCAGGTGCAGGGGCTTATGCCTATATTATTCCAGCACTTTGGCAGGCCGAGGAAGGGGGATCTCTTGAGCCCAGAAGTTCAAGACCAGCCTGGGCAACATAGTGAGACTCCATTGCTCAAAAAATAAAAAAAGTTAGGTGGACAAAGTGCTGCATGTCTGTAGTCCCAGCCACTAAGGAGGCTAGGGTAAGAGTATGTCTTTAGCCCAGGAGTTGA
This sequence comes from Cephalopachus bancanus, assembly GCA_027257055.1. Classification (NCBI taxonomy): domain Eukaryota; kingdom Metazoa; phylum Chordata; class Mammalia; order Primates; family Tarsiidae; genus Cephalopachus; species Cephalopachus bancanus. Next base: position 5,925,149 of record JAPVLO010000011.1, on the reverse strand, counting down.
GGCTTAATGAGCCGTGATCATGCCACTGTACTCCAGCCTGTGCAGGCGAGTGAGACACTGTCTCTAAAGAAGAAAAAAAAAATCTATGATGGATCGTGTGAAACAAAGTAGTGACTTATGTATTTACAAGTAACCCATGAAGATGCAATACTGATTAAAACACATGCACATTATTAAACAGTTAAAGTGGCAAGTATTTGAGAGGCATACTGCAGACTTGTGACTACTCCCCACTAGCAAGCTGTTAATAATTGCACAGTCGGGCTGAGTTCTGGGACACCGGCCACCTCTATCTTCCCAAGCAGTGTGGCTGCACCCTCTCTAGGAGCTCACAGTGCAGCCTTCACCAGTGTTCTAGAGCTGAGCCCCCATCCCGCTGCAAAGCTCATGGGTCCTTTCCTTCCCACTCCACCTCTGCCGCCCTCCCCGACCTCCTGGCATTTTCCCTGTTCTATGTTCTTTTGGTATGCAGTTTTCACAACCTACACTCTGTCCTGCTCTTTTTTCCTGGTTTCACCTGCAACCTGTCTTTTCTGTCACCACTGACCAGGTTTCCATGCCCACTCACACCCCTTCTAACCCTATAACCAAAGTGTGGGAGAATTGGGCTTCCTTGCGTGATGTCACCCTCCTTGCATGATGTCATCGTGTCTCAGGCAACTACTCAGCCATCTCCTCTGTAGGATTGCCTATTTCTTCATTTTTATTTATTTATTTTGGATTGGGGCCTCACTCTGTCTCCCAGACTGGAGTGCAGTGGCAGGATCATGGCTCATCTGTCTGCCTCAGCCTCCCGAGTAGCTGGGACTATAGGTGCACACCACCACACCTGACTAATTTTTTGATTTCTTTGTAAAGACACGGTTCTGCTAGGTTATCTAGGCTGGTTTTGAACTTCTGAGCTCAACAGTCCTCTCACCTTGGGCTCCCAAAGTGCTGGGATTACAGGTGGGAGCCACCACACCCAGCCCTATTTCTCCAATTTGTACTGGGATGTTTGTCCTGGGGTTTCCTCTGCTAGAATTGTCACTCAGATTGCTTTGTAAGAAATTGTAAGAAGCTAGTATCAAATTGAATTCTCCCAGCTTTTTTTTTTTTGGTCACTGAGATGATAAACATTTCTCACCACTACATACTTAGGGTTGAGTTTAGTGACTGACAATTGATTAGTTACTCTCTAATTGATTTAAAATAGATGATCAAAAGTGTTCCATATTATTATTGAGAATTAGTTTTGCACAATTTGGTTGATACCAGTCTTATAGAGAGTCATTCCTTTTCTGTCATTATGAAACAAGTAATATTTGCATCTAGAGGCCTAGAACAATTGTTGTCCCCCGAAAAAGTTATCATTCTTCATAATCATTCTTTAACAACTAGTGATCATCAAGTATTTTTCTTTTTTTGAGGGGCCCTTCATATGAGTTTCTAATGTGGTAGTTAACTTATACATAAAAAAGAGAATTATAATTATATTGCATTGCTTAGAAAAGTGATAGATGATGGACAGATGGAAGATAAATAGATAGATAGAGGCATGTTTGGCCAAATGTGACCTTCAGCACAGTGTAGCTGGTTCCACAGTACTCTGAGTCCTTCTAGTAGGAGTCTTACAGAATGCTTCCGTTTTATACAACAACAAACACTCTGAACACCTGAGCAACTTCTTAGCATGGCTTATGGAAACCTTCCAGACTTACATGAGCTTGATTTGCAGCCTTAACTGGTTCCTTGGAGGTGATTTCCTCTCACGCTTTACTTTTGTCTAATTTTGAGTACACACCTGTGTCTTCTCAATTTCCCACAGCTGATTCCTTCCATCATTTTAATTTCCAACCAACCACACCACTGGTTTATCCCCCACCTACCCACCAAAATATTTTTTTAAAAAATGTATTCTCTAAGTCAGAGGGCTTTTCTAGTAAGTGCATAACACAATTTCTATACATCCAGGAGGTGGAAAATTTGACATTATGGCTAAACTTTAAGTATAAGCAAACCTTAAAAATATATTTTGTGTAGTCTTTTTTTAAAAGTGCCTCACTCTGTGAGGTAAAAATAAATGCCAGACCAGAGGAGGAGGAGAAATATTTTTGAATGTATCACATAATTTGAAAAAAATATAATTGATGAATGATCACTGCTTCCTCTAGTTTCAAAATATGAATTCCTTAGATTTCCATTTGTGCATGAAAGGCCATCTGTGTGCATATATGCGTGTGTGTATTTTATTTTAGTTTTACTTGCATTAGTATAATTAGTCAAGCTGAAAACCAACAGCAAGGCTGCAGTTACCTCTTCTTTGCATTTATTTGCCAATAAGTTGCTATCTGTATGAAATACGCCCTCCCTACTAAGCCCTGCTGCTGTAGAAGAATTTATTCAAGACTATTTCATTATATTAAATTATTTACTTTATTGGAGGCACAAAATTATACCAAGACCAAAAAGACCCTTTGTCAGTAGCTGGACCTCTCAATTTCTACAATGCTAATAATAACTGGTTTTTAAATACATTATATCTTAATATATCATAAGGCAGGAACACATGTTTTTTCTAATAGGCACTATCTTAATTAAGTGAGATCAAAATAAGCTTTTCCTTAACTATAATGAATGACACACTTTCAGTCCAATGTAATCCCAAATGAAAAAGGAAATCCATATTTTACAATGGTTATTTGATTACCTATTTTGTGGTAGGGAAAAGGTAATCTTCAAATACTAAAGGCCAGCTGTCACACACACGAGCACTGCTGCTCAAGCAATACACTCTCTCTACGGGTGTATTTTTCATTTATTCATTATTTATATTCTACAATGTCCCTTTTCAAACATTAAGCCAAGCCATCTTTTATTAGCATCACTTTGCAAGAAGCATTAGTGGCAACTTGACCTTTCAGCCTCCAATGAGGCTGGTTCTTTCCTCTACTTCCTTTAGTGCAAATTCATGTCAGAGGCTGACTAACAGACATTTCGAGGGAATAGAGGGCTTGGTAGGGAGGGCAGCAATCTGTCTGGGGGTTCTTTTTTCGGTTTCGTTTTGTTCTTTATATTTTCTCTTTAAAACCTCCACTCTCTGGCAGGACAAGATGCCTATTGTTTCTTTACCTCTGTGTCCTCTTGTAACAGAATGAATATTACTGTAGGTTAGACTTCTTATGGAAGAACAAGTTCAAAAAAGAGCGGGAGGAGATAGAGACCATGGAAAACTTGAACCGCGTGTTGCTGGAGAACGTGCTTCCCGCCCACGTGGCCGAGCACTTCCTGGCCAGGAGCCTGAAGAATGAGGTCAGACCAGGCGGGGCTGGCGGCTGGGGGCTGGGGGCTGGGGCCACACGACACCATGAGGACCTTGGGGAAGGCTGACAGCTTCAGCCATGATAGATGTGGTGGCACTTCACATGTCTGAGTATTCAAAATGCCAAGATGGGCTTGAACTCTTTAGTTCTCAAGAGGCTATTGATTGGTGGTAGAGACATCAATTGGTAAATTGGAACCACCTCCAAAAGTCTGAGTATGGAGTTGATCCATTAGGGACGATTTCTTCCCCAATCATGTAAAGCTCTAAATGTCCATTAAGCAGCACTGGGGTGCCAAACAGGCCCCCAAAGTGACCACTTCCTCATTCTCTCTCCAGTGTAGGAAGACGCCTCCCTCTCCAAAATGTGGTAGAGGCCCCAGTGAAGAGGCAAGGTTAAACCACACTTCCCACATGCCCACTGTTCCACTGCTCTGAGGTACCCTGAGACCCTTTCACGGGTTTTAGAATTTCAAAGATTTGAGATTCACTGTGAGTTTGCCAGGATTTAAGAGTTATCTACACAAGAGCAGACCAAAGACTTGAGACCATCCAAGTGAATGCATGGAAATGGGAATTTCACAGAATATTTAGAAGAATGGATAATTAGCTAGAATACAATGTCATTTAAATGTTGAAATGACTTTTGAAATGAAAGGTCTTGAATGTTGCTGAATTGCAAGAGAATGCTGGTATCTCTACAGTTGGACGAATATAAGAAACACGCATCTGAACACACACCCTGTACAGGCATGTGCTCAGTACGGTGGAACTTTGGAGGCATCTGTGGTGTGATCCCTGTTCTTGGGAATTTTCACTGAGGCTTGAGCGGAAGGAAGCAGAGGGTGAGCTGTGGAAGGATGAACTCGTTCACAGATAAACTTAAACCTGGTGATACTAGAGTTCCTCATGTGAGACGGCTTGGAACAGTATTTCTGTAGCATATTTAAAGTTGGAATTAAGAATAAAGCGCCAGCTGGCAGATGAAGTGGAAGACATTATCACAGTCGTCTTCCTGGAGTGCATGGGGCACCGTTCTCTTTCCAGGGTCTCACAGCTGGTCTGATTGACAACAGGACTCACTCTCCTAGCTCTTCTCCTGGTGTTTTCTGTGCTGCTTGGTTGTGGGCACCTCTTCAGGGTTCCATGAAATGCCCACCTCACCTGGAGGATATGCAGTGTGACAGCACTGTGCAAATGTCCCATGTTCTATGTCATGCAGCTGCAAAGCAAGGGACCGCTCTTTTCCTTTTACAGATGTGAAGGAGAAGTAGGGGATTCAACATCCTATTTTCCTTTTTTTTTTTTTTTTTTTGAGTTGGAGTCTCACTCTGTCACCCAGGCTGGAGTGCCGTGGCATATTCACAGCCACCTCAGCATTGACTTGCTGGGTTTTGGCGAGTCTTCTGTTTCAGCCTTCCAAATAGCTGGAATTACAGGTGCATGCTACCATGCCCAGCTATTTTTTTGATTTCTTGTAGAAATGAGGTCTCACCATGTTGTCCAGGCTGGTCTTGAACCCACGGGCTCAGGTAATACTCTCACCTTGGCCTCCCAAAGTGTTGAGATTACAGACTTGAGTCACCACACCTGGCCTAACACCCTATTTTCTTATAAATCACAGGTCATGGAGTCACTACATCTATTAAGGAACCATCTGTTCCTGTTAGCAGGAGACTTTTCATGTTTATGTGTCTAGCTGTTGATTTAGTATTTATTTATTTGTTTGTTTATTTATTTTGAGTTGGAGTCTCACTCTGTCGCCCAGACTGGAGTGCAGTGGCCGCTTCCAGCCACCGCAGCCTCAACCTGCTGGGCTCCGGCGATCCTTCCTCCTCAATTCCTGTAGCCGGAATTACAGGCATGCGCTACCACACCCGGCTGATTTTTTGATTTATTGTAGAGATGAGGTCTCGCTGCCCAGGCGGGTCTCGAACCCGCGGGCTCAGGCAATCCACTCACCTCAGCCTCCCAAAGGTGCAGGAGATTTAGTATTTAAATTCGGGGTGTTCCCTATGTTGCTCCTACCCTGTGGTTGAGCTGGCATTGACCCTGGATACGGGGATGGACAGGACAAAGGTGGCCTCACCCTTCTCGAACCTCCTGGGGATCCTGTTATCACCCTAACACTGGGAGTGTAAGTATGAGAGTCTAGAAAAGCTGCCATGAGAAAGTGGCTTCTGAATCTGGATCTGAAAAGAAAGTGCTAGAAACTAGTTGGGAGATGGGGGCCAGGGAGGAAGAGGATCAGGGAGAGAACATTCCAGGCTCCAGGGACTACTTTTCCCAGGCACCAGGAAAGTACCTAGTTCAAGACCTGAGAAGAACCCCCTGGGGCAGGTGGGAGGAGGGCAAAGGGAGATGGATTTGGGGTGAGCTGACAGGAATGACTCTTCCTGGATGTGAGCTCAGAGTAAAGCCCCTGAATCTCGGGAGCTTTATGAAGCTCTGAGGTGGCCACAGAAAATTCTCTACCCGCACAGCCTTGCAACCCCCTCCTGGTCCCTCCTGACAGCCTCCCTGGGCTGGACCTCCAGGAATAACAGGTTCTCTCTAATCTTTCCTGTTTGCTTGGCTTATTCTAAGAAAGCATCAGAACACCGTTGCCCTTTTGGAAATAAGAAGGAAAAGCAGGGTGAGGAGAATATAACCCAGCACTACACAGCATGGCCTCGAATCTTAGTCCCAGTATTGTCAATTCCTGTGAACTTGAGCCAGTTACTTCCAGGGTCTGAGCCTCGGCCTCCATCCATAAAAGGAGAAGAATGGTCTCTTGCTTTGTAGCTGCATGACATAGAAAACAGGACATTTGCACAGTGCTGTCACACTACATATCCTCCAGGTGAGGTGGGCATTTCTTGGAAACTTGAAGAGGGGCCCACGTCCATGCAGGTAGGACACATGTGACAGGAAAGACAGCACCAAAGTGCAGATGTCACCAGCTTGAGGAGACTCCTTCACTTCCTGAGACACCTGACTGTGGGCCAGGACTGAGACCTTCATATCACTGCATAACCTGGGTGGGTGGGGGTGAAATTTCCCTCCAAAGGAGCATTGCTGTTTTAAGTTATGCTACAAGGCTGTGTGTACACACACACACACACACACACACACACACATATACTATAACCGAACCAGCATGGCACTGGTATAAAAATAGACCCACAGATCAATAGAACAGAACAGGGATCCCAGAAATATAGCCACATGTCTACAGCCAACTGATCTTTGACAAAGTCAACATAAGCATACACTGGGGTAAGAACACCCTTTTCAATAAGTAATGCTGAGGAAATTGGCTAGCCCTATGCAGAAGGATAAAACTGGACCCCATCTCCCACCGTGTTCCAAAGTCTACTCAAGATCTCTTAAAGACCTATAATAATACTAAAAGAAAACCTAGGGAAAATAATTGTGCATATAGGTTTAGGAAAAAAAGAGAGAGAGAGAGAAAGAAAGATTAAGACTTCAAAAGCACAAGCAACAAAAATAGGCAAATAAGTGTTAAAAATACACATAAGCATCTTCGGTAGCCTGCAGCCCCCCGGGTGGCTCCGTGGGCATGATGGGACAGGTGACTGGCCTTGCAGGAGCCGGAGCAGGGAGTCAGGACCCTGGCTGAACCCTGGCTATATCACTGGCTCACTGCATGGGCAGTTTGAGAACTTTTCAAAAACACAGTTGAAATCAGCACATTTAGACGAAACTAGCTCTGTGCTCTGTTTCCCTGTGTGTCACATAAGGAAGGTGAACTCCTTGGGGATCTTACCATGGCTACTGCACGCCTGTGTGGACATAGGAACCTGTCTTTAGGTACTGAAACAATTTCCCCTGTAGATGGTCAGTGCCTGTCCACCAAGCTTCCAGCTCCTTCCTTCATTCAGGAAGCACGGGATCCCCCAGTGTACACCAGACCGTGGCCAGCTACAGCCCTGTAGGCAAACGAACAAAGGCTCAGTTTCAGAGCTTTTCAGACTCTGACTAGTACTCATGGCACCATATTCCGTGACAGGTATGTTAAGGATCTTTGGTGTTCCAAAGGATAAAATGAGTCCCATGTGTCGGTAGGTTTGCACTTCCTAGCTGCTGGCCTGACAGATCAGGAGGGGAGAGCAACAAACACCGAATCTTAAATTGGGATGTTATATCGATGAAATACTCCAAGTGATCGCATCCTCCTGCCCAGCTCATGGACTGCAGGGTTCTCTGTATTTAGTCATACAACACAGAACTCCTTTGCTTATAACATTCCATATTTCACTGCCAGTTTCTCTTGGTGGGTAAATGTGTGGGGTGGTGATACTCAAGCAGCCGTTGTGAGACTTGGGGACTAAAAACTTACAAGGAGCTTCCAGGGCCCACCACTATCAGGGCAGGGCCATGCTGTCTACTCAGAGACCCTGCACTCCACCAAGGCGGGTTTGCTATCCAGTCACTGAAGAGCAAACAGTGAGCGTAGGGAGAGTCTGGCAACTACAGTCCCCATGAGAAAAGCATTGCATGCCAAACAGACCCCACCACAAAGGGCTTGAACAAGATCCCACAGAGAGTGTCAGGAAGGAAGGGTTTGGGGTTTATTGTTGCTTTGTTTCTTTCTGGAAACACATAATGAGGCTGTTCTAAGGAGACGCGTCTGAATGCATTAATCATCCCAAAGTCCTGCCCCTTCCTTCTGTGGAATATCTCCTGTGGCAATCAGACCTCCCTACCCTAGACTGACTTTGTCCCTGGATGGAAGAACCTATTTCCTCGACCTAGTGCTGTACGCATGACCTTGCAATTCCAGGCCTGGCAGGGTTGACATCGTGTGACCTTTCACATCTAAATACTGGTGGCACCTGGGCTATTTAAGAGTGTAGCTGTCATCAAAGTTTCTGTCCCTTCTATGATGCCAGGACCAAATAGCAGCATTCTGCCTGAGTTCTCTCCCTCCTGAGGGCTTCCCTAAGCAGAGGCTCCAAACTTTGTTCAACCTGCTATCCCTAGAGTGAGATCATTTCCAGTGGACTCTAGATGGGGTGAGACAGGGTATGGCTGACACTGGGGCCCAAGAGAGGGCCCTGAAACCAAGAGCAATGTTTCTTAAAGTGAAGGGCTGTCGGCAGCGCCTGCCACTTATGCTGTTTCTGGGGCCCACATGAACCTTTTCAACTTCCTGGACCACGCCAAGTGACGGAGAGCATAGGTCCCGCCTCAGCCCAGACACCTTTAACTGTTGGGCCACAGCCTCAGTCCTCTCAGAGACTATCACTAATTTTATTTTTACTTTTTGTTGTTGTTGTTAGAGACAGGGTGTCACTCTGTCCCTAGGCGCTGGAGTGCTGTGGCATAATCATAGCTCACTACAGCCTCGAACTCCTGGGCTCAAGATCCTCTTGTCTCAACAGAAGTACTTCACTACACACAGCTGTTTTTTTTTTTTATTTGTTTATAAAGACAGGGAGTCTAACTATGTTGCCCAGGCTGGTCTTGAATTCCTAGAGTGCTGGGATTACAGGTGTGAGCCATCACACCTGGCCCCATGACTATCATTAATTTTAGAAGCAATACTTCCTAGAATGCTCTTAGAATTATGCCTGGCATGCAGTAAAGAATTTTTAGCTAGCTTTTAAGCAAATACTCCATACTCGTGCAAATTTGGGAATCCTTGCCCCTGGGAGCTGATCAAAAGTCTGCAAAGAAGGCTTCTTGCCCTAACTTTTTAGAGTCTGAATATAGTAGAAGGCAAAATCCAGTGTAATCATTTTTCTCCATGTTTGGTGATGAGGAAAAAGCCCCGCAGACAGCATTCACCTTCTTGGCTCCCACAGTTCAGATGGACTGAACTGTGTGGTGCTGAGCACTCAGTGCCTGCACTCAGAGGCTCAGGGCAGTTTTAGGAGCGTGGAGCACTTCACCACACTCATTCATTTCCACTGAACCCCTAATTTTGCTGTTCTGTGAGTCTTTTGGAAATATCACAGGGAAACGAAACTCCAGCCAAAACAAATAGAGCCATACTTCCGAGATGTTGCGAGTTTGACTTCAGACCACTGCAATACAGTATATATCACAATAAAGCAAGTTGTACATTGTTTTGGTTTCCCAATGCATATAAAAATTATCTTATGCCTAGTAAATGACCAATAGCATTATATCTAAAAACTGCAAATACCTTATAATACTTCATTGCCCAAAGTGACTGGATCAGAGACACATGAGCACAGGCTGTTGGAAAAATGGCACCAATAGACTTCCTCATTGCAGGGTGGCCACAAACCTTCGATTTGTAAACAATACTTTATCTGCAAAAGTACAATGAAGCAAAGCATGATAAAATGAGGTATGCCTATAAGCCAAAAATAGCAAAAAAATAAAATAAAATAAGACTTGAGGTTGTGTTTTCAACCAACGTCAATGCCTGCTCTCACCACTGCAGAGAAGGCTGCATTTTGTCACCAAATTGACCCCTTGCTGAGTCTCCACATAGTAGGCAACCTCGTTCACAGAGAGCCAAGCCATGCTCAAAACAAACCACATGAGCCACAGATGCCACCATGAATATCTGGGGAATAGTAGATTGATGCATAAGTTTATAGCGGGTTTTTTTCCTTGCTTATGGGATGCAAGTGTCCCATGATGGTTGACTGCTCAGAGTTTATCACATCTACCAGTTCCTGAGCTGACTGATGTGGGTCATCATGGATTAAAGCATTTAAGTAGTCTTCAACAAAGCCCAATGGTCTTCCTGAATGTGGAGAATCACTCGGGTCAAAATGGCTCTCTTGGAAACGACAAGACCCTTGTCTTGCCATGCTTTCCCTGGTGGCATTCTCCCCATATGCAGCTCAAATGTTTTAAGCTGCCTCCACTGCCCTTACTCCTGTGTTAAGCTCAAACATTTTTTCCCACTTGACGCTCCATCATCTTTACCCCACAGATAGCACTAACTTTCTTCAAATCTGCAAAATGCAAGGCGTATTCACAAGTACAACATTGTCACTCCAAATGACAAATGACAGATGATAAACAAACTCCCAACACTGCAGTGTTTCCAGGCCAAAAACAAATGCTATGAACGTATGCATCAACCTAATACACCTCGTGCACAAATATCTTCTCCCTTTTTTGCTGGGGGTGAGACCTCCTCCCAGCACCCACCAGACAGATCCCTCTATAGCACTCATTCTCTGCAGAAGGGTCGGGCTAGCACACCACTGGGGTTTCAATAAATGCTTCTGTACTTTCCAGTCATGTGACTCTGCTGAATCAATTAACCATCCAGTTGGAGACACCAGGTGCTTAATGGTTCCCACCTAGGACAACTGGGAAATCTTGCAAGATGAGAAGCTCTTGTTACACAGCCTAAGTCAGTAAGAGAGAGCACTGGTCAGGAAGGTTGGAGACCAGAACGTCAACAGCTCTGAACATTTTCTAGAAACTACCACCCCCCTCCCCTGCCAGCCTGGGTAGAAGCCCCAAATACTTCAACTGGACATGAGCAGCATTGATCACACTTTGTTATACTTTCTCTATTTGCTCTGTGTCTCCAACTAGACTGTAAGTTCCTCAAGGGAAGGGCTTATACTGTTTGTTTCTGTGTCCCTAACATCTGGTATCAAGCCTGATGTGTGGAGGCCCTTGGTAGGAGGTGCATATATGTGCATGTGACAGGGTGTCAAAGTGAATTTTGTCCTGTGACACCAGCAAAACATTGTTCTCCTTTTTCAAAGGAGGCACTAAACAGTGTAAGAGCTTACCAATGCCTTCCCTGAAAACCAGTTACATGACTCTTGACCCGCATGGAGTTCACGAAGACTGGAGCTTGGAAAAGGGTCTTTGGAAAGAATGTAGTGGAAATGAGTCCCCTCCTAAAGAGGAAGGTGACAGTCCCCCTTCACCTCTAGTCTAGTGAACAGACCTGAACTGCTCAGCTTGGGATGTACCCCATGACTTGGGTCTCTGAGTGGTTCTGGAAGCACTTCCAACTGGGTGACCTAGATGACAGATGGGTCCTGACACATGGAAATGCCATGGGCGAGGACTGTTGGAATGTCTGCGCCAAGTTGGGGACAGTGGTCGGAGATGCAACTAGACTGTTTTGGGCAGCAGAGGGTATGAGTGTTGCTTATGGACCAAGCAAGAAAAGAACTGGCATCAGGTGGCTTTAGACCCATTTTTACAAAGTTGCCTGGAGAGGTGAAGGGACCCCAGCAGAGTGGCTAGAATAGCCCGATCTGAGAGAGTAGTAATCAGCAGGCAGGGAATGGCCCCATCACAGGAAACTCCGGTGGAATGTCCAGTGATGGGGACATCTTCAAAACACCCAGGAAAACATCCACAAGATGACAGCCAGGTTTCAATACCCAGGGAGCAAGACTTAGATAGTAGAAACTGTCCTGCCTTCTTAACCCCTTCTTTCTTCCCCTGTTCTCCAGTCTGGCTAGCATGTTAGGAAGCATCAGAGTAGTAGTACAATGTAGAGAGAAAGAGAAGACACCAACCGTATCCACCTCCCACCTGCTGTAGGCCCAAACTGGGGAAGGGTACAAGCCACTCACTCAACCAGGGCCAGAGTTTTGACTATTCATTGAGCTGGATATTTAGATTATTGATGAGAGGACTTTGCTGTACCCAAGAGTGACATGGAGAGCCACAGGTTTGTCCCAATTTTTCATCCAGGTTAGGAAAAGAACTAGACACACTTAATAAACTGAAAGGGACATTGGGCACAGGAATGCAGTCACTTTGTGATTTTTTTTCCATTCCTTGAGATTGTTCAGCAAAATGGTTACAGGCGAGTGAATGTCAAAAATGATATCTAGCTCACATTCAACTCTGTAGCTCAGTAATGTGTCGGGGATAGCTATGAGCTGGACACTGGTCACTTATTCTAGATTCTACATTCCAAAATCTCCTCAAAGGCTATCCATCTGCTCTACCCCAACTTTCAGACCCTCTGGAAGTGGGAGACAATCTCAGGGCATGTCTCTGGTCCCATGCCCAATCCAAAGACCTAAGGGACCTTTCAATGAGTTTTGAATATGATCTAGGCCTTGCAAGCTTCACTGGCACCAGAGGGTTTAGGAAACACAGAAGTTTCCCTGGTTTTCAAGTACTCATATTCTTTGGACACCCTGAGGCCCAGAACTAGGGGACCAGTGATTTGTGCTTCCCCTGGCTGCTTCCCCAAAGGTTTCTGAGTGGCCCCACTGATAGGGAGGGAGGGAATGCAGAGAGTGTTCTTGGCCCTTCCCCCAAACCAGCTGGGAGCCATGGTCACTAACCCAGCTCTAGTGAATTCCATTTCCTTACTTAGTCTGCTGGCCTCAGTCAAGGCTATGCAGCAGAATAATCTGTGGAGCTTTGCTTTTCTTTTTTTGAGTTGGAGTCTGACTCTGTTGCCCAGGCTGGAGTACAGTGGCATGCTCACAGCCACCCCAGCATCGACCTTCCACCTCAGCCTTGCAAGTAACCGAAACTACGTGCTACCACACCTGGCTATTTTTTTAAAATTTATTGTAGAGATGAGGTCTCGCCAAGTTGTCCATGCTGGTATTGAACCTGCAGGCTCAAGCTATCCACTTGCCTTGGCTTCCCAAAGTGCTGGGATGACAGGCTGAGCCACTGAGCCCAGGGCCGTGGAGCTTTTCAAAATGATGTCCATGCTTATCCGTACTCTAGGGTACATGGGTCAGTTGGTCAGTGGGGAGGCCCAGGCTTCTGCCTTCTTGGAAGCCCCATGGGTCCTACGCATCCCCATTTGAGACCTGTAGAGTAAGATGACATGTTGGATCCAAATTTCCAATCAGTTCCGTCTTGAATTTTATTATTTCCTGTTTCTAGACATCCATAAGGACTCCAGAGAAAAAGGTAAAGTGACAGGACCTGCTGATAGTAGAGTCCCCTTGCCAGCCCCAAATTCAGCAGCACAGTCCAAGGTCTTTGGGAGACTCAGGAAAAGTATAAAATGGAGTATTAGCATGAAAGGATCCTCAGTCAGATTTGTTGATTGCAATCTTGAGCAAGTAATGTGGCCACCCCATGACTCAGTTTCTTCATTTGTACCAGTCTCATGGAATTGTAGTCAGGGAAATGTAAGAGTGTAAGAGTGTTCACAGAGGTGCCTGTCCTGTCATGTGACAGTACACCGGAAGTGCTAGCTATTGCCACGCTTATTCTCATCATCATCTCCCAGGGAGGCCACTCTGGCTGATGTCAATAGTAAAAAAATGCAGGGTATAGAAAAGATGCCCTTGCCTTGTTAAATGTACGGTTTTTCTCAAGAAAAGGCACTACTTTTATTAAACTGACATTTTTAACCAAAACAGGCTCCTCGGGGGTTATCTCTTTACTGCTGTCTTGACTCCCTGGCTGCAGTCTGCATTACTGAACCTGTGCCTTGGCAGTTGTGTGTGTCACCAGTTGCCTACCAAGGGCATGAGTGTCCACAAAAGCAACTTTGCAGAGGGAGAAAGTACAGGTCTTCACAGCAAGTCACCTCCACCATCCTGAGCACAGAATACAAATGAAAAACCTTGATTTTATTGTTTAGGCATTCATACTGATTTTGAGGCAGTAGTGGAAGGCATTATAGAGTGGCTGGCCCTGAGAACAGGAACATGTCACGAATCTAGCATTTTCTCGAAACTGTGGTGACCTTTAGTTGAGTTCCCGTGTCCTCCTGTGTCTGTGATGAAATCTCACTATGGCAAGAACAGCTATTCTGAGGGGCTGCCAAACCTTGGTGTTAGAGTTAGTTAAGCGATTGTTCTCTGCTAAGGGATCATCTGGGCGCCCCCAAAACAGAGCTTACTGATAAAGTTTATGTAAAATCGATTCTCTTGCCCTGCCAGGCACACAGAAAACAACAACCTAGCATTTTCCCTGCACTCAGAGGTCAGTCGTCTTAACAGAACTCTCCATGTTTTCTGGTGGAGGGAGCCATTTCTCTGTTGCACTGTGTCCACAATGGCACCTGGTAGCTCTTCATGTGCCAGGGCCATCTAGGGCTCTGAAGAGCTCTTGTCAGTGGGAGGGCAGATTTTGCACACCAAGGACTAACCCCCGTGCCCACTTAGCAACTATTCCTTTCTGAAATCTTTATTGAGTTTGATGGTGTCACTGTGCTAGAAAGATTATGGAAACAACTTGAACTTGTGTGTATAAAACATTGTAATTTTACTCATGTCTATGAATGAAGATATATGAGCCTCTTTCTAGTTACAACCAAAAGGATATCCTCCATAAATGTTGTTAGTATCTAATATATGAGTAAATTACCTGAGAAGTTTTATTGATTCTTTCTGGCATGAAACTTGATGAATTTTATCTGCTTCTTTCAGGAGATATGAAAGAGGGAAATTCATAAAGACTCCCATCCAAATAATCTAGTCATAACGAATTATTTTAGGACAATCTGGTAGATTGGAAGATCAGTTTGTTTCATTCAGTTGTTTAAAGGACACTTTTTACTAAGCCAGAATTCCCTGGTCCCTTGCCATTATCTATGGAAGAGAGGACAGAGAGGTTTAACCATATTGAGCGCAGAATAGAAACTGGTAGTGGCAGGGAAGCCCTGCATGGAGCTCATTGGAAGCCTTTCCCTGCAAGCAGTGGCAAGGGTAGAATGGGCCTGGACTGGATGGGGCACTTGGGTGATTTCTTTGCGAATCTTGACATGATGAAACACTAGTATTTGGAGTGTTTTTGTTCAACAGGTTTTCTTGTGCTAAGCTCTTACTTTTCTCCTGAGTAGGATTTATACCACCAGTCCTATGACTGCGTCTGTGTCATGTTTGCCTCCATCCCGGATTTCAAAGAATTTTACACAGAATCAGATGTGAACAAGGAGGGCTTGGAATGTCTCCGGCTCCTGAATGAGATCATCGCCGACTTTGATGATGTAGGTACTGAGAGTCACCTTTGAAGGGCATCTCGAGGCTTCTCTGAATTTGAAGTTAGTTCAGTATAGTAGCATGGCTTTTAAAACTTGTCCTTTGGCATAATTTCTGGTAAAGTATTAAAGCCTTTTGCTTTATTTCGGTCCCTGACTAGTTTGGGGGAGAAAAATACATTGTATTTTTGAAGCTGATATGACTGCTAGGAATAGCTACCAAAATCTGTTAGATGAAATATGTATCCAGTATGCTAGTGAATTCTCTACAAAGGTTTGGATTCCAGGGAAAATACTTGCCTATTCCTTATATATAAAAAGACAATGAGTTATAATAGATTATTGGTATGTCTGTGCATACTTCAAGGTTTTTGTCAAATGTCAACTTGGACCGTGCATGAATAACATATTTTATTATTAAAAATGCAAAACGTATGGAGGATAATACATCATATTTTAGAGGGACAAAGTCTATGTTTTAGAATTTGAAATAGGTGTCATTTTTTGGCTTTGTACATAAAGAATAATGTGTTCTATTTTCTGGTAAGAATAAGCAGCCCTCTGGTTTTAAGGATGTAGCAGTTTCACTATTCTTATCACTGTCATGCAAAATAGAGGAAAATTGACATCTGTCTGGGAGCATATGTTCATCATGATTCATGGAATTTTGAAATACAGTGACAAGATTATGTAACACAATGGTTTCAGGCCAAACTTCTAAATGTCTTGTGGGCCCTGTGCCTTTTCTCCTATCACCATACTTACCATGAGGCTGACACTAGACATTCATGGTGAAGTCAAGACAACCAGGGACCAAGTGCACTTTGTCAAGACAACCAGTAACCAAGTGCATCATGGAAAACTCTGGCATGTCTGCCTCAGCTGCTCCACAGTAAAATAAACATCCCCCGGTACTAATGGGTGAGTGACAGTGGATATGTGGATAGGTGATAGGGAGATATGCTCACCTATCTTAAATTTTTTGATATGTAATCCTGAAAGAATCTCCTTTGAATGTGGGAGTACCAAGGAAGGAGCAAGAAAATGTTCTTGGTCTCTGGTTGGGGCCATCTGAGCCCTGCCTTCCTGAGCAGACACAGAACGTTCCAGGGCTTCGTTCACTCACTCATTTCACCCATCCCTTCTCACTGTTCCTCCAGCTTCTGCTTTTATTCTTACCTTTTCTCCTCCCACTTGAAGACTGAATGTGGTAGATTATGAAGGAGTCGAGTAGGAAGCTGGTAACTGGTACCCGAACAAGAAATATTAGGACTGAGGCTGATGACAGAACCATTCTAGATCTTCATACCCTCTTCCTCAGGCACTCAGAGGGCAAAAAAAGTCAATTCTCAGTAGTAATAATTGGTCCTAAATCACCCTGACCATGCAGGGAAGGCCTCACTCATTGGATCATAATTTTGTATTTATGCCTTGCAAACACATAGTTGAGAAATTTATTTGAGGCCATTAACATTTGCATCATAATTTACCTTGGTTCCTTCAGTAGCAAAGTTTGAAAGGTAATTCATGCTCACTGGAAGTAAATCATTATACTGTACTTCCTTCCAAGGACATGCTCTTTATGAAATGCATAAAAGTTTTCTTTCCCAGCAAAGCCCAAGGCTTAAGGGTGAATAAACAGTGATTGAAACAGGTCACTTTGGCATTACTGTGATCTACAATTTAAGAATGTCTCTGTAAAATGCTCAGCTGAGTAACCGGATGGTTGGCATTGTTTCCCAGCTGCTGTCCAAGCCAAAATTCAGTGGAGTTGAAAAGATCAAGACCATTGGCAGCACATATATGGCAGCGACGGGTCTGAGCGCCATACCCAGCCAGGAGCACACCCAGGTAAGACTTGCCAGCTGCCTAACAGCACACATGTGTCTCTGTTCCACCCACAGGTTATCCCTAGAGTGGAAACAGTCACACAATGACCAAGAACTGTGTGGTACGTAAAACCTAAAGCTCAGTGATCAAGATCCTTTGAGAGAAGTTGAAAATTCTAGAGGCTTCTTAAGGACTGAGAGTCTGTTTGCTGAGCTCCTGCTGGTGAACGGGAGAAAGAAAAACAATTTGTAGCTACTTGATACCAGATAAATATTCAATGAAGTAGATGATGAAACCTACTTATTTAAAAGAGACTCATTAAATCATCTTTTGACTTAAAACAATGTAGCTAAAAAATCCAAGTTAGTCACATAGAAATTTGATTGAAAAAGTTTGGGGAAAAATCGATTACCTTCAATCAACTAGGGTTTTTGAGGAGATTTTCTGTTATGTTGTGGTGTGTGTGTGTGTGTGTGTGTGTGTGTGTGTGTGTGTACATACTTGTATAACTTGTTGGGATATTGGAAGAAGCTAATAAACAAGACCTCCTTTAATCTCAAGACAGTGGACTTTGCTCTGGGGTCTATTCTCTGCTGGCACGGCACAGGGAAACTGAACTTACAGAATACAGCTTTCTGGGAGTAGGTGGGTTCTCAAAGAAAAGAAGGACTGAGCCTTCTATGCGTAGCCTTCTCTTCCACACCCACCTTTCATGGGAGGGAAGAGAGAGCGCAGGCACAACTACTTCTCTAGGAACAGCAGGAGAGGGTTCTAATTTGCCTCTTAACATTCATGAGCAAAAAATAGAAGATGGTTCCATCTGACTCAAGATGTAAACCCTGCATTTTCCAAGCAAATAGGGCAATATGTATTCCATTTGTTCTCCTCCTCAGGTGGTTGCTTTCAGATGATTGTTTTTAATGAGTATGCATTACTTTAGTAACAAGAAAGAGTTTTTTAAAAAGCAACAAAACAAACCTTAGAAGACCCTCACTCTTGAATTCTGAGCAGCACCTCCCCACACATCTTGGAGCCTGAGGCCAAACAAAACCTTGTGTACCCACCCCCCATATATTTTTGGTTGTTTTATAATGCATTTTTTTTTTTTGAGTTGGAGTCTCACTCTGTCGCCCAGACGAGTGCATTGGCCGCTCCCGGCCACCACAGCCTCAACCTGCTGAGCTCCGGCGATCCTTCCGCCTCAGCCTTCCGAGTAGCCGAAATTATAGGCATGCGCTACCACGCCCGGCTGATTTTTTGATTTATTGTAGAGATGAGGTCTCGCTGCCCAGGCAGGTCTCGAACCCGCGGGCTCAGGCAATCCACTCACCTCAGCCTCCCAAAGGCGTGGGATTGCAGGCTGAGCCACCGAGCCCGGCTTATATGCATTTTTAATGGGTTTTTTTCAGAACATTGAAGTATTAGAAAATTGTTTTTAAGATGTAAAGTAGAGATAGTAAAATGTACAACATTCTTTTAATTTTAAATATCTTATTTAAACATAATTAACTATAATTTTACTTCCTTTGCTTTCATGGAAACAAACGGACACTTTCTCAATGCCTTTAAAGTTCTAGAAGAAAATTGACCATTAAAAAAATAATATGAAAACATGTAAATATAGACAGACATTTTTCTGCTTGCCTCAGGCTCCAAGATGTTCAGCATGGCACTATCAGGACCTATCGGTCTTAGTGTGCTTGGCTTGTTACAGAAAACCACAGACTAGGTAGCTTAAGTAATAATTTATTTCTCACAGCTCTGGAGGCTGGAAGTCCAAGATCAAGGTGTTGGCTGCTTGAGTGACTGGTGAGGGCTCTCTTCTTGGCTACATACAGCAGCCTTCTTGTGGTGTCTTCACATGGAGGGGATGGAGAGGTGGGGGGCTGGGGGGGAGAGAGAGAGAAATATAGTGTCTCTTTCTGTTTTATAAAAGCATCAGTTCTGTTGGATCAGGTTTTATGACCTCAGTTAACCTTAATCACCTCCTTACAGGTCCTTTCTCCAATATAATCACATGAGGGGTTAGCGCTTCAACATATAAATTGGGGGGGGGGTGTACACAGTTTAGTCCACAGCACTATCTTTATTTAAAGTTTCATTATTTTAGTTCATCTTGAATTTTTCTGCTTTGCTTTGGATCTTTTAAAATATTACATTAGGATATTATTTCTCATGATTGCTGAGATTTGTGACAGCTTCTAAAGTTTCATCCCGAGATAAGTGCCTCACTGTCTCACCCTCATTCAGCTCTGATTCAGAGTCTTCTCCAGCTCATCCCTTAGGGAGGGCTATTCGTGCACGTCACTCAATCATGCCCACTCCAGATCTTAGTTCTGTCAGCCAGCTACTGATCCCTTGGCAGTGCCTCAAAACAGAAGATCTTCCAAGTAACCACCATGTGAAGATCCATTCCATGTTCAACTTGTTGGGAGGGGTGGGTTAAGATGGGCACACCGTCTACAGCCCAGTCTATTGGTTTGTTCTTCCTAACTCTGACTCTGTTTCCACCAGATCCTGGTCTCCTGAATCTTCAGGGAAATTCTCCAGGACTTTTCTCTTTCTTTCCGCAGTTACATTTTATGGACTAATATTAGTCTGAATTCACTGCCTTGATTTTCACCTTCTATTTTTCTCCCTAAGTCTTCACAATTCTACCTCACCAATGCCAACATCAAGAATTCCACTCTTGATGATCAAAAAATACTTCTAAATTTCAAAACCAAATTTGATTGCCTTCTCTGAGCATTCATTCTCCATGTCCTATTTGTGACTGGCCATCACCTTCACCCAGAAATTCTCCCTTAGCTTTTGAGCTCTTCCTTTGTGGTTTCTCTCTGTGGGACATTGTAATGTTTTCCTTCTCACCATGTCCTCTCCATCAGAATCTCACCTAACACATTATCCATCCCTTCTATACATGTGATCCCCATAAAAATCATTATCCACTGCCTTGACCATTTGGCCAAGCATGGACATCATCTCCAGCTTCTTGTAGACACTCTGCTTTCTTACACTGCTGTCATTTCCTTCTTTTCCTCCCCACTCCCCAAAACAGGATTCTAACCATCTGCCCCAACCCCCTGCCCTAACCCATGTCCTGCCTCTCTCTGCAGTCTCTGCACCAGCCCTCAAACATGCATGTGCTTTTGTGCAGGCCAACTTTTGTTTGCATCCCCTCTCAGTGGGGTGCAGCCACTGCCTGCAACAGTTCCACTTGTGGTGGTTGTTATAGTGGCTTCCAGGGTTACTCCCAAACCTGCTGTGGCTCCCCACGAATTTCCCCAGGTGATTTGGATGCACACTGAGAATGCCTTGCCCCAGAAAACCCATCAGCAGAGCCAAGACTCTGACTCTCTGGCTTTACTCTGCCCTGACCTGAAGAGCTTAGCCTCACCTGGCCTCCTCGGTCCAGATCTTATTTCCTTTCCTCGCTATTTCCTACCTCTCATTTTCAACCTTCTTGGAAATGTCTGTATGTGTGTTAGCCACCATCCAGATTATAACAGGTGCCAAGTCTTATGTGGTGTCCCTCAAAGCCCCCAGAAGGGGGCTTTTATGTACAAAATGTGTTTGCTCAAAGTCCCCAGAAGGAGGCTTTTATATACAAAATGTGTTTCCTCAAGGAGTGATTGTGCAGGTGTGTGCCCACCCCACCTCCCCAGACAGTGTTTTGCTTCCTTCACTCTGTTTTACAAACCTGACACTCCTGGTGCAAACCCCTACTTTTATTTTCTTAACATTGTTGAGCACTTATTGAATACATCTTGAGCCTTAACAACAAACCTAAAAGGTAGGCTATTTTTTAAACATGGAGAAACTGAGTCACAGAACAGTCAAGTAACTTGCCCCATTTAGGGCTGCAGACCCAGGCTCTTTGTGTGCGTCTGTCTATCCAAAGCTCTACACAGCAGCCCCTGGTGCCCTCTCCCTTCCTCCTCTTCTCACATGCCCTTTCACCAGCCCCCACCCTGCCTCTTCATCCCTGCACCCCCACATTTGTATCTACAGTATCCTGTTCGCTTCCAGCCCTGCTTTAGCAAATCACTCCCTTCTGAGGAACCCCATCCCTCTGCCCTCAGCTATCCCAGCAGCGAGACTTGCCTTCTGAGTTATCCTTGATCCCCTTACTGACTTTGAACCCAGTCACCCTGTGACTACGTGACTGCTTTCAGGGTAGAGTTGAAAGAGCCTGACTTCCAAGCGAGACTGCCCATGACTTACTATGCTAGCTGAGTGTTTTGCACTTCCGTTTCCTTACGCATAAAATGGTGATCATGCCCACCGCGTGAGACTATTGGGAAGACTGCATTTGATATGAAAAATACTTAAAGGACTTCGCAGATCCCATAGGCAAGAAAATGCTCATAGCAATAGTGATACAGTTGTGGTTTTTTGCATATTGGCACTGTTGCCCCTTCCAATGAAACAGAGATAAGGGTTTTGGACATAAATGCAATATGATGTCATCATATCTGTGGAGGGAATGTCTGCTCAACACTATAGGTGCTGTGTATGATTAGAGCATTTAATTAGCTTTTTGGCAAGGTCATCCTAGAAATATTTTGAAGTGCAATTAAGGTATCCTGAAAGGAGAGTCCATTACCTTTGATTGGGAGAAAATAGCATGCTTGATAAATATTCATGCTGATATTAGTTATTTTTATAAGAATTGTCACTTTTGCCTTTTGTAACCAACCTAAATGAGCTTGAGACTTTGTTTCTCTAGCCATAAACAAATTACTTGCTATTTATTGTTTAACCAAATCTTTGGTTTGGCAGCAAAAGATACTCCATTTACAAAACATATGGGATAGCGCAAGGATTAATGTGTATTTCCTAAGTCCAAAAGGAAGCATAATTATCTGTGTAATAGCCTTCTGAAACGTAGGTTTTGTTTGTAATTACCTCTGCTGTTGCTATTTGCAGTGGCAACATACTGAGCCATGGGGAAATAAATGCACAGGCGCTTATCAGCGCCTAACCGGAGCAGGGCTTCAGTGCCCGGCTCTGTTTTGTTTCCTTTGTATTTTTTAAATGAAACAGGACATTCTCATTTTAAGCTTTAAGTCAACAACGTGACCAAAGGGCTGCATTGCATGTAAAAACTGATTGTTGTTCTTAAAAGAAGCAGGCGTTTGGGCGGGTTGCAGTGGCTCATGCCTGTAACTCCAGCATTTTGGGAGGCGGAGGCGGGAGGATGACTTAAGCCCAGGAGCTTGAGACCAGCCCAGGCAACATAGTGAGACCTCGTCTCTACAAAAAAGTAAAAAAAATAAAATAAAACTAGAGACGCTTGGTGGCAGGAGCCTGTAGTACTGACTACTTATTTGGGAGCTGAGATAGAGGATCACCTGGGCCAGGAGTCGAGGCTGTGGTAGGCCATGATTGTGCCACTGCACTCCAGCACGGGTGACAGAGTGAGACCCCAACTCAAAAAGAAAAAAAGGAAGAAGGAAGAGGAGGCACTTGTCAAGAAATAAAACAGTAAATTGCAAATGGGGTCACCTTCTAACCCTGGTGTTATCATTTTGTGAACCTCCTTGCTGAGTCTGGGAGAGATTCAGTGGTCGCTAGACACGGGTAGCTTGCCCACCTCAGTGGTCCTTCATTTTGCCCTCAGGACCTCACCTTCTTCTGAGCCCCATACTTGTGGCCCCTACTTGTTTCTTTCCATGGCTATACCACTCCCTATTGCCTCACTCTGCTTGACTTCTCAGGGGCTTTTCAGGCATTCTTCCCTCAGGCCCTAACTAAAGATTAGGGCTAACTCTGATCTTAGCAATGTTTGTAAATACCTTTCATCTTTTTCAAACAAGTTTGATGAGAAACTTAAGTTACAACGGAAGTGCAGGGATGAAAGCTTTCATTCAAGCCCATGGTTTAGTCATAGTAGTGCTGAATAAGCCCCCCGCCTCTAGCTTTCATTCAAATAGATTGGTGCCCATTGCCAGTGGTGCTTCGGAAGGAAATAACTTTCATTGCCAGAAAATTGGTGAGGAAAGAGCAGAGCAGAGAGGGAGCAGGGAGGTGTATCCTTTATCAAGGGGTGAGCCCCTGTTCTATTTTTTTAAAAACATCTGTGTTATTGCTTTCTTTTGGATTAATGTCTTACTAATTTTAAAATTATTTTATTTAAACATTATGTAAAATGTATGATTTTGCTTATTTATTATAGCCAAACAAATTTGGCAGCAGGCCTGGGTTTGTGGTCTAGGCCAGTGACCAGCCAGTTCATAGCATGACACCCTGTTTCACCTGACTCAGGCTGAATTTGCTCGATGGTGACATCGCTGTGATTGACACCAACATTTCTTCACTCTTCCGCCTCTTCCATCCCCCAGCTCAGATCCCAGGCTCCATGCAAGCCAACCCTGAGATTCCTACACTTGCCGGCTGCCCAAGCAGTGAGCAGGAGACAATTCCTGTCCACATCCCGTGACTCCAGTGAATCATTCCGAGTCAGGAAGGTCCCGGCTCGGCTGTTAGTAAATAGATTTGGCTGATGAGGCATCTAGCAGACATTCTCTTGACCTGCTATGCCAAGTTCCAGGAGCTCACTGGTAACTGCCTTCGGAGTTTTACAATCTGGGAAGGAGCAGGAACTCCAGTGAAATAGAACAGAGAGAGCCTGAGAGTAGCAGAGGCGCCCGCCCTGTGGGTCAGAGAGGAAGCAGGCATCATGCTGACATCTTCTGCAGCCAGCTTGTAGTAGCTAAGGGTTCATTGACGATAATAATCCCAGATCTAGTCACTGATGAGAACAGAGAATCACTTAGGTTTCTGCTAAAATGAATAGCAAGATCCCACGGCTGTATTTTTTTTGTATGAACACCAAAGCTGTAGTGATGTGTCATAAGTAGAGAGCAATTTCCTTCTATTTCCATGCTGTTAACAGGAAACTGAAAACTGGAAGAAAATGAACCATTCCTTTTCACTGTACATACTGGGAAGATCAGAGACACTTAAAAGGTCAAGCACTTAGGTCAGTGTTAAAGCTACTCATCAGTGTAGGATGTTCCATGTGTGTGTAGAGACGAGAAAGAACTGAACTGAGCCATAAAGCAATTCCCCACTGACATCTTCCTCCTAGATGCTTTTCATGTAAAGCAGAGTGATACGCTACTCTACATTATCATGAGGGAAACGAAATAAACCCCAAGCCCCAAGGATGCAGACTGAATGTATTGTTTTTATTCACTTATCTAATCTTAACCTCAACCCAATATGGTAAGGAGTTACTGACCCGTTTCACAGGTGAAGACGTTGAAACCCGGAGAAGTAAAGTGACTCTGCCAAGGCCACACGGCTAATGAGTGCAGAACTGCAAAAATTGGCGTTGAATCCAATTTTGCCTGACTCTGGCAATATTCACTGTGTACCCTCTTACAGGCAGGCTGGTTATCACAGCGTGCAGATTTCATACTCAGCTGGGAGATGGCGGAGTGCCTCTTCAGAGAACTGAGAAGTGTGATCAGATCTCTGGGGAGGCCCAGGTAGTGGAACGAAGTGCTCCTCAGATAACAATCTTGAGTTCCCTTCAAAATCAGACAAGGGCCAGGTGCAGCAAATCACACCCATAATTCTAGCACTGTGGGAGGCCGAGGCGGGTGATGGCTTGATTTCCAGGAGTTCAAGACCAGCCTGGGCAACATAGCAAGACCTCATCTCTACAAAACAAAACAAAAAAATCAAAAAAATTAGCTGAACAGGGCAGTGTGTGCCTATAGTCTCAGCTACTTCGAAGGCTAAGGTGGAAGGATCGCCTGAACCCAGGAGGTCGAGGCTGCAGTAAGCCATGATTATGCCATTGCACTCCAGCCTGGGTGACAGGATGAGACCCAGACTCAAAAAAAAAAAAAAAAAAAAAAATTCAGACAAGGGAGAATTTGAACACCAGAAGTTTTGCAGCAGAGAACACAATGCCCAACAGATGAAGATGCTCAGTGAGTATTCATGGATGGAAGAAGGAGGAAGAGAACAGAAGAGGAGGGTCATGCAATTTTAGCTTAAAAGATTATCTTATTACCAGTCACTTGGGTTATAAAATAATCTTAATGAACATGCATCTACTTTAAGCAGTTTTCCTTGCTGGTGTAACTTCCAAAACAGCCAGCTTATAAAATGCGTTTCAAGTTGCCAAAAGAGTAGTGTCTCGCTGTGTAGCTAGACGTCATTAAATATCTGGGGACACTTACCAGATATTATTTGAATCATGGGAGAAATAGCTGCTTCTTACTGTCATCAAATATTTATCAAGAGCTCAGTTATAAAGACTTTTTAAAATGAATTGAGTTCTTCCAGAGACTGAACATAATTTTTTCTAGGTTTTACTAAGCCCAAATGAGTTATTGACGTTGGATTTAAACCCCATTCCCAGAACTCAATCTCTTCTTTTATTACTGAGGTCACTTAAAACCTCTGGGTTAAACCTACTGCATGAAAACAGATTGGGCAATAATTTATCAGGGAGCAGAGCTTGTTTGCTACACCTTGCTTTGGTAAAAAGCAAACCATTTCTCCCATGGCAAATGCGTCCTCCTCACCAGGACAGTTTTCATTTTCACTACACGAGATTCTGCTTGTTGATTTAACAGCTTACGCTTCCTGTTAAAGAGTAAGATGTTTTCCAACCGACTGCACAAGCCTTCAAATCATGTTTTCCCTACAAGTCATGAAACAAAAAATATTAGTGAGCTGTGACCAAAAAAAAAAGAAAAAACCCCAATCGTTATTCAGAAATGACACCTTGAGTTTCCACCAAAGGTAGCTGACAGTCTCCTTCAGAGTTCCAAGTTTTTAATTGTTTTTTTTTCTCCCATGATTTTAAGTTGAGGATGCATAGCCATAGTGCTATTTTCTTCCTCTTTTTCTAGAATGATATCATTCATCTGAGGAAAGGAAGACCCATTTCCCTCTCTTGATCAGAAGTGTCATTATTCTTCCCCATTTGTATTTATATTATTTAATGCAGCGACTCTCAACCGGGAGCACTTTTGCCCCCCAGAGGACGTGTCAATGGCTGGAGACATTTTTGACTGATCACATGAGTTGAGGAATGCCACTGAGATATCGTAGGCAGAGGCCAGGGATGGTGCTTAATACCCTGTGATACACAGGACAGTCCCCAGAACTAGGGAGAATCCAGGTCAAGTGTCTGTGATACCAAGACTAAGAAACCCTGCCTTAGTCCAATCCCTCTCCATGCTCCACTGTGTGGATTAGTTGAATAACCCCCTTTTTCCCTTTCCTCCTCCCTTTAACTTTTACCTGTAGCTGCTTTCTCCATCTCACATTCATCTCAAATAGGTAGTTTACGTCCACTGTCTCCATCAGTCTTCTCACCCATCTCTACACAACTCCTGAAAGTTGGTTTTTATCTTTACCTTCCATGAAGAATGCTTCCCCAAGGTCACCAGGTGCCTCCTTTTTTTCCGTAAGACCTTTCTCCACCTCTGATTGAGCTCCCTCTGGGACCCAGTGGAGTTGATGTCTTGTCCCAGAAACCACTGCTTAAGACCTTCGGCAGCCCCATGCTTTCTTTCTCCTCGTCAGTTTCCCGTATCCCTTGCTGACTTGCCTTTTCCCGCCCCATGTTCCAGCCAAGGACATATCCCCAGCTCAAACCTCTAATACTCTTCTCTTTTTCTTCCCTTGGAGCCCTCGCCCGCATTAATGAGCCTTCCTGGGGGCGTGAACCCCAAATGAACAGCTGTCAGCTCCAACCTTCCACCAAAGCTTGACGATGCCCTGAGTTCCTCCTGGCCATTCCTCCTTGGCTACCTCACTGCCAACCTAAGTGTAGCAGTTCAATAAATATTTATGAAGTGCTTCTCCTGGGTCGGGACTTTATTCTGCTTGGAGATACAGATTGAGAGAGCTTAGTCTCTACCTCGTGGAGCTCACAAACCAGTCAGGGAGACAGGTTTCAAAAGAAATGCAGGGTTGATTTCAGTGCTGACATAGACCGTAGTCCATTCTGCAACCCACTAAGGCATGGTGGGCCTGGGACTGCGTTTCAGCTAATATATCATTTGCAAGGGCTGCCATAACAAAGTACAACAGACTGGGTGCTTAAACAACAGAAATGTACTGTCTTCATGTTCTGGAGGTAGGAAGTCCAAGATCAAGGTGTCAGCAGGGTTGATTTCTCCAGAGACCTCTCTCTCTGTCTGTCTTCACCTGGCCTTCTCTCTGTGCGTGTTTGTGTCCTAATCTCCTCTTCTTATAAGGACAGTGTCATATTGAATTAGGATCCCCCATCTGACTTTATTTTATTTTAGTCACCTCTTTAAAAACTTCATCTCCAAATATAGTCACATTCTGAAGTACTGGGGTTAGGATTTCCACGTAGGAATGTGAAGGACACACCTCAGCCCTTGGAGCCCTCCCCCCTCAAGACATAAATGCCCCTCACCCCCACCCCTCTCCCCCCTTCTGCAAGCCACTGCATCAGAGGGACAGGACAATGATTTGCCGGGGAGAGCAACTGCCACCCGAAGCTCTGGCCCCCGTCCTCATGGAGAAGACAATCATGGTGGACAGCATGCAGTGAGCAGGGGAGAGGAAAAATGAGTCTCCCTGCCTCCTCCTGCCCTCTCATCTCCGGGTATCCACCACTGGGCAATCCCAATGGCAGTTCAGTGGCAAGGAAGGAGAAGCCCTATAGGTCAGCCCCCAGAGCCAAAGCCCAGCAGGGAAGTGTGAAGACCGGGCATGGAAGGACAAAGGGAGAGACATACCCAGCAATCCTCAAAGCCGGCTTCCCTTGGTGATTTCTGGACAAAAGCAACATGGGCTTCCCCTGGTCAGTCAGCCTGCATGGTGCTTTTGGTCTGAAAGACTCATACCTGAAAGACTCTTCTGGTTTTACGTCTCCCTGTGGCCACAGTGGATTTGGACCCAGTGCTTCCTCGAGATGAGATTTAATTCTTGCAAAATGTCTGCAGCACCTTGCAGCATTATGATGTGTCAGCATTCCTTTCTGCCTGGAGCTCAGGTTTGGGACTGAAGGGAACAGTGTCCATCTTGCTAAGCTCTCACCTGGTTTGCATGTGTCTGTTTTTCTCTCAGGAGCCCGAGCGGCAGTATATGCACATCGGCACCATGGTGGAGTTTGCCTTCGCCCTGGTGGCCAAGCTGGACGCCATCAACAAGCACTCCTTTAACGATTTCAAGTTGCGAGTGGGTATGTTGCGCAAAGAGGCCTGGGTTTCAGTGTGGCAAAGGCGAGGAGTGAGGAATAAAGTCATGGGAGATGTCGATGATCCCTTGCATGCTGGAGTAGAAAGATTACAAACGTGTCCTCAGAGCAACAGGACTGAATCACAGAGGGATGGGCTCAGGGGAACTTCGAGGCCCTAAGACACTTTTGCAAAAAGTAGAAAAAGCAGGGGTGGCGGAAACATGGCAACACACTAGGTACCTGGGGAAGAGAGGGCCAGCTGGAAGCCCAGGCTTGACCTGTACCAGGCTTTCTTATATAGTAAATCCTCACCGGTACCTCACAACTTTAAAATTAAAAAATTAGTAATAATAATAATAAAATAAAAATAAAGAAAAAGCATCCCCTTCAGTTGAACCCAGGCAGCAGGCACTTAGTTGGCAAACAGAATGGGCTGGATTTCAGACCTCACAGCCCTGGCCTCCAGCCAAGGTCGCTGTCAGTCCTTACAGTTAAGGTCCCCTTAAGGCATGGTGTGCACAGCCTTAAGCCCTGTGTTGCTGATTCACTGTAAGTCATCAATTGCAATGACTATTTATTTCATGGATTGGGACTGTCCCCTATGAAAATAGGGCCTGCCACCCACTATAAGATATGCCCAAGATCAGGCGTGGTGGCTCATGCCTGAAATCCCAGCACTTTGGGAGGCCGAGGCAAGAGGATTGCCTGAGTCCAGGGGTTCAAGACCAGCCTAGGCAACTTAGTGAACCCTCGTCTCCACAATAAATCAAAAAAATTAGCAGGGCATGGTGGCACATGCCTGTATTTCCAGCTACTTGGAAGGCTGAGACAGAAGGATCACCTGAGCCCAGCCCACCGATGCTGCGGTGGCCGTGAGCATGCCATCGCACTCTGGCCTGGGCAACAGAGTGAGACTCTGACTGAAAAAAAGAAAAAACAAAAGATACACCCAGATTTCAGAGATGTCAAAGTGGGTTTTTTGTTTGTTTCTAGTGGACCTTAGAATCGTTGACAGCCCCACCTTTCCAGGTCACAACCTGTAAGAACACCACATGTGTGCTGTAGGTTTTCAAATAGTTATGGCTTTTCAGAATGTGTTCAAATCCTAGAGAAAACTCCAACTTTCTTAAAGGTGTTTTTTTAAAGTCACCTTTACTATGTTAAAAGCAGAAAACTTTCTGATTTCTAAGTTCTTAACAAATTTCAGGTGGATTTTTTGTTAGCCTGTTTCGTTATTATTATTTGCTCTTATATATGCTCTTAATTATTTTTTTATGTGTATCTTAAGCCTTCAAGTCAGCACACAGCAGTCATGTGCTGTATGCACCGTTACTTGCAACCATTCAGGATTTCTGAGAGCTTCTTTGACCATTCTGTGGTTTTCTTGGCAACACATTTTGCTTCTTCTGAAAGCTGGTCCATGTGATTTGTTCTTGTGACAAATTCTGTCTCAATGGTTTCTCTTCCATATAGATTTCAAATTAAAAAAAAAAAATCCAGATATGTAAAACTAATTTCTTCCTTGACTGTGTCCTGAATTTAGTTTTAACCCAGAAATGTTTGATTTGGGATTCTCTTCTCAGCATGTGCTAATAGTTGTTGACATCAAAGCCTGGCTTTCTTTATATCCTTTTACCTGTGTGCACAGTGAGCCTCTGTCGGGGGGTATCCCACCCTGGTCAGGTGAACAGGACACAACCCTAGGACCACATCAGACATGAGTGGTGGCCCTTTGATCTCAGAGCCTGTATACTAATTTGACAACTTGGAAGACAGTTTCTCAAACTTTGCTACTACCCTTCTTATTAAAAAAAGTTTGATTACATGGAGAATAACCATATCTACTGTCAAACATATGGACCAAAATAACATTTTGTTTCAAGAGGCCAGGACAATGATTTGCCAGTCACATGTGCTACATTGAAAACTCCATTTTCTTGGTCCAGACTTTTATTTATTTATTTATTCATTCATTTATTTATTTATTTATTTTTGAGTTGGAGTCTCACTCTGTCACCTGGGCTGGAGAACAGTGGCATGCTAACGACCACTGCAGCCTCGGCCTGCTGGGCTCAATTGATCCTTCTGCCTCAGCCTTCCAAGTAGCTGAAACTACAGACACACGCCACCACTCCTGACTAATTTTTTTATTTATTGTAGAGATGAAGTCTCGCCACATTGCCCAGGCTGGTCTCGAACCTGCGGGCTCAGGCAATCCTCTCACCTTGACCTCCCAAAGTGCTGGGATTATAGGCGTGAGCCACCATGCCCAGCAGTCCCGACCTTAATGATATTGTCCCAATTTTCTTTTTCTTTTTTTTTTGAGTTGGAGTCTCACTCTGTCACCTAGACTGGAGTGCAGTGGCCGCTCCCGCCACTGCAGCCTCGACCTGCTGGGCTCTGGCGATCCTTCCACCTCCGCCTTCCAAGTAGCCGGAACTACAGGCACGCATTACCACGCCCGGCTAATTTTTTGATTTATCATAGAGATGAGGTCTCGCCAAGTTGCCCAGGTGGGTCTCGAACCCACGGGCTCAGACAATCCACTCACCTCAGCCTCCCAAAGCACGGGATTACAGGCTGAGCCATCGAGCCCGGCGATATTGTCCCAATTAATGTGAACCATTGAATGGACTTCCTTCAAGAGCTGTTTACTGAGACTGAGTGCCCACTTTACCCTGATCACTGAACAACGAATAGTCTATACACCCAACCCCACATGTCCTCTCTGTTAGCTTTCCAAGGAAGCCTAAACTCAACGTTTTACTTGGCCTGTGAGTCCCCCTGTCCCCAAGCCCTCCGCCTCTCCCAAGAGGCCGCTTCATTGCTTCACCCTGGCTCATGGCGCCATCCAGTGGCAGGCCAGGGATAGAAACGTGGAAGATTAATATTGCCACCAAAAAGCGATGGTATAAATAATGAGCTGAATTCGCTCCTAGCATCCTTTTCTGCCTGTCCAGCTGCAGAACTAGTCAGAACCACACATCGAGCACATCCCCACACCAAATAGAGATGGCCCCGTTGCCAGCAGCCATCGAGTCGGGCTCTCTCCACCCACAGAGCTGCTGACCCAATAAGAGTCTCAGCAGCCAGAGGGAAAGCTGATGGATGTAAGCTAGAATTCCAGGCTAGCATCCAGCAGCCAACTCCCGGGCATTCTGACCTGGGTCACAGAGCCAGAATAAATTATTTGAGGTGCCTGAAGCAGGAGTGTGTCTTACGGAGTACCCCAAAAGCAAAGGAGAATATATGTCTCATCTCCTTCATACCCGAGGAATTTGGACTGTGTTTTCTGGTCTAACTTTCCACTGCAAAGAGGAAGCTTTGCCTGAGGTCTGCAGTAAGCTGGGGAACACTTAGCAACAGAAAGACCTTCATTATCAATACAGGTAGACGAGCGCAGGAAGGTAGCAGTCCTGGGTCCAGGAGAAAATGCAGGCAAAATAATCAATCTCAGTATCCCTATTTCTATTTCTATGGCCCTCCTCGCCCCAGTCCCAACACATCTGTGTGTCTGTGAATGGAGTTCTCGGAACAAAGAACCATCTTGCCTGTTGAACTGGGGCAGGGGGAGAGCCCAGGCTTCTCCTTAATTAGAGAAATTTGCCCAATTTTTGATGCCATATTCACATTCCACACAGGGTCAAGGCGCTTTCTGACCCCAGACATATTCTCAGAATCACCATGGTTTTATCACCGCAATTTCTAAGAGGAGGCGATCATTACAGTCGCTGTCACACCCTGTTGTTAGTGCTGGCCCAGAGTGCCTGATCACCTGAGGAAGCATCACAGAATGCCCAGATACCCTGAAGACCCAAGAAATTGGTCATGCCTGGGCAGGAACTAGGCACCTGGCTCGATGAGAGCTGGCTTCAGGCATTGCTGCAGCACACTGGTGGTTAAATCTCCTTAGAGAATATTTCATGAGGAGGCTTATATCTCAGAGGGTTGACATTCCTCACTGTGATGAACGCAGAGCAGTAAAGTTCACCTCCAAGGGGGCCACGATCCAAGCAGCAGAAACTGACTGACCCGACTTGCCCAGAGCCCGCACTGTGCGTCCTTTCTCCTCACTAAGTGGGGGTTGGGTCTGCCCTGCCTGACTGCCCCAGAATCCCCTCCAAATGGGAGAGTCTCAGGGATGCCCTCCACCCTTACCATTCTACTTTATCATCTTTTTCCAGTTGTTTATTTTTAAGAGCCTGTCATTTTCCCATGGGAGAAAACTTCCCCCAATTTGTATCCAAGTCTCTTACTCTCACACATCGGGATTCATTTCTAACTCTGCCATGGGTGGAATCCCTCCCTCGCAGCAGTGCAGACTTGGGGGATTCCTTCAGTGACTGGTTTAGCGATAAGTATCACCACCATGAACATGAACACGTTCCTCTTGGGGGTCAATAAACTTGCTAGAGGGACGTTATCAAAAGCAGTGACCCTAAAAATGGGAAGCAGCCATGTCCACAGAAGCCTGTGGGGGTTGGGGGGAGTGGTTAAGAGCAGGGACTGTGGAGCCAACCGCCTGCCTTTGGGTCCCACCTCTGCCACCTGCTTCCTGTCTGATGATGCCTCCCTCTGCCGCCTTGCCAGAACGCTGTGAAAATTAGAGGACAGTGTATATTGATCTGTAAAGCATTGAAATAACCCATGGAGGTTGAGAGTGCTAGCTAGTGTTTCTGCAGTGGTTGTGGTTGAGGTGGTTGTTTCAGCAAAACATTGGAGGGAACTCCAAAGCCTAACGGAGGCAGAATGACCATACAGTGTGGCCATTTGAAATAAAAAGTGTGTTTATTTCAAAATTAACTCTAAGACTAGGGGAACATAGTGTAATAATCATCTCTTGCCTCAAAGTATCTAGCAACATAGGAGAGACAATTGTATTCTATTTAATTTTTTAAAGCATACCAACTTGATGCCATGATGTTATAATGTTATAATGCCATGATGTATAATGGACATATAAACATGAATCAAGATCTAGAAGACAAAGAAGGACAAACAAATATTTAAACATTTTTGAGATGATAAAGGAATGATGTTTCTTTGGATTAGAACTCCGTGAGTTGAACTAATGCTTGTTTAACGGTGGTAATTCAAGAATGGTCTTATAAAACCTTTGTGTTTCAGACTTGACATAATTTGAACCTTGTTAACCCAGCTCTGATGTGGCACAGGTATTAACCACGGGCCTGTAATCGCTGGTGTGATTGGAGCTCAGAAGCCGCAATATGATATCTGGGGCAACACCGTCAATGTGGCCAGTAGGATGGACAGCACCGGAGTCCTGGACAAAATACAGGTAACACAGTCCGCCGCCCTGCTGCCAAGGGCCATGTCTGTTCTCTTAGAAACCATAAATAAGCATAATAATGATAACCATAAATTAAAGCAAAAAAACAGTAAACTTTGAAACTTAAATCTTCTTATGGAGAAAAAGTTAGTTTGTTTCATTGACTGTTAAAGACAACAACAAAATTCCAGTAATATAAAGGCTATTGCATTTGTGAAAACAAGTGATCCAACAACAACCAGCATGGTGGTCGCATAGCTCTGAGCACTAAGCACAGGGATCCTCCTTTCCCATTCCTTCTGCCAGCCCCAACACCTTGATAGAGCTTTGCAAGGGGTAGGGAACCTGCAACCAGAACAGGTATAACCCCCCCGCCCCGTGCACACACACATACACCTTCCTATCTTAGGGAGCTGAATTGGGAGGAGGGGAAGGAGAAGCCTGGGGAGAGGCAGGAGATTAAACAGTCGGTCGATGTGAGTGGCAGCTCTGAAAACTGCCCAAGGAACAGCAAGCAGATGACTGGCAAGTTCAAAGCCATGAGTGGAGACAAGTAAAAGTATTTTGTGTTAATATCCCCATTGCTCATTAAGTCAAGTACAGCCATGGTTAAAGTAAGTATGTTACAAGAGCACTAGTAATATTCTATTGAAAGAGTATTCAAAATCACCAAAAATATAATAGGAAGAAAACCTGTTGTTAGACGCTGCTGAAACTATACCCTGTGTTGGAGTAGAGCGGTGGTCAGTCCTGGATGGAACGATGACAGCATCTAGGAAGAATTCGGAGGAAGGAGGGAGGCTGCCAAGAGGGTAACTCTGTCCAGTCATGTCTGTTCTTTGATTCCTTCACCCGTGTGGTAACTAATCAGTGTGACTAGATCTAGAAAGTGGGCAAGTCAGACTCAATGCAGCCCTGTATCAGGCATACTCTCTTGGGGACCACAGTTACCCATCAGTAGTCACGGTGGTGTCCCAGCATATGTGATCGCGTCCCAGGGGGAAGACTTCAGTGGCCTGTGGGACAAGAGAAGGCTTGAAGGATGGGATTTCTGAACGACAGTCTGTGAGAGCAGGAGTTAGAATGTAGAACCGGGAACAGCAGTGGAACCATCGTTTTGGGAGATGGGAAGGGAGTAGATAGAGCAGCAGGGGAAGTGAGTTTAAGGATACTATCAAGATGCATCCTGAACATGGCCAATGCCTGCAGGAAGAGCGCAGTGAGAGGGAACAGGTGAGAATGAAAGTTGTGTGAGGCTCCCTTGGTGAAGGTGGGGGAAGAGTACAGAAGGGCGTGGCTAAAGAATGTGCTCGAAGACAAGGAGGAACATCTGTCACATTCATGGGGAAAAAATTAAGAGAGAAGAGAGCAGGGGTGGAAACAGGAAGCTGTGGTCCGTTCCGATATCTGGAAGAAAGAAGGTGAACCCGCCTAAGGAAAGAATAAGGAAAAACGAGGGGGTGCATGTTGTTACATTTTTAACCCACATTATTTCATACTTTGGGATGATATCCGTGGAATGGCAAACATGTTCCCAAGACTTAGATGTATCACGATTTGGGAATTTTGTGCCATGATTTGGAAATTTTGCTTCAACTATGATTAGAGATTTCTAAAAATTTTTATTTATTTTTTATTTTATTTATTTATTTATTTATTTATTTTATTTATTTATTTATTTATTTGAGTCAGAGTCTCGCTCTGTCACCCAGGCTGGAGGTCAGTGGCATGCTCAAGGCCACCACAACCTTGACCTGCTGTGCTAACTTGACCCGCCTCAGCCTTCCAAGTAGCTGGAACCACAGGCATGCACCACCACACCCAGCTAAATTTTTTGATTTATTGTAGAGACGAGATCTCGCCAAGTTGTCCAGGCTGATCTCAAACCTGTGGGCTCAGGCCATCCTCTCACCTCCGCCTCCCAAAGTGCTGGTATTATAGGCATGAGTCATCACGCCCAACTATCTTTTTTTTTGTAATTATCTTTTTTATTCTCATCCTCCACCCCCCATGCAAATTCACTTCATGTGTTGTGAATAATTGTAGCATCTGATTCATTCCTACCATTATTATGCTAAAGAAGTCATCCTGAAGCCTGCCATTGTAGTGACACATGACAGCAGTTTGCTATCTGTTGTCCTCAGAGGCACAAATCCATCTAGTAATACAGAAGATGTTTCTGTGAAGAGTCTGGAGGTATCTGGGTTTTATGGTCCTTACTTGCCGTCTTCAGAATTCTAGTTTCACTAACTAGAAATGACTGAAATTCAATCCACCTTATTCGGTGAGCTGATCACCAGCAGTCAGGCACAAGCACCTGTGTGGGCATGGAGACAGACACACCCATAGAGAAGGACTGAGTTCTTCGTGTGTGTGTGTGTGTGTGTGTGTGTGTGTGTGTGTGTGTGTGTGTGTGTGTCTGTTGAACTTTCTATTTGCCTCACCCTCAGAAAGCAGTGGTTTCTCATTTCAGTCCATATTTTTTTTTTGCATTCAGGAAGATAGATTCCTGCTAAACGGCAAATGTGTATGAAAATCACTGGACACACATAATGGACTTTGTCATGGTTGTTCCCTTCAAGGATTTTGATGAGTTCCTTAGTGTGTGCCACAACTTTGCCAAGACCTCAGATAGCCTTGCCTTGTAAAATTATGATAGAGATATACAGTCCTTAACTTCTATAAAAGATCACCCCCTCCAGTGCCATCAAGAATGGATCTTTGCCAGGCACGGTGGCTCAAGCCTGTCATCTCAGCACTTTGGGAGGCCGAGGTGGGAGGATTGCCTGAGCCCGGGGATTCGAGATCAGCCTGGGCGTCTTGGTGAGACCTCATCTCTACAACAAATCAAAAAACTTAGCCAGGCATCATGGCGCACACCTGTAGTTCCAGCTACTTGGAAGACTGAGGCAGAAGGATCACCTGAGCCAGCGGGTCAAGGCTGTGGTGTCCATGAGCATGCTACTGCACTCCAATCTGGGTGACACAGTGAGACTCCAACTCAAAAAAAAAAAAGAGGAAGAATGATCTTTTATTAAACCTCTACTTACTCACCTGCCTTTTGTATTTACTGCACCTCATCCATCCCAAGATGTTTCTATTTATGGGGCCTTTCTAAATGATATTTTTAATTTTTTGTAGGAAATGAAACAGACATCACTTCTTCTTCTTCTTCTCCTCCTCCTCCTCCTCCTCCTCCTCGTCCTCCCCCCCCCAACTCCGTCGCCCAGGCTGGAGTGCCATACCACACTGGCCGCCACCCCAGCCCCAGCATCAACCTGCTGGGCTCAGGCAATCCTTTCGCCTCAGCCTTCCAAGTAGCTGGAACTACAGGCAAGCACTACCATGCATGCCTGGCTAATTTTTTGATTTATTATAGAATTGAGGTCTCACAAAGTTGCCCAGACTGTTTTCAAACCCATGGGCTCAGGCAATCCTCTCACCTTGGCCCCCCAAAGTGCTGGGATTACAGGTTTGAGTCTCCGCACCCAGCCACAGACATTACTTCTAAGTGTTTGCTTTCTTCTACTCCGATCATGAGTCAGTCAACACTTGCTCCAAAGTAAGCAAAAGTCTAGCAAAGAGAAGGCAGCAATTAAAAAAAGAAAAGCAATGAGAGGCAGGGCAGAAGTGTTCCTGCCACCTTGGCCACTGCCAAGGGTCTGCTCACCAGATCCAACTTGGAGTGAGCTCTCAACACCTACTTCGGACACCTCTCCTCTCGCTGGTAGGCTGCGAGATGGGGGTCCTCTGAGAGTGGGCTGAAGCTGCCGTCATCATGCACGGAGAGTGCCTCATTGTCCACCCAGAACAGGAATGGTGGGCCATCTTGGCAGCCTAGTCTAATCATGTCCTGATGGCACCAAAGCTTCCAGGACTTTCTGCATGCATGTAAGTAGCCACTCTCAATGCTCAGCAATGCCCTAGCAATTCCGAACAACTTAGGGGTCTTCTCTTTGGCCAGGGAGAGAGGCATGCCCCTACCAAGGAGGCACTTTCCCTCCAGTGGGCCAAGCCATGTTCCCACCACACACTCAAAGTATTCAGAAGGTGGATGGTATTTTGTAATATGCTTTCCAACTCACCAAGCAGCTTTCCGGCTTGGGGTAAGTATCAAAAGCAATTTAAGAGGCAGATCGTGGAGAGCTCTCCCTCCTGCTGATCATAAATCCTACAGTTCGTTTATAATGAGTTTGAGCTCATATGTTTCTCTAAGAGGATATTGGGCACCATAAAACTCCATGTGACTTAATGCAGGTCTGCCACATGGCCTGGAAAGAAGACAGGTTTCTGCCTGCCGGAAATGCACCATGTTTGCACATGTGTGCTCACTTAGGGCAGCAGCTGGAAGATCCCCATCTGAGTGGGTTTTCTTCTTTTGATGGTATGGTTCACTCACTCCAGTAAGTTCTTATTTCCATTTATGTGCAAATATAAGTAGTGAGGTGCCAGAAAAAATAAAGAATGATGCCTGGGGCCATTAAAAAACTAATCCCGAGCTTTGGGAGGCTGAGGTGAGTGAATTGCCTGAACCCGCGGGTTCGAGACCCACCTGGGCAACTTGGTGAGACCTCATCTCTACAATAAATCAAAAAATTAACTGAGCATGGTAGCCCACGCCTGTAGTTCCAGCTACTTGGAAGGCTGAGGCAGAAGGAACGTCGGAGCCCAGCAGGTCGAGGCTGCAGTGGCCGGGAGCAGCTACTGCACTCCAATCTGGGTGACAGAGTGAGACTCCAACTCAAAAAAAAAAAAAAAAAAAAACCAGCCGGGCTTGGTGGCTCAGCCTGTAATCCTGAGCCTTTGGGAGGCTGAGTTGAGTGGATTACCTGAGCCCGCGGGTTCGACACCCGCTTGGGCAGCGAGACCTCATCTCTACAATAAATCAAAAATTCAGCCGGGCATGGTAGTGCATGCCTGTAATTCCGGCTACTTGGAAGGCTGAGGCAGAAGGATCGCCGGAGCCCAGCAGGTCGAGGCTGCAGTGGCCGGGAGCGGCCACTGCACTCCAGTCTGGGCGACAGAGTGAGACTCCAACTTAAAAAAAAAAAAAAAAAAAAAAAACCTTCTCCAGGGCCTGAAGAACAGGTTGTTTTTATTGAAGCACATTAAGTTTCCAGGGTGTTTCTAGCCTGGAAGCCCAAAGAATAGAAAGCCACTGGGCACCCCAGCCAGGCTTCTCCTAGAATAGCCCCTGGGTGTGAATCAAGGTTGACAGCTTGTCTTTCTATTTCATGTCAATCATGCGAAACTCATCAGTTGGTGGTTGGTGTTATAAACACCAATGGATAGTTCAAAAATACTAGTGACACCACATCTATGAACATCTCAACCGAACAGTTAACCTCCAAAATGTCAAAAGATGTGTTTGTTCTCTGTGTAAGATCACAAGTCTTATGCCTGTAGCATTTGCGAATTCTCCCTACCCCCAAGATCTCTGATCACAAGAAAATGTTTGTAATCTGCATTCCTTGGTTTTCTCCATCTTTTTTCCGTTCTCATCTATCACCCAAGGCTCTTCCTGGGCTATTCCGTCCTCCCCACAGGACTTGGGCCCAGACAGAGATGCAAGATATGAGCTGTGGGACCTGTGTCCCCCTTTTCCTTCCTGCTTTGCTCATTAGAGGTCCCAAGGATCCACACGTTGGCCCCTGGGCTTTTAGAACTTCCCATAGCCTGTCCTTGAGATCTTTCCATGGCAGACTTCACCTTGTTTCTGGGCATCCCTGAACACTGTCCTGGGTTCTCATAGGCACAGTGCCCCAATGGTTTTGATTCACTTCTGGCCTCTGCCCCATTATGGTACCTGCCCCCGAGGCCTCTCTCAGTCTCCTAGCTTGAGGAGGCTGGCTCCTTGCTGTTGGTACAGACCCCACCACGGCCCCTACCACAGCATCAGCCGGGCCACACCAAAACCAAAATTCTGTCATAGCACTGCTATATGGTTCACAAGCTGCCCAGGGGAGCCAAACCCACCTGGCACAGGCGTGTCACCCACATATCTGAGGTGGCCAAGGTCTCATGGGTGCCCTTGCGCAATCACACCAGATGGACTTCTCTGATGAAGCGGGAGAATATTCCTTCTCCGTTCCTTTATTACATGGTTCCAAAACAGCATCACCAAGGCTTTCTGGGAGACAACTCCTTCCCTTCCTACCAACCCAGATACCTTCTGGGGGAGTCTGGGGGAGTCTGGAGAGGAGACCAAATTACAGATGGGCATCTTCCCTGAGGCCCTGTCCTTAGGCTGTGCCCGTGCACCGGATCCATACTTTGCTTGAGAAAATGCCTTTTGCAGCTCTTTCTACACTCAAGCAGACAGGCAGATCCTTAGCACAGTCCAGACACGGTCTCCCAAGGAAAGCACATCACACGCTTAAGCACAAGGTGCAATGCAGGACAGTGCGTCTCCACCGGGAGACCGGGGCCGTCCCAGCCAGGACTTTCCTTGCCATCTCTTTTTTTTATTATCTTTTATTTTAAGATGTGGGGTAATGTTCAGGATTAGGTACATAAGTGGGCATTGTACAGGTGAAGTTTGGGCCTCCCATGGGTCCTCACTTTGCCTGGATTAGGATCGGGTACCCTTATTGATATTATGTGGCCCCCTCTTTCCCTCCCCTGAAAGTGATCTGCTACTGCCAATATCTTTCATGTAGTATTATGATAAATGTTCAGGGTCCGCTTATGAGTGAGAACATGGGATACTCATGTCTTTGTTTCTGTGATAGGTCGTTGAGAATGATAGACTCTAGATCCATCCAAGTTGCTGTGAAGTCTATAATTTTGTCCTTCTTTATAGTTGCGTGATATTCCACCATACCACATTTTAAAAATTCAGTTCATTTTTGATGGGCAGCACAGTTGGCTCCATGTTTTTCCTATTGTACAGACGCTAGGATACTCGTGCACATGTCGCGGGATCATCAATGTGAAGGGGACGGGGGACCTGTGCAATCAACATACATGCACAGGTATCTTTTTTGTAGAATGATTTGAGTTCCTCTGGGAATATTCCCAGAAGGGGAATGGCTGGGTCGTATGGAAGATAGATTTTTAGATCTTTTAGGAATCGCCACACTGTTTTCCACAGAGGTTGTACTAATGTACACTCCCTGGACGTGACTCAGCAGCCGGGATCCTTGCCTTGTGGTGCAATGGCAGGAAAGAAGGGGCCTTGTCACATTGGCAGGGTGCAGGGAGGGCATCCTGTGTCAATGCAGTAAAGTGAGGAAACTTTTCAGACAGAGACTACCATACTCGTGCTAACATCTATGTGAATTCCTACTGTTCTTTTAGTTTTAGGCCACTTTATAGACATGCACCCGACCTGAACAACGTGACTATTTATGGGGGTGGTTGTTGCTTCTTCTCAGGGTGTTTCTCCCACTTATAGTAACATCTGTTATGAATAGTTATCTTATTTCCTGAAATGACATTTATGATCATTTGTAAACATCAACCTGCCATTCTTTTTTTTTTTTCCAGTTCTCTCATATGTAAGTAGATAATTTCACATGGTTGAACTCATAGCCTGGATGCAGGCTCAATTTTTGTTTTCTTTTGTTGGAGATAGGATGAAACAGCTCAACATTACTCCATGGTATCGTCCATATTGATCATGCTAACACCATAGTTAACTTAACCCTGGAGATTTATGGAATTTAAAGCTGTGTCCTGTTTTTCGCTATTACAGCACTGAATTAAGCAATACTATCCTTTAAAAACTTTTCTTCCCT
The DNA here is from genome assembly GCA_027257055.1 of Cephalopachus bancanus. NCBI lineage: Eukaryota > Metazoa > Chordata > Mammalia > Primates > Tarsiidae > Cephalopachus > Cephalopachus bancanus. The sequence continues at coordinate 5,883,929 of JAPVLO010000011.1, read as the reverse complement.
TGGATTATTCTCCCTTTCTGTTTACTTCTCAAGAGTGGAATTACTGGGTCAAAGAGCATGACGCTTTTCTTTACTCCATGCTTGTAGTAAAATGGGTTGTAGCAGCCTAAGCACTAAACACATTTCTCCTTGCTCACGCGGCTTCCAGGTTACTGAGGAAACCAGCTTGATCCTGCAGACGCTAGGATACTCGTGCACATGTCGCGGGATCATCAACGTGAAGGGGAAGGGGGACCTGAAGACGTACTTCGTGAACACAGAAATGTCAAGGTCGGTTTCGCAGAGCAACCTGGCGTCCTGAAGAGGCGGCTTCGTATGTTCAGGAAGGTACCACGCACTTTCTGACTGCAACTTTTGTCCCTCGTTCTTGATGTGCGTGCTCTGTTGCATCCTCTGGAGCCTTTGCGGACTAGTTCCCGTGACCCAGTGGCATACCGTTGGGTGTCTGCCGTGTGCCCGGATTGTTCTGCCACTTGCACTGTGCTTACTCCTAAGCAAAAGGAAAAAGGAGCGCGCGATGTGGAAGAAACGCCTTCGGAGAGTTCACGGAGAGAAGGGAGGTGAAACCAACACAAATTCTTATGGCAATAAAACTAGGGGGTGTATATTATCTTCTGGTGCATGTTCTTTTCTGGAAAATATGGTAGCTCGCCAACTGCATCCGCCCGTCCGATATTCAAACTCACAGTGTTTGTGAATCAATTGATTCTGTCGCCCCACATGGAGTCTGTGCTCACCCACGTGTCTCGTTACCAGTGGTGTCCAAGGGCCCCTGTGGGGACCCGTGGCTCTCATCCCTCTGCTCTGTGTGTCTCACGCCAGCACCAGAATTAGTTCTCACAGCCTAGGACCAGTTTTGTACCAAACTCGTCTGATGTTTTGATGCCATTTGTCTTTTGTAAGGTTAATTCATTAAAAGTTTTATGTACTTTGATTTATAGTACCTGTATCTTTTATTTTCCTTTCCCTGTGGTTTGCTCCAGAATTAAAGTTTGTTTTCCATTCATTCTCCCTTTGACACAGTCGTTTCAGAAAGTGCTCCCCAGAAGCCAATGTCGAGCTATTCTTGAGTAATTCAGATCGGGGCAAAGTGTGTGATGCAGATGTTTGTTTATACAGCTTTCTGGAAAGCAGGCAAGCGTGCTCAATGGGTCCAGTAGACTGATTTTGATGTTAGCATTTTTAGAGGACATTTTTAGGGATAAAACTATTTTAATAGTAAAAAGATCCTCTACAAGCAAAAGGCCCCCTCCTCTGTCCACTACGCTCTTGTCTACGGGCTTTGCTAGAGCTACCAGACACAGGGTGGACAAGGACGATTTGGAATCAGCTATGTAAGTCAGCGTCACAATAGTGTGAACTACCAGAGAGAGGTTCTGGGCCCCTCAGCCGGCTTATTACGTCTGAGGAGGGTGAAGAAGCCACAGAGACAATGTGTATTTTTAAAGACAGAAGACCTGGAAGAATTCATTCTTGTAAATCCAACACTTAAGTTGTTTATTTCTTTTTAATTTTAATATAAAGAAATCCTAGTTTGCCCAATGGTGAAAAGTAGAGCCATTGTGCTAATCTAATATTTAGATGTAAAACTACAAATAAAAGCCTGGTTAAGCAGACTTCGTTTCTGTTTCTAGCCCACGGCAGGCATCTGTAAGAGGTAGAGAACCCAGGTGATCTCTTAGTGATGGGAATTTAGACTTGAAGCACAAGTTCCCCGGTTGGATTCCTGGCTGATTTTTATTAGCTGTGTGACTTTGAACATATCTCTTAACTCCTCTTAGAGGAATATTTTCCGCATTGGTAGCTCATGGGATCCGGTTGTGATTAAATGAGCTAGTGACCCCAAGAGAGCCTGGCAGGTGCGGGGACAGGGCACTCCCTGTTGCTGGTACATTCACAGCACGGACACAGCTGCTGTGCTAGGATTTTGAGTCATACCCTTTAATCTCAGCACTTTAGGAGGCCGAGGCAAGAGAATGACTTGAGACCAGCCTGGGCAACATAGACATACCTGGTCTTCAGGAAAATTAGCTAGGCATGTTAATACACGCCTGTAGTCCCACCTACTTGAGAGGCTGAGGCAGGAGGATCTCTTGAGCCCAGGCATTCAAGGCTCCACTGCACTCCAACCTGGGCAACAGAGCGAGAGCCTGTCTCAAAAAAAAAAAAAAAAAGGAATACCTGTCCTGAATCACATAGTAGCATAACTTGCTTCATTTTCTGCCTCAATCAGGAATTTTTTGATCCTGTAATCACAACTCAGCATTGGCCTTAATATAACTAAGTCTTCAAAAAAAAGTTAAAGCAAGAGCAATATTTTAAGGGCATTTATGTTCACTCTAACTGAAAGACCCGGAATGCTGTAGAGTTTCAGTGAGCTCAAAGTGGCCTCAAGTGTGATTCATAAGGATGACCGGCTGGGGTGCCTGGTGGGTTCTGCCTCCTTCACTTCGTACATTTTTCACCCTTAGGTTGCTTTAGGGCACCTGCCCTGGGTGCACACTCACAGTTGAGTGATTCACCAAGTTCTCATAAACACAGTCCCCCCATCTCCCCCACGTCCATGCGCTGAACTTGGATTTGTGGTACAAACAACTCAAAAGGAGAATATTTCCCAAAACTGCATCACCAAACAATAGATTTTTAAAAGCGATCGGAGTCGCTGTCAGAGTCTACTGTGCAAAGCTCTGTGCACAGACAGGCCTCTCCAAGTGTGATCCCAGGCCAGCAGCCTTGGTGTTATCTGGAAATTTGTCAGAAATGCAAATGGGCACAGTGGCTCATGCCTGTAATCCCAGCACTTTGGGAGTCTGAGGTAGGAGGATTGCTTGAGCCTCGGAGTTGAAGACCAGCCTAGACATCATAGCAAGACAATAAAAAATAATAGCAAAAAATAAAAATGAAAATTAGCTGGCATGTGCCTGTAGTCCCAGCTACTTGGGAGGTCAAGGCCGTGGTGAGCTGCAATCACACCACTGCATTCCAGCCTGCGTGACAGAGGGAGACCTCAACTCAATAAGAGGAAAGGGGAGGGGGGAAGGAGGAAGAAAGGAAGGAAAGGAAAGAAAAGGAAAAAGGAAAGAGAGAAAGGAAGGAGGGTGGGAGGAGAAGAAGGAAGAAAGGAAGGAAAGGAGAAAATGAAAGGAAGGAAGGACAAGAAAGAGAAAGCGAGAGTGAAAGGAAGGAAGGAAGGTGGGAGGGAAGGAGGAAGGAAGGAAGGAAAGAAAAGAAGGAAGGAAGGAGGGTGAGAGGGAAGGAGGAAGGAAGGAAGGAAAGGGAGGGAGAGAAGAAGGAAGAAAGAAGGGAGGGAGGGAGAGGAGGAGGAAGGAAGGAAGGAAAGAAGGAAGGAAAAGAGACAGAATGGAAGAAAAGAAAGGAAGGAGAGAAGGAGGGAGGGAAAGAAGGAGAAAGGAAGGTGGAAGAGAAGGAGGAAGGAAGGAAGAAAGAAAGGAAGAAAAGGAAGGGAGGAAGGGAGAGAAGGAGGAAGGAAGGAAGGGAGAGAGAGGGAGAGAGGAAGGAAGGAGAGTCGGAGGAAGGGAGAGGAGGAGGAAGGAAGGAAGGAGGGTTGGAGGGAAGGAGTAAGGAAGGAAAGAAGGAAGGGAGGGAGGGAAGGAAGGAATGGAGAGAGGGAGGGAAGGAAGGAAGGAAGGAGTAAGGAAGGAAAGAAAGGGAAGGAAGGAATGGAGAGAGGGAGAGAAGGAAGAAGGAAGGGAGGGAGGAAGGAAGGAAGGAAGGAAGGAAGGAAGGAAGGAAGGAAGGAAGGAAGGAAGGAAGGAAAATTATCAGGTCCCAACCCAGAGGAAGAGAACCCTGAATCAGAAATCCTCCAGGCCCAAGGTCCCGCATGATCACTGTTTTAGCTAACGGATCCTCCAGGTCATTCTGATCCATGGTGAAGCTTGAAACTCCTGCATTTTACAAACAAGGAAGCAGGTGCAGAGAAATCCAGGCATGTGTTCAGAGTTCCACAGCTGATTTGTGGTTGAAGCCAGGCTAGAATAGAAAGCTGCTCACTCTTTGGCATCTGAAAAGAGCTCCTGGTGGAAGCTCCTTAAGCTCTGAGCAACTAAAAACATCCCTGTGAGCAAAAGTACCAACCAGAGACTTGAAGTACACCTCCATGAGCCCAGACCCAGTACCACTGGTATCAAGTAAAGATCCCACCTCAAGGTTCTCCTCAACCTTTAAGTCTTCCAGGAAGCCTTCTCTCATGAAAAATGCCTTGAGTCCAGTCCCCTTAAAACCCCTGTATTTTAGCATATCTGTTTAGCAATGTCTTTTTGTCATCAATCCTCTGTGTTATTCTTTTTTTGCAACTCAGTGCGCTTGTGCTTTTCCTAAAGGCAGCAACCATCTGGCTTTTCTTCACTCTGCGTATAATGAATGATCACGAGACATCATGAACCACCAGCAGAAATTTGATAAAACACAACCCATTAATATAAGAATCTGTTCTCTTTTATAAGATGACTCTAACTGGCATTCATGTATTGGCTTTAAAATGTAAGTGTTGTGATACCAAGAGGAACACACTTAATTTTCCTTTACTGCCTAACAAATGTGAGATCTTTTGAAACCTCGCCTGACTCCAGCCCTGTGTTTTGAAAGCATTTAGCAGAAAGTGAAGGGAGTAAGGTCTAACTTAAAGTAAATGAAAACATTTGACATCAATTTATCGCAGACACTTACAGATGCCTTGTCTCTGTTGAAATCAAGACTGAATAAAGAATACTTTATAAATATTTCTATAACCCAAACTTTATATATTTTCTATTATGTTATTATAAATATGGTATAATGCACTCAAAGGCATTTCAAATAAACTACTGCCATTTATTTGAAAAAATAAAAGGCACCTCTATTGAAAAAAATGTTTAAAAAAAATAAATATTTAGGAATTACTCAACCTTGAAATTGCCAGTAATTCAGTGTCATTTATTTGTACAGCGTCCTCTAAAACCAGTGGTGGAGGAATTGGCATTGATGATACCTAGGTCGCCTGCCCATCTTCAGCTAAACTGTGGGAAATTTAATCGTTAGATAAAAAATGGTATCTTTCAAGAGATTCATTCATTTGAAATATAGTTGGTATCTTAATAGTTGGGTAAGTTTCAAATTATCTCCAAAGTAAACATTTCCAGCTTAGATTAAAAGGGGTTGCTTCCAAAAAGAAGACTGTTTAAAGTCACAAAGCAGTGATTACTTGGAGCTGGAGTAGCATATTGCGCCTGGGTTATGACTACATTCTGGTAACTCACTGGTTTCCACACAAACTCTTCTAGGTTTGAAAATTTCATTATAAAGATGAGAAAATATTGGTTCCAATAGATGAAATGTTTTTCTCTGGGCCACACAGAGAGAAATTGCACCACGGGAATTTTACCCACGTCTGTACAACCAACACCAAGTTCAGGCTCCCCTCATGACCTTCGGCTGCCTCTCCCTTGAGAAGTGACAGCGAGTATTGCTGGCCACTGAGGCCACCCGTTCTTACTAGGGCTTTTATTCCCAATTGTGCAAAATTCTGTTCTCTTTGGCTCAGATCTCTGAAAATACAAAAAATGTAGTGTCTGGAGTTCAAATAGCCAAAGGGCAATCTCCATCATATTTCCTCTTGGAGAAAGCAACATGGAAGTGTTGTTTGTACGATCAGGCAATAGCAGTTCCCACAACTGCTAAGTAAAGTACTAGGGAGGCACAGTGGCTCACACCAGTAATCCCAACACTTTGGGAGGCCAAGGAGGGAGGATGGCTTGAGCCCAGGAGTTCGAGACAAGCCTGGGCAACATAGCAAGACCTCATCTCCACAAAAAAATCAAAACATGAGCTGGATGAGGTGGCACATGCCTGTAGTCCCAGCTACTTGGGCATCTGAGGCAAGAGGATTGCCTGAGCCCAGGAGTTTGAGGTTGAAGTGAGCTGTGATTGTGCCACTGCACTCCAGCCTGGGCAACATGGTGAGACCCCTGACTCAAAAAAAAAAAAATAAAATAACTGCATGCCCCTCCCATGACCACCCCACCTCCCCCAGGAATCCTGCAAATGTAGACAGCCAGTGAACAAAAACCAACCTAGCCTTCATCAAGTGGGAACAAAGTGTTCATTTTATTCAGGTGCTCACAGTGAATCAGTCTCCAGGATCATTTAATCCTAAATAATTCCAGGTGAAAATCATCACACTAGATAGTCCTAAGAGGTATTAAAGGAGGTTGACCAGGTTCTTAACCAAGACAGCCTGAGAGAAAGCTGCTGGTCTGCTCACCCTTCCCATGGTCAAGATGCAGCAAAGACCTCACTACAGCTACTAGATGTTGTGGAAAGGGGAAATAAGGCTCTGGGCACTCTCAGCTGCCAGCGGCACACCCGACGTGCTCTACGGGCCACAGGGATGGCTTCAGGCTGGAGCGATGTGCCCAAAGCCAGGTGCCTTGAGGCTGGGGATGTCATTCTTCCTGTAGAAGTCAGCCTGGACATGGTTGGCGCGGCCGTGGTCCCGGTTCAGGGCCTCAATGGGCTGTTTGATGCGCTTGCCATACACAGAAGATGTCAGCACTCCAACCGGCCTTTCCTGTTCCTGGTGAGGGTTATCAGAGCACTTAGCACTGCCTGCGTTCATCAGCACAGCTGAGCCATGCATCAGTCTGGGTCCCACCAAGGTAGGCCAAGAGGGTGGCCTCCACACAGAAGCTGGGGAACCTCGTAAGCTATGTTAGACCCCATGCCACTGTTTGGAACCCTCCAATGTCCTCAAGTCGTTCAGAGGAAAAGGCAAGAACTTGCACTGGGCAACGGGCACCCTTTGACTCCAGACTCATGTCCTTCCTCTCTCCCCTCCCTCCCCTCCTCTCTCTGCCCTTCTCCTACTGACTTCTTCCCTTCCCTGCCTCTCTCTGTCTCCAAACACATAGAGCAGCACTTTCCAGCTTCTGGAATCTTGCTCTGCCCATGTGCCCTTCCTGGTCCCTCCCCCACTCCTGCTGTTTCTGGTCCCTTCCTGCCACCCAGATCCAGGCTCAGAGGTCACCATCTCTTGGCCCTGCCCCTCCCCAGCTCCCTCCTCATCCCTCTCACTTTACCTGTCAGCTTAAGCGGCTCTCTTTTCCTGCGTACAACTTATCGCTACCTGGAATTCATTCATGATTTTTTTACCTTTTACTTTCCGCTCTCCTCGTGGAAATGTCAGCTCTAAGAGAACAAGGGCTTTCGTCTTTTCCCCTTTGTGCTTAGTAGTGCATGGGGGGCACTTAAAGATATAATAATAAAAAATATAATAAAAGCCATGCAATTTTCATGAGAAAAACACCAACTTCACTACCAGCTCGGAATGTACTACATGTGCTGGTGATGGTGGCCTGGGAACCAAACTTGGGAGAAAGATTCTTGTGTGGGCAGCCCCATTCCTGAAAGGTCAACATCCATAGAAGAACTACAATAGCCAGGACTCAGGTGAAGAAGAGACTAGTGTAATGTGTTGAAGAGAAATGTTTAGTTTTGCTCTCCTTAGATTGTTAAATTCCATAGAACCAAACAGACTTGAAAAAATTAATATACAAATGGCATGACAGACTAGAGGGAACTGTAATCATAGCTTAGCCTGAGCTTCTCAGCACAGTAAGGTGGAGAAGACAGGGCATAAAGACAGTGACAGAAAGCAACTGAACACTATATTAAATATATATGTGTCTATGCACAGACATGCATGCACATACACGAACACACATGCATATGTACACACAATATCCACACATGCATATATACACACATGTATATGCATGCACTGACACACACACACAATACATACACATATGCGTGCACATATGAACAGGCACACATGCAATATGTATGTGTGCGCAAATAGACACACGTACGTATAATGTATACATGTGCGCACATGCACACGTATACATGCACATAACACATTCGCACGTGTGTGCACACCCATGCACACACATATGCAATATGCACGCGCGCACACAGATGTGCATATACATATGCATGCACATGCACACATAAACATAGGCATACATACATATATACAGCATAAACAAATATACCATTATACACATATGCATACACATATGTGCTCACACATGCATATCTATATATGTGCATACACATATACACACACAGTCATGTGCCACACAATGGTGCTTTGGTTAACAACAGGCTACATATATGACGTTGGCTCATAAGGTTTAAACAGAGCTGAGAAATTCCTATCACCTAACAGCATCATCACTGTTGTGACATCATAGCACATGTTACTCATGTGTTTGTGGTGATGCTGATGTAAACAAACCTACTATAATGCCAGTCATATAAAAGTGGAGCGTGTAATTATGTACAGGACATAATACTTGACAGTGATAATAAAGAAAGTGACATAAAGCATTACCGGTTTATGTAGTTACTATACTACACTTTTTATTATTATTTTAGATTGGACTCCTTCAACTTTTAAAAAAACAACCTCAGGCAGGTTATGTGGGAGGTATTCCAGAGAAGGCACTACTCTCATAGGAGATGACTGCCCCTGGAGACTTTCCTCTGGGACAAGATGTGGAGGTGGAAGGCAGTGATACTGATGGCCCTGACCCTGTGTTGGCCTAGGCGAGTGTGTGTGTTTGCATCTTTGTCTTTAACAAAAATGCTTACGAATTAAGTAAAAAAAAATAGAAAAAAGCTTATAGGAAATCTAAAGATATTTTTGTACAACTGTACAATGTGTTTGTGTTTTAAGCCAAATGTTATCACCAAAGTCAAAAAGTTTTAAAAATTAACAAGTTTATAAAGTAAAAAGCATTATCATAAACTAAGTTTAATTAGCTATTGAAGAAAGATTTTTTAAAATAAATTCAGTGTAGGCTGTGTGCAGTGTTCATGACATCTATAGTTGTGTACAGTAATGCCCTAGGTCCTCACATTCATTCACTCGTCATCACTCACTGACTCACCCAGAGAAACCTCCAGGCCTGCAAGCTCCATGCATGGTAAGTGCTCTATACAGGTGGACCATTTTTTATCTTCTATGCTGTATTTTTATTGTACTTTTTAATGTTTAGATACACAAATATAAGCCATTGTATTATAATTGCCTGCCATACAGTATTTAGATGTGTAGACCCAGAGCTATAGGCTAGACCACCTAGGTTTGAGTAAGTACACTCTCCGATGTTCACTCAATGGCAAAATAGTCTCATGATGAATTTCTCAGAACAAATCTGTCGTTAAGTAACACATCACTCACACACACACACACACACACACACACACACACACACATATCCACACGTGTACAAGCACAACTCAGAGATGTTGCAGATTTGGTTCCAGACCATCACAATAAAGCGAGTCACGCAATTTTTCGTGGTTTCCCAGTGCTTATAACAGTGATGTTTACACTGTACTGCATTATAAATTTTTTAAAAGTACATACCTTAATTTAAAAATACTTTATTGCTAAAAATGCTGACAAAGACACAAAGTGAGTATGTGCTATTAGAAAAAAAAACGCCAATAGACTTGCTCAAAATAGGATTGCCACAAATTTTACATTTGTTCAAAAAAATGCATTATCTGTGAAGCAAAATGCAACAAAAATGAGGTTTGCTTGCATGTGCTTTTTGTTCATCTCTGTTAAGCAACTTGTTAACCCTGTGTTAATATTACCTCTTCATTAACATGAAGTCCCAGGCTTTTTGCATGTTCTCTGTCGTCTCGATGCAACTTCTGATTATAATCTAGGCTCCTCTTAAAGACACAGTCATACAGGGAGATAATTCCTGTCTGGGAAGAAAAAAAGAAAGCCATGGGTTTACCTGACAACTGAGCCATTGAGGCCTGGTGGAGCACAGAAGCCAACACTGTCTCCAGTGGTGATGAGGTTGGTAGAGTTTCCAGATTGCAGCAAGTATGTGATAGGAAAGGTCACCTTGCCAAGCAGTACCAGCTGTGACCTAGAGCAGGGAGAAGCCCAATCCCCACCAGAAAGGGGCAAGTTGCTGAAAGGATGAAGAGGGGGCATTACCATGGCACTTCTCAACTTTTTCCTGCTCCCTTCTTGAGAGAAGTTTGCTTGCTGTCTGACTTCCCTGCTAGAGGTCAAACTACCCAATAAAAATAAAAACGTGTCTTGGTCCATTAGGCTGCTATAACAAAATACCATAGACTGGGTGACTTAGAAACAACAAAAAATTATTTATCACTATCCTGGAGACTGAGAAGTCCAAATTCAAGGCACCCTCAGATTTGGTGTCAGGTGAGGGTCCACTTTATGATTCAAAGGCTGGGCTCAAGGGCTCAGCCTGTCTTCCCAGCACTTTGGGAGGCCAAAGTGAGTGAATTGCCTGAGCCCATGGGTTGGAGGCCAGCCTGGGCAACTTGGTGAGACTTCATCTCTACAATAAATAAATAAAAATTAGCTGGGTGTGGCAGCGTGCACCTGTAGTTCTGGCTACTTGGAAGGCTGAGGTGGAAGGATCGCCGGAGACCAGCAGGTCAAGTTTGCAGTGGCCATGAGTGTGCCACTGCCCTCCAGCTTGGGCAATGAAGTGAGACTCCAACTCAAAAAAAAAACAAAAAAGAACTTAATAATAATGATTCATAGATGGCATCTTCTCCCTGCTCATGACGGAAGGACAAACAAGCTCCCTCAGGCTTCTTTTATAAGGGCACTAATCCCCTTCAGGAGAGCTCCACCCTCAAGACCTTATCACCCCCCAAAAGCCCCATCTCCGAATACCACCACACTGGGTGTCAGGCTTCAACATGTGAATTTTGAGGAACACAAACATTCAGACCACTGCAAAACTATATATCTAATTAAGGTTATATGTGTGCATGTTTTTCCTTCATGTCTACTTGTTTTGTATTTCTCAAATTTTCTATAATAAGTTGTTTCACTTTGAAAAAGCAAACAGTATCTGAACGTTAGGAAAAACAAACCTAACAGGAGTCATCCTTTAAGTTGCTAGGGTAGCAGCCAAGGGCAAGCTTCCCCTCCCTCTGCTGAAAATCAACTGACAAAAGGCAGATTAAGAGAAGAAAAGGTTTATACATTTTTATTAACGTGTGTAGGGGGGAAGAATCAAAGAGTGACTACCCCACCACACAATGAGGTACAGGTGTGCATATACCCTTTTGTTTTTTTTTTTTTTTTTTTAGGAGAAAGGGAGACGAGGAAGTATAGATGATTTTAAGGCTATATCCAATTGTGTGTAGGGGAAGTAAATGGCCTTGAGAATATTCAGTGGCCTGGGACAAAGTCCGTTGGGCATGCAGAGCAGACAATGGTTTGTGACAGAAGTCTGTCCAAGCATGTTAACCGACTTCTTCTTGCAATGTGGGTTAAGAGTATGAAAACTCAGGAAAGGGATCAGAGGCCACTGCTTTCTTCTTTGGAGAGTCTCAGGCAGAGAAGGGAACTTCAGAGGACACCTTCATCTTGGGCTTTAGGAGAGACGGAGGACTGAGAGGAGTGGGAGGTGGGAGGGATGCAGAGAGAATTTGAAATGATCAAATCACCGTATTTTGGGAAATCTGTTTCTGAGCCCTAACACTAGACAAGAGTTGGGTTGTCTACATGCAAAAACCTTCTCTTAAGAGACAAAAATATTTTTCTTTAATTATATGTGGTGACTATAACACCTGGTAATTCATATATATGAATACATATATTCTATATGATATACACATATATATGACATATATAAAATATCCACGCAAACACAACTCTGAAGCATTAGAAAATGACCCATTAACAGAGCTATTATCTCCTTTTTTCCGTCCCAACTTCTTCTGAATATAAAAGTGAATCTGCCTTGTATGGTATCTAGTAAAAGAAGAAGGAATGCATGCATTAGCTGGTCTTTAATCTTCACCTCGTAAGTTGGGCCTTGCCATTTATGCTACTCCAAGTGCCTTAAATCTTCCAGTAGCAAAACCAGGCACATCTCCACGGGATTTGGGAGCAACGGGTCTCTAACTTATGCTTGGTCGGTTTGTTTTGTTTTGCTTTTCCCTTAGAAGTGATGCGAGAATGATTTCTTCCAACAGCAGGACACAGAGGCGGAAGTCAACAGAGAAGAGGATGCACCACCAAAGCAGAAGATGCTGGAAAACACAGCAATGCCCATTCACACTCACGGCAGGAGCTCCTGGCAATAACTGAGCGTAATGTAGCTTCAGCTGATTCTCTGCAAACCATTCACAGATCACTGTGTGCAACACATCGTGCTCCTGCTGGGGGAGTTTAGAAGAGAACTCAGACATGACTACTGTCCTCTGCTAATTGACTAGTCAGAGAAGCAACAGTGTTTAAGAATCATTAGTTGCCGGGCTCGGTGGCTCAGCCTGTAATCCCGCGCCTTTGGGAGGTTGAGGTGAGTGGATTGCCTGAGCCCGCGGGTTCGAGACCCGCCTGGGCAGCAAGACCTCATCTCTACAATAAATAAGAAAATCAGCCGGGCGTGGTAGTGTGCACCTGTAGTTCCGGCTACTTGGAAGGCTGAGGCGGAAGGATCGCTGGAGCCCAGCAGGTCGAGGCTGCGGTGGCCGGGAGCGGCCACTGCACTCCAGTCTGGGCAACAGAGTGAGACTCCAACTCAAAAAAAAAAAAAAAAAAGAATCATTAGTTTAAGGTAAATAGAAATTCCAGCAGCAATATGTGTAAGGTACTTGTCAACCACTGCTGGAATCCTGGTTTGCCTAGAGTCATAGTCACTCTCTGTGGCTTGAAGGAGGGAATCAGGCACCAGCCAGGAAACATGATTCTGCCTCTGTGCTGCTGCTGGTCATGTAAGAGTTCACTGGGCACCAGCATCTTCTCGTCATTGTCTTCACTCTCATTTATTCAACTCGCAGATATGTTTTTTTTTGAGTTGGAGTCTCATTTTGTCGCTCAGACTGGAGTGCAGTGGCCGCTCCAGGCCACCGCAGCCTCGATCTGCTGGGCTCCGGCGATCCTTCCGCCTCAACCTTCCAAGTAGCTGGAACTACAGGCGCGCGCTACCATGCCCGGCTCATTTTGATTTATTGTAGAGATGAGGTCAGGCAATCCACTCACCTCAGCCTCCCAAAGGCGCAGGATTACAGGATGAGCCACCGAGCCTGGCTACTCACAGATATGTTGATACCAAAATGCTCTGGGCTTTAGGTCTTCTGATGGCAAGCTACAATGTAGCCCATGCACTCAAAGGGTTTCTAAAAAGCACGAAACAATGGAGAATTGATAAACTATTCAGCATTTAGTGCTGTGAAAATTGATTTGCTGTTTGAGTATTCCCATGATAATATAGCAAAAATGTAGATGCTGGATAGATTAGAACGATAAGGGTGCCAAAAAACCCCCATAAAGAACACATGAAATGATAAGAAAAATGTCACAGTGGAGATATCAATCACTTTATATAAATATTAGACATATGCTTATTAAATAAAAGTAAATTTAAAAAGTATGTCAAGACATGATAGAAAAATCTCAAAATCATTCACATCCATCATGTAAGAAGTCTGTTGATGCAAAAGCTGACTTGCTCAAACCTTTTTGGGATGAGCCATCAGACTGGAGGGCCTTTCAGTAATGCAAAACAAGGTCATTAGTCACTCCTGGTGGGGAGTGGGATGGAGGAGAGATTCTCTGGGCTTCTTCCAGTGAAGACACTGTAATCCACACCTTTCCCTTTGAGGTTCAGAGCTACTGGCTGGGCCCAGTTGAGGCCAGCAGGCAGGTACTAACAGTTACTTGCTACCCCATCACCCACAGGCCACCCCCACATACACACTATATATATATATATATATTTTATTCAAATTTATATATATATATATATTTTTTTTTTTTTTTTTTTTTTAAGTCAGAGTCTCACTCTGTTGCCCAGGCTGGAGTGCAGTGGCACACTCACGGCTACCGTAGCCTTGATCTGCTGAGCTCAGGCGATCCTTCTGCCTCAGCCTTCCAAGTAGCTGGAACTACCGTCATACACCACCACATGTAGAGACGAGGTCTCGCCATGTTGCCCAGGCTAGTCTCAAACCCGTAGGCTCAGGCAATCCTCTCACCTCAGCCTCCCAAAGTGCTGGGATTACAGATTTGAGGCACCACACCTAGTCTTTTTTTTTTTTTTTTTTGAGTCAGAGTCTGCAATACAGGACCACAGCTGAATGAACCACAGGAAACACTGCAGGTCACAGGAGGACATTTATAATTATGTTCTGTCAGTTTCCTCTAAGTGGATTATTAAGTGCATGCATTTTGTTTGTTTGTTTCTTTCTTTCTTTTTTTTGAGTTGGAGTCTCACTCTCGCCCAGACTGGAGTGCAATGGCATACTCACTGCCACCGCAGCCTTGATGTGCTGGGCTCAGGCAATCCTTCTGCCTCAGTCTTCCAAGTAGCTGGAACTACAGGCATGTGCCACCATGCCCAGCTAATTTTTTTGATTATGGGCTCAGGCAATCCTCTTACCTCAGCTTCTCAAAGTGATGGGATACACACAATATTTTAAGGCATGAGGTCGTAGCTGGGCTTTTGGTCATGATCTAGGTGTGTCCTACAGTCTCTGGGCTCTCTCCTGGCCTGGCTGACCCTGTGCATTTGGGGAGAACAGCTGCAACAGGCAAAGTGGAGACCTAGTCTCTAAGACTGAACCCCTGGGAAGGAGCCACAACCACAGTTGGGAAGCACATTATCCTCCTGCGCTCCAGAACCTTATGCCAGAGTGCTCCCTGCAATGGAGTAATCTCCTCCAGGTGGAAGGACAATCCCACCAGAAGGGAACAGCGCTGACAGCAAGGAAATCTCCTCTAGGAATGGCTGAGGCTTGCGCTTTCTTCTGCACATGCTTTTAATCAGCCCCTTCTGAACTGGGTGAGCCCCGCTGGGGGTTCTTGGACTTATTCTGGGAGAAAGACCCTGAAGAGGGAAGAAGCAAATGAGAATGCAGTCACTGTTACCTAAAGAAAAAAAGAAATGTTAATTCATTTCCTGGGAAGAAACCCAGTAAAAAAATGCAACTTTACTGAAAAAAATAAATTAAAAGATGTCTATTTCTTCTCTTTCTAATCAGGTATCCTAAAACACTATGAAAGTAACAGTTAAAGGCAGCTACGCCTGCCTCATAATCCCAGGACTTGCTACCAGACCTACTACATATTGATCTTTCCTGGGGGTCTCATGCTGGTGAGCCAGAATCTCAGCCAGCTTCTCTTTGTGCAGATTTTGCATATTCAGAACTCTCCAGGATAAAGATGAATTTTTCTATCATTTAAAAGTAATTTTTAAAAATTTATCTCCAGGCAGGCAGCCTCACTTAGAAATTTAACTGTCCATTTTCATACCTAATCAAGCTCAAAAATCTGTCTTTTTCTTGGATTTTACTTATTAATCTTTTTTTTCATTTTATTCCCTCATGGCTTGAAGCAAAATGATATTAATAAAAGGCTATCAGGATTTAGATGCTATCACAAAACAGAGTTTCTGAGATTGTTGGAATTTTGCTATTCAAAGGAATTTCACACATGATAATGCTTTTTAAAAAACAAGCAAAACAATATTTTTCTTTTATCTCTCCCTTTGTCCCTTTGTGTTTTGAGTATTGTTAAAATGTAGTGTGGCCTTACACTTGTCAAGGTGCTTGATGATCTTTTGACAGTTTCCCTCATTGTGACCCACACTCCTGATTCTGAGAAATCATTTGGGTCTGTGGGCCTGGGCAGATGCTGTAAGCAGAGTGGGGCCTCACTTTTCAACCTTATCAGCTCAGGCAGTCTACTGTTGTGTGAGGTACTATGCTAGAATCCTGGACAGAAATGGGGAATCCCTACCTTAAAGGAAACCAAGACTGAGACTAGGAATATATGTATTAGGCCAGGCTTAGAGGCTCACACCCATAATCCCAGCACTTTGGGAGGCCAAGCCAAGAAGATTGCTTGAGCCCACGAGTTTGAGCCCAGCCTAGGCAACATACTGAGACTGTTATGGGAAGACAGAGAGGCCATGACACCGAGGCTATTTTAGGAAGTAGCAGTTTTTTTGTTTGTTTTTTTTTTTGTTTTCTTTTGAGTTGGAGTCTCACTCTGTCGCCCAGACTAGAGTGCAGTGGCCGCTCCCGGCCACCGCAGCCTCGACCTGCTGGGCTCCGGTGATCCTTCCGCCTCAGCCTTCCGAGTAGCCGGAATTACAGGCGCGCGCTACCATACCCAGCTGATTTTTTTGATTTATTGTAGAGATGAGGTCTCGCTGCCCAGGAGGGTCTCGAACCTGCGGGCTCAGGCAATCCACTCACCTCAGCCTCCCAAAGGCGCGGGATTACAGGCTGAGCCACCGAGCCCTGCTTGGAAGTAGCAGTTTTATTAGCGCAGGCATGACTCAACGGCTTAAGGGCTGATGCTCCCAGGCTGAGCGCCCCCCCCATGGAGGGAGGAGAGGGGTCTTATATCTTAGTTTAGGTAAGGGAGGGGGCCAGGTTGAGTGACCATACATTTTCTTTGGAATTTAAAATGTTGTACTCAGGTTGGTGGCTCAGCCTGTAATCCTCGCCTTTAGGCTGAGTGAGTGGATGCCTGAGCCGTGGGTTCGAGACCCTGCAGCGAGACCTCATCTCTACAATAAATCAAAAAACCAGCGGCGTGGTAGGCATCTGTAATTCTGGTACTTGAAGGCTGAGGCGGAGGATCGCCGGAGCCCAGCAGTCGAGTTGTGCCGGAAGCGACCACTGCACTCAGTCTGGGCGACAGAGTGAGACTCCAACTCAAAAAAAAAAAAAAAAAAAAAATGTTGTACTCAGCAAAACCAGATTTTCAAAGAACAAATGGTCTCATCTCCAGGATATGCATAACAAGCGGGGGTTGTTAACCGATAACTTCACAAAGAGAGGATTTGGGTTAAGGTTGTAAATTGGTTACTATTTAGCATTTCCAGGAAAACCGTCTTTGGCTATTTGGTTTTCTCAAGCAAAACCTGTCTAGCAGGTTTTTGGAGCTTGCAGATTGATCTTTAAAAGGAATACTTTTAACTGATATAAGCCCCTCTCTGCCACAAGACCTCATCTCTAGCAAAAACAAACAAAAAACTAGCCAGGAGTGGTGGCATATGCCCTGCTATTTGGGGGCTGATGCAGGAGGATTGCTTGAGCCCAGGTGGTCAAGACTGTAATGAGGCATGATTGTGCCATTGTACTCCAGGATGGGTGACAGAGTGAGAGAGCTCAGAAAGGAAGAAAGAAAGAAGGAAGGGAGGGAGGAAAAGAAAAGAAAAGGGAAGGGAGAGAGGGAGGGAGGGAGAGAAGGTGAGGGAAGGGAGGGAGAGAGAAAGGGAAGGAGAACTTCATTATTTAAAAGCCTCAGCAAAGTATCCATGGAACAAGAGAGATATACACAAAGTACAGTGGCACAAAAGAATGAATGATAGCTATTGTGCGGCCTGGGGGCGGGGGTTGGGAGGGAGATTAGGAAGTGAATGTGATGGAAGGCGAGACCAAAGACCACACCACACTGCTTTGGCCAGAACCATAGGAGATAAACTCTCTGGGTGTCATTGAGCGAGTTGTGTCTTCCAGATAGTCACATGTTGAAGTCCTAAGCCCAGGAACTCAGAATGTGACCTTGTTTGGAATAGGGTCATTGAAGATGTAATTAATCAAGACGAGGTCATGCTGGAGCAGGGTTGAATCCTGATCCAATATGGCTGGTGTCCTTATACAAAATGGAAATCTGGAACACAGAGATGTGTCCAGAGAGAAGATGATGCGAAGACACATAGGGAGAGGGTAGACTTCGACAAGCCCAGGAGAGAAGCCTAGAACAGACTTTCCCCCTCTATCGGAAAAAAGGCAGCTTTGTGTCTCGTGTCATTTGCTTGTTGTGATACCCCTTAAAAGGGAATGAGTTTGAGAAAATGTCCAAAATAGATCGTTAAAGAAAAAGAGCAGGCTCAAATGGGTACGTCCATATTGGCGCGATCTTCTATGTGTGAATGTGTTCTTGCTTTAAAAAAAAGTTAGAAACGAATCACTGCATGCATAGGAACAGACACAGAGCATGAGTTCATGCAGGTGTCATGATTAGCGGGCCATTCCCCACTCCCAAGGTTTAAAGCACTAGACTAGAGTGATACACCTGTCTCCCTGCTCATTCATTCCTCCCTCTTGAGGGAGTTACAGGAGAAACAGGGCCCTGGGCACTTCCTGGCCTGGAGGAAGACATTCAACCCCACTCTCCCTAGGGCAGCTTACTGGAGAGTGGAAATGCAAATGGCAGAGGGAGAGAAGAAGCCCCAGTGATGATCCCTGAGAATGGCCTGGCCACGGGTAACAACACAGCAGATAACCCCAGTAGAAACCCCTAATTGGTCTACAAAGCTTATCTTGTAAATCGATGACTTATCTCTGTGTTAAAATTGACTTTCCATGTATTTGTTCCTCAATTGCCCATGCAACGGGTATTTATGGAGCACCCACCACAAGATAGGGACTGCTTTATGGTTGAGGATAGGGCAGTGAAAAAGATGTCTGTTCTCGTGGAGTTCATAGTTTGGTGGGAGAAAAACAACACAATAACTAAGGAAAATATTTAGTAGGCTAGACACGAGTAGGTGAAAGGAGAAAAATAAGCAGGAAGAGAAAAGAAAAGTATCCATGAGGAGTCGTCATGATTTCATGGGGCTAGCATAAATTCTCACTGAAAGGCACGTGAGGGGCATTGCCTTGCTAAGCTATGGTATGACCATGTGCTCTTTGAGCTATGGCCAGGCCAGGCCATGTTTCCTGGCTTTGGCCCCCTCCCCTACCTTGGGGAGGTTAATCTCCTCTCTCTCTCTCTCTCTCTCTCTCTCTCTCTCTCTCTCTCTTTCTCAAATTGACTATCTAAATAAACTATATTTTCAAATCTAAAAAAAAAAAAGAAAGACGCGAGTTGACGAGTCTTCTGGATGACAGAAAGTTGCCTGGAGTTGTACAGGTGGGTCAGCAACTGGACTGAATTAACCTCACTCCCACAGCCCCAGGGTCCCAGAGTATTTGTAGCAAATGTAAGGGGTACAGAAAGGGAAGAGACTCCATGCAGGGAGGGCCAAGGAGAGCTCGTATTGAGCACTGCTTGTATACTGAACACTGACATGGATCCTTCAAAGAGTCCCCTTTGCACATCTGGATGAATAACTCACATCTTTACACGGTACCTGACTGCACTTGGCCAAAGGAAATTCAGCGATCAGCGGGGCAGAGTTCTTGATGCATAAAGAAGCAGTAAGCCTCAGCATGCCTATCACACATGGAGAAGGAAAGTCGGATAGGTAAACCCACCACCTCTAGGGTGGGGCCTTTAGAGCAAAGCTTTGGTCAAGGTAGGTTATCCACAACCCACCTTAGCAGGAGGGAGAGCATATTCTAATACCACTTAGAATTTTTTTTTTAATGTTGCTCTTAAGGAATTTTTGAGGAATATAATCAAACCTTTATACAAGGGCATTGTCCTTGGACTCTGCTTTTCCATTTCAGTAGCAAAAACTCTGCACGAGGCAGAAGAGGAAAAAAAGTAATTTAAAAACACCATAGAACAGAATCTGCCTTGCAGCGGCTAGAACAATATTTTATAGAAAAACCCACGCTACTAGAGCCCCCAAGGGAGCAGTACTGGAGTTGATCACATTTTTGCCAGCAGCTTGAGATGACAGATTTGTCTCACAATTCAGGGGCATTACTGGGGTTTTAAATAAATGTGCAGTCTTCCGGGTGTCAACTCTTTGGGCTCCCGGAGGCAAGCTTCTTTAGAGGATTGGAAACCACAGATTGAAGCTCACATCATCTGCCCTCATACGTGTTAATCTCTCACATCAGGGATGAGAGATTGCTTGGTCACCGAGACCCAGCACTTAGTAAAAGGAAATCTAATAATCACTAACAAAAGCAAGCAAGAATCATAGCTATACGTACATTGGGATTCCATGTGCCATTTATTTATTTAAATTAATTCACAGGAGGACTCTATGAAGTTGGTCCTGTGTGTCTCATGGGTGGGTAGAGTGAAATAGTGTGTGTGTAACTGGAAGGAAGCCACACAGCCAATAAACATGGAGTCGTTTTTTTCCCCAGGATTCCTCAGCCTATGCTACTAACTAACCATTGCACTACCTACCATAAATGGTTTGCTCGCCAATCCACTGAACAGAATAGTCCATTCAGGCTGCTATAACAAAATACTAGTGTAAGGTTGGAGGTACCGGAGGGCGGAGCGGGCCTCGCCTCAACAAGATGTCTCCAACCCGAACCAGGCCGGAACTAAGACCCCAGCCGCAAAGCCAGCCAGTACCTGTTACAGCGATTCTAGCAACCCTGTTCAGCCAATCGCCAGCAGATGCGACAGCTGTCCCAACCAATGATTGCTCTCCCCAATCCCCCTCACAGCTTTCTCAGCATGCCCTTTATAAACCTGTCGCTCATCTTGCTGGGCGCGACTTCTCTGGCTCACAGCTACATGGACCGGAGAACCTCGCCCGGGGTTGCGCTAATAAATTTTTCTTGGCTCCTTTGTTGCCGTTTCACCTGGTCTGGTTTCATTTACCTTACAACTAGAGTCTAGGTCATTGATGAACGACAGAAATTTATCTCACAGTTCTGGAGTGTGGGAAGTTTAAGATCAAGACACTGGTAGATTTGGTATCTGGTGAGGGTATGTTTTGTGGTTTCACAGAAGGTGACTTCTCACTGTGTCCTCACATGGTTGAAGGGACAAGAGAGCTTTTTGGGGTTCCTTTCACAGGAGCATTAATCCCATTCATGAGAGCTCCACTCTCATACCCTAATCACCTCCCAAAGACCCTATCTGCTACTACCATCACCTCGGGAGTTAGGATTTCAACATATAAATGTTGGGGTTACATAAATGTTCAGGCCATAGCACTGACTTCAGACTAATTCTGTACTGGTTCTACTCCACTGAAATTATTTACAGTGAATTTAGGTGTGGTGAGTCCTCGAGCAAACCTGTGATGCAGAATTCTCCCTCTTTATTCCAAATGATCTCAGGGTCAGAGAATCAGCTTCCTGGATCCTGTAGCTGATAAATACCAGTTCACATAATCCCAGGGAATGCATTATTACCATTGGTAGCCAGCTCCTCAAATGGGCTTCAAAATGCTTTTGGCTGTTCTTGTTGCTTTTAAGACTTTTATTTAGGTATTAATATTTATGTTGCATCATTTTGTTTTGTGTAATAATAAAGCCTTAGGATTTGAATTTGTGCCACCTATCAAAATTGCATTGAAAAAATTTTTTTCCCCCAAAATCCACTTTGTATTAATTTGTTCTAAGTTCCATTCCTACCTTCCAGAAGTCAGTAATACATTAGAACAGGGGGTGGGAAACTTTTTTCAGTAAAGGGCCAGATAGCAATTATTTTAAGCTTTGCAGGTCACATGGTCTCTGTGAAATCTACTCAACTCTATAGGAGTAAACATAGACAATACTAAACAAATGGGCTTGAGACTATGTCTAGTAAAACTTTATTTATTAAGGAGGCAGCCAGCCAGACTTAGTCCAGGAGCCTTCATTCACCAGTACACTTCTGACCCACTCTTAAACTCCTCCCAAGTGATGAAGCCCTAGTTTCTTCACATCTTGGGTGTCTCTCTGTCCTTTGGTTGGGTTGGCCCCAGGAGGGTAGAGGATTTGATTATAATAAATGTCAGAATAAACTAGGACAGTCAGGCTCAATGCTTCCCCCTTTTCCTAGGTAGTACCTGACCCACAGGGGATGGGAGTTCTGCTCTGCTGCTTCCTGGGACCCCCAGCTATGGCATTTTATCTCATTTTTTCATTGCATCAAGGTAGTATTTGACAGGACCCCTCCAGATGATGTATGATGATTTTTTCATTATGGTCAAAAGTCAGACAAATTTTCTTTTCTCTCAACAAAACAGCACAGACCAAGTTAAAGCATCAAGATGTCTTACTTCTTTGATTGTTTATCTCATGCTATGCATTAATCATAAATTAATTAGCGGTTATATGAGGATTGTATATTTAAAATGTAAAAATCATTTACAGATAATAATTCTTTCAAAACATATTGCTCCTAGGAGGAAAAAAAAGTGAGGTTTGTGGTGGCAATGAGACCAGGAATAGTCAAACCCAGCAGAGTCAGCAAACAGGGTTGTAAAGACAGATCTGACTGCAAATGTCCCTTTTTATTATCTGTCCTTCCATTTTGTTCAAAGCCAGGCAGAGAGCTGCTGTCAGATACAAGAGAGCCTCCTGGGAGCAGGCTGAGGTTTATGGTTGCTGAGTTAGTTGCTAGGCCTGCCAGAACCAAGTGCCATAGGCTGAGTGGCTTAAACCAGGGGTCTCCAACCGCTGGTCACAGGCTTGTTCCAATCCATGGCCTGTTAGAAACTGGCCACACAGCAGGAGGTAAGCAGTGAGCAAGCAAGCAAAGATTTCTCTGTATTTACAGCCACTTTTCATCACTGGCATTACCGTCTGAGCTCTACCTCCTGTGAGATCATCACTGAAAAGCCTGCTTCCATTGCCAACAGTCTATCTTTGTGTAGCAGGGTTTTCTGCAGTGACAGCAACCGACATGAGATTATGGAGTAGACTGGACATAAACAACACATTTCGGGTGTCACTGTCTCACATCGCACCTAGATGGGACTGTCTAGTTGCAGGAAAACAAGTCCAGGGCTCCCCCTAATTCTGCATTATGGTGAGTTGTATAACTATTTTATTTATATATTACAAGGTAACAATAGTAGAAATTGAAAGGTACCTATAGAAACCTAGAAGAAACTTAGCTTATTCTTTAGTCTTTGTGCCTCAGTGTAACCATTAGAAAGTATTCAGACATTCTACTGCAGGACAAACAGCAGCCTATCCCATCCCCTCTAGGTAAATCTTATACAAGATCAGGACAGCCCAAACAACCACCCCACCTTTGGTTAAGGAATTTGTGAATTGCAAATGTCTAACAAGTCTCAGGAATCACCCCTCCCCCAGGGTTAACCTAATCAGCCCTCTGTGAACCATGTGACACAGATAAGCCCCACCGTGGCAGCAATCATGTGACTAACCCACACATCTGCCTGCTGTCCATCACCTGACATCATCAGTACCTGCGCTCGCCTGTCCCTTTGTGATGGCGTGGAAGAGACCACCACCCAATCACCTTAATGATCCTCCCACGTCTAGGGGAATGGTTAAAAGGACTCGATCACAAGCAGCAGGGGACCATTGCCTTGCTAGAGCCTGGGCTGGCCATGTGCTCTTTGAGCCATGGCTGTCGCCATGCTTCCTAGCTTTGGTCCCCCTCCTCCACCTTGGGGAGGTGAATCTTCTCTCTTCCTTCTCTTTCTCTGTCTAATTTACTTTGAAATAAACTTTTCTTTCTTAACCTTTTGTGTGTCACAATTCTTTGCAATCTACTTGGATCTCTGGGTTCCCAGCGTGTGCACTGCAGGCTTGCCAGCCCTGGCAGTGCTGCTGTGCCTCCCTGCACCTCTCCACCCTCACCCGGTCCGTTCGTACCCTAACAGAAATAAAGTGTACGATAAAAATGTAATGTGCTTGAATCATCCCAAAACCATCCCTCAGTGTACCCCCTACCCACTATCCATGGAAAAGTTGTCTTCCATGGAGTAGGTCCCTGATGCCAAAAAGGTTGGGCACCACTGGCCTAAACAACAGAAATTGATTGTTTCACAATCCTGGAGGCTAGAAGTATGATACCAAGGAGGCAGGGTTGGTTTTCTCTGAAGGCTGTGAAGGAAGGACCTGTTCCAGGCCTCTCTGCCTGGCTTGCAAGTGACTGTCTATACCCTGCATCTCTTCCCATCATCCTGCCTCTATGCATGCCTGTCCAAATTTCTCCATTTCACAAGGACACCTGTCATATTGGATAACAGCCCACCCTAATGACCTTAATTTGATTACCTCTGTAAAATTCTATCTCCAATTAAACTTGCATTCTAAGATACTGGGGATTAGGCTTCCAAAATACAAATTTTAGGGGGACACAACTGTATCCACAGCAGTTGCTTAAACTAGAAATGATTGCTTCTGTGTGTGATGCTATATGCCACCAGGTGCTCTTACACTGTTTGTGTGGCAAGTACACCAATGTGAGCTGGTGTCATCAGAAGAGGGATTTATCTGGGCTCTAGGATTGTGGGGGGGAAGGATGCAATTTGTCAGAATACCTTATACACCATGAGGAAATGACCTCCTTCCCCCCCAGACACCTGATTAATCTATACCCCTCTCTGACCACTCCTACCATCTGTATAGCTAGTGATTCCTGTAAGCCAAGGGTCCCAATCAATGTCTCTTTTCAGCAATGACGTCCCTGATCCTGTATCCTGAGAAAGACACACTGGAGACATTTAGGGAGGCACAGATGATCCTAGATAAATTTTGAATTTGCTTCTTATTGTGCTTACAACTAAGTGAGGCCAGAGTTGCGGGCTGGCAAAATGAATTTACTATGACAGTTAAGAATTTAGAAAGGCAGATTTATTTAAGAAAAGATATGCTAGCCGGGCTCGGTGGCTTAGCCTGTAATACCACGCCTTTGGGAGGCTGAGGTGAGTGGATTGCCTGAGCCCGCAGATTCGAGACCCGCATGGGCAACTTGGTGAGACCTCATCTCTACAATAAATCCAAAAGTAGCCGGGTGTGGTCGCACGTGCCGGTAGTTCCAGCTACTTGGAAGGTTGAGGCGGAAGGATCGCTGGAGCCCAGCAGGTCAAGGCTGCGATGGCTGGGAGCGGCCACTGCACTCCAGTCTGGGTGACAGAGTGAGAGTCCAACTCAAAAAAAAAAAAAAAGAAAAAGAAAAGATATGCTGTAAGAAAATGGCAGGCAGAGGAGCCGAGAGAGGCTGTTTGCTGTCTACAAAGAAGCAGAAGTTAGAGTTGTTATCGGACTGTGCTGGGGAGTTTTTTGCTGTGTCAGGAAAATTAGTGATAGGTGAGAGGTTTGCAGGAGGGAAATTATCTATGTATGGTAGGTTTTGCAAGAGGTCTGACTGATTGTGGCGCTCCATTTCTTTAAGATGGAGTTAGTTAACTGCTTTTCTATTTACAGCAGTCAGCTAAAGGTTAATTTACAATAATGATTCACAGCTAGTTGACAAGATTTTACCACTCTTGCTGTGGTCAATTCTTGTAACATCGGGCATAATTGGGCCTCATATTTCTCCACACTCCTTTCCTGCTTTTGGCCACTGGCGGGAAGTGCAAGGTGCAGTGGCCTCTGCAGACCCCAGAGCCCTTCCCAGGTATTACAGGGGACCAGGTCAGACTCAATGACCACTTCCAGTTCAGCTCTCCCTGCAGGTGCCTCCTCAGATCTTCCTAGTTGTTTTCTTTTATTTGCAGGGGGGAAGGAGGGTTCCGTGCCCTGGGCCATCCAGGCATGCCCCTGTTGCCAGGGTTGTATCCCCTGCTACCCTGGGTTGCAGCAGACAACTGCAAATTTTAGGGGGACACAACTCAATTTGTCCCTACAGCTAGGGCTTGTATCCCCTGCTACCTTGGGTTGCAGCAGATCCCAGACGGGGCCGTAGCCCTGGCCAGCAGGGCAGCCCTGAGGCGACCATCTCCAGAGCCTGGCAGAAGGAGACACCTTGCTGTCCTGGCAGTAGCCACTGTGCTTTTTTAGGGAGCCAGAGGCCGAACGGCTTCTCCTCTTTTCCCCGAAGACCACCTGGATTGGCTCGGAACACAGGGTCCCAGCTGAGCACTCCCTGCCCCCTCCTCACGCCCCGCCTCCCAGGACCTCGTCCCGCTGAGCACCCACGAGCACAGCGGGCTCCTCCCTGGTCATCCTGTTTCCCGGAGCTTCATCTAACGCTGGTGGATGTGGCAGCTGTACTCTCTGGGATCCAGGCGCCGGGGCGGGAGGCCGCACCCCCTTTCTCCACGGCTGAGCAGGCAGCCCCCTGAGTCTCGGCATGCCCACCCTCGCCCCTCTCCACAGTCTGTGCCCCAGGGCCCCTCCCCCCGTACAGCCCCGCCCCTGGGCCCTTTCCTGGCGTCGCAGCCCGGCCCCTCGGACCCCATTCTTGGCTGTGCTGAACCAGTCTCTGGGTTCCGCCCCGGCAGTGAGTCCCGCCCCCAGGACTCCTCCACGAGGTGAGTCCAGTCCAGTCCGCATCCCCGGCGGTGGGCACCGCCCCACGATCACTCCCGGGCGGTGAGCCCTGACACCAGGGTCCAGTCCCGGCGGTGAACTCCGCCCCAGGGTCCCGTCCGGACGGTGAACCCCACCCCAGGGTCCCGCCCCGGCGATGAGCTCCTTCCCCAGGGTCTCGCCCCGGCGGTAAGCCCCTCCTCCAGAGTGTCGCCCCGCCGCAAGCCTCCCCCCAGGGTCCCCCCCAACCCACGGCGTTGAGCACGACCCCTAGGCTCCCTTCTCCGGCGGTGAGCCCGGCCCCCAGGGTCCCATCCCGGCGGTGAGCCCCTACCCCAGGGTCCCGCCCCGCAGCAAGCTCCTCCCTAGGTTCCGCCCCGGCGGTGAGTCCCGCCCTAGGGTCCTGCACCGGCAGTGAGCCCCTCTCCCAGCGTCCCTCCCCGGCGATGATCCCTGCCCCAAGGGTCCCGCCCCGGCCGTGAGCTCCTCCCCCAGAGTCTCGCCAGCCGCCCCCCCAGGGTCCCCAACCCACAGCGGAGAGCACGACCCCCCAGGGTCCCGCCCTGGAGGTGAGTCCCGCCCCCAGCGTCTGGTTCGGGCGTTGAGCCCCTCCCTAGGGTCCCGCCACAGGCGTTGAGCCCCACCCTAGGGTCCTCCCCCAGCTGAGACCCTCCGCCAGCGTCCCGCCTCGGCGGTGATCCCCGCCCCAGGACCCCTCCCCGGTAGTGAGCCCCGTCCCCAGGGTCCTCCCCCTCGTTGAGCCCCTCCCTGGGATCCTGTCCCTCGGCGAGCCCCGCCCTAAGGTCCCGCCCAGGCGGTGAGACCCTCCCCCAGGGTCCCGCCCCGGCGATGAGCCCTGCCCCCAGGGTACCGCCCCGCGGTGAGCCCCTCCCCCAGTGTCCGGCCCGGGCGGCGACACTCCCCTCCGCTCGCCCTCCTCGCCCGGCGCAGTCTCCCGGTCCCCTACCTCCTGCTTCTCCGCAGCCCGCGTCCCCGCGCACCTGGCTCTGGCGGTAGAAGTAGCTGTGCTCCTTGGGGTCCTGGCGCCGCGGCGGGACGAAGCTGAAGGCGGACAGCGCCGAGATGGGCGGCGGCCGGGGCTTGCCCCGCAGCGTGGCGGCGGTGATCTCCTCCTCCTCCTCGTCCTCCATGGCCCCCGGTCCAGATCCCCCGCCGTGGGCCGACCCGCCCTCCCAAGGGTTCTGTCCGAGTCAGCCGGCCGCAGGCAGCAGGCACCCGCGTTTGGCCGGCGTCTGTGTTCGGCCGTTGCCTGGAAACCGCGGCTTGGCGACACAGAGCAGGGCCCGGAGGCGGGCGGGGCTGGGGTCTGCTCGGCCCTCCTCACCCCTAGTGGCGCCTCGGACTACACTCGGGGTCTCGCCTTCCTTCTGCCTCGGGAGGAGCCCCGCTGCTAAAGCGGCTGCATCCAGGGTCCCCGAGTGGGAGACGCCGCGGGAGCCGCCGGTTTCCAACACGCTTCACCCTTCCCAAGCCCTTGTCCACAGAGAACTTGCAGTCTACTGGTGTAGACAAACGGCGGACGTGAAGACGACAGAAAAATCACTTGTAGATGCTGTCGGGCAGCGCTGACCAGTAGAAACACGATGAGCGCCGCGTGTGTAACGAAACGTTTTACAAATAACCACACTAGAAAGGCACTAGGATACAGGTGACATTAATTGTACTTATTATCTAACCCTGGTTGTCCAAGACATGATCGTCTCTACAGGTGGCACTGGCTAGTTCCAAGCGCTGCTGGGCCACAGGTGGCTAGTCGTTATGATATTGGCTGGTGCAGGTGTCCCGCTTCCATGAATTGAATTAGGGGGAGACAGAATCTGGTAAGGCTGAGCTGCTCTGGGTGGGGCTCCAGCAACTCTGCCAATGTGGTTGTGTTGGCAGCTGGACTGAATGCTGGGTCAATACCTATGTTCCATTTACTGAAAATTCACTGAGATGTGAACTCATGATTTGTGTGTGTGTGTGTGTGTGTGTGTGTGTGTGTGTGTGTGCGTGCGCGTGCGCCACTAGCAAAGTAAAAAAAATAAAGACTACATGACGACCAAGACTTGTGACATACTGTACCCAGAGTGTTCGGGAGGGCCAGGGTGTCTGAGGGAGAAGTCAGTCTTGGGAGTCTGGACTGTCTCTTTCAAGTGGAGGACAGAGCAGCCAAGGGTTCTCCCAGGCACAGCCAATCTTGACGGGGCAGCAGGAAGGAGTGGCGATGGAGCCACACAGGGAAAGAGACTGGCAGGAAGCACAGATGGACAGGTAGGCAGGCGCCAGATGGAGAGATCTTACAGAACAAGGCACCAGGTGGTACCTCTCTGGGGAGGTCTCTTGAGTTTCCTGGGCAGGACTTAAGATGACCCTGTGTGTGTGTTCTCTCTCTCTCTGTGTCTCTCCATGTCTCTCCCTCTTCTCCTCTCTCTCTTCTCTATCTCCATCTCTTGCCCTCTCCCTTCTTTCTTTTCTCTCCCCTCCCCTCCCTCCTCTCCCCTTCCCTTACCTTCCTCACTCTCTCTCTCTCTCTCTCTCGTGGGTCCCCAGGAGCTCCTTGAGCACCCCACGTGCCATCTTTGTCCCAGTAACACATCTCTTTGTCCCAGTAACACATCTTTTTGGAATATATGAGTTGGCCAGAGTCAAAGGGCAGATACCTCCCCACCATGACCTCAAGTCCTAGGGGACCTATCAACCTTATTGGGACCACTTGGAGAGGTGAGCATATCCCTGGACCACCTCTCTTATTTGTGAAATGAAGGAAGGGGCTCTCATCCACTTTCATCAGCAAAAAACAAAAACCAAAGACCCTTATAATCTACTTCCTCTCTCAAAGTTTCTAACGATGGGATGCAAAAAGATAGCTAATGACCACAAGATTTTATAAGCCTTGCATCGGTGACCTAGTATCATACTGTGGAACATGAAAGTAGTTGAAACCAGTTATCTTGGGAACTCAGCTAAAACAGACAAATCATTTCATTGTAAAAATCCTTTTGCCCAGCTATACAGTTGCAAATCTATTAACTTCAGTAGGTGACATTTTGTTATGCCCTAGACCAAGAGTTCTTGAGGGCAAGGCTGCCTACATCTGTTTCGTCATGATGGCACAAGTCTGGCGTACAGTATGAACTCAACAAATGTTTGGTGAGAAAATAAGTGAATACGGGTGCCATAGCTTGGGTTTCCTCTAACAGACGAGTCTCAGACAAGGGCCCATGCACTCTCAGCTTATTTGGGAGGTAATTCCAGGAAGCAGGAGGGAGGGGCCAAGAGGAGTGAGAAGCAGAAGAGCCAGTGTCAGGGTGCACTACCCAGGTCACTGGTGAGGGCTTCCGGAGGTCAACATGCCTAGAACTTTCTGAGGAACCAGGAGAAGGTTTCAGAGTTGCCACCAAAAGATCAGCAGGGAGGCATGCTTTATCTCTTCTCCCATGCTGCTTGGTTGAGGATCTGCCTTTGTTCATTCCTGAACTTGTACAACTCCTGCCCAATGCCTCAAAGACCCCACAGTGGTGTCACATGTCCTTGGTGTCAAAGGAGCTGTGGGGCTGACTATGAAAGACACAGGGCATCTACTGGGGGTAGGTTGCTCTTTTCACAAGGTGAGTCAGTGCCCCATGAAATGGTCTACCAGAAGTGATGGTGGCACCGATGTGAGGAAGCAGAGGAGGGTGCCACAGATAGATGAAACCAAAGGTGAGACAGACTTTAGCAGTTTTGACTATTAAAAAGTTCTCTCTCTCTCTCTCTCTCTCTCCCCCCCTCTTTTTGAGTTGCACTGTTGCCCACACTGCAGTACAGTGGCATGATCAGGGCTCACCACTGCCTCAACTTCCTGGGCTTAGGAGATCCTTCCACCTTAGCTTCCTGAATAGCTGGGAGTACAGTCATGTGACACCACACTCAGCTAATTTTTTGTAGAGACGAGGTGTCACTGTGTTGCCCAGGCTAGTCTTGAAGTCCTGGGCTCAAGCAGTCATCCTGCCTTGGCCTCCCAATGTGCTGGGGTTACAGGCATGAGACACCATGTGCCTAGCCTTAGTTTCTTTCTTAAACAATCTTTTTCTATGTGATCTTGTTATGTATTCCAGGTACATGAGTGGAATACAAGGTCATGGAGCCTAATACTTTTAAGTTCTTCACGTCTGTAACTTGTACTTGCAAGATCCTATGCAGGGGAAGGGAAGGAGAAATGAAGGATGAAAACTTTCAGATGAGGCAAATGATTCGGCTAAGGGGGAAGACTGGGTCTGGACTGGATATACAGGGGATCAGATTGGCCTGTGTCTCCAATGACAACCTTGGTATTAGGGGTTTGCAACTTCCAAATCCTATCCCAGCATCACAACATTACACGGGCACTCAGAGCTGCCATTCCCTGTGCCGCTTTGCACTGCCTTGGTTAGGATGACCCGGTGTGCACTAGCGACTGGGCAGCCTGGCGATTCCCTTCTGCTAGAACCGCCGCTACCTGCCTCTCCCCGAGGGGACATGTGAGCAGACATGTGTCAAAGGGGTGCTATCCTCTTAGCAAAAGTGGGCAGCTCACAGGAGGTCAGGAGGAGCAGGGTCCATGCTGCCACTGAAAGCCCATGCCATTTCTCCTAGCATCCGAAGAAAATGAAAGCTTTTGCGAGACTCAGTGGGAAGCACTCTTTCTGTTCATTTTAGGCAGGGAAGGAGAAATCAAAGAAGACACCTGTCATGTCCCCTTAGCTGTGGCTTCAGCACATCTTGTGTGATGTGGATGCTATGTTTATCCTAAGTTCTGCTAACCATAGACTGTTGAAGGTGGGAAGACCCGCTTAGTTTCTTCTGCTGATGAGAAAACTGAAATGAAGGGAGGCTAAGTGACTTGGGGTAGGTAACCAGGTCAGTGGGTGCTCCTCAAAGATGTACAGAATATCTGGAAAGGGAGGGCTAGTGCGAGGTCTCTCAGACCACTCAGAGGTAGAGTCATGGTCTGCACATCATGATATTTTAGCCTAGGGGACCCCAAGCCCCAGGCTGTGGACCCATACACGCCATTCCATGGCCTGTTAGGAACTAGGCTGCACAGCCAGAGGTGAGAAACAGGTGAGGAAGCAAAGTTTCATTTGTATTTACAGCTGCTCCCCATTGCTGGCATTACTGCCTGAGCTCCACCTCCTGTCCGAGCTTCCACTGCCAACATCCAATCTTTGTGAAGCAGAGTTTCCTGCAGAGATGCAACCACAATGAAATTATGGAGTACACTAGACATAAGCAACACACTCCAGGGGTCACTGTCACCCCAGAAGGGACTGTCTAGTTGCACGAAAGTAAGCCTGGAGTTCCCACTGATTCTGCATTGTGATGAGTTGTATAATCATTTCACTGTATATTACGTTGTAATAACAGAAATGAAGCACACAGTAAATGTAATGTGCTTGAATCATCCCCAAACCATCCTCCCCCTCCCCCCTCCATGGAACAATTGTCTTCCATGGAATCTGGTCCCTAATGCCAAAAAGGTTGGTGACTGGTGCTTCAGCAGGCGGCTCTCAGCCAGGACATCTAGGCAGCTGACAAATACAGCAACATCAGATTTCATTCTTCACTCCACCTTGCAAACCTTTGTTAACTGTGGTGGAGAGAGGAGGAAAAATACTTCATCTCTTTCGCCCCCCCTTCCTCTGCATCCCTCCCTCCTTCCCTCTCTTTCTTTCCCTTTTAATTAATTAATTAATTTATTTATTTTTGAGTTGGAGTCTCACTCTGTTGCCCAGACTGGAGTGCAGTGGCTGCTCCCGGCCACCGCAGCCTTGCCTGCTGGGCTCCAGCGATCCTTCCACCTCAGCCTTCCAAGTAGCCGGAATTACAGGCACGCGCTACCACGCCCGGCTGATTTTTTGATTTATTGTAGAGATGAGATCTCACTGCCCAGGTGGGTCTCGAACCCGCGGGCTCAGGCAATCCACTCACCTCAGCCTCCCAAAGGCGTGGGATTACAGGCTGAGCCACCGAGCCCGGCTTCTTTCCCTTTTTAAATATTCTGTTGAAAATTCAGAGGTTTTAAAATAAGGTTAATGTATCCATTTTATTTTATTATTTTTTTGAGGCAGAGGTCTCTTTTAGTTTCCCAGGCTGGAGTGCAGTGCAGTGGCATGATCACGGCTCACCACAGCCTCAAACTCCTGGGCTCAGGTGATCCTCCTGCCTTGGCCTCCCAAATTGCAGGGATTACAGGCATGAGCCACCATGCCCAGCCCATCTGGTGTGTTTTAGGTTCAGAATAAGAGGAATGAAAGTAGAAACATACATTTGTAACTAGCTAGGAGGAGGGCTGCCCATCTCTGTGTTCCAGCAAATTTTAGACACTGTGAATGCAAGGACACAAACCCAAATAACCTGCCAGCACTGACTTCCAAACCCCTGCCAGTGCTAATTAACAGTGAGAACAATAGCACGATCTTGGCTCCCAGAACAAGGAAGCCATTGTCCATCCTCCAAAACCATCCTGACTGCATTGTGGACATGGGCAGTGGGCTGTGATGGAATTAAACAGCCTTCACCTTATTTGACACCTTCTCCCTGGTTAAAAAAAAACACATAAATATTGTTAGCAGATTTAGAAAGCATCTTTATCATCAGGTTTCTCCTGTAGGCTGCTGACTCATTCAATTGAGGAAGTTCCTGTGGTTAGTAACATCAAGGATCAAATTTATGAATTGAGACTTATGAATAAAAATGTAATTGTTGGTTTGATTACCTTCTTGATTTTGAAATAAAAATGCCTAAAATAAAAATTCCAAAATACAATTCTAGCAATGAGCTCCACCACCCTATAGGTAGGAACCAGGGTTCCATAGAGAAAGACCCGATCCCAAGTCTGAAACAGGAAACAGATACTATGAGCCCGGGACATTCTGTTCTGCTGAGAAAATGCCAAAAGTTAATGTGTCAAGGTCAGAAAGGGCCAACACGTAGGGTGTCCCACTGGCCTGAAATGGAATAATCTAAGCATCAAGAAGCGGACTGCAAAGGCTGGAAGCAAATCAAATATATAAACTTCCATGAGTTCATAAACATCCTAGAACAAGCAAGCCAAAAGCTGACTGAATCAAGAACCCGAACCTTTTCTCTATCGACAAACACAAGCTAATAAAAGTAAAAGAATGATAGAACAAGGAAATCATTTTGTTTTGTTTTGCAACATCTAGTGAAATCATGGATCTTGACAACAATCATCAGACGCTTGTTGGAGGACCACACAATGGAGGGATAAGGCTGACATCACAGGAACTTACTCATCAGTCTTAATGAATATCACTAAGAGGGGACAGCCTTGGCTGGTTACAGCGACTCATGAGTATAAACCAGAACATTGGGAGGCCAAGGTGGGAGAATCTCTTGAGGTCAGGAGTTTGAGACCAGCCTAGGCAACATAGTGAGACCCCCCATCTCTACAAAAAGTACAGAAAATTAGCTGCTGTAGTGGTACACACCTGTATCCCAGCTACTTAGGCAGAGGCAAGAGGATTGCTGGAGCTTAGGAGTTCAACCCTGCAGTGAGCTATGGTCATGCTACTGTACTACAGCCTCGATGTGACAGGTTGAAACACCGGCTCAAAAAAAAAAAAAAAAAAATGGTGAGGGGGACACACAGACATCATAGGATAAAGGAAACACACAGTACCCTCTATGAAGCATCATGCCCAAGGAATTCAAGCAGAATTTAAGCAAGCGTCTGGATTTGACCTTCAGTTTAACAGGAGTTTGGCAGATAGAGAAACAAGTCAGACAACTCCAGATCCACAATGTGAGACATTCTACAGGGCAATTGCTCTAAGTTCTCTTTTACTTAATGACATAAAAACTAGGTGAGGGATGGAGGTATAGACATAAGATACTCAAATGGTAGAATCTCTAAAAGTCATATGAGGACTTTGGATCTGTTGAAAATGTATTTTGAGATAGCATAGGAAACTCGATATATAGACCAGATATTAAATGATGACAGGGAAATAATTTTGTTATTTGTAATAATGACTGAATGGGTAGATAAAAAAGGAAATATATTGATTATAGATGCATACTAAAGTATTTAGGATAAAATTATAGGATAGCTTGGAATTCTTTAGAAACATTCCGGTTAAAAATAAAAAGAGGAAACGGAAAGAATAGAAAAAACATGATTGAAAAATTATGGTAATTTTTCATGCTGAATAGAGGAATTTGTGGACACATTATACTATTCTTTCAGATCTTCTGTGTCTTCAAAATTTTCCATAATAAAAGCAAAAACAGTAAGGCTATTAAGAGATATTTTCGGCCTGGTGCAGTGGCTCATGCCTATAACCCCAGCACTTTGTGAGGCTGAGGCTGGAGGATTGTTTGAGGTCAGGAGTTCCAGACCAGCCTGGGCAACATAGTGAGGCCTTGTCTCTACAAAAAAATAAAAAATCAAAATCAATCAATAAATTAACTGGGCATGGTGGTGTGTGCCTGTAGTACTAGGTTCTTGGGAGACTGAGGTGGAAGGTTTGCCTGAGCCCAGGAGGTTGAGGTTACAGTGAGTTGTGATCATGTCACTGTACTCCAGTCTTACCAACATCAGAACCCAAAATTCAGCTCCACCCACAAACAGGGTTCAGTCTGTGCCAGGGACCATGGTCGCTGTTGGGGAGGGAGATGCTTGCTTTTTTCTGAGATGAGATTACAAGTACCAGATGAAGGCAGAAGTTCTTTTGATGAACCCTGCAGTCTGAGAACATCCACATACAGTTAGGCTTCCTGACTGTCGCAGCCGGGGAGGCATCTAGCCAAACACAGGAACAGGCAGGGCTGTTGTGGGATTTGGCGAGGGGTGGGTTTGAGAAACATTTAAGGACTAGGTTGGAGAGACGAAGGAGAGACACTACGCCTGGCCTGAGAATTGGATGTAGGATCCTAAATGAAGATACATTTGGAATGTTGTGTCCCAAACTCTGGCATCTGGAGCTTTGCAGTTGGGGGCGGGGGGAGAAATGAATGCTTTTTCTTCATGTCAGACCGGCCCATGTGGCTCAGATCACATGTGGCTTAGGAAATGGTGGGTTGTTCCATTTTATAGATGATTTGATTTAAAATAGCAAAGGTTTCAGAGATTTCTCCGCACTCTGTCCTTGGTGCTAATTGACCCAGGCAATTGTCACAGGCTCAGGGGGACCCCAGAAGTACTGACAGCAAGTCAGCCGTGTTCCTTCTTGCCGACCATTCTTTACATGAACCCCACCATGAGCTGTATGATAATGTGTAACTGAGGGTGGAAGATGACGCATGTGCCAGTAACGACCCCGTGCTCGCTGAGTATCTGCCATTTTCCAGGCGCTGGGTGAACAATTTCCGAGCCGTGTCTTGTGCCACCATCCTGCACAAAGTAGTTTGATTCCAAGTGGATCGGGGCACATTCCCAGCCGGGGGATTCTCAGTCTTCAGAGGCTCTTCTGCCTCATTCCTCACTGAGCTAAGAGCTCTCTCTGGTCTGCACACAGAGTCCCCTGAGTGTGCCTTGTTCTGAAGGGCGGACAGCTTCCTCGTTCGTCCAGAGTCCTGTCAGATGTGATGGAGCATGCTCCCTGGGCCTTTCCTTCCATCTGACACGTGTTCACCAAGAGTCCGCGTGCACCCAGCAAAGGGCAGCCTTACTTGGGGAAGGGCAGGGAAGGCTGCCGCGGTGCTTCAGGCAGAACTGCGAGCACACGCCACCACGGCTCCTGCCTGCTAGAAACACACACACACACACACACACACACACACACACACACACATGCTGCCACAGCTCCTCCCTGCCATCTACCCACACATACCACACTCTCCCACAGCTCCTGCCTGCCATCTACACACACACACACAGACACACACACACACACCAGTGCCACAGCTCCTGCCTGCTTTCTACATACACACACACACACACACACAGACACACACACCACATGCTGCCACAGCTCCTGCCTCCCATCTACACACACACACACACCCACACACACCACTCTCCCACAGCTCCTGCCTGGTGTCTACACACACACACACACACACACACACACACCACAAGCTGCCACAACTCCTGCCTGTTTTTTACACTCACACACACACACACACACACACACACACACACACACACACAACCACGCCGTCACAGCTCCTGCCTGCCATCTACACACATACACACACACACACCACACGCCGCCACAGCTCCTGTCAGCCATCCACACACGCTCACATGCTCCACAGCTTCTTCCTGCTCACAACACACACACAGCACACTCCTCCACAGCACCTGCCTGCTGTCCACACACACACAACACACACAACACATTCTTCCACAGCTCCTGTCTGCCGTCTATGCTCACAAGCCCACACACATCACACCCTCCTACAGCTCCTGCCTACCACCTACACACAACACGCATACACAATACACACAACACACTCTCCCACAGCACCTGCCTGAAATCTACCACACACACACACACACACACACACACACACACACACTTCCACAGCTCATGTGTGTCATCTACACACACAAACACACCTGTCTCCCACAGCTCCTGCCTCCTGTCTACACACACTTATACAACATACACACTTTCTCCCACAGTTCCTGCCTGCCAGCTACACACAACTCACGTACAACACACTTCCACAGCTCCTGTGTGCCATCTACACACACACACACACAATCACTCTCCCACAGCTCCTTCCTGCAGTCTACACACACACAGAGGATCTACTCTCCCAGGACCATTGAGTTTCAACCCCTGCGGTCCAGTCAATGCCTTGAACTTTGTTGCCCCCTAGTGATTGGCACAAAGAACATAACTTGCTTCAAGGGCTATTCTTACAAGTAAAACGATTTTTTCACACATTTTTCTTTTTTTGCTTTACTTTTGAAAACGCATACAGAAAGGTCATGGATTATTCAAAAACATCATCAAA
The DNA here is from genome assembly GCA_027257055.1 of Cephalopachus bancanus. Lineage (NCBI taxonomy): Eukaryota > Metazoa > Chordata > Mammalia > Primates > Tarsiidae > Cephalopachus > Cephalopachus bancanus. Next base: position 5,846,858 of record JAPVLO010000011.1, on the reverse strand, counting down.
TATATGCTACCAAGTGCTATCGGGTTGGATAGGTAATTGCACATTCACATCATTTTTGCTTGCATGTGTATAAACAGTCCTTGTTCTGCAGCATGAGGGCTCAGTTTATGGCTTTCTAATTTGAGTGCTTGTCAAATTCACTCTAGTTGGTGAAACCAGGAACCTTCTATTTATCAGCCTAAATTATTTTCGTGACACACACGTGCATCTTTTTTTTCAGGATTAACATTTGTGTTAAACTGTGTCAGAAGTTGGTCTGGCTGCCTTCCCTGGGCATGCCTCGTATGCTGTGTGGCTCTGGGGTCTTCCAGCCACGGCGATTGCATCCATAGACCCTTCTCTCTTCCTTCTGAACTTCAGATTACAGATCACTCCAAGAGGCTTTTGCCTGAGGTATCTGTATTCCTGGAGTCTTGCACGTGTGTCAGGGGTCCCAGCTGTCTCACACTCCGTCTCCCACTCACTCATTGTCTCACCCGACTTCAAGCCCCTCCTGGGCAAGGGCTCTTCCTACTTGCCGCTGGAGCTTGAGCATCCGGTGTGCCCAGTACGATCTTTAGTGAATTCTTTGTATCTGGTGAATGAATAAGTGAACTAACTGGCAGCAATGAGCTGAGTGAGACAAAGCCTCGACAGAGTTAAAGAGTATCTGATTCTGATTAGAACAACCAGGAAAAAGATTAAGGATAAGGGCTTAGATTGACAGAAGATGTAGATAACCGTTGCAGGCTGCACTTTTTCTACACAGCATTTTTTCACAGATTGTCACGACCTTTGTGTGGACTGTTTGATTAAATCCCTCTCCCCTCTTTTTTTTTTTTGAGTTGGAGTCTCACTCTGTTGCCCAGACTGGAGTGCAGTGGCCGTTCCTGGCCACCACAGCCTCGACCTGCTGGGCCCCGGCGATCCTTCCGCCTAAGCCTTCCAAGTAACCGGAATTACAGGCATGCGCTACCACACTCGGCTGATTTTTTGATTTATTGTAGAGATGAGGTCTCGCTGCCCAGGCGGGTCTCGAACCTGCGGGCTCAGGCAATCCACTCACCTCAGCCTCCCAAAGGCGCGGGATTACAGGCTGAGCCACTGAGCCCGGCCTTAAACTGTTTTTATTTATTTATTTTTTTTGAGTTGGAGTCTCACTCTGTCGCCCAGACTGGAGTGTAATGGCCGCTCCCGGCCACCGCAGCCTCAACCTGCTGGGCTCCGGCGATCCTTCCACCTCAGCCTTCCCAGTAGCCGGAATTACAGGCATGCGCTACCATGCCCGGCTGATTTTTTTGATTTATTGTAGAGATGAGGTCTTGCTGCCCAGGCGGGTCTCGAACCCGTGGGCTCAGGCAATCCACTCACCTCAGCCTCCCAAAGGCACGGGATTACAGACTGAGCCACCGAGCCCGGCTGTCCTCTCCCCTCTTTAAGCTGTAAGCTTTTAACTTCACTCCACATCTCAGGGTTGAGTTTCATGCCAAGAATGAGTCGTGTCATAGGAGAGGAACACAGTGAAGGGAGACTGGGGGCCGGGCAGGGAGCTGCAGTCGAGGCTGAGCCCAGAAGGGAACCAGAGCTTGCAAAAAGCAGAGAATGACACAGGACTAGAGTTTAGCAGCGGGGAAGCGCTTGAAAGGTGTTTCTGAGGTCTGACATGGTCCAGGACGGATCTTAAGTCACAATCAAGAACACCTTTGCATGTCATGTAAAAGCTGTAAAATAGTATGTGGCAGTGAACTGCCCAGATTTCAGAAATGTGAGAGTCCTTTCGAGTCAGGCCTGGGGTGAGTGGCAAGCTCACACGGGCACGTCAGAATCCCCATACCGCCTTCTTTTTTTTTTGAGTTGGAGTCTCACTCTGTCGCCCAGATGGAATGCAGTGGCCGCTCCTGGCCACTGCAGCCTCGACCTGCTGGGCTCCGGCGATCCTTCTGTCTCAGCCTTCAAGTAGCTGGAACTATAGGCGCGCTACCACACCCGGCTAATTTTTTTATTTATTGTCAAGATGAGGTCTCACCAAGTTGCCCAGGTGGGTCTCGAACCCGCGGGATCAGGTAATCCACTCACCTTGGCCTCCCAAAGCGCGGGATTACAGGCTGAGCCATCGAGCCCACCTCCTTCTTTCAATCTGCATTTGCTTCCATTGGCTCATGCCTTGTCCTCAAAGATGCATACTTTAAAAAGGTGATCTCGGAGGGCACATAGTTTCCATTCCCAAATCATAAACTAAATCAACTCGAAAAACTAATGTGAGGCATACAAGCATAATGGGGTAGAAATTCAGACGAACACCAGCTCACTCATGCTGTTTACTCCATGCAGGGCACTTTTAAAAGTGTTTTATAGAAATTGAATAGCTTAATTCTCATCTCTACCTGTTACAGGTTAAATTGTGTCCCTCCTCCAGAAAGTTCTGCCCCCTCAGTATGTGTGAATGTGACCTTCTCAGAACATAGGGTCTTGGTAGATTTATCAAGAGGAGGTCATCAGAGTAATAAGCCTTTATCTAATGGGCTGGCATCCCGGTAAGAGGGCAATGTGGACACAGTCACATGGGAAATACCACGTGAAGAGAGACACATGGGCACAAAAGGCCATGGAGGGAACAGGGTCATACAGACACAAAGGAAAGGCAGCCGATGATGGAGACAGGTTAGTTATGTTACCACAAACTAAGAAATGTCTGGGACTACTAGAAGCTGGAAGAGGCAAAAAATCTCCTTCCTAAGAGGTTTCATAGGGAGTATGGCCCTGCTGACCCCTTGCTTTTGGACTTTTTTTTTTGAGTTAGGGTCTCACTCTGTCGCCCAGGCTGGAGTGCAGTGGCATCATTGGCACCATTGCGGTTAGAACTCAAACCCATGCTGCAGGATTCTGGAACTGAGATTTTAGCAATATGCTCGTTGCTTCTCAGGGACAGATTCAAATCTTATGTTCATCACTGGTGATGAATGAAATATCAGGTAGAACATTCATCTTCTCTGAGCTGGTCTAATAGTCTGTAAAATGGGAACAACACCTAAACCAGAAGGCATGGGAGATTCATGTAAGCATCATGCTGGAGTGCTCAGCACAGGCTCGAACGTGAGTGAACACATGGTAGCTGTCTTTGTTCAAGGTCACAGCACCAGTTGGTGGCCAAACTCAAGTATCCAACTTTTATGCTCTTTCTACTACTCCAGTCTGCCTTGTCCTCTTCCCCTGAAACTCTACCTGACCATAATAAGACAATGAAGCATCTGATATGAACTAATGACAATTCAGTTCATTCTTGATTTAAAATTTAGAAGAGGATTCTCCCTCCAAACACCTCCTAAAAAATCCCAACCTAAATTGTTTTTTCACTTCTCTAGACCTTTATTTTATTTTAGAGTTCCCACACTAACATATCTCATTAACTAGGTGTTATTTCTGCATAATTATAAATGTGTGTCTCCAAAGTACATTGCTCCTTCTCCTTACCATCCATCACACTTCCACTAACCAAACATAGAAGATAGGGAGAAAATGTCTGTCTTACATTTACTGGAAAACAATGGTCTTTAAACAATAAATGTTTTCATTTAGCAGATAACTATTGCAAAATATTTAAAAATTATATCTATTATTTAATTTATCATACATGAACAATTGTTTGATGTATAAAAAGTATCTATGAAACTATTATTAAATTAAAATTAAATTAATTTTAAATTTACCAGTGACAAATGTATACAAGATATAAGGAAAACTCTAGGCCCTCTCCAGGTCACCAGAAAGTCTACAAACATAATTCTGCAAAATGGCTAATTTACATTATGTTCTTTTAAAGCATTGTGTTCCATAAAACCATTCTTTCACCATATGAGTTATGAAGCTAGCATTCCTTCTTGTCACCAATGTACATCTGTGTTTTGAGAAAACAGTTTTCTTTGTAAATATTCCACCAGTTCAAGTCTTGATTTTAGCATCTCAATCTCATGATAGGGGATCTGTAAGGGAAGGAAAGTAAAACCAGTCACACTTCTTCACAATCGGAGACTACTTTGGTTCTTGTGTTACCTAGTTTGTCTCTCACAAGGCCCTCACAGCAGAATGCAGGCTCCTAGAGGGGAAAGGTCTCAACCAGCATCCTTATCCCATATCCCCTGTGCCTAGAACAGTGTATGCCACTAAGGAGACACAGTAAATACTTGCTGAATTAATAAATGGAATATCTATGTAAGAATCAAATCCAATTCCTTGTTCCAGGAGCTCTCGAATGAAGTAGCAAATTACGCTACACAACAGCTGTAGAGAGCAAGCAGCAGATAGGTGACCCAGCACTGAGAGGGAGTCGACATTTCATCAGATGAGGGTGACTTTTCAGTTACTTTATCCTATAAGGGGTAAACAATGAAGGTTTCCAAGCACGCACTCGCATGATTAGGAAAATTAACCTGGGAATGAGCCAGACAGTGAAAAAAGTCACAGCTATGAAAGCAGAGAGTTGCCTTAGAAATCAGGGAAGCCCTCACATATACTACTGACTCTTCACACAGTACCTTAGTACACCATCTGCAGTGAAAACACTAAGCAGGTCTAAATATCAAGTATTAGCCCGGCTTGGTGGCTCAGCCTGTAATCCCGCGCTTTAGGAGACTGAGGTGAGTGGATTGCCTGAGCCCGCGGGTTCAAGACCCGCCTGGGCAACTTGGCGATACCTCATCTCTACAATAAATCAAAAAATTAGCCGGGAGTGGTAGTGCGTGCCTGTAGTTCCAGCTTGGAAGGCTGATGTGGAAGGATCGCCGGAGCCCAGCAGATCGAGGCTTGCAGTGGCCGGAGCGTGCCACCGCACTCCAGTCTGGGCAACAGAGTGAGACTCCAACTCAAAAAAATAAAATAAATAAATAAATAAATAAATATTAAGTACTGGTAAGGATTCTGGCTTTAATGGGCTACCCTGTCCATTTTTATTCATTCAATCAGGGAAATTAAAACAGACATTCCAGTAATTAGTAACTCTAAAAGTAGAATTAAGTATAAGCTTATAAAGAACCCAGTGTGCCCTCCTTTTGGAAAACCAAAGTTTTGAGAATGCTGTATTTGAAAATACGAGTCAGGAGATTTAGGCCAAATGAACAATGCTGGTATTTAAACTAGACATAAGATTTGTGGTTCACTGGACTATTAAAGTAAATTAACATGGAGACTGGGCCTAAAAAATCCCTAATGCCAGTTGGCTCTTGAAAGATAACCTTCATTTTGCCTCAGGTGTAAATGTTAAGTGAAATTCAACTTAAGTTACTTTGTGTAAATGCTTGTATTAGAGAAAAACAGAACTTATGCTGAACCAATCAGAAGCATCTCATAAACTTGTCATCATATAGCTTGGGGACATTCCACAGCACAGCTCAAATGAGACAACTATACAACTGTAACTTATCAAATATTGCCTTAGTTTACTTGTGTTCTTTTGATAAAAGCCTCTCCCTTTGTGCTCCCAGACCACTGCTGGTCTTATACTATCTGATTCATGAATCACTGCCAAAATAAACTCTTTAAAATTTTACTGTGCCTCAGTTTACTTTTTACTAGTACCCTAAAAAATGCAAATCTTAATTAGAAACTGATTTTGGAAAAAAAAAAAAAGAAGAAACCACACCTGAACAACCTGGTAACCAAGTAACTGTAGGTGTCTTTGTTTAATAGCTTCTTTTCCTAGTAAATGCTTACTATCCGCACAAAATCTTTTTGGACCATCAATGCACAATGCTACCCTGAAAAATCAAAAAGGAGAAAGAAACTTAATTTTTAAAATCATCCAAAATATTCATATGTTTTGAGTTGCTATAGTTTATTTGGGATGTAGCTATTCCTATGTGCTATTATTTTCAAATAAATTATGAATAGGTTATCTGTTAAACTATGGAAAAAATATTAATATTATAAATTTTATTAATATTAATGTTTATAAAACATTACAGGGAATTTCCAAAGATGGTATGCTGAGTAGTATTTCAATTTCTAGAATGATGTCTTAAGAAAAAGATCACTGTGTATCAACCTTGACAAGTCATGTAACATAAAAACCACAGTTGTTTTCTTTACCTTTTATGGACATCTTCGTCAACTGTAAATGGTAATACAAATCCTTCTTCATCTAATTTAATTTCTACATCTGGTGAGAGAAAGGAAAAATTCTTCGTGTGATACCCTCATAAACACTATCTTCCCGTATTCATTCCTTTGGTGTTTTGATTGTTCTTCTACATTGCATTTACCAACTGGACTGAGGCTGCAAAGTAATGACCACAACCAAACAATGGTGAGAATTTTAATGTAATTGGCTTTATGAACAATCAAGTCAGTCTTAAATTAAGAAGGCTCAACTGCACTAAACCAAAGATTTGGTTCTCAAGTTATCTCAGATATGAAAAGAAAAAGAACCATGTTCTTTTCCCCCTTATAACAAGTGGCAGGAATCCTTCAATCTAGACAATGAAGAAAATCCTTCAGTTAGGCAATGTTGGATATCTATGCAACATAAAATCTCCATCACAGCTCGGCGTGGTAGCTCATCCTTTAATTCCAACACTTTGGGAGATCGAGGTGGGAGGACTGCTTGAGCTCAGGAGTTTGAGACCAGCCTAAGCAACATATTGAGATCTCATCTCTACAAAAAATAAAAAAATAAGCATGCACCTGTAGTCCCAGCTACTCTGGTGGCTGTGGTGAAAGGATCACCTAAGTCCAACAGGTCAAGGCTACAGTGAGTCATGATCGCACACACCTCTGAACTCCAGCCTCGGTGACAGAGTAAGACCCAAACTCAAACAAACAAACAAAAACTTCCCTGGCTCAAGTGTGCAGCGCCTTCATGGTAGGTAAAGCTTCCTACCCTGACATGTGGTCCATGGCAGGGTCAGGCTTTCCTTTCCTTCCCCTCCCATATGCTGCCATTCCTTTTGTAAAAAGAGTCTAGAAAAGGAGTGAGATATGATTTGAAGTCTGTGAACTGCTGTCGTTTAGGAGATGATTTTCTTTTATTCATGAATTTAGAAGAATTATAAGGGCAGAAGGACTTGGACTCTCTAGTCAGTGCTGTGCAGTGGAAATTCCTGTGATGTGGAAATGTTTACACCTGCACTGTCCAGTGTGGCAGCCATGAGTCAGGTGTGGCTCCTGAAATGTGACCAAGTGACCGAGGAATTGAATATTTTTAGTTGTAATTAATTTAAATTTAAATAGCCACATGTACTAGTGGCCAATATATTTGAACACTGCAGCCTAGATTATAACAGCAGCTAGCAATTACTGAGCATTTACTATGTTCTAGATATTATTATTTCATTTACTTCTTTTTTTTAGAGACAGGGTCTCACTCTGTCCCCCAGGCTAGAGGGTAATGGTGTGATCATGGATCATTGCAGCCTCAAACTCCTGGCTCAAGTGATCCTCTTGCCTCAGCCTTTGTACGGGCACATGCACCGCACATAGTTAATTTATTTGTATTTTGTAGAGATGGGTGGGGTCTCCTGATGTTGTCCAGGCTGGTCTCTAACTCCTGGCCTCAAGTGATTCTCACCAAAGCCTCCCAAAGTGTCGAGATTACAGGTGTGAGCCACTGGCCTAGTCTCATGTAGTCTTTAAACAAGTCTTTGAGGGCACTATTACCCTCATTTTACAGACGAGAAAGTCAAGAGAAGAAGGTTAAACACTGTGCCCAGTATATTCTGCTACTATGTGGCTATCTTGTGAGACTAAAACCCAAACCGTCTTGACCCTACAGCTCTACTGCGAACCAGTTTTAATTTGCCTTCAGCGAAGGGATTACTCTACTTTGCACTTCCAGAGACTCTCTATTGCCACTAAGTTCCACATATCTCCATGAGAGGACAGGACAGGTTCAAAGCAACAAAACTCCCGCTACTACTCACCTATGGTATAACAAAACGGTGTCAACACTTTTGAAGCAAAATATAATCTTGCTCCTAAAAGGTCAATCAGTCCAATCTTCACAGATTTATAAAGCTGAAAATCCACAGGGGTCTCCAGGGAACAGCACGGAGTAAGAAATGACCTCACTCGATATTTAGGAAGAAGTTTTGGACCCTAAAAGGCATGTGCAAACACGAGAAAGAGAAGTAAGATGCAAAGCCAAGGATACATCAAAGGTTACTTGCATATAAAAGTTTGACACAACATAGCTTTATAGTCATGATGCTTTTCCAGGAATTGGGACAGGTATCTTTCTCAAAATGACAACACAAAATATTCTTGTTATAGTTTGAGTCTAATGGTTCAAAATATCTTTTAAGCCTGTTTTAAAAAGTAGTCACAGGTCACATAAACAGAAAAAAAGAAGAAACAACAAAAAAGAGTGTGGGGAGGGAGGGACTGGAAATAGTACAAGAATGCTCACAGTTCAGGAAACATCTCTGGAGCTCTTAGAATTGCTTTAAAGGCCTTCAGGACATTTGAAGTTTTTAATACACATTGAGTATCCTCCATCCAAAAAGTTCCAAAATTTGATACTTTCTGAGCACTGACAAGATGCTTAAAGGAAATGCTCACTGGAGCATTTTGGATTTCCAATTTTTGAATTAGGGATCCGTTTGAACTGGTGAGTGTAATGCATATATTTCAAAATCTGAAAAGATCTGAAATCTCAACCACTTCTGATCCCAAGTATTTCACACAAGGACTATTCAACCTGCAGTAGAAAATAGGATAAAGGTGACATTCCAATTTAGAAAGAAAAGGATAGCAATGCAATAAACAGTGACATCTACAACTATCGGGGGAAAAAAATCTGCCAGTATCTGTCTAGCTATCCATTTGGAAAAGAACTAAACATCTTTCATTCATCAAAGACCATAATGAATTCCAAGTGGTACCACGTGGTAGCTATAGTTATTAACAATGTGTTGTAGTCTCTAAAATGGCTAAGAGAGTAGTTTTAAATGTTCTTAACACTCAAAAGAGATAATTATGTGAGGTAATGCACAAATTAATTAGCTTGATTTAGTCGTTCCACAATGTAAAAACATTCAAAGCAAAATGAACACAATAAATATATATCATTTTTATTTGTTAACTAAAACAAATAAACAAATAATAGTAAAAATAAATTCCAGGTGGATTAAAGATCAAAATAAGAAAAAATTATTTTAAAAAAATTTTGTAAAATACTTTAACTTAGTAAGTTGATATAACCTTAAGCATAGTTTTGCCCAGAGAATATTTAAAAATGCATCGTAAACAAAATTAAATTTATAAAAACAGTAAAAATTATAAACCAGGAGAAAATATGTATAACAATCATAATATTAATACTATTTTACAATGAATTCTTAAAAAAAATCCAACGGAAATAAGTTAATGTGTAGAAAGGCAATTCACAGTAGGTGTAAATAAATGGCCAACACACATTTGAAAATACACTACACTGATGCTCATTAAAATACAATTTACATGTGTGATATGAAAACTCTTTTTCACTTAGTCAAACGACAAAAATTATAGGAACTAATGACACACAGCAGCAGTGAAAGAAGACCTGGCTGCCTTCATTCCTTGCTGGGAAAGTGGGACATCTGTAACTATCAGGGGAAAACATCTGTCAGCATCTATCAAACGTTAAGCCGGAAAGCCCACTTTTAGGAATCTAATTTACAGATTAAAAAAAAAGGCTCTAGTAAGCTAAGATTTGCAAGAATGTTTATTACAGCATTCCTGATAGAGATAAAAGCTGGAAAAAAGGTCTGAAAATGCATCACTAGTGGAACGGTAGGATAAATACCACACAATATCACGGCTTTCTTAAGAAGAATGCATTTGATCTATATGCACTGACCTTAAGGAACGTTCATGGCATACTGAACATAAAAGCAAATTGTATTTTGCTTACAGTTTCAATCCAGGAAAAGAGAATATATGGTTATGTATCTGTATCCATCTGGGCATAAAACCTCTGCTAACATTGCTCCTTTAGGGATGGCAGGAGATTGGGAGTAACCATTATTTATCTCAGAAACTTTAGCTGTCTAAAAAGAAAGTGATAGTTTTCCACTCTTATACCTTATTCTGAAAATCACATACTCTTCACTGTGATTCTGAGTCAAGTATGGAGAACCAGGTAAGGAAGGTCAAATCTGATGATGCTATTTTTGATCCTATACAAAGTATATGACAATTATGAGGGTGAATCTTTATAGTACTTAATGGAAGAGTAAACTCCATGTAAACTAAACTCTCATCACACAAGAGTGAAGCGCCTGGCTTGGCTTAGAAATGTACTGCACTCAGAAAAAATGTAGGAGTTGTTCAGACTACACATTTACACTTTTATAACAAACAGCTACAGGAAGTGCTAAAACCCTTTAAATCCTTCAAAGAGAATCTAAGAGCATTATAACTCAAATGCCTGCAGCACTTGATAAAACCTTCTGAAAATTCTTACACAGCAATAAATTGGTCCTTCACGAACAAGAACATAAAAAGCGGGTCAATTTATCAAAAAAGAGACTATCTGGATGAAACTAACTCCAAGTAAATGAAAATTCTGTTTTTTCATAAAGGTACTGAGTCAGATAAAAAGTGAAGGAACTTAAAAGATTTCAGGACAAACAAAAGAAAACTGCCCCGGTAGGCAATAAAACCACACACAGTTCATACTTTTACCTTATAGAAAGGGCATTCTAGGACTGAGGTTAAGAAAAGTTGGGTCAGTTGTGCCCGACGCAGTTTGTCCAAATGAGGTTCTTTGCCTGAAAGAGAAAGCATCCCAGTCATAGTTAAGCTTGAATTCTGGTATGTGTAATGAGAGAACATCATGAACATTCAGCTTCAATTTATATATTGCAGAAGCAATGTACTTGTAAACCACACTAGGAAATGAACTTGTTAGAATTAATTATGCCCTCTTCTTACCACCAACAAAACTGACTTCCAAGAACCCAAGCTCCTACCTACCAAATATAAAACTAAAAGTGACAAAATATGTTTGCAGAATTAGCAGAAATTTCCTTTAACTACGGAGATCCAGAAATTTGACATATTTGGGTGGTCTTGAATTAAGATGATCAATACCATCCTCTCAAAAAAAAGGAGTTACAGTTGCACACTCATCAAAAGTTCTAACATGTTAACGTGGCTACTACCACTGCCATCACCATACCCCATAAGAAAGCTGCAATTTCTTAGCTGTACGAAGCGTCTGCTTATCTGAAACAGCTTTCCTCTCTCTATTCAATGTCCTAGCATTTTATCTTCAGATTGCTATGGAACAAAAAATAAAGGTAAAGCAGTGCTCAATGTAAATGATATATACATGACTTTAAATCATCATGAGTTCAGAGGTTAATTCCCCCATCACAAGTTCAAAGGTTACTTTTTCCAGCTGTCAGAAGTTATAACCAACTCACCTTGCAGTCGTTGAAGGAAAAAAGGGCTGAATATTTTTGCCATAAAATTGACTGGATGGTGTTCAATAAGCGAGCATGAATGAAGAAGTTTCAACAGTGTTTTGGGTGGAAAATGATTGAAATGGGTGAACAGCATATTTTCTAACTTCCTAAATAAAGCGGAGGCATTTGGGGGCAAATAATTGAGTTTTCCAAATGACTCGATTAATTCAGAGATCTGACTAGGTGAAAATTTTTCTGATTGGCAAACAAAAGTTTCTGCCACCACATTGAGGATGGGTTGTGAGAGAATTTGTTTTCTACTGCAGTACTCTGTGACTTTGCTGACAACTTCAGGATCCAAAGTGAGACAGAAGGCAGCTACATGTTGCTCGAGGGCTTTTGTAAAAAATCTGTCACTGTGCCCAAAATATATGAAAGCGTCTAAGACTCTCTGGAGCTCCTCATGAGTGAAATGTGGGATGTGCCTCACAACATATTTGCCCAATTTTATAACCAGAGGACGTGCCTGAGTTTGATCAAGAACCACTAGGGCAGTGAGCATTTGGCTGATCATATTAGGACTTAGGTTGGAAACTATTGAAGGGGAAAAGCTGTTTATCTTATTTAAAAACGTCTGGTGTTGGTCCACTTTTTCAGGACATGCCTGCAATATTCTATAAACGGTCACAATATTTCCCGGGGTAAAAGTTTCCATTTTTTCTCCTTGCAGTTGATATATAATCAGTTCTAGTGTCACACAACCTGGACCTTGCAGTCTTAGCAGACTTTCCCCAAGAATACAAAGACTGTGAACTTCCAGGCCACCTCTTTTGAGACGATTTTGGCACTCTGCCACCAGATTCAGTAACAGGTTACTTTGAGGATCCACATGTAACAGGATCAGAGCTTGCAAAGCAGTCACCAAACTAGTGTTTGACAGCTGGGAGGGTTCCTGTTCCAACTGGAAGCACAACGCTTGAAAGATGCTATTCTCTAGGACTTCTCTCGGCAGTCCTTGATGATCATCTTTTCTCTCCACTTCACAAATCCGCTGTAAAGCTCCTGCTGCCAGAGTACCAGACAGCGTTTCCATGGTGCTTAGAAAGTTTAATACTTCTTCTGATGAAGTGAAGTAGCTTAGTCTCCTGGAAAGCATCTGTTCGTTGTTTTTAACATTTTGTTCTAGCCTGTCCCAGCCATGTACTTGAGTGAACACTGGCTCACCAACTGTATGACGGTCATTTCCATTTTCTGGATGAAACTTTTTACAACAGGAGTGACAGAACCTGACCCTGAAAGACTTAGATTGTCCTGAGCAAAACCAAGGACACAGACGCTCCTTGACTATCTTGTGAACATGATTTACAGGTTGAGGTTTTAGAGCAGCCAGAACTCCATGTGTCCAAAAATCCGATAAATGACAAAGGTTCCTCCGCAAAGTGATTAAAGCCATGCCATCAGTCCCAACTTCTCTTAGATCATAACTAAATTAAAAAACAAACACACACGGTCGAATACACTGAGAACATGATTCATTCAATATTAATATTTATAAAACTATCAATGAGTACTCGGGAAAAGGGTTGGTAAAATTTCCCACTAAAATATAAACACTAGAGGAGCAGGGTCTCTGTAACCTAAAGATTAGAAAAGTAGTCGGCATCTAAAAACAACAATCACTATCACTTGCCAAGCACTGTTGTGTTTTATGTCTATTGACTTAACACAGATTAAGTATACTTATATTGCCATTTTACACGAGGAAGTAGTTGGAACACAAAGTTACCCTGCCCAGTCTATGCCGCTAGTAAGTCACAGAGTTAGGAGTCACACTTGGGCAATCTAGTTCTTAACCTTGCCTCTTCTATGTTGGTTGAAGGAAGGAATTGCGTTTGGTTAGAAATAAATCTATTCTGCCCGGCTGGCTCATGTCTGTAACCCTGGCTCTTTGAGAGAATGGAGAGGGATGATTGCTTGAGGTCAGGTGTTCGAGACCAGCCTGAACAACATAGTGAGATTCCCATCTTTACAAAAATAAATAAATACAAATTAGGCGTGGTGACACGCACGTATTCTTACAGCTACTGGGGAGGCTGGGGGGGGCATTCCTTAAGCCCAAAAGTTCGAGGCTGCAGTGAGCCATGATCACGCGCCACTGCACTCCAGCTGGGGAGACAGGGAGACTCTGGTTAAAAATAAAAAGTAAATCTATTCAAAAAGAAAATAGGGGTCGGGTAAACTGGGCAAAATCAGGATAGGTTAGCCGAAGATAAGGGTAAAAACGCGCTTAAAAGGCCGGGAGCTGCTGGGTTTCCCCTCGGTGTCAGGAGTCGGCCGGGATTAAAGGAAAAGGACTACCTTGGCAAGGGAAAGAAATAGAATGAACAAACCAAAACAAAGGTCATTGAGACAGGAAGGTGGGGCGGCCAGTCCCGATCTAACATCCCGTTAAGGGATCAGGAGCCCCAGTGGACAGAGGGGACTGGGCGCTCCGGGGCCGAGTCCTCTTTGGAACGAAAGGGACCTATGGGCAGAGCCTCAACCCCAGCGCCTCGGGGACCCGCCTTGGGACACACACCGGACACCACAGCCCGAGAAAAAGGGCTGGTCGGGCCTGCACACGCCAGACCCGGCCGACCGAGCCGGCAGCCCGCGTGACACCTACCGAGCTCCGCCAGCCGAGCGCCCGGGCACCGGCGGGGACAGGAAAGCCACGTGGTACTCGGTACCCAAACGCAGAGTTTCGGGCTGCTCAGCCCCGGGAAGGCGCGGGCACCGGACGTCGCACAGGCTCCACCCACGTCCGGCGCTCTATGATTGGTCCAGTGCTCCTCCAGCCGCGCTTCCTATTGGTCCTCGGTGCCAAGCATGCGCGCTGCCGCTGTGCGCGTGGGCGCGGGTTTGGTGGAGGTCGCCTGTCCAACTGCTCCGCGCAGGTGAGCGCTCTGGCGGCCGCGGTTTCTGAGTCCGAGTCACCGTTCCCCGCTGGGGAAGCGGCCCGGGATCGGGGTGGAAGCAGGCGTGGGCCTGTGGTTCCCTCGCCCCTCGGGCTCCGCGGCAGGGCTCAGCCCGCCGAGGCCCGCGGGCGGTGTGGCCGCCAGCGCTTTGGGACGCGGGGAGCGGGAGCGTGCAGGGGAGGGGCGCGCTCCGGAGAGTCGGGGACGTTCCGAGCGCCGACCAGGCTGGACGCGGGCGGGGAGCCCCGTCCCCGCCTCTGCGAGGACTCTGGGTCGCCGGTGTTGGGAACCTTCACCGAGACCGTGGGGGAGGCGGTGCTGCTTCGTGGGGTGGTCGCGAGGTCGAGGGGCACGCCCTCTGCAGCACCCACAATGCAGGCGGCTCCCGGGAAGTGACACACATCGTGAGCTGCCACAAGGTTTTGATCACCACATTTTCTTGGTTTTCTGTGAGCCATAAACGTGCACCGTCTCAATATTACTCATTTGCTCATTCATTCATTCAAGTCGCCTATTGAGCATCAGTTGTATGCCAGGTGCCATTTTGGCCCCTAGGGTACTCCATGACTAACGTGTCATTTCCTCATGCCTTATTCGTCCTTGGATGTAATCGACCACGGAAGTTAAACCATAGGAGGTTCACTCGCCCAAAGCCAAGATTTTGGTTTGGGATTCAGTTTAAATGTGTCCCTTC
Source organism: Cephalopachus bancanus (assembly GCA_027257055.1). Classification (NCBI taxonomy): domain Eukaryota; kingdom Metazoa; phylum Chordata; class Mammalia; order Primates; family Tarsiidae; genus Cephalopachus; species Cephalopachus bancanus. Next base: position 5,831,847 of record JAPVLO010000011.1, on the reverse strand, counting down.
AAATCGACAGTCTGCCAGGTTTAGCCACTAGATGAAAAACATGCGTTAGAATGTTTGAGTGGACTGGGATTATCGTTTCTTTCTTTCTTTTTTTTTTTTTTGAAAGCAGGATTTATTGAGAGAACAGAAAAGGAACCTGAAGGGGTTGCCCAATATCGTCTCTTTATATGCACATATATGTGCATGTGTACATGCACGCACACGTATGATATTGAATTAACAAAGGAGAGTATGTGTGTCGACTTTAGTGCTACAATAGTTTGTTTAACATAAGGATCAAATGGGAACCAAGAATCCTATAGCATTGATGGAATTTCTGCTTTTATTTTTTATTTTTTTGATGTATCATAGGGATGAGATCTCACCAAGTGCTCAGGCTGGTCATGAACCCCTGGGCTCAGGCAATTTTCACGCCTCGATCTCCCAGAGTGCTGGGATTACAAACTTGAGCACCTGGCCTACTTTTATTTTTTTAAAGAGGAAACAAAAAAATGGTTGTGAATGACACTGGCTCAGGCTTTGCTCCGGTACTTTGCATGTGTCACATCCTTTGTTAGGTGGGTAGTATGATCCCTATTTTAAGGATAAGGGGCTGAGGGACATATCAGTTGAATAGCCTGCCTGCAGTATTGCACATGGGAACCACAGATTCAGGCCCAAGTAGTTTAACCCGATTATCTGATTTCTGAACCTTGGAATTAGAGTTTCATTCCTGTAGTCTCCTTAATTTGGTGAATTATCTTATTTAGGCTCATTTGGAACAAGTACTAACAACAAATTTAGAGAAGGCTGTTTTATATTGTGTGCGAGTATTGTTGAGTGTTAGGGTACAGGTAGGGTGAATGGATGGATGGATGTGGAGGGGCGTAGCACCCACCGCAGGAGCCTGTGTGCCGAAGTGCGCACTGGCTACCAGAGATCCAAAGATTTGCAACACACACAGAGATGAAAGAAGAAAAGATTTTTTTTTTTTTTTTTTTTTGAGTTGGAGTCTCACTCTGTCGCCCAGACTGGAGTATAGTGGCTGCTCCCGGCTACCGCAGCCTCGACCTGCTGGGCTCCGGCGATCCTTCCACCTCAGCCTTCCAAGCAGCCGGAATTACAGGCATGCGCTACCACGCCTGGCTGATTTTTTTGATTTATTGTAGAGATGAGGTCTTGGCTGCCCAGGCGGGTCTCGAACCCGCGGGCTCAGGCAATCCACTCACCTCAGCCTCCCAAAGGCGCGGGATTACAGGCTGAGCCACTGAACCCGGCTAAGAAAAGATATTATTTAAGAAAGAGGTCACTTCCCACAGACAGGACGAGCCCCCCCCCACGCTTAAATCCTTTCCTCTGAAGATGTTACAATCAGGTAGTTGTGACTGCAGTGATTTCCTTGTTGACCACCTGCGAATGTCTTGGAGACCCTAAGGGGGTTCTGGTCACCATGCACTGAGTCAGGAATCTCACCACCCTCAGGAAGTTGTACAATGGGCCGATACTGGTCATGCTTGAGAAATTTGGGTTTTTAAAGAGACAAATTACAGTAGGCTGGTATGGGTCATGCTTGAGGGGTCTGTGTTTCTGAAAAGACAGTCAGCAAAGCTAATATTTACCTAGAGTATGCATTTCTCCAGTACATAGCCTCTACTTTCTCATCACTGTGTTAGGGTTTAGGAATTAGATAAAAAATAGCTTCCCACTCTCGGTCTGTTCTTTCATTAAGGAAGAATTAATACCTGCAGTGTATTACTACTTTATTAAAAAACTTTTTGTGTGTGTGTGTCTGATTTTGTGTCACCGTGATAGTATATGCCTTGAAGGGATGAGGAGGTTTCTGCTACTCTATGCTACACAGCAAGGACAGGCAAAGGCCATAGCCGAGGAAATATGTGAGCAAGCTCTGGCACGTGGATTCTCTGCAGATCTTCACTGTATTAGTGAGTCTGATAAGGTAACATCTATCACTCTCTGGATCTTACTGTGTTTTGCACTTTGAGGTATTTTTGGTTGGTAAGTGATGTTTGTTAAACAAATTAGGATGCTAAATACCACCATAATCTTTTTTGTTGTTGCTTCCTTAATGTCTTTCCATTTTAATCCTGAGTATTTATGTGTCTGTTCTCTTTATTTCCAAGTTTCCCCATCCCCCTTTGCAAATCTCTTTTCTTGCTTTTTTAGCTTTCTCATGGAAAAACAGTTTTACCCAATTAGCTGCTTTTCCTCCTTGACAGCTCTGGGGAGGTCTTCTGGCCCTTAGGTGGACTGATTTGCCTTAGAGATTAGAGCTTAGGTTAACATTTGGCCCAGGGCATAGTGGCAAAGAGTTGATTATATCCATCCTATCTCCTCTGATTTTCCTGAAAATGAAGGTCTAGATGGAAACCTGGGGTGCGTCCTGTCTCTGCCTCTTTGGTAAGCCACATAGAGGGAAGGACATGTTAGACCCTTCTAACCTCTTGATGAGTATCAACAAAACAAATGCGTGGTTTCATTGAGTGATGTACTAGGTGTCTTTATTAAACTGGGAGCACCTACTTATTGTGGCATGCATCTTGAATAATTTGGTAAGAAGAAAATTGAAAGGAGATACAAGATGGAAGAAACTAAGCTGATTGACTTGCAGTTGTATGAAACCAAAAATGCATGTAGCATTTAGTCCCTGACTTGATATCTCTGTTTTTTAGTATGATCTGAAAACCGAAACAGCCCCTCTTGTCGTTGTTGTTTCTACCACGGGCACTGGAGACCCACCAGACACAGCCCGCAAGTTTGTTAAAGAAATACAGAACAAAACACTGCCGGTGGATTTCTTTGCTCACCTGCGATATGGATTATTGGGTAATGAATTATATTCTCTGGTCTTGCTATATTCTGTTATTATTGTTTTAACTCTAGCATCTGACTATATCTTTCAGAATCATGAAGTATAATTGTATGGATTGTTTATTTTTTTATGTAAATATTGTGTATGTGTATATATAGTATATATGAAACATGTAAATGTATATATACTGTGCTATTCATGTGAATCTTCCTTAGTCTTCACACCAACAACACCTCTGCAGAATCTCTTGAGTAGCATTCTTAATCAGGGTGCACTTTAGAGTCAGCCATGGAACATTTTCACAATAATGGTTGACTGGGCCTCATCCAAAACCTACTATAACAATTCTTAAAGGAACAACCCTCATGGTGTTTCCTTGTTTAAGCAACAAAATAAAACAGACAGTTTCAGTAGATTTTGATATTTTCTTTGTCTAAGGACCATTCTCCCAGCATGGTCGTTTCCTTCCCAGCTGCACATCAGGATTAGCTGGGGAGTTTTTATTAAATTCTGTTACTTGGACCTCCCTCCAGTGTTTCTGATGTAATTGTTCTGAGGTAGGGCCCTGGTATGTTTTTAAAGATCCTAGGTGATTGTATGCATCCGAGGCTAAGAATAACTGGCCCAGGACTCTATGAAGCATAATTTAAAAATGTTAAGAGAAAGAGTCAGAAGGACCAGCTCAGAAAAATATTACACTAGAGAGGGAATGGAGGATCTGTATTCCTGGCTGTGATCTATATTGTTTGTCTGTGAAGATTATTTTTTAGAGAGAGTATCTAGCAAGCATGGATTATGCTATAATAAATGATTAGAAATTTGAGATTCTAACACTGGCCATGATCTGTCATCTGTATAATATGTTCAATAGAGTATTTTATGGTATTTACAATTTTTTTACACTCAGGTTTTTCCAGTTTCTTTATGTTCAAGAGTGAGCACATATTACTTTGAAAAATCACTGAAAAACCATTATAAAGAAAAGTCTGAAACCTATCAACTGTTCTAGTTAATGTTAGGCCATGTCTGGACCCACCAGTTTTCTTATCCTGTTGTAGGGAAAGAACATGGATATGATTAAACAACTGAGGAATTTAAATTTTTTAAATTTCAACTAAGTATGAAACTGTTAGTCCGTTTTCTTGCCATGAAACATGTGAGCAGTTCTTAAGTTTCCCAACATGGAAACATTTATAGACACAGAGACATTTATAGCAAGTGGTTATTTATTCTGCAGGTGTACCTCTGTCTGCATTGGAGATCAGGAGGTAGCAAACTCTATTAAGGGTCACATAGTAAATATTCTAGGCTTTGCAGGCCATATGGTGTCTATCACAATTACTCAACTCTACTGTTAGAACTTGAAAGCAGCCATAAATAGTATGTAAATGAATGAATTTGCCTGTGTTCCAGTAAACTTTATTTACAAAGAAAGGCAGAAACTGTAGTTGGCATGTCCCTGCTCCATTTCAGAAAAGTGACCAGATATAGATATTATGGTGTTTCAACCTATCTAACCCTAGTTTTAAGATTTCTGTAGTTTTACACAGATTCGTGGAAACAAAAATATGCAATATATTTCTTTGACCAGTAAACATTTTGTTTCAGTATATCTGATACTTTTATATTGTAAGTTAGAAGAAAATTGCTTACACACAGTGTTAGTCAAGGAAAATTAGAAAATATAAAGCTATACATCATTTCTTGCTCCATCCATAAGAGCTTGGAATAGTATTTTAGATATTTTATCTATCTGTTCTTTATGTCTTTAAATTTAAACCATATTATGTAATAATTATCTTTTTGGGCTTCTTAGGTCTGGGCGATTCAGAATACACATACTTTTGCAATGGGGGAAAAATAATTGATAAACGACTTCAAGAGCTTGGAGCCCGACATTTCTATGATACTGGACATGCCGATGACTGTGTAGGGTAAGGGCAATGTGCTTCTCTGTTTTTTCCAATAAATTCTGTTAATAAATGACGAAAGTTAGTTTATAAATCGTTTTGGCTTTGGTTTAGCACTGAAATTTTCGTCATATTTTAGTTTTGTTAGCCTTTTTAGCTTTTGGGACCGAAGAGTGTCAGCCACAGTTTGGTTTACGTGTTTTGTTGATTTTTTGTTTGTCTCATCCTTCTTAGTATCTGCTATTGGAAAGAGTTAGAAAAGGTGCCCCAGAGCAGTTAACTGTATTTTAAGGAGTGTAGGTGTTTGTTAAAGTCAGCATTTTCTGTAGGAACTCTGGTAGTGGGCATGTGTACTCCCTGCTGTGCGCACAGGGGAGCCACGGGATTGGGTTCCTCATGTGCAGGGAGCCCCACAAGCCACCTGGCTCTGATGGAGAACAATGTACCTTCACTGCAGGCTGCACTGCTTGTGTGTCTTTTGCCATCTGAATGGCCATTAGCCACCATGACAGTCAGAAATATGCTTTCTCCTTACGTTATTATTATCTAGCCTTGTTTTTACAACTCTGTTTCACCCTGTGCACCACCTTTCAAATCATTCTGATGTATTTATTCAAAGGTCTTACAGATATTATCTTATAACTTATTCTACCATTTAACCTTTATGCTTTTTAGCCAGACAGTAGCATACACACTTTATTTTTTTCTGTTATATGCATATATTAATTTTCACCCACTGCTAATGAATAATTTCTGCTTATGAAAAGTGACATATTCAGCAGATGTCTTGCTTTTCTGCATATGGTATTTCCACTTAACTCACCCCCATGTTTACTTCTTCCATTATTTTCTACAGCTGTAATGCTCTGGATTTTTTCCATATCCTTAGTGTACATATTCTTCCTGATGTGACAAAGGTCTGTCTGTGACGTTTCCTTGCACACTCACTTTCAGTTTTGTTCATTTATATTGACTTTTTCTTTCTTTTTTTTTTTTTTGCCAGAACGTCATTGATGATAAATGCTTAGTCTTGTATGAGCTATGTTTATTAACATAACGCTTATGTTATTTTATGAGCCCGTCACTCATCCATCTTTTACTTTCTCTTCAAAGGCTTTCATTTCCTCTGCTCATCTATTATATCAAGTATTAAAATTTGTGAATGTATACTTAGATTTTCATCCTAACTACCTTGTTTGAATTTTTCCTTTTTCTAAAATTAAGATATTTTAAAGACATTGTTTAATGTACCACCACACTGAATGGATTACAAATGCAGACTGGAGTCTAATACCAGGGTTCAAATCTTTGATCTGTGATTGTCTAAAACCTTGGTCAGATACCTAAGAGTGGATTTTGCCTCTGTGAAATAGATAATAGCAGTTTATACTCTGTGTAAGTTTCTTAGGAGGATCAAATGAATGAATGCCTGCAATCCTCTTAGAACAGTGCCTGTCATATAGTAAACACTCAGTGATTATTAGCCTTCTTCAGAGTTATACCTATTAATCACCTTGATATTTCTAAGCTATGAGAATATCCATAGCTGTAATTATTGGACCCATAATTTATAAACTTGCTTTTGCAAAAGCTTTTCAGGGCAGATGTAACGTATAACCAAATTTTGAACTCTGTACCGCACAAACACTTACTGAACACAATGAAATTACAACCTGAGTCCTAATGAGTCAAAGATCTGAAATGTGCTTCCTCTTAACAGCTATTGAGCTTTATGGATTAAAATTTAATTGATACCTCATTTGAGTTGTGACTAAAAATGAGATATTTCCAATGCCTTGACATGGTCTTTCTTTTCCATTGACTTTACTTAAAATTTTCCATTCAGGGACCGTAGAGAGTTTGTTGTTATATAGTTTGTTAGTAAGTAGACTACCACATTTAAAAAATGTTTGATGGATTCAACTTTCCTAAATGATGTTTGCTTTTTTTCTCCTGTGATCAGCCTCCATGAAAATTTTACCAAAAAACTTTTTCCGATCTGATAGAAAGGTTGGAACTGTTAAGTTAGTCAAAAGATTTGGCATTAGTCCAGAGTGATTTCTTGGTGATATTTTAATATATAGAAAACAAAAAATCAGCAAACTGACCAGGTTAAAAAAAGATGGTGCATTTGAATGATATGTAATGTAATTTGCAGCATTAGGGCAGTCTTGGATTTTGGTTAAGTTTCTGTTAGCATCATCAGAAATTTGCATGCTTGGAAATTAAGAGGAATTATATCCCTATTACTAAAATATTTTAATAATTCTCTTCATTTCTTTGACCTTTATACATGTTCATTTTTTTAACTATAGTGCTAATGAACACAAAATGTTCTGCTTTGTAAAATTTAATTATTTGTAAGTAGTTTTTGTATTCTGAATAGTCATCATAATGCCTATAACAAGTGCATAGAGCACTCTGCCACATGGGCAGACTTTGCCATTATCTTGTTATTCTGTGTTCAGATGGAGAACTTGGGTGTGTGTTTTGTTTCTCTTTTTATTACTGTCCAGTTTAGAACTTGTGGTTGAGCCGTGGATCGCCGGGCTCTGGGCTGCCCTCACGGAGCATTTTAGATCAAGCCAAGGAGAAGAGATGAGTGGGGTTCTCCCAGTGGCCTCCCCTGTCTCCTTGAGGACACACCCTGTGAAACCAGAGTTATTACACATTCAATCACAAATCGAGCTTCTGAGATTAGATGATTCAGGAAGAAAGTATTCTGAGGTTTTGGAGCAAAATGCAGTGAACAGCACTCAATCAAACGCTTTAATTGAAGACTTTGAGTCCTCACTCACCCGTTCAGTACCCCCGCTCTCACAAGCCTCTCTGAATATTCCTGCTTTACCCCTAGAATATTTACAGGTGCATCTGCAGAAGGCTTTTGGCCAGGTGAGGAGAATTACTTTATACTTTATGCCAAAGATGTTATTTAATTATGGATATTTGCTTTGGTTTTTATTATTGGTATTATTACATTAGAACAGAAGTTAACAGACTGTGACTCACCAGCCAAATGTGGTTCATCCCCTTTCTTTTGTAAGTAGAATTTCTTGGAAGACAGCCATGCAGCTAGTGTCTGTGACTATTCTTGAACTACAATGGCAGATTTAGTGGTTACCACAAACTAAGGCATTTGACCCCTTCCAGAAAAAAATTTGCTCATTCATGTATTACAAAAGACTTGTATTATTACATTATTCTGCTTTTGAAGAAGTAAATGGTTAAGAGCTAAGAGCGCAGTTTCTCCATTATTTTGGAGAACTAACTTCTTGGTTTCTCCCTTTTTTAGAAGAGTCATAAGTTATATGGATGGTGAATGGAGTACCAAGTAGAATAATAGCTAATTTCTCCCTACTGTAGGGAGAACTTAAAATAAGTTTCCAGGGCAGACAATCTTTTAACACAGGACCAAGCCCTCTTTCTTTGGAGTGGCTGTTTGGATTTCCACAGTGACTGTCCCACATAGACCACACCCTTACAGCAGCTATCACTGTTTTCAGTTTCTGGTTTTCTGTTTTTAATGAAGACAAACTGAGACATCTGAGAAACGATTTGAATGCAGCATCTTCCCAGTAATTAGTGCTATTTGCCAACACCTAATATGATAGCATTTCTTTTTAGCATCTAATTCTTAGTGTCTTTCTAAAGCATTCAGATAAGTATGTTATATATAAACAGCTATGAGTTATTGGTTTTTCACTGTACTTCATTATTTTGTGAATTATTTAAGTGAGGTAATTACAATAAGTATATTTTAATCAGGTTTAGAAACAGACACAGCATATGTCTATCCTGGCTGGAGTGCAGAGCATACCAGAGAGTAGTGCCATCTGCAAGCCACAGGATCAGTACCTGGAAGCAGAGATAGAGAGTACTAATTAATCTGACCAGTTATTTAAATTAAGAGGAGGATCTGTTAAGAGAATTTTTTTTTATAGCAAGTGTCATTAAATAGATTTGAGTTGGTAGTTGGTATTGTAGTTAAAAGATTTAGCAATTCTGAATTATTTAAGGGAGACTTAATGTCTGTCAAAAAGGATATACTGAGAGAGTAAAGAATTGGAAAAAAGATTGTTGTGTAGGGCATCCTTTTGGAGCCATCACCTCAGAGCACAGAGGGGATGGAAGCGGGGTTGGACATGGTGGGAAGCTGAGCTGCAATGGAGTTGCGTCAAGGCCTCAGTCGGTCCTGCTGCGTCTTTCCCCCATCCAGAAATATTAGCTCTAATGCAAGAGGGTCTTCTGGACTGTGGAACAGCAGCAGGAACTCTTTCCAGAACCATCGTTTAGACTGCTGTAGAGCCCTCTTTTAGCTCCACTCAGCTGGCAGCCTTCGGTGTAATCCGGTATTTGGATTGAAGCAGTTCTCCCTATGTGCAGAATGTGCTGTTCCTAGATTCTGAGGAGACCTAGCAGATCATCTGCTTCTGTCTAGGGAAAGTGAGGTATAAGTTGCACTTGTGTGACCTTTACTTGTCCTGATATGCGCCAGGCTGTTTGAACCCTAAAACTTGTACTGATACTGTGGGCCCTTTAATCTGCATAGGGCCTGGGTCTTATCCAGGACTCCACCATTCTGGCCATCCCTCATGGCTTCTTCAGTCTAACAACACAGTAACACTGATAGAGTGGGCCATGTGATGCTTTGCTGGTGTTCCGCATTCAGAATGTCTTATAAGAGCAGGCAGGACAGTTACAGCCCTGGAGCAAAACTGGATGTTTGTATTATTCCACATGGAAGGTAACTGTATCTGGTCCTTGTCTGTGATGGGTGGAAAAGCCCCTCTTTGGCTAAATCATTGACAACATTCTGGGTACCTCAGGCCATGCTGGTATACTTTGTCTGCCAGAGAGCCGTCTTGCCCAGAGGCAACAGTGGGACCTGTTCCTTGTTTCAGCTCCTGGCAGTTTGGTGTCATCCCCAAGATCTGTCTCATTTTTGTAGAGACCAGATTGATGAATTAAATGGAGATATGAGAGAGACCATCTCCATGTCCTATAGTTTTTTTAAAAAAATTATTGACTTCTGCCATTCTTTCCAGAATGCTGTTTTGTTTTTCATTTTCTGCCTTCGTGGTCACAGAGGAGGGTGGTGTCAAATTCAAAGGCTTCCTCTTGGCCTTCCCCACTATGAGAGATCTTAACTCAAGGCCAAGAACTCAGTGTGGGGTTGTGCCAGCTACTGAGTGACCATTGGAGGTCCTGGGACCCAGTGGACCTACTGAGCCAAGGCCTCTGTCTTCACTCTCTCACTGGTGTGAGGTCTCATTGTCAGCCAAGTGGGTTATCCAGCCCCAGACTTCCATTGAGCATCTTTCCTAGGCTACCCTGGCACTGACGGACTGTCACAGGCTGGGTTCCCAGAAATCAAACTGTGAGATGTTTTTTAGGGCATCTTCTTGATATCATCCCCTTGGGGCATGGAGACCTTAGGACTGGGCACAGTGAGAAACTGAACTGTGACACATCTCAGCAGAGCCTCAGCCAATCCCACAGTGCCCTCCACAGCTGGTGACCCATTGGAGTTGTCCTGAGTTGGACAAAGGGGCTGGGCCTTTGTAGTCATTGATTAGTCATTGAATTGGGGCTGCCTCTGAGCTGTAGCCAGGGGCAGGGTGTGACCTGAGGCTGCTGAGGTGATTGTCACAGGTGATAGCTAGTCTTTGACCCACTTTGGCAATCTTGCTGAGTACAGTCTTCCCAGGGGTGCATCTCAGGGTCCCCTGTGTTATGATTCCCAGGCACCCAGCCCTAACCCTCCTCCCAGCTTTCTCATATAGCCACTTTTTCATAGTTAATTGGCTAGTACTGTTAACATGTCTTCTGCCTTTAAACTTAAGAATGTCAGGTTAGAAGGGGGTAGGGACCAATATAAAGAATTGTTTCTTTGCAGCTTTCCAATACTTACACTGTCCAGTATGGGAGCTGCCAGCCATTGTAGCTACTTTGAATTAGTGAACATTAATTCAAATTGAGAATTCAGTTTCTTAGTTGCACTAGTCATATTCCAAGTGCTCAGCAGCCATGTGAACAGCATGGCCCAACACTAGGGGGTTCCCACGACCATCTGCACACACACCCCAACCTTAAGCATCTGCTTAAGGGTCTTCCTGAAATATTTACACACATGCTTTCCCTTTACGTAGTTTATTAGGAAGACAATTAGACCTTTGCACAAAAATGCAAATATTTGACATCTGTTTAGTTCAGAAATTCTAATGTCTGATGGACAAGGAGTTTGAAATAGAGAGGAGCTTGTCTTCTGAAAAGTGAGCTCGCTATATCTACACCTATTTACCTTAGAAATGAATATTAAGTAGCCAGGAAGCTTTGTAAGACCCTATAGATCTTGCTTGCATAGTCACTAAGTAAAGGAATGGTGTAATGGAGAATTGCATTTAGCTATATTTTGTCACATTTGTTTCTCAAGAAGGAAAGCCAAGCATCTGTGACTTCAGCGGATCCAGTTTTTCAAGTTCCAATTTCAAAGGCAGTTCAACTTACTATGAATGATGCCATAAAAACCACTCTGCTGGTAGAATTGGACATTTCAGTAAGTTACAAAATTTATTTCTCAGCAGTTATATTGTGAAGATGTGCAGAGAGACTTGGGTGGTGCTTGGTTGTATGTGCTCAGCAGAATGAGAGGTCTCGATGGGACAACTGGCGGTTTTATTCCTGACCTGTCCTTTTTTCATCCACCGCACACCTATTTTCTTTCCTTTTCAGAGAAGGGATAAGGTGAGGAGTGAGTGGAGGCGATTCAGTCTGAGAGGTTAGAGTTGCTGCCTTACTCAGTAAGCCACAAAAGAATAGTGGAATCAGAACAGCATGGTCATAGAAGAGGAAGCTCGGGAAATGAAGCTGTGTACCTGAGGCTAGCCAGCTACTTAGAAATAGAGCCTAGACCAGGCAGACATCAAGGATTAATTTCTCGGCAATGATTCTGATTCCTTTGAGGATCAGGAAAACCCTGGAAAAAAATTATGAACTGTCTAGAAAAATGATTACATTGGGCCCTCAGTACCCTCAGGGCACTGGGGTTCTAGAACCCCAAGAATACCACGGTCCTTGGATGCTTAAGCCCCTGAAATAAGATGGGGTAGTATTTGCATATAACCTACTCACATTCTCCCCATACTTTAGGCCAACTTTAGATTACTTATAGTATTGAATACAATGTAAATAGTTGCTATACTGTATTTTAAGTTTATTTTTCATTGTTTTTGTTTTTTAAAATATTTTTGATTTAGGGTTGATCAAGTATAGGAGCTGCTAGTCACTGTAGCAGAACTTGTGTCTAGCAGTTGCTGAGGGCAACTGGGCACAGAAACACTTGCATGCAGTTTCATGTCCTCTCTGAGATGGACTTCTGTGGGTCTTATCCATAAGCTCCTCCCCAGCCTCACCCTCTATCAGACTCCACTGACCTTGGGTTAAGAAACCAATTGATAACCTAGTGCTGGAGTACCTTTTCAGAGTCATTTAGCTTAATTGTTTCTTTTAATGAAGGTCCTGAGAGGGTGAGTGGGTGTGGCTTCAGAAAAGTAAGGGCACACCAAGGCTGTCTGTGTAGATTGAATTGAACTTCCTAGTAGAAAAAAGTATAATAGGTATCAAAACTAGATGGCTTTGCTTCCATAAGTGTTAGTATTATGTACCTCAAATTATTTTGTATTCAGGTGTTCTACATGTGAATACAAGGGTTGACCAGTGCTGAGTCCAGTCTGTTTCCCTCATGGGCGAGAGAAGTGTGAGGTTATGTCATGTGATGGTGAGAGGCCCCTTTCCAGAGCCCTTGTCTGTATCTGCATCCCTCTAGGGCCTGGAGGTGATAGGCCTACTGGAAAGTGGTTCTTTTCCCAGCCCGTGTTTGCTCACAACCAGTAATGAGTCAGATGGTGTAATGCAATGTTGCTTATTAAGGAAATAATAAACTATCCTTTCCTACCCCTATTCCTCCCTGAAGGAAAAGAGTAGTGTGAGGAAAAGGAAATTTAAAACCAATGCAGATGGAGCTTCTTTTGGTCGTGTTTTTGTGTGTTTTTGTGTGCATGCATGTATGTGTTTATTTGAAGGATTTTTACATGGATTATTAAAAACACTTCAGTATCTTTTACTCTATAGAAAACAAGGTCTGATTTCCATTTTCTAAATACACATTGATAAAAGACAAGATGCATAACTACCGCATTTTTTTGAAGTGACTGCTAATGAAAGTGTTCGTTTGATTAGTTGAACTTATTTGTTAGTTTGCTTTTTGTTGTTAGAATTATTTTGTTTCTGAGTTCATGTATTTAAATGGTCATAAATGAAAGCTGTAATTTTGTTGCCCTACAATTTTAACTCGTGGAATTTTTTCTTCCATTTTGGTTATTCTCTAGGAAACAGATTTTTCCTATCAGCCTGGAGATGCCTTCAATGTGATCTGTCCTAACAGTGACTCTGAGGTACAGAACTTACTGCAAAGATTGCAGCTCACAGATAAAAGAGAGCACTGTGTCCTCCTGAAAATTAAGGAAGAGACAAAGAAGAAAGGTACAGCCCTGATGCTGTGATTTACTGGCGTGTGTGAGCCAGTGGACTGGAGCTGACAGTGAGCGTGTACTCCCAGGGGTCCTGCTCAAAGTCCTGTGTGGTGGGGGCATAGATGCCTGGGGCTCGGCTACATGTCAGGGGCCGGGAACACAAGCATGGGCTTGTGTTACTCATTTCTTAACATTCACGTTAATGACACTGAATAAGATGATAATGGATACTATGCTTACTGGACACTTGTGGACATGAGAAATGAGTATAACTGGCTACTTTTTGAGAAACAGTGGCCTAGAATCTTTTAAAAATAATTTTCCTATTATGTTTACTTCTCATAGCATATTGCATATTTATTGTATAAAAATAATTGCTCTTTCTGTAATTATAAAATAAGTTACTAATTTTAAAAAGCATACATATGTATTAGTTATTTGCCTAAAATCTTGAACTTTAAATTTAGTCCTAAGATTCTATTTAAGAATAATGTATAATTCTAATGGACACTTTTTTGTTTGTTTGGCCTACCTTGAATTTGTATTCTTTCATTTTTTTTTATAAGATGGACTTTTTTACTGTATTCGTTTTGGGGACGTCTTCTAGCTGAATAAACATTGGCACAGATCATATTGCACTTTGATATCACTGGAACATATAGTGCTATAGTAATTGTGTTCTGGGGAATGCAAAACATTTTGTTCTTTATTTTCTGTGTCATGAACCTCTTTCCTGTCCTGCAAAGGTGCCGCCTTGCCCCAACATATACCTGAGGGCTGCTCTCTCCAGTTCATTCTTACCTGGTGTCTTGAAATACGAGCCGTTCCTAAAAAGGTATTTTTCTGTCTTTCTCTGGTAACCATTTTAAAATATGCTTCAATCTGTTTAGGATTTATTAAGAAGATCTGTTATCTGTCCTTTGAAGGCTTGAAAAGTATGGTCTTCATGGCATGTTCTTAAAATTAGTTCCCAATGCTATATGCTATTATCTTTATAATTGTCATAGTCAGATATAGTTGTGTTGTGTTTTCATTGGCATTGTGTTTCCTACTGAAATTAGATTTTTAAAATGAGGGTTTTTCTTAGTCTTATTTTTACTAGTCATTGACTTCATATAGCACATTAAACAGTGATGAAAGTGACTGTATTTGACCTTGTTATCCAACTGTACATTTCCTTAATTGGTGACAGAAAGCTTAGAACACTTTAAGATTCTCACCCTTACTACAACTACTACTTGCCACTTCTTAAAGTTGTTAAGATCTCCTTTGTGTAATAATGCCTAATTATTACTAAAACAGAATTCGTCAGGAAAAATTAAATGTTTATGGTAGGTTATGTTGATAGTTAGATGAATTTGAAGAGAGAACAGTCCACTAGAGGTCAGTATTATACCAGGAAGTTATTTGTAAAAAAAAAAAAAAAAAAAAATTCTTAAAACTGATTTCTTCAAACTGGTTTTCTGAATTGCATATTAATGGTACAATTTTTCACATGTGCCTTGCTAAACTTGTATTGTCAGTGAGCATAGAGTACTGTAATTAGGCTACCCTCTCCCCAGTGTAGCTTTTATTCTGTTCTATTAATGTGTTTATTGCATTTCTAGTCTTTGGGAAACAAACTGCTTTAGAGAAAGATTCAGATGTAACTAGATATAACTTGGAAAATTTAAGAATTAATTCACTGTGATGAGAACTTCTTGAGTAAATTAAATAAATTCACAATTTTGGTGCAACTCTACAGTTTTTAAAATTTTTGCAAAGTGTATGTAAAAATGTATTTTTTCCTACAATAATAATATACTTATTGGAAAAATTTAAGATACAGAAATAGTAACCCAGGAAACCAAAGTATTTTATAACCAAACCTTAACACTTGACTTTTGTTTTGCTAAGAAAAATGTGGAGTCCTTTGATATATGTGCTATTCTATAACTTGCCTTTTTTTTTTTTTTTACTTACAAGGAAATCATTCTGTTTCTTTCTTTTTTTTTTTTTTTTTGAGTTGTAGTCTCACTCAGTTGCCCAGACTGGAGTGCAGTGGCTGCTCCCGGCCACCTCAGCCTTGACCTGCTGGGCTCTGGCAATCCCACATTCTGTATATTTCAGTGTGGAATGACTGAAGATATTTTTAATGGATACTGTGAATGCACAATAATTTGTTGAATTAATTATGGGCAATTGAGTTGTTTCTACTTTTTCACTTAAAAAAAACTAGGTGAGCCGGGCTCGGTGTCTCAGCCTGTAATCCTGCGCCTTTGGGAGGCTGAGGTGAGTGGATTGCCTGAGCCCGCGGGTTTGAGACCCGCCTGGGCAGGCGAGACCTCATCTCTACAATAAATTAAAAAATTAGCCGGGCGTGGTAGCGCACGCCTGTAGTTCCAGCTACTTGGAAGGCTGAGGTGGAAGGATCGCCCGAGCCCAGCAGGTCGAGGCTGCGATGGCGGGGAGCGGCCACTGCACTCTAGTCTGGGCGACAGAGTGAGACTCCAACTCAAAAAAAATAAATAAATAAACTAGGTGAACATTTTTGCACATTTATTTGAAGTATGTTTGTAAAATAAATTCCTTGGACTAGAATTACTGTTTTAAAAATATTTACAGTTTAAATTGTAGTAGTGTTTGTCAACTTCATCAGCTTGTTCTCTAAAAACAGTGTGGCATTTCCTATTTTAGAGCCATAAAGTTTTTAATAGTTCAAAGTGAAAATTATTTTAAAAGATTTATAATTACCACTGCTTTAGCTTTTAATTTAGGAAATTTTATTGGCTAGAATTTGCAAAGTGTTATTGGTAAAGCCTTTATTATTTTGCCAAAGATCCATGCAGAGATTTGGGGCATTCATTCATTCAGCAGCATTTTCTATGTGCTGCTTTTTTTTTTAGCACTGATATTGATGCTTGGAGGAATGCATGTAATTTATTAGCCTCTGGATATTCTAGATAGGCATTCTTAGACTGGATCATTGGAAACATGACTTTCGTGAGAGCCATGATCTTTTCACCCTGTTAAGGAAGTCTAGGACACAACTATCTTGAGTTGTGGAATTAAAAGTAGTGGTACCCTCTAGCATTTCATAACATTTGAAGCAGATAGTGACCAAAGTGCTTTGTTCCTAAAGAGCCCTTGAGCAGTAAGTCATATATGAGGGGGAACCTTAAAAAACCTGGAATTCATTTATAAAAAACTGTATTTATTCTTACATTTATGCGCTTCAGTCACCCTCAAAGTACTGTCCATTTGATGCACTGCACTTATCGAGATACGTTTTTCCCACTGTTCAGAACAGTGTTTGAACTCATCACTTTTGATATCTTTTACTGCTTCTGCTGTTTTTTGTATTACCTATTCCACATCAGCAAAACATTTCCCATTGAGGACTTTTTTCAACAAAAAAAGTCGCTTGGGGCAAGATTGGGTGAATAAGGAAGATGGGGCATGAGGGCCATCCCATTTTGGTCAAAAACTGCTGAACTCAGCATGGTGTGAGCAAGTTGTTTGTATAAATCACCCATCATGAAACGGGCAAATGTGTTGAAAGAATCTCCAAAAAACAATTCACTGAAACCAAACCTTGCCTCTCACAATGATGCTAGCTGATACACTGATGCTGATGGGTTCTAAGAACACTTACTTAGCAAGGAAGCCTGTACTATAGGCTCATACCTCAAAAGATTAGTCTGGCTTTTTGGGAGTCCTTCCTCATATAGAAGAATTTGCAATTACATTGCAGTAAAAATTGTTGTTAGCAGGTTTGATGCTTTGTCCAGGAGTTTGGACTTGGTTAAGTCTTTGAGAATTGGTATTCAGATTTTTATTTTCTCTTCATTTATATCGTGGAATTTCCCTACCAGGCCAACACTAAAGCAAACAGTAAATTAAGTTCTATTTTCCTGACGGTACATCTAGTGGCTCTCTCCCTTTTTCTTGGGTAATTGAGCACATCCCCAAGCAGATACTTACTGAATATTCTAATAGCTCCTAACTACAAAGTGCATCATAATTTAAGTCGGCTTCCTTTTTCCAGGCATTTTTGCGAGCCCTTGTGGACCATACCAGCAACAGTGCTGAAAAGCGCAGGTTGCAGGAGCTGTGTAGCAAACAGGGAGCTGCTGATTACAGCTGCTTTGTTCGAGATGCCCGTGCCTGCTTGCTGGACATCCTGCTCGCCTTCCCGTCCTGTCGGCCACCGCTTAGTCTCCTGCTGGGTGAGTGGTCACAACTTTCACAGGCACCTTAGTTCTTCATGCACTGATAGGCAGGCCATCTTTCTGCAGCAAAGAAAAATTTGCCTGCTCTCGTATTTTCCCTTTGAATTCTATGCATAGCGAGAACATGTCTAAGTGAATGGGGATCGGGTATCTTGTCCTCACGGTGCTGTGACATCTGCACTGCCTTCTAGAAATCAAACTCTCCTCCTCCAAGCTTTCGATTTTTTTTCTTCTAACGTTGCTATCGTTTTCTCTCCTATTATTGCCATTTGTGTGTCTCTTTTGTCTCAGAATTGAGCATCTTTTCTAATTTAACTACTTCTTCAGAAAGGTCATTTAACCAGATTTTATCTAAAAATGACCTTCTTATAAAAAAATGATCTTTTTCAAAGATGATGAACATCATCATTAATTAACAGAGGTTGATGATGCCTGTGCTCTGTGTGCAGAATGTAGAAAGACTCCCATCAGGGCAAGTCCAGGTTTAGGGTCCTTCTAGAGCAAAAAGGGACTATGTTGTACCGGAATAAGTTGACACACTCAGTGTACTACCAGGCAGAGACCCATCACAAAATATTTCAGATGGAAGGTAACCCTTTTTATTTATTATTTTTCTTTCTTGCCCACACTGACTCTTGTGGTCCTCATGTTCCAACAGAAGAGACCCTGGGATCGTCTGAGCAGTCAGTGTTAAGGGGCCTCTCCATGGCTCTCAGGAAGAGATTGGAAATGCTTACTAGGACTGAAGACTGTAAGAACTTTATAGGATTTTTAAAGCTGCATTACTTTCCTATGCTTGTAATTTTGTGATCTGTTTTTCTGTAGTGATAAGTAGTAACATCTGTGCTTGTCTTTGGTGATGCCAAAACATGCACTGTCCTTTTTGCTGTTAGGTCAGCACGGTCCTTTTTGGTGCCCAGTACAATTCAGGGTACTCTCCTTTGCTGGTCGGGTCCTGATTTCTCTTTCTTGTTGTTTATTGGTGTTCTTTCCTCTTTCCTCCTCCCCAGAGTGGTAAGAACATGTTGCTGGTAAGAACATGTTGCTGAGTGAGGCCCACCATCCTGTCCTCAGGCTGGCTTGTCACTCTCAGCTATTCCAATGAAGCCTTCCAGAGTGATCAGCAAGTTGAGATAACAGTTTCAGAGCACAGGCTGGGGAGTTCTAGTAGTCTTGGAAAATTCTCTATCATACACTAATTTGTTTCAATTCTAGATTTTCTCTTTTCAGTTTATCAAAATACCACTTATGACATAGTTACATTTTTAAAAAATCAAAGGCATTGGGACTTATAAAAATTTGAATGATTTTTTAATTAAGGAAAAGTAATATATCTAGAGTGTAATATTAAGTGGAGCCCCCTACTAACCTTATTTTTATATTTATTAAAACTCTAAGCTCCTATAAATAGATCTTTTCAAGTTTATGCTTAAATAACTACTAAAACTGTCAACACAAAAATTCCAAAGTTTATTAATGGACAGTTAGATATTTAAATATTGATTCCTTTAACTTACCTTTGTATTTTACTTACCTGTATTTGTATTTAATTTACAATGTGTATTTTGAAATCACTGAATTTCTGGATAATTTGGCTTAAAAAATGTCCACCACCATGCACTTTTTTTTGTTCATTATATAAATTCATAAAAAGGAAAAATATTTCAGGCCTAAATATTTCCATGAATCCTTAAAAGAGTAGTTAATCTTTTTGAGGCCATATCTTTATTTTAAGTCTGAAACCCTGGATACCTCTCTTTAGGTTACTGCATACACATGAAGGCTTGATGACTTTTTCAGTTCTGAAGGCTGTGTGGTTTAAAAAACCAGCAATTGGTTTAAAAATACTGATTTTAAAGTAAGGGTATATATTATAGCTGGCTTTTAACTTTAGGAACAGAAGGAAAAAACAGTAATATCTTACTTAGATACAATAACTTATACATGTTCTAAAAACTATTTGAAACTAGAACATTAGTTATTTTGAATATTCTGAATAAGACAAGACAGCGTTCAAATTTAGGCCCTTGAGGTTTTTCTTTTTTTCTTTTTTTTTTGTCCTTTAAGTAAGTTTACTCTCAGTGGCAGTAAATTAATTGCTTGTTTTTATGTTTTTTTCTAGAACATCTTCCTAAACTTCAACCCAGACCATATTCGTGTGCAAGGTACTACTATTTATTCACATGTAGCATTTTTTCACCAAAACCTTAGGAAACTCGCTTAAGAATTCTTAGTGTTCACTCACTTATTCAGTGAAAACTTACCTGATTTATGGAGCATAGTACCAGGCAAAAGAAAGTGGAAGACGAGTAACAGGACTCCTGTCATCCAAGACTTCACAGAGTTTAACATCTTTGGGTGCTCCCCTTAATCCCAGTGTTGTGTTTCCCCACCCAGGGCAGGAGTCTCGAGGTCCTCCACCTGCTTCCTCTGTGGATGTGTCCAGCCACCTTCCCTGGGCACCCACGGAAGGCAGGTTAGATTGAGGAAAGTTCCACTGTAGAATATTTGGTGAGCACCAGCTCATGGGCTCAGGCCCAACTCCTCCATCTGGCCTTTGTTCATTGCACTGACTCTACCATTTTCCCATCTGGCTCTCTCCTTTGTCCTTCCACAGTAATCATACAAGAAGGAGCACCATTCTTCTGGTTGGAAGAGGAGTGAGAATTAACTCTGGAGTTATTATTTATTTAGCCTGAAATATGAAAAGAAATATGTTTTTGTAGAAATATCTTTTAAAGATGTTTTCACTTTGAATTTTTAGTTTTCTGGGTATATATATTTCAGTGGCTTTCAAATTTTATCCTCTTAACAATAAATAATGTATGGAATATCTGACAGGATTTATCCTTATTTGTTCGTATGGTAAAAAGTCTATAAATAATGACTGAATGAGTCTTTTACCTGAAGACCCTTAGGGCATGTCAGTTTTTCTAAATTGTATCTTGTCTTAGGGCAAGCCAATAAAACTGGAAACTTTCCTTAATGATAACACAAAATGTGGGGTGGGGTGGATGTAAGGGTTGGGTGGGGAGTTTTTAAGTAAGTATTATAGCTTTTCTGAGGAGTTGGAGGGTAGATTAGAGCCTATAAGGAAATACTCCTTTACTGATTTAAAAAAGCATTAGTTTGACCCATGCATTAGTCCTAATATAGAATTCAAAATGTATCTGTGTCTTTGCAGCTCAAGTTTATTTCACCCAGGAAAGCTTCATTTTGTTTTTAACATTGTGGAGTTTTTGTCTAACACCACAACAGCGGTTTTGCAGAGGGGAGTGTGCACAGGGTGGCTGGCCATGTTGGTTGCCTCAATTCTTCAGCCAAACACACGTGTGTCACATGCAGATGGCGGGAAAGCCCTGGCTCCTAAGGTACTGAAGTTGTGTACAATTCCAAAATTGTTGAATTATACTCTTGGCTTAATTAGAAAAAAATACGCGGTCTCCCCCACATTGTCTATTACCATCATAAGAACATTTATGCTATTTTGAATTTTAAAATCTCTGTTGGAAGGGCAGAAAACATTGTTAACTTCACTTTTAACTAGTCCATCTTTTTCTGAACATGTAAAGCATGAATTGTTTATAATACAGTCTTTTCTCTTGCTTGTTCTATTCATGGAAGAGAAGACCTTTTCTGTGAATGTCCTTGGTAGGTTGGCCTAGGCAGGGTGGAGGAGAGTCCAGGAAGTTTTGAGGGGTGGTGGTGAGAGACAGACAACCTCATCTTATCCTCAGGCTGTTTCCTGTGTTTCAAATAAGTAGTATGCATTCGCAGTCTGGTGACAGCCAAAGCTTAATTTTATATTGTCATCTAATTTGGGTAGTAGGAGGCCCCCATTCCTGTTTCTCCCTCTTTGTCCTATGTGTGGTGTGTGAGATATGAATTCGTGCTATTAGTGAAAAGGAATTATGGTGGGAAATCACTTTTAAGACACATCGGTAAAAAAGGCTATGTGATTTTTTGAACAAATTGTGGATACATTTACACCTTGGCATAATGACATCCTTTATGTTTTGACACAGCACTCGGCAATATTTCATCTGAGACCACAGGCATAGGAAACAATTTAAAGTTGTCCCTCCTTGCCTGTAAGGATAGTCAAAATACAGCAGCATGTCAGTTTTATCATAAAGTCTTCTTTCTTCATGATAATGAAGAAATCAGTGTATCATTTGTGGTGTTACCTTAAGACACATTTTTTTTTTCAGCTATTGAAGTTGTAAAGTTCATAACCTTAAGTGGGAAGGAGGACTTCTTGTATATGCTTGGCAGGGTTAAGGGAAGATTGCTGCTGAAGTCGCCCTTTTACTTGATATTTTTCCAGTCGGCTGCCTGGAATAGAGGGTTGCTTTACTGTGTTCATTAAACATTAAAGATCCTTTAGACATCAAAATATTAGGAACCTGAGAAATTATTTCTTTGGTGAAAAAGAGTTTTATAGTACTGACATAAAAGTATGTGTCACTTCAAGACTGTACAAAGAGAGCAGATGATCTCCAGAATGTTAAAAACAGCTTGTGCCCATCATGAATCACCAACACTAAGCATGGGAACCTTTCATATACTCTTTCTTTTCTTCCCCCTGTCTTCTCTTTCCTTCCCCAGTTTAACAGATTTTATAGACTGCCCATTATGGAAGCACTAGGGGTATAGATATAAAGGATGTATTTTAAAACTCTAAATTTCATTGTGCCTTGTTTTATTACAAAGTGTAGTGAATGTTGTCTTTTGCAAGATTATCACATGCCTTCCCCCGCCTGACTGTGTGAGCAGAAGGGTGTCTGCCACACTAAATCTGCTGATGGGGCATAACTTGCCTCTCTCCCTCTTCCCTTCTGCCCTGGGGACTAGTGTGATCCAGCCAAGGATGCTCTGTCCACCTGGATCCCAAGTGAAGGAGAGCGAGGAGCACAGCTGCAGCCAGCCTGCAGGCTTCCAGGAAGAGAGGCAGAAATGAGTGTTTGATGTTGTAAACCATCTGAGATTGTCCATAGTGAACCTGACTGATACTCTGGTGTCCTTCCTTTCCCTAGAACACAGAAAGGATGCTCTTGTCTCAGTGTCTTGTTCTGTCTTCTCTGCCAGGACCATGCTTTTGCATGACTGAGACCCTGATTCTGGTTTTGGGTAAAGATCTCATCGTAGACCTAGGCTTTCTTTGACACTGGTGTTGAAGTTAGCTGTTCCCTGCCAAATCCATCAGTTCATTCCCCTGTATAATTTTGCTTCGTGGGGCTTGCCATTACCCATCATTCTGTGGATATATGTTTGTTTATTTTATTTTCCTTCCACTAGACTGTCAGTTCTATAAATACAGAGACTTTGTTTTATTCATTTCTATATCCCTAGTGCCTGTCATATTGAGTACTTTCAATAAAACTGTTAAATGAATGAATGAAGTAAGACTAATGCAGTGTTAATTATAGTTTCATTCCCAAATAAGAGCAGCAATTAGATAGCTCTGCCAACCCTTCACTGAAAACGTATGGTGTTCAGGCTCTCATAACTCCCTACAGTTGTCCTTGAATTAAAAGTTAAAATGTGTGCAGTTATCCCACCATGCAAGGTGGAGCAGAATCCTATTGTTCCAACTCTCAGTGTCCCTCAGTGTGTTTTTATGTCTGTGACAAAGTCAAACCAGAAGTGAGGCATACTCAGATTGATTCCTTGTAAGTATCCTTGGCACATGTTTTGGAAGAAAAATCTTGAAATTTTAACAGAAGTTTTTTGTAAACTGTATGATTTATTCTTCTAATTATACACAAATAACTCTGGATAATACTGGACTTAGAATGGCAAATAATTACAGTATTCTCTGGAATCTTCGAAGCAGGCTTTTAATTTATTTTTATGGTGCCTAATTTTCACTTAAAACTTTTCAACCCCATCTTGTTGCTAATCTTCGTTGGCCTTTTATGTACAGATATGAGGAATTATGTCTTCATTTGTTGGGTTCATTTTTCTATAATTTATATAACAGGTTGCCTATTAGAAAGCAGATCTTATCCATGGGCCTAGAATTATT
This sequence comes from Cephalopachus bancanus, assembly GCA_027257055.1. Classification (NCBI taxonomy): domain Eukaryota; kingdom Metazoa; phylum Chordata; class Mammalia; order Primates; family Tarsiidae; genus Cephalopachus; species Cephalopachus bancanus. Next base: position 5,808,358 of record JAPVLO010000011.1, on the reverse strand, counting down.
ATCTACTCGTATTCTACCTCAAAAATACCATGCCTGTCATTTTAGAACGTTTTGGAATTGGATGGTGAAGAAAAATTTGCAAGAACATTTTATTTCTCTGTAGTGACAAATGTGTTCATGGTTTCAATAACATCTAACTCTATGAATGGTGTTTCTTAGGGCATTTGCACTTCCTGTTTCCTTTAGCAAAGATTATTCTTTGTTATGTGCTCTTACCTAAGTTTTCTTTCATACTTACTGTAATTGGTTTAATATTCCAGATAACCATCTCTCCTCGAACAACAAATTCTTTCCACTTGCCAGATAACCCCTCCGCCCCTATCATAATGGTGGGTCCAGGAACTGGCATTGCACCCTTTATTGGTTTCCTACAACAAAGGTATGTCATTTTTTTGGCTAGTGGGGAAATGTTCTCCTGAATAGCCTTTTTTCTTTAGCCGTTTTTAGAATAATTGGACTTGGGTTGTAAAATTTTTTTTAAAAAAACTTATTAAATGTGTGATACCATAGCATAATTTGTCACCACAGAAAAACTAATCACAGTATGTTGTAGAGATTTTACTTTGTACTAAAACTTTCTTTTCTACTGTGGCACTTTTAGTTTTCATTTTTTCCAGCTGCTCTGTGGTTTCTTGCTTTCGTGGTTGGGGGTGGATTTCAGGCACAACCTTCATGACATGCTGATGTACGCTGTTCCAGTTATTTCTTAATTGGATAAAATTGGTAGTAACAGATCCAGTTATACCACAACTTTCAAAGTTAAACCCCAAACATTAGTAATTTTCAACAGACTATTAATAGAGTAACTTACATTAATAGATATAACTATCTAAACAGAACTATTCAACATAAAAGAAATTATATTTATTTCCATGTTTGTGAAGTGCACAAGTCTTAACGTGTTCTTTCCCAGATGGTGCAGTCCTATCTTATGGTCAGTCATTTTGTTGTTGTTGTTGTTTTTTAAGTGAGAAAGCAGGATTTATTGAGAAGATAGAAAAACTCCCACAGTGGAAGGGGACCTGAGGGAGTTACCTTCATTTTGTTGTTTTATTTTATTTAGTTTTTTCTTTGAGAAAGCAAAAATGTAATTGCAGACATACTCTGGTGTGTTCATCGTTTCATAAAAAGTTTTTACACATTCTACTTTTTATAGCCCTATGCTACTTTTCCATTATTAATTAAGAGTTAATTTATTCATGAAAGTGCTATTAATATTACTTAGTGTAGAAATTCACTCAGATTTCACAATCCTCCTTGTTTTGTGTATGTTGTATGTAGCAACTTCTAGACCTGCTTGCCTGGTGTGGTTTCCACTGGAGAGGCAGTGACAGCCTGTGGAGAGTAAAATGTTAATTAAGTGAATGAACTTTCGACTGCAAAGATGTTACAAACCTATCTGAATTTGTTGGTGGTATTTCCTGATGAAAGAGATTGGCTATACATGTTCTTCGTATGATACATCTGAACTTTCTTTTTCACTTAGAGAGAAACTTCAAGAACAACACCCAGATGGAAATTTTGGAGCAACGTGGTTGTTTTTTGGCTGCAGACATAAGGATAGGGATTATCTATTCAGGTACTATATAGTTCTAGTTTTGTAATACTCAACCACTGAGGGTACGGTTCTAATGCTCAGACTTTTTCAGCTTCATATTGTAGCCTCTCAGTGACCCATTATATTTTATATTTCAGAGAAGAGCTTGAACATTTTCTTAAGCGTGGGATCTTAAATCATCTAAAGGTTTCCTTCTCAAGAGATGCTCCTGTGGGGGAGGAGGAAACCCCAGCAAAGTATGTTCAAGACAACATCCAGCTTCATCGCAAACAGGTGGCAAGAATCCTTCTTTGTGAGAATGGTTATATTTATGTGTGTGGGTAAGTAGTCATCATGCTTAAGTGCCAGATAGGAGGAGGTGACTGATGATGCTTATAAAAGAAGCAGGACTGAGAGGTCAATAATCTAAATATGTAGGGATAAGACATTTGATTCTTAAGTATGGAATAGAAATAAAGTTCTAAAATGATTTTAACATATTTAAAAGTCAAGAAGTTGTCACTATCAGGGAAGTAGTGGTGAAAATTTTTCTTGCATTGATATGCGTTATTCCATTTTTGATACCTATTTTTAGCCTCTAAAAATTACGTTCATATTATAACATTAATCATTTAACTTGAAATCTCAGCATTGATTTGTTTGTATAAAAGATCTTTTGTGCTGTTGATCTAGCTAAGAAAAAACAGGTATGATTTTGACTCTAAGAATGTGGATCCTAGGATCCTTTTTCTTTCAGGCATAATTTGTGGTGCAAGCTGGGCTCGGTGGCTCAGCCTGTAATCCCGCAACTTTGGGAGGCTGAGGTTGAGTGGATTGCCTGAGCCCACGGGTTCGAGACCCACCTGGGCGACTTGGCAAGATCTCATCTCTACAATAAGTCAAAAATTAGCCAGGCGTGGTAGCGCATGCCTGTAGTTCCAGCTACTTGGAAGGCTGAGGTGGAAGGATCGCCGGAGCCCAGCAGGTCAAGACTGCAGTGGCCGAGAGCGGCCACTGCACTCCAGTCTGGGCGACAGAGTGAGATTCCAGCTCAGAAAAAAAACAATAACAAAAAAAACTGGCGCAAACCCAGGGGCCTCCTTGGGTTATTAAGGTCAATCTACTTTATGAGGCAAGATTGGTTACTTTATTGCCATAGACAATAAGGTTGTTTAAAACTTGGTTGTCTTAATGGATCTCAAAAAAATTTTGCTGATTACAAAGGAATTTTTAAAAATTTCACCCTTTCATCCCAACACATCTCTAGCATTTAACATATTCTCTATGTCATTTAGTCAGCTTCTTTTTTTTTTTTAACTGATGTAGAAGACAAAATACTGGCATAGTGACCCAGATTACATGAAATATAATTGAAACAAAACCTGCCTTTTCTATTTATTTTTTTTATAACACATTCTGATCGTTTCTCTTTTTTGTTCTACTGTTTAATTTTTCTTAAAAAGCTAGCTTTGGCTACTAAGTTGATTTTATGACCTATTAATAATAGATTTTGACTCTTAGTTGAAAAACATTGCGTTAGGTTGATTAAGCACAAACATTCTAGACATTGTGTTGGTTTGCATTTTCCTTTGGCTTTTTGCTTTTGAGTTGGAGTCTCTCTGTCGCCCAGACTAGAGTGCAGTGGCCGCTCCCGGCCACCGCAGCCTGGACCTGCTGGGCTCCAGCGATCCTTCCACCTCAGCCTTCCAAGTAGGCGGAATTACAGGCATGCGCTACCACGCCCGGCTGATTTTTTTTTTTTTATTTATTGTAGAGATGAGGTCTCGCCTGCCTAGGTGGGTCTCGAACCCGCGGGCTCAGGCAATCCACTGACCTCAGCCTCCCAAAGGCGCGGGATTACAGGCTGAGCCACCAAGCCTGGCTTCCTTTGGCTTTTAATGAAGTATCTGATCTTCATTTTGTTCATAGAGGGCAGTGCCATCAGTGGTCAAATACAGCTGAAGTTTTAGAGACATACCTCTCAATAGTCGAGGCACAGTTTATTGTACAGATAAGAAATAACTGGTAATTGAGAACTTGGAGAATATCCTAAACATCCAAACTCTTAAAACATTATCCTAGAAATAGCTCTTGCTAATACTTCACTTTTCACATCTGTAAAATGGACTTGAAAGCATTAATACCAGTGGTAGAGAGGACAGCTCTGAATGAAACCCCGGGCACTTGAACGTGAATGAGTCCATGAGGGAATCAGGAACAAGGGAGACTGAGAGGGAACAGTCGCTGGAAAAGGACCAAACTTGTTTGAAAGCCAAGGCAACATTGTCCCAGGGAGGAGGCTTGTACTGCTGATGAGTCAAGTGAAAAAGACAGGAGAGCAGGAGATTTGGCAGCGCGAGGGCCACTGGTGACCTGGAAAGGAGCTGCAGGGTGTAAGCTCCCTGGAGCTTTTGAGGGGAGTACATTGAGAAGGCAAGAAGACCACTGTCAACACTGCTCAAGAAGTTTCAGTGGGAGGGGCCAGCTTCAATTCTTCACATAGTAGAATTCTGTCTGATACTTTTCTTCATTCAACAAACATCTAAAGCACCTGCTGTGTGTTTGGTTGTGTTCAGATGTTGAGGTATTTGAGAATAGGTAAACCCTTGCCGTCAACTTACTCCCTGGTGGGAAAGCCACATAAACAGATGCTCCCAACGTTGTATGTATTTGTAAGGGACTGCAGGAGGCCCAGGAGGGGCGCCTCCTCAGTCTTGTAAGTTAAAGAGTAGGGGTCCTAGCTCATAGTAAGTCCTTAGTAAAGGTATCTGTTAATACCTAGAGGGACCTAGGAGTGTGAGAGAGCTTGTTCCCTTTAGGAGTAGGAGTCCACTGTGTGCCTTGGGAGTGGGGGGCAGGGAATGAGAGAGGCTAGCTGGCAGGTGAGCAGGAACCGGATGGGGCCTCAGACACTTCTGCGACCTTTAGGAAAGCCTTAGGCTGCCCTCGAGACCCAGAAACTGCAGAGAATTTTAAGGTGTTGAACAATGTGGTTAATTCTTCTTTTTAGAAGGGTCACCATGGGTGAAGACCTAGGTATGAGCAAGATTGGGAGACCTTTGGGGGATGTTCCAAGGAGAAGGGGAGAACTTTTGTGGCATAGTCAAAGGGAATTAGATTTCTGAATTAAAGAGAATTTGGTAAAAATTCCAGTTTCATAAGCAATGATGCTGTTTTCTTTTCTAGAGATGCTAAGAATATGGCTAAGGATGTAAATGATGCCCTTGTGGAAATAGTAAGCAAAGAGGTTGGAGTTGAAAAACTAGAAGCAATGAAAACATTGGCTACTTTAAAAGAGGAAAAAAGGTATCTTCAGGATATTTGGTCATAAAAAACAGAAGTTAAAGGAAGATCATTAATCTTTTTTGGCTGAAAATACTAAAAGACAATTTTACTGAAACTGAGACTTGAACTTTTTAAAATGCATTTTCTTTTAACATTTCTTGGAGGAGATGGGCAGGGATTGGCTCATGTAACATCTGACTGACTTCTTGATTGATCCCTGCATACCTTCCATCTGCTCCCTATGTGTACCTGTGACCCTCCCCAGACTGCTCTGTTGCTTGTAGGCTCCCCTGCGCAGAGAGGCAGCCCTCACCCCCATCAGTACCTTCCTGGCACCACCCTCACTTCCCGGAGAACTTCTTGGAGATCCCCACCAATTCGCAAGGACTCCATACATGCGGAGGCCTCCTGTGCAGGGTAGGGGCATTGGAATCCACTGAGTCCATGACCTGTTGTGTGCTTATATTGCCAATATTTTTTAAAATAATGTATTATTTTTATATGACATATATTAAAGAATATTCATATAAATTGCTTAAATTATACATATAGAGCATATCTTTACTTGTTTATATAGCTATCAAATGGTTATTTATTTTGGAAATTATTTCTGATAAAAAATCTTTTAAGGTCATCTCCTATAGAGGGATTTGTTTTTATTATGCTTAAAATATGAAATATATTTTGAAATTTCACTCTGGCATATGTTTATTTATCACAATTCTTTTTACTTTCGCACTTTCAGAATTTAGGGACATTTGCATTCATTTTACAGGTGCCAGCATAGACATATTTTAGTAAAGAAATAATCTTTTTCTTTCCTACTCATTGACTCCTTTCATTTGTGCTCCTCTTGGGCATATTTTTTAGTTTTCCCACATCATTTATTTTATCTCCATGATATCACTTAAGTGATGTTTTAGGATTAAAATACTGACTTCAGCTTGTAACCTTGTGTTTGTTAGATTCTGAATATCATATTCTCTCTTGTAATTTGCCAAAACAGGAAACAACAGTATAAGGGGTTATGATAACTTTTCTCCTTGTCTCTAGTATGTATTGTACTTTTGATATGTATTTAAAAAATAAATCTTTATCTATCAAAGACTTCTGATCATTTTGAGAAATAAACATATGAAGGAAGTATAGCATATTTTAAGAAGTGAAAGTTCTTGTAATGTGTATTGTATTCACTAATTGCACATATTTCATTTTCAGTATGGTGCAAGGGGGAATCCCCAAAAAACAGGATTATTTTTTGGAGGGCGGGTCCCTTGTAGTATAGGCTTCCTCTGCTAGGTAAGGCCAGAGTGGAAAATAAAAACACATATAAATGGTTCTTGTTTTACTAAACATACACATGTAATGCAGGCAAAGTGATACCAGGTGGGGAATTTTATCTATTTTACAAATATTTGAGTCCCTGTTTTGCCAGGTACTGCTCAAAGTGATGTGTAAACAATGACCAAAATGGTTAAAACACCTCTGTTCTCAGAGAACTTACATTCATATGTTGAGTAGAGGCAAAATAATGAATGAATGGTTAAGTGCATCATTATATGGTGTCTGTGAAGGTGATAAAGCCTATGGGGAATGGCAAATCAGGGCTCAGGGGATGAAGGACCTACAGTGTTGGAAGTTTGGGCAACCTTACAGTCGGGGAAAGTCTCAGAAGGTTAAAGGCTTGAAAGACAAAGGAGCCAGCTGCTGTGGGCATCTCAGGCAGAGGGGAAAGTCGGCACAAAGGCCTTGAGGCAGAAGTGCTTGGCAAGTTGGTGGAACAGCAAGGAGGGCTGTGGGTATAGAGCAGAGTGACCCGGGGGGGGAGGCTAAATGAGTGATGAGTACAGAAAAGAAAGTGGGAAGTCAGATCATATGTTGAGGCCATTGTAGGGTTCAGCATCTGCTCTGAATGGAACGCCATCTGATGAGAGCTGTATCATGACCTAGCTTATGTTCTAAATGGACTGGTTGGGATGCAGTTGAAGAGGGCAGGGATTGAGGCAGGGAAACCACTGTAAGTGAGATAATACAAAAGATGAGATCAGCATAGTAGACTTATTAAAAAATCAGGAATCTTGGCCAGGCATAGTGGCTCATGTTTGTAATCCCAGTACTTTGGGAGACCAAAGGGGAGGGTTGCTTATAGCCAGGAGTTGGGGACCAGCCTGGGTAATGTATCGAAACCTTGTCTCCACAAAAAATTAATTCTGCATGGTGGCACACGCTTGTCCCAGCTACTCTGGAAACTGAGGTGGAAGGGTCGCCTGAACCCAGGAGGTTGAGGCTATAGTGAGCTTTGATTGTGCCACTGCACACCAGCCTGGGTGACAGATTGAGACCTTAGCTCAAAAAAACAAGAAAAAAGTCAGAAATCTTAGCCATTAGGAAGCTTAACTGATATCAAAGGTGTAGGTAATTTTATAGGACTCCCTGTACCACTCTCCACATTGTTCTTTGCTGCATTAGGCCCTACCTAACTTAGATTCAACATATGATGCATATGTTTGCGGATAGGTCATAACATACTTGTTGGGTTTTTTTTTGAGTTGGAGTTTCACTCTGTCTCCTAGGCTGGAGTGCCGTGGCACGTTCACAGTTCACAGCCACCACAGCCTCAGCCTGGTGGACTCTGATGATACTTCCATTTCAACCTTCGAAGTACCTGGAACTGTAGACACGTGCCACCATACTCAGTTAATTGTTTTTGATTTATCGTATGGACAGGAACTTGCCAAATTGCCCAGACTGGTCTCGAACCCCTGGGCTCAGGCAATCCTCTTGCCTCAGCCTCCCAAAGTTCTGGGATTATAGCTGTGAGCCACTACACCCAGCTACATATATGCATTTTGTACCAGGTATTGTCAGCATTGTATGCCAAAAATTACACGGTTAATGCAACGCTTTCTGGAGAGCCAGGCCCTATAACCTACACATGTCAGATTTGTTGTTTTTTTTTGCCCAGACTGGAGTGTAGTGGCCGTTCCCGGCCACCACAGCCTCGACCTGCTGGACACCGGCAATCCTTCCACCTCAGCCTTCCAAGTAACCGGAACTACAGGCGTGCGCAACCACGCCCGGCTAATTTTTTTTTTTATTTGTTGTAGAGATGAGGTCTCGCCAAGTTGCCCAGGCGGGTCTCGAACCCGCAGGCTCAGGCAATCCACTCACCTCAGCCTCCCAAAGCGTGGGATTACAGGCGGAGCCACTGAGCCCGGCTGTCAGATTTGTTTACAGTGAACACTGAGCACCCTAGACAAATCAAGTACATCTTGCCAAAAAATATTCAGTAATTATACTAGATGTAATTGTACTAAACCATTCAATTGGAAGATTATTTAGCAAACCCACCAAAATGCTGTTGAGAAGAGACACATTTTAAAATACAGAAAGTTTGCCAATGTGGAAATGGATATACCTTCCAAACAAAAAGAAAGCAGGTGTAATTAATACGAAAAGGAGGCTTATAGCAAGAAATAGTACTAAAGATCATTCCATCAGATTAAAACAAGCTCCTACTTATTATGTCAACTTTACAACACTTCTTTGTTTTTAAACTGTAAACTAAAAACAAAGTATTACCACTGAATGGTGCTGTGGATTGTCCTGGGAGAAGTGTATCCTCACAAAAGTAGGCTTACCGCAAACAGCAGTTGAGATATTTTCATAGTGATTTGAGTAATTATGGTGATTTCAATATGATATTTTATATTTCAAAATATAAGTATAAAATAATTTGAAGAGGGAGTTATGAAAATTCTGTGCATACATAAAATAATAAAATTTCAAAATTTGTAAAGCAGGAGTTGTCAGTACTAACAGGAGAAAAAAACAAACCCAAATTAAAATGGGTTCTTTTTTTTTTTTTTGGAGTTGGAGTCTAACTCTGTCGCCCAGGCTGGAGTGCAGTGGCATGCTCATGGCCACCCCAGCATCGACCTGCTGGGCTCAGGTGATCCTTCCGCTTCAGCCTTCTGAGTAGCTGGAACCACAGGCGCGCACTACCATGCCCGGCTGCTAATTTTGTGATTTGTTGTAGAGATGAGGTCTTGCTGAATTGCCCAGGCTTGTCTCAAACACATGGGCTCAGGCAGTCCTCTCACCTCGATGTCCCAAAGTGCTGGAATTACAGGCTTGAGCCACTGCACCCAGGCTAAAATTGGGATATTTAATGTACCACTCTTAGTAGCAGAAAGAACAAGCAGACAAAATACTCAGGAAGTATTTGCAATATTTTTACAGTGTAGCTAACAAACTAGACCTAATTGATACATACAGAACACTAAAGCCAACAACTTTAGAAGTTCTCTTCTAGTTTATATTGAATGCTCACCAGCATAGACCAGATTTCAAAAAGATAGCAGCTATACAATGTATGTTTTGTGCTAATTAATCCAGAAGCAAATAACTAAATTGAACTAGAATAATCTCAAAATATTTGGAAAATAACACACAAAATAAGTTCCCATGACGAGAAAAAAATCACAAGGGAAATAAAATATTTTCATGAAGAAAAAAAACATACCAAAGTTTGCAGAATGCGGCTAAAACTGCTTGAGGGAAATTTATGTGTCTACATATTTATATAAAAAAAGAAACTTAATCTAAGATTCTATTTGGGAAGTTCAAAAACTATTAGCAATTAAACAGGAATAGAGAAAGATATTAAGATGAGAGAAAAATTCAATGAAATGGGAAAAAAGTGCAATAGAGAAAACCAGCAAAGCAAAAGGTAGTTGCTTAAGATTAATACAATTGATACACTCCTAGCGGGAAAAGGGCATATTTCAGACATCAGGAATGAAATAAGGAACATTATTACATATCCTGCAAATTTACAAGCAAATCATGGGAGAATGTAATGAGCATTCTTGTGTGTCAATAATCTGAAATTTTAGATAAATAGGACAAATGCCCTAAAAAATTCAACTTACCAAATTGACAAAACAGAAAAGCAGTACTTATGCAACGGAGAACTCTCTGCCCCCTCAATTAAAGAATTATCTTTTGGAGGGTGAGCCCCTTGTTGTACATACTTCCCTTGCTAACTAAGTGTTCTAGGAACCCATCAGTTTTTATCTAGAAGTTTAGAGAAAGAGTTCCATCATGATTTACAGAGGAAACGTACAGAGTTGTGGCAAATGGGTGACTGGTTCTTCCACCATGACAGCACACATGCCTACACAATGCAGAGTGTTCAACAGTTTTTGACAAAAATGGCATGACCCCCATGCCTCACCCTCCCTATTCACTCAGTCTCACTCCAAGTGACTTTTTTGTTTGTTTCTCCAGATGAAGAAAGTCCTCAAAAGGGAATGTTTTGCTGATGTGGAAGAGGTAAAACAAAAAACAAGAGGTAAAACAAACAACAAAAAGCAAAAGGCATCAACATCAACAAGCTCAAAAGCTGTTTTGAGCATTGGAAAAAGGGTCTCGATAGGTGTATCACATCAAACGGAGAGTACTTTGAGGGTGACTAAAGTTTAAACATGTAAGAATAAATACACATTTATAAATAAACAAATTCTGGGCTTTTGGGAGTCACCACTTGTAGTTGTTATACCTATTTAAAAATTGAATCTCTAATTTAAAAGCTTCCAAACAAAACCCTAGGACAGATGGCTTCACTGGTGATCTCCAGACGCATAGGAAAGAAAGAGGACCAGACATGTTAAACTTCCATAAAATAGAATAATAACATTTCCAAACTCATTTTATGATGCCAGTATAGCCATGATATCAAAACTTACACGAGACACCACAATGTATACATATATCAAAACTTGTACACTATAAATATACACAATTTTTACTTGTCATAAAAAAATATAAGAAAAGGAAAATACAGGTCATTTACTTTTTCTCATAAATAGAGATGTGGAAGATTGTAATCTAGTTATTAGCAAATTCAATCGAGTAAGATTAAAAAATTGGATATGATTAAGTGAGTTAGTTTTCTTGGAACTTAACACACCAGAACCTCAGAAATCAATCAATGTAATATGAACAGAATAAAGAGAATAACCTCTAAATCAAGGGTCAACAAACTTTCTGTAAAAGGACAGAGTAAATAAATTTTTTAAAAAAACTATTTTTAAGATTATCTCATAAAACATTTGACATCATGAAAACAATGGTAAAATGCAATTGATAAACAAGTACTGGTTAATTAGAAAAGAGTATATGAAGACAAAAAGAATAAACTCCTAGCCAAGGAAACCAAATGATGTCACATTATGCTATAGTGATATCTGTCATAAAAAAGTACAGAGAAACTAGAAAATTGCCTTATAAAAATTTGGTCTATATATTTTACAGAGTAAATAAATATAATGAATTTAGTAAATGAATTTAATTTAGTGTTACTTATACTGACATTAAACCAATTCTAGCCTTTCATTTATGTTTTATTTAATGCTGACATTTTCTTCTTTAAATGTGGTTGGTGGAAATTTCATAGAAAATGAATCTTTTTTTTAAATCACATGATATTGGAGAGAATATGTATGATGGTGCTTCTTTATGTATTAATTACATTCTAATTTCTGAGCAGTCACTTTATGTAATTTCATTTTCCGATACATACAACCAAAACTGATTTTTGTTGTAAATATTCAAATATAAGCCAAGGACAAATGGAACACTTGTTTATAAAATACATCTTTTATTCCTTTTGACATTGTATGATGAACTCAGCTTAAAAAGACCTGAGGACTTTGTGTGTCTTCCTGTCTTCAAATTCTACTCAAAACACTATCCACACAAATTATTTTTCTCTAACAAGAATCCTGATTGTGTTCTGAGCTGAAGGCTCTGGGTAAACGACAACATAAAAATGTGACACTTAATAATGATACTTCTCTGTATCTCTCATTCTACTAGCCTTTTCATGACCAAGAACTTTGATTTGAAAATTTGGTGTTACAGCCTGTGTTACATTGCCTACCTTTTGAGGGAATTATGACATCTTTATCAACTTTTGCAATTAGATAGGAGTGTTTAACCTAAGTAAATAGGAATTTTGATAGTGGTTCTTATTAGATTATTGAATACATGCAAAGTGTTTAAAGTTAAGTCGGACACAAAATAAGTATTTAAAACTCGTGATTATACTACTGTTAGAACTACTGTCCCTTCAACTGTTCCTGGAGAAACTGTCTTTGTTGATGAGTGTGCTCTGAACCTTGGAGGAGCGTTTGATGTACAACAAGGTCATTTGGATACGTTTTTAGTTCTCCTGGCAAGTGTCCAGCCCATCACGTGGTTCCAGAACAGACATCCTTCTCCATGGTCCCTGATTCTATAGCAGTTAACTCAGCACCTTCACAGCTTTAATTCACTTTCTAAAGGTTAACAGGTAAACGTACAAGTTCAGAAAAGGTCTAAATCATGTTTTTATTTTTCCACATGGATGACTTTAACAAAAGATCACGACTCCATTGTGTATAAGAGCAGTTAAATTCTGCCTTTATTTCAGAGCATATCTGGAGGTTATTAGGATTTTCTCTTCCTTTGATATTTTCAAGGGGGAAGTAAGGAGGTTGTGTGTTCTTTATAAGAAATTTCTCAGTAAAATATGTGAACTGTTATCCACTGCAGCTGAGGGACTTTGCTACATAGACAAATTGTATTCTCATTTGCACTCTTATTTAAAAGCAACTCAGATCACTAAGCTCGAGTTGTAGCTTACTGCAATTGCAGGTAATCATTCACTTGCATTTCTGTATTATTAATGGTCAAAAGGGATTGACCGGGGAGGATTTCATTTGGAGTTGGACTAAAAACATCCAGAGGATGAATGTGACGTAATCCAATGAGATTTGAGAATAAACTGTGATTAGGCAGCCATAGGGCATCAATATGCTGAGACGTGCTTTCGTTATAGTGTTAGACCTAGTGCTCAGCGCATGTTGAAATTCTATGGGACAAAAGTCATTGAACGCCAAATCTAAATGATAAGAGAAAAGTGAATGGGAAATACTTTTTGACCATTTTCTTCCTAGAATATCAGATCTGTAGTTCCGCTTGCTGGCTAAACAAAATATTGTAGCTGAGAAAGCCAAAATAAACAGTAATGCCCTAGTTTCCTCCCCTCCCCCCAGTTTTTATTTTTTTCTTTCTTTTTTCTGAGTCAGAGGTCTCACTCTCTCACCCAGGCTAGAGTACAGGGGCCAGGTCACGGCTCACCACAGCCTCGACAGCCTGGGCTCAGGTGATCCTTCCACCTCAGCCTCTGGAGTAGCTGAGACTACAGGCACGTGTCATCTCACTGGCTAATTTATTTTTTATTTTTGTAGAGATGAGATCTCGCTATGTGTCCTAGGCAGGTCTTGAACTCCTGGACTCGAGCAATCCTCCTGCCTTGGCCTCCCAAAGTGCTGGGATTACAAACGTGAGCCACCACACCCACTCGGCTCTCTTAAAAGACCCTAAATAGTACCTAAGTGGGGCTCAATTCCTCCTTCCAGTGCCCAAGAGCTGACCTGAGCCAAAGCCCCAAGTCAATCAGCCTTTATTCAAACTCTGTCTCTCAGTTTCCCCTAAATGATAAAGAACTGACTCCATCTGAGAGACTTGTCCTTCAGTGGAAAGAAAACCAGAGTACAGAACATGGTGAAGTAGAAACTTAATCAGGAGACAACAACTGAGACTAAATTCTAGGAATATTCTGCGCTGGAGAAGAAGGGGTGAATTTTTATAGATCCTTAGCAAGTGGGCCCGTCTAAGTTTAGCTAGTTTCTGGAATCAGTCAAAGATTGTAGAAGAAAGAAGTTTGGGGGTTTTTCAATCTTCATTGGGGGCAATTTGTGTCTAGCAAGAAGGTGGAAAGGACAGCTGTGGGGCCAAGATAGTAAGGCTGTTCTGGTTTGACTGCCAAGCCAACTGAAACAAAAGTCATTGATCGGTCACATTAGTGGAGTGTCTCTGATGCATGGTGACCCTCTGCACTCCTGCCCCAGGACAGCATCTACACACCTGTAGGAATCTGCGCGTTCTACCAATGGCATAAGGAATTGAGTCTGCAGCCTGGGAGGCGAGGGTAGGTGGAGGGACCCTGATATTTCCATGGTACCCACCATTGATACAGTTTACAGCATTAACCTAGATCTACAGATGTCACCCTGGGCTGCTTTTTGGCCCCCAGAGGAAGAATCTTTCCACTGGGGCGTGGGAAAGAACAGCTCAGGGACTTTTTCCATCCTCTTGGCATCAACTTGGCTGGGAAAGCTGGTAGGCAGAGGAAGAGTCTTCTGAGGCTGGAGAAATTTAGGCAGACATACCTGAGGAGGAACATGCAGTTATAGGAGCAGAAATTATTGTGAGCCTCAGCTACAAAGTTGGAATTGTGTATTTTCAGTTTTATGTACATGTTTATTCATTCATCGTTTGCCTGTTCATCCATCCATCCACTCCATCATCCACCCAACACTCTCTGAACATCTGCTTCCTTATTGTGTGCTCCCCAAAGAACACAGTCTAGATTGGGAGACAATTATATAAACCGATACAAATTTGATGATAAATTGTTAAATAACAAGATAAGTCACAATGCAGATGTGTTGAGAGTGTATGCCCCTGCTTGTCTCTTCCGTCACTTTTACCATGATGCCCAAGTCTTAATTTGTTGAAACTTCAGCTACGCAAACTGCTTGTTTCAATGGAAAAATGCCACAGCTTTCAGGCTTCTGTGCCTTTTCAATGTTGTACCCAGTGTTTGGAATGACTTCCTTCCATTCCCCATCTCTGCTTGTCATCTGGTCACTCCTATCCCTCAAAATGCAGCCGAGAGGCAGACTGTTTGGTGTAGCTGCCATGATTCCAGCTCATTAAGTACTTGGCTGATGTAACCACTATACTTTGTCACCCATTCAGTAGCAAAGACTATACTGGGTTGACACTTCAAAGGAGGCTGCCTTGCTGAACTGTTAATATGAGTTCTTTTCTGACATGGACCATATCACTGTGTCTTTATATACCCTGTGAATAGCATACAGTGTGTTATCCAAAAATGTTTGCTGAGAAATGGAATGAACGAAGGAAGGAAGGAAGGTCAATTAGCCAACTCTGTCTTCTCATCATTCAACAATCACTGATGGGTATTTCTAGATTAGTGTGCCAGGCTTTTGCTAGGAGCTGATGTCATTGTGCAGCGTGAGACTGTCGTGGGAATCCCTGTCCTCATGGAGTTTTCACCCAGACAGAAGCCAAAGACAGGGTACACAATCACGGACCAGATTTGAATGCCTGTGGGTCAAATTAAAGAGGCTATGACTGTGGGAAGCTCAGGTGGAAGTAATTAAGGTGATAAGGCCCCATCCTGAGTTGTGGAAGAAGGAAGGCGGACACAGGGGTTAGAATACTAATGGGGAAGACAGAGGAGCCTTGAGAGAGAAGTCAGCAAAGCACCTTACAGGAAGATGGAGGCTCTTTTGCTGGTTATAATTGCCCTGCTGGTGTCCAGGATTTCTTGGAATGAAAGGCCAGCCTTCAGACAAATGGAAGTAAGCATTAAGAGATGGAGGAAGAAATAAGTGAGAAGGAGCCCAGAGCAGACAGTTCTGCAAAGGGAGAAAGCATAAAATCGGAGGGATATTTGAAGGTCTCCTTCAATTTACCTTAATACTGGAAGTATCTATTTCCTTAGCTTTTAGAATTTAGCCCTGAGGGCAATGAAATTGAAAATGATAGCGGTATAGTGTAATGTTTACTTTGAACAGCACATGTGAGAATGATTTAGGAACGGTGTTCTGTTACAAATGCCCACATAAACCTCTAGGGCTCCCTCATACTACTCACATTTCAAACAGCTTTATTCTCTCCACATCCCCGGAAAGCTGCTTTGCTAGGGGAAATTTATTATGAAACTAGAAGGACAGAACAAGGGAAGAGAACTATTAGGCTAGATCACTTACAAAGCAGCGTAAGTACTGACGAATGAATTGGAATAAGTACGATTTGAAATACTGCAGGGAAGATTGCATGCGTTGGCTTCCTGGTGTGAAATCACTTATGGGCATGATTATAGATGACTGGGAACGTGCATACTTAGACTCATCCCTATAGAAACATCACTGGATATAAGAAAGCCAAGGAACCTCGAATCACAGGGCTGGTTCCAACGTGTGTTCTAACATTACCTGGATGAGTCATTCCTTCTCACACCACCTTGACCAAGTGGCACCATCTCAACAAGACCCCGGTCCCCCTCAGCACATTCAGGCAGCCAAGCTCCATGAACCTGGGTTTCCTTCCTCTCATAAATGTTATGGTTTTTCTGTGTCTTAGCTTGTGGATTATACAAGCTTTAACTAATAATATAGACGGGGGGAAAAACTGCTAGCAAATGTTCTACTGTGTCAGAAAAGATAGGTGAGAGTGTTTTTGAAAATAATAAAGTTCTAGGCAAATGCTTGTATTCTTATAACTAGTATTATAACTTGTCAAGCATTTGATTGATTCCTCCTTATTTTCTTACATATCTTACTAGACAAAAATATGTCTAATAGGCAAAAAATGTCCAATAGACATTAGAAAGAGAAAATGTTGTTGAATTCTGAAAATGTAGGTAAGTTATTGTATTAGTTTGTTAGGGCTGCCATATCAGAGTGCCATAGACTGGGTGTCTCAAGAAACAGACATTTATTTTCTCACAGTTCTGGAGATTAGAAGTCCAAGCTCAAGGTGTTGGCAGGGTTGCTTTCTCTGAGGCCTCTCTCCTTGGCTTGTAGATGGCTGTCTTTTTCCTGTTTCTTCACATGGTCTTTCCTCTGTGTGAGTTTGTGTTCAAATTCCTTTTCTTATTATAAGGATACCTGTCATACTAGACACCCTAATGATCTTACTTTAACTTAATTACCTCTTTCAAAACCATTTCTCCAACTTTAGCCTCATTCTAAGTTACTGTTGCTTAGGACTTCAAAATATAAATTTGGGAGGGGTATACGACTCAACTCATAACAGTTATTAAATCTCAATTTTTGTTACGAATTTGTTAAAGCATAACTGTCAAGCAATAAACTACACATATTTAAAGTACACAATTTGGTGACTTTTGACATATGTATAAACCTATGAGCCTATCACAAAGTCGAGATAAGAAACATCAAAAGCTTTTGTGTGACCCATTGAAACACATTCTGTGGTCTCAGACAACTAGTGCTCTGCTTTATGTTACTATAGAGAACTTTGCATTTTCTAGAACTTTCTATATTCTCCCTTTTTCAGCCATCTTACAGCCGGCGTAAGTATTAAAATTTATGTAATTGTGTGTATCAGTAGTTTGCTCCTTTTTATTGCTGAGTAGTATTTCATTGTATGGATAAGACACAATTTGTTTATTCATTCATTCATCTGTTTGTAAACATTTGGGCTTTTACAGTGTTTGGCTATTCCAAATAAAGCTGGTGCAAAAGAAGTTATGTGCTGTATGCTTTTATTACACTTGAGAAATACACAGACATGGAATAACTGTGAAGATAACTTGTTTAGAAACCGCAAAAATATTTTTCAAAGAGATTATACTATTTTACGTTCCATCAGCAGTGTAAGAGAATTCCTTTGCTTTACACCACTATCAGAACTTGGTATGGTCAATCTCTTTTATGTTTTGCTCTTCTAGTGTTCATGTTGTGGTATCTCATTGTGCTTTCAATTTGCATTCCCCTAATGACTACTGATGTTAAGTCTATATTTTACAGGTGTTTATTTGTTATCCATATATCTTCTTTGGTAAAGTATCTATTCCAAACTGATGTCCACATGCTAATTTTTACTATTAAGTTGTAAGAGTTTTGTTTTATATTTTCTGAATGCAAGTTTTTTTTCAGATATATGTTTGGCCAATATTTTGAGGGAATGTGGCTGAGGCTAGTGCTGTGGTTTGGGCCTGAGGGGCAGGGATGGGCAACTTTCTCTGAACTCACTTCAGGGTATCCCTGAGCAAAAGCAAATGTACAAACAAACAAGCATAAAATCCAAAGTAGAAATATTCAGCACCTGGTCTCCAAGCGTGGCACTTCAAGTCATGTAGAAATAAAAACTAGTTCAGTATTTTTAATGAGAAGCATTAATATCACCATTTTAAAAATATCCTTTGTTCTTCATGAAGTATCTGTAGCAAGACTCAAGATATAGATTGAAAACAAGAGATGTGGAGGTTCAGATATTTTCATCAACTGTCTACCTACTTTTTGATATTTTCGGATAATTTGTTCTCTCTTACTGTTTCTTCTTCTAATTAATTGACAGACTGTAGATACCCCATGGACTCTAAATGCCATGTATGTTAATTATACGTATGTATTATTAAATAATTGATGACTGGATAGCACCTAGTGTAAATATCGTGGGGGTAAAACAGAATTAAAACATTTATGTGCATTTACGTGGCAGGTGCATGACAGTGTCAAGTTTGCAGTCCTCTGGGATAACTCAATTATAAAGGGATGTGAAGTTTTATCTACATCTGAGAGGCATGCTACAACATTGAATGACAAAAACCACATTCTCTGGTTCAGTTCTACTATAAATTTGGACTTTTCAGTTGGTGCCCTCTGTATGCCATGAAAGTACTTATCTATGTTGCAAAGTTATCTATGTTGCCTGGAGGGGTGGGACTTACCGTTAGCAGTACAGATTCTCCTGGCTGGCCCTCTCTGGGTTAGAAGGTTAGAAGGTGGGAGTTTTTCAATGGCCTTGAGCACCAAGAGAATATGATGATAATTCCATGTCCAACCTAAAGTGCTGCTTCTTTATATCTGAGCCAGCTAGATCATGGCTACACAGCCAAAGGTATCATTGATCAAACTTACAGAAACTTTCTGTTAGGTCGGAATCCCAGCGGGGGCTCCAAAATGTTAGGTCAGACTGTACAGATCATGTCTGCAATCTGGTGCCGTGAGGAAGATGCAAAGAATTATACGAACATTGGATTGAAAAAATATAGTTTATTTAGAAAGTAAATTAGAGAGAGAGAGAGAGGGAGAGAGAGAGAGCGAGAGAGAGAGAGAGAAGGTTCACCTACCCAAGGCAGGAGAGGGGCCAAAGCTAGGAAAACATGGCGGCCATAACTCAAAGAGCCATATGGCCAGAACACAGTTTTGCAAATCAGTGGCCGTGGTTGTTTGAGGTTGAATGTTTTTAAACCTTCCCTTTGATGGGGCAGGTCATCAAGGTGATAGGGGGGCAGTCTGCTTCAGTCATCATGAAGGAGACAGGTAAGCACGAGTAATGATGTCAGGTGATAGATGGCAGGCAGAGGGGTGGGTTAGTCATGTGACTATTGCCATGGTGGTGGAGTCTGTGTTATGAAGGTCGCTAAGGGCTGATTAAGTTCACTTGCTTCTTATGGCTGGGGCAGATATTTGGAATAGAAAAACTAATTCATACAATACAAGCTGGGGAGGGGTTGCAAAACAATAATAGCTACCTCTGAGACACCGGTTCTGTCCTGGATGAGAAGGCAAGCCAGGCATGTTAAGAGAAAATGACAGAATTAGGCAGTGTCAAAATGGCTGCTCTTCGGCTATTTCTTTTTTTTGAGTTGGAGTATCACTCTGTCGCCCAGACTGGAGTGCAGTGGCACGCTCCCGGCCACTGCAGCCTCGACCTACTGGGTTCCGGTGATCTTCCGCCTTAGTTTTCCAAGTAGTTGGAAGATTACAGGCATGCGCTACCACATCCGGCTAATTTTTGATTTAGAGACGAAGTCTTGGCAAGTTGCCCAGGTGGGTCTCGAACCCATGGGCTCAGGCAATCCATTCTCCTCGGCCTCCCAAAGTGCTGGGGTTACAGGCTGAGACACCGAGCCTGCCCATCTTTGGCTATTTCAACTCCATCTTGGTCCTTTCACTTTTATTACTCTCTATGTTGGTCGGGGTTCTCCAGAGAGAGAGAAAAAAAAAAACAATCCACTAGGATATAGGTATCTATAAAAGGGAATTAGAGAGGATTGGCTCACATGATTACATGGTGAAGTTCCAGATGGGTCAGTCTGCAAGCCGGGCCATGAGAACGGCAGATACCGTGGCTCGGTCCAAGTCCAAAAGCCTCAGAACCAGGGAAGCTCACACTGCCATCTCTGTGTGAGGCTGAAGGCTGGAGAGTCCCCAGGAGACTGCTGGTGCAAGTCCCAGAGTCCAAAGGCCAAAGACTCTGGAGTCTGATGTCCAAGGACAGGAGATGAGGAGGCAAAGCGTCCCGACATGGAAAGGAACAAGAGAGCAAGGAAGCTCAGGCAACTGCCCAACCCTCTTCTTCCACCTGTCTCGCTATAGCTGCCCTGGTAGTGGATGGGATGGGCTTATACCTAGGGCGGGGTCCCCATCCCAGTCACTGACTCACATGTCATTCTCCCAGGACACACCCTCACAGACACAACAGAACAAGGCTTCACCAGCCATCTAGACATCCCTTTGTCTAGCCACGTTGACTCCTAGTATCAGCCATCACACTCTACAGACCTCAGAAATGCTGTTTTAACTCTTTAGAAGCTGATATTGACACATTAACATGGACAGGTGACAAACTGGATGAATTTTATTCCAGAACTGATAAGGTGAAAGCAAGCAATTATCAACAAGATGCTTTAGGATGTGTAGGGAGCCAATGTCAACTTCCTTCTATTCATTGAGAAATCAGACTTTGCACAGAACATCAGCCACCCTAACCAACTGGAGGGTTTCCAGTCCAGCATACTGATCAATAACAGCAAAAAAGCATATCCAAAGGAAAGAACTACACTAAGCAGTTTCAAAAGAGGTTTAGTAGGCACTATTTTTTCCCTATGCATAAAAATGTGCTTCTATTGACAATTTTTTTTTTTAAATTTTAGGGAGCTATTTTTGGTTGCATGAGACACAGAAACTATATAATCATCATAAAGATGTCAGCTGGCCCCAGCCTTCCCCAGGCACCTGCAGGAGTGATTCATTTGATTAATGACAAGAGTATCTGCATATGGAGACCGACCTGCATCTTCCCCACTTTATCATAAATATGAGCTAAGTGCAGCAGAAAGTCTTTTTGGTGGTACGTGGCATTGACCCTGTGGAGTCCTAACAGCCAAAGTATAGAGAAATGAGAACTCTTGCAACATCAGTTCTTGCCTGTCTTCAGTGTCAGTCTTAGTCTCCAGTAAAGAACTCTGGAGGTTGCCAGACGTGCCCCACCCCCTTGTGTCTTTCAGCAGCCCCAGATGGGGAGCTTTCCAGCCCTGAAGGCTTCCTGGCAGAATTGGGAAAGGTCAAATACTCTTAAACCCTCAACCAAATAAGCTAAAAGGGAAAAGCCGAGGTGGTGGTCAGGGAGTGGCGATTACCTGGGGAATGTTCTGGTCATGTCCTCCTGGGTTATCCAGCCCTTAGCCCTGAATACACTGGAGGCCTGGGGTAGGAATTGCATTGACCGCTTGGAACTTCATTGCGTTTGGGAACAGGTTGTCAGAACCCAAGGGAAGGCAGCCTTTGATCACTGTGTCCATGCACCTCAGAGGGCAGATTCAGCTCCAAAGTCTAGGGTGCCTGGAACACGGTGTCGAGAGCAGTCAAGGAGCACAGTGTAGAGGGAAAGCTTCAGGGTTTAGGGCGACGTGGGATATTCCTCCTCTGCCAAGTATCGCAGGTGAGGCCTTGATGGCATCTCCTGATCTGAGGCTCAGTTTCCCAAGGGGCCCTGCAGGGATACCCGAGGTTCAGGAAGAACCAGGCAGAGCCCTGGAGTCCCAGATCTAGTGGATGCTTGGTGAATAGTTACCAAGCAACCCTTTGACACCAAGGGTTGGAGCCCCACGGGAGGGGGAGTGACCCTTCTGGGTGGTGAGTGTCTGCAACAAGCATGAGGATCATGAGCACAGAAAAGATGACCAGGGAAATTCTAGGGAAGAGGCTGGGCATGGTGGATCACACCTGTAATCCCAGCACTTTGGGAGGCCAGTGGGGAGAATTACTTGAGGTCAGGAGTTCAAAACCAGGCAGGGCAACATAGTGAGACCCTGTCTCTACAAAAAATTTTAAATTAAAAAAAAAAAAGCTGGGAGTAGTGGTGCATGCTTGTAGTCCCAACTACTTGGGAGGATGAGGCAGGAGGATCACTTGGGCTTAGAAATTTGAGGCTGTGGTGAGTTATGTTCATGCCACTGCACTCTACCTTGGGTGACAGAGAGACTCAGTCTGAAAAAAAAAACAAATAAAAGATAATCCCTGGGGAGGATACCGCATGGCTAAGATGCAAACACTCCAAGTCCTGGGTGATGGGGAGAAACCTTTGCTGTTTTGCCCTGAGAGCTCTGCAGGTTTTGCTCTGCACCCAGGCAGACTCACCTGGCATCCACAGTGATGGCCAGCAGGCATCAGATGTCCCCAGCTGGGTTGCCTCTCTATGGATGTGTTTCTCACTCTACTCAGGCTGTGACACCCATGACGGGAGCCCCCATACCCAAGACCCTCATCAGGGCATCCATCCTCACACACCCACCTTGTTCTGCACCCGAAGACTGAATTGTTCAAGGAGGGAAGGAAGGCATGGGGAAGAGGGAAAGGGAGGGAGAAAGAGGAGATGGTGCCCCTCTGATCCCATCCCCCAGAGTTCACCACATTCCACATGATCTCCTGAACATGGATGGACTGAGCAGCTCCATCCTCAACTGCCCACGACCCTGCTCATCTACACCTATTGCTAACCATACCAGCTGCAATCCCATGACATGCCTGTCAGTCACCCCACCTCACCCGCATCATCACTACCAGCATCACCGACCTCATTGACAAACTGGACAGTGTGACTGGGTGGCGGTCATCAAGGTAAGGAATCAGCAGTGGCAGCTGTGGCCAGGTGTGCAGAGAAGGCAGGTGAACCCACGGGCTATCAGCAAAGTTCAGTGGTGGTGGCGTTGGTGACAGAGTTGGCGACAGATCAAGGTTGTCCTAGCTTTTGCTTTGCCTGTGAAATCATATGTCACCTCGAGTACAGCGATTATAAAGGAAAAAGGAAAAAGGAAAAGCAAGAAATGAAGACCTGTCCTGCATTGAGCACTTGTCCAATGTCCAGCTCTGCCTCAGCTTCAGACCACGTGGCTTCCGGGTCCCAAAGTCCCTAGGGTCAGAGAGCAGGCAGGGGTATCAGCCACGGGAGGCAAGATTGGGGGAAAAGATTTCACTTCAGAAGCTCCCCCTAGATGGCAGCCTGAGACAATTATTGTGTTATTTTCAATTACACCTTCAAATCTTTTTCAAATGCAGTAAATTTTCTCCTTGCGTACTATAAGGCAATGCGCCACATTTCTGGTGTGAGGTGAAGTATTTTGTTGTTTATTTTTTTCCCAAGTGGACAATGAAAGCTTTCGTTGTTAAACCAGACCTGTTGTGTAGATAGCCAGCCTCCCGGTCACCAGGAAGAGGGGGTGGGAAGGACGTCAGCTGTGGCCTTGGCCAACCCGGGTAGTAAACGTGGGCCAATTACTCACATTCTGTGAGCCTCTATTTCTTTATCTATAAATTAGAGATAATGATCTTTGCTTCCAGTTTTGTTGTGAAGACTAAATGAGGTAATTTCTAGAAAATGCCTTGAATGGTGCATGGCACTTAAGTGCTCATTAAATTGGGGTGCTTCACAGGTGGGAGCTGAATTAAGGATCTGCAAAGGCATAGAGAGTGGGATAATGGACACTAGAGACTCAGAAAGGGGGAGGGGAGGAGGGGGAGGATGAAAAAGTCACCTATGGGGTACAATGGACACAGGTGGAGGTGGAGGTACACGTAAAGCCCAGACCTCTTTGCCACTATATACTGCAACCATGTAACCCAAACTATCTGTAATCCCTAAAGCTACTGAAATAAAGAAAAAAAATTGGGATGTTTCTTTGTGGGATTTTGTGTGGTGGTTACAGCACAAAGCTTGGAACAAGACAACCTACAGTAAGTCTTTAATAGCTAAGTGGCCCTAAGTAAATTACTTTGCTTATTCATGTCTCAGTTTCTTTGTCCTTAGAATGAACATAACACTGTGCATTTCCATGTTGCTACAAGATTTAAATGGGCAAATGTACCCAGCAAAGGGCAGTTGGTGGTGTTAATGTTTTCTACACGAGAGGCTGTAAGGAGATCTGAAAAGACATCAACGGCTGCTTCCAACCTCACTCCCTGCATCCACAGATGAAAGGAATACTTCTGAACTAAGTAAATAGGATTTTCTTTCTTTCTTTCTTTGAGTTGGAGTGTCACTTTGTCATCCAGGCTGGGATGTAGTGGCACCCTCATGGTCACTGCAGCCTCAACCTGCTGGGCTCAGGCAGTCCTTCCACTTCAGTCTTCCAAGTAGCTACCATGCCTGGCTTATTTTTTGATTTATCGTAAAGACAAGGTCTCACCAAGTTGCCCAGGCTGTTCTTGAACCCCTTAGCTCAGGCAATCCTCTCGCCTCAGCCTCCCAAAGTGCTCGCCCGGCCTAAAGAGGATTTTCTTATTCCTTTGGTGATTTCCCATAAAATCTATGGGGAATGCTGTGATGCCCTCTCTGTCGTATCCATGTCATCTCCCTTTGTAATTAAAGTTCCTTCCAGCCAGTTTGTCTTTGCCCATGGGGCCTCTGACTGAACCAGAATCCAAAATCCATCAGCCCCTCACGTGAGTCAGGTAATGTGGCTGCGGAATGAAGCATCATGAATTAGTATTTCACCCCCATGGCCCCGCCTTGAACCTGGGCTCCCAGATGTGCGAAGGAGGAAGATCCACTCATTTCACACGGAGCTTCCACTTCCCCTGTATTAAGAATGCTTGAAAACTTTCCAAATGAATTTCTCAAACAATGGAAATGGTTTTGTCTAAATATGACTCCAACATGAGGCTGTATGGTTGCAGTGACTCCAGGAATTTAACTGGTCTTCAGTTTTCTCTTGAAGTGCGAGAGCCTTTGAGTTAATCAGAAGTCTAGCTACCACGGGGAAGAGCAATATGGTGGCAGCGTGGCCTGTCCCTCGGTTCCCTGATTGCTCATGCGTCTCTTAGACCTCCCCTGCCACAGGCCCAACTTATGCCAACCAGTCTTCATCATTCTCCAGTCCTCCCAGTACTTCCCCTCCACCCGTGAGAGCGTGGTTTGAAATTTTAGCTTATTTTGACGATCATGAAAGAGGAAGTTCACAGCCAGAAATAGATACAATAGTCACCTTTCAAACAAACTACACATACAACAAATAGAAAGAAGTTCAAACATTTAGAATGGGAGCACTGTATTGAAAAAAGGCTTTACAAGAACTCGTATGAATGTACCTTTCTGTGGTAAGCAGAAATCTACTCACATGTCTACTCAACTTCATCAGATGACACTTGGTAACATTCTAGTGTCTTGTAATTGGAAATGAAGAGTTTGCTGAGTTTCTTGAGTCTGCTAATATAATAAATAATACTTAGCTTCTCTTAAAAATTCCATGACAAGGGCACAAAAATAGATGGAAAGAAATAGAAAAGTACCTACCAATTCAGTTACCAGATAAGACCTCAGTGAAACCAATCATCTGGGGTAAAACAACTTGGGAAAACACGTTTTACCACATTGGAGAGTACTTGAGTTCTGACTTCTGACATCACCCTCTCTTTCTCAAACTCTATTTATTGAGTATTTTAAAAACTTTTATCCCCCATAAACTTAACAAGAAAACTTGATGCTAGAGGAAAGACACAAATACTTCTCACAGAAGACCTATTTCAATGCCTCCTTTATAGATCTCGATTATTCTGATGAATTCTAGTAGCTTTTATATTTTTGGTCTCTTTTAATTTCCCCATACCGTGAAGCCTGTGCCCCATGACTCCTCACATTTCTAAGACTTCAGAGATGAAGTGGGATTCGTTGCATGCACACTTCAAGCCATGAGTGCCCGTCCCTGCCAAAAATCACATCCTTTAAATGCAACAAAAAACTACATATGACAGAATGAAAATTCAGTCTACGATACAGGACAGCTAAATGAGCCACAGGAAATACTGCAGGTCACAGTAGGATGTTTATAATTGTGTTCTGTCAGTTTCCTCTAAGTGGATTATTAAGTGTATGTTTATTTGTTTTTTTTATTTTTTTGAGTTGGAGTTTCACTCTGTCACGCAGGCTAGAGTGCAATGGCATGCTCACTGCCACTGCAGTCCACCTGCTTGGGTCAGGTGATCCTTCTGCCTCAGCCTTCCAAGTAGCTGGAACTCCAGGCATGTGCCACCAAGTCTAGCTAATTTTTATTTATTGTAGAGACAAGGTCTCGTCATGTTGCTCAGGCTGGCTCAAACTCTTGAACTCAGGCAATCCTCTTGCCTCTGCCTCTCAAAGTGCTGGGATTACAGGCATAAACCATCGCACCAAGTCTGTTTTTTTTTTTAAAATAAAAGTCTTATTTCTTGGACAGGTGCAGTGGCTTAGGCCTGTAATCCCAGCACTTTGGGAGGCCAAGGCGAGTGGATTGCCTGAACCCACAGGTTCGAGACCAGCCTGGGCAACATGGTGAGACCTCTTCACTACAATACATTTTTTAAAAATTGGCCAGGCTTGGTAGTGTGCACCTGGAGTTCTGGCTACTTGGAAGGATGAGGCAGAAGGATTGCAGGGCCCAGCAGGTCAACGCTGGGATGGCCATGAGTATGTCACTGTACTCCAGTCTGGGTGATGGAATGAGATACCAACTCAAAAAAAGTCTTACCTGCAGTCTTATCTTTTTTTTGAACAAGTCTTTAGAAATAGGAACATCACACTTTTGAGTGATAATATTCAAGATATGTTAATTCAAGATAATAGGCATTTTATTTGATACGCCCCCAACTCAGAAGTCTGCAGTAGGTCCATGGCATTTGATAACATGGACCTACTGCATGAAGAAAATAAATGGGACCACACAGTTATTAGTCACAGATCTCCCTTGTTTCTCCGACTGAATAACACTGTGACACTTGGGGGAGCAACTTGTGTTTGATTTGTGATGATTCTCAACTGAGGAAGCCCAGGGATCCTACCTGGCCCACACTGCAGAGGTGACAGTGGACTGTGTGACACCCCACCTTAGTCCCTATGCTGTTTCTGGACCATCACTGGTGGAGGGAGCACAGGGAGCAGAGGTCCAGACAAGACAAAGCATGAGCGTGTCCTGCAGGTCACTGTGAAACCAACCTTATTCCGACTTTGGGATTTCATGTATTTGGGGGAACTCCTGGTTGCACTGCTGGACTGGAAACCCACCTGTCTGGTCTAGGGAAAGGTCTTGAAGAGCCAGTCTACAAAAGAGAAAACCTTGAACATTCATGATGCCAATTAGGGAAAGTATTGATAGTACTGAACAATAACTGAAAACAACTTTTTTATTTTTCATGTTAAAGAAAATATTGAAAGAGCTGACATTAATGAAAAGCAACTTTTATTTTCCATCTACCTGATATAACTAATGTGTGATATATCAGCCCCTACTGAGAGCATTAATGATGTGCAGAGCTGGCTTTCTGGAGCCTGTTGGGTCTGTGTGAAATGCCCCTCCCTCAGTGCTCTCACTGCCCCAAGCCAGGCAGGAGAAGACACCCAGCTCTGGTGCCTTTTCTTTTGTCTCAGTGCTGCCTTCCCCATCCACCCAATACACCCAATTCCACGTCTCCCTGCATGAAGACATGAAGGTACATCTCAAGATGCATCTTGAGAAGTCAGAGTAGCTGGAAGTAAGGCTTTTAATAATTCTCGTGGTCTCAGCATCTATCACTGATAAACATTTCAGTGCTATACCACCACTCATAGAAGTTCCTATGGAAAAAAAAGATTTTTTTAATAAACAACTGATACATAGCATATGACAGTCAGACGAATAATTATTGGAAATAAGGACAAGATTGAAAATGTTCACACGATGCCTCTGGGCATGTGATAAAGGCCTGGGCAGACATGGAAACATGCTCTTACTGATAAATGAAGCTTCAGGTTTGGGGTAATATATAGATATTGAGAAACACAGATTTTTTTTACTAGATATGTGTTTCTATTAGATGCCATAAAAGAAACAATTTTAAGAAAAGTGTTGGGAGGATGCAAATATCTTATGTTTAGTAATGAATCTTGTTGACTTCCTATGTCAAAATCTGCAGAAACAACCCTGTATTAAAATTAAAACTAAAATAGCAGGTGGACTCCAGGAAGTCTGTGAGATGCTAATGAATGATATTCAGGTTCTCTCCTGAGAACCTTCTTGCTGCCTCCTATGCGCCTCTTGAGTGCAGTATGAGCCTCTGTCTATTTCCCTCGGCAGGGGAAATCTAGTCAGATGGTTTCCTACTTGTTCCTGGGTTAGATTTTCACTGGACACATCAACTCATCCTATCAATTCCCTGAAAAAAGAAATGTTACTACAACCATGTGGCATATTTTGGCTGTTGTTTTACTCTCACCCCAGTCAGATATTTTCTAAGCCTAAATGGTTGTATTATTTATCCTAGGAAAGAGGATATTCATATTTTAAGAAAATCCACTGGACTTGATGAGAAATGCTTTATAAATGGCATCCAAATTATGTTTTAATTAATCTCATGTAATGATTAGAAAAAATCCTCACCCTCAAAGTACATATTCATGTTGATAGCATACATCTGCCAAATACTCCCTTATTTTTCCCCCTGATCATTCTATTTAAAGAAAATTATTCTGAATTTTTTCTGTCCCCCTTATCATCACACACACTCTGTCTTTAGATTTCCTTAGTATTTCCCTAATGTTCTTTTGTGTTCCAACATATTTGGTCCTCATGTCTTCTTAAGCTCCTTGTTGCTGTGAGAGTTTCTCAGACTTTTCTGGATTTTCATAATCTTGACAGTCTTGGGGAATACTGGTCAAGTATTTTGTAGCATGTACCTCTGCTATTTGTCTGATATTTTTCTCATGATTGACTAAATTTATAGATTTTTAGGAAGAAAACCACAGGGATGCCATTTTCATTCCATCATATCAAGGATACATACATATCAAGGATACATACATATCAAGGATACAACGAACAGGACTCACCGCTGTTAATGTGGACCTTGATCACCTGGCTGAGGGCATGAGTCAGGTTGTTCTTGTATAGAGTTACCCTACCCCCTTTGTGTTGAAGCAAGTCACTATGCACAACCCACACTTAGGGAGTGTTGTACCTCCTTGGGAGCGGAGTGTCACATGAATTACTTGAAATTTTTCTACAAGAGAGAATTGTATATGCTCTCCTACCTAGTTATTTATCATTTATTTCTATCAGGATAAACTCATACCTATTTATTTTATACTTTGTGTTAAAATCTAATATGACTTTTTTGTTGATTTGATTGTTGCAGCTTTGACCATTGACAGCTTTTTCTTTTGTCTCCTGAGTCCCTCTACGTGTCCTTATAATTATGTATGTGTGTGTTTTCTTAACACTTTCTTCCTTTCTGATGCTGCAAGATGCTCTAAGCTTGTCTTTTACATTTCCTGCTTTTGTCCTAGAAACAGTCATTTCTGCAAGGAGCTCTGCTTTACTGGAGAATGGTATTAGAAACCAAGACCTGAACATTAGATGTTCTCACTGCTCCTGAGGTTCCCTCGCTTCTAGCCCTCACAGCTGACAGATAAAAGAAATATACCCTTTGTATACCTATTCCTGAATTGTATCCTGCAGCTTTAAAATAAAAATTAAAAAAAAATAAATGCATATGCATCTATTTATAAATAGAATCAAGTGTCTACTATTGCAGTATCATGCAAAAGAGTTTCATAATAAAAAAAATCCTTAGTTCTGCTGTCTCCTCCCATCCCTACACACACCAACCCTCCCAGACATTGGCAATCAATGATTTATTTATTTATTTTTACTTTTCTCTTTACTTTTGTCTTTTTCCAGAATGTAAGATAAGTGGAACATAGCCTTCTCAGACTAGCTTTCTCCACTTGGCAATTTTCATTCAGGATCAATCTCTGTCTTTATGTGACTTGATAACTCAGATTTTATTTATTTATTTATTTAAATTGTTTTGAGTCAGAGTCTCAGTCTGTTGTCCAGGCTGGAGTGCAGTGGTATGCTCAAGGCCACTGCAGCCTCAACCTGTTGGGCTCAGGGTATCCTTCTGCCTCAGCCTTCCAAGGAGCTGGAACTATAGGCATGTGCTACTACACCTGGCTTATTAATTTTTTAAAATTTATTATAGAGGTGAGGTCTCACCAAGTTCCCCAGGCTGGTCTTGAACCCCTGAGCTCAGGCAATCCTCTCATCTCTGTCTCCCAAAGTGCTGGGATCACAGGCTTGAGTCACCACCCTTATTGCTCACTTTTAAAATCACTGAATAATATTCCATTTGATGGATTAATAGCAGGTTGTTTATCCATGTACCTATCGAAGGGCATCTTGATTTCTTCTAGTTTTGAGTGATTATGAAAACAAAAGTGTCTCTACATTTTGGCATGCCAATTTTAGTGTGGATATAACCTATAAAATCAGTTGCGGAAAACTAGCTAGGAGCACTATTGCTGGATCATATGATTAGACCACATTTATCTTTGTAAGAATGTGCTAAATTTTCTTCCCAAGTGGCTGTGTGCCTTTGTGCTCCCACCAGAAATGAATGAGAGTTCCCATTGCTCCATATTCTTACAAACAATTGGTACTGTCAGTTTTTTGGAGTTTAGTTGTGGTATGAGGTATGTAGTGGTGTGTCCCTGACATGACCTTTTACAATGATTATTTAACACAAGAGCAATTGGCTTAGAATAATTTTAGCTACCTTCTAAGGATTTGAACTAGCACTGGAAGAACTTCAGCTTTCCCACCACCATACAGCAGTTGGTCAGGTGGCATACTTCACACTCCATACCTCCTGGTAACACGTGACCCCTCACTTGGTGGCTTGCGCAGTGGTATCTCCCACCCCTACTGGAACTGCTTTCAAAAAGCAGCTCTTCTCTAGACCAGGGTGTTTGAGTTCCTACCAAAAACCTGCTGCGCACACTTGGCACAGTTTTAATTTCTGTATGACTTTTTGATATTTTTTTTCTTTTTCTTTTTACAATGAGAACTACAATTAAGACTGACACTTTTAAACTGCACCAAGTGATTTAATCCCTCTAAGAGGAATCTGATGTCAGAAGACATCAATCACAGCTTCATTTCTAGGATTATTTCTGGAAACAGTTGAAGTTTGGCTGGTTTTCATCAGGAAGCTGGCTTTAGTCTTACATTTAAATTTCTCTAAAAGTGACTCCCGGTGTTATTCAGGATCCTTTCTCTAGACTAGTCTAGTCATTGATATTGATTTTACAGTGCACTGACATTTTACAGGAAAGAACAGAATTCCTGCACACCGCATAGCACCTGGCCTTCCCATAGCTTCCGAGATGAGTGACTTTGATGAAACTGGGGGCTTTGTCACCTCTGAATGACTTGGGCTCAGTGAGTTCTAGGGAATTCTTGAGGCGATGGATCAGGATCCACCACACGGAAGGACCACAGTCACCAGACTCGTGGACATTTCCTTCTAAATTACCATTTCACTCTAAGCAGATGTCTGTACTGCTGCCCTTTACAATTACGTGAGGTATCTATTTCTTCACTTCTGTAGGGATGTTTCACTAAGCCTGTTCAGTAGTTTCTGACACAAATTAGCATTCATAATGAAGGCCAAAAAGAGTATTTAATAAAGGTATGCATTTGTTTGGGGGTGGGATTCTAAAGGAATTAAGGAATATTACAAACAGTGAGAGGGTATGGGGATATCCCTGATGAGAAGAAACATCTTTTTTTAGGGAGGGTCAGTTCACATGCTCTGGGATGAACCAAGGGTCTGGCCCCATTGACTCACAAAACAAGAAGCAAATGTGGGAAATGGTTGAGTTAATAGATAATGTGAAGTGGAACTTTGTGAACTTGGTCAGCCCCAAGAGAGTGTTATGGACAGTACCTGGGGGAATTATGACCCACAAGCGAAGCCTGTGGGTCTGATGCTTGGTGCAGCCTTGATAGTGTCTGAATTTTAAAATATCCTTATTTACTTTATAATTTTTTCCTGGATTTTAGAATAAATCTTGAGTATTTCTCCAACACTGTCAAACTACTTCTGCATTAATTTTGCCCCATAGCCATCAGGTTTCTCTAGACCCAGGGTGTCTATTACACTTCGTGTGTGTGTGTGTGTGTGTGTGTGTGTGTGTGTGTGTGTGTGTGTGTGTGTGTGTGTATGTGTGTGTAAGTTTGGAGTATTTTTGTTTCTTCTACCTGAATTCAGCATTTCTATCTCAAAAGATGGCCCTGGAGAAAATAGCATCAGATAATATAATAGATACCATGAGCAGATGCAATGAACCATGTCTGTCTCAAAGCAGTCATTCTCCACATGGGGGATTCATGTGAAAATCCCACAACTCTAATTATAAACTTTCACATAAGTAGAGTATTCAAATGACAATGCTGAATCAATTTGTACAAGCCTTTTGCCATTCTTTTTAAAGTGATTGCACTGGTTCTGTTCAGTACACCTATTCATTCATAGTGTACTTAGTGATTTATGTGGACACAACCTAGTCAACATTTGATTGGCCTCCAGTGGGTTATCATGTCAAACACCAGAAAGCCAGTTTGAGTCCCTTGCCTCTCTGATCAGTGGGTATGAAATGGGGGAAATAGAGTAATATTCGCTTTGACTTGAGAAATGCACACACAGTGATATCAAATATTGGACAATGTATTGTCGTGTAAGATAAAATATTTGCAGACCAGGCACCATTTTGGAACTTATTTCTGATGTTCTCCTCTGTTGAGGCTGCTAATAATAATTGGTTTATAGTTGATTTAAGGAATTTTTGTAACTCAGGAAATACTGAAACAAAGCATTCAGATTATCTCTTTTGAAACCACAAAACCAAAGAAATACATTACTCTAATCCTGACTCTTTTCTTTTTTTGGATATCGGGGGGGAAAAACAAACAATGAAGGAAATACATTATCCCAGCCTGACTGCTTCTCTACAATGTTGAAGTGTTGGCAGTGATTTCTGAAATGGTGATATTCCTTATTCTTTTAAAAATAAACTTAATATTAAAGATGAATTATGGATTTCTGTTAGCAGATGGGACCAGATTTTATTCAATTTTTAATATAGTTTATTATCAGAAATTTGGTATCAGAAGCATCAGGAATGTAAACCTGCTCACTTCTGAAAATAAAGTTCAAGTGGACAAGTGGCTTAAGGATTCAGAAAAAGCTAATTTAAACATGACACCAATTGAACTGGTCCTAGCAAAAGTCATCTCATTTAGTCTTTTCTAAAGACCACATTAACTCAGCCACTTAAAAAAAAATCAAGCTATTTAACCCATGATAAGGATTGACATCAAATTCAATTCAGATAGACCTATTATATCATGTCAACAAGCTAAAGTTAGCCATTCAAGAACACTTTCAGACTAGAAAGGCAATCTATGATATACTTTATGTGTGTACAAGGTCTGACAATTAATTTCACAACTCATCCTAGAAAATCTGCTACATACCTCTTTGCTGAATATCACTAGGGTCACCTTCGAAGTACTTCCCTTGCGAAGCTATGCACCGATGCCAGAACCTAGTCCACCTTCCAAAGCATCTTGGCAACTCTTTTTCTGGAATGGCCATCAGAGCTGTTGTCGTATTACCCTTGATGTCCTGAATGTCGTTAAAATATCTTCCTTTCAATATTTCTTTATCTTCAGGTAAAGATAAAAGTCACTGGAAGCTAGATCAGGTGAGTAGGTAGGGTATTCCAATACAGTTATTTGTTTACTGGCTAAAAAATTCCCTCACAGACAGTGCTGTGTGAGCTAGTGTATTCTTGTGATGAAAGAGCTCCTTTGGGACCATTTTGTACACACCTTTCTCATACCAAGATTTTCAGTTAAGATTTTCCTAGCTGTTTCTCTATCAACGTTTATTTTGTTTGCTATGCTTCTCAGTCAGCTGTCATTTTGATACACAATTTGACGAATTTTTGCAATGCTTTCATCAGTTCTGCTTGTTATTGGCCATCCTGATTTCCCTTCATCAGTGACCCTTTCTCTCCCCTCAGAAAAATGTTTAATTCATTTGTACACTGCCCTTTTCTTCATGGCATTATCCTCATAAACTTGGACTCACCTGTCCCTGATTTCACTTCCACTCTTGGCAAGTTTAACAAGAAGTTTAATGTTTGTTCATTGCTTTAATTCAAACTTTAACATTCTCACGAGGACAACTTGGATGGGCATTCCAGAAAAGGAGCTCCAAAATTGCTTTGACTGGTAGACTAGGCACTGGCATTGGTGCATAGCTTCCCAAGGGGAGTACTTTGAAGGTGACCATAGTAAAATTCAGCAATGGGGTATGTAGCACTTTTTCTAGGATGAGTTCATGAACTTGTCACAACTTGTATGCATGTATGTAGAGACGGAATCTTGCTATGTTGCCCAGACAGAGCTTGAACTCCTGGCCCCAAGCAATCCTACTGCCTCGGCTCCCAAAGTGCTGGAAATACAGGCATGAGTCACCACACCTGGCCTAAGACAGTTCTTAAACTAAAATATTGGTCAGGCAGGAAACTGTATTCCACATCTTCTTACTTAATTAGTAAGTGGAGGCTGGTAGCTCAAATTTTTTTTTCCTCAACTTTTTTTGAAATTCAGTGGTATAGAACATGAAAAACTTAAAATGGCTATTTAGATAAAGGCTCACCAGGTGGAAGGGAGGTCTGGATTTTGGATTATCTAAACTATCCATCTATCATCTTATTTAAGAAGATTACATTGTTAGCTTCCCTATCTGTCTGTAGATAGTTCAACTTCCTATAAAAATTTACTAGTGCCTTGTTTAGGATGATAGTTTATTATTTCAACTGGATATTTTTGGTTCCAATTAGAAGCAGAAAAATTGATTAGATGTACTTTAAAGAAAATCAATCTTCAAACTTTCTTTGGAAGCAGGAATAGAAAATGAACAACAAACCTATCATCACTCTCCACTGTGGTGCTAGGAGAGGTGCAATGGTGTGTTTAGAATTTAGTTTAATCCAGAATCTGACCTCACTTTAATTTTACATCTTCCAAAGATAAATAAATGAATGACACACAAACCACTGTAATGTTTGTCCTGCTGTAGGACTGTCAATGTGATGTCTCTAGAAATTAGAATTTGTTACTGTTCCTCTTCAGGCAACTTTATAGATACTGCAAAATCAGACACAGGTTGGTGACAGCTCCGTCTAGGATATCATCTGGTTTTTATTTTAAAAGTAAATTTAAAACTGCTTCACAGCCGGGTTCGGTGGCTCAGCCTGTAATCCCGCGCCTTTGAGAGGCTGAGGTGAGTGGATTGCCTGAACCTGAGGGTTCGAGACCCGCCTGGGCAGCGAGACCTCATCTCTACAATAAATCAAAAAATCAGCCGGGCATGGTAGCGCATGCCTGTAATTCTGGCTACTCGGAAGGCTGAGGAGGAAGGATCACCGGAGTCCAGCAGGCGAGGCTGCGGCAGCCAGGAGCAGCCACTGCACTCCAGTCTGGGAGACGGAGTGAGACTCCAACTCAAAAAACCCCAAAAAACAAACAAAAAAACAAACAAAAAACTGCTTCACGCATTTTTAGAGGATGTTACCCTTGGCTTTGGCTAAGAAATTTAGCAGTGCTTTTCCTAAAAAATTAAAAAATAGAAAAAAATGCTTTTTCTGAAGTTAGTTGCTTTTCCTCGTTACCATCACTGTTGACCAACATTAGACTTGAACTTACGTGCTCTGGAAGGAAGTACACTAAGAACCTTCAATGTGAGCATCTAGATTTAACACTAAAACTCTCCATTACCTGCAAAGAAAATGCACAAATTCTGTCAAACAATGACACTTTCTAAGGTGTGTGGCAATATCTTTGTGTCATACCACTTAATGTGACTTCTGAAGACATCATCAAATGCTAAACGCCTCATTCCATGTTACATTTCTGATCCAATGCAAAATAAGCCTCTATGGAATTGTTTTTATCTTATCATTGTATATTATCTAAAGCCAACCCTTAGAAATGTGCAAGAAGTTCCTGACCTCACTTTCTTCAAAAATTACATTTGAAGATTTCATTCTATTGACCTTAATGAAGTTTCTACTGAACAAGATAACATTTTTTTTCTCCTCCATCTAAATGAGAACATAGAATTTTGGTTTTTCATACAATTTGGTTGGAATGCTTGGTTTTCCTCACTCATTTACCTGGTGCAACATATATCTTTTTCAGTCCTTAAAATCTTAATGTTTATAGTTTTTCAAAACCTTGTTGTTAAACATGCGGAATATAAATTTCCAAAGGTTACCTCTTTTATCTTTTCTGTCCATCAATTTGCTCGTCTTAACTACTCCCTGAGAGCTGTCCTGGTCTATATTTCAGATTGTTGCTTGATGACACCTGACAGATACTTTGCCTTCAGAAATCAGTTTAAGTCACAAATTGTGGCAACTCAGGCAGGGAGCTCATTACCTGCTGTATTAGATCAATCATGAAAGCCAGAGAAAGGGTAGGCAGAGGTAATCCACCTAATCAGTGGAAACCGACTTGCACCTGTCTGAGCCTCAACCAGGAAGAAAGCAGACACATTTGTAAGATAATATTAGCTATTATTACAGAAGTGTATTACCAGTATCTGTATCCTGTGCCTATTTATCCTAAAAAACACATTCATAGCTAACAGCAGCAATTTTTCCTTTTGTAACCCCTCCATTTCTATCCCTTAACATGGGGGGGAGGGGCAAAAATAAGATAACACTAATTATGTACATGAACTGTATTTTTTGAACTCATGTTTTGTGCAGTTAGTCTCATTCAATTGGAGCTGAGCTGTCGAACTAATCCTACTATTTAGAAAACAATGACTATTTTTGGGGGCATAGCCTCAAAATCCTCTGTCTCCCCAGATGTGCTAAGGCACAATCTGTACTTGATTATCAAACATGGCTCATAAATGGAAATGCACCAAACAAAGTGAACATTTGCATCAAGCCCACAGATGTTTCCAAACAGAGGGCAACGTTTTAGGATCAAAAAATGAAAACAAGGCTCTCATAAAGGAAAATATGACGCAAAGGGAAGGTGAGCTTTGGTGCTCCAACCGAAAACTGGCCCAAGGATTGGTAAAACTTGGGTAGTTAGTTTAGCCAAATGACAACTGCATGCAAGTTTTATCCTGAAATTTCATACATTGCACATCTGTTCCTCCGGCTTTGTGCAAGTTCTAATTTCTCAGAAAAAGAGAGAACCTACTTGCCTTAAACAACACACCAATTAAGGTGTGACTTTGGCTTAATTTTGTTGTTGTTGTTGCTACATATAGCTACCTTCTCCTCAAGAATAATCTGGATGTTTTCGACTGAGTTCATAGCTCCTTCTGTCTTTTTAAGAATGCAATTTAAATCCTCATATTTCTTTCTGGAAAATCTACCATGATGTGATAACAAATTGTAAAGCTTAAATGTACACTAACCATGATGCCAGCAACCTCAGTCTGTTAATAATATAGTTGGTTTTTTTTAAAGTGCTGTATCAGAGCCAGGGCAAGACTACATAGGACCTCCTAGGTAAATCTGTAAAATGTACTGTGTGATCTTCAGGTCCTAATGCCTCTTGAAAGGAGGACCTGATGGCAAAAGCTGAAAGGACACACCTAGCTTCAAGATGATTCTGTGGTGTCCATGGCCATAGGAAATGTGAGACGGGGAAAACTGGCCAAGTTTTCTGTTTACATGGTATAGGTTTCAGGTCCAGCTGATGAATGATGTGTTGAGTTGCATTACAGTCGCTCTCTCCAACACACTGTATTCCATTCTTTCTTTGCATAAAACTTGTTTTATCTTGAATGAACTGCTACCGTAAGCATGAACACAGAATAAAAATATCTGTTCAGGAAAACCACTCTTGAGTGAGAGCCATATTTCAGTATGATTCCACTTAAAAATGCACACACACAGCCGTATACATATGTGTGCATGTACATATAGGACTTTTAATTGATAGAAAGAACAAAAAGGCTTTCTTAAGGTGACAGCCAAAAAAAAAAAAAAAACACCTCAAAATTCAAAGTTGTATGAGTTAATGAATCATGTTTTATCAGGTAAACTATATTTTAAACTTGAAGTAATAAAATGTTGACGTTTGAAGGAATTCTAATAACAACTTACTTTTTTTGGTCAATTCAGGGGTGAGCTGGATGAAGTGTGTCCTGACACAATTTGCTTTTTGGCAACTTAAAAAAAAAACCTTTACGATGCTAGTGATCTATATTCTGAAATTTGAATGGTTTCACATGATGCTTTTATATGTAAATACTTTTCTTAGAATCTGCTTTTTTTTTTCCTAAATAAAATAAAATTTAAAGTTTTTGTTTGGATCTATTTGAAATACATAATGTAATTTTCCATTTAAATTATTTTCTGAGCTCAATTTATGCAGAATAGTAAAAATGATTGTGTGTACTCACTGCATCCCTGTGAATGGTTTATATAAGAGGAAACGGTTCTTAAAATAATTTCTGAACCAGTTTCATTTTTCTGGAACATACGTGAATCATTATTTTTATAAAATATATAAAAATAGAATCCAAAATTGCTTTGTTCTCATTAATTTGTTCTGCATACACTCCTTTGTGGAAATATGCGACTCTCACATTTTTCCTGTAATCATAGTCAGAATCAGGATATGATAACATGGGTTTTGGTATTGCAGAGCTCTTGAGGTAGAGTTATTGATTAAGGGACAACCATGTCTCAGAGAAGTGAATGAACTGCATGAAGAATTGGAAAAGTGACTGTCAGGATGTGCATGAAAGCAGGTTTCCTTTGTTCCTAGCCCAAAGAGACAGGTGAGTAATAAACAGAAAGGATTCAAACCTGCCCTAAGAATCTTTCTTTCAGTTTGCTCAATGCACGCAGAATTCTAGTTATTCTCTTTTCCTTTCTAAAAACTGCAACATTTACTTCTGAACTTTTTTCAAGAAACCTATAGTATTGTCCTTCCAAATTTGTGATACAAAGGTTTCCCCAGACAGAAGACTGGGGGATGTGCTGAGGGTATGCCCTGGAGAGTGCATCCATGTTCCTAGAGAAAGATTTGGGGTTTCTGTAGAATTTTTCTCCTAAGGTGTTTACAATGTTAAATGATCTACCAAAATGACAAAAAAATAATTGGAGAAAATTTTGGTCTGTTTTGTACAAGAAAACACAAAAAGAGCCAGAAATTTTTAATAATAATAATAATAAAAAATAATTATTATTATTTGAGTTGGAGTCTCACTCCATTGCTTAGGCTAGAGAGCAGAGGCATGCTCATGGCCACCCCAGCATTGGCCTGCTGGGTTCCAGGGATTCTTCTGCTTCAGCCTTCCAAGTAGCTGGGACTATAGGCATGTGCTATTGCACCCGGCTAATTGTTTTTTTTAATTGTAGAGACGAGGTCTTGCCAAGTTGCCCGGGCTGGTCTTGAACCCATGGGCTCAGGCAATCCACTAGCCTCAGCCTCCCAAAGTGCTGGGATTACAGGCTGAGCCACTGAGCCCAACCAAGGAACTCTTAATATTTAATTGCATAGGTTGACATGAACTGTTCCATAGGGCTTGTAGTTACTTTTGCTTTCAAATAAAGTGGCTGAAGACTTGGTCCTAATTTTTTTAAATGATCAGAGATGCTATGCAACCTGATGACTTCTATAATTAAAAATATCACTTCAGTAATTATAAGATATTTCACACCTCATAGTATTGATTAAGTCAGTCAAAAAACCCAAACCCATCCATCACGATATACGTACCATAACTTTTTCTATTTTGGTGATAGAGTTGAGTTATGGAAAACACAATTTTACTGTTTTCATACAACATTTCGGATATCATCAATTTCTGGTAAGAAACCACTAAGCAAATTAGTCTGCGAGTTCTAGAAATATGTCAAAACAGACATTGGCATTTTCCTATGATATAAAAAGTAACTTTAAAGGGTTTGTAGTCTAGCTTTTTCCTTCTTTCTTTGTAGTATCTATTTTTTTTTTTTGTAGTGATAAGTTCCAGCCCTGTTGCCTAGGCTGGTCTTGAAATGCTAGGCTCTTGATCCTCCCATCTCAGCCTCCCAAAGCACTGGGATTATAGGCATGAGCCAACGTACCTAGCCTGCTTTTCTTTCTTTCTTTCTTTCTTTCTTTCTTTCTTTCTTTCTTTCTTTCTTTCTTTCTTTCTTTCTTTCTTTCTTTCTTTCTCTCTCTTTTATTTCTTTCTTTTTCTTTCTTTCTCTCTCTCTTTTATTTCTTTCTTTTTCTTTCTTTCTTTCTCTCTCTCTTTTATTTCTCTTACTTTCCTTTCCTTATTTCTTCTTTCTCTCCCATCCTCCCTCCCTTTCTTCTTTTTTCTTCTTTCTTCCCCCTCCCTCCCTCCCTCTTCTCTCTCTCTTCTTTTCCTTCTTTCCTTTCTTCTTTCTCTTCCTCCCTCCCTCTCTCCCTCTTTTCTTTTCTTCCTTTCCTTCCTCTCTCCCTTCCTGTTTCTTTTTCTTTCTCTATTTCTCCCTCCATCCATCTCTCTCTCTCTCTCTCCCCTCCATCTCCTCTCTCTCTCTCTCTCTCTCTCTCTCTCTCCTTCTTTAACTTGTATTTTTTTGTTGTTTGTATAATTTAGTAGTGTTTGATGTTGACATGTCCCCTGTTGGGGTTTTGGCCAAGTGGGAGGGGAGGGCACTATTAGGCAGAGGATACTGATCCTGGTAGGTAGTGCGAGGGATGGATGGGATTCTAAGCTGGGTAGTAGGACTGATGCAGATGAAGTAGACATCCAGTGAATTCCCAGACTTGAGGTTCCCTGATGTATCCTAGTATCCTGCTCTTCAATATCCACAGGGACATTTAGGTTTGTGCACCCCTTAAACTCTCAGTCCTTCACAGCCTCCACTCTTGCCCCACAATCCTTGTTGCTTTCCTCCCCTCTCCTCCTCCCTTGAACTGGCCCTTACCTTTGTATCCCCAGTAATGAAATGAATGACTATCTTCATAGTAGGTCAATTCAGTCTGAGAGTTGTCTATGGTCATCAGGTCAGGAATAAGAACTAAGGTGACATCATCTCTTTCAGAAGCCTCCCCTGACCTATTGGGGTCACAAGATACAGTTCATTTTTAAATTTTTATTATTTTTTGAGTCAGAGTGTCACTCTGTTGCCTAGGATGGAGTGCAGTGGCGTACTCACAGTTCACCGCAGCCTCGACCTCCTGGGCTCAGGCAATCCTGACACACTGGCCTCCTGAGTAGCTGGGACTACAGGAGCACATCACAAAACCTAGATAGTTTTTTGATTTTTTTCTAGAGATGAGGTCTTGCAATGTTGCCCAGGCTGGTTTCAAACTCCTGGTCTCAATCAATTCTCCCACCTTGGCTTCCCAAAGTGCTGAGATTTTAGGTGTAAGCCACCATGACCTAACAAGATAAGAGTTTAAATTGGACGTGGAACTCTTTGGGGTGCCCCCTCTCAGAAACTTTCCAGGCAGAACAGTTTCCCTCAGCCTTTTCTTGATCTGTTCTCCTCCTAAACTCCCAGAAAAGCAGCACTGAGGGAACTCCAATGCTGATGCACTTCTTGGCAAGACTAGAACTGGAAATCTGACTTGGAAGGGTGGGATAAGCCCAGGAGATTCATCTGTGCCTTTAGGGCTTGTGAGACTTGTGTTCAAGCAACATCGTGTCAGGACACGTGGGCAGCCATGGGACTGTCATGGTCCACTCTAATTAATAAGCAAACCTGAACCTCCTCCTGTAGAAGCCTCAGGCATGGGCAGCAGCTCCTTCTAGAGCAGTCCAGCATGCATGCATGTCTTTTTTAGGTCTACTCCAGCTGTGATAGCACAGTGGAGAATCAGCCATTGTCCCTGCAGGGAGAGACTCTGAAGTAAGGGATGGTCTTCCATAAGCCTTATCCCACATCTGTCTTAAGGGCATCTCTGTGCTAGAGTTACTGACTGCTCAACAAGTCTCCATGACACTGGCCAGAGGGAAGCTCACTTGAGCTTTGCTTGATAGATCTTAATTTAATAGCTGTAGTGCTTAATTTTCCGTAGTGGAATGGAAATTTCATGACCATGGGTAAGAAATTGAATATGACTTCTTCAGTGTCACTCCAGGATGGGTCCTCATCATCGTAGACACAATCAGGCTTAAGAGCCAGGCAGTGAAACTTTGGATCTATGTGCTGGATGACCAGATGTCCACCTCGGGTTCAGGTGTTACTTTATGATAAACTCTAGAGACTGGCATGGGCATCCTGGTAACTGTTCTACAGATCTTGATGAAGGGCATCCAATGGAGGCAAACTCGTTTTGTATGGTAATTCCAAATTTAGTGAGAAACGAAATGCTTTTTAAAAAAAGTCTAAGATATGTGTGATTCCAGTGAACATGATGGGTTTTGACCCCTAATGTTAGTAGGGACAACAACAACAACAAGAACAACAAAAACAAAACAGGAACAAAGAGAAACTAAGTAAGTCCTAAGCCAACAGAGGTCCAGCAAAAATTAAAAAATTGAGAATGCTGATTTTATAAAATGAATATATGCCTGAACTTTTGAAGTTGACATTGAAGTGGCTAAAGGAAGCTCAGGAGGCACGATTTATTATTATTTATTATTTTATTTATGTAGCTTCTCTAGATTTGAAAGACTTTTGTTAACTCTCTCACAAGAGACAGAAGATGTGATCTATAGATAGAGTGATAGGTGAGAGCAACCATCTATTTTTAAAAACAGGTGATTAAATGCAACTCCTTCAATTTCACCCCAGGATGGTTCCCCATCATTGTAGACATGATCAGGCTTAAAAGCAAGGCAGTGAAACTTTGGATCTGTCAAAAAGAAAATATGTGGAAGGGGAAGCAGTGTCTAATTGAATGACTGTCCTTAGAGTATGAAATTCACAGAGCTACTGGCTTAAGCAGGACTGGTGATATCCACATGTTCTCTTAATGAACTGGCAGGGGGTCAGGTTGGATGGCTGAACCTGCTGAGCGCACAACAGTGTTTCTGCCAGTGGGGATCAAGGGAAGCAATAGAAAAACTCCCTGAAACCCAGTTGTAATCCAGAGAA
Organism: Cephalopachus bancanus; assembly: GCA_027257055.1. Taxonomy (NCBI): domain Eukaryota; kingdom Metazoa; phylum Chordata; class Mammalia; order Primates; family Tarsiidae; genus Cephalopachus; species Cephalopachus bancanus. Next base: position 5,765,439 of record JAPVLO010000011.1, on the reverse strand, counting down.
TAGATAAGTGATTTCAAAATGGAGATTGCACAGGCATTGATGACCATGAGAGGCAGTCTCTAAGATGGGACCAGAGCAGGGCTTTCTCCATCAGGTCAGTTGCCCACGAGAGGCTCTGGACCTCATTAGGACAGCATAGGGCATCACCTGGGAAGTGTGCATCTGTGGTGAGAAACAGACAGAAGAACTGAGGTTGTTTTAAGGAAAGAATAATACAGGGAAAAAAGGCCACATGCTTGGAGCAAGACCAGTCCTCATCAATTATGAGGTCCATGTCTGGCTCTGTTTCTGGGTGGCTTTTTGACCTGAACAAATCTGGAGAAATTTGAAAAACAACTCGCACCAGCCAAGTGCCTGGGGCAGCGGAAATGGAGACACATATGCAAGTTCCAACGTGAAGTGAAAATATAATTTAACACCTGGTTCTGCCAGCTTAACCATCCTTAGAGACGCTGAAAAGCTCACTGATCTTAGCTTGGAGCATGCGAAGGAATGGTAGACAAAGCCAGTTCAAGCCCACAAACTTTTATTAACTCAAGAGGTGCAGTTCTGACACAAGGAAGTAAAGAATTCCAATTCTCTGCCCTCAGGAAGTTTACGTAGAGTTAGAAAAACAGAGAACCTGGGAATGAACTATTCCACTATGACCAGAGTTATACCAGCACTGTGGTCCATGTATGCAATGGGAGATCTGGAGGCAGTGCTAGTGGGTCACTGGGGGATTGGAGTGTAATTTCTGAAGGCATTTGGTCTTTATGGTGAACTCAGGTTACCAAGGTAGTTCACATTTTAATAGTTTGAGAAGGTTATGATCATTCATCCTGAAGCATCCTTTTCCAAACTTTTGTTATATTAGATCCAATTTCTCTTTTCAAAATGATCTAACTTATTCATTCTATAAACATTTGAGAGGAAAAAAGTGGCAAAAAATTCCTTCATTACATGAAATACAAGAGAAATGTATTGTATTTGTGTCATTGGTTTCTAAATCTTTCAAAGTGCACCCTTGTTTCTTTCTCTTTTTTTTGTATTCTCAAAGCATATTTATTTCCAAGGTCATGCAGTGCCTTATGTCTTCATCATGAATACTGACTTTGCTTAATCAAAGGAGTCAGTATGTTGTTTTGTTTTTTTATTATCAATTTTTTGTCTTTTAAAAAAATTTATTTTAAAGATATGGAGTACAATTCAGGGTTAGGTATACAGATGGTCATTGCACAGGGAAAGTTTGGGTCTCACTTTGGTCCCTACGTCACCTGGTTTGAGATCAGGTACCCTTATTGATGAAGTGTGTCCCCCTCTGGCAGTTTCCCACTACTGCCAATCTCTTTCTTGTAGTATTATGATAATTGTTCAGGGTCTGCTTAAGAATGAGAACATGTGGTACTCAGTTCTTTGTTTCTTTTTTAAAAAATTTATTTATTAGAGTTGTGGTGTACAAGTGAGGATTTACTACATAAGGGTGGAATCAGCAGTTGCTGAGCATTGTTAGGAGAGAGAGTGGGGAGAGGGTGGGAGGCTCGTGACACCCTTGTTTCTTAAGAAATGCAATCCTCAAGAAAATCAAAATAATCTGGCAAGTCATGAAAGGGTGATGTGATTGCCCACCCACGTGAATGAAGATAGTTCAGTTCAGTGGGTGGGCACAAGAGGCCTGCCTGGGCTCAGAGCTTGCCTGCAATGCTTACTGTGACCTTGAGATGTTTAACTTCTCTACGCCTAAGTTTTCCGCCTGTAAAGTGGGAATAATAGTAATATTGTTACTGTATTATAGAAGGGCGTTTTGAGGATTCATTGAATTTATATGTATATGTATAAAGCACTTACAAAAATTCCTGAATTAATAGCAATGCAAGTTCAAAAAAATGTAAGTCATTGTCATAACTATTTTTGGACTGAGCATAAATGGGAATAATATTTCAAGAAATAATATTTTATCAAAATGTTCTTGTGGTAGTAGGGACGTTATACAGTTAAAAAGGATAAAATGTGCATCTAAAGAATGGAAGAGAATGTTAAAACCAAGAAAAGACCATCACAGGAAATGAGTTAGACATTTTGGGATATGATGCTGGGAGTCTTTAAGAGTTCGAAGGGTCATAAATAAGTTATAATGATCCATTGCAGACGTGCCAACAGGAAAGAAGCCATTTATAGTCTCCATTGCTTGGTTCTGTGAAATACAGAGTAACCTGTCATGCAAAGCCATTCCCTGTCCTTAAATGATGGTGGAAGGATTTGCTAAACATGTAATATTAGTATAGCTCTTAGGAAGAAAGGCTTTCTCTCCAACTAAGATAATATTGTCTCCATTTGAAGAATGTGAGATACTTTAATTCTTTGACAAATTAAGGACAATACAGAATTGCTATGTCCAGTTAGACAAGGTCACTAATTATCCTGGCCTCTGTCTGCACTTGAGATGATCAGAGAAAGACATAAGTGTTTGAGGTTATGTCGCTTTTAGGATTCTTTTTCTATTTGGTGAAAGAAACAATGATGGAACTAGAGAGTTTTGTGGCTTTGAGGTAAACAAATGACCTTTGTACACTTCTATTTTCTTGTTTATATGCTTCTCATGGTTTTTTGATGAGAAAGGCAGATCATATGGGGAATCTGGGCCCATGGGGTGGCGTGGGTGGCAAAGCCATAAAAGAGCTGACATGGGGGTGTCTGTCCCCATGCAGCCCTATAAGTGAGGACCCAGATGATGTAAGGCTTCTGCATCAGGCCATTGCAAGAGCTCTTTTCCATGAGATATCTATGAGTCTTGGGGAAGTTAAAGCAGTTTTTCTGTGGTGGTGAGGAGTGACACAAGTTAAAGAGAATGCTGCCCTCACATCTGTGTGGAACCCAGAACCCTCTGTCCCTCTAGTTTTCGTGGACTTGGGAACATGGGATGGCAACCTTGGCGAGACCACTGGCTTTCGCATAGGGGTGGGTTGAGTGGCAGCAACTTCAAGCCAGAGGGAAGTGGACTCAGGTGAGGAGAACAAGGTCTCTTTCCTGTGGAGTGGCTGTGAGCCGGGTTCCCACTCATGGAGGCAGGAGACCGCAGGAGGGAGCACATGCAGGAGAACCTGTGGAGCAGGGGGATGGGAGTGGCGAGCCTGTTAGTGCCATTGGCCAAAGGAGCGCATCTGATCCAAGCCACTCACTTCCTACAGCTTTCTCAGAGTGAACCAATCAGAGAACGCTGGCCCACACACTGTATATGACATGGAACTGTGCATAAGGAAACTCTGGACTCATGAGAGAACGGCATCACACAACTATGTGCCGTTTGTAGAAAGACTGTGGGGTGATTTTTTCCTGGAACACAATGATACAATCCCTCCATGTGTAGGTAGCAGTTCTGAAAACCTCTTTATAAGGCTGAGATCATGTGGGAAATGGCCGGATTATAGAGGATCAGCATGGTAGACACGTTAAGGCATTTTAATAAGGTGAACAAATGCCTACTCCACGATGTGTTTGGCATTCGTCAAGGAATGCCCAGGTAAAACGCTTTTCTCTTTTTTTCTTCTTCTCGTTCATCCATATCTTCTTGTTTTCACAAAAGGGAGATCAAACCAGGTCAACTGATTGCATCCAAATGTCTCACTGCTAGGAAGGATCAGCACCTATTTGAGTAGATACAGTGTTGCCAAACTCAGTCCTTTCACAGCAGCTGAATCTAAATATGGATCTACTCTTTTGGTTGAGGCTATCACATAGAAAGATACTTTTCTGAAAATTCAAATATTCATTCACAAATGTGTGAAAGCAAGACTTTGTGAAGCTTAAACAAGTTAATAAATTACTAGCAAACCCACTCTTTGTTGGGTGTTCTCCGGTGTGCAGGGCTAGTTGAGGGGTCATGTGGTGTGGAAGATCTAAGTCTACAGTGCCCAACTCTGGGAAGAAAACATGATGCTTTGTTGTGAAGTTGCTTTGGGGATCATGAGAGAGACCCATGTGACAGGAATAATTGGCTGCTTACTTGAAAAAGCAGGAATTGAGCAAGCCCTAAAGGGTAGTTGGTGACTATCAGCAGGCATACATTTTAGGCAAAGGAGAGTATTAGTCAATGAAAGCAAGTGAAAATGCTTGTGGCTTGTTGCCACAAGACTCATAGAGAGATGTGTTTGGCAGGAACAGAGTATTTCTGTGGAGAAAGGTGAAGCAAAAAGGGGGAAGTTAGAAAGCACAAGAAGAGTCCCACAATGGAGGATTTTGTCTTCCTTTGAGACTAAACAAAAAGACTCCTGCAGACAAGTGACTTTAATTTATTTTAAGTTGTGCAGCTTCTTTTTTTAAAAATAAAAATAATTCATATGAAACACAGATACGCCATTTCATGGCAGAGCTGGTTTGGCTTTGTGGGAGAGAGATGTTTTTTCTATGCTGTCATCCATGGGCCAGGAGCTGCTGGGCCTAGCCTAAATCTCTAATCAAATTGCTGCTTCTGGAAGAATCAGCACCATGGAAGACATCCCTGGGAAGTGATAGTCCATTTATAGACCGACAGGCAATAACTATGGCACCACTCGGTGAACAAAGGTTATGCAATTATAGAGTGAGAGAAAGAAGGAAAGATGACAGGTGTGTTGAGAGAATGAAAGTCCCTTGTGCAGGAGAATGGAGCTTTTTGTTATGGCTGGACCCCTGTTGGTGGTGGCCAACAAATGTCAAATTGCTAAGGCTGGAGAACAGGATACTGGTGTGAGTGCTCAGTGCTTAGAAAATAGCTAACTGCCTTATTTATCTTAAACCCCATCACTGTTAACTTTACAATGTAGTCAGGTTTTTTCTGGAAGCATTTCAGAAAATAGGTCTCAACAGTGTAATAGAATTAAAATGGGACCTAGGTAACAATAAATCCTATTGTTGGGCTGTATAAGAATTTTTGGAGCTTTTGAAGGTCATTCTTTGAGAGAAACTGTCAAAGTCATTTGGAAATGACAATGAGATATTCCCTCAGCTAGAGATGGAATTTTTTCCACTTTGCCCAAGTTTAATTCTGCTAATAGAAATAAACGATTCGAAGCTTGGAAACAATGAGAAGAAAGGGGCTGAGGCGGAAAAAAAATCCAGGACATGTCTCAATCCTGGATTTATCCTGCCAATACTGGACCTGATGTTTACAAAATTTTGACAGCCTAAAGTGGAAAACCAAGTTAATACATCTAGCTCTCAATTGGATGCATTCGAAAGAAGGTTGCCAATTTTTGTCTCTTTGAGGAAAAAGATTATTGTATCCACTAAATTACATTGGATTTTATTTTCTTTGTGATAAGATGGGTTTTGAAGAGAGACACTATTTCCCCTAGGAAAGCTGGTCTACATTGCTTTTATATCACCTTCAAGGTACTTGGACCAGTGTATTCCAGAACCAAGGTTTCCGTTTCCCTGCAACTCACTCTACTAATACTAAACAAAATAACTTTAAGGAAATACAAAATATATAAAAAGTTGTGATAAATAACATTTAACCATCAAAAATATTTTATGAAAAAATGCCTAAAGTCTTTCAAACTAAATTTTTTATTAAAAATAGGAGATTTTGCTTTTAGAATTAAGGCAGACCGTACTGAGATTATGCTGAGAAAGGCAGTTTGTTTTCTGTGTTTAATTTACTATTTACACTTTAGCTATGTAATTTATTGGATGACATAGTTAAAATGAAGGATAAGGAAAGTCTCAGGAGGGCAACCTTTAGGTAGGGTGCTGATTAACAGGCATATGTAACTTTTGAGTTTCCTGTGTATTCTCTTTTTCTGACAGAGCAGGTTTCAACCTTTACTATAAAGAGATATTATATTTATTCTGAACATTGAGAAAAAAAGGCATTTTTTCAATAAATGCACATGGAGACTCACATATAGACTTAATTTCCTTGGTCACTGGGCTTTCCAGTTACATGGCAGTCTTTAATCTCTGGGATCATCTCGCTTAGACAATGCCATGCAAATTTCAGTCTGTGGGAGACCACGCTGACATTAAGTGCCTTCCCCCTCAAACTCTCACCAATGCCACATGCCCAAAACAGGCAAATGCTGAATCAACTGTAGTTAAAGTAAAATAAAAGTGCATGGCTAAGACTGCAAGAAAGAAAAATAAGCCAACAGTTACCTAAAATGAAAAGGGACTTACATTCACAAGCCTGAGCATTTCGAACATGTCAGTAGAGCATCTCTGTGGGGACATTAGAAACAAACATTATCTTGAGTATTAGGTGTTCAATATTCTTGCAAGGATAGTATTTTCTTGAGTTCGAAGGGAGGGAACTAGAATTAAACTTTTTGAATATTAGGCCAGACTACAAGGACTAGGAAACATCTGCTTAGTCTTTAGGAATTCAGTGCTCATAGGGCGTTGTAGTAATAAGCTATGTTTAGAAAATAGAAATCCAGGACAAAGTAGAACCTGCAACTTTTAATATGCATTGGCTTGGTGTTCTTAATTAATACTACACGTCATGAAGAACTCAGTGTATAAATTAATGCTAAAAACTAACTCATATAGACTAAAGGCTGCCATGGACCCATCAAAACATGACTTAAAAGCAAGCCTCAAAAGATTGATCTAAAGTAATTTAACTAAATGCCAGAATAAAGTCCATCAGTCCATAAAGAAGGGTCAAAAATACAGGACCCAATCAACATAAAACTCATAATTTATAGAATCTATTCAAAACTTTCAAACATGCAAATAAGCAGGAAAATATGACCTGCAACTAGGAATAGCTGCAATAAATAGAAATGACAAAGATGATGGAAATACCAAATAAAGATGTTGAGAAGGCATTGTAAATATTTTCCAAATACTCTCATTCTCTCTCTCTCTCTATTTTATATATAGACATAGATATAGAGATAGAGATAGATAGATAGATAGATAGATAGATAGATAGATAGAGAGATAGATAGATATAGGGGTTCTAGGGCTGGGGCCAGAACCAGGGCTGAGGTTATGGTTAGTGTTAAGGATGGAATTTAATTACACTTTATAGTGAGGGTTAGCGTTAGGGTTAGAGTTATGTTTATGGCTGGGGCGAGGGTTAGGGTTAAGGTTAGGCTAGACGTAGGGTTAGGACTGGGGTTGAGATTAGGGCTATGAGATAGTAATAGGGCCAGGATTTTAGATTAGGTTTGGGTTGGGGTTAACTTTGGGGCTAGAATTGGGATTAGGAGTTAGGGTAAGGTTAGGGTTAGGATTAGGGCTAAGATTAAGGTTAAGATTAAGTTAAGCTCAAGAATATTAAAGGGAAACATGAATTCGATGAGCAAATGAATGCTTCAATAAAGGCCCCAGAAGAATCCAGACAAAGTAGAGAAATATGTAAAATTATATTTGTCAGCAGATTATACACTGTAGAAGAAATAACATATCAATAGAATCTATCCAAAGTGAACAGAGTTAAGAAGAGACGGGAAAAATAAATAGAACGGGAACGTCACTGTCTTGTACAAAGTGGTTTTATATATATAGTTGGAGTCTCAGGCTGGGCATTGTGGCTCATGCCCAAAATCCCAGCACTATGGGAGACTGAGGCGAGAGAGTCACTTGAGTCCAGGAGTTTTTGAGACCAGCCTGGGCAACACTGTGAGACCTGGTCTCTACAAAAAATAAGACAATTAGTGGGGCAGGTTGGTGCATACCTGTAGTTCCAGCTACTCCAGAGGCTGAAGTGAAAGGATCGCCTGAGCCCAGAAAGTGAAGGCTGCAGTGAGCTGTGATTATGCCACTGCACTCCAATCTGAGTGACAAAGGCCCCGGTTTAATATTAATAATAATATCAATAATAATTATAATAGTCTCAGAGGAGCAGAGAGAAAGGGAGAAATAATTAAAAAAAATAAATGACTAAAAATTTCCCCAGTTTAGTATAAATATAAAGCTATAGATCCAAAAAAGTCAACAAAATCCAAGCAGGAGAAACATGAACACATCCTAATAAAATTTCTAAAAACCACTGATAAAGAGAATATCTTAAAATAGCTAGAAAAACAAACACACAAACACATTTTATACAGAGAAGCAAAGATAAGATTATAGCAAATCTCTCTTCAGAAATGATGTGAAGAAGAATAATATGGAACAGTGTTTTTGAAATACTGGAAGAAAAAAAGCTGTCAATGTAGAATTCTAATTTTAGAAGAAAGTCTTATAGATAAGGTAAAATAAAGGCTATTCTTCAAGGTCAAACAAAATCTGTGACAACTTATCACTAGCAAACCAGCTGTAGAGGAAATATTAATAGAAGTTCTTCAAGAAAAAGATAGAGAATATCAGATGGAAATTTGGATTTACACAAGGAATGAGAAGTGCTGGAAATAATAAGTAGGTAGGTAAAATGAAATATATTATTGCCATTTAAAAATTCTTCAAGAGGACATTTAGTGTTTAAATAATAATGACATAGTGTGGAGTTTTACTACAAGTAAAATAAGGATGTATGATCTTCTAACAGGTGGAATAAAGATGTATGACAATACCACAGAGAAAGAAAGGGGAGAAAAGACAAGTTGCTGTTGTAGGTTCAGAAATAGATCTATATACATACAGTCATTCATGGTAAAAAGCAGCCCAGGTAATTCCATTGGGAAAAGGCCATTTCTTTGACAAACAGTGATGGGACAGTTGTTTAGCCACATGTAAAAAGTTTAACTTTAATGTCTACTTCATGTTAGACACAGGAATGAAGTGCAAATGGATTGCAGACTTGCATTCAAGAGCTGTATGTCTTAGAATAAAGCATAAGAGATCATCTATTTTTGAAACTGAGGCCTCACTTTGTCGCTTAGGCTGGAGTATAGTGGCATGGTCACTGTTTATAGTAGCCTCGACCTCCTAGTCTCAGGTGGTCTTTCTGCCTCAGTCTCCCAAGTAGCGGGGAGTATAGGTATGCACCACCATACCCAGCTATTTTGTTTTCTTTTTGCAGAGACAAGGTCTTGCTATGTTGCCTAGGCTGTTCTCAAACTCCTGGGTTCAAGCAATCCTCCTGCCTTGGCTTCCCAAAGTGTTATAATTACAAGCGCGAGCCACCACACCTGGCCTGTGATCATCTTTTTGATCTTGGTTTGCATAATTATTTCCTAAATAGGACACAATGAGCACAAACCATAAAATAAAACAGATAACTTGTACTCAATTAAAATTAAAACTTTTTTCTTATAGAAAGACCTAAAAAAATGAAAAGGCAAGCCACAGATGGAAAATATTTATAAAACATATTTATTAAAGAAATTGCATCTGAAATATACATAAAACACATCTCTATAATATGAAGACAAAAAACCAATTAAAATATGAACAAAAGATTTGAATAGACACTTCCTCAAAGAAGAGATACAGATGTCAAATAAGCACATGAAAAGATATTATCATTAGTTTTTTAGTAAATGTAAATTAAACAAAATGAGCTATCATTGCACAACCAGTGCATTAACTAAAATTAAAAATACTGGCAGTGACACGTATTGGCAAAGATTCAGACTAAGTGGAACTCACAAATTGCCAATGATAATAGAATAACCACTTTGAAAAATATTTGGCAGTTTTCTATAAAGCTAAATATAAACTCATTATGCAAGTCGGTAATCCTTCCTAGCTACTTAGTCAATGAGAAATGAAAAGATATGTCCAGCTAAAGGCTTAAATGAATGATGATAGTAGCTTTCTTCATCACTGCTGTAAACTGGAAACAACCCAAATACCTCTCAATAGTAGAATGGATGTATAAATTGTTGTACATCCATACAATTGAAAAATAATATAATGACAACATCTATACCTAACAACATGGGCAAATCTCAAAAGCACCATATTTAGTAAAAGAAACCACATACACAAAAAGTATATGATGTATAATTCCATTTATACAAATTTCTAGAAAAGGCAAAACTTTGCTGGCAGTAAGTAGAGTTATGCTTGGTGGAAGAGAAGATAATGATTGCAAAGGAGCTTGAGAGAATCTCTTGTTGAGGAATGAAGGTGTTCTATATCTTACTGTGATGGTGGTTATAAAAATGTAAACAATGTGAGCTGACCAAATTGTACATTTAAAATTGTTGAATTTCATTTTATGCAATTTACAGCTCAATAAAGCAGATTAAAAATCTAGTCTGGAATTGATATCAAGAGTTTAGACAAAGGCAACTATAACACTGACCCATATTGAGGCCTCCGCCATAGGAGGCAAAAGTGTTTCTAACAGAAAATTGGCAGAACTTGGTGCTGCATGTTGACAAGTGTAGAAACTGGTTAGCCTGGGCTCCCAAGGGGACTGTGTGTAGCAGAGACCTTCCTGTATTCTCCCCACTGCTCTAGAAGGATACATCCAAACAAAAATGTTTGAGCCATTATATATGCACATGTATATATAATGTGTGTATATGTTTGTGTATGTGATATCAATATATATACACACATAACTTTATTGAGGTATAGTTGATAAAGAGCTGAACATATTTAATGTATGCAATTTGATGAGTTTAGACATATGCAAACACCATGATACCATCACCACAATCAATAGTCATGCAACACCTCCCATAGTTTTCTTGGGTCTCTTTAAAATTGTGTGTGCATGTGTGTGTGTGTGTGTGTGTGTGTTAAGATCATTAACATGAGAGCTACTCTCTTAACAAGTTTTGAAGTGCATGCTATTGTATTGTTAACTATAGGCAATAGATTGTAGAGCAGATTTCTACAGCTTAGTCATCTAACATAACTGAAACTTTATACTTATTGAACAGCAACTCCCCATTTCTCTCCCAAGATGGGAAATACTAATACTATATGCCAGTATTTGCCTTTGTTTGATTGGCTTATTTCACTTAGCATAAAATCCTCTAGGTTCATCCATGTTGCCATAAATGGCATGGTTCTTTCTTGGTTAAGGCTGAATAATATTCCATTATATGTTTATACCTCATTTTCTGTATCCATTAATCTGTTGATGGTCTTTTGGGTTGTTTACATATCTTGACTATTGTGAATACTGCTGTAACAAACATGGTTGTGCAGATATCTCTTTGAGATCATTATTCTTATTCTTTTGGATACATGCCCAGAAGTGGGATTGTTGGATCATATGACAGTTATGTTTTTAATTTTTTGAGAAACTTCCATACTGTTTTCCATAGTTGCCGCACCATTTTACATTCTTAGTAGCCAGGTACAAGTTTTCTAATTTCTCCAAGACCTTTACAGCACTTGTCTTTTTTTTTTAAAGACAATAGCTAAGCTAATACATACAAGATGTTATCTCATTGTAGTTTTTGAATTTGCATCTTCCTATAAGCAACGATGCTGATGATATTTTAATTTACCTGTTGGCCTTTTGCATGTTTTCTTTGGAGAAAAGTCTGTTTAAGTCCCTCACCCACATTTTAATTAGGTTATTTTGTTTTGTATTTCTATTGATTTATAGAGATTTCTTATATATTTTAGAAATTAGCTCTTTAACATAAACTCACCCATATAAGGTCAACTGATGACAAGGATGACAAGAATACACAATCAGGAAAGAATAGTCTGTTCAAAACATGGTGCTGGGAAAGAAAACTAGATATCCACATGCAAAAAATTAAATTGGACCCCTATCTGAAACCATACACATAATTCAGCTCACAATGGATTAAAGACTTGAATAGAAGACCCTACATGTTAAAACTCTTTAAAGAAAACATAGAGGAAAAGCTTCTTGATGTTGGTCTTGGCAATGATTTCATGAATTTGACACCAAAGTCACAGGCAACAAAAGCAAAAATAGACAAGTGGGACTACATCAAACTAAAAAGCTTCTGCACAGCAGAAGGAAGCAACCAACAGAAAGACAACCTACAAAAAATGGGGAAAACATTTGCAAACCATATTTGAAGTGTTTGTTAATACAGTTAGTGTACCTTAACTCTTACTGAAACATCATTTAAATTTTTTAAAGTTCTGCAGAAACATGCATCACATAATAAGAATTTAGACACTGATTTCTTTTAAAAGAAAATTAGTATTTTTCAATACTTTTGTTTATTTAGTAAGGGCACTTTTTTATATCAACAGGGACATATAATGTTAAAAATAGCTGGCTTTTATAAAGCAACTTCGAACTTACAGA